>OZ014514.1:17363430-20330930 GCA_963966075.1 Aphodius sticticus
TAAAAGAATAATTAAATCTGTATAAGTATGTCTACACATTTGTTTAATTTTCATAATACCTTAAACCCTTAGATCAATACTTACTGCTAAAAGAAAAAATAATAAACGTTTATACGATGTATGACTTTATTTTACTTTCTTCCCCAAGTACCTCCAAGCGACTCGAGATTAATGATAGATGGATCAGGTCATAACCCATTTCAAGTTTGTAACAGTTAGCATCATTTCAAACGATATATAAATAATAAACAACTTAAATACTAAAAACAAAAGAAGAACTCACTTAATATTTTCCTAGGTTGGCCGGTTGATTTCACTGGTTCACTTGACAAAATTTCAACTTTGAGCAACGTTTTATACTGATCTGTAATGGCACGGGTTAAGATAGTTCTTACGTAAATGCATATGAAAAAACTAAGGTTATATAGGTAAAAAACTTGTTGGCGACGGTAAAAAAACTTAATTGCAGACATGCATAATGTCAGGTATGTGACCGTCTATGATTTAACCTTCAACCATTCTTTTTTCTGATCTTCAAATTTAATAGGATTTTTATGTAAATAACCTGCATCAATTAAAAACAACTTCTCACCTGAAAGTATTTACATACGTTTTATCTCGATGCATAATAAAACATACATACAGGATGTTCCACAAAGTGTATGAACAGAAAATTATCCTTTGTGCGTGCATGTATGTGTGTGTGTGTGTGTGTGTGTGTGTGTGTGTATGTGTGTGTGTGTGTGTGTGTGTGTGTGTGTGTGTGTGTATGTGTGTGTGTGTGTGTGTGTGTGTGTGTGTGTGTGTGCGTGTGCGTGTGCGTGTGCGTGTGCGTGTGCGTGTGCGTGTGCGTGTGCGTGTGCGTGTGCGTGTGCGTGTGCGTGTGCGTGTGCGTGTGCGTGTGCGTGTGCGTGTGCGTGTGCGTGTGCGTGTGCGTGTGCGTATGCGTGTGCGTGTGCGTGTGCGTGTGTGTGTGTGCTTGTGTGTGTGTGTGGGGTGCGTGTGCGTGTGCGCATCCCCACAAGTTACCTACCTCCTCATCCACCCATTTCTTTTTTTTTCCTCCGATCTTTTACTTGTAAGCTGATTTTAAAACTCCTCTTCGTGTGTTTGTGTGTAATTTCATAACCTCTCCTCATTTATTTAATTCTTTTTTTTTGTTTCACCTCCTTATTTATTTAGTCCTCAAGTTACATACCTCCTCGTCCTCTTCGTGTGTTTGTGTGTATTTTCATCACTCCTCATCTTTCAACAGCAAGCCGATTCTAGAACTTCCTCCATGACCTTGGGGGGGGGGGGGTCAAGGCCATGGAGGAGTCAAGTTACATACCTCCTCCTCTTCGTGTGTTTGTGTGTATTTTCATCACTCCTCATCCTTCAACAGCAAGCCGATTCTAGAACTTCCTCCATGACCTTGGTGGGGGGGTCAAGGTCATGGAGGAGGTTCTAGAATCGGCTTGCTACCTCTACTCGCACGCCTCTACACGCCTCCATTTATCCTCTTAGCGCCTCCATTTATCCTCTTAGCGCCTCCATTATCCTCATAGCGCCTCCATAGCGCCTCAATATAGCCTCTTAGCGCCTCAATATAACCTCTTAGCGCCTCCATTTATCCTCTTAGCGCCTCCATTTATCCTCTTAGCGCCTCAATATAGCCTCTTAACGCCTCAATATAACCTCTTAGCGCCTCCATTTATCCTCTTAGCGCCTCCATTTATCTGCATAGCGCCTCCATAGCGCCTCAATATAGCCTCTTAGCGCCTCAATATAACCTCTTAGCGCCTCCATTTATCCTCTTAGCGCATCCATTTATCCTCATAGCGCCTCCATAGCGCCTCAATGTAGCCACTTCGCGCCTCAATATAGCCTCTTAGCGCCTCAAATAACCTCTTAGCGCCTCAATATAACCTCGTAGCGCCTCCATTTATCTTCTTAGCGACTCAATATGGCCTCTTAGCGCCTCAATATAGCCTCTAAATTCCACCCAGACCCTCTTTTTGTATAAATAAGTTGCTATCACTGCTCAAACCTCAGTAGTATTTAACATGTATGACAGTACAGATATGGAGAAAACTTTCCATCGGGACAAACCCCTAGGTGGTCATAAAAGGATACATCAACAATGCCTTCAGTGTGAAAAAAAATACAACCGTTTAGATAATTTAAAAAGACATATAATAAAAAAACATTTTGAAATAGCAACCCAGAAAGATGAGAGAGAATAAAGAGAGTGAACACATACCGATCCGCAACCAATAAATATGGGGATGAGGAAGAAGATGATTACGTGATGAATCTACCAGCAACCCGTAAAGATATTGATGACAATGAAGAGGATTACCTGATGAGCCTACCCGTAACTCATACAGATCGTGATTATGATGATGAGAAAGAAGAGGATAAACTGATAAACCCAGCCGAAACATATCTTAAGAACTATGCTGAGAGAACTAAGAATAACGAACTCTATTTTAAGCCTATGTTAAAACCGTACAATCCAAATTACTACGTAGCTATACTTCGAGATCTAGTTTATACTTATGGCTTACGCATTGCGTCCGAAAAAAAAATGAATTTAAAAAAATTACTAAAACTTTACGTAAACTTAATATTATTCGACCATTGGACGAGCATATTCTAGAAAACCCCTCCTGGAGTCGTCAACTTCTATAAATAGGAGGTCAAGTTTCATTACTATCAAAACAATTACGATGATGAGACATCACGGACATAGACACAGAGCGCGGATACCTTGGACACATAAGAGTCAACCTGATGATGAGAATCATTATCGTCGTATTACGTCACAGATAATTAAAATTAGTAATGCAATAAGACAAAAACAGTTATCCACCAAAAGAGGGCATCGCGACCATGTCAATATGCTAACATAAACTTATAAGCCAATTACAGAACCGCTCATCGAACTAATACAAAAAATTAAATCGGAGACACAACCCGAACTTGACCTACTTATAAAGCCACAACCTTCATCTGCCAAAACGGATTTGTTTAAGGTAGAACAAGCTGTTTTGATACATAACCAGCCCGAATTAGATCAAGTTACAGAAGATGAGTTCAATAAACACCAAACTGCATCTGATTTATATACAGGCACTCCATTTCGAGGTATAATCCCAAAACCGAGAAGTTTATCACAACCAGAGTTCTTGCAAGAGGATATTTCTTTCCAGTATGATCCTATACAAGAAGAAGAAGATGACGATTAAGTCATGGAGACTTCTCCTCCAACAGTCGAAAGTATGAGTCCTGATGTTCTTAACGTATATCTTGGGCAATACGATCCGTTACCACGGACATATATTGAGGGAATACTAACAAATGAATTTGAACAGGATGTTGTTTACGGAGTTTCCTTCGACGCGCAAACAGAAAAATGGAAGATTGGAGATGGTTTCGTAACTCTCAAATCAAATCAAATCAAATCAAATCAAATCAAATAGTTTATTGGTGTTTGTACAATGTTTACATGTTTACACAAGTCAATCAAAACAATCTTAAAAATGCGCACAAGCGTAATCACAGCCTTTGCTGGTCAAAAAGAAAACACAATAAATAAGTAAATAGACAAAACATGGACACATGCAAGCGTAACACTTGGCCGGTCGGAAGCATCACCAATACTAACAACAACACAATAACAACAGCGAGCAGGTCACAGCACAATGTTAGTGTAACAGCAGAAACACTAAAGTTATAAAATCAGTAGACAATTAAACATATGAAACTTTAAAAATATTAAAAATACTCTTCAAGGCACTTTATCAGCGACCAGGCTATGACAAGCCGGGAACGTCCCATTCGGTGTTTAAAAAGTCTTCATTCTCATAAATTGCACGACGTAAGAGGAGCGATTTTACAGTGTTATGGAACTTTTTTATTTCCAAACTTTTAATGTCACCAGGAAGAGAGTTAAAGAACAAGGGTCCGTAGTAGTTTGGTCCATATCTACTATGTGTCAGTCGAAGATAGTTTATTTTTAGGTCAGTTGTTTGTCTAGTGTGATGATTGTGGCTAGAACCCTGTAATACGTATTTACTGCCATTTAGCTTAACATATCTAAGACATTCGAGAATATAAAGTGATGGTAAAGTAAGAAGCTGGTTTGAAATGATTATCGTAAATGATTCTTAGGACCTTTCTCTGGAGCTTGAAAATCTTTCCGGCGTGGGGTGCGTGACCCCAGACCACCAGGCCATAGGCACAGTGGGACAAAAACAGAGAATGGTATGCCATGAGCAGAGTTTCACGAGGGACGAGACCCCTCATTGAGCGTATAACAAATATATTACTCGACAACTTATTCGCAAGGTAGTTGCAATGCCCCTCCCATGACAAAGTAGCATCAAGATAAAAGCCCAAGAATTTCGCGCTCTCCCGTACCTCAGCCGTCCTTCTGTGTGTAAACAGCATATGCTGTGTCTTACGCTCATTTAGGGATAAGCTATTCCGCTTAAACCAGCTACCAGCGTCCGACTGGACACGTCCCAGCCGCTCCCGAACAGCATCCCGAACTTTGTCCCTGACAATAATGGTGGTGTCATCCGCGAAAAGTACCCGGTCCGGTCCCGGCCCGACGCTGAAATCATTTATGTAAATCAAAAACAGCACCGGCCCCAGGACCGAACCCTGGGGCACACCGCAGACAACTTCCCTCAATTCAGACTCTTTCCCGTCTTTAGCAACATATTGTTTGCGGCATGTAAAATAAGACTTCATCAGATCAAGGCAATTTTTGCTGAAATTGTAGAGCCTTAGTTTTTTAAGAAGGAGATCTGGCAAGACGCAGTCGAACGCCTTGCTGAGATCGCAGAAAAGCGTCCCCACTACCTCTCTACATTCCCCCCCCTCAACTATCTTATCTATTAAATAGATCAATGCATCCGTGGTCGATCTTCCGGGTCTAAATCCGAACTGCCCGGAATGAAATAGCTCGTTTTCTTCAAAATGATTCATGATCTGCCTCTTTAAAACAGTCTCTAAGATCTTTGATATGACAGGCAACACTGCTATAGGTCTAAAGTTATTTGGGTCATCGGTGCGGTTGTTTTTTGGTATGGGGATAATCTTCGAGATTTTCAAAGTGTCCGGGAATATTCCCTCTTTCATACATCGGTTAATGATATCAGTGAGTGGTACGAGTATCCCTTCTCGAACACATTTTATAAGAATTGCGTTCATATCGTGAAAATCAAAGCCCGGTTTATTTTTCAAGTTATTTATAATATCCCTGACCTCAATATAAGAAACTGGTTGAAAACAAAAGTGAGGAAAGCTATCAAGCATTGTAGTTTGATAGGTGTTATCTTTTGAGTTAGAACACTGATTTAGATTTTTTAATATTTCTTTTCCGATGTTAGTAAAAAATTCGTTGATATGGTCAACATCAAGGCTGGGTGCTGTGTCACAACCCTTTACTCGTCTATGTTTGTTTATAAGGTCCCAACATGCCTTTTGCTTATTAAAACTGTTCCCTATTTAGGTTTTGTTATAATCAAACTTAGCTTTCTTTATTTCAACTCTATAAGCATTTCTATAACTATTCCTGAGATCTAAAAGTGCAGGGGAATCGGCACGATGACACAACTCACAAAAAGCCAAGATGATCTCTCATACGACGGAGACCTTCCGAGAACCAAGCGTCCCTTTTCGACACCTTTCTGTCGTTCAACGATTTTAAGGGGAAGCACTCGACCACCTTAGAGTTTAAAAGTCTGACAAACTCACCACACACCCGATTCACGCCTACGCTCTCGTCCCTCGCAAAACTCCACCCAATCGAGTCCACTTGACTGTAAAAGGCAATTTTACCTCGGCTAGTAATTGGTCTAAAATATTTAGTCGTTTCCCTCGCACCCACTCCTTCCACCACCCGAATCTCAACTTGTATTGCTCTATGGTCCGATAAACCAGGGTCAAACACCCCAGTCCGGTGTGGGATAGCTGAGTTTATGAGAAAGTTATCTATGCAAGCTCCCTTATGTGTGCTTTCTGAAATTAAAATTACAAAGTTAAAAGAATTTAACATACATTTGAAATCTAAAAATTTCCTTTCAGAAGTATGGAAGTGGACATTGAAGTCCCCGCCTATCACAACTCGGACCCGCTGTGCCTGTATCTTACTCAATATGCGATTGAAACATTCTAAAAAGCATTTAAAATCACCCAAAGGTGTACGGTATACACAAATAATCAGCAGTCCAGAACGTGGGAACTCGGCAGCAGCAACTTCGCAGTGTGACTCGACACTCAGGCTGTTTATATCATCCCTAACCTTGTAGTTTAACCCTGCTTTACATAAGATTAGAGCACCGCCATGAATAGTTGTCGTACGAGCAAAACATGATGCAACTTCGTAGTTTTCAATTGTCAGCACTTCTGCTTCGGTCACACTCAGGAAATGTTCAGTTAAGCAAACTATGTCACATTTTCGATCATTCATAACAAGACGAAGGTCAAGCATCTTGTTTCTCACTGACTGTATGTTGATGTGCATTATTCTGTAACAAGTGCCGTCACTATCTGGGCCCCCAGCTGGTTTTGGCGTTTCTAGATTCTGCTTTTTGAGTGCGTTGCCCCTGGTTGATAGTTCGCTTTGTTGGTGTAAAGTCACGAAATCGCCGTATCTTTACCTTTTCAGGCCAAAAACTCTCATTTAGAACTTTGCTTAGTGAACTTGTTGGTAAGCCTACCTTGAATGATGCCGATGCCTTGCGATGGAAAAGATTTAATTATTAAGGATATTAGATATGCTGGTACACCAGGGTTGTATGAGTTACTTTTCAAGAAGCAGCCTATTGGGTACAACAACGCCGATCTAGATCAATATAAAGATATATTGAAAAGAACAAATGCTCATCGGCGATCAAATCATCCGGAGAATCAGATAAAGGGCACTCGTTTACCGAAGTACAAAAGGATCATTAAACCAATGTTTGATGTGTCAACTGGAAATATTCGTACGAGAGCAAAGTCAGAAAGCATAAAGATGGGTGTGGGTTTAATTGCGGATGAGAGGACTCCACATCAATATACCTACTCTGACTACATAAACGATATTATAGATAGATTACGGATATTGGTTAGTTCACAAACCGCAAGTAAAAATACTGTGATGAAATTGAATGATGAAATTTCGGTTATCATCGAGGAACTTCGAGAGGCTGGTATTATTGAATAATCGTTTATAGATACACTTGAAAATGAAAATGATCATTTACCTAAATAAATTAAATAAATATATTATACAAATTATTATTGATCCCAAATGTACAATCCTGCAACCAAAATCTTTGCACTTATAAAACAGTATATAAAGAAGGGTGTTTATATAAAGTCGCTCATTCCAACATCGTCTGTTAACGCTAGCGGTGTACGCAGGTGAGAAAAGAGTGACGTAATTATAATAAGAATGAAGTTTGAACGTAAACAGGGGTTGGGTATGCACAAAAAATGTAAAGAAAAGCTAGGTGTGGTTCCCTTTAAACAAGCAGTTCTCAAACATGTTAGCGATACGTTGGAAGTTAGTGTTAACCAGAATAATATACATAAAGCTGTGAAGTACGCCCTTTCGGAGGCAAAATTTGCTATCAACCAGGCTGGAAGAAAGAAACGAATACATATTCCTCATATAATTGAGCTTCCAGATTCTTCACCTATTAAAGCCGGCGGATTTTTACCATTTTTAATACCACTATTTGCTGGTCTATCAGCAGCAGGAGCACTCGCCTCCGGTGTGAGTAATGTTGTGAAAGCGATAAAAGATGTAAGAAACGCTAAAAACAAATTGGCTGAGCAATCGAGGCATAATAAAACAATGGAGGCTATCGCAATTGGAAAACAACAGCCAAAATCGGGCAACGGGTTATATTTAATACCATATCGTAAAGGATTCGGTCTCTTCCTGTACCCTAAATTAAAACACTAAAAAATTCGTATATATATAATTGGTATGAAAATATTCGACCTCTTTAACTAGGAGATTGTTTTAATAGGGTGAAGGTCGTGTTGCAAATAAAGGAGCTGCTGTTTAGTAAGCCTTTATTTTAATTCTAATATTTCGCTAACAATTTTTAGCATCTTCATAAGAACTAAAACGAATATAAACCAACAATTAGTATGAACTTATTCTAAAGATGTTATAATTAGGTACTCACAAAATGTGGCTGTTGTTTATAGATGTAATTGCTACAGTATTCGACATGAGGTGTTATTTACGTTACATTTATTTTAGCGAAAACCGAAAATGTCCTGCACCATGGGCCATTTTTAACCAAACTAAAATTTATACCCTTTTTTTGGCGTGGTCAGGTCAACACGGACGGATAGGTACCAACGTGTGTGCTTCTCTGTCACTAAAGAACACTAGGGAAAAATTCAAACGGCAAGCGGGACCAGTTTGTCATGAAATTATTTGAAATTTGATTTGGAAAGTGGTGGGTTAGGATTAATTAATTAAAGTATGGGGCTGTTCCAAATGCTAATCAGGTATTTTAGTTCCTAGATTTTAACTACTCCGGACCATGTTTCAGAAGGTAAGTGTAGGTGCTGTTTAAATTTTCGATATCTTTTTTTAGTATTCATGCAATTACCCTGTATTTCATTAATTAGGCACATTTCCATGAAAAGACGTTTTTGGTCGTTGCGTTCCGTCCTAAGTATCCTGACACCATCGTAGTCTGCCTCATGTCTCGACTCGTTAACATGAATCGACAAACCACAAGCCCGAGGTTTCCTCTTCACATCACTCTTATGTTGAGTTACACGTTGACCCAATCTTTGGCTTGTTTGGCCTCTATAGGTCAATGGGCAGTTCTTACAAGGAATTTCGTAAATGACACCACTCTTTTGTAAGATAGGTGTCCTATCTTTCAGATTGGTAAACAAATTACCAACCGTGATGGTATTAGACACCGCCACGACAGTGCCAGAGCCACCCAGAACACGCTTCAAGGGGGGTGTGAGCTTCTCAACATTGTGCAACTTTCTGTACTTTTTAGAGTTATTATTATCACCTACATTTTCCTCTTCCACAGGGGAGACAGTGTTAGGAGGTCACCCAATAAAAATCTTTCAAAGTTTATTTCAGAGATACTATCGGTAGCCTTTAAAGAGTTTAACACTTACCGCATAACGGATTCTTTTCAATTTGCATCGGCGGTTAATAATATACAAGTACCTGAGGGTCACGTGGTGGTTTCTTTAGATGTAGTTTCGCTTTTCACTAACATTCCTTTGGAGTTAGTCTTGGAAATCATAAACAAACACTGGGTGTTGATTGAACCACATTGTAACATCCCTTTAGAATTCTTCAACAGGATTATTAACTTCATTTTCGGTAGTACTTATTTTGGGTTCTGTGGTGTCTTCTATCAGGTTGTGTTTGGGTGCCCGATGGGGTCGGTGCTCTCTCCAATACTAGCCGAGATTGTAATGAACTATCTCTTAAAGTCCTGTGTGGAGAGTCTGCCGTTCACGTTTGGCTTCCTTTATCAGTATGTGGATGACATCATCTGCTCATTACCCTCAGACAAACTAGATTTGACTTTAAATATTTTTAATAATTTCAATACTCATTTAAAATTTACAATAGAGAGTGAGAAGGATGGAGGCGTACCTTTCCTGGATACTTTTGTAATAAGAGATGAACACAACTTCATTAAACTCGATTGGTATAGAAAGGCTACCAACTCAGGAAGGTACATCTCATACCATTCAGATCACCCGTTCAGATACAAAATTAATCTCATCAATGCTTTAAAAAATAGAATTGTAAAAATAGTTCACCCTTCTCTTAAAGAAAAAAACTTAAATATTTTGAACGAAATACTGTTAAAGAATGGCTATCCCACTTACCTGTTGAAGAAGTTCCTGTTCACTGACCAACTAACTCCTCCTAACACTGTCTCCCCTGTGGAAGAGGAAAATGTAGGTGATAATAATAATAACTCTAAAAAGTACAGAAAGTTGCACAATGTTGAGAAGCTCACACCCCCCTTGAAGCGTGTTCTGGGTGGCTCTGGCACTGTCGTGGCGGTGTCTAATACCATCACGGTTGGTAATTTGTTTACCAATCTGAAAGATAGGACACCTATCTTACAAAAGAGTGGTGTCATTTACGAAATTCCTTGTAAGAACTGCCCATTGACCTATAGAGGCCAAACAAGCCAAAGATTGGGTCAACGTGTAACTCAACATAAGAGTGATGTGAAGAGGAAACCTCGGGCTTGTGGTTTGTCGATTCATGTTAACGAGTCGAGACATGAGGCAGACTACGATGGTGTCAGGGTACTTAGGACGGAACGCAACGACCAAAAACGTCTTTTCATGGAAATGTGCCTAATTAATGAAATACAGGGTAATTGCATGAATACTAAAAAAGATATCGAAAATTTAAACAGCACCTACACTTACCTTCTGAAACATGGTCCGGAGTAGTTAAAATCTAGGAACTAAAATACCTGATTAGCATTTGGAACAGCCCCATACTTTAATTAATTAATCCTAACCCACCACTTTCCAAATCAAATTTCAAATAATTTCATGACAAACTGGTCCCGCTTGCCGTTTGAATTTTTTCCTAGTGTTCTTTAGTGACAGAGAAGCACACACGTTGGTACCTATCCGTCCGTGTTGACCTGACCACGCCAAAAAAAGGGTATAAATTTTAGTTTGGTTAAAAATGGCCCATGGTGCAGGACATTTTCGGTTTTCGCTAAAATAAATGTAACGTAAATAACACCTCATGTCGAATACTGTAGCAATTACATCTATAAACAACAGTCACATTTTGTGAGTACCTAATTATAACATCTTTAGAATAAGTTCATACTAATTGTTGGTTTATATTCGTTTTAGTTCTTATGAAGATGCTAAAAATTGTTAGCGAAATATTAGAATTAAAATAAAGGCTTACTAAACAGCAGCTCCTTTATTTGCAACACGACCTTCACCCTATTAAAACAATCTCCTATATATATATATATATATATATATATAGCTGCACCATTGATAATGTTATCAGTCATGTCTCACATGTTCACGTTGAAGGGCACGCGGAGCCAACTATCCGCTTCATACCATCCCCCAATTGAACTGGATCCTAGATTTTCGAATACGTTGGGACTTATAGGATTATACACTTATAATAGCATTCCGAATATACAAGAGGGTGAGGATACATTTTACTATGGAGGTAATGATACCCCAATTAAAATTCCTACAGGTGCATATGACGTTAGTGATATTGAATCATATGTACAACAAATCATTAGCGAGAATGAGAAATCAGTAGATCCAATTACTATCAAAGCAAATAAAAACACATTACGATGCCATATCCATAGTAAATTTAAAATAAATTTTACAAAACCAAACAATAATGCACGAATTTTAGGATTTAGCCCAATGATAATCGAACCGAACAAAATTTACGAGTCGGATCTTCCAGTGCAAATTATTAGAGTAAGAACTGTTCGAGTAGAGTGTAATTTAGTTACAAGCGGATTTTATGATGAAGTGCATGCACATACACTCATTGAGTTTGCAATCCCGGTAGCTGCAGGATATCCGATCGATATAGAGCCAAGAAATGTTGCTTATCTACCTATAAATAGCAGTAGCACTATCACAAATATATCATTATCACTCATCGATCAGAACGGGCAGGAGGTTAACTTACGCGGTGAGGAAATTGTAATTCGGTTAGAACTGAAGAGAGGTACTTTGTAATATGGGATTAGTCATCAATAATCGACGAAGGTATAAATACGAGCCAGCTACAACTAAGTCATCATTTAGTGAGAACTATCACACCAAGAGGTTGTCTACGGAGAATAGAAATTTTTTAATATATTTAGAATTTAAATTGGCTCAACAATGAGTAGTGCATTATCTGTAACTGAAGGGCTGTCCTTTGACGAGTCTATTAGAAGTGAGCAGTATCATTCATACCTTCCTCGAATACAATCATTTAAAGTAAACGATGAAATTCGAATTCCGATTCAGCATCAGGATATATACACTACCCCATGCGATAGTTATATTTACATTGAAGGATCCGTTGAAGAAGAAGCAGGGGTCGGTTTATGTAGTTTAACTCACAACGCTTACATGTTTCTCTTTCGAGAAATAAGATATGAGTTGAATGGTGTTGAGACTGATAGATGTCTAGAGCCAGGCATTACTACCGACTTGAAAGCTCATGCTTCATACAGCATATCAGAGAGCAATGGTTTACATTGTGCTGGATGGGTACCCATTACGCGTAAACAAACGACAGTTTCAGACAAAGTCTTCAGTGCGTACATTTCGCTGAGTTTCATTTTCGGTTTTGCAGAAGATTATAAAAAGATTATTATCAATTCTCGTCAGGAGCTGGTGTTAATACGCTCACGCTCTGATGATAATTGTTACATGAACGAAGATCCTTCTGGTACGAAAAAGTTAAAGTTTACTTTAACGAATGTTGAGTGGAGGGCGCGACACATTACCGTTGATGATAAATCACGTTTGCAATTATTACAATTATTGGAAAGTGACATACCCATAATTATTCCATTTCGTAAATGGGAGTTGCATGAACTGCCAGCGTTACGTGAGTCAACCAAAGACATTTGGTCAGTCATGACAAGTACTAATTTGGAGAGACCTCGCTTTGTATTTGTGGCATTCCAAAAAGGAGTTCAGGACGATATCCATCAAGACGCTTCTAATTAGAGCCATGTACTCATAAAAAACATAAAACTTTATTTAAACTCCTCACACTATCGTACGATAATTTGAATCTAGAAAAGGACAAAAAGAAGTATGCTATAGCGTATAACATGTACATGCACTTTAGATCAGCTTACTATGGGACTTCCACATCTGAGCCTCTTTTAGATTACGAAGGTTTTCATAAAAATCCAATTTTCATAATTGATTGTTCAAAGCAAGTGGAGAGCGTTAAATCCTCAACGGTAGATATTAAACTGGAGTTTGAGACTAGTAAAGCATTTAATAAATTATATAAGGCATACTGACTAATAATTCATGATACCATCATAGAGTACTTACCCCTTACTAATGGGGTGAAGAAGATAGTATGATAAATCAACAGTTCTAGCCAAAAAATTCATGTGTGGATCGACGAATTGGATGGATATAAAAGAGTTCCCGAACGATTTACACTTGGAGGGACGTCAAGATAAGGTTGTAGAAGAAAATGCTGTACATATAATATTTGGTATTGAAGTATATAATTTTCAATAAATTATTTTATAGCAAAATTGTTGTTTTTTTATCCTGTGCTCCTACCATCCCAATCATGAACTCCATAAATTGATGACGTGCATAGCGGAACGTTGTATGTGTGTACCAGCACGTCAACACGTCTAAATAACATCATTATAAGGTAGAGGCGTTCCGAGCACCATTTTCTAACCCAACCCATCTAATCAAATCGCTAGAACGACCCGATGTATCTTTTTTTTTTTTTTTTTTTTAAAGGGCGAAGGGGCCCAGGAGGAACCCACCTCCACCCCGCTGCCTGGTATCGCCGTGAGGCATTCTGCAGTGCAGCGGCATCTTCCTTCCTTACCACAACAACAATTTGAATTATAAAAATCTGGGCCCCTTCGCTCTTATGCTCTAGTGACTTTATTTTTTTTTAAACAAATTACAATTAAACCCAGCCGGAGCTGACACCTTAAGAGGTTTACATAATTACCCTTAAAAGTAACATATAACATACAGTTCCAAGCGTCTATGCACTTTACCCTATTTGCAGGCGTCCTCGCGCACTCACTGGGACACATCCTGAGCTATTTTCCGAAGCAGCGGTTTTTTTCCTGCGGCTCCTCCCCAGACTACGGTGTATCCAGAAGTCCGTGGCCCGGTGTTTCCAGGACCCTTTTCTCTCATACTCCGGTTTTCCGGGAGCATTCCCGCGCCGGTTTTCCGGTCGCTTACATTCCTGTTTGCTTTCCTTTCCGTCTGTCCCGTAGACCGTCCCTGTCCCTTATAACTAAGGGGCGGGAGGTTCTCTCTCTCCTCGTCGCCTGTCTTCCTCGTCCTTTCGTCGGAGTATCGTTCCTATGGTACGGGTAATCTGCTCCCACGCATCCGTGCTTTGCAGCATTCTCCGTACCATTCCTCCTACGCTGAGGTCATCCCCGCATGGGCACTCCCTTCTATAGACTTCCCATCGGGGACATACAAATAGCGTGTGCTCCGGGGTGTCCTCTTCCTCTCCACAGTGTCTGCATTCGGGGCCGTCCCTCCTCTTAAATTTGTAGAGGTAGGCTCCAAAGCATCCGTGCCCAGTTAGGGCTTGGGTGAGCTCGTAGGTCACGTCTCCGTGCTTCCTACTCGTCCACTCATCCAAATCCGGTATCAGTCGGTGAGTCCACCGACCGTTGTTGTCCTCGTCCCATTCCTTCTGCCAGGCTTCCATCGTGCGTCGACGATGTTCTTGTCTGGAGGCGCCATCCTGTCCGCGTCCGTCATATATCCTCCTTCTTTCGTCTGCTTTCAGGTGCACCGGCACCATTGACGCTACCACCAAAGCAGCGCCCGTGGACACTGTTCTGTATGCCGACGTGACACCGACGGCAGCCCTTCGCTGTACTCGCAGGAGCCTTTGTTTCCGGTTTTCTAGCTGCATGTCGTCTGCCCAGACTGGTGCTGCATATAGCATCACTGATTCCGCAACCGACGCCAATACTCTTCTCTTAGCCGCCGACGGTCCCTCCATTCTAGGCATAAGTCTTAGCAGGGCCCCGGTGGTTCTCTCCGCTCTGGCTGCCACCTCCTCGACGTGCCTTCGGTACCTGCGGTTTCTTTCGATCCTCACCCCCAGGTACTTAACGCTGTCTCCTGGTTGGATTCTCTTGGTTCCTACCGTCAGCGTCACCGGTTGACATTTTCTCTTTTTTTTTTTTTTAAGTAACATTTTATTTAATTGCATATACATGTATACACAATATAGGAAGTCTACTTTACATCTCACATAAATATAATGTATGCGTCGCATCGTAGCTTTCTGATTTCCTCCCTCTTCTTCACCGCGGGGTTGATGTCCCGGCTCACGCTGGTCCTCCACCTCTGGCTACTGGTATTGAGGGTTCTTGTAGTTCGTGGTAGCTGCTGCTAGGTTGATAGTTTTTTTTTTTATTATATATTTTTTGCTTGCTTTTTAGCCTTACTTTTTATTTTTTTTGGTTTTTTTTTGTTTTATTTATATTTGTATTTTTTTTCTTTTGTTTTTTTTTTTTTTTGCTGTCTAGGTTTTTTTTTATGCTTGATGTTTTAGTATGTGTTTAATTTTTGTCTTAAATGTGGTTGTTTTCAGTTGCTTGATGTGCTCTGATAGTGTGTTATACCATATAATGGCTTCGGTCAACAGCGTCTGCTTATATGTGTGTGTTCTGTATCGATGGGTCCTCAAGTGTGAATGTGTTCGGGTACCGTAATTGTGACACTCACCACTTATTTTCAGTTTTATGTTAGTCTTAATCGTGTTTTGTTTTATTTTATGTATCAATATTATATTCTTCATTTTAATGGTTTTGTTCATGTCCAGTTCTTGTGTAATATCAAACACTTCGTGGGTTGGAGTTAGTCTGTTCAAAGAGTACAGTATCTTTAACACTCTACTCTGTTGCACCTGTATGCGTTTTATGTTTGTTGTTGTCGTGTTTGCCCATATGTGTATTAGGTAGCTGTTTTTAGCAGTAAAGAGTGCGTGGTATACTGGTTTTCTTAAGTTTTTTGGGATCTTATTTGTCAGTTTCCACACTTTTGCTATCGTTGTTGCGTTTTGGGCTGCAAGTTTGTTAATGTGTGCATCCCACTTTAGATTGTTAGTTATTGTTAAACCCAGGTACACTACTTCGTGCGTCTGCTTTATTTGTTCGTCATTTATTTTGATGTTTATTGTCGTTGGTTCTTTTTTGTTTGTAAATACCATGTATTCTGTTTTCTTGTGATTTATAGTTAACAGATTTTTGTTGAACCATTCTGTTAGTATTGGGATATCGGCGTCAATTTTGTGTTGTACTTCTTGCTGTGTTTTGCCCTGGTATATTAAACAAGTATCATCCGCGTACATGTACGGTCTTTCCGGTGGGCCCGATGTATCTGTGTATCAGCAACCCAACACGTCTAAATCACATCATTAAAAGGAAGAGTCCGATGGTAGGTTTAAAAATATATATAATCATATATATGTAGGTTAAATTTATATCTTTCATAGATAAGAATTATAATAAATCGATTAAATAGTGGGTAATGTTATAACATATGACGTAGCTGACTGACATAACAATATATTCAATAATATTAAGTTTACGTAAAGTTTTAGTAATTCTTTTAAATTCATTTTTTTCTGATGCACTGCGTAATCCATAAGTATAAACTAGATCTCGAAGTATAGTTACGTAGTAATTTGGATTGTACGGTTTTAACATAGGCTTAAAATAGAGTTCGTTATTCTTAGTTCTCTCAGCATAGTTCTTAAGATATGTTTAGGCTGGGTTTATCAGTTTATCCTCTTCTTTCTCATCATCATAATCACGATCTGTATGAGTTACGGGTAGGCTCATCAGGTAATCCTCTTCATTGTCATCAATATCTTTACGGGTTGCTGGTAGATTCATCACGTAATCATCTTCTTCCTCATCCCCATATTTATTGGTTGTGGATCGGTGTATGTGTTCACTCTCTTTATTCTCTCTCATCTTTCTGGGTTGCCATTTCAAAATGCTTTTTATTATATGTCTTTTTAAATTATCTAAACGGTTGTATTTTTTTTCACACTGAAGGCATTGTTGATGTATCCTTTTATGACCACCTAGGGGTTTGTTCCGATGGAAAGTTTTCTCCATATCTGTACTGTCATACATGTTAAATACTAATGAGGTTCGAGCAGTGATTGCAACTTATTTATACAAATAGAGGGTCTGGGTGGAATTTAGAGGCTATATTGAGGCACTAAGAGGCTATATTGAGGCGCTAAGAGGATAAATGGAGGCGCTACGAGGTTATATTGAGGCGCTAAGAGGTTATTTGAGGCGCTAAGAGGCTATATTGAGGCGCGAAGAGGCTACATTGAGGCGCTATGAGGATAAATGGAGGCGCTAAGAGGATAAATGGAGGCGCTAAGAGGTTATATTGAGGCGCTAAGAGGCTATATTGAGGCGCTATGGAGGCGCTATGAGGATAAATGGGGGCGCTAAGAGGATAAATGGAGGCGCTAAGAGGATAAATGGAGGCGTTAAGAGGATAAACGGAGGCGCTAAGAGGTTATATTGAGGCGCTAAGAGGATAAATGGAGGCGCTAAGAGGGTATATTGAGGCGCTAAGAGGATAAATGGAGGCGCTAAGCGGATAAGTGGAGGCGGGTCTGTATACAGGGTCTGTATAATTTATACAGGGTCTGTATACAGATCTGTATAATTTATACAGGGTCTGTATACAGGGTCTGTACAACTTCCTGTTACTACTGATTACTGTTACATCCTCTTTGCAATCTGTTATTCACACATTCGAATATAATTCTTAGCGCATGTTCTTTTTTAAACACAATTATTTCTGTGAGTAATATCAATAAAGACGGTTTAAACTTTGAAATTTATCCTTAATGGCGCGAAAATTTTAATTTGGTCGGTTCGCGCATGCTCTGTAGAATTTTAAAATTAGTCCGAATAAATTTAGAGCGAAAACTTTATTTAAAACTTTAAAATTTATACCGCGAATATTTGCATTTTAAAGATGCAAATGCCGTTACCGCGCGGCCTAGTGCGTTCTCTCTCTAACATCGACGTGTGACTCATACACTCAGGCTCCAGCGTTCGGGTCACTCAGTTAGTAGATTACGCTGATCATAGAACCATTCTTTATTAGAAGTAGATACCGTAACATTAGTTCTCCTACTTACCCGTCGAAGACGCCACACGAATTTTTTCACATTTAAATATAACGTGTGGAGGAGTGACCCATGCAGAAATATGATCGTATTTTATGCTGCTTATCGCATGCTATGTCATCGAAAATAAATACAGAGTTGTTTTTAGCATCTTGATATTGCAGTATAATTACATAACGAAAATTTGAATTGTAGAATTTTAGGCGCGAATAAAAATAAATTCTTCACAGTAGTAAGTAATAATCAATCATTAAACTGCATTTCTTTACAGACTTTTATCTGGTTACTTGAAATACGTTACACGTTTTCCTGTACGCAAAACAATACTCGAAATGCCTCCCTCGAAAGGACATTGTATATTTTGTTTGTTGGGGTTCCTCCAGGTTCCACGAAAATTCAAAAATTTTAATTTGATCGGTTTGCGCATGCGTGGCGGCATTCTAAAACTTTAAAATTTATGCCGCGAATATTTGCATTGAGGATTTTTACGCTCGAAAATAAAATCGTTGTGCGTTCTCTCTCTAGCAGCGATGGTTCTCTCTCTAACATCGACTTGACTTCGTTCGGGCGCGCTCGGTAGATCGGCGGACTTGGGTTCGGCCATCTTCGTGTGGAGTGCGGAGGTTTTGTGCAGGTTTTAAAGATGGTGCGCGCGAAATTCAAATCCGAATAAATTTGGTGCGAAAATTTGAATTTGATCGGTTTGCGCAAGCGTGGGAATGTCTTGCGCTCGAAAATAAAATCGTAGTGCGTTCTCTCTCTAGCATCGATGGTTCTCTCTCTTACATCGACTTGACTTCGTTCGGGCGCGCTCGGTTTGAGTCGTGTGGTGTCGGTGTACTACTTAAGGGTGCTCGCAGACATGATGTATTTGTTCGGTGCGCCACATCAGTTGATAAGTGATCGTGGTACGGCGTTCACGTCAAAAACCTTTGCGACGTTTTGTCAAAGCTACGGTATCAGGCATGTACTAAACGCGGCCACTCCCAGGGCGAATGGCCAATGCGAGCGTTATAACCAAACTATTTTAAATGCTCTAGCCGCGACTGCCGCCGGTAAGCCGGACGACAAATGGGATACCGTAGTCAAGCAAGTGCAGGTTGCAATGAATTGTACCCAAAACAAGTCTATTGGGACTAGCCCAATGGAGGTGCTGGCAGGCTACAAACCTAGGGCAATGATAGAGTTCAAAATCCTTAGCGAAGTACAAGGAGAACTAGAACGGCTGGACTTACGCGAGTTAAGGGAGCGAGTTTCTGAGCGTATTAGAGTTGATCAAAGGGCTCAGAAGGCTCGTTTTGACCGTCAAATAGCTGTAGCGAAGCAATACGCTGTCCGAGACTTAGTGATGGTGCTTAAGACAGACACTCCAGCCACTGGGAGTAGTAGGAAGCTCTTACCTAAGTTCAAGGGACCTTTCTCCGTTGAACGCGTCCTTCGTAATGACCGATACTTAGTGAAGGATCTGAGAGACGGAATGAAGGCTTACACGACTGTCATTGCTGTTGATAAGCTGAAGGCTTAGATGATACTAAAACATACGGGTATGAAATTCCTTCAATTAAGATGGTCCTAGCATGTATATAAATGTCAGGCTCAATCGTAATGTCGAATTGAGATGGTCATAGCGTGTAAATAAATGTCAGGCTCAATCGCAATGTCGAATTGAGATTGTCATAACATGTAAATAAATGTCAGGCTGAATCGTGATAACGAATTGAGATGACCATGGCTAAATGCTAAATTTGAAGTGTGTGATTTATGTGAGATAGACATGGCAAAATAATGGGCTCAACATGTGTATTAAGAGGATTATAGTTAGATGTCAGGTTCACTCACAAAAGTTCTGAGTTAGTTTTGCGAGATAGTCATGTGTTAAATGTCAAACTCGAGCCTTGTGGTAGCTTGAGCTGGTCATAGTCAATGATAACCTTGATGTTGATCCCAGTATATTGTTTTAAGTACTATTCTACTAGTACTATTATTTAAGTATGAAGTAACTTTGGGAGTTCTAAAATTATTTGATTTTACAGACAACCCAGACGATCAGGATCTGTCCGAGGACGGACATAGCCAGGATGGCCGAATGTCACGTAACGACCAATAACGAGTAGGCGGTTTCTGGGATTCCCAGCGGTACTTCTCCGGGGATAGCGGAGGAGTGGCAGACGCTGGTCGAGTCAAGGGAAGGTGACACTACTTGAGTACAGCTCGCAAGAAATGTGATTTACCGATGTTTCTACAATATACGTTTACAATATTAAAACTGTGTTTTATAAACTTTTTTCTAACATTTTGTTTCTCAGAATGCATTTTTTTTAGTATTACAAAGTTGCATGGAAGATAAGTTCTAAATACGTGCGATTTAAACGTCTGATTTAAACGTGCGATTTAAACGTGCGATTCTTGTAACATCCTAGGTTTTTCTTTTTTAAACGAATTTTTTGTGGTAACACCACTGTGTATAGACGCGAAACGTTCCGCATTTCGTAATTTGTTATAGTTCGCTGTGATTAAAAGTGTCGAAGAAAGTGTACCAGAAAAATTTGCTGTGGAAGAAAAGCGTAATCAAAGATTTAATAACAAAGCAAGGAGGTTAAGTTTGCTACCAATCCAGTACAGCTGTCAAAAAATAAAATCACTGATGCTCAAGGCTTGCCATTTATTAAGTTTATTAGTAATTACACAAAAATAAACGGTAAACAAATTGTCATAGAATTGAGTACTAAATTGCATGGTTGTAGTTGTATAGATGTAAAAGTAGCTTTAGTTGACCTTTGTCTTTTATAAATCTTACATCTCGCAATGTAATTATTTTAGTTACCTTGTTTGAAAAATTCCTAAGGCAATTTTATCTTATACAACCGATAAGAACGCAGGTATTTGTGTTGCATACTCACCGGCAGATCGGCACTCAATATAACCTACATCTTTTTTTTATAAAATTTAACGATTAACGGTTAATGTTAACTTCCGTTACTTTTGTGACAAATTAACGAACTATCAGTTAACGAAGTTAACTTTTTCGTTAACGGATTAACGATTAACGAAGTTAACTTTCTGATTAACTTTGCCCAGCTTTGGTAGTAACTGATTCGTGTAGACGTCGATGTGTCGCACATTATGTTGCTAGAGAGAATGCTCACGGCTCACCGGGTTCAGACCTCTCTCCGATGTCATCGTTGGTTGCCTTGGTGTTTGCTTCCGGCTGTGAGTTGACTCGTTTAACATTGGTCATTGTGAAAATTGTGCATGTTATGTTTTTTCTAGATTTCCCTCTGATGAAGACATAAATAAATTGTCGAAAGCTTAGGACCTTGCAAAGGAAACCGTTTAATTTATTACCCGTCACACTGGCTGCAGCCAGTGGCGGATACAGAAAAATCTCAAGGGGGTGGGCGCTGAAAGCCATCTTGAGCTATGGGTAAGGTGGCCAGAATTTTGTTGTAGTAAAGCGGGACAGTAGCGTCGTGTGTTGGGGGGGGGGGGGGGGTATTTGTCTTTGCAAAAGACGCAAAACGACAAATTTAACACAAAAATTATAGTATTTTATACAGATTTTTTTCACATTATCACATATTCCTTTAAATTTTTGTACTTTTTATCAAAACACCTTGTTTAAACAAAATATATGTACTTCACTGCATAGGTACTCGATATTATTTGCATTATTAGTGATTAATTGTTTTGCTATACGCATTTAAAATAAATAATTATTTTATAGTTTGGTACAAGAAAAAGTGTACTTCGTTATCGTTTCTGATTGGAATTGAAGTTAATTAAAAATATTAAAATTAAAATAAAAACATTAAATAAATATTAACTGTTTCCTTTAACATAGATTTTCCAAATATATGCCTTTTGCACGAAATAAATAGACTTTCATCAACCAATAAATAATATTAAGAAGACGAAAGATTAATTACATTCTTATGGTTAATAAAAGAAATCTTACGGCCAAAGAAGATACCAAACAAATGTTCTAATCTATAACGACCCTGTACAATACAACAAAATATTCCAAATTTAGGAGTACGTTTTTGCTAGAAGCTTATCAGCCTATATTAAAGGAACGCCCATTTTGTTAAACTTTGATGTTAAGTAGCTTTTGTAATCTCTGACGACTTTTATAATTTTTTATACATATTTTACATCCGATTACACCGAGTAAACTTTAAGGATAGTTTGATCTGATCGATATTCTCAACATTTTGCTTTTGGTTCATTCCCATATCTGCATATTTTTAGAAGATCCATAATTTAAAGTAAACCGTTGCAATTTAAAATGCTGTTCAACCTTGCAGCGGATGCTACTTGATTAAAAGTGTTTTTACTATTGTTTTCAGTACCAACAACGAATTAATTTAAAGATAATGGCCAGAAATTTGCAGATAAACAGATGGATAAAAAACTAAATTATACTGAGCGAAACTCAACGTGTATGTGATACTTTAATAATGTGTGATGAAATAACAGCACTTGTTGAAATAACAGCAAGTCAACATGGAATCTAAATGATACGTTTCAAAGTTCGGTTTTGATCCTTGCAGCATATTCAGCCTACAGATTTGCCAGTGTTTCTGATCCAAAAACAATGCAACATTTTACTTACAAATGTGTATCTCCTACAAAAATTCAGATATTGGGATGAATTACCAAATATGATAAGATGTTGAGAATTGATATTGTTTTTGTAACTGAGCACTTGAGAACATGCGAGAGAACTACTTCGTTAGTTACCCCACAGGATGTCTCAAACTTAGGTGACAAGCACCATTTTCTTTAATAAGCTGGAACATTATTTTGTTTATCTTTCAAAAATAGGTAAGTTTACTTTACATGTTCTGAAAAAATAGTGGAAATTGGTCAAAGAATACAAAAGTCATTGATTCCAGCAAGGTTGGTTATCTATATCACTTCAATTTTGTCAAAAATACAAACATCCATAAATTCCTTATGCACATAACAATTAATATTATTCATAAACGTACAAATATATCAAATTCCACCATTAGACAGAATGGGTAATTCATAATTTTTTGTAAAAAATACTAATTTGGAAAACCGGTGGCGACCCCACAACATTGTTTTCAAATTATAAAAATTATTTATGAACGATTTGAAAAAAAGTTTATTTTTTTTAGTAATTTTGTAAATTCAGTAAAATAATATTTCCTAAAAAGCGGGACTATTTCAAAACTCCGCGGGACGCGGGACAAAACGTGAAAAGTCGGGACTATCCCGCCAAAAGCGGGACGTCTGGTCACCTTTTAGCTATGGGTGTCATCAAGTCAGGTGCACAGCTTAAAAAAACTTTTCTCGTATAACTATTTCCTACAATCAACCGAATAACAACACACATACAAGACCTAGCCGGTAACATCACAAATCACAATCGCTTTCTTCTCCACCGTTCCAACAAATTCGCGCCAAGGGGGGGGGGGCGCCCCCCACCTGCGCCCCCCCGCCCCTGCCCCATCCCCCTGTATCCGCCACTGGCTGCAGCCCCAGTATTCCTGCTTCATCAAATTATAAGTACAGTAGAACCTCGATTAACCGTGCGCGCTTAATCCGTGCGGCGGATTCTCCGTGCACAGCGTTTATTGATTCAACCGTGCGCGGATTATCCGTGGCTGGCCAGAGCCGGCACCTAGACCGATCACGCAACCGTTGGTATCGGTGAAATCCCCATTTCCCTACTTATGTACATCGAAATCGTATCTCCAACCAGTGTTGCCACCTCTATTTCAATTGTAATAGTCCTATTACTCTGTCATAAAATCTGTTACCATATTTCAACAACAAATTTATTTAAGAAAGAAGAAACAAAAGATACTTTTTAGAACTATAGGAATAATTTATGCTTATTACAAGGACGTTCAATCTATTACGCAAAAAAGTCCCAATCTAGTATACATATTTTATTTTGTGGCAACACTGTCTCCAACTCAGTAGAACACACAACAGGCAGCGTACCGGTGCTAATCAAAAGCGTAAGCGCAATGTTTTAAGTTTAGAACAAAAAATCAAAATTTTAAAACAATTTGAAGGAAGTAAAACTGTTGCAGAACTGGCTAAAATATATAATATTGAGAAACAAACTGTTCGTGACATTGTTAAGAAGAAAGCTCAGTTACACAGTTTTAAAGCCAAATCTGTCAGCGCAAAAGCTATTTCTGGGAGGAAAACCCTCAAAGGATCTACTTTTCAAGAACTAGATGATCTTATGAGGAAGTGGTTCCTGCAGAAAAGATCGGGAGGGGTTCCAATATCAGGACCTATGTGTGCTAGGCAAGCCCAAAAATTGTACGAGCAATTAAAAATCGGCGGAAACTTCTCTGCATCTTCTGATTGGCTGTACAGATTTAAGAAGCGCCATGGAATACGAGAATTAGCGGTTCAATGGGAGAAATTGAGTGCCGATGGGGTAGCTATGGTTGAATTTTGCTATGATTTGGAAAATCTTATAAAGGATCATGACTTAAAACCCGAGCAAGTGTATAATGCGGACGAAACTGGACATTATCGGAAAGCAATGCCGAGAAGAACACTTGCTGCAGGAAGTGAAACTAGTGCTCCAGGTTAGCTTTAACATTTTTATACACACAGTTTGTCAACAAAAGTTTTTAATTTACTTAACTTTACATGTAAAACCTTTTTTTATGTTGCTTATTAAGTTGAATCTTCTATTGTTCATTCAGGTTTCAAGATACGCAAAGACCGAATAACAGTGTTATGCTGCGCTAATGCATCAGGAACACATAAACTCAGGTTGGCTGTTATTGGAAAATCAAAAAATCCGAGAGCTTTCAAAAATTTAAAAAATTTTTCCGTTCATTATTACAATCAAAAGGCTGCTTGGATGGATCGTGTGATTTTTAAGAAGTGGTTTTTTGAAATATTTGTACCACAGGTTAAAACTTATCTGCAAGAAAATAATCTCCCGCTAAAAGCCGTACAGCTACTGGAAAATGCACCAGCGCATCCCGATGTAGAGCAACTAAAATCAGAAGATGGGAACATATTTGTAGCATATTTTCCTCCAAATGTGACATCTATTGCACAGCCAATGGACCAAGGTGTTATAGAGACCATGAAGAGGCTTTATAGAAGAAACGTTATGCTTGAATTGTTGGGGGAACATGATTTTATGGGGTTTTGGAGATCTTTTAATTTGAAACAAGCAATTTATGCTGTAGCGCGTGTTTGGACTGAACTGAAAGAAACTAACATCAAAAACGCATTTAATAAAATAAAGACCTTAGAAGATACAGAAGTCGAAGACGATCTCTTAAATGAAAATGAGTTAGAAAACATAACATCTATAACCTCGGAAATCAACGGTTACGAAGAAATAGACAAGGAAAAAATACAAGAATGGATAGAATGCGATCACGAAGAAAAAGGATATCAGATTATGAATGACGATGATTATCTAAATAACCAGACTCCTACAGGAAGTTCCAACAAAAGCAGTGATGATGATGAAAATCCCTTCATCATCAAGAAAAGTGATAAAGAAGCAAGAGATGCAGTAAATGTACTCATCGAATATTATGAGCTACCTGAAACTGATGGCAATGAACTACTTCATCTTAGAAAAATGAAGGAATTTATAAGGAATAGAATGCTCGAAGCACAGAAACAGAAAAAAAATACTGATTTTTTTCGTGTGAATAATGCACATATGTGCTGAAATATATATATGTACCTTGCTTAGTTATATTATAGTTGTTTAAACTTTTTTATTTGATAAATACCACGTTACTTTGCCACATATAGTATGTATGTGTATGTATTTGTCCAAATAAATTCATTAAAAAAATGAAAAATGAGGTGTTTGGATTATCCGTGTTTTCGATTATCCGGCGAAGGCTCGGTCCCGACTGACCCGGATAATAGAGGTTCTACTGTATAGAGATTTACATTAAATAGTTTGAGACCTGATGAGTAACACACACACACACACACACACACACACACACACACACACACACACACACACACATACTATTCGTTTTAATCAAAACGATAATTAAATTAATGAACATTTATTATCAATATAATAACCAGTTTTGAATATTAATTTCTACAAAAATGCATATTTCCCATTGCACATTATGTGTAATAATAATAATATAATATTAAGACCCAGTTCTACCTGTGCTAAAACCCGTTTTAGATAAAGAAGGAGTTTGGCTAGGCCAAAAATAATTTTTTGGTAAGATAAAAATGAGTTTTACTTCTACGTCTTTCTCTTGTTTAAAAAATAATACCCCTAGCCGAAGTCACAATACAATAATAGATTTTTTTTTATCTAGGTGCAATTTCAGCCCAAACATTATAACTTTTCCGCTAACCGAAAAATGCGATAATTGTCAGATATGTAAACAATGGCCATATTTCTGCTGTTACGTATGGCCAGCTCATCGCAGACACCATAAGCTTTAATCGATACGTAAACCACGGCATAGACACGGACCCCGACAGAAAAACATCGAATCTAAACATTTGTTTCGTAGTTGCGATGTTTTTACAACGGAGCCTTAACAATATATATAATAATGGATAATAAGCTCAGAGATAAGATAAAATTTTGAGAGGGAAATAATACTGAAACAGCGAAGTTTATTTTGAATCATTTGTTATAAACAGCGGTGGCGCCATCTATTCGACAAGCGGCGAACTACAGGAATTCCCAGTTCCCACTCTTCGTTCATACAACGCAATCCGCACAAGAATCACAGCTTTTTCTGCTTCCAAGTGATTGCCAAACGAAGGCGATTTTATGGAGAGTTTATTGCATACATAGGTAGGTGATTTTTGTGTGCATGGGTAAAAACCAATGATTTATAAATCTAAAAATAAAATCGTAAGTTACTGCCTACACTGTACTGTTCAATTATGACTCATTTTCAAAAAGTATTCCCTTTTCAATTATCGTTATGCGGAGTTTTCTCCGCTAACTACATACATTCAATTCAAACAGTTTGAGCATCAAAAACCTCAAATTTAAAAGCAACAATTGAAAGTACCGAAACGCCATTTAGGGTACGTTCTAAAGCATCGGTCCAACCCATAATTTATTATTGTTTGGAGACATTAGAACTAGAACAATTTCTGATAATGTCATCTTCTTATTAGACCCGTATTTATAAGCATATTGTCTCGTTTTTCAACAAAATGTTATTATAGTAGCTAGCGTAGCTTAGTAGTGAAAAATACCGAACAGCTGCTGTCTTCTATGTCCACGATGGCCGCGTGCCTGGACGACATCTTATCTCGTTCGTCCAGGATGGAATACCAGTCTCAAACACAATAAATGGAAACGACGCAAACTGGGCGCCATTTCATTATAGATTAGGTGGAGTTGGAGATTAAGTTGGATGAAGTTTTAATCCTACAGTGAAGTTGCAGCATTAACATGGAGATTGAAGAATGCTTGGAAAACGTTACCACTAAAAAAGTTACGAGTTCAGCAAACAAAAGCGCTGTGATATGGCTGTGATCACGTTGTGATAGACTATGGTGATAGACAACTTTAATTCTTCTCAGGGCAAAGAGAATCCCGCTGCGAGGTGGCATACAGATATAAGTAAGCTTTTTGATTTATTTCTTTCATGTTTTAGTTCACAATTTGGGCCATCTCTAATTTGTCCTGTCAATCAAATATACTGATATCAGTTTGGTTGTTTATGATAAATATTTAAGCCCCTCCGAACAAAGGGATTGTATGATATAAATAATCGATAATCCTGTAGAGAGCGGTAGCTCGCCTAACCGCAGCAGTAAAATCAATCACATGTGCCGCGGGGTAACACCAGTGAATCATATTCAGTTTTACGAGGGGTACATTTAAAATAAAACTTGTATGTATTTAAACTCGTTTAAAACACGTTCGGATTTTTGACATTTTGGATTTTTGACGTTCGGATTTTTGACGTTCTAATGTATGATTACTACAAAATATTCTTAGAATTAACCTTAAAATTAAATTAATAATATGCAGGTGTTCTATTTGAAAAAGGAACGGTTACCAAATTTCCATAATAAAATGGAATAAAATCTAGGTACCTCTATTTAATATAGCTCATATATTTGGAGAAACATATTTAGTAACTCAAATATTTTCTGAGACTTTATTATCGTTTTATTACATTTAAGTTCATGTAGAATGCTGTTTATTTATTTATGTTGTTATTTATTTCCTTTACAAGAAATGTCACCACAACAACGCAGTCGAACATCAACCTTCGCAATAGTGTACCAATGCCACTTGAAGGAGTCTAACAAATAACCTGTGTACAAGTAATCAGCGTACTAAACCATTTATAACATACTCTATGAGTAGAGTTATGAGCCACTGCTCTTACACCACGGCACATATGATTGATACGCTTCTGCAAGGTACCTTATCTACCAGATTACTAGATTTTATAATATTGTCAAGCACCCTTGTAATAAAACTTAAACCATTTTTATGGTAAATGACCTCATTGTTATATCAGTGCAGGGAAAGCAAACAAACATTTTTTAAGACGTCTTTGGGATCGCAGCACATATTTATTTCAGTTAAGTTCTATTTTTTTAAACTAAATTTGTTGGAAAAATTGTAAAAGTCTTGAAAGCATTTCTCAACATTTTGCTGTGGTTCACCTTAACACAATCTATCATTAAATAGCAAGGAGGTAAAGACAAATTGTACAGACCATGAAGCTACTTGCCACACCGAACTCCAAAGTACAATGATCGGACAAATGCAAATGCGCAGGACCGAAACCGAGATATAACGGCAATAGCAAGTTACAGAATAGCAAGTTTATAACGCGTCATCAGGAAATTACTGTCACAAGTTTACAATAGTATTCAAATCGTACGGAGATTACTGCAAATGCCAAATGTGCCGTTGTAGTTAGGATTTTTGTCATTGCAAACACTAAAAACACACTTGCGAGAGATGGTTAAACAGTCACCAAACTGATACCGCAAACAAAGCTACTGATTGTTTCTGAACTTCCAGACCTTCCTTTTTCATTGAGTTAGTTTGTTGAAAATTTGATTAGAAAATTAAATCACACGAACAAATTTTATAGTTATTAATAAAAACCTAAGCAACTTTTTCTTTCTACTGTTAGTTTGTGCATACATTGTCGACTCATCAATATATGTTTCTTTTATTTCCAAAAATGTTACTTAAAGCTGTTTTTAGCCTGTTTAGAATTTTCCAGACTTTACTGTTTACATTTACTCCAGCAATGCAGGGGTAGATGTAAACATTGATCTTTCAATGTCATACAATGACTGTAGATGGTACAGATGAGATTTGATCTGTCCGACAAATCTTTTGCTGATTAGCTGCTTAGTCTGTGGCGACTGATTGTTACAACTGGTTTTGTCGCTGAACAAACTGTCTAAGATTTTATTCAAAGTGCTTTCTTACGGAACTTATACCTCTCTAGGGCAACCGGATCAAACATGCCTTCTGAATATTTAGTAGAAGCTTCGTTTACATGTATCCTTCCGATAAAACTTTGCCAGGTAATTGTAAACAGCATTCATTTTCTTTTTTCATGTTATTTTCCTACTGTTAGTTCACAAAATCCACAGCATCTTTTTGGTGATGTTAGCAAATTGATTGTGAAGAATCGCGTAGGAACGGAACAAATAAATGATGATACAGTATTCCCCAAACAGTAGCAGACCTGGGATGTCAACCATAAAGATCCTAAAACACTAGACGATGAGAACTGACAAATGGAATAAAATTGTACATAATAACCAGTCTCCATGCTTGACTGTATTGCAAACAGATAATTATCAATTTTCCTTATCAATAGGGTTGCCATTAGTCCCGATGTATCGAGAAAGTTGCCAATATTAGTATACTTGCCACAATAATATTGTAAAAGTGACTACTTTTTTATTACTTTTAATAGATTAGAGTTTTATTACTGATTTGAGATTAGACAGGCTTTTTTGGAGAGGATCTTGATTGTGATAATCAAATTTAGCTTTCGTATTTTTGAAGTCGGTTTTAAGTTATACTATTGATAATATCTTTTAAAACTAATTTCTACAGAAAGAGAGCTCTAGAGGCAACTATACATTAAATTACTTCATGACAACATATATTCAGATTTTAAAAACACAAAACGTTCAAATATGTCATAATGTTCCCTTCTTCTAAATGTTTTGTTTCTGAGATACCTAGTGAGCTTAAATGCTCTTTTAATTCTATTTTTACAAAATTATAATTATTGTTTACATAAAACAATTGTATTAGTATACTGTATTAGGTCATATTTTCCAGATTTGACATGGAAGTTGAAGAAATAAAATATGTTGAAACTACTACTGCTGGCTGACGCTACTTATCTACTTATCTGGACAACAATCAACAACCAAACCGACGTAAGTTTTTTTATAAAATTAATTTATTGTTTTTGCAAAATTTGACTAACACATTTATATTGATGTTACATACAAATTGTTCCATGTTCAGTGAAAGGCACACAACACATACAAGTGATATTGTTCGCTATTTAGGGATTGTTCACTTCGGAACAAAATTGTTTGCGTTCATTTATGACGAAGAAAAAATAACTTGAGGCCTTTATACATTTCTAAAATACTTCCAACCAGGGATGTTAAATTACGGTAATTAATTTTTTTCGTAAATTACCGTTGAAATTAAAATTATTAATTTCAAATATTAAATTACCACGTAATTAAAAACTAAGAATGGTAAATTACGATGGCGTAAATTACCGGGTAATTAAAAAATCAAAATGGTAAATTACGCTGGTTTAAATTACCGGGTAATTAAAAATTCAAAATGGTAAATTACGCCTGTTAAATTACCGGGTAATTAAATATTCAAAATAGTAAATTACCGGGTAATTAAAAATTAAAAATGGTAAATTACGCGTGTTTAAATTACCGGGTAATTAAATATTCAAAATAGTAAATTACCGGGTAATTAAAAATTCAAAATGGTAAATTACGCCTGTTTAAATTACCGGGTAATTAAAAATTCAAAATGTTAAGTTACGCTGATTTAAATTACCGGGTAATTAAAAATTCAAAATGTTAAATTAAACAGATCACTGTAAGTTGTGATTACTACTAATGTTAATAAAAATGTTTGGTAAAACCTTAAATTATTATTTTGTGGATAACTAGCTATCTCTGATCTTTTGCCTGATTTGATAGTACTAAAACCAAAGCAAGGACTACATAGAAATACTATTTTATAGCACTACTACAAAAATAGGAAAATCAAACAGAATAATAATAGTAGAAAATAAACATTTTAATTCTGTCCACGTTCACAAAATAACTCTCAGAGGGTTCAGAGGGTTTTTTGTCATTTGTCATTTTTCTAACATTGGCATATTTATTAAAAAGTGAATTCTGACAATAAATGGCTTCTGATTTCAGAGCTGCCTTATCGGATTTGTTGGATTGGTCGCCATTGGCGAAGAAGCTTTCCACTTCTCTATTCATTAAATACAAAATATTAGTTCTGTATTTCCTCAAGTAATGTCGGATTATTTGGAATAGAAAAAATATAACGTTTACGGGCAATGGGACTGTGATTGGATGTGTTAACTTTCCCCATAGACCCATTTCCATTGGCTAAATGACACCTTGAATAACATTGTCACGCACGAGTCCGACCATGTAGACGCGGATTGTTTGGTACTTCCCAGGCAAACGCAAACAACAGTGCACTTATCGACTGCTTAGGAGGGGTGGGGCGCAACCATGCGTCTACTGATGGAAGGTCTTTGAAATTAATTTATAAATTCCGGTAAATTACCAACGGTAATTAAAATTGTCGGTAAATTACCAACGGTAATTTAAATTGACGGTAAATTACCATCGGTAATTTACGCCGTAAATTACGGTAATTAAAAATCGGTAAATTACCATTAATTACGGTAATTAATTCGGTAATTTACGCGGTAAATTACGCTTTTACATCCCTGCTTCCAACTGCTGATATCAACTTAAAAAAAATCTTTGTTTTATTGACTTTACTGATTTCAACCTTTGGTCTCTTTTGGTGATTTGTTACTGTTGGGTCAATCCACGTTCAGAGAGTGCAAAAACAATTTTATTATTATTTTTTATTCTACTTGGTTCTGAAATGGCGGTTATTTTTTAGTCAGAAAATATTTAGTATTTATATTTGTTTGCATTAAACCAAATATTTTTGTTTGGGTTTGTCATAGAGAGTTGAAAACTTTCTATTTAGCACATTCCGAGCTATCAGTTAACCATATTATAGTACATAGAGTTTACAAATATCTTCTATTTTAAAAAAAAATTCTAATGTTTACTATCGATAGTCTCCTAGGAAATGTTATAATAAAGTGGTACTTAATTTGTTCATTGCATATTTTTATTTATAACCTTTTATGCAAAGTGCTTGTAATAAATAATAGCCCTGGTACAGCTTCCTTTTTCTTGATAAAACTACTAAAATTTGAAAAACTTTCATTTTACACGATATTTGATGCCTAATAAAAAAAATCAAAATCTGAACTGTCACTATTATACCATTTGATTATAATGTTTAAAAGTATATATATAAAAACATTCTTGTGTATTTACCTGCGTATGGAAAGCCCTTGAAAATGAGATAAAAATCAGATTACGTTAAATCACATTTATTCGAAAATTCTCGGTAAACACAAAAAAAGGCGTACCATGATTCATAATAGTGATGCAACGGAACTGTCATAACAGAAGCAGACGCGGAAACAGATGTCCAAAATATTTTTAGCGGAAGCGGAAACGGAAGCGGATGCGGAAACGGATGTGTTAAAAAAATAATAGTTTTTCATGATGTGACATTTTATTTATTAATCTAATATTCAAAATCAGTGATGTTAAATACCCGGGTATTTATTATCAAGGGTAAATATCCAGGCTAAGTACCCGGATATTTACCCAAAGTGGGCATTTATAGGGGTATTTATAAACATAATATTGTTATTAATGGTGGGTTTATGCAACGCAATAAGCGTAAGCGTAACATATGCATATGCATACGCGAATTCGTACGAGCGTTAAACCTTTGCACATCAACAGCGACGTTTAGGAAACGTTACTTAAGCGTAAGCGAGAGTTTCGCGTGAGATAAGCGTATGCCGTCAAGTTCGTAAAAACCAACTTTATACGCATGTGGTGTGCCATCTGACATGACGTGAGCGCAGCATCTACAGTCTGTCAGTGTATTTAATGCGGATAACCTCAAAAGCACAGACTACTCAGACAGTGCAGTCAAGGTTATTTTGTGTACCTACAAAAACAAGCGGTGCTGTCATAAACCGACGTAGGTGGCGCTCCGGTAGCATTTGCGCGCCAAATTCAAATTATCGATTTCAAATTAGTTCAGTTTACTAAAGCTGTTGTAAGATGCGGTTGAAAGAATTATCATTGATTTTACAATATTATATTGTTATAGTGTAGACAAATATCAATAAATGATACTTGTTTACTATATATTATGTTTATAATATTACAAAATAATTATAACACTGTCACGCATATCTTAAGATTATTAGGAAATATATCAGGGGCCGTGATAATAATAATAATAATAATAATCATAATTACACAAAATGAAAACTAAAATTTATTTTAATAGATTAACAACATTTTGCCATGTGACATTTGTAGTGTTCACCGGGGTAAAACACATACCTTTCAGCATTTCTCGGAAAGCAAAACAGCTTTTCAACTTCATCTTCCGAACGACCACATAAAATACAAAACATTTTTATACACTGTACACAAAGAATAAAAGAAAATTCAAACCGCCTTTGCCTGTAGATATAGATGATATTTGACAATTTGTCACAAGCACTGACATTTAGGGCTTGTTTTCATAAAATCCATCTGATGGCCGCATCTGTAACTTAGGGTACAGTGCACTGTACAGTGGATTCAGGCACACAGGTTTCTACAGTCGTAAACAGCGCCTCTACATAGATTTATGACAGCAGGGCATACATTTAAACCTCACTGCACTGTCTGTAGTAGTCTGTGCTCAAAAGTAAAAATGGACGCTGACATAAGGCGATTTCGCGTGGCTAAACGGTTCGATTTGGTTCCGGTTGGCGGTTGGATGTGGTTGACAGAACGGTTCTAAATCGTCATCATTTTTGAATCGTCAGTAACCGCTCGACGGAAAATGATCCGGTTCGACTCATAGGTTAGGTGCCCCACTTACTGTTAAATATGACAGTAATGACATACGCAGTGGTCTACCGCGCATTCGGCCAACGACATTCCTATATATTTTACCAGCATTTTACAACTTATAACCTAAAAATGACAACCCAAACGAACCGATATTTCAAACCGTCTTGCCAGGCAGGTTCAAGATTTTGACGGAACGAATCGAACCAACTGCAACCGCTACGTCATCAATCGCCATGTGAAAATGGTTGGTTCAAATCGGTAGTCGAACCGCAACCGAACCGTTCCACGCGTTCCTATAATAGAAGCTGTTCAGGAATTCCCGCATTTATACAATAAAAAACATATAAATTACAAAAATAAAACAGCAGTGGATAATGGCTGGACATCAATTGCCATTAAGCTCAATTCAGACATTTCCGTTTTTTCAGCACCGCAGCACAGGCAGCGGCCAACAATAAATACCTCCGTAGTTTTCTTTTCCTACTCATGTCAAAAATATAGATCTCTTGGTCACACTTGTTTTGATTTGGTGAGAGGTTATAATTACGCTGTCATTGCAATAGCGCCAACCAGTGCTGCCAATCAAAAAATGACATTTTCACTACATCTTGACGTTCTTATGCTGGTTGTTACGGTAATTTGGGTCTGCTGCATAAACCCATTCCTTTTCTTACGCATCCGCTTCTGCATATGCATATTTTACGCTTGTGCTTATTGCGTTGCATAAACCCACTTGATCTATGTATCCGAAAAAACACCTGACAAAATATATAAACCATTCACTTATATTTTTTGACCCAAATTTAACATATATTGTGCTTTTAAGAGCAGTAAAACCATTTACCAACTACTTTCAAAATCAGTTATGGTTGAGTCTAGAGTCTACTCAGTCAAATGGTTGAGTCTAGAGTCTACTCAGTCAAATTGTGATGCTGTTTATGTAGGTCAAACTGGAAGGAAGCAAAACATATATGGATGAACATAAATCTAGAACTTCTAGAACACAACAATTTGGATTTAGCTTGAAATAGAAAAACATAAAAAACCATTTCAACAGAAACCACTTTACACATTCACTTTACACTAATAAAAAAAAAAGATTCTTAAGTTGCTAGTCCTACTTTGTACCAGTTTTCTCTAGCCTCTTGCTAACCCATATGTCAAGTGTCACTTTGTCTTTCACACATGGCACACGTTGCTAGTGTTTTTAATTACCTAACTGTAAGTTATATGTTAAATTACTAGTTATTTATTTTATTACCACAAATATTCTTATTGTGGATTTGGGCTGATGATGTTGCAAAATGAATCCGGTACCTAAGTAATTAAATATATTTTACACAGGAAAAAGAGGCTTACATTCAACAATATTATAGTATGTACTTTTGTTGACATTAAGTTCTGCAACCTCAAGCAGTCATTCCCAATGTTTTCGGATTAGTTTTGTTTTAGATTGCTGCATGTCTGCATAATACGTAATATATTTTAGCATAATTTTCTGACAAGATAATTTTGAAAGAAAAGTGCTCTGATAGTAAATTTTATCAGACTTAGTCAAAATTACTGGAATACCTAAATAATTGTCCAACCATAAACATTTGCGAAAAAATTTTTCAAACAAAAGTTTATTGGCTTTAAACAAGCTCTCGTTTAAATATACTTTCAATATACAGGTTTGATTTTATTATGGCAATTTGGCAACCGTTTCTTTTTCTAATAAACCACCCTGGATACATTAAAAAAATTAATTCTATGATTAATTCTAAGATCTTTTTGTAGGAATTATTTTTTTATAAAATGCTTCATTTTTGCGTTATAAGCAATTAATCAAAACATCTGAAGTTCAAATTAAGAATATTTCCCACATACCTACACATTTGTTTTAATTTGGCAGTTTGAACATTAACTATTATTACTATTATTACCAAAACTTAATTGGTTGAAACAGGTGTTCTGGTAGTTTTGATTAATTGCTTAAATGATGCATTGAATATATTTTGTGTGCATACTTGATGGTTCGATTTTTAACACAAATAAAGTATTACGCAACATTTAGTGCTGAATATTTTATATATTCAAAATAATGGTTATACGCCACAATATGAACAAAGTATTGCACAATAAAAAACTTTGTATTTCACATGTTTCCATATATTTAATGCTCAATATTTATTATTTTAATGCTTAAGGATTATTTATTTAGGATTAGTTTTAGGGCACAATATGAATAAAATTCTGCACTTTGTGATTATTTTTTATTTTACGTATTTATATTTATCTAATGCACATTATTCATTATTTTAATGCTCAAGCTATTAGATTTCATTGCTACCTATTCACATAATAATAATAATAATAATATAATGCGTGCTTAAATAGCACCCTTATTCTTTTAATCATTGCGTAGACGTATAATATTATAATTTCTATAATAACCAGGGCCGAAAATGCCTTGGTCACTTCCAGTTTTAACAGAGATTTATCAATGGGTGACAGGTTGGTTTTGACCATAAGTCTCGTGCTTGTTATTGCGCTGTTTTCATTCTATAAAATATATTTATACTATGTTTAGGCATTTTTAATATCGTATATTATATTAATTAAAATGACGTTACCATTGTTCATTGGTTTACGTTGCAATCTACTAGCGGCTATTGGATTACATAAACTTCTTGATGCCGCGAGTGGTACCAGCGACTCAGGCAGTGTTTGGTGTTTCTAATAAATTAATAACTAATAATTTTAAACTAAAAAAGAGCAAAACAGCGTGTTCATAAGTTATTTTAACTGTACTACCTGAGAGAAATTGCTTACGAAGTTCCAGCTTAATTCCTTGGCACCTTAACAGGACTATATCAGAAAGTTGCTTAGCGCTGCCCGAGAAACAATGCAAAAGGTTTTATAAACATTCGAGCATATTCCTAAGGTTTTGTCTTTTTTTAAATTTATTATTTTTAAGCCTAATTGCACTCCACTAAATGGTATTTTCACATTCTTCTTATCGATGTGTGTTAATAAATAATATTAATTTGTTTACATGAAACAGTTTCTGTACTAGTTTTTTTTTGTTTTTTTTCAGATTTGAGCGAAGTTTTGGAGAGTCCTTTGAAGAAAAATCACTAGAGGAACGATTCTCGTACTATAAGTCTGACTAGGCAGCTGCAAATTCAATGCAACTTGGAGAGCATCCAACGATCATATAGGATTGCATCATACATTCATCCACTGCATATGTAACGCATACACCTTATCTTTACGAAATGGGGTAATTTTCTCTTCAATTCAGTGTCTAATTGGTCCAATACTCCAATAGAATGCCTCTTCTGCAAACAGTCTATGAAGATGATGCCTTGACAATTTCAAGAAACTATGGCAATGACTTTTCTGGCCGATGAAATCGTTTTCGCCTTCTTTGGACTTCAGCTGCTGAAGTCTCTGGCATGTAGAGATGGATCCGTGTTTCGTCAACGATCAGAAAACACAGCAGAAACTGTTTGGCAATTCGATTTTTGCTCCACTGTGAGCAAATAGTTTTCTCATGTCCAATATTTTGTGAAGTATAGCAAAGCTGAAAACCTGAATATCAGCAGTAACCCCACAATCCAAGTTAAGCTGTTACAACACAAGTTAAAGCTGTACTGTTCTACATTTGCCTGAAGCAACAGATTCTATTGTATCCACGACGATGGCACCTCCACTATATATATATCATGGAAATGTTTGGATTGGTCGCTAACTGAAATAAACATTTCAACTAAAGTGTGCACCCACTGTCCCTTATTCTGCAGTAGAAGATCGTTTACAGCCGTTACAGCCGATCGTTTACAGCCATACCAAACATATCGAAAAGAACGCTGTCAGCAGGTGTTTGCATTGCTAATTCAAGCTCAAAAATACTTGCCAACTTGAAACGAGCAAGATAATGGCTCAAAGCACGAGTCCTGGATCCAAATACAAGGAAATTGTGTGTGGCTTTCAGCAGACTGAGGGCTCTACCAGCAATAGCCATTGCTTTTGTATAACGAAAAAGTCTGCGTCTTGATCTACCTGGCAAACTCCTAACACAAAATCATGGGTTATCATGATGAGAATCTCAATCTGATGGCTTGGGCTTAAAAATTGATATTGCTAAGATGGATATGATTATGAATAAACAACATGACACTTCTCTTCGATTTTGTCATCCGATAGAAAGAATCAAATTACTGAGCAATATTGGTTTCTTGTTCATCGTTGAATGCAAGCACAAACTTTGCCACTTTCAACAGTTGCTAACACAAAACTACTGCATGATACTGTCTGAAGTTTTTGTTAGTAGTTTGAAACATAGTGGTTATCGATGGTCCACAGCTAGTTGTGCCATCAGTCTTCAATATGGGTACAAAATGCATGATAAAGACTTGCACAGCACATAAGAACGCATACACCTGTTCTTCCCCAAATGAAGCCATTTTCTCTTCAATACAGCATCTGATTGGCCCGACAGAACACCCTTCTTCAAATAGTACATGAAGACATACACACTTGTATACACTTGTAAAATTTAACAGACAATGCCATTGACCTTTCTGGCCAATGGAATTATCTTGGCCCTCTTTGGATTTCACCTGCTAAAGACCCTGTCATAGCGATGTATCCATGTCTTGCAAACAATCATAAAATGCAATAGAAACTTTCTGGCATTTTTGCTCCGCTGTGACCATATATCCTGCAGTTAGTTTCTCATGATGTATGTATCTTTGATGTATCTGGCAGTCTGTACACACAATACAGTGCGACCTCCTTAATCCGGACTAATTAAAACCGCGGTGATCCGGATAAGTAAATGATTCGGATTACTGAAACGAGACTACTTTTGTATTGAAAAGTGAAACACTTAACGCAAAACAACTAAAACATAGTATTTACATCAAGATAACTTCCAACAGAAGTGAACAGAAGTACAGTACAATCGCGATAATGTGAACAAAATAAAACCAAGGCTGTTCACGGTATCGAGGTGTTCATAATATCGAGGATATAAACAAAATAGATTATTTATTTAAAAAAAACTAGATGAACATGAAAGAAATATACCAAGTATGTATTATATTTATATTATAAAATAGTATTACTTTTGTCAAAAAAATAAGTAATTTTTCTTTGTACTTGCTTTACCGAAAGTTTTGCTATCACTGCCTTTTCATGAACGGCCTTCAATCTTAGAATGTCACTTATTCCAATTTCATTCTGTTTCGCCCATTCGATTGAAATGTTCAGTGCCTTCAGAGCTTCAGAATGTCTGATTTTGGTGGTCAGTACGTCCGTGTTTTCAATATCACTGTCATCTTGTGAATCCTCACTTTCTTCTGGTTCATTGCTTTCTTCTACGTTATCTTTATTCCATTCTTCAACATCTGGGACAGAATACTCCACCAGTGCCTCATCAGAACGGAACTAAAGCGGAAGAAAGTGTGCAAAATTAACAACAATTTTTAGCAGTTGATAAGTTAAAACTTACCGATGTTGTTACAGATTGTAGCAATGTTATTGTATCTGATACGATCGTGTTATCTTGTTGCCACCTCTGCTGTAGAACACTGAGGGGTAAGTTATCTTCATCTTCATTTGGTTCAGCCATTATGTTATGCCAGCATTTGGATATAACTAGAATCTAATTTATCCCACGCATGTGCTAAATGAAACATTACATCTGTTAATGTTAGTGTCTTGAGAGCAATGCTTATTGGTTTTCCTGCAGCAACAACAGAACTGAGCAAACTGTTTCCGTAATATAACTTTGTAAGTCTAAGAACATTTTGATCCATTGGTTAAATCAACGGAGTTACATTAGGAGGCATAAACATAACGAAAATCCTCTTATCATTAGTTCTGAGAACTTCAGCTGGAGGGTGAGAAGGTGCGTTATCTAATAGGAGTAGAGCTTTCTCTGGTAAGCACGCAAAAACGTTTTCACCTAGTACAGACAAGTAAAACAATGCAGTTGAAAACACTTTGAAGAATTTTGAAAAAATTTTGAAATTGTTTGTAATCATATTTAATACAAAAATCACAGTTTTTGCAACTTACCTCAGGAACAAAGTGCTGAAAGAACCAGTTTCGGAAGATTTCTGCAGTCATCCAAGCATTTTTTGTGTGCATGTAGATTAGAGGATTAACAAAGTTCTTAAAACATCGAGGGTTTTTTGCTCGTCCTATGACCAGGGGTTTCAGTTTATGTAATCCGGAAGCATTTGCACATCCTAAGAATGTGATCCTCTGTTTCGTGGTTTTCATGCCAGGGGCTGGTTTTTCTTGAATTGATACGTATGTTTTGTCCGGTAAAAGTTGCCAATACAATCCTGTTTCGTCGGCATTATATATCTGATGATCATTTAAACCGAACTCTTGTATAGTGTCCTTCAACATTTTTCGGAACAGGTCGACATATTCGGGTTGTGCCGATAACTTTTCACCCGTTATTTTTAAAAATCGGATTCCATACCTTATTTTAAATCTTTGAAGCCACCCGCTACTTTCATTAAATTTAGTAATGTTTAATTTGGTTTTCAGATTTAATGCTTTTTGTTTTATCATTTCGCCAGATATCGGCATATTTCTTTCTCGTTGGGCAATAAACCATCGATACAACTTGTGTTCAAGTTTTGGAAACTCCTGCTTTTAATGTGCATTGTTTTGTTGGCTTCAATGAATTGGCCACTCTATCATTAATCTTCAATCTTTTCTTTTTAATTGAGCACACGGTGGATTTGGCTATGTCGTACTTTTTGGCGAGTGACGTAACACTACAACCTCGACTTAATTCTTCAATGATATTTGCCTTTACTTGCAATGATAGACATTTTCTTTGTGGTTTAGCGGTTTTAGTCATTTTTGCGTATCACCTTGTCAAACGCGCACTTTCGCAAACTGTTAAAGTGTTAAACTGTGGACTTGCTACCCCGCCTAGATGACGTCTGAATTACCCCACCTACATATCTAGAATGTAGATACCACCTGCCATTGGTTAAAATTTGTAAACAAGTTCAATAGGCCGAATGTCGTTATTGTTCACATAATCGAGGGTTTACGCTGTTCACATTATACGGAGCTCTATGTGAACTTTTCGTTGTTCACATTACCGGGTGGTTCGCATTACCGCGTGTTCACATTACCGCGATTGTACTGTATATCTTATTAATTTTTATATTATTTTATGAAATAACTTGTAATTTTTGTTTGCTTCATCCTTTTCTAGTTCATTGTAAAAGCCGTTTTGAAGTACAAGAACATCATTCAGTGGAAAATCATTTTCTTCTGCCCACTTTATGCACATATTAAAACTTTTAACTGCCTTATCATTCTTAACAGTCTGGTTCGAATTTTTTCACTCTTGACTTTTATTTTCACTCTTGTGTTGTTCATCTGTACCATCTATGATGTCATCTCACATTCCTCAACAAAGTTGCTCTTCTTGCGTAGAAGCTTAAAGAATTTTGTCCTTCTGGTCAACCTCCACCAAAAGATCTGTGTATTTTTGGCTGATTGAGTTGTTTGCACTCGAAGCAGTTTGCGTTGTAATGGTAAGTTTTCTCTCGTCATTTGCTCTTCCAGTTCTTTTCGCTGGTTAGATTCCATGTTTAATTGTCTTGTTAAACTAGCAATATTGTCCAATAAATCTCGATTTTGTTGCTCCATAACTTAATGTAACAATAATTGCTGGGTGTAAGTAACACTTAGCATGTTATAAATTGTTAGTCACTTCAATTCCCTTGCAATTCTTCTGGGTCTTAGGAGGAATTTGTTTGTTCCTCACGCTGCTAGTATTCTTGACGGATTCAAACTCTTGATTCGCGAGTGGCCCAAACCAAAGCGACTGGTCCGGGGTCAGGACACCTCATATCAAGACAAGTCATACCCGGACAACTCATACCAGGACAACTCATACCAAGGGACAACTCATACCACGACAACTCATACCGGGACACCTCATACCAAGGGACAACTCATACCAGGACAACTCATACCAGGACAACTCATACCAGGACAACTCATACCAGGACAACTCATACCAGGACAACTCATACCAGGACAACTCATACCAGGACAACTCATACCAGGACAACTCATACCAGGACAACTCATACCACGACAATTCATACCAAAACACCCATAACAAGCCGACAAATGATTGTTGTCACGTACGGTGTCATCTAGTATGATGAGTAGGAAACTCTCTTCAACGCCTTAGTATTAGGTAATTGAGTTTAATTTTCTACATTGCCGAGTATAGGCATTATATGTACATAACACATTTTATACAACGAGGAAGGTTACCGCCATCTAGTGAAAGAGTGATTGTATGTAGGTACCATGAACATAACCCAAAAAATACGACGCTTGCTATTGACGGAATAAAATAATTTAAATTTAGATTTCTACAATGGATTAGATGGAATGTGATGACTGATGCTATAATGAAGATATGTTCTTTTGCAAATAAAAGACAAGCAGCATTAAAAATATTAGCGTTATCACTTGTTAATCGGAAATTCTTACACAAAAATGTGTTGTTATTACCGGGAGTTTTTCTTATTTGTATACATATCCGCCTCTGTATACTTGTAAAATTAACAGGTCAATACATTAGAACTAATTAGAACTCCCAAACTATAGGCAACCAAAACTATACGAAACATTTGAAATAATGTAAGCTTTAATTTTTTAAATCAAAAGTTCTATCTCTATTTACCAATATTTATCTTATCTATCTATCGTTCATCTGCAATGACCAATAAGCGCTTACAGTAAAGTGTAGTTTCTTCTGTCAATAGTAATAGGGTATTACGGCACTTTTCAAATTCTGTTCTATTACAAAGTAGGTTAGCTTAGCATCACCTTTTCACACGTCAAATGCCAAACAACGCTTTAATTTAGGAGAAGACGCGTTTTGAAATTCAAATAAAAATCCTACTTGTGACGTCACAAGGAGGGATTATAATGCGAAACTTGACAACGTCGCGCATAGTTATTTTATGTTGCTGTGGTGCCAACAGTCGCGTAGTTCACTCTGTTTACCGTTCGTGCATTGAGGTTAGGTGGACAGTGATTTTTTAATATATCAACACTAGCAAACACCATACATAATCAACATGAGCAAATAATAATATAGTTTGTTGTGTGCCGGGTTGCAACAGCAAATCAGTCGAAACACCAGAATTCAATACAACATTTATACGAAATGGTGTATCTACCTTGTAGTTTCATAAACACACAGGAATATATTATAAGAAATGTATTGTCAATATGTATTATTAATAAAACTTTGAAATAGTTAATACAAGATGGCGGTAATTTCTTTTTAAGTTAAAAAACTACAGCCACGCCTGGGATTCGAACCCAGATATACGGATTGCCGGTCCGACGTTTTACGAATTAGACTAACGTGACCTATGACATATAAATAAATAAATAACCTAGATAATACTTGACAATTACATCTGATAGGTGTCACAATTGAAATGTGTCTAAAGGTAGAAACTTCTACTCATATCTCTTTAGTGAAAATTAACCTATTGCATGTCATAGGTCACGTTAGTCTAATTGGTAAAACGTCGGACCGGCAATCTGTATATCTGGGTTCGAATCCCAGGCGTGGCTGTAGTTTTTTAACTTAAAAAAAGAAAAATTACCGCCATCTTGTATTAACTATTTCAAAGTTTTATATCAATATATGTAGGTTTCTGCAAAGAATTAACATCCATTATATTATTAATAAACTTCTATTTAAGCAGTTATTATTTACTACTAGTCTTTCCCTCTACATTCAAATTTCTTTGTGAACCATGTGATTGGGGGATGTTTCATCACTGTCGTTAATTTACTATGAACAATTATTGTAAGCTGGTTGAATAATATGTATGACAGATTTACACAATTATCTATTGTAATCTATTTGTATTCTAATGATCGTATAACGGTATGGGTGCAAGATTGAAAAGTTCACGAGTTATCTCCAAACCCTTCACGTGTTAACTTCTTTCTTACTTGGAGTTTATTTATCGATGGAGGAAGTACGTAAAGACTAACGTTGAAATACTATTACCATTAAATTAGTTACCATATAATTAATGTACATGGTAATATACATTGTATAAAAGTTGAGTCAACTAGAATATAAATAAACATTTTATTTTAGCATATATTTATTTTAAATTTGGAATACTGTCGTATTCCTGATAGTGTTCAATATTTACAGTTCCAATATCTTCTGCTTATATATACTTCACTGACGATCCAATCTGCGACAATTTCGGTTTCTGCCAATAGGATGTCACAGATGTTGGCGATGGTTCCTCGCTTCGGCGATATAGCCCCACATTAGTAAAACACAATTCTCGCATTGAACACTTAAAACGTGTCCCAAAACTTCATCTAACACACAGGATACTGTGTATGGTTTCTTCGTAACCGAATGCTCAGGTGTAGATCTAGCTTTAATCGTGCAGGTCTTATCACTCCGTTGAAGTTGAACATAACCTACATCGTTATCCCCATATTCTTGCCTTGGGGTCCGGTTAATATTAGGTAAATTGTAATTTTAACTTAAAAACCAAATATTCTTGTTTGGTATACATTAAAGACGTATAATAGAAAAAAAAAGTGTGGACGGTTGATAAATGAAAAAATTATTAAATATTTTAATGCAGTACTACTTGACGTCTGCCGTATGTTTATACGGTAACGGCGTAGGAATCAGGATGCAGACCCCGTACAGCTAGTCCAATAGACTCGTATTGGTGTATACAGAGTTGCCTGTACTCCTCTTAATATTGTAAAATAGGCTACCGCCACTCGACCACTATTTTTTCCAACAGAAAAAGGCACCTAAATCAAATCCAACCATCCATCCAGCTAAGTCCAGACCAACCAACCAACTAACCAACCAACTGACCAACCAACTTTCTGAAGTATCTGCATCAGTATCGGAAGTATCTGCAATTTACAACAAATAAATAAAACATACTTTTAACAACAATCAAAATCTTTAATAGTTACTTTTACAGGGAAAGACCAATTGTTGAAAATGTTGATTTTTCTTGTGTTCAGGGGATATAATATATATATATATATATATATATATATATATATATATATATATATATATATATATATATATATATATATATATAGGTTAATAATATGGTGACATACAGGCGGGATGTAAATTTTAAATAAATCAAAAATTACAGCCACAACCTGGATTTGAATTTTAATTTTATTTTAATTTTTGATTTATTTAAAATTTACATCCCGCCTGTATGTCACCATATTATTAACCTATAAATATTAATTTGACAAGGTATGTCGTTAAACATTTTCATTATATATATATATATATATATATATATATATATATACATATATATATATATATATATATATATATATATATATATATATACATATATATATACATATATATATATATATATATACAGGGTGTCTCACGGAACTGGTACATTAGAAGTTTCTCATGTTCTACTATTTCTGGAAACTTGAAATTTTGGAACTAGAATTTACTCGATCTGAGCTCTTCAGCTAAAATATTCTCAAGTTAAGTGTCACGTCCGGTCACCGGAACTCGGTATCAACTTTGTTATTTTAAATGGAATGATATAATTTTTATTTTATTTTTGGTTTCTACGTATCAAAATACATCATTTTTGATAATGTTTCTCTATACCTAAATATCACCATTTTTGAGTTTTTTTGATTTTACTAATTTTTTGGTAATTTTTAGGGGTACGTTTAACATTGTATATCTCGGTTATTATTGAAACTAGAAGTTTCATGATTGGTGGTCCAAAACTAGAAACATAACCAAATACGACGATGTTTAGTTCATCATGATAACTTATACAGGGTGTTCAAAATTTACAACACAATAATTGAAGTTTCAAACGTAAAGAACTCATTTTTTTTCAAATGGGACATCCTATATACCGATACGCCATTCGATAGGAAATCTCCCTGTATAAGTTATCATGAACTAAACATCGTCTTATTTGGTTATGCTTCTAGTTTTGGACCACAAATCATGAAACCTTTAGTTTCAATAATAACCGCGATATTCAATTTTAAACGTACCCCCGAAAATCACCAAAAAATTTATAAAATCAAAAAAACTCAAAAATGGTGATATTTAGGTTTAGGGAAACCTTATTAAAAATGATGTATTTTGATACGTAGAAACCAAAAATAAAATAAAAACTATATCATTCCATTTAAAATAACAAAGTTGATACCGAGTTCCGGTGGCCGGACGTGACAGTTAACTTGAGAATATTTTAGCTGAAGAGCTCAGATCGAGTAAATTCTAATTCCAAAATTTTAAGTTTCCAGATATAGTAGAAACAATAACATGAGATACTTCTAATGTACCAGTTCCGTGAGACACCTGTATATAGATGAAATATATAAGAAAACACCTGGGAAGCGAAAAAATGAATAAAAAATTTAAACATCCAAAAAAAGACGCATCCGGTGGTAGGTTTTTCGTTTAGTTTTTTTTTTTTATTTTTTTTGTTTCCCAGCTGTTTTACTTGTATATTTCGGTTTCTATATATCATCTAAACACAAAAGGTAACAAGATTGTCATCGATTAAAGCCTTTTCTGTCAGCTACACTTTATCCACTATTTACTTTCCATTTCCTTAAAGAAAGTACAGCCAAGAAAACCCAAATTTACAACAGATGCAGTACCTGCCTCACGGGTATCCGCATTTGTGAAAAAATGGTACCCGTGAGGACAGAATACTGCCCCTTACAAGTTGGGCAAAAAACATATGCCCTAGCTGTGATTCTTCGCGTCGCCTCAAAACGCATCTTCTTCAGCAATTTCTTTTTGGGCATCGTATCTCCCTGCTAATTAACCCGGCGTTTTGCAGCCGCGTTATCAGCGTTTCATTGTCCGTTGTTGCTGTCGCACAAAGTTGCAAAACATCGTTAGCTCCTTGTAAATTCATAATTTCGGCACACATTTGCAAAGTACGGATGACTAACCTAAGAGATCTAACGCGCTCGGTGGTTAGGACGCTAGGCGCTTCGTTCAAATCTGTTCAAATCCCCCAATCGGTGCATGGTAACCCCACGCGACATAAATTCGCGCGTCAAGTAGTTACCCTCCAAAATATATAATAATTTCTTCATTTATGAACCGTCCACACTTTTTTTATTATTATTCATCTTTAATGCATACTGAACAAGTATTGATAGTTTATTAGATAAAATTCTAATTTACTTAATATTGACCGGAACCAAGTTTAATCCCTTTCATTTCAGCGCCTAAGAAATGCTGATTTTCGTTGTAAAAAGTTATTGTGGTAATTAGATCGATCGTGGGCAAATTTTGCTTTGGTAAAGTCATCTTCCACAGAACACATGCTTGCACTGGTAACTTAACAACTTATAACAACTTACTTAATAAGTAATAATTTTACGATACGCTGTAAATACTACCGTCGAAGTTTGTCTGCTGTCAAGTGTCAACACACATACAAACAGACAGCGGTGCAAACACTGTTGCAAGAAAATTCCCTAGGTTTTGATCAATTTCTTGGCTACGGTGCCAATTCTACACTTGGCCAATCACGACAGTGATCGGAAAATTCAAATTTTAATTGTAGTTTTCTCAACAAATTCTGAATGTAATTTAATTTTAACTTAACACAATTTCGGGTTATATACTGTAAAATCGCTTAATACACGCTTTTGCTTAAATTTCCACATGACCGTAATACCCTATTGTCGTATTTTTGACGTTATGCTGTGTTTATGTGCGTGTTTCATAATTCTTTCTCTAGATGGCGTTCGCCTTCCGCGCTGTATAAAATGTGATATGTCTGCCAATACTCAGCAATGTAGAAAATTAAACTCAAACACCTAATAAGAAGGCATTGCAGAAAATATAGAGAACATCCACGCCATACACATTGACCTAAGTTTGCTAGATGACACCGTATTGACACTACAATCATTTTTCGGTTTGTTTTATGTTTTTTTTCGGTGTTTTGGTATGAATAATTGTCGTGGTATGAGTTGTCCTGGTATGAGTTGTCCTGGTATGAGTTGTCCTGGTATGAGTTGTCGTGGTATGAGTTGTCCTGGTATGAGTTGTCCTGGTATGAGATGTCCTGGTATGCGTTGTCCCTTGGTATGAGATGTCCCTTGGTATGACTTGTCTTGGTATGAGTTGTCCCGGTGTGAGTTGTCGTGGTATGAGTTGTCCGGGTATGAGCTGTACCCGACCCGACTGGTCCGCCCATGATCACGCTGACCAGTCGCTTTGGTTTGGGCCACTCGCGAATCAAGAATTTGAATCCGTCCCGACCATTGATGATTTGGAACAGACGGTCAATTACATGTGGGATTATGCGAGGATACTAGTAGATACGTCCATGGTGTGTGTCTTCCCGCTGGATGTCTGACTGTACGTGAAGATGATGTAGTTGTACCCATCTGCGAATGCGACTACTAACAGCTTGATAATATCATCATGTAATTCTTTATTCGTCGAGTTCATTCCAAAAATATTGTCGAAAGTACTTGATTGTATCGTAGGTCTGTTGGTTCACCGGAACGTATACTATCTCCTTCAACCTGCCGCAAGATTGGAATGTTAGCTTTACTCTCTGCCTGTAAAGGGCCTAACCCGTAATAGCGACATTTATGTTGTCTTCGCTCCTCTTGTGGACTTTTAACATATGTAGGTGACTTGAAAATAGGTTATCTTCACTAAGACAGAAATGGAATATCGGGCGCCTTAGCAATTTTCACAACAATAAGAAAACATATCAACATAAATTTCACGTTGCAATCTAGACACGTGTCTAGTGTCTAGACGTCATATTCGCGTGCGCAGACGGGTACAACTGCACCATCTTCACGTACGGTCAGACATATATCGGGAAGACACACACCATGGACCGATCTGCTAAAAATCCTGGCATAAGCCCACGTGTAATTGACCGTCTTTTCCAAATCATCAATTGTCCGGACGGATTTAAACTCTGGATTCGTGTGGCTTACGTGAAAATTTCCAAATGAAACTGTAATTGTAATTGACCGTCTGTTCCAAATCATCAATGGTCGGGACGGATTCAAATTCTTGATGCGCGAGTGACCCAAAGCGACTGGTCAGCGGCTGGTCGAGGGCGGACACATCGACAAATCGTTGTCGACTTTGACGTTTGTCATCTCCCAGCTTGCTGACCATAGCAAGTTCATCAACTACAGGTACTCCAAATTGACACTGATACTGAAGAATCGGAGGAAAAGACATTAATCATTGCAAATATAACACCAGCTTCGCTCGAGGACAGCCACTCCACATTATCTTTTGTTAAACGGGCGGAGACAATAAAAAATCAGCCTACAATGAATACAATCACGAGTGGGCCGACCATTATACGTAAATATCAAGAACAAAGATTACGGCTAAAAGGCTAATTGAAAGACATGTCCAAGCAAAATCGAGAACTAGTGTCAGCGCAGGCGCGTGTCATGCTTATTAATAAAGCCTTTGTAACCCCCGAGAGTGTGTCAATCCCTTCTAGGCAATGGCACACTATTGGAGGTGGACAATTTTTGAGCCATACTGATGATTTCCAGAATATCATCACCAAAGGATGGGAAGGATTAACAACCTGTGACTCCTCTCGAAAATAGTCTGCTGCAAGTGGTACAGACAGAGTCCGCGCTGACGACCGGCTATTCTTTCTCTGCTCAAGATATGCCTTTTCTGCCTTTTGAAGCTTAGGTGATGAATCTGTCCCAGGAAATTGGTGATAATGGACTAGAAACCGTTGTTCAGGAATGGGATGTCCAGGAAGAGTATTGCCTAGCGAATTATACGGTCATCTAATTGATGACGAAGAAAGAATTGCGAGGGGACTTGAAGAAATTAGCTATTTATAACACGCCTATTGTTACTTACACCCAGCAAGTATCGTTAAATAAAGTTATGGAGCAACACAATCGAGATTTATTGGACAATATTGCCAGTTTAACAAGACAATTAAACATGGAATCTAACCAGCGTAAAGAACTGGAAGAGCAAATGACTGACTGACGAGAGAAAACTTACCATTACAACGCAAACTGCTTCGAGTGCAAGCAACTCAATCAGCCAAAAATACACAGATCTTTTGGTGGAGATTGACCAGAAGGACAGAATTCTTTAAGCTTCTTCGCAAGAAGAGCAACTTTGTTGAAGAATGTGAGATCACATCATAGATGGTACAGATGAACAACACAAGAGTGAAAATGAAGGTCAAAAGTTAAAAAATTCGAACCAGACTGTTAAGCATGATAAGGCAGTTAAAAATTTTAATGTGGGCGTAAAGTGGGCAGAAGAAAATGGTATTCCACTGAATGATCTTCTTGTACTTCAAAACGGCTTTTATAATGAACTAAAAAAGGATGAAGCAAACAAAAATTACAAGTTATTTCACGAAATAATATAAAAATTAATAAGATATACTTCTGTTCACTTCTGTTGTAAGTAATCTTGATGTAAATACTATGTTTTGGTTGTTTTGCGCTGAGTGTTTCACTTTTCAATACAAAGGTCTCGTTTCAGTAATCCGAATTATTTACGTATCCGGATCACCGCGGTTTTAATTACTCCGGATTATCGAGGTCGCACTGTATTGTTTGAACAGACTGCCAGATACATCAAAGATACATCCACAACATACATCATGAGAAAACAAACTGCAGGATATACGGTCACAGCGGAGCAAGCATGCCAGACGGTTTCTGTGGCATTTTGTGATTGTTTGCAGAACATGGATACATCACTATGACAGGGACTTTAGCAGGTGAAATCCAAAGAGGGCCAAGATTGATTTGTTGATGTGTCCGCTCTCGACCAGTCGCTTTGGTTTGGGCCACTCGCGAAACAAGGACTTGAATCCGTCCCGACCATTGATGATTTCGAACAGACGGTGAATTACAATTAGAACCATATAATGTTTAATAAGGTTGATAAAATCCTCCATGAATAGAATAGAATAGAATAGAATAGAATAGAATAGAATAGAATAGAATAGAATAGAATAGAGTAGAATAGAATAGAATAGAATAGAATAGAATAGAATAGAATATGTTTATTTAAACTGTGCAGTTACATGTCAAAAAACAAAAAACAATTTACTCAGAATAATATTTCATTGATGTTATAAGGTGCGAGGTTTACCAGTGTCTGCTTGAGCTGTCTATGGAAACTCTTGGTGTTCTCTTTCTTCCATCCATCTGGGCAGCCATTGTACAGTGCAATTCCTCTTCTCAGGTATTGAACTGATTGGAGCCGTATGTCTTGTGGTTGCAAGTGGTCTCTAAATCTGGGGCTATAGCCATGCGTATCCCCAACTCGTGCAAGTTCATTTAACCTGTGCGAGTGTATTTCCAATACTACTCGCATCGCATACTCTGCCGGTGCTGTGGGTATACTTAGTGTCCTAAAAATTGGTTTGCAGTGCTGGTGTATTGGTTTATCCAGGACACTCCTCACCGCCTTCTTTTGTTCAAGCAATATGAGATTCAGATGTGCTGAATGACCCCATATCTCAATTGCATAGCACATTTTTGCATGGAAGAGGGCATAGTAAGCAGTAAGTGCTGCCTCTTGACCGGATGTTTGGCGTATACGTCTGATGGCATAGACTGACTTGGCTAACTTGCTGCAAAGGCCTACTATGTGTGGTTTCCAGGTTAGTCTGGGATCAATTTGTATTCCAAGTAGTTTGACTGTGTCGCCTGGCTCCACCCACCTGTCCATAGTAAGATGAAGAGTTTGGGTTTTGGATAAGTTTAGTTGCAGCTCGTTGCGCTTGAACCAGGTTTCAGCGTTGGTTAGTTCCTTCTTTAGTTGGACTTTAAGTATATCAGGATCTTCATGGCAGAGAATAAGCGTGGTATCGTCTGCATAAAGTATTGCTTCACAGTCGAGGTAGTCTGGTAGGTCGTTAATATAGATATTAAATAGTATTGGTCCGAGAATTGAACCTTGAGGTACTCCTGTCGGTATTGGACTCGGGTTACTTAATCGTCCATCATGCCATATCACTTGGCTTCTATTTGTCAGATAATCTGATAGCATATCCAGGGTCGTATGTTGGAAACCTAGATTCTGCAGCTTTTGTTTTCAGATGGAGTGGGATATGCTATCAAAAGCCTTGGACAGGTCGCATAGGTGAGAAGAACAAGCCTTTTTTTGTCAATTGCAGAACATATTTTTGTCATATAGGACTGTAAAGCCGTACCTTTATGCTCTCGGAAACCATGCTGACTGGCAGAGAGGCACTCATGTGCATATAAATACTCTTTTACCCTATTTAGAATAACTTTCTCAATAATTTTAGAAAACATTGGAAGAACAGCTATCGGTCGGTAACTGCTGGGTTGTGTTCGATCTCCTTAACTTAAAGCTTCCTTTTTTGATGCAGTTATTGCAGAATTTTGTTAGGAAAGGCGCAATAATTTCAGCAGTATGTTTCACCATTGGTACGTTGATGCCGAAAATATCGGTAGAGTTTTTGTTTTTCAAACTGTTAATGATCTCCAACATTTCGTGTGGTGTTGTTTCTGCAAATTCTTCAACATAGGTTGACCTTGCTATGCCTGTAACTTGGCTAACCGGTAAACTGTGTGTCTTTGGCTCGATTAGTGAAGCAAAATTGTGATGGAAATAAAAGTTCATAAGCTTGTCAGAACTGTTTATTAGACGTGCAGATAAATGTTTATTTTTTCTTACAATCGATTTCGATCCCCGCTCGGATCATCATCAGGTAAGGCTGGAAAAGAGAATCACGATACTTAATACAGTCAAAAAAGGGGGGGGGGGGTCCGCCATTATGTGGCATGATAAAAATGTACAATAAAAGGACCGGAAAAATTCGAGGCAGTGTTCTGGCAAAACATGAAAAATGAGACAAAAACAAAAATAAAAAGAAAACAAGAAAAGCACGCAGAGCACACTCGCCGTCAGTGTTGGTAGGCGTAGATTATGCGAGAGTACAAGGTCAAGCAGCAATTAGTCGCCATCAAAAACTTCGGACATGTGAATCATCTGACCGCAATCAAGAAGTGTGAGTAGGATATATGATGGTATAGGTCGTGGCCGTGTAAGCAAGTAGCGCCATCTGTTGGCGTAGATTTGCAACTTTAGGCAGTGGTTGTAGTATTTAACCCTCAAGCATGATTTTAATGAAAAGACATATGGATATCTTGGAGGGTGGGACGATTCCCACAGCACCTAGGCCTCATTAGGCCCCTTTTGCTAGCCTCCGGGGGTACCTGTAGCTTAGGCTGTCTGCCTCGAGCCATCCTGTGGCCTTCGTGAAGGCGAGGACGTCGCTCGGCGGTACCCCTCTGATGGCGGATAAATCCAGCCATCTTTCACCCAGGAAATGTTCTCGTAATGTCGAAAGTGCCGGAAATTCGCACAGAAAGTGTTCTACCGTCTCTTCCTCGCTTTTGCATCCTCTGCACATTTGGTCCTCTAGGATTCCGATGCGGGTTAGATGCTTTTTTAGTCTGCAGTGCCCTGTATAGATTCCGGTTAGCAGTCTGAGGTTGCTTCTGGTAAGTTGAAGGTAGTACATTGTGGTCTTTGGGCAAGGGGCTCGTAGGGTTTCCCTTGCGAAAACACACTTGGTGGTTTCGTCCCATCTACTCCTGAAGAGAGTGTGGGATGTTCCTGGTAGTACGTTGAGTAATGTTTTTAGGGTCGGTGGTATCGCTGGCTCAGGTCCTATATAGGTCGTCCTCGCAGCGTGTTTTGCCAGGCGATCCGCTTCCCTGTTCCCTTTGCTTTTACCGTGCCCCTTTATCCAGTGGATGGATATCGTTTTATTCGCTTGTGCTGCTTTTGTCAGGGCTTCGGTACATTGTTGTACAAGTCTGGAGGTTATGAGAGGTCTCGACAGCGCTTGTATTGTTGCTCTACTGTCCGTTAGGATCAGCACGTTTTCGCCACTAATCCTTTTTTCAGTAATAGTTTTGGCTGCGATTGTTAAGGCAATTAGCTCTGTTTGTGTTATAGTTGTGTACCTTCCTAGTGGTAGACCGATTTTCATATTCGGTGCTCGGGAAAAGACCCCTGCACCAGATTTATGTGGGTGTTTTGACCCGTCTGTGTATATGTGGACAGATCCTGATATTTCCCCCTCAGTTGGTGGTATGAGGGATGTTGTGAAGGACCTTCTGAAGTTATAGCGGGGTGGAAAATCATCTACCTGAGCCTCAAGGAGAGGTGTCCGTAGGACAGCCTCGCGCCAGAGGCGGAGACGAGTTTCACCAACCCTACCAGTTTCCCAGAAACCTGCCGTACGAAGCCGGAGGATGCCCGCCAAGGCCACTTCCTCCACATGTATGTCAAGGGGCGGCAGGCAGAGCATTGCCTCCATCGCGGCCGTCGGTGTGGTGTGCATGACTCCTGTTATGTTTAGGCATGCGGTCCTTTGTATGTGATTGAGGTCTTTGATAGCCGTCTTAAGTTTGGTTCTGGGCCACCATATTACTGCTCCGTAAGTTAGCATTGGTCGTATGATGGCGGTGTATATCCACATTGCGATTTTAGGCGAAAACCCCCACGTTCGTCCTATCGCTCTGCGGCACTGCCAAAAAGATATCTGTGCTTTTTTTGCTCTCTCTTCCAGATGATCTCCCCATCTTAGTTTGCTGTCAAAGGTTATGCCCAGGTATTTCACCTTGGCAGCAAATGAAAGCTTGGTGTTTAGGAGCGTGGGTGCTCGTAGTTGTGGTAGTTTTCTTTTCCTGGTGAAAAGTACCATCTCTGTTTTCCCAGGGCTGACTGAGAGTGAGTGGTCTTTGCACCATGTTGTGATTAAGTTGAGGGCGGATTGCATCCTGTCGCATATTGTATCCTCAAATTTGCCTGTAAGCAGAATTGTTAGATCGTCTGCATAAGCTATTGTGTAGTACCCTTCTCGGTTTAAAGCCTTTAGTAGGCTGTCGAGGACCAGGTTCCACAGCAGGGGTGAGAGAACTCCACCCCGTGGGCACCCTTTGGCTACAAGACATCTTACAGATTGGGTACCTACATTTACTGCCCTTTCCTGCAGCATATTGTCGATCCATTCGGTTATTATCGGTTCTACTTTGTGTTCCATAAGGGAGGTCTTAATCTTGTGGAACATAGTTTTGTCAAATGCCCCTTCAATGTCTATGAACACTCCTACACTGAAAAAAATTTTGATGTGAATTTACAGTAAGAATCGTAGGTTTTTTTTGCCCTGCGATAATCGGTGCAATTTTACATCTTAATTGTGTCTTTACAATGTCATTGTATATTCACATTGTGATTTTACAAGAATTTGGGCGGAATATTACACCAATTTTCATGTAATTTTAAATGGAAATGGTGTAATGCGTAGTAATTTTACATCGACATTAATGTAATTTTACATGAAATATGGTGTAACGCGTAATAAAATTACATTGATTTCAATGTAATTTTACATGAAATATGCAGTAATTTTAAATAATTTTATGGGATTCACATTGATTTTAATGTAAATTTAAGACGTAATTACGTAATAAAGCATTGCTATTGTTCGTAATAGAGATGGGCCAGGTCGTTCCTTCTGCGGACTCGTTCCTTTCGGTCCAGTTCCTTTAGAGGAACGAATCCAGCGGATTCGTTCCTTTGCACCTACCAGTCCGCACTCACTCCGGACCGAACCTACTGCGGTCCGAACCTACTATACCGTACTGGGTGCGGTGCGCACCCAGTACCGCTGAACTTGCTGTGAGTGCCAGACAAACCGCACCTAATACGGACCCTATACCGCTGTACCTACTGGGAGTGCCGGACCGACTAAAGTAAATTATACGATGTTTGCTTGCATCGTCTGTCGCAAAAGGTACCCACAACCGATGCGATTACTTGACTTAAATATATGCAGATGGTTGTTATTAATAAATAACTAATAATCTACAAAATAAATGAATGTATTAATTAATAAATTGGATTTGAATTGTATTGGTTCAAACAAATCTGAAGTCCAGTGTCCAGAGTAACTTAGGTTACTATGTGAACAAATCAGGTTGACCGTGTGATTTATTATGTGTGAATCAGCCTATATTTTAAACTTGTTTTAAACAAAATAAAAACACTTGAACGTAAAATGTCATTTATTGATAAAGTAACTGAAAAATTTATGCAACAACTCGTAAAGAAAGATAATAACTAAAAAAATATATTCAATATAAATATTTCGATTCACCTTAACATGTAATAATATTTTACAAAGGTTTTAGTACTTTCAAATTATGATTTAAAAAGATAATATTTTCCACTTTATTATGGGATAATTTATTCCTACGTTCTGAAATAATTTGCCCTGTTTTTGAAAATATGCGTTCGCATGGAACTGACGTCGCTGGTACACAAAGTATTGATGTCATTATTTTGTACAAATTCGGGTAAATATGTTTTCTTTGTTCCCACCATAGTAGCGGATCATATTGTCTGTTCAAAAGCGGCTCTTGTAAGAATTGATCAATCTCCGAATTTGCCGCTACTGTTGGGTCATGTACAGTTTTGATCTCCGAAACCTAGAAGAATAAATTTGTTATAGACGTAATTTTACATAATAATTAAACTTGATTACCTTAGAATCAAAATCATTCTAAAAATGTTGATCGTCTTCCATTACTTCGTCTGGTACGTCAGATTGTTCTGCCACTTCGGGTTGTATCTCTACCATGAATACCGCGACTTTTTGTACCATTCGTTCGTACGTTGATTTAAATAATGGTTGTTCTTCATCAAAGAAAATTTTTGTAAAACGCGGGTCAATAAATGTAGCATCAGAGTATATTGAATTTTTTTCGATGTAGTCAAACCGTCGCACAGTGGTCTAGAGTCACGATTTAGCGCGAAAAAAGTATTTGCATTGAAAAAAGTGATAGAAAAGAAGTCAAATAAATTGAATTGTTATGTTAACATAGTAATTAAAGTAGTAAGGTAAACTCGGGTAAGTGTGACCGGTTTTTCGGTTAGTTGACTTTCTTTCTGTATTTTCACTTGCTTCCAGCAACATTTTCAAATCGATTTTTTGTTTACAGTAAGCTTCAACATGTGGCTTCACACTGTACATGTTTCAGAGCTAACCAATATACACCAGAAAATGTACGTAATTTTTTTTAAAACAATGTCCGCAGGTCACACTTCCCCATCGATTTGGGGCAAGTGTGACAACGGCGTGTGGGTCTGTTTAGACGGTCTCATACTTAAGATCGTGGGGCAACTGTGAAAATTTCAACAAAATCGTACCACCTGTTTTTTGGAATGCTTAAATATCTTTATTAACATAAGAGTAACAAACTTTTAAAGAATTATAAATGAAAAATAGCAAAATCTACTCCAAAATGTAAAGTGTCTCTTCTACCCTTAACTGGTTGGGGCAAAAGTTTTTTTATGTTTTCTTCAACTACAGTGTCTATGTCTTCTATTTGTGGCCAAATGAAGCCAGTGCTTTGATATTTTAAAAAACTGACTTGCCATCCTTCTTCTTCCTGACATTTAATCTGTCCAACAAAATGCTTAATAGTCTTCTTAGTAGCATATTGCACTATAACCCATCGGTCAACACCAATTTGCAGCATATCCTCTTCATTTACCTTAGGCACAATCTCCTCTAGACTTTTTTCAAACGCAATCTCCTCTTCATTCTCTTCAAACACCTCAGGGTCCACATCAACATCAGAATCAATAAGTACTGGCTCTAGCAGTTCCTCTTCTGAACTGGAGCTACTAAATCTACATTTTCTTTTTGCCCTTTTTGCCGTACTAGTGCTTGCGGGTTTATTTTTCTTCGTTTTCTTCTTCCCCTTTTCGTTTTCCTCTTTTTCTTTTGCAAGTCTCTCCAATACCTCTCGCGATGTTATTACTTCTGCACCTGTGGCTACCTTTTTCCTTTTTCTCAACTGTGTGTCTTTTTGGGTCTGCTTCATAGTGTTTAATAGTAACTCTTGAAAACTCACATTTGATTCAACAGTTTCACTCGATGGTCCAGCGGTATCAACACTCGGGTCATGTCGAGTGGTATTTTCGGTATGGATTGGGTCAGTTGCAGTTGCCCGATTTGATGTGTTATATCGTGCTAAGGCTTCTGGATCATACTTGTCATCTGGAATTACGTGGCGATTGAATGGATAAATTCCTGCTTTTTTAAATCCATTTCTTATTATTTCCGGATCCAGGTTTTTCCAAGTTTGTCCGATGAGTTCAGAGAACACCTTCTTCGGAATTTTAAAACCTATATTTTTTCTTTGCCAAGCCACCAGTTTTAAATCCCAGTTGTCCTTTACAGATTTAAACACTGACAAGTCTAAAGGCTGTAACAAGTGGCTTGTGTGCGGAGGCAACTTTAATATTGTAATATCATTAGCGCGTGCTAATTCTATGAGAGGAATATTTATATGGGTACTGTGACCATCGTATATTACAAGGGCTGGTCTCGTCGGTCCCAATGCTGGAAGTAAGGTTTTCTCAAAATAATTAAAAAATATATCTGTTTCCATCCAGCCATTGGGGCTGGCAGCGTATGCAGTTCCAGGAAAGGAATTTTCATTTTCAGCCAACCAGGAATCCCACACATTCTTCCCTTTAAAAATTATCAAAGGTGGTGCTTTCAAACCTGATGCAGAAACAGCTGATAAGACAGTGGTGTTCTCCCTGCCTGGTCCAGAAGTTGTTCTTGAACTAGGTGCTCCTCTTGCTCCAACAACCTTTGTTTTATGGGGGTCATGGGACAAAGATGTTTCATCAAGATTCCAAATTAATTCAGGCTTGTCAAGTAGGCTAAGGTCGCTTAAGGTTTTTTTCACTAAATCGAAATATTCGTTGATGACAAAGGGGTCCGTCATCTTCTTTCTGGAATATTCGACTGCTTGAGGTTTTTTAATGCTCAGGTTGTGTCTTTTCTTGAAGTTCAAGAACCATTCATTTCCGGGAATATTATTTTTGAACGGGGTTCTTATTTTATTTCTTGTGACAAAATCTGCAACCACATTTAAGAGTTCTGCGCGAGAAATTCCAAATCCCCATCTCTCCATCATCTTAATACCTTCAGCCAGTCGCTCCTCATCTTCTAATGGAATTGCCGTGGCTCTTCCCTGAGTTTTACTCTTCCTACCACGAATACCAGTCACATGGTAAAACAATGTTGTCTTTGGGATTTTGTATTGTTTATGTGCCCGATATATAGTCAAGGCTCCCCTTTTAATTTCCTCAACAGCCGTTTTGAGATCATTTTGGGAGTACTGTGAAGCTCGTTGCGTCGTACGGACGTAATTTCGCACCATTGTACCGCCTAAAAAGAAATTTCCATTTCAATGTAAAATCCCCAAAATAACAGGTTCACACTTCCCCTCACAATACGGTCACACTTACCCGAAAACGTATTTTTATTGAGGCAAGTGTGACCTATGTCGTAATATTTTTCTCAAGGGGAAAATTAGTACTTCAAATATGTGACAGTAAAGTGCAGCCATTAATCTGTATGCTACCGATGAAAAACCCAGACTTACCGTAAATTTTGCCCTGCTGACTATTGCTGAACACACAGGCGAACACACTCACTCAACAAGTGAAAATGGCGCTTGACAACTGTCATAACATTTTTTTTTGTGAGGTTAGGATTTTTCAGATTCCTACTTTACCCACGCATTAATAAGCAACTGAGACTGCTCCCTGAGAGATGGCGCTCAGATTTACTTTTTGGATGTTGACTTAGAACCAATGTTCACACTTACCCCAAAATCACACTTACCCGAGTTTACCTTAATAGTAGTATTCGTGTTGTGTATAACTTTTTATAATTAAAACCATAGAAGTAAATGAACGTTTATTTAAATAAAACAAACATATCAACTTAAATGAATTTTACTCTTTATAAAATATGAAAAACACTATCTATCTAAATTACGATTAATCGAATATGTCGCATTGGCACTTGTATTGAAAATATATGCGGCTTTCAGTAAATTTATAGCTTCAGGATCAAGTTTCAGCTTGTTTTTGTCATGCTTCTTTTTAAGCGAAATTTGTGAGATTATGGGGTCTGAAGATAGAAGAAGATACTTCAATAAATCGTCATTGGTATGACATGCTGAGTCTTTTCTAGTTCTAAACTTAAAATCCTTATTTTTGGCTTCCTGAGCCTCTTCGCCGAGCTGGCCGATAGGCAAAATAGCGTGACTGATAATATCCGCACCATGAATTAATACTTTATGTAGGCTTGTCGGCATATAGTACCATGAATATAGCTCAACATATTTCTCCGCTGTTTCTGTAGTGAACTTTTTGAATTTTTCGGTATCTATTTCGTAACCACTCGATATTGTTTGAAGAATAATATGAAATCTCTGTATGATTGTTTTGTCGACTCCGGTTATATCGGCTGCTTTATCAGCATCACGGAAGAAAACTCTCGCAGTGTTACCTGTATTTGTTGTCCCATATCCAGGCTTAGGTTGGTCAACTAAAATACCTAGTTCTGTTTTACAGCGATCCATAATAAATTTCTTTCTTTCTTCCATTTTACTTTTATTATCTTTTCTTGCCTGCCAACACTTAATTTCCATTCTATAACCTATATGAAGACAACATTCGAAGAAACGTATCCAACAATGTAGACTAGACAGCCCAAAATCAAGATTATCTATTATAGGTGTTTTCATATTCACCTTTTGTAGGTTATTCATTTCCTTCGGGGTGGCCTTACATATGTAGCAGCTCTGCGTTGATTTTGTTCCTGATAAGACATTACAAACTTATCCATCCAACATAGTCAAAACAAGTTTAAATGTTATATTTTTCCCATTGTATGAAAAATCATGTAAATCATTAATTTGCTGTTTTATATTTTCTGTTTCGGTTAATGTTGTTTCAGGAGTTTCTTTGCAAAATTTAAATTTTATTGGCCTACAAAACTTTGTCGATGATGGGACGGGATTTTGCCATAAAATTTTGGTATCGTCTTTCAAGTCCCTTAATTGGACCGGCACAAGTGAGCATATTAGCACAGATGAATCATCCTTGCAATTTTTTACTAATTGTCTATAATTGCTTTGCCCGGAGCTTCCATCTATTCCCCATTTGCAAAACAAAACCAGCTTGTCACTAGAATACTGGTCAATCACTTCCGCTTGTAGTTCACAAATTCGTCTTGTAGTAAGATCCAGAAGATTTTGTAATTTAATCTCGGCTTCTACTTCATTTACTTTCATAGCATCTTTATCTGGATAACACGCCTGTTTTGCAGACAATATTTTATTCCAAGCAGGATAAATGTCTGCTTTGCATTGTGTAGCCGATGTTCTATAAGCTAAGTACGTAGATTTACTTGATTTTGTGGTGATGATCAAACTTAATGCTTCTTCACGTGTCAATGGCAGCAATTCTTGATCGCCAGATTGAGCGGAGCTGTAGGCACGTTTATAATATTTAGCGCGTGTAGGAGAGTTTTGTTGGGTAACATCTTTAACTACATCGGCTGCCGTTCGTTTTCCACATTTCCTCAAACTTACTTGAGTTGCGAATGAAAGTTCTTCGGTACTCGTTGTTGATACCAAGTCCTTGACTTTCATTTGTTGGCTTCTCTTACATAATTCTTCAAACGCTTTGTGTGGTCTTCCTTGCACAGAAGGTCCTGGAGTAGCAGTATTGTCTTCTCTTTGGTCTAGTTTTATAGATAGCTTCAACCAATCTTCATTTTTTAACAAAAACTTCCCTCGGTCTCTGTGACAAGGTTTCCAGCGTAGTTCGAGTTTTTTAATAAATTTTTCCAAACTTGTTTTGAGAATTTGAACGGGAATATCATTTTTATCCAAAATATATGAAATCAACTCATTGCAAGCCATCTCTCGTGGCAGACGCTTACATGAAAACCATTTTTCGAATAACTCTAAATGAGTCAATACTGAAAAAAAATAAGAAATAAATTGACGGCGCAACTAAGGGCACTTATTTTGTTATCTAATATTGAGACCATAAATTAAACTACAAAAAAAATGTAATTTCAAAACCTGCAAATGCCTGCACAATTTCTAAATCTCTCTTATCTCGAGAAAGACTTGCAATACTTTTATTATTGCCCGTTATGATATTTCTACACTCTAATAATGCACAAACTTACCAGCACTGGCATCAGACATGATAGGATAAACCACTGAACACAATATAAACAAAAACAGCTGATTACAATTGATACAAACAACAAAAAACGTGAAGGTAATGAAGTAAGTTTTAATACAAAATACCACGCACTCGATGTGAGTCAACTTTAACTGATTGTCGTGCTCAAATATTAACAGATCTGAATATAGTTTCATACAAGTTCGATGACATACGTCAAAGAATCATGACATAACCTCAAATCGTTCAAAAATAGCACCTTCATTTTTTTACTTTTTTCGCGCTAAATTACGGTTCTAGACCATAGTGCGTCGTTTAATATCACCTATTATAGTATCACATAAATTTCTTATTTCTATCGGTTCGGCGGCCAACTGACTTTTCATTTTGATCATAAAGTCAAGTATCATGTTACTGAATATCTTTACCTTTGATATAGTAACTCCTTTTTCGCTGCTCAACTCTTCAGTGATTACTTTAAATGGTTTTAATATTTTACATGCCCAACTTATAAGGGTTAAGTCTTCCTCAGTTAGACGATGAGTACAGTTAGTAACGGCTAATGCAGATTGCAGAGGTTCCTTAATTTTGACCACACGCTCAAACATTTCTAATGTTGAGTTCCATCGAGTTATTACATCTTGTTTTAATTTTAGTGGTTGATATCCCATTTGAGTTTGTAGATGGATGAGTTTTGTTGTTGCCTGTGCGCTGTGTTTAAAGAATTGCACGATAGATTTTATTTTCTGATGGACACTTTTTATTTCTACTAATGATTTTTGCACTATTAGATTGAGCGTATGGGCAAAACATGGTATATGCTGCAAATTTAATAAACGAACTGCTGCTGTGATGTTCGCAGCATTATCAGTAACAACAGCGACCACCTTATCTTCAATTTGCCATTCAAGCAACAAATTCTTGATCTCATCCCCAAGATTTTTTGCAGTGTGTTTTTCTGTGATACGGCGACAACCTAATAATAATGATACTAACTTACAGTTTTTGTCAATAAAATGTACCGTGATAGCTTGATAGGAGTCGTTATTGATCGATGTCCATCCATCTGTAGTAATTGACAAATTAATTGCTTCTTTCAATCGAGTTTTCACTATTTCTTGCGTGGTATTATATAACTGTGGCAGTAACGTATTTGATATCCGTTTTCGGCTCGGAAGATCGTAGTTAGAATTTAATAATTCACAAAACTTTCGAAACTCTTTATTTTCAACTAAACTTAATGGTTGATATTCGGCAACAATCAATCTCAATAGTTGGTCGTCTATTTGTTTTCCTGTATTTATGGGCAATGGTCTTTTCATAAAGTTCATCAAGGTTGACTGTTGAGAGTGTTGAGCACGTACAGGGTTGCCTCCTCTACGGACATCGCTACTACCGGCGGTTTGTGAATTATTATCTGCATTAGTCGCCGTTTGTGCTATTTGTGGTCTTGGCTCTAAGCTCAGGGGGTGTTTCCGTGTCAAATGTCGTTTTAAATTTGCAGTAGATCCTCCTTTAAATGATAAGGTTGTACTGCATATACCGCACTTTGCAATATCTGTGTTTTCTAGTCGGCTAAATTGTCGCCAAATATCACTGCGTTTAGTATCCATGCTTGTTTATAAAACGATTAATACAGATAGTACTATCGCGAATAAACTTGTCACCCAGGCGATGCCCAAACGTAAACAATAATAACACGCAGGGAATTGGGGGTTCACTTCACACACGACGCTAACCGAAAATGCGGGTCGGATACAAGCGGTAGTCTCCTACTGGGTAACTCACTTCAGTCATTTCGCAACGAGACCCTTTGAGAGACAAATTGCACCGCGTCCGCACCCATCATCGGCTTGGCGCTAGGTTAGTTGGGTAGGTTCGTGGTAGGTTCAAAGGAACGAATCCGGGCAGCTGGTCGGATTCGTTCCTTTTGATTCCGAAGGTGGATTCGTTCCTTTGGAACGAATCGTTCCGGACCGACACATCACTAGTTCGTAATATTACCAGTACTACTAAGGTAAAATTACCATGGATTTGTAAAATTACCATAAATTTGTAAAATTACCATGCATATACTGCAAATGGGGTTATTCATAAACAGGTACTAATCTTAATTAACATCAGGTTAACATTTCGAATTAACCTAAACTTAATAATTTAATGATCAGAACATGGTTTATCAATAAGGCTGCACACACATCTGCTTAAAAGCAGATGTGCTTAAAATGTGTGCAGCCTTATTCATAAACCATGTTCTGATCATTAAATTGGTTAATTAATTAACCTGTTAATTCGAAATGTTAACCTGATGTTAATTAACATTAGCACCTGTTTATGAATAACCATATTGCTTATTTTACTTTATCTAATTATTTTACAGGATATTATAAACAAAGGTGTATTAAATTATGTAATTAAAACTCTCCCTGATCGTTAGAATTAATTTTATTTTAAACATAATACAAAACACAACAAAATATATTTACGCTTTATTTATTTATAATGTAAAAGTGCTTATTAACAGCTAAGTAAACCTTTTACATATAAATTAAACTTATACTTCAATAAATAAACTAATACAAAACATTACGTAGCAGACAATATATAATAATATATATATACTTAATAAACAAGTAAAACTAAACAAACATTCCGTAATTTATACATTTATTACTAAAGACAACCAAAACACTAAAACTGTATTTCTTTACTACGGAAAACAGACACTATATGTCTCTTAGCTTTGACAATAAGCGAAGTACCTTATTTTTCGCAATTGAGTTACTTCTAGTTGCATCTGGGTGCAATTTTAAAAAATACCGCTGCAGTGTTTCTAGAAAGCAACTTATGTGTTTTGGATACTGGACGTTAAAGACATAATAAACCCCAAAAGTTATCATTATTCCTTCAATAAAATTACTGCACTCCACTACTTTCTCTCCTTGGTAGTATACATTGTATATGGGATGTTCCGTATCTTTATCTGTAATTGAACACAAAAGCATGTTACAAGTTTAACCTAAACAGGAAATTTCATATTTTATTTGGTACCCCAAGTTGTGCTTTACGTTTTCGTTATACATTATCTTTAAAAAGTTGGAATAGATAATGCAAAAGGTAGTTATTTTTTAACACATAATTTGTACTCTGATATTTGGATGACATTCAATAGTAAAATTTATTTAATTTAGGGCTGGTATTTTCATCTACCTACAAAGTTCTCAATAGTTATATGACAGATCTGACAGATTTGATACGCTACTTTAGCTCGTTAAATGAGAAGATGTGTCGGAGGTGGTGGGTGGGCCGCGTCTCTTGCTCGTCTCATTTAACGGGATAAAATAGCCCAACAAATCTGACAGATCTGTCACATAACCATTGAGGATTTTGTAGGTAGCTGAAAATACCAGCCCTTAATAGTAAAAAGTTATCGCTCACTATAAGTTATATTTAAACCTCTGTGAGTATAAAAATGGCCAATTTTAAAGCAAACCTTCGAGAAGAAAACAAAAAACATTTTTTGTATTGAAGTGATGTTGCTTAACTTATTATCCAAGACAAACAACAAGAATATTTTGTTAAATACTTACAGCTTTCTACCAAGCATGGTGTTAATATATCAACATCTAGCGGCTCGTTAATGATCTATAAACAAAATACGACTTAGTTATTTGTTAACAATGCTGTAAATAAAGCACAAACGTTATGTTTAATCCAAAATTTTCGAATGTCTTCCTTGAAGTACTTTGCAATGAATATCAAGCAGCATTGCTCTGCCGTGTGGCATGCTATGTCTCTGTCGTCAATAATTTTTTTACGAATGGCATAGTCTACAAATTTTCCTGATTTTTTCTCGAGATGTTTGCTTAAGTCATGTAGGTCTGCGTCCGACAATTTATGAAAATGCCATGTAATACCATGGATGCTGAACAGGATGGGATATTGAGATTGAATTTGTAGAAGATTGTCCAGGTCAGCCTGAAGGGCAGAACAGTCCGCACTAGTGTGTATCCTCCTGAACACCTTCAGGACGTCAGCATACATTAAGAATCTGCTGTTTTTGAAACAGTCAGACACATCGTTGATGAATAGGAGGAACAATAATGGACCGAGATGACTGCCCTGTGCCACTCCAGATTTTACCGGAACATAGGAAGACCTAAAACCCTTCAAGCACACCGCCTGCGATCGGTTTGTAAGGTAAGATTCGAACCATCTCAACAAGCTCCCGTGTATGCCGAATCCTCGAAGCTTTAAGCAAAGCAAGCCGTGGTCCACCCTGTCAAACGCCTTACTAAGATCGGTGTAGATAGCATCAACTTGAGCACAGGCATCAACAGATTCCAACAAATAGTCAACATACTCTACCAAATTGGTGTCAACGGATCGAGAAGGAAGAAAACCGTGCTGCTGCGGCACAATCGCCGTTTTAACATGGGACAATACCACATTATAGACCAGCTTCTCAAAGACCTTTCCCACTGTTGAAAGAATGGATATTGGTCGGTAATTCGTAACCAGAGACCTATTGCCCGATTTATGTACCGGCACAACATTGGCCCGCTTCCATACCGCTGGGAACACTCCGCTGGCCAAAGATTTATTAAAAATTATAGAAAGGGGAACAACTAATGCTGGAGCACACGTCCTTACAAATTTAGAAGGAATCAAATCAGGCGCCGCACCTTTATTACCATCAAGAGCAGAAAGGGCATGCAACACAACATCAGCATTAACACTCAAATCAGACAACTGCACTCCACCCACAACCGCATCCAGACGATGACCAGAGAGATCAGCGGGGTCGGCAAAAACAGATGCGAAAAACTCAGAAAATAGCTGGCAAATATTATCACCGTCATCAGCTCTCATGCCTTCATATTCTACAAATGAGGGCATTGAATGGCTGCCCCTTCTGTCCCTAACAAACCTCCAAAATGATTTTGGGTTATTACAAATATTAGTCTGGGTAACATTTAAATAATTATTATAATCTCTTAAGATAAGGTGTTTACAACGTCTACGTACAATAGTGAACGATAAATGGTCAAGAGGATTATTATACATTTTCCACTTTTTATGACATCTCAACTTCTCACGTATAGTGCGTCTCGTGCAAGCTGAATACCATAGAGGAAATCTACCGCCTTTGCTTTTGTGTTTTGGAACATATGAGGAGATTTTTGAATGGACCATTGAGTAGAATTCATCAACAGCATCATCAACGGTAAGACCGTCCAGCAAAAAATTCCAGTCAACCGCACAAAGCTCAGCCAAGATCACGTCATAGTTAGCTTTAGCAAAGTTAAATGATTCCCCAGGTGCGAGTCTCAAGCTCCTTAAAAAGTTACTCTTTAGTGACAATTCGATAGTAGTATGGGCACGATCCTCGGGAACCAAAGGGTAATCACAAACTCTAACGTCGCTTAAAGTGTCATCACTGCACAGAATGAGGTCCAATGTATTACCAAAAGCGTTAGTAAATGAGTTATGCTGGTGCAAGTTGCAAACTGCAATCGTGTCAACAAACAAAGAAGACCGTTCAGAGGGCGCATTAGCATGATAACAACGTGAGTCAGGTCGCGAACTCAGCCATTGAAGCTCAGGTATATTAAAGTCGCCCAATATTAAAAATTTGCCATTATTACATCGCTGAATAACAGTAGTGAGGTTATTCAAAAAAGATTCCAACGCGGTTACGTCACGAGGAGGTATGTATACACAGCAAACATGTAGGGAACTCCCACGACAATTAATAGTCACCCAAACATCCTCCGCCTCAGAGCTCCAGTCAAGTCGTTCCGCACAAGAAACACGGTCACTTACCGCAATAAGCACTCCCCCTCCCCTCGCAGACTCCCCGCGCACAAGACGATCACGGCGAAACACACAATACGATGAAGGAAACAATTCAGTCGACATGACGGACGGCGACAACCATGTCTCGGTAAGGCAGATAAAATCGTAGGAAACAATCAGCAAATTAGTGTAGAACTCTTTTGACTTGCAACGTATACTTCTGGTGTTTTGGTAGTATACTGATAGATCCATTGGTAGGCGATTGTCACTAAGTTAGATATATTAATTGCGCTTTACATCCTGAGAATGTCTAGATGACTTATTTCAAGCCGACCTTGTGGAGATGATTCCGTACGCACGGCAAAATCGCGGCAACAAATATATTCTCGTTGTTATCGATGTATTTTCAAAATTTGCGTGGACCGTTCCGACGAAAACAAAGTCCTCCAAAGATGTTGCCAACGCGATGAAAAAAATTCTATCATCGTCGGGGCGTCATCCGGCTAATTTACAAACCGATATGGGTAAAGAATTTTATGGGCGGGAATTCGCAACGCTAATGAAACAGTTCAATATCAATCATTACTCGACATATAGTACGATGAAGGCGTCGGTAGTGGAGCGTTTAAATAGAACATTAAAGGCAATGATGTGGAAAGAGTTCAGCATGCAGGGGTCCTATGCGTGGTTGAAACTATTGCCAATTATTGTTTCAAAATATAACAGTACCGTTCATTCAACGATTAAAATGAAGCCGGTAAATGTTACTCACGAAAATGAAAAGCAACTATTGGACAGCGTCTATAATTACATTAAAATGAGCAATTTAATTACAAAATTTAAGCGAAACAACTACGTAAGAATCTCGAAATATCGCAGCCTATTCGCGAAGGGTTACCAGCCAAGTTGGAGCAACGAAGTCTTTATGGTTGATAAAATTCAATACACCAATCCGACAACTTACCTATTGCGGGATCTTGGCGGTGAACCGATTTTGGGATCATTTTATGAACAGGAATTGCAGAAAGCAAAGTATCCGGACGTTCAACTTGTCGAAAAAGTGCTCAGAGAGAAGGGAAATCGATTGTACGTCAAATGGTTGGGTCTCGATGAGCGAAGTTGGATTTCCAAAGACCTTGTATAAAAATGCGAGAAGCGTATTATCTTGTCCATTATAATGCCTCTACTGGTGAAGAATACCATTTTCGGCAGGGGACTCTTAAATTCCCTCATCGATAAGTTACCCTTTGAACTTCACATGCCCGGCGGCTACCAATTCTGCGGACCCGGCACCAAACTTGAAGAGCGCATGGAACGTGGTGATCGTGGAATAAATCAACTCGACAAGGCGTGCAGGGAGCATGATTTGGCGTACCATCAACACAAGGAACTGCACAAGAGGCATGCGGCAGATAAAATTCTGGAGGAAGCGGCTTGGCAGCGCGTCAAACATCCATCGACATCGACCGGTGAAAAAATTAGCGCCTGGTTAGTAACATCCGCCATGAAAGCAAAGCGCAAATTGGGATTAGGCATGCAGCGACGACTACGACGCCGACGACAACGACTGACAGCAGCAACAAACCGATCATCACACAAAATCAACAAGAACAAATTTAAATAAGATATAGTACTCTTTTTTTTATTATTTTTTTATTAACAATAAATATGTTTAAACACCACAATGTTTTATTTCAAATATGACCAACCAACCGACCGACAGATAGACAGACAGACAGAGATGGACAGACAGACAGACAGCTCTCCGTATCATTCAGAAATAAACAATTGCTAATAAATTATTCTGATGGTTCATCTGTGTCAGGTGATTGAACTGGCATGTTTGCGTGCTCCGGAGGCTAAGTTCGAGCCTATTCAAGGGTATTTTTTTAATTAATTATAAATTGTGTGTTACAAAAAACGACCAACAGATGGCGCGCGTGCGCAACAATTCACAATATGGCTGATAAAGGACTCACACAAACCTACTTCGGTAACTGACCGCCAGATGGCGCGCCACCTTCTTTGCACTAGCGGACGACAGGTGGCGCGACGTGCACTAAAAATAATTTACTAATTTACTATTAACATGATTTTCAAAATAATCTAGTTCTGCAGCGTCTAAGCGCATTTTCACTACGCCATCAGAAGTAAATTGATCTGAACACCGCTTTTTACAGCCACACCCTACTTGAAGAAACTGTCTAGCTTCAGTTATACCAGGGATTTTGTTAGGTTCAGGATCAGGTGGATTATTTCGGCAAGTATCAGCTATTACGAGATAACTGCCAGCATCGTCGTCGTTGACGATGTCGGCATTGTCAGAGTTTGTCTCGATTTGAATGATTACGTCATCAACAATATCAATATTGTTATAATTGCCAGACACGTCCTCGAACGAAGGAACATCTTGCAGCAAAGAAATTTCGGATAATGGGACAGAGTCATCACCTTCTTGTGTTGCGCAATCACTCACTTCACTGATGTCCGAATCACTATCACAATTATCACGCACAGCAAAGTAATCTTCGTATATCTGATACTCGTCCACTGCCAAATTGTCAACACCAACTTCGTTTAAGAGTTTTAGTACACGGTTTTCCATGTTGAAACAAATATTACTTCAAACAAAACTAATAAAAATGTACCGTACGTCCGCTCGCAACAGGTGCACTGATAAACAACTGATAAGCAAACGATAACAACGCTGCAGGTGGTCACTTCAGAAATGGGACGTGAAGTCCCAAACAATATCCTAAGTATAGATTCGAAGTAGTTCAAGAGAATAGCACTAGAATGCGGGCATCTGCAGTTTTTTATTAAAAGAGTATGGTATATTGAAAGGGACCTGAAGTCGCTTCCACGTTATAGCGCCATAACGACTTGAGGTCCCATTTCGTATGCTTGACATGGGTTACTAAATCGACTACTTTTAAATATTTATCGGATTGTTTTCGCTAAAATAACCTCGCAAACCTGTAAAGGAAAGAATGAACAATCGTATTCAATTGAAACCTAAAAATCGGTATTTTTGACCCGATTCAACAAAACGCTTGTACTGTAAAATTGACTCTGCCGACTTCAGGTCCCCTTTCGCTTTCTGCATCACATATTTGTTTTGCTTTTAGTTCTTCTGGAAGTGGAACGGAAGAAAATAACATGTCAAAAAAAGCTTGTGGTTTCTATGAGCAATGTCGTCGCTTAGTCGAAGAACGACATCAGCAGAAGCTCCACCAAAATCGCTAATTCCACCCCTTCCTCCGGCGGCTCCTTGGTATACTTCAAAACGATACATATATCCACTAATACCAGCCCTCACCCATACTTTTACTCCCCGTTTTTTGGGTTTTTTAGGAAGGTATTGCTTGATGCTCAGACGCCCTTTCAGCGGAATAATTTGCTCATGAATTGACTGACATTCTTCTGGTTCGGCTGCTGCCAAGAAGTTTTGCTGCAATTTATCTAGAAATGGTCGTATTTTCACAAGTTTATCCGTATTGTTGCTGTCTACATCAAGGTTGTTCGTGAAATGTAGAAATCTCTGTATTGACTCAAATCTATTTACCGGCATTGCATCAGCAATCAATGGCAAACGCAGTGCTTCGTCAGAGCTCCAATACAGGCGGAGTCGAGGGTATCGAATATATGACATAAATTAAATGCATCCCCAGAAACGCATATAATTCGTGCTTGGTCAAGTTGAAAGAAGGTGCATTATTTTGATGTGCATATATCATAGATTGAATCACAATCTCTTCTAACATATCATCTGTTACTAAAGATAAGAAATACTCTACTGGACTTTCCTTTTGAATATGTATCTCATCAGTTCCCAAAAATGGGGGAAAAGTGCCAGGGCCATACATATTATCTGGTCGTTGCCATTTCCAGTCACGCTTAGCTTTACTTTTACTAATGTTTGCCTTTTTAGTGCTAGCTAATAGTTGTGCTAATGGTATATCATCTTCGCTATCATATTCATTCTCACTTTCAAATTCTTCATTTAAATCATTTTGTTTTCCTGTTATATCCTCTCCAGTTACATGATAATAATAATAATAATAATAATAATGCATTTATTGTCTCTCAAATTTGCTTATTACATTCAAAAACTAAAAAGCAATGTATTGACAATTCTGCACGACCTGGTTCAGCAACAGTGCTGTTCTTCCACCAGGCCGTGATACAAAAAAAAAAAAAAAAAAAAACATGTTAATACGCACTAAGTTCAGTCACTCTTCTACACAGACAAAGTTAATTTGCACAAAAAGCCGTCAGAATATCGCTGAGAAACAGGCTGCACATGCATGAACAGTGAACACACAACTCAATACCCGCGCTGCGATGATTTTTGATGCCATCATCATCCGCATCGACATCGTCATCTGAATCGAAAATAGAACCTTCAGGCAATTCAAAACAAATCTCGGCGTCAGCGATGTCTATATTGTCCCTATCTTCTACAATTACCGGTGGATCGTCGTTATGCTCAAGTACGTCAAAAAGAACAGTCTGAAAAAAAATCACACAACATAACTGAAAACTGCATGAAGTCCACTAGAAGGGACAGATCAATTTGATAAGTTTCTCTTTCATCCTTCTACAGTGGGAGTATAAATTATATTGCGTACTGTTTGGGAGATAATATGCTATATGATTTTTACCTTTTGTTTTTTCCTTCCATAAAAAGATGCTGATGAATAACAGTGAAGTCTGCGGAGTCCATGTTGAACACTTACACTGCGAGTGTCACATCTAATGTATTAGGTTATGTGCATGTCTGAGATAGATAGCGCAAGCGCAGGAGAATAATATAGGTCCACTGAAGTGGACACTGTGCATTTTTTTTCTGTTTTAGCAAGTAGTTAGGTTACCAAGTTACTTTAGATGAGGGCTCTAACTGCAAAAGTCACATTCTCCACTTTTTAAAATTTTAGGAAAATCGCAAAAAGCCGCTACCTGCATTAAAAATAAAGTAACCTTGTTTTTATAGTTGGCATTCAATCAAATTAGATTTACAACATGTTTTGTACATAAAAGCTTGTTACTTTTGACACCAAACATTAAAGGCTTTCAGAGACAAGAAAATAGCAATAAATTAATATGCTTTGACATAATTAATGGTGATTTAATAGGTATTAAAACTAATAAAATGAATAAATCATAAAATCAAAGTTTTATTGCCAACGTACAGTGTTAAAGTATAAAATTGTATGGGGTAAAACTTAGTTACATGATGATACTAACAAAGTTTTCTTGTCTCTACATAAACAAGGGACTGTATTCAATAGGGCCTATCCTAAATTTGGTAACCAGGCATCTCTTCCACTCGTTGGCAACCTTCCTCATCTTCACCAAATACTTCGACTTCAGGGTCATCTAAGACGTGTCTAAAGAACTCCAGGGTTTCATTCTGTCGCCAGTCATTTCCATAATGTTTTAGTAGAAGAGTATTGACATCAGCCTTTTTTTGTTCCTTTCCAACACTGTTTCCTTTAACAATTATCACTGGTCTTATGTTGTTAAGGCGTCTCCCTCTTTTTGTAATACTTCTTGCTGCTTGTTCAGGATTTGCTTTAATGCGATAGGTACATTCACCTTGAACCAAAACCGTAGTTTCATTTTTTTCATTACTCTCCTTGGTAAAGTAGACTCGCTTACAAGACTGGATACCAAAATGCCACGTACCTGTCCTGCGTATGTGTTGATCCACCTCAGATTTCCAATTAAGGTTCACAGTATCAATGCCAAGTTTTTTCACCGTAGCAAAATTTCCTATAATGTCAATGTACTCCTGTGGGCTTACAATTACTTCACATCGCTTTATCTCCTTCTCAACATTTCCAAACACCCTATCTGGGGGGATGAAACTGTGGCCTGTCATTGGGAAAACTAACTGTACCTCCTTGATGTTATCAGGTGCATTGACAAACCATGAGCACACCATAGTGATTAACATTGAATTTTTATTTTGACCCCCACACCCGTCGCTAATAAGTCGAACAGTCGTGTAGGGGGTCAGATCAATAGAATTCAAAGTATCATATAAACAAGATGAAATCTCGTTGGATCCCTTAGAAAACTCATTCTCTGTCCACGTGTAAGCTGTAACATTATCTTTGTTAAGTTTAGATTTTGAATGGCCCTTTACAACACAGAAATTATTTAAATATAGCTGACGGGTATAGTAAGATGACTGATCCGGAAGTTTTGGTAGAGGTTGATTTTTCTGGCAATCGAAAGATAATATTAGTAGATCTTTTCTGTTTTCTTGTAACAAACTGTAAAATGCTTGTGATCGCATTTTGTGGACCCGTTTCTCTACAAGGAGCATGTTTCGCTCGGCATCACTTTTAGTCGACTTGATTTTTTCTGCCAATTCTAGGCAAGTATATATAGTATACGTCCACCCTAGGTGATCCGAATCCCAAGTTGTATTTTGTATTGAAAATATATCTGAAATAACTTTCTTTCACTTTAAGGTGGTCTTCCGCATTGGTCTGATACATTCTCCAGAGCTTCTTTATATTTAGTTCTGCAGGCAAATATTTCCGTCCACTTCTGTTTGTACAGCCCAGCCAGCACAAAAACATCGCAGCGATGTTCCTGAGATGTTGAAGTCACAAATTGAACATCCTGTAATAGATCCCAAAAATGTCGCCGGGATGTCTCATAAACCGCCTATGTCGCTCACATTCAACTAAAAACAGCTAATCGCATAGATGTTAACAATGAACATGTGTGAGATATACAATTTGGACGACTACGGGATGTATTCCAATAATGTCGCACAGATGTATACAGTAAACCTTTATGTGATATTAGATTTTGATAGTTATGTGAGGTTAGTAACCGTCATCATAATGATGTTCTCTCATAATCTTGCATAGATGTACGCAATAAACATTTATGTAATATTACATTTTTACGGTTATGCGAAATTCTCTAATAATATTGCATATATGTACGCAGTACACATTTATGTAATATTACGTTTTAACGGTTATTCGATGTTCTCTAATAATATTTCATATATGTATGCAGTAAACATGCATGTAATATTACATTATGACGGTTATGCGAAGTTCTCTAATAATGGCGATGTACCGGTGTGTCCCCATAAGTTGCTGGTGGATCAGCGGTGGCGATAATCACTATTGTCACCTATTGTCAACCTGGATACGGATACGCTCCTGATCATCGTCTTCGTGACACTGTCACGTAGTGGCCATGACACGAAGAAGAAGTTCGCATGAATGCATCCACGATCAAAATTCCGATTACCGTCACCGCTAATCCATCGGTACCTTACCGGTGTCATACCGGCGTGTGTGATGGACATGGCCATTATTGCATAGATGTTCGAATTTCTTTTTTAGTAATGATCCTCTAAGAGTGTTTAAAGTGTTTCTAAGAATGACTTTTGGAGTGGATATGACACTTATCTTCTAACGCACATCAATAAGCAGGTGTGCTAGTAGAATAATGTGCACACTATGCAAATCATATCGTGCCATATACTTACCGTTTCTTCATATTCATCGGCTGGTAAATATGTGGCCTAAAGTATATACACAATTTAATACGTACCTTCAGTACATCTATATCGTATTTCTGGTAATATTACAACTTTGTTAATAACAGAATCATATCACTTTTTAAAAATTATAGTGTTAATTAGGTTTAAGCAATTTCATATGATAAGAAGAGTAAGGTTAATTTGTTTGTAGCATAGATGCAAAACAACACCCAAAATTAAAAAAGAAAATGTATTCATTCGACTCGATACAGATAACATATATAAAATATATATATATTAACAAACAAAACAATAATTCTGAGTATACAATCAATAGGTGTTAGGAATTGTAAGTCCTAGGCCATGACGTTGTTGCCGGAGTCATCTGCAGGCACCCTTTCCTAATAGGAAAAGTGCAAAAATATTAGAGAGAAAATGAAGTACCGGTAAACTTTGGTGGCGCATGACCATAGTTAAAAATTATTATCTAACTAACATTACGGACATTTGTATACAAGATAAGTATCTAAAATATTAATAACAACAAAAAAATACACTGAAGTATCAACAAAATCTGAACAATACAAATAAATTCCTAACAATAGCCAAAGCCACCCCAGTTTATGGTACATATATCGATGGCTTACTTGCCACGTACATCACCTTAATAAAGTATAGGTGATCCGTAGTATTGCAGCTAGGCCATCGGTATGCATATGTATGAGTTTATGTACATGAATACATAAACATCAAACTGAAAAGACAATCCTAACCACTTTATTTTTGAATTATAAAATTGCGGTAATTACCTGATTGGCTCCGCCTTCTCTTAAATATCTTTGGTGTGCGTGCCGAAACCATACTTGAATGAAACCTACAAACTCTGCTTCAGTGAAATTAACATGTTGGTCCAACATCACATCTACAAAAGCAAATACCACAATTATTGCCAAACGTAAACATGTATGTAATGTCAGTCACTTCATGCTAAGTATAATAGTATTAGGATAAAATGCGTTACATACTTTTAAGAACCTTCAAAATGGTTAGATTTTTTAGGGGGAAGTTGTGCTTGGCACCGTGCCAAGAGCATTGTCTTGCCAATGCATTGCTGAATATCATTCTGAGGCACATTTTCATTCCTTCCCGGGCTGTGACACCGCCAATCTTTCGAAATAGTCTTTGCTACAATTTAAGAAGACTAAAATTATGTTGCGTCTTCAAAGGGACATACGGTATAACATGTATGGTTTAACAAAGAATGTATAGGTAGTCATAAACGGCACAGTGGATCACTTAGTTTACATTAACTTAAGCATCATGATTTAAGCCACTGAATATGATTATCATAACATTACCTACAAATTCTTTCCATTAACCCCTTCAACATGAGTCATGCTTAAGGCTCATAACATAATCAATAATTAATAAAGTGAATACTTGCCATTTCCGTGCAGAACCCTTCCACGGTTGTGTCTACGACCTTTAGGTCATCAATTAATTTTAGTGGTAGTTTTGCCAATATTTCACTTTCGAATATTAGTTGTCTTTGGTCATCATGTTTTGTATTATTTTCCTTCGCTGAGATTAGTTTTGTCAAATGTTCTATGGCCTCACTGTTTTTTATTGCATAGTTTTTTATGGAGATCAGTTGTTTAAGTACTTCTTGCATGGTACCTAAAATAACACACTAAATAAAAATACTGTCATCTATATCTAAGTTCCTACATACCCTCGTAGTTACTCGGCTGTGGCTCGTTTTCAGTTTGTGGTGGTGGTGGCGGTGGTGTCTCGTTTGCAGTTCGTCTTTTATCGTGTATATTTGGTGGTGGCGGCTGTGTCTCGTTTTCAGTTTGTCTTTTATGGTGTATATTTTGTGGTGGAACATTTTCTTTTCCCGTTAAATCTATGTACCTCTCCGGATCATCATTATCAAAAAATTCTGTAAATAATTAAAATATTAAAACATTATATTGACATGAAGTGGATAACAGGAACTTACTTTCAACAAGTTCGTTAAACCTTTCTTTTGTAACAGCAGTCCTGTCAAATTTAAAGTACTTGTTTTTTAATTTTGTATATTTATCGCGGAGGACATGTACTGGTGGTTCAGATTCTGATTCCGATGCTGTGAACAATAAAATAGAGTTAATAATGGCAGTGTTAAAAATGCAGATGCAACGATGGGTTTGTGCAACCTTCTGATAAATTAGAATTATCTATTCCATTATTTAATTTGAAGAATATATTATTAGTCATATAATTAAACAATATTGATTCAAATTAACTTATGTACTTAATGATACTATATAGCAAGTCCCTGGATTGAGTTACAAATAGGAACATATGTTTTTAAATGTTTTTGAAAATATTCGTTTCCAGAATACGTGTAATTAATTGTATACGTATCGATTCGACAGCGCATATTGTAACACCCTGTATGATATGTAAATTACATAACGCAATAATCTGTTCATAATATTTATCTTACTCGTGTAAATTATTTTAATGTGGTTTTTAGCCCCGCGAAAATTTTGAACCAGGCCCTGCAAAAGTTAACGGCGGTAATAGTAGCAGAGGCTATTATGCCCTGGTAATGGTAGCAGAGGCTATAATAGTATTGCCGATAGAAAATTGCTAGTGACTCATGTTTGTGTACATGAAAACTAATATGTGTCACTATCACTATCGGTCAGAAATACTATATAATATCGTCTGTTACCACTACCATTATCATCAATCAGAACGCACCATAACTAATTACAAAATTAACAAATTACAAATTAGGTAAAGGCCTACATTATGTTTAATTTGCACTTTTCCTCAATAGTACATGTTAGAAAAGGCTTATTCTGTAACAAACTAATTTCATTCATTGTGTATGGCGCGGAGCGCAACGTGTTTTGTGTTGGATTTAGACGATATTATACGCGAAATACGAGTGACTAAATGCACGCCGCACTCAATCGAGCCAACTGGAGTTTGGCTCCAAATGCTCACCGCGTTGTGTTGGGGAGAGAAATGCGTTGCGATGTTTCACTACTCATTAAACTTACGCAGGCATTGTTTAACATTTAAAAAGAAAAAAATAGGTTTTTTAGAGTTAGTTCAAAATTCTTGCTGAGGTTGAAACTACGGGTAGTGCCATGGCTCCTTGGCTCAATATAGCGAGCCGCCTCTGAATTACAGCGTCGACTTATTCGTATATCGATACTAGTAAGTGGACGCAATATGATCAATATATATACTATCCATACACATCGGACGCAACGCAGTTTATTGTGTGAAAAAAACGCAGGCCATTATTATATCTATCTATCCAATGGGTTCAATCTGATCCGATATCGATTAGTCAATGCTTCCTTATATGACGGTATTACTTACCTGATTAGACGTACTCGCAGCACTAGCACTATAACTATCACAGGACATAATTACCGTAGTTGATGTAACCGTTGATGTAACTGATGGGCGACTGTGTTCTACATCTACACTAAAGAGATCGACGAAGTCTTCTGATTCGAATTTCAAGTCGCAACTCGTAACTACACTCGTTTACCACCACCACCCTTAAACTTGGTTTGGCACCGCCCAGTCGCGACGAATAGGCACCAACGAGTGCAAAGCACCTCGTTCCGAACTTCTCATAGACGTTTAATTTTCAACGTAATAGATCCATTATAATTTTATAAAGCCGGGAAAACTATTCGGTTAGGTTAATTTAGTAAAATGTTTACTGCCCGATCCGCGTATATTCAGCTTACAAAGCAGAGGGCATCCGGGAATATAATCGGACAGCATGCGAGATAGATTTTGACGTTATTGGCAAATCCCATAGACTTTGAAAGTTGAACATCGCACTCATGTTTATTGTGCACATCTATGCGATTAACTGTTCATAATCTTATATTCATGTATTTTATTCAAGTATATTAGCAAAGAGATATAAGTAACGTTAACATCGATCATTCATGCAACCAGTACATGGATGCTGACACTGCAACGTTACTTTTAATGGGACCGCAACGAATATTTCATATATGTTGAATTTGTAACGTACATGAAACATTACCAAATTGATTAAATGCAACGTTAAATAGTTGCATCAAATATCTATGCAACATTGCATAGATATTGACACTGTAACGTTACTTTTATAACATTACGGACCGAAACTAAGATTTCATATATGTTCAATTTGTAACGTACCTGAAACATTACCAAATTGATAAAAATGTATTGTTGTATAGTTGCATCAAATATATATGCAACATTACATAGATGTTTACACTACAACGTTACTTTTATAACACTAATGGGACCGAAATGAACATTTCATATAAGTTGAACTTGTAACGTACATAAAACATTACCTAAGGGATAAAATGTAACGTTAAATAGTTGCATCAAATGTCCATGAAACATTACATAGATGTTTACACTGCGACGTTACTTTTATAACATTAATGGGACCGAAATGAACATTTCATTTATGTTGAATTTGTAATGTACATGAAACATTACCTAAGGGATAAAATGTAACGTTAAATAGTTGCATCAGATGTCTATGTAACATTACATAGATGTTTACACTGCGACGTTACTTTTATAACATTAATGGGACCGAAATGAACATTTCATTTATGTTGAATTTGTAACGTACATGAAACATTACCTAAAGGATAAAATGTAACGTTAAATAGTTGCATCAGATGTCCATGTAACATTACATAGATGTTTACACTGCGACGTTACTTTTATAACATTAATGGGACCAAAATGAACTATTTGGTCTACATTGAACCTGTATACGACATTACATAGACATCACATATTTAACGTTCATAATGCAACGTCCTTGCGATGTTAAACGTCCCATTGTGCTGGCTGGGAGTAATGAGTTTCACTGCACTTTAAACTATTGATAAACTTCATAATACTTTCTTTTCTCGCCACAAATCTGTTACCAGTAGTGTCACCACCTCTCCTCTCCATAGGCATTTCATTTTTATAATAAAACCTGAATAATACCCAGACAAACCGGAACCATTTTTTTTCACGCGGTTTGTTATAAAATATTTGGCTCTTGCTTGTTTTCTAACATATTTTTCGTTTTTGGGTCTCCTTCGCTTTACTGGGTTCATTGTAATATGCTTTAGGACAAAGTTGTCTTGGTATATTTTATTATGTTCCTTATAAAAAGCAGAATGGAATCTTCTTATGTCCTGGGCTGCCAATGATCGGCAAAGTAGGGCGCCTTCGGTGTGTTTACATGTAGGAAAACCAGGGAACCCCTTCGGAGCATATCTGAAAACAAGACTATTTTCTTGTCTCAGAGAACCACAATGATATTAGCATTTAGTGTCAAAAGTAACACAAATCCTGTTTGGTAAATGCATACTGGTAGGCCTAGAGAATGACAAGCCTGCAAAGGTTATGCATCAAAACAGAAGGTAAGCTACTTACAGAGTTACTAACTTACTGAAGTAAGTAAATTTAAGTGACTTACTTACTTTATGCAATAAAAAACCGTTCTTTGAAACATGGCAAATAGGTTATGAACATTGAGGTTATGTATGGAGGTTTTGGTTACCTGTTCTTTTTAGCCTGAGCTCTTTTCCAGTTGTTCGGTGTTCGAACCTTCTTCCTGGGTGTTTCCCCTTTACTTTTATCACTTGGCCTTACACTAATATCCATGTTTAAGCTAATTTAATGCATTAAAACAGACACAGTACACAACTACTACACTGACTTTCCACTAACAACACAGAAAAACAGACGATACAGTGAGCAGTGTCACGTGACTCAAACAAGTCTTCCTATTGGCTGAAATGGAGAATGTGAATTTTGCATTCCAAGACTTTGGAGAATGTGAGTTTTGGAAACAAACGTGATTTTCATCATTAAAAATGAACGGAAAACTGTTCGTTTTGCTTTAAAACTCTTAGACCAACATGCGCATGGCTATGAATACAAACAGAATATACCAATAACTCAATTGCGAAAAAAATTGGAGAATGTGACTTTTGCAGTTAGAGCCCTCAGATGACATGTCCACTGCAGTGGACTGTATGCACGATAGGGTTAATTTCGCGCTTATGCGTGTAGATGGCGGAGTTGAGATTATATCCAACATATTATATTATTATTATAGACTAGCAACATGAAATTTATGTTGATGTTTTCTTATTGATGATGATTTATTGTTTTAAAAAGTGCTAAGGCGCCCTACATTCCATTTCTGTCTTAGTGAAGATGTCCTATTTTCAAGTCACCTACATATGTTAAAAGTCCACAAGATTAGCGAAGACAACATAAATGTTGCTATTAGGGTTAGGCCCCTTACAGGCAGAGAGGAAAGCTAACATTCCAATCTTGTGGCAGGTTGAAGAAGATAGTATACGTTCCGATGAACCAACAGACCTACGATACAACGAAGCTTATATGTTCCACAATATTTTTGGAATGAACTCGGCGAATAAAGAAATACATGCTGATATTATCGAGCCATTAATAGTCGCATGCGCAGATTGGTACAACTGCACCATCTTCACGTACAGTCAGACATCCAGCGGGAAGACTGCTGATGATTTCCGCAATCTCATCACCAAGGGATGGAAAGGATTATCAACACCTGTCACTCCGCGCTGACGACCGGCGATTCTTTCTCTGCTCACGGTAAGTTGCTATTTGAAGCTCAGGTGATGAATCTGTCCTAGGAAATTGGTGATAATGGTCTAGAAACCGTTGTTGAGGAAGATGAGGTCGAGGCAGACTATTGCCTAGCGGATTATACGGTCTTCTAAATGATGACAAAGAAGAAAATTTTCACGAATGCACAAGTTCTGCTGGTATATGCCGTTCAGTTCGTAGAGATATGGCTCCGTTCATGATTACACTAGACGATATAAGTTTTGAAACATTAGAATTCCAGCAGCTTGAGAAACAAATAAATTCTACCACTGTCCCCTAAGAATTGCGAGGGGACTTGAAGAAACTAACAATTTATAACATGATAAGTGTTCCCACCTAGCAATTATCGTTATGTAAAGTTATGGAGCAACAAAATCGTGATTTATTGGACGATTTTGCCAGTTTAACCCTTTGTTCCCGGCTATACTTTTTTCCAAAAACTTAGGGTAAAAATTAACAATTATTGTTCCTTAGAGGCCTTACAACACAAAAAAATATTTTTGTTTCTATTGCTTTTGATTTATTTTTTTGACTATGGTTTCAGTATATAGCCACTAGGAAATTAGCGCATAGTGAGCATAAATTTTAAACAACTTGTTTATTTTGCTTATTACTATGATTTATTATTTCAGAAAAATTAACATAAACTTTCAAAATATAAACATGAAGTAGTTATTTCTTGTGATACAACATAAAGCAGTTCTTCTTTTCTGACAGGCACAACCCTACTCCACATGTGTTGCACATCCACCTTGTTCTATGAGGCTCCTTACTTATGAGGCACATCTTCTTGATGTGCTGTGTTGTGGCATGTGCAAGCAATTTTTAAATCGCAATTCATAAGGTACTACAGGCTTGAAATGATTAGTTAATGTGGGAGAGGCACCTCTTTGTTGTTTCAATTTCATGCCAGTACCTATCAGGCCTGAAGCCACCGACATCCTAAACAATTTGAAGATTGGCACTGCAGATTGAGCGCTTTGTTTAAATATAATAAAGGAGTTTAGAACACATAAATCTATAAAATACCAGATTATTCGGTGCCACCATTTTTTTGATTTTTGGTCGATCTCGTAGATGGATTTCAGCATGTCAGCTTTGTCAACGTAGCCCATATGCTTATTATAATCTTTGACCATTACCGAACATGCCACAGTTTGGGAACTCCCATCCTTTTGCGTACGTGTGACAGTTGTCTCAAGTGTAGGGTTGTGATGGTTTCCAAGAAAAAAACTAGTTTACGATCTCTCCACTTTATAAAAGCGAGTCCATCCAGCTGATTCTCCAGTCAGATTGCCCTCTTGTTTTCAATTCTTTATCGGTTTTAATATTTTTTGGAAGGTCCTTTCTGTTTGCCCTTACAGTGCCACAGGCGTAAATGAGATCTGCCTGGAGAGATATTCGTAAATCCACACCATTGAAAAAACTGTCAAAGTATACATGGTACCTACCCCTTTCCCACCAAATCTCGTGTTAAGTCGAAAACTACCCTAGAACCCAAAGCTTTCTCATGTTGATCATTAGTTTTTCCAACATATATCTGGAATTGGCAAACATACCCATTTCCGGCGACTCGTATCCAAACCTTATATCGTCGTTTTATAGGTTTGAGGGGCATATATTGCTTCAAGAAGCTACGTCCTTTAAAACGAATCATCGACTCATCAATAGATTGATATTTTGAGGGATTGTATGAGGTACTGAAGGTTTTGGACAATGTATCCAATAGCAGTCTAACTTTATACAATTTGTCATACTCAGGGGAGGCGCGAGTAGGCATTACTGAATTGTCAGCTAGATGTACGTTCCCTAACAGCCAAGCAAATCTATCTCTTGTCATTGGATGAACTTATGTAGTGATCTCTAAGCTCTGGTCTTGCCGACCAGTAGTCACAATAACTGGGTAATGTTTTCACTCCCATCAATATGTTAATACCAATAAAGGTTTCAATTTCTTTGGCGTTGGTAGGTGTAAATAAAGACTCCCCTCCGCGTTTCTGAAGGGCATACAAGTTGGTGTGGAACACGATTGCATCAATCAATGTTCTGGGAAAGAGACGTAAAAATACATCTACCGGCTTCTCCAAATCATCTGGTACCCTGGGGCCAGTCTCCTCTCTAAACTCCTTAGCATTGGTAATGCAGTAATCTACTGACTGGGTCCAGATTGTTTTTTGAACCAGTTCTCTGGCCATAAGCACAGATAAGGGGATATTATCTTCTTCCTCCCAGGTGCCATCATCAGTAATAACATTTTCGTTATCATTTTCCATATTGTTGAACGTTCTCATTGAATGGGTAGATTCCAGCTGAAGCTTAAATATGATGCTTTAAATATTCCTGCAACTTGCTGGTGGGTTACTGTTCTACCAGGGTGATTTCTTAACCAATTATTCAATTCTTGATTGTAATACGTGCTTAGAGGTCCATAAAAACTAACGTCCAACGGCTGAAGGCGATGTGTGCAGTGGGGGGGGGGGCAGAAAACGACCACCGCATTTTCCTTCGCAAATGATATCACCTCAAAGTTTTTGTGGCTGGAATGCCCGTCTAAAAGAAACAAGACTTTATTGTCTTTCGAGGGTTTAGCATGTTTTACAAAATGTTTTGTCCATTTTAGGAACACCTCCCCATTCATCCACCCTTTTTCCTGAGCAAATCCCACCGCACCATTAGGTGCATTGTCCAACAAATCTTGCTTCATATTCTTCCTAGGGAATATAAAAGCTGACGGAATGAAGGTCCCCTAGTGCATTTACACAGCAAACTCCAGTGTAGTGTTGTCCTCTTTCCGCACTTGTGCGAATTCCGACCTGTTTTCTTTCCTTAGTAGCAAGAATTTTGGAATTTTGTGACGTCACTCTTGTAAATTCTGATTCATCAATGTTCCAAATTTACTGGGGTTCAAATGAATTTTCGGTCAGAATATAATCCAAGCAATTAAAGTACTTTTTACTTGTGGTCGATTGAATGCGCTTGCTCTTGCTGCTGACGTAGCCTCTGGAATCAATCTTTACCAGCCATTTCTTTTATTTTGGAAAATCTATGCTTTATTCTTTTAGCAACTGCTATTTGATATGCCAGTTTTCGAACGTCTGTTGTAGTCATTCCGAAAACAACGGGTTTCCAGTTGTTGTGATCTACAATTTCTTTTTCGAGACGGATATCAAACGTAGGCTGTAAGGGTAAATTTTACAAATTATTGCCTTTATAATTGACACTTTTAAAAGAATTACAATTTTATCAAATATTTACTTTATGTCCACCAATATAGTCCTTACACAATCCTTTTCCATTTTGTGCTCGACGTCGCAGAGTAGTGAATGGAACATTGAAAGTTTTCGATGCCATTAACCATCCCATTTTCTTCGACTGACGGCTTCGATGGCTTCTTTAATTTGTTTCTCATCCCAGGACTGCCGAGTAGACTTTCTGACGTATGCAACCATGGCTGAAGTAAATAATTTAAAAACAAGTATTTATGGTACACACAGAATTCAATTAATTGATTCAATTTATTATTATTATAAGCTAACTCTCGCAATCTTTATAAATTTCTGATAAATAAAATATAAACCGAGTGCCGATAAGATGGCATACATTGCGCAATCCAAATATTTAACAACGTGCAAGGTGTTTCATTGAAAAAAAACTTTCTGTCGACTTACATTAACCTATACAGGACAATTTTCTGCCCCAATGTTCGCCCCTGAAGCACATCAATAAGGATTGTCAAATATACTTCCACTTTTCAAACATATCATAAATACTTCGATCCGTGGGGTTTATTTGGGCATTTGCGAGAACTTCTACTAATTTATTATTATGGTGTAGCTGCCATTAGGGAAGCTCTATGATAAGCTTTAGCTTCACTCGGCGACATGTTGTCTTCGAAATATTGTGTAAAAAGGTCTCTCGTTTTCGAAGAAACTAGGAGAAAACTGAAAGCTTCTGCGACGTTTGTTCTATGGGAATGACTGAAATTCACCTGAAAAGGGCGAATCAGCTTTTAGCGAAAACTCAGTTCACGAACTTCAATAACGAAACTAATTTCTCGAAGCAAGTAGACATATTTAACTTTAATGCTTAACGTAAGTACTCACCAAAATCATATTGTCTAGTCCCTCCTTGAGGTGTGCTGTCTGTTGCTCTTTTTCACTTTCACCACTACTTTCGCAGTGCATTTTTTATTTCTATTTCTGGTGGTCTCCTTCTTGCGAGTTTTATTCTTATCGCTATGCTGACAAACAAAATCTTTCCTATATTCCAGTTGTTTCAGATTATTATAGGTTCTTTCGACTATCCTCTCTGTTGATGTTAATTCCGAAAATATTTTAATCCACTTTTTTACAACTATCATCTAGCGTCTCGTCACTATCTTGAAGGAAGCACGTCACTTCTGAACCTTTTATTTTGTCAGATGTCATCTTATGAGGGACAGAAAATGAATTTAATGCATTTTCTATCTGTTCGAGATTCATCTTGCTCACGAGTCACGAATAAATGTTCTATGCGGCGGCATAACAAAAGCACTGCACTGCTCGTACGAGTATTTGCTGGTGCCGGATTATGCGTGACATAAACAATAAAAAACGCGGAAACAGTGCATGCCTTGCGCATATCAGCTAGGAAACGGAGTTCTCCAGTGTGCATTCCGTTTCCTATGCGGTGAGAGCGACCTGTCGCGCTGACCAAGTACAGAAACGTAAAAATGCTTCCGGTACTCCTTTAACTGCACATTGTATAAACATTCATGACTTTTGACAAAATCTATTAATATTTCGTGTTCTTCACTTGGCCAGTCCAACGCCTGCTCTTTATTTCCCGAACACATTGTACACTATAAATATTAATAAGTATTATTACAAAAAGCAAAACTTCAGAATATGTATAACATAATAATGGTCTTTTCTTATCTAATTAATTATTTAACCTATAATATCCTGCACTTGTTCCTGTCGCTACCATACTGTGCACATGTGCATGCCGCTACACAAACTCGACGTACAAAAACGTTGGTAAAATGTTCTTCACCGTATCGGCGGTGACCGATACGGTGAAGAACATTTTACCATCAAATATGACGGCAACGCTATATTACGTTACGCCGTAATGTAACGTAAAGGTGGGTACAGACATGCAACAGAACATCGTAACGTAACATCATCGCGTATAATTTCTGTTGCGCGTCGATCTTGCGGCACTAGGTGTAACAGAGCATCGTCGCGTATCAGTACTGCGGAACATCAGGTCGTCCCGAACTCAGTTTCATCAAATTCATCCGGTAGTATGGACGTTGCTGCTGCAGCCTACATAGTTATGCATTATCTAGTAAATAAAAAGAAACGTAGACCAAGACGTTGGTGGCAGACGCAATTGTTCGCAAGTAGAGCTGTTTATAGTGGTCGTCATTTACTCTTGGATATGAAATTTCAAGCAACTAGTGGCATGTATAAAAATTTTACAAGGATGTCGCCAACTGACTGACTGAGTTGCTGATCAATTTAATTGGCCCAAAAATAGCACGAAAAGATACGAAATGGAGACAGGCTGTTTCTGTTCAAGAAAGATTAGCAGTAACAATTCGTTTTCTGGCGACTGGAGATTCTCTCACAAGCCTACAATACCTTTTCAAAATTTCAAAACAGTTGATAAGCACAATAGTTCCAGAAGTGTGTGAAGCTCTCGTAGAAGGGTTAAAGGATAATATACAGGTAGGTAAATTTATTTATGTACATAAAATTCTTGCATGAAACTACATTGTCGTTTTAATCCAAACAAATATCTTAAACAATATATGAAACTATGATGTGAAATCCAAGTCGGTTAAATTAAAATCCCGTGGCACTGGTGATGGGGACGGGAGCGGATTACTGTCATACGCTGAAAAATTAGATGTTATGGAATGTTGGGAAGTTGCTGGAGATGCAAGTGGTAACAAAAATGGTGTAGTCTGGGATTGAGGGGCACCCGTTGAATATTTATCAGTCATAGAAGAATCATGAGATCCTGAAGAGGTCAGCGGGGAATTCTGGTAAGCATGGGAATTGTGAATTGAATGAACGCGTTGTACAATTGGCACTCCTTGGCGTGAATGATGTTGAGCAGCATAACTGAATTGGGAAAAATTTCGTTGGTCATAGTACCCTCTGTCCGCGTGAAATAAGATATTCATTATCGCTTCTTGCAGTTGAAGTTTCGAAGCTACAAGATTTCCAAAAATTTGAAATTCATTTGGTTCCTGAATGCGGTGTGTTCCTGCTGATGCGTTTTTTAATATTTCAAAAGCGGCATCCAACTTTCGATTATCACTGGCACATTTCCTTTTTCGCGTTCTAGGAACTGTCTGACATGAGCTGTGTTCTTCAGTATTTGGTACAGTCTCTAAGAGTCTCTTGAGCGTCACTCTCCGGTTCCTGACTGGCATGTGGGGTGTCATCTTCTACACCTTCGTCTCTTTCTGTTTGAATCTGTAAGGAAATAAATGGTAATAGAAAAGTAGTTTTCTTTTCTATGTTAATATATTCACACCACCGCACTATCTCAGATTCTGGTTTTCAGATACCAACTACACAACAAGGATGGTTAGAAGTGGCAAAACAATATAACGATATTTGGAATTTTCCACATTGCCTCGGAGCCCTCGATGGAAAGCACGTTGTTTTGCAAGCACCAATCAATACAGGAAGCGAATTTTTTAATTACAAATCGACATTTAGCATAGTTCTTTTCGCCGTAGTGGATGCTAATTAAAATTTTTTGTACGTCGATGCTGGAGGTCAGGGGCGAATATCAGATGGCGGTATATTTAAAAATTGTTCCTTGTATAAGAAACTCCAGAGAAATTCGTTAAATTTGCCACAAGCAGAATCTCTAGACGGTAGACAACGCGAACTTCCTTATTTTTTTGTTGGGGATGAGGCATTTGCTTTGACTGAGACATTAATGAAACCGTTTTCGGGTATGCATCCTAAAGGGTCATTACACAGAATGTTTAATTATAGATTATCTCGCGCACGTAGGGTTGTGGAGAACGTATTTGGAATTGCCTCAGCGATTTTTAGAGTACTCCGGAAACCCATGTTGCTATGCCCCGAAAAAGCCGAGCTTGTTGTTATGACAATAGCTCATTTACATATTTTTTTAAGAAAAAGCTCTACCTCTAGTCCACTGTATTCTCCAAGCGGAACATTCGACACAGAAGTAGATGGAAAACTTATACAAGGAACATTCGGAACTATAAGTAATGAGCCAATGTCTTCTTTAATCTCTCTACGAAATATTCCCCGAAAAGCATGTACGATGCTAAAATAATTCGGGAAGAACTGGCGTATTACTTTCAAAATGAAGGTCGCATTGTGTGGCAAGACAATTATATGTAAATAATGTAACATTTGTCTTAAAAATAAATATAATTATGTGGTACTTACAGTGCTTTGTGTATCCCGAACTTTATTTTCGTCCCAGAGGAAAAGCAAGCTCTTAAATGCAAACCAACTACTTGTATACAAATCATCACGCCCTGCAATAGAAAATTGTAAATATTTATTACCTTCTTACATTTTATACATTTGATAATTAATTGCATCTAACCTGTTCCTGTTCCCTGACTTTTCTTAATTTTTGCCTTTTCCCGTCTAAGCGCTGACAGCAAAACAGTCATTTTTTTCTTACATTCATCTACCGTAAGATGGGGTCACTTTGATCATTTTGAATATTATTTCTCCTTTATTATAAATGCTAGGTAATTGACTATGGCAAAGTCGATAATATTCGTCACTTAAAGTGTAGAAAACTTGTAAAATATGTAGCAAAAAAAATAAAATCATGCTGATCAACTTCACCCGCTAAGTGGGGTCACTTTGATCATCCACTGCAAATGCGTTTAAAATGCACTGAACAGAGCTCTAATGATCATATTAGCCCCACATTTAATTCGATGTTGTAATTTTTGAGATATAGTATAAATTGTTTTGGGGGTGACTTTGATCACCATTAGTTAAAGCACACAGCACCTATTATACCTGTTTATTTCTAAAAATCAATGAGTATTTCTACATGTTATAAATGAACAAAATACAAGTACACTTAAGTTAATAAAAGAAATAAGGATTATACATTGCAACTTAAATTAAGATATATTTAAACACGCTTAGAAAATTCGAGCACATCGACCTTTTTGTTGAAAGTTATAGTATTTTCATCACTGGTACTGGCAACTGGCAATGGTAACACAGCACAAATATCTGACAGTGGCACAGTGGATACATCGTTTGACACAAGCCTAAAGGTTATTTTCTCTTCGCTGGTAGATTTCAGGCCAACAACTGTATATTCATTTTCTGAAAACTGTGCCTGAATTTTACATACATATTTATAGGTCTGTGAATTTCTTTTCCCGCCTATAAAATTAACAAGGACAAAACGACCTGGAACTAGTAGTTCTGGCTCTGCTGCCAAATATTCTACTTCATCTATTTCCACCGGTGGTGTAACAACTTCGTCTTCAGAGGACGTACTGCGTGTGTCCACAGTTTCTTGGGCGCCTTCGTCTTCATCTGAGCTGCTGGTTTCTGCAGTAGTGACACTTTTTCCTGGCTCAACGTTAATTCTTTTCTTTTTTCGTTGCACCCTATCAGTTTTTTGTCCAAAGCGATTTTCTCTTAACAATTCCGAAAGCGCGTCATTAACAATTGGCACTGCATCTTGAGGAGTTCCAGGCATTTTGTTGAGGACTTTGCTGGGGTTTAATGGAAATATACCTGTTGCGTAAAACCCATTTATTAGATTTCGATTTACTGCTGATTGTTGTTGGTCTCCTGGTTTAGAGGTAGTTCCGCTTGCCACCTGGTCCATTTTTTTTAGAGCTCGCGATAGAAGTGACGGGAAGACATCTTTTGGAATACCAGATGAACTTTGGTTTCTAAGTTTGTAGTCTATAAGGGTTGCCCGCCAAGCCACCTTCATTGGTTTAAAGAATGCCACATCTAGTGGCTGGCAGATGTGTGTTGAATGTGGCACTAGGCAAACAAATGCAATATTATTTTCCTCGCACTGACGAATGACAGAATCATTTAAATGTGAGGCCAAGTTGTCACCTATCAATACTTTTCGTCCTTCTAGACGTCTTGCATGTGGCATAAAACAGGTTTCAAACCAATCCTGATACCATGTGTTGGTATCCATCCATCCATGAGAGGTTCTGTTAAATCGGCATCCTTTAATGCAACAGGGTTGGTCGCAACAGGGTTTGCCTCGAATGCCACCCTCCTTCCAGGTATTATACAAATATTCGCTTTTGTAAATTACGTAGGGTGGTAAAAGTGTTCCATCTGCGGACCCGCAAACCATTATTGTTGTATTGCTTTTTGAGTGGTTTACGATCTTCTGTGGATATTTGACACCCCTTCGATATATAGCACGAGCCTTCCCAGGATCATCCCCGACGCTAGTCTCGTCGTAGTTAAAAATATTCTTATCAGTTATGCCTTCCAACGTTTGTTCTAAGTTTGCAAAGTATGTTTCTAGAGTTTCCCTGGATACTGCTGCGCGGCATTTATTGATGTTGCTGGATAACCTTTGAGTAACTTGTGTTTTGTGTCTGGCTAGAAGAGACAATGCCCAATCCTTTCCTGGGATGTTATTAGTAAATTGGGGTAGTATGCGTCCACACCTGTCCAAATACGCTTTTGTGAGCATTCTTAAATCGAGTACATTCAGAGGGAAACCCCAATCCGCGCATTTGGCAGCTGCATTTATGAGGGCAATTTCTTCTTCAACACTCATTGCGGACTGTCCACCAGCGTTACGAATATGTCGACCATGAAATTTATTGTGAGGTTATATCTCAGAAACTGTAAACGTTGCATCAACGATAACGATACGATACGATACCGATACGACTTCACAAGGTTGTAAAATACTTAATTCCAAAATTTCGTTAACTTCGGTCGAGCCGTTCCGGAGATTTTGTTTTATTTCATAACCTTCAATTGTATTTTTCTCGAAAATTTTCATATTTAATTATTATTATTAGAAAAAAGAAAAAAAAATATATAAGTGTCCTGCAACTTCTTGCCATAAATTCAATTTAAAAAATAAATATTTTTATATTTCATTTTATTTTTATTTTTAATAGTGTAATTTATAATGGTAGTCCTATATTTTGACTATTATTATGTATTATGCTGATGTACTTACTAGTTTATCCCCTAAGCTTGTCTTTATTTGCTGGAAATATTAAAAAAAAGTTGCGATATTCTAAACCCCTTAGGTAAAACACGCTCGCCGCCCATGCAGCTTTGTTTACATTCGCTTACCTTCAGTTCTTACGGCGCCCATCCGTGTCTCTTTATTTATCTGAGATTTATCCCCAGAAGTTGCAGGATACCGTGCATAATCGTATTCACTACATAAATACCTAAACAGAACGTTAAATCTGAGTTTCAAACAAATTTCAAGTTTATTGCTGACTACATTGAAATGATTTTGCGTTCCATCAATTAATTAATTGCTATACAAAGAGTAACAAGTAACTTACATGTGTTTTTCTAAATATTGTAAGTGTCTTAACCCCCCCCCCCCCCCTTCTGAACAAAGAGCGCGTTCTGAGGGAATCACCGCTCTACCTACTTCCCCAGATAGACACTCACGTAGTAAACCCAATTTTCTGTGTGCTAATAAAACCAAATTCCCCTAAACAAAACCAGAATATTTAGCTATGGCACGTGATCAAATGAAAAGATAATAAAAAGGAGTGAATATTACGAATAGGACACCCTTGTTATGTACGAATATAGCACACAGAACGTTCAGGATCCAGCCGATGAAAGTCAAAAGAGATATACACACTTACCTTTTGGGAAAAATTCACACACAATAAAATATAAAAGAAAGACAAAGAAAACAATAATTTATAGTTATATATGATTTATTGAAGAAGTTATCTTTAGTTGTAATATTTAATTATAGTCGTTGAAAATGGGTATTTCATGTTTGTGGTAGTCAAAACTTAAAGAATTTTTCTTTAATTGAACTAGTTGATTACTGCTGTCAATATATTCTGGATACATATATTTGTGATTTCAGTTGTAGATAATAGTAGTTTGTTAATTTGGGATTTTTCATAATTGTAAAAGTTGGTATTTGTTTTTGTAGTTTAGTTGGCTTGTTTTGCCATTTATGTTTGATCGGATATTTTGTATTTGTGGGTCTTGATGTAGCTGGAAAAAGAACATTGTACGACAACACAAACTAAATATGTCGACCTTCAAACATAAGTGTATAAATGAGTTGACAAAGCAACAATAACGAAACTTATAAATGAAAAACGTCGCAGAGGTACTGACGGTGTCAGCCCGCTGGTTATAGCTTTTAGGTGCTTACGTTTTCCGCTCCTTTCGCCCTACAACTTTTCTCATTTGTTGTCCTCGTTATTGTATATGAACGAAAAACAACATTATTCAAAGGTCGAATGTAATCAACAACTGATAATAAATTAATAAAGCATTACCAACACCAAACAAGCAGCAAAGAACCAGGTAAACACAGTTAAACCATAGGTAAAGCAAGATAAATGTTAGCCAAACCACAAACAAGCAACAACAAACAATATAACTATATAAAAAAAAATAAGGTGGGGGCGCTCTAGGTGTCAAAAACCCCACAAAAACTTTATAATCACCTAGAACCCATTATGACTGTTATAAAATCTTTTCTCAAACCAAATTATAAAGTTAATACAAATAACAATCGTGACTCAGAACAAAACGACACAAACTAAATAAGAGACATATCAAGAAATACATTTGAAATAAAGGGACTATATTGATAACGCTTATTTGTGTGGTCAACTTCGGGCGCGAACACAGATATCAATCCTGACGCAGCACAACTACCCGGTTAAACAATAAATACAAATTCTGAACTATGCCTTAGGATATGCTTACGCCGTAAGATACAGAAACAAGAGAAAGAAAAGGAACTACGACGCAGCAAATTCGTGTCCTTTAGACATGACGCAATAACGGTTCAGAGATGAAATTAATAGTGTAAATTACAAAGTAACATGACCCAACACGTTATCAAAATAGGACAGACATACTATAACAAATATAAATGGTATTACCTGTAACGAAACACAACACAAACTTTTAAACAGAGACTTTCAGCAGCTAGCGATGCACGCAGTGGTAGGTACTTTCCAACGGCTTCACCACGAATGATCCCCGATACCATCCCGCTGCCTTGTTCTCTACGGTCGCAGTCTGAGCTGGACTTCCCCTACTTAACTCACAACGGTAAACAACGTTTCGCGCAAAAGATTTAAATTTTGAATTTGAATTGGGTTCTTACAGACGCCCCTCAGAGTCTTCGGAATGAAAGAAGACTTTGTCAAGAAGTCGTAATGAAAGATCGGAGACTCTTACATTCATAAGAACATTCAAATTCCAATTTTATGAAAAATAAATTAAAATAATTAAACTAGTAAAACTAAATTTACATAGACTAAAAATATAATAAAGGGTGTTAATTCTCACAAAAACCTGCATACATTGATATGGAACTTGGAAATAGTTAATACAAGATGGCGGTGGTTTTTTTTTTGTCTTTTTAAGTTTTTTTTTAAATTTTTTTTTTTTCTTCCCTTTTCTTTTTTCCCCTTTTTTTTTAAGTTTTATAAAAATATAGTGAACAATAAGAAAAAAAAATAATAATAAATAAAAAAAAACTTCTCAGATTGGTCGAGTGTCCAAACACCAAGGGTTGTAACGGGCCAATGTTCACACAAATAGTTCTTGCGCACCGGGCAAACTCTAGCGTATACTAAGCAGTTGTAGTGTCATAGGTAAAACTTCGTCAAGTGGAAGCATGGGCAGGCGAACTTAACATCCATAAATGGTGGAGGTGACGGTGGAAACAGGCAAGTGGGCGGGTGTAGAACGTTCTCCATTATGGGAGGTCTCACATCAGGCGGTGAAACAGCTTAAGGTTGGAAATATTGTAATTCCCTTTTCGAATTTCAGTTTGGGGATCACAAAGTGTATAAACATTCGGGTAGGGTTGGTTAGTGATTCGGTATGGACCCGAATACAGCAGGCAAAACTTGGCTGTTCTCTTAGCGGCAGCATCAGAGGTAGGTGCTTCTCGTAAGAGAACATAGTCATTTACATGGAGGGCATCTAAGTAGGTCTTACGATGACGTTTGCGTCCTTCCGCAGCCTTTTGTAAATTTACCCGAACGTTTTGACGGATCTCGTCTACAGACAGTCGGTTAGGAGATGGGATTATAGAGTTCACCCATCGTATGAAAGGGCTATCGGGATTCTTCCCATAAAGGACTTCGCAAGGAGAGTAGCCTGTACTGGAATGAGGTGTACAATTAAATAATAGTTCCACCGAAGGCAGTATTGTATTCCAACTGGTGTGGGAATCATGGCAGTAGGCTCGGAACAATCTTCCAAGTTCCTTCATAACCCTCTCGGTAGGGTTCGAACCTGGGTGCCGAATGGAGGAAAAAGTAGCCGTTATGTTATTCTTCTTCATAGCGTTCTGCCAATCCTTTGACATGAATTGAGTGCCGTGGTCACTTAAGATCACTTGAATGGGAATAATTCTATGGAAATCTTCAGTTACCTTCTGGGCAGAAATCCTTGCTTGAGCTCTTCGAAGTGGATATAGGCGCGTATATTTGGTAAATGTATCAATCACGACAAATATATAGGAGACCCTGCCTCTTCCTTCTGGGAGTGGTCCAAAGTAGTCCACTGTCACAAGATCACCTGGTTTATCAGCGATAATGGGATGAGTCTCGCCTATGAGAGTTCGGGGGGAGTGTTTGGACTTTTGGCATAATTGGCATGTACGGATGATTTTCTTTATGTTGTGTCGCAACTTTGGGCAGAAGAAAAGATGGGAGAAGATTTTATAAATCTTACGGAAACCATAATGGCCAAAATGTTCGTGGAAGAGTTGAATGGTTTTGTCTCGAATACTTGAGGGAAGAACCAAAGTAAGTCGGTCATCTGGGAAACAACGATACATGACTATGTCGTCTCAGAGAGAACAGCGGAGAAAGTACTTGGCCAATTGCGGGTCATTTGGTGGGTAGCCGTTTTTCAACGCCTGAAGGAGGGTACCGCAAAAGGGATCAACTAGCTGTTGACCGGACAAATCTTCAAAAAGAGACTGTAACTGAGGTATATGAGCAGCATCCAAAGGGTAGGAAGTAACGGCAACTAAGGGACAATTAGTCGGTAATGACGGTTCGGATGCACCCGGGGGGTATCTTGAGAGTGTGTCGGCAACCACATTATCAACACCGCGAACATGTTCTATTTCGTAATCAAATTCGTTTAGTTTAAGGGACCACCTAGTCAGGCGCTCATTCAAAAGTCTACATTGCTTCAGGAATTTTAAGGCGTAATGATCGGTACGTATTACTAATCGGTGACCCAGAAGAAGGGTTCGAAACTTTTGAAGACCAAACATGATAGCCAGGAGTTCCTTTTCGATGACCGTGTAAAAAAGTTCTGGACCTCGAAGGATACGGCTTGCAAAGGCAATAACACCTCTATCATCATTATGAGTATACTGATAAAGCTCTGCTCCTATAGCAGTTCCTGAACTATCAGTTTGTAAATAAAACACCTTGTCAAAATCTGGAAACCGTAACATAACAGTGTGGAGAAATAAAGTTTTTAAACGCTGAAAAGCATTTTCTTCGGACGCCTCCCAGTTCCACCTAACACTTTTCCCAAGTAGTCGAGTTAAAGGAACGATTTCATGACAGTATTTGTCCACGAATTTCCTATAAAACCCACACACACCAAGAAAGGCACGCAAGTGTTTTCTACATTTAGGCGGAGGAAACTCTTGGATGGCTCTGATCTTTTCAGGATCGGCAACTACTCCAGTTGGAGTTAATATAAATCCGAGGAAATGGCAGCGATCTTGGAGAAAGAGGGATTTTTCAAAATTGACAGTCATGGAAGCATCTTCCAATCGGGTAAAGACCATTTTGAGATGTTTTAGATGTTCTTCGAAAGATGCGGAGACTATGAGGAGGTCATCAATGTAATTAAATGTAAATTCTCTCACTTCAGGACCAAGAATGAGATCCATGGCACGACTAAAAGAACCCACTGCAGTTTTAAGTCCAAAGGGCAAAACTTGATAAACATAAGACCTCCCATTAAAAAGAAAACCGGTGTATTTAGTACTCTCAGGACTAAGTGGAATTTGCCAATATGAGGAACGTAGGTCGATTGTAGACATATATTTGGTACCCTGAAATGATTGGAGGATATCTTCCGGTGATCTTGGGGCTTCATAGTCGGGAACCATCCTTTGATTAAGCCACCTAGCATCTAAGCAGATACGTACTTCACCATTTTTCTTTCGAACCACCGTGGCAGGACGGCAAAAGCAGATGGTTCTCTTTTTATAACGCCCAACTCTAACATCTCATGGATAGTTCGTTCTGCCGCAACTCGCAAACTGACAGGAATGGGGTAAGGTCTCCTCATGAAAGGGGTAACATCATACATGTTAATGGTATGATAATATTTATTGGTGCGGCCAGGAGTTTTGGCAAATAACTTCCCAAATCGAACAAGTAGTGCAGAAAGTGACATACGTTCATCAGGATGGATGTGTTTGATAGATGACACTTTGGAATTGATCTCGTCAATAGAAGTCAAATGGGAGGACGGAGTAGAAACGGTCGGCACAGAAATTGTTGCCAGGAGGGGCGGAGTTTCTACTTTCACATAAGCATCACGACTTAATGGAATAATGTGGGAAATGTCATCTATTTTAATTTTTATATTATAACTGTTAAAATCAACAGTTCCTTGAACTTGGGAGAACCAATCCATTCCAAGGATCATTGGGCGAACCAAATTTTTCACAACAAGGAAAACAGCAGAAGTGTTAGGACCTCCAACCAATTGGAATTCAATGAGGACTTGGTACTTTATCCTACAACTCTGATGTCCAGTGACACCTCTAATAAAAGTATTACATAATGGTAATTTAGGGAAGGTCATATCGAGGGAGGAAAAATTTTCTTCGTTGATGCAACAGACCTCGCTACCAGTGTCTAACAAGGCTGGGAGACAGAAATTTTGTACTTTAACTAAAATATGGGGTAAAGTAATACACGGATGATGACACGGGGACACTCCTGCAGTATGGAGGATAAAGATTGGTAGTTCGCCATCAGGGTTTTGTTGTTCGACCAAAGGCAATGGGGTCCGTGGGGCGTGTATATCAATAGGTGTAACTATACCATGTTGATTTGATCCTAGTCCCATATAAGGCTTCCATCCCATTGAACAGAGAATATCGAAACCAGGGCCGTATACATCTTTTAATTGGTTCAATGGCAGATGGGGCATTAAAAAATAGGGAGGAATAATATTAGGGGGCGCAGAACTAACAATATCAGCAGGTTGTATAGTCTCAGCAGTAAAAACATGGGTTACCTCAACAGGATTGAAGGTTTTGGTCTTAGGGAACTCTGTACACCTTCTTAACAGTTCCCGTGCTGGTTTTCCGAACGAGAATGAGTCCCAGAGTAGTTCCTACCAGGAACTCTCTCTTGACCAGCATGGAGATTTGTCGTGGAAACGTTCGGTGGATCAGAGGGAGAACGTCGAGCCTTATTTGGATTCGAGGGTTTACGAGGACGATCATCAAAGCGACGGCGCTTGGGAGCCTGGTCTTCGCTCTGTTCTTGCAAGAATGATATAGCTTCAGAAACAGAACGATCCGTTCTTGGAATTGCTTTCCACAAAGACCGAAGAGGTGCAGGAAATAAATCCATCAGGTCTGCGACCATAACAGATTCTGGCAAAGGGAGAGTCAGATTGCGTAATAATTCTACGCGTTGTAAGAAAAAATCGGCCATCAAGGTACCACGGCTGGGGTCATATGGCGAAGCAAGAGTACGGGAGAGTAATTTTCGCTGGTAAGCATGAGACCAGTAATGCTCGATAAACTGCTTTTTAAAATCGTCAAATTGTTTCCATTCGCCACGGCAAACAGTAGCCCATAGCTCCACCTTCCCTGTGAGGCAGGCTATGACTTCGTCTAGCTTGTCTACTGGCTGTTCCTTAAAGCGGTTAAAATAAATTTCAAACTTCTCTAAGAACCGGATAGGGGTTTGAAAATAGGCATCTCCATACGTTGGGCGAGGGATTGCTGGAATAGATGGTGCTCTTGAATTATTGGAGAGTGACAAAGCAATATGTTTCCACTCCTCAGCAGCATTTGCAGTTGATGTGTTTGCCACCAGGGATGGGTCATGATTGACAGAACGAGAGCCAACAGAAGCAAGTAGTTCAACGGCAGGGGACGTAAGAGATTGTGGTGGATTAGATACCAAAGATGAGATTGGTGTGGAGAAGAGCGGGTTCACAATAGATGCGGACGTCCTATGAGACGATATCACTGGGCTGATAGGTGGTACCGACATAGAGAATGGTAGAGGGGGGAAGGTCATTTCTGGTACAGAGGACCTTGGTGCGATGGGTGGCATTGACGGTGCGGCGGGTATCGTTGAGATAGCCGATTGGTAGGTGGTCGACGACATTAAGGGTGCCGATTGTAATGTCGTGGTAGTTGAACCAAGGGCGTTAGACGACACGGAGGGTAAAGTTGCGACAGTCGAAGGAAGAGGGTGGGATGTCAAGTGAGACAATAAGGCATTGGTATCAGCCAATTGTCGCATGACAGCTTGTAGAGCCTCGGATTGAGACTTGACAGTGGTTTGTAGCTCATCCATCTGTTCTTGTAGGCGTTTAGCCGACATTTTTGGCGTTAAATAATCATTCTTACTCATAACAGGACTAACGGGTTGTTGGGGTTGGTCGTCCAGTTGGTAGAGAGGTTTGGCAGGGTCCACTACTGAGTCTCGTCCGAGAGTCGAAGCACGGGAATCTGGTCCAAGCAGACGAAATGGTGTACTGGTGTTATTGAGATCTTCTAGTTGAAAGGACTTCTCTTCAGGCACGCATACAGAACGACGGTAAGGCAACTGTGGCTCATCAAGGGCTGGAAGAGACATCTCAGGGGAACGCCCAGATAATCTGACAGGCCAATCTGACTTATCAGGATTGTCTCGTAAAAGGGTTTTCCCGTCCTTATCCATTCCTGTAACGAAACACACAAGAGTACGACTGCTAACAACTATCAAACTCTAGAGTACATCTCTACACAATCAACCAACTGAATCCTGGTCACGGCACCAAATCTGTAAGTGTCTTAACCCCCCCCCCCCCCTTCTGAACAAAGAGCGCGTTCTGAGGGAATCACCGCTCTACCTACTTCCCCAGATAGACACTCACGTAGTAAACCCAATTTTCTGTGTGCTAATAAAACCAAATTCCCCTAAACAAAACCAGAATATTTAGCTATGGCACGTGATCAAATGAAAAGATAGTAAAAAGGAGTGAATATTACGAATAGGACACCCTTGTTATGTACGAATATAGCACACAGAACGTTCAGGATCCAGCCGATGAAAGTCAAAAGAGATATACACACTTACCTTTTGGGAAAAATTCACACACAATAAAATATAAAAGAAAGACAAAGAAAACAATAATTTATAGTTATATATGATTTATTGAAGAAGTTATCTTTAGTTGTAATATTTAATTATAGTCGTTGAAAATGGGTATTTCATGTTTGTGGTAGTCAAAACTTAAAGAATTTTTCTTTAATTGAACTAGTTGATTACTGCTGTCAATATCTTCTGGATACATATATTTGTGATTTCAGTTGTAGATAATAGTAGTTTGTTAATTTGGGATTTTTCATAATTGTAAAAGTTGGTATTTGTTTTTGTAGTTTAGTTGGCTTGTTTTGCCATTTATGTTTGATCAGATATTTTGTATTTGTGGGTCTTGATGTAGCTGGAAAAAGAACATTGTACGACAACACAAACTAAATATGTCGACCTTCAAACATAAGTGTATAAATGAGTTGACAAAGCAACAATAACGAAAGTTATAAATGAAAAACGTCGCAGAGGTACTGACGGTGTCAGCCCGCTGGTTATAGCTTTTAGGTGCTTACGTTTTCCGCTCCTTTCGCCCTACAACTTTTCTCATTTGTTGTCCTCGTTATTGTATATGAACGAAAAACAACATTATTCAAAGGTCGAATGTAATCAACAACTGATAATAAATTAATAAAGCATTACCAACACCAAACAAGCAGCAAAGAACCAGGTAAACACAGTTAAACCATAGGTAAAGCAAGATAAATGTTAGCCAAACCACAAACAAGCAACAACAAACAATATAACTATATAAAAAAAAATAAGGTGGGGGCGCTCTAGGTGTCAAAAACCCCACAAAAACTTTATAATCACCTAGAACCCATTATGACTGTTATAAAATCTTTTCTCAAACCAAATTATAAAGTTAATACAAATAACAATCGTGACTCAGAACAAAACGACACAAACTAAATAAGAGACATATCAAGAAATACATTTGAAATAAAGGGACTATAATGATAACGCTTATTTGTGTGGTCAACTTCGGGCGCGAACACAGATATCAATCCTGACGCAGCACAACTACCCGGTTAAACAATAAATACAAATTCTGAACTATGCCTTAGGATATGCTTACGCCGTAAGATACAGAAACAAGAGAAAGAAAAGGAACTACGACGCAGCAAATTCGTGTCCTTTAGACATGACGCAATAACGGTTCAGAGATGAAATTAATAGTGTAAATTACAAAGTAACATGACCCAACACGTTATCAAAATAGGACAGACATACTATAACAAATATAAATGGTATTACCTGTAACGAAACACAACACAAACTTTTAAACAGAGACTTTCAGCAGCTAGCGATGCACGCAGTGGTAGGTACTTTCCAACGGCTTCACCACGAATGATCCCCGATACCATCCCGCTGCCTTGTTCTCTACGGTCGCAGTCTGAGCTGGACTTCCCCTACTTAACTCACAACGGTAAACAACGTTTCGCGCAAAAGATTTAAATTTTGAATTTGAATTGGGTTCTTACAATATTGTTAACCAAACACAAATGTCTATGCAGAAACTCCAAACACTGCCCAATTTGACAGGTACCTACTCAGCGCTCCGTACGGTTGTCGTTTACATTTAAATTACAGTCGCTCAATGTCGCCTGCGTTCGTGAACGTCCGGGACTACTTACTAGCGGATACCACAGGCGCTAGTGTCACTACCATACTGTGCACCACTGTGCACATATGCATGCCGCTACACAAACTCGACGTACAAAAACGTTGGTAAAATGTTCTTCACCGTATCGGTCACCGCTTCAGATATGACGGCAACGCTATATTCCGTTAGGGTGTACATCAACGCTTCCTTGGAAACCACTAGCACTATATTACATGGAACAATTTTCGGTGACGTCACCCACCGTTCTATTACGGCCGCTAAATGACGGTACTGCTTTGTAGGAAACCGAGGCTTTAGGGACAACGTTTCGATTTTAATATTTTTTATTATTATATTTACTAGGTATTATCTGATGGCCCCTTGCATGCTGTTGATAATGTATATCTGGAAAAAGACTACCTCGCCAACTACGGCCAGCAGAGGTAAGCAATTCGATATATTATCAACAGCATGCAAGGGGCCATCAGATAATACCTAGTAACATATATTTGGGAAAATTAACATATCTGGAAAAATCGACCTCGCCAACTACGGCCAGCAGAGGTAATCAGTTCGATATATTATCAGCAGCATGCAAGGGGCCATCAGATAATACCTTGAGTTCCAACACCAGCAAGCAAAGGGCCAGTAGGGAGGACTCTGATGCTATTTTGCCAGCATTCAAGGGGCCAGCCAAATAGACGCATCTGGGAGTTCTCCCGTCAGCACAAGGGGCCAGCAGGGAGACTGCTTTCTAGAGGGAAATGCTCGGGCTTATATACCGTCAAAACGACCCCTACTATTCACGAAACTGGTCCGTCTGGGCGGCTCAAAAACATTATACGAGAATCACATACCTAACCAGTCTCGGAACTAGTTTACGCATCGGACGTTCAGACGTGTTCAAAAATATACAAAAACAGGATTCTCCAAAATAAATGCACACAAGTAAGAGTACAATCAATAAAAACTTATTACTAACAAAATACACTTGCATTTATTTATAACGAACGGAGTTTCGTTACAGAATAGGTATATACATTTTTGCTGCCCTTTGCACTAGGCGCACCGGGCGACCGCCCGGCTCGCCCGGCCCTTCCGTCGGCCCTGCTAATAATGAATTAAGCGCAAGACATTTCTCGCCACACGCAAGACGCGTACCTGCTCTCGATTAGCCACGGCAAAACAAAGCAGGGAACTAATTAATCAATTTAGAAATAAAATATTAACTAAGAACAATAACAATCTTGCCGTTCCAGAATACTGTCTATATATACAAGGACCAATGTAAACACCCCTGAAGGAATGCGTGTCTCCGTTGACAACGGAAAGTGTCAATAAACACAGCTGACGGCAACCGACTCTCACGGTTGATAGCGCAATCAGCCCTTGATACAGCGAGAGTTAATAGAGGGCACCCAAGTTCGAAACATTTCAAACTGGTCCAAAACTGGAAGCTAATTACGCTAATTAATTATTAATTGATCAAAACCGCAGTGCAACAATTGATGCATTTCTGCATTTCTTGCTTGTAAGGTTTTACATCTGGTGGAGATGTGGTTGATCCATTGAGGCTATCAAACATCTGATCCACTTGGCAAATAAATTCGCCTGTAGCTAATAATCTCATGGGCAGAAAACCTTGAAAAGAAGACACATTAGAATTATAAAATGTTGTAGCATTGACATCATATTACATTGTTCCACTAAATTGAAGAGGCAAACTGCTATTGCTCTACTCATAATTTTGGCTGCCACAGTTATCTTCATGCTTGTTTGTCACAATGGTGCAAGAAAATTATCCTTAATTTTGGGAAGGATTTTAAAAATAAAACATTTATTTTTATCTTTTTCAGAAGCCTTGACAATGTCTGACCGTCTAGCCTCTAACATGTCCTGTGAATCGCCTACGGTCACAGTGGGTAGCAAAATGTTGACGGAACAAATTTCTAGTGCACTTCAATAAGTGGGGAACGTCATAAATGTTAAAAAATTTTTCTTTCGCCAACCATAATATCAAGATCTAAGTAGGTGGATCTCATGTTTTGCAGAGCGTTAGCATTTGTCACAGACTGTTGTTATTACTGGAATATCATAGCTACCTCAAGGTGTTATGATTTTGCGCAAGACTCTGCCCAGCTGATCTGTAGAAATACCGTTGCGTGGGAAATAATAAGCTACTGGCTGTTTCCAAGATCTTGTGACTCCTTACACCATGAACACTAACGCATATTTTGCAAATTGCTGAGATCTTTCTACATTTCCTAGATCTCCCACCCCTTCCATACAATCTATAGCATTATTGTATTGAATGTGCTCTCGAATAGCTATTTCATCAAAAGCTAGCGTGCAATATCGCTCCTTCTCTTCAAAAGATTTAACACATTCTCCCAAATGTTGAAATATGCGCTGGTTTATACCTACTTCAAATGGAATTCTTTTCAGTAATCTAACCAACGTATATTTTGATGGCAATGTTGTCATCTGTTGAAGTAAGGAGTAGCACTTAGGACTTCGCTTAGACTTCGCTACAGCTACGAAATTGACCTCCTATAAAATTAAACTTGGTGAGACGTTTTTCATCATATTCTCCAATACCTGAACATCTGCACCCTTCTGGAGCAACTCAACAATTGTCTTTCCCCTAATTTTGCTCTTCAAAGAGCTGATCTGATCTTGCTTGACAAAGTTTTACGCAACATTTTTTCCCCAGAGCTGTTCCAGTAAGTGATGTATAGTCTTTTTCTCGTTATCAGGAAAAGGGCATAACTCAAGTTCATTCAATTTGTTGGGATCGGCCTTTCCTCTCTTCAGTAAACTTTTTAAGGTCTCATTCAAACCTATAAATTTAAAGTGCTGATGATATTGAACCAGAGTAAAATTTGAGAGAGTCTGTTTTGGTTATGAGGGTAGTATTTTTGCCAAGAGTTTTCTCTACCCGCCCAAAAGCTCTGTCGGTTGACAAAAAGAACTATGACCCCGGACAGGAAAAGTCAGTTGAATTTCTTCAAAGTATTTAGGCGTCTTTACTTTCAGCAAGTAGTAGAGAGCATGAATAACATGCGAGTTTTTGTTCTGCCCCCACAACCATCCCAGAATAGTCTCAATACCTTCACATCTTCATTGTCAAGAGTATCCAAGTGCGCTAGCAGTGTAGAACCAATTTCAACTGAACCTCTTCCGGCTTGATCTTCTCTCCATTTTTCGCATCTATAATTTTTTCGTAAGTGATATTATGGTGTTTTCTTAAGTTAATGTATGTGAAATGCTGATACGGTATCTTTATAATTATAAAATTTGTTAATATAATCAAGAGTTTTCTTATAGACCAAGCTAGCTTCCTTGACAAACTTCTGTTTTCGTTGTTTGTAAGGTACCCCAAGGCATGGTTTACCTTGGAACCAAAAATTGTATCGTTAAGTCGTTGAGATATTTTATTTTATAATTCAGACATTACATCCATGTAGTTCTACTATTGTAAGATCATTACTTTCTAATTTTAAAATATGTGCATTTAAAATGTTCATGTAATGATGTACTAAATGTAAATAGCACTCTGGAAAAATAATTTGCGCATTTAAGTCTTTTCCAAAGTAGTATTCATTACATTTGACGAAATTCCAAATAGTATTGTGGCACTCTTCTTCCCCTAATTCGAAAAAATATTTTTTACTTCTGGCATTTGATTAGCCGACCTATGGCAGTAAGTAAAGACCACGTAATAACATGTCGCAATATTTTTCCGTATTCCATATCTAATAGTTCAAAGCATTCTTTAGGTGCTTCACATTTTTTTGAACTATTAGAAAATTCTGCGTATATTTTAAGAACTAGATTCCCTATATCAAACGACAAAGCTTTGCATGCATTTCTACCGGTGTTATGTATTACATGGCATTTGCAATTAGCAATTTAAGACATATTCATTTATAACTGTTATTTTCTGGTAAACTGAATTGTGTACACCGTAGTTCACAGATGCGTTATCCGCACTATAAGAGCTTATATCGGTAATTTTGAGCTTACATTTTTCCGAACTGTTTTTATGTTGTCGGTGATAGAGGACGAACTTTTGTTACCGAGGCACACTGGGGCCAAATACCTCAATTGTTGGCATAAACAAATTTTCTGAACTTTTATCATGGAAATTAATAAAACAACATATATTAATAATATAAGTAGATATATTCACTCTTAGAGGAAATTCAGGTCTCATTATCACTGTTGGTGGGTGCATAGAAAATATGTGTGTTTACACTATAGGTTTATTCGAGCAGCAGTAAAAACAATTGAGTATTCTACTGAACATGCACAATGGAGGTTTTGGAAGGGCTATTGCGCGTGCGCAAGAGAAAGAATAAGCTTTATGCACTTGTTTTAGTGCTGCTCGAACAAACCTTATATTAGGCGGCATCAGTAGCTCCGAAATTTCCTTGTCTAAGTTTTTATGTCTCCTGTTACGTACTTCCCGCATGCTGGTGATGACAGGGTCCGATAATAAGAGAAGTAAATTTAATACGTCTACATTTATTTTGACTCGAGATATTTTACGAGTGAAATATTATCTGTACTCTCTTGAACTCCTTATTCTTAGCTTCTTTCTGCGTTTCTATATGCGTCGGTTTTAATTTTAAAAACCCATTTGCAGTCTACTGCCTTTTTTCCTTTAGGTAGATCCACTAGTTGCCAAGTTTAATTTTTCTGTAGAGCGGCATATTCTTTCTTTCATCACTTTATACCATTTATCATGATCATCACTTGACAACGCTTCATTGACGGTATTTGGTTCGTCAAAAAATGCCTGGTGTGCCACAAAGTCAGGGAGTATTTTTGATTTTCTGTTTCTTAACGGATATCGATCGTTCTGACTTGTAGATGGTTCTTCACTAGTACGAGTAGGTTCTTCTTGAGAGAAACCTCTGAAACCATTTTGATTATCTAGTGGCAGACTGTCATCTAACTTGTCAAAAACTTCTTCCGATATAACCTGAATCTTGTCTCCGATCATCCTGAACTGTTTCTTCTTGCAGTTCGTCAAAAAATAATGGTACTTCTTGACGGAGTGTTTCAACATTTGTATTGCATACTTTATCTTTAACATATTCTTTTGCCTTTTCAAAGTAAATTTGATTTTCTAGAAATACATCTCTTCCTTTGACAAGTTTGTTTGGATTTGATGGATGTACTATCCTGTATCCTTTAAGGCTTGATTACACGTGCCGAGTACAGTGGCGAGAGAGTAAAATGTAACTCGGCCGAGAGAGTGGTGTGGCCGAGAGACTGTTCACACGTATTTTAACTTTCTTTACTTTTGTGGCGAGTCAGTTCACTTTCGCAAGGTAATTTTGTCTACCAAAACATGAATCGCAAAACGTACATTAAAAAATATTCTAAGCTGCTGATACCGCTTCTGTTAGAAGAATTGGAGGAATTATTGCGCGCAGAAGATAAACGACTTTGGACAAGACAATGGATTTTAAGAAGACCAGATCTCGGTGCAACATACACTCTTTTTAGGGAATTGGAGTTTGAAGATCCTGGTGAATTTAGAGCACTCCTGAGAATGGATGTCGATCATTTTAATGAATTGTTAGAAAATATTGCGTCAATGATTCAAAGAGAAGATACGGTCATGAGAGAAGCGATACCTGCAAAAATTAAACTGCAAGTAGCTTTAAACTATTTGGCAACAGGGCTTAGCTACCGTTATTTACAAGCCATGTATCGAGTATCTCGGGCTGCAATATCATAGGGGTACGTAGGTGGGGATGTAATGTCACTCAAAAAGCTTTGGTTTGTGGCGTTTGAAATTATTGAAATAGCTGAAGATGGCCTATGGCTGTTGGCAGTTTTTTCTCTATAATTTTTGATGCCAAATTCTGTTAAAATGGTTTGAATTTTGCACTGTGCCAATAATGCGTTCTCAGTAGATAAAGATTTGAGTTGCATAGCAACAGTTTTCCCAAAATAGTCAAATGACGTTTCTTCTGGGTTAATTTCTTCATGTAGACTTTTCAAGTCAGAAATTGCTTTTACTATGTCTTTCTTCCTCTTCTTTGTACTTGGGGTGTTGATAGTGGTAACTGGGTCAGTTGACCTCATCGTGCTTGTGTCCCCCCTGCTTCTTTATCCTCAGAGCTACCACTCACCTCAGCACAGGCTTCTTCAGTGCTTGCAATATTCGTCTAAAAGTAACAAAATTGTTTCAGGTACCACAGAACAGTGACGAATGGCAAAAAATAGAAGAAGGTTTCAGGACTAGGTGGAATTTCCCTGGCTGCTATGGTGCTGTAGATGGCAAGCATATAATTGTTCAAGCGCCTCCCAATTGTGGAAGTGAATTTTTTAATTACAAGGGGTCTAACAGTGTTGTCCTGATGGCTGTTGTTGACCATGACTACTGTTTTCAATACGTAAATATTGGAGCAAATGGAAGAAATTCTGATGGTGGGATTTTTAGAAACAGCAAATTACGTAGCAATCTTGAAAATAACTTGTTACCAAAAGGTGGTTTTTTGGTTGGCGATGATGCTTTCGCATTAAAAACATATTTATTGAAGCCATACAGCGGTACAAATCTTACAAGAAAACAAAAAATATTCAATTATAGATTATCCAGAGCACGAAGAATCGTCGAAAATGGGTTTGGTATTCTGGCAAGTAGGTTTAGAATTTTTCAAAAACCCATTCCAACTGATGTGAAAACAACCGATAAAATTATTCGCGCCTCGCGTGCTCTTTATAATTGGTTACGTCTCGCAAGTTCTAGTAAATACCTCCCAAAAGGCTGTGTAGATGAAGAAGATATTGATTCAGGAACTATTATTGAAGGGACTTGGAGAAGAGAACTTATAGCTGCCTTACCATCCATCACCGATCACAATACGAATAATGCGGCACGACTAGCAAGGGAGCTTCGAGATAAATATGGCGATTATTTTAGTGGTGCAGGTGCTGTTTCATGGCAAGATAGAATGATTTCATAATTATATAAATAAACTACATATAAACTACTTGTAAAACTTGTCTGAATAAAGTAGCATACTTACATTTTCGTACGTTTGTCTATTCAAATCATTCTTGAATACCTCTTCCATCTCCTTGAGCCATTTAATATTGGAAGTGTACACGTTGGTCAAGCCAGCCCCAGATTTTTTTGAATCACTTACTTTCTTCATCTCTTGGTTATATGTGGATCTTAAATTCTTTATTTTATTCTTTGCATCTTGAACTCCAAACCCGGGAATATTCATTTCTTGCAAAATAGATCCGTAGGCCATGGCACGTTTTTGTTTATTTTTGTAATCTGGCGATTTGAAGTCCCAGAGGCATGGATGTACTTTGTACACTTGAATAAATTTTATCGTTTTTTCACAATCCCATTTATTATTGGCCATTTTTAAAACAAGAATACTACTAAAAATCAAGGACGATGTTTTAATAATGTTCGTAGAAACCGCAAGTGGCCAGTACCATGTTTTGACGTGCCGAGCAGGCGAGCGAGTCAGTGCGGGCAGGGTGGGGGTAAAGCGTTCGGCCTAGTAAGTAGGAGTGACTGTCTCGCCAATTTACTAGGCCGAGTGCTCGGCCGAGCGCTCGGCAATGTGTTTATACCAAACGAGCACTAGGCCGAGTACACTGCCTCGCCACTGTACTCGGCACGTGTAATCAAGCCTTAAGTATTTGTAACAGTCACAGCTATTTTTAATTACTGCTTTTCTTGTCATTATAGCAGACCAAAGTGTTCTGTTTGATGTTGCTCCGATGCCGTCAACTGCCCCTTTACCATGGCCAGAGGCAAAATACTCCAAGTGATTTCGACACCCCTGTCCAATATAGAGTAGCACAGGGTGGTAAATCAATTTTTAAATTGTGCAGCACATCCATCAGAGCAAATTGTGACTTTCTTATGGTTCGCAAACCGAGATATTAAATCATCAATATTATATTTTGTAAACAGCCATACAGAATATCGTGAATTAATTCGTTGCTCACAATAACATGAATGCTGTTCTTGGCGTTGGTTGCCCCTTCCACATCCCGTAAACAGTCACTTGAGGATGGCTCCAATGTGCAGACTGAATTTCATCTTGATTTAGAATTGCTGAGTTTTCTGCGAAGACGATTTGCAGTACTACTTCTTCCTGCGTACTCAGTATGGAGATTGTTCGTTTTTTACAAAAACATGGAACTTGAATTTTAATTAAGTAAGTACGTAGGCTTGAATTTTAATGTTTTGCTATCGAGTTCTTTGATAAGATCTTTTACGGTTCCTGTAGCATTTGTTTTATTTGACATCTTTTTTCGACTGATTGCCATTGTTTCCATGATACTTTCAGTGTTGTATCTAATTTTAGAGGAAGAATATCTGATATTTCGTAACAGTTCGAACATTTACCAGTCATACACTTTTCGTTTTATACCTATCTCACAAGGTATTTTTTCTTAGAAATTTTGTTTGAAGAAGTCGGAAGTGTTGGCACAATGTTTTTTAAAGCTTCTAGCAGAAAGTTGTAGTTTGCATGATGAATACACACACAAACATTGTGTGTTCGTTCATTGGTCTCACATGCAAGAATCTGTCTGAATTCAAGAAATTTGCTCTTACCGAACAACTAATACGTTTCAGCAATTGTCTTCATCATGTGCCTCTTAGCTATGTGAATACGTTTACCTGACTGCAAATTATTTACCGACATTGTATCTTTTCTATTTGGAGAAACACGGCTGATGTCATCTTTTTCGTAGAAATCTTCAACTTTTTCTTAATTTCATTTGTTATAGGTGTGCTTCTATCATTGTCACTCTTCTCGTGCAGTTCAGCCATTTCCGGCATAATGTCCTTCTTCATGTCCCACAGAACTGCTGTCTGTTTAGTGGGACTCGGAGGAAGAGCTTTCTTAGCTTTTATCACTGCTTTTTGTAAAGTGTTCAAGGATTTGTAAGACCCTAGCGCTGAACTGCTTTTGTTAATACCTAGTGCTATTTTTTATTTTCTCAGTGCTTTCTTTTACGTGACCTTTCTTTTTCTTTCAAAGATATTTCTTTTTATCTTTTTCGTCATATTCACGTCTATTTTTTTCTCTCCGTTTTCTGTCCCACTCTTTTTGCTTTTCTTAGGCTAAGTTCCATTTATCCTTGTCCTTCTTCATCTTCTCTCGAGATGTTCTCTTTCTCTCTGCATCATTCATCTAAAGTAAGCAAACAATCACCCAGTCAACGTTTAAGTTAAAAACTGCATTCATAAAGTCATATTTGAGGTTAGGAACCACTACTTTTAGTATCTTTTTGCGTGACTAGTGGGACATGCGACATGCATCTGTTCACTGAAGAATTACACAAAAACTATTATACCTTTTCACCTTATTTTTAGGTAGTTACTTAGTCTTTTCCACGCTTTCTGTCAAATGCACGCGTCAACTTTCTACAACTGAGAAAATAGCCGACAACAGTGTTGTCAACTTAACCTAAATTTGTCCGATGAGGAATTCTGTATGAAGTAAAGTTTCCATAGCCAAAAAACAGTTTTTTAATTATTTCTTTGAATATTTTTCTACAGATTCATAAAATATAGACATTCAGCTATAGGTCGTGACTGAATTAGGGATAATTAATGTCATTTTAAAATTTAAGTCGTTTTCCTCTTTTACGTGGAACTACCCACTACCTGATTTTACAACGCAGGGTGTTACCGGAAGATTCTGCTTTTCGTGAGAAGTTGTAAGTTCTTCATCCTGCAACAAAATCAATATATATATATATATATATATATATATATATATATATATATATATATATATATACAGGGTGTTCCCATATTCGCGCATACGGACAGTGGCGGGTCGTTCTGCAGCCAAAACTGAACAGAAAGTTCTTTTAAGATTTTTCGATTAGACGAACAGTTTTCAAGTTATCATGAAACTAAGGAATTTGAAAACAGAAAAAGAAAAAATGTTTTAATAATTTTAATCAACTGTATTTAAAACTAATGTTTGGAAAATTAATAAAGGATTTTCTAATACAAATATGAAATCATAACATTTCTTCAAAATGGTCACCGTTTGCAGCTAAACATGCTTCAGCACGTTGTTGCACTTCTCGAACGGAGTTTCTTATCATGTCCGGAGTTATTTCTTGCGCTGCTTGAAGTATGCGCTCCCGCAACTCAAGTAAGTCAACCACTGGGGTTCTGTAGACCAAGGATTTGAGGTAACCCCACAGAAAAAAATCGCAGGGTGTCAAGTCCGGTGAACGAGGTGGGCAGGTGAATGGACCACCTTGGCCAATCCATCGATGAGGGAACGTGTTATTTAGATGTGCCCGAACATTCAATGCAAAATGAGGGCCTGCTCCGTCATGCATAAAAATTAAGTTTTGACGCACGTTCAGTGGTACATCGTATAAAAATTCCGGAAGGTCTTCTTGCAGGAAATGTAAGCAATTTTGTCCGGTCAGTCGGTTAGGCAAAATGTGGATAAACTAAAAGGGAGTAATGGATTCAGTAAGAATTAAGAAATATGTAGGTTTAAGATTAGAAATAAGATTTCGACACTAAAATGAATCAATTTGTTACCAGTTGATTACCAATTAATCCACCCCATACATTTAGACTGAAACGTTGTTGGTAGTTTCTAGTCCGTGTTGCTCGGGGATTTTCGGTATGCCATAAATGTTCGTTATGGACGTTGAAAATACCTTCGCGTGTAAATAAACTTTCGTCCGTCCAAAAAATTGAGTTTTCATAATTTGCGTCTTGTTGTAGACGATTCAGATACCGTTCACAGAACTCACGTCTAACTGGATGATCATTGTCCAGTAAGTGTTGCACCTTTGTGTAGTGATAAGGATGCTGATCGTCACGTCTTAGGGCACTCCATACACGCTTATGAGAAATTCCCAATTCTCTACCAACGCACCGGGTGCTTCTTGAGGGATTGTTTCTCATCGCATCCAGAGCTTCATCGTCGTGGAAACATTCACGACCAGCATTTATACGCCGGGGTACCGCAACGCTGCCATTAAATAAAATTCGATCTTCCAACCGCCTAAATACATTGGCGTCTGGCAATCGCCGTTGAGGATATCGCTGTGCGTATAAACGTGCCGCCTGTCCCGCTTGATTATTACTAGCACCTAATGCCATCAGCATGTCGTAATACTCCCTATTAGAATAATTACCAGCCATTTTACTAATAATAGCTTGTTATGATAGACTACCACACGATTTGACACTTTAACATGTTTTGTTTGTTGAATGTTTGTCATTTTTTTCACCATGTTGACAGATTTTGTTTTTGAATACCTGTATTTTTTTAAATTGAAAAGTATTGATCTAATCGAAAAATTATAAAGGAACTTTTTATTCAGTTTTTGTTATATATTGTCACCATACTGTCCGTATGCGCGAATATGGGAACACCCTGTATATATACAAAATTAGAGGCAGCAACGACCATAAATATTTACATGTAAAAAAACTTCAAATGTTGGGAATTTTAGGTCCAGGGCGAAATAAGAGAAACTCCTTTTTTCATTGTTCAAATTTTCGCTTTAATATAAACGCTTCATCGGGAACAGGCTGAAAGAACAAAAACCCAGGCTTCTACAGAGTGATGACTACAACCAGCAATTAACTTACATCTAGAGTTCTGATAAGTCAGCCTGAACAAGGAAATTAACAGCAATGACGAAAAGGCACTGTCCAGAACACAACGACACGCTCACAGGTAAAATACATTTGCACATTTAACATTAAAACCAATTTACAACAGAATAAACTGCACACGTCTCCATTACAGGCAAACAGCTGGGACAAACAAACATGAAGTTAGCCGTTCAAAATACCAAGAAATGGCAGGGCCGCCAACCCCATGACCAACTGAGTCGCGTAAATTATTGCAATTTTAATTTAATCAAGAACGAATAAATGCTGCTCAACTGATTAGTGTCTGACTAGTTAATTTCCAGCCAGATTGTCTGTATCGTGAACTATCAGTCTTTGATCCAAATTTTGGCCAGAATGTTATAGTATCGTCTTGTATAGTACAATTTTCCGTATTAATGTATAGTAATGTTAAATCGTGTATCGTTCTTCCGGAAGCTAGCAACAATAATGACGCAACATGACGCGACACTTGAAAAATGCTATCATCTTTCGGAGGGTTGTCTTTTAGCCAAGTTATGAGGATTTCAATATTCTATATTTCAGATTTAGAGGGCAATGATGACGAGGCTTCTCGGACGCTGGTGGCTTTTAACATTGATTTAACTAATGGATGTGATCCTAATTTTTCTGGTTTTTCAGGATTTGCACACATACTAATTGCCGACTTTTGAATCAGAATGGTTCTATAGGCTCGCTTCTTCGTATGAAAGAGATAGCCAAGGTAAGACGTTAATTGTTGCGCCGAAGGTGTACTTGGGGGGAGCCTGCGTTCTCTACACCAAGATAACCAATTTTTCCATGCCGATGTATAAGTTTTCCATGTGGAATCCCTCCATGCTGCTTGCAACAGGTTTATATCTTCTTCGTCAAAACTACCTATCATTCTGCTCCACCCCGTATACGCCAAACCTCTAAACAAAATTCCTTCACATTCCGTGGCGGTAGTCCCGTGGATAAATCTATTAGATTGTTCTCTAGATTCCGAAGTACTAGTGGAGGCGCTGTGCTCCTGCTCCTCAGATCTGCCCTCCAGAAGGTTTTCTCCCATTTGGGAACTACCAGCAGAAACACTCCTTTCGCTAGGTTCAGGTGTTGCAGCACTTTGGGAACTAATGGCGGGGGTGGAAATATCCATGCCGAGCTGACTTTCCACTGTCTGCTGAAGGCGTCCACAAAGCATGCTTGCGGATCGTTGGCGTCCAGAGTCATACTTCGGTACTACTTTGGATAGGTTTGTCGCAAACAGATCTATGTCCGGTGTTCCCCATTTTCTGAAAATTATTTCTGTCAGCTGTTCTTTCAGATGCCAATCTGGTAATGGCAGTAGTCTTGATAACCGGTCCGCCCAGGAATTGTAACGCCCCGGTATGTAAAAGGGAACTAGACGAATTTGGCTTTGGCTGGCGAAAACCAGTAATTTCTTTACTATACTTTGCAGAGCCGGAGATCGAGTTCCTCCTTGTTTCTTTATATAAAACACAACCGTTTTGTTGTCTGATTGTATCATAGCTGATTTGCCTCTTAGCAGATTCTTGAATTTTCTTACAGCAATGTAAATTGTGTATAGCTCCTTGCGATTTATGTGCCAATTTACTTGATTCGGGTTCCACATTCCTGAGTATAGTATTCCCTCTAACTGGAAGCCCCTTCCTTGTGCTGATGCATCTGTCGTGAGAAAAACAGTCGGGGATATCTCGAAAATTGGGTTCGTCTGATTGATGTTTTGAATCCACCACACACAATTGTTCAGAGCCGGGAGCGGAATTTGAAACCTCTTCCGAGGGTTTGTTTCCGGTAAATTCCGAGCGGCCAAGTTGAATTTCTCTCGAGAAAAGCCGTCCTAGTGGGATTACGATCGCTGAAAAACTGAGTCTTCCCAGCAGGGATGTCGCCGAATTCCAATTCCAAGTTTCGGCAGCAACCATTTGTCTGAGTTCCTTCAAGATGCGGTCCTTTTTGTCGGGCGGTAAGTAACTCCTGTTTAGCTATAGAAATAGCTTAGAAATTCTATCACGTTCACAGCGATCTTCACTGATTTCTCTAAATTTATTCCCCAGCCCAGATTCTTGAAAATCCTTATTGCGAAGGACAATTGTTCCTGAAGAATCTGCGGATTTTGATGCGCGAAAGTCGTCTAAGTAGACGAGAACCCTTATGCCCCGTTGGCGAAGAAAGCTTGCTAGCCAATTGCTTATTCTTGAAAACGCTAGGGGTGCACTTGACAGTCCGAATGGAAGACGAGTCATGTTGTAAATATCGTCTTTGTATGATAGACATAGGAACCTCCGATGACTCCGTTTTACGGGAACATGCAAGTAAGCTTGAGACAAATCGAGTTTTACCATGAAGTCGTTCCTTTGAAGAAATTTTGGAACCTGAAGTTGATTTATCAATCGAAATTTTCTGGGCTGCAGATTTTCGTTTAACCGGCGCAGATTGAACACTTGACGCCATTCTCCATTGGCTTTCGGAATCAGAAACATAGTTGATAAGAACCCTGTTTTCCATTTGGATCTTTCTATCATTTTGGTTTGTAACATTTTCTTTATTTCTAGCGACATGTTGACGGATTTTTTTGTGCGAAACTTTTGAAGGTTTTTTAACGTGAACGGAACACAAGGGGGTTTTCTTATAAATGGAATTGCATATCCCTTCAACATTTTCAGTATATAGTCTGGAGCTTTTAAAAGCCGCCATTGAGGAATGAAATGCTTTAAGTGCCCCCCTTGGAACTGCAAGTCACAATCTATGACTTTTATTTTGTTTTTCCGAATTTGACCGTTTAGGATTTCCTTTGGTCTGTCTGGTAAAATTTCTAGAGCCTCGCTTTCGAAAGGAAGATGGAATTGAGTTAGACTGATATTTTGCCGACGAGGTCTGAGAGGGTCGACCAAGCCTCATAGAAGATGATTTTGTCTTGAAATTTACAGGATACTTGTTTGTCAATACTCTGCGATCTTGATAAAAGACTTATGGAGCCCGCCCTGCAGGTTAAGCAGTTTCGTTAACAATTCTTCATCGAAAATGTGCGATTCTGAAGGAGGGATTTCCGATAATTTTTCCGCCTGATAAGAGTCTTTGGCTTTAAAAAGCTTCCGTCGCATATCTATAATTTCTGATCTCCTGGCACAGGTAAAATGTAGTAAGTCATCAGAAATTTCTTTAAACGACGATTCCCCAAGGAATAGCTCTTTTATGTCCTTGTATGCTTGTGGATGTTTCTTAGCTAAAGTTTGCATACCCTCTGTAATTTTTTCTCTCTCTTTAAGCAAGCCATGAGTGACTATTCCGGCCATTTCATCCATCTTGTAAAGCAGCGATTCATTAAAAGACTTCTGTTGTAATTGGTTTAACTGGCCATTCACTTTGAGTGCATCAAACACTGGTGATGCCTGAAGCCTTTTCTGAACGTCTTTGTATCGTATTTTGTTCCACCCTAATGTGCCTAATTTCTGACAGGCCATACCTTGTGCCTTAATCTCAGAAGATGGAGGGGGAATGAGGGGTTCGTTTTCCTTCACTTGAGGTGTTAAGGACAAGGCTTCTAAATCGACATTCCATGGTTTCTTTTCTGATGTCATGTCCGGTGCTGCCCATCCAGATACTTGAGATTCAAGATCGCCGGATGCCCTTGACTCGACATCATCCAATTCAAAATCTTCTGGCTCTGACATACCGAATTCTTCTTCATTTGAATGAGACTGAGAGTTTGGTTGTTTTAATTCTGAAATGTTTTGGCAGAGTGTGGCGAACATATTATTCATACGTTCCTCCAAATCGTCAATCTTTGATCTTTTGTCTGAAGGGCCCATTATTTCACTAGACACGCTTCTACGCTTTCTTGACTGAATCGATGTGTTTTCTTCCGAATCGGTAGTCTCTCCTCTTAGCTCTTGTGCAGTTTCTTTGCGTGAAATGAAGAGGTGTTTTATTGGTTTCAGCCTTTCTAGGAATAACAGCACCGGCTTTAGAACCTTTGATCTTATTTGTGATAGCTGGTGGGCTTAAAATAAGCGCTCTACAAAAGTCCCAATCCAGCATTCTTACTTTGTGATCACGATACTGTTTCTCCGAGAGGTAACTGGCTGTAGGGTCAAAAGCTTTCGCAATGGCTACCGTCGGTAAGGCAAATCTCAACTTGTTAAGAATTTGAGGATCAACATGGTCTCCAAATAAGCTCTCCTTAGAGAGATTAACGATTTTCCACTCTCTCCAGCCACGGGGTAATGATTCCTCAGCTAGCAACTTTAGTCTATTGAGAATTAGTTCTTCTTCTCTTGATTCAGCGGATTCCTCCAATAGTTGTTCCATGGAGGTAAATACACATGGATCTGCCATCTGCAACAGAAAGCAGTAGCCTTAGCTTTGATATGAGGCCTACAGAGGGTACAGAGTCTTGCAGACTGCCTGTACGTTTATAGAACCCCGAAGTTAGGGCTGCCGAGCCATTGAGATTCGATATCTGACCTACGATGGTTGCAGACAAAGTGATCCCGAGCCTTAATAGCTTTGGCTTACAAGCGCAGCCGGCTCCTAGTCCGAGCTGGGTTGGCTGCAGACTAATTACCGAGCATCAAGGCTGCGGCAAGCGGTTGCGGCTGAGGCTGCCGAGCCGTGACGGCTGCGGCTGCGGCTCCCAAGCCGTGAGGGCCATGGCCCTTGTTTAAAGTAATAATTGAATTAATTGATGCACTTAACTACTCTCACAGACTGAAAAAAAAAACCAACTTTGATATTATTATCAGACTTACCTTGTACCCAAATAACGTTACAACAACGTTAGGAATCTGGTAAGTCGGAACACGTACACACTACTCGAAGAACAACAGCGTACTGAAGGAAAAGCACGGCGCAGTGCGCGCGCCTAGCCGGCATTCGACCTGCAAGAACGGAAACCGGGGGGGTTCCTCGGTACATAGATGCTCTCACAGACACGGTAAGAACAAGTATACACGAACGATAGCGATGGGTAATCTCCGAAGGTCAAGCCGAAGGCACAGAGCTGAAATATGTATGTTTTTGACAACATTGCTTGCTGCCGTCGCAAAATCTCTAGCGTCGTTGATTTCAGCCTTCCGCTGCTTCACTTGGCTCCACACCGCTCTTTTGATCACGGCACCTACACCATCCACAGCTCCTTTGCCATGGGAAGTCGCAAAAATATAGCATAAAACATAGGTTTGACGGTACGAGAGTAAACCTTAACGTATTGCAGCAGTTTGCAGGATTCCCCTTTATAAGTTTTAAACTTTGGTCACCTGGCAACCCTACCAATGGCATCTGCCTTTTGCTATAATTGATTATGAATTATGTGCATGCAGTTGCGTTACCTAATAAACATAAATTTAATCTTTTTCACAGGTTTTATTTTGAAATCAGAGCTACCGTATGATATCAATGTTAGCTTTGTTAGACCTTATCAATAAGGTCTTCATACTATTTAACATTTTGAATATATCGAGTGGCAGGACACTCACTTCTGCACATGTGTAAACTTTAAATTCAACTGTTTTCATGACAATACCCCAGTGATGGTCAACTAAAGAAATGTTTCCGTTTCTACAATCACCACAAAATTGTGCAAAGCGCAGGAGCGACATTTTTCGTACACTTCTTCAGAATGTTCACCTAAAAGAATTACAACTTTGCGATATTTCAGTTGATTTATTATTTTTATTCCCTAAAATGTAAAAAATCATACAATTTAAATATTGTACCATTCTGCAACAGTCTGTAGTATAAACCAATTTGCAGGACTTAACAAGACGTGTATGGCGTCCCTGCAAGCTGATTCTAGAGAAGCAATTCGCGGGGTTGTTTACTAAATTTATATCCCTGATATTCTCGCTGACTATCACAATTTTCGCCGAGTACGTTCTTCAGGACTAATTGAAGCGAAATAAATAAATTAACCATGAACGAATATTTATTAATATTATTAATTAAGTATAAAATTTAAACGAACAAACTTTCCATCTTGCCTACACAGGCTTAATTATAAAATCAGAGCTAGATATGATATGAATGTTAGCTGTGTTTTGGATAAGGTCTTTATACTATTTAACTTTTTGAACATATCGAATGGCAGGACACTCACTTCTGCACCTGCGTAAATTTGAAATACTCCTGTCTTTTCATCACAAAACCTCGCTGATCGTCAACTGAAGAAATGTTTCAGTTTCTACAATCACCGCAAAATTTTGCAAAGCACAGGAGCGACATTTTTCGTATACTTCTTGGGAATGTTGCGCACCTAAAAGAATTACAACTTAGCGATATTTCAGTTCATTTATTATTTTATTCGCTAAAATGTAAAAAATCATACAATTTAATTATTGTACCATCCTGCAACAGTCTGTAGTGTAAACCAATTTAGAGGGCTTAACAGGGCGTGTATGGCGTCCGCGCATGCTGCTTTTAGAGAAGAGTTTTGTTTACTAGTAAAGGAGCCTGAATTGGCTCGAGTCCCATTTATTACCTTTCACAATAGAAGAAAAAGTATTTAACTTTTTGAACATATCGAATGGCAGGACACTCACTTCTGCACCTGCGTAAGTTTGAAATTCACCTGTGTTTTCATCACAAACCTTCGTTGATGGTCAACTGAAGAAATGTTTCAGTTTCTACAATCACCGCAAAATTTTGCAAAGCGCAGGAGCGACATTTTTCGTATACTTCTTTGGAATGTTGCGTACCTGAAAGAATTACAACTTAGCGATATTTCAGTTCATTTATTATTTTTATTCGCTAAAATGTAAAAAATCATACAATTTAATTATTTTACCATCCCGCAACAGTCTGTAGTGTAAACCAATTTAGAGGGTTTAACAGGGCGTGTATGGCGTCCGCGCATGCTGCTTTTAGAGAAGAGTTTTGTTTACTAGTAAAGGAGCCTGAATTGGCTCGAATCCCATTTATTACCTTTCACAATGGAAGAAGAAGTATTTAACTTTTTGAACATATCGAATTGCAGGACACTCACTTCTGCACCTGCGTAAGTTTGAAATTCACCTGTGTTCATCACAAAACCTCGTTGATGGTCAATTGAAGAAATGTCTCAGTTTCTACAATCACCTGCAAAGCGCAGGAGCGACATTTTTCGTATACTTCTTTGGAATGTTGCGCACCTAAAAGAATTACAACTTAGCGATATTTCAGTTCATTTATTATTTTTATTCGCTAAAATGTAAAAAATCATACAATTTAATTATTGTACTATCCTGCAACAGTCTGTAGTATAAACCAATTTAGAGGACTTAACAGGGCGTGTATGGCGTCCGCGCATGTTGCTTTTAGAGAAGAGTTTTGTTTACTAGTAAAGGAGCCTGAATTGGCTCGAATCCCATTTATTACCTTTCACAATAGAAGAAGAAGTATTTCACTTTTTGAACATATCGAATGGCAGGACACTCACTTCTGCACCTGCGTAAGTTTGAAATTTACCTGTATTTTCATCCCAAACCTTCGTTGATGGTCAACTGAAGAAATGTTTCAGTTTCTACAATCACCGCAAAATTTTGCAAAGCGCAGGAGCGACATTTTTCGTCACAAAACCTCGTTGATGGTCAATTGAAGAAATGTCTCAGTTTCTACAATCACCTGCAAAGCGCAGGAGCGACATTTTTCGTATACTTCTTTGGAATGTTGCGCACCTAAAAGAATTACAACTTAGCGATATTTCAGTTCATTTATTATTTTTATTCGCTAAAATGTAAAAAATCATACAATTTAATTATTGTACTATCCTGCAACAGTATGTAGTATAAACCAATTTAGAGGACTTAACAGGGCGTGTATGGCGTCCGCGCATGCTGCTTTTAGAGAAGAGTTTTGTTTACTAGTAAAGGAGCCTGAATTGGCTCGAATCCCATTTATTACCTTTCACAATGGAAGAAGAAGTATTTAACTTTTTGAACATATCGAATTGCAGGACACTCACTTCTGCACCTGCGTAAGTTTGAAATTCACCTGTGTTCATCACAAAACCTCGTTGATGGTCAATTGAAGAAATGTCTCAGTTTCTACAATCACCTGCAAAGCGCAGGAGCGACATTTTTCGTATACTTCTTTGGAATGTTGCGCACCTAAAAGAATTACAACTTAGCGATATTTCAGTTCATTTATTATTTTTATTCGCTAAAATGTAAAAAATCATACAATTTAATTATTGTACTATCCTGCAACAGTATGTAGTATAAACCAATTTAGAGGACTTAACAGGGCGTGTATGGCGTCCGCGCATGCTGCTTTTAGAGAAGAGTTTTGCTTACTAGTAAAGGAGCCTGAATTGTCTCGAATCCCATTTATTACCTTTCACAATAAAAGAAGACGTATTTAACTTTTTCAACATATCGAATGGCGGGACACTCACTTCTGCACCTGCGTAAGTTTGAAATTCACCTGTGTTTTCATCACAAATCTCCGTTGATGGTCAACTGAAGATATATATATATCGAATGGCAGGACACTCACTTCTGCACCTGCGTAAGTTTGAAATTTACCTGTATTTTCATCACAAACCTTCGTTGATGGTCAACTGAAGAAATGTTTCAGTTTCTACAATCACCGCAAAATTTTGCAAAGCGCAGGAGCGACATTTTTCGTACACTTCTTTGGAATATTGCGCACCTAAAAGAATTACAATTTAGCGATATGTCAGTTTATTTATTATTTTTATTCCCTAAAATGTAAAAAATCATTCTATTTAGATATTGTACAATCCTGCAACAATCTGTAGTATAAACCAATTTGCAGGACTTAACAAGACGTGTGTGCTGCTTCTAGAGATGCAATGCGCAGGGTTTTGTTTACTAAATTTAAATTCCTGATATTCTCGCTGGCTACGACAATTTTCCCCGAGTAGGTACTTCAGGGCCAGTTGAAGCGATATAATTAAATTAACCATTAACAAATATTCATTAATAATTATTAATTAACTGTAAAATTTAAACGAACAAATTTTCTATCTTTTGCTATAGGCTTAATTTTAAAGTCAGAGCTAGATATGATATCAATGTTAGCTTTGTTTTGGATAAGGTCTTTATACTATTTAACTTTTTGAACATATAGAATGGCAGGACACCCACTTCTGCACCAGCGTAAATTTTAAATTCACTGTGTGTTCATCACAATACCTCGTTGATGGTCAACTGAACCGTTTTTACAATCACCGCAAAATTTTGCAAAGCGCACGAGCGACATTTTTTGTATACTTCTTTGGAATGTTGCGCACCTAAAAGAATTACATTTAACTTAGCGATGCGTCAGTTCATTTATTATTTTTATTCGATAAAATGTTTTTTACATTTAGTTTAATAACCTCTTAACACCTGAATTAATTAATTTAAATAAAAAATATTTTCATTCATAAAAACATAAATATGTAAAAAATAAAAATATAAAAATTTTTGTATCAAATTCATCACAATCGTCATTTAAACAACACCTTTATTTAATACATTCAATACGTTCAATATTCCTAATTGATATGAAATTCTTGAAAACAATTATTATTTTTGTTTAGGCATAAATTTACATCACATTTGCCACAAAGTACATTGGTTTGCCCTTTACAACCTGATTTTTTACAACGCTGTCGACTTTCTTGGATAATTGGCCAATGATGTATTCCATCTAATCTTATATTTTTATAAGGAAGAGCAGCTTATGGGCCTTTGTTATTTTTTTTCATATAATTCTTGAAGAGGTGATGATGAATGTAATCCTCTCTTCTTAGTAATCCTTGCTTTTCTTCTTTATATAAGGATTGCAAAATTCCAAAAGATCCATTTGACCCCTCTTTGCAATTCCCAAAGATTCGCAGTGTTTGCGATAAAGTAGACAACAGTTGGCAATTGCTAGATCAATAAAATGAAAAATGAAACGGTGCTACCATTTTCTTGATCTAATTCGGAATCGGTGGTATGATATTAGAGCATCTAGCAAGTCCACACCTTCCATAAATTTATTATAGGTTTTCACCATTTGTGGATATTCAATTTCAATGGAAGCCTTTGATTTCCTATCCCATATTCGTAGTGGATAAGCACTAGAAAATGTGCTTGCTACATGAACCGATCTGTTGTCAAACCATTTTTATTGCAGGTGATTGACGAATGGTCTGATTTTATATAGTTCAACTCTTTGAGATTCATTCTTTGATGGTTCCTCAGCATTGTCATTCAAATGTAAACTTTTTTTATTTCTTCCCATCGATCTCTACTTATGATATCTGCAATCTGACTTCCACGAGTGTTTTTTTGCCCAATACATACGTGATCTTGGCAAACCAAAAATAGACATGTAAACTACAGTTCCAATAAATTGCTCAATTTCAGTTCTATTCAAATTGAGTATCTTGTTTGGATTTTGTTGTATAGAATATAAATTGTGCAACAATGTCGTTTTCAGTTCTTTCGCCTCAGGAATATTACCAAACCAATCTGGCATATTCAAACACTTTCATTTCTGGGCACTTTCTTCCGTAATTGTTTGTTCCTGAGTCTAGAAGACTTTTGTCTATAAATATTTGCACCCTTCTCTATTTCTTCTTTATTCGTTCCATTTTCTGATTCTTCGCCACTAGTCTCATTTTCTAATTTTTTTATTATTTTCTTCCAAATTCATCCTAGCAGCATAACTTTACTTTTAAAAGATATATCTGGTATATTATGTTTGTCACAGGTTATTTTAAGAAAATTAAGAATTTTCATTTTCTTAATTAATATATCCTTAACATTCTTATCTGTGGCATGTTTGGGTAATTCCTATGCCAAACAGTTAGTGCTTTTTCTATAGACTTCTACAAATGCTGTAAGGACCCCCAATTGTATTCCCGAATCTGAATAATTTTGTGCATTTCCTCTGCCAAATTTACGACTAATGCATTAAAGCATGTTGATTTGACTATAAAACCAGCAACATATATTTTTGCATTATCTGCTACCCTTGATGTTGTTTGCGGAGGCTGAGCTGCTGGCACAACACTTCCGAACTGATGATTATTTGGCTGCTGTGCGGTTCAGGTACATTATAATCTTCCTTCCTTCCTTTTTGCTGTGGCATCAAGTTTACACTGTTGTTCTTTTCTGGCATGGATCTCTCGCCAAGCATCTGACGAAATTGCACTCGGCACTCTGCATGGGCGGTTACACTGGATTATTTTCTTTTTATTGTTAAAAAGTTTTTTTTGGTAAAACAAATGTGTTGAGATTACCGATGAATCATTTGATGTGCTCTGCGGTCGAGATTGACTGGCTTCCCATGGTTCTGGGGAAGGATTTTGAAGGTCATCTGATTTTGTCAGGGGGAATGAGAGTTCGATGATTTCGTTATCAATGGTAGCGATTTCTTGCAGTTCTGTTTGATCTTGCCGGACGTTTGTCGATGAATTCAACTCCATTTCGGATTCAATCCTGTTGGTCTCATAAGTTCTAGAGACTTCTTCGGTTTCTTTCTGTAATGTTTTATCCCTGTTTATAACGTAAACTCCAGCTGCCAAGTCTCTTAGGCTGGGGCCACGGACCGAGCGACAGCGGAGCGGTGGCGTCGGCGACCGTTGTGTATATACCTATATACATACGTATATACAGATATAAACACAACGGTCGCCGACGCCAACGCCCCGCTGTCGCTCGGTTCGTGGCCCCAGCCTTAATCCTCCTGAGATCCATCCAAGAGCAGGGTCCAGCTTCAGTTTGGATCACCTTTAAAACGATTTCAGAATCAACACCAGCATCTTTCAGCTGCCCTGACAATGATTCAATTACTTCGGCAGCTATCTCAAATTTGGAAAGTTGAATGAATTGTTCTGGTTCGGATAAGAGAGGAGCTTGAGCAATGAGCGTTCTCAGCGTTGATCTTGACGCATTTAGAATAATCGACGGCTGCAGGGTTCAAAGGAGGGAAGTGCTCTCGACCGTACTAGTTGACACACAAATAAGGGTATCCGGGATTAATTTCGGCAGAAAATTCTGCTATCCACTGAATACATTTTTCACTAGAAGTCTATAACACTGTCAGCCCATAACACTGTTTTTCCTTCCGATTGATTTATCACTTCATATCGAAAATATTTGGGAAATTTCAAATCAGTATTCATATTGTCACGTATAATAATAATTAAAGGGCACTGACCACGCCGCCCGACGTGAGTCGCATGTAAGGGGGAATAAGCGCATTTTGCTTGGCGTGTCGTCACTACGCGACAGATAAAATGCAAAAGTACTTGCTCGAAATATAAGCGTAAATAAAGGTTAACTTACTGGGATTGGTTACAGGATTCCACCGCCAGATGTTCCTACAATGACCGCTCCGAATGATGCACCGCCTGGCTGGATTATCCGGCTCGACGGACCATGTTCTGTTTCACGGGGTGTGATACTGTATTTTGTGCACTTTCGTAACTCTTAATAAAAGATTGTGTAAGGTTTTTGATGTAGTTTAATTCGACCGTATGATACATACAACTGCACGCCATGCAGGTCGGGCGAGGAATCCGTTGGTATAATAAAAATCAATACCGAGTCGTGCTCGTTCGGGTACGATAGGAGACTGTGCATGGCGCGACTATTTAAAAACATAGAAAAATACAAATATTCAAAACACATCTACAAACATAATGGAACAAATTTCATGTTGAAATTATTATAAATGGGCGTATTAACTTACCTGTTTGTGTGATTAGTACCTATATATATGCCTGAGTTTGCAAACTGGGAACACAAATCAGCAAAGAGAGGTCACGACTAACTCTGAAGTGTGAAATAAATTCATACGGTCTGTATATTGAGGAATTACCTGCAACACAAAATTCATAATAATAATAATAATATTGTTATTATTAATACCTACGATTGTTTTGGAAATAATTTCTTAAAAATTAATTTTAAGAAAGGATTAACATATTTTTTCCCCGTAGATACTTACATCAGAGCAATAATTACTGATAACATTACGATTGCCTTTGGCAATAGGTATGTACTTATTGCAATCACTATCAATATCACCTTCACTGCTGCTGTCTGAGCTCTCAAAAAGAACATTTTGCCATTTCTTCGTCCATTTTACAACTACTGTCGTCCCTTTCTTCTGCATCTTGGGGGGGTCTTGAACGATCAACGGCACAGGCACGAGTTTGCCCATATAGGGTCGCGAAACAACGGTGTGGTATCCGGTAGGGACTGGCGTGGTTAATTGATTTTCTACACAAGATAAACTTAAAACCTAAAATACTGCAACTGTCATAGCGCAAATGGCGTTCGTTGGGTGCTATCAATGCTACCATAATTCTACTCCAAGCACACTGCTTTGACTTCACTCTAAGCAGCTTGTGACGTCACTCTGCCCTAACCTGAGCAATATATAGTGAACCCAACGAACAAAGCTATAGACTCAAGGCACCTATGGACCATCATCAGCCAAGTATCGCATATTCTTTACTTGACCGCGTGTTGTCCAGTGATTTTCGGACTATTAATACGGGTAAACTGAATTAACGATTCACGTAGGTTGATAGGCCACTATTAATACGCGCCAAATTGTGTTTTAAGCAAGTAACCACGTGCGAGACGTACCGGCCAAGTATTACTCAAGCGCCACTTAATAGCCATCTAATAGCCGACTATTGAATCGTGCAGTCCTTGATCAGAACTTAAAACTAGATTTATGTGAGTTTTTCGCCCAAGTAGCGGCTATTAATACGGGCCTAAGTGCTATAATTTCAGAAACATGTGATGCAATTTACACTATTAAAAGATACTTTCTAAAGGTATAGCTTGTTGGAAATCCAGTCCAAGGTTCTGCTAAACGTTTTCCAATTACCTCTAACACTTTGTCGCATTTATCGTTGCGTCTTTTCGATGTTTTGGATAGCCTTTTTCATCCATTTGCGATATTGATGAAGATGGTGTAAGCGGTGAAGATATACCAGGAGAGTCTGCGACCTCATGGATGGAGTCATTGTCAGAAACCTATACAAAATAAATAATAATAATAATTAGGCATATGAACTCGCAAAACAATATGAGGTAATTGATAGATATTTATGTATTTGGTTGCAGTTTGCAAGCAATGTATCGGAATGGAACCAAATGACAAGTGATTTTGAAAAGAAATGGAACTTTCCCCATTGCTTAGGACCGGCAGATGCGAAGCATCTGCCGCTCCTAAGCAATATTGCTCCTAAGCTAAGCACAATACGCTCCTAAGCTAATATTGACAAGTTTGTTTTGGCTTGTTGTGCACGTCATAATTTCTTGCGAAAAAATTGTTCCCATACATATACATCGTAATTTACAGTGCAACTGCTTGTAGGAAAGCAGTGAGGCGACATGAAAACCACAATACATATCTGATTTCCTAAGTCCAGCGAAAACAAAGGCGATTTTTTAAGGAAATAAGCCAAAATTTATACGAAAACTGGTTTTACTGTCAATACCTACATTGTTGGATTACATATTATAGAAGACACAAAAATAAATTAACAAAAAAACTTGAAATAAACATTGTTTGGTCAGTAATGACCTAAAAAAAATATAGTAATTCTTACGAAACTTAAATTACCAAAATATGGTCAAAATATGTTTAAAATGTTAAATCCTTAAATTTTAGTTGCCCTCGTCTTAAGATGTCATATTCTAAACTTTGTTGCTTTATTTCGTTCTTTTCAACAATTGCGAGGTCTTCTACTGAGGGAGAAATTTAGGCATTCGTGATTTTACTTTTCCTTAAGAATGAACAAAGGTAAGCGCCGTTTTCTTCACAGCTGATCATTTTGGCAACGTATTGCTTATTGGTCGCAGCTTCGGTTGTGTCATGTCAACGAAAAAGTAATCATCTGGTTTCAGATCCGTTAGACAGACCAATGGAATTTACGATAGGGGACAGTTCAGTGATAATTTCATCAGTGCATCCGTTTTCCAAATGAAAAAATATTTCTAGATCTACACCTACACCGCTGTCGACGGTTAAACTTCTTTCACTGATGTCACTTTCGGAAGATGACGATGACGCCGGACGCGATTTTTCCTTTGTTTTTTATTTTTCGACGTTGTTAATGACGTGGATGGCATTTGCAGGTCTTCCTGTGTAATACTTTTACCTGCTTCTACTGCTATTTTTTTCTTTCTACCAACAGAAGTTGGTCTCTTAAACCTGTTTTTTTATATATTTCTTTAAGTGATTCGACAATTGCGGCCTCTTGTTATAATTTTTGCGTGTCCGTGGTATGATTCGCGCTGGAATTTCAACGACGAACATGCTCCACATGCTCCGCATGACGAAGTAGCAGCTGCTGCTGCCGCGGCGCTTTGCGCAATAGCATACTACAATTACGTGTACATTAAACATACAAAGGAAATACAGAAAAGGGGAAAAAAGAAGAGGGTGGATGATCGCGATTCACCTGTTACGGCGCCTTTCTTCTCGTGGATTCCCTACCTCACTCGCCTTCCTTCCTTAAGGTCCCTCGTTGTCCCTGTCAGCCAGGGTTGCCGACTTGTCGCGAGCGTATTACCGTACCAGACGCATTAAATTATCGTACCGGCCTGTAAATTACCGTACCAGGAGCATTAACATTATCGTGCCGAATTATCGTACAATGGAGAGGAAGAAATGGGAAATGAAGTTTTAAACACAAAACATAAACGTTTATTGACATAAAAAAACATCTGGAAGAACTCGACAAACAAAGTTCATACCAACAATAATGGTGGTACCCATCTACTCAATGTCTAAAATAAATTTGTCGTCTTCGTCAATGTCTGTAACCACATGACAACGTAGTAGTACTAGTACCAGCAGTGGTAGACGATGTAGACGGCAACGTAGTGATGGTAGAGCTTCTCGATGTAGACCTCTCGGTTCTCGGCCTGGTCTGGAGTCGGGGCCTCGGCGAACCATTCTCCGGGTTTTCTTAGCTCGTAGCCGAGCAACATCAAGGCCGGGGTCTGCTTGGTAGCGGCGTTTCTACGGGAACGTACGTTCAAGAGTGCTGCTCCCAGGTGCTTGTCCCAGTCGTTATTGTTTTGTCCCTGGAGTTGGATCCGCAGACACTTTTTAATCTCTTGGTTTCGCCTTTCCGTCGGGTTAGCCTGTGCGTGGTAAACGGGCGTTGTCCACTGGAGGCACCCTCATCGGCGCAACGCGCTATCCCATTCGATGGACGAGAACTGGGGTCCGTTGTCCGAGAGGATGGCCATGGGATAGCCAAACCGTGGAAAGACTTCGGCCTCCATTGCTTGGATGACATCTCCTGATTCTGCTCTTGGTATCGGAAAGGCTTCAACCCACCGGCTGAACAGGTCCGTTATCACTAAAATCCAACGATTGCCGGTTGTTGTGATGTTGTATGGTCCCATTAGGTCAAGGGCGATTACTTCCCAGGGTAGCGTCGGCTCGTACGGTCGGAGAGGAGCGTTGTCCTGGAGAGGTCCGCGCTTCAAAGAGGCGCACGTCCAGCATGATCGGACGTGACGGCGAAGGTCATCTTGGGCCAGAAGTATCGCTGGGAGATGGCGCGAACGGTTTCTTCGGATCCCGGGTGTCCCGCGGTCGGCAAGTCGTGGTACACGAAAATGGTGTGTTCGTGCATGTCCACGAGAACCACTAATTTGTCGCCGTCCTCGCATGGTCGCCAGAGTAAGTCGTCGGTGGTGTTGTACTCCCTCAGGATTTGTTCTTCCTCCTCGCTCGCAGGACCATTGTTGTTGATGTTGTTCCAGGCGTCTACCATCAGTCTGGCGATCGGGCTCCTCCGTTGGCTGTTTTTGACCGCTTCCGCCAAGTCCGCAGCGGCGATGAAGGGAGGCGTCTCGCGGTCCGGTAGATCGGCCTCAGGGACCAATGGTGTTGGCTCCTTGGTAGATGGGCTCGTTCGGTGAGTCTTTGTGCACTTCGGAAGACGGTCGGAATCCGGGGCGTGGTCCGATCCCTGGCGGAGCACGGGGCAATCCCTATGCCAATGGAAGTCCGGGCAGTGGCTGCATTTTCGCGGTCTTGTTGTCGGGCTGGGTCCGGTTGTGGTTTTCTCCGTTAGGACTCCCGCTTGTACGAGAAGGTCTTCTAAGGTCGTGGCTTCTCGTCGTAGGGTCCGCAAGCAGGTGGGAGGGCCCTTCAGCATCGCTTGGATAGCGGGCAGCATCAGGGCAACGTACGTCGGGATGTCCTCGGTTGCATCTCGCTTGAGTCTTCTGGCTTGGCGAGACTTGATCTTCAGGAATGTTTCTACCGCTTCGCCCTGCTGGTGAGCGGTGGTGTCGGCGTCAGGCTCCGCCCAGTCGGGAACGGCTCGGCGGCAAGTTTGCCCTGTCGGTCCGACAGGGGGCGCTGATAATATCCTCGTTTTATAGGTTTGAGGGGCATATATTGCTTCAAGAAGCTACGTCCTTTAAAACGAATCATCGACTCATCAATAGATTGATATTTTGAGGGATTGTATGAGGTGCTGAAGGTTTTGGACGATGTATCCAATAGCAGTCTAACTTTATACAACTTGTCATACTCAGGGGAGGCGCGAGTAGGCATTACTGAATTGTCAGCTAGATGTACGTTCCCTAACAGCCAAGCAAATCTATTTCTTGTCATTGGATGAACTTATGTAGTGATCACTAAGCTCTGGTCTTGCCGACCAGTAGTCACAACAACTGGGTAATTTTTTCACTCCAATCAATATGTTAATACCAATAAAGGTTTCAATTTCTTTGGCGTTGGTAAATAAAGAGTCCCCTCCGCGTTTCTGAACGGCATTCAAGTTGGTTTGGAGCACGATTGCATCAAGCAATGTTCTGGGAAAGAGATGTAAAAATACATCTACCGACTTCTCCAAATCATCTGGTACCCTGGGGCCAGTCTCCTCTCTAAACTCCTTAGCATTGGTAATGCAGTAATCTGCTGACTGGGTCCAGATTGTTTTTTGAACCAGTTCTCTGGCCATAAACACAGCTAAGGGGATATTATCTTCTTCCTCCCAGGTGCCATCATCAGTAATAACATTTTCGTTATCATTTTCCATTTTGTCGGCAGCAGGCTGGTCATCTTCGAAGATAATAGGCAAGCTAGCGATGTCGAATAAAGTGTCCTCAGTATTATTGTTGTCATCATCATCACACTCTTAAAAGTGAAAAAAATGCTCGAGTTTCCTAATGGTTTCAAGCCGAACCCACCAACTTTTCTTGTAAATATAAATATTGTAGAATCAAAAAATATATATATCCGACACCCTTGACCACAACATACTACATATTCTTGATTCTTACAACAAAAAGCTTACCTACTTTTCATCACTAATGATTTTTAACAATTTTTTTGAAAAGTCATTGGCTGCAGTTGGGTTTGCCGAGCGCTTTTCTCCACACACACACCAAGAAAACGAATTCCGTGTCTCTTTTTCCAACGGGAAAGCCATCCTTCACCAGCCACGAACGTTCCTCCTTGTTGAAGTTTGGAGTGTACCTAAGATGGGAGCTTTTTCTTTTAAGATTGGACCGTTAATAGGTGTTCCTCTTCTACGTTCTTGAGCGAACCACAGCCACAGAGTATCTTCCACCAAGTCATTTTTAAATTTTCTCAGCGTGCAACGCTTTTACAGCAGTTTTTCTGTTTCAATTTGTGTACAAAAGCCTTTAATAGATTTTCTGTTGCGTCGCCAATCATACACTATGCTTTTGCCTACGTTAAACGCATTGCAAATACTTTGAACCGATTCACCTTTATCTAATCGCTCGAGGGCTTGCAATCTCTCTTCCATCGTTAAATACTTGCGTTTACGTTTTCCACTCATGTTTTGCAGGACACGACTACACGCACTAGCGCAAACAAAGAACGCACGATCCGCACGTAGCAAAAGCTGCAGACAACTACAGTACAGTGATCGCAAACAACAAAAGCACTTCGCCTGAGAACCAAGTGGTGACTTGTCGCTATCGGCTTGCTGGCGAGCGCGTAACTTAGGTTCAGATGGGCGGCCGAACTAGCCGAGGCCGAACTAACCGAGGCCGAACTAACGAGAGTTCACTGTAATTGACTGGTAATCATGCGACTTAACATCTCTTGGTTTGCATGAAAATGTGTGCAACTTCCAGAAATTCTTACACACTGTTTACTTAACAGCGGACCGTTCAAAGTTGTCGTAATCAGTTAATTCCGGAATTTTGTTTTAATAGCATTTGATTCTGAAAAAAAACCGCTCACAAGCTGCATTGGAATGCGGTAATACGAGAATATTTAAAACTACGTGCTAGATTCGAAAATTCAACAGTGCCATTTTCATTTTTAAATTTTAATAATTTCCCCCAGAAGATGTGGATATCATCTTCCATATTAATTGCATCTGAAGGGAAACTGTAATTCTGTAGAAGTCACCATTCATCATCAATTCACTGGCGAGCTCCAGCTTCAGTTTCATGAAATCTATTTAAATTGACAAACAATGGAAACAATGAAGGATTCTTAATTTGAAATTGACTTTATTGGGGCAAAAATATATAACTGAGACAGAATAATGTCATCAAAATTAAACCTTTTCTTAATTTCCTTACCAAATCGTACGTACGCGTTAGGTATCCAGCAATTGCCAAGCGACAAGAAATTTCAAAAAAACAATCGTTGTTTCCGTTGAACACAACAGAGTTTAATCTACAAAAAAATGATAAACGAAATCGGTGAGTCCGTGAAGTTTAACCCGTAACTACAGACGTGGAATTCACATTACGCTCCAACAGACGTGACGTGACGTCTCTGAGACCGCCAACTTTTTAAAGCAAAAATATATACATACATATATTTTATATATTTTTTCTATTTGAAGGTTTATTTTAGGTTCACTTACTATGAAAATATGTGTTTTTTGTTGACTGGTAATAAAACGTTTCAAGCTGAAAAAATGTTTTTTATTGAAATGGAAGAAATTTTTGGATTTTGACATATATATATTTTGACATAACTCAAGAAAAATCTAGAAAAAAATAAATAGATTCGTGTATTTGGTTTAAATTTGTAATATACGCACATAACTGAAGCAAAGAACCATATGAGTATGTCAAAATAAAAGAATATGTAGAGTTTTATATAATTTTCAAACAGCACAATCTTTGCATATTTTCTTAGTACATTCCAAACAAACTGGACGTTTGCACATAATGCAAAAATAGGCCGTTCTTCTTTTTTTCTTGGATGGGCAGATCCTGCATGTCTTTCTAACTGCTAATTTTTCCTCTTCGCCGACCTCTATTTCTTCTTTTATGTGAAGCACACGCCCTATGCACATTCTTACTTCTCGTGTTACACGGTGATTGCTGAATAGACGTTCCATATTAGAGGTAACCACCTACATCGCTAATTGCTTCACAAACTCATATCTAGAAACTTTAGTGTTATCACCATGGTTATCACGAATAGATTGGTGCAGTATATAGGCGTTTACTGAAGCAATATCAACCATTCTAAAGAATAAGGCCATAGCCCAACGTCGAGTTCTCCTACCCCATGAATAAACTGTACATTTCTTGTCCATGGAATCCACTCCTCCTTTTGTCAAATTATAGTGTGATATTTTTGTAGTAGTCTGTGTAGTCTGTAGTAGTCTGTGGTTTGGAGCATGCAACTGACACAACGAACCACAAAGTTTAAATGGCCGGTGACACCAGAGATTATATATATAATAGACTGTCTTCTCTCTGGAAAATGGTGGGGACAAAGATTGCACAACGACATAGCGGCTGGTCATGGCAACTAAGTCATTCGTGGCGGGAATTTTAAACTACGGTTTGGCGTATTCGCCGTTCAATAATAAATTTATTGTAACTACAAGGAAATAAAAAGCTATATAATATGACTAACAGTATATTTATTGTGATTATATTCGTTTACAAACATAAGTAAAGAAAATAAATAATAAATGGTAATTAATAAAACAAATTGCGACGTAAAGAACAAATAATATAAAATACATATAAACAACGAAATAATCAAAAAGGTAATGAGAGAGACAAAAAATAAATAACGGGAGGAGTTCGGAACCAGTATGAAGTTTAGTTTATCATGCAAACGAAAAATTATTCTATAGTTTGCTGAGGAGTCTACTCTTAGACAACAGACCACAAAAAATAAAACAGATAAAAAATTAAGAAAAAAGAAGTTACAATGCGTATCAAATAATAGCATGTTAAAGTACCTACTTTTTCGCTTTCTGCTATGGGGATCCGTATTCTCATTATGATGCATTGACGATACTAATACCAGAGCTGTATTCTTTTTTTGAACATAAGATAATGTCATATCTTTGGTGAAGCCATATATGGAAGAGCCAACTGCCCTTTTCTTGTTAGGAAGAACAATCAGTGATTAACGACACACATGTCACTAGGTTGCTGAGTCACTGGATGCAATTCTTGATTTTTGTTATTAAGTTTTGTCTACCAGTTTCTGTATTATCAGGAATTTGGTTGATTGGTAAGGAATACACTCGTGGGGGCTCAAGGTGGAACGTGAAGTACTGGGTCTTTACTGTGTTATCTAGGAATCAGCGTAGGAACTAGTAGAAATTTGGGAACGATTGGATTGATAGTTGTTGTAATAATAGGTGGATTGGGGCGATGGATATGGTGAAGAAGTACCAGAAATAACATAGGTGAAGAAGATGCATGAGTGCGTAGTAGAGAGCTTCGCCAGCGTAAAAACACCATCTGTTTCATACATTGCCATTTTTCCGTCTTCGGGAAGTTGTCTGAACTTTTTGGCCAACATTTTCCCATAAAGTCACAATCATCGTCTGGTTGAGGATTGTTTTTATTGATGGCTGTTTTGTTTTGTGTATCAAGGGCATATTTAACAACATGACCAGCCTCTTCTAGCTCGTGTGGATGCTTGCGTTTACGGACTGTTTTTGATACCTTCCTTGGGCCATGTACATTCTCACTTTGATCCCTCCTTACTTCTTCAACCTCTTCATCGTTAATCACTGATTGTTCTTCCTGAAATTAGATACAAGAATTGAATGAGTATTATGTTCCTTACAGATTCTATCGTGTGATACACAATGGCTATCAATCGAAAAAGGATTCGCGAGTAAATTTCCACGAGCTATTGGTGCAATTGATGGAAAACCCATAGTAATGCAATGCCCAATGAATTCCGAATCTGAATATTTCAATTACAAGAAAAAAATTCAGCATAGTGTTGTGAACAGCAACTACAAGTTAATTTTTTTTCTGATATAGGATGTCAAGGGCGAATAAGTGACGGAGGCGTATTTACTAATAGGTTATTCTGGAAAAAAAATGTCCTCGAACCAATTAAATATACCTACATTGCGCCCTCTCCCTGGATCGAATGTGAATGTCCCCTATGTCTAACTGGGCGACGCACAGTGGGGTATCTGTATCCAAAAGTTGATCATAAGTCAAAATTCTCAAACATATTTGTATGTGTTAAAACAGGTTGCCTAGCAACGAACAGTCGTTTTGACAGTACTTGACAACAATGTTACTTTAGTTATATGCAGACAACGGACGCAGGCACCGATTAAAGTTTGGTTAGAAGTGTAATATTACGTGTTAACAAGATTTGGCACTTTAAATAAAAACATTTGTGCATTAGTTCCAGAAGTAGTTTTGCGCAGTGTTTGTCATGGATTGTAATCTCGAAGGTATGTACGTCATGATTTTTATGTATTTAATCGTTGACCAACTTATAATGTTTTACTGATTAACAAAATATCCACTAAACAGTGCTTTTTAACAGTTTTACTCAAAACTACACCATATTTGTTATGTTTCCGAGCGCTTCCGAGCAAAATGTTGAATACTAACGTATAGCCCTCTTTATTGAGAACCTAAAAAATAAAAAAAAAATGTAGACTTTGATAGACTTCAATTTTTTTTTTGCTCAATCGGATAGCAGCGTTATTTTTCAAGATATTTATTTTACCTAAATTTGTCTATATAGAATGTTTATTTTTTGGCAGGATATGATGGAACTGTTAAAGTTATGACAAGAGCGGCGCTTTATGATGTTTTACATACCTGCTGTTTCAAGAAAATGGACAAAAAGTGGGGGTATTTGGAAGACTATGTTTTTGATGTTACCAAATGCAAAATCAATGATTTAAAGCGCAAATTATCGCATTTTAAATCGGAGTTTAAATCCAGATGGGCAGCCGCCCACAAGAATGAACGATTTTTTAAAAGAAAGAACGAAAATTGGCTCCAAGGTACCATCACATTTCCGGTGACCAATTCTTCAGGGCGATCTGGTCGGCCAGAAAAAGAGTTTTTGGAATCGAGTGACTGCACTAAAAGGAGGAAAACTAAAGATATAAGGGAACACGTTCCACTAGAACAATTGACATACGCAACGCAAATGAGCTTGCGAGCTGCTGGGAATGTAGAAGCTGCGAAAATTTTAAAGGAAATTAATAATTCGCCAAGACGGGCAACAGGGTACCGAAAATCATTCTCTAGAGGTAAAACTCAGACCCAACTATCTCCTCGACAAGCGTTGTCTGTTTTTGTGGCTGCTGACTTAACAAGAAGGCAATATAATATAATAAGAAGTGCTGCTAAGCGACGCTTTCCTTGCTACTCCGTACTGCAAAAAGCAAAGGAAACTTGCTATCCAAAACGCGAAGCATGCAAAATTACATCTACATCCGCAGAGGTGAATTTGCAGGATTTATTAGATCATACCAGTAGCAGATTGTGTCAATATTTGGCAGAAGTTTTAGAACAAACCACCGAAGACGAAAAACATAACTTGGAGCTAATATCTAAGTGGGGCTGCGATGGATCCCAACAAAGTCAATTTAAGCAGAAATTTGAAAATGATACTGACAGTGACGCCAATATTTTTCAAAGTTCATTTGTACCAATTCAGTTAGTTAGTAATATCAATGGCGTGAAAAGAGTACTTTGGCAGAACCCATTACCATCTTCACCCAGATATTGCAGACCCATTCGCATTAGATTTATTCATGAGACCACCGATGTTACTAGAGAAGAAATCCAATTTGTAGAAAACCAAATAAACAATTTGAATAAGTCTGTGTTACCATTTACAAGCGATAGAAACCTTCACATTCAACATACTTTGCTGCTCACCATGATTGATGGCAAAGTATGCAATGCTGCCACCAACACAAAATCAACTATGAGGTGCTACTTATGTGGTTCCACATCCAAGGACTTTAATAAGTTAGACAAGAAGCACGAAGTTAAGCCAGAAACAGTCAAATTTGGACTATCGGTTCTCCATGCAAGAATTAGATTCTTTGAATCACTCCTACATTTATCATATAAGCTATCAATAAAAAAATGGCAAAGATCAGAAAATGACAAGAAGGTTGTGTCTGAAATGAAAAAAAAATACAGGATTCTTTTAAGCTAGAACTGGGTTTGCGTGTAGACATTCCAAAAGCAGGTTTTGGAAATAGTAATGATGGAAATACGGCACGGAGGTTTTTTGCTGACCCAGTGATATCATCCCGAATAACAGGAGTGGACATCAATCTGATTCGCAGGTTTCAAACAATATTAGAGGTTATTTCTAGTGGACATAAAGTTGATGTTGAAAAATTTTCCCAATACGCTTCAGAAACTGCTCAGCTGTATGTAAACCTATACCCCTGGCACCCTATGTCGCCTACGGTCCATAAAATTTTAATTCATGGAAGCGCAGTGATTTCTGAAGCAATTTTACCTATTGGTCAACTGTCTGAGGAAGCGGCTGAAGCCCGAAATAAACACTTTAGATTATATAGGCAAAATTTCTCCAGGAAGTTTTCAAGAGTAGCCTGCAATAGAGATGTCCTTAATCGACTTCTATTAAGTTCCGATCCGCTTCTTTCCTCTTTGCGAACTTTTTCAAAAAAAAATAGAAAACCTTTCTCCAGCGACGCTCGCGAGCTTTTACTTCCAGATTATGATGCGCACATTGTAACCCCACCACAACGTAATGAGGGCGGAGATAACGAATATCAATCAGATAATGAAGAAGATGAATTTAATGAAGAAGACCTGTCAGATGAAGAAGACGAGTCTGAAGAATATTATCAATCTGATAAAGAAAATTAAAATATAGAAATACACGCATTTATAATGTTCATCATAGTTTTTACGTTCGTTGTTTTAAGTTAATTTAGAAAAGTCCTGACAGCTATTACGTAATTTGATATTTAATAACTTTAGAACTACTCAACCGATTTAGATGATTTTTCCAGACGATTGTATAGGATATTTTTAGTTTTGCCACATATTATTACAATTTCCTTTCTACAGGGAGAACCAAATCGGTATGTGGTCATAGTTTGAGACACCCTGTCAGTAACAAAAAGCTTCATCAGGTCCTTAAGTATTGTGTCACAGAGCCTAATCTATTTTTATCACTTTTCTGTTTGAAACATCACCATAATTGGGTAGAAGAGATGCAGTTTTATAATATATGCCTAAATCAAAAACCTTCAATATAATTTTAAAGATTGAATAGCAATCTAGTTTTCGGAGTCATCAGGGTCAAGTTTTACTTGAAAGTTGTATATCTAAACACGAAGTATGTAATGAGAGCATATGAAATGTTGTTACTAATAGTTCGTGAGATCTTGACCATATTCCTTAGTTACTAGGTACGCAAAATGTCTAATACCTAGACCACAGAACACCATTTTGGTTTTTCTTGTAGGTAGGTATATTAGGTTGTATTACCAAATTGTAGTAGCACATGACAATTTTGATAATTTTATTTACAATCCGCTGAAAAAATCATTAAAATCGGTAAGGTAGTTTAAAAGTTATTGAACATTAAAGTCTAGCTAGTAATTAAGATGTAATTAAATACATTTATTTTTATTTTGAATTATTTGGGTTTTATTTCGTTGGAAGTAGTTGCTAGCAACAAAAAAGAACTTGGAAAGATATAATAAATACAAATAAAATATAAAATAATTTTGATCAACTTTAAGGAGCAAATACCCCACTGTGCGACGGTGGATTCGCACTTACCGAACATGTCATGAAATCTTATGCTGGAAATCATGATTGGGGATCTGCAAAGCTATTATTTAATTTAAAATTGTCTGGTGCACGAGTTATAGTAGAAAACACGTTTGGAATACTAGCTATGAAATTTCGCATTTTAGAAAACCAATTCAGTTATGTCCAGAAATAGTTTCTCTTTTAACAATGCAACTTGCATATTACTACACAATTAAGGCCGTAGGCCACTCTAGAGGCCGAAAAAAATAGGCCTTTTGGGGATTTTTTCTGAGATACAATATAAATCGAGATTACAAAACCGGGAATTTTATTATACATATTAGTGACTGTTTAATATAATTTTTTTGAAGAGATTTATTTCAAAGTGGCGGCTGTGCAGTGTTTTCGCGTTGACTTCTCCGTTTTTTCAGGGTCCACGGCCGGACTAACAGCTCCTGTAATTTTTTAATCATATTGAGCCAATGAATTTTGGAATTTTGGACCTACTAGTTTGAATGCCAAACCACGCTTACTACTTTCAGTAAATTTCACTTTCGATTAGTATATCTTACAAACGACAACGTTCGAAATAGCCGAAAATAGTGCAATAAAGTTAATGATACGATAACCAAACGCTGGATTCACTTCGATATCATACAGATCTTCCGACTGCCTTAGTTTTTTTGCCGATGTACTGGCATTCAAGTCGTCTGGTGCTTTTATCTCATGGCAATTCAGTGCTCTTCGTCGAGATATTTTTGGTCTCTTGACGTTGTAAAATGACGGTTTTCTTCATTTCTTCGCACTGTACACCACTTTGTTACTCATTGTAAAAAAAAACAATAATTACACAGGTAAAAAGGAATTAAAGTTCTCAGAAGTGTCGAGAAAAATGAGTGTTTGTCGACTAACTTCCTTCTCAAATGCTTGGCTGTGCCTAACTGACTGGAACAGAGTCTAAACTCGGCTAGACTAGCCAGGACATCTGCCGTATACCTGCTCCAGTCCCCTAACGTACCTTCTCCCTAGTGATCACAAAAAGAACTCGCTGCGGATCAGCCGGCCTTGTACTAATTTTCGAAAACCGAGTACCTACGTACTAAAATTCGAAAACCTAGTACTTAGAGGTTTTTCCCAGCCATAATCTTTTGGGACATCATTTTTGCGGTCCGCCATAAACTTTTCTTGATCCACCATAAACTTTTATCAACAAGATGTTTCCAGGAATAATTTCATTATTTTCTGGTTCAACATATTCTGCTTCTGCTTGCTCTTCAACAATTTCGTCCTGATGGATTCGTTTTCGGAATTGTCATTGGTTAAATCGCCATTATCATTCACCTCTGAATCACTGGATTCCTCTTTGTTTGTTGCTAGTACGCTTTTGCTAGGATCGACTACTAGTTTTTGCCTTTGAATATTTTGTCTTGATGGTACGGCTGTAAAACGTTGTTCCTTTACAAGAATGTTGCTGACTGTTGTATTCGTTGTATTCATTTCAACAAGAGTGGAAGCTGGTAAATAAGGACTTTTTTTGTCAATTGTACTCTGTTGTATGTGAGTTTGTTTACAATTGTTTAGCACCGATCTAAAAGTAATGTTGAAGGGCCGAAAAAGCCAACATCAAGCGGTTCAGATGTGTGGAATTATTTGGAAGAAAAACATAAGCAATGTTGTTTTCTGCACATTGATTTAACACAGTATCTGTAAAATGTCATGATAGATTATCTCCAACAATACTTTGCGACAGGGTAAGAGCTTGGCATGCGGCAGAAAAGATGACATAAACCAATCCGTGAATGTGTATGCGTCCATCCATTCGTGATAATTTTTAAATTTAAAATTAGGATTTTCAAACTCAAATTTTTGGATTTTAAACTGCAAAGCTCTATCAATATTATCGTTATACCGAGTGAAGTGATGATCTAAAATCTTATCCAACTCCTCCCTATGGCATCCCTATGGAACATTTATTTACGTGTTGATCAATTTGCTAGAGAATAATTTCGCCGCACCCATCTTGTCTAATATCTCTAACTTTAAAATTTTATCTACACGCGAACATTTCCAATATTTGGCCATCATCCTTGCCTTTCGATCTGCAAAATGACTCACAATAGCTAGAGGATGCGCGTTTTCTAGGACTTTTGAATAAAGGAATCATAACACCGGTCCAAAGTGGAAAATCTTTGCCTAAGCGGTTCAGGTCTCGTGTTAATGCAGGCAAATAGAAAGGATTGATGTCTCCATCATTTCCAGTTCCATCCATTTTGGCTCGACTTTGAAGATCTTCTATCCAGATCGAAATATCATCACTGCCATCGTCGGCAAGCTCATCCTACTCCATTTGTTTTTCTGATTCCTTTTCTGCTTCACTTTGGGCCGAAGACATTTTCTCCAAATCGGTGATCTCAAAGCAGCTAATATATGTCTCTAACTGCTTCCGTGCCGAAATAGCAGATAGTTTGTCGTCTATAGTGCCGTTATAATTTATGCAAAAAATTATTTCGAAATCTGATAATTTTTCTGTTTCTACCATAAGAGCAATGCAACGGACAAAAAACTCTAATTGCGGGATGGCTAACAGTGCGAAAACATTTCCAGCGTGTTACCGAACGTACCCTCTGTCTACTACACTGTTCCATACTAGGACCGTAATGGAAACGTGTCAGGTACAGAATAAAACGTCCCGAACACTACCGTGCCCACTGCAACGGACCAACAGGGTTCTATTCCCGTATGAAACGCGTATCATGCCCGTATGCAACGCGTATAATGTCCGTATATAGAAAGTTTAGACCCCCGGTCAGTGCAGCACCGGATCTGTTAGCTGTTTCTGCGGAGGTGTGATAAGTTTTATAACAACGGTGGTATGGCTATTAGAAAGTTATAAGCTATTAGACAGTTGGTAATTATTGCCGTTATTTTGGACGAGGAAGAAGAAGAAACCCAAAAAAAGAGTCGACGCTACTGGATTCACGATGCTCTAAGTGGGCTTTCACACCAGAGTAGCATGCTACTTGCAATTTGCCGCTTGGAAGCAGGACGCAGGTGGCATCGCACGACATCCAAGATTGCTTTCATACCAAAGTCGCACTGCGTGCTATATGCTACACGCAGATTTATCTCATTCTCTGAATGTTGTGTTCAGTTTAGTTTCGTGATGTCGTCGTCAGAAGACGATACCATTGTATTAATTGCAGCTGCAGTTTCAAGGAGAAGAAAGAAAAAAAGAAAGAAATTATGGATACATCCGTACTTACAAGAGAATGCTGATACACACAGTGCATATATTGTCTCGCAGCAACTAGAAATGCATCCTCAGAAATTTCAAAGTTTTTATAGAATGAAAAAGGAAACATTCCACAAGCTTGTTGCTATAATGAAACCATCAATGGAGTTACAGGATACGCATTACCGTAGAGCTATTACTGTTGAAGAAAGGATGGTGATATTTTTAAGGTAAGTTCATGAAAAGCAATAAATAAAAAAATATAATAAAAAACATTGGTTTATTTATGTTAAAAAGTTTGAGTTACAAACAGTTACTGGTTTAAGGGGTTGTTTAGATCAGTCAAATAATTATGTGAAAACATACGTTCATTGATGAACATTCCAGTGGATGGATTAGGAATAAAGTTGCCCGTACGATTGTTACATCCAACTGCCATGTTTGTACTGTGGAATCAGAATAGATCGAAGAAGAACTACTGACCGGCCTGTCGTTGATCAGAGGAGAAGCTCTCGCTGATGCACCGGTTTCTTCAAACATATTTTCCAATGTCCGTAGTACCACTACCTTAAATCTTCGCTTCTGTGATGGGTTTAAAGCGGAAACATCAGGAAGAATGCTTTTCAGAAAGTGTAGGTCCGGATTGTCAGGCTTTTGCTCATTTTTTTTTAGATAGGTAACCAACGACAGCAATCTCCATTTCATCCATTTGGGGTTTTGGAGGAGCCTTCCTTTTTTGTGCGGATCCATTCGAAGGAGCCGGCGTACATACTTGCGAATCATCCGTGGGGGACTGCGAATCGAGAGATGCAGGCGTGGAATCGTCTTCGTTCTCACCCGCACTGGAGCAATTGGTTTCAATAACATCTTCGGTGTTAATAGGCAGATTTCCTGATTGAGGCCTGGATTTTGTGAATGGTAGTACGAACTGCATCACATCCCACAAATAATACGGCTTATGTGATTTAGTAGAGCTACCACTCTTCCCTGTACGCTGTTTCAGATATCTTGTCAGGCTGCCTCGAAGTGTTTTCCATTTTTTCTTGCACTCAGCTCCTACAAAATTTTTAAAAAATTATGCTGATAATGTTTTACGTTTTAATTGTTATTAATAAGTATAATTATTATTTTTTCAGGTATCTCGCGACAGGGATGACATTTACAGCGTTACACTATGAATTTTTCCGAGGAATTTCAACGATCAGTGGCATTATTGCTGATACCGCTGAGAAATTGTGGACAGTCCTGCAACCAGAGTATATGGCATTACCAACAACCGAACAATGGAAAGAGATTTCTGACAGATACTACGAACTGTGGAATATGCCAAACTGTTTGGGCTCTTTGGACGGCAAACACATCAGAATTAAATGTTCTAACAAATCAGGTTCACAATATTACAACTAGAAAGGTTACTTTTCAATAGTTTTAATGGCAAGTTCTGATGCAGATGGTTTATTTACTCTTATAAGTGTTGGTGATTACGGTAGGAACAGTGATGGACGTGTTATTAAATCATCTGGATTTTTCCGCGCCCTTACCGAAAACAAACTTAACATTCCAGCTTCTGCTATTTTACCGAATGATGAGACCAATGCTACCTTTCCACTGTTCTTTGTAGGAGATGAAGCATTCCCCCTTCACAAAAATATTATGCGACCTTACCCCAGAAGAACCTTAACAAACGCCAAAAGAATATTTAACTACAGACTTTCGAGAGCTCGTAAAAGTGTTGAGTGTACATTTGGAATGCTTGTTTCAAAATTTAAACTTTTCGAAACGCCAATAGCTTGCGGTCCAGCAAAAGCTGTCAAGATTGTCAAAGCCGCTTGTATTTTGCACAACTTTATACGGAAACACGATGGTCGGTTTTCAACTTCCAACGAAGAACACGTTGGCGCTGCCTACAATGCCTTACCGGACCTAGAACATGAACTACATGGACGTCAAGATACAATGGCAGGCGGCTTACGAGATAGGCTGTGTGTCTATTTTGTGAAGCCTGAAAATGCATTACCATTCCAAAACAAAGTTTGTGTATAAATACAGAAAATTACACACTCCCAACACCACTTATTGAAATTGTTTTTGTTATGATTTTATGTTTTTGAGTCCACAATCTATTTTGTTCAACTAAGCAATAAAAATGCAAACTTGTGTAAACCCTTTTTTTACCTATTACGTTCGTTTGGACCCGAATTTCATTGTCTGCAGAGACAATTTGGACTACGCGAGGGGGTCAAGGGCAATGTATAAACTACGGTTGCTAGGGCTTCACCATTTTGATACAGAATTGGGCTGAATGTAAGTTATTCGTTTATAAAGTTATCTATGAATAATAAATTTATTTTCGGCTTTTGGGAGCTGGGAAGTCAATTAAAATATCACTTTTTCGCTGACGTTTTGGTTTTTATTTGAAACCAGTCATAGCTCAAAGTGTGAACTAAAATTAGTATAATAAAACTTGTGTCGGCCGACGGACATTTTACACAACAGGTACCTAGCCACACCAGATCGAAACATATTAATTATATTTCCCAAAAGCCGACAAACAAATTTATTATTACTACATCTGGAGCGAATAAGGAGACATTACACAGTTTTCTATGAAGTTTATACGGAACTTACCTGTAGGGAAGTAAATCCCAGCAACTTGGTTCCAAGCCTTATCTTGTTCTCCTCTGTTACTGTATTCCTTCAAACTGTTGTCATAAAGGCACGGATACTTCTCGACCGCCAGTACAAACGATACATTAAATTGTTCATCGTCTGGTAAACATTTCGTGGCCATTGCGTATATATAATGTTTAAATTAATATAAAAATAAACGTTCTCCGCAACCATGCACGCTGAGGTCTAGTCGCAAACTGGCAAATTATAGGACATGTTCTATAAATAGCGCTGCACGTCACACGTTGCCACGTCGCATACATGCCACTCGACTTTGGTGTGGCAGTGTTCGTTTGGCAACATACGTTTTAAAACAAGTAGCATATTTTATGCTTCCAGGCGGTAAATCGCAAGTAGCATGCTACTCTGGTGTGAAAGCCCCCTAACAGAACGAAAAGACGAGGCAGAATACTGGACATTATTTAGACACTTAGTTGATGACGAAGAAAATTTTTTCAGTACTTTCGTATGTCAGCATTCGAATTTAATGAATTGCGGAATAAAGTAGAAAATGATATAGCTAGAAGAAACACCAACTTTAGAGAAAGTATCTTACCTAAAGAAAAGTTTGCTGTATGTTTACGGTAAGTGAAACAATTGTACTGTAAAATGTTTGTTACAATTCTCGAAGTTCATTTGGTAACTAATCATTCCAATTGTTATTGGGTGTAGCATTCCAATTCTGATGGGACGTGGGTATGGGTTTAGCACCTAATGGAACATGCGAAGCTGTCGACTGCGGAGATGTGGTGAATAGATGGGTGAATAGTTATGGTCATAGTTACAGTGTAAGCTGCTGTAATTCAATTTCCGAAACTAAACTAAATATTTTGTTTTTTTGCCACTGCTTGTTGGCAAGGTGAAAATGTTTTCACTGTGTCTGATGTATTTTAAAAAAATCGATCTAACCCGTCGTGTTCACGTTGTGGAGGATGGTTTCGTTCGTTCAATAATTTTTCCGTCAATGATGCTGGGTGTACTCGCTGAACTTTAGTCTTCCTTCCCACTTTTTCGTTTGACTATGGTCTTGGGTAATATTTTGGACTCTGTTTTCGTTTTCTTGCTGAATCTCGGTACACACAGTGTTTTCAGAACCAACAACAGCAACAGTATGGTTCACCCCATTGTTTTGCCTTTCCTTCATTATCGGTACGTTCTTCATCATCGCTCAGTTCGATGGACTCTAAAGCTTTTCTATCTACAAAAAATGGAGCAACAAGCGACATCTCCTCTTCGTATTTCCATTTTTTGTTTGTTTTTCGCTTCCTCACTTTTGTCTTTATTTTTATTTAACGCTTCTATACGCATGTCTTAGCGCTTGCCATTTTTGTTTGCAAGCTGCAACTGTAACATAAAATAATTACATATTTCCGGGCTCGACATGTCGTGGAAAATGCTTTCGGATTCTTAAGTCAAAAATTTCGTATTTATAATAGACGTTTGCATTTGAAGCCAGAGTATGCGGAAAAAATCTATTAATTTTAAGGAAGTAACTACTTCTGTACAGTTTAGCAACCCAACACATCAACGAGGCAATGCAGTTTCTACAGCTTTTGAAATACGCGACCTATTTGCGAATTTCTTCCAAATAGCTCAAGGCCAAATATACTGGATAACCCACGTAATTAAAAATAAACAATAATTTAATAAACATACCTGGTTGTTTGTGTTCCTCCGTAATTACCTTCCAGGCTTTCTCTTTGCTTTGGGTATACATATATTTTGGATGGTGAAGGTTATACAAAAATTCGTATTTGCGAACATATTCAATTAGTTTTTCGTCCTCCATATTTAAGACGTGTGCGCCTATTACAACTGCATCTACTGTACTGCTTCCAGCCCGAAAGGAATAGCAAAACAGATGTTTTGCTGTTCGCGGTGCAGACGCAGAGAAAACGCGGAGCATGTGCGACAACAGCGCGGTTTGGCCGCCTATGCACATCGGTTAGCAACGGAGCATGCCACGCACGGAGCGTTTCAGTGCCTGCAAAATGTTCCTGCCGGGAATTGCTGTCGGACCGGGCATTGCACGGTACGGTGTTGGCTTGTCCCGGAACGGTCTAGTGGGCATTGCCTCATAGTAATTCATATAAAGAATATTTTTGCATTTGTCGATACTGTTACGGTCTTGGTATGATACGGTGTAGTGGGCAGAGACCTAATTGATATGCTGAATCAGCAGCAATCCCTTCGAGGGGAGAAAACTACTGGCGTGGTCGTTTCGTTAGGTCACACTGATTAAAAACTTTAGCATCATGAACGCTTCCTGGGTGTCCTACACTAATTTGTCGAAGTTATAACTGATAATCACATACATTCTGAAATATATGTATATGAAAGAATTTTATTAATAATAAAATCAGCTGTTAACTTTTATTAGGTACTAATAGCGGTGTAACAAGACAGAACACATTTAGGATACAATTAAGGTGAAATATCTACGACAATTTAAAAGAAAAATGTCCAGGGCAATCTTTCAGTGTACCACATAAGCATTTACTCGGGTCGGCTCTGGACTTTGTATGTGCCAAACCTGTTTGCGTTTACCACATACAAATTGAAATATCCTATATAATATCTTTAAATGCATTATTTTCTCATTTTCCACCCATCACTGGCTTGTTTCTACCAGAAGTGTAGGTTATAAGACTGACTTTACTTTTATTGGCTGTGAAGTAGGAAAAACCATGGAAAAAAGAAAACTTCTTCAGGTGCTTCTGATAATTTTATTTCTGTGCCATCCATATATCCTATACAGTATACGTTGAATACTTAGTAGCTTCATACGTTGAAGCTACTAAGTATTTCTTCTTCACCATTAGGCCAATATATAAACTGATTTTTTTACTTTCAAAATAGCCTAAAATAATGCACAATTTCCATAAATGATCATTAAATAAGCAATAACTTACTTTCGCTCTTTGGTGTACGGATCTAGAAATTGCTGACTACAATACAGCTTTGAATTAGATGGAGAAACTGCAGGCCCATTTTTATTCAGCCGCCTTTGCTTACACGAACAGGATGTTCTTCGCGTTACCAAACTGACGTCAACACGCTTGCCAACGTTTTCCATAGTCTTACCATAGACTGCATTATTTATCAACTTGTAAAAGTCTTTGTCAAGTTCGGTGATAGCTTGTTGACGTAAGTTGGATTCAGGTCGATGAATTTCTTCAGCCAGGGCGCTTGTCAGAATGTAAGGACTCGATTAATTTTTTTGCACCACAAGACCGTGTGCAATAGCGTCATTTAAATTACGATAATGAATGATGTAATTTGTCTTGTTCCGCAAATTCGGTATTAGTCGTCGTACATCATTAGGCGACTCAGAACAAGCTGGACGAATGTTTTCAACTAGATAATGTAGCTCATTGTGCAAATCGTGGACATTTTGCGGATATTCAATGTCAATATCCAAAATGTAACCATTACCTGCACAGTCTGAAATACTTTTTATATTTAAATTTGCTATTTCAACATCATTCATCTATTGAAAATCCATTCAGCGGTAAGAACTGAGACCATGCCCAACCATATAAATTATTTGCATTCCAGTACATTAGATAAAATCAGAGGGAGAATTAGAATTAAACTCAGACATATACTTATTGTTGGCAGTAGCATGTCGAGCGAGCATTGAGAAATTCCTCCGCAAACACCCTTTTGAAAAAATGTTACCATTTCTGTCAGTTAGCAATTCCAACTTAACCTCTGTAAATTTTAACATAGCGTCCCAACTTAAACCAGCCGCTGTATAATGGTGCGCTGGATCGATGCCATATGTTTTAAAATATAGTTTCCCAAATTTTTCACACACATCAGATAAAAGTAAGACCATCTGTTGTCAAATAAAGGTCGGAGTAATCTTTCAGATTCTTACACCCGAAAGTCTCCCAAAGTTTCTGAACATGGGTGTACTGCTCATCTGTAACAACCTCACCGGACATTTTATTGAAAGAAAAAAAAAACACTTAGCAGGTAGAGTAATGTCTTCCAATTTGTCCAGAGAGGACATATACTCATAGGGGAAAATTCCCTTTTGCTTTAATAAATTTAATCTCTCTTCTTCAAGAGACAAGTGTTTTACATTCGCTAAATCTGAATCGGAAAGATTACACGCTAGTGAATGACGCCATGAAGCAGAACGAATCCAAAAATCTTAATTCGATGAACTTAGGTAGTACGTTAATACCGGTGGCGTCTTCTTCTTCAACATCAGCCAACTCTTAAACAGATGACTGGCGTAACCGCTTAGGTTGTAAAAAATAGAGGGATATACCTTGGAATTTTATAACTCAGATTACAAAGGGAGTGTGCAGCTCCAATAAATTTACCCGAGATATGACAATGATCCTTCTTCTTCAACATCAGCCAACTCTTAAACAGATGACTGGCGTAACCGCTTAGGTTGTAAAAAATACAGGGATATAACTTTTTATAACTCAGATTATTTTTACAACTTTTATAACTCAGATTACAAAGGGAGTGTGCAGCTCCAATAAATTTACCCGAGATATGACAATGATCTTTAACTATAATATCATAGGCGTTGAATGGTTACTGCAAATAAGTTTGGTTATAAACTTTCGCGCAATCTTCTCCAGTATACTGCCTGATCTTACAGCTAAACAAAATTTATTAATAAGATTGTCAGCAGGACGAGTGCAATCTCTAGCTCGTTGCATTTGAACAGTAGCAGCCTGAACTAGCCCATAGAGACGGGCATTTTGTTTTCCCAACGTCGCCAGTTTTCCAAGAGGCTTCAGTTTCCTTCGGGACAGTTCTGTAACCTTCTGAAAACATCCCTTACGGCACATGCAATTTACATTTCGAAAAAGCTTGTGCTGTATGAGCCTGCCTGAACGATCCTTGTATGGCTCACCAGTGTTTCGCAATATTTTTGCAATCTGAGGTTGATCGCCTTGATCATTTCGTAGCTTTTTCGTTCTTGGTACTGCATCAATAACATCCATTTCATCTTAGTCTTAAAGAAATGAACTAATATCTGTAAAATAACGAATACACATACATAATCTTTCAAAACAGCAAACACAATACTTACAAACTATCACAAGACAATGTTGTTAAAAACAATACCGAGAGATTGTAAAAGAGACGCGCACTATCAAGAATACTGAACTATACAAGGATTGCTCGATCGTCGTTTTTAAGTTTTTCACGAGGAACGCAGCTGACGTCCGTCCTGGGTACACTGTCTGGTGAACTTGCACCGCTGGGAAACCAAACCGCGTGGCTGTTTCGCTTAACAGAATAACATTCCGGAGTATCTGTCGGCCAACTATAGACGTAGGATACATTTGCAGTCCTCCACTAAAAGCGATTAATTTTAAAATGTAGAGACCGGTCACAATTTTAACAAAAACTTATTATTTTTTCTGATCAAACCGGTGGTATTTGATGGCTTATTTTTTTGTGTAAGATTCACTGATATTTTGTGACAGCGTAGTCTTTTTTATATTCAAACAAAGTTTCGTCAGACAATTCACAACTCTATAAAATGTAAAATAATACAGGTTATGGTAAAACAATTTTATTATAATAAATATGGCACATAACGAAAAACTAAACAATTATTCTCACAGAAATATAAGGACTTAATTCATGTCCTATCTTTGTAACAAAAACATATGTGGTTATAAAATCAAATTGGAAATTATTACGAAATAAATTGAAAAATTAAGAAACACGTTTTCTAATCAGAGAAACAATTATTACAAAGAACATAAGGACTTCTGTCGGTGCAGCTCTCGTGCACCCATTTCTTGCAGTTCATGCACTACAGCCAATCATCGCTGCTCTCCGAATAACGGCCAGAACAAGCAATGTATAGCGTTTCCTCCTCTTCTTGAGATGAATCGCTGTTTTTAAGTTCTCGTTTTGTAACTTTTTGCTTCTTATTACGTTTCTTAATCTTACGCTTCTTATTCTTTTCACCTATATTATTTCCTGTTTGTGTGCGCCTATTACAACTGCATCTACTGTACTGCTTCCAGCCCGAAAGGAATAGCAAAACAGATGTTTTGCTGTTCGCGGTGCAGACGCAGAGAAAACGCGGAGCATGTGCGACAACAGCGCGGTTTGGCCGCCTATGCACATCGGTTAGCAACGGAGCGTGCCACGCACGGAGCGTTTCAGTGCCTGCAAAATGTTCCTGCCGGGAATTGCTGTCGGACCGGGCATTGCACGGTACGGTGTTGGCTTGTCCCGGAACGGTCTAGTGGGCATTGCCTCATAGTAATTCATATAAAGAATATTTTTGCATTTGTCGATACTGTTACGGTCTTGGTATGATACGGTGTAGTGGGCAGAGACCTAATTGATATGCTGAATCAGCAGCAATCCCTTCGAGGGGAGAAAACTACTGGCGTGGTCGTTTCGTTAGGTCACACTGATTAAAAACTTTAGCATCATGAACGCTTCCTGGGTGTCCTACACTAATTTGTCGAAGTTGTAACTGATAATCACATACATTCTGAAATATATGTATATGAAAGAATATGAATATGAATATGAAAAATATGAAAGAAGACAGCGTAGTCTTTTTTATATTCAAACAAAGTTTCGTCAGACAATTCACAACTCTATAAAATGTAAAATAATACAGGTTATGGTAAAACAATTTTATTATAATAAATATGGCACATAACGAAAAACTAAACAATTATTCTCACAGAAATATAAGGACTTAATTCATGTCCTATCTTTGTAACAAAAACATATGTGGTTATAAAATCAAATTGGAAATTATTACGAAATAAATTGAAAAATTAAGAAACACGTTTTCTAATCAGAGAAACAATTATTACAAAGAACATAAGGACTTCTGTCGGTGCAGCTCTCGTGCACCCATTTCTTGCAGTTCATGCACTACAGCCAATCATCGCTGCTCTCCGAATAACGGCCAGAACAAGCAATGCATAGCGTTTCCTCCTCTTCTTGAGATAATCGCTGTTTTTAAGTTCTCGTTTTGTAACTTTTTGCTTCTTATTACGTTTCTTAATCTTACGCTTCTTATTCTTTTCACCTATATTATTTCCTGTTTGTAGTTCGGTAAGAGGCACCTTATTTTTTTTTGTTTTGTGCGGCCAATAACAACTTTTTGGATGTGTCGATCAATACCGATGTTTTTCGTTTTGCTCTTCGTCCTTTCGTGAGATCTCTTCCCAAAAGTTTTCACCTTTGGGAAGAGGCCTTATGGATTCAGGTGTATAATTAACAATTTCATTTTAAGATAATGGTGTTCCAATTTCAGCTTCATTGTTGGCGGTTTCTGGATGGTTTTGGTCTACAAAGCTCATGGTCATGTTATTTACCGAATTATGTTCTCTTCGTTCTGCATAAGTGGCTTTATCAACGTTTTCTTCCTCTTGTGCCTTGTCCGTAACAGATGATGACGCAAAGTCAGCATCGCTGAATATATCGTTGTTTAGTGGCCAAATACTTAATAAGAGAATATGTAGATAATCAAGAATTAGATACCGGAGAAATTATACCGGGATTATGGAGGCGAGAGAACTTCACCTTGCCAAGTATTGACCAAATAGGCAGCAACCACTTATCAAGACTAGCTCGAGAATTGAGGGATAAATATGCTACGTACTTTGCAAATAAAGGTGCTGTCTCGTGGCAATCTAGAATGATCCATTGAATTTCACTAGTTTGACAATTATTAAATCTAGATGATTGTTAAAATTGATGTTTCCTCCAAAGTTTGTAAAAAGGGTGTTACTGCTTTTATAAATTATTATCCCAATATTGTATAGTGTATCCCAAAAAGTTAACACTGTAAATTGTAATCTATTTACTAACTTATAAATTACAATAAAATATATTTTGTATACTTACATTATCAATAGTTTTTCTTCTTTCATCAACATCATTTAACAATGCATGTATTTCGTTCAACTATTTTGTTAGGTTGGATTTTTCTCTTCTCCTGGCAATGTTGATTGTAAATTCCGAATTTTGTTGTATCGAATGTGTCAATACAATTATTCCATTTGATTCAGCTCACCCAATAAATCACCGACTTGCGGCTTTTCAACATTACACGGACAGACTGATGAAATACCCTATCACCCCAGAAGCTAGCTCAATTGAATTGCAATATATCTATAAACTAGCAGAAGATAATGGCTTCCCCAGAAAAATCATAGATTCAATCATAAACAGAGCAAAGAAAAAACTAGATCCATTGTACACCACCGAAACAAATAACGAGACACAATTTTCAAACCGTTTATATATAACACCACAAATATGAAATTACAAGAAGCACTGAATTTTAATATAACACCTGCTTATACTAGCCCATGTCAAACTATTAAACTACTGTCACAACATAAGTACGAGACTAAGACAGATAATCAACGGAATAGAAGTTACTCCCTCGAATGCAATAATTGTAATTCAATTTACATAGGACAAACAGGACGACCATTAGCAAAGAGATTGACTGAGCATGCCTCTAGAAGTTCATCAAACGTCTACAGACACGCTATAGAAACGGGACACAAGATAAATTATAAAGACGCAAAACTGCTCCATAAATGTGACGAGGGATACAAGATGGACCTTTTAGAACAGTTCGAGATTGATCGACACAAAAAAAAACACAACAGTAAATTTAATTAATGACCAAATTGAATTTTATAAGGTGCCTCTGTATACATGTCTCAATACATTATGATAGCCCGCCAATATATTTTCTCTGCAAAGTTGGTTGCATACTCTGACCACCGTAAACAACACCAAAAGGTCTAACGCAACCAGCACCAAAATCGAATACGTGCCACAGAGAAGAGAATAAGAATAAATGAGATGCAAACTGGATACACCGCGCATATACGTCTATATAAAACTAACCTCCATCAAAACATACCATCAACAAACGTGGTTATCGAACAACGCAAGGTAGGACACACTAAACTCTGCTAAATTAATAAAGAAACCACATCGCATAAAATCACAAGCAATACACAAAGGCGATACATCAGAATGCATATTGTTAGACAGTAGGAAACCCGACCGTAAGTTTGTAATTACTCTTTTAACATGAACATTGTATTTTTTTCTCTCTGTCTCCATTTTGCATATGGGGCTGATACCATGATGTAACATATAATCGATTATTTGTCTTGAAATCCAAATTCTTGTAGATTCCCGACTGATGATGATGCTCAGGCATCGAAACATGTCTCGATAAAATAAAATAAAAACCGTGCAAGGAAGAGGAGATCCGTTTTATTTCATTATTAAAACAGAAGCCTTGCAATATGGATAACACCAATTACCAGTTAAATATATTGTTTACAACTTTGGGCGGTAGTATTACTGTACCGAGGGATTCTGATTCTACAAGTAATTTCGACTTACTTCTACTAATTGTTACAACTGGATGTAGCAGACGTTCTGGCACATCACACAATCGTATTTTCTTTTGCCGAATTTTGTTGTTGTGGAGTTGGGTTTGCTTTTCTCGTTCTTCTGATAAAGTTGTGTCAGATGTCATAGGCTGGAACAGTGGGTCAGCTTTTCCTAGGTAAGCTACTAACTAAATCATCTATGGAGTAATTCATGTTGGTTTGCGATTGTTTAGAGCGTTCTGCGAAGACTGATCGGCGGAAGGACGGCTTACATATTTATCGATTTCAACTACGTCATACTTAAGAGTTGCAAACAAGTTGGAAACAAGGTTACACAAGGTTGGATATACCATCATCACAATAACAATCAACTTTTGTTTAGTACTCAGTCTGAAAACGATGTCATTCAAGGTTGGAAACAGGTAGTTGACCGAACAAGTTAGTGACGTATCCTTATATAAATGCCTTCAGACCATCGTTATGGTTAGTCTGAACTCCTCACCGGTCAGAAATGTTTGAGTGCGATAAGTGCGGTAAAAGTTATACCCGTGCGGATAATTTGAAGCGACATCAGGGAACATCATGTCAAGGAAAACGAATTAAATTAAATGACGATGATCAGTCGCTGACCAACTGTAGAAAATGTGAATTTTGCAATATTTTCGTCAGTAGTAGTTAATATTCACGGCTTCTGGCGCAGGCCGGTGGAAAAACCTCGGTGGAATAAATTATCGTAAGTAATTTTTAGCACACGTCGCGCCACCTGTCGGCCGCTAGTGCAATGAAGGTTGCGTGCCATCTGGCGGTCAGGTAGCACGTTAGGTTTGTGCGCGCTATCTGTCGGTCATTTTGTGAATTATTTTAAAATTATTGCGCATGCATCGTTTATGTTTAGTAAATTAATTTTTGAAATTTAAATTTGTCTGCGCGCGCGCGCTACTTGTCGGTTGGTGGTGCAAGGTGTAATTGGTTGCATGCCATCTGGCGGCCAGTTACGTTTGTGCGCGCCATCTGTCAGCCATTTGTGAATTCATTTTAAATCAGTCATTTTGTAAAATAATTTTAAAATTTAAGCTGTCGACCGTTTTGTAAACTAATGTACAATTAGGAGTTCGAGCGCAATTTTACGGGTTAATTCAAAGGGGGGGTATAAATTCACTTTACTTCCGGTCCAGGTAGAAAGAGCTATAGTCAGATGGTTAGTGTGACAAGGATAGCCGATATCAATTACGTCATTACGAGCGACATCCCTGCGGTCACAGTGTTGAGGGCGCCACCTGTCGATCATTTCGTGAATTAATTTGAATTTGCTATTTATTATTTGCGTGCCACCTGTCGGCCATTTTGTGTGAATTCAAATATGTTGATCATATTTGAAGATGTCCGTCGTACCGTTTCACGCGTGTGATACGTAGGTGTAATTTGTTTTTGATGTATATTTTAATTGTTTGTCATACTTTTGAGCTATGAATAAGGTTTGAAGAATAGACCGAAACGTCACCAAAAAAGTAAAGTTGTTTTATTGAGGCAGCTCCCGATAGCCATTAAACATTCAAAATTCCTTGATAACATTTTGGGATGTACATTGAACATCATCAAAAATAATAACAGAATATTCTTTCAAATATTCTTTCACTGTACACAGTGGCACCATGGTATCAACATCAGAACACTCATAATAAAAAAAACTCAGTCATCGGTTGAATTAAGCACCGCATATATTCATATTTCAGGCTGGTTTAATGATTTAGAACAAAGGTATAAGTTTTTAAAACGTAATCCATTAGGGTGAGTTAGTAGTATAAGTAAAATGTTTGTTTTTCCTGTGCCAGAACAACCCACAAAAATAGCACGTTTACAAGAGCCTCCAAATAGGTCACTATGACGTTGAAACGTTCCTGTGTCACACTCGCAATCAAAATTTCGCACAGGTTGCGAGTTTATGATTAAAAAATTTCATTTCATTAAATACCCCTTACCTTGGATGGTAAGAAGAGGAATGACTAATTCAAAGGTGTGTTGTTGTACGTTATACGGAAATGAAAGACATAATCTATTCTCTAATCTATATAATCTTCATTTTTTAAATGTAAATAAAGAGATTAAAATGTCCAACCATCTAAGAAGCTCCGGATATTCTCGCGATAGGCTTCCATCCTACTATCATGGTCAGCAGCTCGTCTGAGAAGATCGTCCAGATATTTCCTACGATCTAAAATTTCTACATCGATATCCGCCAACATATCTAGCAACGTTGATCGGTATCGATCCAAAGGTTTGGGAAAATATCCGGGAAGCATGGAAGCCGCTGAGTGGTCTTGAGGGATGAAGATGGGATGTAGGTTCATATATGGGCTTTCCGGGATATTGGAGGAACTGTTATTAGCCAACGAGTTGGCGTGACCATAATAATTATGCGGTGGAACCAATTGAATATCCCCCAATATGCGTACTGCGTCGCTACTTCTCATCGGCATCATTTTCACATTTTTGGGTTGGAGCAACTGAAGATCTAGTCTGAGCGCCTGGCCACCATCACTGGTTTGTACCAGTTCCACATCTGATAGGGTTGCTAATTGGCTTAGAACCATTGGCGGTTCCGCAGCGTCCACATCATCCCCAACCGGTGACCGCAGTTCACCAACCAATAATGGTGCTTCATGCCTTGTAACGGGTGTGGCAACACCCGAAGATTCGCTCCTTTCATGGTCTGGGCGGAAGCAGCAGTCTTGACGTCGTGCTCTGAGGGCCTTCAATTTTATCGGTGTGGTTATGGGGGCAGTAGGAGATGTTGGAGACGGTTCAGAGGGATTCGTTAGATTAGCGAAATACTTCTTTAGATCTTTAGCAGTAGCGCGCTTAGTTGCTCGCGGTTTAATGCGGCAACCATCCTTCCCCGACACAACCGTTGATGGTGTGGAGGTGATGGTAAACTGGTATTAAAAAGTCATCTCCATCTTGATTTGACATCACGAAAGTATGTTTCGTATTATACGCCATTTCTAACGAGATATAAATAATGGACAACTTAATATTATATGGTTGAAGAAGAACTTACGAGATTTGTCGGTTTGTTTGTTGACTGACTGGGTAGTTGGTCCTAAGGAGATTGCTTGACACTAGTTAACCTTTATGAGAACGGTTTTAATGGTCACACTAAAATGTAACAGTCCAGGAATTTATAGGTAAGTCGATTGTGACGTTAGTAGCCCAAATCCGGTAAATAGAATTTGAAGGTCGTATGCATAACCAGCATACTAAATTGTCAAAGCATGATGTCATGTCATGAATAGTAGTCAACAAGTTTTTATGTGTCTGACCTTTATAATTCCAGACGATGATGTCATGGCATGAATAATGATAGAAGTCAACAAGTCTTTATGTGTCTGACCTTTATAAGTCCAGACGTTGACGTCATGTGTTTTGATGTTTACCGGACTTATTGTGGTTACAATCGTCCTCTCCCCGCGTTCTCCAATTTATATAAAGACTGGCATTCACACTCACGAACTAACAGTTAAAAATTGTGTTTGTGATAGGTATGTTTATTTATATCATTCTTACCATTATATAATCATTCATTTATTATCTTCAACGTCCCAGCCGCCTCATTATTATTATATAGTGGCAATTACTTCATACTCATTTCAGACATAACATCGATTATAATGTGTGGATACTTTTCCCCATATTTAACCTCAAAAATGAAACGAGATACTTTCTCAAGCTCCTTTATTACACATCTAACATTTTGCAACATTACATCAAATACAATGATATAAACATGTTTCCTTGGAGGTAGGCGGTCCATCAATGTGTACAGAATAGTGGTCTGGGTGCTGGATGCTCATAACATGGAAGTTTTCCTTGTAAACCTACATCTTTCTGGTAATGAGTAGGTAGCTTATTCCAAATTTGTCCCAATTCGTGTGTGTAGACTCTGGATTTTAGAAATGATATTGGGATATAGTGGAAATCCTGTTCACGTAAAGATATAAAAGATCCATCCTTTTCATGCAAATCCATAACTTCGGAACTTTTATTAATTACACACTTCACAATACGTAGTTTTGAGAGAAGGTTTAAAAAATACTCCACAATCATCTTGCTCAATCACAATTTCTAAATGAAATAGATTAATATGTGCCACTGTCAAATATTTATATCTCTTCACCTTTGCGTTCCATATAAAGAGGAGGGGTAACATGATAAGATTCTTACCTTTAAAACATGTATGGAGGAGTATTAATTAAATGTTGTAAATAAAAACAAAATTTAATACATTAATAGTTTTATTTACTGAAAAATATTATAATCCATATTATAAAAAAACTTTTGCTTCACAATCTAATTTTAGCGCATATACGTTATATACGGCACATATACACTGCTCTCTGTCATGAAATTCACACATCGGAACTTCCGATCCTGTCGAAATTGTCAAAATTCCGACACATTGAATTGTTAAGTGTTTTCACAACGGAGTCATTTTCAACGAATTGTTTGATATAATTTGATTTCTCCAAACCTCGCACATACACTCTATCAAAATTTGTGGTGATTTTACGGATAATCAGTTGATGGTGTATATCCTACCCCTCAATGGATGCAGTGATGAAAATTCATTAGCCATTCAGCGTTTCGCTTATCTTTTCTTGAAAGCAACTTATAAGGTATCGGAGGTTCAAATACGAAATGACTTGTCTTCCAGTCATACGTTAATGCTGCTAACTCCTTTGGTATGAATAATCCACCAACTCGAAAACCTTGAACATCAACTATGATGTACTTCATTGTTACGATAGTCGACACTGACTAACGTTTTGACTACGATAAATATATTTATAAATAATATCGCTACTACCTATTTTAATTGTTACCTCCTAGGTTTATAATAATTGGCTAACTATCTTCGTTAATGGGGAATATTGGAATCCGCGGTGGTTCAGTATTAAACAATAAGCAGCTGTATTCTTAGGAACAATCTCACTTGTAGTAAATTCAATTCTTATTTCTACACCGCTTTTATGCAACGCATCCTGCTGATGTGTACAATCGATACCTATAAATGGAATCTTATCTTTAAATTCGGAAGGTTTAAATTTAGGTTCACTGTCGACAACACCGTAATAACGTTCCTGGAAACGAATATACATATCGTATAAAATTGCGTGGTGATTATTTTTAAAATCGATGTTTGTTATCATGTGGGAATCACACTCCATTCAAAAATACAGTTAAATTGGTTAAGTTAATATTATCGAATTGTGCCATATTCTTCTTGAGTTGACCATTTCTATCAGTTTGAAAACCGATAATTATAAATCTTGGAGTTTCTGTATGTGTTGCAGTTTTCACAGACCAGGAGTGTTTGGTGCTTTCCGGTAGAGATGGATATTCATGCATTTCCCAACTTCTAAAGGGTAATTCAATTTCAGAATGTTTCCCCGCTAACATTGTTAATAGAAGTTGCTCTTTTAAACCCACATATACATGCGGAACACGCCACATAATCTTTTCAATGGTTATAGGTAAAACTACGAGAGCTGAAGGTGAGTCATCACCTAAAAACGTAAGAACAGACGCATGAAAAAGCACTCTGTTTCTTTCTAACGCACGGGAATGGTCTGTAACGTATCAGCAAAATAACAGCTGGAATCGATGACTCACCTTCAGCTCTCGTAGTTTTACCTATACATGTACTTTATCAACTGTATTAATGGTAGGCACAACAGTTGCGAATAATGCATCACTATCATCATTAGCTCGTATTAAAACCAATTCTTGTCTTGCATTAAAAATAATTTTTCGTTAATCTTCGGCCAGACCTAATAACGATTTCAGTGGGACACATACATTAAAATTTCCCATACTATCTACAATATCAGCCTTTCTCATTCTTATCAAATCATTCGGTGTGTATGAGAAATAACCCTTCATTAGAGAGGTAAGTCCAACATTTCGTACAGAATCCACTTGAACTCCATTTAAAAGATATCGAATATCGCTAAACAAAAAGGCTACAGGGTTGCAGATAAATTTTGTCCCTTTGCTAACTCCTTCCACAGTACCATCAGCTTTCTTTACCGCAACCTGCACGGATCCAGCGTCCTTAAGCACATTCACCCGTCCTTCTACGTATATAACTTTCACCTGGGATTGTAAAATTATCAATTTTGGGTACAGTAATTCGTATCTCGTCGCTGTTGTTAAAACTCTGTGATCATAATGTGATCATAAAACTCATAACTCCCAATGGAATTATCGATTTTCATCTTCTCCATAACACTTAATATATCCATGTTTCAACGTGTGCTATATCCTAATTTCTGAAGAAATGTCTTATTGATCCTTTCTTATGCTTTAATCGTTTCTGAAAAATAATACTCATACTACTCTTGAACTTCCCTTAGATGTACTCGAATAGTGATTTCTTCTCTCTCCGAATTTTACAATTCTCCCGTGCTGATCCAATATCTTCACCGATATATTAGTTATATCTTTTACACCTACAGGCAGGTAAATAGGCGGTTGCGGATTTTCAATAATCTTAAATCCTGGAGGAACGTTGGGAAAAAAATGATGTAAAACGTGAACTTGTTGCCCGTTGATGTAAGAGCCGCTAACCAAATTACAATAAATCGGTAGAGCGTTTACAGCATTAATATTTACTCTGTGATCACCAATTTCGTCGTTATCCTTGTCAAGTCTCCTCCTTTTAAACCCCAACAACGGACCAATAGAGCGATCTTTTTCAAAGTGTAGATTTTCGGAACTTCTCTAACTCGTTGCGTATTCGGATTTCCTTGAATTTTTCGGGTTGATTTTTTACCCTTCATTCGTTCTGAGATATATTCGGCGATATCATCCACATCATATGTCCCGTAGGTAATTCAATTTTCTCATCATTTTCACCGTAATGGAGTAATTTATTATCTTCTGCCATTAGCTATTGAGTTATACGCATAAAAATTCAAGAAATATACAATATTATCCATTCTTTGAACAGCACATCCTCAGTAGGACCAGATAACTTATCGACAAGGGTTATTAAGGGGTGTGCTCTCTCTGTATGTTATCCAATATCTGTATTGATAAACCATTGCTTTCAAATCGGTGTGTTTCCGCAACATCTCAAGCGAGCAAATGTGATTCCGATATTTAAAAAAGGAGAAAAAAGTCAGATGTCAAATTACAGACCGATAGCGTTGTTGTCTGTACTTGGGAAAATATTTGAAAAAGTAATACTTAGCAGAATGCTGTCTTTCTTACACAAGTTTGCTCTAATTTCACCATCACAGAGCGCATATATTAAGGGAAGATCCACTACAAGAACTATATATATGTATTAGTTTAATAAATTATATTATCGTAGATTTGATCCGAAGATGGGGACAAGAGCCCCGAAATCGATTATCAAGCACTAACGTTTTGAATAAAACGACACTTCCATATTGATATCCTTTTATTTTATCTTTAACATATATATGGCCCTTGAGGATGTGCTGGACAAGCTGAATGAGAGGAGGCATGTCGCTGGGCTATTCATGGACTTGTCCAAAGCATTTGATAGCGTGCACCACGATATTCTTATGGACAAACTGGAGACGATTGGATTTCGTGGAAGAGTTTGGACCCTTCTGAAACCGTATCTGTCAGACAGAAGCCAAAGGGTAATTCATACGAATGACGAAGGTGAGTTGATGAGTTAAGATTGGCAACGAGTCATAAGGGGTGTTCCACAGGGGTGTACATTCATATTGTACATTCTATATACCAATGATCTATCCTTAGTAACAGACTATCCGGTCGGAATGTTCGCAGATGATACGTCAGTGATAGTCAACGCTCAATCAAGAGAAGAACTAAGTGAAGAAATTAAGACCACCATATGCACTTTTGAGAACTGGTTCGAACTACACAGCTTAAAATTAAATGTCAATAAAACTAAAATAATCAAATTCAATATAACGAAAGAAAGTATGCTAATGAATATCGAATACAAGGGATCACAACTGACATCTGAGGAGGAAGCAAGTTTCCTTGGCATAACAGAGGCCCCTGCCTTACCTGGAAACAACATATAAATAAGTAAGCTAAACAACTAACCGGATGTGTATATGCTATTAGGACTATTGCTGGTGTAGTCAATGAAGATGCGGCACCTACTGCATACTATGGCCTGGTCTACTCCATAATAAGCTATGGGATCATGTTCTGGGGAAATTCATCAGAAGCACTGCGACTTTTTAGATTGCAAAAATCTTGTATCCGTAATATCTATAAACTAAAAAAACGTGAGACTAGCAAGAATATATTTAAAGTGAAAAATATACTTACTGTTCCATCTATATACATCAGAGAATCATGTATATTTGTCAAAAAATATTACGAGGAACTCTTTGCCATTTTTGAAACGAACCATCAATACTCAACAAGAGCAAGAAAAGCAGCATGCCTGAAGATCCCACAAACGAGAGTGCATAAAGTGTATCAAGGGGTCGTGGTGCAGCTCCTCAAGCTATATAATCGGCTACCACCTGAACTGAACAAACCATCTAATAGGTCATTTAAGAAAACTAGTGATTGCACATTGTTCATAGATGTTGTTTTTTTCTTTTTTGTTTTTGTATTGACGCATTCAATGCTATTTTGCTTTTTTTGAATAACGATTGATTAAACTTTTTAATATACTTCAACAAATGTACATTTGTTAACGGTTGATGGGGAAGAGATCTCATTAGTTTTTTTAATTTGATGATAAATACAAGCCACATCCTTCTTTGTACGGTTTTATATAATACCCACTACCTACAATCTTCTGGACCTCCATGGCGCGATTATGTCTCTGAGCTTCTTGCAACTGTTCTTTAGCCATTTTAGCCGCATTTACAGACTTTGCTATTGCAGCTGCTCCACCTCCCAACGAACCCAATGCTCCGAATGCCGCAAATAATGGTATCAGAGGATGAAAACCCCCCGTTTTAGGGATTTGAATTATCCGTTGTCGTGGAGAGGATAGTTTTTTCTTTTTGAGAGTTTCATACGCTATCTTTAGATTTGCTAATAAACTTCGCTTCTTACCGCCGCAAGAGAGCGCTTTTCGCGCCACTTTCATTGCTTGTGTAAAAGTTAGTGCTGCTCCTACCTTCCTTCTTCCTTTAGACACTTTTTATTCCCTCTGCTAACTCTACGACGAGTAACTCCCATACCAAATTTTGTTTTCGCTTTCATTATTGCCGCTATGGGTGATGCTGCCAATTTTTCTCCAAATTTCTTAGCGTCTTTACATTTTATTCGATCAACTGCTTTCTCGTATAACTGATTGTCAGCTTTATGTCGATGGGTCAATTCGTCACTCACTGAATATGAAATATCGTGCCCCTTGCAAGCTTCATCCAAAACGTTCACACCCCTGTGTCCCTTATTCAACCTTTCTTGAAGCTTGATTCCTGGTCCACAAAAATTGTATCCAGGTATATGGAGTACAAATGGGAGCTTATTAATTATTAATGTATTGATAAATCCGCGACCTGTCCGTTTTGGTTTCCGACGATAACTAATAGTGTACCCGATAGCTGTCAGCATTTCATACTAAAGATGTTGTTACACCGTGATTTTGACCAAAGTACTCCAACCTGTCTTCGCCTTCCAACATAGTCCGCGGGTGACCTCAGCTTGCTCTTCTCATCGGAGAGTGGGGTGGGTGCAACAATGTATTCACACGGGTAACAGACAGGGCGCCACACAGTCTCACCCAGATGCGGACAATTGGACTGTGTCAATTGGTTGGGAAAATGGAAGGAGACTCGACAGTGAAACAAGCAAATGGTAGCCAAAAATTTATTGTCAATGAGGGTTTCAAAATGCCTCACACATTTATCCATATATATTCCCAACAAGCGAAAAAAAAAATTAACGGGTGCCAACACGCAAACCGAAAACGTGGCAAAAGTAGTCGCCCGTTCTATAATCAAGTTCAGACGTTGATCACACTTCCGCAGTACAAACTCAAAACGTAAACAATTCAAGTGATAACAAACCAAAAAAAAAATATAATATCAACCGCAATTGTCAACGTCGGACGCAGAAGGACGCGTTGAATTAAAATAAAATACCAGCGCTGCAGATGTAATTGGCCAAATACACGTAAGCGTGACACGGTACTGCGTGTCGTAAGATTGAACACACACAAGCGTTGACTAAATCGTTGATTCACAAAAAAAAATAAAAATATACACTGAAATGTCCTGAAGGGAATTGTTAAAGTTTACAAATTAAATAGCAAAATTTATTGAAAGTTTAAACTACGGTCAGGTCAGGCGATATCAAGCCAAGTGCCCGCCTGAACCGATTCAATTTATAGAACAAGTTCAGATACAAGAATGCCCAAAACTATTAAATGAAACCAAAAATAACAAACAAATGATAACACAAAACGTAGCGTTAACTTGTGCCTAGGCAAAATAATTCAAACAATGAATCTAAACAACCAACGTAGGCACTCCGAACCAAATTGTCCGTTGTTGACCTCGGAAGAGGCTAAAATGTGTGTCCACGGCAAATAATCATATGCAAGACCTACTTGAGCGATCCCTTTGGGGGTTATGGTCGAGTTACACGAAAAGGATATATTCCCCAGCGGCCTCCGTTCCAACTTGCAGGCTTCGGCAACGGGAGCTGCTGTCCGACGTACAGTATCGCTGCGTCGTCGGCTTCCGGAATTATGTTCAATCACATCAACCCAGTCTTCCAAGTGTAGACAACCGACCGCTGACCAATACTCGTCTGCCGGGCACAACCTCCAATAGAATAGCCAATCCGAAAGTCAACAACCTCCTACAGGAAACGTTCGGTTCCAAGACAAAACATTCGGTAACATCACAAAATCTTCGGTACCCTCACAAAATCTTCGGTACCCTCACAAAATCTTCGGTACCCTCACAAAATCACTAAAAACGAGAATTCGCCAACAATTACCAAAGGATCAAGATATAACGCAAAGTACATACCCCTTAAGGATGTTAGGCGGGAGTAAACGTGGTGACAATCGGTGCTGAGTAGAATCCACAAACAGTGTAGGCTCAAAGAATGCCAAATACCAAGAACCAATCTCTTATCTCCCGAATGCACGGTTCGACGCTGTTCTTCAATCAATCCCAACAACAGACGACGAAAATTGAGAGATTTGGCTCAACAGACTCCAATTGATCACAAAAAAAGGCAACTAGAGCTCAACAAGCAACACGTCTAGTTAGCTTCAAAGACAAAATTCAACTGTCCCGACAAATTTGCTCGAATCGCCCATCTCAACCTATGTGGAAAAAATTATGCGACGACAGCGACAAATGCGGCGGGAAGGGGGAACTAACAAAAATTCAACGCAAAATCTTAATTAAACTAACGATTTCATTGAATTACGAGACACTACTCATTAATCACCTGGGGCGTCGGTTAACAACAAGAGTAGCCATAAACTGATGTGAAAAAGAAAGTCGAGTGACACTAACAAAAAAATGACCTAACTAAGGAAACGGGTAATAATGCCACAAATTAAGAAGCAAACAATCAACCAGGGGATGCACTAGGTAGGGAACATGACCAGACAAAGTAAGAAACAAGACAATTGACTCGGAATGCGAAGAGTAAAGGAAAATTGACATAAACATGAATTGCCGGCCATGTGCGTAATGTTTGGAATACCAAACTTCCAGAACTGAAACTTATACAAACAATACCTCGACGCAACCAGGCCACTTGCACAAAAAGTGGTCAATAATCAAAGTCTAATTAACAGAATACAATCCCACCATGCACATGAGCAATGCATTGAGCACCACTACTGGGCAACAGATGGAGCCACGGGGATCTAACTTGAATTAAATATTTCGAATATGAATACATGGCCTAGTTGATCATTTAACTCCTGTCACAACGTGACAATGTCTACCAACAACTTGAATTATACAGCGCACAGATTAAAGATTTTTAATCTGTGCGGTTCTAACAAATATTTCGTTAAATTTTATCCGTGCTCAAAATCCTGTTTTTAAATCTTATACGATCCATCGCACACAGTTCCCACATTCGTTTTCGACTGTTTCGGTATGCGAATTCCCAGATATGCAAATAATTAACCTTATTATTTTCCTCACAGATTTGTACATGTTTCGCACACTCCTTCATTTTAAAATAAAGTATTCAATGGGGAGCATTAAATAATAAATAACTTATTTTTTTGTTTGCTATAACAATTTATTAGTAAACATATTACATCAGAAACTAACTATAATCAACTAACTATAATCAACTAACTATAATCAACTAACTACACATAGAATTAATACGAATATAAGCAGTATCTTTGGTATGGGTATAAATGTTACGTCATTAACATTTTACGTACATCAAAGTCGAACTGTAACTTCTCGACCAAATTTCAAAAATTCTTTCATGGTAAAGAATTGTTCTGAAAGTCCACCATAAATTACGCGCGATATATTAGTTAATAAGTCACCTTCCATTGAAACGACTGCATCCATGATCTGGTAATAATACTCTTTCATATTCAATGAATTTAAATATTCTAAACGGGCTGCAATAATTCCTTTACATCTCCACATTTCCAGAACTCCATCAAGTGCTAAATATAACCATTCATCTCCACGTTCAATTTTCAACACCTTTTTGTAGTTCTCAATCCAATCACAACTGATGTTAAACCCATGATGTTGCATTACGGGGCAAGCTTCCTGAGTTTGCATGTTTATTAGATATTGAGTAATCGTTTGCTCATGTTTCACAAATTCCCTCCACTGTTCAGCAGTAAAGGTAATACTCTGTCGTGTTCTTCCAACCAAACGTACAACCGGGTAAAAATTTGACTCGATCTTCAATCCAACAGCTAAAATTTTTGTCATACTTTTGTTTAACAAATACGAATGTTGGCAGATCAACGGCATCGTTTTCCCATCGTTAACTTCTACTACGGTCACTTGTTGCATCATATTCTTATGGATAGACCCATCAGTGGACGGTGAAGGTACCATATTTGAATGTGAAGGTACCACCTTTAAATCTGCAAGGGGTCATCTTCTTCGGAACTTCATAATTTCCCTCCCCGGTATTCGACTTCTTCGGAACTTCCATCATTTTCCCTCTGGAATATGAATTCTGCACTGCTGTTGATGTCACTAAAATGTTTAATACAAAAAAATTTACCTTACTGCACTCACAACTTATTTCTTAACTGTTTACGCTCACGATACCCCACCACTTTGATTGTGCGTGCGTGTGCGTGTGTCCACAAGTTACCTCTCCATCCACTATTTTTTTCCTCCGATCTTTTAATTGTAAGCTGATTTTAAAACTCCTCTTCGTGTGTAATTTCATAACCTCTCCTCATTTATTTCATGCTCAAGTTACATACCTCCTCCAAAATTTATTTGTAAGCTGATTTCGTACTCCTCTCGTGTGTGTTCCTGTGTAATTTCATAATCCCTCTTCCGCAAACAGCGTTTTTTTTTTCACCTCCTTATTTATTTAGTCATCAAGTTACATACCTCCTCCTCCTCTTCGTGTGTTTATGTGTAATTTCATAGCTCTTCCGCCTTCAACATCCAGCCGATTCTAGAACCTCCTCCTTGACCTTGGTGGGGGAGGGTCAAGGTCAAGGAGGAGGTTCTAGAATCGGCTTTCTACCTCTACTGGTGTCTCGACGTGGATTCTGAAATTGTTGGTTTCTTCCGGGGACGTCCTCTCCGACGGATGGGTTCAATAGACGTTGACTGGATCCGGCGCAGTGATGGTGTAGGGGCGCAGTGCTGAGGGGAGGTATGTTCCTAGTACTTCTTTGGGTTGCTCGAGGGATGCTATCTTAAAGCTGCAGGGCCCATGCGGTTCCACGATGACGTAGGGGCCGTCTCGTCGGGGAGCAAATTTGGAGATCCTCTTCTTTTGAGCCTGGCTGAGGATGTGGGTGTCTACCCATATGTGGTCTCCGGGTTGATACTCCGGGCTGGGACGTCGATGCTGGTCTGCTCTGGTCTTTCGAGCATCTTGCGCTGTGGCCTGATTCTCTTGGGCGAGCTGGAGGGTATCCGCCATTCGCAATAGTCGGGGGGTTAGTTCGGGAATGAAGTTCTCCGACTGGATGATGGTGCGGAAGTCATGCTGTACCTCTAACGGCGAACGCAGCTCTCGGCCAAATGTCAGATAGGCTGGAGTGCAACGGGTAGTTTGGCAACTGGCTGTATTCAGCGCAAATCTGATGGCTGGTAGTTTCTCGGGCCATTGGTCGTGACGGTCTCCCAGCTGCATGGCCAATTGGATCTTCAAGTCGCGGTTCTTCCTCTCCACAGCATTTGCGGCGGGGTGATAGACGGGAGTGAACGCTTGACTGATTCCCAGGCAGAAAGTGAGCTTCTGCATGATGGAGCTGATGAACTGGGTTCCGTTGTCACTGATAATTCGACGGGGGATTCCATATCGGAGGCAGATTTCGTTGATTATGGTCCAGGCGCATTCTTCGGCGTTCGCTTTTTGAAGGGGGAACAACTCAGTCCACCTCGGTGCGGTATCCTCGATGATGAGGATCCAGCGGTGTCCCTCCGGTAGGGGTCCAAAAAGGTCAACTGCCACAACCTCGAACCGCTGGCGGAGTCTGTAAAAGTCCTGCTGGTTTCATGTTGCTGGGCTTGTATCGGTGGCAGGTTGTACAGTTCTGCACATAGGTCATCACGGCTCGCCTAATGCCGGGCCAGTAATTGTGTTGGAGGATTCGTTGGAGCGTCCGGTCTACACCGCAATGACCGGCTGTGGGGGCGTCATGGTATTATTTTAAGATGTCGGGTTAAAGAGAGCTGGGTATGATCAGCTGTGCTTCTTCGTTATCGTCAGACGGAGTGTATCTGTATAGAACTCTCTGTCACTAGGTATCCTCGAGCTGTCCACCGAATGGTATCTTCGGGGTGGTTCTCCTCGAAGGCATCCAGGATCTTCACTTCCGGATCGTTGATCTGTGCTTCCCCCTAATTGCCTTGGCTCCTTTGACGGGGAGATCGATGGCGATAGTGCAGATGGAACAGTGTTCTTCTGAACCTATGATGGGTCGGGAGAGTCCATCGGCGATGACATTGGCTTTTCCTGGGGTGTAGCAAATATGCAGGTTGTAGGGTTGTAATTGCAGGGACCATCGGGCCGGTCGTCCGCTTGGTGACTGGAGGGTCATAAGCCAGTTAAGGGGTTGGTGATCGCTGATGGCGATTACCGAAGTCTCTTCTAAGTATCCTCGGAACCGGGAAACGGCCCACACGACAGCCAGAGCCTCGCGTTCTGTGGTTGAGTAATTCTGCTCGGCCTTGGCGTACTCGATCGGCCTCACGTCTGCAAGAAGAGTTGCATTTGGAATTTTGGTATCCCGGTGGAGGATATTTCAAGGACCAATTATTGCAAGAAAATATACTCGAGCTGCTGTATGTTTGCACAACTACCTACTAATGTGGGATGAAACAGACAAAAGCAAGGACAGAAATACTGTCCTTAATAAAGATTACACAATGGTAATCTTTAGTTAGTTTTAACTGGTACTGTTACAGGTATTATAGAATTAGCCGAGTGACGTGAACAACCGTCAAACAGACTGGGCAGCAACAATGCCAAAAAAAACTACTTTGAAGTTAGAAATCATCTATCCCAGTACTTCTTAAGTGAAGAGGGCCAAGTGTGCTGGCAAGATACTTATATAGCAAGGGGTACAAAGCGCCGACATACTTAAATTTTCTTTAGTTTCATTAGTTTGTTTATGTATTATTTGAACTACAATAAATATTAACGAAAAGGTTATTCTTTATTCGCTGTCCTCGAAATCCATCATACTAGAAAATACATTTTTTTAAAAGCCTTTTTCTTTTTTTCGCTTCTATTTTTTTTTGTAGAAATGATGTCACTGACTAATAAATAAAAGACGTAGATACTTCCAATGTTACTTATAATTCGTTCTTGTGGCTACATGTTTCGAGAAACCATATTCTCGTCTTCAGGCCGCGCTACGATAAATAGACATAGTTTTAACAATTTGCACTACATACGGTTTGAACGGCATCAATATCGATAATTACCGTCAGTTGCTGTGTCGAAATTTAAAGGGGACGTCATGTGGTCAATCTTTGGGGTTATGTGCAATGTCGATGAAATATTTCCTTATCACAGGTCTAATTATCTATTCTAAAAATAAGTTATACAAACAAATAAATAACATTTAGTTTACGAACATACTGAGGACATTACCTTAATCAAACTTAACAATTAATTAATTTCATGCGTCTACTGGACAAGACAAATGCGTAACACGTTTAATATATCAGGTTATGTGTACGCGTCAGCTATAGCGAGAGTACACTAGTCGCCGGAAGATGGTGCTGAGGGCTCTGTACAGCGGGTGTTTTTAAAAAACACAGAAACATTCTATGTGGATTTACTTCGATTATTTGATTTAACAGCAGGTCTGGTGCCTTCAGGTAGTGCTTTGTTATCTGAAGCTTTGTTATCACTGACTGCCCAAAGTATCTTCGTCCAAAGAGGGAGCACTAGGCGGAGTGTCTTTTCTAAGCATTTTTGCCGTTACATTCCTCATGCAGTCGCCCATCTCCGACAATGTGGATGCAATCACATTTTATTCGCCTTTTATTCGATGGGGTTTCAGAATGACCCGAAGCTTCTGACGGTGATGTTCGCTCTCCAAAAACGGTACATGCGACAGCAATACGCTTGAACAACCCTCACTGGAAATGGGCTCTTCAATTTCTGTGGGTTCCGATAGTAGTCTCCGTATCTAATCCACTTCTTTGAAAATTGGAATTTGTTCTGAAAAACAAACTTTAAAATATGCAAAGTATAAATATAGCTACCAAAGAATACTTCTTCCTAAATAAAATATATGAATCAAGCCATTTCAGACCTTGTAAATAAAAAAATAAGCTTTCGTACCGATGTGCACCATCTAAACCTGAGACGGAGGGGAACTGTCACGGTTCCTAACCACCGTACTAAATTGTTTCAGCGATCCTTCCCATACTGTGTCGCGTCGTTGTGGAATTCTCTCCCGTGTGCATTAAAAGAACTTTCAAGGTCCACCTTTAAAAACGCATATAGAAATAGGGATGGACGGATATCAGACGATGGTTCGCTGTCAGTCTGCGGTTTGTCCCTGCTGGACAACTATCTGATTTAGTTTATGCTTTTTCTGCTTTCAGAGTAAAGGTTTTTCTGTGGTTTTCCTTTACTCCCTGGCGAATGCTGAAAGCCAAACAACTTAAGACGTGCCACAGACGCGGGCCATAATAATGATAATTCGGGCCTGCCGATGCCCCCGTAGTGGCGAAAGCTGTTGGGGGATGTTAAGGCGTGGATTATTATTATTATTATTATTATTATTATTATAAATATGTAAAATGTGATTAGTTGTTCAATAAATCATTTTGTATTGTATTGTATTGTACTGTAACCACTCCCACTCTGGTTTTTCCTGTGTCCCGCTTCCACTAGGCTGCTTCGTGTTTCGTTCCCTCACATACTTCTCGCGAAGGTACTTCCAGCAAGTTTGAACACCTTCCGCTAATAGCATATAAGTATATTATTTTCTTTTATTGTTGCTATGTTTTACATCTTACCCGAATAGCCTTCGAGAAGTTGTCCCATCTCCTCTCAAGGATTTTGCCTTCTTCGGATGTCTTTAAAATCCGACCGTCTCTTGTCGTACAGGTGAGGGTAAGTACCCACCAGTTGGATTAGCTGTCCGTCATTCATGATAGAAAAATCCCAAACTCATCAGTTGCAGCAAGACTACTAAAAACTGAGGTTATGATTCGGTTCACCGAACTGCCAAAACGAGGGCCTCTGATTGGTGCAATTAGTACTCGTATTCTGCTAAGTTGAAGATGAACGAACATTTCCGTACGCTACGTTAATTTTCTTTACGTAAAGTTGAATGTAAACCAACACATTTAATTCAATGAAGTTCAACTTTCGCTAATTTTTAATTTTTCGTGCGCTAGTTTAAGTTAAGTGGATGTAAACGATACTTTACAAGTACACTGTTAGTAGAAATTACACATAATATAACTGGTTATTTGTTGCCACAAAAAAATGGAATGTAAAAATGAAAAAATGTAATTAATGACATGAAATGTGTACAATCTACGTAACTCAAAGTACTATACATAAAAAATGTAATGAGGATTTTCCATAAAAGTATGTAACTGTGTTTTTACATCAAATATGTGAATGCGTGTTTACACATTCATGTGTAACTTACATTCAAATGTGTAACAGTTTACAGTTTATAAGTGGAATAAATACTTACGGTATATGTATTCACATATACAGTAGGATGTATCGCAAAAGCGCTTTTTTCGAATTTCAAAATTTCAAGTCGATAAAAAGTTGTCCCTATGGACCCACAAATACCACAAAAAAATTGGCGTAATTGAAAAATATTTAGGTCTCCCGCAGAAAGCCTAAAGTTTATAATTTGCTTTAAGAATTAGAATTTTTTTATCAATGAAATATTAAGTTAATGTTCCTTTTTCAAATACAAAAAGTTTACCATTTTCGTATAATTTAAACAATGTGGTTAAATGTTGATAAAAGTTTGTCATTAAATTTTTTGTCATGTGCGGACATGTGGGCTTTGAAAAAGAAAAACTACTTAATATTTCATTTAAAAAAAATATGAAAAAAATCGAATTTTTAAAGGAAATCATAAAATTTAGGCCCTCTGCGGGAGACCTAAATATTAATCAATTGGGCCAATTTTTTAGGTGGTATATGAGGGTCCATAGGGACAACTTTTTATCAACTCGAAATTTTAAATTTCGAAAAAAACGTTTTTTCGATACACCCTAATATGCAGGTTAAACCAAAATATTGAGCCACGTTGATCTAATGTATGTATGTATGTATGTATGTATGTATGTATGTATGTATGTATGTATGTATGTATGTATGTATGTGTGCATTAGGCCGTAGAAGAAATGAATAAAGTGCGTTTACGGGTCCGATGCCAATCATACTATATTCTCATATTCAATACGAGCATTTTCCAGTTTGAATTTTGAAAATCCGTTAAGAAATGCGTTCTTGAACTATTTTAACATCCACGACGCACGCGACCTAGACGGGCGCTCGTAATATGCGTAACCTATGTCAACCGCGCGCGTTTCGGATGGGTGTTAAAGATAGCCCGCGATGTTTAAATTAGTTTAGCATATAAATTAAATTATTGTACGCATAATTTATGAATTTAAACTAATAAAAGCTATTAATTAAAGGTACATTTGAAAAAAAAATCAAGTGGAAAACGCAAATAAAAATAAAATAACTATTGAATAACTATTGAGTTAGAACAAACTTAATTTAAACAGTTGAAACTAAACAAATGAAATGAAATAATTAAGATGTGTTAATCTTCTTGTGGATCATCTGCAAATATATCTTCTGCTAACTCTTCTTCGATTGTTTCCGAGTTTCTGAATCGGTCGATTGCAATAACGGCTCCTCTCAACGTCTGGATGTCATGAACCCTTGGGATATTTTTTGCATATTTTACTAATGCAACTGCACGTTCCGCAATGTAATTGATGCAGGTTAGTGATGAAAGCCGACTTTTTGCAAATTCCATTTGGTCCGAATCGGCACCAACCCAATATTTGATCGGAACTTCCAAAAACTCCGTTTCAACTCTAAGAATTGAAAATATATCTAACGATTCCTTTGATGCAAAATCACAGAGCTTCAAGCTTGGTATCAGATTAGCCTCGATAGTAATTGTGAAAGGTTTCACTACATATTTGGGCTCATCTGATTCCAATATTGCTAATCGAAGTTCTTCTCGGTCCTCTATCGATACGTTTGGATCAAACAGAGCCAACGCAATCAACATAGCATCCAAATACCTGTAAAACAAGTACAAAAAAATGTTGATATGATAGATGAATTAATAAGAAAATTGTTTGGATTCTTACCAAAGATGATTTAGCATTTTGTTGATTCATCAGCCAACGAATCATCAAATGACTTATAGCGATAACACGTTTTGAGGAATTGTAAATCGTTATTTGGGGCCAACAACGTTTTGGGTGTTTTGAGCCAAAAGTAAACATAATTGAACACAACAAAAGTGGCAAATCGTGTCATATTCTTCACTTCAACTTCACTTAATTCAAAATGCTCCCGAAAAAAATACATCTTTAAAACGTAAAGGATCCGTGCCATCCACCTTGCATTCGAAACGCCGGAAGGACGACGAAATTTGAAGTCAAAAGTGCCGTTTAAAAACATCAAAGAGAGTTCGATGACTTCACGATAATCTTTCCGGATTTGCTTGTTCATAAGAAGGCCCTTGAGTTGCACAATCAATTGCGATGATCGATCGGAAAATCTATCAGGATGTCTCGTTCGGTTGACGCAGGCCTTGATAGTGTCCCAGCTATTTTTGAAACGAAGGAGTAGATCGTTTGTGGGTGCTGTAGTGTTACCGAATACATGTTTAAATAGAGCACCTAAAATAACTTCGTAAACATGATGTCTGCATGCCAAATCGATAAACTTCTGTTCCGGAAACTTGCTTTTGATGTTGACCAGTGCACCGTTCAATGAGCCAGTGTTGGTTTTGGTTGTATCGAAAGAAAATGCCACGATTTCAGTGCTGAGGTGATAACGATCGATCGATCTCAGAACAGCTTCCGCGATGTTCTTGCCGGTTCCAGGTATCTTCTTTCCATTTTCATCGATCAATTTTTCAACACCAATCACTTCAGTGAACTGTCCGTAAGAAGCCGAAACCATCATGTACTCTATCCATTCGTTTTCCTTGAAGCTTTTGCCGTCAAAGTGAATAACAACAGTGTCCATTTTAAAGTTAGCAATTGCTTCTTCTTGACACATGATTCCTTGTTGCTTCCGTTTTGCGGATAAAGTATGATGGCTCACAACAAAGTTAAGTGATGACAAGTTAGCTTGTTCGATGAAAAGCTGGATGATGGCAGCTGCCGCCCTAGACGAAATGTTCTTGCATCACAAAGTTGACAAAATCTTGTCGTAAACACTTCGAACCGCTTGTTTGGATGAGATCCAGTTGTGAAGTCAGGATCTGAATCTTGTTGATCTGTTCTGGAAATCCTGAATTCATGATGTTCGGTTTCAGCTGCTGCACCAATTTCATCGCAAGTCTCGTACTCCATATATGGGTCGTATTCGGCGTATTGGTTTTCATGGAGATGTTTCCTTTTGGTCATCTGTTTGGCATTTTCTTTATGTCTCTGGAGTGATATGTGATCGACATCTTCAACCGTTCCAATCCGTCTGTTCGATCGCTGTAACTCAAGAAAGCGAAGGGCTTCATCGTGAACTTGGGCCGGATCAATTAGAAGAGAGATGTCATACATTTCCTTTAATGATTCAAGAAATACAAGTTCTTCTTCTCTCACATTCAATTCCTTCTTGACTTTTGCTTTCAATATCTTGTATTCATCAACCAGTTTTTTGATTTCCGACTTGATCCGCTTTTCTGAACAAATTGGAATCGTTGTTTTGGACCAAATGGATTTCAAATTTCTTCGGAGTTCTAGGAAAGCTTCATTCATTGTGCACGTTTTTCTACATCAGTCAATCGGATAAATTCATTCAGGATTTCGAACTTCCACGGAAGTTTTTTGGTTGGAAACTGAATCGATGATTGATATAAGTAGTATCCATGAAGGGTAGATGCACCCGATGACCGAAGTGATCGAATAGATGACATTTTATGTTTGTAAGTTACAGTATAGATAACAGTTTTGATTGATTTGAAGTATTGCTTCAAAGTGATTGGAACTGTCAAAACTGACTGACTTTTGTGATTATAATGTAACCTAGACACTAGCAGAGTTGGGCATTTTGTTAATCAAGTGACCGAGTGATGAGTGAAGAGTGAATTAATCGTCACTTTTCGTGAACGAGTGAAGAGTAACACTCTTCACTCATTCATCATGAGTAAAGATTAATTCACTCTTAACTCGTCACTCGCCACATACGCACATGATTGGATTACTCGCCAATCATCAATCATGAGTAATACGGAACGAGTGATGAGTGAAACGTAAATTGAAATTAAAAATAAAAATCGGCGGAATTTATTGAAAAATATTAGATGATTCTTATACTAAGTGATTTTATTTTGTTCGAAGTGATGGACTTAAACCCAAATTTTCTTTCTTACAAAATAAAGATCAACTTTTGCACTCGTATCATAAATGGAACAGATATGACAGCGCTATGTTTTTATCTTTGTTGTCAATAGTAACAGCTGGGCCTGCCGCCTGGGTATCACAATAGTTGTATCACGTTCCTGAACGGTGTTCTTGGGTGTTTTGTGCGTGTTGGAACAGTCAACAGACCTAACATACACTTTACGCTGAATGCTGATGAGAACTGAGTCGGACCGCGTAGACAGACATGTGGTCGGTGTATTGAAGTACCTGTAAAACATCTTTTTACTGTCCCACATATGGTTACTCGCTCAAAAATGATTGACGATTAACGAGTAACGATTGACGAGTAACACTCATTTTGGTGATTGACGAGTGATGAGTGAAATATATACTTTTATGATTGACGAGTGATGAGTGACGATTAATTTCATTAATCTAGAGTGAAACTCATGAGTGATTTAATCGATTAACGCCCAACTCTGGACACTAGACAGTGCAAACAAAATAAGCCCCTCCCCTTAGTAACGCATGCAGAAACGCGCTTGGCGGACATGTTAGGTATATGAGCGATTGTCTTAATCGCGCGCGTCGTGGATGTTTATATAGTTCAAGAACACATTTTTAAACGGATTTTCAAAATTTAAACTGGAAAATTCTCGTATTGAATATGAGAACAAAGTATGATTGGCATCGGACCCGCAAAAGCACTTTATTCATTTCTTCTACGGCCTAGTGTGCATGCAGGATGAATGTTAATAATAACAATAATAACATCAACTTAAATATTTATTAAACTGTAAAGTATAAAACACACTACATTGCAAACATTCTTAACAACATTAGCCTATTTAACTTAATTTATAATATTTGTTAAACTATAAAATATAAATAAATGTTAAGCAGGCCATAATTTACAAGCAAATAAATATCATTCTTTAAAAAAAAATGTACATTCTGAAATTCTTACAAATCAAACGTATGTTGAGGATTAAGGCTATTCACAGTCGTGTAATTTTGAAATTAATTTGAAAACACGCCCCTTTGATGCGGTCTTCTTCAAAGATTTTGTTCCAACATCAGGGTGGATTTTGGCATAATATCTTTAAAAAAATTCCAGTGTATGACTTAATTTTTGAGGGTATTGCAAGTTTGCAATAAAAAATATTCCAAATGCAACGGCAAACGCCATGGTTTTATCGTCGTATATTGTATCATTAATTTCTATGTTTTCCATGAATATTTGACATTTGGAATCATCTAAAAACCACGTATATTACATAGATGTATATTACATAAATCTCTATTCTTACCTGTTTCAAAAACGCATGGGGTAAGTGGCAGGTTATTCTGAAATAAAATTAACGTTTGTAGAATAAAATTGAACGCAGTAGTAATTAATTCAACATGTATGTAATAAGGGATGTATACATACCTTATTGGTATGGAACATATGTTTGATGTCTTCATTAAAATATTTTGCAATTACATTTAGAGATGTTTTATTTTTTTGCCAAAAGAAATAATTTTTTGGCATTTGTCCTTTATATTTCCCACGATTTGGTTAAGATTTACTGACGTCACCTTTTCAAAATGCCAAAAAATTCCCTCCGTTTTGAAAACTGCCGGCCATTGATCTTTAATGTCTGAGATGGATGGAGGAGACAATAAATTATTGAAAAAGTCACGCTGCTGGGCATAACTTTACTTCAAATATTTAAAAAAATGTTCATCATGCACATCCGTTGTTAATAATAATTTTCGTACTTTATCACCATCCTCTTCGGTATTTTCAATTTCTGGATCCCAGTGAGAACATCCAGCTCGAGCATTTACAACCATCTTACAAAGTTTCGCGTTTACTTCTGTAGGCTGTAAAGAGTTTCTCTTATGAGGGCGATTCAAATAGTTGTGCCTGTCTAATAATTTACATGTAGTGCTGTAATAGCCGTCCCCTATGGTAACGCCATCCTCGTCCACATCTCTAAAGACATCCGGATACTTATCGGCCAATTTCCTTGCGGCAAATTTGAACGCCCTCATAGGAATCGTTGTTTTAATTTTCCGCATTTCATTTACCACATGATTAATTATTTCTGTTACAAATCTTCTGTTTTTTATTCCCTTTTCACAGGCATCAATTAAATATTGAGGAAGTGTCAGCCATGGTATTTGAAAATCGGTCCAAAGTATCTCCGAATTTGAAGAGTTGTCGGTTATGAAAGTTATATCACTTAACGTGAAATCACTTAATTCGTCCACAGTGACTGTTGTCGCTGACGCTGTATTGGGCGGAGATTGTATCAGTAATTCTTGGATCGACGATGGACTTGCCCAGACTTCAGTCGTAGTTAAAACCATGAACGTTTCGTCTTTTACTAACCGTAAAACTTCACTGGAATCGATTACAGTGCCGTCCTTTTCAAGCACAATGTGAACAATTTCTTTCATAAATTTTTGTGAAGCTAAAAATAAAGTGTTGATATATACTCCCATGAATGTAGGTACTAAGAAATTTATTATTAATCGTTACCTTTAGATATTAAGTCCTCATATGGGTGAAGTTGATCAACTACTAAGAAGGCTTTATCTCGTCTATCTGACGTCCACACCTTACATAGGATTGACATTTCAATATTGCTGACCTGTGTGCGTGCAGGATGAATGCTTATATAATTTTTATTTAAACTTACAAAAATAATATATACTATGAATAATATATAAACGTCGATAAACTTTAGTATGATACACTAGTTTATATAGTATGACATACATACCAATCATTAACTATCATCTATAAACTAGAAAACAACATTGTATGTATTAATTATTAAACATTTTGAATATGTTTTAAACGTACATGTCTTCTATTTAACTTATAAAAATATGCTTAAAGTTTGCTTAACTCTAGGGCTAAAATAATTACAATGTATTACTTATAAACTAATTTTTCTAGATATTACATTCTGTGTAAGTATGTATGTTATGCAATTGTTTGCTATGTGTTAATTTAAAGGTGATATTTAATGATAAAGAAGCACAGAAGGCAAACAATAATTAGAAATTGGTAAATGGTGCTGACTTAAAAACATAAAGTTTTATTCCCTGTACTGAATACACTAAGAGCGGTTCGTAACGTAATAAGTTAGCAATGGAAACTAAACTAAAAGATCCTTGTTCATTATTTGAAGAAACAAGTTCCTCATAGAGTCCGGTTTCACTGTTCAGGAAAACTGCTAATGAAGGACCCATGTATTAAATATTGGTAAAATCACTATTAATGAACATATTACCATACCTGAATTTCTGTATGCCACCGATCTAGTTACAACCGTGGGCCCTTCTGGAATAGATTGAACTAACTGCCTTAAATAATGTGAAAAGTTTTCCTGAATGTATGGCTCTACGTCGTCAACTATAACTTTATCACAAAAAAAGAGTAGGAAAGACATTGTAGAAGTTGGTGTTTATTTGACAAGGATTGTAAAACATTTATAAAATTTGGACAATGTCTAATAAGATTTTTAAAGTACCTATGTTTACTCTCAAATCTCATGGTCCAAAAATGTCTTAGTGGTCCAAACTTAGTTATTAGATAAGGATAATGTAACAAATAATGATGTTTTGGTCTTAAATTTGTGTTTGGAAATAAAAGTTTCCGATATTCAAAATACTGAAATATTAGATCTCTAAGTATGGCTACATGTCCAATGGATAATTTTAAACCCATACAAATAGTACAAATGTCCTACAATTTCCATACATCATCTGTTTCGTGAAATTTGCCGTAAAGTGCAAAAGGCAATATCATTAGTAATAACATATTCTGTGACGCATTACCAGTTAGTTTGTCACTTTTCCGAATAAGCGGGATGTTAAGTTTACCGTGAGATTCAAATTTCATTTCAGAAAGCTTTATGTTCAAGGACTCATAGGTAATAGTCTTCATTGTAATCATTTTTCTAATTATAAGTGCTAGATCGTATTGCACTACCTTCAAACAAGTCATGGGCAATACAAGGTGGAAGACTAGGATTGCAAATATTGAAATATTTTAGTACGTTTAAAATTGAATTTACCCGTACACCATTAAATGTTTCATTTAATGCTAATGCGGTATTTGAGTCATTGTTATGTGATTCTGCGGTTCTATAGGTAATACGATCGTTGTAAGAAAATGTTGTCAATTCCTTCTTATAACAATATCTACAGGCAAAATTGGAGTTAAAATTTTGAACAAAACCACAAATTTGATGGCTTCCCAAATTATCACCTACTACAGCCATAATTGTACCCTTTATTGTACAACCATTTTCTAAGGTAATGCCAACATTTTCCAAACATTTTACATCATCTATAATACAGCTGAATACTTCATTAAATCCATATTTCTTTATAGTGCGTTCAAAACAAACTGCAACTAATTGAATGCCCTCTACTTTTGATCTATGCCATGGTGATAAATTACCTAACGACATATAAATACCAAATACCTTATGTTTACCTCGTGCTGAACCTAACGGATTACACAACTCGAAACCATCGAAGTATAATATAATCTGAATTGCTGTCGTATTACTCTCAAAAAACTTATTTTTTATGTAGCAACTTCCGTCAGTAAAATTAAAGTAGACCCCATTGATATGTGATGGCGGTTTGCTGTTGAGTACATTAGAAAGATTGAACATCGCTTGCAAAGTTTCTAGAATTGGCACATAATTAAAAAAAACCATCTTTGATGTCCTTATCTTTGATTTGAATTTTTATAGGTGCAACAAATTTAAAATTCCTTTTATAAAAGTTCAATCTTGCAAAGTCATTTCTCAACAAACCGTCAAATGAATTATGTACAATATGGAGTAAATCGTTGCTAATTTGCGTTGCGTCATTTAGTTGAGCATTATCCCTGGCTATTTCTGTGCAGTATTGTTTGTTTAATTTTTGAAAATCATTGAACATGTTAACTATTACCTGCAGAGCTGTTTTTGATAAAAAATATTTCGTCTCAAGGGATAAATATGTGGAAGCCACAAGTTTAACAAATGCATTACTGTTCGTTATCTCAGGCAACACTTCATTGTGTTGGGTTAGTTGATCATTGATCATGTGGTCTATTTCATAACAGTTTTCTGTATTTGCTTTAACGTTGTAGTGCTTCCGCAAGACATGATTACGAAAATTTGCAACTTTGGTGTAACGCTGTTGGGTTTTGCATGATATTATCCATGGGCAAATCACATCTATACCATGCTTGATATGGAGACACATGTGTTGAAGAATATCTTTTTTAATATTGCTTGCGAAGGAACAATTATTCACGGTACAATTACTAATATTTTCTATTTCCAAAAGGGTTCTAGTTTAATAATAATAATAATAATAATAATAATAATAATATTTATTGAGTGCTAAATATACATACAAGTACTTACACGAGTCAGGGAAACAAGAAAAAACTATAGTAAGCTAGAAATTAAATCAAACATAAATGTCTAAGTTACTATTCAAAAACTCATCGAAAGAGAAAGGTGTGTCAGCCAGGAGTATGCTCTTCACAACAGTTCTAAACCTCGGCATAGGCCAGGTCGCGAATTTTCGTTGGCAAGTGATTATAAAATTTAATGCCGTAATAATTAACACCGTTGCGCGTTTTATGCAGTCTGCTGAAGGGCTGATAAATATTCAAATTATGACGCGTTTCATGAAAATGGACCTTACTGATGTTATTGTAACGATTTACATTTGTTTTGATGTAACATAAGCAATTTAAGATGTACAGACTGGGATAGGTTAAGATGCCCAGTTCTTTGAACAGCGGTCTCGTATCATCCCTGTAACGCTTGCCACACAAAACACGGACTACCCTTCGCTGCAAACCAAAGATCCTTTTGGACGATGCCGAGTGACCCCACACCAGAATACCATAACACATCACGGACTCAAAGAGACCATGATACGCGGCAATTAATACCTCACGGGAGACACTCGACACCAGGTTACGGAAAAGAAATACTAAAGAGGACAATTTTTTTGCCATCATGTTGCAATGGTGAAACCATGTCAGTCCGGGATCTAGTACAACACCCAGTAATTTAACTTTTTCAGGGTTTTCATGGCCAATCATTGAGCGTGTTGCAAACAATATAGTCTGGGTCTTGTCTCTGTTTAAGGAGAGCTTATTTGAGCTGAACCATAGTTCAAGGTCTCTTTGGATTCGCGACGTCCCCATCAGAACCGACTCGAGAGTATCGCCAAAATTCATTGAAGTAGTATCATCAGCAAACAAAATCAAATCCCCCTCCGCAACATGTTGCCCAACGTCATTGACAAATATAAGAAAAAAAAGGGGACCCATTACCGATCCTTGAAAAACACCGGACTTGATGTGGCGTAGTTCAGACTTTTGTTTACAGATCTCCACAAATTGATATCTGTCGGCAAAATAGGATGTTAGAAAAGACAACGCAGTGTGACTAAAATTGTAAAACTTCAGCTTTTTTATTAAAAGGTCATGTGAGACACAATCGAATGCTTTCGATAGATCACAGAACAGTGTGCTGGTGTATAAGCCATCATTCATGGCCTGGTTAATATTGTCCAAAAGTTTTATTAGAGCTGAAGTAGTTGATTTACCTGTTCTGAAACCAAATTGGTTTTCATAAAAAAGATCATGCCCTTCGAAATATTGTTCTATCTGTTTTTTCATAGCAATTTCAAACAGTTTTCCAAATAAAGGGATTATTGAGATGGGCCGATAATTCGACATATTAGAAGAATCGCCTTTTTTAAATATCGGTATGACACGGGACAATTTAAAAGCCTTAGGAAAGATAGAATTTCTAAGAGCTCGATTTAACAAATTAGTCAAGGGAATGATTAAAATGTTCTTTACGTATTTGATCATATTATTTGTTAAACCATAGTAGTCAGAAGATGTGTTGTTTTTTAAACTCGTTATAATGCCTCTCATTTCGATGTAGGTTATGTCCCTAAAGCAAAAGGGCTCGAAATTTTTAGTTAGATTTGGCATTAAATCCATTGGATCTAAGTTGTGTGTGACATCCAAATTGCTCATTATTTTTTCGGGGACTTCAGTAAAAAAATTGTTAAACTCATTGGGTGATAAATGTTGAGGGATATTTTGTCTTCGTCTCTGACCGTTGTTTACGATGCGCCACATAGCTTTGCATTTATTGCCATAAGAACTGATAAAAAGATCGTTAGCTTCCTTTTTGCAAGACATAATTTCAAATTTGTAGTTACGCTTAAGTTTTTTGACGTAATTGTTTAAATTAAGACGAGGATATTTCTTGTTTAGGGTATTAAAGAAGGTGACATTATCTCTCAAATCTTTTAGATAGGGCTTGAACCACGCTTTATTTGGCCTATAGTGAACAACTTTAGATGGAAAAGCGCGATTTGCTGCGTCAACAATTACACTCAAGAAGGCGTTGCAACTATTCTCGACGTCTAGATCACCGACAAATTTCCAGTCAATTTGGAGCAGTGAGTGGTAAAAAAAGAATAGTCCGTCGGTTGTAACTGGTCTAATACAAACTCTATCTAACTTCAAGTCACCCACGGCCAGCGACAGCGCTTGGGCGAAATGATCGGAAATACCAGTGTCAATTACCTCAATAGAGTCGCAATTTTGAATATGGATTTTCTTTACAATAATATTGTCTAGGCAATTTTCACCACGGGTTGGCGAGGTGACAGTAGTTACCAGACCGTGAGCAGCCAGCAAATCTTTGAATATTATTGCGGTGTTATTTACGGCATTAAATCTTATGTTAAAATCTCCAGTGATAATGAGGTTCTGAGATTTAGATACTGATCCAAGCAGGGTGTCCATAATGTTTATAAAAGAATCGAAATCACCGTTAGGTGGACGGTATATATTTATAACGAGTGAATTGACTTCATAAAGATCAGCAACGCTGATTTCACAGGTGTTTGGAACAGACATTTCCGCCACTTTAGCACATTCGCGGTAATTGAACCGATTGTGTACCAGCAGCATAGCACCACCGTAACCGGCTGGCCTTGCAAAAACTGAAGCTAAGCTGTAGTTCTCTATTGCAAAAAGTTCACATTCAGCGGGAGTTAACCAATGTTCAGTAACACATACAACATCAGGAAGTTTATGCAAGGAGTGTAGAAATGCATCTAATTCATTTGCTTTATGTCTGATTGACTGAATGTTTACGTGGAGAATATTTATAATCCGGTCTACGTCAGATCTTTCTTTTTGACAAGATGCTTTAAAAAAGGATTTATGCATGTAGAGCGCGGCCAGGTATTCGGATCCTTAATGATTTCTACTAGATCTAAGGGAACTGAAATTTTAAAAGAAGAGTAGTCATCGGGATGCTTTGACATCACTTTGGCGCATCTGACACGAGTTATTTCTTTGGATTTCAAGAATTGAACAATATCTTCTTCCTGAAGTTTAGGGTCCAATCGATTTATGTGGAAATCGGTGTATCTAATACATGCTTGAATTGATGTATTCAAAGCAGTACCGTAGATTGGTGGTCTCCTTTTTCTTCGTGTTTGCGTTGTGTTGTTGATGAAAGCGGTATAAATGGCTCTTGAAAGTCGAATATTTTCTGAATATTAATTTACACTTAGCATATAAACACCTAAATATGCAGGAGTGCGAATTTCGATGTAAATATAAATGAGAATTATATGTTTTGATGTCCTTGAAGCGGACACCACAATTTGAACATGCATACAACATAATTTTTTCTACTTACTTACAATAATATTTACTAAGTACGCCTATTACTACAATACGGTAAATATATCTGCAATACGAAGAACACAAAGTGCGTCACTTGCAATAGCTGGTACTTCTAATACTGCAAAACCACCGATCTAGTCTTGGCTGGAACGAGACTACGCGTCCTATAATGGAGCCAATACGTCACCAATACGCACGCACCAGGCACATTTCACACGCTTCATGTAAAATATTACACACAAAAAGTGTTATATGCCGTTATTTTGTTTAAACATTACACGTTTTATGAAATGTATGTGATATTATGTATTTTAATATCATTCGGTTATGTAGGAGTACATATTATTTCTGAAAATCCAACAGAAAATATGAAACTTCACATATTAACACGTATTTTTTGTTGTTTTTGTGTGGTTTTACAAATTTTTTTTAATATTTACAGCAAATTTATGAAAAATGACCACTTACAAATATTTTATGTAAATTTACTATAATATATTATGTAAAAAGTATGTAATTTTCCATACATTTTTAACAGTGTACAGCCCTTTGACGTAGGAACACAAAATTTTTAATTATCGACTGGCAAGAGCCCGAAGAATCGTCGAGGACGGACCAAATGTTTTTATTGATTCTTGGGTTTGATCATTTATCAAATGCGAAGGTGATGCGAAATAAAATGCGAAAAAACTACTTAACTTCACTGCGACTGTCCAAGACGACAGTCGAAACACCAATATTACATACATAAGCAGAGGTCGGTAAGAATGCTGCTGTAGCAGAATGTTGCTTACATTAGAAAAACGTTCAGAGTATAAACACACTGGGCAAATCTTAACATACGCTTTTGAGTAGATAGGAAACACGGTTTCTCGACTAAGGATGTGGAGCAAGTCGTGTGGACCAAGCCGGTGGACGTCGATGATGCAATCTGTCGCCTTGCTGGCGCTGCACGTGCGCGCCACCCGTCGGTAGCTAGTGCAACCAAAATGCATCTCGCCACCTGTTTTTTCTTATAAAATTTGTAATTGTTATAGCGACCATTTTACACGTTAAAATAAAACACTTTTATTTATTGAAAAATATTGGATTGTATTCTGAAACAAACAAATAAAATTTGTAGCTGGGGTTTTGTGAGTTAACGTGGAATGAAACAAGTAAACGGCTTGAAGTTATATCGAACGTCTCAAACAGTACAGAGTTGACTCTTGACACTGACGTAATATATTATATTGGAGAGCCTGGTGGATAACTTCCCTATGTTGTCGTAGTAACTCCCAGTTCATGCCTGCTACACTCTCCCCCTCTGAACCACAGCTGTTCCCTCAGACTGGTTCAGCACCATCCGTGGGTGTCCCCTTCTTCTTCTTGGAAATATTGGCGAAACAACATCTCCTACATATGGTGTCAACTCAGATGTATGAAATTTTCCAATAAATTTGCCGAGTTCATCCTGTAGCTGATATGTTGTCGGGGAGTCCTGTTTATGAATTTGATAAGGTCCATCCCTCTTTGGAGCAAATTTGCTAGTAAAACTTTTTGAAGCATTACTTAAGTCATGGCTTCTTAATAAAACATATTGTCCTAGTTGATATGCTGGGGCTGTCCTTCTATGAACATCAGCATATTTCTTCCGACGAGTTTGCTCTTTTTCCACTCTTTCTTTAATGTCTGCTAAACCAGTTACAAATTTCTTCAGATACGGCGTAACCTGCGGCACAAAATTATCACTGGATAATATCTCCCTAGCGTCGTGTGCTAAATCGTCTAACGTTCTAAGTTCTCTGCCAAAGGTAAGGTACGAAGCTGAATGTCCAGTCGACGCGCATGTCACTGTATTCATGGAGAAACGGATGAGGTGAAGCTTCCCATCCCACTTCGTGTGATCATTATTTACCAAAATAGCTATCTGTGGTTTTAAATCACGGTTCTTTCTTTCAACTGGGTTTGATTCAGGATGGTATACCGGATTAAGATTGTGTTTAATATCCAAGATGTACATCGTCTGTTGCATCACTGCCGAAACAAATTGGACACCATTGTCACTCAGGACACGTCTTGGAAACCCATAGCGAAGAAAAATTTCTTCCACCAAAATCCTAGCACACTCAACAGCTGTCGCTTCTTTCAGAGCAAACAGTTCGACCCATTTTGTGGAAGTATCTTCAATTATGAAGATCCATCTGTTTCCTGACGATGTCTTCGGCAATGGTCCAAACAAATCAATCGAAAGGACTTCAAATCTCCGATTGTAAGCTGGGGTTTGAAGTAATCCTGCAGGTTTTAAATTTGCTGGCTTATACTTCTGACAAAGTACACAAGCCTTGACGTATTTCTGGATATAGTTCCTCATTCCAGGCCAAAAATATCTCTTGGAAATTCGTTCTATTGTTTTTTCTGATCCGTAGTGCCCTGCAGTCGCATCGTCATGGTACTCCCTTAGAATGTCGGCTCGACACTGTGATGGTACCACATACTGCGCTTCCTCCTGATCCGATTCTGGAACGTAGCGGTATAGAACACCATTTATTCATAAGATAACCTTTAGCAGTCCAATGAACAAAGTCCTCATTCGAAGGAACAGTTTCAAAAGTTTTAATAATTTTGGATAGTTCAGGATCAGCCATCTGGTCAATACGCAGTTTTTCTACAGAATAACCTTTCAAATCTACTGTTATCGTGCAAACACTACACATAGGAGAATCTTCTTCTGAACAACTTGGCCTTGACAGAGTGTCTGCAACCTTGTTTATCTTTCCAGGAACATAAGATATCTTCAAATTGTAGGATTGTAGTTGAAGCGCCCATCTGGCTAAACGACCACTAGGCGATTTCAATCCCATCAGCCATCGTAGAGGTCGATAGCCTCGGAAACGATTCACTGCCCATACCACGGCAGTGGTATGGGCACGTTCTGTAGTGGAGTAGTTACGTTCCGCAGATGTTAAAAGACGACTAGCATATTCAAAAGGCCTCTCATCATTTTCTTCACCTTGAAGTAATACAGCACCAATCGCGTAGTCGCTAGCATCCGTGTTAAGTATAAATGCTTTAGATTCATCCGCTTGTTGTAAGATGGGTGCTGAGGTCAGCAAGGACTTCAAATGGTTAAAAGCTTTTTTTTGTGAAGAACCCCATGAGCATGTAGCTTTCTTCTTCATCAAGTTTGTCAATGGCTTAGCGATGTCAGCAAATCCAGAGATAAACCTTCGATACCAAGCACATGTCTGAACAAACGATTGAAGATGCTTCAAATTTCTTGGCTCAGGCATGTCCGTGATGGCTTTCACCTTTTCAGGATTCACGGAAATACCATTCGGAGTGATTAAATGTCCCAAATACTTGACCGTGGCACATACAAAAACACATTTCTCGCGATTCAACCTGAAATTAAATAGTTGAAGTCTTTTAAAAACATCATGTAAGTCGGATAGATGTTGTTCAAATGTCTCCGATAAAATAATAATATCATCCAAGTAAGCTAGGATAGTAATATGCGGTAAACCAGAACGAAAAGAGTCCATTAGTCGCTGGAAAGTAGCAGGAGCATTCTTCAACCCAAAACTCATACCGATATACCGGTAAATACCAAACGGAGTAGTAAAAGCTGTTTTATCCCTATCACATTTCCGAACTTGTACTTGGTGGTAACCAGCGCGCCTATCTAAGGTTGTCATAAACTTTGTGTTCTTAGCCTCGTGTAACAACTCATCAATCCGAGGCTAGGGGTACTTGTCACTGACTGTAACAGAATTCAAACGACGATAGTCGACACATAAGCGAACTTTCCCATCCTTCTTAGGAACTAGAACCACTGGAGAAGTCCATGGACTATCACATTCCTCTATGATACCTTCAGTTAACAATTTTTCTACCTCCTTCTTTAATATTTCCTTCTTTTGAGCTGGCATCCGGTATGGAGGAACTGAAATAGGAGACTGGTTCTTATGTGTGACAATACAATGTTCCGCATAACTGGTGAAACCTCCCCCTATACTAAACAAAGATGAGTTGCAAATGAATTCATTTAACTTTTCACGTTGGTCTTTAGACAAATCAGGTCCTTCATCAAACCTAAGTCCTACTGAACTCACCTCAGTTATAGTTTGGGGTTTCTCTTCAATGCTCACGAACTTGTATACCTTCTTCTCACTCTCTGAGAAAGACCACTCATTGGTACTGAAATTTAACACAAGTTTGGCTCGAGTGATGAAGTCAATTCCTAGCAAAGTTGAATTATCTCGACTGGTTGTCAAAACTAAGAATTTTGTGGATATGACCTTATTTCCCAAAGTCACATCTAACATGCAACTAAGAATATTATCTTCAGTAATTCTTCCATCTGCCAACTTAATCGCAATTCTTTCTTTGGAGAATTCGACTTTACTACTTACTATTTCATAAAGGCCTTTTCCCATAATACTCCTTACAGCCCCTGTATCTAGACAGGCAGTTTCTTTCAATCCAAGAATGTTTACTTCTACTACAGGCCTTTCCTTTGGAGTGGTAAGGTCCTCCAGTGATAAAAACTTCGACATTTCCACAGAGGCGACGGCACTTCTGCTTACTGTTGCCTTAGGACTACACTTTCCACACTTAGAACGGATTACACCTTCTGCTCCACAACCATAGCAAGTGACCTCGGTTCTCTTGGATTCCATAGGAGCAACTTTCAATGGTTCCTTGCAATTTTCCACTAAATGACCATATATTTTACAATATGAACATTTATTGCTATTTTTAGCATTAAAACTGGTCATTGGACTATCTTTACATAAAAGAGTTTGTTCAACATTTCTTGCTAACTCTACTAACTGCGAAAAGTTTTGAATAGCTTCGCGGCTAACATGTTTTCTAATTTTCCGTGTTAGAAGTCCATATACCATGTCAAGTTGAAGTGTCTCTGACAAGGCATATGGAACTTGCGCTAGCAACGCTCTCGAATTGCAAATAAAATTTTCTGTGGACTCTTCTTCACCTTGCTCACGCGCAAATAATTCTCTAAATATACGGTATCGTGGAAGTATCTTAGAATAATAGCCACGCAACGCATTAATTGCATCCGTCCAATTTGTTGTACTAGTTTTGATTCCCTGCCAGTATTTTGCCGCATGGCCAGTTAAAAGAAGAGGCAAACCTCGAAGAGCGTTTTGGTCTGAAATGTTACTACTTTCCTTGAAGATCTCAATGGCGTCGATAAAAGCTTCCACGCTAGAATCCGCTGCGCCATCAAATCGAGCAGTACATTTCAGAAAATTTCCACTTTTCTGGACTTGAAAGCCAGAAAACCGGTCCAAAAACTGTTTAAATTGGTCACCTGTCATCGTAACAGACGTTGAAGACGATGGAGACACGACTGAAATGGAAGGAGTATCTGATTCCGTTGTCATCGTTGAAACAGGAAAAGAGCTTCGATCGGGGTTGTTTGTAGGAGTTCCCAAAACTCCTCGACTCCTTAAGTTATACGACGTCGTTGATAAAGAAAACACCAACAACGGTGTTAAAAAAAAACTCTATAACGGCAACGTCGAACGAAAACGAGTAAAACTTCCCGACCAAATTACCAGGACCAATTGTCAACCAAACACAGTTCGCGAAACCAAAGAACCACTCTCACTCCACGGCCTCGAAGTTGGGCGCCAATTGTAGCTGGGGTTTTGTGAGTTAACGTGGAATGAAACGAGTAAACGGCTTGAAGTTATATTGAACGTCTCAAACAGTACAGAGTTGACTCTTGACACTGACGTAATATATTATATTGGAGAGCCTGGTGGATAACTTCCCTATGTTGTCGTAGTAACTCCCAGTTCATGCCTGCTACAAATTAGATTATTGCATTTAATAATTTTTTTACATGTTTTAAACAATATATTTATTCATATAAATTATGGATAACTGAAGCTAAATATTGTATACATTTAGTGATTTTTTTTATACTAACATTGGTCATATAACCATATGAATACAGTGTCTTCTTCGACATAATACGCCATGAATGGCGTTAATACCGTTAGGCCCGCCGGGGGCCAAATGGATGGTGGTGTGACATCGCTCGACATTATGACGATTGAATAACCCTAAATAACATATGAAATAGAAATTGAAAATATTTTTTTAAAAAATATATACCCGAAGATTTTCCGGAAGCAGGTGTAAGATTGGGATTACTGAAAAAGAATCACTTGTATTAGATTTTATGTTGGTGGCTACCTTACCAGATAACTCACTAGATTCCATTTTTTTAGAGACTGTATCAGGTAATAGTTTGATATCGGTTTATATACTTTAAGAGAAACCGTACTTCTACCGTAATTACTACTTTTACTCTCTAATAAGTAAATGCAGCTATTACGCGAACGAAGAGAAACTCTGTCTTTGAATTTAGAGCGCACTGCTTCCGCACAATGTTATTAATTTTCACAATATATAAATAAGAGAAACATTATAATGAATACATTTATTGTTAAGTAAATAATAATACATAAAACTATCTAAATAAAAGTTAATATTTTTAAAATTAATATAAATAAAATAAACATTAAAATGAATGCATTTATTGTTAAGTTTAAAAATTATTATAAACCTTAATAATAAAAATAAACATTAAACATATTGTTAAGTAAATAATAATATTATATACATAAAAACTATTTTAAATAAAAGTTAACATAAATATAAACATTGGTTAGTATTTTTTAAGTTGTAATAAATTAGCCTTATGCTGTTTTCCAGTCTCTAGTTCGCCCATAAAAACTAAATAATAATTATGATTATGTATAGATTCACAGAATGATGGAGTAATTTTTTCCGCTATTCTTTTCGGTAAAAAAATATAAAAAGCCTCTTCATTGTCTGCCCCCTCCAGCTTCCTCGTCGAGATGCGCCTTCTTCGCATTCTTTTTTGTTTGTTTTTGGTCGACATTAGTCTTCCTCTTTCCCACATTCTTGTTTGTCGTGCTTGCTGTTGGTACTATCTCTGTCTCCGAACTTGACAGCGTTTCTGCCGGAACATTATTACCTTTGTTGTTTGTTGTAGCACTGTGGTACTTGTGTTATAGTACTTGTAGCAGGCAACAAATTGAAATTTTGAAAAAGATGATCTCTTTCCATTTGACTGTACTCTGCCATTTTGTGCTTGTTTGTTTCACTTGGTACACTGCGTGCGTTACTCGAACTGTTTGCTTACAATTGTGTTTGATCGAAACTCATGCCCTTTTATATATGTGATTTAACGCATTTAGAAGGGGAAAGTAAGGTATTACGTAACAAATTTTTTATAGTAGTGTGAAATTTCAGAACAGAAATTTAATATCTATCGTATAAGTCAAACACGGTATTGGGAACATTATTTATACCGCTGAAATTTTGCGATGAGACTTCATCGCAAAATAAACGAAAGCAGTTTCCGGATTTAAACACTTTAAAAAGAGGTCTTATTTGACAGCTTGTACACCAAAAATGTTTTTTAATACAAATTCATTAAAAAAAATGATTATGCCCAGTATTATACTCAAAAGTAAGATTACAATGTTCAAACATCTCCCATTTTACGTATTTCCTTAAATCAAACGCAACTCTAGTGCAATTAATTTTATAAAAACATGCTTTACACAATCTTCCAATTGGCGATTTAATAAATGAACATAAAATGCAAATTCTTCGCTCTATGTTCAAAGGGCTAATACTTTGAAGAAAAATAGCCCATCGACATTTTTCTCGTACGAACACGTCACTATGTTTACCCATAACCAATAAAAATGTAACCAACTTGGCGTAAATGCAAAATTTTTTCGAAATCTAATTTCATCACCACACGTTATAAACAAATACGGATCGTCGACTTTTTTCAATAAATCCCACCTAACACTGTGCCAGTTTTTCAAAAGAACATTAACCAAATTTTCAGGCAAACCAATGTATCGATAATGTGCCAAAAGGTAATAATAAATCTTTGTCTGATCTTCCACACTACAACAAATACTTGAAATGGCTAAATTAAGGAGCGTCTCACTATTATACACAATTGACATGTTTAAACGTATGTACTGTTTAACAAAACGCGGAAATATTTGTTGAAGCGTATACTTCTATGCAAATCTTATATGATAATACGATGACCTACATTTCACTTTTACGCTCTCGCGTAGTTGAGTAGCAGTTGAACCGCTGCCTTGCAGAATTTCCTTTCACTTTCGCTCGCTACGCTTGATTTACATTTTGTGCACGGCTTATGTAAAGTAATGGTGGTTACGAGGCCGTTGTTCCCATTACGATGCAGTTGCATTATAATTATAAAATGGTTTTATTTATTATTCATTTTTATAATAATACCAACGACATTCGCTTAGTATAAATACGGGCTATAGCGGTCTAGTCGTTGATTGTGTAATGAACACGTGTTCGTTCAAGGTGTTTTTAGTGTATCAATATAATCTTGAAGGCTGCTATAACGAATGACAAGATTATTTTTGAGCATTTATTAGAAGTGAAAGGTTTGGTTTTACCAAATAAACCCATTCTGTTCGAGGATCGGGAATTACCGATTACCGATTGACGCCAGATGGCGCGCGCGCTAATTCGTTAACTCACTACCCGATGGCGCGCAAATGCATGTTCGTTGCACTAGCAACCGACAGGTGGCGAGATGCATTTTCGTTGCAGTAGCAACTTGCACTAGCAACCGAATGGTGACGTGCGCGTGCAGCGCCAGCAAGGCGACAGATTGCATCATTGACGTGCTGCGGCTTGGTCCACACGACTTGCTCCACATCCTTAGTCGAGAACCCGTGTTTCCTATCTACTCTTTTGGTAGCTTAGTGAGTCGGTTTAGAATATTTGAAAAACCTATACCTACAAATGTGACAGTTACTGTTCGTACAGCATGTACTTTACATAACTGGCTCAGAAAAACTTCAAGCACATATTTGACAAGAAGGTGTATTGACTATGAACATCTGGATGCTGGAGAAATTATTTTAAGATCATGGAGGCACGAGAATTTAAATTTATTGCAAAGTATTGACCATATAGGTAGTAATCACACATCAAGAATGGCCCGACAATTAAGAGAAAGATATACGACGTACTTTGTAAATGAAGGTGCAGTCTCGTGGCAATCTAGAATGATCCATTAGTTTTAGTTATTTTCACTATTTACTTATTACGAATTAAATACTGTATAAATATATGATGTTTTTAACTTTTTATAACTTACATTTTCTACTTTTCCTTGTACCGTGATATATTTGGCGCGTATACAGTATCACTTCCACATCCTGAACGTACTGAATTTTGTATCTTTTTCTTTTCCTGGTAATATGTTGATAGAAGTGTTCTCATTTTTCGCATCGGGTACCCCAAAACCAGTAATACGCATCTCCTCAACGAGTTTCTGGTATGCAGCCTCTCGCGCAGATTTATTTTTAAATATATAGTGATATCTCTCTTGGACGGACCCCAACGGGACTGACCAAATGTGTGCGTTCAAGAGGGGTGTCCGCCTAAGAGAAATACCTAGAAAAATCATTTTTTAAAAATAAAAACTGAAAAAATGGGATGTTTAAAGCGCATATGTATGTGAATGTTTTTAAAATAAAAAAAAACATGAAACTTAAGTAAATTTACTTAATTTTACTAAATAAATTAACAAATTAATGGAATTATTGATTTAAAGGGACTCAATAATTCCGTCAATTTGTTAAAACTTAAGTATAAAAGGGATTTGTTATCTTACAAAATAGAGTACATATAAAATACATACATATAATAGGTTATGTATAACAATACATACATACAATTAAATAAAATGTCACTAATGCCGCAAAAATTCGTCTATTTTTGTTTGTCTCCTTCTTTTGTTTAAATTGGCATCCAGAAATCGAACTTATAATTTTGAAAGAAGGTTCGTTCAAAGTCCCTATATCTCCATGATCTTCGGCGAAACGTTTAAGCTTTTTCGTTAGGCTAATAGCTTCACCATAATTTTGGATAGCCTCTGCTAGTACTGGAACTTCATGGTCACCAGAATCTTCGGAAAGTTCTACTTCTTGTACTTCGGGATTTTCAAGTTCTAATGATACTGGATCTTCAACATACAAATTTTCATCTATGTTTAAAAAGTCATTAAAGTTTTTATTATCAACACTGTCAACTGTCAACAATGTCAATTTCAACAAGTTCTTATTTTTGAGGATTTCTGCAAGTACATTAAGTGGTAAGTCATCTTCTGGATCAGATATAAAAGCCTCAGTTAGCTGGTCTTTACTTTGCATATTTTGATGTTTAAATCCTGCTTTACGGAAGCAATTTTTAACTGTTTCCTTGCTTACTTGGTCCGCGCGGTTTTTGCGAAGTACAATGCATCCAATGGTGTAATTTTCTTAATTAACTCAAAAGCTGTACCAGCGTTTCAATGTTTATTAGCAGGTGTTTTAGTATTAGGCTTCGGTAATAAGTTTTGAAATATTTTATAATCCCGTGGTCTAGTGGTGGACAGGCTGATGTACAATTAGGGGCAGAAACACGATTTTTACATTTTTTTAATCGGACGTCTTTTGGGTGAGATCCTTTCCACCTTTCCGCCGCCATGATCACAAAAAATAAGACAAAACCTAACCTAAAAGATACACGTGTTTTCACTTGTTGTTTCAATTTGTCACTAAGCTTTTGTCGCTGTTTGCACAACTCCGCAAGTGACAAGTGCTTAGCGAATTGTGGTGGGGGTAGTCTTCTTGTCGCTTAGTAAATAGGATGGGCTTGTATTCACTGGCACTGGCGGTGCCACTAAGCACTTATTCAGCCTGTTTACACGGTGGGTATAAGTATAAATGACAAATACTAAGCATAAGCTATTAATCCCGTGTAAACTCCGCATACCACGCTACGTTGCGAGTACTACCGCGAGTAGAGTGCAGTCGTGGAAGGGGGAACACATTAGCGTGTAGTAGTAAATAGAATCGGTTTCTATTCACTCGCACTCGAAATTTTACTAATGTTTAGTACTTATGCAACTGTTTACACTTGATATAATTAGTGCAAGTGACAAGTCCTAATCAGAAGTACTAACCCCATGTAAATAGGGCTTTATGTTTAGTAGTTCGCCATGCCTAACAATATCTAATCCATGAGATATTTTTACATCATAGCTACAAGTTTAACACCTAAAATAATTGCACACGTTTTAACCATGCACTTGATCACACTATAAAAAGAAAATTACCATCTGTAAGATACACATCTTTTGCTATTTTAAGCTATGGTGACGTTCCCATGCACGCTTTCAAATGCAGGTCTCGTCTTGAATGTTGGAGCTTGGTATACTGTCGTATAGATGGCGCAAACACTTTTGACATAAAAAACTTAATTTTAGGATATAGCCAAAAGCGTGAGATTTTGGTAACAAATCGTGAGATCGGTGTTCATGTGTGAGACTTCAGGAGAAATAGTGAGAATTGACATCTGTAGATCCACATGCGAGAAGATCGATGGACCTCGAATAGTGGCCAAATGTCTCCTGCAGCGCTGCCAGCAAACATGAGTGAAATGCTACTTTTTGAAGAATTTCTAATCTTTTCTGGAAATTTGCAGCCGCGTTTAGATATTACTTTTTTTCTGGCCAGGATTATCTGTGAGGGTAGGATTGTTTTTAAATAGCAACACATTTCTGCCAATTCGCGTTAGGTAAGATTTAACAATCATTCGCAAGTCCACACAATGTAGCTTCTTCTTCTTCAGAAAATACTGAGGGTCGACCAGGCCTACTCTTCTGGTTACCATTTCATTTATTGTTGATTGTTCTGCGGGGAATATTAAATTCTTGTTCGCCTCTCCTTTGAGACATCTGTCTTGCTTCGGACAGCTGCTAAGCTTATTATAAGGTCTCTTGCAAATAATTTTGAAAGCTTCGTGAGCCAACTTCTCGCTTGTTTGTTCTTGGTATGGCTGGAAGTAAATTTTAGACGATTAGGTAAGTATTTTTTGCTAATACTTTCTAATATCGATTATTTGTATTATAATTATTATTATTATTATAGGTAATTAATGTTAATTAATTAGTATTACTATTTCTTGACTTTAATAATACATAATATACCCAGGTGTCTATGTGCAATTAAATTGGAAATAACATCACAGGTACAAACTGTGCCTGTGGATACTTTGCTCCAAGCAATGCCGGTGCAATGTATCGCCATATAAAATCGGTGCATTTAACCTCAAAATAAGAATTAGTAAAAGAAAATATGTACGAGTTTATTTTCGTATGTTGTTCTAAAGGTAATAAACTACTGCTTTTAATATACAGACAACTTACCTTATTCAACGACATTTTCCTGTAATTTTCCCACAATTTGCCTTGCACTGCGATGATATTTGGAAAATGCCTTTAAAGTGGCGCGAACGCCGTAGATGTCATTACAGCGATATACTAGGACCTAGTGTATAGGAATCTGCTCCACACAGTATTTTGCAAGTAGTGTATTTCAGAGGAGATGGCGATAGAGATTAATAAAATTTTGAGCTATGGTTTAGATATATAGTACCTGTTGTATACACCCTGAAGGAGCAAAGTAACCTCGTTTTACGGTTCTTCTAGTATGTACAATTGTACATTTAAGTAAAGAGTAAACTGTAAGTTTACTGATGCGTTTGCTGAGTTCTAATTGAATCGCTTATTATTAAAAGGGACTAACTCATACTATTTTCCTATGTTGTTAGTCCCTATTAATAATAAGCGATTAAATTATAGTCTGCAGTGACAAAAGTGATTATTTGCGTGTGTTTGTTATGAACTGAACTGAGATTACAATTAACAAACCACCAAACCCATAACTGACATCGAAGTCGTTGTTGAACGCAGGAGCAAAGCAATCCTTATATACACTAAACATGCAATATCCGCGTTTGCTTGAAAACAAATATTTTGTTTTAAATCATTTTATTTTAAACATGTTTAAAATAGTTTGTTTTAAATGTATAAAACATTTTGTTTTAAAACATTGTTTTAAACATGTTTTAAAACAAATGTTTTGTCGTTGGATCTCAAAAGAAAGGCTTATCAGTTCGCATATAAACTACATTTTGCAAAATGAGTAAAACTACTTTCCGTTTGCCGCCTTCCTTGTGTTCTGTGCAGACACCGACGTAAGAAAAAATAACTCGTAGGATAACATAAACCGAAGTAGCAATAACACACAAAGCGGTGTTTCTCCTGTAGTACATAATTAGATATATAGGTCCGTGCCTCAATATTCTCAACAAGTGTGAAGGTATAACAAGAAAAAGTCATTCACACAACAGATTTTACTCCACTGAGAACTGAGGTACATATTGAAAAACGCCGATCAAAATGTTTACAAATAAAACAATTGCGTGATTTAAAACATTTTTTTGGGTGAATTAAAACATGTTTTTTTTTCGAAGTGTTTAAAAACATTGTTCTGTGTTTAAAAACATCATTTTACAAAAAAAAAAATGTTTTTGTTCAAAATAAAAAAAAAGTTTTTTTATAACTACCCAGTCCAATCTCCATAAGGACGTATGCTGTAAGGACCATGATGGGGACGGACGTAGTGGAACCCCAAAAATGAGTTACTTGAACTTTGGCTAACTCTTGAACTTGAAAGTCCAATTAGGCTAATTAAGCCTTCGTAGTGATGATGACGGTCATCTGCAGATCTTGGAGACGAAGGTCATCTAACTTCCAGTGGGGTTGATCTTCTTTAATCATTATTAGATTGATAGGGTTGATATGAAATTCTCTATCAGGGACTTGGTTTGATGTTGTTTGTAGATATTCGTGTCCTAGGTGGATAGAACATTCAGGTGTCAGTTTCAGGAATAAGTTTCCTTGTAAGAGGCGAACATCTTGACGGTTGTTGCACTTGATCTCGGCTGTTCAGTTGGCCTGAAATAGGATCCGGTTGCAACCTTACGCCGTTTATTATACCATCTCGCCATGGGTTCACCCGCCTTGATCAGGTCTTGTGTCGCCTTACGTCGTCTATTTTCTAAGACACGCTGACTGCGCCGCGGTGCTGCAGCGTCGCCTCCGCCACTCACCGGTATTGGTTGGTTCGTTTCATCGCCTCGGTCCCTGCAAACAGCACCTTCATCATTTGCGCTATCTACGCCGCTGGACAAGTCAGCCATAACGCCTCCGCCATGCCAAAATAGCAGTCGTGCGGGTGCCTCACCAGTATGCCGATTCTCCGTTTGGTTACTTCCCCAAATAATCTCTGGCATGTGAGCGTCCCAGTGCACTTCATCAGTAATTGTCGCCTCCGCCACTCACCGGTATTGGTTGGTTCGTTTCATCGCCTCGGTCCCTGCAAACAGCACCTTCATCATTTGCCCTATCTACGCAGGTGGACAAGTCAGCCATAACGCCTCCGCCATGCCAAAAGAGCAGTCGTGCGGGTGCCTCACCAGTATGCCGATTCTCCGTCTGTTTAATTCCCCAGATAATCTCTGGCATGTGAGCGTCCCAGTGCACTTCATCAGTAATTGATGTCGCCAAAGCATCGACTATCGTTCTATTCACTCTTTCTACCTGACCATTCGCCCTAGGTGCAGCTATTGCATTTTTAATGTGCCTAACAACTTTTTCCGCCAGAAACTCAGCGAACAACTTGCTGGTAAACGCCAGGCCTCTATCTGAAATTATTCGCCGCGGATATTCATATTCGCCAAACACCTCTCGCAACTTCGCCACTGTTTCAACAGCACTAACCGTTCGACTCGGTTTTGCTATCGTGAATTTAGTAAACCCATCTACTATCACTAATAGATATGAGTATCCACGCCTACTCCTGGTAAAAGGTCCCAGATGATCAACATGAACAGTGTGAAAAGGAATACCTACTTTTTCCATAGGATGTAACTCGCCTTCGCCACGTCCATAATTACCTTTTCCATACGCACAATGCGTACACGCCCTAACATATTTATGAACAAAACGCCACATGTTTGGGAACCAATACTCATGTGCAATCAATTTAAAACACCTGTCAATACCAACGTGACCAATATCATCATGAGACCGCCTCAATAATCCGAACCTCGCCATACGGGGTACATATAACCTATCGCCCAGTTTAGTTCGTCTATATAACCGCCCTTCAAACAATCGGAATTGTTTTCTTATCGCCTCATCCGCCGCGCCTGTCTCTAATGATGTTACTATTGCTTGCACCTTAGGGTCTTGCAATTGTACTGCTAAAAACCAATCACTATCGCCCACTTGTACCGCCTGTACTTCAATAGGATTTCGACTTAGAGCATCAACGTGCCTCATCTTAGCGCCTGGTCTATATTGCACATCCATAGAATATTCCTGTAAAACAAGCCACCATCTCGCCACTAGGGATTAAATCCCTTTTTACTAATGTCGCCCTAATCGCCACACAATCCGAGACTTGTATACCAATCAAATAAACCCTAAAACGTTCTACAGCCTCCACTACCGCCAGTGTCTCCAATTCATAACTATGATACATCTGTTCGTGAATTGTTGTCGCCCTACTAAAATGGAATACAGGCTGCCATTCACTATTGCCTTGTTGTTGCATGAGAATACCACCTAAACCCCATTTACATGCAACAGTATGCAACTCGGTAGAAGCAGTGTTCGAATATAACATCAACACCGGTCGCTTTACTAAACACTCCTTTAAACAATTAAACGCTGCCTGTGTCTCCTCGTCCCATCGCCATGGTCCTTTCTTTGTTAAGTTATGTAATGATTTAGCTTTTTCAGCAAATGCCTCGACATACCGCTTAAAATAACCCGCCAAACCTAAAAACTGTCGTACGCCGTGAATATCTTTTGGCGTTGGAAAATCAGCAACCGCCTTAATCTTTTTCGCTCCTGGTCTCACGCCACCAACACAAATCTCATGCCCTAAATACTTCAACGAAGTCTGAACAAAAGAACATTTGCCAAGATTTAACTTTTTAATTTAAGTCGCGCCTGTTCGACTCTATCTAATACACGCCTTAATTTATTTACACCTTCTTCAACTGTTACTGATGGTATAAGAAGATCATCCATATACGCCAAAACATCATCATCATTTTGTAAATCGCCCACCATTTTATTACTCACCCTCTGAAATACCGCCGACGCATTCGCCAAACCAAATGGAACACGTAAATACTCAAATTGACCATCAGGGGTTATAAATGCCGTCTTACCGATCGAATCTGGATGCATAGGTACCTGCATAGCCTTGCGCCATGTCTTACGTCGTGAAGTACACCTTTCCCGTCAGTCGATCCAAAAGGTAATCGATAAGTGGAAGCGGATACCTATCTTTTACTGTGATTCTATTAAGCGCCCTATAATCAACACATAACCTCGCCATGCCATTTTTCTTCGGGACTAACATAATCGGACTAGCATAATTCGAATTGCTTTCCCTAATAACCAGTAACGTCTGCACCTTCGCCTGAACGACTTTCCTCTCCGATAATGCTAATCTACAGGGACGATAATAAACAGGTTTTTCCGTTGTAAGCTCGATTCTCATTTCACCAAGATGAGTCACACCTAAATCTGCTTCATGCCTATCTGCTTTCCTTTAATACATTCATCACCATTTCTCGTTCGCTTTCACTCACCTCACCAATCAATAAAAGAATATTATAGTTATGCAAGAACGCCTCTGGAGAGCAAATATTAACACCATGCAATAGAAATTCTGAACAAGAAACATTATTAATATTTTTGTCGGTTACCACAATACTCCGATCTAACACCTCTTCAGCCACATTTCGCCTCTCGCCTCTGGCTATTATACTTCTACTATTACTATTATACTTATACTTATACTATTATACTTATATTTAGTAGAAAGCGAGTCGTTGTCTGATTCAACGCCATGATGTCCACTGTGTCGATCTTACCCCATAGATAACCACTGTGCACTTGAACATGAACGCCATTTTCTTCAAAACTTCGCCCCTCCATGTATACTGCGCCATCTGGGATTCCGCCTATAATATCAACCGGTATACGGTGTACGCTTCCTCAGGTATGCAACTCCTCGTCCTGTTGCAACGCCACCGCAAATCGTCCCGGCTCCTCCGCCAGAGTTAAATTTTTGAAAAATTCTGTAAACAAATCGCCATTTAGTTTATTATCTAGAATATGCGCCTTACCGTCATGCACCACTAGGGTCAGTCCCGTAGATTCCGCCCAAATAGGCTGTCCTAGAAATATATCGCCGCCTGACAACTCAATATCTACAACCAACGCCGTGACTGAACTTTTAATGTCATCGATAATAATGTCAAATGTAACCTCGCCGGTAGCATTCGACTTGAATCCGCCAATTCCCTTTAAGGGGTCATATACCTTTCACCTGACTAAATATTGTCTATTTTCACAATACTTTTTTCAAAAAAAGGAAAGAAACTATAGAGGTGGGGTTTTTTGTGCAATAATGTAAAGGCTTTGTACTAATCAAAACCATTTTAATTATCGAGAATTTGTTTGCAAAATCCCAAGTCACCCCTTCTGAAATTGGTCCTGCTGGTGAAGTATGGTTTTGCGGTACCAATGATTTCTGCTATCTCGTTCATCTAAACCAAAAAATACCAATGCTATTTTAAAATATGTTAAATTATCTAGTCCTTGTCGTATCCGATTTTAGAATTTCCATTTTTTTAAAAAATAATGGGCTTTCAAACTTAAAATTCCCATTTTTTGCAACAAATTTCATTTGTTTGCGCAAGAAAAAAATATAAGGAATGGAAATTTTAAAAATCGGATACGACAAGGACTAGCGAATTTTACAAGCTTTTACTAACGGAAAAAAATTGGAAGTTGGTTGATCCGTCTAGAAGGAATCATTGGTACCGATTTTGAAAACATGGTTTTGAGAAAACACGGTTTAAACTTTTGAAACAAGTTTACAGTATTATAAAATTAAAATTTTTCAACTTTCTTATATAATTTAATCCAGGTAGGCCTTGGCAAAAAAAAAGCGATCGATTGATCTGATCGATGTGATCGATCTTTTCGATCAGATCGATCTATTAAAGATACGTACCTCGCAGTCGCCGGACACGTATCGTACATAAATGGAAGATCTAATAGATCGATCATCAAAAGATCAATCTTATCGATCTGATTGATCTGATCGATCATCAAAAGATCGATTTGATCGTTCATCAAAAGATCGATCTGATCTATCATCAAAAGATCCATCTGATCGATCACCAAAAGATCGATTTGATAGAATCACGCTTGTCTTCAAGTTATTAGGACTGGGCCATACTGCTTTAGAAAAAAAATGTGGTTTGGTGCTCTTATCGTCAGGCAAAGGACTCCAGTGGTTTGACGGACTATGCTAGAGCTGGGCAAAAAAACGATTGATCCATCTTTCGACCTTTTTATTTGAAGACCGAAAGATCGATCAGATTGAAAAAATCGCAAAGATTGATTTGATCGATCTTTTGATGACAGGTACGTTGCCGGAAACGTATCATACTTGAATGTGGGATAGCTAACAGATCGGTCATCAAAAGATCGATGATCGATCCTCAAAAGATCGATCTGATCGATCATCAAAAGATCGGTGAGCGATCTTATCGATCATCAAAAGATTGGTGTGATCAATCACCAAAAGATTGGTCTGACCAATCACCAAAAGAACGACTTGATCGATCATCGAAAAGGTCGATTTGATCGATTATCAAAAGGTCGATTTGATCGATCATCAAAAGATCGATTTTATCGTTCATCAACACATCGATTTGATCGATCATCAAAAGATCAAATGATCAATGAATGATTGAATGATTGCTCATGATCGAGCAGATCGATCTCCTATTGTGATCGATCCAATTGTGAACAAAGATCGATCACAAACTTCCAAGATCGCCTACCTCTAGTCCATAGATGCCGAATGGCTGAGCAGCTCCTGACAAAAAGGATTGCAGCTTCTTAGTGTTTTGATTTTTTTTAAATAGTTTTAAGACCAACATTCTTAAACGTTTAAACTATCAAACAATACAAATAATATTAATTATCTGATCGATCTTTTGATGATACGCACGTCGCCGGATACGTATCGTACATATATGGAAGAACTAAAAGATCGATCATCAAAAGATCGATCTGATTGATCATCAAAGGATTGATTTGATCGATCATCAAAAGATAGATTTCATCGATCATCAAAAGATCGATTTGATCGATCAAAAGATCGAAGATCGATTTGATTGATCATCAAAAGATAGATCTGATCGATTTTTATCAAAAGATCTATCATGATCAATCGATCGATCATGATCAATTGATCGATCAGATCGATCTCCAATTGTGTTCGAAGATCAATCTCCAATTGTGATCGAAGATCGATCACAACTTTCCAAAATCGCCCACCCCTAGTCCATGGCATGCCGAATAGCTGCGCAGCTCCTGACAAAAAGTATTGTAGCTTCTTTAGTGATTTGATTTTTTTAAAATAGTTTTAAGGAAAACATTCTTAAACAATTATACTATAAAAAAATACAAACAAAAAAAAATCATAAAAAAAATATTTCAAAGGTATATAACCCCTTAACGCCATATGGTTAGGTAGCTTCGCCAATCCCAACCTTGTCACACAACCCTGTGAAATTAGGTTCGCCTCTGCGCCAGTGTCTAAGTACACCCTAACAGGTACACCATCTAGTGTGGTTGCCTGCCGTTTATACTTCGAATCTAGTTTAGTCGCCATTAAACTCACCTTTTTGTATTGTCCGCCTATTTTGGTATTCTCGGGACAGTCATGCGCCTTATGACCACCCTTTTTACAATAGCAGCAACGATCGACTTTCGGTTTCGGGCAATCCTTTGAGAGATGAGTTGTGAATTGCTGGCAATTGTAGCATTTTCGCTTCTGACGTCCGATACCCAATAGATGGCGCGACCTGCTCCAATCGCAGTATTTCCTTACTTCGCCACAAATCATCTTGACTTCTAGCGAGGACCATTTGGTGTACGAACATGCTGTTATTGGCAGGTGTCTTACTATCTGATGTCCACAAAAGGGATGATCAGCTGCATCTTGGCTTGTACCTTCGCACAGAAATGCTTGTTGTTGAATTTCTTTACATTCTGAAGCAACATTAATGTAGCTATCCTTATTTTCAGCTAGGAAAGGTGTGGGAATGTTACGGATTAGATAACTGGTATTTTCTGCTATAGGCAAAGGAATTAATTGACAATATTGGTAAGGGTTGTTTCTACGAATGGGATTTCCAAAAGAAAGGTAAGCATATAAAGCGTTTACTGAAATAGATTTTTCTATAGTGTAGATATTTTCCATAGTTGGTTTCAAAGGTATTTCTAGATTTGAAGTTGTAGTTTGAGTATAGTTTAATTCTTGAATCAATTCTTCTGAAGGAATAATTGTTGGATGATATGCTTCTAGTTTTGCGAATGTTTTGGCTACTGTTACACGTTCGATCAATGTTAAAATATAATTTGTTGCAATATATAGGTAAAGATAACTGTAATTTATCCAATAGATTATAAGAATCTCGCTTCTAGTATTTTCCTTTTCTAAGTGATGGGTAATATCATTAATACGTGTGTTAACCTTCTCTTGATTTTGTTGTAATACCTGTATATTTTCTTCAAATTTTATAGAGTTGTTTGTACTTGGTGTATCTGGGCTGCTACATTTTTCGTTATTGTTTCCTGGTTATTTCCCAATTCTTGTATTACCTTGTAATATTTTACCTTTATCTTCTGCATCCAAGTTTCCTGAGACTGCTTTTATTATTGATCCAATAATGTTGAGTGCTCCACGAGGTTTTCGTATCATAGGCACTTATTGTTTCTTTCCACTGTTTAGTGGTTTTGTAAAAGTTCCGAGTTTTTAAGGACTGACTGAAATGATTGTATTATAACCGTGTTATGAGTTTTGATTACAAGATCCTTTAGCTTATATATGTATTATAACTGTATTATAACCGTGTTATGAGTTTTGATTACAAGATCCTTTAGCTGTTTGTATCCTTGATTAATTTCGTCAACTTGAATTGTTAAGGGTTGTAGATCGTATCGAACTACGTAGTCCAATGGCTGTCCTTATTTCTTGCTATGTCCAAACGTAAGGGAAGCAAAGGGCCATGTAATGGTGTTATTTTCACGTCTGCGTTGGTGTGCCAGCATCTGTAACAATGTCATGTTTTAATCTTCTGGTATGATAAGTTTGTACTCCTCGTCTAGTTTGAACATCGACTGTACCATTATCATTTATATCATGTATAGTGCAGCTAGTTCTTTTATTATTTTTTTTAATTCTGAACCCTTGTCTGATTTCTTGTGGTATTCCGAAATAATTAAGTAATTTAGAAATGCATCCAATTTGTCAGTGGGCTTTTTATTTTTTAGTAGTATTGCGTCTCCTAATCGTGTAAAAGTGTCAATAAGAGTTAAATACTTTTGTTTGCCAAATAAAAGTAAATCGACAAATCATTTTTCAAAAGGTGCGTCTGGTGTTTGTGTAATAGGGAGTAAAGGTACTTCTGGACGTCTGTTGTATTTTGACCTATTACAAGCGTCACTTGCTTTAATTACTTGATTGATTGAATTATCCATTTTCTTCCTCCAATATTTACGTTGTAAATGTTGGAGAGTTGCTTTAACACCACGGTGATTAGTTAAACTACTTTAGTCTACTCTTTTTAAACATCTGATTATATGTGTAAAATTGTCAGAATATACGTAACACATTATTTTATACAAATTTTCGTTATCAGTGTAAATATAAAATGTCTTTCTTTCGTTCATACATGTGAGTTTATTAAATCAAGTCCAAATAAATATGTTCTCAATGCAATTTGGTTGTATTGGTCCTGATTTAGTTGCATGATCATAGTCTTTCATACTGGTTGTTTTATTTATAAATCCTTCCCCGAACACATCAAAATCGATTGTGTTGCATTTGTCATTCATAACTCATTACTCTACAACATAATCGAACTGAGGATCGCCCAAAACATTACCAAATATGACCATAAAACAAAGAGCGTTGGTCACTGACCTTGATCCAAGCAACGCGTAGACGCTAACCTCACCTCCTCACAAAATCTCTTGAAACGCACCGGCAAACAACACAAATTCACTTCCACTACCTTCATTAATTGTGTCACAATAATTAATTTCGCAGTTTTCCCGTTGAAACCGGACAGAAAGAATCACCTCAAAATTAGCTTTTCGAAACTGACGCTGCAAATTTTCAAATTATACCGATCACGACTAGGTTGTCGAGATAAGGCTGGACGCGCTGATTGGTTCAACTCCCTGTCTTCTTCTAAATTTATTTTTGACAGTAGCGTGTATAAATTTGCGTTTACCTTGTTAACATAACTAGCGGTGGGTTCATCTTCCGGTCGGTTGTCTCCTAATGAATGGATTAAAATGTTCTTTAATTCGGGCCAGGAAGTGGGCGTTTTGTTTGCATCCAGTGCCTCGGGTTTGGCACGTAATCTACCCATAAAAATCATTAAAAGCCTCTTAGCTATCCGAACTTCATTTTGGTTGGTTGGATCTGCTGGTAGGTAGTCTTCTATCAGGAATTCGCAAGCATTTATGTAGCTCTTCAATATGATCCTATCGCCGTCGAAGATAGGGATGAGGTCTTGATCGACTTTTGAAAGTTCGCGAGCCCTGTTGATGTCCAGTAAAGCATTATACAAATCATTCAAATTAGCCAGGGTTACAAAGGGGTTTTACAAAGGGAAAAAAATGCGGAATTTTGCGGAAAATAAAGTGGTACTTACTTGGCTATCAACACGATGAACAATATCCACATGGTGTTGGTGTGTTTTTGTTGCGTTTGCGGTTTAGGGTTGAGATCCGTTCCTTGGATTTCGCTCCTTTCGTTGTTGTTGGCTAAGTGTGGGAATCCAATTCCGATTTTAGAAATCCAAATTCCTCGGCAGGTTTCGGGGTTGTCCAGGGATTCTGCGATTTGAGCTCCTCCTCGGCTGGGCGATTTCTGCGTTTGTTGTTTTTTTTTGTTTCTTCGCTTTTTCTTGCTCTTTTTGTGATCCGTAACAAAGAACTGGTTTTCACCGCAATATGTCCGTATATCGAAACGATTTGAGATTCGTCCCGATTCACTATCACGTTTACAGATCCTACCGACTGCGCCACCTATCGTTTTTGGATGAAAAGCCCGATTTTTTAAAAAGCGAATTTTATTTCACGTATAATAAAAATACACTGTATATTATACGCGGAGTTCTAATTATAGTCTGCAGTGACAATACAGATTATTTGCGTGTGTTTGTTATGAACTGAGGTTACAATTAACAAAGCAATGCTTATATACACTAAATATGCAATATCAGCGTTTACTATTATTGTCTATCATGGGCACGGTGTAACTATATAGTACCTGTTGTATGCAAAAACACCCTGACTAAGGAATTCCTCGGGTATATTACTCCAGATGTACTTCTTTTTCCTCGGCATTTTAAGTCTTATAATTATAAAGATGTAACTGAAAAGGAAATTCTTCTCAAAGGCATAAAATGTATTTACTTGGGACGCATTTCGGACCACCGGTCCATCATCGGCCACCAAACCTACATAGAAGAAAATTAACAATAATAATCAGTAATTAAGATCATGAAAACAATAAAGAATATTCACAATCAATTAATTAAAATCGAGGACAGGATAAAACATGTAGTTACATAGATAATAAATTAAGTACGAATACAGTAAAACTTTCTGCAGAAGGTCAGTCTTGGACGACTTGTTGACAGCAGCCAACGGAACGGAAAGGAATATGCGAAGGTCAAACCAAAGTGACTAGAATTAAATTCTTCCTTTTTGCAGAATTTTGATTATAATATGTGACACCCGGTACGAGAGGAATTCCCTAACTGCCATCTGTCGTTTCGGTAGTATTGACTCCTGGTTTTGACGGCTTATAACTCTAAAACTACTAAGCAGTAAAAATTTAAATAGAGTGTCATCATACTCCTCAATCATTTCTACATAAGTTGTATGACCCGATGACCCGAAAAATGTACCCGATTTTTGCATTTCTAAATTAACGGTCGTCTTTCCGATTTTTTCTTCTAAACCGCTTACCACAAAAATTATCAAACATTTTTTAATTAGTTTTTAGGACGGAAATAAATATGAACAATATTTTGCGCAGAGCGGTCAGTGAATCCGTCTGATTCCGGTTTTGTAGAATTGAAGAATATGGAGTTTTGAGATTTTGAGATTTTCCGATTAGTCGTGAATACTAAATTCGTTTGCTTGATAACCTGAAAAAATATTTAAAAAGTATGCCCGATTTTTTTTATATATAAATAATGAAACTGTTATAACAATTTCAACAGTTTGTTTATTAGTAATATTTAAATACAGGCACAAACAATATAACATAAATAAATACAACTCTTGATATATTACATAAACACAAACGGCAGCTCTGAGCGTATAAAACTGATAGAAAAATATCAAAAAACTTTTACAAATTTAGTATTGTAAAATTGTAGACATATAGAATATTTTGCAGACACTAATTAATTTTAAATGGCACCCCCGGCACCCGATTTACATTGCCAAGGATTCCCATGGGACTTTCAAAGGCCTGTTCGTGATTCTATCATCTTATTGACTCATTATAAAAACTGTGATTATGAAAATTTGGGTGGTTAATACCTACTAGTATTGCCTTGATTTTTATACAAGCTTGCAGCCGGTCCCTCATTCTTGCTTGTAGCCTATTACAAAAAGTCATGCTATCTTCACCACGTAAATTTTCCTACGCCTCTAAGACATGTGCCATCAAAATAACTGGATCACGATCAGTTGGTCCCACGGGCGCACCATACGTGTCCACACGTGCTCGATGGGATTTAAGTCGGGTGAACGGGCGGGCGCTATTTTAAAATTTCTGTCATTGTGATCTGCAAAATATTCGCATACCACTATCGCAATATGAACAGGGCTATTGTCCCGGATGGAAGTAATTACTTCCATCCATCCCGTCCTCCGGGTATATAGCTCTTACCGACGGAAGTATTACTTCATCAAGGACCTGCACATATCGTTTGCCTGTAAAGCATGGAGGAGAAAGTTGAGTTATTTCTCCTGGTCCCGCGTCGGAGAACCACCCCCATACGCCTAAGTTGACTCTTCCAGAGTTTTGATTTCTCACTATATTCTGGAGCTCGTAACGTGTGTTGGGCTGTTTCCATACCCGCACCACTCCATTCTGCGACAACGAAAAGTCTTTTCGTCGCTAAAACAGCAGCTCTCCAGTCCCGGTTAAGGTTTTCTTCGCAAAACCTCAAGCGTGCAGTAGCGTGTGCAGGAGTCAAGGTCGATTTCTGCGCGGGTACCCGAGCATTATAACCCGCTTCTTAAAGTCTTTTGCGCATTGTTGTGGTTGAGCAATGCAGATTTAAATTGTGCTTTATTGTGGATGACGTAGATGAAGGCGTTTGCTGGACAAATTGTCGTATTTCTACGTCATCTACTTCCGCTTTAATTCTATTTCGGCCGGATCTAACTGTGATGAGGCCCTCTTCGCCATGTTCAGTGTATCTGGCGACCCAGCGTCGAACTTGTCTTGTCTAATATAATAATAATAATAAACAGAAATTCGTTTTAGAACGAAACAATTACTTTAGCAAGTATGGTTTGTTAATAAAAAAAGAGCATTGATAACTCTAGAATAGTAAGAGCAGTATTTGACAAAAATATTTCAAAAAAGAAATGTTTGTTTATATTGAACTACCGTGGAGGAAATCGATAATAAAATGACTTACTGATAATCCAACTAATTCCGCAATTTCTGCCGTTGTTCTGCCAGTATTTCTTAATTACTCTATCGCCGGATCTCCAAATTTTTTTGGCGAGGCATAGTCGTCGTATCGTTATAGTGTGTCCGTAAAGCCTAGTTCGGACTACGCTAGTATTTTTTGGTCGAGTGGAAGATAGGCGGAGTGGCCTAGTGGTTTGCCTTGCACTCCACAGGTCCTGGGTTCGAACCTCAGGGTAGACAGATTTTTAACTCCGCCGCCGTGCTTCGGAAGGCACGTTAAGCCGGTGGTCCCGTAACCAGTCTCGACCTCTTGTTTCGATAACATTGTAGTGGATGGTGTCACGTGATAGCGTGCCTCACAGAGACAGGCCTCGGCTTGGGAGGGATGTCCTCCCACAGGGAAGCCACCCTCTCTGTTCAAGGGGCATTGGCTATACTACCCAGCCGTTTTCAGCCAGACTTCTGGTTTGAGGCGCGCTGCGCATTTGTGACATCCATCTCGGGGAAGCAAAAGAGGGCAACTGTGGCCTAGGTGCGCTGCTACTATAATAGCTATACCCCACATATTCCATAGTCGAGTGAAAAGTATTTTAGTAGCCAAAATACTCGTCAAAATACTGCCCAAAAATCGTTCGCACTTTGCTCGAGTACAGTGCACAAGTGAGTGGTGTTTTGCAAGATGCCTGCAACGCAATAAAGTAAACAAACTGATTAATTTAGAAGAGGTGGATGAGGAAATTTGTGTGATAAGTAAAAAGACTTTGCCCACCTTACGTCAGGTACAGATGTCATTATGTGAAACAAACGTTCCGCTAGGTATTACACGCCAAACAAGCCCTGACTCATATGCATACCTGTGAAGGGCAATGATCTAAATCTTTGACTTTTTCTAACAATCTACTTTTTCTAACAATTCTAACAATCAATTTAAATGTTTCTATGCAAGATGCCTCATTAGAGAGTTTTTCTCCTGTTACAGTCATCAAACGTATTCCATGCAGACTTTTGAAGCGTTCCAACCATCCCTTATTATCTACAACGTCGTATTTTTTGCTATCTCCTTGTAAAAAAAACTTTGCCTTCAGGGTCAATATGGACCCAGAAATCGGCGTATGCCTGTTTCTTTCCTGAAGAAACCACATATACAAAGATTCTTCAACCTCTAGATTTTCAGCTTTCCTGAGTGTCTGGCTCTTACCTGGTGTCACAGTCAGTGGTTGACACGAACTATTGAATGTTATCACGGTTTTTTTAATATCAAATTAATATTTTTTAATTTAATTTAATATCAAATACCCAGCCGTTTTCAGCCAGACTGTTCTGGGTTGAGGCGCGCTGCGCATTTGTGACATCCATCTCGGGGAAGCAAAAGAGGGCAACTGTGGCCTAGGTGCGCTGCTACTATAATAGCTATACCCCACATATTCCATATTCCATAGTCGAGTGAAAAGTATTTTAGTAGCCAAAATACTCGGTACTGCCCAAAAATCGTTCGCACTTTGCTCGAGTACAGTGCACAAGTGAGTGGTGTTTTGCAAGATGCCTGCAACGCAATAAAGTAAACAAACTGATTAATTTAGAAGAGGTGGATGAGGAAATTTGTGTGATAAGTAAAAAGAAGCTATGTGTACGAAAATGGATCAATAGAAGAGAGGAACTAGGAGCTACGAATTGCCTTCTGAAGGAATTAGCTCTAGAAGATCCCAAAGAATACTTGGATAGTTTGAGAATGTCCGAAAGTTGTGTAAATTTTCTGTTAATGAAAAGACAATCTCAAATTCATCGTAAAGATACTCATTTAAGAACTGCGATTTCGGCACATACAAAATTATAAGCAATTCTCTACTTTCTTGCTACTGGATGTAAGTCATTTGATGTAATTGTAGCATTTCTCAGCGTTTCAATATTAATTACATTGCCAGATAGTAACATATTGGAGGAAAGCAGGTAGGTAATCCGTAACATGTTCAGAATAATCTGCAGGTAAAATGGACCAGGAAATAGATTTAGTTGCTGGCGTAGACTGCTCTTCGAAATTATCGTTACTGGATCTGGCGAGTCTATAGTGCACGGTGACTGGCGCATATGGCTACTGTGGCGTCCTGGTGATTCTGTTTTGTTCAGATGAGTTTTGAAGGTTCTGGCGTCGAATTCTATTTAAGTAAAGTTGAATGTGTTCTTGAGTTTCCAACGCCGATATGAACACAAAGGTTTCAGTTGGAGACCGACGTGTTTACCGAAGACATCAAACTCATTTTCTTCGCTATATCTTTTAATTGGCTTAACCATGTTCAAGAGCTGGGCAATTTTCGTGTTTTTTGTTGGAGGTATAGACTTAGGTTGCCGAAATGTATCCTCTGCAGTAGCAGTTTGCTCAGTCTCTGTATCATCCGTGTGTGAACTACCGGAAGCCTGAAAACAAACAAAATTTTATTAGTATCAAAGTATTCATGAACATAAATATTAAGAAACTTTGCAAGAACATAGTCACCGGTAAGAGGCTGTATTTTCTAATTCATTATCGTCTATTTGTTCTTCCACGTATTTCTGACGCATCCCTTCCGGTCATTCTGCATTCTGTTTCGCTTTCAATGCTACTCTCCTCAAACACTTTATTTTTGGTATTTTTTTACATTGTTGGCAAAATTTAATCTAGTCATCCAACCGCTGGGCTGTGCAGCTCCAGACGCACCTTCTAACATGTGAGGTTGAAATTCTTCCTTGGAAAAATGAAGAACGGTGAATGTACCGTTTGCAAATATTATTCCACACATAGTAACAAGGGTTCCCCTGTCAGCACTTGTCTTTTTACCAATTTGTTTATCTTTTCTGGCTGCTAATATCTTTGGCGGCTTGTGTACGTACAGTGGTGACGCTAGTCTCATCGCAATTAAAAATATGATGAGCTACAAAATTGTCATCTTGCAAAACTTTCTTTAAATATGTATCTTAATAAAGTGGTTTATAGTGGAACAGTCATGCTAAGTGTCCAATTATATACCGCCCGACTTTGCCCCGCTATGCACCACTGAACGAAACAGAAATTATTGAAAAATTCTACTTTACCGACTGATGTTTCGACAGAACATATACCGAGACGAGAAATTATTGAGGACCAGTACCCTTCGATGCTATTAGTACACACCCCTGTAATTGGATCTGTGAAATTTTGTGAGTGGTTAACGGTCGTGGGGATATAGGGCGAACAACCACCCATGTTTCCAAGGGCCCTATACGTCCGACCAAATCTCATTCCCTGGTCGTACATAATCACCGTCAGAACGAAAAACTTGAAACAAAATTCTAGTAAAGCGGTCTAAATATGATCTCATGTAATAAGTACATGCTACAAGGTCACAATTTAAAAATCCTTTATGCGATGGATAAGCGCCTCTGGGTATGCAACCATACTCCCAGACATCCAGACACAAGTTGGTAAACAGGGAAACATTAAAAGTTAAAAATGTAAAGCAAAACAACAGGGAAAATTTATAAAATTTAAACAATATTGACAAAAAACCTCTCCGTTTAAAATAATAAAAAAACGTGAATGGTGGAAAATGTATGTAATTAGTTATATTAATTATATAAATATTTTGAGATAGCTCTTAATGGGAGGGGCAGCTGGATCGATGAGGGATGGATGGTCATATTGGAGGTTTGTAGAATCGGAGAACAGTCGATGTTACAGGATAGGTGCCATCGGAAAACGATATCTTCTAGTGGAGGAAGAATTGAATGTCCCCGGAGCGACGAACCGATGATGGCGATTCATACCTGTCCCCAGACCCACGGACCAATGATGGTGACCCATACCGAGTTACGGGTGTTGTAGTCACACTTGTCCAAGCTACTTGATTGATGACAGCTGATGAATCAACACACCCTTCAGCATTTCTACCGCGACCTTCTGTGTATTGGTGAAATCGCCGGACTTGACACCGAGCTCTGAGAACTTTCAATTTATTGTTATGATAGGTCATTGAGGTAGATGCTGGATAGTCTATAGTGTATGTGGGAGATGGCAGTCTCACCACAAAGGATGATAGAGGGGCTAGTTTGGAGTTTACTTCTTTCGACGTTAACCGTTTAAAGGTTGATGGTGTGAGAGCTGTCCTTCCTCGACGTAACCGTTGACGGTGTGGTGGTAGTGGATGGGGTAGACGAGGTAGACATGGCGCTCAAGAAGTCGTCACCGTCTTCGGTTATCATGATGTTATCTCTAACCATTTCTAAGGATATATAATATTAGATGAGTTCAATTTCCACAATCACAAGGTGATTGTAGTATAATTCAGCTTAAAGAGACCAGCAAGTCTTAGTCTCAATTATTTTAAATTAGATTGTTTAGAATGAACTTACTAGATTCGAACGTTGTTGGTTCGAGAGAGCATAAAAAGTTACATTTAAAATATCTATAAAGACGATGTCGGCGCTGCACATGCAAATTAGGATACCATGTCCTGCATAAGCCAATAACTTACTGGAGGTTGAAATTCCTTCAGTTCGACAAAATTCCTGGGTGTGTGTAGCCTGCCCTCAGCGTCGATCATTGGCATCAGTTGCGGAAATAGACCGACGTAAAATAAACAAGTCAAAAAAACTTTTTTATGCGTATAACCTTTATTATTTCTGTTTCACCGGTTCGATGAGATCATAATACTCATTTTTTTCGCTTATCCGCCTATCCTTTTTCATTTATCCAGTCACCCATTCTATAATTAAACTAACAACTATATTGCAATTTATTGTTACATATTATATTATAATCATTTTTTTGAATTATTTTTTTACAAGCGTGCATGGCGTGTCACCTACAGTCTAACAGTCTAATTTACATAAAAAAGATCTATAAAAACGACGTCGGCGCTGCACATGCAAATTATGATACCGTGTCCTGCATAAGTTAACAACTTTTTTTGTATAAACTATAACCTTTACAATTTCTGTTTTACTGGTTCGATAAGATCATAATACTCATTATTTCGATTATCCACCTATCCTTTTTTCATTTATCCAGTCACCCATTCTATAATTAAACTAACAATTATATCACAATTTATTGTTACATACTCTATTATAATCATTTTTTTTAATTTTTTTTTAACAAATGTGCATGATGTATCACCTACAGCCTAACAACAAATGCTAATATAACTGTGGTAGGGACAGTAAACTACAACAGTGGAGATTCGTTTATTCAAACTTTATTAAACCATACAATAAACTTTTAAATTTCAAATGATATATACTATACTATACTACTACATGTAGAAAAATTAAATGGTCATACTTAATTCCGGTGAAGGTAACTCGTTTAACCCGTTGTGTACCAGTATCAATAGTGCACCAGTGTAGCGCAACAGTATATTACATTGTAATTAAGTCTATTATTTTCTCTTTGTTTGAGTCAATAAACTATTATTATTAATTATAAAAATATATGAATTACAGAACTTACATATGATTAAATTAAAATTAAAACATCATACATGTAGAAAAGTTAAATGGTTATACCGAATACCGGTGAAGGCAGCCATTTTGACCCGTTATGTAGTATACCCGTATATTACATTGTAATTAAGTATATATTTTTTGTTTGGGTCAATAAACGATTATTATTAATTACAGAACTTATATATAATTAAATAAAATCGAAATATTACATGTAGAAAAATTAATTGGTTATACCTAATTCCGGTGAAGGCAACCCTTTTGATCCGTTACGTAGTGACCTGTATTTTAAATTGTAATTAAGTGTATTATTTTCTTATAGTTTAGGTCAATAATATATTATTCTACTCGCATACAACGAATATAAAACGCTCGCCCACGGATCACGTGTACACTTCATATTGGCAAGGAATATCTCCATATTTATCAGATTGGGTAAATGTATAATAAAAGAATTCAGTTCTGATGTGATCCTTTAATAGTTTTCTTGCGTACCGGTTTCAGGAATTTTCCCGTCTTCAGCGCAATCTACGTAAATAAATGACAATAATTAACAAAGATACATATAAAAAATTCTAACCTACAAACCGTCTAGAGTACATAAGCTACATGAATAACGAGTCTCTTCAATATTTTCATTTCTCGAGTCCGGTCCTGGGGTGTCTCAAGTTTCCAATTCTGTCGCAATTAGGGTTATCACCAGTCACTAATTTATTGTTAATTAATAAAACTTGATCAGAGAACATTTGTGACGGATTAACCGCATGGAGTGAAAAGTCGGGTTGGCTAATTCGGTGTCACTGATGTAGATGGCGCTGCTGAGGGTGGACATGTATATTTATAAAGGTTGAAAACATTCTATTCTATCTATACAACATCACACCAGCTATAAGAACTAATTTCAAAATAAGCAATTTTCTCGTTAATTGCAAACAAAAAATGGACAAGACGGAAAAGAGTGGAATATATAAAATAAAGTGCAATGACTGTGATAGCTTCTATATAGGTCAGACTGGTAGAAAATTAAAAATCGGATTTAATGAGCACATCAACAAAAAGAACAATTCGGCACTAGGGCGACATCTTACGGATACAGGTCACACTACAACAATAGCCAATATGACGCTAATGCACCATATGAACAAATCACGTAAGATGGACCTTAGGGAGGAGATGGAAATACGGAAACATAAAGAAATACACCCAAACAATATTCTTAACGACAACAGAATTTAACAACAATAGAATGTTTTCAACCTTTATAAATATACATGTCCACCCTCAGCAGCGCCATCTACATCAGTGACACCGAACTAGCCAACCCGACTTTTCACTCCATGCGGTTAAACCGTCACATATGTTCTCTGATCAAGTTTTATTAATTAACAATAAATTAGTGACTGGTGATAACCCTAATTGCGACAGAATTGGAAACTTGAGACACCCCAGGACCGGACTCGAGAAATGAAAATATTGAAGAGACTCGTTATTCATGTAGCTTATGTACTCTAGACGGTTTGTAGGTTAGAATTTTTTATATGTATCTTTGTTAATTATTGTCATTTATTTACGTAGATTGCGCTGAAGACGGGAATATTCCTGAAACCGGTACGCAAGAAAACTATTAAAGCATCACATCAGAACTGAATTCTTTTATTATACATTTACCCAATCTGATAAATATGGAGATATTCCTTGCCAATATGCAAAATGCGGAGCTATCCGTACTGCTCCAAAATCTACGTAGATTCATGGAGAAGCGAGTCATCACCCGAGGCCACATTGATTTCTTGCACCAAGCATTAAATAACGGAGTCACCCCAAAGGCATTTAAGATCAAGTTACCGAAGAATTTTAAACATAGAACCGAAGACCTAGAGAGACAACTAATTAAGAAGCGTCTGAGAGAACACTATTCAGATGAAACCAAACACAGCACGAAGCTCAAATATTTACATAGACGCCTTACTTCGATATTGTACCACATTGAACACGAATCTATTATAGAGAAATTTGACACTGAGATATACTACAAACTATCAGACGGATGTGAAAAGAGAAGGAGGAAAATGAGGAGCCTCATGAAGGAGAAAGAAAATGAGAAACGACTGAACAAACAAGACAATTCCGCTGACACGAGACGGTGGATAGTAGCTACAGACTTGAAAATAAAGAGAATCTCCACCGTCCACCCCTACACCACCATAAAATACGACAATGAGTTCAAAGCAACATTTGCTCCACGATACACGAACCTTTCCGCTATGACTTTAGACAATAATGAAAGACAGGTGCTGAACATCGGTCACAAACATATTTTGACCACCAACGAGAACTTCAATATCAACACCTCCATCGATATCGAAGCACAACTATACAGATGCACTGCTTTTCCACAGATAAGAGAACAAATAACATCAATCCTAAAGCAGAACAAACACCAGCATCAGGACCACACAGACATGAGCCACACCAAAATAATCCTTACTAAGTTCAAAAGAAGAATAAACCAAGAACAAGTCATCTGCACGTACGGAGACAAAAACTCAGGTTTAGTACTTTTGAACAAAGACATGTATATATCCAAGACCTTATCCTTCTTCCACGATAATGACATAACTGATCTCAAAATCGACCCACTCCCGAAATTCATTAAAACTGTTAAGAATGCTGTAAAGAACTCTCAGGCGACATTAGAGAAATTCAATTACAAGCCTTACAACCTGATAAACATGAATAATATATGCCCTATTCTATACAGCATAATAAAACTACACAAGCCCGACAAGAGCATAAGACCCATTGTTTCTAACATTAACACCCCCGTAAAAAAGATCTCAAAAGCTTTGCAACACATAATCCATAACGTTTTCAAATTTAAATCTACCTACTCTATTGATAATTCGTCAAAACTGATAGCTTCCACAAAAGATCTCACCCTAAGCAAAAATTCTAAGTTGATCTCCCTCGATATCGTGAACCTATACACCAATATATCTATTAAGAAAACACTATCCATAATCAAGGAGTTTCTTTTGGACAAATTAACAGAACACGACTACCTCGATGTTATAGACATAGAATGCCTAATGGAACTTCTAGAAGTTGTCACAAATCAAAATTTCTTTATTTTTAACAATAACAACTACCGTATGAACCACGGAGTAGCCATGGGATCCTCAATCTCAGGCTTAATAGCTGTATTTTACATTGACAATATAGAGCAAAAGATTTTTTCCGAAAAACATAGCCTTTTCACCGCCGATATTAAACATTACTGCCGCTATGTTGACGATATTTTCATTATTTATGAAGGTAGTAATGCCAAACTTGTGACATTGCACAATCTTTTTAATGGCATCGACAACTTGAGGTTCACGATAGAGAGGGAGACCAATAACAAGCTGAATTTCTTAGATGTCACATTATATAGAGAGAACGACAGATTAAATTATAACATTTTTCGTAAGCCCACAAGCACAGATATTACTATCCCAAAATCCAGTTACACATCCCATAATTACAAGGAGGCAGCTTTTCGATTTCTCTTTAATAGAGCTCTTCATATCCCCTTGAACGACTCTAACTTCACAAATGAAAGTCGCACCATAATGCAGATTGCTAGGGACAATGGTTATAATAATGTGGATTTGCAGACAATTTACAACAAGATACATAGGACAAACATAAACAACATGAGTTATCCCAACATTAAAATGAAAACCAAATATATAACACTTGATTATAATAGATCTTTGTCAGCACCGATCCGAAAATCATTAGAGAAATACAACATCACACCAGCTATAAGAACTAATTTCAAAATAAGCAATTTTCTCGTTAATTGCAAACAAAAAATGGACAAGACGGAAAAGAGTGGAATATATAAAATAAAGTGCAATGACTGTGATAGCTTCTATATAGGTCAGACTGGTAGAAAATTAAAAATCAGATTTAATGAGCACACCAACAAAATGAACAATTCGGCACTAGGGCGACATCTTACAGACACAGGTCACACTACAACAATAGACAATATGACGCTAATGCACCATATGAACAAATCACGTAAGATGGACCTTAGGGAGGAGATGGAAATACGGAAACATAAAGAAATACACCCGAACAATATTCTTAACGACATAACAGAATTTAACAACAATAGAATGTTTTCAACCTTTATAAATATACATGTCCACCCTCAGCAGCGCCATCTACATCAGTGACACCGAACTAGCCAACCCGACTTTTCACTCCATGCGGTTAAAACGTCACAAATGTTCTCTGATCAAGTTTTATTAATTAACAATAAATTAGTAACTGGTGATAACCCTAATTGCGACAGAATTGGAAACTTGAGACACCCCAGGACCGGACTCGAGAAATGAAAATATTGAAGAGACTCGTTATTCATGTAGCTTATGTACTCTAGACGGTTTGTAGGTTAGAATTTTTTATATGTATCTTTGTTAATTATTGTCATTTATTTACGTAGATTGCGCTGAAGACGGGAATATTCCTGAAACCGGTACGCAAGAAAACTATTAAAGCATCACATCAGAACTGAATTCTTTTATTATACATGTACACTTCATGCTCGCGATTTATTTCCTTAGTTATGTGCTCGTCAAATAATATATTATTATTGACCTAAACTATAAGAAAATAATACACTTAATTACAATGTAGTATACAGGTCACTACGTAACGGATCAACAGGGTTGCCTTCACCGGAATTAGGTTTTGACAGACTTTGACACTAGCGTTGGATAATGATGATGACGGTTCGTTCGAATAATGAAGTCATTATCTGAACGAACTGTCATTGTTATACAACGCTAGTGTCTGTGTGTGTGTTTATTTAGTTTGGGAGTGTGCGCGCGCGCACGCACACACCCACGCACGCACGCACAGACAGAAACAGCGCTGCTGTTGTGAACCTTACCAGTAAGAATAGAAAAATAAACAGTAAAATAAAAATTTATTTAATTCTACATTTAATTTCTGAACAAATTTTAGCATTTCGATTTTCTCAAACAACAGTTTAGCCGGTTATTTACTTTTTATTTTTCCTCCTTAATAATAATAATAATCTTTATTGCAATAGATAAAAATTACAAAAGGTATATATAACACATATTGTGATTTAAAATATAACCATTACTCTGAATTGAAAAATTTAGAAAATTTCATAAATTTTAGGAATTAGTAGATATTCTCATGTTGAAGGTCTCCATTAATAAGCGATTGTTTTAAGAATCTAGAAACAGTCTGCTTGCTTTTAAAACCAACATTGTTCAGCACAGTGTTTATTATATGGGAAGCAAGGCAGCTGAAGGATTTTCTGAACAATGCCGTTCTATGTTGCGGGATAGATGCGGTGGTTGAAACATGTCGAAGGTTTCTTCCGTGAGCCCCCTCTCGAAGCTGAATCTTCTGCGCTAAGTAAGAAGGTAGTCCATCGACAACTGCTGCTCTGACCACACCCACATAATGTATGAAACGACGCTCCTCCATTCTCAGCCATCCAGCTCCCCGAAGGACCTCGGACATATGTTGACGTCTAGGACAACCAGTTGCGTATGCCAGGCAGCTATACTGGATACTCTGTAGACGCCGCTTAGCTGACTGTGTAGTGAAGGGGCCATAGACAACATCGGCATAGCTCACAGCCGACAATATTAGGGAATCTGAAATTAGAAATTGGCAATCTGTTGACAATAAATTTTTAAATTGATATAAAAGCTTCAGTTTGGCGTAGGACCGTTGACAAAGCTTGTTAACGTGATCCTCGAAGGATAGGTTGGAGTCCATAATTACACCGAGATTTCTTGCTGTCTCTACTAACGGCAACGCGGTGCCATTTAGACTGATCTTGGACACCGAGTCACCAAGTCACCAAGTCACTGAGTCATCGAGTTGGAGGATTTTTAAAATAGCAATCCGTTCCAGAGATTTTGTTATTTCCATACCTTACATAATAAATAATATATTCAATTGATTAATTAATATTAAGGTAAATATCAATTTAATGATAATAAAATTATCAACAAAACCAATAGCACGCAAACATTTTAACAAAACAGTACACTGTTATATTTAGAATACACGTATTCATGCCCTATGCACTAGAATAATAATCGTACAAAATATAATACAAAAGCAAACTTACCTATATATTTAATTCATTAGCGATCTCTCCTTCTTGAACGGTCTTCAACAGACAGGGCATTGTAGCTCTTCGAAATTGTGTGTCGATGGCACGAAGTCACAACGTTATGTGATACATTTTTTCAATATTTGCCTAATTTGCCTATCCCAGCAAAAAAGTCAATTAAGGAACAAAAAACGACCCAAAGTGTAATAAAAATATCTATCTTTGTGGTTAATCGTTCGGTAGGTCGGCCGCAATACAAAATATTATACAAGGAACTTGTGGACTTGAAACTTTTGCAATACGGCGAAAACGATTGAGTAACAAAAAATATAGATTGAAATTTAAATAATTTTAATTTTATAATTTTTCCAAAGTTATCTGACATATCGTTCTGATGTAATATCATTCATATTGGATTGTAAATCCCGCCCTTACATATCACACTTAAAGAGAATTGCGTATGGATGCTATTAAAGAACGTCAAAATATAATTTTAATAAACACAAAAATAACAACATTTTTATAATTAAACTAAAATGCATCTGCAGCAAAGTAGAAACCGGGACAAATAAGATTTTCAACTATATGCAAAAATGTAGAAATCTTTTAAAAATTATTTACGCCGGTTAAAATGATCGGTTTTGTATGTTATACGCCGGACAGATGATCAAGAACTTAAAAATGTGCTTTACACAATATTTAACAAATTTGCAGTACGACCTATAACGGCAGTATACCGACTGAAACTGTCGGTATACCTACTTACAATAAGAATTAATTTACTGTGTATTTTAAAAAACATTAAATATTACAATGCACTTTTGTCAGTTTCTGATATCGGAAACATATAAAGAGACGAAATTAGATTTCATTCCATACATACAGAAAAATAAAACGGAACGAAACAAAAGTGACCCTTTGGTTTTACGAGTTTAGCAGATAGGTATCCGACGACCGGGAATATCCGACCTACGTTTGGTGTACGCTAGCTGCGGTCATGTTAACTTCTTATTTTCTTCGGCTGTACGTACCGGTAATGTTGGTAGGCGCTTTGCCGAGATATTCCGAGAACTTGCGCGGCTCCTAATGAGGGAATCTTGCAACACCACAAATACAACAAGTGCAGTACCTGTCTCACGGGTATCCGCATTTGTGAAAAAAGTACCCGTGAGGACAGAATACTGCCCCCTACAAGTTGAGAAGAAATATGCCCTAACTGCGAATCTTCGCGTCGCCTCAAAACACTATTTGGACAGCGTATCTCCCTGCTTAATTAACCCGACGTTTTGCAGCCGGGTTATTAGCATTCCATTGTATGTCGTTGCTGTTGCACAAAGTTGCAGAAGATCGTCAGCGCCTTGCAAATTCATAGTTTCAGCACAAAATTGTAAGATACTGATGATTAAACTGACAGTTCTAACGCGCTCGGTGGTTAGAATGCTAGGCGCTTCGTTCAAATCCCCCAACCGGTGCATAGGTAACCATACGCCACATAGTTCGCGCGTCAAGTAGCTCTAAAATATTTAATAATTTCTTCATTTATCTTTAATGCATACTGAACGACTATATTTGATCTATTACATAAAATTCTAATATTTTATTAAAATTCTAATATTTACCTAATATTGACCGGAACCGAGATCTAGTCTAGTCATCAGTTGCAAACTGCACATAATTATAGTAATAAACATAGTTTAGTAAAAAGCAACTTACATTACAAATCGAGGTCGTTCATACCGTCGGGCGTGCACTAACTTACAAGCACGATAGTTACTGGCATGGTATATATCATAAGAGACGTTAAATCGTTAAAATACGTAATCAAAACATCGAACGGTCGGAATGTTGGAACTAGGCCAATGTGCTGTGAAAGCAGCCGTACTGGTTGGATGCAAGGGTGGTAGATGGCGCTGCAACTATTATGTATAAAATACAATCACAAACAAAATTAGTCGCAACAATAAATATTTCGGTATAAGCATATTAATTTGAAGATGTAATGCGTTTGCTATCAGACAAATTTGTATTTGCAGGCCATGTAGCGGATGCGGGGTGGGACGGTGACAAGGACGGAATGTAGATGGCGCTGCGTTCACTCACGCGGATTTCTTGGAAGGAAATTCAAAAACAATCTCCCACTGTAACAACCTGTTATGTCATTAAGTATTAAATCGGGATTACATGTTTTGTGTTTCTGAATTTCCATCTCTTCAAGCAGGCTTAGTTGCTGCTCTCTTGCATCTGGTGTAGGAGTGTCAAGTTTTCTTCTGTGGTTTTATGTCCTGTCTCTGTAAGGTGTCGTCCAACAGCTGAATTATTGTTCCTTGTGAACTATTTTATAATAGTTATGAGCGACTCCACGAAACTTTCCAGTTAAATGTGGACAATGATCTTTAACACGAATATCAGATGTTAAACTTTTCTTCACCTATGTGGCAAGCGGTTGTAGTTAAATAATGGTGTCATTCCTGTAAGACAATGTACTCATCGGTACCATCTTGCTAGAGTGTGGTTTGACTGATTTCACACTATAATATAACTCCAATATAAACTATTTTACAGTCTTGACCCCTACAGCCCCTACAGTTATTGGGATGTGCTTCTGATATTTATTTAAATCGTTTGTTTTCTCCAAAATATATTCGAAATCTGCATGAATAATAAATGGTGCGTACTTTTCATGTTCTCCGGGGTTCTAATTTTATACTTGCATTCCGACATGTTTTCGAGATATAAAGGAGTGGTAAAATGATTGAAACAAAATTTACAAATAAATTTTTGTTTAGTACTTTTGTATATTGAGATGATACCCTAAACTTATAATATTTATAGCCGCCTTTTTATGGTTAATATCGCAATATAAATCCACCAATTCTTATTGGGAGAAAGTGGTTTATACTTACCTTCAGAATTATGCATAATTTCAATAGGAAACTAACCAGCACTCGCCTGAAATTCACCTACATTTACTAAATCCATATGTAAAACATCATCATACCATTTTTTAATATTTGTTGATCAATCAATTTTACATTGTTTCGAGAATTGCGGTAAGGTTGCCCATATTTTACCATTTATTAGAAAATGTGCCCAGGAACGAATATAAATAAGGCAAATTAAGATTTGACGAGTGAGCGCATACATTGATGATTTGTGAACATTGTGATAATAATACATTTGCTAAAAGTGTTTTCTATACAATGATTTTATACTTTTTTTCATGTGATGATCCAATTTGCAAAACTATTTCTCAAAATGGAACCAGTGGTATCCCAAATTGGACCTTCGTATTATTTCGAACAAAACGTATGTTAATAATAAGAATAATCCAAAATATGGTGTTATATAAACTTATTATGATATGAGAAGGACTAAAAACAAAACTAACGGAAAAACTAAACTTATTCCAGATAAAATTAAATAAATGCTTTTCATATTTTGAAACTGCTACTAATACAATAATATTTAGATCCGAAATCAAATAAATCAGGCTTTACATGATTCACAGAAATATTTTTTTCGTGAAGGTCCTACACCTACAAGTGGCAACGCAAGCACTGTATCATATCGTCCAAAGGGACGATATGAAAAGTGCTGATAAGCGGCAAAGATGGCCGCTTCGTCTTTGTGACCAGGCATAAGCACATCGCTAAGCTGTTTTGCGTAAGCTGTTTTCTGTGGTGCATTAGTTCTGCCACGGTGTTGTTCTTGCCTACTCTGTGAGTAAGTGGCGTGCGCTTTTCCTCTACCTCCTCTTCGCGATTTTTGACCTCGCCTGTTTAGCGGGGGAGCTAGAAGCTCAGTACGATACACGTCGTACACGTCATACTCATTGCGTGGATCAGCAATTAATGGGCGGGAAGGCCCAGGTAAGTGTGCTTGCATGTGATACATGCTGCAAAACTTAAATGCTCTTGTGTATTTAAGCTCCCTCGGAAATCACAAGGGAAAATTTGCTTCGCCACATTCTGAGCACACCCATCCAGATTGTTGCACTTTTGTTTTATTCTTTGTTGTTTTATGAGGTTGTGGCGCTTTTTTTGGTACACAGATTCTGTCTTGGAAGATCGCGTTTTGCTATACTGGCTTCGAGCTCTGTTATTAGCAGCAGAAATTTCTGCCCTAAGGAAAGGAGATATGTCTTCTAGAGATACTGTTAACAGATCAGATTTGCTTGATGGTCTACAACTTTTGTCGGGTAAGGGAACAGCAACATCTTGAAGTCTCGCTAAAGGAAGATAATCGCCGTAGGAAAAATCGGTCTCATTGATTGCATTTGACGCTATATCATTCTCAGTATTAGATGATTCTCCTTCAACTATCCACGGTGCCAAAGCGTCAACAGCAAGAAAGTCGGACTCCTTGAAAACTTTACTAAAACTTTTAGAAAATAAACTGCTTCCGGGTTATGCCGTGTGTCAAGATTTGTTAATGCTGACGTTTCGCGAACCATGTTGGTCGCTTCTTCAAAGCTAATTGAATACTGTATTCAGTATTCTTGAATTGAATACTGTATTCAGTATTCAATTAACTTTGAAGAAGCGAGCAACATGGTTCGCGAAACGTCAGCATTAACAAATCTTGACACACGGCATAACCCTGAAGCAGTTTATTTTCTAAATGATTCTGGCCGTGAAAGCCTACGTACTTAATTACTAAAACTGTACTCAATGCTCCAAAACCACTGATGGCAAAGTTAAATGCCGAAGTAATGTGACTTTCGGTATGCCATAATCCCGACTACATTTATTCAACCCCTTTTCACTTTCTCCGTCAGTGCTAAGAGCCTTTCCCAGATTCTCTGCCATCCATTTTCCATAACTACCACGTTTTGACATATATAAATTATAATATATTATTATACCAGTTTTATAAGACGTCAATTGGCGCACGAGTGGTAGAAAGTAACGAGTGCGCAAAGAATTCTATTTTGTCGACTTTGTGTCATAAATTTCATATAAAATTTGAAATTATGTTTAGAATCTGTAGTCGTAACTATGGTTACCGACGGTTTTTATTATGAAACCCAATTGAGAGTTATAATGTGAATACATTGTGAAACCAAAGTAGAAATATAATGTTATAGTTCCCTAAATTGAACTGGTTCACTTGGGCAACTGTATGAACTTCAATTTAGGTAACTCATGTCGGATAACATTCTAACCTAAATGTTGCAACTTCCAAACTTTGCGGTAATATTCTGTAACTTCAGAGAATAATATAGACAATATAGTGGAATGCCATATAGCGATCCTGGCAGGATCGCCATGTAATGTACTTGGGCTAAGTACAGTGCCAGGTTCTTCCAATAAAACAGTCCTATTGTTTTTACATGTTTAATGAAGTACAAACATCTTAAGACTAACAGTAAAATAATATATATATATAATAGCGCTAACATGGAGTCCGGAACGACATACCTAGAAAATGGACCAATGCCAGCTTTGTTGAAACCATTCTTCTAGATATCCTCATTTAAATCTTGCCAAATTTCCCCAATCATTTTAGAAAATTCACCCTTTCGAAGCTTCATTCCAATACCCTTTCTTTGCCACATTACTAATCTCTGATCCAACGAAGTTTTGAACGGTTTGAAGACACTTATGTCTAAAGGTTGCTGCGCGTGACTGGAATGCGGAGGTAGTTTAAGTATTGTCACATTTGCTTCGGTAGCAATTTCTGTCAACCTGATACTTATATGAGTGACACGACCATCATATATTAATAAAACCGGACAGTCGGGTCCACTAGCTATCAAAAAATTTTTTTGAAAATTATTTTCTAATACCGTTGTCTCCATCCATTCATTGGTAGTTGCCGCATAAGTTTTCTCAGGATATTCAGTACTTTCTGGCGCTACCACTGATCCCAGATATTTTTTCCTTTAAAAATAGCCAATGATGGAGCTTTTCTTCCCGAAGCAGAAGCTGCCATGAGAACCGTAATGTTCTCTTCCAGGAGCACTAACTGTGCGAGTGCATGGCAAGTTTTTACCGCCAACTACTTTTGTTTTTGACGGTACTGTACAAAAACTAGATTCATCCAGGTTTCAAATTCTTAACGGATTGTTGTCCAATCCGATATCCTGTATCTTAGCTTCCAGTAACGTAAAATACTCGTCAATTGCAAAAGGATTGCAACATTTTTTTACTAGCGATCTCAACACTTTGTGGTTTTTTTATTGATAAATTGTTTCTCTTTTTAAAGTCAAGAACCCAATCTTCGCCGGAGATGCCGTCTTTAAACGGGGGTTTGAATTTGTTGGCATTTGCAAACTGGCCAACCAGCTCCAACACCTCACGTCTGGACAATCCAAAACCGCACGTTTGCTTTGTCAAAAGACCTTCAGCAACACGTTTTTCGGTTTTGGTTGAAATAGCAATGCTTCTCCCAAGTGATTTTGATTTTATACCACGTTTTCCTTTCAAGCGGTCGGCAATTGTAGTTAGCGGAATTTTGTACTTTTTGCTAGCACGGTAGGCATTTGTAGCTCCTGCCCTAATCAGATCTAATGCCTCATCCAAGGACTGTTTTGTATAATCACCCCGATTCGTTTTTCTAATATAGTTTCGAACCATGGCGGCTATAAAAAATTATAGGATAACATAAATGAAGAATTACAGAATAAGAAACGAAGCATATGCGGACTAGTGCGGTCTCACCCCGCTTAGTAGTCCGCTCTTGCCCCGTGTATCAATATTTTCGAGGCAAGACCAAAGTAGTGTGTTTCTCAATATATGTCAAAGAATCGATTGAATTTGTTTATTTAACATACATTTTAATCAATGTTCTTTCAAACTTACCCAAAATAATCTGATTTAACTTTTCTTTATAGAATTTAAATTTTAATAATTTTTTTTAATTTTATTAACTTTTTCATTATCATCCGATATTTTCGCTACTGCATCCTTAAATTGGTCGTAGCCTCGTACTAGAGGTTTACTAGCATCAACTCGGCAGGACCAATAGGAAAACCAAATACAACAAATTTACACTTAAACATGTAAACTAATAACGCAGAACGAAATGGAAATGACTGTCATGGTTTTGATAACAGTCGCTTTTTCTGTGGATTGGTGAGGTTTAATACAGTGTATGCCCTCCACGAGCACGAATCTCTTCCTCACACCTGCGTAGCACTCTTCGCACTAGTCTGCGGAGAGATTCTTGGGGTATGCTTTCCCATTCCTGAATCAGGGCTTGTCAGTTCTTGTATGGTTAGTGGTGGATTAAGGCGCTTGCGAATACGTCGACCAAGCTGATCCCACACGTGTTCAATAGGATTCAGGTCAGGACTTAACGCCGGCCATTCCATGACCTGAATTCTCCGTTCTTGTAAAAATTTTCTGGTGATGCCGGCGGTATGTGGCTTTGCATTGTCCTGCATTAGGATGAAATTTTGACCGGCAACATATGCAGCAAGCCACATGGTGTTTCAAGATGTTTTCGATGAAATTCATAATATTTAGTCTACCAGGAACCACAACAATACAATACCACTGTTGTCTATACTAATTCCAGCCCAAGCATCACAGATCCACGACCAAATCTACCCACTTCCTGTATAGTACCGGTTGCGTAGAGTTCACCAGCACGTCTATATACACGTACTCGACCGTTGCAACGAGTTAAACGAAATCTGGACTCGTCTGTAAATAGTACAGTCGTCCAGTGACAAAGTTGCCAATCTCTGTGATCCAGAGCAAACCTCATTCGCGCTGCTTTGTGATGCTGCGTAAGGCGTGGTGCACGGACAGGTCTTCTTGGTTTCAATATTGCTTCTTTTAATCTGTTTCTAACAGTTAGCTCAGAAATGTCTATTCCATGTGCTCTTTTTAGGTCGTTTAGGAGATCTCGTGTTGTGGCGGTACGCTGACGTAGAGAGGACGTCTGGTTAAAAGTGAGACAAATTCCTGTTTAGGAATCTTTATGCGTGGATTTGCTCTTTGCAATTTACACAATTTGCTGTCCCACTTGGTCTTGAGGATTTTGAAAACAGCTACGTCCAGAGGCTGCAATAGGTGTGTGGTATGGGGAGGCAGCTTCATAATGGTGACTTGATTTTGTTGAGCTAATCTATTCAAGTAAGTTGAAATATGAGCAGTATGATCATCATATATTAACAGCACTGGTCTTTCTTGGCCTATATTCTGTAAAAACAAATCTCGAAACCAATTGCTTCCATCCATCCCCGTGAACTTGCTGAAATTGCAGTTTGCGATGCAACATTTTGATCAATCAAATTCTCCATCACATATTGCCGTTTAAATACACACAGTAGTGGAAGCATTCGTCCTGCCGCAGAACAGCATAATAGAACGGATGTTTTCACGTCCAGATGTACTCGTTTTGCGCTTACTTTTTGCACCAATTGCACCAACCACTCTGGTTTTCGACGGGATATGACAAAACCATGTCTAGTCACAATTGAAAGTCTTCTCCGGTTTTCCATCAAGATTCAGTTCTTTTATCGTGTTTAGCCAAGACTTCAAAGAAATTGTACACTACCCATGGGTTTATTTGATCCCATCTCACATGTTCAATGCTTTGTGCTTTCTTGATTGACAAGCGATGTCTACTTCTAAAAGCTATAAACCAGTCTACATCTGGCCTCTGATCTTTAAACCTACATGAGATGTTGTTTTGTCTGATATAAAGTGGAACGAGATCCAAAACTTCGTGTCGCGACTCGAGATAAGCCAAACCCGTTTTTGTCCATTAATTTCAAACAGTTCACTATCTCTTCTTCTTCACCACCAGACAAGAACGACTCAACACCACCACCGCCCATGCCATCTGTTGTAGTAAATCCTGTGCCACGTGTGCCCAGAATATGATGTTTAAGTGTATATCTAGGAATACCGTACAAAGCAGCTGCTCCCCTGGTGCTTATTGCCATTCCTGACATCTTCAATGGCTTATTCTAACTCGTCTCTCGTATACTTTACACCAGCGCCCCTCTGCGCTTTTCTTACATATGTTCTCACCATCGTCTGGAAAAAGCATTAGGTATTTCAAAAAGTATAGGCTATATTGAAGTAAGGTTAGATTATACATTAGCAATTTCAACTGAAATATTACACATTAGGGAAAATTATTTTAACATGGTGATTCACAATGAAAAAATTAACAAAAATACTAACAGTAATGATTTTAAAAATAACAACAATGATGATCTGGGTTAGGGGCCCAGATACCCCAAGCATCTGGCCCACTTACCAAATATTTTTAAGAGTTTACGGGTAACTGGTCCACCCACTCAATCTTATAACCTAAAGAAGAACACATAGCGGCAGTAATATTTCAAGGTTATGTTATGCTTCTAATTTATGCTACATTAACTGTAATGTTGATAATAATTACATTGAATATGTAGATGTTTCGTAAAATCAAAGTATCACCACGTTCCTATGGAAATCGTACAACGTTAAATTGAGGAAAAAAAATACTACACAAAACAACACTATACTATTGACACATGTCCCGTCTCAAAAAGACCCAGGTTATGTACGGTAACTATATCGACAAATCATGGACAAATCGTCAAACTAAAATTGCGGTTTCATTTCTACTTACACATGACTTACACACACAAAATGAGGTTATGTGCGTTGAACTGTACAAGGTCTTCCGACAAACTAACTTCCGAACTACAGTCAGGTTAGAAAATTCTTCCGAAGGTCTGCGACTGCGTCAACGGCCAACGGAGCAGGCGGTACGATAGTTAGTCCGGTTTCGGAAATCAAATAAGACACGCTTCCTTTATTTCCGATGCAATTTGTCAACGAGTATCGTCGAGACTGAAAGTCGACAGAAGGAAGTGGCTCGTTCTGTATTTTCTGCGGAGCGCCTAGGTCCAATGTTCTACGACTAGCTCCCCGGAATCCATGGTAATCGGTACGTCGTGGTTTTGGTATCAATCAAAAATGGCGGTTGAATCTGGAGAGTTTTCCTCTACAAACGCTGGTGTCGTCGATAAAATTCTAAAGGTGAGATGTGACCCTTAAACGCTCTCTATCCGTAGTGTCGCAGCTCTAAGCACTGTACCTGTCGATAGTCATATGGCCGTAGTTGTCGATAGTCTATATAAGGCCGTAGTTCCTGAACTGATCAAACCTCTATTCAGACACGTGGTTCGACGGAAAAGTGAAGAAAATGGAGAAACACCCCTTCGTTGCAAAAACAAAATCCAACAAACCAAAGCTGTCGATCAAGCGTGCGTACTACAATTACAACAAAAAAGGTCCCTTAAATATATTATTCATATAAATATATCAAATATATTATTAATCCGTCCCAAATATATTGGACGCCGTAATGCACTCTCTGGATGAACAATGGCCGCAGACAATCAAAAAACAGCCCAGTTTGAACAACGTAGTTGGTCGGTACGGATAAATTGGCAGTGTCAGCGGTTTTCTGGGGTTTGGAGATATGAAGCTCTGTCCAGAAGTTTCGAAGAAATCGATATGCACCCATCACCAATGGTAATTCCGTTGTCATCGGTATCTTTAAATGTATTAGGAAATTTCTGTGCTATTTTATTAGCGGCCCTTTGGAGAACTTTGACTGGTATCTGGTATTACAATATGAGCAATTGCCATGACGTCTTTTTTTGCATCTGTAGTGCATGCATCAATGATATGGTGTGGTATTTTATGCCATGGGATTTCAAATGTATTCCATTTTAACGAAGTGTTCACCTCAGGTTGTATAAACACGTTATCTTTTTCTCCTTCAGTATCTTTTTGCTGTATAGTACTGTCAAAGCTCTCCTCTTGCACAACAAACTGCTCAATATCACTGCGTACTCCACCAGAGGATTCACTTTCCGTTGTACAGGCCGATATACTATCTCTCAAATGTTCGTATTTTGGTATCCATTCCTCGTCCTTTGACAGTAAGATAAGGGTTTCATTCTGTACTTCGAACAGAATGCCATCTTCGTCTACACGAGTGCCATCTATGTATTTCCAGGACGAGTGAAGACCCGTCAATATGTAATTGTTTGGATGCTGAACCAGAATGAATAGTAACAACTAAGTACTTTATATCGTACACATAGATACCGTATTACCTCTAAGAACCAGTTAATCGTACACACTGTCCCGACCGACGACATTAATGACGAATATCCTTGACTCCCGATTGCGACTCCATACTTTGAAGAGAGGCGAGTATCGACATACATTTCGGTTTATTTTACACAAAAGTGGCTCTGGGCTACAAAGACTATCGAAAAGTACTAAATTATATATTTTGGAGGAATCAGTTTCTATAATATTAAAATACAATCTAACACTTCATACAGTATGCTTTTTTTGTATCCCAGCAAAAAAAGATTTTTAAACGAATTATCAGTAGATGTGTGAATTATATGCATAAAAACAGGGATATATGCGCATATATATATATATATATATATATATATATATATATATATATATAAAGGAGAAAGGTATTTGTCGGGCAATTCCGTCAACGAAGATCGAAGAAGCAACCGTATACACGTGTTTCGGACTATTAGTCCTCATCAGTACGGTATAGCCAAGGAGCAAGATGGACAGTGAATGGAAAACACTCAAATGGTTCCCTACAGGGGGTGACCACATGTCGCCAATTTGGTGCTTCAGTCCCAACATCTTCAAGATTCGAAGACAAGAAGTGACGTCGCGCCGGAGGTGACTGGTACACCCCAGGTACACCATAGCCCATGGAAATTAAAGGAAAGCTGGTTAATCGACGGTAAGATATAAACGAGAAAGGTATGACTGAAGCACCGGCGACATGTGGTCACCCCCTGTAGGGAACCATTTGAGTGTTTTTCCATTGAGTGTCCATCTTGCTCCTTGGCTATACCGTACTGATGAGGACTAATAGTCCGAAACACGTGTATACGGTTGCTTCTTCGATCTTCGTTGACGGAATTGCCCGACAAATACCTTTCTCCTTTATATCTTACCGTCGCTTAACCAGCTTTCCTATATATATATATATATATATATATATATATATATATATATATATATATTGTAGCAAGGAGCGCACTTTTAAGGCCTTGACAGTCTCAAGTGACAGCGTAAGAACCATGGAGCCATTGCCGAGTTCCGGGAACCATGAAAAGTCACGCGTTAGAGGTGGAGGGCTGTGATTGGTCGAGGAAGCAACTGAACGGACTCGCCGCGGGAAGGTGCCACGGGCACATATAAGTGTAATTAGTATTAGTCGAACTACGATACGTCTAACACCTGTATCAATATACTCAATATATAAGTATTCCGTCGAGACGAAGCGTGTTTAAGTTAACACAACCTACCCCCCCAAACCTAGACGTAACAACTGGTGGAGGCACGCCGGGTACCCGAAAGTAAAAAGTACCAAGACGAAGTAAGTGACCAAGCGGCAAATAATTTGTGGATGCCAGTGATCACACGGAATCAAAGAAGAAGAATGGGCGACGAAGGGCAACAAAGAGAAATGACTCCAGCGGTTCACCCAACGCGCTTTGGAGGCAGAAGCAACGAAGATGTGGACCAATTCATAAAAAGTTACAAACGGGTAGCTAGAGCAAATAGATGGAACGATGACACCAAAATTCTACAGCTTCCTTGTTACCTGACGGGCGCTGCCATTGACTGGTATGAAACCATAGAAGAAGAGGAAAAAACATTCGAGGAAATCATAGAGGAGATGAAGACGACGTTCCGCAGGGCGTTGCACGATGAGCAGCTACAATACCGCCTATCATCACGGAAGCAAGCGGCCGAGAGGATGTGTGGGAGTATTTCCACGACATTCTAAAAATTTGTTATCAACTCAATCCGGACATGGCAGAAGAAGAGAAGGTAAAGCATGTCCTTAAGGGCCTCCAAACCACCATCCTGGAGAAGGTCAGTTTAATGGAGAACGCGGACGTGGAGCGGCTACGACAAAATATCCGGAAGGTGGAGACCATGAATTTCCTCGTGGAGCAAGTAACACCTCAAGCGAGCAATCAGAGGGACCAACATCCGAGGGACCAGTACCAGAGGGAGCCATACCAGAGGAATCAATACCAGAGGGACAGTAGCCAGAGGGACGAGGAAATCGAGGACCTCCGTCGACAGATGGCCGATCTTCGAAGGCAATTACCAGGTAGGAATGTTCCTTATAATTCAACTCCGGGCAATAGGCCAGGCGCATATGTAAATCCCAGAAACATGCCGGCACGTACTAGAGACGGGCGGGTGATCTGTTTCAACTGTCGCATTCCGGGGCATTTTGCAAAAAACTGTCCCGTCAAGAAGGAGGATTCACACACGTAGAACGGTCACGAAAAAATGAAAGGTTAGAATATAAGTGTTTTTTTTGTTTAAAATTAGGTCATAAAAAGCGAACATGTAGAATTAGAAATAAATTACTTGCAAATGGACGGTTAACTGGTGCAATGATAGTAAATGTGGATGGGTTGGTTCAGTTGAGGGGCGCGGTCGGGGCCAGTCCGGCCAATTTCATAGTTGATACCGGCGCTGGAGTAAGCCTAATAAACGCGCGTTTGGTTTCGAAAAACAATAACATAGTCGTCGTACCGTACATACAGGTAAAATCGGCAACGGGAAATTCCTTGTGGGTCTTAGGAAGACTGAAGTATAAAATTTCAATTAATTCAGTTCATTTCGAACATGAGTTCTTAGTAATAAAGCATTTAGAAGTAGATGCCCTGTTAGGTAACGATTTTAATGAAAAATTTGCGGCAAATATAAATTTCATTTCAAAAAGTATACGATTTCAAGTTGATAACCGCGAAGTAACCTTCCAGTTCAGCACGGGTGACGCCGACGTGGTACCGTGCGAAGTGCTGGGTCAGCAGGACCATAGCGACGTAGTCTCGCGTCGTGAAACCCGAGTACTGCCTTTGTCTACGACGCGCGTGGAAATAGATTTCCTAGAAGATGCAAAAAACTGTCATTTCGTTTCAAACAGCAAATTATTTCAAAGTCCCTTCTTTAGAATTCATAACTTCATCAATCGTGGGAAAAACGCGTGCGTCTATGTGACCAATCTGAGCGATAGTATGGCGAAAATCTTGAAGGACACTAAGTTAGGTAGAATTAGGAAAAATGAAACGGTGGATAGTTCCGCCAAAGTTGGGTTTTCTGATAACGTAAATGTTATCAAGGCACAAGCAACATCGGAGGGTGATTGTAGGTTTAACATTAGTGAAAAATTAGAGTCGGAGGCGCGGCGCAAGATTAAAAATCTTTTACGGGAATACGCTGATATTTTTGCTAATAGTAATTACGAATTAAGCCAAACTTCCGTCTACGAACACCAGGTAGATACCGGAGACGCGCAGCCGATCCGACGGCCGCCGTATCGCGTTTCGCACAAGGAAAAGGAGATAATTCGCGAACAGGTTCAAGAAATGTTGGACGCGGGTGTGATTAGGAAGTCCCAGAGCGCGTGGTGTTCACCCGTGGTCCTAGTACGGAAAAAAGGTGGCGAGTGGAGATTCTGCGTAGACTATCGAAAATTAAACCAAGTAGCCAAAATGGACTCCTATCCGCTACCGGTGATTGATGATTTGTTGTCATGTTTAGAGGGTGCTCAGTGGTTTTCCGCCCTTGACTGCTTTAGCGGCTATTGGCAAATTAGAATGGCCGAGAAAGATAAGCCAAAAACAGCATTTGTTACTCCCGAGGGTTTGTACGAGTTCAATGTACTCCCTTTTGGCTTGTCTTCGAGTCCGGCCGCGTTTCAAAGATGTATTGATCAAGTTCTAGGGGGGTTAAAATGGGTATCGTGTATTATTTATTTAGATGACGTCATAGTAAAGGGAAATTCTTTTGAAGAGCATTATCACAATCTACGTGCGGTATTTCAAAGATTTAGGGAAAATAACATGAAATTAAAACCAAGTAAATGTTCATTTGGGTACCGGGAAGTAAAAGTTTTGGGACACGTTGTTAGCGCGGCTGGTATATCACCAGACCCCGATAAGATCGAAGCGGTGATGGGATTCCCGACACCAAAAAAGGTAAAAGACATTCAGTCTTTTGTCGGGTTGGCAAATTATTACAGGAAGTTTATTCAGGGTTTCGCGGATATAGTACGCCCGTTAACCTTATTAACGCGGAAGAATGTTAAATTTAGTTGGACTGCCGTCGAAGAGACTGCATTTACGACTCTAAAAGCGAAATTGGTTGAGTACCCCGTACTTAGACATTTTAGAGTCGACTTGCCGGTGGAAATTCATACAGATGCGAGTGACGTGGGGCTTGGCGCGGTTATTTTGCAGACGGACGGAAACGTAACGTATCCTATTGCGTACGCTTCTAGGAGATTATCAGACGCGGAATTCCGTTACAATACCACGGAGAAAGAATGTCTCGGAATCGTCTATGCGGTCAATTTCTTCCGGCACTATTTGTGGGGTAGGAAGTTCAAAATAGTTACAGACCACCACGCCCTCTGTTGGCTCCATAAACATCCAAATCCCTCTTCGCGTCTGGCTCGGTGGGTAATCAAACTCCAGGATTACGATTACGAAATCGTGCATAAAAGCGGTAAGCGACACCTTGACGCGGACGGTCTTTCGCGGTATCCGATAGATAGGGCGACCGAGGATAGAGGAGAAGGAGACTTGGAAATTCCTGTACTCATGTTAAATACGTCGAACGTCTCCGCGTTACAACTAGCAGATGCGGATTTAGCAGAAATCATTAAGGCATTAAAAACACCAGAGTTAGTAGAAAATAAAGTAGTAAGAAAGTCACGTAGTTTCATATTGGATAACGAGATTTTATATAAGAAACATCATACTCCTTTCGGACAATCAACCTTGTTAGTAGTACCAAAAAGTTTGCAAGACGAAATTTTATATAGCTGTCACGATGATCCTTTAAGCGGAGCGCACCTGGGAATAGCAAAGACGTTCGGTAAAATTCAGAGTCGGTATTATTGGGAAAATCTGAGGGGAACAGTAGAAAATTACGTAAAATCGTGTCAATCGTGCCAGCAACGTAAAAGACCAATTCAGGCACCCGTGGGCCTTTTAAAACCCATTAAAGTGGGGAAACCGTTTGAAAAAATTGGTATAGACCTTCTCGGACCGTTTCCGAAATCGAAGTTAGGTAATACTTTCATCATTACGGCCGTTGATTATGCTACCAAGTGGGCGGAGGCGCGAGCGTTACCGGATGGGACCGCGAAATCGGTTGCAGAATTCTTAGTCGAAAACATAATTAGTAGACACGGTTGTCCGTGCGAAATACTTAGCGATAGAGGTAGATGCTTTACGTCATCACTCGTCACGGAACTTATTCGATCAATCGGCATAAATCCAAATTTTACCACGGCTTACAGACCCCAAACTAACGGCTTAACCGAACATTACAACGGGACACTAGCCACTATGATCTCCATGTATGTGTCTACAGATCAACGGGACTGGGATACGTACGTTCCTTTAGTGACGTTTGCGTATAATTCGTCGAAACAAGAAACAACGGAGGAATCGCCGTTTTTGCTTGTGTACGGTCGCGAACCGAAGTTGCCTACCGATGTTGCCTTGGGAATTCAAAATAGTGAGAATTCCGATGCTAGGGAATATTTAGAGAAAATAGAAAAAGTCAGGTATACTGCGCTAAAGCGAATAGAGAAAGCGCAAGTGAAACAAAAACAGAGTTATGATGTAGGACGCAAAGAACTAGAATTTTCTGTGGGAGATTTAGTTTTAATATATTCGCCAATTAGGAAAATTGGTAAGTCAGAAAAGTTACTACATAGGTGGCGAGGGCCATTCGAAGTCAGCAAAAAGTTTAACCAGGTCAATTATGAAATCCGAATAAAGAAGAAAAATAAGTTTACGTACGATACCGTACATGTCCAACGTATGAAAAAGTACCATCAGCGCAAAAAATAAAGTAGGTGACGGGAAACCAGTCAGCAAATCGTGTTTCACTAATAAAAACTAAATTCCACTTTGTCAGTCAGTTGAGTAGCAGCAAATAGCTAGAGTCGACATAAGAGTAAAACAAAAGTGCCAAGATGTTTTTCAGTTCATGGGCAAGTCTGTATTTTTTGTTGAACTTTCGTCCAATATGCGGGGTTACGCACATAATCAGCGGAGTATACTGGCGCGAGATTCAAAACACCATAGTATACGAATCCTCAGTACCATTGGTTTTCACGACCCGACTACCGGTTCCGACGGGGACACCAACAGAAAGGTTACCAACCGCCTTTCAATTTTGTCAAGACAATTCCACCCGTTCCGAGTGCGAGATTGCCAGGGCGATGGACAAACTTAACCACCGGTTCCAGCAGCACACTCAGATATTCGAGCGAAGCCTTGGAGGAAGTTCCGTGGCCAGTCACTTGCAGGCGTCCCGCAGGTCCCGTTCCTTGGACTTCCTGGGCGACGCGATGAATTGGTGTTGCGGAGTATTGACGGCCCACTCCATTCAACCAATCCTCGCAAACGAAGCAGTACTAAAGCAGGTTGTAGATAACCTTAATTTGAGGTTAGATACCGATCACAAAAATTTAATTAATCTAGGTAAATCAATGTCTCATTTTGATCAAAAAATCGGGTCGGCCCTAGACAGTCATGAACATCAAATGAATTCTATCGTGCAATCAATCAAACAATTGCAAAATTCAGCTAAGATAAGGGGAAATGAAGTAGGTCAACAAATTATGAGTCTTTGGCAGAACCTTATTAATAATGAATTTCAAAAATTAGAGCTTATTCAATTATTAACGCGCTTTCACATTACATCGCAATGTAGAAATCATTTAATCCCGACCGAGTTGGTGCAACCTGAAGTATTGAAGCGGAATCTGGTATCGTTGACCAAGGTGTTACATGAGCAAGGCTACGAATTAGTGATAGGACCGAGTGAAGTTAGCAAATACTTAATGCTTAAAATCGCACAATGTATAATCACAGACGATCAAATTGTGGTAACGGTACGGGTACCGATAAAGGTAAAAGATAGCGAGTGGAAGTTGTTCGAGATATTGTGTGTACCTTTCTCATGGAAACAAAATACGTGTAAACTTTGCAACGAAAGAATCCTAGTAGCCAAAACAGAAAAAGAAATTAAAATAATTACAGGTCAGTCGATAAAACAATGTAATCCTGATGAAAATCAGTTATGCCTTTTGCCTAGAACGAATGATTTGCATTCCCAACGTCCGTGGTGTTTTCTAAAATTAGCGCAGGGGGCTCCCGTGGCGGAATTAATCAATTATTGTGTAGTATCCTGCAATGAATACAACGAAACGCAGATACAGCAGGTGGCACCCGAAAGGTTTATTTTAACACATCCTTCAGAAAATTATGTTTTAAATTGTAGCAATTATTCCGAAATTATTCAAATTCCGGATAACAAGAAACCAGGGGCGATAGAGTTACAGGTCCCATGTGGGTGCGCACTTCTAAAAGATGAAAATACACACATCAGAAGAAATTTTCCGTGCGATTCAAAGTCAATTGGTAGTTTTGGTTTCAAACATGTATTGCCTGCATTATGGTCGAATCTAGAATCTTTAAAAATACCTTCGATAGCCACTCACACACACTTAACGTTTGAAAATATTAGCGAATGCTTAGATGAAAATTGGCATTATAAAGTCCCACATTTTAAGTTTAATCCGACGGTCTTACCCCGACAGTCGAGTAAAATAGTTTTAGAAAAATTTCCCTTGAGAACTCATGATATCGGAATATTAAAAGTAATAAACGTGATTACGGCGGCAATTGTTATAATAATTGTTCTACGAAATCCGGCGCTGCTGGGATTATCAGCTGTGGGTCGGGTGTCAGCTTGGCGGGAAAGTGTGAACGAGGTCAGTAACGGTGTTGTTATTGTCATTGCACTGGGCTTGATTGTCTATTTTTGTTATGAATGCATTAGAAAAAAACGCACAAGGACGGAAACACGTACGGATATTGAATTACAAGTTCCAATTCAACCGTCACCTAGTAGACGCGCAAAGTAAATAAATAAACAAATGTTAGATTAGGAGTACTCCTAGATAATAAGTATAATAAGTACGGTTAAGTATGAATGAATGTATGAAGCGCTTCGATTTAAGTAGTATTAAGGGATTATGTAAAATTAAGATAGCGTTAAGTTATTAATAAGAAGATACTGTTCAATCTTTCTTGTGTTACATGTGCAGCCCGGGGACCTATCCAGTGACGAGTACCGGCGGCAGCTTCCGAGACCACCTCAGATCGAAACATCGGGTCGATGTTTCTTTTAGGGGGAGATGTGTAGCAAGGAGCGCACTTTTAAGGCCTTGACAGTCTCAAGTGACAGCGTAAGAACCATGGAGCCATTGCCGAGTTCCGGGAACCATGAAAAGTCACGCGTTAGAGGTGGAGGGCTGTGATTGGTCGAGGAAGCAACTGAACGGACTCGCCGCGGGAAGGTGCCACGGGCACATATAAGTGTAATTAGTATTAGTCGAACTACGATACGTCTAACACCTGTATCAATATACTCAATATATAAGTATTCCGTCGAGACGAAGCGTGTTTAAGTTAACACAACCTACCCCCCCAAACCTAGACGTAACAATATATATATATATATATTATCTTTTGTGCCTGTATTTTAGCTTCCCTTTCAGCATGTCTGCATATTTAGTAAGATTAAGGCGTATAAGTCACAAAATACATGCATATATATATATATATATATATATATATATATATATATATATATATATATATGTAATAAGCTGTTAATAATGACGATAGTAGAACGACATATACGTATATTTACTTGTGACAAATATATATAATAATTCCAACGTAACTATATCAACACTTTAGTATGTGTAATTCACATAACACGGCCATCCTGCAAATGTGCGCCCACTCACAGAAAACTTCATGTCTTCCCAGGCTGTAATATTACTAACCAGGCTAAAAAAAAACGTAACTACTATTACAATACAGATTAGTCCAATAGTCCACCATTTAAGGTTCAGAAAACAGGTTCAACTATTTAAGGTTTAGAATAGCAGTTCAACCATTTAAGGTTCAGAGTAACAATTTAACCATTTAAGGTTTGTAATAGCAGTTCAATCATTTAAGGTTCAGAATAACAATTTAACCATTTAAGGTTCGTAATAACAGTACAACCATTTAAGGTTCGAAATAACCAGCCAACCATTTAAGGTCCAATATAACTATTCAACCATTTAAGGTTCAGAATAACAGTTCAACCATTTAAGGTTCAAAGTAACTAACCAACCATTCAAGGTTCAACCAACCATTTAAGGTTCAAAATAACAATTAAAGCAATAAAGGTTTAAAATAAAATAACCCAGCAAACCATTGAAGGTTCGATTTAAATACCTTCAGGTTTGTCCTGCTTCAGGCCATCTTCGTAACTGCTCATGTGCAGCTGTTTTGGTAACTTTTGAGCGTTTGTATGTATTTTTCAACACATATCTATCATTGTCCAGGACTGAAAAACGTCATACGGACCATCGTACCGAGGTTTTAACTTTCCTCCTGATACTTGAGTATTGGCTACAACAACTTTATCACCCACTTTAAATCGTTTAGCTGCCAATCGTTTGAGATCAAACCGCATTTGTTGAGATTGTCTACCTCGTGCTAACCGATTGTTTGCATCCTGCCGTATATAACTTAAGTTGGGTAACTTCGGCTGCTGTACATCTTTCAGTAGACCCTTTTCGTGCGGTAACCGATCTCTCTTTCCAAACATTAGCATATTCGGTGTACACCCTGTACTCGTATTTTGAGTTTCATTTAATACCGCTTGTATTTGCGGTAAAACTGATGTCCAACTTGACTCCTTTTTATCAGTAAGTACGCTTCTCATCATATTGAATAGGGTTCTCATAACTCTTTCTACCTGGCCGTTACCTCGGGGCATTCCAGTAGCAATAAGGTGTAGATCCACTCCATTCTGAGTTAAAAACTGTTTGAATGTCAACGAATAAAACGCACGATCGGCTATTATTTTATTTGGCTTTCCTATGTTTCCAAATGCCTTTTCAAGTGCAATAATACTATTCTCAATTTTTTTATTGGGTATAGAATAAAACATGCAAAATTTGGAGAATGCATCCACAATCACCAATATTTGTGTACATTTATCCGATAAGACTAGTGGTCCTGCATGATCAATGTGCCATATTTCACATGGACGCGTTGCTTTCTCTCCTAGCTGATATAGCCCATACTTTTTGCCGGTTGGTGTCTTGCTTATTGTACATGTACGACAATTTCGTATATATTTTTTCATTGTTTGTCCCATTTTCGGCCAATACAATTCCTGTCTAAGCCTATGCATTGCTTTATCCCATCCGATGTGCGCCATATCATCATGATAAGATTTCATAATTTTTAGCCGCGCAGCTATTGGTACAAAACATCGCAAGCCATTATCCAAATTGCCATTTTTTTTAACTTTATGATAAAACAGGCCATCTTTTTTAACAAATTCGTCTTGTAATGTCTCATCTAATTGTTTACAAAATTCATCCTCCTCTGGAAATTCTCTAATTGTTTCCGGATTCTTAGTGGTTAACCGACGTATTACTGGATTTCTGCTTAAATAGTCTACGTGGCCCATCTTACATCCTCGTCTGTACTCTACTTTGAATGTAAAATCTTGAAGTCTAATCCACCACCGCGCTACTCTAGGCTGCAGATTCTTTTTCAGGAATGTTGCCCTCACTGAGTTGCAATCAGTGTATACCGTGAACTGAATGCCATATAAGTACACTCTAAAATGTTCTACTCCGTCAACTATTGCGAGAGTTTCTAAATCATAGGAATGAAATTTTGATTCTGCTTCGGTTGTTCTTCTACTAAAATACGCAACTGGCCGACTTACGCCACTTTCCGACTGCATTAACGCTGCCGCGATTCCTATAGAACTAGCGTCAGTGTGTAATTCAGTCGTTAAATCTTGATTGAATATCCTCAGTATTGGTTTCGCTGTCAATTTATTGATTACATCTCTTCTAATTGTCTCACATTCTTCAGTCCATGCAAAAACGTTGTTTTTACTAAGTAGCTGACTGATAGGAGCAGTTAACATGGCAAAACCTTTGATAAATTTCCTAAAATATCCTGCTAATCCCATAAATTGACGTACACCCTTCAAATCTTTTGGAGAAGGTGCAAAAGTTAACGCTTCAACCTTACGTAAACTCGGTCTGATTGCACCGTTTCCCACAATGTTTCCTAAATATTCTGTTTCCGTCGAAAGAAATGTTGCATTTATCCCAGTTTAAACTGAATCCCGCCGTTGTCAGGGCTTCTAAAATTTGTTTGAGATTATTGATCCCCTCATCTATTGTCCTAGAAGGGCACATCACGTCATCCAGGTAAACATATGCAATTTTATCTTTTAATGGTCCTAGTGCTCTATTTATTGCGCGTTGATAACAAGCAGGAGCATTTGCATAACCAAACGGCATACGATTGTACTCATAATGGCCGTCTGGTGTCACAAATGCTGTGTACTTCTTCGATTCTTCATCAACTTCAATTTGGTGGAAACCAGCTTTCATGTCCAGAGTAGTAAAGTACTTAGCGCCTGCCAATGCGTCCAGTTGGTCGTTAATATTAGGTAAAGGATACCGGTCTCTAACTGCCTTCTTATTAATTTCGCGATAGTCCACGCAAAGTCTTAAAGAACCGTTTCTCTTTTTTACTAACACGATCGGACTAGCATAAGGAGATACACTCTCACGAATAATGCCTTCTTGTAACAATTCTTGTATAATATTCTTAAGTTGTACACGCTCTGCATACGCTAGTCGTCGTGGTCGAAACGCAACTGGGATTTGGTCCAAAAGATTTATGTTCAGACGCCCTGTGGTTACCACGCCAGGAGAAGCATTACGAGTTTTTTCGAGTATTTTTTCTAACTCTGTTTGTTGTCGCTCGTCCAATCCTGACACCTTAACATTCTGAACCATACGCACCAATGGTGTAGCAAATGTACTCAAACAAATGTCAATACCATGATTGCGCCGAACAACTTCCAACCCAGGGCGATTAATTGTTTCCCACCCAATTAATGCATCAACCCCGGGAATCGTGCCGTTAGGAACAACACAAAATTCTATTTCAATTGTATTCTCTTGTAGACTTATAAGTAAGCAGCATTTCCCCAATGTCTGAATGTTTTCGTTGGCTAGACCAGATAGAGTCAAAGTATACGGTACCAACTTTCCATTTACTTTATGAACTATGTGCTCGTGTATTAATGATAGATCAGCACCGGAATCAACCAAATAGAAAAAATTTAGTTGCTTGCCCTCACATGGGACTGTTGCGACAGGCATAATTCGACAAATAAGAACATTTGATAATCTCACCTTCGGCTTGCCATGTTTTTTCCAACATGACGATTCTGCATGGCCTACGCGTTTACAAAAGTCACATGTGACAATATTCCCTGAACTGCGACTGGATGTTGCCGTTGTTCTGGATGATGCTTCCTTGGATGTTGTTGCTGTGCCTTCTCCTCCTGACACTGTGGCTGGAAAATAACATCGATTCCTCCTGTGCCCGGTTCTTCCACAGTTGAAGCATTTGCCTGAAAATTTGTTTGGATCGTCAATTCTAGGACGTTTGGCCATCGTTTCGGTGTCCCCATCATTTCTATTTCTTATTCTCGTCGCTTCCAGATGTCGTAATAACACCATTAACTCTGTTTGGCTTTTTGGTGTTTGCACACGAATACTTTCGTAGATTGATGTTGAGTCAATGCCATCAACTACAATTGACAGCACCTTTTCCCACGGCAGGTCAGCATGAAACCTATATAATTCCTGAATTTTTGTTCTTGCGTATTCGCTTGTTGTCCGAAAGTTTGAACAACGAATTTCGAAAGCTTTTTTGAATTTTGTTCCCCACGATTCATAGTCAGGAAAAGCAGATAATAAGTCCTCCCCGAAGTCGGTCCATGTCCTATTTGTTGGTGTCCACCCATTAAAAAATCTACGCCCCTCGCCACGCAGAGCATCGCCAGCTTTCAATAACATTAAGCAATCATCAATTTTTAACTTTATTCTGATGTTGTCCGCTTCTCTTAGCCATTCTTGCGTTGAGTAGTTGCTCATGTTTGGATCAAAAGGAATTAAATTTAATGAAACAGCTTCCCGAAAATTATGTGAGGCCCCCTGCGAAGTAACCGGGTCATCCGGTAGTTCCAAAGATGTACTTGGTTTAGCCTTTAAGTTAGCTAATTCCGTTGCTAAAGATTGTAGTGAACCCTGCATTGACATCAACGTGGTTCCCAGCATTTGCGAAACATCTACTGTCGTTACGCCCGTATCCGGTACGTTTTTTTTTTTTTTGGAAAGCGGTCTCTGTTCTTCACGGGAAAACCCAGCAAATGATTCGTCATCCATACCAAATAATGCAAATAATGCCAAATTGCGCTGTTCTATCCCAACTTCTGATGTAATAAGCTGTTAATAATGACGATAGTAGAACGACATATACGTATATTTACTTGTGACAAATATATATAATAATTCCAACGCAACTATATCAACACTTTAGTATGTGTAATTCACATAACATATATGCCTTAGTCTTACTAAATATGCAGACATGCTGAAAGGGAAGCTAAAATACAGGCACAAAAGTAGATATATAAGGGCACTTTTCGGGCCGCCGCCCGCCGCCAATTTACATAGGAAGCTATCCCCTCCACTTTTCCGCACGAAGACGACCGAGGTCAAGTCAACCGATCTGCCGAGCGCGGCCGAACGCAGTAGTTCGGTCGTTGACCGATAGATGGCGCGTGAGCTCGCTCAGTACACGTAGTTCGGGAACTTCACCAATAGATGGCGCTACAAAATTTAAATTTACTAAAAATTTCAAATTTTCGCGTCAACCCCAGGTCCGCCAACCCCAGACGTACCAACCCCACGCGCTAAAACGGCATGTCGACCGACCGCCATATTTTAAACGACTCCATCTTCTTGAACACATTTATTTAATTGTACCGAGGAGCGTCATCTACCGGCCAATTACCGAACTACATACTGAGGTTGGGAACCATGCTGAAATAATAGTTCGGCACTTCACCAATGAGGTTGTGAACCACGCTGAAATAATAGTTCGGCACTTCACCAACAGATGGCAGCCGATTAATTTAATATGCGAATTTAAAATGATAATCATTTATGCAAATAATTGCACGTAAATTAAGAGTGGTTATTTAAAATTTTAGATGCATACAGACCCCGAATAAATTATACAGATCTGCATACAGACCCTGTATAAAACCCTATCAAAGACAGAACCAAAATTACGGAAATGGTAATACGCCAGCGAACAATTATTTGCAACCTCAGCGCGAGTTTAGCAGAGGTCGTCATCCGCAAGTAAATGCTGTGTCCGCAGAAACAGAAATAAATATTAACAATACACATACTTAATTGAATTGTCTTGATTGTGTTACTGTTTGAACAAATACAGATTATTATTATTATTATTATTAATAAAAACTATAGAAATAATTATTTTAGAGGACAAACTCAGTTCAGATGTCAAAATAATTTTATGCGAATTTAAAATGATAATCGTTTATGCAAATAATTGCATGTAAATTAAGAGTGGTTATTTAAAATTTTAGATGCATACAGACCCTGAATAAATTATACAGTAATATTTTAGAAAATATATTACTTTAAATATTTATTTTATCTTAGTATAAGGAAGAAACAAATAAAGACATAAATTATGTTATTGCCGATATTATTGGCAATTGTTTAATTTGAATATGAGACTGTAGACTAATAAAAAGCAGTTGTATTATAACAAAGAGTTTTATTCGTTATTTCAACGCTTACTGTTACAGAGTCGTACAACGTCTGGCTTATCTACTTCCTCTCCGTTCCCAGCCTGCAGTGCAATGCTTATCTTGCTTCTTAGAATTGGCACGCTGAGAGCGGAGGTTGTAATCCAACACTTGGATGACATAATCTATTCCTATTTACTTAACTTAACAACTATATTGGGGTTCCCAATATAACATACAGTGAACCATGGGAATTATATTGCCCACAATATAACACTTCCACCCTTAGTCAAGTTATTACGGAGTAATAATTTGAAAAGGCTGAGCCCCTGGTGTCAATTTTTGACGACGGCAATAAGAGAAGGCGTTCCTTCCAATATACAGTACAATCAACAATACCACAATAGTAACCACGATATACAAACCGATCGTAGAATGGAATACATGAGAATGAGAAAAGCTTAACATTTGTAGTCTATCATTCGTTTTTTGCATTTCATTCTTTACAAAGGTCGGGTGAATTTCCTTTAGAGTTACGTTAGCGATGCTGGACATTCTATGTTATATTCTATAAAATCGTAATTATTAATTTGGTTAGTAAAGATATAATTTTGGATTGTTCTATCCTTTACAAAGTATTTTCAGTGATCAGTGGTATCGAGATAATAAACTCCTTTGATAAGTTTTGTTTTTACAACATTATTACAATCCTGCTAGATTTTGATATCCACTGGGCTAACAATAAAAATCAATCTCTCAATATACTGAAATTCCACATCAGTCAAATGATAAATTTGTCTCATACAGCTATCAAGGGACAGAATAATAATAACATAAACAATTGCATAGTGTTGCTTGTGTATTTTTGGAGACTTTGATTTTTCTGGAGACGGCGTCCAGTTGACTCGATACGGAGTGATGTGACACGGCCGCAGAGTTTTATGCTGCCGTAATCACCCTGATATTTGTCGCACTTACACTATGGCGAACTTTCACTTCACAAATTTCAAGTGCACTGGAGACGGCGAACAATTTTGGTACTGCTGGTGACGATGAGTGACGTAACACGGCCGCAGAATTTGATGCTGCCGTAAGTATCGAACTGTTATCGCACAACAACGGCGAACAATTTTGGTACTGCTGGTGACGATGAGTGACGTAACACGGCCGCAGAATTTGATGCTGCCGTAAGTACCGAACTGTTATCGCACAACACTAGTGAACTGTTTCTGTTGGTTCTTAATCACTTCCAAACGATTGAAATCGACCGGAGATTTTGATCCGTGAAGATGACATCCTACCGACTGCGCCAATTATGTTATTGCCGATATTATTGGCAATTGTTTAATTTGAATATGAGACTGTAGACTAATAAAAAGCAGTTGTATTATAACAAAGAGTTTTATTCGTTATTTCAACGCTTACTGTTACAGAGTCGTACAACGTCTGGCTTATCTACTTCTTCTCCGTTCCCAGCCTGCAGTGCAATGCTTATCTTGCTTCTTAGAATTGGCACGCTGAGAGCGGAGGTTGTAATCCAACACTTGGATGACATAATCTATTCCTATTTACTTAACTTAACAACTATATTGGGGTTCCCAATATAACATACAGTGAACCATGGGAATTATATTGCCCACAATATAACACATATATAGTTAATAATTTTTGTTTTATTGAATAATCCAATTATACAGTACATGTACATTTCGCAGAACACAATTTAGCTTAACACTGTTCAATAAATGGCATTTGCAGTGATAGTTAACATTTAAAGTACTTAATTTTTTAAAATTTGGACATCCAATTTTACCAATATCTATAATAACATTAGAAAGAAATTTCTTAAGCATAGTTTTCTTATTCAGACCTTTAACTAAGATAATTTCATTCCCAACTGCGTCTTTTAAATATCTCGAAATATCCTCTTGTGGTATTGTAGTGGTAAAATCTGACGTTTGATTCCACTCTAAGCCGTGTATGTTCATGGTGGTCCATTGCATGTGATCCCTCTCAGATGTTTTGTACCATTCCAATTTATGTGAGAGCTCAATAAGTGTATGTAGACTACTACCAGTACTCACATTGCAAATAGCCAATTCTTTGATAAAAAAATCACTATCCCTATACTGGAAACCTTGAAAATCCACAATATACATTATTGCTTAGAAATTTCTCACAACACTCGTTAACGGATTGTAGTTGATTATACGATCGTAGAGTGTGAGACAATATGCACTTGTCTTTGCAGGGACGTTTGTACTGGTTTCAAATTCCAATCTAATATCAACGGCTCCGGCCTTAGTTGCTTCAGATTGATGACTGCAGTCTATGACTACCAACGGAGCTAATTGTTTATAATTAAGTGGAGAGAGAGACGGTTCTACCCCACTACTTTTATAATAATATGGTTTCTGGAACTGTGCATACATTTCATAGAGCATGGAAAAATTGTTCTTCTTAAAGTTTACATTCAAATTATCATACGGATATACATCAGAATTTAGTCCAACCCCCAAAAAATTCAAATTTTCCCGCCAGCCCCAAAAAATTCAAATTTTTCCGCCAACCCCAAAAAATTCAAATTTTCCCTCCAAATTCTACGCCACCATACTGCGCATGCGTGACGACTCAAACCGAGCGCGCCCGAACGCTGGAACCTGGAGTGTATGACTCACACGTCGCTGTTAGAGAGAGAGAACGCACTGCGATTTTTATTTTCAGGCGCAAACCGATCAAATACAAATTTTCGCATCAGATTTATTCGGATTTGAATTTCGCGCGCACCATCTTACCCGACGATGACCGAACACCGATCGTCCGAACCGATAAAATTCAAATTTTTCCCGCCAACCTGAAAAAATTCAAATTTTCGCGTCAACCCCAGGTCCACCAACCCCAGACGTACCAACCCCACGCGCTAAAACGGCATGCCGACCGGCCGTCATATTTTAAACGACGTCATCTTCTTGAGCAGACATCTTTTTAGGTTAAAATTATACTTCTTACGGAATTTTAGAGTAATACAAGTAGATTATGTTAAAATAACTCTTGAAATTTACTCGCGGTATAAATTTTAAAGTTTTAAATCAAGTTTTCGCGCTAAATTTATTCGGTCTAATTTTAAAATTCTACAGAGCATGCGCGAACCGACCAAATTAAAATTTTCGCGCCATTAGGGATAAATTTCAAAGTTTAAACCGTCATGACGTCACCATCAACAGTGGTTTAATATACTTACCGTTTACTTTTAAATTATTACTGCTTAATCTATTAAATAAAACATAAGAAATTCGTGGTTCAGACCCTGTATACAGACCCTGTATAATCACAACAGACCCCGTATACAGACCCTGTATATTGACCCTCATTTGACCCTCCGAGACCCTCATTTGACCCTCCGAGACCCTTATTTGACCCTCCGAGACCCTCATTTGACCCTCCGAGACCCTCATTTGACCCTCCGAGACCCTCATTTGACCCTCCGAGACCCTCATTTGACCCTCCGAGACCCTCATTTGACCCTCCGAGACCCTCATTTGATCCTCCGAGACCCTCATTTACCTAATATTTAAGTCATGTATTAAATAATTTTAAACTACATATGTATTTTTTGCCCACCATCAGGCACTTCCTTATAATGATGTTATTTAGACGTGTTGACTTGCTGGTACACACATACAACGTTCCGCTATGCACGTTATCAATTTATGGAGTTCATGATTGGGATGGTAGGAGTACAGGATAAAAAACAACAATATTGCTATAAAATAATTTATTGAAAATCATATACTTCAATACAAAATATTATATGTACAGCATTTTCTTCTACAACCTTATCTTGACGTCCCTCCAGGTGTAAATCGTTCGGGAACTCTTTTATATCCATCCAATTCGCCGATCCACACATGCATTTTTTGGCTGGAACTGTTGATTTATCATACTATCTTCTTCACCCCATTAGTAAGGGGTAAGTACTCTATGATGGCATCATGAGTTATTAGACAGTATGCCTTACATAATTTATTAAATGCTTTACTAGTCTCAAACTCCAGTTTAATATCTACCGTTGAGGATTTAACGCTCTCCACTTGCTTTGAACAATCAATTATGAAAATTGGATTTTTATGAAAACCTTCGTAATCTAAAAGAGGCTCAGATGCGGAAGTCCCATAGTAAGCTGATCTAAATTGCGTGTACATGTTATACGCTATAGCATACTTCTTTTTGTCCATTTCTAGATTCAAATTATCGTACGGATATTGTGAGGAGCTTAAATAAAGTTTTATGTTTTTTATGAGTACATGGCTGTAATCAGAAGCGTCTTGATGGATATCGTCCTGAACTCCTTTTTGGAATGCCACAAATACAAAGCGAGGTCTCTCCAAATTAGTACTTGTCATGACTGACCAAATGTCTTTGGTTGACTCACGTAACGCTGGCAGTTCATGCAACTCCCATTTACGAAATGGAATAATTATGGGTATGTCACTTTCCAATAATTGTAATAATTGCAGACGTGATTTATCATCAACGGTAATGTGTCGCACCCTCCACTCAACATTCGTTAAGTAAACTTTAACTTTTTCGTACCAGCAGGATCTTCGTTCCGGTAACAATTATCATCAGAGCGTGAGCGTATTAACACCAGCTCCTGATGAGAATTGATTATAATCTTTTTATAATCTTCGGCAAAACCGAAAATGAAACTTAGCGGAATGTACGCACTGAAGACTGCCTGAAACTGTCGTTTGTTTACGCGTAATGGGCACCCATCCAGCACAATGTAAACCATTGCTCTCCGATATGCTGTATGAAGCATGAGCTTTCAAGTCGGTAGTAATGCCTGGCTCTAGACATCTATCAATCTCAACACCATTCAACTCATATCTTATTTCTCGAAAGAGAAACATGTAAGCGTTGTGAGTTAAACCACATAAACCGACCCCTGCTTCTTCTTCAACGGATCCTTCAATGTAAATATAACTATCGCATGGGGTAGTGTATATATCCTGATGCTGAATCGGAATTCGAATTTCATCGTTTATTTTAAATGATTGTATCGAGGGAATTATCTAACTCTTAACGTTTGCTGAATTTGACATGAAAACTACAAGTTAATTAATTGTTGAAAAAAAAACAATTAAAACTTAACTATTAAATTTTATTTTTTTCTCTATAATTTTATAATACATGCGCTCCAGCAATCCCTCCTGGCCTCCCGGGGAGGGCACTACGAGTTTGGGGTCTAAGAATATTTATATTTTAGTCTCTAGTTAATCAACTATTATTTATATACTCACTTAATCCTGCAAATTAAACGCCCAAACCATCAGCACCCCCTCCGCATCGACGTAGTAGCAAATGTTGTTGCCCAGAGCCGTCGTCCCTTGAGGAGGCCACGGAGCTGGCGGGGCGTGGGCGCCTCCAAGCACCACCATTGTTGTCTAAGAAAATTTATATTGGCATCTAGTTAAACAATTATTGATATTTATGTACTCACCAGCATTTCAACTGAAAAGTTGTTTTGTAGAATTGATAAAACTAGAAAATAAAAACAATAATAACAATAAACCTAGATTATTGCTTAGTTTTGTACTTACATGTTGCGACATTCATGGTTTGAATTGTACTAAAATGCAACTGCATTCTTGCAGTAAAAACGCCTTTGGAAATTTCTTCTGGTAAAACAGCGTAATCTGAGGCAAATTCCACGTTGAAATATGATATTGCCTCGCATCTACTTGGTATGAGAGTAAAACATTCTTTTCCTCGATTCAAGCGATATGTAATTTTTCTTTCCCTTGTACCAAAATGAGCACATTAATTTTTTCATAATCTATTACCGAAAAATACTTCATAATGGTAGTCTGCTCCAATAACTCCAATATTCGCTTTGTTGTACCAACATATTCTAATTTATTTACACATGATGCGAAGAGGGCACTAATTGAAGCACCTGTGTCGATTATTAATTTCAATATTTTATTTGAATATTTTACTGATTGTCTGATGAACCGTTAAAATTTCCTCGACCTCGTCGTATTTTCACATAACAATTGAGTCACTCTTGAGTCACATTTGAGTCACTCTTGAGTCACATTTGAGTCACTCTTGAGTCACATTTGAGTTACTCTTAGAGTCATGTGGTATAATATGTTGTCATTATCCCGTACTAGCTCATACTATACAGTTTGGGTTAACACAAATATATTTGGTGTGTACAGCTATACGTGATAGCATGTGTGATGTCTGGGGTTGGTAGGCTGACGCTTTGTGGTTTAAATCACCCCTCATGGAGAAGTACACCATGCAAGTTTCATACAAAAAAAACAATATTAGCGCAGTTTGTGCTATGAATAATTGTAAACTTAAATATTGTTTACTTTCAAATCTGAAATTGTTGATCCTAAAGAATAAGTGCTGCCACTAATCCCACTTATTCTTATAGTATCGTTTTTATCTATGGCACAACGACTATTTAAATTATCTGAAAAAAAAATAATGCTTAATATATAATTATACAGGGTGAGTAATAGTTTGTATTAAAGTTTATGTTACGTAGTTCTCGATATTTTCCCAAAAATGCTTGTGGGAAACCCATCTATTTCCTAAACTAGTAAATATTTACTTATTATTTGTTGCAGATTTGAAAAAAAAAACAACAGAAGTCATCAAAACTTTACATGAAAACTAATACGATGTTACAAGTCCCTCGCACCCGTCCGATTTTTCCTTAACGTCACTGAAGAAAGTTAAAGGGAATCTGCTGTGAACATAATTCTGAGAAAATGTTTTTAAATTCATCATATCCACACAGTCGTTCGGCGTCGCGGAAGTATGATTGAATGTTGCCTAACTCTAAGTAATAATTATTTAAATCTAAATAAACGACTAAATTCCAAAATTTGTTAAATAATTTTAGATTACCAATCTTTCCATAAAATAGCTCAGGATTCCCTTCTAATGGTTTGAAGGAATAATAAGGTTCGGCTGTAGAAAAGACGACCAACAGGGGAAGAATACACAGGAAGTACATACTGCAATAATAAAAGAAAGGCATGCGTTAATTATTGAATTTCTTCAACCTATTCTTGTGCACCCTAACGGATTTCCTATTTATACGAATTGTGCAATTTGTGTTACCATCGATAGAGGTAATTTCGTATGGACCATTGTACAGTGGTTGAAGTTTTTTGGATTTTCCGATAATATTGAGTAGATTTATTAAAATCCCTAGAAGCGGGAATTTACTTTAAAAACAATTTATTACGCACACGGGATGGAAATGTACCGATACACAGGTGTGAAAATAGGATGACTACTAAGACATATCAAATTACAGTCGGTCCTTGAACTCAGCAAGTAGTATCAACTGCGCAAAATTATGCAAGGGCGTCGAATTACCTAGTGCCATCGTACAAGTAAAAGACGAATGGCTATAACAACAATTTACCAACGTCAATGACATTCGAATATAATTCTTATCGCATGTTCTTTTTTAAACACAATTATTTCTGTGAGTAATATCAATAAAGACGGTTTAAACTTTGAATTTTATCCTTAATGGCGCGAAAATTTTAATTTGCTAGGCTCGCGCATGCTCTGTAGAATTTTAAAATTAGTCCGAATAAATTTAGCGCGAAAACTTGATTTAAAATATGACGCCCGGTCGGCATGCCGTTTTAGCGCGTGGGGTTGGTACGTCTGGGGTTGGTGGACCTGGGGTTGACGCGAAAATTCGAATTTTTTAAGGTTGGCGGGAAAAATTTGAATTTTATCGGTTCGGGTGCGCTCGGCGTTCGGTCATCATCGGGTAAGATGGTGCGCGCGAAATTCAAATCCGAATTAATCTGATGCAAAAATTTAAATTTGACCGGTTTGCACATGCCACGCTCGAAAATAAAAATAGTAGTGCGTTCTCTCTCTAACAGCGACGTGTGAGTCATACACTCCAGGTTCCAGATCGGCTGACTTGGGACTCGGTCGTCTTCCTCGGTCGTCTTCGTGCGGAAAAGTGGTGGGGTAGCTTCCTATGTAAATTGGCGGCGGGCGGCGGGTCGAGAAGTGCCCTTACTTTACTACTTCGGGTGCGCTCGGCGTTCGGTCATCATCGGGTAAGATGGTGCGCGCGAAATACTGGAGCTCAGTCGTCTTCGCGCGGAAAAGTGATTAAATTAACCGCCATCTATTGGTGAAGTGCCGAACTATTATTTCAGCATGGTTCACAACCTCAGTATGTAGTTCGATAATTGGTCGGTAGATGACGCTCCTCGGTACAATTTAATATATTAAATACATGTGTTCAAGAAGATGGAGTCGTTTAAAATATGGCGGTCGGTCGACATGCCGTTTTAGCGCGTGGGGTTGGTACGTCTGGGGTTGGCGGACCTGGGGTTGACGCGAAAATTTGAAATTTTTAGTAAATTTAAATTTTGTAGCGCCATCTATTGGTGAAGTTCCCGAACTACGTGTACTGAGCGAGCTCACGCGCCATCTATCGGTGAACGACCGAACTACTGCGTTCGGCCGCGCTCGGCAGATCGGTTGACTTGACCTCGGTCGTCTTCGTGCGGAAAAGTGGAGGGGATAGCTTCCTATGTAAATTGGCGGCGGGCGGCGGCCCGAGAAGTGCCCTTATATATCTACTTACAAAAGATAATATATTTGACAAAAATAAGTACATAAAACGTACAAAAAATGAATCAAGAAAAAATAAATAAGAACTTCTTAATTACCCCCATCCGCCAGAAAAATAGTACGTTCCGAGAAAAATTAGCCGTTTGTTTAAGATAAGTTTATTTGTTATTGATTTTTCTGCACTACTGAAACAATATATTAAATTGGTAAACAATAATAATACGTAATAAGTAAATAAATAAATACTAATTGTCGTTCCCCACTAGTTGGTAATCGCCACTGCTTGACCAAGAATAAGGAGACGCATTGTATCGAAATTCTGGGGTCAAAATTTGATTTTCCATCGGTATCGGTATGGGAGGTAGATAGGTAGATAGGCTATTAAATCCTGTCGATTGAGCTTGTGTTCTCATTAGAATTTCTCTCTCAATGTCCGACACTACTTTAAATATCTGTGTTTTTGCAAGATGTTGGGAAATTGGCGGAAATGTTTTTATCGTTTCTCCTATGCGGGTTAAAAAAGCATCAATGTTTCTGCCTTTTCCTTCTGTTTTTCATCGATCAAATATTTCATTAGTAAAGATGAAGGTTTTTCAATGGGTTCTTTAATTCGTTTCGGTGTCTTTTATTTGGCGCAGTGTTGTCCGCAGTGTTGTCCTTTGCCACATCTATTTGCGCATCAGGTGAAGAAATGTTATCCATCATATCTGTACTATCTTGCGTATTCATGATTTCAATTTCGAGTTCTCTTTCTTGGGGGGATGGTATATTGGATGTCATGTCTCATTCCATGGAATCTTCATCTTTCCATTTCGTTTTTTTGCTAGCTGCCTGCCCACTTGTCGTTTGTGGCATTTGACAGCCCTTCTGTATTGACCTCATGAAACCTGCATGAACATCAAACAGTTCGGTTAAAACCGTATTAAAAAAGTCCAACTTATCGTTTATGTCCGTCAAAGCGTACATGCTGCACCAAGGAATTGCTGCAACATCCCGCAAAAACACGTCCCGAGAAAAGTTTTTGTAACTCCGCACTAAGAAAGGGGCACTCGGAAGAGCTGGCACCCCATACCAAAGGGTATGCGACAAGAGATCGCGTGATGATCGGAAAAGTCACATGGTATCACTTCACTCTCTCGATTTTGAATATCATTGTTGATGAGGATTAAGTCGATTAGACGTTGAGAGTCTGCGGTAACACACGTAGGATCAGTAATCAATTGGTTGAGTGAGTAATCATTCATTATTGCGGACAGTACGTTCTTCAAACCAGAGGGAGACTGGATATTAATATTAAAATCGCCTAGGATGACAATGTTTTGCGATTCCATGTGGATCAAATTTAGAGCGTCGCTAAGTGACGTTACGCCACCCTAAGGCAGTCGGTAAACAACACCAAAAGCCGTACATGTTTTCTTGGTATAAATTTTCACCCATAATTGTTCTATCTGAGAAACAGACTCTTCCGAAATCGCAATGGCCGAATATTTGATTGGACTTCTGATGTACATGGCAACGCCTCCACCACTGGCTTCTCTCTCTATCCATCCGTAGAATATTAAAGCCGGGAATAGCTATCATCTCATTTGTAATAGTGTCGCTCTGCCAAGTTTCGCTAATGGCAAATATATCACAATTAGTCCACATTACAAATTCTTTGACCTCATCAAGTTTGTTGACAAGCGGTCTTACGTTCAGGTGTACAAATAAAACATTTGAAATAGTACGCCGTGTACTGACAGCAGATTCCTCCGGTGACTGCCCGCTTATTAAGCAGTCTTGGCTCACTTGTAAAAAAGCTTTCCGTAATCAATTTTTTGCCGTTCCACTTTTGCCTTCTTCATGAAGAATGGGCAATCGGACGACCAGGCCGCCTGGCAACCATCGGAAATCTCCTGGCCTAACGTATATTTGGCATACTTACAATTTCCACAGCTTCTTGACTTAGGCTTGCAGTTCGCAACCTTATGTTTCTCAGCACACAAAGGACAGACAAGGTCTATTTTGCAGTTATCGGCTGTATGATTGGACCCACAGCAGTTGTAGCATCTCAACAAATCTATAGCCTCGAACGCCCAACACGTATCCCAATAGATAGTGACTCGACCCTCTCCCATTATTTCACGGAAAGTATTCCCGTCAACTTCAACCCCTGCAATAATGGACTTTTTTGCCTTCTTACCGACATGCAATAACCTAATTGTAGTTTCATTCCCTATGAAATCGTTTTGAGATTTTAGGTACTGAACTATCAATTCATTGCTTAAGTTCTCAGTAAGGCCAACCAGTTTCACCTTTGGAAGCTTCAGACTCGAGATTTTCAGATCAATGACATCTCCGAGCTGTTCAGAGTCCTTCTGCACCTTCTGCACTTCGTCAATCATTTCCTTCTTCCTAACGTTTACTGTAGACTCGATCTCCATAATTGTTGATCGAAGATTATCCAGCGAATGCTCATGCTTTTGTAGCATCTCACTCTGGCTCTAAAGGGAACGTTTCAAAGCATGCACCAAATTAAAAACCTCCAGTAAAATAACTTTCGAACTGGCCTTTTTGTTGTTCGCGCACCAGATACAGAACCAACCAAAATTTTTATTTTTGGTCACAAAGTAACATAGTTTTTCTTCTACTGACACGCATTTTTAATTCGTGAAATGTTGCGTCACACAAGGCACACTTTATACCTTCCTGCCTTTTTATGTTTTTTTTGCAAACACCACAAAAGTTTAAGTCGGTCATTGCGACGAACAATAAAGCACGACCGCCTAGTGCAGCCGTTCGAACCGAACTTTATGTTTAAATAGAATCCTTAATCCTTAACAGAAACTTTATTTTCATAAGTAAATACAAATGTATGTTTAAATAAATAACAGAAAATGTATTTTCATAAGTAAATACAAAATGTATGTTTAAATCCTTTGCGTTTAGTTTAATAAGAACGTTATTCAGTCTTATATATAGAATTATTAAATAATTTAAAATGATCATTGTTAGGTTGAAATGTTGTACAATCTACGTTATCTGTCTGTATGGAGCATCTTACAACACAAATAGAATTTAATGTATGATCACCTATTTATTCCTTTTCTTAGTGTTTACATCATTTGCAAAAACTCTCACATTCAGCGTTTGAATGTGTCAAACATAAAACTACAAGGGCCAACATTGATGTATTTTTAAATTTTAACGAACCTGTGAAGTCAGCAACATCTTTCAACTTTATCCACATCTCTGTCACAGACATGTTTAGTAACTTCCTGTTCTTCGGCATTCAAGAAAAATGTTAAACTCCTCCATTCATTCAAACAGTCGGAAGAATTGATTAAATGTTTGCAGTAGCTAATTAAAGTGGGGAATCCAGTAAGATGTTCTCCTTCTGTGTTTGCGAAACACATGTTTTTGTAAAACAAACTCAAATTCACCAAATAATGTATTATTTAGCGGCAGTAGTATATTATTTTAATTTGGGTAGTACAATAAAAGCCTCTTCTCTTTGCATTGTTTTTTATTTACATGGGAGACTAGTTTCGGCTTTCGCCATCATCTGTCCCAAATCTACAAATATGTACACATATAAAAACTCTTTAACAAGCAATTCCTATCATTCTATGCAATTCATATCTATATTCATTTAGCGAAATTAAATCAGTAAATCAGTCAGACGCCGACAGGGAAGGGACATTTTGTGTGTTTTCAGAATATATTCAATAGTTTGTGGTGTATGCAACCAAAGAAGCGCACAAGTAGGTGTGGTTGCGTCACTGTAATAATATGTTTGAAATTAATCCCATTTTAAATACATAAATAAGGGTTTCACATTAAATTGCAACTGATCATTTACTTTGCAATATGGATCCAGCTCAATATCAGTAGTATATTAATGTGGGTTCTGGACCATACCGCCACCAATACCGCCAGTCATATAGCCAGCCATACCGCTCAGTCATCCCAATGGATGACTGAGCGGAAAGATCTTAGAGGGTTTTATCCATCACTAAGTCTGGGAGTTTTTCATGTTATCGCTGGTCTTTTATCTTTAATCTCTCTTTTTCAGAGTCTGGACGATGTATTCCTCGACGATATTCCAATACTCCTCCTCATCTAACACGATCGCTACTACATTGTCTGATGTCAATACCTGCCCTATCTCCTCCTCTGTGTTAAGCCTTTCCTGGAGCCAGTCCTTGCATGCAAAAAAGGCGGTTTCGGGTGAGTCTTCCACGTCACAGCTTGGACATCGGTCGTTCTCTATTATCTTGATTTTAAACACATAAGAGCCAAAGCACCCGTGTCCCGTAAGGAATTGGGTTAGGTAGTAGTTGGTTTGGCCATGCTTCCTGTTGTACCATTTCTTTAGATTAGGGATGAGCCTCTTCGTCCATTGGGCCATGCGTTTCTCGTCCTCCCACCTCTTTTGCCACTCTTGTAAGGTGCCATCACGTTCTTTCCTCTCTGTCCGCTTGCTCTGCGTTAGCCTTCTTCCTTCTGATATTTGCAGGTCTTTGAGCACTACTGCTGCAATGGTGGAGAGGGCCGATGCCGTTCTGTAAGAAAGAGCTCGTCGTAAGTATGTTTAAACGCCTCTGTACTCCGAGCAGGATGTCCCTATACTTTTGAAATTTTTGGGCGTCCACTCACGTGGTGCTCGCGTACATAATGCTGTTTTCCTATCAACTTCCTTTTCTTTTGGATTGGCCCCTCTATTTTTGGCATAATTCGCTTCAGAGCGTTAACTGATTTTTCCGCTTTCTGCGCAATATGGACCACATCTGCCGTATAACGGAGATTTCTATCCAGGTACTGTCCCACGTATTTGAGTGATGGCTTTGTATTGATCTTGTGGCCCCCAAGAAGAAAATTCCACGTCGTACAGGATGTTTCTGCCTTTGGTGATAATGTGTTTTATATAAACCTGTTTTATGGAAGGCTATTTGTAGCCCATTTTTTTTTGAACCACGCCTCTACGGCGCTCAGGATCACCTCCGTGTCGCTTGCTATCTGCACTCCCGTGCAGCCCTGCACGACCACCGCCAAGTCGTCTGCGTAGGCAATAAGGTGGACGGTTGGTTTGCGTGGCAGCTCCAAGATGTCATCGTATGCTACGTTCCACAGAGACGGACCCATTACCGAACCCTGTGGGACTCCTCTCGTTATGCTGTGGGTTTTTCTCTGGTATTCGATTGTTCTTAGTCAGGTAGTTTTTAGTACACCACACCAGGTATTAAGGGACCTTCTTTTTGTACATGGCTTCTACGATCTTCTCCCATCTTATAGAGTTGAATGCGGTTTGCACGCCGATGGTGACGAGCAGGCACAGTTGTCTTTTGCCGAGTTGGTACAGGTCACATTTTCTGTTAATCTCATTAACTCTTTCGATGGTGTAGACCGTTGATTTGTTCTTCCGGAAGCCGTACTGTCCATTGCTCAGTTTCCCATCCTCCAGGACCGTTGTCAGCCTATTCCTTATCACGGCCTCGTATGCCTTTGCCCATGAATTGAGGAGACATATTGGGCGGTACTTTGTTTCCGTGTCGTTGACGTTCTTAGGTTTTCTATGAGAACGAGTCTGGCACCGTTCCACCGATGCGGGAATTCGCCTTTTCTGAGGAATTTATCAAAAAGGTCCGTGAACAGCGACGGCTTTGCAAGCATCATCATGCGGACGACCTGTCTCCCCAGGCTCTTTTGATTCCCTTTTTGAGTTTTTTTTTGTCTTCCTGGTATTGATTGCCTGTATTTTGTCCTCCTTCTTGTGCTCTCGTGTGCGATCGTCTGCTTCTGTTGCGTGCAGCTGTCAGGTAGGCAATTTCTTGGCTTTACCAGTATAATTTCAAGGGCTTTGATGTTACGTGCCTCTTTTTGCCGCAGCCTTGTTGCAGATATCCCTCGTAATATATTCCAGCTTGTCTACCGTGAGTGCCTTAAAATTTTCCAGACTCTTGCCTATGACGGTCTGTGCGGAGAGTAGCTTTTGGTCACTTGTGGTCCACTTTTTCTCGCTTTCTGGCCTCTTGCTTTTGTTTTTAGTGCTTACTCCCCTGATTTCAACAAGATGTGGTGATGGTCGCTTAAGTTTTCCTCCTCACACCCTCCAAGATATGGCACAGTTTTTTAAGAGTAAGGTCTAGGATCGATGTGCTCGCACCTCTTTGCCATGTGGGCCTGTCGCTCTCGTTTAGGAGGTAGAGGTTGTTTACCGAGATGAAGTCGGCCATAATTTTTCTCCTCTTGTTGTTTGCGTTATGACTTGGGAAGGTTCCAACCCAGTTCCGATGGTCGTAGAAGCAGTGTGGCGGGTGTCGAAAGGTGGCAGCAAAAGATGGTTTTCTAAGATTGTCACTCTTTTTACCATCCCAACTTCCGACGAACCGTCAACGTGGGAGCTTAAACCCATCGGAGGGCTCGATCCAGCAATCGACACCGGTGATTCCGGTGATTCCGGTGCAACCAATAGTTGCGCCTCATAACGCGGTCGTTGCAGAGAGGAGCACCGGGTCGTCAATCTCCATCTAATCGTCCCCGGTCTTCTTCAACTGAAGCCGCATACTTCTCAACACATCGGTACGACTCATCCGCGTCTTCGACGGTTCCGGCTGAGGTGTGGACATGATGGTTGTTGCACCGTCCCGGACTGCTCCGGCTAAGATGTGGATGGAGCAGGCAAAGTTGGCAACTGAGGCCTCATGGTTCTCAACACATCGGCGTTGCTCATCCGCTTCTTCGACGGTCCTGGCTGAGGTGTGGACATGTCCACCATTGATGACTGTTGGACCTTCCCGGACGGTTCGGACGGCTCCGGCTGAGATATGGATGGAGCAGGCAGAGTTGGCGGCTCAGTGTTGAGGAATTCCTCCATTTCCTGGCTCATCATGGCCGCTCTCAAGTCATGACTGGTTGAGTAACACATGGCTAAGGAAAAACATACATTTTTAGAAGCTATTAATTATAGTCATGCTAGAACTTACGTTGCTGGTTGCTGTTTGTTGAGGAGGTACTGGAAGCACTGAAGCTAGTATGCTGTACCTCAATTTATATCCACTCCATGGTAAAAGGGAATTGGGTGGGAGTTCGTACCAATCCCATTTGGTGCGGATGTATTATGTAACCTTTAGTGGAATGTAAGTGCTGGTTTTTCCAATGCTTCAAACACCGTCTGACGTTTAGCGGATTTTAATTGTCGGGTATTTCCATTGGCTGAGGCGACTGTTCTTTTACACGCCTTCGCTTACCTTGAATGAGTTCTTAAACGTTTCGTCTTATGGATGTTTACAGGAAATCAAGTCCTATGTCTAGTTGGTTTAGTGGATATCAAGCATGCCTTGTGTTCGGGATTTTCGGTTTCGGTTCTTGCCTTGGACAATTTTTATTTTCAGGTTCATCATCTTATAGGTTACAGACAACAGCCTCTTCATCCAGATGATTGCAAGGAACGTCACAGGAGTTGGACCGGAAGTGGGTGGAGTCAAATCGGAAGTGGGTGGGGGTAAACCGGAAGTAAGTGCATTTCATCCCTCTTGGGGGGGGGGGGGGGGGCGAGGGCTGCGCCCCCCCAGTGATCGCCCCCGCCGCCGTTCCGCACCTCCATTTTACTGCCCCCACTACCTTTTCCATTGCTATTGGTGATCACCGACCAGCTGTTAACCTCACAGCAGATTTTTTGCAACCCACAACCTATTTTTTTTTGTTTTTGCGCTGTGGAAGGAGAAATGTCTTACGCACCCCGGCTTACTGTTGGCGCTCTAGAGGTGTTCAACGGAAAACACTTCAGCCGGGAGTGTGGGACTCAGTTCGCCTCTTGGCACTCATACCCACTAAAACTCCTCCCCCATTTTCCCCTTCTTCCTTACGACGCGCAGGCGGAACTACCCTTGCAGGTTTCGTCTTCGTCTGTGCAGGAATGTTGTTGCTTTTTTTTCTCCATTGTCTTCCTCGCTACTATCTCTTCCGCACTTCACTTCTTCTTCACTCACTCAAACCACTCCTCACTTAAACGTCTTCACTCACTCAAACCACTCTTCACTCCATCGCATCACTGCTCCTCACAGTCACATCACGTCAGCACGTGCACCAAACTCACTCCTCCATCATCCTTCTTCTCATTACTCGCACCAGCCACTCCTCTGTCACTCTCCATGATTCCTCGTTCTCCAGCATCCCTGCCACCATAGTGTTTGCAGTCACTTCTCCGCCCATGTCCTCCAGCTTCACTCTCTCTTCCTCTGACTCCCTATATTCGAACAGCGCACGTTTTGGATCATCAGCCACCCCGCATACTGGGCACGTGTTGTCATCTTTCTTTTTTATGTTATATAGGTAGGTCCCAAATAGAGATGGGCCAGGTCGTTCCTTCTGCGGACTCGTTCCTTTCGGTCCAATTCCTTTAGAGGAACGAATCCAGCGGATTCGTTCCTTTGCACCTACCAGTCCGCACTCACTCCGGACCGAACCTACTGCGGTCCGAACCTACTATACCGTACTGGGTGCGGTGCGCACCCAGTACCGCTGAACTTGCTGTGAGTGCCAGACGCACCGCACCTAATACGGACCCTATACCGCTGTACCTACTGGGAGTGCCGGACCGACTAAAGTAAATTATACGATGTTTGCTTGCATCGTCTGTCGCAAAAGGTACCCACAACCGATGCGATTACTTGACTTAAATATATGCAGATGGTTGTTATTAATAAATAACTAATAATCTACAAAATAAATGAATGTATTAATTAATAAATTGGATTTGAATTGTATTGGTTCAAACAAATCTGAAGTCCAGTGTCCAGAGTAACTTAGGTTACTATGTGAACAAATCAGGTTGACCGTGTGATTTATTATGTGTGAATCAGCCTATATTTTAAACTTGTTTTAAACAAAATAAAAACACTTGAACGTAAAATGTCATTTATTGATAAAGTAACTGAAAAATTTATGCAACAACTCGTAAAGAAAGATAATAACTAAAAAAATATATTCAATATAAATATTTTGATTCAACTTAACATGTAATAATATTTTACAAAGGTTTTAGTACTTTCAAATTATGATTTAAAAAGATAATATTTTCCACTTTATTATGGGATAATTTATTCCTACGTTCTGAAATAATTTGCCCTGTTTTTGAAAATATGCGTTCGCATGGAACTGACGTCGCTGGTACACAAAGTATTGATGTCATTATTTTGTACAAATTCGGGTAAATATGTTTTCTTTGTTCCCACCATAGTAGCGGATCATGTTGTCTGTTCAAAAGCGGCTCTTGTAAGAATTGATCAATCTCCGAATTTGCCGCTACTGTTGGGTCATGTACAGTTTTGATCTCCGAAACCTAGAAGAATAAATTTGTTATAGACGTAATTTTACATAATAATTAAACTTGATTACCTTAGAATCAAAATCATTCCAAAAATGTTGATCGTCTTCCATTACTTCGTCTGGTACGTCAGATTGTTCTGCCACTTCGGGTTGTATCTCTGCCATGAATACCGCGACTTTTTGTACCATTCGTTCGTACGTTGATTTAAATAATGGTTGTTCTTCATCAAAGAAAATTTTTGTAAAACGCGGGTCAATAAATGTAGCATCAGAGTATATTGAATTTTTTTCGATGTAGTCAAACCGTCGTTTAATATCACCTATTATAGTATCACATAAATTTCTTATTTCTATCGGTTCGGCGGCCAACTGACTTTTCATTTTGATCATAAAGTTAAGTATCATGTTACTGAATATATTTTACCTTTGATATAGTAACTCCTTTTTCGCTGCTCAACTCTTCAGTGATTACTTTAAATGGTTTTAATATTTTACATGCCCAACTTATAAGGGTTAAGTCTTCCTCAGTTAGACGATGAGTACAGTTAGTAACGGCTAATGCAGATTGCAGAGGTTCCTTAATTTTGACCACACGCTCAAACATTTCTAATGTTGAGTTCCATCGAGTTATTACATCTTGTTTTAATTTTAGTGGTTGATATCCCATTTGAGTTTGTAGATGGATGAGTTTTGTTGTTGCCTGTGCGCTGTGTTTAAAGAATTGCACGATAGATTTTATTTTCTGATGGACACTTTTTATTTCTACTAATGATTTTTGCACTATTAGATTGAGCGTATGGGCAAAACATGGTATATGCTGCAAATTTAATAAACGAACTGCTGCTGTGATGTTCGCAGCATTATCAGTAACAACAGCGACCACCTTATCTTCAATTTGCCATTCAAGCAACAAATTCTTGATCTCATCCCCAAGATTTTTTGCAGTGTGTTTTTCTGTGATACGGCGACAACCTAATAATAATGATACTAACTTACAGTTTTTGTCAATAAAATGTACCGTGATAGCTTGATAGGAGTCGTTATTGATCGATGTCCATCCATCTGTAGTAATTGACAAATTAATTGCTTCTTTCAATCGAGTTTTCACTATTTCTTGCGTGGTATTATATAACTGTGGCAGTAACGTATTTGATATCCGTTTTCGGCTGGGAAGATCGTAGTTAGAATTTAATAATTCACAAAACTTTCGAAACTCTTTATTTTCAACTAAACTTAATGGTTGATATTCGGCAACAATCAATCTCAATAGTTGGTCGTCTATTTGTTTTGCTGTATTTATGGGCAATGGTCTTTTCATAAAGTTCATCAAGGTTGACTGTTGAGAGTGTTGAGCACGTACAGGGTTGCCTCCTCTACGGACATCGCTACTACCGGCGATTTGTGAATTATTATCTGCATTAGTCGCCGTTTGTGCTATTTGTGGTCTTGGCTCTAAGCTCAGGGGGTGTTTCCGTGTCAAATGTCGTTTTAAATTTGCAGTAGATCCTCCTTTAAATGATAAGGTTGTACTGCATATACCGCACTTTGCAATATCTGTGTTTTCTAGTCGGCTAAATTGTCGCCAAATATCACTGCGTTTATTATCCATGCTTGTTTATAAAACGATTAATACAGATAGTACTATCGCGAATAAACTTGTCACCCAGGCGATGCCCAAACGTAAACAATAATAACACGCAGGGAATTGGGGGTTCACACTTCACACACGACGCTAACCGAAAATGCGGGTCGGATACAAGCGGTAGTCTCCTACTGGGTAACTCACTTCAGTCATTTCGCAACGAGACCCTTTGAGAGACAAATTGCACCGCGTCCGCACCCATCATCGGCTTGGCGCTAGGTTAGTTGGGTAGGTTCGTGGTAGGTTCAAAGGAACGAATCCGGGCAGCTGGTCGGATTCGTTCCTTTTGATTCCGAAGGTGGATTCGTTCCTTTGGAACGAATCGTTCCGGACCGACACATCACTAGTCCCAAAGGCGCCGTGTCCCGTCAGTGCTTGGGTTAACCAGTAATTGGTCTCCCCGTGCTTCCTGTTATACCATACTGTTATGTCTGGAATTAAGGTCTTCGTCCACTGTGCCTTTGTCTTTTCTTCGTCCCACCTTTGCTGCCACGTTCTAAGCGTCTCGTCCCGGGCGTCCTTCTTTGTCATGCCGCGGTTTTCCCTTAAGTTGACTCTTTCCCGTATTTGGAGGTCTATCGGCACCACTCCCGCTATGACCGCCAGGGCCTCCGTAGACACTGTTCTGTATGAGCTTGTAACCAGAATATTCAGCCTGCGTTGTGCACTCATGAGAATGTTATTATATTTTTTGAATTTAATCACTTCCGCCCAAGTCGTGCATGCGTATAGCAGCAGTTTTCGCTCCATCCTTGTACGACGACCGCAAGGTCATCAGCATATGCTATCAGATGCACATTGCTCGCTACTGGAATGTCTAGGAGGTCGTCATAGGCGACGTTCCAGAGCGTCGCCCCCATCACCGATCCTTGCGGCACTCCTCTCTCTGATATGTCTTCCCTCCATAGGTCACTGTTCTATCCTTCGGGTAGCTCCTAGTACACTCGATAATATATTCAGAAGTGTTCTTTTTTTGGAGGGCATTTATTATGTTTTCCCATCTAATCGAATTAAAAGCGTTCTTAACATCGATTGTGACCAACAGACAAAAACGCCACTTTCCTCTATTAAACTTATCGCACTCTTTGTTGATCTTCAGGACGTGCTCTATTGCGTCGATGGTGGATCTCCCTTTTCTAAAGCCGTATTGTTGTGGGGAAAACTTTCCTTCTTCTAGCTCGAGCACGAGTCTTCCTAATAACCATTTCGTACGCCTTTGCCCAGGTATTTACAAGGCATATCGGCCGGTATTTAGTTTCTTCTCACCAACCGGTATAACGACTAACTGAATAAGTGACTAACCTGACGATACGACCTGACGATACCCGCCGCAACGACGACTTCCGCCTGTACACCGTCGTACCGCCATCTGGTGGCGGAGGAGTGTCTGGCCGATTGAAGTACCAGTCGTGGAGGCCTTCGTAAAGTGGCACCGTCGGGAAGGGGTCCGTCGGCTCTTCAAGACTCACTCAGAAATTTGTGAATTATGATGAATTATTATTATATTAGTATTATATATATATATATATATTATATACATATTATTATATATTATTAGTTACCGAGGTTGTCGTTTCCTTTAATGTCCCACCTCTCCTGTGCAATGACCGGCTCCAGCCTCTCCTGTGCAATGACCGGCACCAGCTCACCAATCTTCTCGAGGGGCGGTTCCACCAAGCTCTTCAAGCCTTCATTAGCACCTGTAAAATTGTTAAATTAATAAACCGATTCTTACTTCTATTATTTACTTAAAAAACCCATGACTGCGTTTGAAATATTCGACCCGAACATATCTCGGAGGCAACCCAATAGTAAGTAAGTAAGTATTTATTACGGTAAGTATAAATAATAAATAAACACATTTCATAAAACATAAAATATACGGGGTTGTATGCATAATTTGTGCATCTAATTAATTTTGATGAACCCCGTAATAACAATAATACAATTATAGTATAACTAAGAGTTAATTCGAGCGTGCACATTAAGGGGTTAATTTAATTAACTTTCAGAGTACGCTTATCTGAAAGGCGATCAAAAATATCCTTTTTTGGCGGAGGAGCTATTTCGAACATATCCCGGATCCGCTATGTTTCGGATTGAATTGTGTACTTACCGTCGTAGACGCACTTTCGTCGTTTAATCTTTTTCCTCTTGAGCGGTTTTGGCAGCCTGGGCTTCCCATCACCATAAAATAGTAACGCTGACAACGCCTGGCAACAGTCTGTAAAATTGTGAAATTAATAAACGTATTAACAGGTTCTTACTTGTATTACTTACCTAAAAAACCCATGATTATTCCTAAAAGTCCAAACACTCGCTCGAAATCCAAAAATACTCGCTCTAAATCCAAAAATACTCGCTCGAAATCCAAAATCGCTACAAATACTCGCTCGAAATCCAAAATCGCTACAAATACTCGCTCGAAATCCAACATCGCTAAACGTCAATGCCGAAACAGTCGCTGCTAAGTAACTATTGCCTAGGCCCTAGTAGATCAAGACTAGTAGATCCCAATTTGCGCAGGGCTTTATATACCTTATATATATATATATATATATATATATATATATATATGTATATAGGTATTGACGCGCGTCGACTATAAGTCGGATCCGAAATATAGCGGATCCGACTTATAGCCGCGCAGTCCGCTGTCCTATCGGGCTGAAAGTTGCACCAATCGATTCCCCGTTCAATTTTTCTTCCAGGTCTTTTTTGGGCTTTTCGATGAGGACTAGTTTGGTCTGGTTCCATTGCTGAGGGTATTGTCCTTCTCTGAGCATGTCATCAAAGAGGTTCCTGAAGATGTCCGGTTTGTCTGCAAGCATCAACTTGACTATATCAGCCGGAACCCCGTCCGGGCCGGCTGCCTTCCCCGCTTTGAGATCTCTTGCCGCACGTTCGATCTCCTCCTGTGATTGCTGTGTGTTCATTCCTTAATTGTTGGTGTTTAGGCGTCCCCCACACTATCCCCGGGGCTGTTTGGAAGAGCTCGGCCAACACAGCATCGGCCTTTTGCTCTGAGATCTTCGTCATCGGGAAGGTTTTAAGCCTTTTGCAGGTAAGCTGGTAGGCGTCTCCCCAAACGTTGTCGTTAAGGTCGTCCAGCAGTCTGGTCCAAGCGTCTCGCTTTGCCTTTTTGATGGCGTTATTCAGTGCCTTTCTACTGGCTTTATATCTCTCTTCGCTGTTCTCCCCGTCTGCTGTGTGTTGTGCGTTTTGCCTTGTGAGTCGCCTTCTTATTTTGTTGCACTCCCTTCTTTTTATCGCGATTTCCTCGTTCCACCAATAGATGCGCATTTTTTTTTGTCTGCGTGCTTCTCTTTCTGCCAAATACCTTGTTGCAGATGTCCCTGGATATGTTGTCCAGCTTTTGGGGAGTTAGCTTTGTGACGTTTCGCAAGTTTGTCCTGATGATGTGTAGTGCACTCCTTAGTTTGTCCCCTGTGACTACCCATCTCTTCTCGTTCTTTTCGGTTTGCTCTCTTTTTTCATTTTTAAGGATGATGATAATGTCCTTGTGGTCACTGAGGTGTTCCTCCGTTGTCACTTTCCATTGGAACACTGTGTTTTTAAACGTTTTGTTAGCCATCGACAAGTCCAGGATGGAGGACTGTTGACGTCTCTGCCACGTAGGGATTCCAGGGTGTTGATCAGAGTCAGTTCGTTTGAGTTAATAAAATCGCCCATTACTGCACCTCTCTCATTTTGAGTTTGCTCGCCCCATACCGGCGATTTCGCGTTAAAATCTCCTGCGATAAATATCTTTTTGTGTTTGTTCTTCCGGATATGCTCTGTTACCTTGTCTAGCGTCGCATTTAGATGTTCTATGTCTCTGTTTGGAGAGCAGTAGCAAGCTATCACAAGCATTTGTTTCCAATGCACGCAGACGTGGTTTTGCCCTTTTCCCGAATTTGGGGGTCTTTCTTGGGTTAGTACTCTGATGGTTACGTCGCGCTCTTCGCTAAAGTACCATCTGTTCTCATCGATACTTTTTTTGTGTGGTTCAGTGATGACTGCCAGATCTATCTTGTGTTCCGTTAGCGTCTTGTTTAGTAGTGTCATGGCTGCATAGCTTCCGTTCATATTTGTTTGGAGGATTCTTATCTCTGTCTGTTCTCTTTGTTGCGCCATCTTTCTGTTTGTTTGTGGTCCTTTTTCCTCAGCTGGCATTTATGTTTGTGCTTGTATCGGTCCTCCGCCGTCTCTTTCTTGTCCTTCTTCACTCCTGGCATCAGTATTTTCACTCTCACTCTCTGCCCTGCGTTCTCGTTTCATTTTATTTAACTCTCTCCTGTACTTTGGGCATTTCGACGTTCCCCCGCTATGTCCGTCTTTATTACAGTCCGGACAATGCTGTTCTTTTTCACAGTTCTTTGTGAGGTGTCCGTCTTCACCGCATCTGTAGCATTTGTCGGATTTGTCCTCTTCGGTGCAGTCTTTGGCCATATGTGAAGGTAGCCAGCACCTGTGGCATCTTGTTAGGTTGATCTTTTCTTCAACAAAGCAATTTGCCATACCTATTCGCATTCTTCTCTCTCTCAGAATTTTGTCTGCATTTTTTTGTCTACTTTTAAAGTGGTGGCAAGCATGCTTCCTGCATAAGGGCGAGAGGCACTTGCTTCAAACTTCAGGCTTTCGTCTTTTGTTACGCTTTTTAAGGCCTCCTCTAGTTCATCTTTTTCGGTTGTTATCGCCATCCCTCGTATAATTAATGTTTTGCGGTCATTTCTTCCGGCGATTTCCCTCACCTTTTGTTGTTTATTCTGCCCTAGTGTTTTTTGTATTTCCGCGATTGCCTCTCTATTCTTTTGCGTTGTTATGAGCACTTTTCCATCTCTTGTTTTCCGTATTCCTTCTATTTGTGTTATTTCCGGTTTGCCTCTCATTTGTTGTTTTATTTCCTTCACTATCTCTTCATACTGTTTTTCTTTGTTTTCTACTATCAATGCGTATGTCTGCCTCTCCCGCTTTTCTTTCTTTTCTCTGCTCTCCTCCGCAATCTTTTCTTTCGTTGTATACATGTATACTTTGGTGGCCTTTCTTTTAAAGATGGCTTCCGTCATTTTACGCATCCTGTTTAGCGTCATTTTCCTGAGGTGGTGCATTGCAATAGCGCTTTCTTGGGAGGTTTCTTCAGCCAGTTTTTGCAGAATTTCCCAGAGTTCATCTTCCGTTCCCCCTGCTTTTACCTTGATTATTCGTTCTCTCTTCTCTTGTTCGTGGTCCCTTGTCTTTGTTCTTGTTGTCATTTCAATTTCTTCGTATTTTTGTGACAGTTTTTCTAGTATGGGGTATGTCTTTTTGTATTGATTCTGGATGCTTGTGTTCATATTCTCGTCATCCTCTTCGACAAGTACCACTTTTGTGTCTCTCTTGCTGGTAGATGGGGTTGCCCTCTGTTATCTGTGTGTAGCAGAAATACTCTTCCTTCCACTCCTGTGGCTCTAGTTCTTTCCATTCTTTGTATGTTTATTATTCTTTCTTTCATCTCTTTTTAATCTCTCTCCTTTCGCTCTTCCTCTGTTTCGGTCTGGGTTTGCATTTCCCTTGTCTCCCTCTGTCTTGTGTGTGTCATTTTTACTTTTGTCTGTTTTTGAAGCCATTCTTGGGTTTCTGCTTTTTTCAAGATTCCGGCCTCTCTCTGTAGCTTCTGTATAGCCTTTTTGATCTCTCTCTTTGTATTTTGTTCTTCGTGGGCTTTTAATGTCTTTATCAGATCCAGGACACGAGTTATGGCGCGGTCCACCTTTTCTGCATGTTGTCGGTGTTCTTTCATCTCGTCTTCGTGAGCTGGGTACTCCTCTCCGCTCCAGTGTTGCCAGATTATATTTTGTGAAGGTGCACGTGTGGCTGAAAATGTCGCGCAAAAGTCGCGCACTACCAAAATATTTACACAGATTTTTTTTACTATCCCGATAACTAATATATAGGCAACCAGCTCTACAGTGCAGAAGGGTTTGCTTCTATGACTCGCAGTTGAAACATGCTTAATGTATATTTTAAAGTCAAATAGCAAATGTCTTCACAAATTCGGCAACTCAATAATTGTAACTTAATAATGTAATCAAAAGACAACACAGTAATGTATACATTCCTTTATTTATAATAACATTAACATTGATATGATTTATGTTTATATTATAATAATCATAATATATTTTTATTCTAATACAAATGTTTTGGTAAACAGAACACAAGAAAATTAACAAACTAATGTAGACATTGATTTATTACTTCAAGAGATTAATACCTTCACATAATTCAATAATTTCATCCATCTCTTTATCAGTTTCTTCATTTTTTGCATACATACTTGAATTGAATTTTAACATTTCACTACAAGGTTCAAATGTTTTGCAGCAAATGTTTTTTACCCAAAAATAAGTTTTTATTGTCACTATTGCGTTTAATAAATCTAAGTGCATTTTATTTCGAATTTTATTTTTAATAATGTTCATTATTGAGAAGCATCGTTCTACTACTGCATTGGATGATGGTAAACTTAGTAACGTAAAAGCAAATTCCGATAGTCCAGAAAACTTGGTTCCCCTGCCGCATTTTTAATGCTATCACTTTTTTCCAGAATGTATGCGAATCCAGAGGAACTTCCACAAAAATTTCTGCCCAAGGAACATTTAATAAATTTCGATATTGTATTTGAATATCGGATATTTTATTAGGATTTATTTTAATTGTAGGGGAAGTTCAGAAAATGATGGCCTTATCGGATTCAAAACCACATTTGGTGAAAAATAATTAATTTTGTAAGTGTTGTAAGTGTTGAGGCATTCTTTTAATCAATTCCTCTAATAACTTTTTTATAAATTGTATGCATTTTTTTGCGTATGTCTAAAAGTTCTTCTGTTGAAAAGTTAATATTCTTACACTCTACTTCAAATTCATATCCCAAATCGGCTAAATTAGTTTCTAAATAATTTTGATCTGATTGCAAAAAAATGCTTAAATTTTCAATGTTATTGATCGTGAGGTGGTTTCAAAATTTGTCGTGTCAGTGATGATATCAATATATTTGATGCCTCATGATGCCTCTGTCGGCCCTCTTCTCTCTCCCGAGCAATCTGAAGAGCAACTTCAGTCACATGAGGGGTACGGGTTACTTTTCGCTTCTTCAACTTACGGGGAGTAGAGTCATTGTCATCTTCTCTCACTCGGGACGTAGTGGGTGTATCAATCTTAAGCTAGGATCCCACGGTGCGTAAATCCACGGACAACCACGCACAACGCACCGTGGGAAGGGTGCCGTCCGGAGCTGTGCGGGCTCGTCCGTAGTGGTGCGTCCGCATCCGTCGCAAGGCGGTAACTTCAAAGGTGCGTGCATGTGCGGTGCGAGCTACAGCCAGTGTTGCCAGATTACGGATTTTTTCCCTAGTTCTAGGGATATTTTTGTAGAAATGGGAAAAATTTTACTGATTATTTAGAGAATTTTTAAATATTTTGGCGATTTTTTTCAATCATCGTATGTTAATAATCAATTGTACATAAATATACATAATTCCTCCGTCTTGTACTTCGCCGCCCATATAAACCCAACAACAACACGCCAATACGCAATACGCTCTGTGTCACTTGGCATTTGAGAACCTTCTGGCAAAATTTCTCTTGCGATAAGTGTTACCAGATGGCTGAAATTTACGTCCCTAGCGCTTAGTACCAAGATTCCCTAGATGTATGTAAAATCGACTATTAAAAATAGATTATTAACATTTGATGAGTTGGGTTGGCGTTTTGTTCTTGGGTTTATAATTATAGGCGGCGAAGTTGAAGACGGGGGACATCTTTTTTTATTAATTTACAGCCCCTCATAGGTACTTGTGTATAACACCTATCTAGCTATATTGATCTAACCTAAATTACTACGTATAAAAAATGTTGGATATTAAGTGTTCATTGGTGTAACTTAAATTTAGTTTGGATGCTGACGCTTTAAACTTCACACATGTAGATTTATGTAAAATTGATTAACATACAATGATTGGAAAATTCCCCAAAATATTCAGAATTCCCTAAATAATCAGTAAAATTCCCATTTTCCCATTTCTACAAAAATATCCATAGACCTAGGGAAAAAATCCCTAATCTGGCAACACTGCTTGCGATGCCTTCGCGCTGCACACGGGTACGCACCGCCACGCACCGTGGGAGAACTCTCGGTGCGGTGCGTGGTCGTCTGTGGTGCGCTGTACCATCCGTAAAATCACGCACCGTGGGATCCTAGCTTTACTGACCTCTTCGTCATTTAACATCGGAATAATTCCTTTTAACGAAGAGACCACTGCAACTGGTGTAATATTTGGCTCCTCGCCAAATATTTCATCCATTTCCTCGTAATAAGCAAATAACACAGTTTTTGACCCCGTGGCCCGACTAGACATATTGTCTTTTTTCTCACAATACTTTGACTTTAAATATTTAAATTTGTTTCGGCATTGCTCTGCCGAATGTGTTTTTATGTCGTCGCTTATATCCTGCCACACCTTCTCATTCCGCACGGTTGTGCTTTTAAAGCGTTCTTTATTTACTTTGTAACGAGCAATCAGAGATAAGATGTCCTTGCGGAATTTCGTGCACCACCCTTTTGGGTGGCATTTTCTTTTGCGGTCTTTTCAGGGGTATTATTTTCAGCACACACAGAACCAATAATAAAATTCGAAAGTAGGTCACTATTAAGGAATATAAGTGTTCCATCTACAATGAAAATTACAAATTATAGTCGAAAGAATAGTTAGCGGTAGTGATTAAAACCTACCTTTTTTACTTTCGGCTAGGATTTTCCCCCCCTGTACGAAAGGTTGTCCGTTTATGTCTTTAATTAAAATAAGTTTTCGTCAACAATATTCTCCATGACTTTGTTTGTGATTGTCGATCGTACAACACAAGTTCACAATGAGATCATAATATGGTAAACATCGGCACTGCGCATGCTCGCAATCATTCGCCCAGCTCTAGACTTAGATGAAATGGCAAAAAGCCGACAATCGCGGGACGCAGTTTTTGAACGCTCGGTGCGTTTCGTATGGTAAAACGCCCTATCAATGTGAACGACTTTTATACGCCCGGCAAATGCCCGATGTCGATTCTGAACGCCTCCCTGGTGTTGGAAACTTAGACACTGCGTCAGTTTTTCTGTTTCCTGGTTGAACACAAAGAAATTTATTATTAACGATGTAGTCTACCGGAAGTGTACCGTAGGTTCGAAATCCTAGCGTTAATACGCATTGTAGAGATGTGAAATGTTTACAATGGTTTTCTTATGTAGTATTGCATATTGGAAAGTATATATATGTAATAAAATATTAAATAACGAAATTCATTTTTTTTGGTATACATTATTATTTTATGAAAATGACTTTCCAAAATAGAACATTCAAAAATAGAAAGGTTTTACCTATGAACTTAGTTTGAATTATTTATCGTTTTTGCGTGATTTCGAACCCGCGATTTAGAAAAAAATTGGTTTTTCTAAGACACCTTTGACGGTAGCGTTTGTTTCATGTGTTTTTCTACGTCCTATATCACAGGGGTGGCCAACCCGTCGATCGCGATCGACCGGTCGATCGCGAAGCCAATTTTGGTCGATCACTCGCGATGTCTTGACTTAATGTGTAATGGTGGGTTTAGTCACCTTTACATAGTAGCAAATAAGCCTGACTGTAACCCTATTAAAAAAAACGGTTGTTAATTAACTGCCCAATATACTACTTGAACAGTGAAGAACCTTTGATTTTCTCCGTAAGTATATAACCCTATTGTTAGCGAATGTGGAAGATGAAATGTAGTTTCGAATCAAGAATCAAGTTTCGATCTCACAGAACTGTCCGTTTACCGATAGCAGTTTTTTTGCTTATCGCATTGTAACAAAAACCATTAACAGTAAAAAGTGAGTCTAGTTACTCATGTATTTACAAATGAGTGTGTTTATAATCTTCTATCACTGGCCCAATATCTGAATTTATCCAACATATAAAATAATTCCTAGCACGGCCAATCCTGACTATAGCTTTGCTCTCAAGCCAGTCTCCAGAACTATTGTCCTGAATGATAAACTTGGTTTCAGTATCTCATTAAAACTTCCATTCGACAATTCATAATTTGCTGAAATTCAAAGGTGTTACTCATTCAACAATAATCAAGTTACCAATATGTATTTCTTTTCATTTTGCGTTCAAAACGCTAAAATGTTTAACTCAAAACAGTCAAATAATTGCAAAAAGCAAACCACCTTTCAGCTCAGCCACATATATTAGCATGTTAAGCTATAACCTTTCAGTCCAACAAAATAAACAAATATTCGCAAGGAGCCATCCTTTCAGCTCATGAACATAAACAAATAAGCAAATGACTAATCATTCAGTTTAACAAGATAAAGAAATATTAGCAAAGGGCCGACCTTTCATATCCAGCAATATAAAAAAATATTATCAAATTGGTAACTTTTCATCTCAACACGATAAACAAAGATTAGCAAAGGGCTCATCTTTCATCTCAAAAATTAAACAAATATTATCAAATGGACAACTATTCATCTCAAGAAGATAAACAAATATTAGCAAAGGGCTAACCTTTCAGCTCAAAACCATTCAGATATTAGCAATGGGCTAACCTTTCAGCTCAACAAAATAAATTACCTACCACGCCAGTAAAGGGCTGCCACAAATATGTATTCGTAAAAAGCTAACCTTTCAGCTCAACAAAATAAATAAACTTTAGAAAAGGGGTAAACTTTCAGCCAAACAAAATTAAGTAACATTTGAGTAAAGAGCTGACCTTCAGCTCGACAAGATAAACAAATATTCGCACAGGAGTAACCTTTCAAATCAACAAGATAAAAATATTTGCAAAGGGCTATCCTTTCAGCTCAAACCTAATTAAATATGTTAATATTCCTCGTAGATAAACAACGTAGGTAGATAAACGCGATCTATTGACAGATTAGCAAAAGTCTGAAATTTTTAGAAAATAAGTCTAAAAATCTTCCATGTTAATTTTGCTGGCAAAAAAATTGTCGCAAAATCTTAAAATTAAAATTTTAGTCATACTGTGCATTTTTATAATGAACTCGGCAAATATGAAAAGTTGAGTCAGGAAATTTATTTTCTTTATGCCTTTATATCGAAAACTTAATGGGTCATATAAAAATAAAAAAAATACTTTTTAACATATATTTTGCGTATCTACTACCTATAGCTCGCGGGAGTGCCACACCTATGACAACAAATATTCGCAAAGGACTAACCTTTCAACTCAACAAGATAAAAATTTTAGCAAAGGGCTATCCTTTCAGCCCAAACCAAATCAAATATGTTAATATTACTCGTACATAAACAACGTAGGTAGATAAACAAGTTGTTTTAGTACGAGATGAATACCCACGATCTATTGATAGATTAACAAAAGTCTAAAATTTTTAAAACATAAGTCTAGAAATCTTCCGTGTTAATTTTCCTGGCAAAAAATGTGTCCCGAAATCTTAAAATCAAATTTTCAGCCATACCGTGCCTTTTTATAATGAACTAGGCAAATATGAAAAGTTGAGTTGAGGAAATTTATTTTCTTTATGCCTTTATATCGAAAACTTAATAGGCGATATAAAAAATAAAAAAAATAGTTTTGAACATATATTTTGCGTATCTACTACCCATAGCTCGCGAGATGCTACGCCTATGACAACATGTCGATCGCGGCACATTTTAAAAATAAAAGGTAGATCTTAAGTAGACAAAAGTATCACCTGTGGTTAGTTTCCATTGCAAATAGTTTTTCTCAAAACACTAACAAAAATTTTCATTAGTGGGGTATACTTGCTCCTTAAACATTATTACAGTTATTGAATAGATTCCTTATTATTGCTGCGCTAGAATTTTGTGACGATTTTATTTCCACTTTGTCACCTGAATGTGTTATCTAAAATTAAACACAACTCTGTAAATTGAAGACATTTATCAAAATATGATTTACATTCTCCGTAGACTCGTGCATACTAGATTGGCGGATTTCATCTGGAGTTTCCATACTGGACGATTCCATGTCCTCCTTGACGTGCGGCAACAAAAATAGCAAATCATCGTATAACCACCAATGTGGTTTGGTAGTTGCACCTGACCCACTGTGTGCCTGTATACGCACGTTCTTATGTGCTTCGTTAAATTAGGTTTTAAAATCTCCTCAACTGTAAATGCTAGTTTGAAGGACTCCTCCAATTCCGCCTTTATTGTGTCTAAGGCATTAGACACAATAATGCCTTAGTAAAGCGTTGTGGTACGGAGGTAATTCCACCTAAACAAAAGATTTTTGTAACACGTTGTAGGTTATAATTATTAGTGAAACTTACTTTGTATAGCACTGGTTGCAAACTATATAAGGTCACTAGGGCCTTTTTCAATACCGGTGTCCACTTTCTTGCCATTTTAAAATTTTACCAAAAACACGTACGCGTCACTGTTGAGGTTAAATGTATACACACGTAAACAAAACAACTCACGTTAGACAAACGTTAGCTCTGTTAGCAGACCTTACAAATGCTGCGCATGCGTCTGTACTAAGAAAAAGTTTAGAATTGTAATAGCACTGCATTTCCAACTATACTATTTTTTAGAACTTTTTTCTAGTTACTAAAAGAAGTTTAGCAAAAGACGAAAGCAGTATAGTGTAAAATACTCTTTACTTTTTTTTAGTTATGAATATAATAAAAGATAGAGGATTTAATTTTATGTTTTATTAATGCAAGAGTGCGCAGTAAAGACAGCGCTACAGTAAAGCCTCGTTAACACGAATTTGAAGGGACTGGAATCGATGGAGTTCGTGTTAACGAACTCACTAACGTTAACCGTTTTTTTTTTTTAAGTAAAACGCTAATTCAATTTATAGTGATACTCTGTATATGTATAATCCTACATACTAAATAATAACAGCCAACTTTTAAAAACATGTAGAACATTCTATGTATTGAAGGAGATATATATGTATAACAAATGTAAAAATGCAATACCTACATACTGAAAAGATATTTAACAAAAGACTACCAAAATAATCTCGAATGCTTCTTTGGATCAACACTTCGTTGGAGACCACTTCCAGGCGTGACACAAATTTTTGAGATACATCATTTGTGGCCGAAAATCTATGCAGTATCGATACAGCCGATATTAATTGTTCTTTGGACGGTTTTATAACTTCTTCATCGTCACTTTCGCCGGACTGTACATGATATGGACCAGGCAGTGGTGGGTCGCTGTTTCCTTGTGCAATGGCTCTGGGCAAATTCATAAGTCATTATCAACACTCACATACTCTTGGAATGTAATGTTTTAAGGTTTTAATAATAGTTGACAGAGTGGACTTCGCGATGTTGCATTTTAGTGCTACCACTGATTTAGTCAACTCGGCCTTGTCTCCTACATTCAAAGTAGACATTTTAGTCTTTAGATCAATAGATTTTTGTTCACGTTTTCGTTTCTGTGTTGCGGGTCTTCTTATTGAAAGGCCAAGTTTATGGATTTATCCTTTATTGTAGACGAGTCGGTACATCTGATTCCTTAACTTATTGATGGATGATGGATGATTATCTTATCTTACTGCATACTAATTCATTACTGAGTTTCCTAACAATTAGATACTGAATTCCAGAGTTTTGCCCCTCTCCTGATGGGATGAGGTGACCAGTTTTAGCCAATAGGAAGATACCACGGCACCGTTGGAAACACGGCATTACACAGAAAACGACTTAGCAAAATCAGCGGTTTTAACTGGCACATTTCTTGTTAATACTATATTCTGAAATTCAGCATTACTCGAATGGATGATGTCATGTTTTATAGTCAAAGAACCCAATCATAGCTTATCCCAATAATAAAACTATTGGAGGGTGTAAAGCCTCGCTTTACAACATCTGCTCTGCCATAGTGAATTGTAACCTATACAACGCCTAAATAGGTCCGTTTAACAAAAGTAATGCCATTCAAATTAGTATAGGAGGTGAATATTTATACTAAGCAACAATAAAGGAGCTACGTACAAAATAGAATAGAACAATATATGAAATACCTATTATATTTGCTGCACATTTAGTGAGCACTGCCATGCCTTTTTGCATTTGGAGTGTTTTTGCATTTGGAGAAAAATGTTTGCACTCAATACCCTTTTCTTCTTAATGACTTTCGTCCTCAGTTCTGTATTAGCTAGTCTACCAGCCTGCATCGCTCTCGTGCCTGCGTGCAGTTTTCTATTCTTACGACGCGCAACTGATGTTGGTTGAACTTTGATCCGGCTTCCAGGCCTTATATTTTGTATTGTTGAACAAATTTCGTAAAAATCTTGTTCACTTTCAATACCACATCTTTGCGTTTAAGTTCTTTATGTTTTTAAGCATAAATTTGGAAGGATGGGCCTCTGCGACGGTATGAAGTTTCTTTAAATTATCCCGAAATAATGCAAGTTCTGCGTTAAACTCCTCAATTATTTCATCAGAAGGATTATCCGGCTGCAATTCTTCAGTTGGGGCAATATTATCATCTAGTTCATCTCGCATTGGCTGTTCAAAATCATGATTATAGCCGGATGGTGATTGTATCATCTCATTGTTGGTTTCCTTCATACCTATAAAAAAAAGGTTCTATCAAAATTATTTCCAAGTGCCAAGTTGGCTAGCTCAATATGATCAGAAAATAGCAGATGTGAGGTAGTTTGCAAATTAACACCTGTGTTATACACTGCACAAAGATGTTTGCAATTGCATTGCTCAATTGTTATGTCAACTCAAACCAATAATGCTCGCTTTTAGTGGAACTATACTATATTTATGACCTGAATGGGTTCTTCTTCAGGTACAACACTTCTACAATGATAAAAACACACGTGTTACAAGAATCACCGCAATCACAAACCATAAACAGACAACAAAGTAATAAATTAAGCATAACCTACTTGGGGCTGGTTAGGTGGCGAACATTGAAGCAGGAAAGACATCAAGCGATGGGCACAAGTACACTTAAAAAAATCTACCTCACATCTGACAGATACAAAACGAAAATAACCAGCGTACAACACGGTCAGAGCGGAACTGAAGGGGAGAACCACATGGACAGCTGTTAACGTCACAGGCGGTCCTCTTATAACAAAAAAAAACCCACAGCGGGAAATGTTGAACAACCAGAACAATATGAAAACTATTTAAAATTTTTTTTTCCTTTTTTTTCTGTATAATACAAAAGACAAAGACTAGTGCAAGTGACCAGTTTAATGAAAGCGGAAACATAAATATGTAAATAAGAAATTTTGTAAGACTTCAAATTTAAAACATTAAAAAATTAGACTAAGAGAAGCATCTGTCCTACTGCGTCTGCCTCTATCAAAATTTATAATGTAAAGTAAATGGTGATATCCAGACGAGATGCAATTTATAATGTTCGAGTAAACGATGCTGAGACCCTCTGTGTTTTGCTTGAAATTCACAGTCTTTTCCATAATATTGATGTTACACATCTCCAAAAACATCTGTTACGATAGCTACAATCCGAGTCAGGAGCCCTCACATCCTCAAAATCAAAAGTATGACCATGGTTAAACCGCATGACAAGCAAGAGCACATCTCTCCTTTTTGGTCCTACAGTCACTTTTGTGTAGGGCAACACGAATCCGACCACGCAGTGGCTTCGGAGTCAGCTTCATGAACCATCTTCCAATTCGTGAATTTAATTATATTTTGTTGGTTAGCATTTTCAGACTATTGCAATCAGTGCGTATTACAAATGTAATGCCTATCAAGTAGACTCTAAATCTTTCCAGCGTACATACTACTGCTAGTGCTTCCAGCAAAGACCAACATTGAACATTGACGAACAACACTGCATATTCCTCAATACCATCAGCCGAAGACAGGATATACCATCCCATTCCCGAGGCAAATAGAGGGATGAAAGAATACTTGCATCCAACCTCTATTGTATTGTGTATAGTGAAAGTGTGACCTAGTTTTTCACTAGTTCAGATATGTAATGCATTTAACATATTTGTGATGGGACATTAGGAAAAAGTAAAAAGTATTATTAAATATGTCCATGGTTCACACCTTCCCATCAAAATCGGGCAAGTGTGACAATGGGTGAAAGCTGAGATAAATTTTTAATTTTTTGACATATGTGAAGCAAATAAAATTAGGGAAATAAATGGACAATTTTATGTTCACGGATTCGTTTAAATAAATTTATTAATAAAAATGTAACAATGTTTTTAAAGTCTAAAGGCATTTTTCTTTGTTATTTTGTTTATTTTTCTCTCCGCTCCCTCCAGTTTCCTTAGTTTCTTTATTTTATTTTCTTCATTCAGTTTTGCAACTCTATTTAACACTTCATCGGATGTTATCCCATCAGCACCAGCAGCCAGCCTGGTTGTCGTTCTCAATAACAGTTCCTTCGATTCTGTTGTTAACTTCAATTGTCGTAGAGGCAGAACAAATTTCAACTTTTTTATTTGCAACACCGTTACCAATATGTACGATTTTGTCTTATGCTACGACATTTTCATTGGTTAATATAATTTGTTGTTGTGTTGCCTTCCACCTTTTCAGACTCTCTGGATGATTTTTTTCGTCTGGAATGACATTTCGATTGAAAAGATGGATACCTGCCTTTCTAAACCCGTTTTTTATTATTTCAGGATTTATATAATTCCATGTGGAACTAATAACTTCAGAAAACACTTTCTTAGGAATTTTCTTGCCAGCATTGTGTCTTTGCCAGATTACAAGCTTTTGGTCCCAACTGTCTTTTACCGATTTAAATACGGATAAATCGAGAGGTTGTAATAACTGGCTAGTATGTGGAGGTAGTTTAACTATTGAAGTAGGATGTTGAAAAAATAATAAGCCTCTTAATTGTAAGATGATTTAATATACTTCGGACCGGTTTCGCCTTTTTCAAGGCATCAATCAGCGAAATCTATCATAATAAAAAACAGAATTACAAAAATTATCACATAACATATACAGGGTGAGTCACTAGAGTCGCGGTGGTAGATATAGCAATTATGTTTAGAGATGGAAAAAAATATTTAATACAAAAGTTGTTTGGCATATCATTTTCTACAACGTAAAATTATTTTCATTTATACTGGGTGTTGCATTTAGGCGTAGCAGAAAATAAATTAACTTTTTTAAATGGAATGCCCTGTATATTATAACATATTATGATTGCGAAGAAAATTGTCTTACTAATTGTATCAGGTGATATTGACGTAAAGCTAATAGTTTCTGCAATATTCAATTTTTTATTAAAAAAATGGCCGTTGCAGGCCTTTTCCGAAAACTACGTAATAGCGTCATTTTTGCAGATATTTTCTTACAACTTTGTCAGAAAATAACCAATACTAATAGGGAGGTGATAGTGCCCAAAGAAATTTGATGCGCTATACAGGGTGTTCCTAGCACCTAATCAATTTTGATATTTTTCAAATGGCTTTTTCTTGAGTTTTTTAAATGGAACGCCCTGTATATTATTTGCTGGTTGCATTTCCCATTAAGTTGCCTTTAATTTATATTAAGTGTGGCATATACATATTTGTACCCGTTTTCGTGATATTTGGAATTTAAAGAAAAAGTGTAATAAAGTATACCAATACAGTGCTTTAATATTACACCCTGTATAATTGAGTTAGTTTTTTTCATGTATTTTGTTATAATATGAATAAATTATAAATGTTGGTAAAGTTAAAAATGCTATTTTTTATAAAGATACATTTAAATAGCAGAGTTACGCTACTATTTTAAGTTAGCTTAGATTTACTTAACCTCGTTGTCATGGAAACAAAAACAAATAACATACGTGTAGTTATTGCTGTCAACAGACTTAATATAGCTAACCAACATTTGTAATCTCTGTTAACGATGAATTTTAATTATACTAAAGAGGAACTGATAAATATTATTTACATCTATGGAGAAGCCGGCAAAAACGCTCCACTGGCCTCAAGAATTTACGCTCAGCGATATCCCGAAAGACGGCATCCCGATGCAAGAACAATTAATAGAGTTCGGGAAAGTTTTGAATCAACAGGTACTATTACTTACAAAAAAAGAAAAAGAACAAAAGCGGCGACACATGAAGAGAATGAATTTCTGGTAGTTGCTAGTGTGGTAGAAAATCCATACTCAAGCACTAGACAAATAAGAAATCAAGGAATAACCCAATCATCTGTGTCCAGAATAATACGGCGACACAAGTATCATCCATATCATGTGCAACATGTACAGGAATTGAGCGAAAACGATTTAGAAAAGAGATTAAATTTTTGTAATTGGGCAGCTGCTAAAATTCAACAACAAACAAATTTTTTTGAATTTGTTCTTTTTACTGATGAAGCTACGTTTCATAAAAATGCGTATGTTAACCAACATAACTTCCATTTTTATGCAACAGAAAATCCTCGCGTTATCAGGCCTTTGGACCATCAACATAGATGGTCACTCAATGTATGGGGTGGAATAGTAGGTACCAATTTGCTAGGGCCTTACTTTTTTGAGGGTTCCGTAAATGGTCAAAGGTACTTACATTTTCTTAACAACCATCTACATGAATATTTAGATGATTTTCCGCTTAATATTCGCCAAAACTTAATTTTCCATCACGACGGAGCCCCACCCCACTTTAGTCTGAACGTAAGACAATTTTTGAACAACCAATACCCCAACAAATGGATTGGAAGAGGAGGCCCTACGTTATGACCGCCAAGATCTCCTGATCTAAATAAGTTGGATTTTTTTTTGTGGGGTCATGTTAAGGAATTAGTATACCAGACACCACCTACCACACAAGACGATATGAAGATTAGAATAAGAAATGTTTTTGCTGACATCAGAGAAAATAAGAGAGAGATGTTAAGAAATACTTCGAGATCTTTTACCCATCGGATTAATGCTTGTAGAAGACAAAATGGAGGGCATTTTGAACACCTACCAAATCAATAACTACTTGTTGTTTTATCTTTAATTGTTATAGTTTTTTACTAGTTTTATGTTAATGCTTATCAAGTTTAAAAAATAGTTTAATAAATGTTATTAGTTGTGGTTTCTCTTAATTATTTGTTTTTATTTAATTTTTAGTTGTCTCAAATTATATTAATTTTTCATATTGAGTAACTAAATGGTAATTCCATGTACTTTTCAATTTATTTTGAGCAATTCTGTTAGTTTTTTAATTCTCTTTGCAAATGCAAATGTTCTCTGTACAAAAATCATTAAAAAAGAACCATGTTATGCAGGGTGTAATATTAAAGCACTGTATTGGTATACTTTATTACACATTTTCTTTAAATTCCAAATATCACGAAAACGGGTACAAATATGTATATGCCACACTTAATATAAATTAAAGGCAACTTAATGGGAAATGCAACCAGCAAATAATATACAGGGCGTTCCATTTAAAAAACTCAAGAAAAAGCCATTTGAAAAATATCAAAATTGATTAGGTGCTAGGAACACCCTGTATAGCGCATCAAATTTCTTTGGGCACTATCACCTCCCTATTATTATTGGTTATTTTCTGACAAAGTTGTAAGAAAATATCTGCAAAAATGACGCTATTACGTAGTTTTCGGAAAAGGCCTGCAACGGCCATTTTTTTAATAAAAAATTGAATATTGCAGAAACTTTTAGCTTTACGTCAATATCACCTGATACAATTAGTAAGACAATTTTCTTCGCAATCATAATATGTTATAATATACAGGGCATTCCATTTAAAAAAGTTAATTTATTTTCTGCTACGCCTAAATGCAACACCCAGTATAAATGAAAATAATTTTACGTTGTAGAAAATGATATGCCAAACAACTTTTGTATTAAATATTTTTTTCCATCTCTAAAGATAATTGCTATATCTACCACCGCGACTCTAGTGACTCACCCTGTATAACAAAGACTTACAGTCTAGTAAGGAGAACTACGGAAAAACCAGCATCGTCGGCAGGAAACGAAACATACAAATCCGAGTGTCGGCGAGTTGGGTATATAAAGTACAGGTAGAAAACACATCCACGCAGGCGAGTTGGGCAATTAAATTAATTTATGCAGGTACATCTAGATAAAACAATGTATAAGTATGATAGTTAAAAGTTTAACTATTGGCACCCCATTTGCACGTGCTACTTCAATAAGGGACATATTGATATGCGTACTGTGTGCATCATATACCAGTAGCACGGGCCTGTCTTGTCGTAGTGCTGGAATGAATGTTTTTTCAAAATAATTCTGGTAATATTTCAGTTTCCATCCAACCATTGGGACTCGCTGCATAAGCTGTTCCTGGAAATTAGTGGTTTTAATCTGGCAACCATGAATCCCATACATGCTTTCCTTTGAAAATTATAAGTGGTGGAACTTTTAGGCCTGATGCGGAAACAGCTGTGGTGTTTTCCCTACCTGTTCCAGATGTCGTTCGAGAACTCTGTTTCCCCACAGCTCCAACAACTTTAGTTTTCTTGGGTCATTTGAGAATGATGTTTCGTCAAGATTCCACAATAGTTCAGGCTTGTTCTCTATTTTCATATCAGCTAATATTCTTTTAAGAATAGTAAAATATTCATCAATCACAAACGGATCTGTTCTCTTCTAGAATATTCAACAGCTCGTGGTTTTTTAATACTGAGGGAATGTCGCTTTTTAACACGTTGAGTGCCGTGTGAGGCAGCATATGCCTCACAGTTAGTTGGAACCAGCAGGCCTCGAGAGTCAGCATTTGCTTCACAGTTCAGTTTACCTCTCTAGCCGCGTGTAGTAAACCATGCGTCTCAGAACAATATAGTTTATATACCACAGCGATAGGTATGGCCTCAGTGTTTAGAATCTGTTTTTGGCCTGTAGATTTCTGTTACTGAGATCATGTATAGGGGCACTAAAATAAAATATTTAGTCCTATATAATTTTAATGAAATAAACTAATCAGAAGTACAGAACTGAACAAAAATTTAACTAAAAAAAACAAAAGGAGTAATATAACTGAATTATAATAATATAAGTAATAGAATAATAATCGATAAATAAAACACGATTATCGTGTATATTTGTGAGTCTCGAAAAAACATGGCATACAGAAAAACTTGTCGCATTTTCCACAGTGTAATTTCGTGTTTGTTGCCTTCCTCTGTGCTTCTTTTCTCCCATTCTCTTCTGCAATTTTTTTGGAACAGATGTTACAGCGTCTTCGATTCTCAGTTTCTTTTAGAACATGATGTTCGACAACACTATTTTCGGTGGCGCTCGTAGCGTTTGCTGTTGCAAACAAAAGCTCTTCACAAAGCTGTTCTTTGAAGGAGGTGATACTCATGCTATCCCTGGTAACTTCCACATATATAACGTGAGCATTTACTATTGCTGCACCAAAAATCATTTCAATGGCAAGCTTTCGGTACCATTTGATACCTTGTCTCAAAGAATGATTATATGCTTTCATCTGATCTGAGAGATCTATAAAAGCTTTCGAGTTATTGTAGTCGCAAATTACTTTTGGTTTTTGAACTACTTGATCTCTTTGTGCTTAGAGTTACCACATCTCTCTTATGCCTCCACTTGCATACAACCACACCAGTATTACTCTCACGTCCGCGAATTTCTCCTTTGTTGAGTTTGGAGGACATTAGATCTTTCGGGTTCAACTTACGATTTTGTCGCAGAGTTCCTACTAAATGAGTGGTTTTACAAAGGAGCGTGTGTGCTAAGGACACACTTGTATAATAATTGTCCGTATATAAAGTGTATCCTTTACCCAATAAACCATCCAACAAATGTTCTACAACACGCGTCGGTGCAGCATTATCAGATACCCTGTCTTTGCCACAATACACACTTAGATTATATGTGTAACCTCGACTTACACATAACTTATATAATTTTATTCCGAACTTGTGTCTTTTATTGTTTATGTATTGACGAAATGACAGGCGACCTCTAAAAGATACTATTGTTTCATCGATACAAGAATTTTCATCTGGTACGACGATCTTTTGAAATCTGTCTATTAGCTTTTCTAACAGGGGCAAAATCTTAATAATTCTACTTGAGTTCTCAAAATCTTCATTATTATGGAAATGCTACATAGATAGTAATAATTGGAATCGGTTGCGTGACATTATCTTGCAGATTTCATTAGAGTAGATTTTGTTTTTCGACCAGTAATTGTGTAAATGTGGATAGTTTACTAGTCCCATCCATAGCAAAAAAACAAAAAAAAATTCGATCTCTTGGCGATTAGTGTCATTCCATTGTCTCAATCGGGCGTGTGGTTCCAAATTTGGTTTGTTCAAGTTCTGGTTTGTATAACGGTTTGTTTCAGAAATCATCAGATCGAATATATCATGTGTTATGAACAAACGAAAAAAATCTATCGGCTTTACCTGATTTACCTTGCATAAATTATGCAACTAAAACGCCAAAATACTGATACCACCTGCCCTTTGCTTTTCCTTTATTCTTTGTTAGCGGTGGGTCATAGTCACTATACTTCCGTCACTACTTGGTGATGGTACATAATCGTCAGATGAACCGCTGTCGTCGAACGCAACATCGTCATCGGACATATATTCATCCCACAAGTTTTGCAATTTTCTTTGCTCTTTTTTATATGACATATTTATAGGAGCGCAAAAATCACCGCGGTATATGTTAAGCTAGGGTCCCACGGTGCGTGATTTTACAGATGGTACCGCGCACCGCAGACGACCACGCACCGCACCGAGGCTTCTCCCACGGTGCGTGAATTTACGGATCCTACCGGGCACCGCAGACGACCGCGCACCGTACCGAGGCTTCTCCCACGGTGCGGGCGGTCCGTACCCGTGTGCAGCACGAAGGCATCGCAAGAGAAATTTTGCCAGAAGGTTTTGAAATGCCTAGTGACACAGAGCGTATTGCTGCATGTGCAGCCGCTGTCGTATTATTTAGTGGTTACTACTTGAGCAACAAGAAGAAAGACACGAGAAAAAAACGACGGTTTTGGATGTCATCTTTTAACAAGAGCCGGTCAAGGTATGTAGTATTAAAATATAGGCAGTTACCTGTTGATATGTATAATTGCAACGATAATAGACGGTGAACATTTATACTTTATAGGTATAACTTAGCATCCACCGTTCGTCGCGAGAACTACTTTATTGTAGGTATCTATCTATGCTATTATTTTATATTAAATTTTTTTCAGATATAACGGAACGGATATGCTATGTGATTTGACTAAAGAACCTAGCCAACATTTTGGGAATTTTTGTAGACTGTCCGAAACCGATTTTTATTATCTTCTTAATAAAATTGGCCCTTATATATCAAAAACTGATACTAACATGAGACAGTGTATTCCTATTCAAGAACGATTTGCTATCGCAATCAGATTTCTGGCCACTGGAGATAGCTACAGAAGCCTTAGTTATCTTTTTAAAGTATCCTCGCAAACAGTTTCAAGATGCGTGGATGATGTTTGCAAAGCTTTGATGCAAGAATTGTCAGAAGAAATAAAAGTAAGTTATAATAAGTAGTTATTCATTTATTGACGTAAATGTAGATACAGTTAAAAAATAAGGACTAGTAGTGCAACTAAAACATAAACGAGATGTGACTAAATAAGTTATTTTAAAAACCCGAATTGAAAAATGTGTTCAGCTCTGAGCTCTGCTGATCGCCACATGATTGTTCTGAACTTGCTGATGTTTGAGAGTGTTGATAACCTGGCGATGGTTGTGGTTTAGAGGTCTGTTGTAAGCTTGGTGATGGTTGCGAGTGAGGAGAATGTTGATGACTTGATGATGACTGTGAGTGAGTTGTCTCTTGGAAGCTTGGCGATGGTTGCCAGTGAGGAGAATATTGATGACTTGATGATGGTTGTGAGTGAGTTGTCTCTTGGAAGCTTGGCGATGGTTGCCAGTGAGGAGAATGTTGATAGTGTGGTAAAAAACGAAACTGTTGAAAATTCGACGGCGGTTCTAAGTTAGCAACATATTGGTTGCGAGAAGCAGGCTGCAGTCCTAATTGCATCGGTGCATGATGATAATTAGAAGGCTGTTGGGACATTGGTTGAGCTGTAGTTTCTAATTGAAGATTCTCTTGTCGCTTAAGGTTGTACACGTATCTGTCTATTTCCAACATTGCTGTTTCACGGGTGTTCTCTTTCAATCCTCTTAATTTTTTACATAATAACTCCGTATACAGTGTACACTCATCACGGTCCGGTCTTTGACTTATGTGTTGTAAATAATTATATGCTTCGTCCATTCGCTTTTCTGTTTCTAACTCTTTCTCTAATTTACTTTTCTTCGATTTTGGTTGCATTGTTTTGGGGGTTTTGAAACTTCCGCCTTCCTTTGGTTTGTCACTGTTCTCTTCCTCATCTTCAACGTTACTTCGTTCTCCTTCACTAATTTCTGTAGTTTCTGGATCCTAAAACAAAAACAGATGCAATAATTTTTATATTTTTTCCAGTTACCTCGTACAACAGCTGAATGGTTGAAAATTGAAGATGAATTCAGCAGCACTTGGAACTTCCCTCATTGCCTTGGAGCAATTGACGGCAAGCACGTCGTAATACAAAATCCTATTCATAGTGGTTCAGAATATATCAACTATCACGGTACATTTAGCATAGTACTACTAGCATTGGTTGATGCTGATTACAACTTTATATTTGTGGATTGCGGATGTCAAGGAAGAATAAGTGATGGTGGCGTTTACAGAAACTCGGAATTGTACAAAAAAATTCATCGTAATGAATTGGAGTTCCCTGCACCGGATTGCTTGCCACTGAAGGAAGATCCACTTCCTTACATTTTCGTAGGGGATAGCGCATTTGGTTTAACCGAAAACATGATGAAACCATATGCTGGAGTTCATGCCAAAGGAACGAAAGAAAGAGTGTTTAATTATCGTCTTTCACGAGCTCGAAGAATAGTCGAAAATGTTTTCGGTATTATGTCTGCCGTATTCAGAGTACTAAGAAAGCCGATGCTACTAGAACCACGCAAGGTAACTGATATCGTTATGACTTGTGCCTTGCTACACAACTTTTTAAGGAGATCTAAAAAATCCAGACCAATATACACGCCAGTTGGTACATTTGACACTGAAATTAACGGTGTGTTTCGTCCAGGTACATGGCGAAGGGATTCCGAGGAAAGTAGTAACCTGCAACCACTGCGGACACTGCCAAGAAGACCAACTCTATCTGCTAAAGCCGTAAGGGACAAATTTGCTGATTATTTTATAACAGATGGCGCCATTTCATGGCAAAACAATTACGCTTAATTATTGAATAAAATAAGTATAAATGTACGGACATCTAAGTAAAAAATAAAACTTACCTCAGAACTCTTGGTTTTTTTGGGATTATACATATCGTCCAGAAATGTGGACATGGTCTCGTAAAACGGCCAATCGGGTTTATATACTTCTTCAGCCCCACTACCCGTTTTCATAGATTGTTTTACTTTTGTCCTCAACCTTCTATAGGTCGACATTAAATTGTCCCTTTTTTTTTTAAATCTTTTATAGGTATTGTTCCGTCTTTTATTTTTTCCCTTATTCTGCTCCACGCATCATGACTATCATTCCGATTTTTGTGTTGTGCTGTTGACGCGTTCCACAATGACGGCTCATTTTCATAAAGGGTGAGGAATTCAGCAACTAATTCGTTTGACCACTCCATTTTAAACCGCTACCAACCACGGCCGTCGATGAACTGTTGTAAAATACGCGTTTATCCCCACCACCCAGACAGCGACGGACAAACTCGCTACAAGCTCGCACCCCACGCATCTTTGAAGTTTACCGACTCTCGACGGATTCGGACGCACCACTACGGACGAGCCCGCACAGCCCCGGACGGCACCATTCCCACGGTCCGTCGTGCGTGGTTGTCCGTGGATTTACGCACCGTGGATCCTAGCTTTCGGACGCACCACTACGGACGAGCCCGCACAGCCCCGGACGGCACCATTCCCACGGTCCGTCGTGCGTGGTTGTCCGTGGATTTACGCACCGTGGGATCCTAGCTTTAGAAGACTAGTACAATAACTACGAGCTGCAGTGAAGAGACCGCTTCAAGCAAAGACAACAATCTACCTGAAAAATGCGTGAGGCAAGTGTGACTCACATGGCCTGACAAGGAATTTGCATCTCTTATGGCCGCGTGAGGCACACTTGACTCTCAAGAAAAACTTCAAAAACAAGGGACTACATAAATATTACATATGTTTTATGTATGAATACAATCATTTTATTACTATTCGAAATAGAAATACAAAAAAAAAGTGTTGGCCACAGTAATCATTTTTGTTGACCACATTACGGCACTCAACGTGTTAAAAGCAGAAAACCAGTCATCTCCAGGCATGTTATTCTTGAATGGAGTCTTTATTCCATTTTTTGTAACAAAATCACAAACAATATTAAGAACTTCTGTTCTAGACAATCCAAATCCCCCCTGTTCCATCGTCTTCAGCCCTTCAGCTAATCTGTTCTCTTGTTCTATTGGGATTGCTGGTGCCCTACCTTGATTGGTACTTTTTTGTCCACGAGCTCCAGTGACATGATAAAACAATGTCGTTTTCGGAATATTGTATGTTTTATGAGCTTGATATACTGACAAAGTTCCTTCCTGTGTATCGGCTACTGCGATTTTTAATTGAGCCTGCGTATATTTGCTTGCCCTATCGCTTTTTCTCTTGTAATTTCTCACCATTTTGTTACTATAACAAAATATGTTCGGTTAGTGTAAGCGGAATAATAACAAGTTCACACTTGCCCCTTGCAAGTAGTCACACTAACCCCATGGTACAATATTAACGAGGTAAGTGTGACCTATCTTGCCACTTCACTGCTACATAAAATGACATCATTCCCGCTATTTCAAAATAAAACCCAATCTTTAAACTAAACAATACCTGACTAAAATATTTACTCACCAGGTATTAAACGGTCGTAAATAATTATTCACAAAATTGTGTATTACAATTATCCGCAATGTCAAACACTAGCACTGACAAAGAGGGATATCCCGGAGACGGTCTGAGCAAATGATTCAACTGTTTTAGTCGTTCGACGTTTCGCTTTATTGTGTTAAAGCTTAATCATGAACAGCTCTACAATTTAAATTAGAACAATCTTAGTTAGAAAATGTAACAATTCTTGCTACTTACAATTGTTGATTTTGAAACTAACAAATTGAATAAAAGACATCTCAGTCCACTAGAGACGCTAACCTCACTTTTTTCTCGTTGCACACACGTTATAATAGGTAAAATTCAACACCAATCCATCTACCGTGAGCCAGAGTGAATTTTGCTGCAGCAGGCCAACAAGCAGGGCGGGCGACATACGGCGTGGCGTACGTACTTGATTATAAATTAAACTGAAATGTTAGTCCAAGTTTAAAACGTGGTCATTATGGACGCGTTAAATTGATATGGCCGCTGTAGAACCCTATTTTTCCGGCCGCATTCGCATATGAACGGATTAAGTTCTACGCCGGTAGATGGCGTTGGTGGTGGTTAGCAAATTATAAAATTAATTACTATTAAATGGTTAGAAGCTGAAAATGGTTACAGAGCTATGAAAATGGTTACCATTACAATGACAATGAACACTTATCTAAAATCTAACTAAAAAAGGGTACAAAATGTGGGCCTGAAGGGCAGCAATGTCGGAATATGGTGAAACCATCAGAACGATACTTAATTAGAACCAAACGGGGTTGAGGCTGCTTGGTCTGGTGGACGTCTGTCAAATATAGTTTTCGAAAATATTATTGCAGTGTTCGTTCTTATCGAGTTGCGCACGTCAAGAACTTGAAAATCCTACCACGAGATGTCAGTGTGTTCGGGACACGGAGACATTGTTTTAAAACGATCGGTCACACTTCCCCCGAGTTCACACTTCCCCGGGTTTACCTTATACACAATAAAACCTATTATTATACGAAAAAGCTCAAAAGCGTGATACTTGGATTCATCTTTTGTCGTCTTTCTACTATAAAATGAGATGGGATGCAACAATCCATCCTGCTGGGTTTGATACAATACGCTTGCAATTCCCAGTGAACTTGCGTCTGTGTGTACCTCCGTTGATGGCTTCGGATCTTAGATTGACTACAGGTTTATCTGACATCAGCTTCTTGATCTTGCAGAGCGAATTCTCTTGAGCTTCCTTCCAATCAAATTTCACTGATTTTTTCAGTACGTCAGTTAAGGGTCGCATGAGTCCAGCCTCTAGTGTTACATAAAAAACCATTCGCAGTCTCTGTATTCCCTCTTCGATCGTACTTGATGGTATAATTAAAGACCCTGATGCAAGAAGGGGATAAGTAACATTTCTTAGATTTTACAGGAGAGGCAGAACATTTTTTGTTTTTTTGGTTGGTTTTAATGCTATTCAAGGAAGAGATAGAAAAGTTAAATATTTTTGTCTATATTACATAAAGTTACTCGCAGAAATAAACCAGAAATTTAGGAAAAAAGTTTTGTGGTGCAAAAACGGTATACGTTAACTTTTTTCTAATCTCTGCTATGTAATAAGGTGCAAGAAAGGGATAAGTAACAAATACAATTCTTTTGTATGAAATTTCATCTTTATTATTCGAAATACAATTTTAACAAAGTAAGAATATATAACCCTTTGAAAATAAGCGAAACTACTAACAAATAAAAACTGAAAATATGGTAATATGATTAATCAAAAGCAACAAATTTTAGAACGAGTACAACTTTCGTCGATTTAGGTATGTTTTAATGTCAAAAATACATTTAAATAAAAACAAACATTGTGGTCAATAAATCCTTATTCTACATCTGAATTATTATCTGACTCACTAACCTGTGAATCTTGGTTCTCTAAACATTTTTTATCGGATTTAAGAGACAAATAAAAGTGTATGTCACTTTTGCCTACATATTCATTGGCCATTATATTTCAAGTCTTTCAAAGTCATCTTATCTAAATAAGCCTGTTCTACGTTTATTAACGCAGACAAACTGGAAATATATGACTGCAGTGTATGCAACACCGCATACACTAGAGCTCGGAAATTGTATAGCTCGCCGGTAACATCACAATGGCTTTCTTCTCCGCGGTACAAATTCGCGCCACGGGTGCCCCCCCCCCCTCCCCCTGTGTCCGCCACTATCACAGCCCTGAATCTTGGTGGTGCGCGTCGCGTTGTGAAGTCTAGCAGGCTTCCCTCTCTGTCTCCAGTCCGGTATTTGGCTCTGAATCACCACGCGACACTACTCTCCACAGAGTTAAAGATCGATGTTGAAGTTTTAAAATGTTTATTTGGTAAAACTTGATTTTTATGTGTTATAATTAACTTTCTCCTGAAATTTTGTTTTTCTCTTTCTAAGAGCCGAGATTTTAAAGATTAATACATACAGTTACAATTACAAGTATGGTTATAGCAATATAGGTTAACATATTATGGGAAAGAGTTGAATACTTAAGTATTTCAATCTTATTATCTACGAAAGCAGTTACATTTCTTAGCTCTAATACATATGCTTTGTCAGAAGTTATGTTAGTTATCTGAACATTAGTGACGAAGTTTGGTCGTGACATGTTCTTATGATAATTCTGAATGTTATCTTATTAACTACATATTCACAATTATTTGTAGTTTTTACTTGGTATACCCCAGGTTGTAGGAGTATATAGCGCTCTTGTCTGTAACAAAACTTTTTTATTTGAATTTAATGACTTATAATGAGGAAGATTATTTCATCGTACTCAATTATTGTTACGTTGTAAATTTTAATCAGTATGAAGTTACAAAAATCAGTATGTCCGTTTATAGTGGATACTTCACATACATTTTGGTCGTAATGATAATTAATTCATTACATAAGTACTCCTCTTTTTGCAAATTATGACATATTTGATTGTTAGAGGCATGTTTCTGAGGCGTATACAGAAAATATGTTTTTTTTAGGTTCAAGCTGATATGATGAGTTGTTGATCTTCGTTGGCACAGGATAAAGCTTGAAATATTGAAACGGTTTGTTATTTCTTCTAATTCTACCTGTCCTACAGCGAGGAACCTGTAATATTACGGAATTTAAGTTCTCTTTTGTCACGTTAAACTCGTGTTTTTCTAGGGCCTACTCGCTTGGCTACTAATCCACTAATTGCTGAGGTACCAACTGATATATTTCAATAGTAATAACGAACATTCACTTACCTTATATTAACTTCTCTAACACCTCGCAGTCACTTGGATATAGTTGGGGGAAAATATATACGCTTTGAAGCCCTTCTCACAAGTCCCTTTATTTTTCCCATATGTACACTTAACTCTTACGCTACCTATACTCGATTAATTCTATATATCTGCTGTCCGTCGTTCACCGCTCGATCACACCACCCGGCGACATCCTCGTAGTTCATTTATTCAATGTTCACCGGATGTATAGTGGACCTATCAGCAAAATATATGAATCGGCCAGCGATCGACCCAGCAAATATCGTAAACGAGAACTTTTCATGGCATACCCTCCCTCTGGGAAAAATATGCTCCGGCATAATCTCATCATGTTACCATTATTATTAAACTACGATATATTTATTTTAGTACTTCCGGGTTACCTAGTAACAAAAAATAAAAAAAAAATTCAAAGATGGCGAAAGAATGAAAAAGAGACAAAACAAACAATGGTGCTGATTGCTGGGGTTGTCTTCTAAGGTTTTCAGGACGTAGTAGTTCAGCGGTAACTGCAAGTACTGGTGTTGGAGGGAGTGGGTCATCCCTTCAGCCCTACTCAGTCCAGGCTATTGTACTCGATCTATCCTCCTTGACGAACATCGATGTAGGGACACAATAGGTAGTCCATATAGTGCCTATTTCGCGATGTCCATCTTGCAGCTTCAGGTCCGATATTTTGCGAGCCCTAGGGGAGACCGGGGCTACTTGACTAATTTTTTACATATTAGTTTTTTGTAAGTAAACCACCAGCACCTTAAATAACAAAAGTATTGCTTATTACTTTAGGTACAAGGTACAAGGGCAGATTTTTAAAATAGCTTTGTTTGGGACAAATTTGGAGTTATTGCATATTAATTGTAAGTAAGCATTGTAAGTCAAGAAACCCCGTCCCTGGGGCTATTTGACTTACATGATGGGGGTCATTTGACTAATTCTTTTCTTCCGAAGGTTTAGGTGAAAAATACGGTACCTTAAACAAAGGAAATTTTTATTCTCAAAAATAAACAAACAAAAAATATGAACTATCTCGTACAAGTAGATTTTAACATGTTAACAATATTATGAAGACTTTTGTTGAAACTGCCCTACAAGTCATCATCAGAGTCACAGTTTACACAGACATAGAGCTGTATGTTAGATTTGACGCATTTCTGATGAGCCCACCTCCTGCAACGTGTGCATTGCACCCACTCTTCACCGCTAGCAGTATCACTCTAAAAATCGTCACACACTAAACATTCTGTATCATCTGTATCATCAAGACGACGAATCTTTCTGGTAAGACGTGGAGGCTTGGGTAGATTTTTCACGGAAAAGAAATCTTCGACCATTCTTAACTTTAATCTGTCGCATACCTTTCTTCTCAGCTGTCTTTTTCTTGGTTAGTGGGCGTTTCTTTTCTTTAATGCACTGTTTTTCCTGTTGCAGTGCTTCTTTTACAGGGGTGTCTGTTAAAATAGGGCTATGTCTCTTTTTTCGTCCCTTTCTGATGTTCTGTCTTGCACCTGCCTTTGGAAATGGCCTTACCTCTTCAGGGCTCAACATATTTTTAGGTGAATTATTGTTATTGTCAACAGGATTTTCAGTGATATCAGGGGGGCGATTATCGGACACATTTACACTTTGATCGACTACAGAATCACTTTCATCATTTACTGTTAAAGCCTCATTGTCATTTATCGGAGCAGGTCTGTCTGTGACGTAGGAAGGGAGAAATTCACTCTCAGAAAAAATATTACATCCAACAATACATTACGGCAGTATACATAAAACAGCTCAAAGTAGCTTATTAATTCCAAAATCATTCAGGATTATAAGAAATTTATTATACGGTGTCCAGAAGTACTACATTTTATGACTAATTTTCACGAACTACGGCAAGTTGGACAACAACTTATAAAAATATCTAAGGTTTCTATGGATCGTGATAAGGAGCGAGGCGTGATACATGAACTACATCCCGTTTACTTCTACTTCTCGACCTTGCTTTTACTACATAATTTAAATTGTTTCTTTTTGCTATTATTTTGTATGAACCGAAGTTGGTTGCAGGTTATCGGTCTTCCCCACCTGCCTTAAGGGTGTTCTAAGTCTTACTTTGTCTCCCACATTTCGTCTGCTGTCGGTTGCCGTATCGTTCTTTGTCTTGGTGTTTGCTCTCTTACTTCTAAGATGGCATCTTGGTTCTGTATCCCTTACTCTGATGATAGGTTGACCATTAACTGTGCATCGCCTTGCAGAACAGGTTCCCTTCCATATACTAGCCGAAATGGGCTGAATTCTGTGGATTCCTGTCTGGGGGAGAAATACGTCCCAGTCTTTTTGGGACGTCGAGGTAAAGAAACTTATCATTTCTACGATTGTCTTGTTGGCTCTTTCCATCAGCCCGTTGGTTGAGGGTTTATATGCCGTGGTATAAGTACTCTCTGTCCCCATTAACTTTAATACATCAGTAACGATGTTAGACATAAACACTACCTCTATCGCTCAGCAATAACTTTGGCGATCCATGTCGACAGATAATTAACATACATAAATTAATTGATATACACTTCACCGCGCTACGTTTCCGAAATTGAATCTATGAGCTGCTCCATTTCGGTCTGCTTATATTAAAAATATGTCGGTAATAAGGTAACAATCCTACTAAAGATCTGTGCATTACTTGCGACTCCTGCATTCCGGGATCAATTTCATCATACAAGTCTATCACAGTATAATAGTAATCTAATAATGGCTCATCTGAATTTTGACGCTTACTTAACAATCTGAATTGCAAATCATCTTCGTAATTTGGCCCTATAAATTTACACTTAAATCCCCTCAGTGTTTGTTCCCAATCTGCGGATGGATTTTGTTTAGCAAAATTTCTAAACCACATAGCTGCCGTACCATGGAAAAAATTGCAAAGTAACGAAGGTGTTGCATATCGTCCTACGCGTTAGTTTGGGCAGCAATTCTATACTCTTTTAAAAATTCCATAGGATCGTCATGATTCGGTCTAAAAGAGGGCGATTACATGAATTTTGGGGTGATATGATTGCGATGTTGGTGGATGTCTGAAATGGTGTTGTTTCTGAGTCCTGTATCGTTAGATGCTTGGGTATTTAGAAATGAACTTTGCTGGGAGGTGATATTAGGGTGACCTTGTTGTACTTGAGCAGCTGATCTTTGGGCGTTACATGAGCTTGTAAAGGTATGTCTTAATGACCCTGTAGGTGTTTGAGGTGGCAAGAAGGGGGTGTTTAATTCCCATCCCGCTTGAGGCAAATGTCTAATGGGAACCAGCTCATAGGCCTTTGACGAATCGGCATCATCAAAAGGAATATCTGTCGGAAGAATACTTTTCGCTGGTGGCGGGGGTAGTGGAAATCGTAGAGCTTTAGGAATTGCACCAGTAGCAGTACTAAATATTATCGGGAGTGGTTCTGTGGATGTAAGAGGGAAGGTAGTTCTTTTACTTTGGCATCGTTCATCGCTGGTTGCGCTTCTTGTTGCGGACTTGGTACTTGTAGTTCCTTTCCGGTGGTTTTAAGAAATGTTGGTGTAGTTTGTTAGTTAGTTAGTTACAATTTCAACTCGACGTAAACATCGAATTAATTTAATGCTTTTATTATTAAACTGTTCTAAATAAATTTTGCATGTTAATTTCTAAACTTCTTCGTCGCAAATAAAGATATTATGTTTTTACTGAGAGACAGTAATCTTTTAAGGTTTGAAAAATTTGGTGATAAGCTGTTAACCTATTAACTTAAAAAAAAATAAACTGCTTCCGGTTACTTTATACGGTTACGGCTTACCTTATAAATTCTTACCGTACCCAGTCATTTCTAATTTATATCTTTGGTCATGTTGTAAAAACATTTGGGGATTTTTTATATGAATGGGATCTTCAGATATAGGGATGGAATTATTATTATCGGTTATTTTATGGCTGTGTAAATTACTAGGGGTTGATCGGTTATCAATATCCTCTGCATCAAGTTGTCCTTGTATGGAAGTATTGTCGTCAATATGATTCTTACTCTACTCAAAGCGTAAGAGTTTTTATTCGTTTTACCTGTTTTGTTATTTCATCGTCAACGTCTTGTAAGTAAAATGTCCATCTTTGTAGTTTAAAATTTCTCCATCTTTTAGATTGTGTATCCAAATAAATGCTTTATGATCGGTAATTAACTTACTTTTTTTTTTTGGCGCTAGGGAGGAGAAAATGCTTTATGCACCCGGCCGGGCTGGTTGCGCCTAGGATAGTGGGTGGAAACTTCACCGGCCGGGAGTGTCGGGCTCTGTAGAAAATTACAAATAGAGTTAGACAACACGACAATTTGTTGCTTAGATATATTGTTATTATATTATTGACATCGACATAAAAATATTAACATTGACATGTTATAAAAGTTCATTCTACAAATAAACAAAGTTCTTTATGAACCGTGGGTTTTATTGAAGAGTTTTCACATTTTGGTGCCGAAACCCGGGAACTTTGTAACAACGATGGATGCAACTTTGAGAAGAGTTACACGAATGCAATTAACGAAATTAATAAACAATGGCAAGGATATGATAAGTCAAGAAACTGTACAAGATATCATCCCTAATGAAATTCAGGTATTGATCGCTCGCATAAAAGCTACACAGCTAACTTTGGAAGCACTCAATGAAAGACTAGCGCCAACGATCAGCGAGGATGTTATGGAAGATGAATGTTTAAAAATACTGGACTACAATGATCAAGCGGTGGAAATAATAGCACGGTTACAGCAGTATCAACGAGTGAAGGAAGCAACGCTTGCAGTACCTGTGTCAACGATAACGAACGCCACCGCCGCCGATCAAGCAACGTTTACAGCTCCAGTGACAAACACGACGTCGTCTCCGATCGAATAGGTCAAAGGGAAGGTGGTTTCACGAATTCGGTGAGATTACCCCAATTAGAAATTATTAAATTCGACGGTGATATCATGTCTTGGCCAGCGTTTTGGGAACAATATTGTTCGGCAATTCATGATAACGTGAATTTAAACGACTGCGCGAAATTTGCTTATCTTAAAACTTATCTAACTGGTCGAGCCGCTGTAACAATATCAGGTTTAACTACAAGTCAATCTTCATATAAAGACGCTATCGAAATGTTAAAAGCAGAATATGGCAATACGGAACGTATAATTGATTCTTACGTACAAAGACTTTTATCAATCGCACCAATACGAAGTGAGAAAGACATAAACGGACTTAGAAAATTATTTAATGCAACATCAACTATTGTAAGGTCTTTATCAACGCTAGGTGTATCGCCAGAACAATACGGACTTCTAGTTAAATCGACGATTTTCAAAGCCTTGCCGTATAGGCTACGGGTTTCTTTTAGTAAAGAAAAAATAAGCAAGGAAACTAATATCGGAGGGGAGAATGTACTATCGGTCAGCAGTAACTCGTCAGTAGTACAGAATGTTGGCTACAAAAAGGAAATTGCCGCGCTACTACAATTTTTGAAAATCGAATTAGATTCACTTGATCTAGCCCATTACGAAACGTCAACTGATTACCAACGGGACACAGACAAGCACAACGATATAACATACATCAAAAACAAATCCAACAATAATAATGATAGTTTTACCGCTGCTAGTTTGTTCACTCGTATAAAAGGATGTTTATTCTGCAAGGCGGAATCTCATGCGTTAGAAAATTGTGACGGAACTTTAACGATAAACGAAAAAAAGGATATTTTAAAACAAAATCGTTGTTGTTTTCGATGTACAAAGCCTTATCATACTTCAAAATTCTGCAAATCTAATATTCGATGCAATAACTGTAAACGCAGACATGCAACAGTTATGTGTGATCCTCATATAACGACCTCTAATGAGAGAAAACTAATTGACATGGTCAACGTTAGGGGTCCGACAGGTGTAGAAAAGGGAAGTACCTCTACGAGTCTATTGACCAATGAAAGATTAGACAACATATATTTGCAAACAGCGTGTGCACTTTTGATAAATAAAAATGATCAAACTTCAATTCGATTAGTATTAGATGGTGGCAGTCAGATAACATTCATAAAAGAATGCTTGTCACGACAAATGAAATTACCTGTGATTGACGAACATAAAATAGCTATCCAAACCTTTGGAAAAGCCACACGTGCACCTGTTAGGCTATGTAAAATGGTAAAAGTCAATTTAAAGGGAATAAACAACGAAGAAATCATACAAATTAACGCTGTTGAAGTACCCGAAATTTGTTTTGACTTCTTAAAACCGCCGTCGTTGATGGAACCAACGATTCGCGAGTTTTCGTCAAATTTCACACTGGCAGACTCTAATGTGAAAGGAAATTTCATTGGTATTGGGCTTTTGATTGGTGCAGATAATTATTGGAAATTGGTTACAGGTGAAACAAAGTCATTGTCAGAACACTTAACAGCAGTAAATACGAAATTAGGTTGGACACTGCATGGAGCTAGCAGTAGTTCAACAAAATCAGATGATTTGTTAGTGAATTGCAACTTGGCAAAGATGTTAAACTTAAATATGAATTATGATAACGTGGACTTAAAAAACTTTTGGTCATTAGAAACAATTGGTATAAACGCAAACGAAAAACAGTCAAACGATTTTACGAATAAATTTATAGAAAATAACGTCAAATGGAATTCCGAACGCTATGAGGTATCATTGCCCTGGAAAAATATTGAAAATTTAGACAATAATTACACAGGAGCATTGGTGCGGTTAAAAGGCTTAACTTTAAAGCTGTTAAGAGATAAGAAATTGAACGAATACGATAAGGTAATACGCGAATATATGAATAATGATTGTGCCGAACGCGTATTAACGGACAGCAAAGTTACAAAAAGAATTTACTATATGCCACATCACGCTGTGTATAAAGATGATAGAGTTACAACAAAAATTCGGGTTGTGTTCGACGCATCAGCACACGGATCTGGTTTCCAATCACTTAACCAACATTTATACACCGGCGATAATTTAGTACCAGATTTGATACGGATTTTGTTGCAATTTAGAATTGGGTCGGTTGGGCTAATAGCGGATATTGAAAAAGCGTTCTTACAAGTAGCACTGTCGGAAGAAGATCGCGACGTTCATCGTTTTCTATGGTATGCCGACCCAATTCCTGAAAATATAGTGTTTGCAAATGACATACCGGAAATGGTGACGTACCGCATGAAACGTGTGACTTTTGGAATAACCACAAGTCCTTTCCTATTGTCAGTTACACTACGAAAACTTTTTAAAGATCAAGAGGATAATTATCCAACAACGTCAAGTATATTATTAAAATCATTCTACGTCGATGACTTGGTTGTGGCAGTTGATAACGTAAACGAAGCTATCGAGCGATTTGATCAGTCGACACGGATAATTCAAGCAGGAAGCATGAATCTTCGAAAATGGCTTTCTAACGACACAACAATGCAACGACGATTTGGTGAAGAACCAAAACAAACGAAAGTGTTAGGAGTTTTATGGGACACACTCACCGATCAGTTAGGCGTTCATATCAGCTTCGGTGGGGAGAGTAAAGATGTGGTACCCACGAAACGTAATATTCTTCAAGTGGTAGCTAAAATATTTGATCCATTAGGTATACTCAGACCATTCACCGTTAGAGCAAAAATACTTTTACAGTCAATATGGAAAGAAAATTTGAAATGGGATGACGTCCTAGGAAAAGATTTACTTACAGAATGGGTAAAGTGGTATAATGAGATAGAATGGTTAACAGGAATGCGAGTGCCTAGATGTATTCTTCGAAAAAGACAAGCTCCAAATGAGCTACATGTATTTGCAGACGCTAGTTTGCAGGCATATGGAGCTGTTGTTTATTTGAACGACTTATCCACAAACGAATGTGTATATTTACTGTCAAAGAATAGAATTGCAGCACTGAGTCAAGGAGGTAACAAAGAACTAACTTTGCCGAAATTGGAACTGACAGGAGCTCTATGTGCTTCAAGACTTCAACACTACGTCTTAAACAATATGACGTTAAATATAAAATGTGTAACCCTATGGTCAGATTCCAAAATAACATTATACTGGATAAGAGGAGCAACAAAAAAATGAAAACCGTACGTTCAAAATCGCGTGAACGAAATACAACGATTAAATCATGGAACATGGAGATATTGTCCTGGAAAGGAAAACCCTGCAGACTTGCTCACCAGAGGAATTACAGCAAAGAACTTAATTGAATCGGAATTATGGTTACATGGTCCAAACTGGTTAAAGAAGAATATAATGGAATGGCCTGTGGACGAATACTTTGAAGATATTCAAAACGTAACGAGCTTACTCATATGCAACAATGAAGACTTTGTTACAACACATGAGCCAATTTTTGATCTGGAAAAATTTAGTAAGTTTGAAAAAATACTTCGAGTAACAGCATATATATTAAGATTTGTAAGTAATACGAAGAAGAAAACAAAGAAATTGACGAATGACTTAAACGTAAATGAATTGCGAAATGCTGAACTTTACTGGTTTAAATATGTACAACGTATATCCTACGCTAAGGAGTTAAAGAACCTTTCAAAAGAAAAGCCGATAGACGCATCATCATCAATTTTGACGTTGAATCCATTCATTGATGAAAATGGTCTTATTAGACTAGGAGGAAGATTAGAAGAAGCTCCCCTACCATATGCTACCAGACACCCGATTTTACTACCAAAAAGATCCACTATCGCCGAGAAAATAATATGGGATAGCCACGAAAAGGTTCTCCATTTTGGAGTGAATGCCACTTTAGCTGAAACTAGAAAAAAGTATTGGATTGTACAAGGACGTCAATTTGTGAAAAGTGTTATTAAGAAATGTTTGAAGTGCAAACGTCTAAAAGGAAAGGCTGCAAATGAGAACTTTGCACCTATTCCTAAAGAAAGAATGTCAATGGGGAAACCATTTAATGTAACGGGAATTGATTTTACCGGACCATTACACATTAACGTCAAAAACAAGAAAGAAAAGTGCTATATTGTGCTGTTTACGTGTGCAACGAGTAGAGCAATTCATTTGGAATTAGTAAAAGATTTAACGACTGATAGTTTTATTAGAAGTCTCAGAAGATTTATTGCTAGAAGAGGAGTACCAGAAATTATATATTCGGATAATGCAAAAACATTTCATCGTACTGCTTATGAATTACGGGAATTAACGACAATACTACAGAACAATCAAGTTCAAGAATACATTAATAAACACCGAATACAATGGCGTTTTATTATGGAAAGAGCAGCATGGTGGGGTGGATTCTGGGAAAGGATGATAAAAACAGTTAAAGAAGCTTTAAAAATAACTCTTGGAAGGAAATTCATAGATATGGAAGAAATGCAAACTATCTTAACAGAGGTCGAAGCAACTGTAAACTCTAGACCTCTAACTTACCTTAGTGATGATACTACTAATCTCTTAAATCTTACACCATCACACTTTCTTCTTGGAAGTTCAGATACGGGACTTAGCTTCGATATAAGAGCAAACAAAATAGAAGGCAATGATGTGATGAGGCAATGGAGAAATAGAGAAAAAATAATTAGCAAATTTTGGGATGTATGGCGAAGAGATTATCTACAACAACTACGAACAGCGTATAAACAAGTCAAATCAAATAAAATTCAATTAGGAGATATAGTTTTGGTATACGACCAAAATTTACCAAGGTTGCAATGGAAGCTTGGAAAAATTGTATACATATATCAAGGACGAGATATGAAAGTAAGAGCTTGCAAAATAAAGATGCCAAATGGTATAATTTTAAGAAGATCGGTGCAACATATCTATCCTATGGAGATTCAATCTAATGCGCCGGGGGAGGATGTAGAAAATTACAAATAGAGTTGGACAACACGACAATTTGCTTAGATATATTGTTATTATATTATTGACATCGACATAAAAATATTAACATTGACATGTTATAAAAGTTCATTCTACAAATAAACAAAGTTCTTTATGAACGGTGGGTTTTATTGAAGAGTTTTCACAGGCTCCACTGACCAGCCGGAACCTGGTCAGCCTCTACTGGTTACCGACTAAAAATTCCCCCCCATTTCCCTCGTGTCTGGGGTCTTGACAGCCTGGCATCGCTTACGCATTTCTTCGGACTGCCCGCGAATTCAGATGTTAAATCAGATTTAGGCGTTGTAAACTCACTCAGGGTTCTGGTGATCCATCTCCCGTCTTCTCTCCTCCGCCTCCTTTGCTGTCATTATATCGCCTAGCATTAAGATGATGGCCTCCCCTTTCCCTTCTTCCAACAGGATGTCAGCGACGGTGTCCTGGCGAATAGACCGCCCGACCTTCTCCTCCGCTCGAGTTCTCATAGGAATGAACTCCTCACAGTTGAAGACCGTATGTTCCGGGGAATCACTAACTCTGCAACCGTACCAGCAGTAGTCCGATGCCTGTCGCTTAATCTTTTTGAGGTACGTCCCGAAGATTCCATGTCCGACGATAGCCTGGGTTGCGTAGTAATTTACACTGGGACCTTTTGTCTGCCACTTTTTCACGTCTTTGATAAAAGTTTTCGCCCACCCATTGTATTGATCCCATCGCTGCTGCCATCGTCGGAAAACTTCCTCCCGGTTGTTCCTCTTCTCGAGACCCTCGACTCCCAATTGCGAGCCCTCTCCCACGAGAGCAAATCGTAGGGAGGGCACCCAGCCAAAGTTACCACGGCTTCCGTCGACGCAGTTCTGTATGCCGACGTGACTGAGATGGAGGTTTTCCTTTCTATCCTTCTCAGCATGTTCACGTTTTTTTTTTATATCTCAAGGCGGTCTCCCATGTCGGAGCAGCGTAGAGCGTCACCGATTGCACAACCGTTGCCAGAAGTCTGCGTTTCCTCTGGGTCGGCCCACTGGTCCTCGGCATGACCCTCAATAGGCCGTTCAGAACAGCTCCTGCTCTCTCCGTGGTCTTTTCGATGTGGGTTGTCATTTTCAGGTCTTTATCTTGGCGCTAGATATCGTATTCCCATCAACTGTTATACTGATGTCTTTCAGTTTGCGTCTACCCTCCAAGATTACTGCCTCCGTTTTCTGGGGAGCTAGCTGCAAGCCAATCTTGTTGAGAGTTCGGCTAATCGTCCCCACGCAATACTCGGGTTTCTCCTTGACTTCCTCCGGGGATGACGCCTGTACCACAACTGCCAGATCGTCTGCGTATCCGACTATCTCCACACCCACTTTTGTTTTTGTTCGGAGGATTGTATCGTAGTATATATGTTCCACAGCGTTCCCCTGACAACAGATCCCTGCGGCACGCCGCACGTCATTTTTTCTTGACGCCCATCCGGAAGTATTATTATCCTTTCAGACAAGTATGTGCTTACTAACCTTCTTATGGTTGCAAACACTCCGCACCTAACCGTAATTAATTTACTGTGATTTCTATATACGTAAGGCCCAAATTGCCAAAAGTTCTTGCTCAGTAGTATTATATTTCTGTTCTGTGCCTTTTAAAGTACGAGCGGCATAAGCAATAGGTTCAGATAAGAACCGGGGGTTCCATGAGAAAGTAGTTCACCAAGTGTGACATTACTAGCATCAGTAGTTATGTTAAATTGTTTCGTGAAATCAGGAAATGCTAAAATCAGACCATTTCATTAGTAATTTTTTACAATATTCAAAACATTTTATATAATCTGTTATTTTAATTACAGATTTTTTCTTTAAACAATGTAGGTTTTGTTAATTTTGTGTAATCTTTTATAAATTTACGATAATAACCTACTAAGCCAAGAAATAATTTGATTTCAGATCGTGTCTTAGGTAAAGGAAATTTCTTAATTGCTCTTAATTTATCTGGATCCGGTTTTACTCCTTTATTGGTAATAAGATGTCTAACATTATAATTCTTTACATAAAAAGTCACAACTATCTAAAAAAATTTTTAATCGTTCGAAAGGTTGTTGTAATCCAAATTTATGTTCTTGTAAAGAAGTCGAAAATATAATAATATCACCTAAATAGACATAGCAAATCTCGTTAATGAGAGCACGTAAAATATTGTGCTAGGAAATGTGCTAGGTGCATTGTATCCCGAAAGGCATTCTATTGAACTCATAGAGTCCAGTGTCTGTGATACACGCTGTTAGAGGTTTATCGGATTCTTTCATTTCTAGTTGATGGTATCCGCTTGCAAGGTCTAATGATGTAAAATAGTTTGCTCTTTCTAAACGGTTGACGGAAAGCTGAACGGTGAGGCGGCTGTTGGTTGGATATTGGTCTGCCCTGACGAGCCCCTTGGATGTATCGGGACAGACTTCTGTCGTAGCTGTAGCCGAAGGCATAGGAGTAGTTTTGGCCTTCTTCATCTTTAATGCCTGTCCACATTTCTCGAGGGTCTTGGTGGCCTTGACCCTATCGTCCAGATTCTGGCCAAAAGGCGATCCGTCTAACTCCACGCTAACAAGTGTAACCTTTAGCTCCTTGTTGAGATTGAGAGAGACCAAATCTCGTCTGGTTTTAGACTCCTGGCAATGGACATCCGCCAGCAATCTAGCTGCATCACTCAGAAGTTGGATTAGAGAGAGTCAACTCCGGCGCGACGTTACTTCTTGTCTTCGAATCCTGAAGATGTTGGACTGAAGCACCAAATTGGCGACATTGGTCACCCCCTTTATAGTCTCAATTTGAGTGCTTTTCCATTGAGTGTTAATCTTGCTCCTTGGCTATAACGTACTGATGAGGACGAGTTCGAAAATACTCTTAAGGCAGTGGCCTGGTTTAGAAACCTATAAAATGGTGATTTTCGGCGATTTTTTTTAGTATGGATAAACACAACAAATCGTTTTAAGCTTTTGAGTATATTTTCACATATGTTTTAAATAATATAAAAAAATATTATATTAAAAAACATTTGAAAAATGGCTGAATAATTGGCAGACCATTGAAGTGCCGCGCCGCCGGAGTCTCTAATTGGCAGGAAAGGTGGAGGGCGTAATTTTCGTCTGAAACGGCAAAACCAACATTATTTCCAAAGGACATATATTTTTATCGTCGATGAACTAAAAAAAATAGAAAAAGACGCAAAATGATATCAATTTTCGTACTTGAACAAAAAAATAACGGTTTTTACACGATTTTTTCTTCTTTATTTTCGATATAAAAGTGGTATAAAATGACTTATACCAAAGTTTTTAGTTCATCTACGATGGTTTTCAATCTTCTAGAGAATAAACTTTGGTTTGCGTCGATAAGTCAAATAGTTTTTTTGTTATCACTCAGGCCAATTTGAAAAATGCTATTTCGAGAAAATGCGAGATAAAGTTTTCGGTCGAAAAAATATGAATTATTAGTAACTTACAAATATGTAATGCTAATCAGCTACACCTGGTCCATACAGCAGTCCCTCTGCTTCTTCAAAAAACTGATTCTGCTGCATTTGTTCAAGCCTACGAGCAGTACGAGCCTCCTTGGAACTGCTTTGTCGACGGTGGTTCTCACGTATCAGTCGCTTTTCGTCGGTCTGATCGGCGAACATCTTGCACTGCTGGCCAATATTTATCTCCAGCAATCCCATCATCAGCAAGATTGCTACATAGCCTTCGTTGAAGACGCCAGCAGCTATATACGCGGCGATTTGGACAATTTTAGGGCCCAAATTCAAATGTTTTGGGGACATGCGCCACACTGTAGAATTAAAAGACTCGTTGGCGTTTTGCGTGTGTCCGCCCAAACATCTTGATAACAGATCGTCGGTGGAGAGATCTTCATAAATAGGCAAAATATGCTTTTCTATATCTGGCTGAATAACACGAGGTGGATGCGAGAAAGACTCTAATCCATTCTTGGCTTCCGCTTTTCGCCACTCACACCAACTATCTGCGCCCGCGGGACAATTCTCGTGCTTCGGCGTTTCATCTGTTGAGGAATAGTGATCTAGCGTTGCCATGATAGCACTTTTCATTCCCGCAACAGGCTCTACATTTCTCCTAATCGCCAAGCCGTAATAAGTAGTTAACTTTTTAATTAAAACATCTGTCAACCGCCCTTTTCCGCCTAATTTTTCTTTCTTTTTTATATTACGGAGCCGCGTGCCCATTCTTTTCTGGACGTGTCCCACGCACTCGCTTTTCCGTACAAGGAAATCGTCACCGTAGGGATTCGCTTTTAAAATATTTGAGAATGTTTTCGAATCGCCGTCGCCAATGTAATCCACGTATTTCACTCCAAATTTTTCCTCCGACTTTGAAAACATTTCGATGATAGAATCCACCTCCATTTTACCTGCCGAACCTTGGTGATGCAGAACATTCTTCTTCGTGCAGTTCATGCCATTCTGTGTATTCGTCGGTCCCTTCCTTCTTGCTCCATGAAATACATGCTTGGCAGTATGAACTTTTGGTTACAACGTCAATTACTTTGCCGCTGTAATACCCGATTAGAGTTGTTACGCCCTACAAAGAAGTGAACCCGCGTTTTTTCCACGATCCATCGCCAGATACTTTTAAATGTGTTTCAGGTCTTCCCTTTTCCGCGTTTTTCTCCTTCTCCTCTTCAACAGCTTTATTGCTTATTGTTTCAAATAATGATGTCGCTGAAGAGTGTATGTGCTGCACTATAGCATCGTACGTGCCTTTTGATAGCCCTTGACACAAGTCCATAAGGCCACAAAATATATTTATGCCTTCTCGTCCAATACCAAGTAGTCTCATGACAAATACAATTCTTCTGTTAATTTCATACCCGGTGTTGATGAAGGGTCCTGATTTGATCTCCTTGCGACCACACGTACATGAAACGACAAGTTTGAAACCTAAGCCTCGATGCCCGCTGTCTTCAAATTTTACGTTTTGTTTGCATATTTTGCAAATGACAATCTCCGCAATCGCACCAAAAACAGTAATAAATTCAATTAGTCTATAAGTGTGGAGATGATTTACAATTATATTGTCAGTACTCGCAGTACTCAATTTTCTCGCAGTACCGCTCTTATCTAAGTCACTATCGCCGCCCTCTTGCGTGAACCGGTTGCCGTGAAATCTACGCTTACGTGACGACCGACCAGCCTTTGTTTTTGTACCTTTCGGATACATACTGCACGCATCAAAAATCAAAACAACACTACCCTGCAGTCTGTACTGATGGCCTGATGACCACTGCAAAACCTTGACACAAACACCCTACCTACACACGCAGACCTCCGCGCGCAGCTGACGCCATGTTGAAATCGCGCAGACTATTGACCAATAGAAGACAAGCAGGAAGGTGTATATAAGTGTGGTCATTTAGCATGAACGTGTTTTATACCTACTGACCGGTTCGAGTACAGTCAATCCATTATTTGCCATCTCTACCTCATAACGTAGTTGATTGCTCGATTTATTTGTTTGGTCTAGCTTGTGTCTACACTTCGTTCCGTGCAGGTCCGTATTGGCTGTTTGAATTAGGATGTATAACGCAGTAGTATGCAATATGTAGCGACAGGCCCATTGTTTCGCAGATATTCCGGCCCTGTGTAATCCTCAGAAAAGATGGCGCGAGGTCATGGAATCTGACCGAGAAAGATCAAAGGCACCGCCGAGAGTTTCCCTCCTGCTTGATTCTGTTCTGTTCTGTGACGAGATACACTACCATGCGAGCGGTCCTGCTTACTCCTGGTCTGCTCAGACCCGGGTCAGACCAAGCGCGACACTTCCATGTTCCCGGCGCTGTATCTCCGAAATTACTTCGAATTTGCCTCCAAAACTTTGGGAACTAATTCTTCAATATTTAAACAATCGATTAATAAAAGAAAAAAAATCGATATTTTTTTGCTCCGTAAACCAGGCCACTGCCTTAAAAAACACCCCTTGGCTGGTGGGCGGTTAATAAAGTTTGGTTAGGATAAGTTTGCTTCAAATCCCTTGCAGATAGGTGATAATCCCTTCAAACGCACGTAGCAAACGATGGTGTCGATAGTGAAAACTTGACCATAACGGTTTTTTGAGATTGGAGAACTAAAAACTGTGCAGACTAGTTATCTTCAGTGCTTTGAAAAGTAGTATCTTGTATGTCATACTCGGGATACTCTTGTACGGGAGTTTGTTGGGTAGTAGCAGTTGCTGCATTAGTAATTGAATGTATAACAATCCTAGGCTTAGACTTAGAGGTACTTGTACAGGGAGCACTTTGCAGTTGAGAGGATAAATGCGCTAATGGAGATATACAGGTGAACTTTGCGGTAGTGGTGCATACTTATTTTGTTGCAAAGATGGAACGAAAGTTGAGGTTGGAGATGAAATATTGTAATATAACGTCGAGCTTTAAGGTACAGGAGTGTAAGAAGTACGGATAGAATGAGGGCTTGGCAATGAGGAAGATGAATTACTATTACTGTCACTGTATAACTGAGGAGGAGACTGTAAACCCGATGGAAAGTTTCTCATATTAATTTCATTGACTAATTGCAGAATTCTAATTGAAATTCAATTTTTTGATCACCATTCATTTTTTTCATATAACTTCTGAGAATTTGGTGTCATCATCTTCGATAGTATTAGATGGTGTACAGCTCTATTGTTCTGATTCTGATGCAACATATTTAATATCTGGGTAGAGATATCTTTCTTGTTTTTTTTAAATGTTTTGAAACGCAGGTGGCCTTACTATTGGTTCATTGATATCTTCGGGTTAATTATTAGGTGTAACCCTAATTATGCGTTTCTCATTTTTTATTCTTCTGTATTATCTATGGTATTATCCGTTTTTTTTTTGTATCTGGTAAAGCAGGGTGTAGTATGGTGAACAAATGAAAAAAGCATTATAGAACACAAGAAATTGTTTATTTGAACAAAGTAAAACCACTATTCTTTTATAAAATGCATAATGCCTCTTTAAGAAATTACAATAATTACCAAAAAAAAAAACATTATTTATTATAACATATTGCATATCATAACATTATTTAAGTTCTCAATTCAATTCAATTCAATTAACCTTCTCAATGCCCCAGAAATCTGTTTGATCACCGCAGGCAAATCGAACAACGCCAATACGTGTGCATTTTTACTTAACTTATTTTTTCAGAACAAATCCCGCTAATTTATATTTTTCACCATACATCCCTAATGAGACAAGAATTTTCCGATAGTGAGTAATCTTACATTAACAGTCTCTCCCATCTGAATATGCGTAATTTCTAACATCGACTTTATTTTCGTGTTTATGGATATTAATCCATTTTATCCCTTGCCAATCCCATTATCCTGTGATAATCGTCCTTAAATTTATCATTTTCGTCGGTATAATCAGTTTCTCCGTCAATCGTTTCAAGTGCCAAAGTCAGGTTACAAAATTTCTCTAAACTTTTGTCCGCCCGTTGAAAACGTGACTAATTCCTCTAATGAAACTTACTTTGCGCTCTCAACCAAATAATTATTGAATTTTGTTAAAGTGCTGTCGATCTATGCCTCTTTAGCAACTTAACCTGTTGCCATTTTAGCTAGCCTAACGCAACGCACGCAAAAGTAAAAATACCCAAATAAATTTAAACTAAAAAACAAATCCAATTAGGGGAGGTCGGGGTAAAGTGAAACAGTTAATAGTATTTTTTTTATGAAAAGCTAAAAAAAATATGAGTTTTGATAGTTGGGATATGTAGCACGACTCCTTAGCTTTTATAAAAATATTTGTTTTGTCATGATAAACAACACTGTTTTACTTATTCAATATTTTTTAAAAACATTGCTTTTGTTTCACTTTGCCCCTATGGAGGGGCAAAGTGAACATTAGGTAGGGGCAAAGTGCAATCGTAGGGGGCCAAATTAAAATCATAGGGGGTAAAGTGAAAAATGCCAAGTAAAATAATATGCAGTTCATATAGATACAGAACGTTTATTGAAATAAACTCAAACAAAATATTTAAATGTATATACTTAAATTACTTTAATGAAAATGTATGTTTCCATGACGAAGTTTATTACATTTTATTAATTTACCAGTTAACTCTTGTTTGTAAATAATACTTATATCGTCAACATCAGGAAACACAAAAATTTCCTATGACCCCTATAATTACGCATAAACTTAACTTCATACATTATATCATCATCAATAATAATTTTGAGAACTTAAGTAACAAACTCCTTTGGGATATTTGTTTTTTGATTTATTAGTTCCAACAAAACGAAATCGTTTTCTTGAATTTGAGCATCTTCATCAATAGTGAAAGTCTTCGTGTTTCTAATACCTTCAGAATAATCGTTATCTTCATCCAAAGAATCCGATGTATCGTCACAAAGATTGGCTTCATTACACTGGCCAACAAAATTTGACCGACTTCCAATTGCCGGACAAATGACAACTGATTCGGATAGAGTTTTTTCTCAGGAATCCGAATCTGAACACAGAAATACTGAATTGGCTCCAGTTTTTTCAAAAAACAATGTTAAAGGTGCAAAAAAGACGCTTTTTCGCTACTTTTGCAGACATGCCAAACAATAACGTAATGTAGTAGAAGTTTGTAAGTAGGATCAAATTAAACTTTGAACCTTTTCCTTTAAGAGCATATAGCGAGAAATCGGATGACATAAACTTTGAACTTTTCACACCACCTTTTTATAGCAGCGCGCGCCAATTACGGCACCGTATCGTACGGAGCGCACTGCTTGTTTCTTTATTTATAAATTGCTGTGGCCAAATAAAAAGTTGTCGGAAAAATGACAACTAATTTCGATAGGATTTTTCCCATGGAATCCGAATCTGAAACCAGAAATAATGAATTGGCTACAGTTTTTTTTTTTTTGAGAGGTAGTGTGAAAAATGCAAAACGCTACAACAATAAGGTAAATTATTTAATATCCCTTGGTTTACAAGTTTCAGAATAAAATACCCCTAACGATTTATAGGGTCAGTGAAATATATAGTAGGTAAATCTTTTTATAGTATATTTTGCCAACAAATACTTAATAACTGATTTATAAAGATAACAGGATAATATATTACCTGGACAAATATAGTTACTACTATTGTCTAGGTTTTATTCACCTATCCCACTAGTAATTGAAAATTAATGTGAATTTTCTGTTAGTAGCTAATTAAGAACGGATTAAGCAAGTTTTAACATTTTTACCGAAAACAACCTTTTACTTAACAAAAATAAGCAGCCTTTGGTTGCCCATTTATACATACTTAATAACTACTTATTAAGTAGTTATTTAGCTACTTGTTTGTATATGTTGGCCATATATAACTTACGCTCCTGGAACTCCTAGCATATGCTTTCCAATCCGCTTGGTTTGTGGAAGAAAAACGTGATTCTTCACTTTTGTGTAGTTCAAGTTCTGTTGCCTTAAAGTTTCGCATAAATATGAATTCGTCAAGAGAAGCCTGCGTTAACAATCCAGATGTATTCTGCTTTATTTCTGGGGTATATACTTTGAAAAAGTATAGAAAAAACATTACTGAATTTGTGCAAGAAGCATATGTTGCTTATTTTGGTATTGCAATTAGCAAACAGGATAAGTACTGGGTTCCCCACAAGGTTTGCAAAGTGTGTGTGGAGTCGCTGCGACAATGGACTAAGGGAAACAGGCGACATATAAACATTGGCTTTCCTATGATGTGGTCAGAACCGAGAAATCACCATGATGATTGTTATTTTTGCGCTGTGGATGTGAAAGGCTTTAATGGAAGCAAGAAACGTACTTGGGAATATCCTATTTTGGAGTCAGCTAAGCGTCCCATGCCCCACAGAGAAGACATGCCAATACCACAAGTACCAATTGTTATGTCACAGCGAGAGTATCCATGGTCAGATGACGAAGTATTCCCTAACGCAGAGAGTACGATTTATTCGGGCAGCGAAAGCGAAGATGAGACTCCAGAAAAATTTTCTCAGAATGAGTTAAATGATTTGGTGCGAGATCTAAGGCTGTCAAAAGAAGAGGCTGAAATTTTAGCATCCAGATTAAAAGTAAAGAAATGTCTACACCGAGAAGTTAAAATAACAGCTTTCAGAACAAGGGAGCTGGCAATTCTACCATATTTTAGTGAAAATGAAGAGTTTGTTTATTGTCATGATGTCGCAGGACTTCTGTTAAACATGGGTGTGCTGGAATATCGACCAGAAGACTGGCGGCTCTTTATTGACAGCTCTACAAGAAGCTTAAAATGTGTTTTATTGCACAATGGAAATCGGTATGCATCCATTCCAATAGGACACTCAACAAAGCTAAAGGAAGAATATGAAAATATAAAAATTGTTTTGGAGAAGATCCGTTATCAAGAGCACCAGTGGCCTGTTTGCGTTGACTTAAAGATGGTGAACTTCTTGCTTGGACAACAAAGTGGATACACCAAGTATCCTTGCTTTATTTGTCTGTGGGATAGTAGAGCAAAGGATCATTGGACAAAAAAGGATTGGCCATTAAGAGAGAGCATGACCGTCGGTGTAGCAAACGTTGTGAAGGAGTCATTGATTGCTAGGGAAAAAATTATTCTAGGATTTAGGCTTCAAAAAATCTATGACTGATATTGAAGCTTCTGCATGGTGCAGTTTTGTCTCAGTTGTAAAGAATTTCTTATGCAACAACAAAGCAGAAAATTACAAAGACATAGTAGAAACCATGCTCCATAATTTTGATAAACTAGGTGTTCATATGAGCATTAAAATACATTATCTTCATAGCCACCTAGACAGATTTCCAGAAAACCTTGGCGATTTTAGTGAGGAACAAGGGAACGGTTTCATCAGGATATAAAGGTCATGGAGGAAAGATATCAAGGCAGATGGGATGTGCACATGATGGCGGACTATTGTTGGAACCTCCAACGTGACTGTTCTAAAGAACACAGAAGAAGATCTTACAAGCGGAGTTTTTCTAAATCTTAAGTAAATATCAAAATAGTGTGTTTGAATTAGGTATTTGTAAATAGAAATAAATTTGTAAAAAAAGTTCTATTCTCTTTTCATGCTTTCTGTCTAAAATTCATGTCTAAAATTAAAGCAAATGTTCTAAAACTGTTATCAAATTCGGAATCAACAACATAAAATCACCCTATATTTAAATCTAATACGAATACTAAACGAAGACAGCAGTGTCCGCCTCTGCCGTTAGGAAAAGTGTGCAACGTTTCAATTGACACGCGCTCCTATTAAAATGCGAGCCAAAACTGCAGTTTACACCACGTGACCAGTTTTACACCAGTTTACATTATCAAAAAGCAGTAGCTTCAAAGTTTTATTTGACCAACACAGAAACTTCTATAACGTCGAGTTATTGTTTTGCATGTGTTTAGGAATTTCAAGAAGTAAAAAACACGTTTTTTGCAAATTTAGCGCTGTCTTGCGCTAAAACTGGAGCCAACTCACTATTTCTCTTATCAGATTCGGATTCCACAGGTAAAATCCTATCGAAATCAGTTTTCATTTTTGCGGCAACTTTTTATTTGACCAGTGCAATGTATAAATAAAGGAACAATCAGTGTGCTCCGTGCGGTGCTGCAATTGGCGTGCTCCTCATAAAAAAAGAGGTGTAAAATGTTCAAAGTTTATGCCATCCCATTTCGCGCTATATATTCTTAAAGCAGAAGGTTCAAAGTATTATTTGATCCTAATTACAAACTTCTACTACATTACGTTATTGTTTGGCATGTCTGCAAAAGTAGCAAAAAAGCGTCTTTTTTGCACATTTAACACTGTTTTTCGAAAAAACTAGAGCCAATTCAGTATTTCTGCGTTCAGATTCGGATTCCTGAGAAAAAACTCTATCCGAATCAGTTGTCATTTGTCCGGCAATTTTTTTTTGTTGGCCAGTGTTATCAGACGGATTGCGATGAACTGCAACTTTTGTCTTCGAAAACTTTTCTTTTTACGGCTTTAACTTTAGGCTTTCTTTTTTTCAATTGGCGGGGTGTTGTTTTCAACTCATCTAAATATGGTGAAATTGTTATAACAGCTGTTTTCCCCGTTTTGCGGTTAACACTCTTGGTTCGTGGTCCAGCCTTAGGAACAGGCATGATATCTGCCGGTGAGATATAGGAACTACATGGAGCCGAATAATTTTCTATTTCTATATATATAGAAATATCATATTTAGAAGCGTGAGATGTGTTAGGAGAAGACGAACTTGCAGGTTAATTAAATGGTGCAGTTGAAGAAATATCAGGTTGAGAAAATTGCAATGTTTTAGAATTAGACGAACTTTGAGGCAAATTAGATGGTGTAGTTACAGATGCCTGTGACATATAACGATCTGTTGTTTCAGATGGTGCAAATAAATCGTCTGGAAAAATTTGGGGATTTAGGGGACAGATTCCCGTATTTCTGAACCCACTTATAGCATTTTGAGCTGTTGCTGCCCTTTGGAAGGCTTGACCTAATAACAATCCTACATTTTGTACTGTGACCACTTTTCCTGGGTTGTTTCTTAACCAGGACTTCACATCTTGCTCGTAGTAAGTGCTGAGAGGAAACATAAAAGACACGTCCAGAGGCTGAAGGCGATGGGATGTGTGTGGTGGGAGGACTAATATATGCACATTACTTTGACGTGCAGTTTCTACAAAACAGATGTTTTTCACGTGTGTGCTGTGACCGTCTAAAATTAATAAAACAGGACGATCCTTGGATGGATTTGCAAATTTAAAAAAATGGTTGAACCATATTGGAGCGAAAATTTCGGTTTGCATCCAACCAGAGGGATGGTAAATCGCAACCGCTTCGGGAGGCAACCCCTCTTCAAAAGCTGGATTTCTCCGAACACGTGGTAAAAACTGTCCAGCTGCGTTGCAGCATATTTCAGCAGTGACCGTAGTCCCCCTTCAGCGGACGGCGAAGATCCAACTTGCTTTTTTCCCTTGAGAGACAAAATTCGTGCCGGCTTATTAGGAACTGTGGTCATTCCCGTTTCGTCACAGTTATAAATGCAGGATGGTGTGAATTTGTATTTGTCCATAAACTCCCCCAAAAGTTCAAAAAATTGTCCAACGGTCACATTATTAAATGAAGCCGCTCTGGCTGCTGATGTGTTTTCTGGCTGACGCAAGGAGATCTCTGGGTTGCGATTTAAAAATCCTGCCACCCAGTCCCGACCAGCTAAACGTTTGTCTTTGGAAAACTTATGGGTGATATTGTTCTGTTCAGCAAACTGAAAAGCAAGCGATCGAAAATCGTGCATTGTGAGACCAAAAAGCCGTTTTTCCATTAATAATATGTGATCCTTCAGCTGCTTCTCTTGCTCCGGCGTAAACACAGGTGGAAACCTTCGTAGGTTCTTTTTAACAACTTGTTCCAAGGGTTCATCCTTCTTCAGTCTTCGATAAAGAGTTGCCATGGGCACATTGTGTGCTTCAGCAGAGGCTCTTAAAGACATCTGTGCAGTTTTAACAGAAGTGATCGCAACTTTCATAGCTTCCTCGGTCCACTCATGCTGCTTGGACTTCCGTTGATACTTTCTAACCATTTTGTAGACTGCAAAAACGGAACAAAATTTCGTAAACTGAGTTTCACTTTACCCCTCACATCATGTTTCACATTGCCCCCAACTACTTAAATGTAAGAATGTGCTGGCTGTACTTTCAAAGAATATTGCTTCAGGTTAAGTTTAGAGGCAAACAAAAGACCATTAAATTTACTATCAACCGCAATATGTTTGAAATAGAAAATGTGAAACACTTTTACCTGAAACCTTAGCAACCTACCTCACACTACACAAAACCTTATAAATCGTTAATTTGAAACGTCCATACGCTTCGCTTAAGGGGGGCAACCAGTTTAGGAGGCTGATTTTTTAGCGGTTTTCGTATTTTTTTTTTAACAGGGAAGAAATAATTAAAATTTCTTAGAACTTAGAGGATATTTTATTAAAGTATTATAGTGTAAGTGATAATTTTTACAAGTAATTTCGGCCAGAAATAGCGGAGATATAAGCTGCATCCCTTTTAAGTTTTCCGTTACCGTTTGCCGCTTGCGTAAATTGTGAAAGTCACATTTCCATCTGAAATGAATAGAAAGGCTTATATTTATTTACAACATATATTCTAAGAACATGAACCAGACTCAGACCAAAAAGTTTAAAATTGCATAATGTTAGGGGTATTTAATCAAAATGTTACGACTTTTACCATTTTTTTAACTCCTTTTTTGCAATAAAAAACATATTTTCGAAAATAATATTTTGCCAGAAGTTCATGTTCATGTTCTTTGCAATTGAATGAAGAAACTTTGCACAAATTTTTGAAACGATCGACCAATAACTTTTTGAGCTAGAGTTTACACAAGTTGAAAAAAAGTCGTTACGAGAAAAACGCATTTGAAAAATATATTACCGAAAACGAGAAATTCTTGGCAGCGATAATTAATATGAACTACTTACCAGCTAATCAGCTATTCCAGCACCATAAAGCAACCCTTCTTCTTCTTCAAATCTATCATTTAGCGATTGCATCTCGTCTCTTCTAGCTTTCCGAGCTTCCTTGGACTCCAACGCGCTGCGTCTATTCTGTCGGTTCACGCGCCGCTCATCCATTTGCTCTGCATAATTAAAGCTCTGCGAGCCGACTACAATTTTCAGCTCGTTCATTAGCATTAAAAGTGCTGAATTTCCTTCATGAATAAGCGAACAGCCAAAAATGCTGCAACTTCAACTACTTTCAGGCCAGAATGCAAGTGTTTTGGAGCCAATCGCCAAACGGTTGAATTAAAACTTTCCTTTGCGTTCTGCGTGTGACCGCCTAAACATCTGGTCAGCAACTCATCTTTCGTCAAATCTTCATAGATTGGAAGAATTTCTTTTTGGACGTCGGGGTGCAATGGAGCAGGGTGCGCTTCAGGCTCCGTCCCAAGAGCTTTAGCTTGCTGCCACTTGCACCAGCTGTCATCTCCCTCTGGACAGTTGTTGTGTTGTGCGTCTGTTAATTTTCCTTTTCCGCCCAGTTTCTTCACTTTCCTGATGTTTCGGAGCCGAGTTCCCATTCTTTTCTGCACATGGCCTATGCATTCACTTTTTATAACTGTCAGATCATCACCGTAAGGATTAAATTAACAACTGCTGTGAACGTTTTCGAATCTCCATCGCCGATATAATTGCCGTATTTCACACCATATAGTTCCTCCGATCTCAAGAACATCATTTTCACAGATTCCACTTCCATGCTTCCCGCAGAGCCTTTATGCGTTTTTGTGCAGCTTCCTTCGTCATGATCCTCTTTCCATGCAAGATAGTCCGCTGAATTTGGTGACTTGTTCTTCCAAAATGCACACGATTGGCAGTAACTACTTCGAACAACCAGATCGATTACTTTTCCGGAGTAATATCCTATAAGAGTTGTAACGCCAAATAGTGATTTGAAACATCGTTTTTTCCAAGTTCCGCCACCATATACTTTGAAATTCAGAAGAGGTCTCTCGCGTTTCTCGTTCTCTTTCTTTTCTTCTTCTATAGCTTTCTTACAGCAGAATTCATACACTTTCTTTGCAGCGGCGTGGATGTGAGTATAAATTCCATTGTAAGTTTCTTCAGCTATACCACTGCCGATGTCCATGTAATTGCAGAATAAATTGAGTCCTTGTCTGCCAACGCCTAAGAGTCGCATGACAAACACAATCCTACGATTTATCTCAAATCCAGTGTTGACTAAAGGGCCTGAATTAATTTGCCGCGATCCACAGTTGCAATTCACAACAAGCTTGAAGCCGAGGCCACGTTTTCCAGTTTCTTCAAATTTTACATCCCGCTTGCAATTTCGACAAGAAGAACGTCCGACAAAGCTGTGAATACGGTGAAAAATTCTATGAGCCTATAACAATGGAGTGGATTTACAGTCACATTCTCGCTGGTAGCATGGGAAAGTTTTTTTTCGCTGGCACTTCCACCTTCACTTTCATCGGGACTACTGCTGTACTGATTTCCGTGAAAAGCTCTCTTACGTGGTACACTACGTCGTTTTCCACTATCATGACTACCTTTCGGATACGATGACATTTTGACTTCAACACACCCTAGGAAGGCCGAAGCTAAACTAACGCTAACCGACGCTCGGCCGAAATGATGCCAACGCTTCGAGTGCCTTTTGTTCTAAGAATTTACTAATTGGCTATTCCAAGAACTTAGCGTCGGGTTTACAGTCGCACAAAAAATGTTGGTCTACTTATGCGCTGCCTTCCGATTGGTTCACCCATCTAGCTTTCAATGGTAACACTAGCTTATTCCAAGTGTTATGCTATTCCAACATTATCCATGCCACTGTAGACCTGGCGCTTATAAACATGATCTGAAGAAACTTAGTCAACATGCCTGTTTGGACAATCAATGTAAGGAAGCAAGATGTCCAGGAAGTGAGGTCAATGTATTTGAATAAATACAACCAGATACAACTTCAATTACAATATATGACAAATTACTGAAAAAGTACATAACAACGTAACAAAAAATGTTTTATACTATGCCACAACATAGCCCGGCGCGTTGAACGGCACGTTCAACCATCAACATCTCCATCTAGTGGTACTGGCAGGGGACATAGGTAACGTACTGCTCGCTTGATCAAACCAAGTGCAGTGCGGACAGTGACCACACGCACAACGCCATCCAATCCTGGGTGCAAATGTTCAATGCGTCCAATTTTCCATTTGGATGGTGGAACCTTGTTCTCCCTTATTAGAACAATTGCGTTCTGTTTAATGTTCGCTTGTGGCGTATTCCACTTGGCCCTTCCCTGAAGTTCTGCGAGATATTCAATTGACCATCTTCGCCAGAAGTGTTGTTGAAGTTTTGATAAATATTGCCATCTGGAGAGTCGATTTGTTGGCACTTCGGTCACCTCTTCATCAGGTAAGGCGGTGAGGCGACGACCGGCAATAAAATGAGAAGGTGTGAGTACGTCAAGATCAAGAGGAGAAGATGAAAGCGGATAGAGGGGACGAGAGTTAAGAAGACATTCTATTTCTGTGAGAACAGTTAAGTGCTCTTCATATGTGAGAATGGCTTCAGCTAAAACTCTCTTTAGGTGATGTTTAATTGACTTTACTCCTGCTTCTGCCAATCCATTGAAATGTGGAGATGATGCAGGAGAAAAGTGCCAATTTATTCCCACAACAGATAAAGATTTACTTATGTCTGTGCTGTTTGTGTTAATAAATTCAAATAGCGATTGCAATTCGTTATTTGCACCTATAAAATTGGTGCCATTATCGCTGTAAATATTGTTGGGTATACCTCGTCTGGAGCAAAATCTGCGAAAGGCTGCTAAGAAAGCCTGGCTGCTTAGGTCAGACACTAATTCTAAATGAACAGCCTTTGTCGAAAAACACACAAATACGCATATATATGCTTTATTAATTTTGCATCCACGACCTTGTCTATCCTTGAGCTTAATTGGCCCGCAGTAATCAACTGTACAATTAGTAAATGGTGGTGCAGGAGTTACTCTCAATTTCGGTTGATCTCCCATTATTGGATTGTAAGTGTTAGCATTCTGCCTGCAACAAGTAACACAATTTTTGGTTGTTGATCTCGCAGTGACGCGAGCAGAAAGTGGCCAAAACCTCTCTCTAATTATGGCAACCAGTAAATTAGGTCCACAATGTAAATTTTTTAGATGTTCATGTCGGAACATCAGTAGAGTAAAATGGTGAGACTTAGGTAAGATAATTGGGTGTTTCTTTTCATATTGAAAAGAACCTTTGCTAAGTCTGCCTTTAATTTTTAAAAGACCGTCCGAGTCAAGAAATGGAGTTAATGCATATAGGTGACTATTTTTCGGACATTCATTCTTTTTCAGTAAACTCTGATATTCATTATGAAAAGATTCAATTTGAACGACTTTTGCCAAAGTTTTAATGGACTTTGTACGTTCTTCGGCTGTAAGGAACGTTTTAGTTATTTTTCCATTTTTTCGCCAATTCGTTAGAACTCTTAGAATCCAACCAGTGATGGAAATAACCGTGTTGAAATTTGAAAACTTTGAACATAAGTTACTTATTTCATTCGGTATGTCTGAAGCTATTAAAACGACATGTTTCGGTTTTCTAAGTTCAGGTAACGGATCTGATATGATATTTTGACATTTTGGCCAATATTCGGATGGTTTGGATAGCCAGTCTGGGCCATGCCACCAAAGTTGATTAGATAGAATTTCTTCTGGACGCATGCCACGAGACACTAAATCAGCTGGGTTACTACATGATGAGACGTGTCTCCAAGAATACCAGCTTGTAAAATCTAAAATTTGTGACACTCTATTACGCACAAAAGGTTTTAATTGGTTTACTGGTGTTTTGAGCCAACTTAAAACAACAGTTGAATCACTCCACAAGATGCACCTGCTGAAAGAGATTCGACTTACAGTTGTTACTTTGTTTGCGAGTTCTGATAATACCAAAGCTCCACAAAGTTCAAGTTTCGGTATGGTTAGCGCTTTGATGGGTGCTACTCTTGACTTGCCTGTTAACAGTTGAACAGACACATTTTCTAACTGATCTGTAGACCTAATATAGCATACTCCACCGTAACCTAATAAACTAGCATCGCAAAAGCCATGTATTTCAGTGATGACTGTATTCGGCAAACGCGTACATCTCGGGATTCTAAGCGAATTAAGAAGTGTTAGTTCTTCACGGAACTTTATCCACTGTTCGTATAGTTCATCCGGAAGTATTTCATCCCACGTTAAATTGTATTGCCACAATTGCTGCATAAATGCTTTTGCTTTAAAAGTTACAGGTGTAATTAATCCAATTGGGTCAAACATTGATGAAATAGAAGAAAGCACATTTCGTTTCGTTTCTTTATCAGTTAAAGATGGCAAGTTAATTCTAATACCTAACAAATCGTCAGAATGGAACCATATTAAACCGAGTGGCTTGGATACATCAGAATGTTCGGAAATTGTTAAGTGGTCAATGTTGTTGCCTATCGAGTTACAAATTTCTCGAGTTATATAAGAGTTATTAGAGACCCATTTTCGCAATGGCATTTTTGCAGAATCCAAAATTTGGCAAATTTGCTTTGACGTTTGAATTAATTCCTCTTCAGAATCACTACCCGTTAACAGATCATCTACATAGAAGTCTTCTATTATTGCTACAGACGCATTAGGAAAAGTGTCTTTTGAATCTAATCCTAACTGATGCAAACACCTAATTGCTAAATACGGGGCGCTAGCTGTACCGTAGGTCACTGTACGAAGCATGTATGTCTGGATGTCATCAAGCGGGTTCTCCCTCCACAATATTAACTGAAAATTGCAATCGGAGTCATCAACTAATACCTGTCTGTACATCTTCTCAACATCAGCATTAACGACGAATAAATTCTGACGAAATCGAATCAAAATTGAGAATACGTCGGATTGAATCGTCGGACCTACCATTTCTATAGAGTTAAGGGATTTGCCAGATGTCGTTACTGCTGATGCGTTAAATACTACGCGTAGTTTAGTTGTGAGGCTAGACTCTCTAAGTACCCCATGGTGAGGCAAGTAGTAATGAGAGCTTGGAGGTATAGAATTAATCAATGTCATGTGAGTTAATTTGGTATATTCTTGCATAAATTGAATGTAACGTTCTTGTAACTTGCGATTTGACTTGAAACGTCGTTCTAAAGCATATAACATTTTTAATGCATGTTCTCGCGAATTACCTAGTACTTGAGGGCTTTCTTTAAATGGTATTTTGACAGAAAATCTACCTGTTTTGTCTCGCTTAATATTCGCGTTGAAATGTGATTCGCACATGATTTCGTCCTGCGATAATGCGCAAACTGCAGGTATAGTTTCCAATTCCCAGAATTTCGCAATTTGTTGTTGCAAACTAGAATTTTCTGACGTTTGAACGACATTGCATGCTGTACTATTACTAGAAACTGTGTCTACTACTGGAATGGGACCAGAAATTATCCAACCTAGCACCGTATTTTGTAGAATAGGTTTATTAGTACCCAAAGATATTTGACCCACACGCAAAAGATGCCAAAATAAAGATGCTCCAATTAGCATATCGACTTGTTGAGGTTGAAAATACGTAGGATCCGCCAGTTGAATATAGTCCGGAATAATTATCAAGGCATGATTAATAGATTTATCTGGAATATGGCCAGTAATTTTATTTGTGATTAAACATGTTGCAGTAGTTATAAACGAGCTAAGACGCGATTTAATAATGATTTCGCATTTATGCTTGATGTCGTTTACTGACTGATTGAGTCCGATAACCGAAACTTTAGTTGAAAGTTTTGGTAATGAGAGTTTGTGCACCATATCTTCAGTTATGAAACACGATTGCGAGCCTGAATCTAATAAGGCTCTACATGGTACAATATCACCAATTGAATTCATGACGTGAACTAATACTGTGGATAATAGAATGTGCGAATTATCATAACTATTTACCGTCATACTGACTTTAGCATCTGGTGGCTCGTTATGATGTTCATATTTGCTTTCAATTACGCAATTAGACAATGTGGGCTCAAAATGTAATAGAGTATGATGACGCTTGTTACACTTATTGCATGTTTCTGCATGACAAGTCCGACATGAATGAGATGAACTAATACACTTTACACAAAGTCTCTTACCTTTAACCAATTGAAATCGTTGATTAGGTGTCAGCTTTATAAATTGCGGACAAGTCAAGATCGAATGAGTGCCATTACAAACTGGACAAGTTAAAGTTTGTATTTTGGAGTGGTTTGCTGACGTTTTATGTGAAGTCTTCACTTTACTGTCAACTAACTTCTGACATTTATTAACCTTCAAAAGTAGGTCGGCCTTTTTCTCCAAGAAGGCTAACATTGAGTTTAACGTGACATTATTACAATTTGACTTATGACGTTCCCATTCCTTAAACGTATGATTATCAAGTCTTTGAGAAAGAATACAAATTACCATTAAGTCCCAGTGTTCAACGGGAACTTTAAGAATTTCCAATGAACGAATATGTTTATTCACGGTGTCCACTAGTTTTCTTAGCAATTCTGAGGACTCTATTTTACAATATGGCAAGTCTAAAAGAGATCTGACATGATTATCAATCAGTAGACTTTCATTATTGAACCTTTTCATAATGAGATCCCACGCTAACGTATAATTATCATCTGACAGTGTTATGTTTTCTATGATTCTTAAAGCTTCGTCTGTCACTGAAGACTTTAAGTAGTGAAACTTTTGGATGTTAGGAAGATCAACATTTTTATCAATAATGGCTGAAAAGCTGTCTCGAAATTCTAACCAATAATTATAATCACCGTTGAACTTGGTTAATTGCAATTCAGGCAGTTTAACATTCATTGAAGTAGTACTAACTGATGGCAAGGATGAAGCTGAAGGAGCAGATGAAGATTCTTGAATATTACTAAGAATTGATTTAGCTTTAGAAAGAACAGCATAGTAAGTGTCCTCAAATCTTTGTAACTCTTCTAGCCGTTCATCTGAACTAGTGTCAGTGCTATCCAATTCAATATGAACATTGACATTTTCTTCAAGAACTTTCTCGAAATTGCTCACGCGTAATTTTAACTCCAATGCATCGAAGTTACTACCCAAATTAGTAATGTAATTACAAAAAGCATCTAATCTTGATTTGAGGAAATTACGTTTAATTAAAAGACCTTTCATTATATCTGTATTTTGCTTCTGTTTAGACATAACTAATCACTAAAAAGAGTTTAGCTGTAGTCAATTGAAAATCACAGAGCAAATCAAAATTACGAACTTTAATTAAAATGAAATAGAATGCCTTACCTCAAGAAAATAGACAATGAAGGATGGAAAAATGAATAGAGCCGGTCGTCGCACTTGCACTGGAACTGCCACCCAGGTAGTAAATGCAGATGGTATGCCGATACTCGGGTACTCCTGCAGCTACCAAAGTTGGGCAAGAACACTTTTGGCGAAGGCTGGCAAGGAAAATGTCCAAAATCCTTTCAATTTCAATGTCAGCTCTGACAGGTAATTACAGGCTGGTATAATAAATAGGGCGAATTATAGCACTGCTAATGTTATGCTTCGCTATGTCCCTGCTCGGGCGCCAAAATGTTTGGACAATCAATGTAAGGAAGCAAGATGTCCAGGAAGTGAGGTCAATGTATTTGAATAAATACAACCAGATACAACTTCAATTACAATATATGACAAATTACTGAAAAAGTACATAACAACGTAACAAAAAATGTTTTATACTATGCCACAACAATGCCCTTCCTTCCAAATATCCCGTAGTAGAATAATGGACTGACTACCGACGCGGCCGGACGATCCGTGTATGTAGTTACCGCGCGCTCCAACACTGACCCGACGGCCGTTCACTTTAGTGCTCATACAATCGAAGCGAATCGGAATTTCGTTATGAAACTTTGAAAACATATTCTTGAACAATTTTACTTACAATTTATGGAATAAAAAAAATGCCAAATTTTTGAACCGTTAAACTGGTTGCCTGCCCCCCTTAATCCTTGGTAACTGGCCATCACAGAACACATTTATATGATTTAGGTTTTACTACCATTCAACAGATAGCGCCACCAATTTAATATAAATATTAGTGTTTCACTTTGCCTCGATGTTTCACTTTACCCCCACTTCCCCTACAGTTTAAATCGCGAGACCAAATCTGTCGGCAACGAAATCCGTACGTATTATGTTTCCAAATAATAAATCAATAAAAACAAACCAAACGAAAAGAAATGGCTTTAAGAAATGTTTTGTTCCATTTTAATGCGTGTTTATACGAATCCCTAAGATTATACCACCTTGTTTTGCAAACTTGCCCTGCATAGAAAAGATTAGTGGATGTCGCCGACTTTAGTTGCAGCTCTTGCAGTAACTGCATGATTTCCATTTTTTTCTTAGTAGCTGCCTGGCCACTTATTGTTTTGTTGCATTTCTATGCCCGTTTGTACTAATCGCTAAGATTATACCGCCTTGTTTTGCAAACTTGCCCTGTATAGAAAAGACTAGTGGATTTCGCCGACTTTAGTTACAGCTGTGGCAGCAATTGCATGATTTTAATTCGAAATGTCATGTTATCGTTGCGTGATAGTTCCCTTATGTGTGGCAGAAGATTATCAAAAAAGGCTACATGTTGTCGTTGGTTTTATTATGGTCACGGCTCCTCTCTTGTTTTATTTTTTTTTTCGTTAATATTTGAATTTTATCTTCCTCTCTGCTTCTAAAAATTGCTCCTGCAAGTCGTACAACTTGCGTTTTTTGTCTTGGTGAAACACAGGGGCATTTGTTCTTAAAGCGTTACTTTCTTCGTGGTTCACGGTGGAAGGGCTACACAAAAATCGTGCTTGCGTGGTTTCCGCATCTGATTCATTAACTTCATCATCTGCCACCACATTTGAAACTTCGTGAGAATTAGTACTGAAACTATTTTGATCAATATTTCCACCTGATGGCATTTGGCTGAAAGTTATTTAAATATTGTAGTGCACTAAAATGCTTCCACGTACGATAAAATCGTTTCCACCTTCGTTCGTTCGTTTTTTTTCTGATACTTTTTCCTCATACTTTTCCATTTACTTTTTACTGCAGGAACTAAAAGGAAATGTTTGCAACATTGCTGTTTCTCGTGTGTTCTCTTTTAAACCACTTAATTTTTTGCATAATAAGTCCGTATACAATGAACATTCATCTCGGTCCGGTTTTTGACTAGTCTGTTGTAAATAACTAAGTATATGCTCCATCCATTCGCTTTTCTGTTTCATCTAATTTACTTTTTTTAGATTTTGTTTGCATAGTTTCGGGAGTTTTGAAAGTTCCAACTTTCTTTGCTTTGTCACTGTTTTCTTTATCTTCCTCATATTCAGCGTTACTATATTCTATACTCACGATCAAATGAACTTACCTGTAAGTGATATTCGATCTTGATTATGGATTAGACCCGTCGCAGGAAATAAGTGTAGTACCCTATGTATATGTATCCCTACCACACTCTTTAAAGCGCAACAGCCCGGTTCCCCCCACTAACCTGCCATCATCGCCTTCATTAATTTTATAGTTGTGAATATATAGTTGCAACTAGAAGGGGTTTAAGGGATGGGAGGGACTTATTTCCTGCGACGGGTCTAATCCATAATCAAGATTGAATATCACTTACACGTAAGTTCATTTGATCTAGTGATTGTTTAAAGTAGTTGCAACCACTATAATTAGCATGCCTGTATCACATATACAGATATGCATTCCAAAAATAACCAGTCATTGAATATAAGAATATATTGGACAACATAAAAGTTTACAACTTTTACAACTTCAACATTAATATTAGATGTTTACACAATATCAACAAAAAAGATGCCAAAGGTCAGTCAATGCTTAAGACAGCATCAGCAAAACTATCTGGCTGGTATAAGGGCCTCTGGTAAAACTTGCCAAAGATGCCAAACAAAAAAATCCATTGGTGTAATATCTGGCGACCTGGCCGGCCATTTAATTGGCCCATTAGTGCCAATCCATCGGTTTGGAAATCTGTCGTTCAGATATTGTGTGACAGCCCTTCCGTTGTGTGGTGGCGCACCGTCTTGTTGAAAAATGGTGTTGTAACCCGCTAGTGGAAGTTGTTCTAACGCATCATGGACATCAGTTCTTAAAAACATTAAATAACGCTCACTAGTTAACTGTCCATCAAATAAAATGGGTCCAATAATGTTAGCACCCATAACTCTCAACCACACCTTGATTGCAAATCGGTTTTGAATATTTCTCTCGCCAAAAAGATGTGAATTTTGTTGAACCGAAAATAAAAAAATAAAAAGGCTTTATTGGCTTTCCTAAATAAAATAATACAAAATAAAGGGTCAACACAATAAAAAATCAACTCATGGTTCAAAACATCAATCAGTGAACATAATAAACAACAAAAAACATACAAAAATATAGAACAAGTGTTCATTCAAAAAGAAAAACAAAATACCAATGCATGAAAAAGATTACCAATAAAGCATATCCCGCAGTTAAAATATAAACGATTCAACTGACAGAGTAGGAGGGACATAACCACGTAACTGTCAAGCAGTTACTATTATTATTTCAGTTATTATTTCTTTTAAACATGCCTTTGTTCGTGAAACGACTTTCATCAGAAAATAAAATATTTTTGTAAATCTCTTGGTCTTGTTTGTTGAACCAAACAAAAAATAGTAATCTCATATAAGTAATCTCGTTTTCATACAAGTGCTGATTTATACCGTATTTGTATGATTTATAGCCGTGTTTTTTAATACACGTGCAGTTTGCCGGGGTACACCACATTGTTGTTCAATTTCCCGTAGTGAAGCCGTGTAATCACGTTCGACATAGGCTAACGTAAGTATTTCCGCTTCTTCATTGACTTTTGGATCTTCACTGTTCGTTTCTTTTCTAAATTGGGATTCCAATCTTCTAAAATAGTTTTTAGATGGCTGCCGGCGATTGGGATATCGCACCGAATACAGATTTAAATCAATAACATATCAACCTAAAATTGAAGGATTGCAGAAATTTAAATTTATTAGCTATTTACTTACTTTCTCATCCCTTGAATATGAATTTAGGAAAGGCATTTTTAACATTGCAATTCAAACAATAATTGCAAAATAAATAGTAAATTAAATAGAAATCAACAATAACTTACAATTAATAACGAACAATAATTAAATTAAGAACCGAAATTCCTGGCAATAACTCCAAATAATAAGAAACTATACCAGCAGTACAGAGAACTGTCAAACCCGAACGTTAGCATTTATCCATAGTTCACTACGCTGACTTTGATCATTAGCCCAATATTTCTTTTTCGTTCTCCTTGCTTCTAACAACATTTGTATGTGAATTACCATCGGTGATTTAAGTTGTAAATTACGGTAATTAAAAATCGGTAAAGTACCAATAAAAGCACCATGATTAAAAAAAATACTTTAATACTTTCTTCATTTATTAAATAGAATATGGTATAAAACGTAAACGAAACTAATCGATAACTATCGTATCTTTTCAAAATAACTTCAAATTTTTTCCAATAGTACACAGCAATTAAGTGCTTAGACCGTGTTCGCAACAAGCCAAAAGTAAGGTTGTTTGGACATTTTCCATCTTTTATGAAACTTTAGTTTTTCCTTAATACATTTAATAGTGGAGTCAGTGTACCAGGATGGAAAACGCCGTTTACACATTTTTTTTTATAAGGCTCGTACCTATTTATGTTAAGCCAGAGTTTGTCATATAAAAGAGTAACGGCATTTTCAACATGCAGGTCCGCCATTGCAGACAATCAATGGTTTGAAGTGCTTCCCTAATAGACGCGTAATTAGCATTATTAAAAGTATATTTTTTTCCACCCGACTGCTGTAAATACAAAGTGTTTCCAGGTTTTAATGTGATAATTAGTGACGGGTGATGACTGTCTTCCTGAACAAGCTTACAATAACAAGGACATACACCGCTTTTTTTTTCAAAATCGGTTGGCAATAACAAGGTCGAGTAGTCGGGACTTACCGTTCTGTATATGCTAAAATTTGTAAAAATTGCAATATGAGAAGACGTCCACGAATCCTCTAGATCTTGCATCGTACTCGCCAGAGGGGACGAGCGAGAAAATACAAGTGAGGCGTCAGAGTACTTATCACTTACATTCTCAAGACTGGTAACAAAACATTCGAAAGAAGCGATGTCATCTGGAGGCAAATAAACGCAGCATAGAAACAAACGCTCGGCACCATGGTGTAACAACCCTAACTGGTGTGATCATAGTGTTATTTCTGATTCGGTAATCGTGACTCTATTTTAATCCCAAGGAGGCAATTATAAATAAAAAACCATGGTTAGGTACTAATTCGTCTATTGATAAAACCAAATTATACATATAAGATTAATGTAAATAAAAGCTTTTTCACTTTGCAGATTTTTTATTCAATTTGCTGGAGACATGTTGCGGCCTTAATGGCCATGATCGGTCCAATCTACTTTAATATCGAGGGATACTGAGAACAATTTTATGAAAATGGTTTTAAACTTACAGTCGACAGGGTGGTGCTCAACCAGCATAATCAGAGCGATCCGGAGGGGCTCTTTTAAAATGATTGAGAGACAACTAGTCAGGCGAGCGGTACAAAACGGAGTGACGCCGCGAAAATGTGCTTATGTACGCAGTAAAGCGTACGTAACTTTATACCAAATCCCTTTTCATGTATCTGTGACCATTTTGGCATCTACATTTCCTCTCCCCCTCCCCCACCCTCTTTGACAAGCATTGGCTAGGGGTTGGATGCAGCTTTCTGGACGTCCTGAACACTCGAACCGAACACACGTTTAGTTACCGAACGACTCCTTTCAATTCTTCCAAGTGGTTACCATGAAGCCCATTGTAGTTTTTGATGATGTTGTCTTTTTATGGAAAATTCCATAAAAAGGCTAACAAAAGTTAAAAAGATAATTCAACATTCCTGCCTATATTCAACTAAATAGGAATGCGCGGTGAAGCTACGAATCGCGGATGTAACGCGATTCCGTACCCCGCTGGCTTGCTAAGGCGATTAACCGAGGTCTACATTTGCTTTGGTTTACGTAAATTGTCACTTAAAATTTTGACATAAAAATAATCTAATATTCTTGAAGTTACTTATAAAATCAATGGTATCGGTGATCGTTACAACACCCCCCCCTTTGGAAAAGAATGGTTACTTTTACAAGTAGCCATTCCTTTTTACGCACTCGTCCGATCGCGAAGACTGTCCTTTTTTAAAATAACAAATTAAAATAACGAAAAACTAGAAAATAAAATTACAACAATTGGTGCGATAATACGAACTGACCGCACTGTCACTAGACTACACAACTGGCGTTGTCTCTGCATCGGGTGATGGTGATTTGGGTGTTGATGATGCTAGTAGAATTCCTTTGTAGTATCCGCCTTTTTAAGGGGCTGTTTGAGAATTGTAGGAAATTTAGAAATGAGAAATAGTGGAGGAAAAGGTTTTGCAAGCGCGGCCTTTCGCTGCAGGATCTTAGTGGATAGATCACGGATCAATTGGGTTTTCATATTCTTTTTTTTTCTTGCTGGCTTGACTCTGGGACTGAGAATTTGTTGGTCGCGCGTCTTCCAAGCTACCGGCTTCTACATCTTCATCCCTGGTAGATTGGTAAGCCGGTGTGGAATGCCTATGCAAGGTTAACATGGCCAAGGTATTCCAGAGACTGGCGAGGATTGCAAATCCGCAACCTGCTGCCTTATAAATAGCCAACCTATTCAGGACCACTCCTAACGCATATTGTACTAAACGTAAAATAACGTAGAATCCAATTAGGCCACTCAGAAACACCCCTATCTCCGAAAACCAACCCCATAGGTGCTGAATGGTGGAGTGGGCGAGCTTTCTTATTTCTCCTGCGTTGAACATATTGACCGTAGAGTACCCTGGATTGTCTGTATCAAGGCCAGAAATTTTTCTAACAATGAGGTTGCTCACAGCCGCTCTTTCCATCCCTAAAGTTAACGTCTTCTGGATTCTACCTATTTTTTCTTGAGTATATAAACCACTCGATCCAATACGTTGAATCGGCTTGAAGACTAAGTTGGGTTCTTCCTCAACTTCAAGGGACTGGGGGGCGTCTTTAACAATTGCGGGGTATGGGCATAATCCTATCCATTTGTTATCGATATAATACAGCTCCGGGGTGAGGGCGTTACAATCAATCTCCTCCGCGAACGTTTGAATGATGTGTGTAATAGGAGTCATGAAATATGAGGCGTTTTCTACAGCTCATGATAGCACTTTTCCGATCTCCTAATGTTACTATTTTTGACACTGGATGATGTAGAGTCTTCACCCAGCGCTCGACCTATAAACCCTAATCTATTATTGATGAGAGAGCTTATTGCGTTCGGTGTAATTGGTGCTACCAGTAGCCTATTTTCAATAACTTCTCATTGAGCCAAACATCTGCGGCGGACCGTATCCGTATATAATTTTCCAATTGCCCTCTTGTAGGCTTGTTCGATGTACAGTAGTTTGCTATTTATATATGCGGATAGATCTAGGTTTTCCGTTGTTAATACAATTTGGGGATTAATGTGACGCTCCTGGGGATTTAATATGACCAGAATTTTTGGGTGTTCGCTTTGCCAGACTTCGGTCGAACAAACAGTTGTTGACTGCACCGCGGACAGCGCAAATATATTGTTGGCTTGTTCCACAACAACAATGTCATCCTTATGCGGATACGAAATCAGCTCCGCAGTTCCTTGGTACAATAGGTTAAGTTGGTTGTTGCAATTATTTTCGGGCATATATTGCCACACGGATTGATGCAGTAGCCCGACAAGTATTGGCAGGTCACGCCTCCAAATAAACTTATTTCATTGTCTTCTAATTTTACCCTTGCCATATACGACCGAAGTTCTATTTTTATTGTGGCGTATACAACAGCGCTTTCCCACGTGTGTCCTTCTTCTATGAGCGTAACGCCTTTACAGCTTCCGTCGTCTGCTAACTGGCCTTCCAATGTAATTGATATGGTGATTGTGGAATTAATGGCCAGCTTATCGATGGTTTTTCGATGAATCTTGATAAGCTGACCGAGCCTGGGCCTAATGCTCACGATCAGGACTCAGTTCTGATCAGGTCTAGTTCCGGTAGCAAGATAAATAAGTTCCTATAAATTTTCGATAAGGTACTCCAATTTTCTCTTCATCTTCAATAATTTAAATGCTTGTTTCCATTGGAGTTGTATGCCATTACCTTCATTCATTTTAAATTCTTCAAGTACTATATTGATTAATATTGTTTGTGATAGCTGAATTGTTTTGTTGGTTCTATTTATTTCTATTCCAAGAATTTTCTTCACTTCTCCCTTGCTTTGGACTCCATTTTCAATATTGCATTATCTCCATCTTTTAGCATCCTGTTAACAGCGCGACGGCCAACAGCCACACCTGCCGAATCAGACGCGACCGTAGACCGCTTCTCCGATGATATGCTCGCTGTTCTATCGTCGTTTCCCGCTCTTTATATCTGCTTGTTCGCCGCATGGATCGCGGGCATTTTTTCTTCGTTTAAAATAAGGGAATACTGTGGTTTAGCATACAATTTTGTTCTCAATTGTTAGATTTCTGCTTCATTTTAAACAATGATGTTTAGTTTGTCCAGTATCTCGCAAAGTGCGCCTATTTTTCCACTTTTTAGGTTGACTAGTACTTTTCTCCTTTACAATGTCCAGCAGCTCAATTTTCTTGCTCATATCTGCATTCTTTGTCGCTTTCATTCTCACTGACTATCAGCAGGCTTCGTTTTAGCAGACTACCAAAGACGCTCCCCAGACTCATACTTCACCTGCAAGGTGGAGTCACAGTATACCTCAGCCACATCAAAATACAACAATACCTACCTGGAGTAGACGATACAGTGAGTCTCCCCAGCATAAAAAAGAAACTAACTGAGACGGATGCTGCCGACGTTGATTAGACCGTTTTACCCAACCTTCGTGAGGTTTGGGTCAGCAGTGTAATTGAGCTGCCATATGAAATCGGTGCCGAATAAATTTATTAAGACAACTGAAGCCAACTTTAGCGTTTATGCATAGCTGTCCGGATCTTTACAATCGGGTTTATTTTAGTTATGGAGTCTCACCTGACAAGTTTTACGTTCGTTGGGCAAAAATGGACACACTGTGAGCCTGCAGGATGTCATACAAGAAGCAGTACTGAAGCTATTTTACCCAGAAATAAAACAATTAATTGTTGGACATAGTTACTTGGCAATAAATCCAGGCGATAATGGATACAGACGTGTTATCTCGCAAAGTATTGATGATGATATGGTTGATTTTTTCTTTGTGGATTACGGAGATTCCGGATTACCCAACTTCATAAATCTTGGGTCTAGCATGTCTATTGTATGATTGCTTCGAAGCATGTTGCTTTATCGCAATCAAATCTGACACGTTGTCACATGCAACCGTTAGGTCTAGATGTTCGTCTTCGCATGCCTCTATCGCGAGAAATGCGTCGTTTACGCCACGAGGAGCATACCCGAAAAATACCAGTTGCAGAACTGATTGTGCTGTTAATACCCCAGCGTACACTTAATATCGGTTAATACCGATTACTTCATCCCAACGACTTTCATTATCGGTAGTGGCCAGCAATGATGAGAGAATAGATCTGTTCATTCTTTCCACCTGACCGTTTGTGCGTGGCGTAGCTCTCGCACATAAGACTTGTTTAATACCTAAATTACTGCAAACTCTGAGAATGATTTACTGGTAAAGGCTGTTCCGCGATCACAATTGACTCTCCGCGCTACCCCAAATGTTTCGAAAACTTCGTTAAGTAACTTCGAAAGTAACTACGGGACCCGTTTTTGTGTGCGGCACTACTTTCATAAAGACAAATTTAGTAAACCCATCGTAAACCCTAGCTGACACACTAGAGCAACGAAACACATGCAATGACATGTAGGTATACAGCCAGTTATACGCAACCGTTGCAAGCAAACGTTTTCACATTTGTCCTATACCGAATGTATCTAGTCTAGTTGCATGAATTCTTCAGAAGAAGATGAGGATATTATAATGTTGTGGTGGTACATAAGAAAAAAAAGGATGTCATTGGGTGCATACATAATTTGTGAGAAATTTTAAACGGGGACTATTTGAGTCTGCTAAGGAACTCCAGTAACGAAATCCAGTTAAATTAAATTGAAAACACTTTTTACATAAAAAAACACAATATTTTTGGAAATATATTTGAAACGCATTACAAAAAAATTAAGGAGAAGCATGAGCTTGCTTCTTTTTACATAGTTCCGCAATGTTCGGCTCAAGCTTTGATAAGTACAACCTTAAATCGTCGTCAACATTAAGCTTGTTTCTGTACTTAATTTTTAGATATGTTAAGCTCGAAAACCCTCTTTCACATAGCTATGAAGTTGAAAATCCAATAAGAAACTTTACAGCAGTATTTGAAAGTTCTTGGTACTCCTTTCCAACACCGATCCAAAAATCTAACAAGGGAGCAGTCAAATATTTTTTTAACGTCGGATCACATGATAGTTCAATCAGTTGTTCCTTCCGGAATGTTGTCAGGTTGCTCAAAGTTTCAATAGCATCAAACGAAAAGGGGCCACGGATCCAGACCAACTTTTTGTCTGCGGGTGGGAAGTATTCTCTTATACTGGTCTTCAATGAGCTGAGCTGAGGTCCAATTTGAGTTCTAAGGTCAGCAAAAGCAGATATGCTTTTTTCTCTCTCTTTCAAAAATGAGTTCAATGTTTCAAAAGTATTACAGTTGTCTATTTCATTTTCCCAGAGTGTTATTTTTTTAATCATTGCGTTTGTTTTGTTTTCAAAATAGAAAATATCAGAAACACTACCTTGCAGAGACTTATTTCAGAAGTTCCATTTTTCAAAAATATCACTGAAATAAGCCAATTTAATTTTAAAAGCCAATCAAAGTCAATGAGTATTGATGATAAATTAGATTTGTGCTCTGTCAAGAAAAGATGCAATTCTTTGTAGAGCTCAAACACACGGACCAGCACGTTTCCACGTGAAAGCCAGCGAACTTCAGTGTGTAATATCAAGTTCCCATGAACCATATCTTGACAACGGATCTTAAACTCGAGAGATTTTTGAGGCCTAGTTTTGATAAAATTCACAATTTTTACACTCTCGCCGAGGACTTCTTTTAACTCATCAGGAACGTGCTTGGCTGCCAAAGCCTCATGGTGAAGGACACAATGAGTGAAGTTACACTCAGGCGACACATTTTTTATACAGCCTACCAGTCCAGTTATGTGACCAGTCATGGCCTTGGCACCGTCGATTCACACTGACACACAGTTTTTCCAATCAAACAGGTTCCTTGAAAAAAAGAATCCAAAAGTGTTAAAATGTTTCGTCCTTTTGTAGAGATATTTAGTGGCTTCCAAATAAACGATCCTCAAATACTTCATCCTCACGTATTCCACGCTCAAAAACGATCAATTGGGCTAAGCCAGCGACATCTGTCGTTTCGTCAATTTGTATTCCAAACCACGGACTTTCTCGTATTGCTTGAACGAGTTGTTCCTTTGTGTTGCTTGCCATGTCACTGATTCTCCGTGAACCTGTGTCATTTGACAGTGGTATATTTTTAATACTTTTTGCTTCTTTTTCTCCAAACATGCAAGAAACTATCTCTAATGCAGCAGGAAGAATAAGGTTTTCACCAATGGTGTGGATTTTCCCAGATTTGACAATTAGACGGCTAACTTTATACGAAGCTGTCAGAGCTTTTTCCTTTTTGTCTGCGCCAGAAAAATGTTTTATAGTAGTTTTCCTACTATTAAGATCTTCCAAAAGACGTTTAAAATACTCTACATCTTTATTTGCTAAATTTCCATGTTTACTTTCAAAAAGACATTTCAAAAGAGAAGGTTTCATAGAGTTTTTGGATAATATTTCTGAACAAACCACGCAAGGCTCGTCGGAACTCCCTGTCCAAGTAAATCCAAATTTTAAGTATGAATCGTCATACTTCTTTTTTTTATTTACACGGTGTGCCACTTTTTCAGGGTTTTATATTTACATTCGGACTGACAATAATAATCAGACCTACTTACATTTTGAGACGTTGATGGCCCAGGATCTTGGTCAAGATCTTCATGAGATAGTTTTCGTTTGAGCCACTTATCCATTCTTAATGTTCACACTGACATTACCACATTAATCAGATAACAACAGTCTTAAATTGTTTGAGCAGATTTGAGGTTATAATAACAACGGGGACGAATGACTAATAAACAACACAGGCCACTGACACTGATCCGAATCAAGGACAAAGAAATCGGCAGGCAGCGCCCCCTACCATAGTCACTCATTGCCCCCCGCGGCCCAAACTGCTAGCCAAGCGGCGCTCACTATTTCTACGAGATAGTGAGACAAACCTATTGCACCTGTTGGTTCCAAGTAACTCGAGCACACAGGTATTCAATTGAGATTCCATTATAAATTAAAACCTTGCGTGATTACGAAACGGAAAGAAATATAAGTGGTTTAATTGTTCTTTAGCCTGCCCCGCGTACCCCCTGAAAATTTTCGCGTACCACAGTTTGAGAACCCCTGATCTAGAGTACTAAAATGGTTATAGTAACCTGCTAAAGTTTGCCTAGTAACTGGCTTACATGGAGTAGAAGGAGCACTGCACTCTGGATTTTTGACGTCAGTGTTGCAGGAGTTTTTGTGTTTGAATAACTGAATTTGAATTAGAGTACGTTGGTGTTTCTTGCTTCCAATAACGAATCCAAAATGTCCACAACTTGCCTTCGAAATCGTCGCATTTTAAATTCGCTTAGCTTTTGTACATCTGGAAGCCAACTCAAAAAAAACATTCATTGAGAATTTTCTTCTTTGAGTTTATTGTTTTTTTCTTTTTCGACATATGAAATGAAAGCCTCACCAGCAGTGCTTCTTTGGTAAGACCGCTTGAATGCTTTTCGTTTCTGCTGGGGTGTGTGAGATTCTCGTTGCTCGACTGCAGGTACCTCATTGTTTTTATCTACAGTACTTTCCTTATCAGTGGGTTGCTCAGTGTAGTCACTTTCCTGTTCACTACCTGCTAAACTTTTCGGAGTAGACGGAGTATTACCACATATGTCCGTATTCTTATTGCCTACGAAGGGCAGTAAGAATTGTAGATAGTCCATTAAATAGTACTTTTATTCCCTTCCGGATCCACTGAGAGGAGTTTTCAGTATCAGTCTCCGTGTAACGCCCAACATATTTGAAAAATAATGAAATCCTGGACTTAGATAAAAGAGATTTTTGGAATGAATTTATACTGTATAATTATAAATATTTTAAGTAAGTACGTAGGCTTTCACGGCCAGAATCATTTAGAAAATAAACTGCTTCCGGCTTATGCCGTGTGTCAAGATTTGTTAATGTGTGAATACTACAGTATTCAATTAGCTTTGAAGAAGCGAGCAACATGGTTCGCGAAACGTCAGCATTAACAAATCTTGACACACGGTATAACCCGGAAGCAGTTTATTTTCTATAAATATTTTGGTTATTGAATAAATGTGTGTAAATAAATAGATATTTATCATCATTTGTTTGTGTTTTGTTTGGGTGGGCACTGCCCACCCAAAGGGAAAGCTTTTGTTTTGAGAAAAGATATTGTAGTTGTGGAAACTGATTATTTTTTTGTGGATGTGGTTATTGCGGACGTTGGAATTGTTGATTTGGAAATTGTTGTGATGGAAACTATTTTGGTGGAAATTGTTGGGGACAAAATTGTTGATTGGGAACTTGTGGATATTGGGGTTTATAAGAAGGTTGTGGTAAATTATTCATTGATGGTGATCACATGTGACCTGGTGTTATTTGATGTGAGGTCTTGATGTGTTGTGGAGCGACTGATTTTCCACACAGATACTGCCAGTTCTGATATTCTAACACTTCAAACATCGCTTGTTCTATGGTTGTTGGATCCTTGAGATACTTGAGATACTTCATGAGTTCTCGCTCGTAAGTTTGTAACGCACAAGTCGTGTACATACTAGTCTTTAATGGTATCAGCTTCTGTTACTGTCTGCATTTTTGTCAATAGAATGTTTAATATGGATTTAATCCTTTGCCCAAAGGAGTATGGATTCGCATGTTTCCTTGGGCCTTCGACTGTCAAATCATTTAGCAAACAGTCCTCAGACCTCTGATCGAAGAATGACAATTCTAAAATGGTTTTAATATCGTGCCATATACGTACTTTTCTTGAGCCGATGCGTGCATGCGCCTCGCCTGTTATTCTGAATTTTGCTATCTTAATCAGATAAGCATTTGAACGGTTGGCAGTGTTATGTAATTCAGCATATGTTCTAAGTAGGTCTTCCCACGCATCAATATACAACGACAACGTATTGGCATCACCGTTGAAGTTTTGTATTGTCAAAATCGCCGCATCTCTCTGTTGCTGCGCTTGTTGTTGTTGATCAGGCATGTTGTTCAATTGGATGGCGTTAAAGGCCTCGGCAAGTGTGTCAAGGTACATATAAAGAAATGAAAAGTGTACTCGCAGTATTATAGGTACGATGAATTCCATTCGTCACTCTGCTTGGTTTTTGGTTCGGGTTGGCTGTGTTTCTTCTGCGTTGGTTTGCTCCTTACTTGTAACTCTGGTGGGCGTCCCGACGAAATGTTGATCGTTTCGACGTCGTCGCCCACACTGGTTGCACCTTCTGGAAGTTTTGATCCGTCCGGCCGTTTTCCTTACTTCTATGGGGCACTTACACGAAAGTTTGACCGTTTTGGCGGTATCTGCCGGTCAGTCGTTGCACTAGTCGGATAATTTGATCCGCATAGCCCTGCACACTGTTACACTGCACTGTTTCATTGCTGGTTCTTCGACGTGAAAAATAAATGTTCACCCACAAATTTGGAATATTTGATCCTCTTTTGCCGTGGTCAAAAATCCTCATTCGACTGCACAAGTTAAATTCTTGGTCTTGTAGAATAAAAAAGAAGTGTTTATTTCATGTTTCATAACTAGCCATACAGCATGTACATGGTACTGATTTATTACTACGTCTAGGTCTAGGTCACGCGTGCCTAGTGGCTTGCATGCGGCCTGTTTATATAGTTCTCTTACTAGTGTGTTGTCAGCAGATCCCTTTAGCTAGACGTCGGATCTGTTCATATCACTTAGTTCACAAGTTTCGAATGATATGTTTTAAACTCTTCATCGTGGTCGATTTTTGCACCCTTCCTTCGGTAATAACGTACCAACCCTAAAAATACCTTTATTTGTTTATTGTTTTATGTACTGAGTATTTGTTTTGTCGGGGTTTGGTTTGTTATCGTGAAAGGTCTGATCATAATACGATGTTTGATTTTTCCTAATGCACTGTCTTCTTTGATACCATAGTCGGTGGACAGCTCCAACGGCAATATACCTTTCTTGGATTCCATTTTGTCTTCTACAAGCATTAATCCGATGGGTAAAAGATCTCGAAGTATTTCTTAACATCTCTCTCTTATTTTCTCTGATGTCAGCAAAAACATTTCTTATTCTAATCTTCATATCGTCTTGTGTGGTAGGTGGTGTCTGGTATACTAATTCCTTAACATGACCCCACAAAAAAAAATCCAACTTATTTAGATCAGGAGATCTTGGCGGCCATAACGTAGGGCCTCCTCTTCCAATCCATTTGTTGGGGTATTGGTTGTTCAAAAATTGTCTTACGTTCAGACTAAAGTGGGGTGGGGCTCCGTCGTGATGGAAAATTAAGTTTTGGCGAATATTAAGCGGCAAATCATCTAAATATTCATGTAGATGGTTGTTAAGAAAATGTAAGTACCTTTGACCATTTACGGAACCCTCAAAAAAGTAAGGCCCTAGCAAATTGGTACCTACTATTCCACCCCATACATTGAGTGACCATCTATGTTGATGGTCCAAAGGCCTGATAACGCGAGGATTTTCTGTTGCATAAAAATGGAAATTATGTTGGTTAACATACGCATTTTTATGAAACGTAGCTTCATCAGTAAAAAGAACAAAGTCAAAAAAATTGCCCAATTACAAATATTTAATCTCTTTTCTAAATCGTTTTCGCTCAATTCCTGTACATGTTGCACATGATATGGATGATACTTGTGTCGCCGTATTATTCTGGACACAGATGATTGGGTTATTCCTTGATTTCTTATTTGTCTAGTAGAGTATGGATTTTCTACCACACTAGCAACTACCAGAAATTCATTCTCTTCATGTGTCGCCGCTTTTGTTCTTTTTCTTTTTTTGTAAGTAATAGTACCTGTTGATTCAAAACGTTCCCGAACTCTATTAATTGTTCTTGCATCGGGATGCCGTCTTTCGGGATATCGCTGAGCGTAAATTCTTGAGGCCAGTAGAGCGTTTTTGCCGGCTTCTCCATAGATGTAAATAATATTTATCAGTTCCTCTTTAGTATAATTAAAATTCATCGTTAACAGAGATTACAAATGTTGGTTAGCTATATTAAGTCTGTTGACAGCAATAACTACACGTCTGTTATTTGTTTTTGTTTCCATGACAACGAGGTTAAGTAAATCTAAGCTAACTTAAAATATTAGCGTAACTCTGCTATTTAAATGTATCTTTATAAAAAATAGCATTTTTAACTTTACCAACATTTATAATTTATTTATATTATAACAAAATACATGAAAAAAACTAACTCAATTATACAGGGTATAATATTAAAGCACTGTATTGGTATACTTTATTACACATTTTCTTTAAATTCCAGTTATCACGAAAACGGGTACAAATATGTATATGCCACACTTAATATAAATTAAAGGCAACTTAATATTCCCCACATCTGCATTAATGGTCTGCAGGTAATTACGCAAGGCAACTGCATCATCATCTTCGCCATCCTCAGGAACTCCATACACCAACAAATTACACTCTCTTGAGTTTCTATCAATTATCTCACTTATCACTTCCTCAACAACGTCCAGATACGTTACAGAGTCGGAGTTAACAATATTTTGCGGCTCTTTAGCCAATTGTTGCTTCAGAAGTAGAATGTCCTTTTGTAAATTCAAAATAATACACTTCAGACTGGCAATGTCAGTACCAACGATCGCACAACTCTTACATGTCCAGGAAACTTCCTTTTTGGCGCGTATTGTGCGAACCTCGGAGGACGACAAATCAACACAACTATTTCTAAAAACGTTGTCGCATATTGAACAAGTCACAAATAAGTGCTCAGAAAATCGCTTATTACAGCAAAAACACTCCAACTGTTTCGTTTCAGTTGACATACTCGAACACGGACACAAGAACAGGTTTTTATAAGTAGTGCTCGTGAATCCACCAACCCGGCAAGGAAACAAATTGTAATTTTTAGCCTCAGCCAGTCATTCAAAAGCCAAAAGATTAACACCACGGCAGAAACACACTACAAACTAACGCCCCCGCACAACTACAAAGGCCAATATTCAAAGCACGAAACGATAATACGCGACACAAACATCACCATCGACCGATAACCGAGAGACGGTTATTACTCAAACAGATATCGTTGGAAGCATAGGACTTTTTCAAATATACGACGATGTCAGTGGCTGTCTACATTTATCATAAAATGTTTGACTAAGCTATTCAAAACGCCCATTGTTGAGTTACTGAATTAGTGTTTGTTGGGAGAGATACTGTATATCTTGTACGAAGTATCTGGTCAAGCTTTTTCGGACACTTAATAAGTCATACTTGGAAGAAATACTTGTGGTTATGTTTCAGCTGTAATTTCCCATTTTTTTAACTCCAGACATAGGAAGTGTCGGATCTGGCAGCCTCTTCTAATGTTTTTCCAGGTTTATGTACATTATACAAACAAGTTGCTTCTACTACATATATACCATACCATCTGGACTTGCTCCAAGAAAACCAAGATCTAAATCAACATAAAACCCAGCTGGTTGAACTTCGATACTGTGGTTTGTACTAAAGAGGCTAATTGGAACTTGTTCTCTCCTTTTTCCAAATTCCGTTGCTGGTGAATGATGCATTGTTGGATATAAAATCGATTTTACTAGGTTATGGCATGGTGTCCACATTTTGTCTTTATTCCAAAGTCAAAATTGGATGCTGTTAACCTATCTCTTCGCTCTACCTCATACAGCGGCTTTGCAAATTAGCCAATAGTGCTTTTTGCTATTGCAACCTGTTCATGTTGTTGAAAAGTGATATTTGGCATTTTAAAACAGTTTCAAATATTAATAAGCCTTACTTGGTAATTAAACTAAATTAACAAAATTGATATTAATAAAATGTACATTATTAACAAAAAAGAGGTGTTGATACCTGTAATTTCTGTAGAAGTCGTTTGCATTCTGCTTCCATGTCTATGGGTTATAACTCGGCTTTCTCTGCGTTCGGACCATATTCAATATTTACCGCAGATCTATAATCCTCGTTTATTCCGTGAGGTGGCTTCTTCCTGAAATAATCTCCTCTTCACCTTTTTGCGCTCAGCGCTGTTCATCTGCTTATCCAAATGACTCTGAAAATGCTTGCCATGACTCACCTCAAATAATCTTTTCCAAGATGTACGCTGCCATGCTACACCTTGGTTATAAATAATCCAGAAAGTGAGGCCCTCCTCTGAAATGAACCTCGCTGAATTAGGTTTAGCCGTTTGCCACTATTAAGCCGAGCCACAATTTGCATAAAGACCTCAGCTCTGTTGTTGGTCTCGTTATCTATCAAACGACTGCTCTTTCGTGAGAGAGTGTCTAATACACCTGGAATACAATAATTACGATAAATATCATATTGTTTTTAGGTTTAGTTTTTATAATTTAGAAGCATGCATGAAGTATTCCTTACCCTCAATATGACTATAGCTGTAGCTTTCAGCTGCGGTATTTTGGTGTCAGCCATTTCGCCAAGTGAATCGCAGTAGTATTCCTTACAGCTTGTGTGATCTTCATAGATATGATAAACAGCTATATAAACAATTTTTTTTATGTCTTCACACAAGCTGTTCATGTCCGCAGTAGTAGAGTTTTCATAAATTGTCTTTTGTAACAATTTTTCAAATAATTTAATTTTGTTTGCCAGTCCATTTATGTCTACTGCTGTGTTACTTTTTTATTTTATATAATGCTTTTGTTATAATCTTCAGTATGTGGTTTTTGCATTGAATTTTTTTTTGATACTGCGACCATATGGTACCCCCTCCTTCAAACGTGCAGATGTACTGGCGTATCCATCAGCAATAAATTTTAAAAACCGAATCCCATGCATGTTTTCACTACTTCTAAATCCTTCTACCATAATATCTGCCTCCATCCCTTCTGATGATCCGGTTCAATTTTTGAAGCAATTATGTTCTCTAGCCTCTACACCAGAGCTTGTAGCACGGGCATAGATGCAGCAAAATTTGTTTCGTACCCCGAAAAATAATACACTTCCAGTCTCCTCTCCTATGATGACTCCCTACAATACAGAGTTGTAGATAAGTCTACAATGATAGAGACAAATAAAGCTACAAAATTAAAAAAATCTATACATACCACTCCACATGCTGCATTATATGAGTGACCATAGCTTCGCTTACTCCACCCTCCGTCAAGGTATTGGTCGGGTGCATGATGCAAGCGCCTCTATTGGGGTTGGAGATAACACATGTTTATGCATGGTTTATGCCAAGCGCTGTGCAGTTTCCTACTGCAAATTACAGGTGTCTATAGTGTACAAAGTGTCGCTGTTCTAATCTAATGTGCTATTCCTTCCTGAATGGCTGCAGTCCACTGTTCACCACGCAAAACTTATTGTCTCATTCTTTGACGTGGTTGCAAAACAATCGAATATATATTTTGACAGATCATAACAACAAAACGATGGCGGGTATTTCTGTTTCTCCGCTGCGGGCTCCTAGATCGTTTCTTGTATCCCATCCACAAGGTATGCACGTAGCATAGCGTAGTCCATGGAATCCCTTCATTATCTATCCGCCCTTTTTCGATTGCAATTTGTCGCTCTGCTATGCCAGCTGCTATGGTTTCTTCTGTTAGTGCTTTATCCCATAATTCGCCAAGACAGTTTGCAATATTTGAAAGCAAATGGTACGGAAATAGAGGGATGTTCAGCACAGACAGGAACTCTAAAAAGTTAGCAAAAGTTGACCCGGTGGCAAGTGTTCCCCACACAGCACCAGTATCTATTTTTGATGGTTTCCTGGTTGGATTTTCTGTTGTGTACTTGTACTGTTTATCATAAGTATTACATGCCAATGTAATTGTAGAAACCAGACCAGTTCCTCGGTTTCCCCCCCCCCCCCCCCCGGTAGCAATGTGCCTTCAGTACAAATTCTGCTCTGCATCTTTTGGGCCGAAAGCGCCCAAATCAGCACATAGTTTAAATCCACAACTCGATGCCCCTCGATTACACCCTGGTTATTCGATAGAAAGCATCTTTCCGATTACAATGATACCAAATACTTGATATTTTGTTGAAATTCGTAGCGTAACAAATGTTGTTAGAAGCAAGGAAATCGAAGAGAATATTGACCTAATGATGAAAGTCAGCGTAAGTCAAAGTCACTCAATGGACTACTCGAAGGAAGTGCCCTGATTATTCGAGGAAAAGCATTTTTTGTCTATTAACACTTTCTCAAATTTCATTCGTCCAGCTTTACAAACAAAAGAAATAAACGGGAGTACCTATGGTGTGGGTCACCCGGTATATATATATATATATAGAGTTATCTCGTTTTCTGTTGCTAAGAATGAACTGTTAATTGAATTCCTTAATGGTCTGATATGTTATGCTTTATTGGATTTGTGAAATGTACGGTGATCTTTGTAAATATGTTATTAATTGTTGTTTTTAATGCTGCAGTGAGACTTGTATATTGGGTAGTTGTTTTTTCAAGCCCACAGCTTCTCATCGCATTTACTAGCGCCTGGGCATCTGCAGTTGACTTGGAGGTGTCTATCTTGAAACCTCCGGAGAGTATCATTTTTGTTTGTGGGTTAAACTGATCCAACAGATCAGAGAGCATTGCTGATATTCTCTCCAAGAAAGCTGATACATTTCCATCTGGCGATCTATAAGTTGTAATGATAACAATAATTTTGCTTCCTATGTAGAGTCCTGCCAGTTCACATTCTTTTTCTACTGACCTTGCTGATATCATGGGAATATATGTAAATTTTGTATGTGAATGTACAAAAATACATACCCCCACCATGTTTGAAGGTAGATCGAGTGAAAGTGCTACCTAATTCATAGGAACTTATATTGTAGATATTCTGGTTATTTCTTTTCAACCAATGTTTGACAATGCACACATCAAGTACCTATTCATAAGCCAGAATTTCGATAGCGGCGAAGTATCAAAATAATCCACGGCGCAGCAACCTTATGACAATAACCCACTAAAAGCGGTCCCAAGCTACGGGTATCTACATGTTTACAGACTGCACCCAGATACTTCAGAAGAAAACTTAAAGTCATATATAGTGTCAAAAAATATCCAAAATCCCATATGTACCAAGTTGTCATCGAAACATCCAGAAGAATATTCTCATTCAAAGTCGCATTTAATATAAAGAATTTAGATGTGCTACATGATCCAAGTTTTTGGCCAGAGGGGACACGTCTAAACCTTTTTTTCCACCAGCTTGCTCTAAAGGAGAGAGGCGGGTAAATATCTCACAGTACATCACCCGCTCAGAAACCAATAATAAAAATCCAAACACCAAACAATTAAATATGCACTTTAATGCACAGTGTATCACTAATCTATCCGGGCCAGGCCCAAAAACCCGCCATCATCAATCATCATCATCAAGTGATCACTGATCAACCAATAATCGTTCTGATGTTTCCCGGCCACATTCGTTTTAGATTCGGCCATTATGACCTTTTGACCAATGGACGATCAGGCGTAGCTTGCCCACGAAATTCAGCTATGACAGCACTTGTCCCACGATCCAGTAGACAAAGTCAGCTAGCTCAGCTTCCTAGAAATTACTATTTAGTCAATTATGTGCAAAAAATAAAAATATAAACTTTTAATCAAGATCATATCATAACAAAACAACACCAGCAAAGGGCCAACATTTGAACTGAAAATATAAAAGAACAATACCAGCAAAGGGCCAACCTTTCAACTGCAAATATAATACAATAATACCAGGAAATGGCTAACCTTTCAACTGTAAATAGAAGCAAAATAAGAAAATGTACATATATCCAAGTACGAGAAACGTACTCAAGTACTTAAGAAACGAATTAAAAAAAAAGGAGCACAAAATAATAATGCAGAACCGGCAAAAATTTGCAACGATTAGTAACAGCAAATCTTACTAGTCGGTCATTTTCTAACATGTCTAACAACTCTTCCATCTCCACTGCCAATGCCAATCGGTTGGCCACTCTCTAAGTTTTTCTTTTGAGGCTTTTGTGACCAGAGATGTCCCCACTCTTCTAATCTCGTAGCGGCCCTCAGGAATTACGCCTACCACTTCATAAGGCCCTTGAAATTTATATTTCAACTTCCTTCTGTGCATTACCTCGTCGCGGTGCATGAGAACATAAACACCAACATTAAATTGTGTGGTGTTCCGACGTTTTCGATTGACATCATGGGTTTTCTAGACGCAGCTTCAAGTCGTTCCCTGACTCTCTGTCTATCCAGTTTACGGTTTGTAATAGGTTGAGGTCTGAAGTGACATCTCAGTAAACTTTGAATGAGAGGTGTTGCTCCCTTTATACCAATTAATACTTGCAGTGGTGAAATGCCAATACTCTTCTGTATAGTGGAATTTAGAACAAATTGAATTTTCCACAAATTAGTCCACCATTCTGACTTTGTTGTAGTCTCTATTCTTATAAGATTCATAAGTGTACTCATATAGCGTTCCACTTGACCATTAGCACGGCGAATGTATGGGGTAGTATACTGGTAAGATATACGTAGATCATGGAAATTCCATTCTGACGGTTACGGGATGTCGACTTAAATAATCAATGTGGCAATGAAGCACCCTTTCTATAGACGATGTCAAAGTTAAGATCCTGCATATAAGACCATCATCAAGCCACGCGAGGTAACAAGTTTCCCTTTGCTGCCGTCGACTTAATTGCGTTGCAATCTGTGATCAGAGTAAACTTTACCCCAAGCAAATAAACACGAAAATTTAAAGTGTAAACCACTGCAAGAGTTTCTAACTCGTACGAACGCTACCTTGATTCAGTTGAAGTTGTCCGCTTACTAAAATATCCAATCACGTGTACGTCTTTGTTTTTCTTTTGCACTAGTATAGCACCAAATCCCTGAGAACTTGCATCGGTGTGAAGTTCTATTTCTGTTGTAGAGTCAAAAACAGACAGCAGCGGCTTTGATGTTAAACAGCCCATTACGTATTGTCTTGCCTCCACTTTGTTGTACGGGGATGTTCTCGTACTTAATTTGGGATTCTTCAGTAGCGGATGGTTTGAAGATAAAAACGCACAAAACCTTTTAACACGTTTTAATTCCGTCGTTAGATGTTACAGTTGTTATGGTTGAACTAATACTAAAGTGTATCTGCATTTCAGGTAACTAACAGACACGTCGTGGAAGATTCGCCTGAGGCGTTCTTAGCCAATCGCGGTTGACATGTCCTTATATGGACATGGCGTGATTTATGCACACACAAAAGAAGTGTGCATTTAGCAAAAATATAGACTAGTGGAATCTTCCATGCTGTGTTACTGGGTATGTCGTACCTACAAAGGAATGTGAATTATTTCATAACATCTCCCCCCTTAATTTTGAAACTTGTAGCTAGGGTTGCTACAATTTTCATTTGAGTTTTTTGCAATATCTACCCCTTCAGATTCTGTTGTATGTACGACTTGTGTTTCAATTTCTAATGGCTTAGGTAATAATGATTGTAAATATTTTTGAAAGTGCAGAATTTTTTTAACTTTTACAAAATATAGGGTTACAATAGTAATCACGAAAATTAGAACAATTATGATAATGTAAATTGAGATATAATGGTGTTTATTATGTGGAGATAACACAACAGTGTGCTCTATTTCTTTTAAATCTTCTAACTCCTTACTATACTTATCTAAGGTAACAAGATCTGGTGTGGGAGGAGTAAAATTAAATGTTGGTAATTTATCAAAGTTATATTTAGGGTTGTTTAAAATGATGTCTTTAAAATCTATAATATTTGGGATCAATGAGCTGTTAAATTTGGTTGAAAGTTTTGATTCTCTAAATGATTTTTGAATGATACTGTTCGTAAAAGCTTTACAAGTTGGACTTAATTCTAAAATGAAAGTATTATTTAAAATTATTGAAAACTTATTATTTTCTTCGCAAGTTATCTGAAGATTGGTAGCATTAGGTACTGAAATTATCCATGAGTTAGAATACTCTAAAGTTATAACTGAAATTGAAGAAAGTTTTATGATGCGTTTGTCGCAATTTCCAGATAACGTTCCGGTTGTGAAAAGCGTTACTTCACAATTGTTTTCAGATCTGACAAAATGGAAGGGTATTGACTCCTTACAAATCATCGTCTCTTTAACAGTTTGGCAATGAGTAAAATAATCCTTATTAGCTAAAAAGTAAAGTTGCTTATTAGTATCGAATACAATATATGGTTTTTCAGGTTTTATATATGCGAATACGTCGTCCTGTACGCGCACTGGTGCACTCGTCACTTTTACCACTTGGTAGAAGTCTTTGTTAACTAGCGGCACTTTCAAAATAAACATTAAATTGTCATTATGGAGATACAAGTTCAGTGAAACCAATTTATACAAATCATGAGAGTAATCGTTAATAAGTGGTACGGGAAAGGTTACCTCTCGGGGAATTAAATGCTGTATTTCTTGTAATTCTTTTATAAGTATGGATGGTCCTATTAAATAAGGATGGATGGTACCTTCATTGGCAGAAATTAAAATACTGATCAAATGTTCTTGACAAGTGTAAAGTTGAGTTACTAATAACTCGTAAATCGAAAATCCTGCTTCAAATCGCTCTACGAATTGAACTCGGGTCTTCATATCATTTACAACATATGTTATGTTATTTGTATAAAGTGTAAGATTTCTCATATGACTTTCTAATTGTTTAAATAAATTATTTCCAGACTTTAAGGTTTCATTCATTACATTCATAGCTGCTTCGAACGTAGATATTTGATGATGTGACAATTCTAACATTTTATTTTGGTTTGATTCTAAATTTTTTATTTTATCCGTAAAAATTATACGATCGTCTTCGTCTAACGTTCCAAATAAGAGCTTGGGCACATGTCCCACGAAATTGAAAGCTGATCGTTTTGTTATATAGGCTTTGTCAGATCCTAGTAAACTTAGCAACAACGTATTTTGACGTTCCAAGTTTTGAGTTGTTTTGTTAATAAGATATGAATATGTTCCACATGTCAAAACCTCTACAGTCTTTGCTTGGTTACAAATTGCAGTAATTTCCTTAGTACTTACTAGAACGGTTTGATACAGACTCTGATAACTCCGCAAATTCATTTCGGAATATAGTTTCCACACTCTATGATATAATGCTAAAGCGTTGGTATTTTCGTAATATAGTCCAGGTTGATGATCAATAGGAGTGACGTTGTACAATTCATGCGCTCGGGAATACTCGGCGACAAGGAGGATTGTTAGGGCTAAGGTCCACATCTGTAAGAGAAATAGTAGCTGATAATTCCGTTTATTGAAATATTTTTAATCGGTTATTGTGCACTTTGACCCTTTTATTACCTATGAGGATCGTAGTGTTTACGTCCGAATTGATTTCTACTACAGTATATGGTCCTTTATAGACAGGGTGCAATTTATTCTTTTTGTTGTTGTTATATAACATAACTTTTGATCCGATTTTTAGTGTAATAGAGTTTGTTGTTCTATCGTAATAATTTTTAGATTTTTCTTTGTTACTCAAAAGGTTTTCACGAGCTACTTGGAAAGAGTGTTGTAGTCTCGCTTTCAATTCGTTCTGATATAAGTCGTAATTATAACAAATATCTGGAGGACGTTTTAAAGCTGTAGGTAGGGTTGCCTCCCTACCAAATAGCAAATCGAATGGAGTATAATTTGTAGAAGTGTGAACGGTAGTATTGTAAGTAAAAATTGCATAAGGCAACCAGGTATCCCAATTATCTTTGTCTTTATTGGTATAACTTCTCAAATACTCTACTAGATTACGGTGAGATCTTTCTAAACTTCCATTAGATTGGGGATGGAAAGCGGTTGTTTGTATTTTTGTAATTTTTAGAAGTTTACAAGTATCCTTGAAAATTGAACTCAAAAAATTTGCACCTTGGTCTGTGAGTACACAGTCGGGTGTTCCGAATTTGCAAATTATTTTAGTGACAAAATGTTCAGCAATAGTGTTACTTTCCTGATTAGGGATGGGAATGGCTTCGCAGAATTTTGTTAGGTCATCTGAGAATGTTAGTATGTATTTGTTCCCTAATTCGGTTTCTGGTAGCGGTCCCACGATATCAAGATTTACCTTTTCAAACGGTTTTGTGGCTGTGGTAGTGATTACCATTGGCATTTTCGTTGCTCGATTCGATTTATTTTTTCGACAATCTTCACAAGTACTTATAAAGGATTTTAGGTCTTTCATCATATTTGGCCACTTATAGTGTTTACGAATTTTTTTATAGGTTTTGCTGATACCTTTGTGTCCACCTAAAGGATTTGTGTGAAATTCTTTGAATATTGTTTGTTTCTCTTCTGTTGAGGTTACGTCGGATATGTTATTATGAAAGATAGTTACCGTTATACTCGAACTTTTAAAAACATATCTTAACATGGATCGAACATTGTCCATTTTGAAATGGCGGTAAGGAGAATATTGATTAAAATTTACTAATGCTATGTTTTCCGTTTGTATTTCGTTTAGAAATTTATAAAGAGTTATTAATGACGAAAATAAATCTGCATCAGTAGGGACTTCGTTGGTCGGTATACAGACGTACTGTATGCCGGTGACCGTGAAGTGTAATGGTTTAGTTATCGCAGTGGTTTCGGATTTCAGCTTATCTTTAACAGCTGATTCTATACAGGATGATTTAGAGGCTTGTTCACTTGTTGTGATAAAATATACTCGTGTTAACTGCGAGTCAGCATCTTTTATGCTTTTATGACTATCGGTTATATTGCTGTTTATAATAATTTTTGAATGTAGTTCATTAAGGAATTCATTATACTTAGAGTCATTTATTGTTTGATTTCTCGTAATGGCATTAACAAAATTTACCTCATTATCCTGAATTCGGCTCAATGCGTCAGCGTTAGTGTTGGATTTTCCTGCTTTGTGTACAATTTGATATTCATATTCTTCAAGTTTTAACCGGAATTTCATTAATCTACTGCCTGGGTCGTTTATTTTAAACAACCAAATTAAGGGTTTGTGGTCTGTTACAATAGTGAACCTTTTACCATATAGATAGGGGCGGTTAATGCCTTGTTGACCAACAAATCGATAATAATTCTCGTTCTATGGTACTATAGCCCTTTCGGCCTTGTTTAATGTGCGTGACGCAAAAGCTATAGGAAGATCTTGTCCAATATCACCTTGGGAAAGGACGGCACCGATGGCAAAGCCACTGGCATCCGTGGTAAGAATAAATTCTTTTGAAAAATCCGGGTACTGAAGGACAGGAGTAGTACAAAGTTTTTCCTTAAGGGTCTCGAAAGACTCCACGCATTCGGGTGTCCAATTGAAAATTACATCCTTTTTTAGTAGATTATTAAGTGGTTGGGCAATGTTAGCGAAATTCCTAATATATCGACGATAGTAGCCAGCTAAACCCAGGAAGGATTTAATGTGTGTGGCTTCCTTAGGAATAGGGAAATTCTTTATACAACTTATTTTAGAAGGATCGGGGGTTGTCCCTTTTTCTGTTATGATGTGACCTAAGTATTGCAACTCAGGTCGGAGGAATTCACATTTTTCAGGCTTCAGTCTCAAGTTATGGGTTTGAATTCTACTAAAAATTTCTTTTAATTTTGCATTATGTTCATCCAGAGTTTTTCCATACACAATAATGTCATCAAGGTAAACAAAACAATGAATGCCTTGTAATCCGATCAAAACATTGTTCATTAACTTCTGAAACGTGGCTGGAGCTCCCTTTAACCCAAAGGGTATACGGTTAAACTCATAATGTCCATAAGCAGTGGAAAAGGCTGTTTTATGTTTATCTTTTGATGACGTTAATACCTGGTGGTATCCCGAAGCCATGTCAAGAGAACTGAAGAATTTTGAACTACCTAACTGATCCAGAATTTCTACAATATTTGGTAAAGGATGAGCTGAAGAAATGGTTTTGTCGTTCAATTTTCGAAAATCTACGACTACTCTCCATTTCTTGTTACCTTCGGCATCCGACTTTTTGGGCACTACTAGCAAAGGGGAATTATATGGAGATTGAGATTCCCTAATTATGTCGTTATCTAACATAGATTCAATTTGTTTTTTGATTTCATTTTGTTGGTGAAATGGTAGTCGATACGGTTTCACGTTAATAGGAATTTCGTCTTGCGTAAGAATATTGTGAGTAATGGTATTTGTATAAGGGAGACTATCACCATCTAAGAGAAATATTTCATGAAAGGCTTTGCATAAGAATGCTATCACGCTGGTGATTCTCCATATGATTTAATCTTAAGGAGTTTTGGAGTTTATTTAGTCTTTCTAACGTACAAGATTTATTAGATGAAAAGCGCGAAACATTAAAGAGGCTAAGATCCTCAAACTTGAGTTTGGGATTTTTAAGATTAACTTCGACTTCTGTCGAGTTTATAAAAGGAACACTGATATAGCCTTTATCAGGTTTTACAAGGCAGTTACCTACATAGATGCCGGGCTCAACTTCATTGGCAAAACACAACGACTCCTCTCGGAGGTTTGCTTTAATTTTGGCAACAAATTTTGACCGTGCTGGAATTTTGATAAAATTATCTTCCTCTATGTGGTGCATGCTTAAAGAAACACGTTTATTACGTATTTGAAGATTGATAGATTGTGGAGCGTAATTTATTTCAGCTTTGTACTTTGTAAAGAAATCTTTGCCTAAAATGCCATCACAATTTATCGGGAATTGATTAGAAACAAGATGGATATCATGCGGCACACTAACGTCGTCTATAGCAAAATTAGCGTGACAGATTCCATATGATTGGTAAGTTGATTCACCGATACCTCTTAATTCGGCTTTATGATCCGTGTAGCAGAGTGTATCACCAAGGACGCATTGACGTTTTAAAAGAGTTATTTGGCTACCACTGTCTACAAGGAATTTCGTAACAGGAGTATTACAAATGTCAACATTCAAACTTACTTCATCAAGCAAGTCGGAACAAAAATTGACAATAAAAGATTTGGTAATTGGAGAAGATCCCTCTAGGGCATTGCGTTTACGCGACTCGAACTGCCCGCTTCGGTCGTAGGCTGCAAGTTTCCCGACATCGGTCCAGCTGATTGTTGCGTAACAGTATTTACTTGCGCTTGCTTCTGAGAATCCGCTCGCTTCCTTTTGAAACAATCGCGTATATGATGGCCTGGTTTTTTGCAGTATGCGCAAGTTATATTAAGCGTGTTTGATTCTACTTTAATTTCCCGCTTAGCGAAAGACGGAAAAGAATTATTATTATTTGAATTTGCTCTTTTGGCGTAACAATTATTCTCCAAATGCCCTATCTTCGAACAATGATTACATTTAATTTTAGGTTTCTGTGTATTGACTGTTTGGTTACCAGAGACTTTATTAATCCGTTCTTCTTCAACAGCGGCACTGATCGCTGCGCTTAAAGATTCATAGCGTGATGCTTTTATTAAAATTTTATATTGGTGATTTAATCCTTGGACAAAAGCCTGATATGCGGATTTTTGATTAATAGCTTTAATTAACTCTGCGGAATCCTGACCTTGACTGGCTATGCAAGCATCGTCTAGGTCATGTAGAAGTTGCTCAATTTTATTTGAAAAATCTCTAACGCCCTCGTTGGAGCCCTGTTTACAATTTAAAAGTTCTAACTGCAACTGAGCAATGGACCGTGTTTCTAGAAACTGTTCTTGCAGAGCTGTCTTCAGGACTTTCCACGTTTTGAAATCTTTGTGTTTTACTACGTGATACGCGGCTCCTATTAACTTGGTTGTGATTATATCTACCAATACTTGTTGCTCGTTAGGTTCAGTTGCCGTAGCACTGACGATTTCACAGCAACGGATAAATTTATGTAAATTTGAACGATTACCATCAAAGTCTGGGATTATTCTTAATGCTATATTTATTTCGAAAGTAGACATTTTCTCAATATGTACTGAGACCAATGAAGAAGAATTTTCAGAATTTTTTGTTTTACTACGGGTTTGCATAAAAATTTGTACCAGAAAATATAACTCTCAAAATTTATACAAATTGACTTACTTTGAGTATAGTCCTGTACCAATGTTATACGCAAGATGGCGGCGACTGGGTGCGGCTTTGCTGACGTGACGTACGCTGATCGTAGCTCCAACAGGATACTGGTAGTCGTAAACTATCCCTTTGGACTGCTTCAGTGGTTGTACGGTGTCGATAGCCCCGTGTTGTTGGGTCCACAACGTTCGTCGGAAGTTGATACCTGGGTGTGGCTGTCGTGCGGCCCCTTGGTTGGACTTCTCGATTGCAGAATGTGTTTGATCCCTCGGTTGTTGGTGGTTCCTTCTATCTCGCTACTGGCAGCAATCGCCAATTGTTGAAAAGGCGCTACTGCTTAACCCTGACACCTGACACCAATTTGTTGTACGGGGATGTTCTCGTACTTAATTTGGGATTCTTCAGTAGCGGATGGTTTGAAGATAAAAACGCACAAAACCTTTTAACACGTTTTAATTCCGTCGTTAGATGTTACAGTTGTTATGGTTGAACTAATACTAAAGTGTATCTGCATTTCAGGTAACTAACAGACACGTCGTGGAAGATTCGCCTGAGGCGTTCTTAGCCAATCGCGGTTGACATGTCCTTATATGGACATGGCGTGATTTATGCACACACAAAAGAAGTGTGCATTTAGCAAAAATATAGACTAGTAGAATCTTCCATGCTGTGTTACTGGGTATGTCGTACCTACAAAGGAATGTGAATTATTTCATAACAACTTGTTCTTTAGTCCAAACAAATGGTTCGTTTCGCTTTGTCAATCTAGTTATTGCCGCAGTGCGTATTGCAAAGTTGGGAATTAATTCTTTAAAATACCCAGCTAGGCCCATAAATTGTCTTACTAGTTTGACAGTTTTTTGGCTGGCCAGAGTCAAAAATCACTGCAGTTTTCCGACTACCTGGTCGAATCCCTTCTGCGGAAATCTTTCGGCCCATGTAATCAATTTTGTTTTGGAGAAAATTGCACTGTTGGCATTGAGGGAAAATCCAGCGTTTTGTAAAGCAATTAGAAGCTCTTCTAAATAAAGTATACCTTCTTCTACGGTATTGGACGGTATTAATATATCATTAAGATAGACAAGGGCGATGGTGTATTTTAATTTTCCTAAGGCCTTGGTTCACTGCACGTTGAAAAATAGCAGGAGTGTTAGCCAACTCAAATGGCATCCTCAAATAATAGTAATCGCCATCTGGAGTCACAAAAGCAGTAATATAAAGAGACTTAAAAAACTTTCCATTCCCCAGTCGATCGTGTTGATCTTCTATCAGTGGGAGTGGGTAACGATCTTTAATTGTTTGACCATTCATCTCACGATAGTCCATTCACATCTTATAATTTCCTTCCTTACCAGTATAATTGGACTAGAGAACGGTGATTCACTCACTCTTTTTAGTCCAGTCAAATGGTGTTTTGGTCAAGAAAATAATATAGAAGTTTTTCTTTCTTTCATTCTATGTTTTTTGGTGTGCTGAATCTGAATTTCAACTTTGCTACTTCCCGCGGATAAGGATTCACAATGAAAATCGCAAAATAAACCTTTTTCAGTTTTTTGCCAAAAAGTCATAAAACTATGCACTTTTCGACGTAGACCACTATACACAAAAATAAAGTACACTAAATTTCCTATAAAAAGCACCCTCAAGTGTATTTTTGGTTGAATGGTTTGGCCGCTAGAGCGCGCTGAATGAAGGCAAAATTTTCCTACTTTATGTAATATGCGTGTAATTACAAAAAAGCTTAGATTCTGAGAAAACTAAATTAAATTCCCTGCAAGTTGGATAACTTAATCAGATTTTCTTTTGAATATATATAGTTATAAGCCGTTCGGACTACGGGGTTGTACAGATTAGGCCGTTGTCGGATTCGTAACAGTATACTGTAATAGTAATCATTTAATTACTTGTTAGTGCGGAGAGGAGCACTCTTTGGGGTCCGTAACATTGCTGGAGTATATTTCAACCAGTCGTTTCGTTCATCAGGTTCAGTTATATTTACAGAAATAGTCAAATAGTTATAAGTCTACTTGATGAAGTCAAATTAACATACCCTAAATGATTCCACTACTAGTTTCATTATACTGGCCAGTTATACTGGTAGTTGCTGGTGTTCCAGTGGTAGTTTCTGCTATATCTACAAAAAATTAAAGTAGTGATAATAAAGTATGATACAAGTTGTTACAACATACCAACTATAGGCATAACCGTATCGTTGTCAAATTCTAACTGAATTCCAGTCAACGTAGCTCCCAATGATTGTAGCTCCCAAAATTTTAAAATTTATTTTTCAAAAAAAATGTTCGTTCGATTGAATATAAAAGTCAAGTAAAGCCTCGTGCATTTGTTCTTCGACATTGGTAGGCTTCATTGATGAAGGTGGCCTGTACCGCATACTGACTGTTTCTGTTCTGCAAACTTTTGTGTCGTTCTTTTTTAATATTTTCATACTTTCGACGAAGAATTTTTGCATCGCGGGTGCACTGCGAGAAATTGGCATTAAATTTTTGTGCCAACTCCACCCAGGCAGCATCTTTTGAACGAGATGAGGTAACAGCTATTTTTTTACAGTCTATAACACCTTTCTTCTATGCTACCAGCTACTCAGTCAAAAACAAGAAATATGTAAACACATAAACATTACTAATCCTTAAATATACCTATCAAAAGTTCCTCCTCAGCACTACTAAAATTTTGTGCGCGCCTTGTCTTATTACACGGTTCATTGTTATCCATTTTCACCTCAATAAAGTGGCAACAAATACGATCACAACCAAATCTATTATATACGTGATTTGTTTTTGACATTTCTACGGAAACCAAAGCGCTGTGATATTGGTGTTACAGGCTCTGGGCAGCTACGAGGCACGATAGAGGAGCATTGCGTATTCTGTCCATGGTAGGCCAGGGGTCCCCAAGAGCACTTACCCTATGGTCTTCTAGGGCGAGGCATTCGCACAGGATGTGTCTTACCGTCTCCACGTCCTGCGATGGACGTGTCGGTCAGTCGTATGTTGAACATATGCTTCCGTACTTTACAATGACCAGTGAGTAGTCCGTCCAGTAATGAGCCAGAGCTTACCTCTGGGAAGTTCAGAAAATTTCGTGGCTGTCGTTGTGGATGGATACCTTGGCCAACGAGCAGCCTGGTGTGGTGTCCCACCTGTGAGTTAAACTGCTCTGGGTAATATCCTTCACCATGTTGCTTAGGGCAGTATTTGAGAGAAGAATGACGGGTTCAGGTGCAACGGTTGTTTGACCAGCAGCTCTCTTCGTGCCAATCTATCAGCGCACCGATTGCCTCCATTGGTTTTTGAGTGCCCTTTAATCCAGTTGATGGTGATGGTGTTTTTCCTGGCTGCTTCTATCACCCCGTACGGCTAGGCCCCGTATCAGTAGTTCCAAGGAGGTGAATTTATCGACGCCAGAGCTTAGCGGAGCCCAAATTTGCACTCTGGACAGCCTGGGCAAGTCGTCCTCCCTGACAATTCTGAGGTTGACTCCCTCTATGGGTCCACAGTTTGGAAAGTTGGACTTCAACCATTCCAGCGAGCCCAGGCATTCGCAGTGGACTCGCATCATCTCGCCCCTGAAACTAATCATGGCAAAATGGGGTATAAAGTTAGGCGCAGGCTTCATGACTTCTTGGAAAACCAAGTCCAGAAGGCCAGCCTTGAGTATGACGTAGTCAGACTCCTTGAGCTTGCCCAAAGAATTGCTACCGTCGATAATAGCTACTCGGAGGTGGCTGGTAGTCGCCTCCTAGTAGGAGAATCGGGTCGAGTTTCCCGCAGTACCCTGTCTGGCCCATTTGTTGATCCTTGGGGAGGGATCAGTGGACGCAGTTGGTCGTGGTCGCTTTGACGTGGCTTCCTTCGCCGCTCTGGAACCGGTCAGACTCCCGCTACCATGGTATGAGGGTCTTCCGTTGTTGCCAGAGCGTGGAGGTTCGCTGCGACGTTCTTGCCGCTAGTTGCCCTTGGGTCTCGGTCCTGTGTGGGACTTATTGGTCCCATTCGTGCTCGAACTGGATTGACCCGGAGCAGTTTGACCACTGTGGCCGGACCTCGCGGTAGATGGCGGAGTGGGGGCGGTGTCGGTCCTGTTGGCCGCATCTTGTCGCCTCTTTGCATCGGGCCAGGGACGACGGCGACGGTTCCTCCTGGGGCGCACTTAAGTGAAGTTGCCCTCCTCACGCCCGGAGGCCTGCCGCCCATCCTCCTTAGGCGTTCCAGCACCGGGGTCGGCGCTTATCCTGCGTTCTCCGCGCCAAAAGTTGGTACCGGAAAGACTCGCGGTAAAAGTAGGGTTAGGTTATTCGTAAAACGAAAAAAACGAGTAATAAACTCACCTAAAGCCCTTGGATTGTATTAAATACAACAGAAAACACACTAAAAAGTGGTAAGGGTTCGCACAGGTGGCTAAAACGCTGAAAACACACGAAAATTCGCGGAGCGATTTGGCGCGCGTGCGGACTGTCTGTGCCTCACTGACAGATTGCTCAACCTCCCCCCTAAAAGTACATAATAATTGAAAGAAAAGAATCCTAATCTCTAATATTACGCGCTAAATAAAAACTTGCGGTCAAGATTACCTAATTGCTTAATGTTACTCTATTACCCTAATTGAACACAGTTCTTATGTTAATTGGTCGTGCACGGGGAGGTGCTGTAAGTTGATCTGTAGGCTCATTCTTTGATCTACATCTTGTATGTATGTATGTAGGGTGTTGGGGGTCAAGGATAATCCTCGTGACACCCAGGCCCCATTGGGCCCCTTGTGCCTCCCCCTGCGCTCACTCCAGCTATGTCAACCAGCCTAGGTTGTTAACGAAGGCTAAGACGCAGCTCAGAGGTGCGTTCCTGATTCCGTCCATGGTCGGCCATGGATCCCCCAGCAAGCGTTCCCTGTATTCGACCAGGTCTGGGCATTCACATAAAATGTGTTTTACCGTCTCATCCTCTAGCTCACAAGCTCGGCATATAGACGCTTCCGTAAACCACAGTGACCCGTTAGAATACCCGTAACTAAACGTAGCTTGTTTCTGGGCAGCTGTGTAAATTTCCTAGCAGTGGTGCTGAAGGAAAGGGGGAGCCCTTCCTTAGCTTGCTGACAGCCAGGTAGATTTTCCCACTGTCGAAAGAATTTCTTGTGGGTGATGTCCTTCAGTGATTGTAGCAGAAGGTTATTAGTGGGTAGTAGGAAGGGTTCCGGTGAGCTTACCGGTCCGTTGGCAGCTGATCTACATCTTAATCGCAACATATTATACAGGTTAGCCACATGGTTTCGAAGTATTACAAGCACTATGACTACAAATAGCATTCCCAAAGACAACGAATAATCAAGAACATTAACAGTTTGGTCCTGAATGACATTTAATTTACTTTCTTGTTGCCTTTAATGTTTGAATTTTATTAAAATCAGTGTCTACGTTTACTATTTCGAAGTAATCTTTATTATAATTACTATTGTTGTGAATTTCTAATTTTACAAGCGGGAGGTCCACATCTTGAGACATCACTTGGTGGCCATTGTGGGCAGATTGCAATTTCTTCCCTTCAACTGTATCAAAACATGGCCAGCTTAGTGATAGTCGTACGTTCTTCTTTATAGATTCTAGTGAACAGTGCTCATCGCAGCAGATTGACAAAGTCGCAGGTGCAGGGGTGGCGATTTTCCAATGATTCGGCCTCAACTGAGTATATACGATGTTCTAGAGTCGGTACTCCTGGCGGTTACACCGTGGCTTCCACTTCTTAGCAATCACGTGAACCTCGCATGGACCCAACGTCGCTTCTATGGTCGTTGTGCTCGGACAAATAAAAGCATCCATTAGTTTTTTGCAATTTTGAAGATATTTTGTGTCCGCGCTTACGTACAGCGTATGATCGTAAGAAACGGCCACATACTCCAATGACGGGAATATGATAGATGAATCAAGAATAGACGGGAAAGGTAGCACATGATACAACTTGTAACCATCGCTTTTCACCAAAGGAATTTGAAGTATAGCTCTACTAATTTATCTTGAGTAATATAAGTTTTAAACGAGCATAATCTTAAAAGTGTATTTAGATTATTCATATCTATTAGTATCAAAATTTGTATCAATTAGATTATGAGGTATTTTTTGAAATTCATTGAGTAAAATTTCCATATCTATCAGAGGAGTATAAAAATTATTAAGTTTTGCTACAGTAACGCCCAATATTCAAGTTTGAATTTCGCTCTCTATAAGTGCATAAGATTCGATTAACTGTTCTAGATGAATTTGTATTTGCAAGTAAAATTGTTCCTTTAGTATTTCGTTTTTGTGCTCGATATAATCATTGAGTTTCCCTAAAAGCAATTCCTCGTTTCTGTTATTTCTGTTATTAAATTTCGTATTCAGTTTATCAACAATCTGAACCTGCGACCTGAGAACGTCTTTGAAGGTTTTGTCGTTTCGTTGCAACCCACGAATGAGAGTGTCATATTTTTTCGCATCATTAACATCGAAATTTCCAGTAATTGTTTTTATAATCGACCCCAACCCGTCAATTAAACCGCGCCTGCGGCTTTCAGCTCGAGGGGTTTTATAAATCAAGTTGTTTAATAGTCGATTCGTTCTTCCTGAAAACAACTGCAGATTAACCACGTGCGGTGTTATCTCATTAAGTTTATTAAATTCTTTTTGTGTATCTAACTTGCGTTTATAAATAGTACTAGACAGTTTTTCCAACAGATTGTCATTATTTTCTAGAGAATACTTTACCAAACTGATATTTTTTACGATTACCAAGTTCCAGAATGAGCTGGAAAATTTGATAGAAGGCACGTCCTCAAAGTACAATCCCACATCGTTGCTTATGCTCGTCAAGGAATAATTACCAGTTGCCGTAATGGTTTGGACTTTCAGTTGGTTTAATTAAAGACAAAGTTGCGCCAGTGGCGACTAAAACTTTTAGACTAACATTTTTGACTAGAATATAAAAAGAAGATGATTCTCAGAATAATTTAAATGTTTAACTAGTTTAATTCCAGTTCTAGTGTTAGATCCGGTGGGAGACCTTCACTCTGTCTAAAAAAGGATCTAATGTGTCAGTTTTATAGCCTTATCATACGAAATGTAGACCGTATTGCCTGATGTTGTGTTATTTGCATCATTTTCGGAATTTTAAGGAATTTAATTTTGACAAAACGTTTACTAAATTTGTAGCTAATCGAGGCTGATCGAGACTGCTCTTGTGTCGCTAACCGATGGTATCTTCTTTTTCCTCCGTTCTTTTTCGTTTTTCTACTTTTTTGGGTTGTATCGTCCTCTTTGGGGTGACTCTTCTCTGTCGACTGCGCCACTTTTGAGATAAAGGTCTGGGGTAATAATTAAAGACGGATTTCGATAGAAGAACTTTTATTACGTCTGTTGTGACCGATAGTTAAAACTAATCGAGCCTCAACATTCTGTGTACAAGAAATATTCGCTATGCTAGGCGGTTTATGCAGGTCCACATTTACTACAAGTCCGTAACACATGTGATATGGAATTACAAAGTCTAACTGTTTGTTTTTAAAAGACTTATTTTTACAAAAAAAGAAACGAAAATGCGACGCACAAGTATACAGGGTGTTCCCATATTCGCGCATACGGACAGTGACGGGTCGTTCTGCAACCAAAACTGAACAGAAAGTTCTTTTAAGATTTTTCGATTAGACGAACACTTTTCAAGTTATCATGAAACTAAGGAATTTGAAAACAGAAGAAGAAAAAATGTTATATTAATTTTAATCAACTGTATTTAAAACTAATGTTTGGAAAATTAATAAAGGATTTTCTAATACAAATATGAAATCATAACATTTCTTCAAAATGGTCACCGTTTGCAGCTAAACATGCTTCAGCACGTTGTTGCACTTGTCGAACGGAGTTTCTTATCATGTCCGGAGTTATTTCTTGCGCTGCTTGAAGTATGCGCTCCCGCAACTCAAGTAAGTCAACCACTGGGGTTCTGTAGACCAAGGATTTGAGGTAACCCCACAGAAAAAAAATCGCAGGGTGTCAAGTCCGGTGAACGAGGTGGCCAGGTGAATGGACCACCTCGGCCAATCCATCGCTGAGGGAACGTGTTATTTAGATGTGCCCGAACATTCAATGCAAAATGAGGGCCTGGTCCGTCATGCATAAAAATTAAGTTTTGACGCACGTTCAGTGGTACATCGTATAAAAATTCCGGAAGGTCTTCTTGCAGGAAATGTAAGTAATTTTCTCCGGTCAGTCGGTTAGGCAAAATGTGGATAAACTAAAAGGGAGTAATGGATTCAGTAAGAATTAAGAAATATCTAGGTTTAAGATTACAAATAAAATTTCGACACTAAAATGAATCAATTTCTTACCAGTTGATTACCAATTAATCCACCCCATACATTTAGACTGAAACGTTGTTGGTAGTTTCTGGTCCGTGTTGCTCGGGGATTTTCGGTATGCCATAAATGTTCGTTATGGACGTTGAAAATACCTTCGCGTGTAAATAAACTTTCGTCCGTCCAAAAAATTGAGTTTTCAAAATTTGCGTCTTGTTGTAGACGATTCAGATACCGTTCACAGAACTCACGTCTAACTGGATGATCATTGTCCAGTAAGTGTTGCACCTTTGTGTAGTGATAAGGATGCTGATCGTCACGTCCTAGGGCACTCCATACACGCTTATGAGAAATTCCCAATTCTCTACCAACGCACCGGGTGCTTCTTGAGGGATTGTTTCTCATCGCATCCAGAGCTTCATCGTCGTGGAAACGTTCACGACCAGCATTTATACGCCGGGGTACCGCAACGCTGCCATTAAATAAAATTCGATCTTCCAACCGCCTAAATACATTGGCGTCTGGCAATCGCCGTTGAGGATATCGCTGTGCGTATAAACGTGCCGCCTGTCCCGCTTGATTATTACTAGCACCTAATGCCATCAGCATGTCGTAATACTCCCTATTAGAATAATTACCAGCCATTTTACTAATAATAGCTTGTTATGATAGACTACCACACGATTTGACACTTTAACATGTTTTGTTTGTGAATGTTTGTCATTTTTTTCACCATGTTGACAGATTTTGTTTTTGAATCTGTATTTTTTTAAATCGTAATTAATTGAAAAGTATTGACCTAATCGAAAAATTATAAAGGAACTTTTTATTCAGTTTTTGTTATATATTGTCACCATACTGTCCGTATGCGCGAATATGGGAACACCCTGTATAATTACGGTTAAAAATAATATAATGGTTTAAAATATGGCTTTGTAATAATTTGTGATTCACTTCACTTTATGGAAAGTCTTTCACTTAAAGGTTGACAACTCAACAGTGGTCTCTTAAACAAAGGGAAACAATATTTATATAATTAACTTATCAAAACCTCAAAGTGCTTAGAGTTGCATTTTATTATTATCCAGGGTGTGTAGGAACGGTACCACCCCCACCCCCCCTTAAGTGGAAGCACGCAGCCAACGGTGCGCTGCTTTCGTCTGGGCGCCCTCCTCAGGATTGGGAGTGGTGGGTGTTTTAGCTCTGTAACATTTATAGTGATATAAATACAAACACTCATAAGAGCAATGATTAAAAGTGTTGTTGCCGTCCCAATGGTTGATTGGCGTTGGATGCTTTCTTCTCTTTGGAAATCCGTGAGTCTATTTCGGGTTTCGTTCGTCTCTTTCCATTGGAGTAGCTGGCGACTCAGGTCTTCATGCTTCCAGTGTGGAATTGTTCTCGGGAGTTTCATCTATCTTCAGAGGGTGGATCTGGAACTGTCTGTTGTGGATTATCTTCGATCTTGTCTTCATATTTTCTTTGTTATTTGACGTCATATCCATCTGATATTTGGATTAGATGGGTACCGTGGATGATTTTATCGTCCTATGTGGTGGTTAATCTTTCTTCTCCAGGTGTTTACAATAACCACTCGTTCTTGCTGATCTTCGTGAGTTCCGGAGATCTCTTCTCTGTATCTTCATGGGTACATCTTCAATCTTTATATTGGTGCGTTAATAGTTTGTATTCGCATGGGGAGTCTTCATCTTGTACTCTGCTGGACAGGAATTTCTTTTCCTTGATGTCCAGTCGTCATGGAGATATACCTGAAACTATTGTTCTGGGAGAGCTGTGGAATTAGGAGGATTCGATAAAATTGGTAAGTTTCAATTTCTCATAAAGAAATTTCAATAAGAAAATTTAATTTGTTGTCTTTTCTGAATGCTTTTATGGATAAAGCTGTTTCCATTGTGTAGATATTTTCTCTTTTTATGGCTAAAGGTAATTTTTCATTTTCCAGAACAATTCGATTAACATCAAATTCTAGTAGGCTTTTAGTAGGCTGTTTATGTCTAACATCGTGGGATGGTATGTTTCTAACATTGCAGAAGTCTTTGCAGTTATGATCCTTTCCAATAGCCAGTGTATTGTAAATATGTTGCTTGTCAGTTGTTGCAAATTAAAGTGTAGGTTGACCTTTGTAATTTCTAAAGTATATATTGTAAATTTTTCCATAGTCTATTATTCTTGGTTTGATGACAAGTAGATTTTTCAGCAGAATTTTTAGGTTGTCTTGAAATTCTTTCCTTCCTTTTAAGGATAGGGATATTTGTTCCTTTTTAGTCTTTATAACTCTCTTTTGATTCTCCTCCACAGCGGTTAGTGCTTGACCGTATTGATGAGCATCTTCATGGTCTAAGTTTCCAGATATAACTTTGATTATTCCGCCTAAGGCATTGGGCCTGTTAATTATTGATAGTAATGATGTTCCGTTTTTGCTTTTTCCAATTGTCTGTAATATTCTTCACATCTTTGATTCATTTGTTTGGCTTCCTCGAGCGTTCTTAGATAGAGTTCTTTCTCTATCGTAGAATACTTTTGTTCTGATCATGATAGTGTTCTTGATGCATAACATATAGGACGATCACATCCTGGTGTTCCTTGAGATAGCACAGCTCCAAGTGCTACGTCTGACGCGTCGGTTGTTATTATGAATTGTTTCTCAAAGGCTGAACGTTTCTCAAAGGTTGGAGAATTGGCTCGTTGATAAATAAAATTTACATTACATTTAGCATTTTTCTTTAAACATTCTGTAAAAGGTTTCATAATTTCTGCGAAATTTTTTAAGTATTTCCTGTAGTATCCCCAAAGTCCTAAGAATGATTTTCTCTCCTTTCTTGTTTTTGGTACTGGGTATTTTTTTATTGCAATGACTTCCGGGTTAGGCTTTACTCCATTTTCTGTTATCAGATGTCCAAGGTATTTTAATTATCTCTTCATAAAGTTGCATTTTTCCAATGTTATTGAAAATGTTCTTCCTGTAGTGCGGTAAATACGGTTGTTGAGGTTTAATCACAATGGGTTGTGATTCTTTGGCGTATTTGATGTTCGTTTGTCTTTTTGTAGACCTCTTATCCTTCTATTTGGCACCGTATTGAAATTTTCGATTTCGCATGCATAGCTTTCTGCCGCTTCGACATCCGCTGGGTCCTTTATTTTCACTTCTTGGGTGAGTTTGTAACGACGTCGGTTTGATTAGTCCCTTCGCCCTACCTCATCGGGTTGCTTCAGTTGAAGATCCAATGTTCTTCGAAATAAATCAAATGGTATACGGAGTTCAATTCAAATAGAAGCTTTATTGTCGTAAAAGAAAAATATACATAAAAGAAAATAAGCGGCAGCATTCGCATATGAAAAAAAGATTTACAAAATAAAATAAACATTCGTCGATAAAAATAGCACTGGTAAAAATATATACAAAGAAAACATTCTCCGGAAAAATAACTGGTCAAAATATATGTCTACAAACCGGTCCTCGTCGGGTTCGGAGTCACCTAGACGAGCTGGCGCGTCTGAACAGCTGATGCGTCGGGGACGGTACGTTCAGCTGTAAACTCGATCGGGCGGCCTCGGGTCCGGCGGGAACGACGAACGCTAGTCTTGCTGTAACTGGCAGCCAATATAAAATCAGCACCACTCTGCCTGCTTTGTCGCGGTTTCCCAGGTCTTATATACCGAAATCTTATCCCCTTCTCCACGTATAACTGCTGCCGGAAACCAGTACCCTTCCACTATTAAAAACACTCGTATAGCAGCTCGCATAGAAATGGACATACAGGTTTTCCAGCCCAGCGTAAATTCGATTAAAAAGCGGTTTTAATACAACGAAAGATAACCGCTATAATATTTAAGCTAATTTACAATACGAATTGACGAAATTCGTTACAAGTTCTCTATCGATCATGTACAGGCTACATACAAATGTTTGTAGGGCAAGGTTGTTGAATTGGTCAATTTGTATACTTCTTCTCTGGTCATCTGCTTCGGTTAGATTGATTTTCGCAAGTAGAGCGTATAGGGTTGCTCTGACTTTTGAAGCGTAGTATTGGTTTTTTTCTCCCAGCATCGGCAAAGTATTATTCAGTTCATATGCCATCACGGCTTCTGACCGCTTATCAACTAAATTATGAACTAAAATTTCTTTTAGTATCGGCCAGGTGGTTGGTCTCTTAGTTGCGTTGATCGCCTCTCTCGCTATACCTTCCCATTTTCCTTTGAAGAGCAGCAGAAGTTCAAGTTTCATCTCAAGGTTATTAGGATTGGGTGTTAAAAATTTAGCTATCGGAAACTCGCACGCCTCGATGTAATTTGCGAGCATTTCCTTGTCTCCATTGAAGGTAGATATCATATTTTGGTGTATTGGCTTTATTTCTGCCATGTCTTCGATACGGATGTTTTCTTCTACTTCGAGCATAACTTCCATAATGTCTTGAGTGAACGTTTCAATCTTGAAAGGTAAAAAGCATCGCAAAACAAATTGTCGAAAATAAATCAAAGGTATCCCAATACAGCAGTACGATGTTGATGTATTCCATTGGTCCCACGTTGTAGTCCAAAATCGGGTAGGTTGCGGTTTTGTTGAAGGGTTGAAATCCAAACGTAAAGAGTGGTAAATCCAATAATTCACGCACAAAAGATCCGCACGACTGCGCCAATTACAAAGTCTAAGCCGAGTGTTTTTTACAAAATTTATATTACACAAAAATGTCTAAAAACTACGCACAAGTATATAATTACGGTTAAAAATAATATAATGGTCTCAATCTGAATGACTTAAAATTATTTCCATAACGCAAAAATCAATTATAACACTACTTTTAAAATACTTACAGTGTAATAGCGATACCATCTTTATATCCCCAAAACTCGTCAGGTGTTGGTTGTTGTCTCCATTCCACAAAAACTTTTCGAGAGGTTTTCCGTTCCAGACATTTTGAAGGCAAAATTTAACGCCTCCCGTAATTTTGTTCCTCCGAAGTTCCGTAATTCTCGATACTAGAAAAAAGAGATAATGTTATCAAAACTTCTTAAACAGATCTCAATTGTGAAAATTTCAAATATATTAGCCTGAGAGGAAACAGCAACTTGCAGCATGATATGTGAGTAAAACTAGTACAAACTAGTAAGCAAAATCTACTTTTTTTATCTTCTAAAAGACTTCACATTATCAAAATTAAAGTTTGTACAATTTCCTATAAAAGTCCTTTTTGTACAACTAACCGTTTCAAAGATATAGGCGTCAGTATTTATTTACGCTTTATATCTTTGATACGAGTAGTTAGTTATGTTCTTTATCAGCAAACCGTTTTTTAAAACTTTCTCTCCTACAAAATAGGTTTGACCAGGCTACGGTCAGGCACAAACAGCGCATCTTATTTGTCTTAGTTTCTACAAACATTTTATGCACATTTTGTGCGATAACTTCATGAGGTGGAAATATTGCAGTCTCCTCTCGGACTAGCGCAAAGAAGAAAAACATACCAAAGCTTTCTGCTGATCTTTGTCGGTTTCAAATTTTTCAAAATCTTCCATTGTGTTTAGTGGAAAACCTGGCGGTAGTGGTCCGAACAATGTCAGTCCAAGTATGTCATTATTATGGTTCCTATTTAAATCCGTTGAAAGTGTATCAAGTTGGTTTTATATGCTACTGAGAGTAAATAAAAGTAAGTCAATTTAAAATTTATCATAATTCAGGAAGTTTTACTTACTCGCGACGGTGCAGGATATCCTTGAGAACATTTTTATTAACAGTGATTTCAGTTTCTTAAGTGATAAGTTATATATTTTCGCACTCATATATAGATTTGACTTTGTTATCACAGATTTTGACACCATGATTAATATATAATTCTATTGAAATATGGCTATTTTGAGACCATTTTAGGAGTGATAGATAAAACTTTGTTTGATACACGTACTAAATTAAGAACTAAATATTAACATTATGTTACCAGTGATTAATTTGCAACGTTTGTGATTAGCAGTGGTTGGATTAAAATATACCTCCGTCTGCCAGCCCCAAAATAGTAAACCGGCCAAGACAGCTGGCTAGCCACATCGTTTGTAAATTATCTTTTCGCATGCAACACAGCTCTACACAACTGCAATCACAAATGTATATTTTAAAATCCATGTTCTAATGCCGAAGCTACATTGACGCCTAACACCTTTATGCGTTAACTACCACGTAAAATTGTGGTCACTCTCGATTTTAACGCATTAATTTGAACATTACGTGTTAGGCATTATACGTTAGGTGTTAGTGTGGCCCGGACTTAATGATAACACAGTTTTAGAATTAACTCGTATGTAAGCTTATAAAAAGAAAATAAGTAAATAATCTTACCTACCTATATTTTATATACGCTAAAATAACTCCCTAACTAATCTTACTCTAGACTGACTATGGACTATCGACCGATCCTAGGCTCTGTAACGAAATTGAACGAAATAATAATTTTAGAGTAGTCAAAAGTACGCATAAAGTACGCCACTTAACCTCAATCAAAGAAAAAAGTGAAATAACATTTATTACTAGGAAACTAATAAGAACACAAAGCCAAAACGCACCTAGAAACAGCTAAAACAACTTGCTTCGCATAAGATAAGGGAATCAAAACAAATATGGCGTCGCCGGTGCATATAACGGATCGATACAAATCAGGTAATGACTTCCGAAGTCCCTCCGAATCAGCTCCGAATAACCACGATCGAAACACAAAACTAACGCGCGAAATTCAACGTAAACTATTACGAACGCATAGTGCACATATACCGCTTTCAGTTTAACTCCGACAAAACTAATAATTTTCTATTCATTTTCTCTTATTTACGCAAAAGTCCAACCCTATTTTAAATGTCATACAGATGGTTATCTAATTAAATGCAATGTATGCACTTTTTTATTTTACCGGTATATTTTACCGGTGCACGGTAGCCGTGTCAGTTTTTGGGCAAGTCGTGTCATGTTTTTGGACACTATGTACGCGACACCTTGGTGGCGCGCTGTGCTGCACGTTTAGCAACCCCACCGCGATTTCAAACATACGGCCAACAAGCTCTTGCCGTCACGGCTCGCGCTCGTGCCTTGCTAGACTGTTCTGGCAAATCTTGGGCCCATGCCCTGCGGCTATCGTGTGTGCGGGGAATTATTATGTGGGATCTTTTAAGAGTCCACATAAATCAGGCAACATGCTTACTAATAATAAATAACCCTCGAAACTATCCTCTCGTAATGGTGTTTATAAGATTTGTGGTATGTGAAACAAAACACAGTTTCCGCTAATTAGTCCTACTATTTATTCTGCACCTAGTTGTACAGCATTGCCAACGTTTCGCCTAAACTCTTAGGCTTCTTCAGGGCCTACATAATTGAACATACAAATTAGTAACAATGTAAAACATAATTAATATTTAAGTACTCACTCGCTGTGTCAGGTGAGAGAGTCAAACGAGTAAAAATGAACATGGGACAACAGGTAGACAGATCACTAAGATTAACAAGTTCACGAAACGAACGGATTTTAATTATTATATGCACAATTATGCTGACAAAGCAACCGGTAGTAACAATTGAATGACGACCAGGTGTAATGGCGGACGCACGATATGGAACCAAATTATCCCTTTATAGCCACTGATTGTTGGTATTGGGAATGTCACATCCCCCAACGCCATCTGTTGGAGACGCCGTGCAATGACAGGACCTAACCTAAATTATTTCAGAAAGGTAAACTAACAAGCAAACGTCAACAATCGCATCAAGCACATATAACTCAAACATTTTTCCCGATCTGCGTGATGAGTGAGCGTATACCGTGGATACAACGTCGTCTGCAACATCCGACTTTAGATTCAAGGCACAGTCAGTCAGGTAGATGTGTGCCCCGCTTCTTTAAATAGGCGTTTATAGTAATCGTCTCCCTGTCTATGATCTTACAGGAATCAAAGATTATATGGCGGTCCGGGTTGCTGGCAATATGCTGAGTGATTCCAGTGTGTTGACCTTCTGTAAGAGAGCCCGCAGCTAGTCTCCTTAGTGACGCTCCGTGCTGTTGTAATCTATTCTTCAAATGCTGTCTAGTCTCACCTACGTACTGGTGCCACAGCTACAATGGACTCTATATACCAAGTTGCTCTGCAATAGTGTAGGTATCTCATCTTTGGTGTTTGTATATAACTTTGAGGTGGTGTAAGTGTGGTAAAATACAATGTCATGTTTATCAGTTTTTAGGGCACGGCGTAACCTCTCCGACAGACCCTTGACATAGGGAATTCAGATGTACACTAACGAGCTCATTTCCTGTGTTGGATTATGGACCAACTGATCAGTAGTATCTGTAGCAGTATTTTGACGCAGAGTGTGTTGGTTTACAGCTACGTTCAGTGCCAGATATTCATTAACCAAGAACCTTGGATAGGAATTTTGAAATAGCACTTTCCTCACCTTTGTTATTTCGTCACGTATATCAATTTGGTCTGAGAAATGGTGCGCTCTCTTGGCAAGCATGCGGACTATGTTGACCTTCTGGTGGTACGGATGGTTGGAAAAGTAATTGAGGTATCGCTGAGACGCTGTAGGTTTACGGTACCAACCAGTCCTAATGTGACCATCATCCAACTTGGTGATCGTTAGCTCCAAAAAGTTCATTCTATTGTTCTCTTCCCTATCTATGGTAAATTTTATTTGTTGGTGGTAATTATTGAAGGTATCGAGTATAGTTTGTGTGCTTGTTTTAGGGAGTATTAAGAGAAGATCGTCCACATAGCGTCGTAGGTAGAATACTACGCCTGGATGCTGCTCAATACCCGCTTGACGAGTTTATCCAACACTAGATCAGCCAGGGCGGGAGATAATGATGAGCCCATTGGGAGTCCCCTTTTTTGTTTATATATTTGGTCTTCATATGTAAAATAACAATTGTCGAAAATAAATTACGGTAATGAAACCAATTGTTGTTTCTCTAGTGTAGTATGTTGTAGCTCATCCCATTTTTCTTGTATAATTTCTAGGACCAAATCGGTTGGTATATTTGTAAACATATTCACCACGTCAAAACTCACGAGCTCGTGGTCTGGGGGTATAGTTAATTGTGTCAACTGGTATTACAGGTGATGTTTGTTATAACAGTGGTTAGGTGCTTAGCAGTGTTGTACGTTGTAGTTCCTATGGTACTAATTATAGGTCAAAGGGGTCTATCAGGTTTATGCAACTTTACCTGTCCTTAGATTCTGCCTAGTAAGGGCCACCATGGCCTTATCGGCCATGGTGGCAATTGAGTCGCTCTCCTGAATCGTATCCCTGATATCTTTTATGGTTTTTAACAATACTTTGTTTTCTTCTAAAATTAATTTCAAAGGTTGGTGATCGGAAATTAATGTGAAGTTACGTCCATCCACAGAGTTTATAAGATTGTTTACCCAGAACCCTGGATGCAGTAAATGCGACATTGGACAGACAGGTCGTAGATTGGGTACACGTTTCACTGAACAAACGAAAGACCAAAAATCACTGGTGTTTAAGCACATACACGAGACAACTCACCAAATTAGCTTAAACAATCTTACATTACTCCACGAGATTAATAAAGGGAAAAAGCTGAGTTTGCACGAAGAATTACAAATTACTAAGCATTATCTAAGAGCATCAGACTTGTTACTCAACCAAATGATAGAGAGAAACCCAAACAGAATGTTTTTGAAATTGACCAAGACCCTTAACAACTACTATGGCGCCACTTCATGATTACGACTAAAGCTTGTATTGAATTTACACAATTGGCATGACGCTCCCTGCAAGTATACTGAGATTAGGCCCGCATGTGTATATTTCTATTATATTTTTTAAAGAATACGTTACAATTCGTAAACCGAGTGATAGTTTATGTTTGATGTGATTCTCATTGTTGTATTTGTTATGTTTTAGATTCCAATAGTGACTTAGCGAAATATTGTACGCAGAACGTTCATAACCCCACTTTACCACATGACATATTGTATTATCGGCTTTGACGGTAAATTTGTTTTATTTTTATGTTATCTATTTAATTACTGGATTGTAAGGAGACAGAGTCTTATTGTATTTATTTTGGCCTCAAGACGGAAGTTTATACTTCCGAAACATGTAGCCCCAAGTTTCGTAATAAAATAAAATTACATACTAACATCGGAAGTTACCTTTTTTGATTTATTGTTTAACAAATTCCGGTGGAATGGAACCTTTTATCTCTCCATCTACATATATATACATCAGCTAGAAGGCCACTAAGAGGGCTACCCATAGGGAGGTCTGATATGATTTGGTAAAGCTTGTTGTTGAATTGAAAGAAGTTTTGGTTCGTGGCAAGTTCAAAAAGTGCAAGTCGTGAGTCTCATCTTCCGAGTTTAAATCTATGGATGGATCTTCCTGTAATTTAGCGAGAAATGTGTCCTGTAGTATGTTAAGTGGTTCAGGAACGGGTATATTGGTGTAAAGATTAATTATGTCAAAGGATACAAGTCTGCAGTCATGTGTGATGTGTATGTCGTTAAGGTATTCGATAAGTGATTTGGAATTTGGATGGTGTTTCATTTTAATGTGTCAATTGTGGTTTTATGTAGGAATCTAGAGAGCCGATGTGCCACTAAACCTGCTGAGGTGGTGATGGGGCGTATGTTTTTTTCTTTTTTGTGTAACTTTATGAGGGTGTAAAGGGTGGGTGTCTGGGGGTCTATCTTCAATGTCAGGACCGCGAGCGTTGCTTGAGCAAACTCTTGCTTTAGACGGTCCATCTCCATACCCTGATTGGCCACTAGCGCGCAGGTCAAATGCGCCTGTTGTTTGATTAAGTCCAATTTTCTTTTATGGTTTATTGCCATGGTGCAGAAACATTCTGGAGTGGTGTAGTCAGTTTCCACTCCACTACTTTATAGCAGGAAGCATACTCTAGTGCGGAGGTTGTTTCCTCCACGGAGAGTTTTAACGACGTTATTGTAGCGATTAGGCTGGCCCTATTCCTTGTAGGGAGTCTTGTAGTATTCGTGTTAACTTCGATTCTCGGTAAGGAACATGTTTGTCTTTTTTCCGCATAGCTGTTATAACTCGGCCCAGAGTAAGCAGGGATTGATTTATATTCCCTGCCTCTCGGGCCGTCCTCGCGACTGCACCAGAACGTTCGATGTTTTCCGACCCCGTCAAATCAATTAATATTAGTTTACCCTTTTGGATAACTCCATCAGCTCCTGTCCTATTAACATATATGTTGAAAATTGTATGTCATCGACTTGAATTCGGGTTGCACAATGTTTTAGCGGTTTTTCGACGCTTATTACCTAGATTAAGTATTTTTATCAACTCGTCCTCATCAGTGACAGTGCGTTGTACCGCCCCCTGTACTTTGACGGATCCCTTATTCTGTTTGTCGTCATATATTCTACAATAAAGACGATATTACTATGACAATGTGTGCTATTCTAAGAAAAAAGTAAATGTGGGGTCAATCCATCTGAAGTGGAACAACCTTTGAATTTTTTTATCACGACTGGGTACCCCAGTCGATGTAATGTGATCACTGGCGCTCGCCGGCTCGCAAGATTCTTGAATAGTAATTCCGCCAATACTTCCCTTACTTTAGGCTATAAGCAACAAATATAATTATTATATTAATAATTAAATAATAGGTATTATATTAAATTAATAATTATAAAATAAGTAAATATAAGTACGTACATTAACAATCGAAAAAACGTATTAACTTCTATGCTGTATAAATCACATCTAGTGAACGACTATTTTAAACAAATTAAATTGTCAACAATCATATAATCAATCAATCTGTAAATAACTAAATTATGACTCGTGTCACACAAGTGTGGTACATGTTGTGTACAGTACTTTTTGGTGTAAAAAAGATTTGTTATAATATATGTACATTACAAAATTGGTATACTTGCAAGAACATTATTTGATAAATATCATGTGATATTATCAATATCTGTAGGGATAATAAGTGATTGAACAATATAGTTAATATTACCTTGTCATTTGGAAAAATTTTTCACACTACCAATATTGTATTTGTTAATCAATTAATATTATAATAGAGTATATTAAAAATTATATATAAAAACAAATAATATTTACTATACAAATTATATTATACATAGGAGTTTTTATTCTAATTCCTAGTTCAAAAATTTCATTTATGGTATGTTTCTCATCTATCTTAAATGATTCGCCCTTTAATGATATTATTAATAATAAAATAAATGTATATAATACATACGTGTGTTTAAATTAAGAAAGGAATGATAAACTTTTTTCATTGTAGTTTTACATGAAAATTATTTACTACATAATTCGGGCTTGTTGCGATATTAACAAACTAGAGGTTACTTTTCCCAAATGGAATAGTATTTTGTTTTCTATGGAACTTGCTCAAATTTTCTTTCAAGATTTACGACATTGGATTGATTCGCTATAAATTGTAAAAAAATCACATTATCACAACACCTTTATCTATAATTTGATGTATACCATGTCAGAATTGATACAAAATTAAGCTCACTATGGATGCTTGGTTTGTAGGACGTACTAGCTCTTATGATTCCTCTTAAAAATATACGTTAGCGTGACCGTTGAACCTTTGCTAATAGTTTAAAGAAATCCGGCTCAATACTTTCGAGTATGGTGATGACTTTTATGAATATCGAATATCGATTTTTTTAATTGATTGCAAGAAGAGTATAACATAGCCAGGAATATTCTTAAATGTCACCTAGACGCGACAGAATTGAGCCGGCTATATTTCGTATTATCTTCTTATTTGAATGAAAATATCATTCTGCCATTCTGGTGTAAATCTTATTAAAGGTCATAAAGTATATTTGGTTTCTGATCACAATTTTTAGCGTTATCTTAATAAAAAAACAAAAGTTATTCCTAATTTCAGTTAAACATTTACTTTAAAAATTTAATTTTGAAGATAGTAAATTAATTTGCACATTCGAAAATTTGCAAAACAAATTTGTAAAGACTACATGATATTTTTTATTATTTATAAACCATTATAAACAGTTGTTATATAGAAGAATTCTTATTATTATAAAACTGTTTATAAACAATAAAAAAAATATTTAGAGATGCATTGTCACCTAATTATAAACAATTTTACTCACAACAAACAATTTCATGAAAGGACTGGACCGAAGCATATCAATGGCTATAAATAAGCAAAAAAAATCTTAATGTAGGTACTAAATGCAATCAGTGACAATAGTAAAACTGATCCCTAGTAAGTACACTCGGAAATGTTTCAGCGAATTCACGATAGCCAGCGTCTCAAGTTCCTATGAGTGATATCGGGCCTCATTGGGTGTAGTTCTTTTGCTAAAATAGGCCACCACTTTACTTTGACCATCATACTTCTGAATTAATATTCCACCGTATCCTATCGCGCTGGCGTCGGTGTGTAATTCTGTCGGCAAATCAGGGTTAAATACCACTAAGACAGGTTTAGAAGTCAAGCAGTTGATAACATAATTTTTAGCCTCTTCATGCTCATTTGTCCATTCCTGCTTAGTCAAGCGATTGATGCAAGCGGTTTTTGTCGAAAATCCGGGAACAAATTTTCTGAAGTAGCTGGCTAGCCCCATAAACTGTCTGATTTGTTTTACATTTGTAGGGGACGGAACCTTAGTCAAAGCTTTTACTTTGACGCGACTTGGCCTAATACCCGCCGACGAAATCTCACGTCCTAAGTATTCGATATTTCGCTGTAAAAACTTACACTTGGTGATATTGGCGGAAAAACCAGCTACCTGTAATGCTCGGAAAACCTTGTCTAAATTACACAAACTTTCGTCGATGGGTTCCGATAGTATTAATATGTCGCCCATGTAGACCAAAGCCACGTTGTGTTTTAGATCTCCAAGAGCTGCATTTATTGACTGTTGAAATACAGACGGTGCATTAGCCAACCCGAACGGCATTCGAGTATATTCATAGTTGGCCGTCAGGAGTCACAAAAGCGGTCTTATGTTTCGAGTCGGGATGAATCTGGATCTGGTGGATACCAGAGGCCATGCCTAGAGAAGTAAAGAATTTTCCCCGAACAAGTGGATTGAGCTGGACATCGATTCGAGGAAGTGGAAATCGGTCTTTAACAGTGTGTGCATTGAGTTCGCGAAAATCTACACACATGCGATACCCGTCTCTTCTTTTCTTTACGGATAGGGCTAGCGTATGGCCACGTGCTTTCGCGAATTATTCCCTTCTCTAAAAGTTCATCCATCAACTATCTTTCGTACCTCAACACGTTCACTTGCAGCAAGTCTATGTGGACGTCGGGTTACTATAAAATCATCAACTAGCTTTATTTCCATCAAAGTGTTATTTACTACTGTTTTAGGTGTACCACTGGTAATGATGTCTTTCTAATGTTTAAGTACTTCGCTTACTTGGTCAAAATATTCGCCCGGTACGTCGATGCTAGTCTCCTTAATGTCAAACACTCGCATTACACCTGGGAGTTGCTTTCGTATGATTCGAGTCCCAATCGGTAACAGCAGCAAGGCAATTATCCGATTATTCTATTATATATGTAGTGTATGCGACCAATGATAAAGGTCAATACTGTATATATTTTGTGTGACGTACTACGACGGCAAAACTCCGAAACTAGTTTTTATGTATATGCTTGTCCGTGCATTTGCGGACATTCATTCGTGTGTTACTTATCGAAATAAACAGTCGAAAATACGTATCACAGTAGTTTCATTTCGAATCATTACAATATAAAACTCTATACCCAACATCAAAGTAACCCAACAAAATTCCCAAATCAGCTTTACTGTTCCATTTAGACCTTCTCAACTGTTCTGGTCATCTCACAAAAACTCTACTTCCATATAAACCTAAATACTTAACACTAGGTTTTACTCCAAAAAATATTTCATAAGGTGTTTTCTTTTCTATTGTATTTGCTAGTAATCTATTCTTAAGATAAGCAGCAATGCATACTATATCTGGCCAAAACTTTCTAGCTACATTAGATTCGGTTAACAAATATCTAGACATGTCCATAATGGACCTATTATAACGTTCTGCAGTACCATTTTATTCGTGAACGTAAGGTGGGCATGTATTTATAGAAATACCTTTCTCTCTAGCTAAACGATACATATTTGAACTCAGCTACTCTTAACCATTACCACATCTTAGTTTCTTAATAGTTTTGCCTGTCAGATTTTCTATTTCATTTATATATGCTACAAAATAATCATTAACTTGATCTTTTGATTTAATGGGGTACACTCTAGCTATTTTACTATAATCATCTATAAATGTAAGAAAATATTTTTCACCCTTAAAACCAGTCTTGAGCTGTACAACCACTATCTAATAACCAATGAACTTCATCACCTGCATCTACCCTCACTGCTTCGTATGTGCTCTGAACCTCTACATGAAAGTTGTAACCTTCATGTTGATAACGTTGATTATAACCGCCTTGTTGATAACGTTGATCATAACCCCCATAAATTGACTGCCTCGTACTGGTTGACTGGAATTCCCTCTGCTGAGTTGGTGCTGATGCATGAAACCTCGCTTCCATGAACCTCTTCCTCTACCATCCTGATGACAATCCTTTTTAAAATGACCTGGTTTCCTACAATTGTAACAAATATAATCTTGTTTTTTTTTTGTCAAAAAAGCATTTGACTTGTCGTCCAAATGTTCAGATTCTCCATCTTTAAACTTTAGCATGGATATTTTCTCCTTAGGTATTCCTTGAATTTTATTCGTAACTCGTCTAGAGTTCCAGTGGCATCTATTCCTAGCCCACTTAAAATTACTTCTATCTCGGCTTTTGGTAACGTATATATCCTAGTTACTGGTATATTAGTTTTCTTCGGCATTTTCCGGATGATGCGGCATATAATATAATTAATTTTTGGCTCCAAAGTCCACGAAGTTTTGGTATTCAAATGAATCTCAAGGAGAATAAATTTAAAATAAATTTATTTGGAAACAAAAAAAGGGTAACAGGTCGGAACTTAACCTAAGAAATATAAATTCGGTAATCGGAAAAATATCATAAATTCGGGACTTATTGCGGATACGGGTGCGGATAATGCGACGGTAAATAGTTGAAAAGTACCTGTGGTTGGCAACACGGACCAACTAACCGATTCCGGTCGCGGCGATCAAACTGTCAACACAAAGGCCAACTAGTCCAAGATGAATCCGTGGGAGAACTGTCTTTTGTGAATCTTGGTCGCGGCGGTTCCAATTGTTAACACTGGGCCAACCAGTCGGGGGAGCTCTTGGTAAAAATCTGATTTCTCGGCGGGTTTGTAGCGCCATAAACCGCACTTCTATACAAACTGTATCCTGGCGACGTTAAACTGACAGGTACAAGTTAAAAATATGCATACAAACAGAAAACATGGCAAAGTCAGACTGATACGGTAACATCAATACACTAATACAAACAAATAGCCATGGCAATCTGTATAAATGTAAACGGGGCGAGAATGCGAGATAATGCGAATAGCATGCTATTTCGTTTCAAGTGTTCTTCTTTCAAGCTAACTCAATGCGGTCCTGCCCACCAGAGCCTCGCATCCTTTAAATCGGCTGCAGGAATGCCGCTGGAGACACTATCTGCTTGGTTCTCTCCAGATGGCACATGTCCCCAACTATTTATGTCTGAAGCCTCCTGAATTTTTGAAACCCTATTGACCACAACAGTTTTTAACTTACTTGGCCGAGTCTGTAACCACGCTAACACAATTGTGGAATCGGCCCTCGACCATATATCCTCAATTTTCATTTCCAATGCCCTGGTAGCTACCGTAATTTAGTTAAGAGGTGTGGGTTGCGCATAATTCCAATCGCGGAATAGAAATTGTTTTGACACAACTATTGACTTCCCTGCTAGCAATATCACTGTTATCTGTTCATCCAGGCGACGATAACCCGTTGTCCATAGTTGGTGAATAACGACAATCTTACGAGAGGAACAGAACAGGAACAGGAAAGAAATGACTGCGCGGTAATGCCGTGTTCTTGTGCGCCGATGAACCGCATAGTGACGCTAAGAGCCAAATTGTCGCTACGTGGTACGAACTTCGATTCTGCTGATTCTTTGATCTCCGCCGCTGTTGCTACCGATCAGGTCCGATGCGGACGGACTACAATGTTTGTATTGAATGCGGAATAATGCAGCTTTTCTTACGTAACCTAATATTTACATTTATCTATAACGAATAGCATGCTACTTCGTTACATGGTAACAAGCAGATTGGACTGACAGAAGATTGTGCTTCACAATCCAAAAATTATATTTGTTAGATAAATCCATTATGCACAAGAAAAGACTACCACGTAAAATATAAGTGTAACATAATTACCTAAAAATTTAATCGAAGAAGTAAAAGCGGGAAGCTCCTGCCCAGTTTGCGCCTTGTTGTCCTTGACCTTATAGGTGTGGAGAAAATTTTTCCATTTCAGTTAACAGCTTTTCTCATCTACGGTAATTCTCTGGCTCGCCAGTTCATTATGTGTTGTCCCAACCAACCTTGCGGCGTTTGGGATGATGTAAATCTTCATAGTTGCTTCGCACTGACTGAATAAGCAGCAATGTATGGTCGTATGGCTACTGCCTCACGTTGGGAGCCTGGAAGGGAGCCTCATCCACTTGCTGTTCCTCCTGCAAGGGTTGCTCGTCCAAGGGCTCATAATGCTCCCGTGCATGTCTGCATGTCTCTATATTTGTTAGATAAATCCATCATGCACAAGAAAAGACTACCGCGTAAAATATAAGTGTAACATAATTACCTAAAAATTCGATCGAAGAAGTAAAAGCGGGTAGGTCCTGCCCAGTTTTCGCCTCGTTGTCCTTGACCTTATAGGTGTGGAGAAGATTTTTCCATTTCAGTTAACAGCTTTTCTCATCTACGGTAGCTCCCTGGCTTGCCAGTTCATAATATATGTTGTCCCAACGAACCTTGCGGCGTTTGGGATGATGTAAATCTTCATAATTGCTTCGCACTGACTCAATAAGCAGCAATGTATGGTCGTATGGCTACTGCCTCACGTTGGGAGCCTGGAAGGGAGCCTCATCCACTTGCTCTTCCTCCTGCAAGGGTTGCTCGTCCAAGGGCCCATAAAGCTTCCGTGCATGTCTGCATGTCTCTATATTTGTTAGATAAATCCATCATGCACAAGAAAAGACTACCACGTAAAATATAAGTGTAACATAATTACCTAAAAATTCGATCGAAGACGTAAAAGCGGGAAGGTCCTGCCCAGTTTTCGCCTCGTTGTCCTTGACCTTATAGGTGTGGAGAAGATTTTTCCATTTCAGTTAACAGCTTTTCTCATCTACGGTAGCTCTCTGGGTTGCCAGTTCATAATATATGTTGTCCCAACGAACCTTGCGGCGTTTGGGATGATGTAAATCTTCATAATTGCTTCGCACTGACTGAATAAGCAGCAATGTATGGTCGTATGGCTACTGCCTCACGTTGGGAGCCTGGAAGGGAGCCTCATCCTCTTGCTCTTCCTCCTGCAACGGTTGCTCGTCCAAGGGCTCATAATGCTCCCGTGCATATCTGAGCAATGCAGTAACAAACTCGGAATCAAGGGCCCTTCCTCTTCCAGTTCATTATATATGTTGCCCCAACCAACCTTGCGGCGTTTGGGATGATGTAAATCTTCATAATTGCTTCGCACTGACTGAATAAGCAGCAATGTATTGTCGTATGGCTACTGCCTCACGTTGGGAGCCTGGAAGGGAGCCTCATCCTCTTGCTCTTCCTCCTGCAAGGGTTGCTCGTCCAAGGCCTCATAATGCTCCCGTGCATATCTGAGCAATGCAGTAACAAACTCGGAATCAAATAAAATTTGAAATAATTGGTTGTTATCAAAAGCTTCACCTTTAAAACCATACAGAAAACAATTTTTATTGACTTACCTTCTTCCAGTCAGAAACAGAAAGTGATGGTCCACCGACTGTATTTAATTCTTCGGCCAATTCTTCCCACTTCTTACTCAAATATTTTGGTTCAATATTCGGGTTTATTGTGCCCGTTCGAAAAACGGCATCTGTCTCCATCAGTGTCACATACTCCTCGTATTGACTGCCAGAGGTTTTTGCCATTCGCTTTCGCTTGGAATCCATTACAAAACAATATACAAAACGTAAATACGTGGTAAATACAAGTATGTAGGTATGTTTGGGTATGTTGACCGTTCGACAACAACAATGACATTAGCCGCAGTTGCGGATACGTCCGCAACTCTGTTAGATTTCGCTGTTCTGTACAATTCTATCATTCAACATTCTGTTATGCGGTTTTTAGAGAATAAGGCCATTTATTTAGATTTAACCTCCCCCTGCCAACTAATTCGTTTTGCCAAGGCACGGACCCAACATCACAATTAAAATACGTTGTAAATTTATCTCTCACTTGCAGCCCTATTTATTAATCAACCCCCTTCCAAAACCACCCCACAAGTACTTAGATTTTCTAAGCCCTATTGCAGGTGCCCTTCCACCTACGTGTACCATATCTAAAATGGGCTCTGATGTGGATATATTTTCATCTTCTGTAATTTGGATATTTCCAAAATTGCCCGATCCAAGGAAGTTATAAAGCCCACATGTGGCTAAAATTATTACATTCATATGTTCGGGATTTAATTGAAGCTTTCTCTGGTAAAGTCTAAATCTCTTTACTAATATACCAAAGCAGTTCTCAGAGACTTTTCTTGCTCTACTAAGCCTACAAATTATTAATTTTATTCCTTTCAACTCCGGACTTCCAGGGTAGGGCCTCATTAAATGTTTCTGCAAAGCGAATGCTTCGTCCGCAACAAATACATGAGGTGCAACAATTCCAGGAATTGTCTTATCGTTGGGTATTTAAATTATTGGAAGCAAGTCGTTTTCCTAATTCCGAATTTGCCTAAGTTCCACCATCACTGTTACGTCCATACGCCCCAACATCTACGGCGATGAACTTATAGTTCACGTCTACAACACCAAAGGGCACAACGCTGAAGGTCGTCTTATAATTGAAATATAGTGAACCAGAATTCTTTGGTTTATCAAAAACCACATGCTTGCCATCTATGGCGCCTATACAGGTAGGATAGTTCCATATTTGGGCAAATTGTTGTTCCACCCGTTAGTTGGAGTTGGCATATATAATGGCTGCAAACTACTCCACATAGCTTTGCAAACATCGTATGTAATTCTCCTCACTGTGGATTCTCCAAGTCTAAAACTAAATGCGATGGTTCTAAACGTATCATCGGTAGCTAAAAACCTGAAAAAGGATTTTTTTGAATTTGTCCAAATATACATATATTTCAAATGTTAATAATTTATGATAATATTTGGCAGACGAGTGTAAAAAACGGTGGCCACAAATTAGGGATAATTAGAGAAAATCATTAAAAGGCCGAACTACAAAATTGGGACAGGGGAAATGAAAAACAAGCCAATAACGATTTGAAAAAGAATTAGAATTCATGAAAGAATTTATGGCAGAGAGGAGTCAAATTTCGAACGTTCATCACAAGAAAAGAATGACAATTTGGATGAAATTTCATTAAGTAAACATTGAAGAAGAAGAAGAAGAAACAACTAAATCTGAGAATTTGACAAAATCACCAGTTCCTTCCACAACACCAGAATCAGGAGTTTCCCTTGATGGTACTCCAACTCAAGCAGCGTTGGTTGAGTATCTAAACTATAAGAAAGCAAATGTTGCGGAGGAGACTGTAAGAACTCTTGCCCAAAAACTTCAAGTTGAAGCAAAAATAATTAGTTAAATTAGTTAATTAGTTATTACATAATTAGTTAATTAGTTAAATAATTCATGACCTAGAGCTGAGAAGTCTTGAAGTTGAACACACTTCTTAAATAATTAAAATTGCATATAATTATAAATTTCAAAGGAAACTTTGTTAGGTAAATCTTTATTTATGATAAGATCCAAAAATTGTATATCCCCTCTCTCTCTCCCTCTCTACAGTGAATTCTAGTGTACTGAGGTTATTAAGGATATTATGTAACGCAAGCAGTTTGGCATCACTTCCCTTATAAATAATGAAAATATCATCCAAATATCTATTATAACTTACTATATCCTTAGTAGTCAGGTGATACTTAGGGGAGAATAGCATAGCTTCCATTTTCTCAACATAAAACTCTGCAAGTAGCCCGGAGAGACTGGACCCCATTGGTAAGCCATCTTCCATGTTGTAAAATTTATCTTTAAAAGGGAAAAAGTTTTGTTTAGTGACTAGTTCAATGAGCTCTACTAAATTATCTATGTCAAGGTAGTTAAGTTCCTGGTGACAGTGTAAATTGTCTAATAGAAAATTAGATACAATATGGATGGTCTCTGATGGGGATGTTATTATAACGATTTTTAGTATCAAAAGTTATAAGTTTATGTTTATTAGTTACAGTTAAGTCTTTAATTTTATTAATGAGGGTCATGGAATCGGGGAAAGTATATTTTGGTGTAAATTTAAATTTTTGTTGAACTATTTGTTGTAATAATGTAGAAAGTTTACCGGTTCGGGTATTAAGGTTAGTTATAATAGGGCGGATGCTCTTGTCTGGTTTGTGAAGCTTTATGACACTGTAGAGAAGGCAAGGTCTGGGGTTCATTTGGAGGGCACTGTAACTGTTATATTTACATTTCATTAAAGTGTCTTGATTATTTTGAACAGTCTGACGGACCAGTTCATAGGATTTTTATTATTATGTGAGATGTTATTGTCCTTGAAGAACATTAGAGTTTTATCAATATAAATATTAGTTGGAATAAATACCAGGCCTGCGTTCTTGTCTCCATATGTAACGGTGACGTCATTTTCTTTGATTTTTGTCTTCAGCCGGTGAATTATGTGATTCTATTGGTTCTTCTGTCTTACTCTCTTCGCGAGGTCGTGGGTGTTTTTGTAATATTTTAGTATAGAAATAGTCTTCCTTCCAATTGTGGAATATTCTGGATGTTTTGATAATTGTGATTCTATATCCACAGCTATCTCTTCCTTGTTGAGCTTTTTAATCTTGGTACTGCATTTGTGTCCCTTGTGTAAGAGGTTTTTTCCGGGGTGTCAAAAATAGTGTTTGTAAAATTCGTGAATCGGGGTGAAATTTGGTGGGTGTCAATTCCGGTGTCTTAATTGTGGGATGTTTGTCTGAAATTGTCGTATATAAAATTTCGAATTGACATTGTACACTGATCAAATATTCAGGTGTATTTTATACATATGATACCGGTTAATATGTAGCTACATATCTGTTAAAGTTTGATCTTACCACAGTCATTTAATTGAAGTAGGTAAGGTGTAGTTCGTGCGTAACCATACATATGAGTACGGGTCATACTAAGTCCAGAATGGACAAAAACTTCCATTTCTTAAGTGATGATTGACTGCAATTATTCAACACTTACTAATCCGTGTCCATACTGTAAAGCCTCATTTACATTGGTAAGTATGAGGACTAGTAACTTGTATGCCTACTAGCCTTGCAACATTACTGTCCTTCAAAAGACGGTTAAATTGGTGTTTACATACTCAAAATTGAATTATTGGCAAAGTCGACTGAAACAGGCCGTTTTGAGAGTCTCGGAATGTGTAATTAATGAAATTAAAATCATGAATGCGCACCGTATTCGCCCAAAAAGACTTTGGGTTAGACACTGGATTGGTAGAAGAAACACCAGAGGAACGTCAGCCGTTCTAATAAAAGAACTCTCCATCGAACATCCTCAAGAATACAGAACGTGTATTCGTTTAACACCGGAAAGTTTTAACACCTTATTGAATATGATTTTTACCTGCAATCCAGCAATCAGACACCAATTTTAGAGACGCTGTGCCAGTTCGGATTAAGCTAGAAGTAACGCTTAACTTCCTGGTAACAGGCAACAGCTTCTTAATATTTTATTACTTTTATATACTTTCCAATATGCAATACTACATCAGAAAACCACTGTAAAAATTTCATATCTCTACAACACGTATTAACGCTAGGATTCCGAACCTACGGTACACTTCCGGTAGACTACATCGTCGCCACTCTACAGCACCTATTCCGTGTTCCAAAACCAACAGTGTCAAAATTTCTGCCAGAAGTTTTAGATGCAATTTTTGAAGCTCAGGGGATTTATTAAAGTAAATTGTTAAAACCATTTTTTATTCACTTTGTTTTATTCACATTTACTGTTTGAACAACTTTTTTTAAAACAATATTATAATTGTGAAAATTAAATTAAATTATTTACAAGGTTTGCCCTCTATTTTTGTTTAAACTAAATATCATAGTCCGTAAAATTTGTCATAAAAAATACATTTCATGGAGACACCTTTTATAATAAATTAAGTGCCAGATCACTTACTATACTTGGCAAAATACAACAGTTGATTGTATGACACATTTGTTGCACTGCCTGAAGGGTGTACATTTTCTTGGGATTGATAATGCGATGACTCTTGCATCGGATACCACTCGCTGCTCATGGGTGACAAAGGAGAATTTGATGCATTTGAAGGGCATCCTGGAAATAGGGGAGCAACAGCCATCATCCGATAGGGAGTCAATGTTGACCGCAAGTCGCTCTGGCATTGTATTGCTTGTTGTATTGGCATTTTTTTAAATGCCAAACTCATGTACCGTCCAAATGCATCAAATTCATCTTCTTCTGTGAAAAGTTGTTGAAGTGATCATTTCACGAAGCTCTGTTACAGCAGCAGATAAATCTTGCTGGCGCTTTTTCTTTCCCGATAAGGTAGTGCGTGGGACAACTGGTTGAGCAGCGGTATTCCGTTTTGGTGTTTTAGCGGAAGTCCGAGGAGCAATATCATCAACTGTAGCCTGACCTTCATCGGTGCCTTCGTCGACTGTGTCCTTGTTTGGCCTTTCGTCCACATCTTGCGCACTAGCCTGGGATTCGTAAAAGGAGAAATAAGAAGTAAAAACAGAATTCATAATTGCACTCTAAATGTATTTGTCTTTTATTTCAGGTGCCAGGCACTTCTGAAGAATGGAAGAAAATTGCAAGAGGTTTCCAGGAAAGATGGAATTTTCCTAGGTGCTGTGGGGGCATTGATGGCAAGCACGTTATGATCATAGCTCCTCCAAACTGCGGAACGGAGTTTTTTTAACTACAAAGGCTACAATAGCATTGTCCTCATGGCATTTGTAGATTACAACTACTGCTTTACGTACATTGATGTTGGTTGTAACGGGGTTGTATCTGACGGTGCACGGTGGTGTGTTTCAAAATTGCACATTGTATCCAGCGCTAGAAAATAGTTGACTTCCGGAGAAGCACTGTTTAGTTGGTGATGATGCATTTCCTTTAAAGACGTACTTAACCAAACCTTACAATGTCGGGCCTCTATCGAAAGAGGAAAAGATTTTCAATTATGGACTAAGTCGAGCAAGACGTATAGTTGAAAATGAGTTTGGAATTTTGGTAAGCAGATTCAGAATTTTTGATAAGAAAATAGCTTGCAAGTTAACCACCGTAGATAAAATCGTTAAAGCGTGTAGCGCACTGCATAACTGGCTGCGTAAAACGGAAGCCAAAACCTACTCTCCGCCAGGTTCTGTTGATGAAGAAAGCACCGACACGGGTTAAATCATACCCGGAAGATGGAGGGCTGAGGTGGCAGAAATGCGAAGAGTTGCAAGACCATTGTTCGGCTACAGATCTTCGAAACTTGCAAGGGAGTTTAGGGACTTTTTTTAGGGAAATTTATTAATTTTAAAAGTTCATGAATTTCTATTTTCTTCCTTATTAAAATAATATTGTTTAAAATAGATTGTTACTTTCTGTTGCTCTTCTTTCCCTCGTCTTTCGCATAAATGCGTCCATGATCTGAAACCATTTCAGTGATGGTGTATACACTTGATCGGTACCGTACTTCGTAAATTTTTCAATTTTTGCAACTTCTTGGTTGTAGGTGTTGCGCAAGCTTTTGATTTTTAGCCGGGCCTCCGCAACTGAAAATGTCCTCAACAATTTTTTCTATAGCTCCTACACGCATCGCATTGTTTCGATAGCTTATATTTTTATTGTCCCACAACCAATCGTATTCTCGATATAATTCAATAAATTTTATGGTATTTCCATCGGTCCACCGCATGGTTACTCGTAAATGTTAAAAAACTCGTAAATGTTTGTACTATCCCCAAGCGTTTACATTTAGGTTAGTTGTATGGATAGTAGCCTGGACAGTCAAAATATTGGCGGTGGGGGCAGGCTAGTGGGTTGGTAAATGGCTTGGTAACCTATTTACTCCTCGCTACTGGTACAAGTACTGTCTCAGGGGGTTTACACTGGGTTAGTATGGGTTAGTTACCTGTCCTACCTCACTAGCAAGGCTAGTACTAACCCTCGTACTTACCAATGTAAATGGCGCTTAATATCGCAAGTATTAATCCTGCTCAGGTCAGATAAAATTTCTGTTATTGATGTTTCTCAACTTTCCATGCCATCTGGTCAGCATATCCCGGTGTTATTACTGTCATCACTCCTGTGGTTTTGAATACACGTTAAGCTGCAGGTAGACCAAAAGTGATTTAAAAAAGCAAAGTTGCAGATGAGTGTATATCAGAGTATGGGTTGGTTTTTAAGTAGGCATAAATAGCACAAATTACAAATTTTTATTGCAATATAACATCTTATTTTATTGGTTGTGCCATAGGATTAAACGTGAAAATTTCTTCCGGGTCCCCCTTTCAATATCGGTTTACCGGTTGCACAAATTATAAAATCTTATTTTGCAATAACAAGACACAATAGTTGTAACTAAAACTGTGATGTGGTTTTCCTGTTTAATAGATACATCTAATAGATGATCTTCAAGGTTTAAAAAAATCGTTTGTGTTAATATCTTTTTAGCTACATTTAAAATAAAATAATTAAAGAAATTTTGTTCTCCAGGGATCTGTCTATTTTCATTCAACAGTAGCTTAACTGCTGACTCTGCCTTTCAAGAAGCATCCGAATGGAAAGATGACACATCCTCCAGGGCTAAAATGCATTTTTTGCATTTTGTACGCTTTTCTGCCATACTCACCACAAAGCCAGACATATACGTAACAATGTCGTCAGCTACTACAGAGAGGTCTGGTAAATTAGGCATAAACTCTTCTTCATCATTCATCGTTTCATATTTTTTCATCGATGCGATGTCGTCAATTCCAACTGATGATTCCTAGCTTTCTGTGACATGAAGGATACTGCTGGAATCTTGGCTTAGACAATTACCATTACCAGTTCTAACATCATGGTGTACCAACAACCTTCGGTACGTGTTGTAGAACTGGTAAGACGTTGGATTAAAACGTCTCCACCAGTCGCTTAATTTTACAGGTACCTTTAGTCATGAAAAATTAGGCAAATGCGCTCGATCAATGGAATAACTGCTATAGAAAAAGACAAAACTAACACTATTTTTCAACCTTTTTCCGGTTGGGTTTAACGTATCAGATTACCTAGCACTTCCTTATATTGAAGATACCCAGTTAACAACCTTTAACCTAATGAGTTTGGCGAAAATAACGTCTGGGACATATAGCATTTGGAACTGAGGATATAGAATTTGAATTTGAAACAGTGGATGTAGTATATTTAAGACAGTGGAAATAGAATCTGAAGTTGAAGCAGTGGATATTGAATTTGAATTGGGAACAGTGGATATGGTAGCACAAGTTAGGCAGTTTTGAGGTTGCGAACCTGAGACGCATTGCCCGTTGCGACAGGTCGCGACGGACTTTCCTAAATTCTTTCCTTTCCTAAATTCTCGGAAGCTTGTCTAGGAATAGAGTTATTGTTATAATAATTACGCTATGATCCTGGTTTATTACTATTACTATGGTTTGTTTGTCGCGGATTATTATACTGGTGCTTCCTGCATTGTTCGATGGTGTGCCCAATATTCTTACAATATCGGCAAACATTTGATACATAATAGATATTGGCTTCACGTTTAACTTCAACCTATGGCGCGTTATATCACGGTAATGAATTTGAATAGCATTCTTCGGCCGAGGTTGGATTTTCCACATTTAAAACAAGTTTTCGTTTTTTGGAAATTGCTTGGTTTAACTAGTGAATGTGGCCTAGATTTTCTGACCCGTTCTTCTTCGCAACAGCTTCTACGGCGTCTACAAGCTTATAATACCTACTGCCTTTAATTATTAGCTTTATGGAGCCTTGCAACCCTTCAACAAATGCGCTCAATACTGTTTTTGCGTTTAGACTTTAATTAACTGCCGTGTTGGCTGGAAATACAAGCATTAGTTAGATCTAACATTAGTTTTTCCAATCTATTGGCGAAAGATCGAATAGCGTCTGTCGCAAGATTTAGTAGTTGATTGAATATTTATATCCCTCAAGTAAATCAAAAAATATACAACTAATTATATTCCTGTACTCCGTGGCCCTCCTGTGTGTCTGGTTAGTCACCCCGACAGGCCCCGAGAGGTGTGAAGAGTTCCCCTGTGTCTATCCCTACATCCTCTATATACATAAATCAGCCAAATTAAAACAAAATGACCAAACCAAAACCCAGGAAGAACCTTAGGAGCAAACAGGAGGATGATGAGAGCGAAACAGATGTGGAACAATTGGAAGAGCTAAGAAAGATAGTCAGAGAATTGCAAAAATCTATGAACTACATGTCTGTACAAATAGAAGATATAGAAAAGGATAATAAAGATCTAAGGAAGCAATTGAAAGAGGATAACAAAGAGAAAGAAGCGATGAAAGATCGAATTAAGCAACTAGAGGGCGTGTTAGATAGATGTGAGAAGGATAAATATATAAACAACATTGTAATTACAGGCATTGAAAATAAAAACCAAAACGACGAAAAGCTAGATGAGGTTGTGGACTGCATTTTTAAAGAACTGCACACGAAGATTGAGAAAACCGACATAATCGAACTGAAGAGAAAAGAAGGAAAAGGAGAATTTCTCCCAATAATCGTGACACTAGCCAGCAAAGAAAAAAAGGATAAAATTCTTGAGGCAAGAAAAACAATTGGATCCATTAAAACCAAAGACTGTGGCCTAGGCGGAAAAAACAATGAAATATACATTAATGAACAACTGTCTCCTCACGCCGCGAACCTATTCTACCACGCGCGACAAATAAAAAAAACCAAACACTATAAATATGCATGGACCAGAGACGGCAACATCTACCTTAAAAAAACGGATACAGCTAGAAAAATAAAAATATGCAACCTAGATGATTTGAATTCTATACAATAAAAAAAGAAGAAAAAAAAAAACACACAAATTTCGAAGAAGATGACCACACAAAGCTGCAAAATATATCTGCAAAATATCCGAAGTATAAAAAACAAATACAGCGATATAGAAATAATCACGAGACTGTACGATCCAGACATTATAGCTCTGACTGAGACCTGGTTATCTCCGAGTGAAGAAACTATATACCAACTAGAAAACTACAATGCGGAGTTCAACTCCCGAATTACTAGAGTAGGTGGTTTAGTACTATTCATAAAAAAGACCATTGAATACAAAATATACACCAACAAAACAATAGAAGGTATAGAGATGTTAAAAATATACTTGCAAAAACAGAACACGGCCATTACATTGATCTACAAACCTCCGAACATTCCATACAATATAACAAAGCATGTCCTGAAGAATAACGTAACCAACAGAAAGAAACCGCACATCGTTATTGGCGATATTAACATCAACATTTTAGACAAAAATGACACAACCAGAGACTACAAAAACTCAGTATTGGAAAACAGTTACCACATAGTGAATAAAATAACAAGAAAACACTATACACGAAGAAACCCTAACGGAAACAACTCAATAATCGACCATGTTCTGACCAATATAATAGGAAATAAAGTAAAAACTAAAATCATACATTCTGATCTATCAGACCACAATGCTCTAATAACCACCGTAGACTTCAGCAATACAAAACAAAAAATAATCTACAACACCCACAAATATACACAAATAAATAAAATTAAAATAAATGAAGAAATACAGGACTTAAACCTGAATCGCATCCAAAGTCTAGAAGATTTATCCAAAGCAATACAAAGCATAATAGAAAATAATCAAATAAAGAAAACAATAAGGAAGAGCGACGGTAATAAATGGATAACAGAACACGTAATAAAGCAGATAACGGAAAGGAATAAAGCATATAAGCGCCACGTAATGTATCCACGTAATGAAGGTATAAAAGAAACCTATCATAACATAAAAAGAACAACTACAAAGCTGATAAAAGCGACAAAAATAAAGTACTACGAAAAAGTTTTCAGTAAATACAAACATGACCAGAGGAAGGTATGGGAAATAATAAACACTCAAATTGCTAGAAAGAGCAGAAACAACACTACTTTCGACAAGATAGTAACAAACGACGGCAATGTACTCACTGACAAAGAAGATATTGCAAATGCAATAAATAACTATTTTGCAAACATTGGAAAACAACTTGCCGAAAATCAGGGAACAACTGAAAACAAAAAACAGCAACCCGCGGAAAACACCAGAATGTACCCGAATGCAGAACTACCTATGACCAACGAAACAGAAATAAGTGAAGTAATCAACGAACTCAAAGACAATAAGGCACCTGGATTTGACGGAATAACGACCAACATCATAAAAGAAAATAAAAACAAATTAATTCCTGTACTAACTGAACTGATCAACATGACTATATGTACAGGAATATTCCCAACATACCTAAAAAAAACAATAGTAACACCTATATACAAGGGAGGAGATAACAGTAGAGAAGAAAATTACCGACCAATAGCACTTACACCTAGCTTTGGAAAGATCTTAGAAAAAGTGATACACAAAAGACTATATCAACATATACACCAAAACCAGATAATTAGCCCACAACAATACGCCTTCCAGAAGGGCTCTGGTACTGCGTCTGCAGCCTTGGATTTGATAGAAGACATAAAGAAAAAACTAGATAGCAGGAAAACAGTAGCGTGCATTTTCATCGACCTCAAAAAGCCTTTGACACAGTATCAAAGAAAAAACTGTTGTTAAAACTCGAATCCATGGGCGTCAGAGGGAAATTCCAAGACCTCATCCGTACCTACATAACCGATCGACCACAAATAACCAGAGTGCAGGAAAAATACAGCAGAGCGACCTTTGCTGAGTACGGAATCCCACAAGGAGGAATATTACCACCCACGCTATTTATCATGTACACCAATGATCTCCTAAACCTCCAACTTAATGGAACACCTTACATGTATGCTGACGATACTTGTATCTTATACTCGGCAAAGACCAACGTACAACTGCAACAAAAAATCAACAAAGACATGAAAACAATAGAAAACTGGTTCAACACCAACCTTCTGACAGTGAACGAACAAAAGACAGAATACATGATATTCACTAACAAAAAACAACCAGTTCAGCTAACGATAAAGATAAATCAGCAAACAATAAACCAGGCGAAGGAGATAAAGTACTTAGGATTGACAATACACGAAAGTTTGAAATGGAATGCGCATATCAACAAATTGGCAAAAGTCAACAACAGAGTCATAGCAGATACGAAAAATAAAGAGTATCATACCAGAGTACTTAAAACCACATATATATAACAGCCTATATGCATCGACTACTAACTACATGATACATCTATGGAGCGACACAACACACACAAATATAAATAGATTGCAACGTCAACAGAATAACATACTAAAAACTCTTTATCGACTGAATAGAAGGACACCAACAGACGAAGTACATCGACGGACAAACGAAATGACACTGAGGCAAAGGATACATCTAAACAAAATTTTATTGATACACAAACTACGAAACAAAAATATAAAAACGAGATTAAAACTAACAAAAGTAGAAGATATACACTCCCATAACACCAGAAGAACATCACACATAAGAGCACAGCCATTCAAAACCAACAAATATGCCCCACTGTTAAAATCATCTGACGTGGAATTATACAACTCACTACCAACTACCACGAAAGAATTGAATTACCACACTTTCAAACTGAAAATGAAAGTGATATTGACGCACTAAACATGAAGATACTCCACTGATCATACAAGAAGCAACCAATCTACACCCTCACCACCGTTAGCCCGAGACAAGACGCAAGTCCCACTCCCGAGGCGAGGACAGAGGGACAAACCTGTCCACAGGATACAGTTACAAATATGATATGCATTTTTTTATATTTGTAATATTCATACGTTGTGATGCACCTGTGTGATTTATTCAATAAATATTATTATTATTATTATTAATATGTGCAATTGTTCGCAACTCAAGATACTGTTCTTGCATGATAATTTTAAGATCAGCCCAGGTGGCATAAGTTTTATATTTTACGAGATTATAGGCGATTCCGCATAATTTTGTTTTAATTATGTTGAGTAACATGTCTTTGTCCGCTCGTGTGCTACACGATTCGCTCACAATGTCGCAACAAGTAATGAATTTGTGAAGATTTTCTCGAACACCGCGGAATTCCGCGATCATTTTGAATGCAAGATCGACTTGAATAGGCATTGTGGTTACGTTTTAGTTACCTACTAACTGGTGTTCGTTATCTGAAAGAAAATAACGATTTCTTAAGAATTTTTAAAATTAACCTGGATTCTTGAGAATTTTCGGGACTTCCTTCTGGATGTGGGATGTTGATGACTTGTGAGTTGGTGAGTTAGTAATGCAAATGAACTTAATCACTGCACTTTACTCTGCTTTTCTTTTTTCACTTCACACACAAGACACTGGCGAGACAGTCGGTACTGTTTCCGCTGGACGGTATGTTGCCCCTGAATTAGGAGATCCGGTTGAAAGGCAAACAATAGTCCCTTGGGCTGGACGGCTACGCGCTCGCAGATATGGATCTGTGTGCTTTGTGGTTTTCCAGTGAGTTTTTGGGCTGCACTGATGTTTTCTTATTCGTTTCTACTGCTTTAATTGACCTTTATACCCCACACCTGACACCATATGTTGGGTTCCTAAAGTTCCAACTTAAAATATGGGTAGGCCAATCAGTAAAAATGCCAGCTTATGGTTTCAGCTATGAACATCGATGAGAGTTAAAGTACAGATTGTGGACACATGTACACTTATGGCTATAATTAATAATTGACTAATCTTCAGTAAGGTTCACTAACAACTACCCTGTTTCAGTCTTGCGTTTTCCCGTCAACCCTCGGTGGGTCTGATTACTTTAACCAATAAGACTTAAACACGTGATGAAAATCAACCAACGAAGAGTGACATAGAAACAAGGCTTTTGAATATGCTAATACAATTACATTTACAAGGAAAATATATACCAGCGTTGTAAAAATACAAGTGTGGCGTTTCGCAAGAGAACAAAGGATGTCCTACATTGACATGGTACGACATTTATACGATTATACATTACATAATAATATTATACATCTATAACATAAAACCAATGTTAGACATAATAAATGTAGGTCATTGTACTCCGATTTTTAGGTACCTATCCTTGGTTATATTTCCGTTTGAACAGATTTTAGCTTCAGACTAGTTAGAATTCACCGCCTAAGACAAAAACCTGCGGTGTAGTAAATAAGACAATATATGCAAGAACAGAAGGGAATTACCTGGAGCATTACCTGGTTGATGAAAAAACTCATTGCAGTGATTCTAAAAATGATGATAAGTTTTTATTACATATTATGTACAAAGTTTGAAAGTATTGATGTGTACTATTGGGAGCCGCCGATATCTTGTACTTGGTCAGCAAATTAGTCGTTGAAATGTGCAGCGCGCGTGTTTACGCTATCGTGGCACGTCCGATATTACAGCAATATGTTCGATATTTGATCGCTTTAAACCTAAATTATTTGACTAATTTGTTTGATTGAGGATTAAACAAGAATAAAGGAGTTTGAATTTGGATTAAACAAGCTGCGAGGCCGAAAATGAGAGAAAAAAGAGAAAAATCAAACGAACTAACACTGATACTTGCACTTCAAGTCTTCATGACTCAGTGTTCTCTCTATGGTGTGTCAGCGTAGATGGGCTGGGCTTCAGATGGATGTCGTTCTCAGTAGGGTCTGCGCGGTGTTGGAGGTCTGAAGAGGGATACCTTCTTCGCGGTTGTGTGGCGGCATTGGCTTTCGGGTCCGGAGACATGTCATGAAGTAGCGTTTATACAGCTTCCACATGAATGTAGCCAGCACCAGGCTTCCAGCTATCGTGACCATGCTTACGACAAGGTTTGTAAGAGATGAGTGGTGCCTTAGATGATGCCAGATATTTTCAAGTAACTGACCATTTACTAGCTGTTCGTCATTAATTACATGCTCATGCTCGTTTTCATTCGCTTGGTCAGCAATTCGCACAATTGAATGCACTGTCAACAGCCTCTCCTTCAGTTGATCTACATAATCCGAAACTTATTTGGGTTTTTTAGCGAGGAACCAAATATCAAATCGCAGGGAAGACGAAGTTCCCGACTAAAAATAATACGGGCAGGGGTCTGTCCGGTAGTGTCTTGAATGGCTCCACGGCAAGCCATTAAAAACAACGGGATATGTTTATCGCAATCCTTCTGGTTCTCGTCCACTACTTTTGACAGGTACGCCTCCATTGTTTGGTTAAACCGCTCTGCCATGCCATCAGACCGTGGGTGAAGTGGTGTCGTCCTCGTCTACCGAATACCCAACAACTGAGCCATTCTTTGGAAAACTGACGACTCAAAATTACTTCCCTGGTCAGAGTGTAGCTCTTGTGGAACACAAAATCAAGTTACCCAATTTTCCACCAAGACGGTTGCAACAGTAATAGCCTATTGATTCGGAATTGCGTAAGACTAGGGCAATTTGCTGAAGTAATCGCTGACAACCAATATGTATTTATTTCCCTTTATTTGTATTATAATAATGGCTTTTATCTAAATCACATCCAGTTCCATCCGGAAGAGATAAATCAACGATGTTTTCTAGTTGACACAAAGCTGGTACTTCATACACCAATTTCGTAAATATAAACAATAACAACATCTTCATACTGAGTCTGTGTCTTCTTAGTTGCGCGCGATGCAAGCGTCTCTACAGGCTCCAAGAATTTTGCAATCGGCTTGATCATCTTCCGCTTCTACGCATTTAATCAAACTTATGATTTGAGTGGTTATGTTGCTTTCTCTCTACCTGTATGTTACCAAACAGTATCCAACCAAGTTCCGTTTTTAGATCCAACGCTCCATCATTGGTTCTCGTGAGGCCTTCTCATAGAATTTTTCAATATTCTTCTGCTCCGAGGGTGGCATCAATTGGGCATGGCGTATGGTATGTAGGATCAGCAAGAATTTTGTTGATCCAGTTTTGATGATTTGATTCCGGTAGGATTTGATTAGGTAGAGATTGTGTTAGCTTTGACAGCCTAAGAAATTTGTTTGAAGGGAGTAGTTGGTAGGAAAGTGAGAATGAATTTAAAATTCTACTTTCCAGCGGGATGTCTTCGGTGCTTCAGCTTCTAATCCACATATTTTGGCATGTATTTTCTGCCTGGGTAGCCTAGTCGGTGGGCTGCTTCTTCGGTAATGAAACATGTTTGAGATCCTTGATCGATGAGCACGCGGAGAAGTTCAAATGACCCTGATAATGTCTTTGTTTTTATCAGGGCTGTTGCCAATAGAACCGTATTTTCTTCGTTATTAATCCTATTGGTGGTGTGGATAGTTGTCTCTTTTGTATTGGAGACCAGAACAAAGTTCTTTGTGTGTTTGGGATTAGAATTATTACTTTCATCCCGGTGTAACATTATGTGATGGGGCTTGTCGCAAATTCGGCACATAGCCACCGAATTTGTGAGCCATACAGTTTCTGCACAGTTTATTAGTTTTGACGAATTCCGCTCTTTCTGAGACGGACAGCTTTCGACACAGTGCAAAAGTGTATCGGGTGATTTTCTTTGCAATATTTATATGATTCTTTCGTATCCTGTAAACCACATCGTTAATGCGTGTGATTACAGTATATGGCTCTTCGAAGGCTAGCGATAACTGGGGTGACCGTCCTTTTTTTGCGTTTCGGATTATATAGCCAAACCTTCCTTGAAGGCATTTGAGTTAGCTTTCAAGTCGTATCGAGCATTAATATGGTCACTTGCCAACTGAATGCGGATTCGCACAATTGAATGTACTTTCAACAGCCTCTCCTTCAGTTCACCTACATAATCCGAAACTTCTTTGGGTTTTTTTAGCAGGGAAGACGAAGTTCCAGACCAAAAACAATATGGGCAGGGGTCTATCCGGTAGTGTCATGAATGGCTCCTCGATAAACCATTAAAATCAACGGGATATGTTTATCCCAATCCTTCTGGCTCTCGTCTACTACTTTTGACAGGTGCGCCTCTATTGTTTGGTTAAACCGCTCTGCCATGCCATCAGACCGTCGGTGAAGTGGTGTCGTCCTCGTCTTCCGAATACCCAACAACTGAGCCATTCTTTGGAAAACTGACGACTCAAAATTACTTCCCTGGTCAGAGTGTAGCTCTTGTGGAGCACCAAATATAGTTACCCAATTTTCCACCAATACGGTTGCAACAGTTATAGAATAGAATAGAATAGAATGTTTATTACTGTAAGCTTCACAAGAGTTACATACGTCAAAACAACAAAAAACAAATATACGCAATACAACATAAATCAGGCGTATAATTATAACTTATAACTATAGCCCCATAGATTCGGAATTGCGTAATACTCGGGCCATTTGCTGAAGTAATCGCTGACAACCAATATGTATTTATTTCCCTTTATTTGTATTATAATATTGACTTTTATCTAAATCACATCCAGTTTCATCCGGAAGAGATAAATCAACGATATTTGCTAGTTGACACAAAGCTGGTGTTTCATACACCAATTTCGTTAATATAAACAATAACAACATCTTTATACTGAGTCTGTCTTCTTAGTTGCGCGCGATGCAAGCATCTCTACAGGCGTTGGCGGTACTATAAGTATGTTCTCATCGTTTGTAAGATGACGTTGAAGATGTAAGATGATTTGATTGTAAACAAATTCTACCAAAATTACTTCCCTGGTCAGAGTGTAGCTCTTGTGGAACACCAAATCTAGTTACCCAATTTTCCATCAAGACGGTTGCAACAGTTATAGCCTCTTGATTCGGAATTGCGTAAGCTTCGGGCCATTTGCTGAAGTAATCGCTGACAACCAATATGTATTTATTTCTCTTTACTTGTATTATAATATTGGCTTTTATCTAAATCAAATCCACTTCCATCCGGAAGAGATAAATCATCGATATTTTCTAGTTGACACAAAGCTGGTGCTTCATACACCAATTTCGTAATTATAAACAATAACAACATCTTCATACTGAGTCTGTGTCTTCTTAGTTGTGCGCGTTGCAAGCGTCTCTACAGGCGTTGGCGGTACTATAAGTATGTTCTCATCGTTTGTAAGATGACGTTGAAGATGTAAGATAATTTGATTGTAAAAAATACTACTCAAAATTACTTCCCTGGTCAGAGTGTAGCTCTTGTGGAACACCAAATCAAGTTACCCAATTTTCCATCAAGACGGTTGCAACAATTATAGCCTCTTGATTCGGAGTTGCGTAAGCTTCGGGCCATTTGCTGAAGTAATCGCTGACAACCAATATGTATTTATTTCTCTTTACTTGTATTATAATATTGGCTTTTATCGAAATCACATCCAGTTCCATCCGGAAGAGATAAATCATCGATATTTGCTAGTTGACACAAAACTGGTGCTTCATACACCAATTTCGTTAATATAAACAATAACAACATCTTCATACTGAGTCTGTGTCTTCTTAGTTGCGCGCGATGCAAGCATCTCTACAGGCGTTGGCGGTACTATAAGTATGTTCTCATCGTTTGTGAGATGACGTTGAAGATGTAAGATGATTTGATTGTAAACAAATACTACCAAAATTACTTCCCTGATCAGAGTGTAGCTCTTGTGGAACACCAAATCTAGTTACCCAATTTTCCATCAAGACGGTTGCAACAGTTATAGCCTCTTGATTCGGAATTGCGTAAGCTTCGGGCCATTTGCTGAAGTAATCGCTGACAACCAATATGTATGTATTTCTCTTTACTTCTATTATAATATTGGCTCTTATCTAAATCAAATCCACTTCCATCCGGAAGAGATAAATCATCGATATTTTCTAGTTGACACAAAGCTGGTGCTTCATACACCAATTTCGTAATTATAAACAATAACAACATCTTCATACTGAGTCTGTGTCTTCTTAGTTGTGCGCGTTGCAAGCGTCTCTACAGGCGTTGGCGGTACTATAAGTATGTTCTCATCGTTTGTAAGATGACCTTGAAGATGTAAGATAATTTGATTGTAAAAAATACTACTCAAAATTACTTCCCTGGTCAGAGTGTAGTTCTTGTGGAACACCAAATCAAGTTACCCAATTTTCCATCAAGACGGTTGCAACAATTATAGCTTCTTGATTCGGAATTGCGTAAGCTTCGGGCCATTTGCTGAAGTAATCGCTGACAACCAATATGTATTTATTTCTCTTTACTTATATTATAATATTAGCTTTTATCGAAATCACATCCAGTTCCATCCGGAAGAGATAAATCATCGATATTTTCTAGTTCACACAAAGCTGGTACTTCATACACCAATTTCGTAATTATAAACAATAACAACATCTTCATACTGAGTCTGTGTCTTCTTAGTTGTGCGCGTTGCAAGCGTCTCTACAGGCGTTGGCGGTACTATAAGTATGTTCTCATCGTTTGTAAGATGGCGTTGAAGATGTAAGATGACTTGATTGTAAAAAAAAACTACTCAAATTACTTCCTTGGTCAGATGGAACCAGCTGGAAATGGACCAGCCACATCAATGGCGATCCTCTCAAAGGGTGCTCCGACGTTATACTGTTGAAACTTTCCTCTCGACCAATTTCGCAAATATAAACAATAACAACATCTTCATACTGAGTCTGTGTCTTCTTAGTTGCGCACGACGCAAGAGTCTCTACAGGCGTTGGCGGTACTATCAGTATGTTCTCATCGTTTGTAAGATGACGTTGAAGATGTAAGATGAATTGATTGTAAAAAATACTACTCAAAATTACTTCCCTGGTCAGAGTGTAGCTCTTGTGGAACACCAAATCAAGTTACCCAATTTTCCAACAAGACGGTTGCAACAATTATAGCCTCTTGATTCGGAATTGCGTAAGCTTCGGGCCATTTGCTGAAGTAATCGCTGACAACCAATATGTATTTATTTCTCTTTACTTGTATTATAATATTGGCTTTTATCGAAATCACATCCAGTTCCATCCGGAAGAGATAAATCATCGATATTTTCTAGTTCACACAAAGCTGGTACTTCATACACCAATTTCGTAATTATAAACAATAACAACATCTTCATACTGAGTCTGTGTCTTCTTAGTTGTGCGCGTTGCAAGCGTCTCTACAGGCGTTGGCGGTACTATAAGTATGTTCTTATCGTTTGTAAGATGGCGTCGAAGATGTAAGATGATTTGATTGTAAAAAAAATACTACTCAAAATTACTTCCTTGGTCAGAGTGTAGCTCTTGTGGAACACCAAATCAAGTTACCCAATTTTCCATCAAGACGGTTGCAACAATTATAGCCTCTTGATTCGGAGTTGCGTAAGCTTCGGGCCATTTGCTGAAGTAATCGCTGACAACCAATATGTATTTATTTCTCTTTACTTGTATTATAATATTGGCTTTTATCGAAATCACATCCAGTTCCATCCGGAAGAGATAAATCATCGATATTTGCTAGTTGACACAAAACTGGTGCTTCATACACCAATTTCGTTAATATAAACAATAACAACATCTTCATACTGAGTCTGTGTCTTCTTAGTTGCGCGCGATGCAAGCATCTCTACAGGCGTTGGCGGTACTATAAGTATGTTCTCATCGTTTGTGAGATGACGTTGAAGATGTAAGATGATTTGATTGTAAACAAATACTACCAAAATTACTTCCCTGATCAGAGTGTAGCTCTTGTGGAACACCAAATCTAGTTACCCAATTTTCCATCAAGACGGTTGCAACAGTTATAGCCTCTTGATTCGGAATTGCGTAAGCTTCGGGCCATTTGCTGAAGTAATCGCTGACAACCAATATGTATGTATTTCTCTTTACTTCTATTATAATATTGGCTCTTATCTAAATCAAATCCACTTCCATCCGGAAGAGATAAATCATCGATATTTTCTAGTTGACACAAAGCTGGTGCTTCATACACCAATTTCGTAATTATAAACAATAACAACATCTTCATACTGAGTCTGTGTCTTCTTAGTTGTGCGCGTTGCAAGCGTCTCTACAGGCGTTGGCGGTACTATAAGTATGTTCTCATCGTTTGTAAGATGACCTTGAAGATGTAAGATAATTTGATTGTAAAAAATACTACTCAAAATTACTTCCCTGGTCAGAGTGTAGTTCTTGTGGAACACCAAATCAAGTTACCCAATTTTCCATCAAGACGGTTGCAACAATTATAGCCTCTTGATTCGGAATTGCGTAAGCTTCGGGCCATTTGCTGAAGTAATCGCTGACAACCAATATGTATTTATTTCTCTTTACTTGTATTATAATATTGGCTTTTATCGAAATCACATCCAGTTCCATCCGGAAGAGATAAATCATCGATATTTTCTAGTTCACACAAAGCTGGTACTTCATACACCAATTTCGTAATTATAAACAATAACAACATCTTCATACTGAGTCTGTGTATTCTTAGTTGTGCGCGTTGCAAGCGTCTCTACAGGCGTTGGCGGTACTATAAGTATGTTCTCATCGTTTGTAAGATGGCGTTGAAGATGTAAGATGATTTGATTGTAAAAAAAACTACTCAAATTACTTCCTTGGTCAGATGGAACCAGCTGGAAATGGACCAGCCACATCAATGGCGATCCTCTCAAAGGGTGCTCCGACGTTATACTGTTGAAACTTTCCTCTCGACCAATTTCGCAAATATAAACAATAACAACATCTTCATACTGAGTCTGTGTCTTCTTAGTTGCGCACGACGCAAGAGTCTCTACAGGCGTTGGCGGTACTATCAGTATGTTCTCATCGTTTGTAAGATGACGTTGAAGATGTAAGATGAATTGATTGTAAAAAATACTACTCAAAATTACTTCCCTGGTCAGAGTGTAGCTCTTGTCGAACACCAAATCAAGTTACCCAATTTTACAACAAGACGGTTGCAACAATTATAGCCTCTTGATTCGGAATTGCGTAAGCTTCGGGCCATTTGCTGAAGTAATCGCTGACAACCAATATGTATTTATTTCTCTTTACTTGTATTATAATATTGGCTTTTATCTAAATCACATCCAGTTCCATCCGGAGGAGATAAATCATCGATATTTTCTAGTTGACACAAAGCTGGTACTTCATACACCAATTTCGTAATTATAAACAATAACAACATCTTCATACTGAGTCTGTGTCTTCTTAGTTGTGCGCGTTGCAAGCGTCTCTACAGGCGTTGGCGGTACTATAAGTATGTTCTCATCGTTTGTAAGATGACGTTGAAGACGTAAGATGATTTGATTGTAAAAAAATACTACTCAAAATTACTTCCTTGGTCAGAGTGTAGCTCTTGTGGAACACCAAATCAAGTTACCCAATTTTCCAACAAGACGGTTGCAACAATTATAGCCTCTTGATTCGGAATTGCGTAAGCTTCGGGCCATTTGCTGAAGTAATCGCTGACAACCAATATGTATTTATTTCTCTTTACTTGTATTATAATATTGGCTTTTATCTAAATCACATCCAGTTCCATCCGGAAGAGATAAATCATCGATATTTTCTAGTTGACACAAAACTGGTACTTCATACACCAATTTCGTAATTATAAACAATAACAACATCTTCATACTGAGTCTGTGTCTTCTTAGTTGTGCGCGTTGCAAGCGTCTCTACAGGCGTTGGCGGTACTATAAGTATGTTCTCATCGTTTGTAAGATGACGTTGAAGACGTAAGATGATTTGATTGTAAAAAATACTACTCAAAATTACTTCCTTGGTCAGAGTGTAGCTCTTGTGGAACACCAAATCAAGTTACCCAATTTTCCATCAAGACGGTTGCAACAATTATAGCCTCTTGATTCGTAATTGCGTAAGCTTCGGGCCATTTGCTGAAGTAATCGCTGACAACCAATATGTATTTATTTCCATCGTTTGTTAAAGGAAATGGACCAGCTACATCAATGGCGATCCTCTCAAAGGGTGTTCCGACGATATACTGTTGAAACTTTCCTCTCGACCAATTTCGTAAATATAAACAACAACAACATCTTCATACTGAGTCTGTGTCTTCTTAGTTGCGCGCGACGCAAGAGTCTCTACATGCGTTGGCGGTACTATAAGTATGTTCTCATCGTTTGTAAGATGACCTTGAAGATGTAAGATGATTTGATTGTAAAAAAATACTACTCAAAATTACTTCCCTGGTCAGAGTGTAGCTATTGTGGAACACCAAATCAATTTACCCAATTTTCCAACAAGACGGTTGCAACAATTATAGCCTCTTGATTCGGAATTGTGTAAGCTTCGGGCCATTTGCTGAAGTAATCGCTGACAACCAATATGTATTTATTTCTCTTTACTTGTATTATAAATATTGGCTTTTATCTAAATCAAATCCACTTCCATCCGGAGAGATAAATCATCGATATTTTCTAGTGGACACAAAGCTGGTACTTCATACACCAATTTCGTAATTATAAACAATAACAACATCTTCATATTGAGTATGTGTCTTCTTAGTTGTGCGCGTTGCAAGCGTCTCTACAGGCGTTGGCGGTACTATAAGTATGTTGTCGTCGTTTGTAAGATGACGTTGAAGATGTACTCAGTAGAAACGATCCCGGGTCTTAGCGAGTGTTTTATTCACTCCAAAATGAGCGCCAGCAGAGCCGTCATGTAGTTCCTCTAAAACCATCTTTACTTTAACACGGGGTACGACTAGCTGCATGGTAAAAGTAAAAAGTAAAGTAAAGTAATCTTTATTCAGAGAAATAAACAAATATACATATTTGCTATGCAACAAAGGGCATAAACTGATAATAATACTGGTAATAACAACAATAACAATGGCAATGAACAATCAGGAATAAAGAAGTGAGTAATAAGTCACTTAATTGAAGATTCAATTGAACGTGGCATTCGAATACAAATACAGATTATCGAGCACAATTGCAATGATGAAAGCAACGGGAATAAAGGAAAATTAAATATATATTTATATAGTAAGTAATAAAACTCGCACTGGCAAAAATGAAAGCGAAATAACACTCATCATTGAGTGTTCGGTTGAATTACCAAAAGTAAAAAAATACAACTCAAGAAAAAACACTCTCTTTGCTGTAGCCTTGGTTGCCCTATAAAGGACACACCTGAGCCCATTCCTGGTATAGTGATCGCGGGATGCAATGCTAATCAATTCAGGGTTTTTGGACGTTAAATGTAAAATGGACACAAAGTAGAGATGCTTCAGGGGCAAAAGAGCCGACTCGCGAAATAGCAGGTCGGTGACTAACTTCCCATCCGGGCTCTCCCATGCTCTTTTTAAAAGGCCTCATTCTACTTGCAAAGAGGCCCACTGAGTCCACAAAGCTTTATAGTTCGAAGACTTTGCTGAAATGTCTTCTCATCTGGGTCTTTGCCCACCTGTTTCCTTCGCCAGTAAAAGAGGTGCAATGTCGATGTCCTCTTCTCGGTCTCTATGGAGTCGTGCCATTGTCCATTCTGGGTACTCGCCAAAAACCGTTTGCCGAAGGGAGAAGTTTTCTTGTTGTTGATAAATCCGATTACAGTGCTTGCAGTTTGAGCACGGTCTTCTGGACAAAGCGTCAGCGTTATTATGGAGTGTTCCAACCCTGTGCTTGACCTTGTAGTGGTACTGTTGTAGCTTCTCTAGCCATGGCGCCAGTTGTCCTTCCGGATTCTTCATCTATAACAGCCACGAAGGTGGTGAGTGGTCCGTCCTGATTAGGAAATACCTCCCATACAGATAATTATGGAAGTGGCCTACGGCTTTCATTATGGCTAAAAACTCCTTTCTCGTGCCACAATAATTACGCTCTGGCTTACTATGGGTCTTACTAAAATATTCTCACACCTTCTCTTCTCCATCCTGGATTTTCGACAAAACGGCAGTAACTCCTGAGTTACTGGCATCAGTATCTAAAATAAACATGCCTTTCTCCCTACGATGAGACAATATTGGAGACGAACATAACGCAGCTTTAAGCTACCGCGGAGAAGCTAGCCAGAAAAGATATCCATAACTTTTTTTATCGATTTTTTTAATGAAACATATACCAAACGATAGAGCTATTCAAGTAGTATACGCCATAGTTTTTCACCGAAAATTTATCAAACGGTTTTGCCTCAAATTTTATTTAATTAAGAGAGCGTTATCTAATAAGAGCGCCCGACGTTTTTATAAACAATTGCAACTTACTCCGTCCACCGACATCACAGAGAATCGACGTCAGTCAATTCGTAAAGTACATGAAATTCTGCATCCGACGACGGTATTAACAGGATACTACCCTTAAGACATCCTGCCTTAATGCGTCTGTAAAATGAGAAATTGCTACGCAATTCGCCAGGTGAATGCTATAAATATTTACAACTTTTACAAATATTGTTGCATAACTTTCTATCATACATCAAATTGTAGGTAATAAGAAGGGATAGCCACCCTCGAACGCTCGGAGTTTTGCACCATTGCTAACAACCCCTAAATGCCGATAGTATGTAACCACCCATATAGTAAAAATTTGCGGGCAGCCAGTGATAAATGTTTATAACTTTCACAAATATTGTTGCTTCGCTTTCTCTCATACGTCAAACTGTAGGTAGTTGCAAGGGCTAGCCAGCCTCGAACGATCGGAGTTTTGCACCATTGCTAACAACCCCTAAATGGCGATAGCATGTAACCACCCATATTATAATAATAATAATAATAATAAATGCTTTTATTGGTATATCATAAACGGAACATAAAATATACAATTTGCAAAAATGTTACATGGTGAACCAAAAGGTACAGTATCAGGCGCGGTGCCTGAAAAAGTCGCCGGCAGCCAGAGATAATTGTTTATAACTTTTACAAATATTATTGCATAGCTTTCTTTCATACATCATAATTCATAATTAGAAGGACTAGCCATCCTCGCACACTCGAAGTTTTGCACTGTTGCTAACAACCCCTAAATGGCGATAGTATGTAACCACCCATATAATAAAAATTCGCCGGTAGCCTGTGGGGTCGTTAGTCCACATAAAATACTTGCCCGTCCTTGACAGTCGGGGTAACATTCCAAAATATCGAAGGTTGTATCACGTCGGGGTCACCAATTAATCAATGTCCACATAAATAGACAGGAATAAGGAAAACACGTCTAACTTTAAGCCCGTTTGCACCGTATTTGCTAAGCCAGACCTAATTGTAAGAATGACTTAAACCTAAGTCGAGCTTAAGTCGGCGTTCATTTGCACCGCATATGTGTAGGACATTCCTATCTTATGTTATGCATAACTTGGCAACAAGGTAAAATTCTAGTAGTGTTGAGAGATGTTGGTACCAATCTGAGTAGTATTCTGTCAATTGTGAAGTTTACAGTCATATTTTTCCACTAGAATATTTTGGCGGTAAATTTGAAATACTTTGATAATGGCAACAAATACTGCAGTTGTTAGCAATAGACAAAACTTTACGGTTAAATTATAACAATTTATTTTCCTTTTGTAAGAATAGCTAATAATTATGCTAATAAGTAGTGATAGCAAGCCGATTCGGGAACCTCCTCCGTGACCTTGACCACACCTCCACCCAAGGTCAAGGTCACGGAGGAGGTTCCCGAATCGGCTTGATGGTGAAAATTGGGAGGACTCCTCATTTTAATTTTAGACGACCTTATCTAATCAGGAGATCGAATTGGAGGAGGTGAATGACTGGTCCAGGTTAATGAGGAGGTTTTATGACTTGGTAACAATTGATGGTGGGATTTGTGTATAAAAGGTAGTGTGGGAAATGTTGTGCATACAGTGTAAAAGCGGCAGAGAAATAGTGAAATAGTGACGCATTGAAGAAGTGAGGTTTGTAAGTTTGAAGAAACGTAATATCAATTGAAATCATTATTTTAGTGTCAACAACACCAACACAAAATGTAGGACCGGGTGGTGGAGTATGTGATGCCCCAAAGAAAATAAGGAGAAAACGTGCTCCACATGTGCAATCTACGAAGTTATTACCATTGTTTAATAGTGAGTGCACAACACTAAACCCATTAGATCTTAGCATGGCTGCAACACAATTATCGAAACCCGTTAATGGTGTGAATGTGCAACCCACACCTTCTACTGATGGATCTGTGCTGCAGAACATGATGCAAGAAGTGACCGTATATGACTTTAATGATCAAAATCATGGAATGCAAAAACCATTAATATGTCAACATGTGTACTCTTTGAACAAGAGTAACAGCAAATTTTTAGCTGTAGGCTTGAAAATGGAATCTGGTTTAGATCCAGCAGTGCGTATATTTGGGAAGGCAAGACAAAATGTAACATTTACCGCGGATCAGTGGAACGAATTTGTGAAACAGGAACATGTAATTACCCAACATTTAATGAACATGCAAACCCAGGAAGTGTGTCCGGCAATGCAAAATATGGGTTTTAGAATAAACTGTGAATGGTTTGAAAACTATACCAAAGTGTTGAAAATTTGTCGCGGTGAAGAATGGTTGTATTTATCATGTGAAGGACTCAAGGAAATGTGGCAATATAAGGAAATAATTCATACTCGTTTAACATACTTAAAAGCTCTGAACATGGGCAGTTATTATAATCAGATTTTGGGAAGAGCCGCTTATATGGAAGGTGATATACTGACCAATGTGTTGACAGCAATGAATGGTGAATCACAATAATAATGATTGTAGTACATGTAATGTAATGTAGTGTTAATGTATGTATTAATAAATTAGTTATAATAAATTTTTGCGTTAACGTAAAATGTGTTTTATTTAAAAACGTAACAGAACATTTGTGGGAAGCGTGTCGAGTGAAAAAATGTGGGGATAGATTTTATCATTTATATAGCTACGATTGTGGGGAACGTGACAGTCTACGTAAACCTTTCGTGAGAAATTTGTAGTATTAAATGATGATTGCGGTAGCAAAACCGACTAGTCATCACGGGAAAGCAAAAAGAGCAGGTCGAGGATTGATCAATAAGTTAATAAATAAGCTTCCATTCGAACTGCACATACCCGGATATAATTTTTGCGGACCAGGAACGAAACTTCAGCAAAGATTAGCGAAAGGTCACACCGGTGTGAATAGGTTAGACGAAGCTTGCAAGGAACACGATATTTCATATTCCCAAAGTGACGATTTAAGCCATAGACACAAAGCTGACCACCAATTGTATGAAAAAGCAGTTGAACGTATAAAAAGTGGAAACGCAGGATTTGGATAAAAGTTGGCAGCTTCAACTATTGCCGCAATAATGAAAGGAAAAACAAAGTTGGGATTGGGAAATTCGAAAAGAAAGAAAGGGTTGAAAAAGATGAAAATGAGAGGAGGTGCGCTAAGTTTTACGCAAGCTATGAAGACAGCTAGAAAAGCTATCTCCCGCGGAGGTAAGAACAGAAGTTTATTAGCAAATGTAAACATCGCATATTCAAAACTAAGGAAGAAAAAAATTACTCCCCCGAGAAGTAGGATAATTCCAATTCCAAAAACTGGAGGGTTTCTCCCCTTAATACCATTGTTCGCAGCTTTGGGAGCGTTAGGTTCATTAGGAGGCGGAGCTGCAGCAATAGCAAAAACTGTTAATGAAGCGAAAGCCGCTCGTGAACAGATGGAGGAAGCTAAGAGGCATAATCGCGCGTTAGAAGCACAAAAAATGACGGGAAGTGGTTATTATTTGAAACCGTACAAAGCCGGATGCGGACTGTATTTATCATCACATTAAAAAAACTGATTAAATCCCTTCCTCATCAACCGCTAACCAACGTTCAGTTACTGAAGTATGTTAAGGATCTGAAAATACCGAATTTTAGAGGTGTTTTTATGAAGGATAAGTTACCGAAACGCATTCACCATGCCGAAAGCGGATCATTAATCTGGACGATGATGATGGTAAAGGAACTCATTGGACGAGTTACGTGAAGGAAGGTGATCATATCTCATATTTCGATAGTTTTGGCGATTTGCAACCTCCCATAGAAGTGCAAAGTTATCTATTGTCCGGAGGTGGAAGAGTAATTGATTATAACTATAATCGATATCAGAAAAGTAATTCATATAATTGTGGTCATTTATGTTTAAAGTTTTTGATAAGTAGATATGCATAGTTATTACTGTTATAGTAGATGTGTGGTTGGTGAATTGCAAACATGGTGGCACATTCTTATACGTTCACGTTAACCGGTCCAAGTTCGGAATTAGGTTGTAATGTGTATCCTCCAATAAATTTGAAGGAGGATGTAGAGTATGAGTTAGCATTGTTAAATTTTGACGCGTATAATTCAATTGCTAACGTGACGGAAGATAATAATGTATTGCAGTATGGTGATAAGAAAGAGAAAATTGAAATTCCTACCGGAGCATATGATGTAGATGATCTCGCAGAGCAAATCACAAGTGAACTGAATAATAAATCAATAAAGATACGCGTTCGCGGAAATCCTAATACTCAAAAAGTTGTCATTAAATGTGCCGAAGATATACACTTTGATGAAGATCGATCGATCGGTAAATTGTTAGGATTTACAAGGAAGAAACTTGTAAAGAATGTGAATCATATTAGTGAAAATCGAGTAAATATTAACCCTGTAAATGCACTACAGATCTATTGTAATTTGGTAAGCGGCTCATACAACAACGGGCGACAAGTTCACGTGTTACACCATTTTTTCCCAAACGTTCCAGCCGGATTTAAAATAATAGAAAGTCCACAACCACCGATTTATTTACCAGTACTCATCGAAGATATCACAAGTATAGTCGTAAAGGTTTTGGATCAGCACGGAAAGGTTGTAAAGTTTGGTGAAAAAGAAGAAATAACAATTCGTATACATCTACAGGAAGTGAAAGGGTGAAATGATGATAGGTGTACGACGACAACGAAAGCGGAGAAATGGTACCAACATATTGCAAGTTATAAATTCTAAATCGGGAAGTAAATATAAATGGAAAGCGTTAGCAAATACAAGCGACAGTAGTTGTGGAACTGTGAAGACAATAACAGTTGCGAATATAAATGGAGTGCAAGTAGATTCTGTACGATATGTAGGTCTTTCATCTTTAATGAAGGGATATTTTTCGTACACTCCAAATGATATGGTTAGGTTGAGAAATGCAGGCTGGAATATTGATGATGACCATACAAGCGACATTGTGGATAGCATGGGAAATTTTAGCGTTTGCGTACCATTAAGGTCGTTATTAGGGTTTGCAGAAGATTATAGAAAGGTCATACTAAATGCTAGGCAGGAACGATGATACCGACGCCGTTGTCGAAACGGTTGTACCAAGCGTGAATAAGGATGAGAAGGTGCACATAACAATAGAAAAAATTGTGTGGCGAGTTCCCCACGTCAATGTGGGTTTAAGAGATCAAATACTATTCGATAAGATATCTACTAAAAATACCGACATTCAATTACCTTTTAGAAGCTGGGAAATGCATGAATATCCATCTCTTCCAGAAACTACGAAACATTCGTGGGCTGTCAAAACTGCTCCACAAACTGAAACTCCCAGATTTATCATTATAGGTTTCCAAACCAATCGAAAAGGACAAATGAAAAAGAATATGGCTAAATTTGATAATGTAGACTTAACAAATTTAACTGTATTTTTAAATGGAGAACGATTTCCATACGATAACTTAAATATCGATTATAAAAATAATCATTACGCAATATATGAAATGTATGCTCGTTTTCAAGAACGTTATTATGGTGGAGTAGATAGTGAACCTGCGTTTAAACCTGCTCAGTTTAAAGAGAACATAGCGTTAGTAGGAATAGATTGCACACATCAAAAGGATGCTGTGCATAAGAGCGGCGTGGAAATAAGGATTGAATTTACAACACGCGAAAACGTACCGAAAGACACAGCGGCGTATTGTCTAATTCTGCACAATCGCGCATTCCAGTATTCTCCATTATTTAAGTATGTTAGGCAACTGGTTTAAGGTGTAAACCCATGCTTATAAGGAATTCGCAATGATAAAATTACTTAGTCATTAGCGGAAGTTGTTACCATGAAGTACGTAATCATCGACATTCAAGGTTTTCGGACGGGCGGTACGTTCATACCGAAGGAATTAGCAGCAGTAAGTTACGACTGGAAGACGAGCCACTTCATATTCAAACCCCCCGCACCATTACAAATTCTATCTTCGAGGGATCAACGAACCGCGAAATGGTTATCGGAATTTCATCATTGCATCAATTGGACCGCAGGATATATTTCAGCAAGTAAAATAGGTAGCATAATCGGTGAACTATCAAAGAAGTATGAAAAAATTTACGTGCGGGGTGAAGAGAAATCCAAGTACATACAGAAATTTGTTTCAAATAAAAGCATGGTGGAAACGTTGGATAATTCAAATAGCCGCAGAATAGAAAGACAAGTTCCAATGTGTTCATTTCACGAAAAGGATGTTTGCATTTGCGCAAACAATAATGTGTATTCAATGAAAATAGATTGTGATGCCATAGTACATGACGAACAAGTGTTTTGTTAAATGAAAAATATTTTTTAATAAATAATATGATAGTAAGATTGTTTCATTAACACTAACGATTCTCCCTCCTCTCCCCTCTACCGAAATCCCCAACCTCCTACATTTAATGCGATTGCTGAAGTATTAAATGGTGAAGGTGAATTGAAGTAAGTCACTAAAGGTAGAAACTGTTTCGCGTGAGGAACATGTGACGATGTCAGTAATGAAATGGATTTTAAGTTATCTGCTCAAACTTGGAATTGCGAACTATGTGGTGAATAAAAGTGCGGAAGTATTGGAAATGTATGAAAGTCACGGATCTTTTATACCTCTATCAAAAGAAGATTTTAACTACATTCCATTACCATTTATAAGAAGTAGAGTTTATTGTTATGAATTGGTGCAAATATGGGATAAGCTACCAAAGCGCTATCAGAAGAACGAAAGTTTGCGAAGAAAACTTCCGTATTACGATGAGAATTATCCAAATCACCATTGCGTTGGAATTGATACTTGGGGTTAAAGAAGGAAGCAGTAAAAACATGAATATTGAATAATGTGATTATTGTACTTTTGTAATATTCCTCAATAAACTGACTTGTAAAGAAAGTCTTGTATTTGTAAAAATCCTTTTCATGTTCTAGTGGTTTTTGGGGGGCTCAATGTCATTATCATTGGTCTTCTTCAACCCCAGCCTCAGGTGTCTAACAAGCCCACTTCGGACAATCCGCATTGTTGAGGAAGGTTCTGAAATTGACCTTAAAGGTGAAGCTGCGTGCATGCAAAAGTGGCCGGTTTGGCCGACTTCGAGTGACCTTGAAGGTGAAAAAAATGAAGGTAAAATTTTTCGAGTAACCTTGAACCCGAAAAAAAATCGCTTTGTTCGAGCACGGCCGCGGTAGCGGCGGAAGGCACGGGTCGACACAACCGTGGCGCCCGTGGACCGCCCCGGACCGTGCCGCGGGCGGTCCGGGCGCACGCACCGCTTGCGGTTTTATAAATGTCCGGTCCGGGCGGGCGCAGCGCAGCGTCTCCAGCAGAGCTGCACGTATCTCCTTGAGCAGTGCGCTGCGATTTTTTTTTCGGGTTCGAGGTCACTCGAAAAATTTGACCTTCATTTTTTTCACCTTCAAGGTCACTCGAAGTCGGCCAAACCGGCCACTTTTGCATGCACGCAGCTTCACCTTTAAGGTCAATTTCAGAACCTTCCTCAACAATGCGGATTGTCCGAAGTGGGCTTGTTAGACACCTGAGGCTGGGGTTGAAGAAGACCAATGATAATGAGATTGTACCTTCCCCCCTCTCCCAAACCACGTGACCCCCCACCGATCCCAAACCATGTGACCCCCCCCTCTCCCAAACCACGTGACCCCCCACCGATCCCAAACCACGTGACCCCCCACCACTCTCAAACCACATGACCCCTCCACCAGTCTCCCACCCACTTCCTTTCACCACTGAGTAGATATAAATTGAGGAGCATCATCAATGCCTTCAGTACTTCCAGCACCTCCTCAACAAACAACAACAAGCAACAACTAACGGTAAGTTCTACTATTACTATTATTATCAGCTTCTTAGAATTTTTTTTTGCTTTCCTTAGCCATGCCTTTTATCACATCACATCACTTAACGATGAACAGCCAGGAGGCTGTAGACTTTTATAATGCGAAGCCAACCGCACCTATGCCATCATCCGATGAGACGTTTCCACCTCAACTGCAGCCGACCGAGCAGGTGATGGTTCCGCATTACCCGGAATTATTGCAACCTCAACTGCAGCCGACCGAGCAGGTGATGGTTCCGCATCATCCGGAATTATTGCAAAGACCCTCCCCAATGAACATTGGCCGCAGTGAACTGCTTAGACAGCTGAGGCTGTCAATGAAGAAGGTCGATGATGATGATCTGGAGCTGGATGAGCCATTGATGCTTTCGTCAACCGCACATCAGGCGAAAAAGGCAAAGCATCAATATCGAAAGAATGCTAAGAATGCTTCCAATCTTCCTTCCGAAGGTTCGGTTGTTTCGGTTGCAGAGGAACCGCAGACTTACGAGGCGCCAACATTGGTTGCACCGGCTACACCTGTATCGGTTGCCGGATCGAGTCCACCAATGGTTGTGAGCCCACATGTTGAGGGTTCGTCGGAAGTTGGGCTGGTAAAAACTCTAAATATATTAGAGAACAAGCTTTTGCAGCCTTCCTTCGACGTCCGACCCAGTACTTCAAGCGCCGTCGGAACTGGATCGGAAACATCAACCTCAACAATCATTAGACGGTGCACACCTCCCTCTACTGCGCTGCAGCACGCCTCTACACTCAACGCCGACGTATGGCATCGACCACATATGCAGCAATGCATAGCCGGTATGAAAGCGGATTTCCTGGGAAGGAATGAAGCCTCATACCGGCATGTAGTGTCATTAATGGAGTCGAATATACGCAGTTACAACTCGTTTCTGCTATATTTGAAACATTTGAAAGATGCAGAGGTCGCGGCTTCGTTCAACTGCTGTCTGCGAGATCTAGATGATCTCATACACACAGTTAAACGGGATTGTAATGCCATACGTACTGTGTTAGAGAATGTAGTGCAACTGTTAACAAATAAGCATCAATAAATGTTTTACATTCTTTTCTACTATTTTTTTTATAAAAGATTACCCTTACCCTCCATATTATCATTCCACTTGCATCGTAAGAACGAAACCTTACACATTTAGTGATATGAAGGTTGTTACACATAAAGTCGCATTGCCAGTGCAAAATTTTGATGAAAAATGTGATTTGAGAACATTTCAACGACATAGTGACCTCTTTGGGGGTTTCTGCAAGCGAGCAATCATCGTTGGCGCTTCGGGAACGGGAAAAACAAACATCTTGCTGACACTACTGACGCATCCCAATGGATTACGTTTTCAAAACGTTTACCTCTGCTCCAAATCGCTAAATCAATCGAAGTATGAATATTTACGTTCTTTAATGAAACCAATGCCTGAATTCTTTTATTATGAATGCTCCGATGTAGATGATATGGTTACACCTTGTACAGTAAAAGAATATTCCGTTGTCATCTTCGATGATGTTCAATGTACACTGCAAAATGTTATAAAGGAATATTTTTCCTTCGGACGACATAAGAACGTTGATTGTTTTTATTTATGTCAATCTTACGCTGCAATTCCAAAGCATTTGTTGAGGGACAATTGTAATCTCATTATAGCTTTCCGTCAAGATGTTACGAATTTGAAACACATTTTTGATAATCACGTTGGCGCAGATGTGACTTTTGATAAATTTCAGGATATCTGTCGCCAATATTGGACTGATACTTATGGTTTCCTAGTAGTTGACCTTGACTGTGCAAAAAACAACGGTCGGTATCGTAAAGGATTTGACACATATATACAACTCTAATACCGATATTGGACAGTTGAAATTAAATTGTAATTCATTCAACATGGATAAGGAACTTACTAAAAAATTATTACGCACCCGTGAAGTATTACGTAATAAGCTTCGATTGTTGAAGGCTGAAATTGCAACATCCAGGCAAAGTGCTGAGACAGCTTATACACCAATAACAGAACCTTTGAAAGCTATTGCAGAACGGTTACAAACGGTTCAAATCATGCCAAAACTGGAGCAATCATACGGAGAAGATGAGTCATTTACGAATTCTAAAAAAAAGGAAAACGTCTAAATATGACTCATATGAAGCAGATGAGTCATTTATACTACATGATAAACCAAAGCCAAAATTCTCTAAATTTCAATCACTAACTGATTCTTCAACCCCAATACAATCGCAGCGAAAAAAGACACCTACATTTCTGAAACTTGAAGAAATTGGATCTCTGTCAACTGGAACTGAAACGGAGGCGCAGCAAACGGATGTGCCCTCTGATAATGACATAGAAGAAGTTGAAGATGATGACAGCTTCGATTTAGATGAATTGAGTCGTGATGCTTCACAACGTCTTCAAGAAACCAAGAAAAGGTTATCCGAAAATATGCAACAACCACAGGTACAAGCAGTCTTACAACAATTTCATCGATTACCTCGCGCTTACATTGAAGAGTATAATACAGATGTTGAGGATATATTCGACAAAAAGTACGGAGTACGAGAAGTTGAAGGTGATCTTTACATAGGAAGTAGCAAAGTTGAGTTTCTTGGTCGTAACCTAAGCGTTGCCGGTTTTGAATACAAAGGAACTCCAGGATTGTATGAATTAGTGTTTAAGAAAAAGCCAGGAAAGTTTACACCTCAAGATGTTCGTCAGTACAGAGATATATTAGGACGAACACATGCTGCTAGATTGCACTATAATCCGGAATTACAAATATCTGCCAACAAAGGGTATAAGTACGTGAATATTATCAAACCTACATTAGCAGGTAGAGCGCCAAATGTGTGGTGGGCTAAATCGTGGAAAACTGGTTCGGGTTATATTCAGAAACAGTTCAATCCAAATACAAAGTTGCAATTGCAATATTGGGACAATCCGTACGAACTTGTCAATCGCTTACGTCTCTTACTAGCTTCTGAATCGGCTGGTCACAACGGACATAAAAATGAAATTATTTCAATTTTTGAAGAATTAAAAGAAGCGAACATTATATATTGAGTATACCACATTCATTTATAAAGCTGCACATATTCCGCTGACCTTCATTTCTAATATATCTGTTCTATCATATCAACAACCATGACCATTGATCGTTTGGGAAGACACTTGATTCATAAGAAATACATTGCAAAACACAGAGCTTTACGCGTTAAACAAAAAAGTGATTACGTTATTACATTTTTTGGAGATGGCACGCTTTCATCCACAGATGAATTAATAATTCACAACAAGGGTTTCAAGGATTATTATCGAAATACTGTATACCAAGGAACAATAAAACTTGTGAACGTTCCTTCAACCATGACACTCATCATCAACGGTGTTACAGCTATAGATCCTATCGGATATAAAATTAAGCCTGGTGACTCGTTTGCCATCAAATATATTTCAAAACGTACAAGACCTAAAGAATCCTACTTTGTTGAAATATTACTATCCAACGATGAGTTCAGTTAAAAGGGATTTGATTAATGAAATTCACGCTCCTGTACGAAGAAATTTTCCAAGACGAAGAGTTATTATCAAAGGACTAAAGGATCTTTTTCAAGAGGACTTGGTCGAAATGATCCCATATTCAACAGAAAACAAAGGATATAAGTATATATTAGTGGTTATTAATACATTTTCCAAATATGCATGGGCTAAACCTTTAAAAACAAAAACTGGTTACGAAGTTTCAAAACAGATGAACAAGATATTTCTCGAAAGGAGACAGAATATACCGAAGAATCTTCAAACCGATATGGGGAAAGAATTCTATAGTGCAGCATTCCAAAACTTAATGAAGCGTTATGGAATAAACCATTACAGTACATACTCCATTCTGAAAAGTTCAATCGTTGAAAGGTTGAATCGAACGTTGAAGGAAAAGATGTGGAAAGAGTTTTCCATGCAGGGCAATTATCGCTGGTTGAATTTACTACCGGAAATAGTAACATCCTATAACAATACTGTTCATAGTACAACGGGATTTAAACCGGTTAAAGTGAATCAGAAAAATGCTAAAAATATTCTCAACACTGTATATAATTCCTTCAAAGTTATGGATCCCAAACCTGCAAAGTTTAAGGTTGGTGACTACGTTCGCATCAGTAAACATCGACAGGCCTTTGCCAAAAACTATACACCGAACTGGTTTAATGAAATTTTTACCATCTCTAGAATACAAAATACATTTCCGCGAACTTACATAATCAAAGATTCAGAGGTAGAAATATTAGGAGGTTTTTATGACTATGAATTGCAGAAGGTTCGACATCCAGTTTTCTTGGTTGAAAAGGTTATTAAACGTAAAGGAAACAAGGTCCTCGTTAAATGGATGGGTCTCAGCGATGCGCATAATTCCTGGATAGCAAAAAACAATGTATTGTAAACTATGATTGTACATGGTAAAGTTAATAAAAACACTTTTTTTCATTTAGAACGTTTTTTATTTTCTAATTGTTTACACAAGTTTATAAGAAATTAGTTATTTTCATAGAACATAGCTACTAATTCATCTAACACTACATTTGCCTCGTCATTTTGGATTTTATAGTGCCCCCATGCCAATGTATTACAATTGTCATCTAGAATGTACCGTCTTTTGTCTTTTGTATCATCTTTCGCTGACAACGCAATTTTGTTCTTCAATTCTGTATACATTGTATGTAAGTGTGACCGGAATACATACATTTTCTTAAGTATCTGCCCCCCCTCGTTCACAATCCGCTTATAGTCGTTAACAGTTAAGTGTTTGTCTATAACGTATTTTTTAACTCCTTTAGCTTTTTAACATCTTCAGCAACATTTACATCGCTTCCTGCAACTTGTATGCAGTAAGCTTTAGCACCTGTACCGTAAAATGATTCAATTATTCGCCCACCATACTCATCTTTCATTTTACCTATAATAGATTTGTTTCGTGGAATCTGATGAATATTAGACATGGGATAATTAGAGGTATCAAACTTATGAACATTCTTTTTAATATCATTGTAAACATTTTCAGTTTTAATGGATACAATTAGAGAATCTGTATCTGTATATAAAAGACATACACGATCACCATAATTTGTTTTAAGGTAACCATAATAAAAATCGTACATAATACCTTTGGAAATTTCCAATACACTGAAACCTACATACAATGGTTTCTTGTAATGAACTTCTACAATTTTCATTTCAACCGCAACCAAACTTTCACTAAAAATTTTTGCTTATTTAAAATTTGGTCATGACTCGAAATGCGTTAATAGCTTTATGTCTACCCGATTTTCAACATTCCCCATTGTCTTACCGAATATACTATTATTTAATAATTTGTAATAATTTTTGAGAAATTCGTTTGTAGCCTCATTTCTTTTACTCGTATTAAAATCAATGTAAGGTTTTAACCACTTACTTTGTTTGAATTCGAGAATTCGATAAATTTTTCCCAGTTCAAGTCCATGATCTATGCATTGCTTCAAATTTAAATAATGAATTATATACTTTGTTTTTGAAGACAAAGTGTTTAATAGTTTCCGATTTTTTGACCCTAAAGGTGTTCTGCTTTCCGCACAAAATGGGAAATCGTTGTGATCGTCATGTAAATTAGCGGGATAATCCAAATCGACTTCTAACACATAGCCAACATTAGGATCATCATACAGGTTTGCAACGTTTACATTATCAATTTCTTCTTTCGTCCAGCATCGAAATGATCCTTCAGGAAGATTTTGACACATTGCATGCCCATATAAATTTGTAGCATCTAAATAAAGAATGTATGATGTTTCCTTTGCATGATCATAATTGGGAAGGAATGGATTATTTGCTATTTCTTTACGTTTTGTGCACATACTAACACCTCCTCGAATACCATTTTGAAAAAATAATAACATGTCAATATCTGTTAATAAATCGAGTTTAACACCAGTCATACGCAACATAGCATCCCAACTCAAACCTGGGGCGGTAAAATACTGTGCCGGATCAAGTTTATAATCTTTCATGCATATATCGCGGAAATTTTCAAATACATCAGCTAAAAGCAGCACATCCGATGTTAAATATATATCTGCGTAATCACCAAGTGTCTTACATTCAAATGTGCGCCACACACGCTGAGCACGTTCATAATTTTTCGTATCTACACTTCTATCCGACAATATATCAAAAAAATCCTCAGCCGTAGGCAGTTGCGGATAATCTAATTTTTCAAATGAATCTACAAAAGAATAAGGAAAAATTCCTTTCTGTCGAAGTAACCTAAATTTTACATCATCTTTTATATATCTTCTTAATTCTCTACAACTATCATCAACCAAATATGATGCTAATTTCTCTAACGATGCCATAAACTTAAAGGTGTCCAAAAATCTAAGTTTTAAAAATAATTTTTTATGTTTTCCTTTAGCATCAATCGTATGTCCAACACCTATTCGTTTTGAAAATGAAATATATTTTTCTTTATTTTGCGCAATAACATCTACTCGTTCTTCTTTTAACGCCATTGTTTTCACAAACAGATGACTGTCATAATTACTAAGATTATGAAAAAAGACTGGTATAAACTTTGGAATTTTGTGATTGAGGTTGCATAGTGAATGTGCAACATTTGTAAAAGCTCCCGTTAGGTGGTTATGATCGCGAACTTTATCCTTAACATTCACAAATTTATTGCAAATATGACACGTGCTTGTCTCTTTGAATAAACGATTTTCATCATCAGTTAATTTGTTCATTGGTTTTACTATGCCCAAATGTTCTTTATAAATTCTCAGCACATCGCTTTCTAATTGACTCATAAATTCTGTAGCGGCATGCGGTCCTCTATATTTTACAAATTTGGATAATGAATCATCATACGAACATTTAATATAATATGCAAATGCGTAAGGTTCATGCTCATAACATTTGGTTGTAAATGAAATTGAATGATCGAATTCTCTACCATCATTAGGGGTAGGTTTCAGCAACGCCTCAAAATCGGCATAGATAACAAACGGTACTTTCAATTGTTTTTCATAATTTTCAAACTGTAAAATATTTTCCTTCACTGTTTCCCCAATCTTATTTATTCTCAATGAATTGGTGGGTAAGACCGCCTTAACACGTTTACAATCTTCCCTCATATGTCGTTCCAATTTACTTTCTTCCGAAAAATATACCAAACATCCCTCACAAATATATTTTTCATGGCCATTTAGCGACAACTGTTTAGATACAAGTCGTGACAAACTTTTAATCCAACAATAATGACTATTACCATTATCATTACTAATGATACAAATTTACATGTGTATTTTGTCGTCTTTCTGTATAATGCAACGGTCCTACAATATTATTGTAAACCTTACCATCATCGAATGTTGCTTGCAAACCATATACATTTAGGCTATGGTTACACGGGCGGGTAAAGCGTTGCGGGCGACCCGCAGATTTTTTTATAAATGGAAGAAATACATAGGCGTTTATCCGTCGAAAGACCGTTCGTGTGACCCCACTTTAGCGGCCAACACGAATCGTTCCGTACGCGCGCCTAACAAAAACTGGTTTATCGGTCCCGGTTTTCGAGCACGTATTGCAAAGGTGAATGTTATGACTCCAAAATCTCATTTCCAAAATGAACACTGTGCAGATAGGTTGTATTGCAGCTTTGCAATTGTGTTTATTACATAAAAAGCAACGAAGACGTCGTCGTTGGTGGGTGCATCCTATTTTAAGTTCAAGGCTACAAACTGGAATATTTCATTTAAAATTTATTGAACACAGAAATTACCCTGAAAAGTTTTTCTCGTATTATCGGATGTCTGTTAAAAGTTTTGATGAACTATTATCCAAGGTCCAAGATAGATTGAGGAAACAAGATACCGTCATGAGACTCTCCATCGGACCAACAGAAAGATTAATCATCACATTAAGGTAAGTTAATTTTTATTTAAATTAATATTTTCCCTAAAACTTAATTGGGAATTAAGCTAAGCAACTGAAACTATGTCAATTGATATTTTCCCCATAATTCAAATTACAAGATAACAAACAAAAATACTTTATTTAAATTCACAACTTAAATTACATTTTCTAGATAATAAACTAAAAATTGAGCTATAACTTTAAAATTAATAAAAATAAATAATATTCTAAAAAATAACAAGAAAAGAACTCTTATAATTTAATTCAAATTAAACAAGTAAGTTCAACTACATATATTGAAATTGCCACAATTTAAATTATAGTTGAAACTGGTAAACTTAAGTAACATTGTATAAAATAACAAAAACAAAATATGTTTTATTTAATTTATATCAATCAGGACCCTACCGTCACTATTATTTGACATTTCTGAAGGTGTTGGGGAAGCAGGAATAATAATAAACGATGTTGGTTTATTGCCATGATCGTTGTGTTGTGACGTGGATGGTTGTGACTGCAAAGGGGGAGGTTGTGGAGTAGGGTATTGTCCTGATTGTTGTGGAGGGTGCTGTGCTAAGCAACTCTGCAACACATTCATTATTCTAAACCGAACATCCATCAACAAATGTTCTGGCACTTTGTTAATAAATGGCAGCAACGAGGCAAAAAAGGCTTTATTTCCCATGTAATCTTCACCTTTTTCTTGTCGTTGCAAAGCTACACTTTCGGATAAAATATTAGTGATTTCTTTTATGTCACTCCGGTCAGCTGTAATTGATTGTTTCAGCGATCTTCGTCTGGGCGGGCTGGGAGGTGCTTCCACATTACTCTCTTGTAGGGAGTTTTTGTTCACTGCATCAGGTTCTGGTCGGTTGGGGTCAGTGTTATTTAAATTTGAAGAAGTTCCTCTATTTTTCACAAATTTTTTAAGGAACAGAAGTTGGTCGTAGTATATATACTTCTTTTTCATTTTAGCAGCTTGTCCAGACTTCACCCTATTTTCTAGCGCCAATTCCTTTTTAAAGTGATCGCGTATATTTTTCCACTTAGTTTGAAGATCTTTTCCTGAAAGATTACGATTGTTTAATATACATGGTGTATCTGCAGGTGAATTTTGTAAATGTGATTTTGTTGGATGTGAATTGACGGCCGAAATATTCACTGTCCTCACTGTATGTGTACACGTGATTTCTATTTGTCTATATCGTAGTAAAGCAATGTGTATAGGGCACTGAATATTTCGGCGGTCAATTTACATTTATAAAAGTTACCTCTTGAATTGCGCGCATTAATTTTAAGGACTAATAGATTGCCATAATTGATAGTTAAAACTTGAAGAACGTCGTCAACCAAATAAAAAACAGTTGAGTTTACTTTCAGCTATATAACATTATGAAAACATGCGCTTTGCAACAATTAAATTTTCACTGAGAGCTATAAAAAACGATTATTTATGCTTCATGCTGAGTTGTATCACCCCTTAAAATTAATGCACTTATTTGCAATATACCCTATGTAATGATGCATCAAATTTCAAGTAAGCAAATGCGAAATTCACCATTCGAAGTTTAGTTAAATTCGTGATTCATAAACCAAAAAATAATAAAAATAAAAATGAAAAATCTCCTTCGAGATTCGAATAAAATATAAAGCTTTCTATTAATGCTTACATTTATTTTTAAATTAAATGTCCGTATAGATTTTTATATGCTATGGATCCAGTAATCCGTCTCCCTAGCTACTGCACAGACAAGCCAATATGCTTGTGTACATGGAAATATCAAAAAATAATAGTACTAGACCTAATACCTAACTTTCATATCTGAAGCTTATAATATTTAACGTAGTAATATTAATATCAAATTCTTTTCAGGTATTTAGCGACCGGCTCGAATTTTGCTTCACTGGAATATCACTTCCATATATCAAGGAAAACAATTGGCTATATTGTTAGAAATACGTGCAATGCCATGTGGGAAATTCTGCAGCCATTAGAAATGCCTGAGCCAAGTAAGAAGAACTGGATAGATATTTCGGAAACATTTCATAGAAAGTGTTACTTCCCAAATTGCTTAGGTGCCATAGATGGTAAACATATTCGTATAAAGAGTCCGAAAAATACGGGTAGTGAATATTTCAACTATAAAAAGTATTTTTCCATAGTACTATTAGCTGTAGCAGACGCTAATTATTGCTTTACGGCTATTGATGTGGGCTCTTATGGAAGAGAGTCGGATAGCAATATTTTTAAAAACTCGGAACTTGGAAGATTACTGCAGCAAAACAGACTTAAATTACCAGCAGATAAGTCACTTCCGAAAACAGAAAATCCTACATTGCCATTTGTCTTCGTCGGTGATGAGGCTTTTGGATTGGACGAACATTTGTTAAGGCCATACCCAAGAGCAAATCTGACCGACAACCAGAAAGTTTTCAACTACCGTTTAACAATGGCAAGAAGGATGGTAGAATGCAGTTTTGGTATTCTCGCAAATAAATGGAGAATATTCCATACAACATTATTGGTGAGTGAACAATTTGCGGAAGAGATTACAAAAGCTGCATGTGTTCTTCACAACTTTGTCAGGAGGCGAGATGGGTTCGATTTCGAACACACGTTAACGGATGCCATGGAAACTATACCGGCTCGCGGATTGGGAGGACCGTCTTCGGGAATAACAATTCGGAATCAATTTAAGGCATATTTTCTTAGTCCGTCCGGAGAGGTACCATGGCAGTATGACAGAATGTAATTTAATTTCTCATTAATTATTACTCCATATATTTTCACTATCAATTCAATATTAAAAAATCATTATAGAATTATTATTAATTAGTGTATGTACATATAAATTAATTTTATTTATTAGTAATATTTTATTACTATTACAATCATTATTATTATAATTATTCTTATTAATGTTATTTCTATTGTTAGTTTATGAGAATAAAATGTTATACATACCTAATTTATTCCTTTCTTCACTACCTAATTCACCCCATTTCTCGTACATTTCGTGGGCAATTTCGTTCCACATCTTGACCTTCAGGTTCCTATTTGAATAATCTTTTTGTTTTTGATCATACAAAGAAGGTCGCTTCTCAACCTCAACAATAAACTTTTCTGTGTTAAACATTGCAGATGTATATAAACTAGTGCAATTGACGACAGTAATGCACTTATTCTGTCAAACAATTTGAACCGCACTAATTTACATAGTTCTTATGCTCGGGTATTTTATATACAGCGTAAGGTACATACCAATTTTATATTTTACTAACAATATGTGACACAGGTAACACGGTTGACACGGTTTACATAATTAGATATATTTGGATACTAATATACAATACATTCCTCGAAGTTAATAAATAATGTATTTATTTGTAATTGTTTGATTTGGTTTTTAAACATACGTAATAATACGTTTTTGGTTCAGTATAATTTGCGTTTGGGCTTACGTCTGGGTACCATGTTGCGCGCGCATGCAGGTCCGCTACCTCTTCCTAACTACGTTGACGATGATTTAGATGCACAAAAATGCTTTCCAACATGACGAACGTATTTAAAGATATAACAGGTAAGATTGTAGGTATTAAGTTTTACTCAAAGATTGCTTTATTCCCAATATATAAATAATGCGTAATCCAAATACATCTTAATAAAGTAGATATTTTAATAGTATATTCTTATACAAGTTTTATAAGATGTCAATCGGTCAGTCCAACCAACTGGTCATGCACAACGATGTCTTACCAAGCGACTGTAATATACTATACGACTCACATACAATAAGTTCATTGCATATGTCTCTATGACTATATAATCGCTACCATGAGACACACCGATGATTATGATGATAGTAGCTTCGTGTAATAATGACAGTTAGTTTGAATATAGACTTCATTATTCAAAGGAACTGTTAAAGGATTTTGTTACATTTTGTACTAACACAAATTAATTCTTGCCAAATGATATCAATAATGAATCTAAGATCTCTAAAATACATTTCCTTGAAAATGTCATTATCTTTATTAGTATTGCTTTTTAAAGGCAGGTTTCCGTAATTATTTGAGATGTTAGTTAGTGACTTTTACCTTTCACCCGATGATATTATAATCCCTATCATGATAAGGGCCGATGGTTTTTATATCAGTATAATAAGTGCTGTCAAAGTACAATAATGAAAGTTCTTATGAATAAAGGTGACTTTATGCACATGAACATCCCTCTATTCAAATGAAACGTCATCAATTATGTTGTACGAGAGGCCGATTCTTAAGGGTGCACATTAAGGCCGGGTTTTTCAATATCAGTTTAAGCCCTAAAATGAGCTCCGATATACAATATTCTTCAGACCTAAACTAGGTTTATAGTGTAATCTGGCATGGAAAGCCCCGACCACCTTGTGCACCTTGTTACCTAGGTACCTAGGTGTTGTTTAGTCCTACATAAAGCTACCAACACTATCATTTATTTACATAAACTACTATGTTATATATGTATTTTAAATTTGATAGAATTATTTGGACGCCTAAAAGTAACTGGAATATTTAAATTAAAATTAAATTTAAGGTATTGTATTATTTAATGGTGCAATGACACGACCCGAAGCATTGCAAAAGCATGAGTCAGAAGCGTTTTACAGATCCAAAACAATTTTTAAAGTGAACGTTGAAGTAGTATAACAAAGAAATGAAAAGGATAATATATGCCTATAGATACGGTTGGCTTAGATTCTTTTATGTTCGTTCCATGGGTTTTTTGGATAAGCCAAGGACAGTATGTACATCATTTATTGTCGACATGTTCAGCCTAGTTGCTATAAAACTTTATATGTATGTTTCTTCCACGTCTAAATACAAACACCATGTATAAACGAAAATCATTTTGCGTTGTAAAAAATGATAGCAAATTTTGTATACAAAATATAACGGAAATATCGTCCACCGCGCTCTAATGACTTACCAGATACAGGTTTGTACTAAATTAAACGCACACAATTAAAAGATTTGTATACAAAAATAAGAAAATGTATACATGTATGTAAACGAAATTTGCCGACAAAGAGAAAATAATTATTATTTAATTACGTACTTAATTATGTAATTATGTATTATTGTGTACCCATAATAAATTATTAATTATTTATTCTAGCGTTTAATATTGCGCCGCAATTCGAACGCAACCATTTGCGTTCCAGCGGTGTAAGCAAAAAAGGGTCGATTCGCGGCCATTTCGGTCGATGATAAAAACAAGTGCGAGTTGTACGACGGGTGTTCAGCGTGCTAGCTAGCCAGAAATAATACGATTTTCCCATTCCCAACGGGGAACCCGGTGCGGACAAACCGCGACGGTATACCCGCCGGTGTAACCATAGCCTTATATACCGAAATCTTATCCCCTTCTCCACGTATAACTGGTGCCGGAAACCAGTACCCTTCCACTATTAAAAACACTCGTATAGCAGCTCGCATAGAAATGGACATACAGGTTTTCCAGCCCAGCGTAAATTCGATTAAAAAGCGGTTTTAATACAACGAAAGATAACCGCTATAATATTTAAGCTAATTTACAATACGAATTGACGAAATTCGTTACAAGTTCTCTATCGATCATGTACAGGCTACATACAAATGTTTGTAGGGCAAGGTTGTTGTATTGGTCAATTTGTATACTTCTTCTCTGGTCATCTGCTTCGGTTAGATTGATTTTCGCAAGTAGAGCGTATAGGGTTGCTCTGACTTTTGAAGCGTAGTATTGGTTTTTTTCTCCCAGCATCGGCAAAGTATTATTCAGTTCATATGCCATCACGGCTTCTGACCGCTTATCAACTAAATTATGAACTAAAATTTCTTTTAGTATCGGCCAGGTGGTTGGTCTCTTAGTTGCGTTGATCGCCTCTCTCGCTATACCTTCCCATTTTCCTTTGAAGAGCAGCACAAGTTCAAGTTTCATCTCAAGGTTATTAGGATTGGGTGTTAAAAATTTAGCTATCGGAAACTCGCACGCCTCGATGTAATTTGCGAGCATTTCCTTGTCTCCATTGAAGGTAGATATCATATTTTGGTGTATTGGCTTTATTTCTGCCATGTCTTCGATACGGATGTTTTCTTCTACTTCGAGCATAACTTCCATAATGTCTTGAGTGAATGTTTCAATCTTGAAAGGTAAAAAGCATCGCAAAACAAATTGTCGAAAATAAATCAAAGGTATCCCAATACAGCAGTACGATGTTGATGTATTCCATTGGTCCCACGTTGTAGTCCAAAATCGGGTAGGTTGCGGTTTTGTTGAAGGGTTGAAATCCAAACGTAAAGAGTGGTAAATCCAATAATTCACGCACAAAAGATCCGCACGACTGCGCCAATTACAAAGTCTAAGCCGTGTGTTTTTTACAAAATTTATTTATTACACAAAAACACAAAAATGTCTAAAAACTACGCACAAGTATATAATTACGGTTAAAAATAATATAATGGTCTCAATCTGAATAACTTAAAATTATTTCCATAACGCAAAAATCAATTATAACACTACTTTTAAAATACACAGTGTAATAGCGATACCATCTTTATATCCCCAAAACTCGTCAGGTGTTGGTTGTTGTCTCCATTCCACAAAAACTTTTCGAGAGGTTTTCCGTTCCAGACGTTTTGAAGGCAAAATTTAACGCCCCCCGTAATTTTGTTCCTCCGAAGTTCCGTAATTCTCGATACTAGAAAAAAGAGATAATGTTATCAAAACTTCTTAAACAGATCTCAATTGTAAAATTTCAAATATATTAGCCTGAGAGGAAACAGCAACTTGCAGCATGATATGTGAGTAAAACTAGTACAAACTAGTAAGCAAAATCTACTTTTTTTTATCTTCTAAAAGACTTCACATTATCAAAATTAAAGTTTGTACAATTTCCTATAAAAGTCCTTTTTGTACAACTAACCGTTTCAAAGATATAGGCGTCAGTATTTATTTACGCTTTATATCTTTAATACGAGTAGTTAGTTATGTTCTTTATCAGCAAACCGTTTTTTAAAACTTTCTCTCCTACCAAATAGGTTTGACCAGGCTACGGTCTGGCACAAACAGCGCATCTTATTTGTCTTAGTTTCTACAAACATTTTATGCACATTTTGTGCGATAACTTCATGAGGTGGAAATATTGCAGTCTCCTCTCGGACTACCGCAAAGAAGAAAAACATACCAAAGCTTTCTGCTGATCTTTGTCGGTTTCAAATTTTTCAAACTCTTCCATTGTGTTTAGTGGAAAACCTGGCGGTAGTGGTCCAAACAATGTCAGTCCAAGTATGTCATTATTATGGTTCCTATTTAAATCCGTTGAAAGTGTATCAAGTTTGTTTTCTATGCTACTGAGAGTAAATAAAAGTAAGTCAATTTAAAATTTATCATAATTCAGGAAGTTTTACTTACTCGCGACGGTGCAGGATTTCCTTGAGAACATTTTTATTAACAGTGATTTCAGTTTCTTAAGGGATAAGTTCTATATTTTCGCACTCATATATAGATTTGACTTTGTTATCACAGATTTTGTCACCATGATTAATATGTAATTCTATTGAAATATGGCTATTTTGAGACAATTTTTGGGGTGATAGATAAAACTTTGTTTGATACACGTACTAAATTAAGAACTAAATATTAACATTATGTTACCAGTGATTAATTTGCAACGTTTGTGATTAGCAGTGGTTGGATTAAAATATACCTCCGTCTGCCAGCCCCAAAATAGTAAACCAGCCAAGACAGCTGGCTAGCCACATTGTTTGTAAATTTTTTTTTCGCATCAACACAGCTCTACACAACTGCAATCACAAATGTATATTTTAAAATCCATGTTCTAATGCCGAAGCTACATTGACGCCTAACACCTTTATGCGTTAACTATCACGTAAAATTGTGGTCACTCTCGATTTTAACGCATTAATTTGAACATTACGTGTTAGGCATTATACGTTAGGTGTTAGTGTGGCCCGGACTTAATGATAACACAGTTTTAGAATTAACTCGTATGGTAAGCTTATAAAAAGAAAATAAGTAAATAATCTTACCTACCTATATTTTATATACGCTAAAATAACTCCCTAACTAATCTTACTCTAGACTGACTATGGACTATCGACCGATCCTAGGCTCTGTAACGAAATTGAACGAAATAATAATTTTAGAGTAGTCAAAAGTACGCATAAAGTACGCCACTTAACCTCAATCAAAGAAAAAAGTGAAATAACATTTATTACTAGGAAACTAATAAGAACACAAAGCCAAAACGCACCTAGAAACAGCTAAAACAACTTGCTTCGCATAAGATCAGGGAATCAAAACAAATATGGCGTCGCCGGTGCATATAACGGACCGATACAAATCAGGTAATGACTTCCGAAGTCCCTCCGAATCAGCTCCGAATAACCACGATCGAAACACAAAACTAACGCGCGAAATTCAACGTAAACTATTACGAACGCATAGTGCACATATACCGCTTTCAGTTTAACTCCGACAAAACTAATAATTTTCTATTCATTTTCTCTTATTTACGCAAAAGTCCAACCCTATTTTAAATGTCATACAGATGGTTATCTAATTAAATGCAATGTATGCACTTTTTTATTTTACCGGTATATTTTACCGGTGCACGGTAGCCGTGTCAGTTTTTGGGCAAGTCGTGTCATGTTTTTGGACACTATGTACGCGACACCTTGGTGGCGCGCTGTGCTGCACGTTTAGCAACCCCGCCGCGATTTCAAACATACGGCCAACAAGTTCTTGCCGTCACGGCTCGCGCTCGTGCCTTGCTAGACTGTTCTGGCAAATCTTGGGCCCATGCCCTGCGGCTATCGTGTGTGCGGGGAATTATTATGTGGGATCTTTTAAGAGTCCACATAAATCAGGCAACATGCTTACTAATAATAAATAACCCTCCAAACTATCCTCTCGTAATGGCGTTTATAAGATTTGTGGTATGTGAAACAAAACACAGTTTCCGCTAATTAGTCCTACTATTTATTCTGTACCTAGTTGTACAGCATTGCCAACGTTTCGCCTAAACTCTTAGGCTTCTTCAGGGCCTACATAATTGAACATACAAATTAGTAACAATGTAAAACATAATTAATATTTAAGTACTCACTCGCTGTGTCAGGTCAGAGAGTCAAACGAGTAAAAATGAACATGGGACAACAGGTAGACAGATCACTAAGATTAACAAGTTCACGAAACGAACGGATTTTAATCATTATATGCACTATTATGCTGACAAAGCAACCGGTAGTAACAATTGAATGACGACCAGGTGTAATGGCGGACGCACGATATGGAACCAAATTATCCCTTTATAGCCGATTGTTGGTATTGGGAATGTCATATCCCCCAACGCCATCTGTTGGAGACGCCGCGCAATGACAGGACCTAACCTAAATTATTTCACAAAGGTAAACTAACAAGCAAACGTCAACAATCGCATCAAGCACATATAACTCAAACATTTTTCCCGATCTGCGTGATGAGTGAGCGTATACCGTGGATACAACGTGGTCTGCAACATCCGACTTTAGATTCAAGGCACAGTCAGTCAGGTAGATGTGTGCCCCGCTTCTTTAAATAGGCGTTTATAGTAATCGTCTCCCTGTCTATGATCTTACAGGAATCAAAGATTATATGGTGGTCCGGGTTGCTGGCAATATGCTGAGTGATTCCAGTGTGTTGACCTTCTGTAAGAGAGCCCGCAGCTAGTCTCCTTAGTGACGCTCCGTGCTGTTGTAATCTATTCTTCAAATGCTGTCTAGTCTCACCTACGTACTGGTGCCCACAGCTACAATGGACTCTATATACCAAGTTGCTCTGCAATAGTGTAGGTATCTCATCTTTGGTGTTTGTATATAACTTTGAGGTGGTGTAAGTGTGGTAAAATACAATGTCATGTTTATCAGTTTTTAGGGCACGGCGTAACCTCTCCGACAGACCCTTGACATAGGGAATTCAGATGTACACTAACGAGCTCATTTCCTGTGTTGGATTATGGACCAACTGATCAGTAGTATCTGTAGCAGTATTTTGACGCAGAGTGTGTTGGTTTACAGCTACGTTCAGTGCCAGATATTCATTAACCAAGAACCTTGGATAGGAATTTTGAAATAGCACTTTGCTCACCTTTGTTATTTCGTCACGTATATCAATTTGGTCTGAGAAATGGTGCGCTCTCTTGGCAAGCATGCGGACTATGTTGACCTTCTGGTGGTACGGATGGTTGGAAAAGTAATTGAGGTATCGCTGAGACGCTGTAGGTTTACGGTACCAACCAGTCCTAATGTGACCATCATCCAACTTGGTGATCGTTAGCTCCAAAAAGTTCATTCTATTGTTCTCTTCCCTATCTATGGTAAATTTTATTTGTTGGTGGTAATTATTGAAGGTATCGAGTATAGTTTGTGTGCTTGTTTTAGGGAGTATTAAGAGAAGATCGTCCACATAGCGTCGTAGGTAGAATACTACGCCTGGATGCTGCTCAAGACCCGCTTGACGAGTTTATCCAACACTAGATCAGCCAGGGCGGGAGATAATGATGAGCCCATTGGGAGTCCCCTTTTTTGTTTATATATTTGGTCTTCATATGTAAAATAACAATTGTCGAAAATAAATTACGGTAATGAAACCAATTGTTGTTTCTCTAGTGTAGTATGTTGTAGCTCATCCCATTTTTCTTGTATAATTTCTAGGACCAAATCGGTTGGTATATTTGTAAACATATTCACCACGTCAAAACTCACGAGCTCGTGGTCTGGGGGTATAGTTAATTGTGTCAACTGGTATTACAGGTGATGTTTGTTATAACAGTGGTTAGGTGCTTAGCAGTGTTGTACGTTGTAGTTCCTATGGTACTAATTATAGGTCAAAGGGGTCTATCAGGTTTATGCAACTTTACCTGTCCATAGAGTCTGCCTAGTAAGGGCCACCATGGCCTTATCGGCCATGGTGGCAATTGAGTCGCTCTCCTGAATCGTATCCCTGATATCTTTTATGGTTTTTAACAATACTTTGTTTTCTTCTAAAATGAATTTCAAAGGTTGGTGATCGGAAATTAATGTGAAGTTACGTCCATCCACAGAGTTTATAAGATTGTTTACCCAGAACCCTGGATGCAGTAAATGCGACATTGGACAGACAGGTCGTAGATTGGGTACACGTTTCACTGAACAAACGAAAAACCAAAAATCACTTGTGTTTAAGCACATACACGAGACAAATCACCAAATTAGCTTAAACAATCTTACATTACTCCACGAGATTAATAAAGGGAAAAAGCTGAGTTTGCACGAAGAATTACAAATTACTAAGCATTATCTAAGAGCATCAGACTTGTTACTCAACCAAAAGATAGAGAGAAATCCAATCAGAATGTTTTTGAAATTGACCAAGACCCTTAACAACTACTATGGCGCCACTTCATGATTACGACTAAAGCTTGTATTGAATTTACACAATTGGCATGACGCTCCCTGCAAGTATACTGAGATTAGGCGCGCATGTGTATATTTCTATTATATTTTTTAAAGAATACGTTACAATTCGTAAACCGAGTGATAGTTTATGTTTGATGTGATTCTCATTGTTGTATTTGTTATGTTTTAGATTCCAATAGTGACTTAGCGAAATATTGTACACAGAACGTTCATAACCCCACTTTACCACATGACATTGTATTATCGGCTTTGTCGGTAAATTTGTTTTATTTTTGTTATCTATTTAATTACTGGATTGTAAGGAGACAGAGTCTTATTGTATTTATTTGTTTATAGCGTGGCCTCAAGACGGAAATGTATACGTCCGAAACATGTAGCCCCAAGTTTCGTAATAAAATAAAATTACATACTAACATCGGAAGTTACCTTTTTTGATTTATTATTTAACAAATTCTGGTGGAATGGAACCTTTTATCTCTCCATCTACATATACATCAGCTAGAAGACCACTAAGAGGGCTACCCATAGGGAGGTCTGATATGATTTGGTAAAGCTTGTTGTTGAATTGAAAGAAGTTTTAGTTCGTGGCAAGTTCAAAAAGTGCAAGTCGTGAGTCTCATCTTCTGAGTTTAAATCTATGGATGGATCGTCCTGTAATTTAGCGATAAATCTGTCCTGTAGTATGTTAAGTGTTTCAGGAACAGGTATATTGGTGTAAAGATTAACTATGTCAAAGGATACAAGTCTGCAGTCATGTGTGATGTGTATGTCGTTAAGGTATTCGATAAGTGATTTGGAATTTTATATGGTGTTTAATTCTAATGTGTCAATTGTGCTTTTAGGTAGGAATCTAGAGAGCAGATGTGCCACTAAACATGCTGGAATGCGTTCGGTTAATCTACCGTAAGGTAAGGTAAGGGGAGAGTGAGGTAATGCACCGTGTACTACTCGTACCCCGACTTTACGAACGTGTCAGTGCAATAAGGGAGCATAAACCGGAGACGAGTGCGCGCGCAGATGATATCTGTCAGATTTTAAATTTTGCGTTGCTGTGACCAGTACAGTTAAACCGTTCGTTCACATTGGTAAAATGAAAAGACAAGACGCAATTAAAAAATGCGTTGTCGGATAGTAGTAGTCGCTTTGAAAACTGTACAGTGTGTATTGATACAAGAAGTAATGGAAGAAGACGAGAAAGAAATACAAATTACAAATTAATACAACATTTTCGCATAACACGAACAACGTATGACCAATTAATACCCATCATCCATAACCGAATACAAAGAAAATGGAAAGGAAGACCAGGAAAGAAAAAAAAAACAGAAGTTCTAATATTACGTAGAACAAATGTGTTCTTCGCTGTTCAATATACGAAGTTTTAAATATAGGTACACTACATTTTTATTTTATATTACGTAAGAGATTAAAATGAAATATTGAGCAACAAAAACATCGTTTTGTTTTACATTTTAAGAAAAAAGGCTAGAATAATGTGCATACCATGAACAATGGCACTGTTACGCAGATTCGGTAGGTAATGTCTGCTATACAAGTTTGTCTCGCTATACATTATTTTCGAACGTAACAACCGATCCGTCGCCGGCCCTCAATAGTTCGTGAGTACAGCTTGTAATATTCGACATGTTCGACGTGAAATAGGTTATACCTGGAAGTTAGGTTAGACGTTTTGTTCGAATACAATCAAAACAAACGTACTGCGCATGAGGGGGAAGATCTACCGCACTCAGGACCACGGTAACGAAGGAACACGCGGGGACCACCATCCTCCGTTCGTAAACAAGCAGGGGTGAGGCGTGGTGGGGAATTTGTATGCATTTACGAACGGCCAAGGTAGTCCCCGCGTTGCCTGGGGACTACCGGGTAGACTATACGAACGCACCCCTGGGGTGCGTTCGTTTAGTTTGGGTAATGGGAGGGTAAGGGAAGCGAGGGGAATGTGACGTCATGTTCCCTTACCTCGGATAATCGAACGACCAAAGCAATCCCGGTAGGTGAACTCGCTGAAGGCGGAGCTAGCGTAAAAGCGATGTGATTTTGAGGTTATTCGTGGTTATGCTACCAACTAACATAAATATTTTCTAATTATTGTACATACATATCATACATATAACATACTTATTTGATTGCTGTTTGAGTTGAGGGTATGTATACTTTTTTTAAAGATCCGTTGAAAGTACTGATTTAAGTAACATACATGTTTTATATTTTAGCACAATGGATGAACATACAAGTAGATCTGTTGTGACTGCAGCTATTGCAGTTGTAAAATTATTTGAAGAGGTATTATTGGAGGAATTCTGCAACGACGATGAAGAGGACTGCATAAGACAAATTCCAGTTCGAATAAAAAATTATGTGGACGGCGTAATTCCATCTTTAAACGATGAACAATTTCGGCAACATTTCCGTATAACTAGAACAACATTTGAAGTACCGTTACCTATTATCGACGCACAATTAAAAAGATCGTATGTAGGAAGACCTCCATTTTCGACGGATAAGCAGTTGTTAAGTGTGTTGTGGATATTGGCTACACCGGACTCATATAGGTACAACGATAACAACACCCAGTATATTTAAACATACAAAATACATGTATTGTTTTAGGTCAGTCGGTGAAAGATTTGATATGAGCAAATCTTCCCTCTCTGAATGTTTTTTCCGGATAGTTGAAGTATTAAAGAAGATAGCAAAGCAATTTATATATTGGCCAGATGGAGAGGAGATGCAGACAGTTATGCAAAAATTTCAAGCAATTTCAGGTATAGATAAAGTTCTTGGTGCAATTGATGGCACTTTTGTTCTAATAAAAAAACCTGTTATTGATGGAGAGTCATATCGCACTAGGAAATGCAACTATGCTTTGACATTGCAAGGTATTTGTGATGCTGAACTAAAATTTCGAGACTGTTTTATTGCATACCCTGGATCAGTTAGTGACACAAGAATTTTCCGAAATTGTGGGTTCTATAAAAAAGCTATGCAGAATTCTCGTAATTCTCCTATTTCCTGAACCGGAAATGTTTATTATTGGTGACAAAGCTTATCCATTATTAGAGTTTTGTATTCCTCCATATATTGAACGAGCAAATTTTACTGAAGAAAGACGACGTTTCAATTTTATACTGTCACAAACTAGACAGGTTATAGAACGAGCTTTTGCCTTATTATTTGGACGATTTCGGCGACTCAAGTTTTTGGACATGAACAGAGTAGATTTTATACCAGCTACCATTCTAGCCTGTTGCGTTTTGCATAATATATGTTTAGCACATGAGGATGATATTAATCAGTACATTATAGAAGGGAATGTAAACGTAATGGGGAATGAAGATATCGACGACATCGGTAACTACAGAAACGTTGACGAAGTGACAAGACTTGGAAGTGTAAAAAGAGACTATTTATGTAGAACATTAACTAGAAACTAAGCAGCCTTGGTGGATTTATTTTGGATCATATACACAAAAAGATTATACATATAAAAGACAAATTTTTTAATAACTAAGCTTTATAAAAAAAATTTAATATATTTTCTTTAATTTTCAAAATAGTCCAGTCAATAGGGGTTTTTGCCCTACAAAAGGTGGAGCAGAAGTGATTTTGACATATGTTATTTAGGTCCAGGTCCCGATGAAAAATGCAAGTTTTCGACCTTGGTGGTGGCCTGCTCGATCCGCCATCTTCGATCGAATGTACAAGAAATTGTTTTTTTCAAAAGAATTCCGCAACGGTTGAACCTAGAAAAAAAATTTCGCTTTTTCCCGAAGACGGATTGCGCCAAGGCACGAAATATTCGTTGTATTCTATTTTCATATCTTGTACCTTCAATCGAAGATGGCGGATCGAGCAGGCCACCGCCAAGGTCGAAAACTTGCATTTTTCATCGGGACCTAGACCTAAATAACATATATCAAAATCACTTCTGCTCCACCTTTTGTAGGGCAAAGGTCCTTTTTAATCCCTATTGACTGGACTAAAAGAACTCTCTAAACTGTAACAACACATTGTAACAAAACATCTTCAATAAATATTTTTTTTAGAAAGGAATTTTTTTTTAAATAAAAAAATTTCCAACATTCCATGGCACAAAAGGTAGGTTGACACCCAGCGTAAAGCAGCGCGTCAGGCATCTAGGTAGAGGAGGTGTCGCTGGCTGCTCCTCCGGCAAAGTCGCTAAGATAAGACCCAATTGTAATGAATGTTTTGAAGTTCATTTAAGTTTAATTTATTTTGCCAACTATGAATAAGATTGGCTGAGATCAGCATTTGTTAAAAAAAAATATTATTTTTGAAAAATGAACTTTGAAATAGAATAACAACGCAGTGGAAAGAAATTGCATTTAGATAAGTTACGTATAATAAATAAAAGAACAAAGTTTTTCCAAACACTATTATTGCAATACAAATATAATATATAATAAATATAATATCTACAGAAAAGAAAACGTAATGGACATAAAAAAAAAACTATAATTTTTCTAATAATCTATCAAATCTTACTTCAAAACTATCTTTAATTTCTCGCAGCAGCTGCAATCTTTCCTGATGACGACGTTCCACGTCCTCAGTTTTTCTTTTTCTTTTTCTAGCTCTCGTTCGACCAGTGGGGCCGTCTTCTTCTAAAATATTGTGCACGTTACCTGTAAAATTATTTATTTTTTATTTTTTTTAAAATGATCAAATAACACCATTACATACCAGTTTCCTTTACTTCTTCAGTATCAGCAGATGTGTCTACAACAGCAATTGGTTGAAGGTTCGGTTTGGTGCCCAAAAATCTCTCCATTTCCTCTGCAAATTCGAAGACATATGGAGCTGCTCCACTTCGGGACTTGTTATCGTTCCATTTCGCGTATCGCATTTTTAAATATTTTAAACGGTCCTTGACCTGCTGCGGGCTGTAAAAAATATTATTTTTTTTCAGTTCTTCACAGATTTTCACATACACCTTGTCGTTTCGAATCGTGGTAGATTGAAAGCCTGAGTAATGACTCTCAAATAATGATATCAATTGAAGCGTTTCATTTCGAGTCCACTTCTTCCCTAAATTTAGTTGCGTTTAGTTGCAACGTCGCTGGAGATATTTGGGTTGTAGATTTCTTCTCGTGAAATTTCTTCCGTTACTACAAACCCAAATATCTCCGACAATTCTCTAGTAATTAACATACTGGTAATAAGTCCATCTACAATCAAAGAAGAATTAGTGAATTCAAAACTCTGTGGGTAGTTAAAAAAAATAATAATTAAAGATAACCTAACAAACGAAAGGTGTTTGAAAAAACTATTTACTTACTTTGTTTGTCGCGCACCAGTACATTGTTATTGTCAATAACAATAGCGCCATTACCATCTCGTATTAGTTCATGAGTGCAACTTGTAATCATTTTCCTAAATTTTTCTGTTTGAACTATGCAAGTATACAACACACCATCAAATCTTGTCAAACCATAACCAAACATCGGCAATGCGCATGCGGGGGAACTTTTACCGTGGTCCAGACCACGGTAACGAAGGGAATACGCGGGGACTATCTTCGACCGTTCGTAAACATGAAGTAGCGCGCCGTGGTGGGGAATGATCTGCATTTACGAACGGCAAAGGCAGTCCCCGCGTTACCCGGGGACTACCGGGTAGATTAAACGAACGCACTCCTGAGGTGGTGATGGGGCGTATGCTTTTTCTTTTTTGTGTAACTTTATGAGGTTGTAAAGGGTAGGTATCTGGGGGTCTATCTTCAAAGTCAGGACCGCGAGCGTTGCTTGAGCAAGTTCTTGCTTTAAACGGTCCATCTCCATACCCTGATTGGCCACTAGCGCGAAGGTCAAATTCGCCTGTTGTTTGATTAAGTCCAATTCTCTTTTATGGTTTATTGCCATGGTGCAGGAACATTCTGGAGTGGTAGTCAGTTTACACCCCACTACTTTACAACAGGAAGCATACTCTAGTATGGAGGTTGTTTCCTCCGCGGAGAGTTTTAACGACGTTATTGTAGCGATTAGGCTGGCCCTATTCCTCCCTTGTACGGAGTTTTGTAGTATTCGTGTTAACTTCGATTCGCGGTAAGGAATATGTTTGTCTTTTTTCCGTATAGTGCCTCTCGGGCCGTCCTCGCGACTGCACCAGAACGTTCGATGTTTTCCGACCCCGTCAAATCAATTAATATTAGTTTACCCTTTTGGATAACACCATCAGCTCCTGTCCTATTAACATATATGTTTAAAATTCTATGTAATCGACTTGAATTCGGGTTGCACACTGTTTTTGCGGTTTTTCGACGCTTATTACCTAGATTAAGTATTTTTATCAACTCGTCCTCATCAGTGACAGTGTGTTGTACCACCCCCTGTACTTTGACGGATCCCTTATTCTGTTTGTCGTCATATATTCTACAATAAAGACCATATTACTATGACAATGTGTGCTATTCTAAGAAAAAAGTAAATGTGGGGTCAATCCATCTGAAGTGGAACAACCTTTGAATTTTTTTATCACGACTGGGTACCCCAGTCGATGTAATGTGATCACTGGCGCTCGCCGGCTCGCAAGATTCTTGAATAGTAATTCCGCCAATACTTCCCTTACTTTAGGCTATAAGCAACAAATATAATTATTATATTAATAATTAAATAATAGGTATTATATTAAATTAATAATTATAAAATAAGTAAATATAAGTACGTACATTAACAATCGAAAAAACGTATTAACTTCTATGCTGTATAAATCACATCTAGTGAACGACTATTTTAAACAAATTAAATTGTCAACAATCATATAATCAATCAATCTGTAAATAACTAAATTATGACTCGTGTCACACAAGTGTGGTACATGTTGTGTACAGTACTTTTTGGTGTAAAAAGATTTGTTATAATATATGTACATTACAAAATTGGTATACTTGCAAGAACATTATTTGATAAATATCATGTGATATTATCAATATCTGTAGGGATAATAAGTGATTGAACAATATAGTTAATATTACCTTGTCATTTGGAAAAATTTTTCACACTACCAATATTGTATTTGTTAATCAATTAATATTATAATAGAGTATATTAAAAATTATATATAAAAACAAATAATATTTACTATACAAATTATATTATACATAGGAGTTTTTATTCTAATTCCTAGTTCAAAAATGTCATTTATGGTATGTTTCTCATCTATCTTAAATGATTCGCCCTTTAATGATATTATTAATAATAAAATAAATGTATATAATACATACGTGTGTTTAAATTAAGAAAGGAATGATAAACTTTTTTCATTGTAGTTTTACATGAAAATTATTTACTACATAATTCGGGCTTGTTGCGATATTAACAAACTAGAGGTTACTTTTCCCAAATGGAATAGTATTTTGTTTTCTATGGAACTTGCTCAAATTTTCTTTCAAGATTTACGACATTGGATTGATTCGCTATAAATTGTAAAAAAATCACATTACCACAACACCTTTATCTATAATTTGATGTATACCATGTCAGAATTGATACAAAATTAAGCTCACTATGGATGCTTGGTTTGTAGGACGTACTAGCTCTTATGATTCCTCTTAAAAATATACGTTAGCGTGACCGTTGAACCTTTGCTAATAGTTTAAAAAAATCCGGCTCAATACTTTCGAGTATGGTGATGACTTTTATGAATATCGAATATCGATTTTTTTAATTGATTGCAAGAAGAGTATAACATAGCCAGGAATATTCTTAAATGTCACCTAGACGCGACAGAATTGAGCCGGCTATATTTCGTATTATCTTCTTATTTGAATGAAAATATCTGATCATTCTGCCATTCTGGTGTAAATCTTATTAAAGGTCATAAAGTATATTTGGTTTCTGATCACAATTTTTAGCGTTATCTTAATAAAAAAACAAAAGTTATTCCTAATTTCAGTTAAACATTTGCTTTAAAAATTTAATTTTGAAGATAGTAAATTAATTTGCACATTCGAAAATTTGCAAAACAAATTTGTAAAGACTACATGATATTTTTTATTATTTATAAACCATTATAAACAGTTGTTATATAGAAGAATTCTTATTATTATAAAACTGTTTATAAACAATAAAAAAAATATTTAGAGATGCATTGTCACCTAATTATAAACAATTTTACTCACAACAAACAATTTCATGAAAGGACTGGACCGAAGCATATCAATGGCTATAAATAAGCAAAAAAAATCTTAATGTAGGTACTAAATGCAATCAGTGACAATAGTAAAACTGATCCCTAGTAAGTACACTCGGAAATGTTTCAGCGAATTCACGATAGCCAGCGTCTCAAGTTCATATGAGTGATATCGGGCCTCATTGGGTGTAGTTCTTTTGCTAAAATAGGCCACCACTTTACTTTGACCATCATACTTCTGAATTAATATTCCACCGTATCCTATCGCGCTGGCGTCGGTGTGTAATTCTGTCGGCAAATCAGGGTTAAATACCACTAAGACAGGTTTAGAAGTCAAGCAGTTGATAACATAATTTTTAGCCTCTTCATGCTCATTTGTCCATTCCTGCTTAGTCAAGCGATTGATGCAAGCGGTTTTTGTCGAAAATCCGGGAACAAATTTTCTGAAGTATCTGGCTAGCCCCATAAACTGTCTGATTTGGTTTACATTTGTAGGGGAAGGAACCTTAGTCAAAGCTTCTACTTTGACGCGACTTGGTCTAATACCCGCTGGCGAAATCTCACGTCCTAAGTATTCGATATTTCGCTGTAAAAACTTACACTTGGTGATATTGACGGAGAAACCAGCTACCTGTAGTGCTCGTAAAATCTTGTGTAAATTACACAAACCTTCGTCGATGGTTTTCGATGGTGTTAATATGTCGTCCATGTAGACCAAAGCCACGTTGTATTTTAGATCTCCCAGAGCTGCATTTATTGACTGTTGAAATACAGACGGTGCGTTAGCCAACCCGAACGGCATTCGAGTATATTCATACTGGCCGTCAGGAGTCACAAAAGCGGGCTTATGTATCGAGTCGGGATGAATCGGGATCTGGTGGAAACCAGACCACCCCGACCAAGTGGATCGAGCTGGTCATCGATTCGAGGAAGTGGAAATCGGTCTTTAACAGTGTGTGCATTGAGTTCGCGAAAATCTACACACATGCGATACCCGTCTCTTTTTTTCTTTACCAATAAGATAGGGCTAGCGACGTGCTTTCGCAAATTATTCCCTTCTCTCAAAAGTTCATCAACTACCTTTCGTACCTCAACACGTTCACTTGCAGCAAGCCTATATGGACGTCGGGTTACTATAAAATCATCAACTAGCTTTATTTCCATAAAAGTGCTATTTACTACTGTTTTAGGGGTACCACTGGTAATGATGGCTTTATAATGTTTAAGTACTTCGCTTACTTGGTCAAAATATTCACCCGGTACGTCGATGCTAGTCTCCTTAATGTCAAACACTCGCATTACACCTGGGAGTTGCTTTCGTATGATTCGAGTCCCATCGCAATCGGTAACAGCAGCAAGGCAATTGTCCGATTATTCTATTATATATGTAGTGTATGCGACCAATGATCTAATACTGTATATATTTTGTGTGACGTACTACGACAGCAAAATTCCGAGACTAGTTTTTGTGTATATGCTTGTCCGTGCATTTGCGGACATTCATTCGTGTGTTACTTATCGAAATAAACAGTCGAAAATACGTATCACTGTAGTTTCATTTCGAATCATTACAATATAAAACTCTACACCCAACATCAGAGTAACCCAACAAAATTCCCAAATCAGCTTTACTGTCCCATTTAGACCTTCTCAACTGTTCTGGTCTCTACTTCAAAAACAACTACTAAAACTCTACTTCCATATAAACGTAAATACTTAACACTAGGTTTTACTCCAAAAAATATTTCATAAGGTGTTTTCTTTTCTATTGTATTTGCTAGTAATCTATTCTTAAGATAAGCAGCAATGCATACTATATCTGGCCAAAACTTTCTAGCTACATTAGATTCGGTTAACAAACATCTAGACATGTCCATAATGGACCTATTATAACGTTCTGCAGTACCATTTTATTCGTGAACGTAAGGTGGGCATGTATTTATAGAAATACCTTTCTCTCTAGCTAAACGATACATATTTGAACTCAGCTACTCTTAACCATTACCACATCTTAGTTTCTTAATAGTTTTGCCTGTCAGATTTTCTATTTCATTTATATATGCTACAAAATAATCATTAACTTGATCTTTTGATTTAATGGGGTACACTCTAGCTATTTTACTATAATCATCTATAAATGTAAGAAAATATTTTTCACCCTTAAAACCAGTCTTGAGCTGTACAACCACTATCTAATAACCAATGAACTTCATCACCTGCATCTACCCTCACTGCTTCGTATGTGCTCTGAACCTCTACATGAAAGTTGTAACCTTCATGTTGATAACGTTGATTATAACCGCCTTGTTGATAACGTTGATCATAACCCCCATAAATTGACTGCCTCGTACTGGTTGACTGGAATTCCCTCTGCTGAGTCGGTGCTGATGCATGAAACCTCGCTTCCATGAACCTCTTCCTCTACCATCCTGATGACAATCCTTTTTAAAATGACCTGGTTTCCTACAATTGTAACAAATATAATCTTGTTTTTTTTTTGTCAAAAAAGCATTTGACTTGTCGTCCAAATGTTCAGATTCTCCATCTTTAAACTTTAGCATGGATATTTTCTCCTTAGGTATTCCTTGAATTTTATTCGTAACTCGTCTAGAGTTCCAGTGGCATCTATTCCTAGCCCACTTAAAATTACTTCTATCTCGGCTTTTGGTAACGTATATATCCTAGTTACTGGTATATTAGTTTTCTTCGGCATTTTCCGGATGATGCGGCATATAATATAATTAATTTTTGGCTCCAAAGTCCACGAAGTTTTGGTATTCAAATGAATCTCAAGGAGAATAAATTTAAAATAAATTTATTTGGAGACAAAAAAAGGGTAACAGGTCGGAACTTAACCTAAGAAATATAAATTCGGTAATCGGAAAAATATCATAAATTCGGGACTTATTGCGGATACGGGTGCGGATAATGCGACGGTAAATAGTTGAAAAGTACCTGTGGTTGGCAACACGGACCAACTAACCGATTCCGGTCGCGGCGATCAAACTGTCAACACAAAGGCCAACTAGTCCGAGATGAATCCGTGGGAGAACTGTCTTTTGTGAATCTTGGTCGCGGCGGTTCCAATTGTTAACACTGGGCCAACCAGTCGGGGGAGCTCTTGGTAAAAATCTGATTTCTCGGCGGGTTTGTAGCGCCATAAACCGCACTTCTATACAAACTGTATCCTGGCGACGTTAAACTGACAGGTACAAGTTAAAAATATGCATACAAACAGAAAACATGGCAAAGTCAGACTGATACGGTAACATCAATACACTAATACAAACAAATAGCCATGGCAATCTGTATAAATGTAAACGGGGCGAGAATGCGAGATAATGCGAATAGCATGCTATTTCGTTTCAAGTGTTTTTCTTTCAAGCTAACTCAATGCGGTCCTGACCACCAGAGCCTCGCATCCTTTAAATCGGCTGCAGGAATGCCGCTGGAGACAATATCTGATTGGTTCTCTCCAGATGGCACATGTCCCCAACTATTTATGTCTGAAGCCTCCTGAATTTTTGAAACCCTATTGACCACAACAGTTTTTAACTTACTTGGCCGAGTCTGTAACCACGCTAACACAATTGTGGAATCGGCCCTCGACCATATATCCTCAATTTTCATTTCCAACGCCCTGGTAGCTACCGTAATTTAGTTAAGAGATGTGGGTTGTGCATAATTCCAATCGCGGAATAGAAATTGTTTTGACGCAACTATTGACTTCCCTGCTAGCAATATCACTGTTATCTGTTCATCCAGGCGACGATAACCCGTTGTCCATTGTTGGTGAATAACGACAATCTTACGATAGGAACAGAACAGGAAAAGGAAAGAAATGACTGCGTGCTAATGCCGGGTTCTTGTACGCCGATGAACCGCATAGTGACGATAAGAGCAAAATTGTCGCTACGTGGTACGAACTTCGATTCTGCTGATTCTTTGATCTCCGCCGCTGTTGCTACCGATCAGATCCGATGCGGACGGACTAGAATGTTTGTATTGAATGCGGAATAATACAGCTTTTCTTACGTAACCTAATATTTACATTTATCTATAAGGAATAGCATGCTACTTCGTTACATGGTAACAACCAGATTGGACTGACAGGAGATTGTGCTTCACAATCCAAAAATTATATTTGTTAGATAAATCCATTATGCACAAGAAAAGACTACCACGTAAAATATAAGTGTAACATAATTACCTAAAAATTCGATCGAAGAAGTAAAAGCGGGAAGGTCCTGCCCAGTTTTCGGCTCGTTGTCCTTGACCTTATAGGTGAGGAGAAGATTTTTCCATTACAGTTAACAGCTTTTCTCATCTACGGTAGCTCTCTGGCTTGCCAGTTCTTAATATATGTTGTCCCAACGAACCTTGCGGCGTTTGGGATGATGTAAATCTTCATAATTGCGTCGCACTGACTGAATAAGAAGCAATGTATGGTCGTATGGCTACTGCCTCACGTTGGGAGCCTGGAAGGGAGCCTCATCCACTTGCTCTTCCTCCTGCAAGGGTTGCTCGTCCAAGGGCTCATAATGCTTCCGTGCATGCCTGCATGTCTCTATATTTGTTAGATAAATCCATTATGCACAAGAAAAGACTACCACGTAAAATATAAGTGTAACATAATTACCTAAAAATTCAATCGAAGAAGTAAAAGCGTGAAGGTCCTGCCACTTTGCGCCTCGTTGTCCTTGACCTTATAGGTGTGGAGAAGATTTTTACATTTCAGTTAACAGCTTTTCTCATCTACGGTAACTCTCTGGCTCGCCAGTTCATTATGTGTTGTCCCAACCAACCTTGCGGCGTTTGGGATGATGTAAATCTTCATAATTGCTTCGCACTGACTCAATAAGCAGCAATGTATGGTCGTATGGCTACTGCCTCACGTTGGGAGCCTGGAAGGGAGCCTCATCCACTTGCTCTTCCTCCTGCAAGGGTTGCTCGTCCAAGGGCCCAGAATGCTTCCGTGCATGTCTGCATGTCTCTATATTTGTTAGATAAATCCATCATGCACAAGAAAAGACTACCACGTAAAATATAAGTGTAACATAATTACCTAAAAATTCGATCGAAGACGTAAAAGCGGGAAGGTCCTGCCCAGTTTTCGCCTCGTTGTCCTTGACCTTATAGGTGTGGAGAAGATTTTTCCATTTCAGTTAACAGCTTTTCTCATCTACGGTAGCTCTCTGGGTTGCCAGTTCATAATATATGTTGTCCCAACGAACCTTGCGGCGTTTGGGATGATGTAAATCTTCATAATTGCTTCGCACTGACTGAATAAGCAGCAATGTATGGTCGTATGGCTACTGCCTCACGTTGGGAGCCTGGAAGGGAGCCTCATCCTCTTGCTCTTCCTCCTGCAAGGGTTGCTCGTCCAAGGCCTCATAATGCTCCCGTGCATATCTGAGCAATGCAGTAACAAACTCGGAATCAAATAAAATTTGGAATAATTGGTTGTTATCAAAAGCTTCACCTTTAAAACCATACAGAAAACAATTTTTATTGACTTACCTTCTTCCAGTCAGAAACAGAAAGTGATGGTCCACCGACTGTATTTAATTCTTCGGCCAATTCTTCCCACTTCTTACTCAAATATTTTGGTTCAATATTCGGGTTTATTGTACCCGTTCGAAAAACGGCATCTGTCTCCATCAGTGTCACATACTCCTCGTATTGACTGCCAGAGGTTTTTGCCATTCGCTTTCGCTTGGAATCCATTACAAAACAATATACAAAACGTAAATACGTGGTAAATACAAGTATGTAGGTATGTTTGGGTATGTTGACCGTTCGACACCCGTTCGACAACAACAATGACATTAGCCGCAGTTGCGGATACGTCCGCAACTCTGTTAGATTTCGCTGTTCTGTACAATTCTATCATTCAACATTCTGTTATGCGGTTTTTAGAGAATAAGGCCATTTATTTAGATTTAACCTCCCCCTGCCAACTAATTCGTTTTGCCAAGGCACGGACCCAACATCACAATTAAAATACGTTGTAAATTTATCTCTCACTTGCAGCCCTATTTATTAATCAACCCCCTTCCAAAACCACCCCACAAGTACTTAGATTTTCTAAGCCCTATTGCAGGTGCCCTTCCACCTACGTGTACCATATCTAAAATGGGCTCTGATGTGGATATATTTTCATCTTCTGTAATTTGGATATTTCCAAAATTGCCCGATCCAAGGAAGTTATGAAGCCCACATGTGGCTAAAATTATTACATTCATATGTTCGGGATTTAATTGAAGCTTTCTCTGGTAAAGTCTAAATCTCTTTACTAATATACCAAAGCAGTTCTCAGAGACTTTTCTTGCTCTACTAAGCCTACAAATTATTAATTTTATTCCTTTCAACTCCGGACTTCCAGGGTAGGGCCTCATTAAATGTTTCTGCAAAGCGAATGCTTCGTCCGCAACAAATACATGAGGTGCAACAATTCCAGGAATTGTCTTATCGTTGGGTATTTAAATTATTGGAAGCAAGTCGTTTTCCTAATTCCGAATTTGCCTAAGTTCCACCATCACTGTTACGTCCATACGCCCCAACATCTACGGCGATGAACTTATAGTTCGCGTCTACAACACCAAAGGGCACAACGCTGAAGGTCGTCTTATAATTGAAATATAGTGAACCAGAATTCTTTGGTTTATCAATAACCACATGCTTGCCATCTATGGCGCCTATACAGGTAGGATAGTTCCATATTTGGGCAAATTGTTGTTCCACCCGTTAGTTGGAGTTGGCATATATAATGGCTGCAAACTACTCCACATAGCTTTGCAAACATCGTATGTAATTCTCCTCACTGTGGATTCTCCAAGTCTAAAACTAAATGCGATGGTTCTAAACGTATCATCGGTAGCTAAAAACCTGAAAAAAGATTTTTTTGAATTTGTCCAAATATACATATATTTCAAATGTTAATAATTTATGATCATATTTGGCAGACGAGTGTAAAAAACGGTGGCCGCAAATTAGGGATAATTAGAGAAAATCATTAAAAGGTCGAACTACAAAATTGGGGCAGGGGAAATGAAAAACAAGCCAATAACGATTTGAAAAAGAATTAGAATTCATGAAAGAATTTATGGCAGAGAGGAGTCAAATTTCGAACGTTCATCACAAGAAAAGAATGACAATTTGGATGAAATTTCATTAAGTAAACATTGAAGAAGAAGAAGAAGAAACAACTAAATCTGAGAATTTGACAAAATCACCAGTTCCTTCCACAACACCAGAATCAGGAGTTTCCCTTGATGGTACTCCAACTCAAGCAGCGTTGGTTGAGTATCTAAACTATAAGAAAGCAAATGTTGCGGAGGAGACTGTAAGAACTCTTGCCCAAAAACTTCAAGTTGAAGCAAAAATAATTAGTTAAATTAGTTAATTAGTTATTACATAATTAGTTAATTAGTTAAATAATTCATGACCTAGAGCTGAGAAGTCTTGAAGTTGAACACACTTCTTAAATAATTAAAATTGCATATAATTATAAATTTCAAAGGAAACTTTGTTAGGTAAATCTTTATTTATGATAAGATCCAAAAATTGTATATCCCCTCTCTCTCTCCCTCTCTACAGTGAATTCTAGTGTACTGAGGTTATTAAGGATATTATGTAACGCAAGCAGTTTGGCATCACTTCCCTTATAAATAATGAAAATATCATCCAAATATCTATTATAACTTACTATATCCTTAGTAATCAGGTGATACTTAGGGGAGAATAGCATAGCTTCCATTTTCTCAACATAAAACTCTGCAAGTAGCCCGGAGAGACTGGACCCCATTGGTAAGCCATCTTCCATGTTGTAAAATTTATCTTTAAAAGGGAAAAAGTTTTGTTTAGTGACTAGTTCAATGAGCTCTACTAAATTATCTATGTCAAGGTAGTTAAGTTCCTGGTGACAGTGTAAATTGTCTAATAGAAAATTAGATACAATATGGATGGTCTCTGATGGGGATGTTATTATAACGATTTTTAGTATCAAAAGTTATAAGTTTATGTTTATTAGTTACAGTTAAGTCTTTAATTTTATTAATGAGGGTCATGGAATCGGGGAAAGTATATTTTGGTGTAAATTTAAATTTTTGTTGAACTATTTGTTGTAATAATTTAGAAAGTTTACCGGTTCGGGTATTAAGGTTAGTTATAATAGGGCGGATGCTCTTGTCTGGTTTGTGAAGCTTTATGACACTGTAGAGAAGGCAAGGTCTGGGGTTCATTTGGAGGGCACTGTAACTGTTATATTTACATTTCATTAAAGTGTCTTGATTATTTTGAACAGTCTGACGGACCAGTTTATTGAATGAATTCATAGGATTTTTATTATTATGTGAGATGTTATTGTCCTTGAAGAACATTAGAGTTTTATCAATATAAATATTAGTTGGAATAAATACCAGGCCTGCGTTCTTGTCTCCATATGTAACGGTGACGTCATTTTCTTTGATTTTTGTCTTCAGCCGGTGAATTATGTGATTCTATTGGTTCTTCTGTCTTACTCTCTTCGCGAGGTCGTGGGTGTTTTTGTAATATTTTAGTGTAGAAATAGTCTTCCTTCCAATTGTGAAATATTCTGGATGTTTTGATAATTGTGATTCTATATCCACAGCTATCTCTTCGTTGTTGAGCTTTTTAATCTTGGTACTGCATTTGTGTCCCTTGTGTAAGAGGTTTTTTTCCGGGGTGTCAAAAATAGTATTTGTCAAATTCGTGAATCGGGGTGAAATTTGGTGGGTGTCAATTCCGGTGTCTTAATTTGGGGATGTTTGTCTGAAATTGTCGTATATAAAATTTCGAATTGACATTGTACACTGATCAAATATTTAGGTGTATTTTATACATATGATACCGGTTAATATGTAGCAACATATCTGTTAAAGTTTGACCTTACCACAGTCATTTAATTGAAGTACGTAAGGTGTAGTTCGTGCGTAACCATACATATGAGTACGGGTCATACTAAGTCCAGAATGGACAAAAACTTCCATTTCTTAAGGAATGATTGACTGCGATTATTCAACACTTACTAATCCGTGTTCACACTGTAAAGCCTCATTTACATTGGTAAGTAGGAGGACTAGTAACTTGTATGCCTACTAGCCTTGCAACATTACTGTCCTTCTAATGACGGTTAAATTGGTGTTTACATACTCAAAATTGAATTATTGGCAAAGTCGACTGAAACAGGCCGTTTTGACAGTCTCGGAATGTGTAATTAATGAAATTAAAATCATGAATGCGCACCGTATTCGCCCAAAAAGACTTTGGGTTAGACACTGGATTGGTAGAAGAAACACCAGAGGAACGTCAGCCGTTCTAATAAAAGAACTCTCCATCGAACATCCTCAAGAATACAGAACGTGTATTCGTTTAACACCGGAAAGTTTTAACACCTTATTGAATATGATTTTTACCTGCAATCCAGCAATCAGACACCAATTTTAGAGACGCTGTGCCAGTTCGGATTAAGCTAGAAGTAACGCTTAACTTCCTGGTAACAGGCAACAGCTTCTTAATATTTTATTACTTTTATATACTTTCCAATATGCAATACTACATCAGAAAACCACTGTAAAAATTTCATATCTCTACAACACGTATTAACGCTAGGATTCCGAACCTACGGTACACTTCCGGTAGACTACATCGTCGCCACTCTACAGCACCTATTCCGTGTTCCAAAACCAACAGTGTCAAAATTTCTGCCAGAAGTTTTAGATGCAATTTTTGAAGCTCAGGGGATTTATTAAAGTAAATTGTTAAAACCATTTTTTATTCACTTTGTTCTATTCACATTTACTGTTTGAACAACTTTTTTTAAAACAATATTATAATTGTGAAAATTAAATTAAATTATTTACAAGGTTTGCCCTCTATTTTTAAACCAAATATCATAGTCCGTAAAATTTGTCATAAAAAATACATTTCATGGAGACACCTTTTATAATAAATTAAGTGCCAGATCACTTACTATACTTGGCAAAATATTACCCACAGTTGATTGTACGACACATTTGTTGCACTGCCTGAAGGGTGTACATTTTCTTGGGATTGATAATGCGATGACTCTTGCATCGGATACCACTCGCTGCTCATGGGTGACAAAGGAGAATTCGATGCATTTGAAGGGCATCCTGGAAATAGGGGAGCAACAGCCATCATCCGATAGCGAGTCAATGTTGACCGCCAGTCGCTCTGGCATTGTATTGCTTGTTGTATTGGCATTTTTTTAAATGCCAAACTCATGTACCGTCCAAATGCATCAAATTCATCTTCTTCTGTGAAAAGTTGTTGAAGTGATCATTTCACGAAGCTCTGTTACAGCAGCAGATAAATCTTGCTGGCGCTTTTTCTTTCCCGATAAGGTAGTGCGTGGGACAACTGGTTGAGCAGCGGTATTCCGTTTTGGTGTTTTAGCGGAAATCCGAGGAGCAATATCATCAACTGTAGCCTGACCTTCATCGGTGCCTTCGTCGACTGTGTCCTTGTTTGGCCTTTCGTCCACATCTTGCGCACTAGCCTGGGATTCGTAAAAGGAGAAATAAGAAGTAAAAACAGAATTCATAATTGCACTCTAAATGTATTTGTCTTTTATTTCAGGTGCCTGGCACTTCTGAAGAATGGAAGAAAATTGCAAGAGGTTTCCAGGAAAGATGGAATTTTCCTAGGTGCTGTGGGGGCATTGATGGCAAGCACGTTATGATCATAACTCCTCCAAACTGCGGAACGGAGTTTTTTTAACTACAAAGGCTACAATAGCATTGTCCTCATGGCATTTGTAGATTACAACTACTGCTTTACGTACATTGATGTTGGTTGTAACGGGGTTGTATCTGACGGTGCACGGTGGTGTGTTTCAAAATTGCACATTGTATCCAGCGCTAGAAAATAGTTTACTTCCGGAGAGGCACTGTTTAGTTGGTGATGATGCATTTCCTTTAAAGACGTACTTTTTTTTTTTTTTTCGAGAGGAGGGGAACCCGTCATGGGCACCACCAAGCCGGTTCTTGATGGTAGTGTGAGACTCTTACTCACTAAACCTACTCCTCTATGCCTCAGTGTATCTCCGCTAGGAACTACCCGTAAGGGGTTTTGACCATCTAGCGGACGTAGGCGTAACAAAATGTTAGGTGTTAGTAGTGGCAGTTCTGCTCGCTACGCCTCTGAGGGAGACGCCGCAATCAGAATGCCGACCGGGTTCTTTCTTTCCTCTTTCTTTTCCTTTCTTTTACCATTTGCTTAGTGTCCTTTCCTTATCTTTTTTTTTTTTTTTTTTCATTCATTCATTTCATATTTTTATTTTTTGTGTTGTTCCGGCTTTTCTCCTTCCTCTTCATTCTCGCTTTTTTCATTGTTTATCTGTGCGTTCTGAGGTATTGGTCTGCTGTTTGTGCGTTGGTCCTTTTTTGTTTGGTTTTGAATCCTTCTCACTTCTGATCTGTACACTGGGCACGTCATTGTGTTCATGGAGTGGTCTCCAGCTCCACAGTCAAAGCATTTTTTTTGTCCTTCACATTCGTTTGATTTATGTCCGTAGGTGGCGCATTTGGGACAGAAGGTTTGCCGTTGATGTGGGCTTTGCCCTCCGTTCTTGTCGCATTTTGATTTGGTATGTCCTAGATTGTGACAAAGTGGACATCTTATTGGATTAATCATTTTTGTGGCTCTTCTTTCTATGAATCCTATCTTTAGGTTTCCTCCGTCGCTAGTAGTCTTCTCCGCAATCTCAGGGGGAAGGGCAACTATGGCTGTGTAGATATCTTTTTGGAATTTATCCGGAATCAAGCTTATACGGTGTTGTTCTGGTGTTAGTTCGAGTGCAATCTTTTTTTCAATTGCTTCCCTCACGTCGACTGCATCGATCAGACAGTTTAATTTTTTTATTATTATGTTGGTGCTAGGGGCTTTCTTCTCTTTTACTTCATTTTCTTTTCCTAATATATTTGCGACTTTCTGCTTGAATTTTGTTGTTCCGTGTTCTTTAACTTCTAGTATGTTAAATATGAGGGTGTTGTCTGTATTTTTTCTTATGTTTAGAACTTTGATTCCGACTTCTTCGGCATTTAGTTCGGTTTTGAGATTTTTTATTAGTTGTTCATAGTTTTCGATGTTGTTTATTTTAATCTCTACCGTTTTCTTATTTGCATTCTGTTGTTGTTTTCTTGGGGGTATTGGCCCTTTTCCTTCCGTTACATTGGCGTATGTGTTATTATGTCTTTTTGCATATATTGTAATGTCCTTGTCTGTGCCGTGTGTGAGATACTCTACGATTTTCCGTATGGTCAGGTGGTTTGTTTTTTCGTGGGCTACGATTGCAATTTTTCTTCTTCCTGGGTCAATATTTTCGGTGGCCTCTAGTATGGTCTTTACGTTGTCATAAATTTCTTCAATTATTAAGTTTAGATCATCGTCGAGGGGCTTGAGGTTTATGCCCGCAACAAGTAAGGTTAAAGACGTACTTAACCAAACCTTACAATATCGGGCCTCTATCGAAAGAGGAAAAGATTTTCAATTATGGACTAAGTCGAGCAAGACGTATAGTTGAAAATGAGTTTGGAATTTTGGTAAGCAGATTCAGAATTTTTGATAAGAAAATAGCTTGCAAGTTAACCACCGTAGATAAAATCGTTAAAGCGTGTAGCGCACTGCATAACTGGCTGCGTAAAACGGAAGCCAAAACCTACTCTCCGCCAGGTTCTGTTGATGAAGAAAGCACCGACACGGGTTAAATCATACCCGGAAGATGGAGGGCTGAGGTGGCAGAAATGCGAAGAGTTGCAAGACCATTGTTCGGCTACAGATCTTCGAAACTTGCAAGGGAGTTTAGGGACTTTTTTAGGGAAATTTATTAATTTTAAAAGTTCATGAATTTCTATTTTCTTCCTTATTAAAATAATATTGTTTAAAATAGATTGTTACTTTCTGTTGCTCTTCTTTCCCTCGTCTTTCGCATAAATGCGTCCATGATCTGAAACCATTTCAGTGATGGTGTATACACTTGATCGGTACCGTACTTCGTAAATTTTTCAATTTTTGCAACTTCTTGGTTGTAGGTGTTGCGCAAGCTTTTGATTTTTAGCCGGGCCTCCGCAACTGAAAATTTCCTCAACAATTTTTTCTATAGCTCCTACACGCATCGCATTGTTTCGATAGCTTATATTTTTATTGTCCCACAACCAATCGTATTCTCGATATAATTCAATAAATTTTATGGTATTTCCATCGGTCCACCGCATGGTTACTCGTAAATGTTAAAAAACTCGTAAATGTTTGTACTATCCCCAAGCGTTTACATTTAGGTTAGTTGTATGGATAGTAGCCTGGACAGTCAAAATATTGGCGGTGGGGGGAGGCTAGTGGGTTGGTAAATGGCTTGGTGACCTATTTACTTACCTGTCCTCGCTACTGGTACAAGTACTATCTCAGGGGGTTTACACTGGGTTAGTATGGGTTAGTTACCTGTCCTACCTCACTAGCAAGGCTAGTACTAACCCTCGTACTTACCAATGTAAATGGCGCTTAATATCGCAAGTATTAATCCTGCTCAGGTCAGATAAAATTTCTGTTAATGATGTTTCTCAACTTTCCATGCCATCTGGTCAGCATATCCCGGTGTTATTACTGTCATCACTCCTGTGGTTTTGAATACACGTTACGCTGCAGGTAGACCAAAAGTGATTTAAAAAAGCAAAGTTGCAGATGAGTGTATATCAGAGTATGGGTTGGTTTTTAAGTAGGCATAAATAGCACAAATTACAAATTTTTATTGCAATATAACATCTTATTTTATTGGTTGTGCCATAGGATTAAACGTGAAAATTTCTTCCGGGTCCCCCTTTCAATATCGGTTTACCGGTTGCACAAATTATAAAATCTTATTTTGCAATAACAAGACACAATAGTTGTAACTAAAACTGTGATGTGGTTTTCCTGTTTAATAGATACATCTAATAGATGATCTTCAAGGTTAAAAAAAATCGTTTGTGTTAATATCTTTTTAGCTACATTTAAATTAAAATAATTAAAGAAATTTTGTTCTCCAGGGATCTGTCTATTTTCATTCAACAGTAGCTTAACTGCTGACTCTGCCTTTCAAGAATCATCCGAATGGAAAGATGACACATCCTCCAGGGCTAAAATGCATTTTTTGCATTTTGTACGCTTTTCTGCCATACTCACCACAAAGCCAGACATATACGTAACAATGTCGTCAGCTACTACAGAGAGGTCTGGTAAATTAGGCATAAACTCTTCTTCATCATTCATCGTTTCATATTTTTTCATCGATGCGATGTCGTCAATTCCAACTGATGATTCTTTGCTTTCTGTGACATGAAGGATACTGCAGGAATCGTGGCTTAGACAATTACCATTACCAGTTCTAACATCATGGTGTACCAACAACCTTCGGTACGTGTTGTAGAACTGGTAAGACGTTGGATTAAAACGTCTCCACCAGTCGCTTAATTTTACAGGCACCTTTAGTCATGAAAAATTAGGCAAATGCGCTCGATCAATGGAATAACTGCTATAGAAAAAGAAAAAACCAACACTATTTTTCAACCTTTTTCCGGTTGGGTTTAACGTATCAGATTACCTAACACTTCCTTATATTGAAGATACCCAGTTAACAACCTTTAACTTAATGAGTTTGGCGAAAATAACGTCTGGGACATATAGCATTTGGAACTGAGGATATAGAATTTGGAACATCGGATATAGAATTTGAATTTGAAGCAGTGGATGTAGTATATTTAAGACAGTGGAAATAGAATCTGAAGTTGAAGCAGTGGATATTGAATTTGAATTGGGAACAGTGGATATGGTAGCACAAGTTAGGCAGTTTTGAGGTTGCGAACCTGAGACGCATTGCCCGTTGCGACAGGTCGCGGACCCTTTCCTAAATTCTCGGAAGCTTGTCTAGGAATAGAGTTATTGTTATAATAATTACGCTATGATCCTGGTTTATTACTATTACTATGGTTTGTTTGTCGCGGATTATTATACTGGTGCTTCCTGCATTGTTCGATGGTGTGCCCAATATTCTTACAATATCGGCAAACATTTGATACATAATAGATATTGGCTTCACGTTTAACTTCAACCTATGGCGCGTTATATCACGGTAATGAATTTGAATAGCATTCTTCGGCCGAGGTTGGATTTTCCACATTTAAAACAAGTTTTCGTTTTTTGGAAATTGCTTGGTTTAACTAGTGAACGTGGCCTAGATTTTCTGACCCGTTCTTCTTCGCAACAGCTTCTACGGCGTCTATAAGCTTATAATACCTACTGCCTTTAATTATTAGCTTTATGGAGCCTTGCAACCCTTCAACAAATGCGCTCAATACTGTTTTTGCGTTTAGACTTTAATTAACTGCCGTGTTGGCTGGAAATACAAGCATTAGTTAGATCTAACATTAGTTTTTCCAATCTATTGGCGAAAGATCGAATAGCGTCTGTCGCGAGTTTAGTAGTTGTTTGAATATGTGCAATTGTTCGCAACTCAAGATACTGTTCTTGCATGATAATTTTAAGATCAGCCCAGGTGGCATAAGTTTTATATTTTACGAGATTATAGGCGATTCCGCATAATTTTGTTTTAATTATGTTGAGTAACATGTCTTTGTCCGCTCGTGTGCTACACGATTCGCTCACAATGTCGCAACAAGTAATGAATTTGTGAAGATTTTCTCGAACACCGCGGAATTCCGCGATCATTTTGAATGCAAGATCGACTTGAATAGGCATTGTGGTTACGTTTTAGTTACCTACTAACTGGTGTTCGTTATCTGACAGAAAATAACGATTTCTTAAGAATTTTTAAAATTAACCTGGATTCTTGAGAATTTTCGGGACTTGCTTCTGGATGTGGGATGTTGATGACTTGTGAGTTGGTGAGTTAGTAATGCAAATGAACTTAATCACTGCACTTTACTCTGCTTTTCTTTTTTCACTTCACACACAAGACACTGGCGAGACAGTCGGTACTGTTTCCGCTGGACGGTATGTTGCCCCTGAATTAGGAGATCCGGTTGAAAGGCAAACAATAGTCCCTTGGGCTGGACGGCTACGCGCTCGCAGATATGGATCTGTGTGCTTTGTGGTTTTCCAGTGAGTTTTTGGGCTGCACTGATGTTTTCTTATTCGTTTCTACTGCTTTAATTGACCTTTATACCCCACACCTGACACCATATGTTGGGTTCCTAAAGTTCCAACTTAAAATATGGGTAGGCCAATCAGTAAAAATGCCAGCTTATGGTTTCAGCTATGAACATCGATGAGAGTTAAAGTACAGATTGTGGACACGTACACTTATGGCTATACAGTAGACTCTCCTACAACGCGGTTTAATGTTACGCGTTGTACGAAAGCGCGTTATAGGAACTTGACGATCGCGAATTTTGACGCATGCGCCGCCCGCCTGTAGCGTTTTAACGCCAAAAGCAATGCAAAATTGTAATAAGTAAATAGATGTCATAACCCAAAAACACATTATAAATGGAATTAAAGTTCCTACCTGTTATGTTGATGAGCAGCATTTAGAATAGTCAGTATGAATTAGTGAATACACGTAAAACAAACTCGAAGAAACTAATTCATTCTTATCGCAAAATCGTGTGTACATTTACTGCTTCTACAGACGGCTTATATTGCATTGTTTTCGTTCTTTCTTATGCAGTATGGTACATGGATTTGTTAATTTAATAAGAATATATTCTCTTTGTACCTTTTGTTTGTCTCCATCATACATCGTGCCGCGCCGCGCCGTTACGAAACAATTTGGTTATGTATTTTCTAAGCGCGGTGGTGACAGTTCAAAATAACAGCGGCATGCTTATTGCTCATGCGCAGTTAGCACACATCAGCCGGACAACCATACGCGCACATCACGCGTTGTACGAGAGCCGCGTTATATGAATTTGTTGTCGCAAAATCTTTAGCGCGTTGTAGGAATTCGCGTTGTACGAACTCGCGTTGTAGGAGAGTCTACTGTAATTTATAATTGACTAATCTTCAGTAAGGTTCACTAACAACTACCCTGTTTCAGTCTTGCGTTTTCCCGTCAACCCTCGGTGGGTCTGATTACTTTAACCAATAAGACTTAAACACGTGATGAAAATCAACCAATGAAGAGTGACATAGAAACAAGGCTTTTGAATATGCTAATACAATTACATTTACAAGGAAAAGATATACCAGCGTTGTAAAAATACAAGTGTGGCGTTTCGCAAGAGAACAAAGGATGTCCTACATTGACATGGTACGACATTTATACGATTATACATTACATAATAATATTATACATCTATAACATAAAACCAATGTTAGACATAATAAATGTAGGTCATTGTACTCCGATTTTTAAGTACCTATCCTTGGTTATATTTCCGTTTGAACAGATTTTAGCTTCAGACTAGTTAGAATTCACCGCCTAAGACAAAAACCTGCGGTGTAGTAAATAAGACAATATATGCAAGAACAGAAGGGAATTACCTGGAGCATTACCTGGTTGATGAAAAAACTCATTGCAGTGATTCTAAAAATGATGATAAGTTTTTATTACATATTATGTACAAAGTTTGAAAGTATTGATGTGTACTATTGGGAGCCGCCGATATCTTGTACTTGGTCAGCAATTAGTCGTTGAAATGTGCAGCGCGCGTGTTTACGCTATCGTGGCACGTCCGATATTACAGCAATATGTTCGATATTTGATCGCTTTAAACCTAAATTATTTAACTAATTTGTTTGATTGAGGATTAAACAAGAATAAAGGTGTTTGAATTTGGATTAAACAAGCTGCGAGGCCGAAAATGAGAGAAAAAAGAGAAAAATCAAACAAACTAACACTGATACTTGCACTTCAAGTCTTCATGACTCAGTGTTCTCTCTATGGTGTGTCAGCGTAGATGGGGTGGGCTTCAGATGGATGTCGTTCTCAGTAGGGTCTGCGCGGTGTTGGAGGTCTGAAGAGGGATACCTTCTTCGCGGTTGTGTGGCGGCATTGGCTTTCGGGTCCGGAGACATGTCATGAAGTAGCGTTTATACAGCTTCCACATGAATGTAGCCAGCACCAGGCTTCCCGCTATCGTGACCATGCTTACGACAAGGTTTGTAAGAGATGAGTGGTGCCTTAGATGATGCCAGATATTTTCATGTAACTGACCATTTACTAGCTGTTCGTCATTAATTACATGCTCATGCTCGTTTTCATTCGCTTGGTCAGCAATTCGTCGTTGAAATGTGCAGCGTGCGTGTTTACGCGCCAACTTATGCGGATTCGCACAATTGAATGTACTGTCAACAGCCTCTCCTTCAGTTCATCTACATAATCCGAAACTTATTTGGGTTTTTTAGCGAGGAACCAAATATCAAATCGCAGAGAAGACGAAGTTCCCGACTAAAAATAATACGGGCAGGGGTCTGTCCGGTAGTGTCTTGAATAGCTCCACGGTAAGCCATTAAAAACAACGGGATATGTTTATCGCAATCCTTCTGGCTCTCGTCCACTACTTTTGACAGGTACGCCTCCATTGTTTGGTTAAACCGCTCTGCCATGCCATCAGACCGTGGGTGAAGTGGTGTCGTCCTCGTCTACCGAATACCCAACAACTGAGCCATTCTTTGGAAAACTGACGACTCAAAATTACTTCCCTGGTCAGAGTGTAGCTCTTGTGGAACACAAAATCAAGTTACCCAATTTTCCACCAAGACGGTTGCAACAGTAATATCGTATTGATTCGGAATTGCGTAAGACTAGGGCAATTTGCTGAAGTAATCGCTGACAACCAATATGTATTTATTTCCCTTTATTTGTATTATAATAATGGCTTTTATCTAAATCACATCCAGTTCCATCCGGAAGAGATAAATCAACGATGTTTTCTAGTTGACACAAAGCTGGTGCTTCATACACCAATTTCGTAAATATAAACAATAACAACATCGTCATACTGAGTCTGTGTCTTCTTAGTTGCGCGCGATGCAAGCGTCTCTACAGGCTCCAAGAATTTTGCAATCGGCTTGATCATCTTCCGCTTCTACGCATTTAATCAAACTTATGATTTGAGTGGTTATGTTGCTTTCTCTCTACCTGTATGTTACCAAACAGTATCCAACCAAGTTCCGTTTTTAGATCCAACGCTCCATCATTGGTTCTCGTGAGGCCTTCTTATAGAATTTTTCAATATTCTTCTGCTCCGAGGGTGGCATCAATTGGGCATGGCGTATGGTATGTAGGATCAGCAAGAATTTTGTTGATCCAGTTTTGAGCATTTGATTCCGGTAGGATTTGATTAGGTAGAGATTGTGTTAGCTTTGACAGCCTAAGAAATTTGTTTGAAGGGAGTAGTTGGTAGGAAAGTGAGAATGAATTTAAAGTTCTACTATCCAGCGGGATGTCTTCGGTGCTTCAGCTTCTAATCCACATATTTTGGCATGTATTTTCTGCCTGGGTAGCCTAGTCGGTGGGCTGCTTCTTCGGTAATGAAACATGTTTGAGATCCTTGATCGATGAGCACGCGGAGAAGTTCAGATGACCCTGATAATGTCTTTGTTTTTATCAGGGCTGTTGCCAATAGAACCGTATTTTCTTCGCTATTAATCCTATTGGTGGTGTGGATAGTTGTCTCTTTTGTATTGGAGACCAGAACAAAGTTCTTTGTGTGTTTGGGATTAGAATTATTACTTTCATCCCGGTGTAACATTATGTGATGGGGCTTGTCGCAAATTCGGCACATAGCCACCGAATTTGTGAGCCATACAGTTTCTGCACAGTTTATTAGTTTTGACGAATTCCGCTCTTTCTGAGACGGACAGCTTTCGACACAGTGCAAAAGTGTATCGGGTGATTTTCTTTGCAATATTTATATGATTCTTCCGTATCCTGTAAACCACATCGTTAATGCGTGTGATTACAGTATATGGCTCTTCGAAGGCTAGCGATAACTTGGGTGACCGACCTTTTTTGCGTTTCGGATTATATAGCCCACCCTTCCTTGAAGGCATTTGAGTTAGCTTTCAAGTCGTATCGAGCATTAATATGGTCACTTGCCAACTGAATGCGGATTCGCACAATTGAATGTACTTTCAACAGCCTCTCCTTCAGTTCACCTACATAATCCGAAACTTCCTTGGGTTTTTTTAGCAGGGAAGACGAAGTTCCAGACCAAAAACAATATGGGCAGGGGTCTATCCGGTAGTGTCATGAATGGCTCCTCGATAAACCATTAAAATCAACGGGATATGTTTATCCCAATCCTTCTGACTCTCGTCTACTACTTTTGACAGGTGCGCCTCTATTGTTTGGTTAAACCGCTCTGCCATGCCATCAGACCGTCGGTGAAGTGGTGCCGTCCTCGTCTTCCGAATACCCAACAACTGAGCCATTCTTTGGAAAACTGACGACTCAAAATTACTTCCCTGGTCAGAGTGTAGCTCTTGTGGAGCACCAAATATAGTTACCCAATTTTCCACCAATACGGTTGCAACAGTTATAGAATAGAATAGAATAGAATAGAATGTTTATTACTGTAAGCTTCACAAGAGTTACATACGTCAAAACAACAAAGAAAACAAATATACGCAATACAACATAAATCAGGCGTATAATTATAACTTATAACTTATAACTATAGCCCCATAGATTCGGAATTGCGTAATACTCGGGCCATTTGCTGAAGTAATCGCTGACAACCAATATGTATTTATTTCCCTATATTTGTATTATAATATTGACTTTTATCTAAATCACATCCAGTTTCATCCGGAAGAGATAAATCAACGATATTTGCTAGTTGACACAAAGCTGGTGTTTCATACACCAATTTCGTTAATATAAACAATAACAACATCTTCATACTGAGTCTGTCTTCTTAGTTGCGCGCGATGCAAGCATCTCTACAGGCGTTGGCGGTACTATAAGTATGTTCTCATCGTTTGTAAGATGACGTTGAAGATGTAAGATGATTTGATTGTAAACAAATACTACCAAAATTACTTCCCTGGTCAGAGTGTAGCTCTTGTGGAACACCAAATCTAGTTACCCAATTTTCCATCAAGACGGTTGCAACAGTTATAGCCTCTTGATTCGGAATTGCGTAAGCTTCGGGCCATTTGCTGAAGTAATCGCTGACAACCAATATGTATTTATTTCCCTTTATTTGTATTATAATATTGACTTTTATCTAAATCACATCCAGTTTCATCCGGAAGAGATAAATCAACGATATTTGCTAGTTGACACAAAGCTGGTGCTTCATACACCAATTTCGTTAATATAAACAATAACAACATCTTCATACTGAGTCTGTGTCTTCTTAGTTGCGCGCGATGCAAGCATCTATACAGGCGTTGGCGGTACTATAAGTATGTTCTCATCGTTTGTAAGATGACGTTGAAGATGTAAGATGATTTGATTGTAAACAAATACTACCAAAATTACTTCCCTGGTCAGAGTGTAGCTCTTGTGGAACACCAAATCTAGTTACCCAATTTTCCATCAAGACGGTTGCAACAGTTATAGCCTCTTGATTCGGAATTGCGTAAGCTTCGGGCCATTTGCTGAAGTAATCGCTGACAACCAATATGTATTTATTTCCCTTTATTTGTATTATAATATTGACTTTTATCTAAATCACATCCAGTTTCATCCGGAAGAGATAAATCAACGATATTTGCTAGTTGACACAAAGCTGGTGCTTCATACACCAATTTCGTTAATATAAACAATAACAACATCTTCATACTGAGTCTGTGTCTTCTTAGTTGCGCGCGATGCAAGCATCTCTACAGGCGTTGGCGGTACTATAAGTATGTTCTCATCGTTTGTAAGATGACGTTGAATATGTAAGATGATTTGATTGTAAACAAATACTACCAAAATTACTTCCCTGGTCAGAGTGTAGCTCTTGTGGAACACCAAATCTAGTTACCCAATTTTCCATCAAGACGGTTGCAACAGTTATAGCCTCTTGATTCGGAATTGCGTAAGCTTCGGGCTATTTGCTGAAGTAATCGCTGACAACCAATATGTATTTATTTCTCTTTACTTGTATTATAATATTGGCTTTTATCTAAATCAAATCCACTTCCATCCGGAAGAGATAAATCATCGATATTTTCTAGTTGACACAAAGCTGGTGCTTCATACACCAATTTCGTAATTATAAACAATAACAACATCTTCATACTGAGTCTGTGTCTTCTTAGTTGTGCGCGTTGCAAGCGTCTCTACAGGCGTTGGCGGTACTATAAGTATGTTCTCATAGTTTGTAAGATGACGTTGAAGATGTAAGATAATTTGATTGTAAAAAATACTACTCAAAATTACTTCCCTGGTCAGAGTGTAGCTCTTGTGGAACACCAAATCAAGTTACCCAATTTTCCATCAAGACGGTTGCAACAATTATAGCCTCTTGATTCGGAATTGCGTAAGCTTCGGGCCATTTGCTGAAGTAATCGCTGACAACCAATATGTATTTATTTCTCTTTACTTCTATTATAATATTGGCTTTTATCGAAATCACATCCAGTTCCATCCGGAAGAGATAAATCATCGATATTTGCTAGTTGACACAAAACTGGTGCTTCATACACCAATTTCGTTAATATAAACAATAACAACATCTTCATACTGAGTCTGTGTCTTCTTAGTAGCGCGCGATGCAAGCATCTCTACAGGCGTTGGCGGTACTATAAGTATGTTCTCATCGTTTGTAAGATGACGTTGAAGATGTAAGATGATTTGATTGTAAACAAATACTACCAAAATTACTTCCCTGGTCAGAGTGTAGCTCTTGTGGAACACCAAATCTAGTTACCCAATTTTCCATCAAGACGGTTGCAACAGTTATAGCCTCTTGATTCGGAATCGCGTAAGCTTCGGGCCATTTGCTGAAGTAATCGCTGACAACCAATATGTATTTATTTCTCTTTACTTCTATTATAATATTGGCTCTTATCTAAATCAAATCCACTTCCATCCGGAAGAGATAAATCATCGATATTTTCTAGTTGACACAAAGCTGGTGCTTCATACACCAATTTCGTAATTATAAACAATAACAACATCTTCATACTGAGTCTGTGTCTTCTTAGTTGTGCGCGTTGCAAGCGTCTCTACAGGCGTTGGCGGTACTATAAGTATGTTCTCATCGTTTGTAAGATGACGTTGAAGATGTAAGACAATTTGATTGTAAAAAATACTACTCAAAATTACTTCCCTGGTCAGAGTGTAGCTCTTGTGGAACACCAAATCAAGTTACCCAATTTTCCATCAAGACGGTTGCAACAATTATAGCCTCTTGATTCGGAATTGCGTAAGCTTCGGGCCATTTGCTGAAGTAATCGCTGACAACCAATATGTATTTATTTCTCTTTACTTGTATTATAATATTGGCTTTTATCGAAATCACATCCAGTTCCATCCGGAAGAGATAAATCATCGATATTTGCTAGTTGACACAAAACTGGTGCTTCATACACCAATTTCGTTAATATAAACAATAACAACATCTTCATACTGAGTCTGTGTCTTCTTAGTTGCGCGCGATGCAAGCATCTCTACAGGCGTTGGCGGTACTATAAGTATGTTCTCATCGTTTGTAAGATGACGTTGAAGATGTAAGATGATTTGATTGTAAACAAATACTACCAAAATTACTTCCCTGGTCAGAGTGTAGCTCTTGTGGAACACCAAATCTAGTTACCCAATTTTCCATCAAGACGGTTGCAACAGTTATAGCCTCTTGATTCGGAATCGCGTAAGCTTCGGGCCATTTGCTGAAGTAATCGCTGACAACCAATATGTATTTATTTCTCTTTACTTCTATTATAATATTGGCTCTTATCTAAATCAAATCCACTTCCATCCGGAAGAGATAAATCATCGATATTTTCTAGTTGACACAAAGCTGGTGCTTCATACACCAATTTCGTAATTATAAACAATAACAACATCTTCATACTGAGTCTGTGTCTTCTTAGTTGTGCGCGTTGCAAGCGTCTCTACAGGCGTTGGCGGTACTATAAGTATGTTCTCATCGTTTGTAAGATGACCTTGAAGATGTAAGATATTTTGATTGTAAAAAATACTACTCAAAATTACTTCCCTGGTCAGAGTGTAGCTCTTGTGGAACACCAAATCAAGTTACCCAATTTTCCATCAAGACGGTTGCAACAATTATAGCCTCTTGTTTCGGAATTGCGTAAGCTTCGGGCCATTTGCTGAAGTAATCGCTGACAACCAATATGTATTTATTTCTCTTTACTTGTATTATAATATTGGCTTTTATCGAAATCACATCCAGTTCCATCCGGAAGAGATAAATCATCGATATTTTCTAGTTCACACAAAGCTGGTACTTCATACACCAATTTCGTAATTATAAACAATAACAACATCTTCATACTGAGTCTGTGTCTTCTTAGTTGTGCGCGTTGCAAGCGTCTCTACAGGCGTTGGCGGTACTATAAGTATGTTCTCATCGTTTGTAAGATGGCGGTGAAGATGTAAGATAATTTGATTGTAAAAAAATACTACTCAAAATTACTTCCTTGGTCAGAGTGTAGCTCTTGTGGAACACCAAATCAAGTTACCCAATTTTCCATCAAGACGGTTGCAACAATTATAGCCTCTTGATTCGTAATTGCGTAAGCTTCGGGCCATTTGCTGAAGTAATCGCTGACAACCAATATGTATTTATTTCCATCGTTTGTTAAAGGAAATGAACCATCTACATCAATGGCGATCCTCTCAAAGGGTGTTCCAACGTTATACTGTTGAAACTTTCCTCTCGACCAATTTCGTAAATATAAACAATAACATCTTCATACTGAGTCTGTGTCTTCTTAGTTGCGCGCGACGCAAGAGTCTCTACATGCGTTGGCGGTACTATAAGTATGTTCTCATCGTTTGTAAGATGACGTTGAAGATGTAAGATGATTTGATTGTAAAAAATACTACTCAAAATTACTTCCCTGGTCAGAGTGTAGCTATTGTGGAACACCAAATCAATTTACCCAGTTTTCCAACAAGACGGTTGCAACAATTATAGCCTCTTGATTCGGAATTGCGTAAGCTTCGGGCCATTTGCTGAAGTAATCGCTGACAACCAATATGTATTTATTTCTCTTTACTTGTATTATAATATTGGCTTTTATCTAAATCAAATCCACTTCCATCCGGAGAGATAAATCATCGATATTTTCTAGTGGACACAAAGCTGGTACTTCATACACCAATTTCGTAATTATAAACAATAACAACATCTTCATATTGAGTCTGTGTCTTCTTAGTTGTGCGCGTTGCAAGCGTCTCTACAGGCGTTGGCGGTACTATAAGTATGTTGTCGTCGTTTGTAAGATGACGTTGAAGATGTACCCAGTAGAAACGATCCCGGGTCTTAGCGAGTGTTTTATTCACTCCAAAATGAGCGCCAGCACAGCCGTCATGTAGTTCCTCTAAAACCATCTTTACTTTAACACGGGGTACGACTAGCTGCATGGTAAAAGTAAAAAGTAAAGTAAAGTAATCTTTATTCAGAGAAATAAACAAATATACATATTTGCTATGCAACAAAGGGCATAAACTGGTAATAATACTGGTAATAACAACAATAACAATGGGAATGAACAATCAGGAATAAAGAAATGAGTAATAAGTCACTTAATTGAAGATTTAATTGAACGTGGCATTCGAATACAAATACAGATTATCGAGCACAATTGCAATGGTGAAAGCAACGGGAATAAAGGAAAATTAAATATATATTTATATAGTAAGTAATAAAACTCGCACTGGCAAAAATGAAAGCGAAATAACACTCATCATTGCGTGTTCGGTTGAATTACCAAAAGTAAAAAAATACAACTCAAGAAAAAAACACTCTCTTTGCTGTAGCCTTGGTTGCCCTATAAAGGACACACCTGAGCCCATTCCTGGTATAGTGATCGTGGGATGCAATGCTAATCAATTCAGGGTTTTTGGACGTTAAATCTAAAATGGACACAAAGTAGAGATGCTTCAGGGGCAAAAGAGCCGACTCGCGAAATAGCAGGTCGGTGACTAACTTCCCATCCGGGCTCTCCCATGCTCTTTTTAAAAGGCCTCATTCTACTTGCAAAGAGGCCCACTGAGTCCACAAAGCTTTATAGTTCGAAGACTTTGCTGAAATGTCTTCCCATCTGGGTCTTTGCCCACCTGTTTCCTTCGCCAGTAAAAGAGGTGCAATGTCGATGTCCTCTTCTTGGTCTCTTCGGAGTCGTGCCATTGTCCATTCTGGGTACTCGCCAAAAACCGTTTGTCGAAGGGAGAAGTTTTCTTGTTGTTGATCAATCCGATTACAGTGCTTGCAGTTTGAGCACGGTCTTCTGGACAAAGCGTCAGCGTTATTATGGAGTGTTCCAACCCTTTGCTTGACCTTGTAGTGGTACTGTTGTAGCTTCTCTAGCCATGGCGCCAGTTGTCCTTCCGGATTCTTCATCTATAACAGCCACGAAGGTGGTGAGTGGTCCGTCCTGATTAGGAAATACCTCCCATAGAGATAATTATGGAAGTGGCCTACGGCTTTCATTATGGCTAAAAACTCCTTTCTCGTGCCACAATAATTACGCTCTTGCTTACTATGGGTCTTACTAAAATATTCTCACACCTTCTCTTCTCCATCCTGGATTTTCGACAAAACGGCAGTAACTCCTGAGTTACTGGCATCAGTATCTAAAATAAACATGCCTTTCTCCCTACGATGAGACAATATTGGAGACGAACATAACGCAGCTTTAAGCTACCGCGGAGAAGCTAGCCAGAAAAGATATCCATAACTTTTTTTATCGATTTTTTTAATGAAACATATACCAAACGATACAGCTATTCAAGTAGTATACGCCATAGTTTTTCACCGAAAATTTATCAAACGGTTTTGCCTCAGATTTTATTTAATTAAGAGAGCGTTATCTAATAATAGCGCCCGACGTTTTTATAAACAATTGCAACTTACTCCGTCCACCGACATCACAGAGAATCGACGTCAGTCAATTCGTAAAGTACATGAAATTCTGCATCCGACGACGGTATTAACAGGATACTACCCTTAAGACATCCTACCTTAATGCGTCTGTAAAATGAGAAATTGCCACGCAATTCGCCAGGTGAATGCTATAAATATTTACAACTTTTACAAATATTGTTGCATAACTTTCTATCATACATCAAATTGTAGGTAATAAGAAGGGATAGCCACCCTCGAACGCTCGGAGTTTTGCACCATTGCTAACAACCCCTAAATGCCGATAGTATGTAACCACCCATATAGTAAAAATTTGCGGGCAGCCAGTGATAAATGTTTATAACTTTCACAAATATTGTTGCTTCGCTTTCTCTCATACGTCAAACTGTAGGTAGTTGCAAGGGCTAGCCAGCCTCGAACGATCGGAGTTTTGCACCATTGCTAACAACCCCTAAATGGCGATAGCATGTAACCACCCATATTATAATAATAATAATAATAATAAATGCTTTTATTGGTATATCATAAACGGAACATAAAATATACAATTTGCAAAAATGTTACATGGTGAACCAAAAGGTACAGTATCAGGCGCGGTGCCTGAAAAAGTCGCCAGCAGCCAGAGATAATTGTTTATAACTTTTACAAATATTATTGCATAGCTTTCTTTCATACATCATTATTCATAATTCGAAGGACTAGCCATCCTCGCACACTCGAAGTTTTGCACTGTTGCTAACAACCCCTAGTATGTAACCACCCATATAATAAAAATTCGCCGGTAGCCTGTGGGGTCGTTAGTCCACATAAAATACTTGCCCGTCCTTGACAGTCGGGGTAACATTCCAAAATATCGAAGGTTGTATCACGTCGGGGTCACCAATTAATCAATGTCCACATAAATAGACAGGAATAAGGAAAACACGTCTAACTTTAAGCCCGTTTGCACCGTATTTGCTAAGCCAGACCTAATTGTAAGAATGACTTAAACCTAAGTCGAGCTTAAGTCGGCGTTCATTTGCACCGCATATGTGTAGGACATTCCTATCTTATGTTATGCATAACTTGCAAACAAGGTAAAATTCTAGTAGTGTTGAGAGATGTTGGTACCAATCTGAGTAGTAGTATTCTGTCAATTGTGAAGTTTACAGTCATATTTTTCCACTAGAATATTTTGGCGGTAAATTTGAAATACTTTGATAATGGCAACAAATACTGCAGTTGTTAGCAATAGACAAAACTTTACGGTTAAATTATAACAATTTATTTTCCTTTTGTAAGAATAGACTTTAAAGCTAATAATTATGCTAATAAGTAGTGGTAGCAAGCCGATTCGGGAACCTCCTCCGTGACCTTGACCACACCTCCACCCAAGGTCAAGGTCACGGAGGAGGTTCCCGAATCGGCTTGATGGTGAAAATTGGGAGGACTCCTCATTTTAATTTTAGACGACCTTATCTAATCAGGAGGAGATCGAATTGGAGGAGGTGAATGACTGGTCCAGGTTAATGAGGAGGTTTTATGACTTGGTAACAATTGATGGTGGGATTTGTGTATAAAAGGTAGTGTGGGAAATGTTTTGCATACAGTGTAAAAGCGGCAGAGAAACAGTGAAATAGTGACGCATTGAAGAGTGAGGTTTGTAAGTTTGAAGAAACGTAATATCAATTGAAATCATTATTTTAGTGTCAACAACACCAACACAAAATGTAGGACCGGGTGGTGGAGTATGTGATGCCCCAAAGAAAATAAGGAGAAAACGTGCTCCACATGTGCAATCTACGAAGTTATTACCATTGTTTAATAGTGAGTGCACAACACTAAACCCATTAGATCTTAGCATGGCTGCAACACAATTATCGAAACCCGTTAATGGTGTGAATGTGCAACCCACACCTTCTACTGATGGATCTGTGCTGCAGAACATGATGCAAGAAGTGACCGTATATGACACATTTTTGCATTCCATGATCAAAATCATGGAATGCAAAAACCATTAATATGTCAACATGTGTACTCTTTGAACAAGAGTAACAGCAAATTTTTAGCTGTAGGCTTGTAAATGCAATCTGGTTTTGATCCAGCAGTGCGTATATTTGGGAAGGCAAGACAAAATGTAACATTTACCGCGGATCAGTGGAACGAATTTGTGAAACAGGAACATGTAATTACCCAACATTTAATGAACATGCAAACCCAGGAAGTGTGTCCGGCAATGCAAAATATGGGTTTTAGAATAAATTGTGAATGGTTTGAAAACTATACCAAAGTGTTGAAAATTTGTCGCGGTGAAGAATGGTTGTATTTATCATGTGAAGGACTCAAGGAAATGTGGCAATATAAGGAAATAATTCATACTCGTTTAACATACTTAAAAGCTCTGAACATGGGCAGTTATTATAATCAGATTTTGGGAAGAGCCGCTTATATGGAAGGTGATATACTGACCAATGTGTTGACAGCAATCAATGAAGCAATGAAGTCTCCGAACAGTTTTGCACTATGAAAGAATTTATCACCCTGGGATCAGACAAGATAAAACTGGATTGCGAAATACGTCAAATGTTCCTACATTAAAAGTTCATATCACAATAATAATGATTGTAGTACATGTAATGTAATGTAGTGTTAATGTATGTATTAATAAATTTTTGCGTTAACGTAAAATGTGTTTTATTTAAAAACGTAACAGAACATTTGTGGGAAGCGTGTCGAGTGAAAAACTGTGGGGATAGATTTTATCATTTATATAGCTACGATTGTGGGGAACGTGACAGTCTACGTAAACCTTTCGTGAGAAATTTGTAGTATTAAATGATGATTGCGGTAGCAAAACCGACTAGTCATCACGGGAAAGCAAAAAGAGCAGGTCGAGGATTGATCAATAAGTTAATAAATAAGCTTCCATTCGAACTGCACATACCCGGATATAATTTTTGCGGACCAGGAACGAAACTTCAGCAAAGATTAGCGAAAGGTCACACCGGTGTGAATAGGTTAGACGAAGCTTGCAAGGAACACGATATTTCATATTCCCAAAGTGGCGATTTAAGCCATAGACACAAAGCTGACCACCAATTGTATGAAAAAGCAGTTGAACGTATAAAAAGTGGAAACGCAGGATTTGGAGAAAAGTTAGCAGCTTCAACTATTGCCGCAATAATGAAAGGAAAAACAAAGTTGGGATTGGGAAATTCGAAAAGAAGGAAAGGGTTGAAAAAGATGAAAATGAGAGGAGGTGCGCTAAGTTTTACGCAAGCTATGAAGGTAGCTAGAAAAGCTATCTCCCGCGGTGGTAAGAACAGAAGTTTATTAGCAAATGTAAACATCGCATATTCAAAACTAGGGAAGAAAAAAATTACTCCCCCGAGAAGTAGGATAATTCCAATTCCAAAAACTGGAGGGTTTCTCCCCTTAATACCATTGTTCGCAGCTTTGGGAGCGTTAGGTTCATTAGGAGGCGGAGCTGCAGCAATAGCAAAAACTGTTAATGAAGCGAAAGCCGCTCGTGAACAGATGGAGGAAGCTAAGAGGCATAATCGCGCGTTAGAAGCACAAAAAATGACGGGAAGTGGTTATTATTTGAAACCGTACAAAGCCGGATGCGGACTGTATTTATCATCACATTCAAAAAACTGATTAAATCCCTTCCTCATCAACCGCTAACCAACGTTCAGTTACTGAAGTATGTTAAGGATCTGAAAATACCGAATTTTAGCGGTGTTTTTATGAAGGATAAGTTACCGAAACGCATTCACCATGCCGAAAGCGGATCATTAATCTAGACGATGATGATGGTAAAGGAACTCATTGGACGAGTTACGTGAAGGAAGGTGATCATATCTCATATTTCGATAGTTTTGGCGATTTGCAACCTCCCATAGAAGTGCAAAGTTATCTATTGTCCGGAGGTGGAAGAGTAATTGATTATAACTATAATCGATATCAGAAAAGTAATTCATATAATTGTGGTCATTTATGTTTAAAGTTTTTGATAAGTAGATATGCATAGTTATTACTGTTATAGTAGATGTGTGGTTGGTGAATTGCAAACATGGTGGCACATTCTTATACGTTCACGTTAACCGGTCCAAGTTCGGAATTAGGTTGTAATGTGTATCCTCCAATAAATTTGAAGGAGGATGTAAAGTATGAGTTAGCATTGTTAAATTTTGACGCGTATAATTCAATTGCTAACGTGACGGAAGATAATAATGTATTGCAGTATGGTGATAAGAAAGAGAAAATTGAAATTCCTACCGGAGCATATGATGTAGATGATCTCGCAGAGCAAATCACAAGTGAACTGAATAATAAATCAATAAAGATACGCATTCGCGGAAATCCTAATACTCAAAAAGTTGTCATTAAATGTGCCGAAGATATCCACTTTGATGAAGATCGATCGATCGGTAAATTGTTAGGATTTGCAAGGAGGAAACTTGTAAAGAATGTGAATCATATTAGTGAAAATCGAGTAAATATTAACCCTGTAAATGCACTACAGATCTATTGTAATTTGGTAAGCGGCTCATACAACAACGGACGACAAGTTCACGTGTTACACCATTTTTTCCCAAACGTTCCAGCCGGATTTAAAATAATAGAAAGTCCACAACCACCGATTTATTTACCAGTACTCATCGAAGATATCACAAGTATAGTCGTAAAGGTTTTGGATCAGCACGGAAAGGTTGTAAAGTTTGGTGAAAAAGAAGAAATAACAATTCGTATACATCTACAGGAAGTGAAAGGGTGAAATGATGATAGGTGTACGACGACAACGAAAGCGGAGAAATGGTACCAACATATTGCAAGTTATAAATTCTAAATCGGGAAGTAAATATAAATGGAAAGCGTTAGCAAATACAAGCGACAGTAGTTGTGGAACTGTGAAAAGACAATAACAGTTGCGAATAAGAAATTTTTGCAGAAGTAGGATATATAGTACGTTAAGTAATGGATATCTTAAGTGTTACGGATAAAAGTAGAATTGATAATTCCATAATAAGTTATGAATATCATTCACATCAGCCATTTGGAACTCAAAGTTTTGATAACAGCGATGAAGTACGGATCACCATACCAGAAATTGATAATTTTACAGTGCCCGGTGAAAGTTATTTGTACGTAGAAGGACGCATGAATTTGTTAGACGAAGATGGAGTTGTAAAAACAGCAACGAAAAAAACTGATGGAACCATTGAAGGAGTTCCCAAAGCAACAAAATTTATATGCAACCCCATCGCTTTTCTCTTCAGCGATATACGATATAATATAAATGGAGTGCAAGTAGGTCTTTCATCTTTAATGAAGGGATATTTTTCGTACACTCCAAATGATATGGTTAGGTTGAGAAATGCAGGCTGGAATATTGATGATGACCATACAAGCGACATTGTGGATAGCATGGGAAATTTTAGCGTTTGCGTACCATTAAGGGGTCATATACCTTTCACCTGACTAAATATTGTCTATTTTCACAATACTTTTTTCAAAAAAAGGAAAGAAACTATAGAGGTGGGGGTTTTTGTGCAATAATGTAAAGGCTTTGTACTAATCAAAACCATTTTAATTATCGAGAATTTGTTTGCAAAATCCCAAGTCACCCCTTCTGAAATTGGTCCTGCTGGTGAAGTATGGTTTTGCGGTACCAATGATTTCTGCTATCTCGTTCATCTAAACCAAAAAATACAAATGCTATTTTAAAATATGTTAAATTATCTAGTCCTTGTCGTATCCGATTTTAGAATTTCCATTTTTTTAAAAAATAGTGGGCTTTCAAACTTAAAATTCCCATTTTTTGCAACAAATTTCATTTGTTTGCGCAAGAAAAAAATATAAGGAATGGAAATTTTAAAAATCGGATACGACAAGGACTAGCGAATTTTACAAGCTTTTAACTAACGAAAAAAAATTGGAAGTTGGTTGATCCGTCTAGAAGGAATCATTGGTACCGATTTTGAAAACATGGTTTTGAGAAAACACGGTTTAAACTTTTGAAACAAGTTTACAGTATTATAAAATTAAAATTTTTCAACTTTCTTATATAATTTAATCCAGGTAGGCCTTGGCAAAAAAAAGCGATCGATTGATCTGATCGATGTGATCGATCTTTTCGATCAGATCGATCTATTAAAGATACGTACCTCGCAGTCGCCGGACACGTATCGTACATAAATGGAAGATCTAATAGATCGATCATCAAAAGATCAATCTTATCGATCTCATTGATCTGATCGATCATCAAAAGATCGATTTGATCGTTCATCAAAAGATCGATCTGATCTATCATCAAAAGATCCATCTGATCGATCACCAAAAGATCGATTTGATAGAATCACGCTTGTCTTCAAGTTATTAGGACTGGGCCATACTGCTTTAGAAAAAAAAATGTGGTTTAGTGCTCTTATCGTCAGGCAAAGGACTCCAGTGGTTTGACGGACTATGCTAGAGCTGGGCAAAAAAACGATTGATCCATCTTTCGACCTTTTTATTTGAAGACCGAAAGATCGATCAGATTGAAAAAATCGCAAAGATTGATTTGATCGATCTTTTGATGACAGGTACGTTGCCGGAAACGTATCATACTTGAATGTGGGATAGCTAACAGATCGGTCATCAAAAGATCGATGATCGATCCTCAAAAGATCGATCTGATCGATCATCAAAAGATCGATCTGATCGATCATGAAAAGATCGGTGAGCGATCTTATCGATCATCAAAAGATTGGTGTGATCAATCACCAAAAGATTGGTCTGACCAATCACCAAAAGAACGACTTGATCGATCATCGAAAAGGTCGATTTGATCGATTATCAAAAGGTCGATTTGATCGATCATCAAAAGATCGATTTGATTGATCATCAAAATATCGATTTGATCGCTCATCAAAAGATCGATTTTATCCATCATCAAAACATCGATTTGATCGATCATCAAAAGATCAAATGATCAATGAATGATTGAATGATTGCTCATGATCGAGCAGATCGATCTCCTATTGTGATCGATCCAATTGTGAACAAAGATCGATCACAAACTTCCAAGATCGCCCACCTCTAGTCCATAGATGCCTAATGGCTGAGCAGCTCCTGACAAAAAGGATTGCAGCTTCTTAGTGTTTTGATTTTTTTTAAATAGTTTTAAGACCAACATTCTTAAACGTTTAAACTATCAAACAATACAAATAATATTAATTATCTGATCGATCTTTTGATGATACGCACGTCGCCGGATACGTATCGTACATATATGGAAGAACTAAAAGATCGATCATCAAAAGATCGATCAGATTGATCATCAAAGGATTGATTTGATCGATCATCAAAAGATAGATTTCATCGATCATCAAAAGATCGATCTGATCGATCAAAAGATCGATTTGATTGATCATCAAAAGATAGATCTGATCGATTTTTATCAAAAGATCTATCAATTGATCGATCAGATCGATCTCCAATTGTGTTCGAAGATCAATCTCCAATTGTGATCGAAGATCGATCACAACTTTCCAAAATCGCCCACCCCTAGTCAATGGCATGCCGAATAGCTGCGCAGCTCCTGACAAAAAGTATTGTAGCTTCTTTAGTGATTTGATTTTTTTAAAATAGTTTTAAGGAAAACATTCTTAAACAATTATACTATAAAAAAATACAAACAAAAAAAAATCATAAAAAAAAATATTTCAAAGGTATATAACCCCTTAAGGTCGTTATTAGGGTTTGCAGAAGATTATAGAAAGGTCATACTAAATGCTAGGCAGGAACTGGTATTAATTCGGTGTAACGATGATACCGACGCCGTTGTCGAAACGGTTGTACCAAGCGTGAATAAGGATGAGAAGGTGCACATAACAATAGAAAAAATTGTGTGGCGAGTTCCCCACGTCAATGTGGGTTTAAGAGAGCAAATACTATTCGATAAGATATCTACTAAAAATACCGACATTCAATTACCTTTTAGAAGCTGGGAAATGCATGAATATCCATCTCTTCCAGAAACTATGAAACATTCGTGGGCTGTCAAAACTGCTCCACAAACTGAAACTCCCAGATTTATCATTATAGGTTTCCAAACCAATCGAAAAGGACAAATGAAAAAGAATATGGCTAAATTTGATAATGTAGACTTAACAAATTTAACTGTATTTTTAAATGGAGAACGATTTCCATACGATAACTTAAATATCGATTATAAAAATAATCATTACGCAATATTATATGAAATGTATGCTCGTTTTCAAGAACGTTATTATGGTGGAGTAGATAGTGAACCTGCGTTTAAACCTGCTCAGTTTAAAGAGAACATAGCGTTAGTAGGAATAGATTGCACACATCAAAAGGATGCTGTGCATAAGAGCGGCGTGGAAATAAGGATTGAATTTACAACACGCGAAAACGTACCGAAAGACACAGCGGCGTATTGTCTAATTCTGCACAATCGCGCATTCCAGTATTCTCCATTATTTAAGTATGTTAGGCAACTGGTTTAAGGTGTAAACCCATGCTTATAAGGAATTCGCAATGATAAAATTACTTAGTCATTAGCGGAAGTTGTTACCATGAAGTACGTATCATCGACATTCAAGGTTTTCGGACGGGGGGTACGTTCATACCGAAGGTATTAGCAGCAGTAAGTTACGACTGGAAGACGAGCCACTTCATATTCAAACCCCCCGCACCATTACAAATTCTGGGGGGGATCAACGAACCGCGAAATGGTTATCGGAATTTCATCATTGCATCAATTGGACCGCAGGATATATTTCAGCAAGTAAAATAGGTAGCATAATCGGTGAACTATCAAAGAAGTATGAAAAAATTTACGTGCGGGGTGAAGAGAAATCCAAGTACATACAGAAATTTGTTTCAAATAAAAGCATGGTGGAAACGTTGGATAATTCAAATAGCCGCAGAATAGAAAGACAAGTTCCAATGTGTTCATTTCACGAAAAGGATGTTTGCATTTGCGCAATCAATAATGTGTATTCAATGAAAATAGATTGTGATGCCATAGTACATGACGAACAAGTGTTTTGCTAAATGAAAAATATTTTTTAATAAATAATATGATAGTAAGATTGTGTTTCATTAACACTAACGATTCTCCCTCCTCTCCCCTCTACCGAAATCCCCAACCTCCTACATTTAATGCGATTGCTGAAGTATTAAATGGTGAAGGTGAATTGAAGTAAGTCACTAAAGGTAGAAACTGTTTCGCGTGAGGAACGTGTGACGATGTCAGTAATGAAATGGATTTTAAGTTATCTGCTCAAACTTGGAATTGTGAACTATGTGGCGAATAAAAGTGCGGAAGTATTGGAAATGTATGAAAGTCACGGATCTTTTATACCTCTATCAAAAGAAGATTTTAACTACATTCCATTACCATTTATAAGAAGTAGAGTTTATTGTTATGAATTGGTGCAAATATGGGATAAGCTACCAAAGCGCTATCAGAAGAACGAAAGTTTGCGAAGAAAACTTCCGTATTACTATGAGAATTATCCAAATCACCATTGCGTTGGAATTGATACCCCCTATTGATAATGGGGTTAAAGAAGGAAGCAGTAAAAACATGAATATTGAATAATGTGATTATTGTACTTTTGTAATATTCCTCAATAAACTGACTTGTAAAGAAAGTCTTGTATTTGTATTTGTAAAAATCCTTTTCATGTTCTAGTGGTTTTTGGGGGGCTCAATGTCATTATCATTGGTCTTCTTCAACCCCAGCCTCAGGTGTCTAACAAGCCCACTTCGGACAATCCGCATTGTTGAGGAAGGTTCTGAAATTGACCTTAAAGGTGAAGGTTTGGCCGACTTCGAGTGACCTTGAAGGTGAAAAAAATGAAGGTAAAATTTTTCGAGTGACCTTGAACCCGAAAAAAAATCGCTTTGTTCGAGCACGGCCGCGGTAGCGGCCGGCTGCCAGCACGCGCGAAGCGCGTGGTGGCGGCGGAAGGCACGGGTCGACACAACCGTGGCGCCCGTGGACCGCCCGCGGCACGGCCGAAGGCCGTGCCGCGGGCGGTCCGGTCGCACGCACCGCTTGCGGTTTTATAAATGTCCGGTCCGGGCGGGCGCAGCGCAGCGTCTCGAGCAGAGCTGCACGTATCTCCTTGAGCAGTGCGCTGCGATTTTTTTTTTCGGGTTCAAGGTCACTCGAAAAATTTGACCTTCATTTTTTTCACCTTCAAGGTCACTCGAAGTCGGCCAAACCGGCCACTTTTGCATGCACGCAGCTTCACCTTTAAGGTCAATTTCAGAACGTTCCTCAACAATGCGGATTGTCCGAAGTGGGCTTGTTAGACACCTGAGGCTGGGGTTGAAGAAGACCAATGATAATGAGATTGTACCTTCCCCCCCTCTCCCAAACCACGTGACCCCCCCCTCTCCCAAACCACGTGACCCCCCACCGATCCCAAACCACGTGACCCCCCACCACTCTCAAACCACATGACCCCCCCACCAGTCTCCCACCCACTTCCTTTCACCACTGAGTAGATATAAATTGAGGAGCATCATCAATGCCTTCTGTACTTCCAGCACCTCCTCAACAAACAACAACAAGCAACAACCAACGGTAAGTTCTACTATTACTATTATTATCAGCTTCTTAGAATTTTTTTTGCTTTTCCTTAGCCATGCCTTTTATCACATCACATCACTTAACGATGAACAGCCAGGAGGCTGTAGACTTTTATAATGCGAAGCCAACCGCACCTATGCCATCATCCGATGAGACGTCTCCACCTCAACTGCAGCCGACCGAGCAGGTGATGGTTCCGCATCACCCGGAATTATTGCAACCTCAACTGCAGCCGACCGAGCAGGTGATGGTTCCGCATCATCCGGAATTATTGCAAAGACCCTCCCCAATGAAATTGGCCGCAGTGAACTGCTTAGACAGCTGAGGCTGTCAATGAAGAAGGTCGATGATGATGATCTGGAGCTGGATGAGCCATTGATGCTTTCGTCAACCGCACATCAGGCGAAAAAGGCAAAGCATCAATATCGATAGAATGCTAAGAATGCTTCTAATCTTCCTTCCGAAGGTTCGGTTGTTTCGGTTGCAGAGGGACCGCAGACTTACGAGGCGCCAACATTGGTTGCACCGGCTACACCGGTATCGGTTGCCGGATCGAGTCCACCAATGGTTGTGAGCCCACATGTTGAGGGTTCGTCGGAAGTTGGGCTGGTAAAAACTCTAAATATATTAGAGAACAAGCTTTTGCAGCCTTCCTTCGACGTCCGACCCAGTACTTCAAGCGCCGTCGGAACTGGATCGGAAACATCAACCTCAACAATCATTAGACGGTGCACACCTCCCTCTACTGCGCTGCAGCACGCCTCTACACTTAACGCCGATGTATGGCATCGACCACATATGCAGCAATGCATAGCCGGTATGAAAGCGGATTTCCTGGGAAGGAATGAAGCCTCATACCGGCATGTAGTGTCATTAATGGAGTTGAATATACGCAGTTACAACTCGTTTCTGCTATATTTGAAACATTTGAAAGATGCAGAGGTCGCGGCTTCGTTCAACTGTTGTTTGCGAGATCTAGATGATCTCATACACACAGTTGAACGGGATTGTAATGCCGTACGTACTGTGTTAGAGAATGTAGTGCAACTGTTAACAAATAAGCATCAATAAATGTTTTACATTCTTTTCTACTATTTTTTTTATAAAAGATTACCCTTACCCTCCATATTATCATTCCACTTGCATCGTAAGAACGAAACCTTACAAATTTAGTGATATGAAGTTTGTTACACATAAACTCGCATTGCCAGTGCAAAATTTTGATGAAAAATGTGATTTGAGAACTTTTCAACGACATAGTGACCTCTTTGGGGGTTTCTGCAAGCGAGCAATCATCGTTGGCGCTTCGGGAACGGGAAAAACAAACATCTTGCTGACACTACTGACGCATCCCAATGGATTACGTTTTCAAAACGTTTACCTCTACTCCAAATCGCTAAATCAATCGAAGTATGAATATTTACGTTCTTTAATGAAACCAATGCCTGAATTCTTTTATTATGAATGCTCCGATGTAGATGATATGGTTACACCTTGTACAGTAAAAGAATATTCCGTTGTCATCTTCGATGATGTTCAATGTACACTGCAAAATGTTATAAAGGAATATTTTTCCTTCGGACGACATAAGAACGTTGATTGTTTTTATTTATGTCAATCTTACGCTGCAATTCCAAAGCATTTGTTGAGGGACAATTGTAATCTCATTATAGCTTTCCGTCAAGATGTTACGAATTTGAAACACATTTTTGATAATCACGTTGGCGCAGATATGACTTTTGATAAATTTCAGGATATCTGTCGCCAATGTTGGACTGATACTTATGGTTTCCTAGTAGTTGACCTTGACTGTGCAAAAAACAACGGTCGGTATCGTAAAGGATTTGACACATATATACAACTCTAATACCGATATTGGACAGTTGAAATTAAATTGTAATTCATTCAACATGGATAAGGAACTTACTAAAAAATTATTACGCACCCGTGAAGTATTACGTAATAAGCTTCGATTGTTGAAGGCTGAAATTGCAACATCCAGGCAAAGTGCTGAGACAGCTTATACACCAATAACAGAACCTTTGAAAGCTATTGCAGAACGGTTACAAACGGTTCAAATCATGCCAAAACTGGAGCAATCATACGGAGAAGATGAGTCATTTACGAATTCTAAAAAAAAAAAGGAAAACGTCTAAATATGACTCATATGAAGCAGATGAGTCATTTATACTACATGATAAACCAAAGCCAAAATTCTGTAAATTTCAATCACTAACTGATTCTTCAACCCCAATACAATCGCAGCGAAAAAAGACACCTAAATTTCTGAGACTTGAAGAAATTCGGATCTCTGTCAACTGCAACTGAAACGGAGGCGCAGCAAACGGATGTGCCCTCTGATAATGACATAGAAGAAGTTGAAGATGATGACAGCTTCGATTTAGATGAATTGAGTCGTGATGCTTCACAACGTCTTTAAGAAACCAAGAAAAGGTTATCCGAAAATATGCAACAACCACAGGTACAAGCAGTCTTACAACAATTTCATCGATTACCTCGCGCTTACATTGAAGAGTATAATACAGATGTTGAGGATATATTCGACAAAAAGTACGGAGTACGAGAAGTTGAAGGTGATCTTTACATAGGAAGTAGCAAAGTTGAGTTTCTTGGTCCTAACCTAAGCGTTGCCGATTTTGAATACAAAGGAACTCCAGGATTGTATGAATTAGTGTTTAAGAAAAAGCCAGGAAAGTTTACACCTCAAGATGATCGTCAGTACAGAGATATATTAGGACGAACACATGCTGCTAGATTGCACTATAATCCGGAATTACAAATATCTGCCAACAAAGGGTACAAGTACGTGAATATTATCAAACCTACATTAGCAGGTAGAGCGCCAAATGTGTGGTGGGCTAAATCGTGGAAAACTGGTTCGGGTTATATTCAGAAACAGTTCAATCCAAATACAAAGTTGCAATTGCAATATTGGGACAATCCGAACGAACTTGTCAATCGCTTACGTCTCTTACTAGCTTCTGAATCGGCTGGTCACAACGGACATAAAAATGAAATTATTTCAATTATTGAAGAATTAAAAGAAGCGAACATTATATATTGAGTATACCACATTCATTTATAAAGCTGCACATATTCCGCTGACCTTCATTTATAATATATCTGTTCTATCATATCAACAACCATGACCATTGATCGTTTGGGAAGACACTTGATTCATAAGAAATACATTGCAAAACACAGAGCTTTACGCGTTGAACAAAAAAGTGATTACGTTATTACATTTTTTGGAGATGGCACGCTTTCATCCACAGATGAATTAATAATTCACAACAAGGGTTTCAAGGATTATTATCGAAATACTGTATACCAAGGAACAATAAAACTTGTGAACGTTCCTTCAACCATGACACTCATCATCAACGGTGTTACAGCTATAGATCCTATCGGATATAAAATTAAGCCTGGTGACTCGTTTGCCATCAAATATATTTCAAAACGTACAAGACCTAAAGAATCCTACTTTGTTGAAATATTACTATCCAACGATGAGTTCAGTTAAAAGGGATTTGATTAATGAAATTCCCGCTCCTGTACGAAGAAATTTTCCAAGACGAAAAGTTATTATCAAAGGACTAAAGGATCTTTTTCAAGCGGACTTGGTCGAAATGATCCCATATTCAACAGAAAACAAACGATATAAGTTTATATTAGTGGTTATTAATACATTTTCCAAATATGCATGGGCTAAACCTTTAAAAACAAAAACTGGTTACGAAGTTTCAAAACAGATGAACAAGATATTTCTCGAAAGGAATATACCGAAGAATCTTCAAACCGATATGGGGAAAGAATTCTATAGTGCAGCATTCCAAAACTTAATGAAGCGTTATGGAGTAAACCATTACAGTACATACTCCATTCTGAAAAGTTCAATCGTTGAAAGGTTGAATCGAACGTTGAAGGAAAAGATGTGGAAAGAGTTTTCCATGGAGGGCAATTATCGCTGGTTGAATTTACTACCGGAAATAGTAACATCCTATAACAATACTGTTCATAGTACAACGGGATTTAAACCGGTTAAAGTGAATCAGAAAAATGCTAAAAATATTCTCAACACTGTATATAATTCCTTCAAAGTTATGGATCCCAAACCTGCAAAGTTTAAGGTTGGTGACTACGTTCGCATCAGTAAACATCGACAGGCCTTTGCCAAAAACTATACACCGAACTGGTCTAATGAAATTTTTGCCATTTCTAGAATACAAAATACATTTCCGCGAACTTACATAATCAAAGATTCAGAGGTAGAAATATTAGGAGGTTTTTATGACTATGAATTGCAGAAGGTTCGACATCCAGACGTTTTCTTGGTTGAAAAGGTTATTAAACGTAAAGGAAACAAAGTCCTCGTTAAATGGATGGGTCTCAGCGATGCGCATAATTCCTGGATAGCAAAAAACAATGTATTGTAAACTATGATTGTACATGGTAAAGTTAATAAAAACACTTTTTTTCATTTAGAACGTTTTTTATTTTCTAATTGTTTACACAAGTTTATAAGAGATTAGTTATTTTCATAGAACATAGCTACTAATTCATCTAACACTACATTTGCCTCGTCATTTTGGATTTTATAGTGCCCCCATGCCAATGTGTTACAATTGTCATCTAGAATGTACCGTTTATCATCTTTTGCTGACAACGCAATTTTGTTCTTCAATTCTGTATACATTGTATGTAAGTGTGACCGGAATACATACATTTTCTTAAGTATCTGCCCCCCCTCGTTCACAATCCGCTTATAGTCGTTAACAGTTAAGTGTTTGTCTATAACGTATTTTTTAACTCCTTTAGCTTTTTTAACATCTTCAGCAACATTTACATCGCTTCCTGCAACTTGTATGCAGTAAGCTTTAGCACCTGTACCGTAAAATGATTCAATTATTCGCCCACCATACTCATCTTTCATTTTACCTATCATAGATTTGTTTCGTGGAATCTGATGAATATTAGACATGGGATAATTAGAGGTATCAAACTTATGAACATTCTTTTTAATATCATTGTAAACATTTTCAGTTTTAATGGATACAATTAGAGAATCTGTATCTGTATATAAAAGACATACACGATCACCATAATTTGTTTTAAGGTAACCATAATAAAAATCGTACATAATACCTTTGGAAATTTCCAATACACTGAAACCTACATACAATGGTTTCTTGTAATGAACTTCTACAATTTTCATTTCAACCGCAACCAAACTTTCACTAAAAATTTTTGCTGATTTAAAATTTGGTTTTGCTATAAAAACCTCTGCTCCAATTTTCCTATGTCGTGACTCGAAATACGTTAATAGCTTTATGTCTACCCGATTTTCAACATTCTCCATTGTCTTACCGAATATACTATTATTTAATAATTTGTAATAATTTTTGAGAAATTCGTTTGTAGCCTCATTTCTTTTACTCGTATTAAAATCAATGTAAGGTTTTAACCACTTACTTTGTTTGAATTCGAGAATTCGATAATTTTTTTCTAGTTCAAGTCCATGATCTATGCATTGCTTCAAATTTAAATAATGAATTATAACTTTGTTTTTGAAGACAAAGTGTTTAATAGTTTCCGATTTTTTGACCCTAAAGGTGTTCTGCTTTCCGCACAAAATGGGAAATCGTTGTGATCGTCATGTAAATTAGCGGGATAATCCAAATCGACTTCTAACACATAGCCAACATTAGGATCATCATACAGGTTTGCAACGTTTACATTATCAATTTCTTCTTTCGTCCACCATCGAAATGATCCTTCAGGAAGATTTTGACACATTGCATGCCCATATAAATTTGTAGCATCTAAATAAAGAATGTATGATGTTTCCTTTGCATGATCATAATTGGGAAGGAATGGATTATTTGCTATTTCTTTACGTTTTGTGCACATACCAACACCTCCTCGAATACCATTTTGAAAAAATAATAACATGTCAATATCTGTTAATAAATCGAGTTTAACACCAGTCATACGCAACATAGCATCCCAACTCAAACCTGGGGCGGTAAAATACTGTGCCGGATCAAGTTTATAATCTTTCATGCATATATCGCGGAAATTTTCAAATACATCAGCTAAAAGCAGCACATCCGATGTTAAATATATATCTGCGTAATCACCAAGTGTCTTACATTCAAATGTGCGCCACACACGCTGAGCACGTTCATAATTTTTCGTATCTACACTTCTATCCGACAATATATCAAAAAAATCCTCAGCCGTAGGCAGTTGCGGATAATCTAATTTTTCAAATGAATCTACAAAAGAATAAGGAAAAATTCCTTTCTGTCGAAGTAACCTAAATTTTACATCATCTTTTATATATCTTCTTAATTCTCTACAACTATCATCAACCAAATATGATGCTAATTTCTCTAACGATGATGCCATAAACTTAAAGGTGTCCAAAAATCTAAGTTTTAAAAATAATTTTTTGTTTTCCTTTAGCATCAATCGTATGTCCAACACCTATTCGTTTTGAAAATGAAATATATTTTTCTTTATTTTGCGCAATAACATCTACTCGTTCTTCTTTTAACGCCATTGTTTTCACAAACAGATGACTGTCATAATTACTAAGATTATGAAAAAAGACTGGTATAAACTTTGGAATTTTGTGATTGAGGTTGCATAGTGAATGTGCAACATTTGTAAAAGCTCCCGTTAGGTGGTTATGATCGCGAACTTTATCCTTAACATTCACAAATTTATTGCAGATATGACACGTGCTTGTCTCTTTGAATAAACGATTTTCATCATCAGTTAATTTATTCATTGGTTTTACTATGCCCAAATGTTCTTTATAAATTCTCTGCACATCGCTTTCTAAGTGACTCATAAATTCTGTAGCGGCATGCGGTCCTCTATATTTTACAAATTTGGATAATGAATCATCATACGAACATTTAATATAATATGCAAATGCGTAAGGTTCATGCTCATAACATTTGGTTGTAAATGAAATTGAATGATCGAATTCTCTACCATCATTAGGGGTAGGTTTCAGCAACGCCTCAAAATCGGCATAGATAACAAACGGTACTTTCAATTGTTTTTCATAATTTTCAATCTGTAAAATATTTTCCTTCACTGTTTCCCCAATCTTATTTATTCTCAATGAATTGGTGGGTAAGACCGCCTTAACACGTTTACAATCTTCCCTCATATGTCGTTCCAATTTACTTTCTTCCGAAAAATATACCAAACATCCCTCACAAATATATTTTTCATGGCCATTTAGCGACAACTGTTTAGATACAAGTCGTGACAAACTTTTAATCCAACAATAATGATTATTACCATTATCATTACTAATGATTAACAAATTTACATGTGTATTTTGTCGTCTTTCTATATAATGCAACGGTCCTACAACATTATTGTAAACCTTACCATCATCGAATGTTGCTTGCAAACCATATACATTTACAGATATGTTATTATTCTTTTCAAATATTGGCACATCATGCAAACTTACTGGGGATTGCAAACCTGTTAAATTAAGTACTCTTGATGGTTCCGGATAGGACGACGTTCTTTGTGGTAAACCTGTGTGATTTGTGTGCAAATCGCTGATGTTATAGCCCAACCGAAGCATTCTTGATCATGATTTTGCACATTGATTACTGCTTTTTTCTTTTTTATATCTGGTGGTAGATCGATATAACTTGATGCCTTCAAGGGATTATATTTATTGATATTCACCTCCAAATACAAAATTTGAACCAATGTCCATCCTACAAAAAAACATTTTTCATTATTCATTATTGCACTACTCACAATAACATTTATCTTACCTGAATCCCGCTCCTGAAATTCAGACATTTTTGTCGATATTTCATTCACAAATGATGTATATACCGCGTATAAATCAACACCTCTCGTAATAACAACATTTCTCGTGTTGAATGATTTAATTTCAGTATCTTCTTTCGTAGCCAGGTAATACAACGCAAAACATTCAACATTAACCTTCACACAGTTGTGAACATAACGCATGTTCTCAATTAAATTGATTACTTTTTCTCGAATATCATTTTGAAAATCCTCCAGATGTATATAGTGTCTTGGCTCTGATATTCTATAGGTTACAATTCTGTTCCCAAATGCTCCCGCAATTTTTTCAACACCATCATCGGTTAATACTAAGGCATTCGCTTTATGCGCATTGCTGCGTAGATGTGCCGAGTATGACGCTTGGTTTACGTCAATATCGCAGTATTCACATTTTCTAACATTGGTCAATTGTCGTTGATTATCACTGTCTTGCTGATTATTTAATTTGAGACGTTTTCCAACACATGCTGTTCTCTGATGACGTCTAACATTATCCGCACGCGTGAAACTTTTACCGCACTGCTCACACTCAAACATTTTAACTGTTCAAGATGATAGAGGAGATCAAACTGAGGTTTTATTTTGCAAGCGCTGTATTTAAAGGCTCCCTCCCTCCTCGCGTAAGGAGGTTATCACCCTCCACATCTTACAAAACATGTTTCAATGTCAAGAGGTCGCAGGATGTAGACATTGCCACAGCGTGGGGTTATTGCACTGGACTATGCAAATCTGGTTTCAAGCACGACTTGAATCTTTACATATTTAAACCGTTCTCCATATGGTTCCGCAGTACTAACAGTCGAAACTGTTGTAGGTACGATGAGTCGCTCACATTGTTACTCATCAACACTAAATGAGCGCGATAAACAAAAGACGTGGGCTAACGTGTCTGACCTTACTACAAGGTGTCCTGATAATATTGAGGAGGAACAAATTACTGATGTAAGTATCATCACATTTTACGTTCTCTACATTATATTAATCCAATTATTTGCAGTCATTTGTTGGAAGTTTTTGGTGGTACTTGCTGTGCTGTCTAGTACTCCCTAACCAAAAGTTGTGTGACGTCCTTGTGGATCGAAGTGGTGGGGTTGAACTATTAAATACATAATAACTGCACTGTTTTTTCACCACAGTCTTCCATTCCTATTACATGAGTGAGCAACAACTATCAACAATGTGGGCATGTTATTCTCTTGACCAGACTTCACAACAGAAAGCTGCAACTTTAATAGAAGCTGTGAATCTGCAACAGGAGGAGTACTCAACATTAGCACGCGAAGCTGCATTATCGCTAAACAACTTTAGGTGTGAGTTTGAGTTTGAATATTTATCGCAACGTCGGAAGGAATTTGAAGAAGGGTGGTCTACATGTGAAGACTATTTACAGCATAGAATTAATATTAACCAATTAATAAACCGTTTGAAAGAATTAAAACTTTTAAACATACGAGATGATTTGTATAGCTTTTTACCGAAACACTTACAAGAAATCTGTAATGGCACCGAAACAGTAACAACAAATTTGTAATGGTTATGTTATGATACACGTAATAAAAAATAGAACATAAATAAAAATACTTCTCATTCGTGTTTTATTTTAAATATAGTTAATCCCTTCTAAACCCCCACGCGGAACGTTTTGGGTGGGGTTTGGTTGAATATATAATGCGGAGTACGTTTTTTCGCCAAGCTTGTGAAATACTACTATAGTATACAGCGTACAGTGTACAGTGATCGACCCCACCACTACGATATTTAATATCATGAACACTGTTGAACAAGTATTGCAAGATGATACTGATAAGGTGCTACTGGTTCAATTAAAGCATGCAAATATCGGGGTCAGGTACCCCCTTGAATGTGTCTACAGGTTGAAAGCATCTCGCAGACTTGTGTGCTACTTATGCGGTCGTGTTAAGCTGTTTGTACCCAGGAGATTGGTTAAAAAGATCTCAGATGCGCAAATACAGTATGTCAACAACACTGGAACACAGTTACAGCTAATATTTAATGGCGAGAAACACTCTGAACCGATTGAATTTCGAAAAGCTTGGCGATAGCAGGTGCATTTATTGTAAGGATTACGATAATAAATAAATAAATAAAAACATTTCTTTGTAGTATCTTTATTATTCTATTTCTTTATATGATGAATATACAACAAACTTCATATCACTAAATTTGTAAGGTTTCCTTCTTAGGATGAAAGTGGAATGACAATCTCGGGGTAACGATAATCTTTTATCAAAAATTGAGTCTGTAGTAACGCTACATAGCCACAGATAAATGTTTATAATTTTTCATATATTGTTTACAAATTTTTGTACGCCAAATTTGCATTTTACGCCAACCACATGCAGATTATCTGACTAGCCAAATTTTACAAAAGTCAAACTTGTTTGGCTTTGGACCTTTAGCACTGTCCAATACAGCATTTCCCAACATGGTTCCGCTGTCCTTCCGCTCACAGACGTTTAATAACTGCGCTCCACTCATAAGCAGTCACGAGTCGCGACCCACCGGTTGGGAACCGGTGGTCTAATATGTCGCCGCTAGCCTTGAAACAGTGGTAATAGTCTATGCCGGTAATGCAACCGATAGGGGGGAGGTATATGCGTTCGGGTTGTGACTTGTGTTTAGTCTCGTCTCATAGCCCACAGTTTCATCACAGAAGACGGAACAGAAGCCCTACTGAGCGTTCGGTGCCTTTGATCTACCGGTCGCCAGCTTTTGGTGGCCACGCCCACCGTTTGGTTCGTGCGAATTTAAAATTGAATTGCTTTTGGTTCACTGGAATAGTTTCAAATTGCTTTACGTAATTTGAATTATATAAAGTAAACGTTATATGAATTGAAGGGTTTTAAATTAAAACAACGTATACTCTTATATTTTCGTCGATGGTAAGTAATATGTGTATAAAATAATACAATAATTGCTAGGCAAACAATGTGTAAAATTGGAAAAAGCAAATATTTTATGTTATTACGAGATTTGTAAGAAAGAACGTGTTCGATTTCCCTGACTTTGACCGATTTATAATTAATCATCTATGTCAACTTTGAAATAATCTTATTTATTACAGTTTAGCAAGAGTTTATTTTAAATTAAAATTTAATTATATTAATTAATTTAAAATTACAACTATGTTACTACTAAATGAAGTTTATTAAATTATTATATATAAGTTTTACACAAAGTAACAACAGCGTAGAAGATTTTAGACATTCAGCAATTTCTGTAAAATTGCTGAATTTCTAAAATCTTCAAAAGGTAACAAAAAAACAAAGAAATTTGCAATAAAAAAATATATTTTATTTTTTACAAATGCCGAAGTATACAAATTTTCCTTTTTTTACTTGTTGAAGTACTTAAATTTCTATTAATATATTTAATGCTATAAAATAAGCGCATTCTAATAAATAATTTTACACAAAATATGCTTTTAAAATGTTGGCATGGATGGGAAAATTGGATTGTTGATAGGCGTAAAAAAATCTTTTCAAAGACTTCACATTGTATTTTGAAGGACTCCTCAAGAATGTTCATAAATTCTTCTTCCAATTTTTCTACAAATTTGTAGAAATCACTTCTTGGTACCAGGAAATTACCAAGGACTGAAGTATGCCTTGAATCATAAGCTTTAAAGCTAGTAAATAATGTCGTCTGGTCCAACGCATGTGATCTTCCATACTCTTCGCAAATAGCACAGGTGTGTCTTTTTAACGTTTTTAAGTACAAGTAACCGCATATGTATGTTAGTGTTAAGGTAGAAACAATAATATCTGAGCCACGTGCTCCGCACGTGCATAATGTTTCACAAATATAAATAACACTTTTTTAAAATGGGTAATTACATCAGATTCAACGATCAGATGCAATTTAATACAGATACCTCACTTATTATATATATATATATATTAGTTGAGTACATACCTTTCTTTAACACTAGGAAAGCGATGAAAACTTAAGTTTTCATTGTAATGTTGTGAGGACACACAAGTGGGAATAAAACACTTCATTACGTTTGTCCACGCCACTAACGACCGCTGAACTGTAGAAAGAAGTGATCGAACCGAACCATGCAATGCATTCATATCCCCTCGGTTCGCGCGAACCAATGTGTCGCATGCGCACTAAAATCTGGCGACAAAACCACGCCTTAGTGAATCTTCTGTTCCGTCTTCTGTGGTTTCACACTCGCTTGACTCGCCCTATTCTTTGAGTAATACGGTGTAGGTGATGTTATGTTAGATTTGCAGGGTGATCCACATTGTTCCGACTGTTTGAGGATTTTGTGAAATTCTGCTGTTCTTGATTTTTTGTTCGTTTGGAATAGCTTTTATTTAGCTCCTTGTTTTGTGTTCGGTAATTTCATTTTTATATATGTTTAGCATGTAGGGTTCGTTTGTTTCTTTTAGTTCTTAACCGCGCTTTCGGCGGTTGTTTATTTATTTTATAGATAACGACTAATTTTAGTTCAGTTTAGTTTATTCTTGCCGTGTAATCGTGCAACTAAAACTTGTTGCAGAATAGTATTTCTTGTCTTTTTATGGTTGTTTAGGATTAATATTTTTATAATTTATTTTAGTGATTAACAGCGTTTGTTCACCTGGGTCGTTTGTTCGTCCGATTTTCAAGTAATTTTATTTTACTTCTAATTATTAACAACACGACCTTGAATAACTTAAGCCTTAATAACTTAAGAATGAGGCCAGCTAAGGACTATACTGAGCTTGCAAACGTAATAAAGGTGTACTGCGCCTCATTTGAAGTTATACAATTATTAATGATCGACGACGATACTGTGTATGCTGGGTCTGAGTGTTATTATAACGATACCGGTTATAAAAACTGCCGAAATATATTACTTATTATAAAGAGAGAGCTTTATACTCGCTTTATAATCGGTGCCTGCGGCGCCGATTTTCGCTTCTCCGAGGAGCAGACCTTTCCCCCGATTCGCCGATTTTCGTAAACTTCTTGAGCGGACTGTGTTAGACTTTTAGTATATAGTAGTAGATTTAACGGATTATATTTTATATATTAATAATAATAATAATAATATATATTTTATTGCCCAACAGCGCACCATTATACAGGACAAAATTAGAAATAAGTAAACTGTCGATTATGAATAAAGTATTCAAATAAATTACAACACAATATCAAATAGGCAAAAACGTAAGAGGTAAATACAAATCACTGAAAAATGTCTACATCCAGCTTATTCGCGTTCAAACACATCTGAGTCAGCGGCGCTCTCCTCAAAATGTTAGTACGGCAACGCGGCAGCTGGAAAACGTTAGTACGACGAGCGTTCACACGTGGCACAAAAAAGTTCACTCGCGACAAAAGAGCGGGAGAGTCAATTCTATTCCGAATGACACCAACAATAAACATCGCACTGGCATGACCGCGACGAACGGATAGTGGCGTCATATTGTGGCGCGCCAGTAGCGCATCGTGACAGCATCCGCGTTCTGGATATTGCCCATCAGCCCTAAACGAAAGGAGTTTAAGGAAGCGACGCTGAATCTTTTCAATAGACTGTCGTTGCCCGGTTGAGAGTGGGTACCATAGAACCGCTGCATACTCAAGCCGTGAGACCACCAGGGCATAAAAAAGTGTTTTCAATATACCAGGATCAGCTGTTTTGTCTACTGTCCGAGTGATAAATCCTAACATGCGGGAAGCCTGGGCACATACAGTGTCAATATGGCTAGCGAAATTGAGGTCGGCATCAAAAATCACCCCCAGATCGCGCATCCTTGTAAGCCTTTGAAGTGGCACGGAGCCAATTGTATAGTTGGTGTTGATTGGTCGCAGCCTCCCGGTGTAGGATACCTGACAGCATTTCTCGATACTAAGAGTGAGCCCGTTGTCGTTGCACCAGGTGTGAAGTCGATCGAGATCTTGTTGCAGTAACTCAGCGTCACGCATCGTAACTATGCTGGCAAAGATCTTCAAATCATCGGCATAAGCAAGGGCATTACAGGAAAATATGCAGATCAAGTCATTGATAAAAACGTTGAAAAGTAACGGTCCTAAATTAGATCCCTGAGGTACTCCGGATTCCGGAGAAAATTCACGCGAAGAGTAGCCATTATAGAAAACGTAGCACACCCTATCGGTAAGGTAAGACTTCATTAGACTCAAGAATGTTGTAGACATGCCAAATGAGTTTAATTTTGAAAGTAAGAGCCCATGGTCCATAGTATCGAATGCCTTTGCAAAATCGGTGTAGATGACATCCACCTGTCTACGTGCATCAACCTCCTCCGAAAGAAACTGGGCAATCGTAGCTAAATTGGTAATAGTAGATCTTCTCGGCAAGAATCCGTGCTGGTTAGGTGAAATGTGGGGCTGTATATGTTTGTATATGACAGTTGAACTTAGTTGCTCAAAGACCTTGCCGAAGTTAGAAAGAATTGAAATTGGTCTATAATTTGAAATTGTAGAGGTGTCGCCCCTCTTGAAAACCGGAATCACCCTAGCGCGCTTCCATCTGGACGGGAATATTGATGCAGTAATAGATCGGTTGATAATAATTCTCATTGGCTCCGCAAGGACGTATCTTGCATCGCGCACCATAAAACTCGGTATCTGGTCTCCCCCAGAAGTAAGCTTTGGTAGCCACCATAATGGCTACCAAATCATCATCATCGACGTGATTAATACTGAAGGATGGCAGAGACGACACATTTAGATGGGGGTTAACTAGTGGAGGTTTGTAAGCGCTTGAAAAGAAATTTGCGAAAGCATCCACAATGTCCGAAGGCAAAGCGTATTCTCCAGATTCATCCGACACTCTCGACGGTATGCGACTAGTTCCTCTTTTCATTTGAACGTATCTCCAGAACTGACTAGGGTCGTGTTTAATGTTGTCCTGAATACGCGAAACAAAGGAGTCATAAGCCTGTTTGATCTGAATCTTCACGTCCAATCTCAGGCGCTTGTAGTGAGATAGAAAGTAGGAATGTTGGGTGACCCTATATTTTTTCCGGTAGTATTCTTTCATCTTCAAGTCTCGCACAATTTGAGGTGTAAACCAATCCGGAAACCTATTCCGCCTTACAGGCTGAGATGGTACAGTTTTGTCCAGGATCCGATATAGCAGTGAATAAAATGAGTCCACCATGGAATCCACATCAGAAATGTCCCCCAAGAAAGACCAATTGACTGTAATCAGCTGGTGATAAAGGTCAATAAAATTGGCTTTCCTAAAGTTATATCGATGATTGTCGGCAGTGGGGAAACTTTCACATTTGTTGGAAGTGGAAATTTCAAAAGAAACAGACAGTGCGGGATGGTAAATGTCTTCCGGAACAAAAGGTCTATCGTCTCTAGCAACAGCAATATTACAATCAAAATTCGAAAAGATCAAATCAAGGTATTTGTTGTCATCGTTGGGTACGGTGTTATACTGCTTGAGATCCAAAAAATCAGAAAATCTACGCAGCGAACGTGTCCTTGGACAGTCAACGCCTTCGGTGAAATTACGGGCGTTGAAATCTCCAGCCAGTGAATAAAATGAGTCCACCATGGAATCCACATCAGAAATGTCCCCCAAGAAAGACCAATTGACTGTACTCAGCTGGTGATAAAGGTCAATAAAATTGGCTTTCCTAAAGTTATATCGATGATTGTCGGCAGTGGGGAAACTTTCACATTTGTTGGAAGTGGAAATTTCAAAAGAAACAGACAGTGCGGGATGGTAAATGTCTTCCGGAACAAAAGGTCTATCGTCTCTAGCAACAGCAATATTACAATCAAAATTCGAAAAGATCAAATCAAGGTATTTGTTGTCATCGTTGAGTACGGTGTTATACTGCTTGAGATCCAAAAAATCAGAAAATCTACGCAGCGAACGTGTCCTTGGACAGTCAACGCCTTCGGTGAAATTACGGGCGTTGAAATCTCCAGCAAGAGTCAGATTAGAACCCACCAAACGCGAAGAGAGCACATCAAGGAAGTCGTCATAGCCGTCAGCAGAAGTATTTGGTGGGATATAAACTACGCACAGCAACACTGTTAAACCACCGAAAAAGCATTTTGCAAGGCAGACACTGATATGTCTGAATTGAGCAGTTATGTCGGTAGTATCCATAGTGCGATAGCTGAGCTTATTGGCCACAGCAAGAATCACTCCACTGCCCACAATTCCATTGGCTGAAAGCTTATCATCTCGTAGTACATTATAATAGTCGTGAAAGAGTTCGTTACTGGAGAAATATATATATTAGGCGGTACATGAAATTCGGTGTACCTATGATTTGGAAGAAACCATTTTGTCATGCGACCGACTGCTATTTTTGTTTAAGCAAACAGACTGGCATTGGAACAAGTATGCGATGGATTTACGCAAATGTACAATCGGTCACCTTACCAACTTCTCATTCGGATACACTTCCCATTCCCAAGTGTCCGGATACATCTACTCCGAAAACAAGTTCCGATTCATCAGAAGATATGGAAGAATCAAATGAAAGCGATCTCGCTGAGAGTGAAGGGCACTGTCTCCCAAGTCAGGCTGAATTGAATGATTTGGTGAGAGAATTAGATCTTTCAAAAATAAAGCAGAATTACATGCATCTCGTATGAAGCAATACAACTTTTTGACTCCGAATGTTAATACAACTTACTACAGAGACCGCGACAAGCCTTACGCCATGTTTTATACGACAGAAGATAACATATGCTTTTGCATGCATTCCTGGTTTGTTCGAGGAGCTTGGACAGCCTTACAATGCAAACGAGTGGCGGCTATTTATGGACGGTAGTAAAGAAAGTTTGAAAGCAGTGATTTTGCATAACGGAAACGAGAAACCGTCGATTTCCATCGCACATGCAGTCAACACTAAATAATCATACGAGACTATGGTCAAATTGTTGAAATTTATAAGTATGAAGAACACGACTGGAAAGTTGGTGCCGATTTGAAAGTGGTGGGCATGTTATGTGGAATGCAAGATGGCTACACAAAATATTGCTGTTCCCTACACCTCTGGGACAGCCGTGCTCGAGAACATGATTATAAGCGAAAACAATGGCCGGAAGGAAAAAAGCCCGGAGTGGGCGAATTCAACATTAAATATGTCCCACTCATCAAAAAAGAAAACATCATTCTTCCACCACTACATATTAAACTTGGACTCTTCAAAAACTTAGTGAAAGCATTGAATAAAGAAGGCGAAGCGTTTGCTTATTTGAGAACCTTATTTAAAACTCTTTCTTTTGCGCAAATCAAGGAAGGAGTCTTTGCCGGTCCATAAATAAGGAAGCTGTTGAAATATGAAAAATTTCAAAGATATTTGTCATCGGATGGGGCAGCAACCTGGAATTCTTTTAAGCTAATTGTTTGTGACTTTCTTGGAAACAACAAAAGCCCGAACTTCCGGACAATTGTTGAGGATTTGCTGCGGAATAATGCAAAAATAGGTATAGCACACTGTTATTCTATTCATTTTCTGATATATGCTTTTAATTTTCTTTATTTTTCCAACAGGCGTCAACATGTCTCTGAAATTCATTTCTTACATTCGCACCTGGATTTTTTTCTGAAAATCTTGGAGACGTTAGTGACGAGCATGGCGAGAGGTTCCACCAGGAGATGAAGACCATTGAGAGGCGCTACCAAGGATTTTGGAACGAAAGAATGATTATATATGGATTATATCTGGTTCCTCATAAGAGAAACAGATACCGACAAGAACAGAAGGCGAAGCAGGAGCCAGAATCACTTCTAATGTAATTATATATTGCAAACATACAATAAAAATAAACGAAATTAATCAAACTGATAAATAGAGAAAAAGTTGATTTTTGGTAGTTTGGTACCTATCAATCATAATTGCTCATAACTTCGGCATTTTTTGATAGATCTTTATCGTAAATTTATTGTTGTCTTCGCAAAAGTGTATACTCTATGTAAAAAATAAGAAACTGACCATATTTCCACGATTTCTACTTTTCACCGGTGATGGAGTAAATGTTCGATTTTCATTTTGGCCACAATTTTTTCATGTTGTCGCCCATTGCATTGAAGCTACTGAAGCGATTGAAAAACTATGTGGATAACATTTGTTGGTGATACGATGTGCCGAGTGACCACATTGGACGTTCCTAACTCGAGATATGCACCAAATGGCGAAACTACCTCCGAAAAAAAATTAAAATTTCATAATTCGAAAACGTATCCACTCAAAAAGTTTTTAATGCGATTTTTGAGTTTGGCGGACCTAAGTATATAAGAAAAAAAATAGCCGCACCCAATGTACATTTTGACTGTTATTCGTGTAATTGTTCTCTGCGGACTTAGGAACAAATGATACTCTTGGACCAAACAAACTGCATTGCTGGAAACATATTGTTCCCTCTGTATGTTAAGTTTCATTGCTTCAACATATTTATTACAAGAATTCGAGCAGAATTTCCGATTAATAAGATAGACAATCGCAAAGAACAATAACCATTGTGACGATTCGAAGATCCGCAAGTATAGCAACTTTGTAATTGAAAACTGACTGACTAAAGAAGTTGTCCTCGATGATACATTTTAAATTTAATTTGAAAAGGCTCCGTCTAGTTACGGATCGTTGAACAACTTAGTTTTATGGTCCGTAACTAGATGGCGCTGTTTCATTGCCAAGTCACTAATAGCGTTTTCTATTGGTAAAACTCGGGTGCACTCTCAGATAAATAAAGAAACATGGATAGCCAAAGGAAAGGGGAAATGTGTAGCGAACATATACAAACGGTAGTGCGTTTGAGTACGTTCCACTGGGCTATAACACACAGGTGAGCGACAAGGACGCCACAATAACAAGCTCACCCACCACACCCCGCTTCATTCCCGCTACGACCTGTTTTGTTTACATTCGCGTACCTCCCCCCTACTTCTCAGGGCGATATGTGTGTTACAAACAAATCCACACGCTAGCTATACAGTTTGGCCATCCATGTTTCTTTATTTATCTGAGGGTGCACTAGTGCACAATTTTGTGTTCTGTTGGTTACACTCACCGAGTGTTTCGTGTTTTGTTGGTGCAGAACACGAAACACAAACTGCACTCAGTGCGCATTTTTCTCCACGAGCTGCTTGTTTTGACGAGTGCAATATGGCGGACATCATGGACGCTCAATGTAAAGAACAGCTGTTGTGTGCTTTATTATCGTCTTCATCAAGTGATGAAGAAGACGTGTTGTTTTTATTAAATCGTTCAAGAGAAGAACATCAAAAAATAAGTAATTACGTTGAGGATGTTGTGCATCGATATTCAAATAGAGGTTAGTAGGTATAATATACCCATATTGATGTAGATTATACACAAATATAAAAATATATCATATTTTTTTTTTATTTTTCAGTTTAAGAAGAGCTAAGTGGGGCTACTACTTACAAGATCATAACACAGTTTGAAGTATCACCATTCTACCCTACCGATAAAACACATGGTGGAAGACTCCCTATTACATCGGAGACACATATTTTATCATTTTTGTGGTAAGTAATAATATTTAATAATTATTAAGTAATAAAGTAATGTCGGGTTCTTTACTTATTAGGTTTGCGGGAAATAAAACATGCCTTAGAGATGTTGCCGAAAGGTTTGGTATTAGCACGTCAGTGTTACACTCTATTATAAATAGAGGGATGGACTATTTGCGAAATAATGCGCCATCGGTAATACAATTACGAAGCTCAGAGGCTGAAAAAGAGACTACAGCAATGGAGTTTAAGAACGCGATTATATAACATTTGTTGCGTTCTTCAGCCAAAGCTGGTTGCGCTGACGGCGGCGAGCCCGCGGTGGCAGCATGGTTAGAGTCAACCACATGAATTTTTGCTTGCAGCTGAGTTCCAGCGCTTTCACTAAGCAATCACGTGCATGTTGTTGCTGCCGTCCGCTGAGCTCAAGTTCTTAAAGTGGTTGAACGCAACCATAATAAAGCACAAAGCTAACATAAGATTATTACCAGATTTCAGGCTTTCCGGGTGTTAAAGGATGTATTGACCAGCCCATAAATTAAAGTCGACTTACACTAATCGCCACGATTTAATCGTCAATAACCGTGCTATATGTGGCTATATGTGACCATAAGCGCAGGTTCATTGACGTATTTACTGATCCCCCTGGGAAGATCCATGCGCCAGAGTTTTCAAGTTATCTGATATTGCTGAAGTATTTTCAAAACTATGTGGCAAAAGATTTCATCTGTTAGGCGATGGGGCATATTCCATCCGAGACACACCATACAAAGACTTTGGCAAGTTAACAGAAATGAATAGGCAATATAACAAAAGGTTTAGTGCTACAAGAGTATTAATTGAAAATACGTTTGGACTATTTAAAGGTCGGTTTAGACAATTAAACAATTAGAAATGCTGACTGTGTCAAAATTGACCAAGTTTATTGTTGCATGTTGTGTTATTCACAACTTATGTATTAACAATGACGACTTTTTGGATGACGAAGAACTTACAAAACCTGCAGAACATGAAGAACACGTGCTTGACGATACGGAAATAAAATTAAGGAGGAAAGGAGAAGAAAAAAGAAAAGCAATTATGAATGCTTTTGAATATTTATGATGTTTTTGTATTTTGTTCTAATAAATTAAATTTAAAAAAAATCATTATTATTCCTTGTTTACATATATAAATTATAAAATAAACCATTTTTTGTATACAGGGTGTGTATAAATTGGCGGAAAAGCTACACGTGGCGGTGTTCTTCGCAAAATTCTGAGTCGACAATCTATAATCTAAAATGTTGTACCGTGCTTCTTGAGTCTTCACGAGGTCTCCAAAGTCATGATATCCGATCTCTTGAATGTGAGAAATCTATTGATGGAGAAGCTGCAGTTTAGAATAAAGAACAATATTGAAAATTTTTCTTTTCCTAAATGTTATCTTTCTGCCTAAAAAGTTTGTTTTTAATTTCGGTATTTCGTTAATTTTGTCATAAAAATACATTCAGCAACACTATAGAACATGGGTAACTTAATTTTGGCATTTGTCACTTTTGACAGTTGTATAATCAAATTAAGTAATTTGACTTGTTTGTTTACAGTGCATAGTAACACGAACACCTGTTGGATTCAGCGTTGCCAAATCTATGTTTCTTTCAAATGGCTCCTGAGGGCGCAATAATGACGCTACAACATTTTAGTATAAAGATTGTTTACTCAGAATTTTACGAAGAACATCGCCACGTATAGCTTTTCCGCCAATTTATAAACACCCTGTATAGACATAATTAAAAAAATAAATTATTGATTTGCACCGTTTGACAAAAAAATATTTTATCTTTTTTATGGTCAAATAAGTAAAAGTGTAACAGTCAGAATTTATCGTTTTATTTTTTGCAAGACTACATATTTCATATCAGTACACATAAATATTGGTTCTAAATAACTAAATAATATCTTCTTTAATAAGGTATAATAATAACAAATGCTCTCTTGGTTAATAAATAACATTCTACATTATACTTGACACATAACTAACCTGTTTTCTTAAAAAGTTCTTTTATTAATGCCATTGTTTCCCTATGTCTTCGTTCGTTTTCCTGTTCCTTCTTTGCATGCAAGTCCCAAAAAAGTTCTTCATTTGGTGTTTGTGCTCGCTTTCGCTTCCTTGCTCCGTCTGTCGATGAAGTTGATGTACTACCTTCGTCATATATTAATTGAAATCAATATATAAGAAATACTGTATGAAATCCGACTTAAGTTGAAGTTTATCTTGAGTAAAGAAATTCCATAAGTTAAAGGAAAACAAATAAAAAAAAAAAACAAACAAAAAATAAACAAAATACACAAAAGAACAAAAAAAAACAAACAAAAATACAAAAAAAAAGTAAATAAAATATATAAAAAAGAAAGAAAATGAAAAGATAATAACAAACGAAACTACATACATAACACCCAACACTAAACAACGCATCACCCTCTATTCCATTAGCCCGGGACGAGGGTTTGTACCAGATGTCTCGAGGCGAAGATCGAGGGAGGAAGAATTTAGTCAAGGAGCACAGCATGCAACTTATATTAAAAAATATTTTTTTATGACGTATTTTTTTTTACTGTTGAATAAAGATTAATAATAATAAATGTGATTTTAATTTGATCATACATATCGGTTAAAAATAAATATAGTTCTACACACAATTATTACCATTTAAAGATATTATTGGTAAATTAAATGCAATTTTCAACGACCGTAAACTTGCACCTACTAGAGACGGTACCTTACACACTCCAGGAATTTATACAATCAATCCCGGCGGAATAATACAATAAGTTACTCCTATGGCATATTGATTGTTTAATTATGTTATGATTTTTACTTTGTACAAAGTTTGAATAAATGATTTTAATTTGATTTTGATTTTTTAATATTAGACTATCTACACATAATTATAATGTTGAGAGATAATCATAATGCATACCATTTACAGGAAGAGAATAACAGGCTGGAACAGAATGGACAATCTTGTATGTCCAGGTGTTCTATTATTATCTACCGCTTCCTTTTATCTTTTCAATACAGTTTTATAACGGTTATCACACTGGACACCAGTTACGTTTAAGCTGAAAGTATTGTTGATGGCAATGGCAATCTCTGCCCACATGTATTTTTTGAAATGGAACCTCTTCCTCGGCCCAACTTGTCCAATAAATATTTCATACTTTTCTAAAAGGCACTTTGTCTCGTTCTCACCCCAGAAGGTTGGGCGCATACGCTTTAATTCCCTATCCCCCGTTTCTGCTACGAAGATAATTTCTTCACTAAAAACATTGTGAGACAAAAAGAGAGACAACAAAAATATTCGTTACACTTACGACCTTACGTATCATCTTTTATTCGCACTATTTCAGGAATTAGATCGTCATCAACTTCAATCTGTTTATCTTTTATCAATAACTTTATATAGTTAAGATACGTGAGGGATGTTAATGTTTTTTTTAAAGTCACTCAGTCGTTTTAACTCATTTATTTATGAAGCTCACAGATTACAATGTCGCGGACAATGTCCAAATGCCAACTAACTACGTTTTAAGACTAAGGGCATACGGAACGTTTTTAAGCTCGAGAGACGGCATTTGTTTAATAGTTATATTATTCAATTCATTCGTACCAAAGAGCATTTCTCTTTGGATGACGCTGTTGACTTTATAATTTTGAATGGTTACACCTTCAATTATAAATTCCTTTAATTTCAAAATTCCTTGTTATTTTTCCACAAATTTCCTTCACTTCGCAGACATCTCGTGCAACTATAACTATCGCATGCGGATACTCAAAAATCTTATATTTTTCCTTAATATCTATAGCAGTAAACCTACAGGTTGACAATTCATTATACATAATCGGTCTATAATTACATTCATTTCGGTCATAATATTCAATTTGATTAGAGCACAAGTATTCGTTGTTTACAAGTTGTTTACATTCATTTCTTACTAACAAATATTTATGATCGTTCACAGCAACACAACTGACATTATTACTCATCACAAAATAGGAACCATCCTTCATAGAAGGGAGTGGATACATAACATAATACTGATATTCCTCGTCATCTATTATTGGCATAGTTATAATGAACACGTAAACGGCTTTATTCTGGTATACTTTTATGGTGATCATGATTCAATTAAGTGAATATTTTCTTGAATGATTTCTAAGGGAAATCGACGAATTCACCTAAGTGTATGGATTTTAATTCTTCAATCAGTCGGTGAGGACTAATCAACTGGGAATGCAATATTTTGGCTTTAGCTAAATTAAGTATTTCAATAATTTCAAAGATCTCACGATCAAACATTTCTAACAGACTTATTTGTCGTTCAATTAGTTGTTCCTTTTCTAGTTTTGCAATTGTTTCTTTTACATCACTTAAATCTAGTTTAATATTCTGAAAGTTAATATTTATATTACTCATCGTTTCATTTAGGTATTTTGTTATGCCATCGTGATTATTAATTATAAATTGTTGATTATTCTTTAATTCATTCAGTAATTTATCATAGCGTTGAGCGTCCTCGCTATCAAGATTTCCCGTTATAAATTTTACTCCTGTTCCAACAATGTTGAACAAGCCGCGTTTTTCTCTATTAGTTATTTGATTGTTAAAATTCAAAACTGAGATTTTATTTTTAACTTCGTTTAGTAGGATTTCTATAGTATTTTCCGTGCCATACAATAGCTTATACTGTGAGTAAATATCATCATGAGTTTTAAAGATAGTAGTTAAATTTTCAAGGTTCATTTCCACTATGAATTCTACATTTGTTTTGGAGTTGTATGCCACGCCAAGTTGTATCGGCAGTATTCCCACGTGCTTTTTTATTTCCATCAGTTCGCATTGTGCGTACGGGACGAGGATGATGTCGATGACGGTGATTCTGGAATAGAACCTAGTTTTAGTTCCTTCATATGTGCTACTCTTTGTTTTAGTTTCGAATTACCAGGCCCAAATCGAACTTTATTATGTTGTAATTTTTCTTTTATATTATAAGGACCTACAAATGGATTTTGTGTTTTACCTCTTCTATTGTTTTTAAGATATACGATAGAGCCAATTTGCAAATCTATATCTTTCCTATTTATATTTCGCTTTTCTATAATGTTAATCTTATTGTTTGTTTGTTTATTTTGAATGTCATTATAAAGCACTTGAGTTAGATGCTTATGATCATTAACATAATTTCCTGTTGTAGCGGGTAAACAAACTACACTAATAAAAGTCCCAATTTGTAGCTAACACGTTTACTCACTATTAATAAATTAACAATACTTCTTCAATAGTTCTCATTTAACGGTATTAACAATAATATTTTAAGAGTTCGTGTCACTCGGCCACGGGACCACAGGTCAGCGTCAAGTTCTAGCGTCGACTGACTGTTCCGCCGCGTTGACGTACGGGCACAAGAGGGCGCTGTATGTTACATTCCTCCCCCTCTGGTTTCGTCGCAGTTCTTGGGGCGGAACCAGCACTATCAAGCTGCTTGGGTGGTCGTCCTCGTGGGCGTTTGGGTACAACGGGTCTGTTATCTGAGCATCCAACAAAAGGATAAATATCCGATACATGGTACTTACCAATGATCACATCCGGGTTGTTTGGGTCGCTCAGCTCATAGGTCACGGGAGTAACCTGCCGTACGGTCTGGTATGGGCCATCTCTCTTCGGAGCAAACTTGGCACTCTGTCCCTTGGCAGCACTACTTAGGAAGTGGGTCTTCAACAGGACCAATGTTCCATCTGGATAGTCCGGGGCTGGTCGTCGATGTCGATCCGCATACTCTTTTCTACGCTGCTGCTCGCTCGTTACCTTCTCCTTGATTTCAGAGAACTTAAGTGCAAAGCTCTTCAAGTAGGGAGTAATCTGGGCCACAAAGTTGTCTTCGTCCAGTACTTCTCTCAGGTCGTGGTCTACGTCATCTAAAGTTCTTAATTCACGACCGAACGTTAGGTAAGCTGCTGTCTGTCCAGTGCTTTCACTCATATTTGTATTTAGAGCAAATCTAATGCTCGCTAGATGTTTGTCCCATGTGTTGTGGTCATTTCCTACCAACATTGCTAGTTGCGGCTTGAGGTCCCTATTCTTTCGTTCCACTGGATTCGCTGCTGGATAATATACTGGGGTGAGTGTTTGTTTGACATCTAATAGGAATAGGACCTGCTGCATCACTGCTGACACAAATTGAAGTCCATTGTCACTCAGGACTCTTCTGGGCAATCCAAATCGAAGGAATACTTCTTCCAAGAGGATCTTGGCACATTCGCTGGCAGTAGCTTCTTTTAATGCGAATAATTCCACCCATTTTGTTGAAGTGTCCACGATTATAAAAATCCATCTCTTTCCATTTTCTGTTTCGGGTAGTGGTCCAAAAAGGTCTATGGATAGGACCTCAAATCTTCTGTTATACACAGGAGTTTGTAGTAAACCGGCTGGTTTGAGATTAGTGGGTTTATATTTCTGACAAACCACACACCTGTACTCATCAATGCTCGTTCTCATCCCTGGCCAGTAATATCTCTTCACAATTCTTTGAAACGTCTTCTCACGTCCATGATGTCCTGCCATAGCACTGTCGTGGTATTCTTCTAAAATCTTCTTTCTTGCGATCTGTGGGACTACGTATTGCGCTTCTTCTTCATCCGCTTCAGGCGAATATCTCTATAAAACTCCATTGGTCATTAGGTACCCCTTTCCTGTCCACTCCTCCAGATCTTTGCTAGGTGGTACAGTTTCGAATGCAGTTACGATCTTGTTAACTTCTGGGTCACTTGTCTGTTCATTACGTAGTTCCTCGGCTGTTTTACCTTCTAACTGGATCGTTACATTATATAATTCTTCAGAATTATCATCACATGCACTTCAGAACCATCCAAATATCCTCGAAATCTCTTCACAGCCCAAACAATAGCCATTGCTTCCCTCTCTGTGGTGCTATACCGACGTTCAGGTGTTGTCAATAATCGGCTGGCGTATTCGACTGGCTTTTCATTGGCGCCTTCACCCTGTAACAGAACAGCTCCTAAAGCATACTCACTTGCGTCTGTATTCAATACAAATGGCTTTGTATAATCTGCTTGGCCCAAAATCGGTGCTGTAGTAAGAACAGTCTTCAAATTTTCAAATGCCTGTTTCTGTGGCTCGTCCCATATCCAGGTTTTATTTTTCTTCAAAAGATCTGTTAATGGCCTCGCTACTCCAGAAAATCCTGGCACAAATCGTCGATACCATGAACAGGTTTGCAAAAACGACTGTAACTGCTTAACGTTGTGTGGTGTTGACATTTCACGGATGGCTTGAACCTTCTCTGGATTTGTCTGGATACCCTCAGATGAGAGTACATGTCCTAAATACTTCACCGAACTGCACATAAAAACACTTTTCATCCGATTAACGCGTAGTTTATATTTGTTTAATTGTTGGAACACTAACTCTAAGTCTTTAAGGTGCGCTTCCAGTGTCTGTGATATCACGATTATATCATCGAGGTATGCTAAAATACTAATACCGGGAAGTCCACTTTTGAATCTGTCAATTAGACGTTGAAACGTAGCCGGTGCGTTCTTTAAACCGAAACTCATTCGTTTGTATCGAAATGTCCCAAATGGTGTCGTAAACGCTGTTTTGTCTTTATCGCACTCGCGCACTTTAACTTGGTGATAACCCGCTTGTAAGTCTAAAGTTGTCATATAGTTCGTGGATTTAGCTGCGTGTAGTAAGTCTGCGATAACCGGCATCGGGTATTTGTCACTTACAGTTACCGCGTTTAATTGACGGTAGTCCCCGCACAAACGCACTTCTCCATTTTTCTTTGGCTCTCGCATTCTTCTATTATGTCTTCTTTCATCAGTCTTTGTAACTCCATCTGTAAGGTTTTTTTTTTAGGTTCCGGAACTCGGTATGGCGGTACTGCTATTGGTCTCTGCCCTGGTTGTACGTCAATGCAATGCTCAGCATATTCTGTAGGGTCTCCCCCTAGACTAAACGTATCACGGTACCTTTCCAACAATGTCTCCATCTTCTGTCTTCCTTCAGTATCGAGTCCCGTACCTTCTTCATCTCGTAGCTGTAAGCTATTCAAATCTTCACTTTTATACATCAGCTTAGTTGGTGTTATAAAATCATACGTCATTGCCTTGTCGTCTCTGAAGAACCATTTGTTTTGTCCAATATCGGCATTACTCAAAAAATCGGTTCCTAATAGCGTTCGGCTATCTTTGTTTGAGGACAATTGCAGGAATGTTGTTGGGATACTTTTTCCAGCTATTTTTACATCTACTGTAGTCACATTTACATCTTTTGTTGACATACTCCCATCAGCTAACTTGAATTGAACAGTTTCTCTTCTAAAGTCGCATTTGTTTTTAATTTTATCAAAAAGACACTTACTCATTAAGCTTCTTGTTGCGCCTGTGTCTGCGAAAGCTGTTCCTCTGAGTCCCTCGACTTCAATCCGCAATAAGGGTCTTTGACAAGCCTTTTCAGTGTGTGTGGAAAAGAATACCTCTGCCTCGTCCATTTCTATAGCGTTTGCTGATTCCTGCTTAATCGGGTTGCACTTTGGACATTTTGATTTGATTACTCCGATAGCTCCACATCCATAACACTTTATTTGTGGACGAGTGATGGTTTCACTATCAATGTGAGATACTTTCTTTTCATCCTTGCTTTTCAGTTGCTTACAATCTGCTACTGCATGTCCTACCTGCTTACAATAAAAACATCGCAATCTTTTCTGCTTTTCTTTAGACATATCATGCTTTTCTTTTTCCGCTTTCTGCTCTGGTTTCTTTTCTTTTTCTGCATCAGCTTCCTCAAAAACTTGTTCAATGCTTCTACATTTGCTGTTTAGTACCTCAAAGCTATCAAAACATTCACGTGTCAAACGACTTCGTATTCGCTTGTGTAATAATCCATACACCATATCCAACTGCATACTGTCGCTTAATATTTCCGGTAACTGGGCAGTTAGGGCACGAAATCGGCACACAAATTGTTCCGTTCTTTCATTTTTCTCCTGTTCTTGTCGAAATATTTCTCGCCATATTCGATAAGGTGACATCTTTATCGAAAATGCGCTGCGAAATGCATCCACTGCATCTTTCCATGTGTTTAATGTTGCTTTCACACCTTGCCAATAAATTGCAGCATGTCCTTGCAGCAACATTGGTATACCTTTTAAGGCATTTTCATCAGTGACTCGAGCACAATCTTTGTATACTTGCACCGCATCTAAGAAAGCATCAACATCACTTCCCTTTTCACCATCAAAACGGGCTGTACAATTTACAAAATTTCCACTGGTCTGTGGTGCAATTCCCCGTACGATCTCAGTCATCATTTGCATCTGATTTGCTTGCAAACCTATCATCAGTTGTTGTAATTGTTCTACTGTAATCCAAGCCGTTGGTGGTTGCCCACCACTTCCCGAGTCGTTCGGCATTTTCTTGCTTCTTAAATTATATCTACTCGTCTTGAAATCAAAATATCACGCCTATTGTTCACAATATACACGTGTTCCACCGTGCTCGTACTGAAAAATGATCAAAGCAACTCGAAAAATGATCCAAATTCGAAGCGACACCTCCAACTACGAATTTACGGAGTTCAAAGTTGATAAAAATATGACCACAATACGCCACGTCATGCATATACACTTGCCTTGTTTGCTACGCAATGTCAAACAGTACAGCCAATAGCATTCAAATGTACCAAGTGACCCTTTACCGCGTCCAATAGCGAGCCGACCTTTCTACGTTGTTCCCTCGATTATCGATCCAATAAATTCCTATGCGATCCTATGGCCACACGTTGGGCTGCCAGTTGTAGCGGGTAAACAAACTACACTAATGAAAGTCCCAATTTGTAGCTAACACGTTTACTCACTATTAATAAATTAACAATACTTCTTCAATAGTTCTCATTTAACGGTATTAACAATAATATTTTAAGAGTTCGTGTCACTCGGCCACGGGACCACAGGTCAGCGTCAAGTTCTAGCGTCGACTGACTGTTCTGCCGCGTTGACGTATGGGCACAAGAGGGCGCTGTATGTTACACTGTTATAATTTTCTCATAATCTTAATTCATTGGGTCATTGGTATCTATTCGTCCGAATAGAATTTCGAAGGGTGTTAATTTTGTTACAGAATTGATGCTCGAGTTATAGGACAATATTACCCTTCTAATTGCTTCAGAAGGTCTAATATTTTTATCATACAAGTTGAGAATTCGTAATTGTTCTATAAATGTGGCGTGTAACCTCTCTACAGGGGCATTGGATTCTTTATGATTTACTATAGTGAATAGGGCTTTTATCTTGTGTAATGCCAACAAATCCTCAATTACTTTATTCTTGAATTCAGTGCCTTGATCCATTGTAATTTCTCTAGGGTTTCCGAATATGCTAAAGAATTTTATTAATTTTTGAGCAATTGTTGCATTTTTATCCTTGATTGGATAAGCTTGGGCAAATTTACTAAATGGGTCAATTATAGTCAAATATGTTTGGGGCGGAAAATTAAACAAGTCTATGTGTAAACTTCGCATAGGTTTTGCATTTGTTGGTGTGATTACAAATGGAGGCTTTCTTGGATTTCTATCGTATTTAGTCAATTTACAAGTTTCACAGTTATTAATAAAATCGGTAACTGTCTTAATCATGTTATCCCAAAAATAATTACGCTTAATTTCTTCGTAAGTTTCTTTAATTCCCCTATGATTGGTTACTCCCTCATGTGTTTCCCTAATAATTTCTAACTGTTGTTCAATATCGTCGTTTCTTATAATTCGTACTCGTTTTAAACATCTTACAATTTTCATACCTTTTCCATGAAAGTGATCTAGATAAGTTTCACATAGAATCTTATAAACTTCATCATCGCAATACACAAATTGAGTATCTTGATTACCATAGTCCGTTAGAATCCTGATTAATTCTTGTCTAATATTTTGACTATTAATTTTACATGAATAAATTCTACGCCTTGCTAATGTTATTTGAATATTGGTTGCTTTTTCTTGGACAAAGATGAAACTGTCTAGGTTTGGTATCAATGGGGTCTTCCGATATTGGAATGGTTATCTCGTGTTCTGAATTGATGTTAGAAGTTCGGCTAAGGTTATCATTATCTTGAGCGATGACGGATATTTCGTCTTCACCTGGACTGGTTAAAGCGTTTAATTCTATTCTGCTTAAACAGTCGGCATTTAGATTTAATTTTCCTTTCTTATAAATTATATCATAATCGTATTCCTGCAGATGTAGCTTCGATCGCTGGAATTTTAAATTTTGATTCTGTAATTTGTGTACCCATAACAATGGTTTGTGATCAGTGATAGTTAAAAATTTTGTGCCATAAACATATGGTCTAAATTGCTTCAACACATATATTATTCCGAGGAGCTCTCTTTCAATCGTTGAATACTTCTGCTCCGTTTTTGACAAGATTCTGGAGGCATAAGCCATCGGTTTATCACTTCCCAAGCTTCCTTGACTTAATATTGCACCCAATGCAATACTGCTCGCATCTGTAGTAACCACAAAAGGTTTACCAAAGTCAGGATAACTCAAAATTGGTTCATTGCACAACAGAAGCTTACATTTCTCAAAACAATTCTTATATTCATCATCTATTCGGGGTTTATCATGTTCCTTAGACAAATATTTAGTCAGTGGTTTTGTGATTTTAGCGAAGTCTTTTATAAATTTCCTGTAATACCCCAGCAACCCTAGAAATGATTTAATTTGAGTTTTGGTCACTGGTAATGGAAATCTCTTTATGCAATCTATCTTGGATGGATCTGGTTTAACTCCCTGATCCGTGATTATATGACCCAAATAATTTAAACTTTTTCAAACAAAATCACACTTGTCCAATGATATTTGAACTCCATGTTGTCTAAGTCGGTCAAAGATCTTTTTTATATCGGTTTTATGTTGTTCTAGTGAGTTCGAAAATATAATGACATCGTTCAAGTATACTTGACAAATATCCTTCGTAAGGCCTCTTAAAATATTATTCCTGCACCTTTGGAAGGCGGATGGGGCATTACAAAGCCCAAAAGGCATGCGGTTAAACTCGTACAGACCCTCATGTGTTATGAAGGCGGTTTTAAATCTGTCCCCCTCTTCGACTCTTATCTGGTGGTATCCACTAGCAAGGTCGAGACTTGTAAAATATTTGGCACGGCCAAGTTTATCTAAAATTTCACATATATTAGGAAGGGGGTATCTATCCTTTACAGTTTTATCGTTTAGTCGCCTATAGTCGATGATCATACGCCACTTTTGCTCTCCACTGGCATCCAATTTTTTTCTTACCAATGAAATCGGTGATGCCCATGGACTATTGCTTTCTCTAATAATATTCTGTTCCAATAACTTATTAATTTGATTGGTGGTTTCCTGTTTTTGCGAATGAGGTTGCCCATATGGCTTTGATACACTGGGATGTCGGTCTATAGTCGATGATCATACGCCACTTTTGCTCTCCACTGGCATCCAATTTTTTTCTTACCAATGAAATCGGTTATGCCCATGGACTATTGCTTTCTCTAATAATATTCTGTTCCAATAACTTATTAATTTGATTGGTGGTTTCCTGTTTTTGCGAATGAGGTTGCCCATATGGCTTTGATATACTGGGATGTCATTTACGAGATTTGTTTTGTGTGTTATGTCTGAATTGAAAGATAGTGGTATTTTCTCATTGTGTATTATGTCAGGATAATGAGCCACCAGATTTTTAATCATTTGTTTTTCTTCTAAATTTAGGAGATCTACTCGCAATTTATCGTTAATTGTTTGATATTGGATTTTTCGAACTTGCTGAGGGTTTAATTTCTGATTATTCCCAAGTATTTCTGCGTTGACGCTATTTAGAATTGTTTGTGTTGATTTCGGTAATCTTTCTACTTCTATATTATCCAGACACTTTGACAGGGTATTCGTTAAAATTTGCAACTTCTGTGTAGCACTCGAAATCATTTATGGTTACTAGTGTATTTGGGAATTCTATGTTTTTGTCTAATTCTATATGATTTATCATTCCCTGTCCTTGCTGTTTATTCGTTCTATTTTTGACAATTTGGCGAGTCCTTGACGGGATATCCATTACTTGCGGTTTATATTTAAAAGGTATTTCTGAATAACTAGTAATTAGAATTTTATTCTTATAATCAATTTTTGTGTCCTCAGATTTAAAATATCTGATCCTATTATACCGTCATATTTATCCGAAATTTTAGTTATATTAAATATGTAAGTATTGAAAGCATCATTAAAAGTGAGTAAACTTGGTATTTTTAATTTTGCATCATGGGTTGTGATTCCATGAACAGTTTTAATTTGAAATGGTGAATAAAATTCGTATTTATTGAAATTATTTTCCCGTATTACTTGAGGATTAATAAATGATTGTTCCGCTCCTGAATCAATTAAGAACTTTTTATTTCCCAATTCGGGTATATTAATATATGGTAAGTTATCCAAGTTTGCTAAGTTACTAAGTTCTATTGGTTTTCAGAGGCTAGTACTCAAAAATTTTGAGTTTCATTTTCCGTCTGTTCAATATCCTCTTCCGGATCATTACAATCGATAATAGGTTCATTCTGATCAACGCCCGTGGAATCATAATTTTCATCGATATCGGCAAAATCATGTGAAGCTACTTTTTGCCAAACTTCTCCAGTATTTTCGTTATACCAGTAAGTATCTTCGTGTTGAATATTGTTAAAATCGTTTCGTTGTCTTTTTACTGCCGGATTTCTCCTAAAACTCTGAAAAGACTCGTCTACTTCCATGGGAGACTGTGCAAACTAATTTGGGTTAAATTGCGTTTGCGGTTTTTTATTGAATCGGGAATATGTAGGTCTACCCATTGGTTGATTCCATGATGGAACAAACAGCTCTATCTGAGGCATGGGGTTCAACAGGTTTTTTAAAGGTGGTCTTTGTGGTGTATTTGGTTTAAAATTCGCATTGTAAGAATTATTTGGCCTGAAATTTTGTGTATCCTGATGTTTATTCTGGTAAAATTTATTGAATTTTCCAAAAGTTGGCATAAACTGCAGTTTTGGTTGTATCATTTGCTTAGGTAAATTTTGTCTCGGAGTAATTGGCATGATTTTAGGTGAATTATTTTTATTTAGATGTGTTTGTTGTCCACATATATATAGCCAATTCTGCCGTTCCAATACTTTGGCTTGAGCAGTTTCCAAATTAGCTACTCTTTCATGTTGTAAATATTCCCCGTAATCTGAATATCGCATCAAACAGCGCAAATATGTCTGTAAAGCAGACCTCCTGTATAGTGTCGTTTTAATGGCACGTTCTGCTTGGTCAGGCAACAATTTAACTGTAGTGAGCAATAAGTTGAGAGAGCACTTTATTCTATCTCCGAAACTATAAGGGTTTTCGTTATGTACCGGTGTTATTTGCATGAGATCTTCGTACAAGCAATCTTCGGATCTTTGGTCCGTGTAATTTAATCGTAAACAGTCTCTTATTTCATCCCAATTGTTTAATTCTCTGGAAGCAATCAGAGAGAGAGCTTCCCCTTCAAAGCGACTCTTAACAATATTTATTAAATATCTGTTTAGAGGATTATTTAAATTATTCACATCAAAATAGGTTTGCAAAAAATTTTCCACTAGGTCAATAAACAAAGGTAGTATGATCGGATTACCGTCAAATTTTGTTATCACGCTTATCTCTGCGGGCGTAATCGACGCTCGCGTATACGGATGTTGATACGCGGCAGGCGCTCTTGGCGGAGCCACTTGATTTGGATTCATTTCAATTGTTAAATTATCCAACAAATTAATCAAATCGCTTAGGTCTTCAATGTTTGCCAATAATTAATGATTCGGATTACAATTAAAAATCTTAGAATTACTTACAAAAGTCAAATCTTCATTAGTTTGATGATGTTTGTTGATTTGTAGTATGCTGTTTGCGGGAAATGTTGATCCATTTTCTAAATATGGTCTGCAACTGCACCCTTGTGGAAATGTTGATCCGCTTGGGTTGTTGGGAAAGTTTGATCCCTTTTTCTAAGTTGATCTGTGACCACACTCTTGTGAAAATGTTGATCCGCTTGGGTCGTTGGGAAATTTGATCCCGTGAGTCAGACTATTTGGTTCCGTGGGTTCTTTTTCGAATAGAGGCAAAGATTTGAAAATCACCGTAATTTTTTACGTCACGTCACTCTACCCTACCGTACTGCGCCAGTTAAGATACGTGAGTTAATACGGATGTTAATGTTTTTTTTAAGTCACTCAATCGTTTTAACTCATTTATTTATGAAGCTCACGGATTACAATGTCGCGGACAATGTCCAAATGCCAACTAACTACGTTTTAAGACTAAGGGCATACGGAACGTGCAGCTGCTTATCTATTAAATGCTGATGTCGGCACTACCGTTGTAGGTACGTGTTGGTCTAGTACCATAACTATATACTTCACACAGTATGCATTGTTTTCTAAAATAATTGTAATTAATAGAAAACTATAGAGCAATTGATTAAATTAATTTACCTGTTAATTGGTTGATTAGGTCTTGATCATAGATAGGGAACTGAAAGGGGAATTCCGTCCCATTAATTTTGAAGAACATGTTGTATTAACTTGTTGCCATTTTGTACACACACAACCACACAACGGAGATAACTCAAACGACGCTATAAACACTGTGAAAAATAAAAAAAAAATGGTTAGTTTCTGTGATCATGCGCAAATCATGTCTAATGCGTGTTCTATTGGACACCCACCAGGTTGCTCTAAACTCGTGGAGACTTACACCAGTGCGCCCGAGGTTTACCAAAAGAAAACGCTATAAAATTCCGCAGAATGTTATTCTAGTTACATTCGCTAAGACGTAAGTCCCATCGTTATACGTAATATTTAATGTACTTTTATAATATATTACAGTACACAATAATCATACGCCAGTAAGACTAAAAAGCATTTATATATTTGTAGTTTAGTTTTTTAACACTAAAATTTGCAAGTATAATTTGCAGAAATTTTGAAATTCTTTGTGGACGCAATTGCGTAAGGACCTATTCAATCGAAGAAATGCTATAATTTTACAATTTAAACAATTATTATTGTGTGGTGTAAAGTATAAACCGCCAGAGGTGAAGATTACTCATAGATTTTAGCTGTTATTTTCGACATACGTTACAGATTATTTCTAAATATTGACGTGTGTTAAAACGAAATAGCATCCTTTTCATACGTCTGCTGTATAATTTAAATGGGCAAGACAAAAAAAGTACTCTGTTCTTAGAACGGATCAGAACGGATGACAGCGGTACTTGCAACCTAACCTCCAATTATTATGATAACAAAGCGCCAACGTGTGAATTAAATGTAAACAAAATGTATTCGTTGAAAGGAAAGCTCCTAAATACGAAATCGATGGTTATGGTCATGAACGTATTAAATTATTTTCGTAGCACATCTGAAAATATAGGCGAGACAATACTTATGAAAGTAAGTAATTTTATATAAGTTGTTACCTCAAAAGACCAATTTTATTAAAGACCAATTATTTACAGAAGGTACCTCAATATCTTCACCGCAGAAGAGACGTTGTCGACCAAAGTTGAATTCTGTCGATGTTGACGATTTTACAAAAGCTGCTATACGTCGCAAAATTTACAATAAACATAAGAAACGTAACATAAATTATGAATATTACGGAATGCTATGTGTGTTATCCCGGTACAAAATCTGTGCTCCGTTGGTGGTATATACGCAAGGCTTTAAGAATATTTAAATAATAGAAACAATGATTAACAAATATTTTTGTAGTACTTCCTGTTACTGTACAAAGTCTTGCACAGGAGCTTCGGGAAGATGAGGTGTTTGATTTTTCCGTGACGAGCCTTTGACTATGCTTGCAATCGATTGGATTTTCCTATAGTATGGATGACGGACGAAGAGGATTACGCAGCAGCCAAATATCGTCGCGTTAAGAGCAAACTTTTTACGGGGGTATATAAGAAAGGAAGATGAGATATTTGATCCTGTTTTTTTAGACGAGACATGGGTTTTTGCAAAAGGGTCCCCCAGAAAGAGCTGGCATGACAATGATAAGCAATCAATTAGAAAAATGTCTATGGGAGAAGGAAAACGGTATATTGATTTAAAATATAGTTTACAACTAAAATTTAAATTGAACTTATTTTAAGGTATATAGTTCTGCATGCCGGTAACAGCGAGGGATTTATTAATAGGGCAGAATTAGTATTTTCCTCCACATCAAAAAAGGCCAATTATCATGACACATGAGATCACCATGAATGGTGATCTCTTCAAGAAATGGTTTATGGAACAGCTCCTTCCAAATTTAGAGAGACCTAGTTTGATAGTGCTTGATAATGCCTCATACCACTCAAGATTGAAAGAGAAACAACCTACTACCAGTTGGCGTAAAGAAGAGCTGCTGCAGTATTTAAAGGCAAACAATATTTCATATAATCCTGAAATGCTGAAGGCGGAGTTATATGCATTGGCTAGAGATTATCGACCTAGTAAGGTATATGAAATAGATGAAATCGCCAACGAACAGGGAGATAAGGTGCTTCGATTGCCCCCTTATCACTGCCAGTTCAACCCCATCGAATTAGTATGGGGAAACTGCAAGGGATACTATAATAAACACATGGGACGAGATGGATTTGGAGACGATAAAGTTTTAACAATGTGGTCAGAGGAGCTATCGCACGTGACTAGAGACGACTGGACCAAATGTATAGGCCACGCAGAAAAGGAGATGATGGAATTCTGGAAACTGGAACAAGAACTAGAAAGAATACAGGAACCAATAATAATTAATTTGCAGCAGGACAGCAGTGACGATCAATACGAACATGAGGAGGATGACGATGAAGAGGATGATGTTTTTTAATATGTATATTTGTTACTATTATTATTATTGCAGGTGACTGTAGAAGACTGGATCAAACGTCTTAGACCACTCAGAAAAGGAGGATGAGATTGAAGAACATGTAAGTATAGACTGGACATGTTGTCGAAAAAGACCATGTTTTTTTTTCAATATAATATAGGTATATTATTATTTATGTATATATATATATATATACAGAATCATGAAACTTCTAGTTTCAATAATGACCGAGATTCAATTTAAAAAAAGTTTATTTAAATTTATTCAATTTTAAACGTAACCCTAAAAATCACCAAAAAAATAGTAAAATCAAAAAAACTCAAAAATGGTGATATTTAGGTATAGAGAAACATTATCAAAAATGATGTATTTGATACGTAGAAACCAAAAATAAAATAAAAATTATATCATTCCATTTAAAATAACAAAGTTGATACCGACTTCCGGTGACCGGACGTGATAGTTAACTTGAGAATATTTTAGCTGAAGAGCTCAGATCGAGTAAATTCTAGTTCCAAAATTTCAAGTTTCCAGAAATAGTAGAACTTGAGAAACTTCTAATGTACCAGTTCCGTGAGACACCCTGTATATATTTTATCAAAATAAAGTAATTTTCAGTTCATATTTCTTTTAATACATTGTCAAAACACGTATTAAAAACATAACCTCATTTTTACAACAAACTACCACCGTTTTGTGAAATACTTATCGTGAAATATTCAGAAATGAATTTCAAAACATTTAATAATGTCTACACAAACAGAAAAGAAGCTCCAAGTTTAAGCACTCAGTACAAAATGATTATTTCTGAGCTAATTCCAACCGCACAAATACATTGTCTTCAATGGGCTAGTTGGTATGTTTTCACTTTGCTTCTGTTAAACATGGTATACCGGGATATATATGATGGATATACCGGGTCATTATAAATGATTGTAGTCGAAGTAGGCCATGATATCAAATGTAAAGATTTCTGGTTGCCGCTCTATATAAATTGAATACCACTGTTTTACAAGTCAAAGTTAACGGCTTACATAACCTGTTTCGAGTTTGACAGTTGTTTGAGTATAGCGGCAAAAATTAAATTAACATGGGCATGGCCTACTTCGACTACAATCATTTATAATGACCCTGTATAAATTAGATAGCATGTTATCACAATTAAATGACCAATGATAGTATGTTTAGTAATTAAATATTAATCTTTAACGAACTACCTAGTAGGCAACCTAATATACATCGCAATATAACCAATCCATGCGGTACGTCCATATCTTGGTTCGTACGATTTTCAGCGATGAGTCATCTTCACCTCTCCCGGTTTTGCCTATATCGGCGCGTTTTCGCGGTAGGATACGGGAGCCTTAGTGCACAGACACATTGGAGCAGCGCACCTAGTAGAGAGCCTAGCAACGCTCCTCGCGTCATTGTTTGACATTGTTATTGTCTGTTGTGAGAAGCGCTGCTAGGCTCTCTACTAGTTGCGCTGCTCCGTTGTGGCTCTACACTAAAGCTGATGAACTGCTACCAAAAGGGTCGGAAAATATGTACAGCATATTATGCCAAACCATGTGACTTTCTTGAAGGGTCATTCGTGATTACAGCAGACGAGTATAAATTGCTTTTTAGATCTAAAGCAAAATTCAATACAAACGTTTATAATTTTATCTTTAATGAAAAAATCAAAACAGAAAATCAAAATCAAAAAAGGAAATTCAGTGTATTGCTATTGCAGCCACCTAAATTGAAAACGGTTTTTGTTAAAGTACTTGGATTTACACGATTCTATGACAGTTATGGTGTACAGTCAGCACCTTCACTACAATCATGGTGAGTGTTTGACTAGGTATGTAAAAGGCGTTGAACGCGTACTTCTAGGACAAAAACTGAAGACGCGGTCAACATTAAACACTCAAATCGAACATGTACGCGATGCTCCAAAAATTCAAGTTTTAACAAAAACCTTAGGAAACATAAAATCAGAGTCTGTTTACAAAAAAACATAGAACAGAGGCTTTAGGTCCGTTAGGACAACATGATAGGGACAAGGACGACATTATCGACATTTATATGCAAAGAGAACATCCCGAATACCTGCAGTTTGTTGGGCAACCAATGCATATAATTATTGTCAGTGAGGAACAAGTCCATATAACAAAACTAGCATTAAAAAATAATTTTCATGGTCACCTAATCTTGCATATTGATGCTAAAGGTGCTGTGGTTCGTCAACCATTGGCGAAAAGAATTTTCTATTATGCCGGAGTGATATCATTGCGCAATCGAAGAGTATGTCCTGTAATGGAATTTATTTCGGCAAGGCATGATCAGAATTCAATCGCCTCGTGGTTACTGGCCATCGAAAACTATTACAACAAGGAATATAAGTGGCCTATTTTCACTGAACTTGTTGTTAATTTCACCTTCGCACTTATTAATTCTGTGTCTATTGGTAGTTAATAATACAACATTAAAACAGTACCTTAAAGTAGCATATGATAACAGTGAGATATATGTTGATTACGTCAAAGTGAGATTGTGTTGTGCTCACTTAATAAAAAATATATGTAATGAAATCAACACATTATACAGAAATGAGGAATTTTTAAGTTATTTTATTTCTGTATTTGATTTCGACCACCTTGCCAAAATAGATGGTGTCATTCAACAGCTGACTATCCTGACTTTATCTTGCTCGTATACCGAAAATGTATCACAGGCGTATATATGTCTGAAAAATATATATACTTCATCAGCAGCAATAGAAGAAGTCGAGGAAATCGAAGATTTTAGCAATTGCTTTGAAAGTGACGCGGAATACAATTGCACTGCAATATACACCTCATCTACGTATTACGGCCATTACAAAACAATTATTGATAAATACAAACACACGACAAATACAGAAATTCACAATGGCAATGACAATACTTATTACAACAAAACATTCATTCAGGTTATATTAAATAATTACCTAGCATTCAAATTATTTTGGATTATTAAAAGGTAATTTGATGTCTAATAATCTACATGCAAAACCTTCTAGATTTGCTCGTGGTGTCAGAGGATACGTGCTTGGAGTATATAAAGAATTCGCCTTGACGATCAAGAGAAGGCGGTGTGCTCAATCATCTATAAATAGAAAATATGAGCCACCAAAGGTACATGAAGAAATGTGGGCGAAGAGGAGAAAAATGGTTGACAAACGCACAAAGCAAATTCTACAAGGAAAACTATTCAAGTCCACTACCTCACGTAATCCTGTTCCGGTAAAATTATCAAAGCACTATGTTGTGGCAATACATAGAAAGGACAAATTCTACTATACATACGAGGAATGGTATTTATTTATTGCCATGTCAATTACCAACAAATCCCGCCCAATTACCACGGATTAACCGTAACAAAATAGTACCTTCAAGTATAATTCTGTTCCCAATCTTCCACGTAGTTATTCGGCACTGGTCAATTGCGTATGCGAATCTCAACACTCACGTCTTTGTTTATATGGACCCAATGTCAAAAACTGAAAAATCAGCTGCCGCATATTTGGAGGTATATGAGACATTTTTAAACCCAATTTCCAAACCACACCCATTTGTAAAATACACTAAAAATAAAAAAAAAACAATAGACTATCCACTGCAGAAAGGTGGTTTTAATTGTAGGGTATTCATATGTTACTATGCAGAATGCGTAATAAATAACAGTAACATAGAAACATTTGATCCTAAACGATACAGAACAACTATAATGGAGAACATTTTACAAAATTCAGATAATTTAAAAAATAACTGTCTGTACTGCGGAGACGTTTGTGACGATAGCACACATACATTAAAATGTTTCAAATGTAATAAAAACGTCCATTCGATTTGTATAGGTTCTGCTCTACCAGATATCGATAACTACACATGTGAATTATGTCTTAACAACAATTAAGTCAAGTGACGAAGCTTAATTTCTCTATTATTCTAAATTGCTTTATTAAATAATAATACTAATAATAATAGTAATAATGAGTTGTAGACTGTGTCATCAGGCTCCGGACCATGTCTATCATTTATTAGTGGCTTGTCCAGTCTTAGCTGTCGCATTACATTACTAGGGAACATATATACATTACAATTTATGTTCCCAACTAGGTTTAGCAATGGATGTGTCTCGGTGGTATGACCACATTCCATCTCCCGTTGTGAGTAACGATCATATATATATATATTATGGAACATGCCTGTTGCCACTGATAGAATGCTTGATGCTAATAAGCCAGATATCGTGGTAAAGGATTTCCAGAGAAAGGTGTGCACTTTCATAGAAATCTCTGTACCTGCTGATGCGAATGATGGAGCTTGAAAAACAACTTGAATATAAGGATCTCTCAATAGAAGTTGGACGTATGTGGGGAATGAAAGTAAACATTGTTCCGGTGATTGTAGGTTCATTGGGAGCACTTACTCTAAATTACAGTAAACATGTGAAGGAGTTGCCGTGCAAAATATCGTCCTGGGAAATTCAAGAAATTGCGGTTTTGGGAAGCGCGAATATTTTGAGGAGGGTTTTATCATAGAGAATCCTAAATTGACTGCTATCATACTACTTCTTCCCTTTCCATAGTGAATTTGAGGTTTGACATAATGTTCATTCGAATGAAATAAAGTTATGCACTAAGCCTATGTTTAGGTCGACGGAAACCGCGCGGATATCCGCGCGGTTCCTTTGTCGGCATCAGGCAGCGGTCGATGCCGACAAAGAAGATCCGCGCGGTTTCCGTCGACCTAAACGTAGGCTAATATTTGTAAACTGTATAAACTTTTATCTCTGGCTGCCGGCCAATTTTTCCTATGTGGGTGGTTACATACTATCGCAATTTAGGGGTTGTTAGCAATGGTGCAAAACTCCGAGCGTTCGAGGTTGGCTAGCCCTTCTAGTTACCTACAATTTGACGTGAGAGAAAGTTATGCAACAATATTTGTGAAAGTTATAAACATTTATCACTGGCTGCCAGCAAATTTTTACTCTATAGGTGGTTACATACTATCGCAATTTAGGTGTTGTTAGCAACGGTGCAAAACTCCGAGAGGTCGAGGATGGCTAGCCCTTCTAATTAGCTACAATTTAACATATGAGAGAAAGTTCTGCAATGATATTTGTAAAAGTTATAAACATTTATCTGCAGCTGCCGGGGAATTTTTACTATATGGGTGGTTACGTACTATCGCCGTTATGGGGGTTGTTTGCAATGGTGCAAAACTCCGAGCGCTAGATAATGGCTAGCCCTTCTAATTACCTACAATTTGATGTATGACAGAAAGTTATGCAATAATATTTGTAAAAGTTACAAACAATTATCTCTAGCTGCCAGCGAATTTTTACTATATGGGTGGTTACATACTATCGCCATTTAGGGGTTGTTAGCAATGGTGCAAAACTCCGAGCGTTCGAGGGTAGCTAGCCTTTCTGATTACCTACTGTAGTCTATGAAAGGTATTTTAATTTTAGACTAACTTATTATGTAGCAGTAAAGCGACGTGTCTTTTGCTTGAACCAATTTTTAATAATTCAAATAAAACAAACAACCATAACATGGCAACGGGACATTGTGTGTAGTCACAGCGTACTATAACAAATTAATATGATGGCGTTTGCTGTAGGGTGTGCGCCGCCACAGATACTCCCCCTCTCACGAAAGATAACCAGACAAAGAGAGTTGAAATTCATTTGAGATAATTCGAATATGTTTACAAAAGTTTAATTTTTTACCGGTTCATTTAAAATAAATGCAGGTTGAAGACGGTCAATGCTAACACTGTAATTGCGATTATTTCGAAATATAATAAAATGTTTGTTAAATTTTTTGAGAACTTTAAAAGGGCGATAGTCTTGGCGATAGTGATTTCTTCATACCTTCTAACTTAAGAAAAACGAAATCTGATTTAAATAAATGTTTGTGTGGTTTAAAATTACAATGCAAGGAAGTTGAAATGGGTTTTAAATTTGAAAAGGTTTGTCGTAGTCCTGTAAGTAAAGGTTCTGTTTCTAGCTTTCTAAGTCCTGAAGAATAATATTTTTCTTTTTCAACATCAGATTTCATAGTTAGATCATTTGGTCCCACGCCAAAATGGATTATATCATATCTCATCTGGAAGTATTCTTCCACCATATCTTGGATTCTTTTATGTGATTTAAGTTCACTAATAAAGAAATTATCAAAGGTTGAATTCTTAATGCGAGCGATGGTTGTTGCAACAGTAGCTGCTTCATCAAAAATACGCCTATTTACTACAGCACACTTATCTTTGTCTTCCAAAATTTTTGCATATAATCTGTCTTCTTTTATGAAGGAGTTAAGTTTTTTCATGGCAGTCGCAAATCTCTTTTTAAGTCCTCGCAAAACGAAGGTTTCTAAAAATTCAGGGCGTTCCTCAAAAATATACTTATCTATCATTATTAGATGTTGTAACTCATGTCCCCTTAGAAGATGTATTTCTGCAAAAGCAGCAGATATTAACCCACCTTTTTGCTGTGCGATTGCAACAATCTCTAAAAATAACGCTTTCCTCAATTCATGATTGGCGGACATAAAAATTTGAAGCTTTTGACAATGGGATAACAGGGGGTACTGAGTTGTAGCAACATGACTTGGGGTAAATGGATCTCCAGTTGTCCCTGAGAATGTAGATATCCTCCTCTTTAACCATGATTCAAAACTATTTTGATTAAGTGTCTTGGTAGCACATAAAGGTACCCTTACACGGCCTGTGGCGCGACGCGCCTGGAGTGTAAACCGTCGCGCCACACGCCGTGTGATTGGGTCGGCGCGTCGATTTTCGCGCGGCGTGTCGGGACTCGTGGACTGGCGGTAAACTTTGCACACTTCAAAGCAAACGCGCCGCGCGGAGTGGGGTGGCGTGCTATACAGTCACACGGCGTGACGTGCGTGTACGTAAATTTTAGATTTAGTTGATATTTAGCTCTTGAAGGGACAACATGTCGTGGTCGAACGAAGCAATTTCAGAATTTCTATGCCTATACGAGCAAGAACAATTAATTTGGAACCCCAAACAAACTGAACACAAAGACAGAAATGCTGTGCATGATGCTTGGATGAGAATTCAACAAACGTTTAGTATTTCTTGCACAATCACCGAATTAAAAAAAAAAGAAGGAATCGTTAATGAGCACTTTCCGAAAATTAAACTCAAAAGTAAAAGCAAGCATGAAGACAGGTTCCAGTGCAGATGATGTTTTTAAACCAGACTGGTTTGCTTACGAGCAGATGGCAAAATTCCTGCAATCAGTATATGCTCCCAGAAAAACAAACAGTTTTGATGTAAGTAACTCATTTATTAAATATTGGCAAAACTTAAACATTACGTAGGTACCTATTATAATTATACAAATGGCGTATATCTAAATGTACATAATGGCCTCCCCGCTTGTCGATAATAATTGAATAATGTTTCTCAAAAAAAGGAAACCCATGCTATTTGTACTTGTAGCTACATTTTTAATCGTTATTCAAAACTAATTTAAAGTTAATGGAAGTTGAAACTATTATTCTTCATTTTCGATCTTGCCATGGAACTGCTCCACATGTTTTAAAATATTCTGCAAACGTATCTCTAACATTTTTGGCATCAATTCCCGCGTTTCTACCCACTTTACGAAGAGGAAACATAGAAGTTAGGTCATTTTCTTCATTTCGCCATGATCCACTTTGCACTTCCCCATCTGTTTCAGTATCAAATGTACCCGTTGGTGAATATAATGGTCTTGAACTCTTACTTCTTCTCAAATAATTATGAAGTAGAACGCAAGTCATTACGATGTTTATGGTCTTTTCTGGTGATAGTAGTATTGGCCTTCTAAGTATCCTGAAAATACTTGACATAATGCCAAACACATTTTCTATAATACGCCGAGCACGTGAGAGTCGATAGTTAAATATCCTCTCCTTGGTTCCTTTGTTATAAACACCAGCATAAGGCTTCATCATATTTGTTGTTAAGGCGAATGCATCATCTGCCACGAACGTATAAGGTACAGGTTCATTTTGTTCGGGCAGTGGAGCATCTGGTGGAAGATTAAGATGTTTCTGAGAAAGTTTCTGAAAAAATGTTGAATTTCGGAAAACTCCTCCGTCGCTAATTCTACCCTGACATCCCACATCCACGTAAGTGAAACAATAATTAGCATCCGTTACGCCTAATAGCACAATACTACAGGTGCCGTTATAGTTGTAAAATTCTGAGCCACTATGTTCCGGAGACTGAATTACAACATGTTTTCCGTCAATAGCACCGAGGCAATGAGGAAAATTCCAAGCGTTTTCAAATTCTGTTGCTATTTTCATCCATTCTGTTGGTGTTGTCGGCATCTACAAATAAAATAAAGTAGGTACTAAAAAAGTGTACTTTTCGTGGGTTATATATTTTTTTATGGCAACCCTACTAAGTTTTGTTAATATTGATAACAAATATAAAATTGTCATGTAAAGTAAAACACCTCTTTTTTGCAACTAAATTGTTTATTTATTTAAATCATGATTTAAATAAATAAACAATTTAGTTGCAAAAAAGAGGTGTTTTACTTTACATGAGTACAATTTGCAATATGGATCTCAACCTAAAAATATAAAATTGACAAGCGGGAGGTTATTTTGAGCTCACCCGGTATATGAGCAATATTTTTTATAGGAATGCGTTTTATTTTTTAGGAACATTTAGAAGAAATGGATTGTGAAGACGAAACTCAGAACTCAGAAAATGATTCACGTAGAGAAGATTCTGAAAATCCCAGTCTAAGTACTTCAGACTCTAACACTTTCAAAACACCAAGTAGTGTCAAAGTTTCGGATAGTAAAAAGCGCAAAGTTAGCATGGATTAAAATAAAAAACGTAAGGACGAGGCGTATAATTTTTTGAAAGCGATGTGTGACAAGCCCGAAGAAGACGAATGCTCCCTATTTTCAGAATTATTGTGCCAGAAGCTGAGGGCGTTGGACAAGAACTTGCGTGAAGTTGCAATGCACGAAATAGATTGCTTAATGTTTACCTATAAGCAACAACAAAATCGCCTATCAGCTTTCCCACACGACGCTCCAATATTTCCGTCTGTAACACGATTTCCATATACTGCGCGATCCCAGTCTCAACCATCTCCAGGATTTCCTCATTCTGCCCGTCAACCATCCCCAGGATTTCCAGCTTATATCCACCCTCATTCTCAACAAGCCCCAGGATTTCTTTCTCACCACACTCATACTCAACTATCTCCAGGATTTTCGCCTTCTCCCACTCTTATTCTCAACTATCTCCAGTATATCCGCCTTCTCCCAACTCTCAGCTTTCTCAAATATCTCCAGGATTTCCGGTTTCTCCCCACTCTCAGTCTCAACAATTCCCAGGATTTCCGGCTTCTCCCCACTCTCAGTCTCAACAATCCCCAGGATTTCCGGCTTCTCCCCACTCTCAGTCTCAACAATCCCCAGGATTTTCGCCTTCTCCCCACTCTCAGTCTCAAAAATCCCCAGGATTTTCGCCTTCTCCCCACTCTCATTCCCAACTATCTCCAGAATTTCCGCTTTCTTCCCACTCTCATTCCCAACTATCTCCAGAAATTCCGCCTTCTCCCCACTCTCAGTCTCAACAATCCCCAGGATTTTCGCCTTCTCCCCACTCTCATTCCCAACTATCTCCAGAATTTCCGCTTTCTTCCCACTCTCATTCCCAACTATCTCCAGAAATTCCGCCTTCTCCCCACTCTCATAAGTCTCAACCATCTCCAGGATTTCCTCATTCTCACATACAACCTTCCAATGTGTTTTCGTCTGCCCATAATTCTCAATCTTAACCATCCTCAGAAATTTCTCCCCATTCTCTCTCTCAGTTAGAGTCTACGTTAAATACTATGTTAAAAGAGTAAACGGCAAATCAAAAGCAAGAATTATAGTTGTAGTTTTTTTACTTATCCCATGTTTCTTTAGTTTAAGTTTAACATGTATTCTTTATGTGAGAAAAGTATTGTGTATCTAACAGTATTTTATTGTTGATATTTGATTATAATGCTTGACACTACCGATTTCGATCGTCTTTGCTTACTGCGCGACACCTGATGGTGATACTGATAAGCAAAGAGGATCGAAATCGATAGTGTTAAGCATTATACTCAAATATCAACAATAAAGTACTGTCAGATACACAATATTGTTCTTACAGATATGATGTGTTGATCACACTAAATGTATTTTTAGTTAAGTTAAAAAAGTTTATGTTAATTTACATGTACATTATTCATACGCTTATTTAATAAATAATGCAGTAACAATAATTATTGGACTTTAACTTACTTTTATTTCTCCTCGTAATTGTTCGATCAATGCGTTACAAACTTCATCGACGCATTTTGAGACGGTCTGTGGAGAAAATTTGAATAAATATGATAAACTTGCATAGCTGTCTCCAGTAGCTAGAAATCTCAGTGTTACAGCCAGTCTTTCTTGTACAGGGATGCACTTTCTCATATTAGTGTCCGTTTTCGCTATGCGATGACCAATTTCGTTGATGAAAAATTCAAAGTCTGTTGCGGACATTCTACAGAAATTAAAGAATTTACCAGAAGGTTCCTTTTTTAAATTGCATAGCATATCGGTGGCGTTGTATCTAAAAAAATACATTATTGTAAAAAATATTCTCTATAGTGTGGAATTTTCTAACTTACTCTGATCGACTTTTGTTGTGCGACCCCATCCACCACCGTTTTCTTTTTTTCTTTATTATCAAATCATCGCTGTCCAACAAAATATAGCACGCTGCTGCGCAACCGAGCATCCGTTTTCGGCGAACGGACATGTTGAAATGCCGACACTTGCCACTCCGCAGGTCGTGTGATCGCTATCGCCAACTTGCGTGGCGGCGTGTCCAGGCGTGGCACTCCACAGGCGGCGCGACACTTCACACGCCGTGTAACGGTACCTTTAAACGAGACAACATGACAATATAAATGCCATACATGGGGTGCTTACTTCCCATACGCAGGCGTTGATAGCAAAATTTTAGTTCACCCCCACGCGCTATCTCTGGCTAGCGCCCTGCTATACCGGCCGAATCATATGCTTGATACCTATTGGCTCGTTCAAACCGTCACTGTGGATGTCGCGTGTTGCGTAGTCATGGCGTTAGTAAACCATAAACAACCATTAAGTTCTGTCAATTAACTGTCTAGTGACACTGCTAATTTTTACCACAGACATTTAAACGCATATTTTTCACTTATATATGGGTGATGTATATAACTTTCAAATTTCTGTGGTAATTTTTGTTCTGTATTAGTTCCATCACGCGGTTTTCCTGATCTTATGAATTAATTAAAATATAATATGAGAAAAGGCTAGAAGTGGGAAGTCTATTAGCGCCTCCTAGCGGATGGGGGTGAACTAAAAATAGAAGCCACAAAGATTGCCTTGAGTCGCCCATCTATATTAGTATATATGTATTTTATCTATGATGCCATATGAGTTTTTGGCAGGATGTAACCAATATCTCCTTCCCAACCATTTAGAAATTCTGTCAATCTCTGTTCTGTACTCTGTGATATACTACGTATATCGGATGGGTTGACACTCAAACACGTTGGCACTTATGATACGTTTATTCTCTTATTATTACATTGTTCCTCGTTGACGGTCTACTTAATACTAGTAATTGCAATTACCTATATCTAGCTCATTCACCTATTCATTCCCTAAGTCAGCACTTACAACATTCCTAATAATCCTTAGTCAGCTTATACATACATACACTACATTCGATTGTACATCGATATGATATATAAAATATTCCATTACACTAAGGTTGATAAAATCCTCCATGCTCGTCATCGATAAATTGTGATGGAAATAAAAGTTCATAAGCTTGTCAGAAGTGTTTATTAGACGTGCAGATAAATGTTTATTTTTTCTTACAATCGATTTCGATACCCGCTGGGATCATCATCAGGTAAGGCTGGAAAAGAGAATCACGATACTTAATACAGCCAAAAAAGGGGGGTCCGCCATTATGTGGCATCATAAAAATGTACAATAAAAGGACCGAAAAAATTCGAGGCAGTGCTCTGGCAAAACATGAAAAATGAGACAAAAACAAAAATAATAATAAAAAGAAAAAACAAGAAAAGCACGCAGAACAGACTTGTGGTAGGTTGGTAGGTTGGTAACAGTGTTGGTAGGCGTAGATTATGCGAGAGTACAAGGTCAAGCAGCAATTAGTCGCCATCAAAAACTTCGGACATGTGAATCATCTGACCGCAATCAAGAAGTGTGAGTAGGATATATGATGGTATAGGTCGTGGCCGTGTAAGCAAGTAGCGCCATCTGTTGGCATAGATTTGCAACTTTAGGCAGTGGTTGTAGTATTTAATTTGAGTTGGAGTTGAGATTATATTAGTTTGAATAGATGAGCATCTGGGAATTGTGTGAAGTCATTAAGTAGATGCCATCCGTTATTTATGCATTTTTCAATTTCAAAACGTTCAAGGAGGCTCAGTTTGAATGACTTTTTTGTATTATGTAATAGTTTTAAATTATCGATATTGGTTTTATGTCGCTCTGTGTAAAGATGCCTGCCAAGAGCCGAGGTAGTTTTATTTTTGATATGTTCGGCAAATCTAATCTGGACATCTCTTCCCGTCTCACCTATGTAAACCGCACCACATTCACCTGCAATTTTGTACACCCCGCTTCTACTGTTAAGCTCAGAGTGTAATTTATTATTGATAAGTAACTTTGCCACCTGGTTTTTGTTAGTGGAGGAGGCCGTGATGTTGAATTTACTGAGGGTACGGTTTAATTTCTGGTTTAAGTGGTTGTTATAAAAGGGAACAGATACGAATGAGCTGGGGATCCTGCAGTGGGGGTAGAGTTTTTTGAGGTTTATTTGTTTAAGGATTCTCTTTTGTTGTTGGATCAGGTCTATGTGTGTGTATCCATTGTTTAGAGCTATCTGAGTAATCGTTCTCAGCTCCCTCTGAAAACAGTCAGGTGATAGGGGCACACTATATAGTCTATTGAAGAGAAATTTAAAAGAAGCGGATTTTATTGCAGATGTGTGGTGTGAGCCTTTTGGGATGATGATCGGTAGAGGTAGGTTTTCGGTATATGTCAAATAGGATGCCATCATCGGTGCGCGTGATGGAGAGGTTAAGAAAATTAATCTGTTTGTCGTGTTCATTTTCAATGGTAAGTTCTAATTTTGAAGAGTCATTTATTAGTTTGTGAAACCTTTTCAAGACATCATCAGAGCCGTCCCAAACACAAAGGATATCGTCCATGTATCTCCTCCAATATTTTACATATTTTATGAGGGGGTCCGTGGATTGAACAATGGTTTCCTCAAGACTATTAACATAAATGTCAGCCAACAGGCCACTGAGGGGGCTTCCCATAGGGAGTCCAGATTCCATGGTGTAGATTTTATTATTAATTGGAAAAAGTTTTGCTCCGTGACGACCTTAAAGAGTGACAGAAGATCATGAACGTCATCTATGTCTATAGTGGGGTTGGGGCCATCTTGGGATTTATACAATAAGAAGTCGTGCAGTATGTTGAGGGTTTCCGGGATGGGGATGCTCGTGTAGAGATTCATGATATCGAAAGAGACCAGTTGGCAGTATTGGTCAATGTTAGTGGCAGACAAAGTATTAATCAGCGCGCTGGAATTCTTAATTGTATGTGTAAATTTTATCTCTTGGTCATTAAGTATGGTTTTTTGTAGGAGTTTAGAGAGGTGATGAGATACCGATCCTCTAGAATCTAGATGTTGTGATACATCTGATTGTTTTTTCTTTTTTATGTAATTTGATGAGACTATATAAGGTCGGTATCTGGGGGTTAGATTCAAGCAACTGGCGGGGTTTTTTGTTGAGTTTATTGAGGATATGTGTGCTATCTTTTATCTTTTTGCGAAAAGTTGTATTGTACTTCTTTAGGGGATTGTTATTCAGCTCCTTGATACCATTCTCGTTAAAGAAAGTGATGGTTTTATTGATGTATTCGTCTTTTTTGATAATGGCCAACCCGCCGCCTTTGTCAGCCATGGCAATTATAGTGTTAGTGTTCTGCATCCTTGACTTAAGGTTCTTTAATGGTATTAAAGATCTTACGGTTATTAAAATTGCCAGAACACTTACCAGGGATGTTGGTCTTGGTTTTTTCTTCCTTGATAAGTTCGGTGATATCTCTGGAGAGGGTCTTGTGGTGTGGGTTTCGTCCCAATCCAGCTTCTAAGTCGATGGCCAAACTCCAGTTTGGCTTCGTTGGTATGGCGAATTTGTGTCCCAGGTGCAGGATGTTGACTTCTTCCTTTGTGAATTGGATGTCTGTCATGTTGGTGAATCGCGCAGGAAAAAGATGTTGTTGTGGAGTTATGTTGTCTTCAACCGGTGTCAAGTGATTTAGAACGGGGGGTCCCTGTTCTGTGTTGCGTGTTACCGAGTCAGGCTGTTGTATTGCGTGAGCTTCTACTTGTATGTGTTCGAAGTGATTGTTGTTAGAGTTCACCCCTATCTCTTGGATCCTGCTTCTTGATGGTTGATTTGGTGTGTGGTTTTTATGGCTCACTCCTTTTGAGGTCTTGCCGTGGGTAGGTATGTCATATATGATGGGTGGGTGTCTAGTTCGGTGATGTTGACATTTTGCATCGATCAGATGTGACAGCTTTCTGTTTCTCTTTTGGTCATCCTCAAAATTCCTGTAAAATGTATGTTCGTGTATCTTCTCAATCAAGTTCTCATATTCTATAGTGTGCATGTGTTGTAAGAGATGTCGTTGTAGGAATTTGAGTTTTGTCTCGATATTGGATAGCTTTTGATGCTGCTTACCTATCTCTTTCTGAAAGAGTCTACGTTGTATATCACGTTGGTGTTGTGTGAAAGGTGCCAGAATTTTTATAGAGCAGAAACTGGGACATACGTCATGTTTCTTAGTAGCGTTCAGGAAATTGATGTGCTGCTGGGTTCGGTATCGCTTGTTTATCTCTTCTCGCAGCCTACGGAGGGCGACGGACATCTCCGCTTGTTCAATAAGGTTGATAAAATCCTCCATGCTCGTCATCGATAAATTGTGATGGAAATAAAAGTTCATAAGCTTGTCAGAACTGTTTATTAGACGTGCAGATAAATGTTTATTTTTTCTTCTTTTTGTTTTTATTTTTGTTTTTGTCTCATTTTTCATGTTTTGCCAGAGCACTGCCTCGAATTTTTCCGGTCCTTTTATTATACATTTTTATCATGCCACATAATGGCGGACCCCCCTTTTTTTGGCTGTATTAAGTATCGTGATTCTCTTTTCCAGCCTTACCTGATGATGATTCCAGCGGGGATCGAAATCGATTGTAAGAAAATATAAACATTTATCTGCACGTCTAATAAACAGTTCTGACAAGCTTATGAACTTTTATTTCCATCACAATTTATTCCATTACACCTTTACCGTAGTAAAATAAAATTTAACATGACATTGTTCAAATTTTATGTTATGTAACACAGAAGAAGAATGTAACACTAGAAGTTCGGTCATTCGCGCACTATTTACGTACTCACACTATTCGGCTCTGGAATCTCTGGTGCGTAGGGAGATCAGCTCCTGGCTCCTCTGGATCTCTCGTGCAATTTTTCTATTCATGTTTTTGTTGCACCGACGCCACACTAAATAAACAATCAGTGTACAGCACATGATGACAAATAGAACACCACCCATTTCCAACAGACTGAATGAAATATTTGCAATACCATTGGTAGATGTTGCGCCACCACTATTTCCGGCTTTGGCAATTATTATTTCTTCTTCCTTCTTACTGTCGTAATTCCCCATAGTTTCTAACCTGTCGAGATGTTCACCAGATTTCAGCTGGCAGGATCGCCATGTGATATACTACGTATATTGGATGGGATGACACTCAAACACGTTGGCACTTATGTTACGTTTACTCACTTATTATTACATTATTCCTCGTTGACGGTCTACTTAATACTAGTAATTGCAATTACCTATATCTAGCTCATTCACCTATTCATTCCCTAAGTCAGCACTTACAACATTCCTAATAATCCTTAGTCAGCTTATACATACATACACTACATTCGATTGTACATCGATATGAAATATAAAATATTCCATTACAACTCATCATATTTCTAAAATTGAAAGCAGTGTGTATTTCTATATTAAGGTCAATGCCTGCAGTTTTGAAAGCAGTTATCATTAGGTATACGAGAAATTGAAAATTGAGCCTCAACTTGAACAAACCAGATTTCAGGTTTAGTAAGCCAAAAGGGAGGAAGTTTAATTTTGGTTAAATTTTCAACAAAATTATCACCGTTAGCATTTGGTTCATGTTCCTGCATATTATTTTAATTGTTAACCTGATTGATAAAAAAAAATAATTGAAATGTCAGAAGGAAAGTTGACAGTGACGTAAGAAATATTTATGCTTCTCGTCGGAAAGTGTTTAGCGGATCAGGAGCGACGTCATGGAAGGGTTTTGCTTGTCAGGAATTCTGCGTAGATGATTTGGACTCCCTAGGGAACGTCTATCAGGAGCGTAGTTCAGGAACGACGGTTTTATCGGGGTCACCAATGTAGTCAATGAAAGGTATTTTAATTTTAGACTAACTTATTATGTAGCAGTAAAGCGACGTGTCTTTTGCTTGAATCAATATGGAATCAATTTTTAATAATTCAAATAAAACAAACAACCATAACATGGCAACGAGACATTGTGTGTAGTCGCAGCGTACTATAACAAATTAATTTGATGGCGTTTGCTGTAGGGTGTGCGCCGCCTGGCGAATTGCGCAGCAATTTCTCATTTTACGGACGCATTAGGGTAGGATGTGTTAATGGTAGTATCCTTAATACCGTCGTCGGATGCAGAATTTCATGTGCTTTACGAATTGTCGATTCTCTGTAATATCGGTGGACGGAGTAATTAGCATTTGTTTATATAAACGTCGGGCGCTCTTATTAGATAACGCTCTCTTAATTAAATCAAATTTTAGGCAAAGCCGTTCGATAAATTTTCGGTGCAAAACTATGGCGTATACTACTTGAACAGCTCTATCGTTTGGTACGTTTCATTCCGCGGTCTTTAAGCTTTCCAAATGATTTCTCGCATTGAGGTGAGGTGACCATCCGAATAGTGAATAGTGATTTGTTCTGTAAGTTTGTGAAGTGGCCCGGCGATGTCGGAGAAACTTCCACAAATCTTCTATAATAAGTACAGATAAGCAGAAAGCTTCTAATTTCATGTTTAACTGTAGGTCTCGGCCAATCACGAATAGCACTAACTTTACCACCATTTGTTTCAATTCCTTCTTCGGACACGGCAGAACCCAGAAATTCTACTCTCTTTTGGAATAGTCTGTTTGGTATACCAAACACGTCTTCCAAGTCAAACCTTTTGACCATCTCCATCAAGCACCCAAAAGTTGCAGGCGCATTGCATAGACCGAAAGGCATGGCGGAGAACTCATACAGACCATTTCCTGCTGAAAATGCGGTTTTTTCCTTTGTTTCTGGATGCATTCCCATTTGCCAATAACCGCTGTTGAGGTCAAGCGTGGAGAACCATGCAGATCCGGATAAAGTGGATAGCGTATCCGAGGAAGAGGGTAACTGTCCTTCCTAGTAACGTCATTCAACCTTCTGTAATCCACGCAAAACCTAGTACTTCCATCTGTCTTTATGACTAATACTACAGGAGATGACCAGGGACTATTTGACTCCTCAATGACACCTTCCTGAAGCATTTTATTTACCAGTTCTGGTACCTCACCTTCTTTTGCTTACGGCAATCTTCTAGGTGGTTGTCGAATAGGTTGAATAACCCAGAATTGATGCAATGTTGGACTATATATGAACTGCCTGCTGGTCCATCACTAGATGCAAAAATTTGCCTAAACTTGCGTATAAAGTTATTTACCATCTCCTGTTCGGCATGCGTTAAATGACCCAAATCCATGTCTAGATCTGCCACGTCTTGTGGTACGCGTTAATGATGCAGTCCTGTTTTTCATAGTTGACAATGGTTCTAACTGGTTCGCATATTCCGACCACTACTCCTTCCTTCAAGGTTACTGCAGTTGGTAAAACATTTGCCACTCTAAGGGGTATATTTCGATCAGTCCGCATTAAGCTACTAGCCACCAGAAGTCCATGTTTCAGAAATTGTACCGGTTTAATAATTCCAATCTTGAATCCTGGCTCGGATGTCAACATAACTGGCACAAAGGATTCCATATTCCCAGGGACTTTCACGGTGCTGGAAACAACAAGCTTAACACCGGTTAAGTTCTCGCAAGGTGATCTCAGGACAAATTCTTCTTGACCAAAGCGCAACACGTTCGACTCCGGCTCCAGTGCCATCCCATATTTACTGATAAGGTCCATTCCTAATACACAGTCATCACGGTTATCAGCCACTACGACCAAGTGTCCCATGCTCAGCCGCCCTAGCTCTATTTTCACTTCAGTACTGCCCACTACAGAGATTCTTTCTCCAGAGACTGTTCTTAAAAATATTCCCGAAGACGGACGGTCCAGATTCGCGGTGGTCATAAGCCCCTTACGAAACCCAAACCTAAATTTGAAATATGACTTTTAGTTTAGCATTTTGGTTGTTTAACAATTTTGGAAATTTGCTTGGGTGGCTACGTTTTAATAGAAATGTGCTATAGACGACTTCCGTTTTAACTTTTTAACACACAGTTACACATTTTTTGTTGACACAAATTTAAAAAGCATTTTAAAAAAATAGAGGCACTTAATAAATTATTACCGTTCTTGTCCGTATTCACCACTGCGTCCCTATTCACTCCAATTTACGGTACAAACTTGCATGCCATTGCTTTTTATCGGAACTCAAACTACTTACATTGCTTATATTATTTATTACGTATTATTCATTCGTATCGCTGCTCTCTGGGTCTTCTTGGGTTGTTACCGAATAGATTGTTGAGAAATGATGCGATTCGGAAATATGTTCCGATTTTTGAAAGCAATTTGTTATCTAATTTGTGATCTAACAGTCTATACTTCTGTTTCAAAATCCCATGAACTGCTTCCACTGGCCAGCGAATTTTCGTAACGGGACTCGCTTGACTCTTTTATTGTTAATTGCTTTCGCTTACCTTTCAAAGCAAGCATTAAAACTAATTTTTCGAAGTTCAAATTACGGATGTAACGGAGGTGACATTTCGGTGACGGAGGCGAAGGCCAAGTGTCGAGTTTCCCGGAAGCGGAGGCGGAGTTTATAAAATACACATATAATTTAACAACAAATAAAATACAAACTCATAATAAAAGATTAATAATATGAACGCAAATAAAATACAAACTCTAAAATAAAACAAATATAATTTAAGAACAAATTAAATGCGAGCTCTAAAACAAAAACTTGTAGGCTTCATATTGATCATTCACACAAAAGAGCAATTATAATACTACCACTTGACTTGTAGTTTTAAAATGATTTTCTTTTCCCATGCCTAAAAAGTATTATAAGCATTCCTAAAAAACGAGCAACAAAATCTCTAACCTAAACCTGCAACTGCAAAATTATTATAAGCATGCCTAAAAAACGAGGTAACAAAATCTCTAACCTAAACCTGCAACTGCACAAAGCAGCCGAAAACAACAAAAAGCTTACCGACAGCCAATTAGGTCTCAAACGAAAGCGTAAATGTAGGCAATCCTTTATCTGTTTGTCGGCACTTTGGCGGGCGGCTGCACCGTAGCACTCGGCATACGGGCACATGTCGCGCCGTAGTGAGCGGCGTGCACTCATGCATCCGCTACACCTCCGCTGAAGAAAGTACGAAGGCGGAGGCGGAGGCGGAGGCAGAGGCAGAGGTTGAAAAACAAGCGAAAGTTCCGCCTTGACGGAGGCGGAGGCGACCTCCGTTACATCCCTAGTTCTAACTCAGCTTTGACGTCTGGAACACTATGATCAAGTACTGGACAACCATTCTCTTCGAGCTACTTGCATAAACCATTTGGATCTTGAAGTAAAGTATCCAAAATCTCTGCATCGTTTAGATTTGCAGCATATGGTCCCATCATGTCCACCACATACCCGACAAATTGTAAATGGCTTACAGAGAGGAACTTTCTTTTGCCCTGAAAATGATTTTCTTTGAAATTCATTGTTCGTGCTTCTCTGGTGACAAGCATATGTACCATCAAATATCAAAAATAGATTTTTATGAGTTCGAAACAAGTTTTTAGCAACTTCTGCTGTGATTATCAATAAGATCACCGTTAACACAGGTGTTTAATCCGAAACGAAGCGGCGATACGTCTTCTTCACAAGACTTAATTACTGATGTCATCAAATCTGAGATCAGCTGTCCATATTCGAGTTATGAAATGGAGGCCAAGACTTTATTCGAATTGCCTGTGCGAAGTTTGAACAGAAACACAACAAGGGCTTGAGTTACGGTTCGGGTTTAACTCTCTCGCATAGAAGTGATCATGTCTCTTAATTGTAAGATTTGTTCCCAAGTCAAACCAGTAAAAACTAGAAGCTAGAAGATATTTTCAAAAAGTGTAGAATCACACTTGATAGAAGAAAGACTCTCCATTAATTTATTTAAATTATTTAAATTGGAAGAGCTAAGACTTGATTAATTGGAATACACCTTCAAGAGGCCAACATCTTCGTCATAAAATCTATGTTTTAGTAAATGCTGTCGACAACATCGTGCTGGCTGGCGCAAATAAAGTCCCAAAAGTTGTGACCATCAGGAATGTTGCACGGACTGTCGAAAATCCAACCATAACAGGAAAAATAAATGGTCAAACTCCGACAATAACAGTTGACACCGGGGCGAATGACGACAGAAGAAAAACTCAGCGTTGTCGAATTTGTCGTCTTCTGAATCCGTGTCGTCGGAGCTTTCGTCTTGCTTCTTGATTGATTTGCGGTCGATTTCAGCTAAATACAGTGAAATTAGTCAAATTAAAAGTCGAGAGAGAAATTATAAAAGCTCACATTTTTAAACAAACGCTTTTAAAAATTCCTACCCACCAAAATTGTTATTCGATACTCATGAGTAATAACAATAATAATTATCAAAGCACAAGATATTAACAAACATTTTAAAAAAATTCATAAATACCACGCTCTCATCTATCGTAGAACGAAATTAGGTTGGGAATAACGAGATAGGAAGAAAACTCACCCGAATTGACCGACAATCTGGAAACCGTCGGAATGGCCAATGTATTGGCAGGAACCTGATTTTCCTTTACTTCTTCATAGTTGCTTTGTTCAACAACGCTTTCAGATGACGATTCCGAGTCACTGCCGATGATGGCCACCTTACGATGATTCTTGAATACCACGCTTTTATCTATTGTAAGACGAAATTAGATTAGGAATAACGAGATAGGAAGAAAACTCACCAGAATTGACCGACAATCTGGAAACCGTCGGCGTGGCCAATGTATTGGCAGGAACCTGATTTTCCTTTACTTCTTCATAGTTGCTTTGTTCAACAACGCTTTCAGATGATGATTCCGAGTCACTGCCGATGATGGCGATCGTACGATGATTCTTGAATACCACGCTTATGTCTATTGTAAGATGAAATTAGATTAGGAATAACGAGATAGGAAGAAAACTCACCAGAATTGACCGATAATCTGGATACCGCTGGGGTGGCCAATGTATTGGCAGGAACCTGCAATACATTTTTTTTAGAGAACGAGTGCGCGAATACGTCTTATAAAACGAGTGTAATATACTATTTTTTCTGCTTTGCGTCATTAATTTTATACAAATTTAGAAATTGTGGTTACTATATTGCGCTAAATTAGAATCTAGGGTATTTTGCGGGTACCACGTGGCAATACTGTAGTAACTGTCAACTTCGTAAGGATGACAAATAAAACCATATTTATGTGTGGAAACAGTGCGTTGAATCTGAACATCAACTCTTTCGATCTCTGATGTCTGTTTGAATTTGCTGTTGATAATGAATCGCATTTATCTTGGTAACTTGAATTTTCAACATCATGATTTATATTATTCTTTATTTCGACCCAGGAAGATTCTTCGAAAACTTACAGCACCCAGGTAACTGAGGTTTTATTTGTGACTCAGACATTTTTTAGTCTAACAAGTTCAAACAGTGGAAAGAAAATACTACACTCAAAAGAGAATAAGTTATAAATACCACATATCGTGGGCTTAAAGGTAAAAGTCACTAACTAACATTTTGTTATATTTTCTTGAAACACGAATTAATTGTAGTCAAATGCTTCTAAATGCGCATCTTGTACAAGGAGGCGATCAATAAGTGTTCTAAGTACTCGAAAATGTATTAATTATCCAGAAAATATCATTATATTTGTTGGTAATACATCTTAAAGTCAGATTTTCGTAATTATTTTAGATGTTAGTTAGTGACTTTTACCTTTAACCCGACGATATATATCTATGACGGATGGGCAAAGGAGTATAAAAGCATACCGTTTTAATATTGACTTATACTCGTTTGCCCACGCATCACTCAACATTTTAGTCGGGTGTCGATCAAATAAAACTCCATGTAATTTACTTTTAATTTTTGCTTAATTTCGAATCTGCTCAGATTCTTCCTCAGGCAAACTGCAAGATACACATAATATTCGTGTTACCGCACATCTACGTAACGAGACCACAAGACAATAAAAACCAAATATTACAAGAATAAACTTACAATTATGTAGTTACAGTACACTGGCATCAGAGGTGACATAACAATGTTACTGCGTCGTGATATACACATTAACAACACCAAAAACAAGTAACAACACGAACAAATTAAAACAATGTGCAGCCATCAGAAAGCACGAAACCGTCAAGCATGTGGCCTGCTAGACAAGACGGACCCGCCAAAAATTAAAAAAAATTTAAAATCAGAACACTAAACTGTTTTCGGCAGTGTCATCATTCCTTTTATTCTCGAAATCCAAACTCATTACATATGAATAAATATTGCTCAGTCCCTCAAGGTCGGTTTTGATTTGCCGTTTGTTCCTAGAGATGTATCATATAAATTCAATTGATAATAGTGTTAATTTCATGCTATCCTTACGAAGTTTACAGTTACTACAGTATTGCCACGTGGTACCCGCAAAATAACCTAGATTCTAATTTAGCACAATATAGTAACCACAATTTCTAAATTTACATAAAATTAATGACGCAAAGTAGAAAAAATAGTATATTACACTGGTTTTATAAAACGTATTAGCGCACTTGTTCTCTAAAAAAATTGTATTGCAGGTTCCTGCCAATAAATTTTCCACCCCGACGGTTTCCAGATTGTCGGTCAATGCTGGTGAGTTTTCTTCCTATCTCGTTATTCCTAACCTAATTTCGTCTTACAATAGATAAAAGCGTGGTATTCAAGAAACACCGTAAGATCGCCATCATCGGCAGTGACTGGAATCATCATCTGAAAGCGTTGTTGAACAAAGCAACTATGAAGAAGTAAAGGAAAATCAGGTGCCTGCCAATACATTGGCCACTCCGACGGTTTACAGATGGTCGGTCAATTCTGGTCAGTTTTCTTCCTATCTCGTTATTCCTAACCTAATTTGGTTCTACGATAGATGAGAGGGTAGTACTTATGAATTTTTTAAAAATGTTTGTCAATATCTTGTCCTTTGATAATTATTATTATTACTCATGAGTATCGAATAACAATTTTGGTGGGTAGGAATTTTTAAAAATGTTTGTTAAAAATGTGTGCTTATATAATTTTTCTCTCGACTTTTAATTTAACTAATTTCACTGTATTTAGCTGAAATCGACCGCAAATCAATCAAGAAGCAAGACGAAAGCTCCGACGACACGGATTCAGAAGACGACAAATTCGATAACGGTGATTTTTTCTTCTGTCGTCTTTCCTAACCTAAATTTGAAATATGCATTTTACATTAATGGAATAACACCCGAATAGGGTATACTTGGTATATACTTGGATTATCTTATACTGATGAAATTATGTGACATAGCAGATATACTGGACTTATTCGTTATTCCTAACCTAATTTCGTTCTACGATAGACGAGAGCGTGGTATTCAAGAAACATCGTAAGATCGCCATCATCGGCAGTGACTCGGAATCATCATCTGAAAGCGTTGTTGAACAAAGCAACTATGAAGAAGTAAATGAAAATCAGGTTCCTGCCAATACATTGGCCACTCCGACGGTTTCCAGATTGTCGGTCAATTCTGGTGAGTTTTCTTCCTATCTCGTTATTCCTAATCTAATTTCGTCTTACAATAGATAAAAGCGTGGTATTCAAGAATCATCGTAAGATCGCCATCATCGGCAGTGACTCGGAATCGTCATCTGAAAGCGTTGTTGAACAAAGCAACTATGAAGAAGTAAAGGAAAATCAGGTTCCTGCCAATACATTGGCCACTCCGACGGTTTCCAGATTGTCGTTCAATTCGGGTGAGTTTTCTTCCTATCTCGTTATTCCTAACCTAATTTCGTTCTACGATAGATGAGAGCGTGGTATTTATGAATTTTTTTAAAATGTTTGTCAATATCTTGTGCTTTGATAATTATTATTGTTATTACTCATGAGTATCGAATAACAATTTTGGTGGGTAGGAATTTTTAAAAGCGTTTGTTTAAAAATGTGTGCTTTTATAATTTCTCTATCGACTTTTAATTTGACTAATTTCACTGTATTTAGCTGAAATCGACCGCAAATCAATCAAGAACCAAGACGAAAGCTCCGACGACACGGATTCAGAAGACGACAAATTCGATAACGGTGATTTTTTCTTCTGTCGTCATTCCTAACTTAAATTTGAAATATGCATTTTACATCAATGGAATAACACCCGAATAGCGTATACTTGGTATATACTTGGATTATCTTATACTGATGAAATTATGTGACATAGGAGATATACTGGACTTATTCGTTGTTCTTATTGGTCAAATTAAAAGTCGGCATTTTTTTTATTGTAATAACATGAAGCAATGATTCTTCATCTTAATTCATCAGTTGTAAAACAGATTAAAACGGTTTTTAAATATTTTTTTAATGAATGTATCTTTAAAAAAATAGGTCTCCTTTATTATCATCGTTTTGAGGCAGTGTCTAATAAACAATTTGTCGTATCTGAAAAATTTTCTGCAGTGTGATATATTACGGTATTATATTATATGTTTATATGTGATATGTGTCGCCATCTATTACCGAATGTATGCTATCCGTAACCGGTTGTATATTCTGTCCAGTTCCTGTGTAAAATGTATATATCCGGCCTATTCCAATAAATGCACTTGAAGAGTATACACACACGTCTTTTAATAGCAAGTTACATTTCTGAATTAATACAGTTATACATTTACCATACAATTTCGTACAAACACAACAGTTGGCGACGAGGATAACGAAGAACCTACTCAGTTACAAATTCTACATACGTACGTAGAAGCAAGTGGCGTATTTCTGGTTTATTTTTTGTATATAAAAAATGCCGAACGAAGGAAACGTGGTTGAAACTACACCAATTACAATTCACACGAGTTTCAATATAGAACCATTCGATGAGTCCAAAAACAACTGGTGCCGATGGATTAAACGTCTGGAAGGTGCGATTAAAATTTTTAACATCCAAGGAGACCAAAAACTACAGTACTTATTTACACTACATGGGTTCCGACGCATACGATATTCTATGGGAGAAAACTGCACCTTCTGAGCCGGATTCGAAGACCTACGATGAAGTCATTACACTAACGAAGAGACATTGGTCCCCAGAACCACTCGAGATTGCAGAGAACTTCCGGTTTCGGAAAAGGGAGCAAGCCGAGGGTGAGTCGATACGCGAATATGTTGCTGCCTTACAACGCTTGTCAATTCACTGCAAATTTGGGAGCTATTTACATACCGCTCTCAGGAACCAATTTGTCTTCGGGTTAAGAAGTAGCAAGATTCAGGCAAGATTACTGGAATCCAGTGACCTAACGTTCGAGAAGGCCATGGAAACCGCTGTAAGCATGGAAATGGCGGCCAATGATTCGGCGGAACTCCATAAACGGGCAGACTCTTCGCGAGCATCAAACATACATGCGGTACGTTCAAATTCAGATTTCAATAAAAAAAATACATAATTTTAATAATCAGTTAAAAATTACAAATCATAATGCACCCAGGAATTCAAATACTGGAAATAAATATAATTTGCAATGTTATCGATGCGCTTCTGTAAATCATTTAGCAAATGCATGTAGTAAACGCAACTTGATTTGCAACTTTTAGAAAAAAAAAGGTCATATTGCTAATGTTTGTCTTAAAAGAAAGAAACAAGAAAAAATTGCAAATCAGGTTGAGGTAGATAATCAACACGTGGAAGAAATTTTGTACACGAAAATAGAACCTGCGGAGATCGTTTTTTACAGGACATTATAATAAATGGTAAAAAAGTAACTTTTGGGGTGCGTTCGTGTTGTTTGGGTAAGGGGAGGGTAAGGTGACGGCAGGGTGATGTAAAGTAATACCGCGGTAATACGTAGTCGCCAAGCCATACGAACGGTTAAGGGGAATAGGGTAGGTTGCGAGGGCTATCAGCTGACGAATTTGGTAGCGTCAAATGCCATAAATTTGAGGTTAGTAATGATGGACGAACAACGGAGAAAAAGGTAATGTCTTGCAACTGCCATAATCACCACATTAAGAGCAGTTCAGACAGTTATTACCATTGAATTATTAGACGACGAAGAAGAGTATTTGCCCAAGAAAGCAGTACGCATAGAAAACCATGTCGAAAATGTGATCCCAGGTTTTTCAAATACACAATTTAGACAACATTTCCGCATAACACGCGAATCATTTGAAAATTTGCTGCTAATTGTGCACGAACAGATGAGTCGATCTTTAGGAAAACCTAGAATTCCGCTTGAAAAGCAGCTGCTAAGTGTTCTATGGATTTTAGCAACACCAGACTCCTACAGGTAAATTAGTTCTATTATTCCTTAATAGCTTAATAGGTTTTTATTTTGTTTTTATTTTTAGATCGGTATCTGATAGATTTAATTTGAGCAAATCCTCTCTCTCTCGGAATGTTTTTTTCGAATTGTGAAAATTTTGTCGGAAATGGCGAAAAGAATCATATATTGGCCTACTGAAAACGAGATACCAACTGTAAAGCGGAAATTTAAATCAATTGCTGGTATTGATAATATCTTAGGAGCAATTGATGGAACATTTATTGAAATCAAGGAACCAGCCGTTGATGGAGAAGTTTACAAGACGCGAAAGTGCAACTTTGTGGGATATCCAGGATCTGTCAGTGATACTAGGATTTTCCGCAATTCGGGATTTTACAAAACCGCATTAGAAAATCCTAGAAAGTATTTTAGTAATAATGAATTGTTTATTGTGGGCGATAAGGCGTACCCACTGCTTGATTGGTGTATTCCGCCATACATTGACCGGGGAAACTTGAACGCAGCACAGATGAATTGTAATTATAAAATATCGCAGACAAGACAGGTTATTGAAAGGGCATTTGCACTTTTATTTGGCCGATTCCGTCGACTAAAATATCTAGACATGAATTGAACGGATTTCATACCAGCTACAGTGATGGCGTGTTCTGTATTACACAACATATGTTTACGAAATGAAACTGATTTTACAGAATATACACGGGTAAAAAACATTAAACAATTAGACATACGTAAACATAACCAAGCTTAGTCAGCAATGACACCCGCCGCCGGAGGGCTATCAATAAACTCCTGCACGTCAAAGATTGCTCGCTCTATTAAGTTTTCTTTTATGTGTTTCAGTAAAACAGAACTCGGCAATTGTCGTAAAGACATGTCAATTGCATTATAAAACTTAAGTCCATAATAATTTGTAGCATTTCTGGAACGTGTTAAGCGCAAACAATCGGGTCGAAGATTTTCGCGATTTCTCGTGGAATACGCATGCATATCATCGTGAGTAGTAAGAGAGCCCATGTTTGCAACTACGTACTTGAGGCATTCATAGATATATATCGACGGCAATGTTAAAATTTTCAGCTGGGTGAAAGCGTCCCGGCACTCGTCACGATAACCTAAGTTGGCCAAAACCCTAACCGCTCTCCTCTGGATTCTAAACATTCGGTCACATATCACCGAGTGTCCCCACGCAAGTATACCGTATGTTAGATGACTCTGAAACAATGAAAAGTACACCACCCTCAGAACGCGCTGAGACACGGACTCCGACAAACGACGCAACAAGAACACCGCCGAAGACAATCGATTTGCTAACCCTTCCCCATGCTGGTGCCAGGTCAACTCAGTGTCCACCACGACTCCCAGGAACCTGGTAGCTCTACCATAACTTTCATTGCGTTTAAGGGTGAAAGTGAGATTACTTGTCTTTGACTCATTTAGAAGTAGCAAATTGCTATTGAACCAAACTTTAGCGGTAGCAAGAAGTTCCCCGTGCAATCTAACGGCTTCATCCCGATTCTCGTGTCTGGTCATCAATGTGGTATCGTCCGCGTACAACAACGCCCCGCCGCCAGGTAGTGACTCCGGAAGGTCATTTATATATATTAAGAATAGAACAGGTCCCAGGATGGAACCCTGAGGGACCCCGCGCCATGCATGTCCTTTAAAATTTTCAATTTTTCTTGGTGGCAACATTGCCACCTAAAAAATATATGAATTGTCTTAGAGAAATGAGTATTCAAAATTGGCTGATAATGGTAATGGCTGGTGCTGACAGTGTAGATGGTAACGTACGTGCTGAAATTCACATCAGACAAGAACAAAACATGGACAACCTTGTGCAAAGAGGCAGCGCAAAAAGAGACATTTTAGCTCATGAGCTCCATGTATTATAAATGCTACTCTATTATACATTTTACACTTGAATGTTCTAAATAAAGATTGTTAAAACATAATGTTTTGTCCGAACAGACCAGAAATAAGTGCATAAAGCACTAAATCTTTCACTGCCTTAATTTTTTGAGTTGGAGAAGTAATTAGTGCTTTATGCACTTACTTTTGGTCTGCTCATACAAACCTGTTGTTGTAGGCAAACAATCGCAGTTATAAGATTTATTTCTAATATACTACTATAAAATTCATATAAATCAGTAATGGCTGGTGACATAACTGCTGCCATATTTTTCGCCAACTTCATAATAGATACTGTGAAAGGTTTGTAAGAAAAGTACTCAATACTATAAAACAACAAAAAATATATTCTAAACTTAATAACAAACACATACATAAAAAAATCTGATGTGGCCAGGCACATGACTTTATCATACTATATATAAAATTAATAGTTTAGGTGCATGAGATATTATTTGATCGAGATCGGCTATGTCTGCATTAAAATAAAACTAGTAGACCTAGACAGATAAATCGATTAAAGCTGCGTTCGGATATTGTACTCCGTTGACACCGGGTACACCGTCCAAATGACACGTGTTATTGGGTGTAGAAAGTGTGAAGGTGCGTTCCGATTGGTGGCAATGGTAGGTAATGGCGGTGGTAGCAGACGAAATTATAGTGTTTCTCACATGTCGTGATGAAATTCTATTAGAAATACTATAATGGCGTCTACTACCACTGCCATTAGCATTAATGAAAGCGCACCTTAACGGTGTTCAATATCCGAACGCAGCTTGTATTGACAGTAGTATTGTCAAAGCATTAGCGTTTGACACTGTCTACCGTCATTATAATCACATCTGACATCTAATCTGACATATCCTGGCTACTAGTTTTAATGCAGTACGACCGATCTCGATGAAATAGAATTTGCTCATGCAGCTAAACTATTGATTGTACCAAAAAATGTCATAGTCATAAATTATTCAGAATTTCCTCTAGTTTAATTTATTATTTAACTATTTCGACGAAATTCCGGAAATGCCGGAGAAACTACTAAAGGTATCGGGACGAAACTTCATATTTAGAAGTTTCATGGCCAAACTTAGAGCTGAAAAGCTTTCTGTTCAAAAGGGTCCAAAGGAACTGGAGGTTTAGTCTCAGCATTTTTGAAAGATTTTGTAAATAAAATCTTTCAAAAATGCTAAGACTAAACCTCCAGTTCCTTTGGACCCTTTTGAACAGAAAGCTTTTCAGCTCTAAGTTTGGCCATGAAACTTCTAAATATGAAGTTTCGTCCCGATACCTTTAGTAGTTTCTCCGGAATCGTCGCCACAAAAAACGGGTACACACACACACACACACACACACACACACACACACACACACACACACACACACACACACACACACACACACACACACACACACACACACACACACACACACACACACACACACACACACACACACACACACACACACACACACACACACACACACACACACACACACACACACACACACACACACACACACACACACACACACACACACACACACACACACACACACACACACACACACACACACACACACACACACACACACACACACACACACACACACACACACACACACACACACACACACACACACACACACACACACACACACACACACACACACACACACACACACACACACACACACACACACACACACACACACACACACACACACACACACACACACACACACACACACACACACACACACACACACACACACACACACACACACACACACACACACACACACACACACACACACACACACACACACACACACACACACACACACACACACACACACACACACACACACACACACACACACACACACACACACACACACACACACACACACACACACACACACACACACACACACACACACACACACACACACACACACACACACACACACACACACACACACACACACACACACACACACACACACACACACACACACACACACACACACACACACACACACACACACACACACACACACACACACACACACACACACACACACACACACACACACACACACACACACACACACACACACACACACACACACACACACACACACACACACACACACACACACACACACACACACACACACACACACACACACACACACACACACACACACACACACACACACACACACACACACACACACACACACACACACACACACACACACACACACACACACACACACACACACACACACACACACACACACACACACACACACACACACACACACACACACACACACACACACACACACACACACACACACACACACACACACACACACACACACACACACACACACACACACACACACACACACACACACACACACACACACACACACACACACACACACACACACACACACACACACACACACACACACACACACACACACACACACACACACACACACACACACACACACACACACACACACACACACACACACACACACACACACACACACACACACACACACACACACACACACACACACACACACACACACACACACACACACACACACACACACACACACACACACACACACACACACACACACACACACACACACACACACACACACACACACACACACACACACACACACACACACACACACACACACACACACACACACACACACACACACACACACACACACACACACACACACACACACACACACACACACACACACACACACACACTCACACACACACACACACACACACACACACACACACACACACACACACACACACACACACACACACACACACACACACACACACACACACACACACACACACACACACACACACACACACACACACACACACACACACACACACACACACACACACACACACACACACACACACACACACACACACACACACACACACACACACACACACACACACACACACACACACACACACACACACACACACACACACACACACACACACACACACACACACACACACACACACACACACACACACACACACACACACACACACACACACACACACACACACACACACACACACACACACACACACACACACACACACACACACACACACACACACACACACACACACACACACACACACACACACACACACACACACACACACACACACACACACACACACACACACCACACCGCACCGCACCCGCACCCGCACCCGCACCCGCACCCGCACCCGCACCCGCACCCGCACCCGCACCCGCACCCGCACCCGCACCCGCACCCGCACCCGCACCCGCACCCGCACCCGCACCCGCACCCGCACCCGCACCCGCACCCGCACCCGCACCCGCACCCGCACCCGCACCCGCACCCGCACCCGCACCCGCACCCGCACCCGCACCCGCACCCCGCACCCGCACCCGCACCCGCACCCGCCACCCCCACCCCGCACGCCCGCACCCGCACCCGCACCCGCACCCGCACCCGCACCCGCACCCGCACCCGCACCCGCACCCGCACCCGCACCCGCACCCGCACCCGCACCCGCACCCGCACCCGCACCCGCACCCGCACCCGCACCCGCACCCGCACCCGCACCCGCACCCGCACCCGCACCCGCACCCGCACCCGCACCCGCACCCGCACCCGCACCCGCACCCGCACCCGCACCCGCACCCGCACCCGCACCCACACCGCACCCGCACCCGCACCCGCACCCGCACCCGCACCCGCACCCGCACCGCACCCGCACCCGCACCCGCACCCGCACCCGCACCCGCACCCGCACCCGCACCCGCCACCCGCACCCGCACCCGCACCCGCACCCGCACCCGCACCCGCACCCGCACCCGCACCCGCACCCGCACCCGCACCCGCACCCGCACCCGCACCCGCACCCGCACCCGCACCCGCACCCCGCACCCGCACCCGCACCCGCACCCGCACCCGCACCCGCACCCGCACCCGCACCCCGCACCCGCACCCGCACCCGCACCCGCACCCGCACCCGCACCCGCACCCGCACCCGCACCCGCACCCGCACCCGCACCCGCACCCCGCACCCGCACCCGCACCCGCACCCGCACCCGCACCCGCACCCGCACCCGCACCCGCACCCGCACCCGCACCCGCACCCGCACCCGCACCCGCACCCGCACCCGCACCCGCACCCGCACCCGCACCCGCACCCGCACCCGCACCCGCACCCGCACCCGCACCCGCACCCGCACCCGCACCCGCACCCGCACCCGCACCCGCACCCGCACCCGCACCCGCACCCGCACCCGCACCCGCACCCGCACCCGCACCCGCACCCGCACCCGCACCCGCACCCGCACCCGCACCCGCACCCGCACCCGCACCCGCACCCGCACCCGCACCCGCACCCGCACCCGCACCCGCACCCGCACCCGCACCCGCACCCGCACCCGCACCCGCAGCACCCGCACCCGCACCCGCACCCGCACCCGCACCCGCACCCGCACCCGCACCCGCACCCGCACCCGCACCCCGCCCCGCGCACGCGCACGCGCACGCGCACGCGCACGCGCACGCGCACGCGCACGCGCACGCGCACGCGCACGCGCACACGCACACGCACACGCACACGCACACGCACACGCACACGCACACGCACACGCACACGCACACGCACACGCACACGCACACGCACACGCACACGCACACGCACACGCACACGCACACGCACACGCACACGCACACACATCCACACACAGACATTTTTTTGTACCTTGGTCAAAAATGTTCAGGGGGCCCAAAAAGACATATTTCCGCTAAAATCTCAAAATTTTATTTGGCACGATTACAATACTTTACATACTACGTATGATAAAGTAAAAATATGTTACATGTCAAAGCATGAAAACGTGAAATAAATACAGGGTGCGGCAAAACAAATGAACCGGTTTGGAGGAGTGAATACTCGGGCGGTAGTGGGGTAGGGTTGTGGGGTTTGGTGTCATTCCGTTCCGTCAGTCATGCCATTTTAGTAAACAACATGGTTTGGAACGGATCACATCGTGGCTTTGCCGTGCGCGCGTTTTTTGAAAACAACCAATCTGTGGTCGCGACAGCGAGCATTTCGGCGACACTTCGACATTCCGCGCCACATTGATGTTCCTACCAAGAACGCCATTCGGTCCTGGGCTAGGCAGATTCTGGTAGCACGCTAAGAAGACGTACACATGGCCGACGTAGGTCTGTCAGAACACTAGAAAATGTTCAGCGGGTAAGAGCAGTTGGAGTGGAGTTGGTGGGGTTCGCCGACGACCTAGCACTAATAACAACCGGTAAAACGTGCGCTGAGGTCCAAGACAGAGCAAACGCGGCAATCGCTCGCATCGTGGAGTGTTAGAGGAGCACCGCCTTGAGTTGGCCGCAGACAAAACAGAAGCGGTAATGCTCTGCGGCAGACGAAAGCAAGACCCAGTTGAGATTTCGGTAGGCGGAGTGACGATCAAGCCCTGCGAAGTGTAAAATACCTGGGAGTGCACATTGAACATAATCTCAGGTACAAGAAGCACATAGACGAATCGGCCGCAAGAGCAGAAAGGACGACCGGGGCGCTACTCAGGCTCATGCCTAAAGTAAATGGACCCCGAGCGAGTAAGAGGAGAATCCTAGCATCGGTGGCGGAGTCAATAATGCTGTACGCTGCCCCGGTCTGGGTGGAAGACCTAGCGTATGCTAATAGAAGGGAGAGGCTGCTTAAAGTGCAGCGAAGAGCAGCCATCGGGGTGTCGTCGGCATACCGAACAGTCTCGACAGCGGCTGTTCAGGTTGTCGCCTCACTAGTCCCGATACACCTAAAGGCGGATGAACGAGCTCGAAAGTACCTTCAGACACCCCAAGACCGAGTGACAAGAAGGGAACACAGAAACACGACGCTCGAAAGATGGCAGACGGAGTGGGACAACGCGGAAGTCGGCCTCTGGACCCACCGCCTAATACCCAGAGTGGCAGACTGGGTAAACAGAAAGCATGGTGAGGTTACATACGAGCTCACACAGGCGCTCACTGGACATGGTTGTTTCGGGACGTACCTCCACAAGTACAAGAGGAGAGAGCGTCCGGAATGTGCGTATTGCGGAGGAATGGACACACCAGGCCATACGCTCTTTGAATGCAATCAATGGGAACAACTGAGAAGGGCGTGCCCGTACGAAGAAGGACTGACAGAAGAGAAGATGGTGGAGGAAATGCTGAAGGGTCCAGATCAATGGAAACACATCTCCGAAACCATAAGAAGAATCCTCCAAGAAAAGGACAAGGATGACAAACGTCGGGAAGCAACAGGACCTCCCGCCCCTTAGTGCATAAGGGACCGAGATGGGCCTGGGGACAGAACAGAAAAGATGGAACAAAGCTGAGATAGCGCCTGGATAGCCGGCGCAGGAGAGCTCCAGGAAAGACCGGAGCGAGAGAAGGATAAGAGTCCAGGAAAACCGGACTATCAAGACTTCAGGAAGTCCGAAGTCAGGGAGGGACAGCTGGAGTACCGCAGTCCCAGAATAATAAAGAACGGAGTGAGTGTCCCCGAAAATAGTGGACGTAATCGTCAAACAAGTCCTGGTGGTAACGCGTGAGCGCGTATAAAGCATTCCCCGCGTCGCGCTGTGTGCGTTTCGTTTTTCGCGACTGGTGCGCGGGCGGTGCATAGTGCGCGTGAACGCAATGTAGAGGACACATGAATATGTGCTGCATGTGTAGTTTGGTAGTTTAGCACTTAAGAGCATGTTAGATAATAATTAATAAAATGCATGTTTAGTAGTTAGTGAGTAGTTGTAAGGCATGTAGTTAGCGTAGGTGGTTGTTTTTAGTTTGGTTTTTGTTGTGATTAAAGGTTTCTACCCAAACCCAAAAGAGCGAAAGGGAAAACTTGCTTTTTCAATTGATTAAAAATCAGATTAAAGAAGATGTCGCTGTCGGCTGAATGCTTCGGTGATACCCGACAGCGGGGTGGAGGTGGGATCTTCAATCCCTTCCGCTCTTTTAAAAAAAAAAAAAAAAAAAAAGGGTATGAGCAGCGACGGAAAAGGTGTTTAAATGTCGCCCTCACACCCTACCAGAGCTAAGGGAGCGGATTATTGAAGTAAACGCTATACCACGCGAAATGTCTGAACGAGCTGTACAAAGCTTTAGAAATCGTCTCCAACAGTGTGTTGCTGCTAACGGCCGCCATCTTAAGAACATTATTTTCAAAACGTAGTTATTCTTAAATGGTTAATACTGTACAATTCAGAAATAATATCTTTTTTTCTCTATATACACCCGTTACTTTTTTATTATCCCTCAAAACCGGTTTATTTGTTTTGCCGCACCCTGTATATAAATACATGTTAATTAAGGTTAACCACGTGCATAGTCCGCATTAGGTTTCTGAATAAGGAAACCATTTCCGTTCGCTAAAGTCATTGTGTTTATAACGTAACCCTTGAAAATAAACCCCTTTAGCCAATGGTAATGGTTTGCGTATTCGGATACTGACTTGGGATTCCGTACGCGTGTGCCCACCCTAGAGAGTAAAAAATAAGAAACACTTCTTTAAAAAAAATACAACAACATAACATGTTTAGGAAAAATTTATAATTTTTCTAACAGTTTTTCCACTGTGGTTTGAAAGCTATTTGATATTTCACCCAGCACGGCCAGTCTTTCTTGGTGCCGCCTTTCGACATCATTAGCATTTCGCTTTCTTTTTCTAGACGGTCCAGCTTCAGCTTTACCTTCGTCAGCAGTTGGTGGGTCAGTGTTTACTTCTAGAACATTTGTAGTGTTTGTGTTTGCTACAAAAAATACATAATATTTATAATTTTGTATAATGTTGCCTTGCTCTTTATATAATATACAATTTCGTTAAATATTAAACGTAACATTATATTATTTTTCACTTCGATATTTATGTTTCTTTTATTTTGATGTGGATAGAACAACAATCCGTAATCACCTACCGGGCAGATGAATGAAACTCAGCATGGTTTTCAATTAGTTCTTTTAGAAGAAAAAAAATGATTTTTAATATCTATCATTAAATACATTGAACCATTATTTTAAAGGTAAATATGTTTTGCATACTGTCAATAGGGTCGTCCGGGGTAGTTGCTGATGTTTCTACGACTGCATGTGGCATTACATTTGGCTTTTTTCCCAAGATGTTGTCCATTTGGTCGGCATACTCGAAATGGTAAGGGGCTGCTCCGCTTCGGCTAATGTTGTCCTTCCATTTGTTTTACCGCATCTTTAAATATTTTAATCGATCTTTTATTTGAGATGCGGTATAACAATATCCATGGTTCTTCAATTCTAAGGACATCCTCTTGTAGATGATGTTGTTACGCACAGTTGCTGAGTGCAAGTCCTTATACAGGTTCTCATATAAAGAGATAAGTTTTAAAGTTTCTCCACGCGTCCATTTCGGGAAACTTGTTTTTCCTCACTATCGTGTGTAGGATTATAAATCACTTCCCAAGCTACTTCCTCTTGCACAAAAAATCCAAATATCTCACCAATTTCAGGGCTTAATGGCAGTGGTGTTGTTTGGCCTGCTAAAATTCAACATAACTGTTAACTGACTAATTGACTATTAAGAAAAAGAAGGAAAAAACAGGACTCTAATATTACGTAGAATAAATGTGTTCTTCACTGTTCAATATACGAAGTTTTAAGTATAGGTACTGTAGCGTTTTTTCGTATGTTATGGTGTGAATTAAAACACTCGGTATATTAAAAATAGTCAACTAATTTATTTAAACACGAACACTAAAAAAACAAACAGTCACTTAAGGCTACTATAAATATTTATATTCACTGTATTTATTTTGAATTATTTACGTCCCTCTAATAATCGCGCCACCGCTCTGACTGCACTCCAACTCCGAACTGGCCTCTAGCTCGCGAGGTCGCGACTGCGCTCGCTGCTGGATGGATCTCTCCGGAACGAGCCGCCTCGAGAACAACCCAGAACATCTGGCGTTTTCGCGGCTGTTAGGATCGTCACACTGCCCCCCTCCTAAGCTCATTTCGTCCCGAAATGATTCCAAAGATGGTGGATGTCGATATCGGCAGAATGCTCCCTTCTTGCAGTAGGACTTCTCGTGAAAGTAACAATGCACGGTTCTCTCCAAGGAACGACGTTGAGGGCTATAACAGCACACCAGAATTTGTACGCCCGTCAACCTGAAGACCGCTTCCAACATGCTGCGAATCATCCTCCAATCCAAGCCATCGAGTCCGCATGCCAGCTTGGGAATCGCCAGGCTTCTCAGGTCCTCGGCCAGCAATTTATCCTTTAGGGAACACAAAGTGTCCCAAACATCCCTATAGGTTGGCTTCTGACTGGACGCCTCTTTGGTAACCAAGTAGAAGATCTTTCTGCCGGTCTTTTCGTCGGTTGCCTTGAGTGCTTGTCCGACTCTGGGATTAGACCGACGCAGCTCTGGAATGTTTCCAAACTTCCTGCGGAAAACCTCGGCTATCCCTCTAGACATTTTCAAGTCCTTAGCCACACAATGTGCCAGGGCGTACCTAGCTGGAGCAGTAAACAGGTCTTGCTTCACTTCACAGGTCACACCGAACCGACTCTTTTGACCATAAGAATGACGGGCCATGAATTCGTCGAATGTCAAATCCGGCTCTGGTTGGATTTGCCGCAGCTCCGCGTCTTCGTGGTCTCCGTAGTAAGGAGCCAGTCGGTTGAAGTGAATGACTCGAGCTTTACCCCGGCTTTTGTATCCGGTAAAGGATGTCGCTGAGGGCTTCCAGAACTTTGTATGGGCCATCCCAGGATGCTTGAAGTTTTGGTGGCAGTCCTTTTCGTCTCTTAGGGTCGTAAAGCCAAACCATATCACCGGTTTTGTACCTGTGGTCCTTGGCTTTGACATCGTATGCGTCCTTCATCCGATTACTGGCATCTTGAATATAAATGCGAACTTGGTTACGAATGGCATCCATTTTTCTTTGCAGTTCACTGACGTAGTCCTCCCCGGCGACATCAGTTCCTGGCGGGCAACCAAACTTCAGATCACATGGGAGACGGAGTTCTCTTCCCATAATTATCCGAGCCGGAGACTCTCTCGTGCTTTCGTGGATGGCCGATCGATAAGCCAGGAGGAACAAATGAAGAAAGCCATCCCAGTCTCTTTGATGGTCGGAGACCACTTTGGCCCAATACCGATTAATGGTTCTATTCATGCGCTCCACCATTCCATCCGACTGCGGGTGTAAAGCGGTAGTCCTTGTTTTCTTGATTCCGAGCGTCTTACACATGTTCTGGAACAAGCTGGATTCAAAATTTCGCCCTTGGTCCGAATGTAGCTCCAAAGGTACGCCAAATCGGCAAATCCATTCTTTCACCAAGGCGTCGGCAATTGTTGAGGCTTCCTGGTTTGGTAGAGCGTATGCCTCAACCCATTTGCTGAAGTAGTCCATCACGACCACGATGTACTTATTTCCTGCTTCGGATTCGGGAAACTGGCCGGCTACGTCAACAGCAATCCTTTCAAAGGGACTTCCCACGTTGTACTGGCGCATCAAAGCCTTCTGCTTTCTCTGCGGCCCATTACTTGCCGCACATACAACGCATTTTCTGCACCAGTCCCTTACGTCTGCCTTGCTATTGACCCAGTAAAATCTTTCCCTCACCTTTCCCAGCGTCTTTGTCACTCCGAGATGTCCTCCTGACACACCGGCATGGAGTTCTTCTAGCAATTCCGCAATCCGACATTTGGGCACAACAATTTGCCTTCTTTCCTCTTTGCCGTCGTGGTCAACTATTTTCCGCCGCAGGAGTCCATTCTCCAAAATTAGGGAGTCCCATTGTGCCCAATACGACTTGATGTTGGAAGAATACTTGGCAACTTCCCCCCAGGTTGGCTTCTTCTCTTCTTTCATCCAGTTTAGTACTATCTGGATTTCGGGATCTTCCTCTTGATCTTTTATAAGATCTCTATTTTGCCAGGTATCGTCGACTATGGTGGTTCGTAACAAATCAGCGTCTTTTCCCTCTGCCCGCTGGCAATGCTTGCAGTCCTGTGGACAGGGTCTTCTTGATAGGGCATCTGCATTTCCATGGATTCTCCCTGCTCGGTGCTCGGTGTCGAAGTCAAACTACTGTAGCCTCTCTATCCATCTTGCCACTTGTCCCTCTGGGTTTTTAAACTGAAGGAGCCATTTTGAAGCTGCATGGTCTGTTCGTAGCAGGAACTTCCTTCCGTAGAGGTACTTGTAAAAGTGCTCCATCGCTTTCACAACAGCTAGCAACTCTCGGCGGGTGACGCAGTAGTTACGCTCTGGCTTGGACAATGTTTTACTAAAATAGCCAATGACTTTTTCTTCTTGTCCATCCTGAATTTGGGACAGCACTGCTCCTATGCCCACATTGCTAGCGTCGGTGTCCAGTACAAATTTTCCTTCAGGTAGGGGATAGCTCAAGATAGGTGCGCTTGTCAGAGCCTCTTTTAGATGACCGAAAGCTTCTTGACATTCCTGGGACCATTGGAATGTTCGTTCTCCTTCGGTGAGCCTGGTTAATGGTTTTGCGATGTTGGCAAATCCCTTCACATAGCGTCGGTAGTATGTGCATAATCCCAAGAAGCTGCGCAGCTCATGCTTGTCGTTGGGAACTGGCCAATCTTTGACAGTCTGGATCTTTGCATTGTCAACCGCCACTTCCTGACTGGAAACAACGTGACCCAGATACTGCACAGCTCTCTGAAATAGATGACATTTCTTTGGGCTCAACTTCAGTGCTGAACCTCGTAGCCTCAGGAACACTTCTTCTAGGTTTCGCATGTGGTCTTCAAACGATTTTCCTACTACAATAATGTCGTCAAGATAGACCAGACATGTCTTCCAGGACAATCCTCTTAAAATCGTTTCCATCAGTCGTTCGAAAGTAGCAGGAGCATTGCACAGTCCAAATGGCATCACGCTAAATTGCCATAATCCAGCACCCACCGTGAAAGCTGTCTTTTCCCGATCTTCGGGGGCCAATTCAACTTGCCAGTACCCGCTCTTCAAATCCAGCCTGGAAAAGATCTTCGATCCGGCCAGGGTGTCCAAAGTGTCATCGATGCGAGGAAAAGGATAGTCCTTTTTGGTCACATTATTAAGCAGCCGGTAGCCAACGCAGAATCTGGTCGAGCTGTCTTTCTTCTTTACCAGTACCACCGGAGAAGACCATGGACTGCTGGATGGTTCTATGATTCCTTCCTCGACCATACTCTCGATAATTTTGTCAGCCTCCTCTCTCTTAGCCAGCGGTAGTCTTCTAGCTGCCTGCCGAATGGGACGAGTATTTTCCGTATTGATTTTATGCTGGATTATATTGGTCCTCCCTTTCTTCCCAGTATCAAAAACATCTCGGTACTTATGGACCAAATGCTTCAGCCTCCTTCTTTGGTCTGGTCTTAGACCGGTGCCTGACGACGATACCAGCACTTCTAATTCTTCTGGAATGGCTTGCCGGCTGGTTTCCACGGCCGCAACCTGTCGCAGTATCGCTGAAACTCCAGAGCAGTATCCTAACTCCGTGCCCTCCTTTAATAACACAGGATAATGATTGACGTTCATTGTCCTCACAGGAATACTCCTGCCAGCCCGCACAAGGGCCTTTCCGACCGCTATTCCTCGGCTAACAACCTCGTCATGCATTACGGGTTCGAACATGACTATCTCACCATCTGTTGTCTTGCCATCAATGCAGCCGTCCAAAACGATCTCGCTCCGTTCTGGTATCAGTGTCTCCTCCGGGGGTAGGACCTGAACGCTTAAATTCTTTTCTCGATGTAAAACAACTTCCTCGTCATCTACCCGCAGAACTCCCTGCCTAGAGCTTAACTCGAAGCCCTTGGTGTCCATTATGTCCGTCCCGATGATCAGCTCATCCTCAATCTCAGCCACTATTACAGCATGGTCAAACGTGGCTTTTCCGATGGTAAACATGACGTTTGTTTCACCATGCACTTTTGCTTGATCTCCCGTTGCTGTTCGTAGACGCCATTTTGATTGCCGAACCTTAGCTGCAGGTTTTATTATGTCGGGCCTTATGATTGTCTTCGTCGCACCTGTATCCAGCAGCACAGTGCGGAGGGTTCCATCCACACACGCGTCGACGAAAACACTGTTGGCATGGTATTGCAGTGAGGAGACCTGGGCGGTATTTGCTGGAGCTTGCTGAATACAGGTCGACGATTGCCCCCTGCATCGACCTTTTTTAGTTTTCCGGATTGGCGGAAGTGGGACTGACGCCTTCTGGACAGCATCTTCTTATGTGGCCTGCCTTGCCACATTTCCAGCACTCCAACTTCCGGTCCTGGCGGCTCCGTTCTCTATTGATCTCCCTGACGATCCGTTTGACTGACTCTTCGAAGTCGTCCTCTCCTGGAATCACTTGTCGGACACGAGCTTGACCTTTGTTCGTGTTCTTGGCAGCTTCGAATTCAAGGGCCCGTGTTAGTGCATCAACTAGCTTCGGTGGGTGTGCTAGTAGTAGGGCTTGCCTCATTTCACCATCACGGAGTCCGTCCAGGAATGCTTGACCGCCAAACGTTCCATGATCTTTTCCTGGGCATCTGGATATGCCAGTCGAACCAGACGTGCAATATCTACCTCAAATTCCTGTAAGGACTCCCCTGACTTCTGGCACCGACTTTTCAACTGAGTGTGGTAGACATGTTCCAGGTGTGACTGGCCATAACGCGTCTCCACGTGTCTCACCAGGTGGTCGTAGACTTCTTGCTCTTCCGGGGACATTCTTTGCAAGATAGCAGCAGCATCTCCTCTCAAGGCCAACGTAAGAGCGGTCGCCTTCTCCCTGGATGACCAACCGTTCGCTTTTGCAGCCGCTTCAAACTGACGCTGATAAACATTCCACGACGTTGAACCATCAAATTGAGGCGGTTTGAGGCGCATCAGCCCAACGGATTCCGGATTGGCACTAACTTTGCTCTTGTTGTCTATTGCTGAAGGTCGATAGGGCAATTCCTCGAAGGTGTTGACGTCCAACGTTGTGATTTTCTTCTGAACTTCCTGGATCCTGCCTTCCATCAAAAGAATTCGGTCTTCCAGTGTAGAAGATTTTGTTAAAATTTCTTCGTGTAATTCCCTTTTTAGGTTGGCATTGTTCTCTAACATCTCTTTTTTCAACTTGGCAGAATTCTCTTCTAGCTTTTCCCCAAGCTCGCTTTTTAAACTGGTAATAAGTTCGGAATTTTCTATGAATTTAGCCTCTAGGTCGGCAGAATTTTCTAGCAATTTAACCTCCAGGTCGGCGGAATTTTCTAACACTTTAGCCTCTAGGTTGGCAGAATTTTCTAGCAATTTAACCTCCAGGTCGGCGGAATTTTCTAACACTTTAGCCTCTAGGTTGGCAGAATTTTCTAGCAATTTAGCCTCCATTTCTAACACTTTAGCCTCCAAACATTGCAGCATTTGTCCGATATCACTTGCACTAGCAAAAACAAAGTTGTCCGGGTCATTGCCTTCTTCAATTAGTGCTTAACGAAGCCGCTCCTGCAAGTCCGCTTTCTTCCCCGTCGTATCGCAGTCCCTTTCCTCCATCTCCTTTTTCAGCTCACTAACCTTCAAGTCCGCTAGTTTGGCCATTTTCACGCACGGTAAAAGTTCGATTTATTTTAGTTCGATTTTATTTTCACTAACGTCCAATCCACACCCGACATCTGACACCAATGTAGCGTTTTTTCGTTCGTTAAGGTGTGAATTAATACACTCGGTATATTAAAAATAGTCAACTAATTTATTTAAACACGAACACTAAAAAACAAACAGTCACTTAAGGCTACTATAAATATTTATATTCACTGGATTTATTTTGAACTATTTACGTCCCTCTAATAATCGCGCCACCGCTCTGACTGCACTCCAACTCCGAACTGGCCTCTAGCGAGCGAGGGCGCGCCTTATATATTCAATATCGATCGCCGTGGAATCTTCGCGCGTTTTCTATACTCGCCCAGACGGTCGCGACTGCGCTCGCTGCTGGATGGATCTCTCCGGAACGAGCCGCCTCGAGAACAACCCAGAACATCTGGCGTTTTCGCGGCTGTTAGGATCGTCACAGTACACTACATCTTTATTTTATATTATGTAAGAGATTAAAATAAAATATTGGGCAGCAAAAACATCGTTTTGTTTTACATTTTAAGAAAAAATGGCACTTTCGGTAGATAATGTATGCTATACTTACTAAGTTTGTCTCGAACTAGAAAGCTATTTTCTAACGTAACAACCGATCCGTCAATAATTCGGCCCTCACTAATTCGTGAGTACAGCTTGTTATGTTCGACATGTTTGACGTGAAATAGGTTATACCTGGAACGGAAAGTTTGACGTTTTGTTCGAATACAATCAAAACAAACGTCCGCACTCAGGACCACGGTAACGAGGGAACACGCGGGGACTACCATCCTCCGTTCGTAAACAAGCAGGGGAGAGGCGTGGTGGGGAATTTGTATGCATTTACGAACGGGTAGTCCCCGCGTTGCCTGGGGACTACCGGGTAGACTATACGAACGCACCCTAGAAGTAGATAGTGCTGCAGCTGTTACACTTATGACAAGTTGTGAAATCTATCGTTTATTTCCTGATTTAATTTTACAGCAAAGTACATTACAATTAAAATCATACTGTGGTAATAAATTATCTGTCTTAGGTTACGTTGCGGTAAAAGCTGCATTGGGACCGGCGATTCATGACCTGAACCTGTACATCGTGGATTCCGATAAAAAAGGATTCTCTTTGCTCGGTAGAGAGTGGATTCGTCGGTTGGAGGTGCGCTTGGCGGGTTTACGCGTGAAGGAGGCGTTTTCTACTCAGGATAAATTAAATACGTTGCTTGGTAAATATGAAAATTTGTTTAACGATGACATTGGTAAACTAAAAGGTATTCAAGCTAGTATAAAGCTACAAAACGATACAGTGCCAGTATTTTGCAAAGCCAGACAAGTTCCGTTTTCTTTACTAAATAAAGTAGAAGCTGAAAGTGATTTATTGGTTAATCAGGGGGTATTAATCAAAGTAGACCGTTCACAGTGGGCAACTCCTGTAGTTCCTGTTCAAAAAGGAAAGGTCGCGTACGTCTTTGTGGTGATTTTAAAATTACACTTAATCCAAACATACAGGTAGATAATCATCCATTACCGACTATTGGCGAGCTTTTTGCTAGTATGGCAGGTGGAAAGAAGTTTTCCAAACTTGATATTAGTCAAGCCTTTTTGCACATGGAGGTCAAGCCTGAAGATTCTCATGTATTAACCTTAAATACCCATAAGGGGCTTTATAGGTGTACACGTTTGCTTTACGGATTGGCATCCGCGCCTGCTATTTGGCAGCGGGAAATGGATAATATTTTAGCTGGTATTCCGGGAGTTTCAGTTTTTCTAGACGATATGAAAGTAACGGGAAAAGACGACAACGAACATCTTGAACGTTTAGAACTTGTTTTAAATAAACTGCAAACTTACAATATTCATGTGAATAAAAATAAATGCGAATTTCTTCAAAATAAAATTACATATTGTGGTTACGAAATTGACAGCTATGGTATTCCTAACGTGCAAGCAAAAATAGATGCAATAAATAAAGCAAAGAGGCTTACTAATATTATACAATTGCGTGCATTTTTGGGATTAGTTCAATACTATGGTAGATTCTTTGAAAATTTGAGCACATTGTTACATCCCTTACATGATTTATTACGTAAAGATACAGATTTTACTTGGAATACAGCTTGTGAAGAGGCATTTAATAAAATCAATTTTGAAATACAGAGTGAGAGGGTACTAGCTCACTATGATCCTAATCTTGCCATAATTTTGGCGACTGATGCTTCATCTCACGGAGTTGGAGCTGTTATTTCGCATATTTTTCCAAATGGTGATGACAGACCCATTCAATTGACTTCTCAAACATTAACTCAAACTCACGAAATTATTCACAGATCGATAAGGAGGCTTATGCTATCATTTTTGGGGTACGTAGATTTTATCAGTTTTTGTATGGCAGAAAGTTTTTTCTTGATACTGATCTATAAACCATTGTTACCAATATTCGGCCCAAAGAAATCATTGCCATCTATGACAGCAACTAGAATGCAACATTACGCGTTGTATTTACAAGCATTTAATTACGATATTCGTTATAAAAACACTGTGTTATGAAAACACAAGTGTCATGGTAACGCAGATGCTTTATCTAGATTGCCAGTAAGTGATGAAAATGAAAGTTTATTTGATGAACCCGATGTTTTTGAGATTTCCCGAATTGAGACATTGCCTATTACATTAAATAAATTGGCCAAAGAAACTGAAATTGAATTTCCTGAATTGTTACGAGCTTTACAAAATAAGACAAATTTACGAAGTTTTCTTGGTGTAGGCATAGAAGAATTTTCTTTACAACAAGGCTGTATAATGAGGAGACATCGTACTTTAGTTCCTAGTACTTTACAAAAAAAAATGTCCTTGACGAATTACATACATCCCACTTAGGAATTAATAAAATGAAATGTTTGGCAAGGGGGTATTGTTGGTGGCCAAATATCGATAAAGACATAGAGAACATTTGGAAAAATTGTTATGAATGTAGGATAAATTCTAATGTATCATCATCCTTGGGAAACTGCTACTAAGCCATTTGAACGAGTGCACATAGATTTTGCGGGTCCTTTTATGGGTACAACTTATTTTTTAATTTTAGTAGATGCCTATACTAAATGGCCAGAAGTTCATGTCTTGAAAATTATAACAACTGAAAGTACAATATCAGTGTTAAGAAAATGTTTTGCAAGTTTTGGATTACCAATGGTACTAGTAAACGACAATGGACCACAGTTAACGTCATATAAATTTAAGGAATTTTTACGGGCAAATGGTATTTATCATAAATTAACTGCACCTTACTGTCCAGCCACTAATGGCTTAGCCGAACGTTACGTCCAAACGCTAAAACAAGCACTTCGCTCAATGAAAAGTACGTCAGCAACGCTTGAGCATGACTTAAGCAAATTTTTATTACATTACAAGAAAACACCACATAGCGTTACAAAAGTTAGCCCTTCAAAATTAATGTTTGGTCGTGAAATAAGATCACGCTTGGATTTTATAAAACCTGAGATAATGAATAAAGAAAATACTACAGTTAAAAAGGAGGTAAAAAGATTTTTTTAACATTAAAGATAGGGTCGGAGCTATGGATTACTTTTCTAAAAATAAATGGCAATTAGGAACTGTAATTAAACGACTTGGAAATTTGCATTATTTGGTGGAACTCGATATTGGCACTGTTTGGCGCAGACACATTAACCAATTAGTCATGGTTGGACCAAATACACCAAAAACCATTGATTTTTATACAACGCCTCCCGATCGTCAGTTAACTCGCGGTGCATCTTCACCTGAGAATATTTCTCCCGATGTACAGAGTTCAGCTGATATTGTTCAAAACAATGGTAACAAAGTATACATAAGCAATGAAAATGTAAATCCGACCGACGATACAGTTGTAATTTGTTCCCCAATTTTGCGTCGAGCGAATCGCGTAAAAAAAGCACCGGAGAGATATGGTCTAATTTAGTTATGTAATTTAGTTAAGTTACAATTATATATTAAATATAAATAAAAAATAATTTGATACATGTACATTAGGTAATAAGAATTGTATTTTTTTTCTACAGGGGGAGGAGTGTTATATATTACGTTATTATATTATATGTTTATATGTGATATGTGTCGCCATCTATTACCGCATGTATGCTATCCGTAACCGGTTGTATATTCTGTCCAGTTCCTGTGTAAAATGTATATATCCGGCCTATTCCAATAAATGCAATTGAAGAGTATACACGTCTTTTAATAGCAAGTTACATTTATGAATTAATACAGTTACCATACAATTTAGTACAAACACAACATACAGCAAGATGAAATCTGTGACAAATGGGTTCATCAAAAGCAGGACAGCCTGTTAGTGGGGATTTGAAGAACAACACTAATAATTCTCTTTAAATTTCCTTGCCCGACAGTACCACTAAACTGCTTTTCTAATACAACATAAAGAACATGCCATTAATTAGATTAGGAATAACGATTAGATTAGGTAGACAAAATAGAGCTGTTTGGAAAATTCTTGGAGGCTACTAGAAATATACAAAAGAAGAAGAAAAAATACATGAAATATAATATAAATCATTAAAGAATTACCACTTATTAAACTGAATTAAAATAAAAACATGATTGAGCTTATTTATTATTGCATTGTCTTCCACGTAATGCGAAATTTTACCATGATCTTCTGACTCGAAAATAAGCAATTCTCAATTTCATCTGATAAAAATTGACCTTTTACAAATCGTCACAGGAACAACCTGTGTACTATATACAAACATGTGCGGTTGGTCCTCTATAATCTTCTGCAAATCCTACTAACGATTTTAATTGTACGCAAGCGCTAAAATTTTCCATGCTGTCCACAATGTCGCTTGTATGGTCGTCATCAATATTCCAACCTGCATTTCTCAAGCTAACCATGTCATTTGGAGTGTACGAAAAGTATCCCTTCATTACAAATGACAGACCGACATATCGTAGACAATCTACTTGCACTCCATTTGTATTATATCGAACATCGCTAAAGAGAAAAGCGACGACGCTGAATATAGATTTAGTTGTTTTGGGAAGTCCATCGATGCTTGCGTCGGCTTTTTTGTTGCTGTTTTGACGGTTCCATCATCGTCTACCACATTCATACGTCCTTCTACGTACAAATAACTTTCTCCAGGCACTGTATCAATTTCTGGGATGGTGATTCGTACTTCATCGCTGTTATTAAAACTCTGGGTTTCAAACGGTTGATGTGAATGGTATTCATACCTAATTATGGAATTATCAATTCTACTTTTATCCGTAACACTTAAGTAACCCATTACTTAACGTATTCTATACCCTACTTCTGGAGAAACTTCTTATTCGCGACTGTTAATGTCAGTTCTACAGCCACTTGTAGTTTCTAAGGCTTTACATTTATATTTACTTCCAGATTTAGAATTTATAATTTGCAGTATGTTGGTACCATTTCTCTGCTTTCGTTACACCTATCTTCATTTTACCCTTTCACTTCCTGTAGATGTATACGAAGTGTTATTTCTTCTTTTTCACCAAAGTTTACAACCTTTCCGTGCTCATCCAAAACATTCACGGATATACTTGTGATATCTTTGATAGGTACTGGTAAATAAATCGTAGTTGTGGAAACGTGGACTTGTTGTCCGTTGTTGTAAGAGCCGCTTACCAAATAAAGCAATAAATCTGTAGAGCGTTTACGGGGTTAATATTTACTCTATGTTCACTTATATGATTCACATCCTTTATAAGTTTCCTCCGTGTGAATCCTAACAATGTACCAATCGATCGATCTTCTTCGAAGTGGATATCTTCGGTACATTTAAAAACAACCGTTTGAGTGTTAGGATTTCCGGGAATACGCATCTTCACTGATTTATCATTCAGGTCACTTGTAATCTGCTCTCCTAAATTATCTACATCATATGCTCCGGTGGGAACTCAATTCTCACTTTCTTATCACCATAGTGCAATAAATGATGTTCTTCTGTCACGTTAGTAAAGTATACTCGTTAAAATTCAAAAGTGCTAACTCATAATCTACATCCTCCTTCAAATTTATTCGAGGATAAAGATTAGAACCTAATTCTGAACTTGGACCAGTTAAATTGAACGTATAAGAGTGTGACACTATGTCTACAATTCACCAATCAAACATATACTACAACGTACAAGAGATATATCGGGTGTATTTATCCCCAGGAGTAGGAGTTGTTTTATAAATAAAACAGGTGGTGTGTCTCCTTAAACTTGGCTTTAATGTAATAGGTTAGTACTTTCGCTCGTGTCTACGAGCATCTTCAGACCTTTAATTAATTAGAGAAAGAAAAGATTGTTAGAATGAGTGCAACAAAACGCACAAAACTTATACATACCACCAACATGGTGCCAAAACCCCACGAATCTCTCTAACATGTGACCAAGCGGTCAAAAACGGCCTACCTAGCATCTGACGAACAGCGAATAATAGTTCAAAAATAACGTCTGGCACTCGTGGTCCATCCCAACTGTGTAGACATTTTTAAAAAAAGAAAGACCAAAAAGTAAGTCAATGGCCAAGACAAAATTCAAAAAGTAGCGTACCATAAACCAGGCATCCACCCAAGCGTCACACACAAACAGGAAGAACCAAAAGTTAACCTAGTTCCGCATTAAAAAGTAAAAAGGCCAACACAGCCAACACCTCAAAAATACCAGCACACAAATGTGCCAAAACATACAGCGGGGTGGGAATATCAATTATAATAATTTGTTCTAACATTAAATAAAACCCAAAATGAACCCGTAACATCAAGAAATTGCAAAAATCATCCTAAGTCAAGCCACATCATACAATTCAAAAGAATAAGAAAACAATTGTAAACACTGTAGGTGAATAATGACAGGCAAGTGTATGGGCAAAAGGCCCAATGACAAATGCAGTTAAGAAATAAAAAACATTGATACAAAGAAAGGGGGGAGGCAAGACAAATTGCAAGAAGTCAAAAATAAAACCCCACAAGACTATAACTTTATATATAACAAAACAATACGCCCAATAAACAATTAACTTAACCGAACGAATGAAAGAGAACTGTAGCATGTCACCATGTGTTCTACCTGTCGCGAATAGATGGCGCTCGACTCAACAGGTATGCGTAAACGCCGGAGAGATCGTCCAAGTCTCTCCTAGAGTTAACCGTGCCAACAATGGATGTTATGAAGCACATCTCAAGGAAGGCTCTCTTTCTGTAATCAGGTTCAGCAGCAAGGATTTTAACATTATCAAAGTCCGGTCTATGTTGTAGATCCAGACAATGTGAACAGAGGGCAGTCGCCTCTCTCTTTTTGTTATTAAAGTCCCTCTTGTGTTGAAGGATTCTGTTGTGTAGGAGTTGTTTAGTTATGCCAACATAAGAGCTATCACAGTCATTACAGGGTATATGGTAGACCACATTCGATCTTAAATCAGGATGTATAGGGTCTTTGAGTCTCGTAAATGTGGAATTGCCCAATTTAAAAGAATTAGTGGCCACCACTCTTACTTCAGGTGATTCTAAAATTTTTGAAATTTGTCTAGAAAGAAAGGGAATATGCTGTAAACGGTAATACTTAGCGGGAACAACTATCTGAGGTTGTGAATGTACAGTGTGTACTCGTTGGCGGGATGAGAAAAGAAGCCTACGAAGGAGGAGGCGTGGGAAATTATTTTCCATGAATAACTCTTCCAACCTTTTTAAATTTTTGAAAAGAAAATCAGGATGGCAAATCTTGGTTATTCTATGTTTAAATCCTAAAACCGTGTTCAGTTTATAATTCATGGGATGGTTGGAAAGATAGTTAATCATTCTAGTGGTAGCTGAAGGCTTTCTGTACCAATCCAATCAGACAAGGCCGCCCGTGGAACGTGTAACAAAAGTATCCAGGAATGGGACACCTCCATGGGTGTCTTCCTCCTGTATAGTAAATTGGATGTGAGCATTAAAACGATTAAAAGCTTCCAGAGTGGGGGCCACATGATCAGATGGGAGCGCACAAATAATGTCATCCACATATTGAAATAGAAAGGGGAAGGCAAAAGGGAGGCCACCAGTAACGTTCTTAAGGAGATAATTCATGACAATGTCAGCTATTATGGGACTGATAACACTTCCCATCGGAATACCGAAAATTTGATGGTAGGTGTTATTCTTATAAGTAAAGAAAACGTTCTGCGTACAAAACTTTAGGAGGTCGAGGAAGAGGGCCCGAGGAAAACCTGATACCGCCTCAACGTCCTCCCAATTCTCCACAATGATCTTCTCAACCAGCTCATAAGGTATATTAGTGAAGAGGGATACGACATCGAAAGAGACCAAAACGTGGTCAAGGGGGATGGTAATGCCATTGACAGCCGTCGCAAATTGGAAAGAATCAGAGACACGAAACCGCAGAAAATCCTGAAAGGACTGGTTGAGGATTCGGGTCAGCAACTGTGAGATACCCGCCGTAGGAGAATTCGTAGAAGAAATTATAGGTCTCAGTGGCACATCTGTTTTATGAATCTTAGGCAACCCATAGTATTTGGGGGAGACAGAGTTATACGACCTCATGGATCTAGCCTCGGCTTCTGAGATCAAACCCATGTGTTTCAGTTTATTAACAAGTTCGTTATGTTTCCTCTCTATCGACCTAGTAGGGTCGGAATTGACAACCTTATACACATCACCATCGCCCAAAAGAGCACTAGACTTCTCCTCGTACGCGCCTCTCGTCAGTGCCACAGTCATGTTGCCTTTGTCAGCTTTAGTTATAATTATTTCTGGATGGTCATTAATAAACCGTTTAGTTTGTTTGACTAGGGACCAACACTCATGACTAGTATCACCAGACGAGTCCACGTAATTGGTGACCAGATGGGTCACCCTAGCTCTAAGTAAATCTCTCTGGGAGGGCTCCCGTGTATGAACAATTGTCTCTACATCAGCCAAAAGATGGTAAAGGGAATCTCTGTCAAGTTTGAAACGCAACCAAAAACCAGGGCCAAGAGAGAGGAAATCACTAACGTGAGGTGGGAAATCGACATCCGTCAAATTTTTAAACCATTTGCTCTTAGAACCTTTAATTTTTTCAGAAAGAAGTCCCCTAAGTTTATTTAATTTATTAATATTACTAATCTTTATGGAAGTGAATAACTTCTTGTAACGTTTGTCCTGAAGGGACAAAAAAATTTGTAGAACATCCATATCGACACGGTGCCTCAAGAAGGACAGGACAGTTGACTTATTACTATACAATTCGCGCACTTTATGACATGCATTATTAATTTCGGCACTCAATAATCTTTTATTTACCATCTTCGTGATGTGCTCGACGCGTCCTAGTAGATATTCGTTCGTCAGCTGATGTGGGGTGCCAATCCTACCACTGTTGGCCATTATAAACTTCGGTGTGATGGAGTGACGTCTGCACTCCAAGAGGAACGTACGTCTATTGAGTTGTGCTGCTAGCCTCCTCAACGTGTTAGTGTAGTCTTTCATTGCAATGACTGTCTCTCTGCCCAACAATCTCTCCATGTCTCCGAAAAACCCCGGCGTCCTAGTAATTAAAATACAAACTTAAACGGGGTAAAATTTGACAGTTGGGATGGACCACGAGTGCCAGACGTTATTTTTGAACTATTATTCGCTGTTCGTCAGATGCTAGGTGGGCCGTTTTTGACCGCTTGGTCACATGTTAGAGAGATTCGTGGGGTTTTGGCACCATGTTGGTGGTATGTATAAGTTTTGTGCGTTTTGTTGCACTCATTCTAACAATCTTTTCTTTCTCTAATTAATTAAAGGTCTGAAGATGCTCGTAGACACGAGCGAATGTACTAACCTATTACATTAAAGCCAAGTTTAAGGAGACACACCACCTGTTTTATTTATAAAACAACTCCTACTCCTGGGGATAAATACACCCGATATATCTTTTGTACGTATCAAATTTTACCCCGTTTAAGTTTGTATTTTAATATACTACAACATTAATAACTATTCATATTTACTTATAAAGAACTTTAAACATAAATTACCGCAATCATATGAATTACTTTTCTGATACCAATTATAGTTATTATTGAATTTTATTACGTTAATTATTACGTTATAATGAATGCCTCCTCCACCTCCTGACAATAGATAACTTAGAACTTCTATGGGAGGTCGTAAATCACCGAAACTATCGAAATATGAGATATGATCACCTTCTTTCACGTAACTCGTCCAATGAGTTTCTTCACCATCATCATTATCCAGATTAATGATACCGCTTTCAGCATTGCGAATGCGTTTCGGTAATCGATCTTTCATAAAAACACTAACATGCTCACTTGTTCTTCAGTAAATAAATAAATTAGTGTGTCACCACAAGGATGCTGGATGTAATGATCCGAAGTTGACTCTCTTTATTTTATTCCAGCAAGCACAACGTCCTACAAATCGTTTTTGTGGCAATCATTTTCTGCAAATGCTTCTGATTTGGCCCTTCGATTAACATTTAAAGATCTAATTTTTTGTAAATTACCTTCGTGGAGTAGATCTTCATCAGCTGCGTTGATCGCAGCGCATCTAACGTTTAAAGCTGTATTGTGCCTCAGGACATCCTTTAAAAGTTTTCTCTCATTGCCCTTGAGAGAGTAAGCATAACGAACGTCCAAGTGATTTACTTCCATATTTCCCTTGATCACAAATAGCAGAGATTTTTGATCGATTATAACCTCAATCCTAAATTTACGGCAATTAGTGTGCTTGCAAACCGCGTACTCTACGGCAACAATGCCAATGGCTTTCTTTCGTCGTTGAAAACCCTTGAAAATCCCAACGCACGTTATTCCCACTTCCGAAAATGAGAAATTGATGACGATTTTCACTATGAGATAGCAAGCAGACATCTGTTCTTATCTCAGCCAGACGCACGCATTCCTTTGATAATTTATTTTTTGCTATTTTCGTTGTTATTACTTCTGATACCGTTGTATCATTGACTATTCCGTTACGTTCGTACTTATCCGAAGGGTCCTTAATTAAGTCGATTGTTTTTTCTATACGAAAGATCTGATGCTTAGGTGTGGATATCGTCGGTACACCTGACAATACTGGTACCGTCGAAATTGAAATTTTGCGGGGATTGCTGGGATTGCGTTGATTGCGACGGTTGTTCACTTTGTAACTGGCTTAATATTCTTCGCTCGTTGCGTTTGCAAATTGTAAACACACGCAAGCGAAAAACACGTTGATGCAATTCCAGGTTTTTTTACTACTATGCGCTCGTTTTGGGATAATAAGCACTTCCACAAGAAGCCTTATGATAGCGGTTATAAAGTTTTACCGAAATTTCAATGGCTGCATCAAAGCATTGTCTTGTCGGAGTTTGTCCAAGTTTGAAGTAATGACATCAAACAGAACGATCTCTGTAATACATTTCGCGTATAATATAGCACGACAAATAATCCTGGATTCTTAATTTTCACACGACCTAATATGTAGTTCTGAATGGAGTTTAGAATATAAATAAGAATGCTATCATACTGATTATTGAATATACAGTGGCGCGCATTGTATGAAAGATGGCAAAATCTTGGAAACGGTCTGCCATTTAACAAAAATCACAGACATGTCGATTTTTAATTATCGAATCACATTTTTATATCAAATTCAGTTGCTACCCGTATTTGTTTTTGACTTGACGTCATAGAAATTCTTTTAATGGCAACGCCATATTTTTCTTACTGATTATGACCCATTTCTTAATTATCATTATTATAGCATACACATTTTACGACCATACATCAGAAAATGTTCGAGAAAAATACAGTTGATAACTTTTGATGAATATGAATCTGGGCATGAAAGTCGCATATCCGACTCCTGGTTATTGAGCTTGTCGTTGTTTCCTAAGTGTAAGTGCCCGCACACCACTTAAATCGCTGTAACTGTTGAACAAAAAATAACAAAATATAAAATATTAAAAAAATTGATCAAAATGAGACCCTTTTGAGGGTTCTATGAAAATCTCTCTTTTTGATATTTTGACCTCACATTCTTCGAAAACGCGATTCCGGAATTTGTATTTAGGGTAAATAATTCTCTTCAAAACGCATTTTCATATTCCATTCAGATAATCCAACGTTCTATTGTCCTTTCCTAGAAAATTAGTAGTATAGATCCGCCATCAGGACCTCGCCGGTCCTGCAACCGACCTTGAGTTATGAGCTCCCATATGGAGCCTCTGTGACGTCATTCGACCTCACGCGTCTGCTGTCGCGATATCTAATCAACATTCCAGCAAATGTTTCGAAGAAAGAAATATGTTGGTTTCTTATTAGTTGCTGACGTCAGAGATAAGAATAGTTATAGTAGACCTTGGCTCTTATCAAAGAGAGTTAGTGTGTTGTTTACGGTTAAAATGCGCTTATAGGAAAAGCATGAATTTAAAAATAAAAATAAATAAAGGAAAAGCGAAATAAAACGTATTCTGTTGGTTTCCTATTTTTTTTAATGCATATAAATCGAAATAATTATAATACATATCAAGTTCAGTAAGTCATTTATTACAGATTTTGGGGGTTCTTTTTAGTGTTACTAGATCTTAGCTTTCTATTTGCTTTACGACAAATGCTGAGACTTAGTATATGTTTATTCTTCTCCTGTAGATAGTGATCCTCCCTTTCGATGCAATCATTAATGTTTCGTGTTAGTTTAGCATCATTTTGGGAAAAATTATTTATACATGTCGTTAAATTATTATTGCAGTTATCGTAATCTGATTTTAGCATATGTGCATCCATTAGAACGCGTTCATGTTCATTACGCAATTCCGACATATTTGTTTTATATTCGCTAATTATGATATAAGAAACGTTCAGTTTCCGATTACTCTCCGGGGGAACGAACCCCGGGAGAGGTGTTTTAATGTAACGTCTTTAAAATAATAAAATTGCGAGTTTAAACGGTAGTTTTAGTGTGCGGCTAACAATATGTATAAATTATCTAGTGTGCTTATTCTTTTTTATATTGCCCTATTGGACATTATCATTTATCGCGGATGTGCAAAGAGACCCCCCCATGCAAACAAACGGAAATACATCAACCGCTGTTTGGAGATTTTTGATGGCTTGACCATGTTTTCACTGATGTTTATCCATAATTAACCAATGTGACAAAACTGAAGATACATCTTGTAGTTGTTCTCGAGAAAGAAACCAATATTTGCTATGATACCGGCCCGCGGCGGCAACATTCAATTACATTTTTGACCCATCCTGACGGCGGATTTGGACGGTTTGACCGTGGATTCATAATTAGTGGCATCCAATTAAGCTATATTAAAAAAATTGGAGATACATCATGCCTAGTTTTCGAAAAAAATGACATTTCATATTTGTTATAATACCAGTCCGCGGCGATAACATTCAATTACATTTTTGCGACGCTTCTTTGTTCTAATATTCTCATTTTCGCCATCGGAAGAACGTGAGGACGAAGACGTGCGACGGCGTCCCATCTTTCGACGGTATTTTGTCTAATTGCTACGTTAAAATAAATAAAATAAATAAATAAATGCTTTATTCTGTAGAACTTAAAAGTGTAGAACACGTCAAAAAAAACTTAATTGAACAAATAACTTACCGAAATAACGAAATTCGACGTGATTTTGTTTAATTTATACGTTAATTATTTTTTTTTAATTAATTAAACACAAAACACGTGAAATGCGTAAAACAATAATCCACTTGCACCAACAGAAAAATCACGAGAACAAAGACCGCACAGACAAAGTACAACAAAGGGTTTTCTTAGGTAAGCGTGCACTTAAAACACAGCACTTAAGTGGCACTAAGCACGTAACCGAATCCCACCGCTGCTCTATAAAAACACAGAGCTGTGAACACTAATTGAATAATACTCTTAGGAAGATATACCGGTTATAGTTGATATAAAACTGTAATACAGGTAATAGTTAACAGAGCACTACTCGATCTCGATAGTTATAATACACTAATAATAATAATAATACTTTATTCACGTAACCAATCCACAGACAGAACATGAATGTCAATATAGAACACAGCATACACAACATATAAAGCTAGGAATCAAAAGGAAATACAAAATTCATTAACATTATAACAAGTCACGCCTAATAAATACCACCGGACAGTACATTTAAAGAGTTTAATGTCGGCTATCGATCTGGTTTGTCGTGGTAGCAAGTTATATAGTTTGCATCCCATGTAAGATAAACTCTTCTGGTAGTATGAGTGGCGGTGTATGGCCGGCAGTAAACGGTCAGCATGCCTTGTGTCGTGACGATGTCTTATGCCATGGTTAAACTCGTCCACGTGAGTATGAACAAAACAAACGGTTTCCAGGATATACACGTCATAGAAAGTTAATAAGTCATTTGATCTAAAAAGTTCTCTGCATGACTCCCTACTCTGCAAACCAAAGGCAGTCCTCAGAGCTCTCTTCTGCAGTAAAAAAATCCTATTTGCTTCCGCGTTCATTCCCCAGTGAATTATCCCATACTTCATAAGAAGTTTGCAAAATAAAAAGTTTTGACTATGTCAGTGCTTCAAGATTTCCTCAGTTGGTGGAGTGCATAACAATTTCGGGAAAGCCTCATTGCCAGCTCCTCCACATGACGGGACCACCGAAAACCGTCATCAATCTCCAACCCAAGCAAGCGACAAGTCGTACTCACAGCCACCGTCAGGTTCCCGAGCCGGACATCAGAGATGCCCGGTTTCGAGAAACAGATGCACTTGGTCTTCGCTGCATTAATTATAAGACGGTTGCATGCAACCCAACGCTGCACTCGACAATAAGTTGCGGACGCCCTGACACGCAGCTCATCCACACTTTCGGCACGGAGAAATATATTTATATCGTCCGCATACAGTGTGACATCAACATTGGTCAAATATCTCGGCAGATCATTTATATAAAGCAAGAACAACGTTGGACCCAAAATCGACCCCTGAGGTACCCCCACCGTCACCCTTCGAGGATTGGCCATTCTACCGCCTATACAAACCCTGTGATGCCGGTCGGACAGGTATGATTTAAACCATTCCGCAGCCACACCACTGATACCGTATCTCTGCATTTTGAAGAATAGAATGGAGTGGTTCACGCAATCAAAAGCCTTAGACAGGTCTATAAAAAGGCCGAGGCAGGGTATCTTTTTGTCTATGCAAGAATATATGTTTTTAGTATAATTGAATATAGCGGTATCAGTGGACTTTTTCAAACAGAAGCCGTGTTGACATTTTGATATTATATCAAATCTAATTAAAAATGTGCGAAGTTTACTATTCATAATGTACTCGTATATCTTGGAGAAAAATGTCAATAAACTTATCGGCCGATAATTGTTGAAGTCGTTGCGGTCCCCCTTTTTAAATAGAGGTTTGACCACGGCTGTTTTTAGGCGACTGGGGAAAACGCCATCAGAAAAAGACAAATTTATGGAGTACATCAGCGGCCCCACAATGAACTCAACACACTGCTTAACAACAATGGCGGGAATCATATCATCCCCAGCGCTAGATACCGATCTGAGGCTGCGTACCGCGTCCAGTACGTCCACCTCGCAGACAGGAGAAAGGAAAAACGATTCCCGCGCTCGAGGCACGTGCTGACTGATGTCGTCGAAGCTAACATCACTACCGTCGAAAGCGCCTGACAACAGCTCCTCCACAGAAGAAGCAAAAAAAGTCGCGAAACCCTCGTCAAGTTCGTCAGAAGTTGCCGCGTCAGGGATCGTAAAATCCTGAGAGTAGTTGGAACGCTTTTCATTTATTATAGACCAAACCGTCCTTGATTTGTTTTTAGGTTGCTCTACGCGTATATCATTCGCCTGTACCTGTGCTATGTGAAGCATGTCTTCGTAAAATTTCGAGTATTCTAGATAGTTGTTCCTAAATATGTCATAGCGGGCAGCCATGTCCCTGAGGAAAAGCATCTTGTTTTTTGTAGATATTCATTCCTGTGATACCCAAGACAGCCCGAAAGCACCGCGAGGCACTCTACTTTTCACCATTGGAAAGCAGACGTCAAAATAGTGAGAAAAGGCATCAGAAAAAGCACAAAAAGCAGACTCCGCCGAGACCGACTCATATACCGCAAGCCAAGCCTCGCCACTCAGTAAGTCCCTAAAGCGGTTAATTGAATTTACACAAAACTTACGTTTGAAACCCGTGGGAGCTTGTGGCGCGTTCAACAATGAATTCTCCAGATCCAATACCAAGCCGCAGTGGTCAGACAAACCAAAATCACAGCAACCAACAACACTATCACTCAATGACATATCCACAAAAAAATTATCCAAACATGTGGATAAGGTAGGAGTGACTCTAGTAGGTGTGTCATTAACAGCAACTAAATTATGTAGACATAAAAGTTCGAGCAGCATACTTTTTGCTCGTGAATCGGTTAAAAAGTCAATGTTAAAGTCTCCACCAACCATCACCGTTCCATCCTCATCCCTTAGCATCTCCAAGAGTCGCAGAAATTGACTTAAAAAACATGAATATCTGACGCCGGCGGTCTATATATAACAACAAATACACAGTTTCTATCGGTATACAGTTCACCGCCACAACACTCAAAAACATTCGATATTGACAAATCACATACATCGTCACGTCGTTTCAACTTTAATGAAGATCGACCATAAAGAGCAACTCCGCCGTGATGGCCAGCTTCGCGACAGAAATGCGAACAGAGCTTATAATTATTTAAAGACATTTCCGTAACAGATACATCAGACTGCCAGTGTTCCGAAATCATCAGAATGTCTATATGATAGTGATGCAGAATGACATCCAATTTATCGATTTTGTTAGCAATACATCTGACATTCTGCAACAGGGTTCTTAAAGTTAACTTGTTTTTAGTCGTCAATTGGGGAAATGTGCTTTCTTCAGGCAACACATCGATATTAGCGATATGGTGATTCAAGTCGGCGTCTGTTAAAAATGCTCCCCCATAGGAATGACGTCGGAATTGTCCAGCACAGTCTCCGCCTCCGGAGCGCAATCAGCAACCGCACCACACTCAATCTCTATGAGATTGCTTCGAACGACACCAATGACGGATAACCGGAGCTCTTTAGACGTAAACTCACGCACAACATCGAACAACCGACACAAAAATAAGAATGATCCCTTCACGTTAGGTCCTGGGTCCCGTCATAGCCTAAACAGCCGTGTGTTTATCCTTCGTCTCAGACTTGTTGATAAATCACGACTCGCTGACACTGATGTTTACACTCATTTAATTTTAATTTAGTTAAAGTTTCATTAAATTTGGTGTTGGCTTGATCAATAACGTGAATTTGTGAGTTTCAAACATTTTTAATAATTTTGCCGTCTTTCTGCAAAGAATCAATCAAAATATCATACTTCTTGGTATCGTTTGCGTCTAGGGTCCCAGTAATTGTTTTGATGACTGAACCAAGTCCATCGATTATACCGCGTGGAATTCTAACCTCTTTAGGAGTTTCGTATAAGAGGTTATCGAGTAAACGATTTATTCTCCTAGACAACGTTTGCAAATTAATTAGGTGAGGTGTGATTTCGTTAAAGAGCTTAATTTCCCTGGCAGTAGTTGCCTTCTGCCTATACACTGTAGTAGCAGCTTGTCTAAGCAGCTCATCATTTTCTTCTAGAGAACTACTGATTATATGGCTAAATTTCTCACAATAGCAATATTCTACTTGGTATTGGATACCCTGAGAGTGGAGAGTGGCTCGATGTATAAGCCTACATCATTCATCAAAGGAGCTATGGTGTAGTTACTTGCGATAGAGGGGTTAAGAGAACACCTGAAACAAATGAAATTTAGATGATTTTTTATCTAATTTTATAACGGCTGTTTTCTTGATAGAGTTAACTTTTAAAATCATATATGTTCCCTGAAATTCAGTGAGTTTTTCGGTATTAGCTTTTCGCTTTAGTAAAACAGTTTGACCGACAGTGAAATTCGTGTCTTTAATTTTTAACCTATTATCGAATGCAATTTTGCTTTTCTCCTTCGCTCAAACATCGGCGTTTATTATTTTAGTTGGTTCTGTGGAATTATTGTTATCCGGATCACCTATATGTGGGAAAGTATTTTCGAACGGGATTCTTTTCGTTGCGGAGTGTTTTGAATTGTTATATGAGTTTAAAGCTATCACGAGCGCAAAATATAATTGTTTAACACTTGTTAATTAAAAAAAAACAATTTATTTAAATATTACATACAGAGTTTGATGCAAGTAATATCTAAGAGTATAATAACTGACTATAATTATAACTGCTAAATGAAACAATGCTATTGCTTATATACTATTCTTAATCTTATCCTAGGAATGTGCTGCCTCAGCATATCTGCATACGTAACTCCTCCATCCCGAGACGGAAGACATTCCGTTGGCCTTAGTGGGTCAGTGGATGACTTTTGTTGATAGATATAGCTTCTCCCCGAATGCTAACTGTTGAAGGTTGCGGCAAGAGGTTTGACCTCCGGTGTTTGATAATAAACTTGGCTACGATTCCAAGGATTACTAAACATAAAATAACATATAAAATTATTGTCCAATATATAGGTAATTGGTGGAGTTTTGGTGTTGTTACATGTTACTCTTCTTTTAAATTGTATAGTCCTGTGTGAAGTCCGTCAAGTTTCTTTCCGTCAAGTCCGTCAAGTTTTGATAGTGGACCTCTTGTAGTTGCCGAATTTCGTGAATTTTCTCTTCGCTTGATTTTGGTCCGCGATTCAGCTGGATATTGGGTCTTCTTATCCGTTGTGTCTTGGACTCGTACACTTGTAGGGCCTTGTCGTTGATGGTGATCATGCAGCCTGATGTAATCTCAACTAGGTGGGTCCCACGGATGTTGTCCATTTCTTCTGTCTTATCGTTTCTTAACATCAGTTGAATTTGGAGCAGTAACGATCCATTGATTAGGTGCAATCTTTGTGATCTCTATAACCTGGATTTTTGTAATGGTCTGCCTACATACATCATAATTATTAGTAAATCGTAATAGTTGTATCTCACATGGTGACGTATTGGAAATGATGTTACTATGCTCTGCTTGTCATATGTATTCCCCGGGCCATACCTGTCTGCATTGGTCTCTTGAAGATACAAACTTATTTTCGTTTATTGCCAGGTAAGGATTAGATGATAAGATATACTTAAAATAGGAATTATTTGTTAGTAAAGGTAGAGGGAAGAGATGGTAATAATTGTATGATTGGGGTTCCATCAAGGGTACCATTATGATAAATATAATACTTTCTCCCTTTACGTAAGCTTTGATTTTTAATACATTTTCTATGTATCTTATTGTTTTAACCGATGGTTTAACAGGTAATTTATTTAGATTTCCGGGTAACTTTATTTTTAATAATTCTTCGATTAATTCTCCTGGTTGTAGTATTGAAGGGTGGAATGTTTCTAGTTTGGCGAATGTAAGACCGTTGATAATGGTGTTGGTAATCTCATTCACATTATTTGTGAGAAATATCAGTTGATTGAAGATGGTATTGATGGGCATCTGATGTTCTTGTTTTAACAAATGGTCTTGAGTTTTATTGATTGTAGCTGCCATCTGCTTCATCCTAGATTGTAAGATCATTTGGTTACTTTGGATGGTGTATATTGATTCATTAAACAATGTAATAGATGTCGTGGCCAGAGAGATTTGTTTATCCACTATAGCTTTAATTTTTCCTTGCGAATCTATAATTTCAGTGATTGCCTGATCATATCGTATGGCATCCTCGTTATCAAGATTACCAGTGACTGCTTTTAGAATGTTTCCCAAAAAGTTTAAAGCTCCACGTTGCTTTCTTCTGTTGTTTGTTGGTACGATTTGTTGTAATTCCCTCTTCATCATGTTTATGCTGTTCTGTAAGATCTTATAATAATTATTGATGTCTTCCTTGTAGATGCCTTTTCTTGTATCGGAGTTAATCGTTTTCATCCATTCTTTGTAGTTATTTTCCAATTTATCTCCCCGGAGTCCACGGATGATCCATCCAAGGATTCTGGAACAGTAGTGCCATGTTTCAGATTTTTTATATGTACCTTTCTGGTTTTATTCTTATCATCTATTACAGTTGCGGTGTAATGTTTAATCATCATGTAATGTTTAAATTCTATATGGTCCTTGAAACATATGTGTTATTTTATTTCTATTCCCAGATCTTAATCTGACATATACTTCTCGTCCTACCTCCTAAGGTTTTGTTTTTGCTTTTTCGCTCCTTTTCTCAATTACGTTGGTCTTTTGTTGTTGCATTTGATTTCCTAGATTCTGGTATAAAGTCTTCAGTCTATTTACATGTTTTTTCTCTATGTAATCGCTGTAAAAATGGTTATCATAATATAGATCAAATGGATCACGGCTCTTTGTATGTCCAAATGTTAGTTCATGCGGTGTAAGTATTGTTGTTGTGTGTATCGAGTTGTTGTATGCTATGATCGCAATACGCATCAGTTTCGCCATGCTACAAGTTTTGTCGTTCGCTCTTAAAATCCTTAAATGTTCAATTAACGTTGAATGAAGTCTTTCAATGTTTCCGTTCGAATTGGGATTGTTTGGTGTGCAATTATGAATTTTGTTTTAGTAGTAGTAATTGTTTTAGTAGTCATTCCCTTATCAGTTCATTATTGAATTCTGCTCCTGAATCCGTTATCATTTCTTCTGGTGTTCCGAATGTAGCAAAGTTTGTAATTAATGCGTCAGCAATTTCGACGGCATTCTTACATTTATGCCTATCGCCTGTGCATGTTTTGTGAATGCATCTATTATTGTTAAGAACTGTTGTCCGCCTATGGTGAATACGTTGACATGAATTCGTTGAAATGGTACATCTACCTTATCTGTTATATTTAGACTTGGGTGTGGTTGGTGACGATCGTATTTCATCCTGTTACATAATTGGCATCGTTTTATGTAAATTGAAAAAGTTTCTTTCATGTTATTCCAATAATAACGACGTTGTAGTTGTTTTAATGTTTCGTTTATTCCTCGATGATTATTTTTACCTTCATGGTAATTCTTGATTATCCCCCTTTGTTCTTCTGGGTTATTTATTGTCTGTAATTTCCTCATGCATCTAAATAATTTAGGTCCATTATCATTGAAGTATTTTGTATAAGTTGTACAGAAATTTTTGTACATTTGTTCCTGTTCGAAATATAAATATTGTTTCCCTTGTGGCATGTAGTCCCTTATTAATTTAAATATTTCTTCTTCGTTGTTTGATTTAGGCATAGTTATTCTGTAAATTTTCTTCCCTTGATTGATCTGTAGTGTTATCTTACATGTCTCCAAATACGTTTGATCGATATGATATTGAGGATTCTTGTTGTCTATCGCTTCATCCAATGTTGGTATTGTATCCCGTGGTTCGTCATTTAGGTTTGAGTATACCGTACTTGCAGGTTCCATTGGTTGGTCTTGTTCTCTGGTGACTGATATGCTAGGTAGTTGTACGTCTTCTGTAACAAATGACGTATTTGGTAATTGTTCTATTGTCGGTGGATCTTGTTCTCCTTCTAGTAGTTCTCTCATAAGTTGGTCTACGTCGTCTCCGACATTTCCTCGTATAGATTCTGTTTCCAGAGCGTTGATTTTTATTCGAGATAAGGCGTCTGCGTTAGTATTATACTTGCCTTTTTGTAGAGAATTTCATAGTCGTACTCTTCTAGTCTTATTTTCCATCGGGCTAACTTGGAATTCGGTTCTTTTAGTGATGTTAACCAGACTAAGGGTCTGTGGTCTGTGTAGATGATGAATGGCCTACCGTAGATGTAGGGCCTAAAGTATTTTGTTGCCCAAACAATGGCTAAAAGCTCCTTTTCTATTGTAGAATATAGTTGTTCTGACTCTGATAAAGTTCTAGAAGCATAACTTATAGGTTTACTTGTCCTATTTTTCCTTGAGACAGTACTGCGCCGATTGCTACGTTTGAGGCGTCCGTCGTTAATACAAAAGGTTTTGAAAAGTCTGGGTACCGTAACACTGGTTCATTTGTTAGGATATGTTTACAAGTTTCAAACGATTTTATAAATTCGTCATCCTGCACAATTTTTGCATGTTTCTTTAAACATTTTGTCATTGGTTTCGTAATTTTGGCAAAGTCCTTGATAAACTTCCTATAGTAACCTACCAAGCCTAGGAATGCTTTGATCTCCTTTGTTGTCGTAGGTATTGGATATTTCAACATGGCTTTAATTTTTTCCGGATTTGGTTTCACACCTTGATCCGATATTACGTGTCCTAGGTAAGTTGTTTCCTTCCGTAAAAATTCACATTTGTCCAATTTCATCTTCAAGTTTGCTTTTCGTAATCTTTCAAATACGGTTGTTATTTTTTCCAAATGTTCTTGTAGACTTGTTGAATAGATAACAATATCATCCAAGTACACGTGACAAACGTCTTCCTGAAGACCTCGTAATATATTGTCCATAACTCTTTGAAAAGTTGCTGGAGCATTCTTCAGTTCAAGAGGTATTCTTTTAAATTCATAGTGTCCTTGTTCTGTAGAAAAGGCTGTTTTCTGTATATCCTTGGAGTCCATTTCAATTTGATGATAACCACTTGCATGGTCAAGGGTGGTAAAGTACTGACTCCTTCCTAACTTATCTAAGATGTCGGTTATGTTAGGTATGGGATACTTATCGTCAATGAGTAGTATAATAAGGGCACTTCTAGAGCCACCTCTCCACCTCACACCTCCGCACGATAACGGCCGAACCCCAGTCCACCGATCTACCGAGCGCGCCCGAGCGAAGTCAAGTCGATGTTAGAGCGAGAACGCACTACGATTTTATTTTCGAGCGTAAAAATCCCCACGCATGCGCAAACCGATCAAATTTTCAAATTTTCGCACCAATTTTATTCGGATTTGAATTTCGCGCGCACCATCTTTAAAATCTGCACAAAACCTCCGCACGAAGATGGTCGAACCCCAGTCCACCGATCTGCCGAGCGCGCCCGAACGCTGAAACCTGAGTGTATGAGTCACACGTCGATGCTAGAGAGAGAACGCACTAGGCCGCGCGGCATGTCGCCATCTTTCAAATAGTAAAATTCTATTTTTTGAATTGTCGCGCTATAAACGAGAGAGCTGGAGCCTCCGCACTCCGCACGATGATGGTCGTACTCCGCACCGAGCGCGCCCGAGCGCTAGAACCTGAGTGTATGAGTCACACGTCGATGTTAGAGAGAGAACGCACTAGGGCGCGCGGTAACGGCATGGAATCATCTTTAAAATGCAAATACTTAAACCGAGCGCGCCCGAACGAAGTCAAGTCGATGTTAGAGAGAGTACCATCGATGCTAGAGAGAGAACGCACTACGATTTTATTTTCGAGCGTAAAAATCTATTTCGTTCAAAAATAATTGGATTTAAAAAGATTAAAATGCTACAGAGCATGCGCGAACGGACCAAATTAAAATTTTCGCGCCATTAAGGATAAATTTCAAAGTTTAAACCGTCATGACGTCACCATCAACAGTGTTTTAATATACTTACCGTTTACTTTTAAATTATCACTGCTTAATCTATGAAATAAAACATAAGAAATTCGTTTAATGCATTTATTGTTTATAATGGTAAAGTTGACATAATATAAATATACAGTAGTTTACAATTATTCATAGCACAAACTGCGCTAATATTATTTTTTGTATGAAACTTGGTGTAAACTTCTCCATGAGGGGTGGCGGTGGGCACCAGGATTCAATCCCTTCCAAATTGCACACGTAATATTTAAATGTGAAAAAATTCGTGTGGCGTCTTCTACGGGTAAGTAGGAGAACTAATGTTGCGGTATCTACTTCTGATAAGTATGGTTCTATGATCAACGTAATCTACTAACTGAGTGACGTAATATGATATATCGTATAATTGAATAAATTCTTAGAAATTTTAATTGCAAATATTTGAACCCACGTGTACAATTTGTTCGCGGTAACTCAGATAGATGGCTACATGAATGTTAAAATACTACGTCGTTTTCTACCGATTGCTATTTTGTTAATTCAGATGCAGGTGGGCACCAGGATTCAATCCCTTCCAAATTGCACACGTAATATTTAAATGTGAAAAAATTCGTGTGGCGTCTTCTACGGGTAAGTAGGAGAACTAATGTTGCGGTATCTACTTCTGATAAGTATGGTTCTATGATCAACGTAATCTACTAACTGAGTGACGTAATATGATATATCGTATAATTGAATAAATTCTTAGAAATTTTAATTGCAAATATTTGAACCCACGTGTACAATTTGTTCGCGGTAACTCAGATAGATGGCTACATGAATGTTAAAATACTACGTCGTTTTCTACCGATTGCTATTTTGTTAATTCAGATGCAATATTAGCGCTTGCATGAAAAATATAACCTCATAAATACAAAATAAAACAAAAAACTTGTGAAAACATGGTGTCATTGGACCATAAAAATTAAATAAACGATTCCGGTCGCCATTTTTATTACAATTAATTCTCTCAATTAATCGACACATAATCGAAAACCTCCTCCTCTTTTTGCAACAGTGACTATAGGACTTGCATAGTCGCTATGATGAACAGGTTTAATAATTTTGCTCTTTACCATCTCTTCCAATTCCTCTTCTACCGGAATACAGGAATACTTCCTATATTCCTATAGGAATACTATGTTTGTCAGAAATTCCTTTATTTTCTCACTTCGGTTAGTGCTGAAGACAGCTGGAAATTCCTTCTTCAATTTCCCCAAGACATTCTCTTCATACGCCTGGACTTGTGGACAGGATTGGGAGCTGTTTTTGAAACGGTTGCGACAGTTTGGGAAAAGTTGGTCGGCCCAGTTCCTACCTAATAACGGCAAAGTAAAACTATTAGACTTGACAATAATTGAAGGTAGTTTCCCAACATTTTTCTTTACCATCTCTTCCAATTCCTCTTCTACCTTGCTTCTCATTGAATAAGGAACATCGTACGGCTTGTGAAATACAGGAATACTTCCTTCTCTGAGGACTATGTTTGTCAGAAATTCCTTTATTTTCTCACTTCGGTTAGTTGCGAAGACAGCTGGAAATTCCGTCTTCAATTTCTCCAAGACATTCTGTTCATACGCCTGGACTTGTGGACAGGATTAGGAGCTGTTTTTGAAACGGTTGCGCCAGTTTGGGAAAAGTTGGTCGGCCCAGTTCCTACCTAATAACGGCAAAGTAAAACTATTAGACTTGACAATAATTGAAGGTAGTTTCCCAACATTTTTCTTTTGTATTCCACACTGATACCCATGACTGACCCACTATCGCTAATTTTTCTCCCGAAACAGATTTTATTGATAAATTGCAATTTTCTATATCTACTTTACTAAATCTATCTTTCAAACTTGTGACTGATATAATGGATACACTGGCTCCTGTGCCCACCTCCATATCGACTTCCTTTCCTTCGATTAAGACTGACACTACAGCTTGACGTGAAGATCCTCCTCGGTTGACATTGATACGTACTCACTGGACATAATGTAGCTGTAGACCATCTTCTTCATCATCTTCTTCACACACTTATTCGTGCTCCTTTGACTCTTCCTCCACCGACTTGATTTTTCCTTGCCTGCACATCTTGGATGTATGAGCTCTCTTTTTGCAAGTAAAACATTCCCAATTGACAACTGGACAGCTTTTTACGTTATGTTTCCTACCTCAACAATAACATGGTTTGTAACTTGGTTTGAAGTCTTTCGGATCTCTTCTGGGGTTTGACTCTTTTGTTTTGATTTAGTTCACATCGATGAGGTGCAACATTCGAGCTTGTTTCTCCCCCTGCTCCATAGATGTCGCTATACTGCAAGCGTTTGCAAATGTCAGCTTGGTCTCACTAAGCCACTTCCGCTGTATGGCTTCATTTTTTAATCCACACGCCAATTTGTCACGTAAGGCTTCGTCCAAAAATATTTTAAAATCGCAACTCGTTGCATAGTTTCGAATTTCGACTATAAATTCTGAAATTGTCTGGTCTAGCTGTTATTGAGCTTTGTAGAACGCAAACCTTTCCGCTATCACTGACTTTTCTGGGAGCGTAGTGCTTCTTTAATGTCGCCGTTATTTTGTCGTAACTTACTTGAGACTAATACTTGGGCGCTAACAGACTCTTAACGTATTGTACGCCTCTGAACCTATTAGCGTTATAAACAGTGCCACACACTTTTTATCACTCTTCTCAATGTCGTTATACATGAATAGCATTTCCATCCTTTCCATGGAATTTTTGAAATCTCTTTTCCTGGCCGAAAATACTCAATACTGCCGGTCAACACCATTTTTTGTTTCTTGTTGGAACTCGTGTCCGCCGACTTCGACCTTGATTTCTGACTGAAATACATGTGACTTCTTCTTTTCTTCAACTTTTTTATCCTCGTCGCCAATTTATGTTGTGTACAAAGTGTTGTACGCTACATAATATATACACCAACACACTTTTAGACCGTTTATTGTAATAATACATACCTTATACATACGATACACATTTATATGGTTACATGACCGTGGCATCATCGGGCGCTGTAGTATTACCAACCTTAATATAAAATACACAACAAATTCCTGTTGTATTTAATTTAATTTTACTAGTGTTGCAGTATAGTTGGTTTTGCCGCCCCTAAATTTTGCCGCCGTAGTCAGTTGCTTACCTTGCCTGAGTACTTACCGTGTAAGAAGGGGGGAAAATAAATTTTCTATTCAAATAAATGTATTTAATTAAATATAATTTATAATGCTTTATTACAAAAATATTAATAAACAACAAGAACCAAAAAAAAGGAACACAAATGTTAAAGTATAAAAATGTTTTTAAGGGGTAATGCCACTCTAGATTTTTTGAAAAATCAAAAAATTTATTTTGCTTAAATGATGTCTTGAGATCTTAGAAATAAGGTACAATACGTTTCATATTGAAAAAAAAATGTTTAAATGCTTATTTGATGAACATACGGCCAAACGTCTAGCCGAGCGTACATGCAAAAAGTTTAGCGTGAAAGGTTACGGCCTAGAGACCTATACGCTGTTATCTTATTTGGAGGAATTACATGCGTGGTGTGAAATATAAAATATTATAAAACATAAAGATTTTGTGGAAATATCCTCGGTACGTTCGTTGAACTGGCACTAGCCGCACAATGTTACAGCTGTCTGATGTAACGTGTGTTGTTCTTGATTAGGTAAAAAAATAGCAGAAATAATTAGTGACATTCTTGGAGTATATCGTGATCGAAAGAAGTCGAAAGGAAGCAGCATATTTTCAAATAGAACTAATATGACAAGCATTGAATCGTTTGGAACTAGAGTCGCCTCTGCCTGATAACGTATCCACAGTCCACACCGGTAAAAAAGTAATGTCGGTTGAAGATTATTACAACGTTGAAGTGGATGACGTTTAATTATCATCTTTTGAACTTTGTTGTTGTGTTTTCTGATATTTCACAAGTTGTAGTGTGTAAAACGTGCAAATCAAATGCGAAATTGGCCGAAAGTGGCAACCGTGACTTAGGATTTCAAATCATGGTTTCTTGTGAGAATTTTGAATAAACTTTCATTCCGAGTTGCCGATTTGTTCAAAAAGGATTTGAAATGAATAGCGGAATTATCCTTGTGATGCGCATAAGAATAGGTGTAGATGTAATTGAAAAGTTTTGCGCATTCAAGGACCTTCCTCGTCAGATTTTTCACTCATTTTACGATAAAGTTGTTCGCACCATTTTTGTGGAAACAGAAGCATTGTCAACAAAGTATGCTGAAAGCAGCAGATGAAGGGAGGGCTAAAAGTCAATTGAAAATAGTAAAAAAAAGAATGGCGTAACTGTCTCGGAAGATGGAACATAGAGAAAACATATTTTTCTTCTCTGTATGATTGGTGGCGCTTATCAGCTGGAGAAATGTTGTTGACATTCTCATAAAATCTAAATACTTACTGCAAAGCTCGCAAATTTTGGAATAAGAAAAGGAAATAAGAAATGGAATGCATAGATCACGTGAAAAAACTAATGGCACTCGTCCCCGCCATTTGACGAAAATTAGTTAGGACCTCGAAGAAAACGGGAAGTTAAACCAGAAGCCTATAAATGAGCTTTCGATTTATGATGGACTAGCCATTCGTCATAATCATGATTCAATTGATAAAATGAAGAAAATACGTATGGGCGACACTGTATCATAAATTCTGCCCGATGAAATACCACCTGGTGATTTCATTTTCATTTTCACTTTCAAGTGGCAAAGTAATTGTGGATATTGCAGCAAGTATAGCTAGATGTGTTGTCAATGATGCATTATTCAGCCTTATGAAGTGTATGGAGGTATTATGGATGTGCATCTAGCCAAACTGCAATAATATCTGCGCGAAGGCTAACGCACGGCGCATCATGTTTTCAGAGTCATCCCTGACTGATGCTGCAAAACAGGCCCGTCTGTCGTCAAAATGAAACAGAAAGAAACAAGAGGAGGAAAATGTTAATTTGAAAAGATAATTATATGGTCCAGGCTTCGCCGACTATAGTAAAATATAATAATTCTATACCTCAAAGTTACACAATATTTTAAATGGTGTTTTCTCAAAACCGCATTTTTCAAACTGGCCGGAAAGATAACTTCAACTGATCTTCGTCAATTCACTTGAAATTTTATATGCAGCTTCAGAACAATATTATCTAGAGAAGTACGTACTGATTTTACGATAAGTTCGAAACTTTTTTTGTTATAAACAATTTTTAACCTAATTTTGTACCTAAAAGTGATATTTTGTGTTCAAACGTCCGCCATTTTGTTTTAAAGCGGAATTTTCTAATTTCCGTACGTACTTCCCGAGATAATCTTATATAGAATCAATTCTTTTTTTATTTTTATGGCTAAGTGAAAAACTGCGTGCAAAATCTTTCCGACCGTGCAACCCTGTCCGCTGGAAGAGGTTTCCTTTGATGTCCTCTAACGCTGCTATATTTTATTTATTTTTGTTTTTTTTTATTGTGAATATTCCTCAAAATATGAACAATAAGGGGCTTTAAAGAGATTTTGTAATTCATTTACTATATTGTAAAAAATATACCTACAAAATCGGCTATTTTTTGTCGCGCTAGAGTGGCATTACCCCTTAAACAAAAAAACGTATTTCAATAAATAACAATAACAAATAATATTATATACATATCGCAATATTATATGCATTATAAAAATTTATAAATAAAAAATAATAGGACTGATAAAAAAATAACTCTTAAATATAAACAAATATAAAATAAAATGTCTACACAAATATGTTATACCATATGTTAATATCACAAAATGTATTATAAATATATTTTAGTGACCAACGGCATAATATATAACTATAATTAAAACAAAAAAAGGAACAAATATAAAAAAACGTTCATGTATTTGTGATTGGACACAAAGTATAAAAATTTTTCTATATTATATTATTTCAGTATATAACAATAAATAATATTATATACATATCAGAATATTAAATGTATTATCTATAGTCGAAATCACAAGTGCTGCAAATTACTCATCGCTTATAAGTGTATCAACCAAGATTTTGACGCATCGCGCAGCTTGATTGTTCGGTGTTCGCTGGTTGTTCGGTGCGTAGGCAACCGAACATAGATCACTGTAAATACGTTGCCTACCGAGGCGGATATTATAGGCGGATATAATATTACTAATTAAATAACCTTTAGGGCAACCACAAATGTGCTTTAAAAATCAGAGAATATGCTAAAAATGCGATCTAAAACCAGGAAACCTTTTAACAGAACAAAATAAAACTTCATATTAACAATTTAGAACAGAATTTAAATTTTCAAATAAAATTAATTTAAAAAAGAATTTGTAGATATTTTATTCTAAACATTTTCTGTTTGTTTAGCATATTTTCCTAATTTTAGCGAATATTTTTTATTTTAAAGAGCATAGTAGTAAAAAAACGGTTTTGGCAATCTTTAATGATTTAGACATTTTGAAAAGCAACCACAAACTTACAATATATTATTATAAAAATAAATTTATTAGAAAAAAATACAACACAACATTATTATAAAAACTATACATAACGAAAACTGAGAAATACTAATTATACATAACATAAAAATAAATATATAATTAAAAAAAAAAAAATATCATCTGCAATGATTCTTCCTAGTCATCATTGCTGTCCTGTTGAAAACAGAAAAATACAAATGGAGTAGGTATCCGTCACTGTTGCCAGCATGCAAGACTATGTACCTACAAATAATTTATATTAAAATTTGAGTTTACAATCTACGTTTTAAATAAAATCTACATTTTCCCTACTCCCAAGGGTTTTTTCTAATTGATTTCGTATCGTTATCAAATGCATCATCATTCTTCGAGCAGAACCTCGTGCAAAAATCCACGTCTCATCTAAAAATACAGGATTAAATACCTCATTTGCTTTGTTCGATGTATACTCCCTTAAAAATTTAGCTCTTAATGAGGCTATAGCCTGTTCCAACAACCCTCGTCGCTCATCATCCATAGTGTATGAAAATCCTATGGATTGTACGCATCGGCGAAGGCTTGCCACGGAAGAATCAAACACCTCATCATCCCGGAGCTCTCGTGTGCGACTTTTAAGTGTAACAGGCAATACTACAAAAATATTTGTAGAATCTTACTTTTGATATTTTTAATACCCGCAACTGTGTTAACACCACCAACGGTGCACAAAATATGTACGGGGGTAGGATACATGGCAGTCCGCACTATTTATTTCATACATACATTTATTATGTCTACTATAAATCTTTCGACGTACAGCTGCCTTTACAAAATCATCGACATCTGTGGACTTTACTTTTGCTCGATGACGGCTCTTCCGCGGTGATGATATTGAAGTACCTGCTGCTTGTGCTGTTCTAAATCGTGCTTGTGTACGGTACGCAGTTGCAACAGTAACCCCGCAAGCATCAGCAGTTCTCTTAAATAAAAATATAAGATTAGTCTCTTGAGCAATTACATAAAATCAAAAAGCTTCATAAATTCATACCTCGACACGAATGGTGTCTCCTACATTCTCAGTAGTACGACGAAAATAGTTTAAATCGTTCATCACCATCACCATAGATTTCTTATTAAGCGGCTTACCTTTCAACGAAAACATTTTTGCTAAAATATGGTCACGTTCAATATTTACGTTCAGTATTAGAGGTTAGAAATGTGAAATGTCATTCTAAGAACAGACGTACTTTTTCGCTGGGCGCATTTAATTTGTACAGCAGATGTATGAAACTCATTCTATTGCGTTCTAACACACGGCAATGTATAGAAATGAAGTGTAGCGTATGCGGAAAATAACAGCAGAAATCGATGAGTAATTTGCAGCACTGGGTGAATTCGACTATAGCAATAAAAATATTAATCTTGCCTTGACTTTGCAGAAAATATTGTTTGTGATGTCTATCATCACATAACTAGTACTGAGTAAATCGTGCGAATGTGGATATATTATCATCATCTTCTTCATCCTTTCGCTTTTTTATGTTGCTGGCTGTTTTAATATTTCAAGGTCAACACCAACACATCTTTGGTTTCCTTTCCTCTTTGATACTACCGGTGCATCAACATTTTCTTTTTCCACTTTTCTCTTCTGTATCAGTTTCTATATAATCGTGGTTAATTAAGACTGAATTGTCATCTCCCATGAGAGAGTATTCTTTGGTTTCAATTACTTCACTAGCTGTGATGATGTCGTAACTTCTGCAAAATTATAATATATGTATATTTGGGTATGACGATCCGAAAATAAAATGATTAACTCTTTGTTAATTGCAATATTTCGACCCTTTATTGTGCCTTCATCTGGCAATAAACGAAGTTACTTGAGATAGCAAAATGTGGTTCAGCAAGACCATTTTACGGTACGGTGTACACATTTTAAAACTTAAAACAAGGATAAGATTTTACGGACATCCATCACAGCACAACGTTTACATTGATCGAAGGAAACCGACTACGGTTTCCTTCGATCAATGTGAACGTTCTGGGTAATGGAGAAGACGTAGAACAGGGGTTTAATATCGCAATGTTATTCTTGACAGCAAGCTTGGGGCCATCAGAGATAACTGACGCTAATAAACAAAACATATCTGGGAAAAACTACCTTGCCAACAAAGGCCAGCAGAGGTAAGGAGTTCGACGTATTATCAACAGCGTGCAAGGGGCCATTATCAATACGTTGAGTTCTCTCGCCAGCATACAAGGGCCAGCATAGAGGACTCGGAGCTATTTCGCCAGCATGCAAGGGGCCAGCAGAAATGAGTGATCATACACAGAAATAATCGGGCTTGTATACCGTCAAAATCACCCACACCAGTCACGGAACTGGTTTGAATACGTGGCCGCTACAACGGGTTCAAAAAGTATAATACGAGATTCGCTTAAAATAAACCACTCTCGGAACCAGTTTACGTATCAGTCGGTCAGACGAGTTCAATAATATAAAAAGCAGGATTCTCCAAAATAAATGCACATAAGTAATAGTTATACAATCAACAAAAACTTATTACTAATAAAATAAAATTTGCAGTTCTTTATGACGGACGGTATTTCGTCCGTATAATTTATACGTTATAATTAAACTTCTGCAAGGTGGACTTAATGGCACAGACAATGTCTCCTGATGTGCAGCCAATTAAAAGTGCCAGGCCGAGAAAAGAGTTAACAATTTTGTTTAGTGCTTTTTTTGTTCTTTTTAAATAAATGTTTTAGTTTTTGCATGCAGTCTTACATATATTTGTCAGATGATCAACTGGATGAATTGACGAATGTTGTGCTATGTACAAGGCCAGTCGAGCTTCTGTCAACCTTCCAGCTTTATCTTCATCACGTGCAAAATTCAATTTTGGTTGACGTGAAGATCCCACGAATAAGTTGGCATTTTGTCTGTGCTTTTTTCCTTTGCCGTGTTTTTTTAATATCACCATAACGACTAGTCAGCAATTTGTGACAGAACATTTTGCTTGAGTGCCTGCTGTAGACTCTACAGCAATAAGCCAATTTTTAAATTGAGGTTCTTTTAGCCAGATTGGGCGAAATTTTTGTGCGTATTGCGGTTTTCCCATCTAAAAAGAGAAACAATGGTTTAATATGTTGAGAATCACTGTACTATGGCAGCCAAGATTTCAGAGACAGTATTCAAGTGTTCTCGTTGTTAGGGATTTATGACAGTATGGTATTATGACAAGATTGTAATTAAAAAAATAGTAGTAATAAAAACTATCACAACAGATTGTTGTTTCACTATACACCACATAAAATAACAGGTTATGGGCCCAGCAAAACTCTAGATCAGGTGGTGTATAGTGTTAAAGAAAAACCAATACGTTAAACGAAAAGGAAAATTGGTGCAATTTTTGCAAGGGACAAAGTGCAGTCACAATGGCAAATATGTACGCAAGTGTGCCGATTTTAACTGCAAGCAACTTCAACAATTGGCGATTCCGTATTCAAGCGATTCTCAGAAGAGAACAGTGTGAGGTGATAGATCAAGATCCCCCAAAGGAGGAAGAAACTGCAGCAAATAAGAAAGATTTTATGATTCAAGATGCCAAGGCTCAGTCAATAATAATACAGGGAGTTTCAGATAAACATCTAGATATTATCAAGGATAGCAAAACTGCTAAAGAGCAGATGAAAGCGTTAAAGGACATTTTTGTACGCACAAGTTCTTTTACCAAGTTAACACTGTGGAGAAAGTTATTCAGCCTAAAGTGAAGAACAAATGAGAAACTAGAAGACCATTTCCTGAAATTTGATACTATAATAAGAGATCTTCAAGATTTAGGCTCTACTATTGACGAAACCGATCGAGTGTGTCATTTGTTACTGTCACTTCCATCAAAATATGAAGCAGTCATCACAGCTCTGGAAACAGTTACAAATGTGAAGATGGATTTTGTAAAAGCACGTCTTCTCGATGAAGAATTGAAGCAAAATTCAAAAAGTGAGGGAGATCAAGCTAGTGGTAGCGATTTTAGCTTAAAAGTATCGACGGGTTGTTATATATGTGGCGATAAAACTCACTTTAAAGCTCGATGTCCCAAGAGATCATTCCGAGGGAGATATAATAATTTTAGAGGTGGACGTGGTAGAGGACGGTTTATTACGCAAAGTCAAAATAAAGAACATGCGAATTCTGCAGGAGAGGAAATTGTGTTAATTGCAGCAAACTTGAGCAACCATGAAGAATTTACGAGTTACAACGTTTTTATCTTAGATTCCGGAGCAAGTAATCACTTCGTAAAGGAGGAGTTAGAGAGCTATATGAGAAATGTCACCTACCTTGAGCATGGGATATCAGTACATATGGCAAACGGACAAATATTGAAAGCTTTTAAAAAGGGAAAGATTCAAGGGACATGTCAAGGCAGAAAATTAACTATTGAAGCTCTAATAGTACCAGGTATAAGACACAATTTGCTTTCAGCAGCTAAATTGACTTCGAGAGGACACAGAATAATTGTGGAAAAGGAACACATGTTAATCTGTGGTAAGTCCTTCATGTTGACATGCAAAAACATAAATGGATTGTATACACTAAAATTAAATGATTTTACGAATGAATCTTGCAATATAGCCATTAAAAATAATAACTTATGGCATAGAAGGTTGGGTCATATCGGAAAAGATGCTTTGAAACAACTTGGGTTGCCATCTTGTGATTCCGACAGGTCAATGTAGTATGTGTATAGAGGCTAAAGCCACGAGGTTACCATTCTATAAAAATGAAAAACGATCACAAGCAAAAGGAGAGCTTATTCATACCGACATCTGTGGGCCAATTACACCAGTAACAAACAATGGAGAAAGATATTTCCAGGTAATCTTGGATGACTTCTCTCATTTTCTGATGATAAAATTACTTAAATACAAAAGCGAAGCAGAAGAAAATTTGAGGGAGTACATAAATGAAGTGGATAGGCAAGCTGGAATTAAAGTAAAAAGAATTAGACTGGACAACGGTGGTGAGTTCACTTCTAATAATTTTAAACATTTTTGTAAGGTGAATGGAATTAAGCTAGAGTATACCATGAGCTATAGTCCACAAATGAATGGAAAATCAGAACGCATGAACAGAACATTACTAAATATGCTACGTGTAAAACTTGTAGACTCTGGTATTCCAAAATTTATGTGGGGTGAAGCCTTAAAAGCATCTGTATATAAACTAAATCGAAGTCCCACATCTGTTTTGGAAAGAGGAGAAACTCCTGCAATGATTTGGCATGGAAGAAACGATATTTCAAAGGTGAGAATATTTGGCTGTAGAGGATGGGTTACAAATACATTAAAAGAAAATAAACTCAGGAGGTGGATATAGAATGTGGATGCAAAATGAAGAGAAAATAGTAAAATCTAGAGATGTTCATTTTGAAGAGGAGATAATGGAATGTAGGGATACAGAAAGAAACAAAAATAAAAGGGACTGCAATGATGAAGAAGGAGTTAAACAATATTTGGTAATACCTACAGATACAGATCAACCGAGTCAAAGTACATCTGATGAAAGAGATGAAGAAGTAGGAGAAGAAATAAATGAAAATGATTCAACAGGAGATGGTGAAAGGGAAGTTGTTTCAAGTTTTGGAAGAACAATCAAGAAACCAAGAATTCTACAGGATTATGAACTTTATTCAGCTTACTGTTTGTTAAGCTCATGGTCAGATGAACCATGGACTTATAAAGAAGCATGTAAATATCCAGAATGGAGAGAAGCCATTAAAAGTGAACTAGATTCACATGAAACATTGCAAACTTGGACTACTGTAGAATCACCAAAAGAACAGAGAGCAATTGAAACCAAGTGGATCTTTAGAATAAAGGAGGATGGAAAGAAAAAAGCTAGGTTAGTGGCACGAGGCTTTCAAGAAAAGTACGAAAAAGAAAATGAGTTTAATTATGCTCCTGTATGTAGAATGTCAACTGTAAGAATATTATTGTCCGTGGCTGTGCAGAATAGCTGGAATTTAAGACAAATAGATGTACCAACAGCATTTCTGAACGGCAATGTACAGGGTGATGTTTTTATATATACCCCAGAAGGTTTAAACTGCAAGGAGAAAATACTCAAGTTAAATCGTGCTTTGTATGGTCTACGAAGAGCACTAAAAGTCTGGAATGATAGATTCAGTGAGATTATGACAAATTTTGGATTTCGTCGGTCAAAATATGATTACTGTTTATATTGTAAAAACGATGTGTATCTTGTACTTTTTGTGGACGATGCAATCATTACTGGAAAAGATCAAGAAATTGAAAAGTTACTCAAATATTTGTATGCCGAGTTCAAAGTAAAAATTCTTGGAAACGTGTCATCATTTTTAGGTATGCAAATAACAAAGAAAGATGAAGAACTAAAAATAACACAACCAAGAATAATAGATAAATTATTAAAGGAGTTTAAAATGGAAGAATGCAAAGGAATATCAACACCCATGGAAGTGAATTTTAAAATTGAACATAATATGAATGAAAATATTAAGTGTATGCTTGATTATTACCTTTACATGCTACTACTAAGTCCAAACTGACGTATGTAATCTCGATTCTCGTGAACTGCAGAATTACGCGCAGACGGAACTTTTAGACAAATGGGGTTTTCCCCAATGTTAATATACAAAGGTCCGCGCCATCTATTGGATACTGTTAGTACCTCTTTATAAACTATATAGACAGACCGCTAAAATAGGCGTACTATCTTTCATACAAGGTATTATTCCTAATCTGCCAAGACTAATGTCTCTTTACACATATAAATAAATAAATAAAATAAATAAAGTAACTTTATTGTATGTAAAATACAAAGGGTAAGTACAACACCGAAGTGATATAAAGTACTACCAAACGAAATGACAAGGAATCAGTATAAAAAATAAATTCGAAGAAAATTAAAAAACATCGAAATAAAATTTCAAAAAAAATATCTCAAAAAATATCTTCGCACACAATCATGCCCGATAAAAGCGCCTTCTTCAAAGGTTCGATGGTGGATTCTCGGCTGCGGAAGCCGATGGTGCTAAGGGTATTGTTGACAACAAAGGCAGCGAGATAGGAGAAAGACCTCCTGAAGAACGCTGCCCTGTGTTCTGGAACCGTCGCTGTCGTGGCAACCCGACGAAGCTCTCGAGCATGTGCTTCAATCCGCAGCTGTATTTTCTCGGCCAGATAGGGCGGTTGATGCTCGACAGCAGCCAAGCGCACCACGCCGACATAGTGGAGGAAGCGACGCTCACCCATTCGCAGACAGCGATGCTCTCGTAATACCCCGGTCATATGCTGGCGTCGGGGGCACCCAACAGCAAACGCCAAACAGCTGTACTGGATACTCTGCAGTCGTCGCTTACTGGCCTGTGTAAGAAAGGGCCCATAAACAACATCTGCGTAGTCCAGGCTAGACAACACCAAGGAATCTGTAATCATAAGTTTCACTTTAGTTGATAGAATAGCCTTGAATTGGTAGAGCAGCTTTAACTTCGCGTAAGCACCCCGACACAACCGATCAACGTGTCCATTAAAAGAGAGATTACTGTCCAACATCACAACGAGATTCCGAGCTTCTTCGACGATTAGAAGGCTGACACCGTTTAACGCGATTTTGAAGTTTGATTGACCGACAGTTTCTCGACCCGCACGACTCCCGATGAAGAGTACTTGACACTTTACCGGATTTAGTATTAAGGAGTTACTCGTTGCCCAGGAATAAACCCTAGCAAGATCGTCATTGATAGTATGTATGCATAAATCGACATTGTCAGCAGTTATCGGCGCGTAAATTTGAATGTCATCCGCGTACAAGTGGTAGTTGCATTTCTCGATCACATCCGGTAGATCCGCCGTCAACAGGTTAAACAAAAGCGGCCCAAGCACAGACCCCTGAGGCACACCCGATTCAACCCTCCACGGCTCGGAGATATTAAAGTTAACAATTTTAGTCTTAATTGTTCTCCCGTTTAGATAATCGCCAAACCAATGCAAAACCGGTCTATCCACGCCATAGTGTTTTAATTTTGCAAGCACGCACTCGAAGCCAACACTGTCGAAAGCCTTGGACATATCCAGAAGAACCAAGGCAGTAGTTAAAGACCCCCGATGGTCTGATACAATATCATCAAGGACACGCAACAAAGCGGTCCTCGTACCATACGATTTACGAAAGCCGGATTGATGCTTAGGTAGTATGTTGTGTTCCTGCAAGAACTCGGACAACTGCACATGAAGCAAGGATTCTGCAATGTTCGAGGCAGCACACAGAAGACTAATTGGACGGAAATCACCAAGAGCCGACGGGGAAGCCTTCTTTGGGATAGGCTTGACGTAGGCAGATTTCCACAGGGACGGAAAAACGCCAACCTCAAATGAGTAGTTGGTGATGTGCGTCAAGGGCGCAGCACAGAATGAGCTGGAAAGCTGTAACATCATTGCTGAGATTCCATCAACACCATAACACGCTGACCTGGCCCTTGATATTAGATTCTCGACACTGGAAACTTCCACAGGTCGATAGGCAAAATACCCACCGCTTGTGTGCCGCGATTTTTCAAACGCGCCAATATATTCCCGATCAAGATGCACTCTCGGAACACTGTTAATAAAATGAGCACTAAAATCGTCGGCGTTGCGCAATTCCATCGGAAAGGCACATGCATCACCCCTCTGCACCACACCCCAACTTCTTAGGTGCCGCCAAAGACGCCGCTGGTCGCTTGTGTCCCGAACCCGAGAAGTAAAGAAAGCCCTCTTCTCAGACACTACTGCGTTGTTGTATAGTTTCCGTAGGTCACAGAAATATGTTCTATGAGCCGGTGACCTGCTGCACTTGTATTTCCGCCATGCATCATTCTTGAGGTTCCCCATCTGACGCAGTGTATCAGTGAACCAAGGCTCGCTTGGTTTACGATGCGGTCGGACCATCCTGAGAGGTGCATGAACATCAAACAGTTCGGTTAAAACCGTATTAGAAAGTCCAACTTATCGTTTATGTCCGTCAAAGCGTACATGCTGCACCAAGGAATTGCTGCAGCATCCCGCAAAAACACGTCCCGAGAAAAGTTTCTGTAACTCCGCGCTAAGAAAGGTGCACCCGGAAGAACTGGCACCGCATAGGGTATGCGACAAGAGATCACGTGGTGATCGGAAAAGTCACATGGTATCACTTCACTCTCTACGTTTTTAATACCATTGTTAATAAGGATTAAATCGATTAGAGTTTCAGAGTCCGCGGTTACACGCGTAGGATCAGTAACCAATTGGATGAGCGAGTAAGCATTCATTATTGTACACAGTGCATTCTTTAGACCAGAGGGACACAGCATATTAATGTTAAAATCGCCCAGGATGACAATGTTTTGCAATTCCATGTGAATTAAATTTAGAGCGTCGCCAAGCGAGCTAAGTGACGTAACACCACCCGAAGGCGGTCGGTAAACAACACCAACAGCCATACATGCTTTCTTGGTATAAATTTTTACCCATAATTGTTCTATCTGAGAATCAGGCTCCTCCGGAATCTCAATGACCGAATATTTGATTGGAGTTCTGATGTACATGGCAACGCCTCCACCCCTGGCTTCTCTATCCATCCGTAGAATATTAAACCCGGGAATGGTTATTATCTCATTTGTAATAGTGTCGCTTAGTCAAGTTTCGCTAATTGCAAATATATCACAATTAGTCCGTATTACAAATTCCTTGACCTCATTAAGTTTGTTGACAAGCGATCTAACGTTCAGGTGTACAAACAAAACATTTGAAATAGTACGTCGTGCACTGTCAGCAGATTCCCCTTGTGACTGCCCGCTTATTGAGCAGTCTGGCTCACTTGTAAAAAATGCTTACCATAATCAATTTTTTGCCGTTCCACTTTTGCCTTCTTCATGAAAATTGGGCAATCGGACGACCAAGCCGCATGGCAAATATCGGAAATCTCTTGGCCCAACGTATCTTTGGCATACTTACAATTTCCACAGCTTCTTGATTTAGCCTTGCAAACCGCAACCTTATGTTTCTCTGCACACAAAGGACAGACAAGATCTCTTTTGCAGTTATCGGCTGGCTATATGGTTGTAACTAGGGCTGTTCGAGTTATCGTAAAATTCGAGCCTCGAATTACGAGCCGAGAAAAGCTCGTTTCTTTCCGAACCGAACCGAGCGCTCGATTTATCGAGTTAGCTCGGATTAATTCAGGCCAAATCCGAGTCTCGATATCAAAAGCGAGCGCTCGCTTGTAATCGAGATTTGTTTATATTCAAGCGCTCGATAGCAACCGAGTCTCACTTAACAATACAAACAGTTCTAGAGTTAAGTTACCTGTTATGACATTACCATGGTTACCTATTATGACAACATATTATTATATTGTTTGCCTAAAGTCGCAATTTGACTGCAATCTGAGGTTTTGACTAATCTACTTTGACGATCTGAATTAAAGTAAATATTGATAGTATTTTATTGCGATGGAAATACAAGATACTATTCCTGAGAATTCCAACTCTCCCAGACATCAAAGATCTCGTAAAAACCGAAGTTGGACATGGCATTGGTTCAAGAAAATAAATATCGACGAGAGTGAATGCATGTTATGCAAAAAAAAGTTTAGAACAAAATCGGCATCTACAACGGCTCTAATTAGGCATTTAAGAGACAAACACCCGGACATAGTGAATTCAAACATTACTCAAAGGTGTAAGAATACCTCCACCTCAACAGCCACCAAAATGTTAGACAAAAATTCACCAAGGGCTCAAGAACTGACGAAAGCTATTGCGTCAATGATTGTTATGGACTGTCAGCCCTTTTCCCTAGTTAGCGATCGTGGGTTTCAAAATTTGTTAAAAGTAGCAGAGCCTGAATACAATATACCATCCCGAACTATATTTTCCACAGAAATAATTCCCGAAATGTATGAGAATGAAAAGAAAAGAATTAAGAACACAATTATGGAACATATTGAACATGTAGGTATAATATATGTTTTAAATGTTTCAAGCAATTAATTTTTTTTCATTTCTAACTAACACACAGAATAGTATAAGGTATACCAAATCGTTATGTATAACATGTTTTCGTAATGTTATTAGTGCAAGGTGAGAACTGTAGGATTTACTACAGACGGATGGACGTCAAGAGCTATTGATGGGTATATATCGTTGTCTGCTCACTACATAACGAATGATTTCTGCATGAAATCTTTCACACTAAATGTCCACCCATTTAATGAAAGCCACTCGAGCGTAAATTTAAAGCAATTGCTGTATGCTTCGTTGGAAGAATGGGGACTACTAAGAGATGATGTAACATCGTATTTTATAACCGACAATGCCGCTAACATGGTTAAAACAATCAGTCTTTGTAACGAGTGGACTCGAATACCCTGTTTCGCTCACACTTTACAGGTAACTTACAGATGATATAATATGACTGTTTAAAAAAAAGTTTTGCAAGCTATGCTTATCTTTCTAAAGATATTCAGATAATGATATTGCTTCCAGCTGGTTATAAGGGACGCGGTGAGCAAGTGCGAACTTTTTACAACTCTCCAAAAAAAGTGTAAAAGTATTGTTAACTACTTTCATCGAAGTACAACAGCACACCATCAACTGTTAAACGAGCAACGAAATATGTTTCCTGGCAACTCACCCTTACATCTCATTGGTGATGTTGAAACGCGTTGGAATTCCCAATACGATATGCTAAATAGGCTGCTAGAGGTAAAGCGACCACTAAGCTCAGTTTTGTCTGAGCCAAAAATGCCTGATAACCTCACAAGTGGGGAGTGGTCGCTGGTGGAATTTTATGTAGAAGCGCTGAAGATATTCAAAGAAGCCACGGAAATAATGAGCGCATCCAAAATACCGACATCGCCCAAATATATTCCAATTATTGTTGGATTGGAAAACGCGATGGCAAAAAAGAAATGCGCACTAGAAAATAACGCTCAAGAAACAAATCTAGCTAGTTATTTATTGGATGGATTAAGAACGAGGTTTCAGTTCGTCCATGACAATAAAGCACTAGTATTGAGCATGCTGTTGGACCCACGAGTGAAGGATCGGCTCTTGGACGATGATAGAAAATCATCAATTTTTGACATCGTTAAAGACGTGTCTAATTATTATAAGCAAGATATTCATTTCGCCAATGAAAATAATAATTCAAGCACTTCAAGTTTAGTTCCAGGTAGTCCAGGTACTGATTTATTTGATAATAGTTTTTTGATGATTAAAACTTATTCAAACTTTACCTGTCTAGTGCCCTCCTCATCGACTTCTAGTCTACGAGATTTCTTTTTTGAAATATCATCTAAAGAGTGTTCTCCAGACATTTACGCAACAAAGCTTGAAGCTGAATATAGGACATACATGGCCGAAAGAGTTTTGTCTTCCGAAGAGTGCTGCATGAGTTGGTGGAGAGCAAACGCACAACGTTTTCCCAAACTCGCATTTCTCGCCCAACAATTCTTGGGCATTCCTGCTACGCAGGTGTATAGCGAAAGACTATTTTCTGCTGCAGGAAACATTGTTTCGCCACAGAGGACGTCACTCAATAACGAACGCGTGGAGCAGATATGTTTTCTTCATGCAAATTCCAAATAACTATTGAAATAAATAATTACGCAAATTTATCAATTTGTTTCTGTTGTTTACAATTATTGTTTGAACAAAGTACCTATTAAACCTAATTACACAAGGCCAATAAAAATCGATATTAATCGTCGAATATTTATTTGCTTTTTGATATGAAAATATTTTCTACATTGGCCGATACGCATTGTTTACATAATGTACTTTATCTACGACTCACATATAATAAGTTCATTGCATACGTATCTATGACTATAGGTAAAACCACGAGAGCTGGACGTGAGTCATCGCTTAAAATCTGTAAGAACAGACGCATAAAAAAGCACGGCGTTTCTGTCTAACGCACGGGAATGGTCTGTAACGTATCAGCAAAATAACAGCTGAAATCGATGACTCACGTCCAGCTCTCGTGGTTTTACCTATATATAATCCCCATCATTATGTAGCGCCAATGATTATAATGACACTAGCGTTGTATAATAATGGCAGTTCGTTCAAATAATAACCTCATTATTTGAACGAACTGTCATCATTATACGACGCTAGTGTCAAAGTCTGTCAAAACCTACGTGGATGACAGTTATTTGACAGTTCGCCTCGCCATCAATGACAAATACATTTAAATTATTTTACATAAAATAGAATTTATGAGTCGTAGATAAAACGTCGTATTTGACTCGCACATAACGAATATAAATCGCATGCATGATTACACGCTCGCCTACGGCTCGCGTGTAAACTTCATGCTCGCGCTTTATATCCTCAATTATGTGCTCGTCAAATATGATACTATTACTGCTTGCTTCATTGTCTTTCCGTTCTTGGCCTAGTTTTAATATAATATACTGCAATTCGATCACTGGTGCTACATTTGTCATTTGGTAGCAACAGGTAATATAAAAATATGCTTCTTCAGTCCATGGTTTTGGTCATTTGAACTCGCACTATCACATTTACATAGATACAAAATTATCTTACTTTTGAACAGCTACTATATATTTTTCCAATTTGATTCAAATAATCAGTGGTTTAAGTCCTGTATTCGTTACATCAGCTCATCATCAGCTGTCACTGTCATGTTGATTATTATGTTTACTACCATGTTACCTTGGTTACATATTATGACATTACATTGGTTACTTAACCGAGCTAAAAGCGAGTCTCGGTTCGGATCGAATAATCAAACCGATTTATGCTCGGCTCGAAAAAAGCGAGCGCTCGAACAGGCCTAGTTGTAACCACAGCAGTTGTAGCATCTCAACAAATCGATAGCCTCGAACGCCAAACACGTATCCCAATAGATAGTGACTCGACCCTCTCTCATTATTTCACCGAAAGTCTTGCCGTCAACCTCTGCAATAATGGTCTTTTTAGCCTTCTTACCAACATGCAATATCTTAATTGTAGCTTCATTCCTTATGAAATCGTTTTGAGATTTTAGGTACTGAACTATCTTTTCGTTGCTTAAGTTCTCGGTAAGGCCAACCAGTTTCACCTTAGGCAGCTTCAGACTCGAGATTTTCACATCAAAGTCATCTCCCAGCTTTTCAATAGCTTCCAGTTTCAACTTCTCTGTTTGTTCACCGTTTTTGCACTGCACAACTACTCCACCTTTGGCTACAGTTCTCATTGAGGACACAGCCGAGTTTATCGGATTGAGTTGTCCTTTCAACATCCTAGCTGTATCCTCGCAACTCTTCTTAGCATCTTTCGGCTTAATTATCACCACCGGTCCATTAGTTGCATTATTGCGTATTCCCTTCAGCTTACCAGCGTAAGAATCGTCCTGTCGTTGAGTCACCTTCTGCACTTCGTCAATCATTTCCTTATTCCCTACCTTTACTGTAGACTCGATCTCCAGAATTGTTGATCGAAGACTATCAAGGGAATCCTCATGTTTTTGTACCATCTCACTTTGGCTCTGGAGCAAACGCTTCAACGCATGCACCAAATCAAAAACCTCCAGCAGAACAACTTTAGGGCTGGCCTTTTTGTTGTTCGCGCACAAGTCACAGAACCAACCAAAAGTTTTATTTTTGGTCACAAAATCACACAGTTTTTCTTCAACTGATACGCATTTTAATGCGTGAAACGTTGCGTCACACAAGGCACACTTTATACCTTCCTGCCTTTTCACTGTTTTTTTGCAGACACCACAAAAGTTTAAGTCGGTCATTGCGACGAACAATAACACACGACCGCCTAGAGCAGCCGTTCGATAACGTTACAGCCATTGAAAAAGATGATATGATAATTTTACAAAATTCATCTCAAACATCAAAGCCAAAGGCTTAAAATATTTCCACCAGAAACTCTGTTAAGTCACTAGTTACAATTTTGGTCACTAAATTGAATGCAAAATACACCAGATCTGGTGAAAAATAGACTGAAATGGCAACACTGCTGCCAACGCCGGTGGAGTGGGAGCCAGTTGTGGTGGGAGAGCTAGTCCGGTTTTGCGTTTCGCGGCACATGCAAGCAACGGCAGAACTATCGCAGATCTAATAACGCTAACAACGTTTGTTCATAACCTAGTAATCGCGATGCACCCTCCGCTAGAACAAGTTCAAATCATTAAGTGGTATTATGGTGGCAATTAGCGCAACATTGCGTGGATTTGTGGCAGGTCGATTCCGTGCAGACAAACCATTTACAATATTGTGCATCAATTTGAAAAAGGTCTTTGTCTAAATAGCTGCAGTACTTGTCATCCAAGGGAGATAAGTCCACAAGAAATTGAGGCAAAAGAACGACGGGATGTACTAATCTGCGGTGCTGTAGTACACGGCGATAGGAAATCCACTCGAGGGATTGCCGAAGATTTGGGTATTAGTAACAAAACCGTTGCTAAGGCTCTCAAGAAGGGTGAATTCCGGAGTTATAAGTACTCAAAAACTCAGGAAACCTTCGCAGACGACAGTATTCGTAGAATGGAATTTTGTGAAGCGGTAATGGAAAAGGCGAACGCAGATGAAAATTTTATAAAAAATATTATTTTTACTGATGAATCGACCTTTCCGTTACATTGCAAACATAATCCTTCCATTCTGCGATATATTGAATATTACCGTATTATTGCATAATATTGAATTAAGTTTTGATTGTAAGCGTATATACAGCACGTTTCCCCGAACGCTAGGCATAGCATTTACGGAAGAACGGCAACATCGCTTATCGGTCTCGTTTCTTTAAGTATGAGTCAGACCAGAATGCGCTGTGATTGGTATGCCGTAGCAAGATTGATCGAAAGCCACGTGACATGAGCTAGTTACGATGCGATTGTCATGCCTTCACTCTTTGTACAACATGTGAAAAGATTGACATTAACGTTGGAAGTACGTCTTCTCAGACGACTGACACTTTTGACAATACACAAAGATATATTGACCCAACTATACTTATTCGTTACCACAACGCACACAACGTCCTCCAGATACTATACATTCAACTCAATGCCCTTTTCGTGCCCGTAGGTCCTTTTTTTCGGCCGTTCTCTAGGGCCTAGGCTCGCTGAACTTCTCACCAACGGTATGACGTCACGAAGCGTTTTGGCGCGCTTTTAGTCCGGTTTAAACTTTAATGTTCAATAACATCAAGACGTACCTAAATCGTTTTAACTTGAGTAGATTCATTATAGAAACGTGACTATTGGAAATCCTGTGAGTGTTGATTTTATAATATGATGGTATGGTGTAGCAGTAGCTTTATAACCTCCAATTTACATGTGAGTAATGTTTCCATGTTTTTCAATTGTAATTGATTGTGTTTTATAACAATATTTTACAAAATTGGTTATGTTTACGTTATTGTTTGGTTATTCTCAACCATGCGGCGCCGCCAAGCGGATGTTAACGTAACGGTGATTTTCGGTGACTTTCGTCCCCTCTCCACATGCGTATGGGCATACCTCCTAATGATAATACCACGATCTACATAAGGTGTTTGTCAAGGAACAGATTAAAATAGTCCAAGTAGGTTAAGAATTCCGAATTCTTGGCTGGATGTGAATGAATGTGAATAAATGTGTTCTACCTATTGTATTTTTGTTCTGGATGTTGCTTGCAGATCAAATTGTCCCTTTGACAAATATTTGAGCTCCGACCACTTAATCTTAATTAAAGTCTTGATTTATACGAAAATTTTTGTACATTCGCAATAACACAAATACGTCGCAAATGCTTTCACGCAGTGCGCATGCTTAAATAATTACCTCCGCGATGTCGTAAAGGGCCACTGTTGTTATATTGTATCAGCATTCCAGGAATATGATTTCTGTGCTCTCATCGTATTCCCCTCATCCCCACCACAAACTATACTGCCTATACGTGCGCGCCAGCCTGTCTGGACCTCAGATAAATAAAGAGACATGGATGGGTAATTGGAAAAGCTAGGTTGTTGGTTTGCGAGTAACACACATATCGACGTGAGAAGTAAGGGAAAGGTGAGCGAATGTAATGAAAACAGACTTGTAAAGACTAATTATACCTGGCAAATACGTCTTACTGCACACAAAACAACTCCTTCCCACTTCTATATAATATAAATTGCAAATATAAACTTAAAAACTGCATAATATTGTTACTAATCGCGAAAATAACTCTTTCCGTGTAAACAAATGCGGTACGGACTCGTACGTACCGTATTGTTATACATACTCTCATCATATTCCCCACATCACCACCACAAACTATAGTGCCTATACGTCGCAAGAATACTGCGAAAATATTGATAGAGTGGGGGCACGTCTAGATCACATCGTTGCGCGATGACGGTTCCAACCGCTATATTAAACAAACAGTGTTTGTATATGGGCGTTACGCATCCCCACCTCCTTTAGCCATCCATGTCCCCCCCCCCTGACCCCCACATGTCATGAACATTGCTGAGATGTTGAAGTCACAAATGTAACGTTCTATAGTAGATCTCAAAAACATATCTGGGATGTCATGTAAACCTCCTATGTCACTTACAGTCAACCAGAAACAGCTAATCGCATATATGTTTCAGAGGGCACCTAAGCGATGTTAAGTTGGGTCATCACCTAGACATAACTTTAGACGATGATAGGATGTCCTTTAATAATTAATTAATGTCTTTTAACAATTAATTTGACTTGCCCCAAATAATAGAAAACTATTGTTATGCATGTATATCAGTTTTGCTTAGATGTAACGTCCATAGAAAAAGTATTCAAGAAAATGTAATAAAAGTCATTAATTAGTATTAAATTGTACTGAATAACATTATATTAAACAAGCGTTTTTATTATAAAAGTACAATGGATGGGTATGAATAGATAAAGATTGATAGAATACAAAATTACGTTTCAAATGGTGTAGTAATACTCTTGTTTGTATAAAGTTGTTTTAACTAGTCGGGACGCGTGACATAACAATAATAACTTTTAATCAAAAGCCTTCTCAAGATCAGGTAGCTTTTATGTCAGAGAAGGATCGTAGTAAAATAATAATTATAACTGCGGAAATCTTCAAACCAAAATAAACTTATTCTTCTATACGGGAAAATCAACATAAACAAAATAATTATATGCATGAAATATACACAGTGAAATATGTCGGTTGAACAAGACGCTAGCCAATGCCCAAGTTATGCAAACCCGTTACAAAACAAAATACATAGGTAGGTACTACCTACTTTTAAATGGTTTCATCAGCAAGTTTTTCAACGGAAAGTTGTTTTTGGCGCCATGCCAGGAGCACTGCCTAGCCAAATCATTGGAGAATATCCGTTTTAAACATAGTTTCACAGCTTCGCTAGGTGTAAATCCACCTATCCTCACAAATAGTCTTTTCTACGGTCAGAATAAAATTATTATACAGCACATTCTACTATGCATTTATAGTCCCATTGAGTTCTAAACAACATTATTTATCCTTATAGTTAATTCCTCAATTAATATAGGTTTGTACCAACACGAAGAAAGCACCGTTCAGGTATTGTTCTGTGATATGCCAGTTATGCTACGATCGACAACTCAATGTTAAAAAGTAGCACTGATCACATCTGGTCCAATACATTGTATTGTACCTAAATGGTATTTTCTTTGTATTGGAACAAACCTACATATACTTGCCCTTTCTGTGAAATGTTCTTCCGTTGCCTTTTCCATCTTAATTAATTCTTCAGTAGTTTTTAAGGGAAGTTTATTGAATATTTCTATTTCCATGAGTTTTTCGAGGTTTGTAAGATCATCAGGTTGCTCCTGGTTCTTCAACTTATATTGTATGATGTCCATGGCTTGGCTATTTTGTCTGACGTAGTTTTTAATTAGAATTAATTCTTTTAAAATATTTTGCATGGTACGTAAAACAGTCGCATAAATAAAAATGTAGCTATTTATTCCTAAATTATTTCAGTACATACCCTCAGAGCGACTGACATTGCTCTCACAATTTTCACCACTTTCCGTATTATATTGTTTATCCTCTATTATAATCGGTGCTACAGTTTCAGTATTCTTGCGAGAGGTATTGTCCACATATCTGTCATTACCATTTTCGTGAAAAAAATCTATAAATAATGAAGTCATAAGTGTATTATCAACTAACATAAATAAAAGGCACTTACATTCCAGAATTTCTAGGATTTGACAATTCAGGTATTGAGGAATGTAAGGTAGTGATTCTGATTCTGTGATTAGTAAAATAAGAAAAAAATTTACCATTACATAAGCTATATTTTAAAAATATCAGCATCATGATTATCTCAAGTTTAATATAAAAATTGAGATGCAATTTTTTTACCACTTATACATACAGTATAAACTTTTCTTACCTTCACTGCTTGTCGACATTGTCCTCTTTCTTCTGGTTCGTAATCCCCTGCCATACTCTGTATGGGTGATGGGTGATATCCTCAGAATCAGAGGCAATAATTAATCGTACTTCTTTTGCTTTGGCCTCGTCATAAGTATCTAATTAAAAGTGGGAATGTAAAATATATTATATTTATATAGATTTTGTGGAATGCTAACCGTACAGATGCAGAACTTCTATTTTAAACAGCTTCCAGGAGGGGTATACCTTCTCACTTTTTTTACTTTACTAGAATTCTTCCTGGGCCAGAAAGCGATTTTTTCTCCCTTTCTCCACCATCCACGAGGTCGGAAAAGCGCCGAAAGTTTGGCTCCGTCATCGATGTTAACAAACGACGCAACAGTGTAGGAATTCTAAAAGAAAGATAACTGCCATGTAAGTCCAATCAATTATATTCTATTCAACTTAAATAAAAATAAAAACCTCTCCTTCTTTGCTATTCTTTATTGTACTCTTTATCGAGTACAATAAAGAATAGCAAAGAAGGAGAGGTTTTTATTTTTATTTAAGTTGAATTTAAATAAACTTTGCAATATGGATATAGCCAATTATTAATTATATTCTAGTAATCGTTGATTATATAGCGCATTAAACAAAAATTAATTATTTGCGGTATTGCATAAACTTTAAAAACGTGCTATATCTACAATAAAATTTATAATTATTAATTAAAATATTTACCAAAACAATTTTGAAATTGAAAGTCACATAATGTAGTGTACATATTGTCGTGTGGCAATATATAGCTATTGCGATTTTCGCCCTAAAGTTGCGATGGACATAGAATAGCCTTACATTTAAACGTCATAGCGATTTTCTCGTTTGTCCCGTAGTGGCGAAAATCAATCGCAAATCGCTTAATCGCTATGGCACTTTTCAATTGAGATCTCATCAGCGCCATGATGATGCACTTCTTTCCAGATAGTTCTTGAAAGCAAATGCATTTCCGTTTAATTTCCCCCAAATTTACTGGTTACACTTCAGAAAATGCATTTTCTGCTTCAAACTCTAATAGAATTTGGGAATAAAAGCTTTGAATACAATTCTTCAAAATTAAGAAACTGTTTTGCAAGTACAACATGTACCTTTTTCATCAAGCCTATCGCCTCAACTGTGATTATATCACAATTTTTCAACATAAAGAAATTGTCTTTATCATTTATGTTAATTAAATAATCGTCAGTACACTCTGTACACTCTTAAAATATGAAATGCCTTGAATTTCTTCGATTTTCTGCGACGGAATAGGAACCTGTTTCGAGGGCACTTGCTATTAGCGTACATTATACATTTCCTCTTCTAAGCGATTACAAACCTGTTGCAACCCTTTGATGATTGTTTCAAACGATTTCTTAAAGTTTGCTATTAATTCTCGAAATGAAGAGCACTAAAGTTGTCTAGTGTTCGGACTTTTGCCTGCCCTGATAAATGTAGTAATCCGTGCACATTGTATGTAACATATGAGGTACCGTATATAGTAGATTTTAGGAATGCAGAAGTGTATGAACTAAGATTTGAACGTTACGCGCAGCTTGTTCCGTGGATATGCAACCGAATATTGATCACAGAAAATGAAGTTGCCTACCGAGATGGATACTATCGGAATTCAATTAAAGTTGCTATAGTCTCAACCAAAAACATGCTTTAAAAATCAGGGAATATGTTAAAAAAAAAGAAAAATCCGATCTAAAAACCGGAAACTTTTTAACGGCACAAAATATTCGATATTTACGTTCAGTATTAGAGGTTATAAATGTCATTCTAAGAAATTACGTACGTTTTCGATAGGCGCATTTAATTTGTAAATCGGAGTTATAAAACTAATGCTATTGCATTCTAACATCCGTCAATTTATAGGAATGATCTGTAAAGTATGCGGAAAACAACAGCAGAAATCGATGAGTAATTTGCAGCACTCATGAAATTTACTATAACATCGGATATTCACGTACAAATTGTATCAACAGTTGTTGAGCTGCATCATTATATCTTACGTGTAAATCGGCGGCAACCAACATTTTTATTTCACAATTTAGCAACATAAAATGTCTATGTTTCAGTAGCTGTGATTTCAAAACTAAAACGCCGGTGTATAATAAAAACTGTCTTAGATCTGTGACTTTCCAATATAAAATATCCGTGAATGGCCTGGGTAGTCTGGCAAATTCATCTGGAATACATGTCCTGAATACATATGTAACAATACACTGTTCGCTAGTTCCATTTTCTCTTGAGTCAATCTAGTATCTTTTTTACCTAGTGTCCAAAATTTAATTAAACGTTGAACGATTCCTAGGCTTACTAGGTGCATGTAGGACATGGGGCGCACAAGTCAAGAAGCCAGTATTAAGTTGTAGAAGAACAGTATTGCATGGTACTTCATGGTACTCTTCTTGTTCTTTTAGTTTGAATGAATCGTCCGTCCTCAACCTATCATTTGTTTCTAAAAACGGCAGTCTTTTGTCTCAATTTTCTCCTTCTTAACTACAGTCATTGCACCAAAAATGTCCATTATGCCCTGTTACGTTAAGAATAAAAGCCTTAGCCGGAGCATCGCATATAATGTGGGCTATCCTATCTTTAATTTTCTTATTAAATACTAACACATTTTTCAGCAGATAATCATCAACAAAATGCTTTAAGTAACTATTAGAACATTTCGGTTAGCTACTGCCACAATATATCCCAATTGGAAAGGGGTTTCAAAACCGATTTCCAGGTATATTTATGATTCGAACTAAAATCAGCCAAAATGGACATCGAGAACTATTGCTGATCGGTAAACCATATTTATGCTTGTTTTAATAACGTCTGACTCAAACTCTTTTATTTCATGACGCCGGTTTAACCTAACTTCAGGACTGCTCTGGTGGTCCCTATTGGTCCAATTATTCAAACGTATAGTGCGCGTGTGGGTTAATTATTGAATAATGATAGCATCTTATAAGATTACTGAATTAACTATTCTTGGTCGGTCTTGCTCCATATTTATTATACCCATGCCCAATTAAACAATTGCTGCTCAAAGATAGATGTATAATTGGATGACGGGTAATATCGTGATTTCAGGACTTTTTTTTTTAATATATAAGATAAGTTTATTGATACAACAAATTATATATACAGGGTTAGCCAAAATTACCGGAACACCCAAATAATTCCACAACGGTAAAAAATTTCAAAAAAAAATTCAAACAAAAGTTTTTAGACTTTAAACAATCCATCGTTCAAATATATTTTGAATATACAGGGTGTTCATTTTATTATAGAAATCGCGTAATTTTTTTTTTTCAAATAGAACACCCTGTATTTTTTTACATTTTATAATTTTAGGACTAATTCTGGACATTGTTTATTAAAATAATTTTTTTATAAAATGCATCATTTTTGAGTTTTAAGCAATTAATTAAAATTAGTCAAAATTACCGCAACACCCAAATAATTCTTCATCGGTAAAAAAATTTCAAAAAACATTCATACAAAAGTTTTTTACTTTAAACAAGCTATCGTTCAAATATATTTTTAATATACAGGATGTTTATTTTATTATGGAAGTATGGAAAACTTTTCCCTTTTCCCATTAAACGTCCTGTACATTTTTATTTTTTAATTCTAAGAATTTTTTTCAAGTAGGTTTTTATAAATTGATTCATTTTTTAGTTATCAGCAATTAATCAAAACTCCAAAACATTTATTTTAGCCGAACGGATAAATAATAACAATGTGAAGAAAAAATAACAAAACAATTAAATTAAATTTTCAAACTGCCATCCCTGAGCGGCTTGACAATGCCCCAACCTATCAACAAATTCCCGTAAACAGTTGTCTAAATGATCGACAGTAATACTCTGAACTTCGTCCACTATCCCCTGCTTCAACGCATCAATATTTTGCGGCCTATTGGTGTAAACCTTGGACTTTAGGTGGCCCCAAATAGAAAAATCCAGTATTTGTAAATCCGGCGACCTAGGTGGCCATTCAATGGATCCTCTCCTTCAAATCCACCTCTGCGGAAAAATTGAATTTAAATAATTCCGAACTGGGACACCGTAATGCGGCGGTACACCATCTTGTTGAAACCAAATATTATTCAGATCTTCGTTGAATATAACTAGCTCTACTTCAAAATGAAGCAATACCTCATACTTCATTTTGAAGTAGCTAAATAGCGTTCAGAGGCCTTCAATAAAAAATGATCCTATTGATCTGTTTCCAATTACCCCTAACCAAACGTTTACTTTTTCAGGATATTGGGTATGAATTTCCTCAGCCCAATACGGATTTTCTGTTGACCAATACCTGCAATTGTGTCTGTTTACTGACCCATTTAAACAGAATGTAGCCTCATCAGAAAATAAAATTTTTCTTAAAATGTTAGGGGTATTGTTAATTAAATTTTGAATATTGTCGCAAAACTCCATTCTCTTGTCTGGGTCATCTTCTGTCAATTCGTGAATTAACTGAATGAATTAACTGATAAAATGTAAAAATATACAGGGTATTCCATTTGAAAAAAAAAGTTAACCAAATTTGCATAAAAAATGAACAGCCTGTATATTAAAAATATATTTTAATGATGAGCTTGTTTAATGTCAAAACTTTTGTTTGAATGTTTTTTTAAATTTTTTACCGATAGAGAATTATTTGGGTGTTCCGGTAATTTTGACTAATTTTAATTAATTGCTTAAACCTCAAAAATGAGGCATTTTATAAAAAAATTATTTTAATAAACAATGTCCAGAATTAGTCCTAAAATTATAAAATGTAAAAAGATACAGGCTGTTCCATTTGAAAAAAAATAAATTTACGCGATTTCTATAATAAAATGAACAGCCTGTATATTCAAAATATATTTGAACGATGGATTGTTTAAAGCCTAAAAACTTCTGTTTGTTTTTTTTTTGAAATTTTTTACCGTTGTAGAATTATTTGGGTGTTCCGGTAATTTTGGCTAACCCTGTATATATATATATATATATATAGGAAGTTGAAGATAAGCTTCTTTGATCGTGAACTGTAGAGAGGAGGTTAGTTGGGTGTTCGATCAGTTAATAATTGAGAAACTCGCTTTCTTTGTTGATTGCTATATTTCGAACCTGTATTGGGTTCTTCTTCAGGCAATACAAAATCTACAATGATAGAACAGGCACAAAATGAGCCATCGAAACAACAACAATTAAACAAAAAACACTTACGTGGAGTTACATGAGGTGGCAAAAACTTTGTGAGTTAACATTTTCCTTTCATGACGCAATTAAACGTATTTGCGGCGAACATAATAACTTTAACACTAAACACGTGTACGCACATTAAAACACAAAGGACGACAGATGTTACCAACGCCAACGTTGTATGGAGTGAAAATTGTCAAGTCGCTTCCAACACTCAGAAAAGAAAATTCTCTAGAGCCGTGAGGTTAGAAAGCTAAGCTCGAATTACTGCCAATTGAATTGGCTTTGGTGTTGTGACGGTTTTTGTCAAATTGTAAAATGTTGGAATAAATAATGCTCAAAGAATCAGTATCTTTTTTAAAATTTACGGTGTTATCAGTGCAATTTATATTATACATTTCTAAAAACATTCTATTGTGGTAATTGCACTCCGTATCTAATATTTTAACACTACTGAAATCAAAAGTATGACCATTCTGCAAAGCATGACAAGCCAAGGCACATCTGGTCTTCTTTGTGTTACAATCACTTTTATGTAAATTAATACGGTTCCGAAGCCACCGACTAGTTTGACCAACATATTTGCCCTCACAATCGTTACACGGAATACAATAAACTACGTTTGATTTAAATAGTAAGGGTGTTACATCTTTAATTTTACTGAATATTCGTGTTAATTTGAATGGATAATGGTGAACTACTTTTATGTTTTCAGAAATTAACGGTTGAAAAACTTTCACAAGTTTGCCTGTTACAACAGGTAATGACATTAATTTGATGTAAGAAGGCACTTGGTCACTTGGCGGATCAAATATGCTCCCAGTGTGAGCAGTATTAGTATACGTGGAGAATAATATCTTGTTGATCAATTTCAATGGAAAACCGTTATTCAAGAACACGTTCTGAAGCTTTTTTAGTGCTGAAGGCTGAAATTGTGGGTCACAAATTTTAAGTACACGATCTTTCATAGCAGTAATGGTATTAACTTTATGGCTGAAGGCATGACCTGAGTGGAAATTTATGTAACGACCAGAGTAAGTTGGCTTTGTATACCAGTCAATAGAAACAGAACCGCCTCCCACGTTTAAAACCCTGCAATCCAGAAAAGGAACGCAACCAGCAGTTTCCAACTCAACTGTGAACTGTATACTCTCATTAAAACTGTTCAGGATCGTCAACGTATCCTCCACCTCACCAATCGGAACGCAAGTGACAATGTCATCAACAAACTTATACAAAAAGGGTGTGTGGAAACCAAAAAGTGGTAGAGTATGGTCTAATACATAATCCATCACAATAACAGCTAGGATCGGGCTAATAGGGGAACCCATTGGGGTACCAAACACCTGTAGATAACATTGGTCATTAAAAGTGAATAACACGTTCGAGAAAATAAACTTCAATGCTTGAATGAAAGTTTCCAATGAGAAAGTACAATTAGGCTCCACTAAATCCCACTTCTCAGCAACAATGTCAGTGACCAGGTCAAGAGGTATTTTCGTGAATAGACTGACCGCATCGAATGAAACCAAAGTATAATTGGGGGGAATAACTACATTTTTTATTTTGTTGACAAAATCAAACGAATCTGCAACATTATAGTCAGTGTTATTAAGGAAAGACACAGATAGAATGTCTGCTAAATGCTTTGAGAGTTTATAAGTCGCTGAACCTGAAGCCGAAATGATGGGTCTAAGTGGCGCTCCATCTTTGTGTATTTTAGGTAAGAAGTAAGCTTTACTTAACGTTGAGTTTCTAGTAGTCAGCCTCTCAAGATCAACTTTACTTATGTGCTTATCACTGTTTAACCCTTTTAGGAATTTGTTAAGCTTGTCCTGTGTAGAAACAAGCGGATTACCATTAATTTTCATATAAGTTGTCTCATCGCCAAGCATTTCCGTAGCTTTAGTCAAATATTCATTCTTATCCATGATAACCGTGGTCGCTCCCTTATCTGCCCTGGTAACCAAGATATCGGGGTTGTTCTTAAGGAAATGCGTCGTGTTGTTTAAGGAAGTGACTAGTTGTGAGTCCAATACCACTTCCAAGACTTGAACTTAATGGTGCTCACTTATTGTGTAAGTTATTAAAGAACGTTCAACGAGCTTTGGGTTCAAGAATTAGGAATGTTTATTGTTTTACCGATTCAATGATTGTTTTAGCTTGGATTAGAACTGAACCAAATCTGTTAAAAACTTATGTTGCTAATAGAGTTGCTGATATTCAACGAATCACTAAACCAACTGATTGGTATCATGTTCCATCTAAAATAAATCCTGCAGATTTGTTATCAAGGCGATGTTTAGCCACAAAGTTAATGGATGATAAACTGTGGTGGGACGGTCCGCAATTTTTAAATAGTAATCAGTTTCAGAATGAAATACTAAATCAAGATTTGACATTCCCAGATATATTGGAGAGAAAGAATATTACGCTGATGGTAACTGAAAATAGCATAATTTCTGTCTTGGTAGAAAGATTTTCGACATATTTGAAACTGAAAAGGGTTATTGCTTATACTTTTAGATTTTATAACAATTGCAAAAATAATTTTACTCGTCAAGTTGGAGCACTTACTATAGAAGAAATTCAGGACGCATCTAAAATTATTATTCAATTGGTTCAGAGGCAAATATTTTCACACGAAATTCACGATTTACAGCAAGGAAAACCTATAAATAAGAATAGTAAATTATTAAATTTAAATCCATTTCTTGATGAAGAAGGTTTTCTTCGCGTGGGAGGAAGAATTGTAAAAGCTACTATTCCAGAAGACCATAAGCACCCTGTTATTTTACCGAAGCATAGATTAAGTTGGTTGATTCTGACAGAGTACCACATCCAATTACATCATGCCGGAGTGGATGTAATATTAGCATGTGTACGAACCAAGTTTTGGCCAATTGGAGGACGTAGTTTTATTAAAACAATTATTAAGGCATGCTTAAAGTGCTATCGAATTCGTCCGCAAGCTTTGGAACAATTAATGGGAAATCTTCCATACTTTAGGATTGAACCAACAGACAGACCATTTTTACACACTGGAGTTGACTTTGCTGGGCCAATTACTATAAAAGAGAGTAAGAGAAGAGGCAGGCCGATCACTAGCAAAGCATAATAGCAGTTTTTGTATGTCTTGTCACAAGGGCTGTTCATTTAGAGTGTGTCACTGAGTTATCAACAAAAGCATTTCTGGCTGCTCTAAGAAGATTTACGGCACGGAGGGGACTTTGTTCAATTATTTGTTCTGATAACGGAACCAATTTTGTTGGTGCGAATAACGAATTTAAACAAATATACAATTTTCTATACGCACACAAGGATGCAATCATAACTGATACAACTACCCGTCAAATTAATTGGAAATTTCTACCACCACGATCACCTCATTTTGGTGGATTGCATGAAGCAGCGGTCAAATGTTTTAAACGCCATTTTTATAAAGTTACCCAAGGTCTTCTTTTAACATTCGAAGAATGTAGTACTCTATTAGCTGAAATTGAAGTTTGTTTGAATTCTAGACCACTTATCAGAATTTCAGACGATCCAAATGATATGTCCGCTCTTACTCCTTCCCATTTCCTAATTGGGGACACACCTATGCTTCCATTGGAATACAATTTATTGGAAAGGCCAGTAAACTTATTGAAGCGTTGGCAACATCTTCAAAGGATCCGTCAGCATTTTTGGCAGCGTTGGCAGAGAGAATATTTACATCATTTGCAAACCAGGTCCAAGTGGAATGTTACCAACGATAATCCCAAAATAGGAGATTTAGTTTTATTGGTTGAAGACAATCTACCACCTCTGCGTTGGGCCATGGGACGTATCATCGAGTTGCACCCAGGTGGCGACGGTTTTGTGCGGGTTGTTAGTGTTCGTACAAAAGACTGTGTTTTTAAACGCGCGATAACGAAAATTTGTTTATTGCCAAAATATGACACGACATGAACGGTGTTAGGTAACTGTTATCCGTGTTTGAGCTTTATAATTTCGAACGTAGTTCAAGACGGGCGGAATGTTACCAAGTTTTTAGTTTAGTTATAATCAAATGTCCATTTTTTAATGTTGCCAGGATATGTTGTATTTTTATAAAAGAAAATAGACAATTCTACTCGTTCTGACACACATCGTACTTTTTATATACTTCAATTTATATACAGTCCACACGAGCTATTCAACATATGGGGTTGCGAATATATTGGCAACTAAAAAAATATTTCTTATTTTTTTATTTAGTACCTAAGTAATTTAATTTTCAAATAAGTAAAAAGAAATCTAAAGCAAAAATACGAATAATATTTCATTCAAAAGTATTAATCTACTCTAACTAGTAATATGTATATTTAATAATAAATATATAAATCAATTGGGTTACCAATATATATATATATATATATAGGTACCTAACTATAAATATATCTTATCTTGCAAGAAATTTTGTCAATCATATGTTAATAAGATATCATACATTAAGTAATATGATTGACAAAAATTCTTGCAAGATATGATATTTTTATAGTTACCTACATTGGTAACCCAATTGATTTATATATTTGTTATTAAATATACATATTACTAGTTAGAGTAGGATAATACTTTTGAATGAAATAATTCGTATTTTTGCTTTTTATTTCTTTTCACTTATTTGAACATTAAATTCCTTTTAAATTAAAACAATACATTTCTTAATTGAACAATACATGTTTCTCGAACAAATAAATAGTTTTTAGACCAAGAAAAATAAAAGCTTCATTTATTAAAATGTAATTTTTCGTTCATCAAAAACCACGCGTTGACTGAAGCAGCAGTTAGTTTGGTAGAAGCAAACGCTGTTATAAGATCAAGGAGCCTATGTTCTCATTTCAAGCAACGGATATTCTTCATGGAAAAGATCTGTTGTTTTCTTTAGAAATATTCAGATTGTTAGATCGAGAAACCGGTAATTTTCGTCCAACTAGTAGACATTTTCATAATATTTAAAATAAGAAAACATAATACTTGGAATACCAAGAAAATGATAGTCTTGTTCCGACTATTTATACGTATTCTTCAACCAAACAAATGATCTCTGCGGGGTATAGAAACAAGTGATACTCTTGAACCAAAGATATTCGCGTTGCTGCAAGCATATTTTTCCCTGTGTAGCATTGTTATTTCTTTGATTACCTGATCTTTTGGGGTGTTATTATTTATTATTTTATTCACTGTTTGCCAGAATTTCCTGGAGTCGCCTATGTGCGTTTTCATTTGTTGTTGATAGTATTGTGTTTTCAGAGTTTTTGTTTCATTTGCCGTGCGCTGCTTATTGTGCTGATATCTTTCCTTTAATGCAACATTAGTTGGGTTCTTTTGGCATTTTTTATAAAGTTTGTTCCTCATTTTGATTTTACGTATAATGTCTTCGTTTATCCAGTGATTTTGTTCTTTTCGCTTAATTCGTGTTTTTGTCTGATTTGTTGTTACAATTCCCTCGATAATTGTTCATAGTCGTTGATGTCTTCAGTCTTTATGTTGCTTATATCTCTATTGATTTGTTTGCGGTTTGTTCTTATGTATTCAAAGTACTTATATACCTGTTTTTGCGTTTTGCCATGCTTGATCGTTGCCAGTAAAGGGTGATGGTCCGATATGTCCGTAGGAATTATTTTAGTATTTATTTTAGAATTGTCCACGTTTTCAGGTATGTTAGTAAGAACGTGGTCCAATATTGATCCCTTGCCGTCTGGATTTTTCCTTGTAACATTGGTATGTGCTGTCTTGTTGTGTATGGTGTAATTATTTTCCTTCAGGAGGGTTTTGTATTCCCTGGTGGTTATGTCTTGTTGTAAGAGGTCTATGTTAATATCTCCCACAATGACGTGGGGCTTGCGTCTGTTTAGCAGAGTGTCCTCAATCGTCGCCTTGAATGGATTCCAGGTAATGTGTGGAGGTTTATATATCACTGTAATTGCTATTTGGTTTTGCTGCAACTGGATCTTCAGTATCTCGACGTTGTTAATAGAGACAATATTCTATTTCATCTCTCACGAAAATTGCTATTCCTCCTCCTCTTGTTGTTCTGGAGTGGTACTCAGCTTGGTATCCTTTCAAGGCGTAAAGGCAGAAGAAAATGCTGGTGTCAACCAGGTTTCGGTGATTGCGATGATATCGGGTTTGTGAATTTTTGCAATGAGTTCAAGCTCGGAGTGCTTGTTTCGTACACTTCGTATGTTTAGCAGATAGATGGTGGTGTTAGTGACTGCCATTTTTTCTCTATATATTTTTTTTTATTTTTTATTTATTTTTTTTTTATTTCTTTTTTTTCCTCTTAGTTGATATTTGCCAAGTCTTCGATATATCGGATTTTAATTTTTTTGCCTTCATCCGTTTTTTTGAGGTATACTACGCCATCTCTGCACCATACACGACTATATTCATATTTCTTCTTCATTTCCCGAGCTTTGTAGAAAAGATTACTAGTGTATGGGGTCAGTTGTTCATTTACATAAATTGGATTTTCCCTTCCATTCATCTCGCATTCCTTTGTGGTAATGGACACTATAGCTCTTCTTGCCTCGAATATTTTATTTCTCATTTCTACCGACTTTAACTCTACCATGATAGGGCTGTTTTCCGTTCTATCTTCCTTTCTGTAGGCGGTGACAATATCTCCTGCCGACAATTTTAAATTCAATTCCTTCATTACTTTTGTTATGATGTTGTTGATATTTTCGTTTTTCTCTTGCTTGTCTATGCCTGTGATTATAATGTTTGTCTTGATCTTTTCTTTCTGTGTAGCATCTAAGGTGGCCTCCAATCTCCTAAGTCGTTCCTTCAGCTGCTCTTTCTCCGCTCTGTCAATTTTCAGCATCATCTTCAGCTCCACGTTTTCGCGCTTCATTTCCTCGAACGCCTCGGATTCAAAGTCTGCGGATTTCTTTAGTTCTTTGTTGTCTTCGATAATCTTATCCACAGACTTCTTTAGTTTCTTAAGCATGTTCATGATGTGTGCGTTGTATTTGTTTTCATCCTCGCCGTCGCTTTGATTCGCCGCGCTTGTAGTTTGCTTATGGCCTGGATTCTTTCTCGTCATATTTGAGTTTTTCGTCTTTCGTTTCCGAAAATTTGGGGACCAACGTTTATTTTGTTCGAGCTTCACTGGTCGAAAGTTATTTGATAGTGTGAAATTTAAAAACTCACCGGGCCCAAAAAAGAAGTTCCCGTCAAGCCAGCCACGAGGATCGTCCTTGCATTGGATATAATATGTAGAAAACTGTGTGAAATTGTGGCAGCCGTTTCCGCGGCTACCGTACAGGGCATTTTCTTGCGGTTTGCACAGTGCTATAGCCAGAATTTTTCTCTACAATATGATACCAAAATTATGTTGTTCGCTTCTTTTTCTCCGACACACCTGACAATAAACCAAGCAGAGATCAATCGCACGTCTTTTCAACTTTCGCTCCACTCTAAAATTTTAAAAATATTTCGTCTCCACGACCGCCGCACAGAAAAGCCAACAGGCTTTGTGCACATGGCAACATCCCAAAAAAAAAACATTTCATATATGTATTTTTGTAATATGCCGACATAGTTTCACTTTACATCGAAGTAATATCTGAAAAACTCAAAAAATGAAAATAAATTAATAAATAATAATAAATTCTTTATTGTCATTAGATCTTCACATATATCGACATTGTCATATTCAGGTTTAGGCAATATACTCACAAACCATTATCAGACATTCACAAGATAAAAACAAAATTCACAACCAAATAAACAACAAACTTCATTATACAGGGTCTCACACGACGAGCTGTCATTAGAAGTATATGGAGAACCAAATGAAATGAGAGATTGAAAATTTGTTGACTTATATCAAAAAAATTAAATTAAAAAAATTAATATCGCAAAAATGACACATGTTAGGTATAGGGAATGTAACATAAAATTGATCTAAAATTGAATGAAGATTTCAAAAGTGCTATAAAATACAGGGTGTTCCATTTGAAATGTAAAAGTTGACACCATTTCCGGTGTAACCGGAAGTAACCGAAAACTCTAAATATATTAGTTGAGACGATCGTGTCCAACAATATAAGGCCACAAATTTTCAATCTCTCATTTCATTTGGTTCTCTATATACTTCTAATGGCAGCTCATTGCGAGAGACCCGGTATATAGATGGCAAGCAGAAAATAGATCTATGTGAATTCTAGCCGCGGTGCTCTCAGTGGCTCATAAACAATTCCACTGAATAAAAGGAATCTGTGTCAGTATTTCTGCTCTCTGCTGTACTGTTCTGTAAGATAATTGTTACCGGAAAGCCACCATACCTATCGCGCAAGATTAAGACGAGATCCGATGTGCACTCTCTGAATGTACGATTTAAAGGTACTCTTACGCCACCGTTAGTATATCGCAGGGTGCGGGGAGTGTGCATCGAAGCGTCGCGTCGGTTTCGTTTGAGACTGAGGAAATTTATTGCTAAGGGCTAGGATACCGAGGTACATTTATCTATTTATTTTATGAATTAATTTTTTGTTTCGCACAGCTTCTTCATCTGGCACACCTCGCTCTCTGGGTTGGAACGATTTATTTGATTTACTTGTCACTGTTTTTGCTGGGTCGATGCATTTTAATTATTCAACAAATGTGATTGTTATGGTTAGATGGAAGATCAATATTTCATATTGAACCTCGCCATATGTTTGTTTCACTAATCTGTATTCTGTTTCCCTAATGATGTTTTGTTGATTTTTTATATATTTAGTGAAACAATAAAGATTATTATTATCCTTATTATTATTATTATTTGGGGTGGCAGTGCATCATATAGGCACGTATCATCATATAATACGGCCTCCGGTAGAAGGCCGATGAGACATTCCCGGGTATGGCGAGTCGATATGCACATTCCCGGGTATGGGAGTTGACTGAGATAAATCCCCATTTCTGACAAATTTAGTTAAATTTTTCCTGCAGTAGCAAACCAGTCGAAAAATGTACAAACATGGAAGAGTCGGAATACTCTGTGTTCTGAAATGGGGTTTACAAAATTCACGCTACCTACTCCAACTTCAGCATCAAACTCATACACCACTTCTGAAGCACAAAGAACGTAGACATACTATGCAACGAGGACCCCCACAATATTATACCATAGCTCAGTACTGACTCAATGCAACTAAGATAATATGATCTCTTAACTTGGAGTTCCACAATAAGTCGTAGCTTATACATTGAGTAAATCAATTGAGCCATCATCTCGCGGACTTTGCATGAGTATCCCATCGCAGTGCACAATGCAAGTGTACTCCTAAAACTTAACCGTATCGCTTAAAGCGGAGAATACACCGGCGCGATCGCGACCACGATCACGATAGCGATGGCGGTGGCGATCGGACTCTGCTGCAGTAAACAAATGAGCCCGCACATACCAGGAGCGACCTGCTGCGACCTGCTACGATCTGTGCAGCGTTCGACCGCCCAGCAAACGGCGATAGTATTGAGTTTGCAATCAAACGCTCCATGTTATATTAATCGCTGCATTCATCATGACAAGAGGAGAAACTTATCAAAAATATTAAAAAAAACATAGTGTTTTGTTTGATTTAGCGCACCCCGATTATAAGAATCTACGCATAAAAATAAAATATGGGAATATAATTGCTATAATTTCGTGAAATTAAAATTTTTTATTGTTAAATAAATTGTAAGTTACTAAAATAAGTAACAAATTTTTCTCGTATGTTAAATGCCAAGTTGACTGCTCTTCTTCTATCAACCGGCATGTGATTAAGTGCTAGAGTTGGTCTCTCCATGTTTTCTCCTAATAAATGCACAAATTGTGGGTCGGTATTTTTTGTACGCAGAAGGTTATGCAAGACGCATACTGCCATTACAATTTTTGTAGCTGTTGCAACGTTTACTTCTACTGGCCTAAAAAATAATCTCCATTTGTGTGGCATTATCCCAAATGCGTTTTCCATGATGCGTCTAGCCCTACATAAGTGCTAATTAAACTTTGCTTTGTTGTTGTCATGTCGCGACTGTCTATAGCGAAATGGCCTCGTTAAGTAAGGACGAGCCAACCACTAAAGACAAAACTATTTTGTCAAATATTACCTTAACGTAACTGCTAATCGTTCTATTGCATCAATTGGTACCCTATAATTGGTGTGTTCTTTGGTGATGGTTGATGATCCCTAATAAGATTTATGATTTCATCAAAACTTTCAAAATTCATACGAAAGTATGTGTAGAAGCGATTTTCATCTCGACGAAGTTCGGGGTATAATTGTGAAACTCGCCTTGTTCCTGGCGCTTCAGGTTAATTTCATGTACCCAAAGTTTCCTCCTTTTTTTCTAGAAACCAATAAGAGGTAATAGAAGTTAATAACAGACATAGCACGTTAAAACGGAAATTATTAATCTGATTTAATAATAAACAAAACGACGCATCTTGATGAATAATATGCAAAGAAACAACGAACGCAATGATATTATCGATTTATTGTTGAAAGTTATCTCCTAATATAACTATTCAGGGCTGAAAATGAACTAATAATCCAAATTTTTCAATAAAAGCAAGGATAAAGAGGCTTTCTAATTATTTTATTTTATTTTATTAAAGAAATATAATGCTACTTACCTTCGCATAATACTACAAGAAGCAGTGCTTCCTCTTCTAGTAAACTACACATTTCTATATTCTTTTGACACAGTTCTTACTACGCAAGCAAGGAGCGATTGTAGATTGCCAGCGCGCCTGTGTGTGCTCTCTCGATGGCTATCGCGATCGCTACCGCCATCGCTATCGTGATCGTGGTCGCGATCACGGCGGTGTGTTCTCCGCTTTAAGCGGAAAGAGCATAAGATACATACAACTAAATATAGAAAAAAACATATAACATGTAACGGTGGCGGACAGCAGACTGAGGTCGCGCACGCGCACGTTTTCCATTCGAAACCCGCGCACCACACTCCTCCCTAGATGGGCAGATAATCCTCCAAATGCCTTGGTGGTCTTCGTTGACGAATGGGTCTCTGTGCACTCATCGGTGGTGGTTCCTCGTTGACAGGGACTGGCTCCGGTTCCTCGACAGCTTCCTCTGCTCCCATGCCAACCTCTGGTTGTGGTTCTTCTCTGGCCTCTCGGTTTCTCAGCTGGTCTGTATGGCGTTTAATTTCTTTGCCATCAGGTGTTGTTAACCTGTAACTTAAGGGACCAGTCACTTCAGATACCATAGCTGGCTGCCATTTGTTCCCGGTGTTGTACGATCTGGCATACACAGTATCATCGACCATAAATGATCGAGGAGTTCTTGCCCCGCATTGGACTTCTTGTTTGTGTTTCATTTTCCTGGAGAAGTCCGGACGCAAGCGATCTAGTAAACAGGTCAATCTTCGGTTCAGCAACAACTCAGCTGGCGATTTCCCCGTTGTGGAATGGGGTGTTATATGTTGCGTCATCAGGTATCTGGGTATCTGAATTGACAGATCATTTGGCTACATCACCTTTAGTGCATTTTTAAAGTCCTGTACCATTCTTTCCGCTTGGCCATTGCTACTCGGGTGATCTGGTGCTGTTAGAGCCTGTCGTATCATGTTATCATTTAAAAACTGTTTAAATTTGCTTGATGTATCCATTGTCTGATACGCAAACATCTGGAATACCATGAGTCGAAAACAGTTCTCGTAGCGCAGCGATTATTTCGCTTGTCGATGGTCCTGAGACTCGGCGTACATCAAGCCATCTTGAATATGAGTCTACGATAATTAAGTAGAAATTTCCTTTCACAGGACCGGCGAAGTCAAGATGTAGGCGTGTCTTCTCAAAGATGTAAAGGTGCCTTTGCTGGTGAATTACGAGATAATTGACATGTCTCGCAAGTTCTCACCATCTCTTCGATTTCCTGGTCCATATTCGGCCACCACACATAAGACCTCGTTAGAGCTTTCATTCTGACAATTCCAGGATGGGCAGTATGCAAAACTTCCAATACACTTCTCCTCCCTCCTGGTGGAATTATCACTCGTGTTCCCAAAAGTAAACAGTGCTGGTATGATGTGATTTCGTCTCTTTTGACAAAAAAACGGTTTAAATTCGTTCGATAATTCTTTGTTGTCTCTCGGGCAACCGCCCCGTGTCCACATCATGACCCTTGCTAATGTCTTGTCCTTGCTCGTTGCTTTGGAAATTTTGTCTGCGGACAGCAATTTTTCTCGTGCACTCTCCAAAGCTAGTAACTTCGGCTGCTAAAGGTGTTTCAGGTACTTTCTGCTGTCTCGGTAAACGACTTAAAGCGTTAGCGTTTCCGATGTTCTTACCTTGAATGTACCGTAGATCGTAACTGTAAGCTCCCAGAATGATGCTCCACCTGATCATCCGCGGTATTAATACCTCTGGGGATGGTTTGTCTCCATGTAAGAGTCCCAATAACGGCTTATAATCTGTTCGGATCTCAAAGTGGCGGCCGTACAGGTAATTATGGAATTTCCTGCTACCCACTATGATGGCGAGGGCTTCTTTATCAAATTGGGCATAGTTTCTTTCGGCTGATGACAGCGTTGGACTGTGGTAGGCCACAGGTGCTTCTTCTCCTCATGCTAATGTTTGACTAAGGACACACCCAACCCCGTAAGCACTAGCGTCACAAGTAAGAACTAAATGTTTTTTCTCGTCATAGTGTGTCACAACCGGTTCCCGTGCAAGAATGTCTTTAATTTGAGTAAATACTCGCTGTTGCTCGGTACCCCACACGAACTTAATGTCTTTGTGTCACAGCTTGTGAAGAGGTTCCGCGACTGTGGCTTTATTTTTCAAGAAATTGTGGTAAAATGTTACCAAACCCTGCCTGCAGTTCCGTTTTGTTGGTGGGCACCGGTGCGTCCACCTTGTCTTTTGTTGATCCAATACCATCCGCACTGATATTAAACCCTAAAAATGTTTGACTGTTCATTCTGAAAATGCATTTTCCGCGTTTTAACCGTAGACCGTCTTCTTTGAATCATCGCAAAGCCGCACGCACTTTTTCGTCAATGTCCTCATCTGATTTACCCACGATCAATCTCATCATTTTTTTGGTCCGTCGAGTCAGGATCCAGTTCCTTGGATATACATTATACATACCCAGAAGTCAGTACAGAACACATAGGACGACAAATCAGGCAAAAGAAGCAACATTCATCAGGTTTGAAAATTCAAACATACAAAGAAGTGGCCCAGGACATTTGCGGCAAGAAGCGAACAAGCCACCAGGTGACGCGCGTAGCGGCAGCAGTTCCAACTTAAGGGAAGTAACATCCAGGCGGTGGAAAACAGTTCCATTCATCAGCGAGGTGACTAGCGAGCGGCTGCAAATCCAGCTTGAGAAGGTGCGATCGAGGTGGTGGAAAGCAGTTTCAGCGTCAGCGAGGTGACTTGAGACGGTGTGAGAGCCAGTTGGAGCGAGATCAGGTGGTAGAAAAGGTTGAGCGGAGGTTCTACATACATAGGAGGATTTACAAGATTACATAAGGTCAGTAGTTCTCATTTATATACAATCGCAATATGTCTGAAGAAGACAGTGAAGTCGTACAAGAGGAGGTAGATAAGGTTTTGAAGAAATTAAAACACAAGAGAGCAGGTATAAAGGGAAATTTAACGAAATTCCACAACAAATTCATTGAGTTCAAAGCTTCACGCAACATACCGCAAATTGAAATCAGATTTGCACGTGTCGAAAAATTATTAGAAGATTACGAGTGCATACAAGATCAAATAGAGGAAATTGAGGATAATGAAGAAGCTCATACTATGGATCGTACTAGTTTCGAAGACTCGTATTATAGTTTGATAACTGAAGTGAAACAACTATTAGCAAGCCAAGTAGTAGCACCAATAAAAGAACATAAGGAGTCACATCTTCCAGCAGCATCATCTACAGTTAGGCTACCACGGATGGATATTCCAAAATTCAATGGACACTACGAAGATTGGAACAGCTTCATTGATTTATTTTACATTATGGTGCATAACAATGATGCAATAAGCGATGCTCAAAAACTTTTATATCTGAATGATGCACTGGTAGGAGACGCAAAGGACGTCATCACGTTTTTGAACGTTACATCGCAGAATTATCTTATTGCAATGGATATGCTCAAAGAGAGATATGAAAGGAAGCAGCTTATCGTTAGTGCACACATAAAATCACTCCTTGATTTATCACATATGACCAGAGATTCAGCTCAAGAACTGAGAAAACTAATCAGTACTTCAAAACAACATCTAAGGTCAATTCAAGGATTGAAAGTATCAACAGCCGATTGGGATCCAATAATGATTGTCTTGTTACAAAGAAATCTGGATTCCAACAGTAGCAGACAATGGGAGCTTGAGCAAAAGGATCCAAAGACGATGGCTACGTTAGCACAATTTTTTGAGTTTTTGGAACGCCGTTGTTATGCTCTTGAAGCTAGTGGTATAAACAGTCGGGATGTCAAACAAGTACATACAAAGCAAGTCAAATTTACTACTCATGTAGCAGCTGCTAGTAAGCCTGCTGCTAGAAAGGAATACGTGTGTACGCTATGTTCTGAACCACATTATTTATATTCCTGTACGAAATTCATTCAACTACCTCATAATGATAAAATAGCTCAAATTAAACTAGCAGGTGCATGTTTTAATTGCCTTAGACCAGGTCATGGAGTAAAGATGTGCAACATGGGACGTTGCAAGAAATGCAATGGGAAGCACCACACCATTATACATTTGGACAAAAATAAATTTCATGATGTAAGTGCACACATTACCTCATCCATGAATGCCATAACAGACAAACCATATCAGGTTTTATGGGCAACTGTTATAGTTGACGTCCGAACGAATGAAGGCAACTGGATACCTTGCAAGGCTTTACTTGATAGCGCGTCGCAAACTAGCTTTATTACCAGTTCATTGGCGAAAAGAATGCAATCTGAGGTAAAAGAAATCAAAATGTCGGTTCAAGGAATATCAGGGTCAGAAACAAAAGCTAAGGGAATGGCAAAAGTCCAAATCAAATCTAGGATTTCTAAATACCACAAGGTACTGGATTGCATTGTCTTAGATACAATCACAGGTAAAATGCCCTTCGCTATGATACATCATACCAATTGGAACATTCCAAACGTAACAATGGCAGACCCTAATTTTGGAACACCCGGACACATTGACCTTCTCATAGGTGCAGAATTATATTTAGACTCATTAAAGGCTGATCAGATCAAATTAGGACAGGATTACCAATATTACAAAATACCGTGTTTGGATGGATAATTTCAGGCAAATTTAAAATTCCTGAAACGGCTAATTCTGCATGCTGTCATTTATCCATAAGCAGTTTAAACAAACGAATTGACAAATTCTGGGAGGTAGAAGAATTTGGAAATACACAGCATTTTACAAAGGAAGAGGAGAGGTGCGAGAATCATTTTAAGAATACCTATTATGGAGACACTTCAGGACGCTTTATAGTCAGATTTCCATTCAAAGAGAACAAAAAATACCTTGGAAATTCTTTCGAAATTGCAAATAAAAGATTGCAGTCAATGGAAAACAAGATGAGTAAAGATCAGAATCTTAGAAAACAGTATAACGCATTTATGGAAGAGTATTTAAGTTTGAAGCATATGAGTGAAGTTTCACTAGAGCATAAAGACAATATATATTATTTATCACATCACGCAGTCATCAGAGAAAACAGCTTAACTACTAAACTACGTGTAGTGTTTGATGGATCAGCGAAAATATCGTCAGGACTATCGTTAAACGAAACACTCATTGTAGGACCTAAATTGTTACCAGATTTAATTAAGTTGTTGATTCGATTTCGTCAGCATACATATGTGATTGTTGCGGATATTGAAAAGATGTATCGGCAAATAATGATCCATCCGGAGGACCGAGATCTGCAGCGTGTTTTGTGGCGGGAAGATTCAGCAAGTGAGCTTAAAGCATATCAACTAAATACTGTAACCTACGGACTAGCGTCATCGCCATTTCATGCTATCAGATGCATACATCAACTAGCAATTGACAACAAGGATGCATTTCCAACGGCTAGCACTGTAATCCACAACGACATATACGTCGACGATTTGTTAACAGGTGGAAATACCATTGATGAGGTACTGCAGCTGAAAGAAGAAATTGACTATTTAATGCAAACTGCACAATTAAAACTTCGAAAGTGGAAGTCTAATAACTGCGAACTTATCGCACAGATAGACGATTCTACAGATAAGCTACTCATTGATCGATCCACAATATCCCGAATACTAGGTTTAGCATGGCATTGCGAAAAAGACACATTTTGTTATGCAATTAAGTATTCAGAGGATGATACATCCATAACGAAACGCCACATCATTTCACAAATAGCAAAACTATTTGACCCGCTTGGATTATTGGCACCAATAATTCTTAAAGCTAAATTACTCATGCAGCAATTATGGTGTTTAAAATTGGATTGGGATCAACAACTGCCTCAAAATGTAATTACTGAATGGGAAAAGTTTAAAAGGGAATTGCTTATAATAAATCAACTTGAGATCCCAAGACATATAATGAAACCAGAGAGCCCACATTTCGAAATACATGCCTTTGCAGATGCCTCAGAAAGGGGCATGTGTGCAGCAGTGTATCTTAGGTCATCTGAGCACAAAATTCATCGTATCAGGTTAGTTATATCCAAATCAAGAGTTGCTCCATTGAAAAGACAAGCGCTGCCAAGGTTAGAATTGTGTGCTGCACTACTAGCAGCTAGACTATGTAAGGTGGTACAAGACTCACTTACCATAAAACCCAAGCATACCTTTCTATGGTCGGACTCTAGGATTACATTATACTGGATACAAAAGGAGCCATCTCAGTTAAAAACCTTTGTAGCCAATCGTGTGGCAGAAATTCAGTCTCTAACTAATACATTCACATGGCGCTATGTGCCTTCACACGAAAATCCAGCAGATTTCGTGTCCAGGGGAACAAATCCACAAGATCTGATGTCTTCTTCATTATGGTGGAACGGCCCCGAATTTCTATCACATGATCAGCCAGAGTGGCCATCGAACATAGTTGAACTCAACATTGCAGAACAAGATATTGAAGAGAAAACAGTTTCTTTGGTCACAGAAAATAAACCATTAAAATGTTCAGAAATCATCAGAAAGTGTTCCTCATGGACTAAACTAATTAGAGTAATTGGTTATTGTTTGCGTTTTATCCAGGCTGCAAAAGGAAATATAGCAAAATCAAAATACCTCGGAGTCGAAGAATCAGAATCTGCACGCATGACTATTTTGAGATTAGTTCAAGAAGACACGTTTGAAGAAGATCTTCAAATGTTAAAAAGGAATCAGTACGTCAAACAAAACAGCAGGTTAAAACTCTTAAATCCCTTTTTCGATCAACAAGCTTCTGTCATTCGTGTGGGCGGGAGGCTAAAGAAATCTAACTTGTCATATGACCAGAAACATCCCATAGTTTTACCATCTCATCATTAAAATGTCGTCGTAATACGGAATCACGCCCGGAATCCCGCACAAACGCGTATCAATGAATCGCTGGAAAACTTGAGGCACAACTGCGATGCCGAACTGCAGTTTTTTCACAACGGAATGCTCCACGATGTGGTGATGATCGTCTGAACGTTCGATGCTTCTTCGTCTACGGCCAGCTGTAAATATGCTTGAGCCATGTTCAATTTTGCAAACACAGTTCCCCCGGCGAGTGTTGCTAAAATCTCTTGAACTGCGGGCACTGGATATCGGTCCATCCTCAATGCCTGATTCACCGTACTTCGATAATCGCCGCATATCCGCACTTCATCGTTAGATTTCGCGACCACGACTATCGGCGTTGCCCATTTAGGATGAGCAATAGCTCTAAAACCCTTTGATGGATTAGTCTGCCCAACTCCACATCGACCTTGTCCTTCAACGCGAACTGCACTTTACGCGGTTTCAAAACTACCGGCTTAAAGTTCGGATCAATGTCAAAAGATAGCGGCGGTCATTTTACTTACCGATATTGTTGTCGAATACATCCAGGTATTCCTTCACGTAATCCGGCACTTGCCCGCTTACACACGTCACTTTTTTTACGTCTATCATCGAGATTCCAAGTGCCCGGAACCAATTTCGCCCCAGTAAACTTGAACGTTGGTTTGCCACCACCAGGAGAGGTAGTACTGCCTGCTTGTTTCCCAAACGTACTTGAGCGTCGCACGTACCAAGTGTTTTCACGACGTTGTTAGTCTTTCAGAATTACACTTGTTGGCTTCCAAACTGGGGTATGTGTCCCACAAATTGTTTTCCACGTTTCTTGTCCGACAACGGTGTTACCAGCGCCACTGTTCACCTCCATTGGTATAACCTTGTCGTTTTGCCCGAACCATGTATTTGTCTTGCGTATCCCCGCATACAGTATTTAACGTCATCCTGAAACACCTTGCTTTTACACCGTTGCGCAATACTACCAATTCTAAAATCCTTTGGTCCTACCTGTGTGCTTATACAGTCCTGGGTTGCACCGACCAACTCTGGGAGAGGGGCGTGGTAGTGAGTACTACTCAATACAAGGTGTTCCGAAATGGGCGCCACACAATCCAAAACCCGTTGAAGGACTGACGCTCGATTGTGAAAGCGGGCTGAAAGCGATAAAAGCAACACCAGGGAAAAAGAGACCAAAGTATCGGACAACAAGATTTATTATCCGCAGCAGCAACAGAGGCAATACAGCAGCAACCTACAATAAAATATTCCCGGCAAAGGGACACACGTCGATGCTAAAAAAAAATTATATTACCGCAATGGCAATCAATACACAAATCCAACAAATAAAATCGAACTATGTTCTCATCATATTCGAAGTACGAAAGATCAATTGTCAACGCTATCGGCAATAGTATTGCCAATAATTAACCTGCAAAAGAATACCAGGTACACCCGTAATAAAAGCGCAACGACGAGAACGTTCTTGATCAAGCACGAAGTCACCGTAGTATAGTGGGATTAATTCCCAGACCAAGTAAAATTATAAACGATGGTTCAACCTACGCGTTGACAAAATGATTAACAAATGTAAACCAGGACGTTTTAAGAGTAAGATGTTTGAGATTTTGTATGAGGGCGACCGATGATGGTGGATGTTGGATTGTGCTGCCACTTTTTTGCCGGACTAGACATTTATGAGTTTCAGTGTGGTTGTGTCTGATTTGTTGAAGATGTATTATGCCGTTATCACCCCGTGCCATGCTGCAGTGTGCTGATTTGTTTTATTGTCAATGTATGTTATATACTGTGCTTCTTGTTATTATGAGCAGAACCACGCTTTTGTGGATGTCTGGACCCCGCCCTCAAATATGTACCTTTTTTGTAATTGTTTATTATTCTTATAAATAAAGTCATTATTATTATTATTATTATTATTTGATTGAGATTAAAATTAACAGATGAAAGCTTGGGCTAATTAGCCAAAATGTAGAAAAATTACAAATAAAACCAGCTTAATTAAACAAAGCTAGAATTAATTACAAAGAAAAAAATATTAATTACCAAAAAAAATATTAATTACAAAGTCAATTTGCAATTAAACCTGGTGCTAATTCGCCAACCAGTAATGTAATCAAAGTTACACTCGTCACCCACGAAGGTATGACGGCCGGTACACAACCTCACTTTAACCCTCTCGTGCATACAGTCCACTGCAGTGGACATGTCATCTAAAGTAACTTGGTAACCTAACTACTTGTTAAAACAGAAAAAAATGCACAGTGTCCACTTAAGTGGATCTATATATATTATTCTCCTGCGCTTGCGCTATCTATCTCAGACATGCACATAACCTAATACATTAGATGTGACAATCGCAGTGTAAGTGTTCAACATGGACTCCGCAGACTTCACTGTTATTTCATCAGCATCTTTTTATGGAAGGAAAAAGCAAAAGGTAAAAATCATAAACTTATAGCATATTATCTCCCAAACAGTACGCAATATAATTTATACTCGCACTTTAGAAGGATGAAAGAGAAACTTATCAAATTGGTCTGTCCCTTCTAGTGGACTTCATGCAGTTTTCAGTTATGTTGTGTGATTTTTTTTTCAGACTGTTCTTTTTGACGTACTTGAACATAACGACGATCCACCGGTAATTGTAGAAGATAGGGACAATATAGACATCGCTGACGCCGAGATTTGTTTTGAATTGCCTGAAGGTTCTATTTTCGATTCAGATGACGATGTCGATGCGGATGATGATGGCATCAAAAATCATCATGTAACTGGAGAGGATATAACAGGAAAACAAAATGATTTAAATGAAGAATTTGAAAGTGAGAATGAATATGATAGCGAAGATGATATACCATTAGCACAACTATTAGCTAGCACTAAAAAGGCAAACGTTAGTAAAAGTAAAGCAAAGCGAGACTGGAAATGGCAACGACAAGATAATATGTATGGCCCTGGCACTTTTCCCCCATTTTTGGGAACTGATGAGATACATATTCAAAAGGAAAGTCCAGTAGAGTATTTCTTATCTTTAGTAACAGATGATATGTTAGAAGAGATTGTGATTCAATCTATGATATATGCACATCAAAATAATGCACCTTCTTTCAACTTGACCAAGCACGAATTATATGCGTTTCTGGGGATGCATTTAATTATGTCATATATTCGATACCCTCGACTCCGCCTGTATTCGAGCTCTGACGAAGCACTGCGTTTGCCATTGATTGCTGATGCCATGCCGGTAAATAGATTTGAGTCAATACAGAGATTTTTACATTTCACGAACAACCTTGATGTAGACAGCAACAATACGGATAAAGTTGTGAAAATACGACCATTTCTAGATAAATTGCAGCAAAACTTCTTGGCAGCAGCTGAACCAGAAGAATGTCAGTCAATTGATGAGCAAATTATTCCGCTGAAAGGGCGTCTGAGCATCAAGCAATACCTTCCTAAAAAACCCAAAAAATGGGGAGTAAAAGTATGGGTGAGGGCTGGTATTAGTGGATAAATGTATCGTTTTGAAGTATACCAAGGAGCCGCCGGAGGAAGGGGTGGAATTAGCGATTTTGGAGCTTCTGCTGATGTCGTTCTTCGACTAAGCGACGACATTGCTCATAGAAACCACAAGCTTTTTTTTGACAATTTATTTTCTTCCGTTCCACTTCTAGAAGAACTAAAAGCAAAACAAATATGTGATGCAGAAAGCGAAAGGGGACCTGAAGTCGGCAGAGTCAATTTTACAGTACAAGCAGTTTTGTTGAATCGGGTCAAAAATACCGATTTTTAGGTTTCAATTGAATACGATTGTTCATTCTTTCCTTTACAGGTTTACGAGGTTATTTTAGCGAAAACAATCCGATAAATATTTAAAAGTAGTCGATTTAGTGACCCATGTCAAGCATACGAAATGGGACCTCAAGTCGTTATGGCGCTATAACGTAGAAGCGACTTCAGGTCCCTTTTCAATATACCATACTCTTTTAATGAAAAACTGCAGATGCCCGCATTCTAGTGCTATTCTCTTGAACTACTTCGAATCTATACTTAGGATATTGTTTGGGACTTCACGTCCCATTTCTGAAGTGACCACCTGCAGCGTTGTTATCGTTTGCTTATCAGTTGTTTATCAGTGCACCTGTTGCGAGCGGACGTACGGTACATTTTTATTAGTTTTGTTTGAAGTAATATTTGTTTCAACATGGAAAACCGTGTACTAAAACTCTTAAACGAAATTGGTGTTGACAATTTGGCAGTGGACGAGTATCAGATATACGCAGATTACTTTGCTGTGCGTGATAATTGTGATAGTGATTCGGACATCAGTGAAGTGAGTGATTGCGCAACACAAGAAGGTGATGACTCTGTCCCATTATCCGAAATTTCTTTGCTGCAAGATGTTCCTTCGTTCGAGGACGTGTCTGGCAATTATAACAATATTAATAATGTTGATGACGTAATCATTCAAATCGAGACAAACTCTGACAATGCCGACATCGTCAACGACGACGATGCTGGCAGTTATCTCGTAATAGCTGATACTTGCCGAAATAATCCACCTGATCCTGAACCTAACAAAATCTCTGGTATAACTGAAGCTAGACAGTTTCTTCAAGTAGGGTGTGGCTGTAAAAAGCGGTGTTCAGATCAATTTACTTCTGATGGCGTAGTGAAAATGCGCTTAGACGCTGCAGAACTAGATTACTTTGAAAATCATGTTAATAGACTAGATCAGGTGATATTGGGTCAGCTTCATTGCTTGACCCGTGATAGTAAAATGACAGTTAGTTCTAATAAAAAACAAAAAGAGCGACAACTACACAGAGCGACATATTTATTAAAAGGATTGGATGTGTGTAAAACTACTTTTATGTTTGCACACCAAGTCAAAATTAAACGATTCAAGCGTCTTACTAAACAATATAATATGTCTGGCATTGTTGCAAATCCGCATGGTAACGCAGGGAAGTTACCTAAAAATGTTACGCCATTTTTCAGAGCCGAGCATGTTGTGAGATTTTTGAACAACTACGCAGAACAAAATGCGTTAATGTTACCTGGCAGAGCTAGTACAGTGTATAACTCTAATTTGAAGCTCCTGCCGTCAAGTGACACGAAGCTATCTATTTACAATAAGTATGCAGAATGTTTTGATAAAGATTTAATTAATGATGCAAAGCCAGTTTCTTTAAGGGTATTTTCAAATATATGGCGTGAAACATGCTCTGACATCGTTGTAATGAAACCACAATCAGATTTATGTGCAACATGTCAAAAGCATTACACATCAGGAGAAAAAATAGCATTAGTATCTGAGGAGGAAAAAATGAAGACCCTTGTTACGATGACGTCACATCTTGAATTAGTAAAAAAAGAACGAGTTTTTTATAAAAACAAAATTAGTGAAAGGAGAGAGAGTCTAGCTGCTAGGATTAACAACATTGGTGAACCCGGTCCTTCCAATGTTGCAACAGAAGTACATTATAGTTTCGACATGGCACAACAAGTGCACATTCCTAGCAACCCTCTACAGCCTGGACCAATATATTTTTTGGTTCCGTTCAAAGTTGCTATCTATGGAGTTATGTGTGAAACTACGAATAAGCAGGTTAATTACTTAATACCTGAAAGCGTAGATGTCGGAAAAGGTTCCAATCTCGTAGTGAGTTTGTTTCACCATTACTTGAGCCATTATCACAATGGTGAAGACATAATTTTTATCCATGCAGACAACTGTGTGGCACAAAACAAAAATAATATAGTAATGGGATACCCGGCCTGGAGAGTGTCAGAAAAAATGAACAAAAAATTTTGTTGTCGTTTTTACCAGTTGGTCACACGAAGTTTGCGTGCGATTGGGGATTTGGCCTACTTAAAAAGAAATTCAGGTCTTCTTTTGTATCATCGATAAGTGAGCTTCTTGACACTGTGAATCAGTCAACATCTACATCAAAGGTGAACTCTGCGGTTGCTGTTGGCGACGAACTAGGAAATAGCAATGTTGATGTTTACGATTGGTTAACATTTTTCAAAACCAAAAAATGCAGGAAAATCTCTCAAATCACGAGCTTCAACCACTTTGAGTTTGAAGACCACAATGGTATCGTCAATTGTAAACATGAAGTAGATGGAAATGTGTTTGTCCATAGGATATTTCCAAAAGATATAGACAAACTTGAAGGATTTCCTGACAAAGTCATCCCCCAAGGTATGTCTAAGGAGAGAAAGCTCTACCTGTTCAAGAACATTCGTCCTTTCTGCAAAGAAGAGTTTAAGGATATCCTATGCCCAGAAATACCGTCAACTGAACAAAATGAAGAGCCTGATCCTGAACGTGAACCTGAACCTGAGCCTGAGCCCGAGCCTGTGCCTGTTCCTGCACCAGTCGGGGAGGCGACAAAAAAGAAGCGTAAGCGCTCTGTTTGAATTATGAACTGTTGGAAAAACTTCAGATATATGTTTTTAATTTTTAAATTTTTTCGTAACGTGGCTTAATTTTTTAGAGATAAACACATATTTGTATGTATGTATATGCTTTCTTTATTTTCTACCTTTGTATTTCAGTTTTTACCTGTATTTTACACATACTATACGTACTTTTTTACATACATATATAAAACAATTTTTATCAATTTTTTTTTATTTTTCTGTACATTTTATGCTGTACTTTTGAAATGTACACGTTTCATTTCTTAAATCTGTCTAATAAATGTTATACATAGTACCAAATGTTTATTTCAGTTTTTCTTAAAACCCCGTTTATCAGTTCTCAAACTTTGAATGGCTGTAACATTTTTAATTTTAATGATATCTGAGTGATATTGATCTTCAAATGTTCAGAAAATTACCCTCTATAGGGAGATATAAATAACTCAATTTTTGAAATTTTCGCCTTTAGGGCCCTTTTTGCTTTCCGCATCACATATGGGGAACCGGTACTCTGCGATCAAATCGCCTTGCAGGTGCAAATATGGTTTTGGATGGAGACAAACAGATGAAGAAACAGGAAAGAGGTGCTTGTTGCGTTGCAACCACGAAATCTGAGAATATCGCGGTTACAAAGTGGATGGATAATAAACCAGTACTAATTGGATCCACCTGTGCTGGAAAGTTACCACAAACAGTTGCCAAACGTTGGTGCAATCCACAAAGAAAATTGTAGAAGTAAAAAAAACCTTTTCAGTACAATTGTACAATAAAAATGTGGGTGGCGTTGACCTACTGGACCAACTCCTGGCATTATACCCTCTCAGAAGACACAACAAAAGATGGTATATAAGAGTATTTTTACATTTTGTAGACGTTGCAGTTGTAAATTCTTGGATTTTATTCAAACGAGCGGGAAATACGAATATGGAGCTTCTACAATTTAAAGCTAGCATTGGTCGGGCCCTCATAAATATAGGGAAGCACAATGAAAATAAAAGAGGAAGACTACCCCAACAGGAATTTTGAAAAAAACGGGTAAATAATAATCGCACAGCAGTGGAAGGATGGACTTGGCCATTGGCCAAAACCCGGCCCGACAAGAGGGGGGGGGTTGACGGGGAAAATACCCGGGGCCCCTGGGTTCTAGGGGCCCCGGAAAAAAAAATCTCGCGCGGCGTGGAATCAAATGCAATGCTCTCCCTTCTAAATAATTCCCAAAACACTTTTTTCCGCGCGATATCTGAGTCGTCGGCGGTCCCTTTGTGGGCAGCTGCGCGCGCCGCGTTGTCTTGCTCGCCGCGAATATCGGAGTCATTGGCGCCGCCAACTTGGCGGTCCCCTAATCGAAATCGATAATCAAATTAGACTCCAGCACTCCAGCACCGGTAGAGAAACGCTTGTAGCCCAACGCTAAGGTAAGTGAATTTAAATATTTTTAATATTGTGGGTTTGTTGTGCGCAATTAACAAATCCTGTGATGTTTTAACAGTAATTGGTTTATTCTTAATTCAATCCGTTTCAATCTTTACATCGACAATCTTAAACTCTTAATTCAATCTGTTTCAATCTTTACATAAATCTTAAAATCTTAAATCGTGTGGATCGCGTGACTTAAAAAGTGACTTGAAGCGACTGTCGCACGTCGCAGTTGCCAAGGGCATCGTCGCACTTTGGGGGGATACGTCCCGTTCCCTTTTTTTTGCATGCCGGTGCATGCGGACGCGAACTTCGGTCAGCTTACGCCGCACAACTGGCCACGCACATACGCGAATTCACACACTCACACTATTGTTAATGCATTTATATCAGTGGTGTCCATAACGTCGATCGCGAAGCCTTTAAACTTTAAGCCTTTAAATGAAGATAAATATGTGGGAAGAAGAATAAGATTTTTTTTTGTCTTCACATTTAGTCGATCTTGGCAAGACATTTTTATTTATTTATTTATTTATTTATTTATTTATTGGACCGATAACGGGAAAAAATCCCAAAACATCAGGTCACAAATACATTATTTACAAAACAAAAGAACAACACCATCGGCACGGCAAAAGCCGATGGTCGAGCGCAAAGAAAAAAACAAACACTTAAATTCTATAATATTCAAAAACAAAGAACAAAAAATAATTAATCAGAAAGAATAAATCTCAGCCCTGCAAATGGGAAACACTTGCATCAATGCACAGACGATACAAACATGATCTGATTGATGCTATTGACAAGTGAAAAATGTCGACATCGGCGTTATTACATGATGTCGATAAGCGAAACACCGGCGAATTCATCATGAAATTAGTTCGAGCGGTCGGAACGCAGAACAACTCGCGGCGGCGAAGGTGGCGAGTGCAAGCGTTTAGATCAAAACTTCGCACAAGAGAAGGTGAGTCATATAGCCCGCGCAACAACTTGGCAACAAACACTGCCCCAGCACACAACCTTCGGTCCTCCAAGCTGAGCAGCCCAAAACGGCGGCACGAGACCCTGTAATTCACTACCGGATGGCCAAATCTGTAGTTCAGATGCCCAACAAATCGCTTTTGCACGCTCTCGATACGATCCACATACGTCGCATACTGGGGGCACCACACCGTTGAGCAGTAAGACAAGTGACTACAAACAAAAGCAAAGTACAGGGTTTTTAAAGTTTGAGGATTGGTGAAGCCACTCGAAGTCCTTAATACAAATCCCAGCATGCGAAACGCCCTCCCCGCGACAAGATCAACATGTTCATTAAACATCATTTTCCTGTCCAGCATCACCCCTAAGTCCTTAATGTTGGAAACTCGCCCAATCAAGTTATTATCAATTTCGTAATTATGGGTAATTATGGATTTATTTCTTGAAAACGAGATTACGTGACACTTGTTATAATTGACAAATAATTGATTGACTCTGCAAAATACACTGAAACTGTCCAGATCGCGCTGCAAATTAATGCAGTCAATGGCGGAGCGAACAGGAAAATAGATCTTCATATCATCCGCATACAGGAGGCACTCCGCATACCGGAATCACTGGACAACATCGTTAATATATAATAGGAATAAAAGCGGACCCAAATGACTTCCCTGTGGTACACCCGAGGTGACAGGAATCACACCCGAAGTGAACCCAGCAACGTTCACCTGCTGCGACCTATTCTTTATGTACGAGTCAACCCATCTCAACAACTCTCCACCAATCCCAGAACTGCTCAGCTTCGAAACCAACCGACAGTGATTCACCTTATCGAAAGCTTTCGAAAAATCGGTGTAAACAGCGTCCACCTGCACACCACGGTCCATCGAGTTCAGCACAAAGTCAGTGTATTCTAGAAGGTTTGTCTCAACTGACCGACCGGCAAAAAAACCGTGTTGACGAATCGTGATAGCATTCTTAACGTTGAAAAAAATGAACTGGTAAACAAGCTTTTCAAAGGTTTTCCCGAATTGACATAAGATTGAAATTGGTCTATAATTAACTACAGACGTCCTGTCGCCGCTCTTGAAGATCGGAACAATGTTAGCGGCTTTCCAAACGGCAGGAAATACTCCACTTGCCAACGATTTATTAAAAATTAATGTTAAAGGAACCGCCAGGACATCAGCGTAGTTCTTTACCAGCAAAGGTGGTATGCCATCAGGCCCAGATCCCTTACTTACGTCGATAGACCGCAATGCACACAAGACATCCGACTCGCTCAGCGTTACCGACAGCAGCTCAACCCCGCAACGCGATACGCCATCACACCCGCCACCCGCGGCCGTTGTCCGCGGTTCATAAACAGAGCCGAAGTAGTCAGCAAACAGGTTGCAAATGTTCTCGCCACCGTTCACAGACCGGTCATTAAAGGACATAGAAGAAGGCATAGCATGATCAGAGTTTCGTTTGCTCCTTACAAACCTCCAGAACTTTTTAGGTTCTAACACAACAGCACTCTCAGTTTGTCTAAGGTACGCATTATAATCTAATAAAATTAAACGTTTGGAGCGACGGCGCAACAAGCTGAAGGCAAGGTAGTCCAATCTGTTGTTATACGTTTTCCATTTTTTATGTAGTGCATTCTTCTCCTTCACCGCACGTATGGTTCCCAAAGAGAACCAAGTCGGAAAGTTTCGCTTTCGAAAAGTTATACACGGTACGTTATTCTGAATGGACCCACGCAAGCAATCATAAAATATACAAACCGATTCGTCCACAGATTTATCAGCTACCACAGTGGGCCAATCAATACAATTAAGATCAGCATTAATGCCTGTAAAATTAGCACGATGAAAATTAAAACTATACGCTGGAACGTTAGTACAAAGGTCCTTAACTACAGCACATGATAAGTGAAACTCTAATGTAACGTGAGCAACATCTTCCGGAACGAGTGGCGCAGACGATAAACCAAATGATCGGAAAGAGTGGGCGTTATACAATATTAAATCTAATGTGTTGTCTGAAGCATTACAATAATAGTTAAACTGGCTAAGGCCGCACAATGATAAGCAGTCCACGAATTCCACCGCTCCACGAGAGACACCCCCAGATGGGGTGCAAAATAAATCACCATCACCCCTGACCCACGATATTTCAGGAAGATTGAAATCTCCGCAAATCACAAACTGGTCGTTCGGGTGCCTCTCCATAACAGAACTCAGGTTGTTCAAGAAAATCTCGAGAGCGTTAGAATCTCTGGGTGGAATGTACACACAGCACACATGTAATTTACGGAAGCGGCACAAGACAGTCACCCACACCGCCTCCTCAGAGGTTGACCAGGCTGGTTGAGCACTACTAGACAGACCATCAGCCACCGCCACCAATACACCACCACCGCGCACATTAGCACCGTCCCCCCCGCGATCCCTTCGAAAAACACAATAGTTGCTCGGAAAAAACTCGCTTGAACTCATACCGGGCAGCAGCCACGTCTCAGTCAAACAAATCACGTCCAAATTTGAATCCAACACACTATTGTAAATAATATCCGACTTTCCGCGAATACTGCGCACGTTTTGGTAATAAAAGCCCAAGGCAGCCATAAGGAATGAAAAGAGAACAATTAGTATATTTCTAATTTAATATTAAATGTCTACTGAAGTCTATCAAGAACTGCTTCGGAAGACACATGAACTATACGTGTCCCCTCACCTTTACGCATGAATACTTTGCCATTCCTTGTCCAAACAAATAAATATTGTTGTTTACGAGCAACCTCTCTAGCTTGCTTAAAAAGTAATTTATTTTTCAGTGTTAGATGCTCATTAATATAACACAAGTCGGCAATTCCCTCTATCTTCAAGCCTATGGGGGACTTAGTGGCTCTCGCGACGCGCTTGGCCTCCACCGCCGCCGCCAAAACCGAGTCCCGCATGCGACGGTTAACGAAACGCACTACGATTGACTTTGGCGCGCTATTACCGGAATCAGAATGCGGCACACGATGAACAGCATCAATCGCAGCCTCGGGAAATGCCACCGCCAAGGAGTCCCCGACACTCCTCACGATCGACACCACATTCTCTCCACCCTTCTCCGGAACTCCACGAATTTCCAAATTATTACGTCTGGAATATTGTTCCATATCCTCCATACGGCTGGTCAACTTAGCTACTTCCTCCTTTAGGGCGGACGCATCATGAGTTATCTTGTCAATAGTTTTGGATTTTTCCGTTAATTTTTTGACATTTAATTCAATTTCAGACATTTTATGACTGCAAAAGCTAATTGACTCCTTAATCTCATCATAATCAACCTTCATGGCTTTCATGTCGGTGCGCAGAAGGCGCAACTCTTCGTAAACCACCTCCAGAGTAATGTGGGACCTCTGGGTGGGAAACGATTCGTCGCTAAGGCGCCCGACAGCTAGTTGCGGGCTATGAACCCCACGACAGCCCGGACACCTCCAAGAGCTGCCGGCGCGCGACAGAGCAGTGACATCCGACTTACCGAGGTCCACACATTTAGCATGGAACCAAGCGCGACAAGAACCGCATTGCAAGCTGGGCGTGGTCCTGCCGACAACCTGTCTGCACTCTCCGCACGTTGAAGGCATACCGACCTTTGACCGACACACGAACAATTCCCAAAATCAATCAAAAACCGGCACCACAACACCAATCAAATCCCAAATCACAGACTGTACAACTCCCCAACACTCAGGCAGCAGCCATGAGAAATTACAGGAACTATGAGTCTTAAAATCCACTCTTTTTAGCTAAAACTCCACGCACAAACCCGACACGATGCCGCTTCGGTGCCGCTTCGGTGATGATTATAATCGATCTTCGAAAAGTCGATCGGTCAAAAATTAGTGGACACCACTGATTTATATGATTGAAACGTGAAACGTGTCGACCTTATTAGCAAAGCGATAATTTGCTTATCAACATGCAGCATCATTAAAAAAATTAATAAAAATTGTAAAAAAATTAATAAATGATATTAATTTATGTGCAGAGCATAATGAGTCAGCGTTATAAATCCGGATGCGAAAAGCGTAAAGAACGACAAAAGAAGCTTGAAGAAAATGCTAGAGGAAGAAGAACATTGGAAAATTTGGGTTTCATAACTTTATCGAAATCCCAACAAGATGAAAAACAAAACCCTTCCGAATCAATAAATGCAAAGGAATCTGATGGAATTCCTACACTTTCCTTGTCTACGGATGTTGCGGATCCTTCAAGTTCAAGAACTGAAGAAACAACATTTCCTTTGTCTGAAGAATCGGCCAACTGTGAAATGGAAGAAGCATCCACCAGTGAATCTATGGATGTGAATTTACTAAACATCGACATTGGATTGTTGAAATTAAATTTAATGAGAAAGGATGTAGAAGAGGCTATTCAACGAGGTCAAGAATCACATCCAGCAACATTTCCTGTTGATAAACAGGGCAATCAATTTCCAGTAAATTTGTTAAAATTGCGTTTAAAAAATAATGAAATTGTTGCTCGAGATTGGCTTGCTTGGAGCAAATCGAAAAATGCTCTGTTTTGTTTTCCTTGTCGTTTATTTTATAATTTTCGAGAAGATCAAAGATCAGTTTTGGCTACGGAATTGGGTTGGCAGCCTGATAGAGGATATAAAAAACTATATGATAGAATACCTGAGCATGAAAAATCAACCCACCATAAATCTTGTTATATCCAGTGCCGAACTGTAGAAATTAATATTAGTAAAAATAGAACAATTGATTGCCTTTTAGTACAACAAATACGAAATGAGATACAAAAATGGACAGATTTATTAAAACGATTCTTAGATGTAACTTTATTTTTGGCTGAACGAGGTTTGGCTTTCAGGGGCAGTTCACATTTGATTGGAGATTCAAACAATGGAAATTTTCTCGGAATATTAGAACTTGTCAGTCGATATGATCCACTTTTGGAAGCACATTTAAAAATGGTGAAACAATCACAAATCGAGAAACAGAGATTGCAAGTACATTATTTATCGGCAGACATTCAAAATGAATTCATATCATGCTGTGCCGATTATTTGAGAACTTGCATTTTGAGGGAAAGAGAAACTGTAAAATATTATTCTGTAATTGTAGATGCAACTCCCGATTCCGCCCATATAGAACAAACTACATTTATTTTACGATACGTCTCTGTAAATAATCATTCAGATGAATACGAAATTAAGGAAAGATTGCTTGCATTTGTAAACTGCAATAAGAAGACTGGAGAAGATATTGCAAATTTAATTCTCGAAACGCTTGAAAAATATAATATTCCTATAAGCGAATGTCGTGCACAAGGGTACGATAATGGATCCAATATGAGTGGCTCATATAAAGGTGCTCAAGCTCGTATTTTGCAAATCAATCCACTGGCAATATTTTCCCCTTGTGCATGTCATAGTTTAAATTTGTGTGGTGTTCATGCAGCAGAATCTTGTCATGAGGTTGTAACGTTTTTTGGTACGGTACAAAAATTATACAATATTTTTAGCAGTAGCCCTCAAATGTCAAATACACGTTGGTCTGCTAGAATTGAATGTATTAAACCAATTGCTGAAAATATTCCTGCAATTAAAAGTGCCATAGATTCTGTTCTAGAATTAAACTTAACATGGGAAATTCGTTCAGATCTGAACGGAATAAAAAAATATATGGAATCGTTTGAATTCTTAGTAATGGCTAAAATTTGGTACAAAGTCCTTCAAGCTATAAATTATAGAAATATTGTTTTACAAGCTCGTGATGCGACAATTGATGTAGAAGTAGCGAATTTGTCAAGTCTTCTTGATGAATTACAAACAATAAGAGATAGTTGGGAAACTCTCTTCAATGAATGTAAATTGTTTGGTTCATCTTTAGAGATAAATACAGATTTTGAAACAAAACGTAGTAAAAGGAAAAAATGGGGGAACGAATTAGAAATGACACCAAGTGACGAATTCAGAACAAATGTTTTCAATGTTTTCTTAGATTGTATTATTGGAAATATTGCAAGAAGATTTAATGCGGCTAAAGAAATTGATTCGTTATTCAATGTATTATGGTTATTTCATAACCTTAATGATGAAGAAATACAAAAGAAGTCCGAAAAATTACAAAAAGTATATGAAAATGATATTGACCATAATCTTGGTGAAGAAATACTCCATTTAAAATCAATTTATGATGCCAATATACAAAACAAATCTCTCTCGCCCATTGAGTTACTAAACATCATTAAAAAAATTAAACTGGATGTATTGTTTCCCAACATAATAATAGCAATAAGATTATTTTGTACGATCCCTGTAACCGTTGCTGAAGCAGAACGATCCTTTAGTGTTTTAAAAAGGATAAAAGATGTTTTGAGATCCACAATGTCACAACACCGATTGAATGATTTAGGAATGTTGTCGATTGAATCTGAAATGGCTAAGAAAATTGATTTTCAAGACGTAATTAATTTGTTTGCTAGGCGCAAGGTTCGGAAAGCAACTTTCTAAAAAATAAGTTGTTTTTTTGTACTTTTTTTTGTAATTTTAGTTGTAAACGTTTTCATTTTTGTAAGAGAATTATTGATGAATACATTGTTCCAATAACAATTAGGATATTTTTCGGTTTCCCGCTTAATTTATAAATAGCCCAAAGTCCGAGGGGATTTTTTTTTCACGCTCTTGGCAGGGGCCCCCACAAGAAGTATATCCCCGGGTCCCAAAAGTCCTCTCGGCGGCCCTGGCCAAAACTGACAGATATAAAAAATGCCAGGAGGTGCCACTCGGCATCCTGCAAAAGGAAAACCAAGTACATTTGTAAAAAATGTAATGAACCCTGCTGCCGTGATTGTTTTGAGTATTTTCATACTCAGTAATATGCGGCCGATGCGGCCAGGTAATGCATAAAGTCCACTCGGGTGGACACATATATTTTTATTATTCCTTTAAAGTAATATGTATTAAACCTTATGTTTTAAACTTATTATATATTATTATAGTATTATTTTTCAATAAAACTATTTTCTACGTTTTTTATGTCTTTTCATTAAAATCATGCATGAGAGGGTTAAACGCAACCTCAAGCTGCCCCTGGATAATTATAAAGATTAAATTAAAATGTAATTAAAAAAACTCAAAGAAGGCACTCAATAGTAAGTGAATTAACTAAAACATTGACAACGGGAAAGAAATAAAGTGCACCTAAGGTATTAAACTAAGTTTCAAAAGTCCGGTCAGCGAACTTCAAAATAAATAAACAACCGGAGCCAATGCCCGCTAACTATCAGCTGACGCGAGGTAAATAAAACAACAGTGAGGTTATGCCCGCTCAAAGAAAATGGTCAATACACCAGTGCTCGCGAATGAGTCACCTCCAATCAACAAGTAAACAATAACGCAATTGAATTCTATCAAAATCCAAACAAAACAAAACTGAACGTTGACGGGGCTACAGTCTCGAAGAGAATCACAGCGTCGCGACGCACGTATTGCGTCCAGAACGACGATATCAGTCGCAGAAGTACACCAAATAACGAGCAAATCAAACCTTGAGCTGCAGGCGGAACCACGGGAGGACGCAGTCCACGTCGAAGAGAAGGCGGATGGTGCAAGCGTCGCGGCGCAATCCCACGGTCACCAGACTTCAGCAAGGCACGTTCGGTGTGATGGTTATCCTCCGTCGTTCAAACGGCAGAGCCACAATGGTTGTCTTTATCCGGGACGAGCGTCGTTCAACCAAGAGACACGTTCTCCAAGAGTATAGAGGACGTACAGGGAAGGGACACACAAGCCCAACCGAAGGAGCCTAGAATATTCCCACGCAATAAGGAATCGATTCAAGAAAAGAGTTGATAAATTCGCTTACCCCAAAAGGTATTAAACGGGCGTCGTAATCTAATAATTTAAGTGGTATAAACTCCGCACAAGGCGAACGGAATACGGGCACCAAACACAAGCCACGCTTCCACAACTTAGACGAGGGATAAATTCACAACTGTGTGTGCTATAATCTGCGTTCGCTAGAATCCCAGATCCCAGCCTATCACAAGACTATAGCTGTCACCTCGAACAAGCACCACGAGACTATCAGGAAATATGAGAATTCGGCAAGCAGCTGAACAGAGCTTCCGCTAGCACACGAATTTCTGACTGAAACTTGCTGAAAATAGCCGGCCTTATATAGGGCGAAGAGAAGCCAAAAAAAAATCCAACAACGCAAAATCAGGTGATTTTAATATCCAACCACCAGTCATTAGTAGCAGAAAAATCAACCTAATCAGGAAATAACCGGGACGGAAGGTTTTGAACAATCAATTCCGCGCAAGCAATTAAAACGTCTCCCCACATGGGTGTGACGTCACGGAACTACGCAGTGAAAGAAAAGAATCGCTCAAACTGCTCCAATCTCCACGAAACAAAGACTCAGGACCAGAGGAACATTCACGCAATCCGCCCAGCCACTTAGAAGGTTTGCGTCATCCGCACAACCGACGATCTCCCTAATTAAGCTTCAAAAAAGTACACCGCCCGGCATCTTCGGTCGGTGGTCGAACTTCGCGAGACCAGCCGGGGTCGCGACTTGGATAAAATTCAATTCTGATGCGCGGCAAATTGGGTTCATTTGACAGCGTAACATTCACTAAACTTTCTTCATCAGACAAATCGTCGTCTACTTCAGTGTTTTGTTGATGTAGTTTCTTCGGATTATTTTTAGCTGTCTTACGAGCGTAACAAGCTCGTTCTATGTGTCCTTCTTTGTTACAGTACCGACAGCTTGTTTTTTTTTTAACTTACAAGTGTCCGGCGAATGCGCCTTCACATCGGAAACAGCGGTGTTTTTTTGAAGCGGCATCCCTTTGACCGGTCGGCGGAGGCTTCGTTTGAAAGCGTCCCCCAAACCAGCGCGGCTGCGGTGGCGGCCACGGTGGCGATCAGACGCTACAACGATGTTAGATCTGCACTTTCAGACAGGAACGATCTGAAAATTTTGTACGATCTAGCACATCTAGATTACAAAAATATAAAAAAGAAGAACAAGGTATGGGATGAAATAGGAATATCGTTATGCACAAATGGTAGGTAATAAATATTTATTGTAATTATACATTATAATATTACGGTTACCCTGTACATTAGGGTGGTCCAAAAAACGGACTTTTCGCTGGAGGTCAACGACCCTCCCAATATGTTCCTTTTCCTTAAAAGAACCCTCAATTTCAAAAAATCTGTTAACGATAACACGTACCACCTAGCACCTCTAATTTGCCATTTAAAATACATTCGAAAAATGCACTATTTTTTCCCTTTTTGTTGTCACGTCTCAGATTTAGATGAAAAGTTGCGAGAGATTATCAGCAATTGTTTAGAACACCCCAAGAAACAAATCTGAAACCACTACTGTTTGTTTCACCCTCCCTTGCACCACCCTGAACAAGAGGCAAATATTTCCCCAAACTTACAATTTTACGTACTTTTTTATTATTTTAGCTAAAATTATTATTATTGGTATTGGTTTACTAGCATATTTTTTGTCATTTATGCATAATTTGCAATTGTTTAAACAAAAGTATACAATGTTACGTATTTTTTTTGCAGAAGATATTGTTAAATTATATTATCGGCCTCATATTTAGGGTGATGCAGGGGTGGGAGGGAGTAGTGAAACAAAAATTAGTGGTTGTGGGTTTGTTCCTTGAGGACCTCTAAACAATCTCTGATAAAGCAAGAAAAGGTTTTTTGTACATAAAAAAAATGCCGAAAGAAGGAAACGTGGTCGAAACTACACCAATTACAATTCACACGAGTTTCACTATAGAACCATTTGATGAGTTCAAGAACAACTGGTGCCGATGGGTTCAACGTTTAAAATTTTGGGTTCCGACGCGTACGATATTCTATGGGACAAAACTGCACCTTCTGAGCCGGATTCGAAGACCTACGATGAAGTCATTACACTAATGAAAAGCTATTGGTCCCCAGAACCACTCGAAATTGCAGAGAATCGGAAAAGGGAGCAAGCCGAGGGTGAGTCGATACGTGAATATGTTGCTGCCTTACAACGCTTGTCAATTTACTGCAAATTTGGGAGCTATTTACATACCGCTCTCCGAAACCAATTTGTCTTCGGGTTGAGAAGTAGCAAGATTCAGGCAAGATTACTGGAATCCAGCGACCTAACGTTCGAGAAGGCCATGGAAACCGCTGTAAGCATGGAAATGACGGCCAAGGATTCGGCGGAACTCCATAAACGGGCAGACTCTTCGCGAGCATCAAACATACATGTGGTACGTTTAAATTCAGATTTCAATCAGAAAAAAAAAATCATAATTTTAATAATCAGTTAAAAACTACAAATCATATTGCACCCAGGAATTCAAATACTGGAAATACATATAATTTGCAATGTTATCGATGTCCTTCTGTAAATCATTTAGCAAATGCATGTGGTAAATGTAATTTGATTTGTAACTTTTGCAGAAAAAAAAGGTCATATTGCTAATGTTTGTCTTAAAAGAAAGAAACAAGAAAAATTTGCAAATCAGGTTGAGGTAGATAGTCGACACGTGGAAGAAATTTTGTACTTGCACGAAAATAGAACCTGCGGAGATCGTTTTTTACAGGACATTATAATAAATGGTAAAAAAGTAACTTTTGAAGTAGATAGTGCTGCAGCTGTTACACTTATGACAAGTTGTGAATTCTATCGTTTATTTCCTGATTTAATTTTACAGCAAAGTACATTACAATTAAAATCATACTGTAGTAATAAATTATCTGTCTAGCTGCATTGGGACCGGCGATTCATGACCCGTGACATCGTGGAAGATTAAATACGTTGCTTGGTAAATATGAAAATTTGTTTAACGATGACATTGGTCAAATAAAAGGTATTCAAGCTAGTATAAAGCTAAAAAACGATACAGTGCCAGTATTTTGCAAAGCCAGACAAGTTCCGTTTTCTTTACTAAATAAAGTAGAAGCAGAAATTGATTTATTGGTTAATCAGGGGGTTTTAATCAAAGTAGACCGTTCACAGTGGGCAACTCCTGTAGTTCCTGTTACAAAAAGTAATGGTCGCGTACGTCTTTGTGGTGATTTTAATCCAAACATACAGGTAGATAATCATCCATTACCGACTATTAACGAGCTTTTTGCTAATATGGCAGGTGGAAAAGAATTTTCCAAACTTGATATTGGTCAAGCCTTTTTGCATATGGATGTCAAACGGGAAAATTCTCATTTATTAACCTTAAATACCCATAAGGGGCTTTATAGGTGTACAGTGTACACGGTTGCTTTACGGGTTGGCATCCGCGCCTGCTATTTGGCAGCGTGAGATGGATAATATTTTAGCTGGTATTCCGGGAGTTTCAGTTTTTCTAGACGATATTAAAGTAACGGGAAAAGACGGAAACGAACATCTTGAACGTTTAGAACTTATGTTAAATAAACTGCAAACTTACAATATTCATGAATAAAAATAAATGCGAATTTCTTCAAAATAAAATTCAATAATGTGTACTGGTTATACCGTACTGTACTGGTTATACGTACTTGACCATGTGTTCCTTAACTCTTCTTCTACGTTCTTCCTTATGGCGTATGGTACATCGTATGGTTTATGAAATACTGGGACACTGCCTTCACGTAGGACAATATTGGCCTGAAATTGTTTTATTTTCTCGCTCCTGTCGGTGTTGAAAACCGCCGGATAATCTCTTTTCTATTCTTCAATGACGTTTTCTTGATACAGATAAGACTGCTGGACCGGGAGATAGGACTGAGTATTTTGGAATAGGTTCCGCCAATTCGGAAAGACGGACCAATTCCTCTCTAATAAAGGTAACGCAAAACTATTAGATCTTACAATTATTAACGGTAATTTGACAAATTTATTTTTTCTACTCTTACAGACACCAATGATTGACCTAATATGTCCAATTTTTCCCCTGACACAGTTTTTATTGCTAAGTTACAACATTCTATTGGTACATTACTAAAGCTTTATTAAAATTTGTTACGGACATTATTGACACACTTGCTCCCGTATCGACCTCTATGTTGACTTTCTTTCCCTCAATAAAAACTGGCACGACTGCTTGACCTGAAGTTGCTCCTTGATTTGCACAGACTGACTGTACGCAGTGCAGATATAGACCTTCTTGATTTTCTTCATCTTCTGACACTTCATTTTCTCCTGATGGTTCTTCTTCTTCAAGAGACTTGCCCTTGATGGCAGGACAAGTTTTTGGGTTATGCTTCCTATTACAGCGATAACAAGGTTTGAAGTTGGACTTCCACTTCTTGGACTCTTTTTTTGGCTTTGACGACTGGCTTTCTTTGGAATTGACCTTCTTAACTTCCATCGGATGCAACATTCGTGCCTGCTTTTCTGCTTGTTCCAGCGCGGTACCTGTACTTGCAAGCATTTGCAAAGGTTAGTTTATTTTTACTCAACAACTTTCGCTGAATTGCTTCGCTTTTCAGTCCACACACTAATTTATCCCGGAGAGCTACGTCCAGAAATAATTTGAAATCACAACTCTCCGCTAGGTTTCTAATCTCCACAATAAACTCCGAAATAGACTGTTCCGGTTGTTGTTGCGCCTTGTAGAATGCAAATCTTTCAGCAATCACAGATTTTTCCGGTGCGTAATGGTTTTTTCAACGTCGCTACGATATTGTTGAATCAGCCGGTGACTTCGGGAACATCAAACTTTTCAACGTATTATACACGTCAGGACCAATGAGTGTAATGAATAATGCCACACGTTTTTTTTTCATTCGACTCGTCAATATTGTTGCACAAAAACAGCATATCCATCCTCTCGATGTAATTGTTAAAATCATCCTTACCCGGGCGAAAATACTCTATGTTACCGGTTAGCGCCATCTTGTTCCTCGACGTTGTGACGTAATCGGCTTCACTTGGACCGATACTACACGACTGGACAATTATTTTCTCGTCGCCTTATTTTATATGTTGTGTACGTAAATGAAATACACAGTAAGACACAGACACAGTAGGTACTAGGTAGTTTATTATTCCAAAGCACAAGAATTCAGACACGTTATATAACTGAACTATGAGTATAACACACAGTACCTACTTGACAGACAGGGTTGAACTGGCTGACGTTAGGTACCCCCATGGGTACCCCTATTCTATTATATCGTTCGAGTGTTACCAACTTATACATAATAAAATATACAACACTCCCATCAACTTGTAATGGTTCAAAACTGTTTACTCCTCATTCATTCGGTTTTAAATGAAGCAAATTCTGATTTTCTGAGTTCTTGATACGTAAAAACTTGTGTACAGTAGACTCTCCGATAACGCGTTTCCTACAACGCGAAATACTATAAACGCGGTAAAAATTTTGCGACTACATCTTCATATAACGCGATTCTCGTACAACGCGATTGCGTCAAAATTTGCGATCCTCAAATTCATGAAAACGCGTAGTAGTAAACCGCGTTGTAGGAGAGTCTACTGTACATGTTGCTTTCACAATGATTATTGTAGTCTCGACCTTCACTTGCATTGGTCTATAAAATACTCTCCACTTATGGGGTAGAATACCAAACGCATTTTCTACAACACGTCTAGCACGACATAACCTTTGTTAAAATTTTCTTTTCTGTTGTCATGTCGTGTTTGTCTGTATGGATATGGACACATCAAACAAGGTGATAGCGTAAAAGCTTCATCCCAACTAGTACACATGGCGTCGCTTCATTTTGTCCTAATAATGGCCTAGTTAGTGGAAGGTCAAAAGTCCCATATTTGACGCCTCGAAAATTCCCCGTCACTGTTTTTTTTTTCCATACGCTGCTACATCAATGCAAATAAATTTATAATCTGCATCAACAATAGCCAGTAAAACGATCGAAAATTTATGTAAGTAACATTAATGGTGTGAACCACTTTTGTTAGGACATTTGATGGTTACATGTTCGCCATGAATGCTTCCTATACAGTTTGGAAACTGCCACTTATTCTGAAAATCACATATTACGTTCTCCCATATTTCTGAAGTAGGTTCGGGCATGTATAAGGGCTGAAGTCGTTGCGAGATTGCTGTGCATACTTCCACAACAATGTATCTTACTGTCGAAAAACCCATACGAAAACTATGACCAATAGTGCTATACGAGTCTCCTGCGGCAAGAAATCTGAAATAAAAAAAAAACACATTTTTCAGGTTAAGTTCTTAAAAAAGTGGACCCATACTGGACAGGAAAGAAAAAACATTGACCGCTACAAAACCTGGCCATGGGCAAAACAAATGGAAATGTTCAATCTATTCTTGCAGTTTGCTCAAACTTCAAGCAACATATCTGCTGTAAAGAATCCTAATACGTCTTGTCATAACGATGGACAATTTGAAAGGGACAATACCGAGGATGCCGGTACCGTTCCACAAAACGAAGAATTTGTCGAGGAAGAATCACAACAGCAACCCCCAGCTACTCTTCATCATACAACAACGAATGTTTCCACCATGCCAGTTGAAGATACGAAGATACGCCAAGAAATAATGCCACGTCATAAAAAAGGCGCTTAGAGCAGACAACTTCTACGCCATCAAATGTCGATAAAGTCATAGGCTACTTACAGAACACAGGTTTTGCCGGCGCGTGTGCAAACGGCCTTAAGCTTTATTACTGTTATTTAGTTAAAAGCAGATGCCTATAGAATTTTCGTATTGTCGTGGCAAACATGTCACTATCAGGTGTCCACAGAACAGCGGATCAAATCAATTTTCTTATTAAAAAAAAATTTCGATTGTTCTTATGGCGATTGTTGACCCCGATAATAAATTTATTTGTCTGGATGTGGGTGGATATGGAAAAAATAGTGACGGTGGTATTTTCGAGGCATCAGCTGTAGGTCAAAAACTTGCAAACGGCACCATTAATGTTCCACAAAAAAGACCTCTGCCAGGTGAAATTTTCTGGGCATTTAGCATACGAGAAAAATTTCTTACACATTTTAGTAACTTATAATTTAATTTAACAATAAAAAATTTATCGAAATTATAGCAATTATAGCAAATACTTACCTCCACCATTTCCTAGTCCCATCTCTCCTGCCATCGCATCCCATATTTTATATTTTATGCGTATATTCTATATTCTATAATCGGGGTGCCTTAAATCAAACAAAACATTATGTCTTTTACATTTTCGATAAGTTTCTCCGTATCAGTCATGATGATCGCAGCGATTAACATAACATATATTAACATGCAGTGTTTGATCGCAAACTCAATACTATCGCCGTTTGCTGGGCGACCGAACACTGCACAGATCGTAGCAGGTAGCAGCAGGTTGCTCCTGGTATGTGCGGGCTCATTTGCTTACTGCAGCAGAGTCCGATCGCCACCGCCATCGTGATCGTGGTCGCGATCGCGCCGGTGTATTCTCCGCCAAGTATCGCGAGTCCAACCGATCTCACAAGAATAGAGTGGCTGGGAGCAGTTAATGTGAACTAGAACAAAGCAGTCTTATTCTCTTAACCTAGCATACCATTTTACTGACACCACGATTGCATGCTACTCACTGCTCTACCAGCCAGCGCCGCCAGTTCTGCAATGTTGCTGTGCACGTTGCTGGTCACGATCAATGTGGTGTCGTCAGCGTATTGATACAGGTCTCCAAATGACAGTTGCGCTAATAAGTTATTTATGAACTTCAAAAACAACAGCGGCCCCAACACCGAACGCTGAGGGACACTCACTGTTATCAATGACTATCAATGACCCGATGACACACACAGACTGAGTCCGCCCCTCCAAATAGGATCTCAATTCTCTGTATGTACTATGCGCGCCAAAAAAAGTCGTACAGCTAATTCTTACATAATGTAATACTGGCTTGTTTTTATTTGTCAACTTGACAGTTGATGCATATTTCGTACTTAAGATTAATGTCAGAATGACAGTGTATAGGTTATAAAAAAACCATTTACAAAGCTAACAAAAATATGTTCAGTATATTGGGTTGCATATGTGGTGTACGACTTTTTTTGCGCGACAAGTACCTTGTGTAAATAAAAAAAAGTTATTTAAAACTGCTTGTGTCTAGCAAACACCGATTGGACATGTGTATAATATAATATAAATAATATAATATAAACCCATTTTGCTCAAAATAGTCTCCTACCATGAGGTTTTTGATATTATATAATATGCATGGTGCGTTCAAGGAATTCAATACGATTGATATTTGAAATTCGACCATTATTGTTAATACACATCAGACATCACCAGCTGTCTGCTAAATTTTTTATAGTAGTTTTTTATTCATTTTTATAGTATGAATTCTCTTTTTATACTAGAATTCAACCCTATATTCAATTCTTGATTTATGACCAATCAACTCTAAAGTAAGTATAAGGTTATATTATTATTTAGAATATATATATTCTTAATTATTGCAATTTTTTATATCTGGTATGGTTTGGCGGGAAATTGTGTAATTGAATAAAATTGTAGTAAATGGTGATATACAGGCGGGATGTAAATTTTTAAATAAATTAAAAAATACTGCCACAACCTGGATTTGCACGATGTTAATTAATTAATCATTACGGTAAGTACGTAAGATACGGTATGTCCGTATATTCATATCTAGTTGCATAAAATTGTTTGTAAATAATATTTTTTATACAACATTTTTCCTTGTAACGGATTCATTTGATGTAAAAAGTAATAATTTAGAAGTAGTTTCATTTCATTACAGAATATAAATCAAGTTCTATGATCTATGAAATTCTAAATCAAGTTTCATGGTCACATTCCGCCCACCCCAAAAAAACTTTGTGTTAATGTTTTATTGCTAACTACTCATCTCCACATATTTTCCAAAAGCGAGAAGAAAGAAAAAAGAAGGACAGAGTAACAAAATAAATGAAGAATAACAAATACCTACATTTATTCGAACATAAATAGCTACATGAAACTGTATCAAAATATAACTGAAACACAAATATACTATCTTATATTACAAAACTAGAAAACTAGAATAAGATATTGCATATAGAAAATAAACTGTTTCCGGGTTATGCCGTGTGTCAGCATTAACAAATCTTGACACACGGCATAACCCGGAAGCAGTTTATTTTCTAAATGATTCTGGCCGTGAAAGCCTACGTACTTAAGATATTGCATAGTTTACAAACCTGAGATTTTCCTGTGTACCACGCTCATATTACGATTATGTTTAGTGGTAGCCGAGTGTTCTTTTAAGGGCGCCATTCGAGGAAGCACTTGACAATTACATGCCTTGCAGTACGCACTCTCTCCATCCTTGGATTTTGTTAACCAGGATGAAAATATGGGCTGTTGTTCCCATTCGGCACGATATGTCTGTTTGTATTTTCTCTTCATTATATTCAAATTGAATATAAACAATGCACCATAGACGTATAGACAATCACAAGACTCACAACACAAGTCACGATACGAAAGACGATACTAAATAGAAAGTAATGGAGACAGTGTTGCCAATTATGAATGTAGTCATGTCACTAAGACATGGTCAAAAAATCACCAGATTTTCACTAAAAATCTACAAGTGTCCACAAGCTTAGGGGGGGGGGGGGGTGTTACATGTAACAATTAAATTCACCAGATTTTCATTATATAAAATTTAATTAATTAATAATCATGTAGCAAAATTGGTTGGTTATAATCAATGAAGTTAAGTTCGGTTGACATCAATCCGGCAATGGGCAATGGGGTTCCAATAAATATACCCAATAACAAAATACAAAATAGAACAAACTAGTACCTGTGTTATGTTGGGAATAACGTTATAGTATATTATTCTATGAGCAAGTAATGTAAGCAATTTCTCATGAGAATAAAGTTTTAAACGTTCCAGTGAGAAATTGCCATTACTTGCGAATGGAATATTATCCTTTTTCTACGACCATGCAATGAAATTCTATACATTAATTTATTGTATATAGGGACGGCTGTATGTCACAATGACGGTTTTACAGGATTTTGACAGATTTAAAATTGTTTGGTGCGCTTGTCACTTAGAGACGTTGTCAATGCCATGACACTGTCGCTAAGCAGTGTATCAAAACATAATGGAAATGAAAAGTACAGCGCTGTGATAGGTTCTAAAGGCGTGAGAAATTAAATATTTCTCACGACTCGCTGGGTATGAGGAGCCAGGGATGAAATATTTGTCATGTGTGTGGGGAATGGTTAGTATTACGTGTCATAAATTGCCATGAGAATGAATGCATTCATCAATAGGAGTAGAAAAAAGAATAAACATCATAAAACAATTTATTTTGCACAATACATACAATAATAAATGAAACAATAAATTCAATAATATGTATGTATACTAGAAATTTAATGCTAGAACCTTGGAAGCTGATAGGCACCTATTACTAAGAAATAAATAAAACAGAACGACGTTTAAACGACTACATCTAAAAAACTGAACAAGTTCCCAACTGAACGGTTCGCTTGGAAATGAATACAGCAACACATACCACCATTACTGAACACCTCACACTACCAACATTACGAACACAGATATATTATCGTATCGTACAAGGCGGTAGTAAATATTTGTTGTAGAAATACGATAAATGATATGTGATCATTATGATTTTTACACTAGATTTTCACTAAAAATCTTTTATCGATTCACCAGAAAAGTCACTAGGTCACTAGATGCAATTTATGTCACCAGATCGGAGGACCAATACACCAGATCTAGTGAAAAATTCACTGATTTGGCAACACTGAATGGAGATGGGTTACGGAAACTACGGGTATTCCCGCAAAGCGACCGGACGAGGGTACAGAAACCTGTACTTCCCAATCTAATTTTGTCACATTCATTCCTTAGATGTCGCCACCTTCGTCGAATGCGACCACCTCAGACAAATAGAAAGATATGGACGGAGCATACCATAGATTTGTTTGAAGCCAACACCCCGCAACTGAGAAGCGGGGGGGGGGGGGGTGGGGCGTTAAGCAAACGTAAACAAACTGGACACTTTAAAATAGGCGGCGCGCGTGTTTTTAGCTTGGGGGTATAGGTTTACAATAACAAACTACATTTTTCTGAATCATTTATTTAAGATCTTATTGTATCATATCTTTTGTTTATTGAAAATGGCACTTACTGAAATTGATTTATTAAGAATAATTGTAATTATATTATCTTTAGGTAATAAATAAGTACTATAATAATGCTAATAAAATGCAATCTGTGCCGAAGAAACACTTGTGCCTGACAATAATTGTTAATAAGACCTACATGTTTTTAACTATTGATCATAAGTTAAAATAGTTCAGATCTATGGCATAACTTTGTTGGAAATTCAAAGCATGCATGTCATATCTACTTTCATAGATTCAAGTTCACGATGATCCAATTAAAGTTTTTAACCAGTTCTTATTAAAATAAAGTGCACTCAAAGGATGTTTACCTTTTATTTCATTTTCCAATCCTCAATAAAACGTAAAACTTTTAAAAAAACGTAAATAATTTGTTTTATTATCACATGTGTTACATTACAAGTACAGATAACATTATAACTACAGGTATATACACAATAGTTTAATAACTAATACTAATCTATTATACTAGTATATTATAAGATATAAAGTACATTTACAAAAAGAAATCGAATGCATTATTGATGACTAAATAATATTGTCTTTGTAAGACGATTTCTTATTTTTGTAACCTTGTCATCAATTTTACTGCATTCATAATGCAGTCGGATATTAAAATAATATCCAAATACTAATTTTATTAATCCAGAAAATGATCCCCAAATATGTCAAATGTCGTATTATCGTTCTCCGCAGTCCCGATATTGTAAAATGAGAAAATTCTTGCATGGTTGTACTAAAATTAAATAGGAATATTTCTTAAATAGAATATATGATTTATATAAAAATATAAAGGAAACATATCTGAAAGATGTTGCAACAAGAACATTCTCTTTATTATCACTATCAGTGTCAGCAGGTCCCAGTATTGTAGAGTCAAAAACTACTTGCACAGTTTCACTAAAAATAAATAGGAAATTCTCTTTCATAGAATACGTTTTATATATAGCAAATAAAAAAATAGTAGCATTTTAAATACTAAATATATTCTTAAATACCTTGGACGAATATGTAATTCAGGAATGGCATCGTTTTTCAATTTGCGTACTTTAGCGCCTCCATAAAAATTGCATGGTTTGAAATGATCACTGCACACATAAGAAGTTAATGGTAAAGTTTCCCGTTCCCCCACCTGTGATGGGGCGGACACCCCTCTCAATATTTACTATTCTTTAATCAACTCTAAACTGAAGGGGGCCCCTGTTGGCTTTGCTCAACTACCTAACCTTAAAACCACATGTTGACCACCGCCATTTTCAATATAACGGCGTTCCATCCTAAATGACTTAAACAACGCAATCTTAATTAATCTTACGGTAGCGTGAATTCATTATCTCTCTCTTACGGAGGCTTCAAATGCTGAGTTCTTTCTCTGAGACTTTGTTAGAGACGTTTGAACTCATTCCAATTATCAATTACTATATGCAAGGCTAAATACTTTACTATAAAAGGGACACGTTTATATTATTCTAAAATGAATATGTCGAAGAAAACCACAATAAAATCTATTAACAAAAATATATACAACAATGCAGAACTGCTCACACGAAATTATGAATGTTACCTCTAAACAATGATAATATTATTTTGGCAGAGATGGACAAATCAGCAAGTACAGACAACGAATAAATACCTTATTATTTCGGTTGAGCACAAGAAACACGAGACACCACAGTTATCTTATAGAGCCCCTGCTCTTAAGAAAACACGTCTTTACCCCATGATGGCTAAAATAAGAAGGAAGCATCGTTTGCTTAAACCTTTGGTCGAACCCTCTCAAATCGACCGCAATGCCCCCCAAACCACTGTTTGAGAATATGGCCATTTCCGTTTGCCGCTAATTCCATCCAAACCCGCGCGCAAAATTTTGACTTATCACACACCGATATTTTTAAATTATCCATCCATTTTTGTCGTAGTTCTGCATTTGTAGGAATTCTATAAAAAAAGATCATATAAAGCAAAAAACAAGTTCACTTAACCCTGATACCCTTTCATGGTATCAGTATAATACTAATGTTAGTCAAAGGCACTTATAAAGCCATAAGTATCCTTCACGAACGCTCATGGAAATTGAGGTTATTTATTTACCTGTGAAAACTAACGCAAATTCTTGGCAAATACTTCTTAACACATACAACACAGCTCCTTCCCATTGCTGTATTGTTTAAATATACCTTTAAAAATTTCAGAATCCTTGTATATAAACGCTGAAATAAAACCGATGCAGTTTATATCACGTATTGTTCGCAACGGTTCACAATGGGTTCACATAAACGCAAATCACAACAGACTCCGCCATATCACCTCTACCCAATCAGAAACGTTGGCTCGCCTGCAACGTAAACATCGTGTGTACCAGGGTAAACATTCTATGTTGGCTTCACTCTTTAAAAGGAGAGAGCGGTGTCCATATCTCTTTATTTGTCTGGGGCGACTACTAAGATATCCTATATGTCAGTATACGTAAATCTACTAGAAACTACTGCATGTTTTTATACTAGTGAAAATTACTCATGCATACTAAAAATCTACCAAGAAAGTAGTTTTCTACTAAACATGGTCACACTGGGGATTCCCCTACTACGCCGCAAACATGCACAACATCGTCAAATGTGGTCAAATGCATGGTCAAACGTAGTAAATACGAAATAAATACAGATTTGGTTATATTGGCGCCATCTACATCTGGTAATTTCGAAGCTTTGTACAAAAACGCGCCATTTGGATCAATTTGAATTGAGACGGGGATGAAAAAGAATTGCAAGTTAAATTGTCTTATATTGTCCCAAGAATGTTTAAGCTATATCCATCAAATTATGGGACAGCGTGTATACTATAAACTAATTCCAATGTTTCTTATTTCTTTTACAATTGGAACAAGTAAATAGTAAATATTTAAATAACAAATGCAACAATTATAAAAGTTTATTCTCGTCACGTCTTACTTTTTGCAAACATTATCGTAAATTAATTATAGTGGTAATGTTTCTTATCTGATTTAAATTTATAGGAAATAAGTCGCTGCACCTTTCACCTTCAAGACCTTCGTACTGAAGACTATGGAAAATATGGATCCAGCATAGAACAAGTATAGAAATATAAGAAAATAACACCCACATCATCATCTGATACTAATAACTAAAATGAAATTCATTATAATTTCACCACTATGGAAGCTTGTTGGACAGGAGAAAACTTAGAGGTAAAAAGCTTTTTGTTCAAAAATATCCAAAGGAACAGGATTTTTACTCGAAGCATTTTCAATGATTTTGCAAATGAGCCGCCATGTCTGTATTTTCGTCAAAATAGTTAAAAAATAAATTAAAGTAGAGGAAATTTTGTATAATTTATGTCTATGACATCTTTTTGGTAAAATGAATAGCTTAGCTGCATGAGCAAATTCTATTTGATCGAGATCGGTCGTGTCAAACGCTGAAGTTTTTTTTGAAGACAATACCTACAGTAGAATAGAATCAAAATATCTGTCAAATCCTGGCTAACTAATTTTATTTTAATGCAGACATGACCGAACTGAATCAAATAGAATCTCATGCAGCTAAACTATTAATTTTATATACATATAGTATGATAAAGTCATGTGCCTGGCCACATCAGACTAAGTGTAACATAGTTTTAACATTATGAAGTACTTATATTTGTAGTATTATTTCTAAATTTAATAAAGTTTTTCAGCTTGTGATTTGTAGTGTTATTTCTAAATTTAATAAACTTTTTCAGATTGAGGCTTTTTCCACTTACCGTACCTTTTATATAACAAAATATCACTGAGTATCAGTGCTGCCACGCCGACGAATATCTTATTCGGTAGATGCTACTCTAAAAAATCGGTAGATGACGCCAAAATTCGGTAGATTTTGCTACACTAAAAAATCGGTAGATGTCGCCAAAATTCGGTAAATTTTGTACTCTTAAAAATCGGTAGATGTCGCCAAAATTCGGTAGAATTTATTAAAACCGGCGGAAAAGTTACTGTTTTGGAATTACACACAGACCTACAAAAGATTTTTGGACTGTGGAATTACTGCATAATAATTAAAGGACTGTGGATTTTAAGTTCAAACTAATAAGCATTTTTAACTATTATATTGCAAAATAACAATATTAAAATAAAAATAATATTCTAACAAAAATATATTAATGTAAGTAATAAAGATATTAACACAAAATATATAAGACAAACTTAAAACAAAATTAGGTGGATTCTTCGACAATATCTTTCAATACCTTGTTATTCATATTTAGGATCATATTCGGCTGAACCACAAAACCGTAGCAATTATCACTACGTAACAGTTGTTTAGTGAGCAACAAGCCTACCATAGTATCAGTATTCAATGAATTTCGTAGTTTTGTTTTCATTAAGTTTATAGAGGAAAAGATCCTCTCAACATTCGCCGAGCTGTGAGGTAAGCAAAGGATGTTGAAAATAAATGTGGTTTAGACTGGAAACATTTTCTCCCCGTCACCAGAACGAATTAGTGAAATGTCTTTCCAAAAACTCTCAACACTATCAGGCAATGTTTTAATGTAATCGATATTCCTTAAAAGTCTCCATTCAGTATCAATTGTTTCGATTAGGTCATCATTTACTAAATTTGGAAATCAAATGACTACATTGCATAAGGAGGCAATTGAACCGGCTTTAACTATGGGTGGATCTAGGAAATCAAATATTTTAAGAATATTATCCTTCAAAGGAAAACGTGAAATAATCTGATTGCAACTCTCTATATAAAAATCTAAGCACCTAACTCTAAGAAAATTTAACTGTTCTGATGAAATACTTTTTAATTCTACTATTGATTTTGCTACTTTAGCTCCAAAATAAACATTATTAAGATCTAAGAAATTTCTTTTGTTTGTGAAATCAATATCTTCTATTGAAGTTGTGTCAATATAACTTCTTTTTAAAAAAATAATCATACAGTGTTTTTAAAACATTCATGATATATTTATATAGCACATGGATTCTAGGAGTTTCTGATTGCATTTCTTTATTTAAATTTTGAAAAATTGGTAAAATGAAATCTAAAAACTGCAAAGATAATTTTGTTACGGGATCATTTAATTTCTGTAAAATATTGTTAGTGGCCAAAACGTCTTTTTGTGACACAGCATCTGTGAAATACAACTTTAATGATTGATATTGCTCCAATATCCTATTCACTACAGCGTGTGTGGATAGCCACCTAGTCTGAGATGGATGTAATATTCGATTCATCTTAGTATTGCAAAATAGTTGAAATTGTTCAAATTCTTTTGTTCTTTTGGGACTTGAACTAAAATAATTATAAATGTCTCTAGTTAGATCTTCAACAAACCTAGGCAGTTTTTCGGATGCATAAGATGCGCATAAATGAAATGAGTGACATACGCATTTCATAACATATATAAGTGGTATGTCTTTTTTAAAAGAGTCATTAATGAGCAGGCTTGCCAATGTGCGGGTAATTACCCGAAAATCGGGTATTTGCGGTGTGCTGGCGGGTGAAATATAATTCCGGGTAAAACTGGGTATTCTGGCTATTTTGAAAATTTGAACTAAAATCAATAATTTTTATAAAACGGTGAAATTATTTGCTACATTTAGTGCTGTTAGTTTTTTGTGAGATAACACTCCTGTAATTAGTTCACATTCCAGACTACATGTCTAGATGGCGCTGCGGCCTGAGACGTGATCGTTCTTTTAATATAAAACCACGTAAGATAAGTTTATATTTCATTTTGTTTTTGAAATTCCTGGTTTTATCATTACCATGTGTTTTCAGAGGTTTTGGTTAGATAGATGTGTTAGAGAGAGAGAGAGAATGGAAAAATGTTTAGTTAAAGTACCTAAAGGTAATTCTGTATTTCTGTAGCTACTATGGAGGGATCATGCTCTATTTGATTGTTCAAAACTTGACCTAGAACCAATGTCAGTAGAGGCCTATTGGAGAAAAATAATTAAATTAGAAAACGCTGCAGGAATTTGTAGGTTCGAAATTTTGAAAGAAGTGATAAACTTTTTACTTGTACTGTAGGTTCGAAATTTTGAAAGAAGTGATAAACTTTTTACTTGTACTACCATTTTCAATGCCAGCGTGGAACGCACATTCACTCACCTGAATTTGACCAAAACGGATACAACAAGTAAATTAACTACTGAAACAGGTGCAGGCTGCACCGTGGAAATAAAGGAAATAAATTATCACCCTTTTTTTAGTTCATCGTTTAAGAGTTGCCGGGAAAATGTTGGGGAATTGGGGCCTGGAAAACGGGTAAAAGTGGGGATTTTGAAGTTTCCTGTCGGGAATTACACTGGTACAATATTGGCAAGCCTGTTCATACGGATTCAATCACAGGATTCAATCTAATTCATAATAGCGTCAAAACTGCAATGGCATTATTGAGGTTATGTTTCTGAAAATTATTCTTGAAGCTGTACTGTTTGCTTTTTTTATAAGCTGCGAAATCATGTGTAATCAAACTGTGTTTATTGGAATAATGGTTATAAAATTAATGAAATGTGAAGTATTTATCGTAAAGGTTTAACCGATGTATAACGGATTATTAGTAGCGTAACACTTCCCTCTGTGAATTGGGGTTATATGAATTGTCGGGATGGTATTATGAAACACCGAGTTTCCAAGTAAAATAAGTATATTCGTCGGAACAGCTATTACAAGTTGCAACCACGCCTCAATAAAAATCTAATTCTGTATATCTCAATCCCCCTGGATCAGCTGATGGCCTCCACACGCGCTGCCTGCGCCATCTATCCGCACTTCCTTACACTGATGGCCTCCACGCGCGCTGCCTGCGCCATCTATCCGCACTTCCTTACATTCGGCCATCCTGACATCATTCTGCCCACAGAATGGCTAATCTAGAACAGATTATACTATAAATATTTCCAGTAGTTTTTGACAACAAAGGAAAACTCCCCTTTTTATTATTGCTTATCGCTCGTACATTTAAATCAATAGTTATTCACCAGTCATGAAATTGGACGTTATTCACCAGTCGTGAAAATTAATCGTAATCCACCCTTGTTCACCAGTCGCGAACATTAAGTTAAATATTATTCACCAGTCGTGAAAATTAAACGTCATTCACCCGTCGTGAATTTAAATTAAATAGTAGTTATTTACCAGTCGTGATTAAGTTTAATGTTATTCGCCAGTTGTGAATTTTAATCATTATTCACTAGTCATGTATTTAAATTAAGTCTTGCTCACCGGTCGCGAACCCTTAGTTAATTATTATTCACCAGTCGTGAAAATTAATCATTATTCATTAGTCATAAATTGGAATTAAACCTTATTCACCAGTCGTGAACCTTAAAATTGAATATTATCCACCAGTCGTGAATTTAAATTAAGCCTTGTTCACCAGTCGCAAACATTGAGTTAAATATTATTCACCAGTCGTGAAAATAAATCATTATTCATTAGTCAAAATTGAAATTAAACCTTATTCACCAGTCGTGAACCTTAAAATTGAATATTATTCACCAGTCGTGAATTTAAATTAAGCCTTGTTCACCAGTCGCAAACATTGAGTTAAATATTATTCACCAGTCGTGAAAATAAATCATTATTCATTAGTCAAAATTGAGATTAAACCTTATTCACCAGTCGTGAACCTTAAAATTGAATATCATTCACCAGTCGTGAATTTAAATTAAGCCTTGTTCACCAGTCGCAAACATTGAGTTAAATATTATTCACCAGTCGTGAAAATAAATCATTATTCATTAGTCAAAATTTAAATTAAACCTTATTCACCAGTCGTGAATTTTACAACCCACCTTTAAGTACGACCCAGGGCTTCATCTTATCTACCGCCATCACGGTTCGCCTGCCGCTCGTGCGACCTCCACGTAGGTCCTCCACTTCAGTTTGGCAGTACCCTGGATACGCGGTAGGGCCCCTTGAACTTGGGAAGTAACTTCTTGCTGCTTCCAGTTGCTACAGCCGCATTCGCCACCATAACCACCATCCCTTCACTGTATTCAGTCGCTGCTTTTCTCGTTTTGTCAAAACGAGCTTTCTGAGCCTTTTGCTCTTTACTCATTCGTTCACGTATTTTTTCTCTTAAATCTGTCAAATCAATTCGACTCAAATCATTTTGAATTTCATTGACGATATTTGCATCAGCCATGTGCCGTGGTTTATAACCGGCAAGAGCTTCGATTGGCGACACTCCGGTTGCTTTATTGAATGTACAATTCATCGCACTCTGTACGGTCTTTACGACATCGTCCCATTCGTTTTCGGGATGTCCAGCTGATGTAGCCGCAAGAGCATTTAGAATAGTACCATTATATCGTTCGCATTGGCCATTGGCACGAGGTGTGGCAACTGCATTAAGTATGTGTCTTATGCCATACGTCGCACAAAATTCCTTAAATTTAATTGAAGTAAAAGCGGTCCCCCTGTCGGTTATAAGCCTTAATGGAACTCCAAACAGCGTCATTATATCGATCATGATTTTAATTACATACCGTGTTTTGGTACTTTTAACAGGCTCAATAAACACAAACTTACTAAATGAGTCAATGGTCACCAGCAAAAGCTTGTTTCCCCGCCGACTAGTGATGAATGGACCAACGTGATCAGCATGTAACGTATGAAAAGGAACAGGTACCTTTTCGATCGGGTGCATCATGCCTTCTCTTTTTCCCGATTGATGTTTGTAATATTGACATTTTAAACAAGCAGAAGTAAAACAAGCATTGTTTTTTGGAACAGTACTTTATTGTTGGTAACGGGTATAAAGTTCAACACAATCGATTTCGGTTCTTGGTCAGAACCATCCATGTTCTGTACTGCTTAATTGTTTGACGGTGAGTTCTCCCTTTGTGCCTTGTTGTTTTTGTCATATTTATATACAAAATACAGCCGGGGTACCATTGCTTTTTATATATACGAACGCATGCTGAGCATGTTATACTTATTACTGCATACAGGCCCACACATTTGCATATTACATTGTTTTTTTCTGTCCACTGTTCATGTTTGTCCCGTTCATTAGTCATTTAAATGTGTTTGTTGACTTTTGTACTTATTGTGACCCTCTTTCAGTGACACCTGAGGATGGTTCTGACCAAGAACCGAAATCGATTGTGTTGAACTTTATACCCGTTACCAACAATAAAGTACTGTTCCAAAAAACAATACTTGTTTTACTTCTGAGGTTAGTTGGTAAAAAATGGAGAATTTCATCACACTAATTTTAAACAAGCGTTGACGTATTTCCGAATGAATCGCCCCATTTTAGGAAAATAGTAGTTTTCTCGTATTTTTTTAAGGGTCTTCTCAACGCCAAAATGCCCCATATCGTCGTGGCATAAACGACAAATTTGCCATCGTACATTGTGAGGCACTAACCAAGCGACGCGGTCATTTTCAAGCTTTCTATAGACAATACCCCCTTTTAATTTGTAATGATCGAAATACTGTTTTGTCTGCGTATTCTTGATCTTTTCTTGTAGTATGTCTCTAATTCGTGTGACTTCTTCATCTTCTAATTGTACTGCACGTAACCATTCGCTTTCGGTAATATCAATTTGTAAAACTTCGCAAGTACCAGTAGCCAATTCCCTGCTTAAGGCGTCAACATGTCTCATTTTCGTCCCAGGGCGATACTCGATCGAAAAATTGAAGTCCTGTACCTCTAACCACCAGCGTCCTACACGTGGTATAAGATCTCGTTTGCTAAATGTGGTTTTCAGTGCATTACAATCCGTAATAATTTTAAAATCTAATCCCAGCAAATAGGTACGGAAATGCCGCAGAGATAATACCACGGCGAGGGTTTCCAATTCATATGAGTGATACTTGCGTTGTTCTGGGGTAACAAACGCAGTTTTCTCGACGGATTCTTCGGCCATGGGGACTTGATAGAAGCCTAATGCGAGATCTAGGGTAATATAATATTTCTTTCCCGCTCCTAACTTGTCGATCTGTTCGTCTATGAGCGGCAAAGGGTATTTATCTTTAATTGTTATCGCATTAAGTTTCCTATAATCTACACACATTCGGTAATCCCCCGTTTTCTTCTTAACTCGCAGTACCGAGCTAGCATACGGCGAGTTGGATTCTCTAATAATTTTGTTGTTTAGCAAATCGATGATCATACGCGATAAAATTTCTTTTTCGTACACTGCCATTCTGTAAGGCCTATAAACTATTGGTTCATCAATTGTACATTTAATGTGCATTTGTGTACTTTCCGTTTTGCCTAAATCGCTCAAAGAGAATGAAATACAATCTCTATATTCCTGAAGTAATTTAAGGACGGCTATTTTCTTCTCATGAGGAAAATCATTTTCAAAATTTATTGACTCTAACGTTAAGTCCGATGTCCTATTTACGTTTTCCTCAACGTCAACCGCCATACAATACGTTTCAAAAGGTTGTAGATTCCTTAACATTAATGAATTCCCCGTTTTATTAATTAATACATTCTCATCACACAGGTAATCCCGTCCTATTATTAGGTTATGTCTCAGATGATCATCTTTGACGATTATTATTGTTGTATCAAGTGTAGCTTGATCAATAGCAACATTTGCTCGGACTTTTTGATTGCTTGAAATAGTATTTCCAAGAAAGCATTTTAGCAAAACAGGCTTATTATTTTCTACAATAGTTGCTTTTATGCTACGAGCAACAGAAAGTGTCATAATTGAGCACTCGCTCCCGCTATCAAGTAAACATTTTACTTTTCTATTGTTTATGATCGCTATTTTTCGGAAAACGTTTGGAGCGACTTCGTCTACGGCAATCTCGTTTACATTACGGTTGTTTTGTTTATTTTTAATTTGACAATTATCTTGCGTGCGTCCTAGACGCTTACAAAATTTACATTCTACACGCTCTTTTGGACAATCCCGCAGCATGTGGTTTCTCCGGCAATTATAACAAGACATCTTTCGTTGTGTCCCTTGATATCCGCTTCCGCGTGGCGTTTTATATTTATAATTTGACTGAGTCGGCATCGGTTTATTACGCAATTGGTCATAATTACTGGCCGCTGGTTTACCACTCGTCGAAGGGCGCGAATACACTTTTGCTCAAGTAATTAGCCAAAGTACCAACCGTTTGAAAGTTCGCTGCTCTAGCGGTCAAAGCAACGTTATCGTCACGTATTCCTTCTATCACACTATCAACTACATATTCTTCAGGAATTTCTATATTAAGTTTTCGTAATTTTGCCGCTTTCTCGTAACAGTAATCGCCCAGATTTTGATCCGGTGAAGAGCGATAGTTGGCAGCCGCGACGAATAACTTCCCGAATTGCAAGGATTTCGGAAAGTTTCGTATGAGTGCCTCTTTCATTTCTGTCCAAGTTAAACACGGGGTCGATAGAGAATCGTACCATCGACGGGCGTTACCGCGCAAACGAGTTGTAGCTAGCTTTAATGTGTTTTGTTCAGTCCACATGTAAAACGACATAATTTCGTCAACCTTTTGGACCCATTCGGCAGCACCTTGCGATTCGTTTGTACCGGGTTCAAACGTAGGAATAAGCGTTTCGTCGATATTATTAAATTTTTGGGTACTCACGAATTGTTTAAGTTCGCTCACTTCCCTGGTTAGTTGGTCGATCAATTTTTTCTGACCTTCTACTACGCCGTCACCTCGCTCTCATGGCGGAGTTGTGCTTGGAGAAGTCGCAGATCTGCTCCTTTTATGGTGCTTTTTCTTTTCCGATCGTCCCATGTTGCACTTGGGTAAATCCCTCTTCTGACTATGTCGGGATGGTATTATGAAACACCGAGTTTCCAAGTAAAATAAGTATATTCGTCGGAACAGCTATTACAAGTTGCAACCACGCCTCAATAAAAATCTAATTCTGTATATCTCAATCCCCCTGGATCAGCTGATGGCCTCCACACGCGCTGCCTGCGCCATCTATCCGCACTTCCTTACACTGATGGCCTCCACGCGCGCTGCCTGCGCCATCTATCCGCACTTCCTTACAGAATGGAAATCAAAAATTTGTTAGTCAACAGAAGCTTCAGGATTTTTCTGTCACGAATTACAAGTAAATATACAAGTACAGAATGGCACGTATCGATTGGTTCCCTGAAGACCTGACTACTTCTGTACAACCCCAAAAATATAAAATCACACAATGAAATTAGCTGCAGTATATATGTTTCATAGTTTATTATTATTTTCGCATTTGAAACCATTTGATAGTGGTAAATTTGTAATGTACCAAGTTTCGAATGATACATACCTAACACAATTTTATGCTTCTTCGAAAAGAATTTATAAAAATAATAAATGCTATTTAGTATGGGTGTGCTTGAGGTGAGTACAATCTCATTTCTGTGGTACAATCCCGAGCATGAAACAATTACACAATGAAGTTAGCACCGGCAAATACATTTTATTGGTTATTATTATTTTTACATTTGTAAACCAATTTTCGAAATTGGCGGATTTATTCAAGCTATACAGTACGTATGTATTATAGATATGTATATAGAATACATATAATATTTCTACTTACCTATAAATTCTCATACATAACCTAGCACAAAAAAAAATATTAAAAACAAATCCGGCCCATGCCAATTGTATGTAATTGTATATCACGAAATTCTTTGAGAAAGCAATATCATCCTACGTATTGCACTGACATGGACACTAGACAAAAATTATTACTTATATGTATTTTATTAGTTTGCAAAAAGTTGGAATAACTTACACAAAAAGTTGTAACTATTACATACTTATTCTAAAGTAATAAGTATACCTGTAGACAAAACTAGGTATAGGTATACAGCCTAAGTAATAACAGTAATAACCAACCGATCGGTACCGTAATTAGTCAATAAAATAAACTAAATACCTATGCGCACATACTAAATGTAACTTTTTTGCTCACTTCATTTCATTACTCACGATATGTAATTACACTTTGTGCAAAATAGTTCAAAACAAACGTGTGGTCGGCGCTCGGCAAGAAAAAAACATCTCTGGACCTATGCTCTGGACGGATATCAGGATATTCAACAGATGTAAACAATGTAGTGGGTTTCGTGGTTTCGTATAGTAGAAATGTTTCTGCTTTCCATCCCACTTTGTGCCATTCGTCTTTGTCTAGTCACGTGATCCAACGTTCATGTGTACTGTTTCAATTCTTTACCACAAAATTCTGATATTACTGCATCGTGTATGCAACCCAAATAGCACTTTTTTTTACCGGTTTAGGAAATTTTTTTCGTTTGGTGCCGACCCAACATAAATAAGATATTGGAATCGATATTGATATCCATTGCTCTAAGAATTCGGTAGAAAAACGTCACTATTCGGTAGATCGGTAGATAGACCTAAAAATCGGTAGATCTACCGAAAATCGGTAGATCTACCGAAAATCGGTAGAGGTGGCAGCATTGCTGAGTATCCTGACAGGTAAGTAAACTTAAGGGTCCCGTCTCAATTCAAATGGCGCGCTTTTCTCCAAAGCTTCGAAATAGAAAAACTACCAGATGAAGATGGCGCCAATATAACCTAATCTGAATTTATTTCGTATTTACTACATTTGACCGTGCATTTGACGATTTCACGTATGTTTGCGGCGTAGTCGGGGAACCCCGACGCCGTGTTAGTGCTACTACTATAATTGACAGTTCACGTTTCGGTCTTTGTTTTTGATTTATAGAGGAGTTTTAGTGTTCTAGAGTTATAAAGTGTGTGGGAGTTTGTAGTTGTTTGTATTATATTATTTTTGAGTGGAGATTCTATAGTTTCCAGTTATAATAGTTATAAACAGATGTAGGTTAGGTTGTAAACTACTCGTTTGTGTGACGTGTGACAAATACATATATTTTCTGCCCACAATACTAAATTTACCAGTCATTAGTTGAAATAATGGGTCGCTTATCCCATTCTCGAAGGAGTTATTCGAAAAAGAAGGGCACAAATTCACGAAGTGCGGCAGCAAAGCTAGGGTGGGCAAGATTTCAAGCGGTTTTACGGTATGTTTTATTTTATTCAAATAGGTATGCTATAAATTAAAATATTATTATTTTAGATATGGTGATGTACAGCCGAACTCTCCGGAGCCGTTGTCACTGGATACTGTGGAAGATTCTGCTGTGGAGATGCCAGAAAGCAGTGTGAATTTGACTATTGATAATGCGTGGGGAGTAAACAAGGATGTTGAAATGTTTGTTTCTTATTATACACACATGCATATCACTGGAAACGGTGGAAGATTACAGTGACACCTTCCGAAGTGAATAAGAAGTTTTTGTCAAATATGTTGTACAGTTTCTGCGGAGAATAGTGTCATAAGTGTCAAGTTTTTGCCCTTTTTCCAGAAAGTTCGTCATGACTTTGCAGTCTGTTAACATGTATAATAGACAGTAAACACGTTCATCTGTTATACGTATAATGTAACTGTTCCACTATTCCCCGCGGAAATTATATGTGATGTATGATATATAATTTATATACAGGTGTCCACTTTTACACTTTTTTCTCACAAAATTATTTTTCAAGTAGTAATTGTCATACTGAGTAAAAAGTTTCATGAGTTTCGTATTTATTAAAATAATTCATATACAGTAGAGCGTCGATAATCCGAACTAATTGGGACCGAGGGTGGTTCGGATTATTAAATTGTTCGGATTATCAAATATCTAGTATTGGATACAAGCTAGAAAACAAAAGCAATATATGTTTGTAAAAAGGAATCGACAAAAATAGTTTTTTACTCTGTTACTCGGTGATTTATTGTTTTATTATTTATTTTTGGGGCGTTCGGATTATCGACGCTCTACTGTATATACGTGAGTTGTACAGTTATTGCCTAAACCCTAGTTCCTCCTTCGAAAACCGTCAGGTAAGTATATTATGGAGTACATTAATACAACAGAATACCTACTACAAAAAGAATAAAAAAACAAATTGCAATGAATATATAAGATTCAAATATTTTTTAAAATTTTGCATTCTTGTAATTATAACATGGTCAAAATATTATATAAGAAGTAGTAACAATGTTACAATTAAATATATTACATTATTTGCATTTAACAATGACAAAGAAATTTGTTGTAGATATGTTGCAGATTTATTTACTTGTTTAGTGGGTTCCAAAATTTAGCAAATAATATAATTTATACTAATATAATATTTATTTCTTAGCAAGTAGCATGCATTTTGTTTGAACGTGGTTTGAACATACTACGTACAAGAAATCGAATAATTTTACCCATTAATAACATTAAACTAACTGGAAAACCATAGTAATTTTTAAATACAGGAAACCAATTAATTTGAAAATATAAATAATATATTATTGATAATATATTTATAATATATATACCTATATTAAATATATTATTACTTTCTATTTGTATAAATATTGAAACTGGAGTCGTTTTGAGTTTTTTAGTTGATGATATAGTACTTTAACAATCGACATATCACATAAAAAAACACTAGTAAAATGCGGATTTAGGCCGCGCCATCTAGTTTTGGATACCTGAACTGTCTCTATTGTAATCATTTTTGCCACCTTACTAGATTGCACCAGAATGCAATTCTAGAGAAGTTCGGAAGAAAGTAACTGTGCTCTTATAGTTAACATATAATGTATGTACTTTTATAATGTATTACAGAAGACAATAATCAGATGCCACTGCCATCGGAAAGCTTTTCTATATTTGAAGTCCACATTTTTTTACCACTAAAATTTGCATAAATAATCTGCATAAATGTTGAAATCCTTTCCGATGGCAGTAGCATAAAGACCTACAGAATCGAATGCTAGCAAGCATTTCACGATTGGCGCAATAATAATAGCGTGAGTTACTTTGGCGTTTTGGGGGTAGGAGACGGGAGCCTTAAGTTTGTAGGTAGTTTATTTCGTATTTCAAAATGAAGTTTGTTTCAATTATAATGAAATCTTGCATTTTAAGTTATTAAAATAACGTCTAGTTAGTTTCAGTTTCTTATATTCAATCTTATTAAAATGTTTTCAATCGTACTTCAATACATTCACAATACTCGAGCTAATTTGGTTGCATATTCATATTATTTCGGGTTTCATTGATAACTATTACTTCGCATATTTCCCGCTACGTGCGCCACTATGCAGCCTAGCAGAAATTGGTGGATGCGCTTTGGTTAACCATCTATATTGTAACGGGTGATCTAAAATGACTGAGGACAGGTTGAATTTCCCGCCACAGTTTTGAACTTATTTAGTGTTACTAAGATGGTAGGCATGCATAATACAGGCTATGATCACTGTCAGATACCATCACGGGCGTTTATTTCCCATTACCCCCACCACAACCAAGTTATTCGTGTGTTGTTTGCACAACCAGTCCATAGAGGACGCTTTTCGCCCTATTTTTATAGAAATCTGTGTTTACTTTCGGTGGTTTACCAAACTTGACCAAAACATTAGTATAAAGTCAAAGTGGCTTTAGTTTTCAGTGCGTCGTTAGTTTAATATTGTTCCATTGCTTTTCTTGTTAATAATTGTTATTAGTGTGGGAACGTCACTGACCAACCCCCCACCAACAGAGGCAGCGCCACCACCGGACATAGACGAACAGTACGAATTAAGCCAGTAGTGACACAAGGCGAATACATACAAGAAGAATACCAACGAGAGCGGCATTGTTGCTATACAATACATATTTACCTTTTGTAAAAGTACAATTAATAGACTTAGTTCATTTAGTGTCTGTGTTTGTTTTCCCGCAACGTACAATTTTGGGGGCTCGTCCGGGATTTGAAAGACAAAAGTGTGTGTTAGAAGAAAGAAGAGTAAGAAGACGACCAAGGATTTGAAGACGATTAACAGAAAAAAAGAATTACATGTGCATTTAGCGGGACAACAACGCGGGAACAACGAAAATTCTGCAAGTCATACCCACGAACCAAGCTGCGTGCGACCGATGACAGCCGACACCGCACGATTGACAAACGAAGCGTCAACTAATCGTTCCTGCGAGTATAAACAAAACACCCAGTATAAGGAGGAGCGCAAAACAGATAAGTGGTGCATGATTTCTTTTGATTAAGTTTGCTAAACGAAAGTTCTGTCAAGTGGTTGTTAAAAATGGATAAGCTCGGAGATAATTTGAAAATAGAACAAAATATAACAAAAGCTTCAACAAAAGCAATTAGAGCATGCCATAAATTCATTTTTGAGCACGACGGGGACAGAAATAATAGAAGAGACTTAGGGAGTTCAAAGGTTTCGATTTTGAGGACGAAAATAAAGATGAATTGCAATCGAAGATAGATTATGCTACGAACAACATTACGTTGGGGGATTTAAACCTGATTTGCGAAGTGTTTATAATTGACAACGACGCTAATGATAAGAAAGAGTTAGTAGAAATGTTATGCACGACGCTATCCGATTTAAGACTTTTGAAGGGCGATGCAAGCGGCTTAGCTGATGGTGATAAAGATGAAGAAGCTGCAGCGTTGACCCACAATAACGCAAGCGACAAAGAAAGAGATGACGTAACATATGACGAAAACGATGATGATGATGATGAAGACGAAAAAAAGTACTGTAGAACACGACCAAAAAAGAAGAAACGGAAAAAACGAAGGACGAATGGATCATTTATTAAAATTTGCGATAACATTCAGAGATATTGAGGATTCAATAACGACCTTTTCTGGCGATGACAACTACCCTTTTGACGCGTGGTTGGAACAATTCGAGGAAACCTCCGGTTTAATGGGATGGAACGATTTACAGAAGTTCATTTTTGCTAAAAACTCGCTGAAGGGATTAGCAAAACTGTTCATCCGCAGCGAGAAAGGAATCAGCAACTGCAAAATTTTGAAGACGGCCTTGCAACGTGAATTCACAAAAAAGGTGAGTGCTAGGCAATTGCATGATTTATTGAACAACAGAAAACTTAAGAAAGATGAAACAGTGCATGAGTATTTTCTAAAAATGAAAGAGATTGCGAAAAGTGGTAATATAGACGAAGAAACACTTATTGAATACGTAGTTAATGGCATTCCTGATGAGCCGAGAAACAAAATGATTTTATATGGTTCGACCTCGATCAGCGAACTTAAAAGAAATTTAGAAATTTATAAATAAATGACAAATATAAAAAAGCGGAAAATTCTACAAGTCGAAAGTTCGAACAGCATACTACTAGCAGCGACCAAGAATCCAATAAAGCTGCATCATCAGACGCCATCCGTTGCTACAATTGTGGCATAAAAGGCCATAAGAGGACGAGTTGCCCGAAGAAATTGGATGGATAAAAATGTTTCAAATGTAACAAATTTGGACACATTTCTACGAACTGTGGACCTGCATATACAAGTAGCCACGAAGACCAAAATAAAATTGTGAATATAATTGCGTCGGGTTCTGATTTTGATAGAAGACCAAACAAACCTGTAAAGATTGCAAACCTAAAGTTTATAGCACTGATAGACACTGGATGTGACATGAATATAATACGAGAAGACGTTTACCGTGAAATTGGAAGCCCTGAATTAAGCACAACTAATTTATCATTTAGTGGATTTGGAAAGGCATATAAAGTGAGACCTTTTGGATATTTTGATGGAGAAGTTACAATTGATGATAATCCATTTTTTGTTAAAATTTACGTGGTGCCCACGGATACGATGGTACATAAGCTGATTATAGGGACCGAGCTGTTGGCGCATGGTGAAGTGATCATCAACAACAATGGTGTAAAAGTTAGTAAGAATTTGCCTGAACGTTTTCTAACAAATATAGAAGTCAACAAAGACATTCCAAACGGCATGATCAGATCACTTCGGGAAGAAAAGGGGACAGAAAATACGCTGAAAGAAGATCAATCAAAGATGATGAAAGAGGAAGAGAATATGGAAGAACCAAAATTGAACGTGAAAGAAACTGAAGTGATGTTCAAGGAAGTGCAAGCAAAACCACAAGAAGCGCTGATGAACGGAAAACCGGTGATGCCTGTAATTAATGAAGAATTAGGAAATAAATACAAAATCGAAGATAACGAAATAGACGAAAATACAGACTACATAACGAAAGAAAACACAGGAAGAAAACAAAGAAAACACAAATTTGAAGATAATAAAGATGATAAAGTGAAAGAAAACAAAGAACTCGAAGTAGACAAGAGCAAAGAATATAAAATGGACGAAAACAAAGAAGATAAGATTGAAAGAAATGAAGAAGATAAGATTGAAAGAAATAAAGAAGATAAGATTGAAAGAAATAAAGAAGATAAGATTGAAAGAAATAAAGAAGATAAGATTGAAAGAAGTAAAGATGATAAGATTGAAGAAAATAAAGGAAGTAAAATTGAAGAAATCAAAGATGATAAAATCGAAGAAGACAAAGGAGATAAAATGTTAGAAAATAAACACGATAAAATGGAAGATAACATGGAAGAAGAAAAGAGAAAGAAAAACATCAGACAGTATGAAATCAACGCCAAATATGACGACAAATTGAGTATTGATGAAAACGAACGTGAAAAGGCAGAAGAAAGGACACATGATGATGAAGAAGACCTTGTACAAGTTGTAGAGACGACGTTTGATGAGCACAAAGATGAGAACAGAAGTAGGAAAGAAAAAGAAGCAAACAAAGAAGACTTTGGAGACAACCAGGAAGAAATACCAGAGTTACCCGCTAAAGAGAAGCAAACAACTTTTGAAGACCAAGAAGACGGCTATCAATGCAGCATTAACATGACACCATCTGAGTTGTTGTTTAGCACAAAAATGAGAGGTGCAGAAGAGGAAAGAGAGATTAAAGAACTGCTAGAGCAAGAGATTGTTAAAGGTTTTGAGGACGACAGAAAAGAACTTAGACAGAGCGCAAGAAATCAAATAACCAAGTTACAACAGGAGAATAAGAAGATCTATAATAAGACACGGAAGAAAGCAACGAAATACCAGGTTGGGGACATCGTGGGTATCAAACGCACAAAATTGGGACCAGGTTTCAAACTGAAAGCAAGATTTTTGGGTCCGTACAAATTAATGAAGGTGAGAAGAAACGATAGCTACGAAGTTGTGAAGGAAGGTTTTCAAGAGGGTCCGAACTCTACTACTACATGCGGAGAATACATGAAAATACTTGAAAAGGATGATAGATGTAAAGTTTAGTCAATGATCAAAATTACCAAAACTAAGTATACTACCAGTGAGGACGTGATATATTATAAATATGATAAGTATATTTAGCTTTACCAGTTCATTTTCTCTTCAAATTATGTAATTTATTTTGACGGTTGAAGATTAGAAGATTAGAACAAAAAAAAACGTTTATTAACTAAAGTTTAGATAGACCTTATAAACAATAATTTTAGATTGAATTAATTAGAAATAGAAATTAATTTTTAGAAAAAATGGTACTCAACAAGTGCTGTGTACCCAGATGTGACGACAACTACTTCAAGGATTCGGTTACCCGTAAGCAACCCAACTTTGTTAGCAGAATGGATGAAAAGGATTGGCAATCCAAAATTAAAATCACCGATTGTTGTGTGGGGATAGAATCTGCTTAAGACATTTTGAAGACAGTTGCTATAATCGTGGAACTTTGTGCAAGTTGAAACATAATGTACTTCCCACTTTGTTTCTACCAGGGATGCATATATAGCTCATAGGTAAATAGCTGCTATGGATTTGACTACTGGTGTATGACATCGCAATATGTCCATATATAAAAGCAAAGTGAAAAATACATCGGGTACATGCTGGCATGCACCACTTGTCAAATCAAAAGCATCTAATGTATTAATTACTAGGATTTGAACTAGTAGAAATACCGCAGTTATATCAGGTTACACTTACGTGTACAATAAATCTTTCTTAGCTATGTTCGGATATTCTAGACCATTTACACTTTGTTGAACATTTGTGGTGTCAAAGGTATAGAATATTTGAACACAGTTATTGCAAACTAGTGTATTGATTTGCATTCTTGGTTCATCACTAGAATGTTTGGTTTTACTAGTGAAGTTGGATTATAATATATTATAGCGTTTTCGATTTATACAATTTTATGCAGTCACTCGTTGCAATTCTTTAAAACCAACTTCACGGTGAACAGAAGTAGAAGAATAAAAAGAAGTTTCCAGTTTTCCTGATGGTAAATACCTCAAAATACCAACATTGGCAATGGTATTTATGATCAGGAAAACTGGAAACTTCTTTTATTCCTCTACTTCTGTTCACCGTGAAGTTGGTTTTAAAGAATTGCACCGAGTGACTGCATAAAATTGTATAAATCGAAAACGCTATTAGTTTCGCTATGAAATTCTCAATATTTTTCATCCACATCGTTTAAAAAATAATAATATGCTGAAGTTTGGTTGACGATATATTTAATTTGGTATCTCACAAATCTGTTTGGGGTTTCTCTGTCTTCAGTGGAACATATATACATATATTGCCAATATATTATGTGATTGTCAATACATATTGTCAAATATTTCAAACGGGGGCAGGAGCAATTGTGTCAAACGTGGTGTAAGAATTTGACGTTTGCACTGAAATCGGGGAATCCTGAACCTGTTTTGTCAGATACCAAATAAAATATTATCATCAACCAAACCTCAGCGTAACTATTATTTATATATTATATTAATCTGACTTAATAGTTGATCGTTATGTTGTCGATATCTTAGGGCGTCGTAATAAAACCACTGTTCGAACTTAAAGTGTTTAATTCTATAGATAACTATAAAACAATATCGGATAGACGAATGTAACATTAGTTTGCGCGTACTGTACTGCTCGAAGGCTCTTCCCAGACTGTTGCCACAGAACAGGAATCAAGCAGAAGGGAAACTCTCGGCGGTGCCTTTGATCTTTCTCGGTCAGATTCTATGACCTCGCGCCATCTTTTCTGAGTATTACACAGGGCCGGAATACCTGCCAAATGATGGGCCTGTCGCTACATATGCGTTATGCATGTAGATCCTAATTCAAACGGCCAATACGGACCTGCACGGAACGAAGTCTAGACACAAGCTAGACCAAACAAATACATCGAGCAATCACCTACGTTATGAGGTAGAGATGGCAAATAATGGATTGAGTGTACTTGAACCGGTCAGTCGGTATAAAATACGTTCATGCTAAATAACAACACGTATATACACCTTCCTGCTTGTCTTCTATTGGTCAAAAGTTTGCGTGATTTCAACATGGCGTCAGCTGCGCGCGGTGGTCTGCGTAGATCTTCCCGCCAAAGAGAGTTTCCTTTCTGCTTGTTCTCTTTTCTGTGCTGTTGCTCCCAGCATTCTGCTCGCATCTCGAGGGGGTAGTCGACCAATCAGGAGCTCGGGTTTGCCGTATGCCCAAATATGGTCACAGAATAACTAAACGGTAGGGGGTTGGCGCGCTCTGTTTGACAGGTTTTCCACATTTAATTTCTTTTTATAGACAACCGACCGTTGGAGAACCAGTGCTCAAACAACAGTGAATTGGCAACCATCATTACATCATATTAGAAGTAGAAGATATCGTAACTATTGTCCGACCGAAGGCGATTTTTTGGGCCGAAGCCGAAGCCGATGTTCGGCTTTCCCGATACCTTCGGCCGAAGCCGACGGAAATCTATAATGCTAAAGAAGTGACGAAATTAAGCACGTCGCAATTATTGTTACAATATTGATTTAACGAGGAGGGGGTTGTAAAACAAGAAACTGTTAAATTTGCTCAAGAGTAAACTATCAGTTTTTCACAATTAAATGTAAAATGTCAGAAGGAAAAATTTTATTAAATTTGGTCTGGTGCTCACATATAAAATTTGAATACTTTATATGAATTAATTACGTTTTAACTATTGTTTTTACTTTATCATACGCAGTATGTAAAGTATTGTAATCGTACCAAAATAGATTTTTGAGATTTTAACGGAAATATGTCTTTTTGGATCCCCTGAACATTTTTGACCAAGGTACAAAAAATCTGATGTGGCTAGGCACATGACTTTATCATACTGTATATAAAATTAATAGTTTAGCTGCATGAGATCCTATTTGATCGAGATCGGCTATGTCTGCAATAAAATAAAACTAGTAGAACTAGACAGATATCTCGATTAAAGCTGCGTTCGGATATTGTACTCCGTTGACACCGGGTACACCGTCCAAATGACACTTACGTGTTAGTGGGTGTAAAAAGTGTAACGGTGTTCAATATCCGAACGCAGCCTATATTGACAGTAGTATTTTCAAAACATTAGCGTTTGACACTAGCTACTGTCATTAGAATAAAAAAATGTATAAAATCTATAAATTCTACCAAAAAATTTCATATACATAAATTATAGAAAATTTCCTCTCTTTTAATTTATTATTTAACTATTTTGACGACATTACACAAATAGCGGCTCATTTACAAAATCTTTAAAAAAATGCTAAGAGTAAACCACCAGTTCCTTTAGACCCAGAAAGCTTTTCAGCTCTAAGTTCGGTTATGAAACTTCTAAATATGAAGTTTTGTCCCGATACCTTTAGTAGTTTCTCCGGAATCGTCTCCACAAAAGCGGGTACACACACACACACACACACACACACACACACACACATACACACACACACACACACACACACACACACACACACACACACACACACAGACATTTTTTTGTACCTTGGTCAAAAATGTTCAGGGGACCCAAAAAGACATATTTCCGCTAAAATCTCAAAAATTTTTTTTGGCATGATTACAATACTTTACATACTGCGTATGATAAAGTAAAAAATGTCTGTGTGTGTGTGTGTGTGTGTGTGTGTGTGTGTGTGTGTGTGTGTGTGTGTGTGTGTGTGTGTGTGTGTGTGTGTGTGTGTGTGTGTGTGTGTGTGTGTGTGTGTGTATGTGTGTGTGTACCCGTTTTTTGTGGCGACGATTCCGGAGAAACTACTAAAGGTATCGGGCCGAAACTTCATATTTAGAAGTTTCATAACCAAACTTAGAGCTGAAAAGCTTTCTGTTGAACAGGGTCCAAAGGAACTGCAGGTTTAGTCTTAGCATTTTTGAAAGATTTTGCAAATAAACCGCCATTTCTGAAATTTCGTCGAAATAGTTAAATAATAAATTAAAGATGAGGAAATTCTGAGTAATTTATCACTATGACATTTTTTGGTACAATCAATAGTTTAGCTGCATGAGCAAATTCTATTTCTACGAGATCGGTCGTACTGCATTCAAACTAGTAGCCAGGATTTGTCAGATTTTTTGATTCTAATGACAGTAGGTAGTCTTGGTGTAAAATGCTAATGTTTTGACAATAACTTCTGTCAATACAAGCTGCGTTCGCATATTGCATTACACTTTTTACACCCAATAACTCGTAAGTGTCATTTGGACGGTGTACCCGGTGTCAACGGAGTACAATATCCGAACGCAGCTTTAATCGACGTATCTGTCTAGTAGGTTTATTTTAATGCAGACATGGCCGATCTCGATCAAATAGAATCTCATGCAGCTAAACTATTAATTTTATATATAGTATGATAAAGTCATGTGCCTGGCCACATCAGATTTTTATCGTTTGCTCTTATCTTATTGTCAGAGGCAGATTTCCCATAAGGAACGTTAGGCACGTGCCTAGGGGCGCGCAAGGAAAGGGGCGCAATCGCAAGTATTCCCGAGCATCAAAAAAAGCCGACTTAGCCGCGCGTGGCGGCAAAACTTAAAAAGTATAATTGCGGCGAATAATAATTAATAATATTTTAATGATTTTTTACTGAGATTAAACCGTGGCCCTTTCTTTTTATGCACGCCAAATTTATGAGAATTCACCTAAAAATTACAAAGTTAAAGAATTTTGTCCCCAAAAGGTCATTTTTGCCCCACTGTGCGGCGCTGACAATACGCGTATGCGAACACGGTAAACCTAGACACGGTATGCTTGACAAAATTCTTAAACTCGTTCTCGTCACGCATAACGTCACGTGAGTGTCGATTTAAATGAAGACGAGCTAATTTGGTTGGCTATTCTACGGTAAAAACGTCACTTGAGTGCAAGTGGTGGGGCCAGCGCTCCAACATACCGTGTTTGGGTTTACCGTGTATGCGAATAATAGCAAAGAAATGAGTAAAAAGATAGCGTTGGTGTACTTAAAAAATTAGCGGAAGAAAAACAAGAGCGAAAATATAGATTTTTTAAACAATTCGATAAACCTGGCAGCTTTTTTTGTGAGAAATTTCTATTTGCATAATTTAAGGTCTTGGGAGGGGCGCTCGGACAAATAGTGCCTAGGGGCGCCTCGGCCCCTAAATCCGCCACTGCTTATTGTATTATCAGTTGATGATACACTATTGCTAGTGTTAACTTTAACCTATACTTCAGTAAAAAAAATAATATCAGTAAATTCTTATTTTTTACAATTTATGTTTGAGACTAATTGTGCTGATTTAAAAAAAAAACATGGAAAACAAAAACTTTTCCTGCAAAAAAACTCCTTTAGGGCTATTTTTTACTAAGTTCTGCTCTAGATAGATTTTCTGTGTTCTTTTTTTTAACTCCGTTTTAAAAAATCAAGTGCTGTCACATGTAAAATACTTATAGAAAAATTTCAGGCCACTATTATTTGAAAATGTTTAACGACATACTTTGTCAATATTTAGGATTTTCTATTATTTTTTATTAGGGAAGCCACTTCAGATTCGCCATGAACTGGTCCGATATTTGAGATTTAAGACATTTTTAATTTAAATATAAAGCAATTGATAGTTTATTCTTGAGCAAATTGAACATCTTCTTAGTTTTCGTCATTTTTGTTCTATAAAATGCTATGGCTATAGACTTTTCAGAGCACCCAGAACTGGTTTTGAAAAATAACATTTTCTCGAAATTAAAATGTAGGTCTATTATACGTGTAATACAGTCCATCTGGAGATACACAGTATTTTATTTATAAACAAAAAACTGGTAGTCAATAAACAATATTAAAATGCTTCAGAGGAAATGCTTTCTACTAGAAAAAGACATTGGTTTATATTACTTCAAATTCAATATAAAGACTATATAATTTTCTGCCTAATGATGATTTTCTTCATATTTGTATTGGTTCTTGATGATTATGCGGCGACAAAGAAGCACCAAACAAAATAATATTACAAACTTTTTTTTATAATTGTTCACCAGCCAAAGCAAAATTTCTCATATGTATTTTGTTAACGTCAGACTTGGTGAATTTATTAACTACTAATTATTTCTAATGTTTCCACTGTTGCGTTTGCAGCAAAGTAAACAAACTATCAAATATTTCACATTCCTTTCTCATTTCTTGCTGCGGATGCGCTATACGCGAACCTTCGGCCAAATTTTGACCGAAGCCGATGGTTTGCCGAAGGTTCTATTTTTGGCCGAAGGTGGCCGAAGCCGAAGCCGAATGTTTGGTCGGACACAAATTGTAACTGAGCCAACTCCGAGAGTTATTACGTCACGTTAGTAGCTTTATTTATTAATTACTATTCTAGCAATTATTAAAGAAACATTTGCATTGATTGTATTAATATGGAGGTAGCCACACGTTTTTTCATGCTTCACTGGACTATATATATTTTTTTTTTATATTTATTTTATTTAAAACAGTTTATTATATTATATTATATTATATTATTTTTCTTTATAAATTTATTTTGTGAACTACATATAATTGTGTCTTTTATTTGTAACCATTTTACCAATAAATTTATAAATGACGATGTTTATGGTACAAATGACTTTCTATTACTTTCTTAAACTACCAATATATATATATATATATATATATATATATATATATATATATATATACAGTGAGATCAAAAATGATTGAGCTGTCCACTCTTAGAGAACGGACAGGTCAGTCATTTTTGATCTCACTGTAACATGACTACAATTAGAAATATTAAATTTGAATTACCCGCTCGCCCCCACTCTTCCATTCTAGTACCATATCCAGATACTTGGAGTGCTGCAATTTGTCCCCTACCCTCAGCTGGAAAGTTACCAGTCTATTAAGTATATACATAGTCTATGGATACCATAGTGAACTCGTCAGTAAGGATTTCCTCTGTGAGTTTCACACCTCTTATAATAAATTACATTATAAAAAAATAAAGGATGTCATTTTATTATTTATTTAACCCTCGCGGGAATTAATTTGAAATGAAACTATATATGTTTCAATTAATTCAATTAATAGTTTCAATTTAATATACCGAATTATAATCAGAGAATGAATCCCTTTACAAGAAGGAACACCTTCACCACTGAATCAAAATAGCAGCTGTCATTTGCAACCATTGCCAACATCACAATTATTCAAATTGGCGGGAAATTCAACCTGTCCTCAGTCATTCTAGATCACTGTGTATAATCAAGGATACTATCCTTAGGCTGTGACGCCATTGTATGCGTTTTGACCCTTCCCCACCGCGCACCAGTTCACATAAAGGTACTACCATGGCACAGATTTATACAGATGCGAAACTGGCAGGAACTCACAACATCATTTTTTCATTGCGCAGGTTGACGCGCAGGGACTTTTTTCATTCAAATGGGAAGTCGTACAGGCAAAATTCTGAGGGTGTGGGAAGGATTACATTTTCATAGCGCGTATTTGGCGCGCAAAGTGACGCCCAACCACGTTACATTTGTGTTCCATTCATCGGGGGGGTAAGGCCGCAGATGTTAGGCCACGTAAAGTGATGACGTTTTGTGACGTCAATACCATCAAGTGGGATTCGAGGTCAAATATTTCGGTACCGCCAGATCAAAGGTGCCGACACGAAGTTGCGCATCTGTATAATCTGTGACCATGGTGAAGTAGGGAGGTAAGCTCATTAGGGGGACACGTTTTGATATCTCGCGAGTGTCCCTGTAATGCGTGCGCATATGGTTTGTTCAGCGGTTTGTTTACATTTAGAGGGAAGATGGCGCGAAGTATTATTATTAACCTAGTAACGTCGAAGAATTTATTCTTTTAAATTCCTGTTGATCAGTGATTGGATATCAAAGTAATACGTGTTCATACATTATTTTCAAAAATTAAGAATACTGAAAGCTATTACTTTGTGGACGAAATAAGTTAACGTAAAAAAGGTGCGTATGCTATTGTGGCTAATTTGTTTTGTATATTATTATAACAATATTGAGACCTTTTTATTATTTGCTACTGCAAGGATGGCATGTCCTGAAGACTTCACAGCTGATGGCTTTGTACTACAAATTTTGGCAGGTTGCCAAAGAAAGTAACGTGGCTATGCATACAGAGATTCTTGTTATGCATATTATTTTCACATCCAATCACAGAATACGTGGCATTTTGAGTAATTAATCACTCGTAAAAATTGGAACACAGATTAGTATTTATGTTTCATTTCTTACAGTAGAATTAATTATGAAGACCAATTGTGTAGAGCAGTATTGTCGACAACAAAAAGACAACAAACGATGCTGTTTACATATCTGACAACGTCTGGTTATACGTCAAGAAAAGCAGCAAAGGTTTGTAGAAAGTAACTTTATTTTGATAAATTGTAGGTCAATTTTAGGTTTCAAATAGTAACGCTCAAACTTACATTGAAATCATTTCAATATTATTGCGATTTACTTTCACATAATAATTCTCTTACGACTAGCATTTTCATCTAGCTATTAAGTGTGGGGAGCTATCTGAAGGATCCGTTAGGTTTGTTGCCCTATACCTAGTCTATCAAATGAGGAGATTAATCGCTAAATGTGCGCAGAACATGAATATTAGATATAGGTGACACGTTATCCGCACCGCTGCTGATACCGTTTCTCATTTTATAACTTCATAAACGTCCTGAATACTTATTCAGGACGTTTATTTTATAGGTAGATGAAAATACAAGACATACTATTTCACAATTACTTAACGATTTAGGTTGTATTTGTAAATTATCATTAACATCAATCACTACAAAAGATCATATCAAAGTTTCTAAGTTAACACTAATATTTGTCAGTTTAACGGTAAAGGAAACTAACTAACATCACGAATTATTAAGACACTTGAACGAATAACGTCAAGTTGACGTTACTTAAGTAATGCTACACAAGCGAGAAGTTCCCGGTGAATCGTCACATGTTTACAGAATTGAGGTGCATATATACTTTCAAAATGAATACGAATAAATATCGTAACAAATATATAAACATTTGGCTACAATTATTGGTAAAAATTATTACGCTTTCAAAAAAATTAAGAAAATTTTAATTACTTTTACCTTTAATTTGACGATTTAATGTCTTTGCAACGTTATGTGAATTTCACTTTTGTTTTTCTCACTTGCCTTCTCAATATTGAGAGCAATGTATTTAGCACCCTTACGGAAGCAAATGATGATGAACAGAATTATAGCCGAAGCAATTAAATTTACACCCATTATTGTAATAAAATAATAATCGTGTGTAATCGACTTACTTTTTACACTATATAAAGATTATTACTAATATAATGTTCAAATGTTGTAATGTTTAGGTGCTTGGCTCCCGTTGTTGCTGACAAGAGATGCGAGGCGGGATTTCCAGCAAGATGCCAGGCCGCCCAGGCCAGAGAAGACACGAGTTGAATTTTAAAAAATTAAATAAAGTAAAATTGTAATCAGAAGAAATCAATAAGTGTAACTTATATTGGGTGTATCGAGTTTTAATCATTCTAAAGCAGGTGCTACACCATGCTACAAAAACCTTCCAACGTCAAACTTCTAGTAAGGTTGAATCACTATTAGTAGAGCGCTGAGCCGTCTCTCTATCCGTATAGACTCCATCAGTTCCGCTCTAGTCTAGCAACCGTGAGAGCAAAGCTCGCTCCTTGGCCACAGAACATCGAGATGAAAAAATATATATATATATAAAGTTTTCGGTCATCTCGTGTAACAAATTTATTTTATTAGCAACATAGTTTAAAGTTTTGCAGTTACTTTTTAAAGCTAGATAATGGCAGATGTGAGTTTGTCGAAACGTTGCTGCTAATAAAATAAATTTTTTACACGAGATGACCGAAAACTTTTTACATATATATATATATATATATATATATATATATATATATATATATATATATATATATATATATATATATATATATATATATATATATATGATCTGGAGGTAGCATGCAATAGTCCCCACCACTGCTAAAACGGGTCAAAAGTTGTTTAGTTCTCATAGGGCCATACAGAGGGCGACACGCGGCAAATTCAAAGACTACAATATAATATTTAAATGGTTCTCTTATTTATAATCTATTTTTAGTCCGTTAAATAAGTAAAAAAGGACGTAATTATCACTTTATAATGCCTAATATGAGTTACAGAAGTTAATGATCAAATCATCACAGTACTGATGGAAATATACACTATTTGAAATTTAACTCGTAATGTTTTAAGTAACTAGCAATTTTTGGAAGCATTGCAATTCTGCTTTTTAAACGAAATTGAAAGGATTGGTTAATGTTATAACATTATTTTCTTTAAGGTTTTGTATATTTTTGTCTTATACTTGATTTTCTAACATGAATATTGTGAGTTTTGGCAATATAATAGTCTGCACGACAAATATATTTTTGCTACTTCCTTTATTAATAATACAATGTGATTATTACCAAGCTCATAGTTTATAATGTGGCTTTTAAGTGAATTAAATGAATGTGTGTATACTGCACAAAAAACGGAGTGTACTAAATTTTCAAGTCTATTGCTCAAGTTTGGTGGAGTAGTGTGTTTGTGACAATCAGTAAGTGTTCGATTGCTGCCGCGCTTAGTTGTGGTTAGTTCTTTTATGGTTCTGTTCAACTGATTCCACCAATAGGAAGCAAGTATTTCAAATTTGCGCTCAGATTGAACTGAGCGCGGCCGGCAATCGAACACTACTATTCTTTGCATATTAATATAAAATCCTTTGAGGGATGTATTAATTTACCTTTATTTTTGAATGGAATTAAAGTTGATTTATTTGCTGATGAAGCAATACAGGCATCTAAACACCAATTACCTTTAATTCTTCTTTTAATCATTTTTACTACAAAACCTGCTATGTATTCTACAACATTAATTGAAAATTGACTGATATTCGAAAAATCTAAATAATCTGCATCATCTGTCATGTCATCAAACAATTTATACCGCTCTCCTACCTGGCCATTATTAATATTACAAATGGGTTTACTTAAAACACTGCTGACACATAAAATCGATGTACGAATAGTTTTAGGTGGTTTTAGGCACGTTTTAGGTTAGAATCATAGGTTTGTTTATATACCGGAAGTTAGATACTTAGTGATTTTGATGTCACTAAAATAAAGTCACTAAAACATCTAACTTCAAGAGCCTATGAAGCTCAACGAATTTTTGACCCTCCCCCACTCCCACCGCTTGCTACCAATATGCCACAGAATAGCTCCTTGTCGTGGTCGTCAGTATTGCAAACCAAATTTCATCTGATGGCCAGTGGTGCCACTATCGGTGAAAAAAGCGTGCGGTCAAGCTGCGCTTGTGGCAACACTGAATGAGTAACTATCCCAGCCTGAGAGACATCTATCGTGATGGTTGCGTTCAACCGGTTCAACAACTTTAAGCGCTTTAGCTCTGCGGACCGCAACAACAACAACATAAACTTGTGAAAGCGTTGGAACACTGCTGCAAGCGAAAATACAGGTGGTTGGATCCACCGCCACCGCGGGTGGTTAGTCTCGGCACAGAATTCCTGTTCTTTGGTCTCGGCAGCGCAAGCAGCTTTGGCTGGAACCGGCTGAACGCAACCATAGACTATAGAAACCCTGAACTTAACCTCACAATTTTTGCTGCTTTGTATCAAACCATATGAAACTCCAAGACATAGAGAAATAAATATGACTAGTTATATGCAAAATGTGTCAAGACGATCTGAAGAATTAACTCCAAAACAAGGCACAAAGCTGGTCAATTTTTGCAAAAACATCGAGACTCCAGCAGAACTGTTGGATCAGTACGGTAGTAACATTTCTATAGGTAGTATTGAATGCAATAATTGCAAGGGGACCTTTTTGAATGAACAATTACTAGACCGTCATACAAGGACATGCATCATAACCGATCTTACGTACGTATTCTACATTTTGCTTGCCTGTTAAAGCTAAAAATGGATACAAAAATGAGCTTTAACTTGACTTTGATTTATATTAAACTCTTCCTTTATATTGGCAGATTACCATCTAACCAGATAAATATTGAAGTAAAACTAGAACCTGATATGGACATTGAAGAAACTCATGTCAAGTCGGAATTTTGTAATAATTCTGATAAGTTTGAGACCGTTTACTTGACACCATATACAGACAAAGATGATGCTGAGAAAAGAAAACCTGATCTAAAAGCTAAACAGGAAATACACTCATATCTGGAGTGTGTCAAACCTACTAGTAGTGAATTTAAGGGTAAGTTCAAACATTACTTTACGTTTTGATTCTTTACTGTTTCAGTTTACAATTTACAGATAATACAATCTGCAAGAAGTGTAACAACAGTAGCTCAGCAAATGCTTTACCGTACGTATACATTTTATTAAGAGGTCCAATTCGGTTATAACAAAACTTAAAAACTTAGTGACCAGCAAAATTGTGACTATCGGTGTGTTTGCTGGACATGGCCATACATTTATCCAACTAATTGTATCAAATATATTGGCAAAATCTAGATATGAAAAGTAACTACGATAACTCAAATTAATTAGAAACAAGCTGTATTCTTGCAAGCAGTTTTAGTTTTTGTTTTAAATAATATCTCAAAAGTCCCAATCAATATTACTACCACAAAAGAATATCGGGTGGAAAATGTGACAAAACTTAGCGAGGTTATCTTTTGGTGGGGACTTTTGATATATTGTTTAAAACATATCGAATCCATATAAATCTATATCGAATCCAGGTTTTAACTATTTTTTTTAATTTATCCATTTTTAAACCTAATTTGACAGGTTAGTTTGGCTAGGCCAACAAATAAATTTTGCCATGAAAGAAGTTAATTTTATTTAAAAAGAAACAGACGTAGGTCTTGTTTTTTTTTTTGATATAGTTCATAAATCTTCAATATTTACATTTTTAAGCATCAATTTTTTGCAAACATTTTATATCCAAATAAGGTTCACATGAATTCCTTTTCTCTAATTTCGTTTTTTTTAACTGAACACAATTAAATTGAACCTGCTTTAAACCAATATGACAAAATTAAGGTTCTCTTTAACTCCCTGCAAGGATGTCAAAAAGAAAAAGTTTCGGACAAAACTTTTTTGTTTTAAGGTATATATCGTATAAGAACACACAACTTAGTTTCCATATACCGTTTCAACAGTTATGGTATGGTATGGTCGAGTAGTTATTAGTAGAATGCTGAAAACATAGTATATATCTCTCAGATATTAGGAAATACAGAAAATTGTCTACTTTTCTTAGCGCTCTACTAATAGTTATTAGACCACACCATCTTCGAACTCGCTTTAATGTTCTGCTGCTTCGCCAAAAATTTATGAAACTATTTGTCAAAAATTTTATTTAATTACGAGAGTGTCATCTTATCAGAGCATCTCGGTATAAATAATGGCATATAACTCCTAGTGAAACATTATTGAGCAATGCTGTTAATATGTTCGCAAATCCAATGAAATCTAGTATGCATCTAGTAATGGTATTGTGTATGTGCAACCCCTAAAATAACTCACAATATACGTTTCCATAACTGACAAATTGCTTGAATGGATTGCCTAATTAAGGCTTTCAAAGTTTGTGACGCTTGGAAATATTGTCTAATGACCTTCATTCATATCTCAAGTTATAGATAGCTAATCGTGGTGCTACCCTTAAAACCTTGGGATTTTTCTTCATGGCTAAGAACCATGATCTCTTTAAGTTATTCCTTTTAATTGGAAATGAAAAAAAAATATCTTGTAATAGTATATTATTTGACGAGCACATAACTAAGGATATAAATTGCGAGCATTAAGTTTATATGCGAGCCGTAGGCGAGCGCGTAAAGATACGAGCGATTTATATCCGTTGTGTGCGAGTCAAATAGGACGTTTTATCTACGACTCCAATTCCATTTTATATCAAATATTTTAAATGTATTTGTCAATGATGGGGACGCAAACTGTCACATAACTGTCATCCGACAGACTTTGGCACTAGCCTTGTATAATGATGACAGTTTGTTCAAATAATGAAGTCATTATTTGACCGAACTGTCATTATTATACAACGCTAGTGTCATTATAATCATTAATTTAATCATTAATAATTTCTTATACACAATAATTGTGTATAATGTTTCACCGGATTTGTGAGACTGTTTGTCATTGATGTTAGCTTAACTAAACTTAATTGTAAGTAGGAACATTCTTATATGCTTTTGACTGCATATTTTAATTGTTTTTTGTAATCATTTGTAGTTTAAACGCCTGATGAAGGAATAAATTAATTCAGAAATATTGCGATATCAGAAATAGTTTTATTTTATCGTAGTGAACGTCAGCCCAAATAATCGTCATACAAAGTATAGCATTTTTTGGTTCAAATAGACTCCTCTCAACTAGAATTATAATTATTGGCGTGTATCATGGTGAGGATTATATAGTCATAGATACGTATGCAATTAACTTATTATATGCTAATTGTAGATAAAATACATAAAATACATGTGTTTTTACGAATTTAGGAATTGTGTTCACTACTAATTTTTAAAAATTATATTTTGTTTTGGATATACCGTAGGGTGACCAGCCATTCCGAATTGCGCAGGATCGCTAAACTCAATAACTTAAATGGAACTCCAAAACAGATAGGATGCGCGAGCAAAATATGACCAGATTTGAACGCTGGCCTGGCCGGTCTGGATCATGCGCAGTAAGCGAAACAACTTCATGGTTAGAGATTTATCTATAGTAAGCACTAAAATTCCCTAGGTTAGTAGCAAGCTAACAGTGGTACTACGCTACGATAGATGTAGACATAACCATAAAGTTTTGTGTTTAGATTCGTCAGACGGGCACATCCGTTTCTGATAAAGTGTCATAAAGTAGTCTTGTACTACCATATTCGATAATAATTTAATGTTGATTTCTATTGACCATAAACTATCAAAACAAATTCAACAATGCCGCGAATAATTTTGCACAGTGCGCAAGTCCAATTTTGATCATGTGCGAAGTCAAAAAATGACCACTATAGAATATGGAACTGGAGTTCCATTTAAATTATTGAGTTCAGTGGACAGGACAGTCCAGAAATTGTGTAACTTGTCCCGCCACGCAGTGTCCCGAATTTTGTCCCACTTTTTAAAAATTTTATTGTTCAGGTCACCTTTAGGGTTCTGGTCGCCTTTAGGGTTTTAATAAACAAACTAAAAAATATGAAAACAATCGCTCAAGAAAACATAAATGGTCGTATTACACATCATTGATCCCCAAGGTAGGAAAGAATTAAAATGGATTGGCGAAACCATAAATTGTTGACTTTATTTTCTATATCTTTTCTTGAACATGAAAAATGAATTCAAATTGTTACTGTTTTGTTTTTCGGTTATTGAAAATATTTATTATTATGACACCTCCCTCCTTGAATCTCAGTGTCTTCGAGCATTCCAAAGTTGGTCACACTAATGTACTGGATAGATGATACTTTGTAAATTTTGGCAACTCATACATTTTCTTGTTTTGTTCTTTCTTTAGGCTGAAAACAAACTTCGAGGGGGCTACTTCAGCTACAGTATGCGAGTGCTTGAATTCTACTCCACAAATTATCAAATTGCAAACAAATTCTAAGAAGAAGCTGTACAAATGCAATATTTGCAGGTACGGCTCCGAATACTTAACAACGCTTAAGAGACATATGCTCAAACATACTGGGGAGAAGCCTTATAATTGCTCATTGTGCGATTACTCCGCCACAAGATTAAGCCATCTCAAATGTCACATGGTCAAGCATACGGGGGAGAAGCCGTATAATTGCGCCATGTGTGATTACGCCGCTACTAAGCTGAGCCATCTAAAGTGTCACATGCTACAACATACCGGTGAGAAGCCCTATAAGTGCATGGAGTGTGACTACGCTTCTGTCCGATCATCCGACCTTAAAAACCACATGCATCAACATACTGGAGAGAAGCCCTACAGATGCACACAGTGTGATTATTGCGCTTCACAAGCAACTCACCTTAGACAACATATGGTAAAGCACACAGGGGAGAAACCATATAAGTGTACCGTGTGTGACTTTGCTACTGCCCAATCTAACCATTTGAAAAGACACCTACAAATACATACAGGGGACAAGCCCTGTAAGTGCACGGAGTGTGATTATGCAACCACGCAGGCATCTGATCTGAAGAAACACATGCTGAAACATACGGGGGAGAAGCCCCATAAGTGTGCGGAGTGTAATTATGCTGCCGGACAGTTGTCTCATCTTAGAAATCATATGCAGAAACATACAGGGGAGAAGCCCTTTAAGTGTAGTATGTGTGACTATTCTGCTCCGCTATTGGCTAGTTTAAAATTGCATTTTCACAAACATACAGGGGAAAAGCCCTTCAAGTGTAGTATGTGTGACTATGGGTTTATACAGTCGAGCCATCTTAAACGTCATATGCTAAAGCATACAGGGGAACGGCCATATAAGTGCACTATCTGTGAGTATTCTGCTACACGATCGACACATCTGAAACAGCATTTGCTAAAACATACAGCGGAGTAGACTTGTGAGTGTACTAGGCGACTTGTTTTTTTATGTATTATTATTTGTTAAATAAATGCGTTACAATCCAGCAGGAGGGGGTTATTATTTTTAAACTTTTTTATTCGTTCCTTTGATCCATACCTTATTCCTGTGAAATTTCAGATCGATCAATACAATTAACTCGTGTTCCATGAGTGGCGGTGCTAGATTATACTTATCAAAATATATGAGCCTACTATTAAAAGTGTATGGGATCATGAAAAGATATATGAGATACTGATCGACTTGATCACGGTTTCATAGTTGCAGAGAAACACACATGATTAGTTCAGTACAGTGGCTCAGTTGCAAAATCCTTGAAAAAGGCTTAGAGTAAATATCCAGTTCCTTTGGCCCCTTTTGAACCAAAAGCTTTTCAGCTGTAAGTTTGGTCATGAAACTTCTAAATATGAAGTTTCGTCCCGATACCTTTAGTAGTTTCTCCGGAATCGTCGCCATAGAAACGGGTACACACACACAGACATTGTAATCGTGCCGAAAAAAAAATTGCGATTTTAGCGGAAATATGTCTTTTTGGGTCCCCTAAACCTTTCTGACCAAGGTACAAAAAAGTCTGTGTGTGTACCCGATTTTTGTGGCGACGATTCCGGAGAAACTACTAAAGGTATCGGGACACAACTTCCTACAGACATTTTTCAAGGATTTTGCAAATGAGCCGCCATTTCTATCATTTCGTCAAAACGGTTAAATAATAAATGAAAGTAGAGGAAATTTTGTATAATTTATGTCTATGACATTTTTTGGTAAGATTAATAGTGTGGCTGCAGGAGCAGATTCAAATTGAGATCGGTCGTGTCGGCGTTGAAACTAGGTAGCCAGGATTTTAATTCTAATGACAGTAGGTAGTGTCAAACGATGATGTTTTGATAATACCTACTGTCAATATCAAAATATCAGCAAGAGGTTGCAGCGCCGGAACCAGCTGACCAGCCACCGTTGTCAAGTTAGCCCCCCCACTTTTGAATTTTAAGTAAATTTTGATGCAAATCGTTTGGGAATCGTTAGGGAGGGTTTGGGAGTACACTTTTTTCGTTTGGGAGTACATGGTTTTTGAGAAAATGAAAATTGTTTTTTGTACCGTCAAGTTGGCCCCCCGACTTTCACATTTTGTGATTTTTTTTATTGGAATGGCTTGGAAATCGTTAGGGAGGATTAGGGAGTCTAGTTTCGACGTTTGGGAGTAATTAGTTTAACTGCAAAGTAATATAAATGTTTAGTACATAACCTCACTTTTTTGTTTACCAGCGGGAAAGTTACGCTAACGGCTTTATTTTGCTATACATTTTACCCATTTCTTCACAGACGGTTAGAATATGGTTAGGGAGGATTCAAAATGCCACTTTTTATATAAGAGAGTTCATTATTTGACCGCAAATCAATAAAAACTTTGAGTGCGTAACCCGACATAGCTAATGTATTTATCGGCTTTGTTTTACACAAATTGGTCGTATATTTGCGATAAACCGTTAAAGAATCGTTAGGGAGGATTAAAAAGTCCACTTTTGATATAAGGGAGTATATTAGTTTGACCGAAATCAAAATTAAAGATTTAGGTTATGTACATACTCAACTATTGCATTTATCGGCTTTCCCTTCGATAGTGTGTATTTCGTCATAAGTAATTAGAAAATCATTAGGGAGGATTAAAAAGTTCACTTTTGATGTAAGGGAGTAGATAATTTTTATGGTAAATCAATATCTAAGGTCGCGGTTATGTACCTTTAGAATTAACGCATTTAAAAACTTCTCTTTCCATAAATGAGACCTATTTTGTTCATAGTCTTGCAATATTAAATTTGTAAATTTAATATATTTATTTATTGTTTTTATTTTTATATTACTACGTATATTACATTTATTTTCGACTGTCATAAACGCCATCTATGAACACTTCTAAGAATCATACTGTCAACCACGGGAACCACAAACAATTCGAAATTGTGGCAAGGTATGCAGCCAAATATACTTGCATGCATATCCTTTGGTTTATTAGGTTTTAAATACTCCTACCTAATAAAATACATTATAAAGAAACTTTCTTCGAACGCCCGAAAAAGCAGTTTTATTTAAGACCCCAATTTAGCAGACAGAAACAAATGCTTACATTTTGATAGGATAGTTATAGTATACAACATGCTTTTATGCTTATTATTACATACATATCTTTATGTATATCATCTTTATGGCTATTTTGTGAACAAACGAAAGACTCATAATCGTGATAAGTTAACATGATATTCCTCCAATACGATAATCTAACAGTTTTAAAGGAAACGTACAATTTATCTCAAAACAAAGCCAATATTTCCAAAGTTTCGCTGGCAAACAAAATGAAGGTTTTCATCTAAACTTTTACGTTTATTTACGATAAAGCTCAGTATGTTCTTCCAAACATTAAAGTAAACTTCATCACCGTCCCCAGAAATATTGCAAGATAAGCTTATCTTGCAATATTTCTGGGGACGATGATGGAGTTTACTTTAATGTTTGGAAGAACATACATTATGAGTCTTTCGTTTGTTCACAAAATAGTCATAAAGATGATATACATAAAGATATGAAGAGAGTTTCTTTATAATGCATTTTATTAGATAGGAGTATTTAAAAACTAAACTAACCAATGGATACGTATGCAAGTATTTTTGGCTGCATACCTTGCCACAATTTCGAATTGTTTGTGGTTCCCGTGGTTGACAGTGATTCTTAGAAGTGTTCATAGATGGCGTTTATGACAGTCGAAAATAAATGTAATATAAAAATAAAAGCAATAAATAAATATATTAAATTTACAAATTTAATATTGCAAGACTATGAACAAAATAGGTCCCATTTATGGAAAGAGAAGTTTTTAAATGCCTTAATTCTAAAGGTACATAACCGCGACCTTAGATATTGATTTGCCATAAAAATTATCTACTCCCTTATATCAAAAGTGAACTTTTTAATCCTCCCCAATGATTTTCTAATTACTTTTGACGAAATACACACCATTTATCGAAGGGAAAGCCGACAAATGCAATAGTTGAGTATGTACATAACCTAAATCTTTAATTTTGATTTCGGTCAAACTAATATACTCCCTTATATCAAAAGTGGACTTTTTAATCCTCCCTAACGATTCTTTAACGGTTTATCGCAGAAATACGACCAATTTGTGTAAAACAAAGCCGATAAATACATTAGCTATGTCGGCTGCCGTACTCAAAGTTTGTTATTGATTTGCGGTCAAATAATGAACTCTCTTATATAAAAAGTGGCATTTTGAATCCTCCCTAACCATATTCTAACCGTCTGTGAAGAAATGGGTAAAATGTATAGCAAAATAAAGCCGTTAGCGTAACTTTCCCGCTGGTAAACAAAAAAGTGAGGTTATGTACCAAACATTTATACTACTTTGCAGTTAAACTAATTACTCCCAAACGTCGAAACTAGACTCCCTAATCCTCCCTAACGATTTCCAAGCCATTCCAATAAAAAAAAATCACAAAATGTGAAAGTCGGGGGGCCAACTTGACGGTACAAAAAACAATTTTCATTTTCTCAACAACCATGTACTCCCAAACGAAAAAAGTGTACTCCCAAACCCTCCCTAACGATTCCCAAACGATTTGCATAAAAATTTACTTAAAATTCAAAAGTGGGGGGGCTAACTTGACAACGGTTGACCAGCCTGGGGACGAGCACGAAGGCGATGCGGATGCAGGACCCCTGCAACTAGATGCTGAGGGGGACGTCAGCGAAGAAGATGACGTTGAGCCCGATCAACGAAGGAGATGGCGAAGGCGGTAGCTGCGTGTGCGTGCTGTGTGTGTTCGTATTTTATACAATAATTTTTAGATCAAAACGTTTTCACGTACTTTTAAATATTTTTGTAAAGCATTTTTATCGTTTTATCGTCGTTTGCATGCAGGAAGGAGGAGTCGCCATAAGCGCTCGGATATGGGACCACTTCCCCCACTCCGGATGACTTTTAATGTCAAAGTAACATCGCAACGTTGACGTGTTATTATTTTATTTATTTTGTTTATTTCGCTTTATAGATATTATAGTGAATTTGTTGTCAGTATATCTGTATTATCGACGGAAGTTAAAGAAAACTACTGTACCGACTAGACGATATTTTAGGTTATGTATAGAGTATTATTCGCGCCTGTATTACGTACAATGTAGAAGTCACGTACGAGTGTATTATGAACAACGGACGAATAAAGTGTTTACTCCGCTGAAGTGTGTTTTGCTATTACAATATATTCGACAGGTTATGGGCCCAGAGGACGCAAAGGGCACCGAGAGTATCGCAAAGGACGCCCAGAGTGCTGCAAGTGTCGCAGAAGCCACTGTGAATATTGTAATAGGAGAGTATAAAGAGAAAACATTTTAAGTGAAGCAAAATGGCATCGTCAATTCCACTACCGCAGTTGGAAGGAGCAAATTTTTCAAACTGGAAATTCAGAGTTGAAATACTTCTTGAAAAGGAGAGTGTCAAGGATGTATTAGAGGAAAACGACACCACTATAGAGAAAATGACAGTTGAAAATTTAGAGAAATTCAAAACAAGGGATGCAAAAGCCAAATGTATAATAGTTCAATGCGTTGCCGATAAACATTTGGAAAATTTAAAGGATGCAAAGTATGCATACGAAATGTGGAACAAATTACAGACAATTTTTGAGCGAAAGAGTCCTCTCACAAAACTGTTCGTGATGAAGAAACTTCTCAAATTAAAATTTGTCAGCGGAGAACTACAGGATCACTTTGCGCAGGTAGAAATGTTACTTAGAGAATTACAAGCATTAAATATGAAACTAGATGAAAGCGATAAAGCATGTTTCTTATTATTAACAATGCCCGAGAGATATGATGTAGTAATCACAGCACTCGAAACAATGACAAATGGCCTTACGTATGAATTTGTGAAAAATAGACTATTGGATGCAGAATTAAAACTTAAAGAAAATAGACACGATGATAAAGAAAGTAATAATTGCTCATTTTCTACAAATTCAAAGACATGTTTTGAATGTGGATCTATAGGACATTTTAAGAGAGATTGCCCAAAGCTCGGAAACTATAGAGGAAGGGAACGATACCAAAGAGGAAGAGGTAGAGGTGGTAAAGGTTCCAACTTCCAGAAAGCTCATTGTGCACCGATAGAAGATAAAGAAGAGAACGGAGATGAAACCTTATCTTTCATAGCTACAACAAAAGAAGATGAAACTGCCCTTAGGACATCAACCGTAGACAACATAAATTTTATTTTAGATAGTGGAGCTTCAGATCATTTGGTAAAAGAAGAAGTAGAGAAGTGGATGTATGATGTGAAAAGGTTACCAAATCGAGTGAAGATCAATATTGCGAATGGAGAAGAATTACTATCCGAAAAGTCTGGAAAATTAAAGGTGATAACAGGTAAACTCACAATTGTCCTACAAGCTCTAATTGTAAAAAGATTATCAGAGAATTTATTATCAGTAAGAAAGATCACAGAAAAAGGAAAAATTATAATCTTCAAAACAAATAAAGCCATAATCAAAGATAAGAAAAGATTTGTAACAAAATTTGAAGCAACTCATAATATTTATACTGCAAATTTCAAATTGTGCAAACATATAAAAAGTTGCAATGCTGCTAAAATTAAAGATTTATGGCACAAACGATTGGGACATGTGAACAAAACAGACTTGAAATTGATGGGTTTAGAAGACAGCGAAGAGACATGTGGAGCATGTAAAGAGGGAAAAGCCAAAAGATTACCATTCAAAGATGTAGAGCTGCCAAGATCAAAAAAGAAAGGTGAGTTCTTACACACTGATATTGGTGGACCAGTTAGTACACCTACATCAAATGATGAAAAATATTATCAAACAATTATTGATGATTATACACATTTTGTAACAGTCTACTTACTTAAGAGTAAAAGTGAAGCCGCAGAGAATCTAATGAAGCACATCAGAAAGCTAAACGCTGAAGGTAATAAATGCTGTAGGATAAGATCAGACTGTGGAGGAGAATTTAAATCACATACTCTTAGAAATTTTTGTAAACAAAAGGGAATTGAATTGCAATATACTTTACCCTACACTCAACAACAGAACGGTGTAAGTGAACGTATGAACTTCACACTGTTGAGTAGAGTAAGAACTATGCTAGCAGAGACGAAACTTCCAAAACATTTATGGGGCGAAGCCATACAATGTGCTGCATACCAACTGAACAGATGCCCAACGAAAACTTTAAAAGGAAACATACCAGCAAAACTTTATCATGGAAAATTAGACCTAGAAAGACTGAAAATATTTGGAAGCAAGGCATGGGCATACAAATTACCAAAACCAAACGATAAGCTGGAAACGAGAGCAGAGGAATGCAAAATGGTGGGATATGGAAGGAACTGCTATAGATTGTGGAACAGGAGCACCAATTCAATAATTCTCTCAAGAGACGTACAATTTGATGAAAGTGACTACATATACGACCAAGAAGGAAATGGGAAAGAAGAAAGAAGACAATGGTTACAGAACAACGAAGAAAGAAAACACGAAGAAGAGCATGAAGAAAGAAGACCAGAAGAGCAGAATGAAGACCAGAATGAAGCAAGAGAAATCGAAAAAGAAGAAGAAGAAGACCATCCCAGAGACCACAATAACAAAAGTTCAGGATCTGGTAATGTATTACCTAAAACTAAAACAAGGGAAGTCAAAATCCCATCCAAATTAAAAGACTATGAACTATACACTGCATATTGTTACCATACAGGGGATCCTCAAACATACGATGAAGCAGTACATGCAGATGAAGAATGGAGTCAAGCTGTGAAGAGGGAGGTGAATGCACTTCAGGAACATGGAACATGGGAGTCAGCAAAACTACCAGCCGGTGAAACAGCTATCGATACGAAGTGGATCTTCAGAACGAAGCAGGACGGAACAAAAAAGGCAAGACTGGTGGCTAAAGGATTTCAGGAAGAAAACTACGAAAATGTATATAGTCCAGTGGCACGGATTCCAACCATACGTCTATTATTATCGTACTCATTAAGAGAGAACTGGGTTATCAACCAACTTGATATACCAACAGCTTTCCTAAATGGACATCTGGACACCGACATTTACATTAAGACACCCGAAGGAGTCAACATCGAACACCTCGGTAATATACTTAGACTAAAACAAAGTTTATACGGACTAAAATCAGCACCCAGAAAATGGAACGAAAGATTTCACAATTTTGTAGAGCAAAACGGTTTGAAAAGATCAACCAGTGTTTTTTGCTTATACATAGGACAAGGTGTTAGACTATTAATATGGGTGGACGATATAATTATTGCTGGAGAAAAACAGAATGTTGAAAATGTTATATCACTACTAGAAAAAGAGTTCAAAGCCAAAAACTTTGGAGAGATTAAAAAATTTTTGGGGATGACAATCTCAAGGGAAAAGAACAGACTGATGATAGACCAAGAGGATTTTATAAACAAAATTTTGAGGAAGTTCAATATGGAAAATTGCAAAGGCATTGATATACCAATGCAACAAAACTTTCAAGCGAACTGCGATGAACCAGCAAACACTAAAGTACCGTTCAGAGAACTAGTGGGATCATTATTATACATAAGTACAATCAGTAGACCAGACATAATGTATGCAACATCTTACCTAAGCCAACACCTAAACAAACCGACTAATGAACTGTGGGAAACAGGAAAACAAATTTTAAGGTATCTACAAAAATCAAAGAATTTGAAGATGATATATGGAGTACCCAAGGACAATCAACTAACTGCATACACAGACGCTGACTGGGGAAACTGTAAAATTGATAGAAAAAGCATCAGCGGGAGTGCAATCTTCAATGGACAAAACCTAATCATGTGGACCACAAGGAAACAGACCACCGTAGCTTTGTCAACAGCGGAAGTTGAATATGCCGCAAGTGCCAGTACAAGTTGCGACCTATTATATTTACAAAGTGTTATGAGTCACTTGAGTGAAGGAAAAGACATCATTACACCAGAAATGTTAGTGGACAATCAAAGTGCTATATGCATGATACACAGCTATGATAACAGTCGACGATCAAGACACATAGACATTAAATATCATTTTATTAAAGACATTGTTAGTCAAAAACAAATAACTGTGAAATATGTTAACTCAAAAGACAATATTGCCGACGTCTTTACTAAAGCATTAAGTAAACTTAAGTTCGAAACTTTTAGAAACCTTTTAAATGTATGTTTGTAAGTTAAGACAAGTTATACTTTAGATTAGTTAAACTTGCGGAGGGGTGTCAGTATATCTGTATTATCGACGGAAGTTAAAGAAAACTACTGTACCGACTAGACGATATTTTAGGTTATGTATAGAGTATTATTCGCGCCTGTATTACGTACAATGTAGAAGTCACGTACGAGTGTATTATGAACAACGGACGAATAAAGTGTTTACTCCGCTGAAGTGTGTTTTGCTATTACAATATATTCGACATTTGTATGAAGATATATATAAAAATATAACTTCTAATTGCCCTGTTCGCAGCTGCAACAGTAGAAAATCAGCTATAAACCAGATTTCACCCGGGGTAAACATTTCATCGGTAAGTGACTATATATGTCAACAATTTACAGGCTTGTACTGGCCGCACGCACGAACATTTTTGGAAATGTTTATTACGTATTTGTTAAAGAAATTTGATTAAATAAATTCTTAAAATTCTCGACACATTACAATATATTACAGAAAACAATTCTTGAAATTTCTGGCCATATTCAGAGTTAATCCGGACCTTACAGGCGGCCAACTGTCAGGGTAGTTTAGTGTCATGTTAGCCCCGCCCCCCGGGGTCATTTTCTCGCTGGTAAATGTATAGCCCCAAGGTCTATAAAGTAGTAAGGTTATCCAGAAACGAGATTTCTCAGTTTGAGGGGTAAAGGGAGATCGTGACGTCACTAGAGTCGTGCGCTGCCACCTGCCACCAATTTGAATGCTTATTTCGTTGTATGATTTAGGTTAAGTAGGTGCATAATTATATTGAAAAAATACATGCATCTTTATTGTGATCATTTTTAAATGATTAGGATGGAAAAAAAATGATGAATGTGATTATCACAACATGCTATTTCAATAATTTGTTAATAATGCTGAATAAGTACATTAGTATGTAATGTATGTCCGATTAAAGAAATGTGTTGTGCTAAACCAGGTCTCTGCAGTTGGAATCAAAATTTAGCAGAAATTCAGTGAGTGGAGTCAACCTACAAACAAAATCAAGAGCCGGAGTCGAAGGTGGTATAACGGCAACCACATATTTTTGCAACCATGCAAATTGGGGGTTGAAACACTAAAATTATCAGGAATTGAAGTCGAATGTTTGGTTTACCGACTCTACAGATAAATAAATAGAAAAACTATAACTAAATCAGTATTGGTAGTATTGGTACAACTTGCTTATTAAACCACTCATTGGCTTGTCCTGATTATAATGTTTGGTTAGAACATACGTACAAAGAAAAAATAAAAAATCAGTAAGAAGCTTTATTGTACAAATTTTTTCCTCTTTGTTGTAATTTTATTTTTAATATCAGCTACTCTTCGTTAAATATTTAGATTTTTTTTGCTGTTAAAAAGTAAAATTTAAAAAAATTTATCCGTACATATATTCTTTGCTCGACAAAAGCTTTCAAAACTATGGTATCAATAATTGGATCTTGTTTTAAAAGTTCTCTTCTTAATTTACTGCTAATTCTTTTCGAATTATTAATCCCATCCCCCGTAAGTCTTTCGAACTTGCTAATTCATTTTATTAAACAAGCGTTTAAATTCTTCCGACGGATTTCTTAGGCCGTCAAAAGATAAATGACGTATCCAGGATGGAAGGGAGTATGGGTGCTCTTGCTGGTCTTCGTATGAGTAATGTCCCAATTGTGGATGAGTTCTGCTTTAAACTTTGATCACGTGGAAAAGTAAAATATGATATTGTTAATCCAATCACTGTTGAAATGTTATACCTCATACCGCAACCCGGTACGGAGCAAACCATAGGCATCTAAAATTGATACATGATTTAGAATAATGTAATTTCCAATATAAAATAATATCTTACCTTTACTAACTTAATTACTTCAGAAAATACTACACTAATAAAACAACCAATAACGTAAAACTATCAACTATTGAATATAACAATATAAACGCAGAATAACGATTAAACACGAACAAAAGTAACCTTTCTAATTCACTAAAAAACCTATAACGAGCTGAGCTGGCAATAATTAAACGTAGCTTTGAACAAACTAAACGAGCGATGTATGCGAAGTGTGCCGGGACTCTAGTGACGTCACGAAAGTAGAGCATATAGGGATCTGAGGGGGGTATATAAAGTGTACTATAGGAAAGATAGCAAACTGGATAACCTCTCTCTTTATAGACCTTGGTATAGCCCTATAACGTATAGCGACTCCATCTTCCTCCATGGTCGTTTGCTTTTAAAAATTTACCCGCCAAGCTATTCACTCACTACCGGGTTAAGGCTCCCGTCTCCTACCCCCGAAACGCCAAAGTAACTCACGCTATAATTATTGCGCCAATCGTGAAATGCTTGCTACCATTCGAGTCTGTAGGTCTTTATGCTACTGCCATCGGAAAGGATTTCAATATTTATGCAGATTATTTATGCAAATTTTAGTGTTAAAAAAATGTGGACTTCAAATATAGAAAAGCTTTCCGATGGCAGTGGCATCTGATTATTGTCTGCTGTAATACATTATAAAAGTACATTAAATGTTAACTATAAGAGGACAAGTTACTTTCTTCCGAACTTCTCTAGAATTGCATTCTGGTGCATTCTAGTAAGTTGGAAAAAATGATTACAATAGCGACAGTTCAGGTATCCAAAACTAGATGGCGCGGCCTAAATCCGCGTTTTACTAAAGTGTTTTTTATGTGATATGTCGATTGTGAAAGTACTATAGTAGTGTTCGATTGCTGGCCGCGATCTTTTTCAACTGAGCGCGTTCTGTTATTTTTGATCGCAAATTTGAAATACTTGCTTCCTATTGGTGGAATCAGTTTTGCTCAGACGTCAAACGAGCAATCGAACTGCACTTTAGCTAACTGAGCGCGAATCAGATTGAACAGAATTAAGCGCGGCCAGCAATCGAACACTACTATTATCATCAACTAGAAAACTCAAAACGACTCCAGTTTCAATATTTATACAAATAGAAAGCAATAATATATTTAATATAGGTATATAATATATTAATAATAATAATATTAATAACAATAATATATTATTTATATTTGCAAATTACATATATCCACATATGGAATACAACTTAATTGGTTTCCTGTATTTGAAAATTACTATGGTTTTCCAGTTAGTTTAATTAATGGGTAAATCTATTCGATTTCTCGTACGTAGTATGCTCAAACCACGTTCAAACAGAATGCATGCTACTTGCTGCAAAATAAATATTATATTAGTATAAATTATATTATTTGCTAAATTTTGGAACCCACTACAAGTAAACAAGTAAATATATCTGCAACATGTCTATAACAAATTTCTTTGTCATTGTTAAATGCAAATAATGTAATATATTTAATTGTAACATTGTTACTACTTCTTATGTACTATTTTGACCATGTTATAATTAGAAGAATGCAAAATTTTAAAAAATATTTGAATCTTATATATTCATTGCAATTTGTTTTGTAAAATTTGATTAATATTCTTTTTGTAGTAGGTATTTTGTTGTATTAATGTACTTCATAATATACTTACCTGACGGTTTTAGAAGGAGGAACTAGGGTTTAGGCAATAACTGTACAACTCACGTATATACAGTAGAGCGTCGATAATCAGAACGTTCCCTAATCCGAACGCCCCAAAAATAAATAATAAAACAATAAATCACCGAGTCACCGAGCTATTTTTGTCGATTCCTTTTTACAAACATATATTGCTTTTGTTTTATAGCTTGTATCAAACACTCGATAGTTGATAATCCGAACCACCCTCGGTCCCAATTAGTTCGAATTATCGACGCTCTACTGTATATGAATTATTTTAATAAATACGAAACTCATATGAAACTTTTTACTCAGCATGACAATTACTACTAAAAATAATTTTGTGGGAAAAAACTGGGACACCTGTATGTAAATTATATGTCATACATCACATATAATTTCCGCGGGGAATAGTAGAACAGTTACATCATACGTATAACAGATGAACGTTTACTGTCTATTATACATGTTAACAGACTGAAAAGTCATGACAAACTTTCTGGAAAAATGGCAAAAACTTGACACTTATGGCACTATTCTCCGCAGAAACTGTACAACATATTTGCCAAAGACTTCTTATTAACTTCGGAAGGGTCACGGTTATCTTCCACCGCTTCCAGTGATATGCATGTGTGTATAATAAGAAACAAACATTTCAACATCCTCGTTTGCTCCCAACGGATTATCAATAGTCAAATTCACACTGCTTTCTGGCATCTCCGCAGCAGAATCTTCCACAGTATCCAGTGACAACGGTTCTGGAGAGTTCGGCTGTACATCACCATATCTAAAATAATAATATTTTAATTTATAGCATACCTATTTGTATAAAATAAAACATACCGTAAAACCTCTTGAAATTGTGCCCACCTTAGTTTTGATGCCGCACTTCGTGAATTTGTGCCTTTCTTTTTCGAATAATCGAGAATGGGATAAGCGACCCATTATTCCAACTAATGATTAGTAAATATTGTATTGTGGGCAGAAAATATATGTATTTGTCAGACGTCACACAAACGAGCATCAAACGAGTTATTTACAACCTAACCTACTAAATCTGTTTATAAGTATTATAACTGGAAACTATATAATCACCACTCAAAAATAATATAATACAGACTCCCACACACTTTATAACTCTAAGAACACTAACCCCTCTATAAATCAAAAACAAAGACCGAAATGGGAACTGGCAATTACAGTAGTAGCACTGACACGGCGTCGGGGTTCCCCTACTATGCCGCAAACATGCGTTAAATCGTCAAATGTAGTAACTACGAAATAAATTCAGAATTGGTTATATTGGCGCCATCTACATCTGGTAATTTTTCTATTTCGAAGCTTTGGAGAAAAGCGCGCCATTTGAATTGAGACGGGAGCCTTAATCATAAAGATTTCAAATTTGTAAATACAATTTCGGTATATATTTGTGATATTGGTGAATGGAATCTCATGCAGCTAAACTATTAATTTTATATATAGTATGATAAAGTCATGTGCCTGGCCACATCAGATTTTTGTACCTTGGTCAAATATGTTCAGGGGACCCAAAAGGACATTTCCGCTAAAATCTAAATTTTTTTTTGCACGATATTACAATAATAATATATCTATGGTTGTAGTAGCGTGCATGGGAAGGCCGGGACGAAGCTGAATGGTCCCGGTCCGCTCTACCATGGCCAGTCTCCGCCACGTTGCAGCAAGCATCATCCTTTAAGGCTAGGTTTTCAACCGCTTTTCGCGCGCATTTAGACGCAGTTGCAAGGGTATTTTTGTACGTAGTCATTGACAATATACGGTAAATGCAGTGCAAAAATCCGGTTGATCCTTAAAGATAAAGGGTAAATCTAGACAGACAGATAAGTCTCGAGTGCCAAAAACGTCTTAGGTAATAAATTTGAGCAGGAAGAAAACGGTGTTTTGTGAGGACCACAAACTGCACCTCAAATTTGAATTCTACACAGAAAGATACGCTCCAGTACATCTGTCTACAAAGATTATGGTGTTATGGATATCCTTACCAAAATAAATGCATATCTGTAGTCTAAATTTGTTGATAACTACGTTTGAAATTTTGTTGACAAAATCTGGGGATATTCTGGGGAATTTTAGATTTTTGTTGAAACAGTTGAAAATTGAAGTTCAATGATTTTTACAGAGATGGCGCCACCTAAACAAATGCCCTAAGAGTATACTACCCAACTATCACACATATGCGCAATGCGTATTATGATTATTATATCGGCATAATAATTATGGGACTAATTATGTGATTTTCTTTACAATTACAACCCTATTAGCTTAACGAATTTAATATATACTTATTTATAATGACACTTGGTACAAACTATAGTAGAGATAAACATAAATATAAAATACCCCGCATGGATATAAAATAAAAACTAAGTTGTAAACCGTAACTTAGTAAAAATTTGTTTTATCATATTATGTGGAAAATCAAGGAAACAAAGAAATTCATTGTGAATTTTTTATTATAATAGTATTCATAGAATCAAGTCAAAGAAGTGTAATAACCGAATAACCATATATATGTACATATTTACAGTCAAATATATTTTTACGACCTATGTATTTCACATGGATTCTTTCAAGATGTCGAATTCAAATATAGAATTAAGTATAATAATCTATAACATTTAAATTATTTGATTATCAAATTAAATTAAATTATTTGCGATGCAATATTATATAAAATCAAAAACTATATAATTGGGCATGTATAAATTTATAATTATTTCAGATATATCTAATTATTGCGAGATACTATCATATGTAGTGCGAGTTCTTTTGTCATACAGATCTTATGTTGAGATTGTATACATATGTTGCATATGTTGTAAGTTTTTTATGAGAGTAGTCAATAAAATGGTATGTTGTGATTATTATTATAAATGTATTGACATTTTAAATAAAATGTAATTGTACAAATTTGTTCCATTCGGTACTTTTAATATTATCACTGAAATTGCTAGAGATACTAACATAAACATTGTAAAGCATAAATACGTAATAAAAGCTACTTTTGTGTAATATCACAGAAAATTGTTGCATTAATTTCTGCTTAGCATAGTGAGCTTATAGTCTATCTCATGACAACTGGAAATAGTTCATCGGCTTCCGCCTTTAATTTCCGCCAGTAAAATGTATTGTATAAAATTACAAAAGATTTATACAGGCGTCCCAAATTTTTTCACAAAAAAAATATTATAAGAAAGTAAATGTCATTCTCAATAAAACTTTTCATATGCACTTAATAATTGTTTCAAATGCTTAAAGTTATAGCCGTTTGATATATTAACAAAATAAAGACAAATAAAAAATATTAAACATTAAACAGTTCGATAAAGAAGAAAGAACACAATCAATACCCGTAACAACAATAAAACTCAAAAATTCAAAATAAAAAAAATAAATTGAATTAACAAATGAGGAAACAAACTAAGTACATCAGAAACTTTTAGAAATTTGTTTCTCTACATGTAAATTCCATTCCGAGTAAAAAGTTTCATATCAACTTATTGGGGTTCTCGATACCTAACGACGTTAGAATAGTTAAAAACACAGTTTTGTTAATATCTGAAACGGCGGTAACTTTTTAAACTTATGAAAAAGATGGCCTAAAATGGGACACTCAATGATTTAACACAATGATTTCAAATATACCATTTTTCTAAATACAAAGAATTGTCATAATATAACAATATAAGCTGGTATTTACCACAGATCTTCAAATTAACGAAAGAAAATAAAAATGTAGATTTGGTATGGTTGGGTTGGTTGGATTTTAAAACCAGCACCATTTAGTATGGTGTTTATAATTTTGGACGCAAGAAAGATGATTTGAAGTAATGACTTATTCACAGTTGTCGTGAAATAGGCTATATGAATAACTCCAATCTCCTGATCTGCAGATTATGGCACTTTATGTTGGCGTTTTGTTGTGTTTTGCAAATATATGGTGGATCAATGCATCAGTTGCCTTTTTTAATGTCACCCATAATAAGTTCTGGTAAAATGCTGTGTTTATAGAATTGCTAAAGTTTGGGCAACATTGAACCACACCAAAAGTCGCTTCTTTTCTCTTCCTCTATATGCAGCGGATGTGAATCGTTGATGTATACAATGAAGAATCACAAATCCCTCTTTGTGATGTTTAATTGCCGTTGAATCTAAAATGGAAAACAAGTTTATAGTTAAAGTAGACATTATTATTGTTTTATACCTGATAATAATAATTATGTGTTTGCTTAAGTATAACTGTTCCATTACACATCATAAGCATAGACCTTTTTGTCTTCTCAGCCTCTTCCAGAGTTTTTCCACTTTTGTGCACTTTTTATAATAATAATAATAATAATCCACGCCTTAACATAAGGCCTTCACTTCTACGAGCACGTTTGTACCTATAGACCTAGAACAATAAACTTATCAGATACTATACATTAAATGAACATATACAATTGTATGAGAAAGCTCTAAAATTCAAAGTCAATTACTCGTCATTATGTTTAAATACATAAGTAGTCAACTTCAAGAAACACTTATCTCCGAAATAGATAGGCTATTTATTATACATATCCAAGTTAAGGTGTAGCACCTATCTTGTGACATGACGCATAATATGCATAAATAACATTTATCATCTGGGGATGCAGCGAAGAAACCATATTCCGTGTCTACAAATAATCCTGCACGAGTTACTTTAAATCCAGTCTCAAAAATCTTCACAGCAGCAGTCTCTTTTTGTTTACACCTTGTGTATGCAACTGTGCTGGATAGAGAATGTTTTTGAGCAGTGAATGGCCAACAATTTTCAGTTAAATACAGCCCCAAAAATTGATTTGATTTGAAATTTAACAGGAATTGTAAAAATTTGTAAGGTACATATCATATTTGTATATTTGTATTTCCACAAAAAGTATGAACAAATAATTTTCACGTTGTACTGTAAAATGCAATATAAATATCAACAATAAAATAAATAAATATGAACTTACCTGCAATTGTAACAAAAATAACATAGGTAATAACAAGCAAGCAAGCTTATTTATATTATGTATGTGGTTTATAGGTTAGTTTTGTAGGTTAAATCGATTTGTGTGTGCATCAGAATACGCGCGAATTTCAAAAATTTTGGCCGGCCGGAAGCAAATCTCAAGCACGAGTTTATAAAATACACCACAAACGAAAAAAAATAGAGAGAACGCGCGTTCTTGAAAGACGGAGAAAACAAATGTTTACGATCGATATCACATGACTTCACATACGCATTGGGGAAAGCACAGAATAGTGCTTAGCGCGCGACGGCAAGGTCACACCAAAAAATAATATACATATTTCTTCGCTGAGACGGCAACCAAAAGTACACCATCATTTCCACCACCATTTCGCCACATTTTTCGTTGATATAGTACCGGTGGGGCCATCTATGAGGCTTGTCAAGCCGTGGTCAAGACTCCCGCGCGATAACCCAGCCTTAAGAGAGTTAAAAGCAACGTGCAAAAGACAACAAACGTGAGAATAATTTTTATTTATGTACTGATTGTTAAACGTTCACGCGTGTTGTTTTATTTTTCTCCCAATCCTACATAAATATATTATTAATGTATTCAAAATCAAACTTTTTTTTCAGTGATAGTAAATGTCATACTGATTAAAAAGTTGCATATAGTTTTTCATTAAAAAGTTACAGAAATATTAACGAAACCATATTTTAAACGGCTCCAATTCTTTGGAATTGAGAAAACCGAAAACCAATAAGCCCATATGAAATCTATTCCTCGGAATAAAAGTTTCAGATGGATTTTATACACATAACTTACATATAAATTTTGAAAGTTGTAGTTTTGGGAGGTTCAAAATTACACTGACAAGGTTCAGGACATTCATTTCAAATCTTAACATTGCCACGTCACTTCTAGCGTGTAACAGCTGTGGATTGAAGGATAAAAAAACAAACAAATAAAATAGGTAAGTATTATTGTGTATTTTTTAGGTGAAACTAACTAAATAAAGCAAGTCTGTCACAGCTTTGAGTACTGCTTTTATGGTTTTATCGTGCCCTCTAGTGTCTCCTCCTTGCGCACATGAATTGTCTTTTCAGTGTTTTCTACTTTTTTTTGTCTCTCGTGCGATCTCATATGTTTTATAACTTCAGAAGGTACTGCACCACGATATTCGCATATGTTACATTTAAACGGCTTTTCCTCCAGATGTCTTGTCACATGCCTCTTAAGCGAGTACCTCTTTGCAAAAGCATGATCACACACAGTGCATTTGAATAGCTTCTCACCGGTATGCGTACCCATATGCTGAGTAAGACCAGACTGTTTTACACTAGTATAATCACAAAGGGAACATTTAAATGGTTTCTCCCCTGTATGCGTTTTCATGTGCTCCGTAAGACTACATTGTACTGAATAGGCACCGTCACATATTGTGCATTTATACGTTTTTTCTTGTGGATGTGTTCTCTTATGAGATACGAGACTGGAACGTTTTGCGCAGGAGAAATCACACACTGCGCATTTAAATGGTTTCAAACCCGCGTGGAAATTCATATGATCAGTGAAATCACGACGTACTATGCAAGCGAAATTACAGATAGTACAATTAAATGGTTTTTCGGTTGCGTGTGTTTTCATATGATGTGTTAGATTAGAACGTTGTGCACAAGCATAGCCACACTCCGAACATTTAAATGGCTTCTCTCCTGTATGAGCTCTCGTATGCTGTTTAAGTTGAAAGTTAGTACCACATGCGTAACCGCATAAGGTACACTGAAACGATTTCTTGCCTGTATGTCTTCGCATGTGCTGTGCAAGGTTAGATCCTTGAGGAAACGATAAATCGCATTCGGAGCACTTAAATGGTTTTTCTCCTGTATGTCGTCTAATATGAACGTTAAGGTTAGAATTGTATGCGGAAGAATAATCACATAAGGAGCATTTAAATCTCTTTCTTGTTTCAGATTCATTTTTATGGTCCAATTTCTCTTGAATATGTTCTTTTGCGTGATTCTCAAGTTCAGTTAATTCAGTAACTTTGTAGTCACACTCGCTACATTTGAATAATGATTCCTCTGGGGTTTCAATCTTCAAATGTTCGATAGCTTGGCCCGATACTGTGCATGTTGACTCTGAAATAGTAGTGTTGGTGATCTCAATTTCTTCAAGTTTGACGTCTAATCTGAAAAATACAAAACGATACGGATAAGTGTTTCCTGTATCGATAGGACCGTGAGTATTACACAACACACTACAGAACTAAAATTTACATAATAAGTGGGAAATATGAATTACATTATTTATTTATTCTAACCTCTAAAATGTTGACGTCACGATGTATTGGGCATAAAAAATTTACTATTTACTTTTTTTTTATTTATCTATTGAACCCAAAAAACTTCAAATCCCGGCTCGGGCTAAAATCGACTGTCCTGGTATTTCAGGCAGGGAACAAATACCCTTGCATGCCACCTTTCATCGAATGAGGAAGTAAAGCCGGTGGCCCCGTGTGCTGTCATGATGCGACGTGCACGTTAAAGAACTCTTGCTGGAGGTTGGAATTCCTTGAGTTCGACAAAATTCCTGGGTGTGTGTAGCCTGCCCTCAGCGTCGGTGATTGGCCTAAGTTGCGGAAATAGACCGACGTAAAATCAACAAGTTAAAAGAAAAAACCAAAAAACATGGTATGTTTATAACAGGTTTACACATATGTTTAAATAGACAACATAGCATAGTGTATATCACAGCAAATAACAAAAATAATCAGTAGTATGAATTATGTTATTAATTAATTAATGATAATTTAGACATAATTGTCGATGTTGTATGAATGCGTACATGCGTTATGCGTATATCTCAATGTGTAGTTGGTTGTTTGGTTGTCTACATGTATTATCAGATACTTGAACAAATTTAGACCTGTAATAAGCCGGTACATAACAGACTGTCGTCTTATTAAAACAATGACATGACACAATAATTAATCAGTTAGAAACACGTATCTTCAGGACATACTTACATGGGTACGGTTGTTGAGCATTCGTCCAGCCAGTTTATTACAGGCAAATGTTCAATTGAATCGGTTTCTTCCTGCTTAATTGACACATGTTGCGCGAAAGTAGTTTCTGATGTTTCACAAATCTAAATAAGAAAGTAACAATTTATAAATAATTAGGCGCTTAAAATGGTTAGAAGCCAGACAAATTTACAAAGGATCAACTAATCTTGAACTATCTAAGATATAAAAAGGATATTAAAGGAACATACTGTCTTTTCCACGGACATCTTATAGCTTTGGATAATATCAACTTTGGGTGGCCCCAACTTTTCCTTCGACCAACTGATAAAATGGCCGGATTATTACTGATTTGTTGTTTATTTAGATTTATACGGATCCGAATGTGTAGAATGGGGCATAGATAACTGAGGTTAGCGTAACTTTGATTGAGGTTAAATCACTGTTTTGTGTGACACACGATGTTGCCAATCATGGCTGAAGTCGTGTCACTAAGAAGTAGCAAGAAATGCACTAGATTACAACTAAAAAACCTGGACCGGGATTTTATCAGTGATGCCACCGGTAGCAGAATTCCGCTACCAGTAGCGGAATTTTCGTGAAGTAGCGGGTTAGCGGCGTTGGCTCTTTGGTAGCGGAATTTTTGGCAACCGTACATTTCATTACCGAATGAACGCGCCCCTCTCCCCTGGCCCTATATCCCCGCATGATGTAACGCATGGACGCACCCCCCCTCCCGCACCCGACGAGTTGTAAAACAGAGAGTATTGAACATAGTAGCAGTATGCACAATATTCAATACAGATTCCTATTTTTCCATTTTCCACTCTTCGCTCATCAGATGGCGCCAGCGATTCTATTCAAATTCAAGTTATTAACAACTAAACAAACAATAAAATTAAAATACAATAACAGCATTTTTAATTTATCTTCCATTCCATAAACGGTGCAAAATATATTTGTATAAAGTCATAAATTGTCATAAAATGTTTAGGTAGATATAATTATGTATGAATTCAATATCGATGCAGTAAGTGGTTTTATTCGATAACAATTTTGCTTGATGGCGTAATATTGTTGAAACATTAACCCACCCCTTGTTACTATTTATATGTTTATCTCAGGTTGGTGGGTGGATGGTGGCAACAGTGCCTTCGTATACATACATATATATATAGTTTCGCTTGCATTGCCAATGGGCGCGTTCTGCCAGTTTAAGCCGCTTAAGCGCTTGAGCTCAGCGGACGGCAGCAACAACATGAACGCGATTGCTTAGTGAAAGCGCCAGACAGCGCTAGAACTCCGCTTCAAGCGGAAATACATATGATTGGATCTGACCGTTCAGCCACCGCGGGCGCTTAGTCTCGGCGCCGGCAGCGTAAGCAGCTTTGGCTGGAACTGGCAGAACGTGCCCAATGTTTATTTTGAGGTATTTACCATCAGGCAAACTGGAAATTTATTTCTATTCTTCTACTTCTGTTCACCGTGAAGTTGGTTTTCAAGAATTGCAACGAGTGACTGCATAAAAATGGGCGTGTACAACCAGTTCTAGCAGAAATCGCTAGCGCTAGCGGCGCCGTCGGACCGGCTGAACGGTTACACGAGAAGTATGTTATCTCCGCTCGCAAGATGGCGACCGCTTAGTGTCAGCGCTTACCAAGCGCTAGCACCGCTTAGCTAGCGCTGGCCAGCGCCCGATGTGGTTGTACACACGCATTGTATAAATCGAAAACGCTATAAGTGAGTGCATAAAATTGTATAAATCGAAAACGCTATTAATGTTGTTGTAGTTAATAGGCTATTTTGTGTTTTTATTCGATATGTTATATGTTGATTAATAAATATAGGTACATATACATTATGTAGTAGTCTTCTTCCAGCTCTCCTTTGGCGTCTCTATGATATTCAAATACAAAATGTATAAAAATTTTTCTACACCAAATTTTATAATATAATATAACCCCTCCCCCCCGGTAACGCAACCGCCCAAGGTGGTAGCGGCCGGTAGCGGAATTTCTCGTTCAAGGTAGCTGCCCACTACGGTTTGCTGGTGGCATCATATTGTCATTTTATAAGAATGGCGAGTTTGATGTCAGTCACGACACATACGAGTGATGTCATTGGGTTCTAAGCGATTTGATTTGTCGATAGGCTCTCGAGTATCAAAACAGCCGGTCTAAACTCCGCCTTTCTCGTATCGAAGCGTCAAACAAACTCGGCAGCTCTCAGTCGGCGAGATGTTGACGAGACCACGGCGAGCAGGATTGCCAATGTTGTAATACTACATTCCTGACAGATGATTGTAATTGTAAATATTTGAGGTTATGCGCCTATTAAACGTACTTCCAATTATACCTTCCGTGCAGTTCCGTGTTTAGAATTTATACTTCTACTACACTGAATAACATTAGGAAGCTATTATACTAAGAAATTTGGTGAATATGTGTCGCTGAAGTTTGGCAGAGGCTATAGGACACGGTTGCTGCAACCGATATCCAACGGAACCCTTGTAATCACCCTTAACCGATTCAAATTGCTACAAGTTTGGTACTTATGTCTATACAAATGATTGATACAGTACATTATACAATAATTTTATAGGTTTACGGAGTTATTTCCATTTCCACTTGAAGGGATGATAAACTTGCGCCACTCTGAACGTAAAAGACAAACAAGAATTCTGTGCCAATATTAGGTTCTTCTGTTCGTACTTTGTAACGGGAACCTACCAACGACCGACTAACCAACGACATTTCATTATTTACCGCCCTACCCATACGAACGTACGTGATACGTCCGCTGTCGTCGCCCGAACACAATGTTATTTTACCTACTTTTGAATAATAACCCGAAGGTAGGGTGGTTAAGCGTCATTTGCAATTACGTTGCCGTATCGTATAAGTTAGCAGTGCTGGCAAACAATGGCTGAGTATGGGGTGCTGATGAAGTAAAAGTACATACAATTGGAATTATTATTATTGACCACCGCAACCGGAGTTGAACAAGCGATCGGTTTCTAACAGAAACAGTTGCATTGATTTTGACAGGATATAGTAAAAATATCTGTACCTTAGACGTGAAGGATTGCAACCTTACAGATTATGTTCTGTCGTTCCATTATTTTATTGAACGTTCTCCAACTTCCTTAAATTTTTATCGATCAGTAACGGACAAACTACACGTAAAAGTATTTCAGCATGCCGTAACCGTCAATGCAACAGAATGGGTAATTTTGTCATAGGAGACGTTTCTTCAACAGTTGCCTTATTTTGCAGGGCCTATAACTAAAAGTAATTCAAGCAATCAAAAAGAAACGTAACACATAAAAGGTGGTTTTTACTTCGTTTGTGAACTCCATTCGAACCGATCAACTGGTTACGAGCTAACAGCAAATTCAGCTCCATATTTTTCAGTACGTAGGCTTGCTTGTTAAATGGTTCGGAAACCCTTTTGGGTGATGTGAAGTTTAGTCAATGCGCGATTAAGACAAAATTACGTGTACTTACAGTGATGAAGTGATGTATGGATATCATTTGAGTAAGAAAAACAGGTGGGAAAGCAAATTTGACAATAAATAAGTTTGATGAAGCCATTGGAACTTTACGTAAAATAGGTTAGGGGAATGGTTTTCGTTAGTGGGAGATTTCATTTTCGTGGATTGGTAGCTCCGCGCAGTTGGCACGTTTGGCGGTCCGTGGTTATTGATTTTAATTCAAATGTCCGCCATGATGGCTGTCCGCGGAGAAGTGAATTTTAATTTCCTCAACAATTTGGTCAATAACACGGATGATTTATTGAGAACGCTGGTAGAGTGGGGCCTCATCCCTAAGCAGGGGGATTATAAATGCCCGAAGTGTGGTGGAGAGATGCGTGTGGTGAAGCACAAGGATGCGTAAGTTTCATTGATAACTGCATTTCATTTTAATAATTGTTGTTTTTTATTTCTTTTAGCCCTGACGGACTTCGCTGGCATTGTGGAAGCATGGTCCAGAAAGGACATCGTAAAAGAACCACGTGCCAGCAGAGGGTAGGTTTCGCAAGGGGACCTTGTTCGACCACTCGCACCTTTCGCTTTACCAAATTTTGGCTTTCGCTTACTGCTGGGTTTCCAACCTCCCTTTAATTTGGGTGAGTGCTGATTTGGGCATGTCGATGAAGACCGCGATAGATTGGGCATCCTTCTGTCGTGAGGTCGTGCTTCACATGTTCATCACGCACCCACAGAAATTAGGGGGGGTTGGGAAAACAGTGGAAATTGATGAATCCAAATTTGGAAAGCGAAAATACCATCGAGGTCATCATGTCGAAGGGCAGTGGGTTTTTGGTGGCTACGAGCGAGGCTCAGGAAAGGTTTTCATGGTACCCGTCACCAATCGTTCGGCTGATACGTTGTTGCCGATCATCCAGGAATGGATTGAGCCGGGAACGACGATCATCAGCGATTTTTGGCGGGCCTATGATTGCCTTTCCTCCGAGGGGTATGTGCACTTGAAGGTCAATCACTCGATTAATTTCAAGGACCCTGACACAGGTGCACATACTAACGCGATTGAGTCGTCGTGGCGGGCTGCCAAAGCGTCGTTTGGTACCGGTCAGCGCAAAAAGAGCCACATTCCGAGATACTTGGCTCGGTATATGTTTGAAAAAAGATGTTAAATGTGAATCAGACTGTGGAGTTTTTGCGTTTAGCGGGCCAAATCTACAACCCGTTATTACCGCCCTCCGGCATGCGACCACACCACACGGAGGAGGAGGAGGACGAGGAGGAAGAGGATGAGGAGGATGAGGATGGGGATGAGGCCAACTAGTGTTGAGACAATCAGTTGGCGACCGCCTCGGGCCAACACCACGCGCAAGACCACATGCGGATGTCCCAAACGTACGAGAACGCGCTCTGCATGCGTTGGGTGGGCGATCAACAAGAGGACCCCGGCTTGATCACGGCCATCATAAAAGCCGCCACCAATTCGTAGTTTGCGTTCTTTATCAAATTTTTCATTTGTTTTTGTTTCATTTGTTTCCATAATTTCCAACTTGTTACGCATTTTTAATTTTGTGTTCTTCACGTGTAAATACAAGTTTTGCAGTGATTATTTTTTAGAAATAAAGGAATTACTTTGTATTGTATTGTTTCTTTTTAAATTATTTTCAAATAATCTGCAACCCTCGCTCTAAATTTAAAAATTTAGTTATTGAGAATTTATTTCCGTTGGGTGAATTAAATAAATAAACAAATGCCACACAGATTGTTGTCTTCTCAATTAATGTAAATGATATACAGTGATTGTTTTTCTTCTTTTTTTCGGGGTTAATGACAATTTTTAAATTTTGGTTTCTATCGATAGGGGTCATTCTATTCTCTACATTTTTCAAGGCGGGGTTAGTTGGTTGGTATTGCCTTGACAATTTCTAAATCTTGCTTTTTATCGATAGTGGTCATTCAATTTTCTACAATTTTCGAGGCGGGTTGGTTGATTGTTGGTATTGGATTCGTAGAAAATATTTTTTAAGGTTATGATGGTCGGAGCGCGGTATCACGATTAACAACACAAAACCTTTCAAAATGTTCAAATAAGTGCCAACTGAAGAAAAAAAAAATATGAAAAAAAATTGCTTTTATTTTCGTTTTCCCAGCCCATTTTCTTTTCAAACTGCACGTTTTTGAAGGTTTCAAAGTCACTCCAAAAAAAGAAAATGCCAAACTCATTTACTAAACTTCACATAGGCCCCGCATAACCCCACAATTTCAAAGCAGATGCATCAGTGTTCCCACATGGAGAAAACGAGAATCGTGATGTCACACGTAAAGACGTCACTCACATCAAACTCGCCATCTTATAAAATCCCGGTCGCTGTTCAGTGTATTGTTTCTTATCAAAATAAAAATTACTTTTTATTTTGAATTATAACATATGTTATTTATTTTTTTCTGTATTCTTAAATTTTACCCAAAAACCTACCTTTTTTAAATTATTTTTTTAGGGATTTTTTGCCTTAAAAGGGTATTTTGAGAGGGAAAGAACTTGAAACTTTGAAAGGGGGTTGGCAACACTGCGCTAGATCTGGGCAGGCCGTTAGCATCTTTATGGCATAATGGGCATATTTGATCTATCGATTGCAAATGCACATGTAGTAGATGCTATGTAGTCTTGAATCTTGATCAGTCTTGATTATTGAACAGTAAACTATCGATTATAACCGTAAAAAAATTCGCAGAGAGAATACATACACGATACAAGGTAAGCAAATGCACGTATAATAAAGACAGTACAGAGCCACTAGTAGATGAGCAACTTTATCACAATAACGCAATACAACCTATATAGGATATTTAATCCTATTTATAATCGGAGAGTAACCAACTATTTAAATTCACAGATTTGGGGAAACTGCAAAGCAAATATGACCACGTTTGAGCAACATCAATCAATGACAACGGGAGGAACTGAAGTTATTGAGGACTTGCGTCCAATCAAGAAATTTGTTTGCTGCTTATGCGGGTTTAAGTTTAGCAAAGAAAAGTATCTAACAAATCACTTTAATTTTTGTAAAGATATTGAGAATCCGTTCGACAGGTTAGGTGCGAATGCATGTAAGCCGTTACTTTACTGCTTCAGTGTTTAAATTGTAACTTGCGTTTTTCTTTTCTTTTGTAGCCAAGTCAAACAATCCTTGTGAAGAGAAGATTCAGAGCACACCATTGCTTGATGAACAAGTGACAACCGGACCGATGTAAGTATTGTACCACCATCGAAATTTCTGTTACAAGATAAATCACAGTTACAAAACCATTACCATTACGCAGCAAGGGGCATATAAGTCTGATTCAGTAATATCTTGGTCGGAAAAAAGTTATTGGGGTTGAACTTTTTTGATTATCTCGGGAACTATGAGATTGTAGGAAAAATGGTTAGAATAAAAAGTATAGCTTATTAAACTTACTGTAAAAGGTGTCTATTTTTTTTACCTATCAATTTTTTCTAAAATAGCAATAATTTAATACCTTAAATTACTGAAACTCACAGCATCTTAGCAAAAGTTATAGAGTACAGTACGGTAATTTCAAAACTTCCCACCCGGAATAACTTTTGTCATACTCACGTCACAATATTGAGCAAAAACACGTCAATTTTTACTTAAAGGGAACTTAAAGAAAACTTTAAAACTAGTTCTAATCTAATCATAGGTCCCACCCCCGTTCACTCCTACTTTCGATTTTTTAATGGGACTACCTATCTTCATATAGCTTGTTTTGTAGGGAATAAAAATGTATTCACTCATAAAAAAATAAATTAACTCGGTTTATCCATTTCCGAGATAGAGTTAAAAGCGTATCATTTAATTTTATCGAGTTAGCGTAGCTCTCACATACGACAGAATGTTTATTGTGTAAATTACCATGGTTACTATTATGACATTTCCTAGATTACGTTATAAAATCGAGCTTGATCGAGCTATATTCGATTGCTACAATCTAGTATTTAGTATTTTGATCATTTTATGAAGATGGTTTATACCTTAGAAGGAAGAATAGATATAATTCTAATTTACCCCGGTGAAAATCGTTGTGCTCGTCGGGCCGCAAGAGTTTTCAATGATAAGTATCCCGATAAAAATGTAAGCCATCTTTATGTAATTGATTTGGTTCAAAAATTGCTTGACACTGGTTCAGTAGATAATAAGAAGAACAAGCAACCGAGAGTTATGGTAGAAGGAGCACAAATTGAAATTATCCTTCGCTAACATTCCTCACATTTTACACCCTGTAGTATATAAAGCCGCTGTGCGTTGACTCACAATTTTAAAGAAAGAAACAACTTTTTTCTCTATTACACTTCTATATATCACCTCTCGGGCCATGGATTCGTCATTATATTTATCTTGTGTCGTAGACTCCACATCGCGTGCAACAAGGATTACCGTAAATTACCTTAATTAGAAGTAATAACGTTTGTACAATGCAAAAAGGATTAACAGTGACTTATCAGAACACGTCCGAACAAAGCAGGTTCGGAAAATGGGAGAAAATCGAAATGGACTGTTTATAAAGTGTTCACACCGTAGAGTGAATCAGGTTAGTTTTAGAAAATATATTTGCTTATTCTCTTGGAATACGGACACCGTTTTCGGAACATGAAATTTCAAACTTGGAATGAATCTTAATTAATAATTACTTATTAAGGATGAATTTTACTGAAGAAGATATTATTAAATTAAACAGTGCTAAGGAGGGAAGATCGCGTATCTTACGATCACAATGGCGCAAAGACCATACGTTTTCTTTTGCATACGGTATATTGAAGCGAACGTGACCTAACCTGCAATGTTTTCTAAAGCATTACGTATTCTAATAAATCTTTGGGATCAACTTAACTGTTTAGATGTTATTCAATGTAATACAACGTGTTTTGTTGAATAGTCTTCAAAATCTCAAGATTCAATTGAGGTTTTTAAGTCGCATTTGCACCTGGGCAGAATGTAACATACGACAGTTTCATGTGATAGTCGATGAACCAAATCTGGCCAAATATATTTTTATTTGCTTTACTAACAACAGTAATATCTGGTCTCATATGGTTGGTATGTTGCTATCGCCATCAGGGTGGATGGCTAACTAAATAATCAGGTATGGTTATTGTTATGGTCGAATCGCTATTATTTATTAGAGCGCTAGAAAATACTACATTTCTAGCGCTATCTATTTTTGTGATAAATACCCTGGATCATGGTGGCCCCCTGAATTTTGTGTTTTGATGGTTTACGATAATAGTCCGACAATAAAACAAGTTTTCAAAGTCGATCACCTGTCTTGAATTAAATTAATTTAAATGATTTGCGAAGAACAAGCTATACATAGTGCTAGGATATTGTAATCTATCTCTCTCGCAGCTCTTATAATAGTTGAATGGCTCACTGAATCCTTATGATTCTTTATTGTTACATGTTTATGCAATACAGAGCATTCTGTCGAATGGCTAACTGAATCTTTATGATTCCTTATTGTTACATGTTTATGCAATACAGAGCATTCTGTCGAATGGCTCACTGAATCTTTATGATTCCTTATTGTTACATGTTTATGGAATACAGAGCATTCCGTCGAATGGCTCACTGAATCTTGATGATTCCTTATTGTTACATGTTTATGCAATACAGACCATTCTGTCGAATGGCTCACTGAATCTTTAGATTCCTTATTGTCACATGTTTATGCAATACGGAGCATTCTCTTGAATGACTGACTGAATCTATGATTCAACCTTTACATGCTTATACCATACAGAGCGTTCTGTTGAATGGCACACATCATATATTATAGATTTAAGTTATTGTCTTTATATTATTTAAGCAGACACACCGCTACTATTGTTAACGAAGAAATAAAAAAACAGGAAAAATCAAATTGCATTCCGCTTTAATGGTGTAACCAACCAATTAACACATTTATCTCTGCGATCCGTCTCCTCGACCAAAGGCCAACTCGGACAAGAATTTTGCCGATATTTTTAATATCACTCCATCAAAGTTTTTTAAAACCAAATATATAAGATACTTATTTTATTGTAAAAACGTATGGTAGAATGTAGGGAAAAGAGAGAGTTAGAGAGCGAGAGAGAGGAAAGATTTGCGAAGACATTGTTAACTTACAATGTTACAAATCTGCAGCAAATTAACAAAGTTATTTTAAATTTGGCTCAGGGTTGCCAAATACTCTTTCTTAGCATATAAATCAAAAAAAAAAATTTTTTTTCAATAAAAATGCGTACTAGGTACATACTTGCATGACAATAAATTTTGTATGTGCCAAAATTAAATGGAAAACTATATTGAACCTCAAAATACTCCTCAATATTTAACGTATTTTCAGCTAGAGTACGTCACCGACCAATGTTCATTTTCTATGATACATGTCAAATAATAATAATAAAATAATTTCGAAGTTGAAAAACCGCAAAATCTATTCAACCGGACAACTGTCTCTGTGGAAGTGGTATATGTACAGGCAAATTAAACAATTTCAAGTAAATAAGTTGAATTAAACAATTTGTTTTTCAAACTACAAATTAAACAAGTAGGTCAATTAAGAAAAGAATAATAATAAATAAATAAAAAATTGCGGTGACGAATAGTGAGTTTGAACACATGGAACGTTTCTATGAACTTCCTGCTGTTTTGGCTTGAATACTGCTTAAAATATAATGTTCACAAATCTATTAAATCTAGCATTCAGGTCACAGGTCAGTTGTTGAATTGGAAGACATGTTTCTTGGTTCTTATCATAATTTATGTCTATGATCGTAGACTTTACAAATTTTATTAAAGCCCATCGGGATTCACAGTTAATTCAGACATAGTGACCGCCAATAAATCCACATGCGGATAATAGATTCCTCAAAAATGCTGATCTTCGTAAAAGATTGACGTTTTTTTTTTTTCAAAATCAAAATCAAACCACCAATTTGTACAACTACGGGACAGTTCCATTATTACCGAAAACTTTTAATAGTATAGTTTTAAACCAAACAGGTGTGTTCAAATTGGAAATCAGAAGTTTACAGATGGGTTACCAATGGCCTGAAGGTTCGCTGTAAAAACACAAGAACGACTTTGAGGAGTTAGGATATAACTAAAAAGGATTGTCATAGTAAGTACAATAGCTTGTACGGTCTAAAATCTTCTGTGGAAAGTAAGATTTTCTTATTTACCATTTTTTCTAAGAATTGACAATATATGCGATAGTTTGCATTAACAAAATGAACAATTTAATACAAATAGGTACAAGGAATATCCAAGTACTTGCTTCTAACAAAATAAAATTAAAGGGAAAATCAATAGCTGATTTATAATGGTCATTCATCCTACTATTGAAAATTGCTTGAGTATTCATGAAGCTAAAGATGTAAGAAGAAGCCATATGTACCTACTCTTTAATTTGTTCGATGTCAATCTAAGGATCCTGTTATAGCAAGGTAAACAGAAATGCACCTACGTGATTTAGAAAGACCCAGACTCTAAAACAGACGGTACCTATAAGATGCTCTCATACAGAATTTGGCAAAGTAGCATTTCCATACTGGCCATAATACCTATAAGCGAACAAACGAATGTATAATTGAAGCTAATTGTTAATGTCTATACTTTCGGCTTAGGTACATTTTGGTTTTCAATATTCCAAAGGATATTAAATCAGTCTGATGCGATAAATCTTATACTGATAATGTGGACCGCTTAAAGTACTAATTAAAATGCGTCATTAATTTTATAGAATCTCTAGTCAATAGAAGTTAAATAGCTCAATATACGCATACAAATCAGCTTTAACACAGACTATTAATTTTTCATAAAATGAATACTTTTTTTCAAAAGTTTTCTGAAGTGTATATGTTTCATTCAACCCTCACCAAATAATGGCTGTGCTGGATGTCGATCACCAGCTAAATTATATATTAGACGAACAATATCCACATTAGAATCGTTTTTTAGAGCAAATTACCTATAAATTATTAATGCTCATTAGCATTATCTGAGACTCGTATATTAGCCACGATGGCACAAATAAAATCAAAAGTATCTATTCTCTACTTACATAATTATGTTAGCAATATTTTATCTAGGTATATCCGAAGACCAGGTTAAATAAAACCACTCAGGAAAAACTCGCAGCTTAGTATATCGTATTGGTATAATAGCATATTAGGCAGAATAGTTATTATTAGTATGCTCATTTGGGAAAAATGCAAATCCGCATCTAGGGTACATTCTGTACCACAGTATTGCTGTAGCAGCGGTTCTAGATTGACTAAATAATTATCTCAATTCAATTAACTTTAATTGATACGCATTTTATAAGACGTCTCTAATGTCTCTACCCACCGATTCAACTAGTTTTGCAAGGCAGTCTTGTCTATTGAAAATACTTTAAATAATTCATAGACGCTTCTTGATAGTATGCTACTACGTATCAGGATGATACTATTGTGTAAAAAAATATTTGCTTTGAATTCTAACCTAGATTATCAAGTAAATAATTGTGGTTATAAACTTTGTTTTAGCCTGAACGTTCATAGATCGTAGTTTTTCTTTAAACATCTACAGGGTGTAAAATGTGAGGAATGTTAGCGAAGGATAATTAACAGATTGGACGACTTACCTATAAGGAAGGACAATCCTAATTATCCGAGCTAACATTCCGAACATTTTACAACCCACCCTAGGTTCCCAACCCTATACGATCTATTTACATTGAGCACGCGACAATATAATGACGAATCCATGGCCCGAGAGGTGATATATAGAAGTGTAATAGAGAAAAATGTTGTTTCTTTCTTTAAAATTGTGAGTCAACGCACAGCGGCTTTATATACTACAGGGTGTAAAATGTTCGGAATGTTAGCTCGGATAATTAGGATTGTCCTTCCTTATAGGTAAGTCGTCCAATCTGTTAATTGTTGGTCATTTTGCAATGAATCCAAGAACATCTATAAGAAAGGTTGCTGCGTAAACCCAAATATCTCTTGGTTCCGTACATAAAACATTAAAATTAAATAAGTTCTTTCAATACAAGATGCAAATACATCAATAGCTCGCTGAAAACGATTTTAATTGGAGGATTGAATGTTGTGAGCAGATTACACAGAGAATCGCTGATGATCCAAATCTGTTAAAAAATATCTGCTTCAGTGACGAATCGACATTCTATTTGAACGGGTTTGTCAACAAAAATAATTGTAGCTACTGGGTCACTGAAAATCCAGATGTGTTTTGGGATCACCATAAACAATACCTTCAAGGTCAATGTGTGGGCTGGTACTCTAGGGAACGAAGTAATCGGTCCTATTTTTATTGAAGAAAATCTCAGGAGAATGTGATAACTCCACTTATAATTCAATCTTGGGAGAACCAAATTGATGAAGAAGGATGCCAATTCCTCAATGAAGAAAAACTGCATTTCCAACAAGACGGAGCCCCTCCACATTATGCACTTCCTGTGAGAGAATGGTTAAATGAAAAGTTTTATGGGAAGTGGATAGGAAGAAGAGGGGCCCTAGAATGGCCAGCAAGATCTAACACCACTTGATTTTTTTCTCTGGGGTCATTTAAAAACTCAAGTTTTCAAAACGCCTCCAGAAGATTTACATGATCTCAAACTTCGGATAACCCGAGAGTGCCGATAGATATCCCGAGAAATATTTAGAAAAGTGCAACGTGACTTTGAGAATAGATTTTATTTATACTTAGAAAAAAATGGAGCACATTTTTAACAGTTTATACCTAATTGATAAAAATTAAATCGTTGTTATTAGGTATTTTTACAAAATAAACAGTATCCAAATTATGACGTGAATAATAATTTCACGATGTTGCATCTTCTAAGATACTAAATGCAGATATCACATTTAAAAATGAAAAGATTGTTTCACCCCCTCTAAAAGATGGTAGTTTCATTTGTAAATCGAAAGTGGGGTTGGCTAGCTGTGAAGGGGTAAGAACCAAAATTTTATTAGATATAAATAATTAATTAAAATTACCCTTGACGACAGGAATTTTGAAGTTTCCATTTTAGCTTCTAGAAAATTCTGTTTTTCGGGTTATGAAAACAATTCTGTACATTTTGACAATTCGTGCCATTTTGTTTTAAGAAACTGTGTTATTGGTTTTTTTAGCAGGGTTTACTGAAAGCGTGGACCTGAACTTTAAAACTTTTAAGAGAAAAGCATTCAAAAGTTCTGCAGAGTGGGATTTCCTTTCTGTCAGAAATAGAACATTAACTCTTACTTTGTTTGTTCTATCTCAGAAATGAATAAACTGATTTAGTTTATTTTGTTACTAATAAATAGAGTTTTTTATCCCCTTTAAAATGTAAAAATTATTGTGCATTGAAGAAAATTACATAATAACAGAATAATTTTATTTATTATTTCATTTTATACCAGCAACCCCCTGGAGATACACCTTTGTAATTGCAAACATATAACGTTAAGAATGGTGCGGGAGAGTGAGCGCATTCTCTTTCATCGTATATTGTATCCTAAAAGAATATTCGTAATTATTATTTTTTACATGCCATTTCTCTTTTAAGTACATATACTTAATTTGTATTTTTCAGATATGAAACAGCTGCAGCACAGGCTTCTCTGCTTGAAGAACATGCGAAAGAACATAAGGGAGAGAAGCAGTACAAGTGCAAAATTTGTAACTTTACTGCTACGCGAGCTCGAACCCTAACAGCACACAAGAAAAAACACACACGGAAGAAGTCACTTACAACAGATATAATCGTGCAAACCACACGTAAGTATGCCTGTGGGCGACGTGATGGTAAATGGCAAGTCGAGTATATGGCAAGAAAATGTCGAAAAAACAAAGCATTAAAATGCACCATTTGCAATTATGCTTGCCTAACATTGAGGGATCTTACCAAACATATGACACAACATTCCGAGGAGAAGACATTTAAATGCAGTCTATGTGACTATACTTGTGCACAACACGGTCAACTTGCACGGCATATGAAAGAGCATCCTGCAGTGAAACCATTTGAATGTACTTTGTGTGATAACCGTTATGTAAATCGTTTTAATCTTAGACGACACATGGTGAAACATAATGTAAAAATATCATTTCGCTGTAGGCTGTGTGACTTTTCAACTGCAAACTCGGAAGAATTAAAACTTCACAAGGCAATGCATATAACAAACAACTCATTTATATGCGTCACTTGTGGCAGACTCTATTCAAAATCTTATCCGCTGATGGTGCATATGAGAATGCATACCGGAGAGAAACCATTTAAATGTACCAGCTGTGACTTTGCTAGTGCAGAGCGTTGTCTTCTTAAAAAGCATATGAGAATGCATACCGGAGAGAAACTACTTAAATGCACCTTATGTGATTATGTTTGTATATATAATTATCATCTTACACTGCATATGAGAACACATACTGGAGAGAAACCATTTAAATGTAGCAGCTGTGACTTTTCTAGTGCAAGTCGTAGTAATCTTGGAAGGCATATGAAAATACATACCAGAGAGAAATCATTTTTATGTGTCATATGTGGTAGGGTCTTTTTAACCAATCGTAACCTGACGCAGCATATGAGAACGCATACGGGAGAGAAACCATTTAAATGTACCATATGCGATTATTCGAGTACACAACGCGGTAATCTTACAATGCATATGAGAAGACATACTGGAGAAAAACCGTATAAATGCAAGATTTGTGACTATTCAACTCAGAATCCAGGAAATCTTAAGGTTCATATTAGAAAGCATACCGGAGAGCGACCATTTACATGTCACCTTTGTGACTATGCTTCTACAGTGCGTTGTGCGCTTAAATTGCATATGAGATCTCATACTGGGGAGAAACCATTCAAATGTACCATTTGCGATTTTTCAAGTATACAAAGCAGTTGGCTTAAAGTGCATATGAGGAAACATACAAGTGCATAAGAAAAACTACTTAAGGCTCCCGTATCCTACGTCGAAAACGCGCCGGTAAACCACACAATAATTACTGCTTAAATTGTGAAACTATAGCAACTATTCGATTGAAGGTCCTTACGCAACTGCGTCCACAAAGAATTTCAATATTTATGCAAATTATACTTGCAAATTTTAGTGTAAAAAAAAAACTAAACTACAAATGTAGAATTGCTTTTTGGTCTTACTGGCGTATGATTATTGTGTACTGTAATATATTATAAAAATACATTAAATGTTACTTATAATGATGGGATGTAGCTTTTAGTGAACGTAACTAGAATACCGTTCTGGGATTGTTTTAGCCTTGATTATATATACAATATAGATGGTTAACCAAAGCGCATCCACCAAATTCTGCTCGCTGCATAGTGGCGCACCTAGCGGGAAATATGCGAAGTAATAGTTATCAATGAAACCCGAAATAATATGCATATGCAACCAAATTAGCTCGGGTATTGTGAATGTATTGAAGTACGGTTGAAGACATTTTAATAAGATTGAATATAAGAAACTGAAACTAACTAGACGCTATTTTAATAACTTAAAGTTCAAGATTTCATTATAATTTAAACAAACTTCATTTTGAAATACGAAATAAACTACTAACAAACTTAAGTTTAGTTACCTACCAGAATACTCGGTGATATTTTGCTATATAAAAGGTACGGTAAGTGGAAAAAGTCTCAAGCTGAAAAAGTTTATTAAATTTAGAAATAACACTACAAATTACAAGCAGAAAAACTTTATTAAATTTAGAAATAATACTACAAATAGAAGTACTTCAAAATGTTAAAAATATGTTACACATTCTAATATGAAGATATATAACAGTAATTTCAAAGCTCTTTGTAAACCAACTATAATATTACATAAAAATGCTAAAATCATAGCTGTCTATTGCGCCAAAACAGCTATTTTTATTGATTGTCCAATGACTTTTTGTAAGTCTTCAGTTTTTATTCTTATGCTCGTAAAATGATAGGTCATCTGCAGTATCCATCTACAGTAAAGTTCCCATATGTGGTCAGAGCAGGCTTTCAATAGATCTCTCGTAGGTCGTCCATGTCCATTATTCTGCCTTCCTTTCTAGAGCACACTGTAGCCACTTTCCTGCACATTTAAAAATAAAACAACTTTGCCAATAAAAAAAGTTCTGGCAGCATTCAGACCAAGTGATATTTGTCAGGATTTTGTAGTGGATGGCAAAGCTAATCCATGTTTCCTAAAAAGTATATGTAACACACTCCGACGAAAGGGACCTTATGACAAATCGGCACAAGGTCAAACCTCAAGCTAAACTACCTGCACAACGGAGCTTATGACAAACCGTCACAAAGTCCATTTCTTCGGAGCGGGTCATATATGCATCAGAGATTTATAATGTAAACTGACCAACTACCTTCTTTTCTGCCAGTGTGGCTTGAGAATGAAGAAAACCATGATAAACGCCTTGTAGATATCTTCTTAATCTTTCTGGAGAGACTAGCTTTTGCTGGCAAAGATAGCATGTTAATTATATCCTCAATAATAGAAAAGAATTCTAATTTGATATTCTCCTGTCATGCTTCCATAGTGGTGAAATTATACTGAATTTCATTTTCATTATTACGATCACATGATCAAGTTGGTGTTCTTTTCTTTTGCTTCTCTACTTGTTCTATGCTGGATCCATATTTCCCATATTCTTCAGTAAGAAAATTGTAAGGTCTTGAAGGTGAAACATGACTTATTTCCTATAAATAAAAATCACATAAGAAACGTTACCACTACAATTATTTTCCAATAATGTTCGCAAAAAGTAAGATGTGATAAAGAAGAATTTTTTGTAATAAATTGCATTTGTTATTTATTCATTTACTATTATAACTTTATTTGTTACAAAATGTAACCAAAAAAATAAGAAATATTGGAATTATATTATAATATACACGTTGTCCCATAATTTGATGGACATGGCTTAAACATTCTTGGGACAATAGATTACAAGGTATCTTGCAATTCCTTTTTATTTCTTTGTTAAACTGCTTCAAAGATTACTTTTCAAAACCAATTTTTTGATATAACAAAGTTCTAGTACAACCTTTATTCATAATTGGAACAATAAATTAGAAAGTATTTTGCAATGGCATTGAGTCTTGTCATTATACCATTAGTACGCCAAGCCAGGGTGTCATGACAAAATACACGAAACCTTCTTTATTGCAGGAAGAAATATTTTGAACAATTCTTTCTGAAAGATAGATTTGTATGTGACATTTTTTGTATCCTTACAATTTTTGAAAGGAGGAAAAATAAAAGGAATGTGATCATGAAACTTGATTTAGAATTTTATAGACCATATAACTTGATTTAGATTGTGTAATGAAATGAAACTATTTCTAAATTATTACTTTTTACAAAAATGAATCATTTACAATAAAAATTTTTACATTTCTATTAAAAATATTATTTGCAATTTCATTCAATTACACAATTTCCCTCCAAACCATACCAGATATCCGACCTTATATTTGAATCACTTATTATTATCGGGGACTAACTCATGCTATTTTCCTATGTAGTTAGTACCTTTTAATAATAAGCGATTCATTTACTTTAGAGTTGATTGGTCATAACTCATAAATCAAGAATTTAGGATAGTGTTGAATTGTAGTTTTATTAATGAATTCATACCATAAAAACAAATAGAAAACAACTATAAAAAATTTAGCAGACAGCTGGTGATGTCTGATGTGTATTAAAAATTATGTTCAAATTTCAGATAACAATCTTATTGAATTCCTTTAACGCACCATGCATATTGTATAATATCAAAAACCTCATGGTAGGAGACTTTATTTTGAGCAAAATGGTTGGTTTACCTATCTTATATTATTTATTATTATTCTTCATATTATATTATACACATATCCAATCGGGGTTTGCTAAACAGTTCCATTTTTAATTCCTTTTTTTATTTACATAAGGTATATAAATAGATGTTGTCAACACTTTATAATCGTCTATAAGAAAAACTTTCAGAATATAAGGTAAACTGACAAAGCTTGAACCTTTTTTCATAGATAACATAATCAACAATTTCAAAGTTGAGAATTAAATGTCAAAACTTAAAAATAACAAAAGGGTCTTACAGTAAACCTTAAACTTTGCACGAATATGTTTATCAATAATATTCTTGAATCAACGCTTCTTCAAGTGGTGCGCGTAGGCGGCCAAACAATTAAACAAATTCAAAATTGCTATAACTGGTCAACCAAGACTGATCGGACATTAGTTGTAATAAAAGCTTGTTTTGTTTGACGACTGGAGCACGCAGGAGTACACCATCATGTTTTTTCACTATGCTTTTATATAAATATATGTATATTGCATCGGTGTGTGACATCGAAAGCAGTTTACTCAAAATGACATCCTCTATAATTTGTCTTTTGGCATAAGTCATAGATCACCGTGTATATCCTATACTACGTGTTATATGTTGCATAATTGAGATAAGTATTCAAATCAAGAATTGGCTTAGAAAACTGCAAAAATGTGTACTTCCGGAGTTAATAATCACCCATTCGTAACAATTTTCATCTTTAACAGGAATTGTAAACATTCGTAATGATGGAGTATCAGGTTCCCTTTGTATTTGCCGTATATATTTGCACACAAAAAGTACGAACAACTTCTAATTTTCAAGTTGTACTGTAAAATGCACTACGAATATAAATATCAAGAATAAAATAAATAAATAAATATGAACTTACCTGTAATCGCATTACAATAACAAGAAAGCTTATTTTATAGGTTAGAAGTTAAGAACGCTTTCCGCCGCCGCAAGAATACGCGCGAATTTCAAAAATCCGCGGCCTCTCGCCGGTCCACCGAGGCACAGTATATAGACAATACAGTAGGTGAACTCCCCTCCACTTCCCATGTTATTTTGGTACCGGATTAAATGACCTTGCGCCATTTTCTCGGTATGATTCTGTGATGACACAGAGCCGGACTTATTACAATTTACGGACGGGCCACCAGCCCCGTAACATTATAACATAGTGCATTATATCTACAGGAATTGTTATAAACATTTGTTTAATACTATTTACTATGCGATTTTATTAAATATCAGAAAAAAATATTGGCAAATATGAACTTCATAATTTCACTATTAAATAATTGTTGAATAATAATTATCTTGCTGGTAAAACCGGGTATATTTGTTGTACATCTATATTTTTATCAGTAATAATTTCTGCAGCAATAAATTTTTTTTAATGAGTACCGAACAAGTAGTTAAGTCGGCTTTGAAGATTTGAGCATCAGATACGTTGAATGCATAGTAAAACCTGGAAGGCATTGGCAAAACAGAAAAACAATAGGTAAAACAATTTTCTAGTTTAATTTATATTGTGCTCATAAATAAAACTGCATTAAATATATTTTTATTTATTCATTTCTCCATATAATTAGTTTTCTCTTATTGTATGGTGCTTTTAGATTTCTATTAATAAACTTAAGAGTATAAAATAGCCTTACTCTAAAGTATAAATGAATTAAATATATATAATTAAAACGATCACATGGGTGGCGAAAAGGTATACGGTTATATACATTTACAAACTTTGCTTTTATTTTCCTACAAGTAATTATTTCTTCAAAATGTTCTTCGAACATTTGTTGTAATGCTTGTATAAACACGACAAAATTTTTGTCAGGTACGTACAAATTTCCAAATGTATCTTTATTACTATTTTCGTACGCTTTAAAATAACAAAACATGTTAGCATCATCCAAATTTTGTTGCTGCTGTGCATAGTTTATACAAATAGCACATGAATGTTTTTCTAAACACTTTTTTATAAGGTATCCGCAAACATATGTGATGTTGTTCTTTTCTAAAATACTGTACGTCCTATAATCTGTGTCTACTATGGTATGACATTCTGTACTTATTTCAGGAGTAACATTAATCTCATGTTGTCGCAATTCTTCAATTTGAAATAATATTTTACTGTCATCGCCTTCACAGTTTTCCGTGCCCGATTCCAGTAGATCTGTACACAGCAGCTTCCTAAATGAATTATGAAATTGCACTGCAGTAGGGTTGAGACAGTTTCCATTCTGTTGTCTTATGGAGCCGAAGAAATCCTCTAAACAATCTTGATTAAGCCGACGGGTATATAGAAATTCATACTTATGGTCTTTTAAAATTCTCCATAATTCTAACAATCCTTTGATTGATATTTTCCAACATTTTATAAATTTTACTATGCTTGTAACATCTTCTTCTTTACTGTTTAAGATTATCAAATTGTTAAAAAAATTATAACTGGTTTCTAGGAATTCAACTTGATATACTGATTCATTGAATTTTCTATTATACTTTTTTTTTGGTGTATTCATGGACGAATTAAATAGATCAAATAACTGATCTATTCTGGTAATTACTTCAGAAGTAGTAGCTGCTGCAGATGGAAGAAACCCAAACTGAATATAAAGGTTTAACCCAGCAGCAACGGTTGCACTTAGCGTTTGCGCAGCATATTTCACCTTCATTTTTTGGAAATTATTGGGTCTGACATGGGCATCGGTTAATTTTGGGGCTGCTCTTGTTGAAAATTCTTTATCCTTATTGTAGAAAGCTTCCACATGTTTCCATGATGTCGTTCTTCCCTGCGTTTTAAATGTATTATGCAACAGATTGTTGCGGGTGGCCTTCAGCAAATGTGGTGGATCAAACATGTATACAACTTTCAGGTTGTTGACCATAAAGTATGGTGTTTCAGGATTTACATCCAACAACTGTGCCATCTGCAAGTTGTTACTTCCCATATCACTAATCAAGCAAGTCACACGAACACCAATGTTGCATAGTTTTGAGATCAGTTCTATTATGATATCCTTCAATTTATACCCCGGGCATGATGAATTTAGGAAATAATAAGCAAGGGGCTGTTTCCAATTTTTTCTTATACCCCTCAGCATCATCACTGTAGCCGTCATTGCAGGTTTAAGCGACTTCTTTTCTTCACCAAGATCTTCCAAACCAATAACTTCATCCAATCCGATTTCATAAAACAAGTTGGCTTTTATACTCATTTCATCAATGCATAATGAGCATACCTTGTTGGATTCCTCAAAGTTATCTACCTTTAACTTGAATGCTTCAAACATAGCTTCATTTTTTCCTGGAGTAATTCTGAAGCCTCGGACATATTTCTGAATTAGTGTTGGCGATGGTAGACAAAACATCTGCATCAAGTACTTCTTGTATAGTTTGGGTCCCATCATATACATTTTGAGGCACTGATGCTTGAACTCGGTGGTATATCTCCGACCTTTGGAAAGCTTGCCTTGCTGCGTAACCTGAATATTAATAAACGTAGCCATTTCTTTTGATTGGCATATCTGCTCGGTGTAGGCTTTATATTTCTCTAAAGTGATAGGCTTGGTGCTGTTTCCTTCCAGTTCTTCAAGTCGTTCTCGTAACTGACAATTTTCTTTCTGCAACTGTCTGATTTTCCTCCTGTATGCTATTTTCCGAGGAGAATTACCAGATATCCCTTTGGGCGTTTGGATTCCACATGATGATGTTGGTGTTGTAGTTGGCGAAGTAGTTGGAGATGTTGGCACCGGTGATGTTGAAGTGTTCGGACAATCAAACATTAATTCCTCTTCAGATTCATCTACAAATAAAGTTTTATTTAATACACCATTCTTGTCGTACTATCAGGTGGCTACAGTATAAAAATGTGTAAATACATTTAAATAAAAAAAAATTATATACAGGGTCCGGTAGAGATGTATGATGTTTTCAAAATTACTATTAGGCACACTTGGGTGGTCACATTGCTTTCGGAATAGTTGATATCTATCACTTTTCTATTGGTATCTTTATATAAAACATGTCATCAGTGTGGAATGGGGAATGAATCTGTACGTCTCAATGGCACCATTAAAATGAATATAAATGGCATAGAAAATCGTAAATCAAATTATTACATACCATCTGTAAGAAGATCCCCCAGGCTATCTGTATGGCAATGGGTAGAAGTGGATGTTGGTGACAGCACTTGTGTTGGTGGTGCAACAGACTCTATTGTATCTGAAATCAAATTTATTTTGTTAATTTGTTAATAATTATAAAGTCGATATTCAGTTTTTTTATATACAGTAGAACGTCAAAAATCCAAAATGTAAAAAATCCGAACGCATTTTAAAAGGGTTTAAATGCATAATTATGTAATAAGTTTTTTAATATATGTCTATTTACTAAAGTGCATTTTTTAGGCCTAATTGGTGCTTTTTTTGGTTATTTTCGAAAATCCGAACAATTTGAAAATCCGAACCACCTTCGGTCCCAATTAGTTCGGATTATCGACGCTCTACTGTAGGTGCTTTTATAATTATACACACATATTAAAGTACCTTTGCAGATAATACGATTCATTACAGAAGATTCGCACAATGGGGTTCGTGATACAATTGGTTTCGTTAATTCAGCGTCAACCCGCTCAACATTATCTGAAACAAACATATTGTATTAATTGCTACTTTTATTGTAAACCTTATTGTAAAATTGTAAACCTTTAAAAATAATTACTTATACATACCTCTTACAGGAATATAATTTGTCTCCATTCTAGGCCGTTTACATTCAGGATCTTCCGCATCACTCATATCATCATCGTCAGACTGTTCTTTGCCTGAAACCAATTTGTATTGTAGGTGACTGTTAAAGACACAGTACTAATTACTTACCATATTTGTCTTTAATAATATTCTCCTTTTCCTTATAACGTGGGGTAAATACACTATAAGCATGCTCACTTTTGGATGAACCTTCTAATCCATAAAACATTGTAGGTTCCGCATTTGGTTGTAGTCTATTACGTAGATCATTCTTAAACATACGGCTTTCAAAATGTCCTCCGCAGATCCTATATTTTTGATGCAGTATTTCCGCCTGGTCCAATAAGTCTTCACGTCCACTAAGAACAGCCCATCTTCTTGCCCTATAACAATGATTTTAAAGGATTATGTCCATAGAACAATACCTAGACATATAAAATTAATCAAGTTAGCTGGGGGGAACTAACAATAAAATATGCAACAAATATTTTATACAGTGGTAGATTGTGAATGAAAACAATTAAATACCATGCAATGGAAACATCTAACTAAAAATAAACAATGCTTACCTATCAACAGCTTTAGGAAATCTAAAAAAACTTGTGCTGGATTTCCTATTGCTGTTATAGCAGTTCTTCGCAGCACACAGGTTGCCGCATAATCTTCGAGAAGACATCACACACTAAACTAATAACTATACTACTAATAACACTGAATAACACACTATAATAAAACCTAAAAAACTATACTACTAATAACACACTAATAATCAGTTCGTAGAAATACTCGGGCTCGCTTGGTCGTCAAGACGCACTACATGTCCTAAGGAGAGATCAACTAGGAATGAGGTCCAAGCATACTGGCAAAATGTCGGCCGTTTGATGCGCCAAAACCATGCGCAACGAGGAGTTAACCTACTGTATTGTCTATATACTGTGACCGAGGGTCCATCGACCGACGACAAATCAAGTATAGGCAAAACAGGGAGAGGTGAAGTTGACTCATCGCTTAAAATCGTATGAACCAAGATATGGACGTACCGCGCGGATTGGTTCTATTGCTGTGTATATTTGGTTGCCTACTAGGTAGTTCCTTAAAGATTAATACATATTTAATTACTAAAAATACTATCATTGGTCATTTAATTGTGATAATATCCTATCTAATTTATATATCCATCATTACCATGTTTAACAGAAGCAAAGTGAAAACATACCAACTAGCCCATTTAAGACAGTGTATTTGTGCGGTTGGAATTAGCTCAGAAATAATCATTTTGTGACTGAGTGCTTAAACTTGGAGTTTCTTTTCTGTTTGTGTAGACATTATTAAATGTTTTGAAATTCATTTCTGAATATTTCACGATAAGTATTTCACAAAACGGTGGTAGTTTGTTGTAAATGTGGGGTTATGTTTTTAATACGTGTTTTGATAATGGATTAAAAGAAATATGAACTGAAAATTACTTTATTTTGATAAAATATATAACATATATACATAAATAATAATATATATTATATTTAAAAAAAAACATGGTCTTCTTCGACAACATTGTCCAGTATATACATATATAAATAATAATAAAATATATATATAAAAAAAAAACATGTTCTTCTTCAATCTCATCCTCCTTTTCTGAGTGGTCTAGACGTTTGATCCAATCTTCTCCAGTCACCTGCAATAATAATAATAGTAACAAATATAGCCTTGCGTATATACCACCAACGGAGCACAGATTTTGTACCGGGATAAAACACAGCATTCCGCAATATTCATAATTTATGTTACTTACGTTTCTTATGTTTATTGTAAATTTTGCGACGTATAGCAGCTTTTGTAAAATCGTCAACATCGACAGATTTAAACTTTGGTCGACAACGTCTCTTCTGCGGTGAAGATATTGAGGTACCTTCTGTTTCTGCTGTTTGAAATCTTAGTTTTGTACGATATACTGTTGAAACGGCAACACCACAAGCATCAGCAGTCCTCTAAATTAAAAAAAAAAAAAAAATAAAATTGGTCTTTTGAGGTAACAACTTAAATAAAATGACTTACTTCCATAAGTATTGTCTCGCCTACATTTTCAGACGTGCGACGAAAATAATTTAATACGTTCATGACCATTACCATCGATTTCGTATTTAGGGCCTTTCCTTTCAACGAAAACATTTTGCTCACATTTAATTCACACGTTCGCGCTGTGTTATTATAATAACTGGAGGTTAGGTTGCAAGTACCGCTGTCATCTGTTCTAAGAACAGACGTACTTTTTGGTCTTGCCCATTTAAATTATACAGCAGACGTATGAAAGGGATGCTATTTCGTTTTAACACACGTCAATATTTAGAAATAATCTGTAACGTATGTCGAAAATAACAGCTGAAATCGATGAGTAATCTTCACCTCTCCCGGTTTTGCCTTATAGGTAACATTTTATACGAAATAACGAGGATAACAGAAAAAAAGGAGAAAGAACGCGCGCTTATAAAAGACGGAGAAAACAAATCTGGTGGATCGATATTCTCATCACGACTAGACGGGAGAAAACACATATTTATGCACATATTTGTTAAGTAGGCTATAGGCAACCCATCAATAACTATTGAATGCGCTGCGTACGTAAAGATTTTTGCCCGCCAATTTTAATTTATGAATGAATCTTGCCAAAGGTCCGGCCCTCTGGGTGTTAAGGCCCCAACTACCCCAGCTCTAACCATCTATATTGTAAATATAATCAAGGCAAGTAGGTAACATTTTATGCGAAATAACGAGGATAACAGAAACAAAAATGAGAAAGAACGCGCGCTTATAAAAGACGGAGAAAACAAATCACGACTAGACGGGAGAAAACACATATTATGCACATATTTGGTAAGTAGGCTATAGGCAACCCTTCAATTACTATTGAATGCGCTGCGTACGTAAAGATTTGCCCGCCAATTTTAATTAAGAATGAATCTTGCCAAAGGTCCGGCCCTCTGGGTGTTAAGGCCCCAACTACCCCAGCTTTAACCATCTATATTGTATAATCAAGGGTTTTAGTCTGTTGGCATTGCAAAATAGTTCAACGGTCTGTGGATAGATGGCGCTGTTTCAAATTGAAAATGTAAATACAATAGGTATAAATAATTTATTTAGATATGACCTAAAGTACACTAAAAATCGGTAATACTGAAAACAAGACGGAACATAAAGAATGCCACTTTGGATTTTTTGTGTTTCTGTTAAATAATATAAATCGTAGCTGTCGTCCTATTTGCATTTGAAGGTCGTTTAGTTCTTTTTTTTTTAATATAAGCTGTAGGAATAATAACTTAAAAATCTGTTATTGTAATCAGCGAAAAATGTCACAAAAAAATCTTTAACTTCCAATCAAACTAAATTCAGATAAACGACCTTCAAACTCAGTTAAGTGTCTACGGGTTTTTAAAAATCACAGATGAACTGTAAAATAGTTTCCGATCAAAATGTGTTCAAAACAAAAACCTCGTTGATAGTTTAGTCACAAACCCCCTTTCTTCGGAGCAAAGCTGATACTATATAGTTATACCGTCATTGTAAAGTACAGACTATACGTCAGCTAAATAATCATACGGTAAAACAAAAATCAGTCAACATTTTATTAGTATTTTTCTCCATTTCATTTTTGACATTTTTTTTGCTGCTGAATTTGACGTAAATAGTAAACAACACACAATTTTTATTTATTTCTATATTTATGTAGATAATTATTAATCATATCGACCCATGCGACAAAGACTATCGTAACAAACTAAATGTAGTTACTATAGTCTTCGTTGCATGGGTCGATATACCTTCCTACCTCAAGGTGGCAGATTTTATTACATTTAAATTGCACAAAGAATTCTCTTTTCTATATGAAAAGGTTTTACGGTAAGAATCATTTAAGCGTGCGGAAACCGGGCGACTTTTAGCATAGGCCGCGTGATGGCGCCACCCACCCTACATCTCCCCTACATGCATATTTTTCTGTTTTATTATACTTATTTCAACGTCGTTGAACGGCAGCGGCCAGCGCGCCACTTCGGATGACGTATTTGTCACGTGCTCGCTGCTGGCTGCTTTATACCGAGGCTGTGCATCGCGCTAGTGGTAGGTATTATTTCGATACCTATTTGACCTATTCCTCGTTATTTTATATTTCACACTCTGAGTCTGAGGGTGTGCGATCTGCGGTTGTACGCTTGGCTCGCCGCGGCTCGGCGTAAGAAATACACCGGGAAAGTTATCCTTTTTTTTCAACCGATTTTCATAACTGATACGGTTTTGGAAAGCCCGCAACGTATTGAGTTTAAAGTAGTTATTGCAGATGTATCAAATTTAAATTACTACGCACAAAATTGAAAAGAAAGTATATATTAGCTTAATTTGACGGATTTTTAGAAATCTATATATTCGCCAAACCTTTACAAACTACATCATTGCCTAAAAAATGGCCTAAAAATATGAATACTGGTACTTCTGTCAGGTTAGTACAGTTTCAGAAAAACAAATCGAAAAGGTCAATTTTTCATTCGATTGTGACTTTAAACTTTCATTCGATTTAACTTTAAACATTTTTAACCTCGGAGATGTGAGGGACAAATAATAATAATAATAATGTTGTGGCCTAAGCAGGTTCATAAACTTTGAACATTTTTACACGCGGATATGCGATTAAAAATTACTGGATGAAAAGTTATGAATATGTGTGCAAAGTATTTCCCAGAATGACATTTCCTTTTTTGTTCTTTTCCACACACCGTAAGATATTCAATTTTGCCGGAGTCGGTCTACGAAAATTATCTGCAGTCGGAGTCGAATGTTTTTTTAATTTTTTTACATTCACAGCCTTCACAAAATCGACTTTTTTAGTATTCGGCATAATGATTTATAACCTGAGACAAAAGATTAACAAGTAGATTTAGCATTAAAATAATCAAATTCATAACTTCGATCTGCCTTCGTGATATGGGCTTTCTTCAAAATATTGCCATTCAAAGTTTTAATGACTTATGGCTAAATGAATATACAGTATTAAAGGTAAGTCATGGACTTTTTTTATCAATATGTAATTATTATTATTTGTAAAACAGTAAATGTGACAATAATAAATAATTTGTTCCAACATGAAAACGCGCTTGAATAAAATTACAGTTTGTGGCTAATATTTCGCGTATTTCTTATTATTTATTTATTATTTATTTATTATTTATTTATTATTTATTTATTATTTATTTATTATTTATTTATTATTTATTTATTATTTATTTATTATTTATTTATTATTTATTTATTATTTATTTATTATTTATTTATTATTTATTTATTATTTATTTATTATTTATTTATTATTTATTTATTATTTATTTATTATTTATTTATTATTTATTTATTATTTATTTATTATTTATTTATTATTTATTTATTATTTATTTATTATTTATTTATTATTTATTTATTATTTATTTATTATTTATTTATTATTTATTTATTATTTATTTATTATTTATTTATTATTTATTTATTATTTATTTATTATTTATTTATTATTTATTTATTATTTATTTATTATTTATTTATTATTTATTTATTATTTATTTATTATTTATTTATTATTTATTTATTATTTATTTATTATTTATTTATTATTTATTTATTATTTATTTATTATTTATTTATTATTTATTTATTATTTATTTATTATTTATTTATTATTTATTTATTATTTATTTATTATTTATTTATTATTTATTTATTATTTATTTATTATTTATTTATTATTTATTTATTATTTATTTATTATTTATTTATTATTTATTTATTATTTATTTATTATTTATTTATTATTTATTTATTATTTATTTATTATTTATTTATTATTTATTTATTATTTATTTATTATTTATTTATTATTTATTTATTATTTATTTATTATTTATTTATTATTTATTTATTATTTATTTATTATTTATTTATTATTTATTTATTATTTATTTATTATTTATTTATTATTTATTTATTATTTATTTATTATTTATTTATTATTTATTTATTATTTATTTATTATTTATTTATTATTTATTTATTATTTATTTATTATTTATTTATTATTTATTTATTATTTATTTATTATTTATTTATTATTTATTTATTATTTATTTATTATTTATTTATTATTTATTTATTATTTATTTATTATTTATTATTTATTTATTATTTATTTATTATTTATTTATTATTTATTTATTATTTATTTATTATTTATTTATTATTTATTTATTATTTATTTATTATTTATTTATTATTTATTTATTATTTATTTATTATTTATTTATTATTTATTTATTATTTATTTATTATTTATTTATTATTTATTTATTATTTATTTATTATTTATTTATTAATTATTTATTATTTATTTATTATTTATTTATTATTTATTTATTATTTATTTATTATTTATTTATTATTTATTTATTATTTATTTATTATTTATTTATTATTTATTTATTATTTATTTATTATTTATTTATTATTTATTTATTATTTATTTATTATTTATTTATTATTTATTTATTATTTATTTATTATTTATTTATTATTTATTTATTATTTATTTATTATTTATTTATTATTTATTTATTATTTATTTATTATTTATTTATTATTTATTTATTATTTATTTATTATTTATTTATTATTTATTTATTATTTATTTATTATTTATTTATTATTTATTTATTATTTATTTATTATTTATTTATTATTTATTTATTATTTATTTATTATTTATTTATTATTTATTTATTATTTATTTATTATTTATTTATTATTTATTTATTATTTATTTATTATTTATTTATTATTTATTTATTATTTATTTATTATTTATTTATTATTTATTTATTATTTATTTATTATTTATTTATTATTTATTTATTATTTATTTATTATTTATTTATTATTTATTTATTATTTATTTATTATTTATTTATTATTTATTTATTATTTATTTATTATTTATTTATTATTTATTTATTATTTATTTATTATTTATTTATTATTTATTTATTATTTATTTATTATTTATTTATTATTTATTTATTATTTATTTATTATTTATTTATTATTTATTTATTATTTATTTATTATTTATTTATTATTTATTTATTATTTATTTATTATTTATTTATTATTTATTTATTATTTATTTATTATTTATTTATTATTTATTTATTATTTATTTATTATTTATTTATTATTTATTTATTATTTATTTATTATTTATTTATTATTTATTTATTATTTATTTATTATTTATTTATTATTTATTTATTATTTATTTATTATTTATTTATTATTTATTTATTATTTATTTATTATTTATTTATTATTTATTTATTATTTATTTATTATTTATTTATTATTTATTTATTATTTATTTATTATTTATTTATTATTTATTTATTATTTATTTATTATTTATTTATTATTTATTTATTATTTATTTATTATTTATTTATTATTTATTTATTATTTATTTATTATTTATTTATTATTTATTTATTATTTATTTATTATTTATTTATTATTTATTTATTATTTATTTATTATTTATTTATTATTTATTTATTATTTATTTATTATTTATTTATTATTTATTTATTATTTATTTATTATTTATTTATTATTTATTTATTATTTATTTATTATTTATTTATTATTTATTTATTATTTATTTATTATTTATTTATTATTTATTTATTATTTATTTATTATTTATTTATTATTTATTTATTATTTATTTATTATTTATTTATTATTTATTTATTATTTATTTATTATTTATTTATTATTTATTTATTATTTATTTATTATTTATTTATTATTTATTTATTATTTATTTATTATTTATTTATTATTTATTTATTATTTATTTATTATTTATTTATTATTTATTTATTATTTATTTATTATTTATTTATTATTTATTTATTATTTATTTATTATTTATTTATTATTTATTTATTATTTATTTATTATTTATTTATTATTTATTTATTATTTATTTATTATTTATTTATTATTTATTTATTATTTATTTATTATTTATTTATTATTTATTTATTATTTATTTATTATTTATTTATTATTTATTTTATTTATTTATTATTTATTTATTATTTATTTATTATTTATTTATTATTTATTTATTATTTATTTATTATTTATTTATTATTTATTTATTATTTATTTATTATTTATTTATTATTTATTTATTATTTATTTATTATTTATTTATTATTTATTTATTATTTATTTATTATTTATTTATTATTTATTTATTATTTATTTATTATTTATTTATTATTTATTTATTATTTATTTATTATTTATTTATTATTTATTTATTATTTATTTATTATTTATTTATTATTTATTTATTATTTATTTATTATTTATTTATTATTTATTTATTATTTATTTATTATTTATTTATTATTTATTTATTATTTATTTATTATTTATTTATTATTTATTTATTATTTATTTATTATTTATTTATTATTTATTTATTATTTATTTATTATTTATTTATTATTTATTTATTATTTATTTATTATTTATTTATTATTTATTTATTATTTATTTATTATTTATTTATTATTTATTTATTATTTATTTATTATTTATTTATTATTTATTTATTATTTATTTATTATTTATTTATTATTTATTTATTATTTATTTATTATTTATTTATTATTTATTTATTATTTATTTATTATTTATTTATTATTTATTTATTATTTATTTATTATTTATTTATTATTTATTTATTATTTATTTATTATTTATTTATTATTTATTTATTATTTATTTATTATTTATTTATTATTTATTTATTATTTATTTATTATTTATTTATTATTTATTTATTATTTATTTATTATTTATTTATTATTTATTTATTATTTATTTATTATTTATTTATTATTTATTTATTATTTATTTATTATTTATTTATTATTTATTTATTATTTATTTATTATTTATTTATTATTTATTTATTATTTATTTATTATTTATTTATTATTTATTTATTATTTATTTATTATTTATTTATTATTTATTTATTATTTATTTATTATTTATTTATTATTTATTTATTATTTATTTATTATTTATTTATTATTTATTTATTATTTATTTATTATTTATTTATTATTTATTTATTATTTATTTATTATTTATTTATTATTTATTTATTATTTATTTATTATTTATTTATTATTTATTTATTATTTATTTATTATTTATTTATTATTTATTTATTATTTATTTATTATTTATTTATTATTTATTTATTATTTATTTATTATTTATTTATTATTTATTTATTATTTATTTATTATTTATTTATTATTTATTTATTATTTATTTATAATTTTATTATTATTTATTTACTTTCTACTTTTTTCTTGTTTACTACATTACCGCGGTCACAAAACTTCAAAACAAATATCTCTAAAACAAATGCCGATCGAAAAATTAAGTTCTTTTGCATTTTTGATTTAGTATTTGATGCTGATAGGCGATAGCATTTCATTTTTCGCCTCGAGTTATGTATCAGCCTGTATAATACACATTACGTAGGTACACATCTGTACTAAATACTGACACATTTTTATTTGAGGTCTTGTTGGGAATAAATTACATTTATATCAACTTCATGTTGAGAATATTGGTAATGAAAAGCTACACTCAATACATGGAATTTGCAGCCTTGCCTGAATTTACATAACACGGGCGATTTTATAAATCGCTTTCGACAAAAAAAAAACCCACCACCCTATCAAGTCTTGGTTTCATTGTGCTATACACAAATAATACGCCTTGCGACCATCCGTTCGCATATAACCATTTTTTGCTTTGATGGTATTCAATATGCTAAACAGAGCTAGCAGGACTATTCCTACAGCGCTGAGAGAGATACATTACACCTAAATATCAAACAGCGGTGGCGCCATCTATTCGAAAAGCGGTGAACTACCGGAATTCCCACTCTTCGTTCAAACAACGCAATCCACACAAAAATCATAGCATTTTCTGCTTCCTGATAATTTTCAAACGAAGGTGATTTTATGGAGATTTTATTGCATACATAGGTAGGTGATTTTTGTGTGCATGGCTAAAAATCTATGATTTATAAATCTAAAAATAAAATCGTAAGTTACTGCCCATTGTTCAATAATGACTGATTTTCAAAAAGTATTTCCTTTTCAATTATTGTTATGAGAAGTTTTCCCCAATAGCTACATTCAATTCAAACCGTTTGAGCATAGAAAATCTCAAATTTAAAAGCAACTTTTGAAGAACAACTGGAAGTACGGAAACGCCATTTAGGGTACGTTCTAAAGCATCGTTTCACCGGACCCTTAATACGCATTGTAGAGATATGAAATTTTTACAGTGGTTTTCTGATGTAGTATTGCATATTGGAAAGTATATAAAAGTAAAAAAATATTAAATAACGACATTCATTTTTTTTGTATACATTATTATTTTATAAAAATGACTTTCCAAAATAGAACATAAAAAAATAGAAAGGTTTTACCTATGAACTTAGTTTGAATTATTTATCGTTTTTACGTGATTTCGAACCCGCGATATAGAAAAAAATTGGGTTTTCTAAGACATTTGTTTGCGTTTGTTTCATGCTTTTTTTACGTCCTATATCACCTGTGATTAGTTTCCATTGCAAATAGTTTTTCTCAAAACACTAACAAAAATTTTCATCAGTGGGGTATACTTGTATTGTTGAGAATATGAGTGCCTAATTTCAATTTGCTGTCCCCGTTTTTTATGCTCGCGATGGTACTCTCAAATTATATATTAGTAGTTATTCCTTACTTTCAAACATTTGCAGTCCAATAACTAAATGCTCTTTGTATTACTGAATTAAGGAAACGCATTCTGACATTAAAAGTAGTCCACAATGTCCACATGATGCTGATTATATTTATTCGATAATATTATATTTGTAAATTATTTTTCACATTTTAAAATTTGTATTTATTCGAAATATAATATATTCATTGAGCGCGTAAAGTAAGGAAACATGACACAATGTCTGAAACACTAGATAAATCTAGTGGAATTTTAGTAGAGTTGGCTACCGGTTTGGTAAACGTCTGCAGGAGTTGGCAACACTGGCTTCCGCTAAAGCGCTAGCTCTGGCAGTTGGCTGTGCACGGGCTCATACGGGCTTTAAAGCCATTTAAAGCATCTTGAACGGGCGCAGGCCTATGTTTTGCACATGTGCTGTAGTCTTGATAATTAGTCAACTAACGATTATACCCGTCAGAAATGTAGAACTTGTTTACGAGAAAATACATACGATACAAGGTAAGCTAATGCATGTATAACAAAGACAGTACAGCGACTAGTAGATGAGGCAACTATAACACGAATTAGTGCCATTCAAGCTAGAATATTTAATGATGTTTATAACCTGGGAGTTTAAGTTAGAGGTAACCAGCTATTTAAATTTACAGATTTTGGGAAATTGCAAAGAAAATATGACCACGATTGCGCAACACCAATCAATGACACCGGGAGGAACCGAAGCTATTGAGGACTTGCGTCCAATCAAGAAATTTATTTGCTGCTTATGCGGGTTTAAGTTTAGCAAAGAAAAGTATCTAACAAATCACATTAATTTTTGTAAGGATGTTGAGAATCCCGCCGACAGGCTAGGCGCAAACGCATGTAAGCTCATTGCTTTATTGCTTCAGTTCTAAATTGTAACTGTTTCTTTTTTGTGTAGCCACATCAAATGAACCTTGTGGAGAGGAGATTAAGAGCATAACATTGCTTGATGAAAAAGAGACAACCAAACCAATGTAAGTATTGCATCACGATCAAAATTTCTTTTACAACATAAGTCACCAGGTTCGCCAGGTCTCTGGCATTGCGCCGGAGTCTGCGGCATTTGAGGTTCATCTCGGGTCTCCAGCAAAATCAAACAAGAAAAAAGTAGTTTCTTATAAATAATATATGCAGATGCAGACATATATTTTTGTTGAATTTACTCTGTATTGTTCAAGTGGAGCGGCATACGTTTTCTCTGAATTGAATGTTATTGTTTTACACTATGCGCAAGATCTACAATTTTTTAAGAAAGTGAATTGTTAAAGCTTAAGTTTTAACAACTGTCGTAGCAACTGATACCAATTTGCCAATTCTGTAAGAACGAATTTATCAGTCGTTGTTAAATTACAATTTTTACGCGAGTTGTTAGCAAAGTTGCTATATGCTGAATTGGGGCTAACTTCATGTATGTTATGTTTTGCGATGGTTGTACGTCAACGCATGAAAATAGAGTGAATATTTGAAAATGTCTAAAGAAGAATCTGGAATCTGGGAAACTGTGGTGAAAAGAAGCGGCGAGGGAAGAGGGTTAATTTAGAGCAAACCGAATATATTTTAAATTATATAGAAGCCAACAAAATTGTATTAACGGGAAAATGCCATCCTCTTCGTATAGAAGAATTTGAAAAGTCTTGGGATGACCTAACTGCCGGCCTAAATAGCATCGAAAATGGGACAGATGTGTTTTATATTAGGCATATAACTAATATTCTGAAACATACTAAGCCTCTTTTCGTAATTACAAATTCTTCAATTGACGGAAATTTTACGTATCGTGGTAATAAGTTATCAGAGATGACAGTGCTGATTTCTTTAATAATTCTGCTTACTGCTGGTTGACTTAACACCAAGGGAATCCTGCCCAATGCTGGTTTGATAACCACCAACAGCATAAAAACTAAGAGCAACAAGAACCTACGACAAGTAGATTTTCTAATCAATTTTTCAATTAAAATGAACTGAAGCAAAAAAAAATGTGGCAACCCATAGTAAGAACAATAAAGTAATATAATCATTAATCATATAGGGTAGCAATATTTTTTGCCTTTTAGTATATTTTACACTAAACCTTTATATGAAGTGGAATTTTTGTATTTCTTGAACCTTCATCAACAAACTCTCTTATGTCCTTATTGTGTTTACTGCTAACGAATAAAACACTGTTGCTGGGTTCACACTTTGTTTAATTGGTGAATGTACTCACATATAATAACATACAAGTCCACTAAAAGCTAACGACGCTCGTTCTCCTGGCAACTGTCACATGACATCTTTTGGCGCGCACGTAACCTAGTACCAACCTATACTATCTAAAATAACTAAACACAACATTCTCCCCCTTACAAATAAAAGGTTTTTCTTAATACTATTACAAATCCAAACGGTTTGGCGGTTGACGTACACGACTGCTACGACGAACATTTTGCGGAATGCTCTCAGGAGTATCAGGCGCAGGAATACAATCCTCAGTTAATGACTCTGTAACAATACTTTTAGATTCAACGCTAGATTGCATTTCTACCTCTGACACCGACGGCTTGCTAAACAAAACAGGACTCTTTGGAGCGGTACTATACGGTATATTGTTTGACATTTATTTCGGGTACCTTCTCACGAACGGGTAACAATTTTCGTAGGCTGTTAACATGCTTATACATAATCTTATCGTCGTAAACTAACTAAATACGATATTGCACTCACAGATCTTAAAATTACCCCTTCCTTCCATTTTTTATCAGAATAGGGACCCAACTTTCCCACTAGTACCTTCTCTCCCACAGAAAATAATTCCGGTTTTGTAACATCATATTGTTTATTAAATAATACTTTACCATTTTTATCAGGTTTCAATAAGTCCAACAAGGTTTTAGGTTTTCTTTTAAAAATCATCTCATTGGGACTAACACCAGTAATTGAGCAAGGTGTGCTTCTATAAGTAAATAGGAAATGGACAATTTGCTGTTCGACAGACAAGTTCACTTTATCCGCCACGTATTTATCTAATGCCTTTTTTACAGTTTGCACACAACGTTCCGCACTGCCATTTGACTGTGGGTGGTATGGTGGTGTTTTCAAAATATTAATTCCATTTACTTGACAGAATCTAACAAATTCATTTGAATTAAATGGAGGACCATTGTCACTCACCATCATATCTGGCAACCCCATAACTGAAAATGTAGACTTTAATTTCTCTATAGTGTGCGTAGTAGCATTTGTTCCCTTTCTCATACAATGAATATCTACCCAACGTGATTTACTGTCAACAATTAGCAAAAATGGAATACCGTCCCGGTAAAAGAAGTCAATATGGATGCGTTCAAAAACGTTCTCAGTTTTTGGCCATGAGATTAAAAATTTTTCTCTTTCGTTCTGATTACATTGACACACTAGACAACTCCCAATTTGACTTTCAATATCTTGTTGCATAGTAGGCCACCAGCAAATAGATCTCGCCAACATCTTAGCCCTCACAATACCTACGTGATCCTTATGAATCAATTCTAAAACATTCTTGTATAAACCTTCTGGTATCACCACTCTCAAACCTATCATTAAACAGTTATTTTCTACAGAAAGTTCTAACCTGCGACGAAAGTAGGGTTTAAATTCATTTTCCACCTTATGTGGCCAACCAGTTTTTACAAAATCGCTTACTTTCGATATAATGGTATCTTTCTTAGAAGCATCACTGATGTTTTCATACGTCATAGGTAACTCATCCAACAAGTTAAATGAATTTATTGCGCTATCTATACCAGATGGCTCATTCAACGGTAACCTTGATAACATATCTGCCTCAAAAAGGTTTGATCCTTTTCTATACTCAATTTGGTAGTCATAAGCAGACAATATGACACTCCATCTAATAATTCTCGATGCTGACATTACAGAAATGTGACGATCCGGACAAAATATGAACTTTAACGGTTGATGGTCAGAAATTAATGTGAAATGCCGTCCATACACATATTTATGAAAACGTTTCACAGCGAATATAATTCCTAGAGCCTCTCTCTCTAACTGTGAATAATTTTGCTCTGCCTTCGATAAGCTACCAGAAACAAAATAAACTGGTCTTTCTCTACCGTCAGGTTCACGATGACTCAACACACCCCCCACACCATATGAGCTTGCATCACTCGAAATAACAATTGGTTTATTAGGATCAAAATGTCGCTTTCCTTAATTAGCTTTTTACTAAGTTGAAAAGCAGCTGAACATGATTTATCAAATTTGAAATCTGTGTTCTTTTCTAACAGCTTATACAATGGCCTTAATTTGGACGAAAACATTGGGACAAACTTACTATAAAAATTTATCAATCCTAAGTATGCTCTCAGCTGTGTTAGGTTTTTAGGTTCAGGAGCATCATTTATTGCCCGTAATTTTTCCTCTGTAGGACGCATACCGTCCTTATCAATTCTATGCCCCAAATACTCAACATCATTTTTGAAAAATTTACACTTAGCCAGGTTAACCTTCACATTATATTTGTTTAATCGTTGTAAAACTTTATCTAACAAATCTTTAGCCTGTTCCACAGAATCCCCCGCTATTAAAATATCATCTAAATAACAATTCACATGTGGTATTCCCGCAAGCATCTGATCCATTATGCTCTGAAAAATAGCTGGAGCACAGGAAACGCCATAAGTTAGTCTTGTAAATTGAAACATCCCAAGATGAGTGTTTATAGTTAAATACTTTTGAAAATCTTCCTGTACTTTGACTTGCTGATAGGCCCCGGATAAATCTAGTACACTAAAAATTTTTCCACCTGCCAGCGTTGCAATTCTTTTTGGGAACCACTACAATGGGTGAAGCCCATTCACTATGGTTAACTTTTTTCAATATTCCTACATCCACCATTTGTTTTAACTTATGCTCGACTTTAGGTTTTAACGCGTACGGCATAGCATATGCCTTTTTAACTACAGGCACTGTGTTGTCCTTAATACTAAACTTAACTTCAAAATTTTTAATCGGACTGCAATAATTAGCATTAAATACTCTTCTATACTTATCCTTAAGATTATCCACTAGACTTGTCATTTCTAACTGATTAATCGACTGATTACTGAAATTACTTTGCCATTCTGGAAACAAGGTATTTAGCCAGTTTCTTCCGAGTAATGGTAAAAAATCTCTGTTGGATTCAATTACTGTTAAAGGTAACTTATAACAACGGCTCTTAAATTGCACGTCAACTAGACATTCCCCTACAGCCTTAATTACTTCACCAGAAACCAAATTTAACTTGTACCTTACTGATTTTAACGGTCTATCTAAAATTTCCTTAAATCTATCTGACGTAATAACTGTTTTACATGCACCTGTATCAACCTCAAACATTACTACATTACAGTTAATTTTTAAATTTACCATATGAGGTGCTTGAACTAAACTACTAATATTATTTAAACTTAACATATCTAAATTTACTTCATAATTTTCCTCTTCACTGCTAGTACCCCGATCTTCTTCTTCAACCGCTCCGATAGTGCCTCGACCACCCTTCGGACACAACGCTTTGACATGCCCTACCTTGTGGCATCGGTAACATTTCCACTTCTCTGCTGGACATGGCTCTTTTGGATGATTTCTCCCACATTTGTTACATGACCCTTTTTGTGGCACTGGATACTTGGTTGAACGGCCCCCATGCTTCTTCTCTACTCTCCTCTGTACAAGGTTGAGATCACCAGCATCGGATAGGCTTCTAACCTGCTTTTGCGCCGACTCTGCCAATTGTGCCTTCTTACATGCCTCATTGAACGTGATACCCGTCTCTGCCAGTAAAATCTTCTGTATACTTTCTGTTCTCAGCCCACACACAAAGCGATCCCTCAAGGCGTCGTCCAAGAAGTTGCAAGTACTTGCTAGTTTCCGCAACTCAATCACATATTCCGCCACCGACTGATCCGCTTGCTGGTTGCATTTATTGAACTTAAATCTCTCGAAAATTTCTGACACCGAAGGACAATAGTGACGTACAAGAGCCTTTTTTATCTCTACGAAAGTGAACTCGCTCGGGCGCTTTGGTGACACTAAGTTTTTCAAGGTTAAATACACGCCTGGGCCGGCTAGAGTTATTAGCATAGACACCTTCATGCTTTCTTGCACTGCATTTACCTCAAACAGGTGTTCGATTCTTTCCATATAAATACCAAACTCTTCTCCTGAGCCTTTGAACTGCTCGATGTTGCCAATCAACGCCATGACTCATCAGTTTTTTCTCACTCCAATACTAACAATACTGTGTATCCACGATCTCGTCGCCAAATATTGTGTTTACTGCTAACGAATAAAACACTGTTGCTGGGTTCACACTTTGTTTAATAGGGTATTCCGGTCATGTCAAAATTTAAGCAGATATTCGGTTTAACCTATTGTACAATTTATGAGGATTCATAAAGTTAAGCTATGAGCTTTTTTATTTAGTTTTTCTATGAGATAATTGCAATTAAAAGTGCATTTCGTTTGAATTCACCGACCACCCTCGGAAATACACGATGATTACCGATCCCTAGTAGCGGTGGCAACAGCGGACAGCTCTCGAACAGCTGATCGGCCAAGTTGACGGTTGGCGACCATGTTGTTTGACAACGAATAAAGGTAACTTTTTTGAGAGATGATTTGATCATTGAAACTTGCAGCCAAACTTCTCTCATCTCGCTAGTCGGCAATGTAAAGAAAATCTTATCAGGAGTTACTGTTCTACTGCTGTTGCAGCCCGGCACAGAACAATGTCGGCGTTGGAGTTTATACATTTTGAACAAGTGTTTGATATAACCTCAATAACCAAAGCAGATGTCAACAAACGAGCGATTCTAAACGTTGACACAACAGAAGACAAAAACTTACTACGTGCACCCTAGATATAGCAACGTTGTCAAGTCGCTCACTTTGAGCGGTCTTTGTGACGTCACAAAGACCAATCCTAATTCAAACTTCAAACAACGATTTCTCTTAATTTAAAACAATGTTTGATATTTTAGTTGTGAAGTAGCAAACAGTAGCACCCATACTTTGTAAAAAATTACAATTTCAAAAACACCGGAATACCCTATTGGTGAATGTACTCACATATAATAACATACAAGTCCACTAAAAGCTAACGACGCTCGTTCTCCTGGCAACTGTCACATGACATCTTTTGGCGCGCACGTAACCTAGTACCAACCTATACTATCTAAAATAACTAAACACAACAGTCCTCAATTAAATTAATTGCAAGATCTTTTGATAATCTATATTGTTTTATGAAATTAAAATCCGGTACTTGGAATGGGTCAGAATTATCCCGTAAGGTCTTGTATAAAATTATTCTTCTTCTCCTAAAATTTTGATCGGTTAGGTATACCTACTTGTGAAAATTATTTTTATTAACAGATATATTTAATTTATTATAACTATTCGTAATACCTGTTTTCCACATTATCCATTTCGTTTAAGAAATTTAAATTGAACATGACACCCACAGGATCCATGTTGACACAAGAGTTGCAAAACTATAACAACTGTCAGATTCGTAGTGGTTACTTATCAACTCAGTTGATAAATATTTTAGCCACTCAGTTGCTCTAAGGGTCGTACAGAATTGCAACTTTCCGCAAAGTTGTTATTTACGTATTGACCTTGGCATTTAGGAACTTTCATGGTTGCTAGCGTTAACAACTTAGATACAGAATTGGACTGATTATCAGAGTGCACGAAACCTATGGAAATATGACAACAATTCTGAATTTTATTTAAAAAATCCTCGTACGTGTCAATTTTGAATTATCAAAATACATATATTTATCATGAACTAACTTTCCAACTTCAAATTGTGTTTTAATTATGACGACATCGACATATTTTTTAAATAGCAACAATTGGATGGTAGTATACAAATTGTATGGCCGTACATAAGAACATTTTTGAGAAAAAGGCAGTTGAAATTTAGGGTTACATTAACTTTTGTTTGTGAATAGAAAGTGAACAGGCGTTTTCGATTAATCTCGTGCTTAATATGAATCTGGTCTTGAAAGTGGCTTATCATGTCAAGTTATTATCACAAAAATTGCTGTAATTGCGGCTTTTGTTTGTGAACAATCTTTCAGAGTTTAAGCTTAAAAGTTAACAAAGTTAACTGCAAAAGGATCTCATATGAGATCCTTTTGAGGTTTCTAGAAAATAAGAATTATTTTTAGCTGGTATAAATTTGCAAATGTAGCTAAAATCGCTTTTTTTACATGTAGACCTCACTTTTCCGAATACCTTACGAAATTAGTGAGTTTGTATTCGTGTTTAGGGTAAAAATGCTATCCAGAATGTATTTTTATATTCCATTTACAAACTCCATGTTACTCAGAGTTATCAATATTTTGCAATTTTTAATTGTTTTTCTAAAGAATTACAAAATTTAATGTAAGGCTATAAAATCTTTCCACTAACAAAGACTTTTCTTGCTGAATTGAAAGCGTGATAAAAATCATATGGGGTTGCCATTACATTAAAATGTAATCGATGTATTCAAGAATTTTATCAAATAACAAATGGCTCAGAGATTTTCTTATGTTTCATTCTTTACTGTATAAGAAAATTGCCCAAACAATTAAAAGCGTAAAATATCTCTAATCTGTGGGAACGTGGATCTTGTGAATGAAAAGTGCTTAAGTGTTTACGATAGATTTATTTGCCAAAATCACAAAGTTGTGGACTTAGAATGACCTGTTTGCATTTGGCACATGTGAGGTGAAACGACAAGAATTTTTTAATCACCAATCACATTGGACTTACATCTATTATTTTAATATTTTTATTTTAAAAATAAATTTTGGATTTTTAACAATTATTTATTTTACATTTTTTTGTATTCTTGCCGACTATACACATCCATCATCTCCCGCATTCTTGTAAGACTAATCCGGCAACCCTGTAAGTCACAGCAACAATAACATAACCAGTAAGCAGCACGTTTCATATAAGTCTGAGTAATATCATGGACGGAAAAAAGTTACTGGGGTTGAACTTTTTTGATTATCTCGGCAACTATCAAAGTATGTATTTTTATATCTACTGATTATCATCTTTTCATAAAATACTATAAATTACTGATAATCGATGGCATTTTTGTTTCTTATGCACCTCATGCCTGCTATAGTATAACGAATCATATAGTGCCACATTATGTCCACAGCATCTTTGGGGTGGTTTTAATGCCGTATTAGGAAAAGTATAGGCAGTAAAACAAGACCTGGTCATAATCCCAAAAGGCCCTTAGAGAAAAAAGCTGTATTAAGACACTAAAGCGAGGCATGAATGTATTAGAAGCAATCGACAGGAATATATTCATTACGATTTCAACATCTAAACAGTGCAAAATGTGACTCAAAACAAATTAAAAATCAAAACCAAACAAAAAAGTGTTTAACGCTAAAAATGCCAGAAAAATTTTTACTACTGGTACTAAGTAATACAAAAAACAAAATGCAGAATCATAAAGTATTGTCCTTTCAATGAGAGTTGGTGTGTGCATTATCTTACCACCCTGGCGGAGCGCACACATGTGCTAGGAGGTTCAAAACCCAGACACATATATTATTTAGTACGTCAAAATATACTATCGTGATCATCATCAAGAAACGACTACAGCAAAGTGAATTAAGACACTTCTAATTTCAACAATTTTATTTGTGTAACATTAACTTTAACAGTATTTTGTTAACTTATATTACTGAACTCCTTAATTTCACCATTTGAATGATCATCTATTAATGGTGATGATAAAGAAGAGACAACAAAGATTGTTTTGCAAGTAGTGCCAATATAAATTTGGTAGTCAAGAAGTGGATGTTGTTGTAAGCAGGGCTGCGGAGTCGGTAAAAAGATTCTCGACTCCGACTCCAGATATTTTTTGTGGACCGACTCCGACTCCAGAAAAGTTTCATACAAAATATGTTTAAATAATTATTGTAATAAAAATCTTACATATGTAGTAAATAATCATAAATTTGACGAAGAGTAATGCAACCGAGCAACATTAAATTTGATATGAAAACAAAAGCACTACCAGGAAAAAAGAAAAAAAATTAGTAAATTAAATTTATAGGCTAGTATTGTATCTGATTGTATTAAACATATGGCTTGTGCATATCCAATTACTCAGAAACAAATGCTGAAACCATAAGCCAAACAGAAGTTTTATTTGTGTCTACTGTCCAGCGAATTTGTTGGCAAACATATTTAAACTGACAATCTAATTGTAAATAAAAAAGCGGCATATAAGATGCAAAATTAATATGTAATTTCTTTCTGTTATTTGATTACTCAAAATATCTCTGACATTATTAACTATTTAACTGTTTTCTCCAGAGAACATACAAATCGGCACTACTTTGTCCATTTAACCGACTTTCTATCTCTAATAATAACAAAATCACCCATAAGACATAGATTATAATACAAAATAAAATTCATTTTAATAAAAATAGAATTAAATGCAAAATACGTTGATAAAATTGTTGTGAGGAACAGAATTGCTCCAACCATCCTGCAAGGATGCCCTGACATAATTTTTAATTATTTGTAACGCTGACGTCAAAGCAGCATAATTATGGCTGCAACATGTAATCTGGATAAATGATTATTACTACATTGAACTACGGCCCTACTTTCTCAATCTCATATAAAATCTTTTGTTCAAATTACCTTTTTTAAATTTCTGCCGGATTACTTTTGTTAATCGTCTTCACTTTCGTTTGAACAGTGTGTTTTGTAATTTTATTATATACATATGTATGTATGTAAGTAGGTACTTTGTCAAAGACCTAATAGAATGTTAAGTTTTATTTGTTTACTGTTTACTGAGGCATCCACCTCGCTTCTTTTTCTTTTTCTACAAAAATTAAACCTGGACTCGGAGTCGGTACATTTTTTCCGACTCCGACTCCTCTGAAATTTGTCTGAACTCCGACTCCGACTCCACAGCCCTGGTTGTTAGGTGGGCAAAGTTAATCAGAAAGTTAACTTCGTTAATTGTTAGTCTGTAAACGAAGAAGTTAACTTCGTTAACCGACAGTCCGTTAATTTGTTACAAATGTAACGAAAGTTAAACTTAACCGTTAATCGTTACGTTTTTACACTTTTTATAAAAAAAAAAAACATAGGTTTTGTTGAGTGGCGATCTGCCGGTGTGTATGCAACCCAAATAACTGCTGACCTTTCGGTTGCATTAGTTAAAATTACCTTAGGATTTTTTCAAACTAGGTAGTGGTAGTGATACCGGTAAACTTGGGTGGCGTTTGCAATAGTTACAAATTATCATCTAACCTACATTAAGCGCATTTGTATACATGTGATGGGGCGGACACCCTTCTCAATATTTACTATTATACTTTAATCAACTCTAAACTGAAGGGGGGTAACTCGCCTCAAGCGACGCTTGGTCCGCCATTTTCAACCACAGGTACTAACTGATTTAAACAAACTAATCTTACGGTAGCGTGAATCAATTATCTCTCTTACGGAGGCATCAAAGAGTTCTTTCTCTGAGACTTTGTCAGAGACGTTTGAACTCACTAATTATTAATCACTATATGCAGGGCTAAATACTTTACCATAAAAGGGACAGGTTTATATTATTCTAAAATGAATATGCCCAAGAAAACCACAATAAAATCTATTAACAAAAATATATACAACAATGCAGAACTGCTTACATGGAATTTGAATACGTTAATCCTAAACAAAAATATTCTTTGGCAGAGATGGACAAGTCAGCAAGTACAGACAACAAATAAATACCTTAATATTTCGGTGAGCACAAGAAACACGAGACACCACAGTTATCTTATAGAGCCCCTGCTCATAAGAAAAACACGTCTTTACCCCATGATGGCTAGAAATAGAAGGAAGTCTTCCGCGTTTTAACCGTCACACGCACCCCCTGAATGCGACACTCACGCCCTCTCCAAAAACCGTTACGGTATATGGACGCTCTTGTTCGCGCCCAAATTTGAACTTACTACATCCCTTCCACGTTAAGATAAATAATTATTTGACCAATTATTTATCCCTAAACAAAACTAAATAATCAAATTGCTGATTGTAACATCTCCCCTTACAAAACAATTCTCTTAATTGCTAATTACAATGTTGACATGCAAATTTTTCTTCTTGTACATTTTTTTTATTTCCTGAAATAAAAATACAGATATGACCCAATAAAAACCCAAAAGAATTCGGCCTTGGTCCAGGAGTCCGGCGGTGTTGATTTGACTTCGGTTCTCCAAACCAAGCGAATGTCCTCATTCCCGGGCCATTGGTCATATGAAACAAAAGAAAAACAACATTGAAGCAGCATCATAGCAGTCCGATTACATCATAACTTACATTATCTTTTATCCATCTTCAAATACAGCCGCAATCGTGAAATGACTCGCCTCCACCCTCGCCTCGGGTTTTCTCCGTCCATCTTCCCTCCTAGCGTCATCGGCGGTCCACTAATCTCCAGCGACGTCCAACGTTCCTCGAAAGCTATCGTATACCTCGTAGATGACCTACACGACGTGTGGATGTTGTCCAGCGACACTTAGGCCCTGGTGAAACATCCCTTTGCGTTGTCCGTGTAGTCATTTTTCTTCTAACACCATCGACGTACAAAGTACAGGAATTCTGTCAACTGTCACTTTGTAGTTTTTTGACCCTACGTCTCTCTGGACGCTTTTTTCGGTCACACCATTTTTTGAAGCGCACTGGGCTTCGCTTGCTGTAGATTACAACCCTTTGTAAATCTACCGGCACTAATTTCGACGTACAAAGTGCAGTATATTTGCCTGCAAATTTGTAATTTTTCCTTGCCCCTTTTGCGACACGCGCGGGCTGCGTTTTCCATCACTAGACGATTTTCGATTCCGGGAACGGGACGACAGCTGGCTTCACATGTAGACCACTTTGCTTGACATTGGGGACTTCTTAGGAATTCCGAGTACCTGAGCTTCTGGTCTCCATTTCAGACTGCCTGCCGGATACTTGGGACACCCGTCACTTCGGAATTTCTGCTACCTGTTTCGCCGTTGCATTTCCCTTACAAAACAATACTCTGCAACTTCCCTTAATGACTGCTTTATTTTAACTTATAAATACAGTTGCAAGAGTATACCCCTTAACTTTAATTAATTATTAATTAATTACCGCGTGTGTGTGTGTTTCGTGCTTCTTCGCTCAGAGCCACCATTTTCAAAAAATGCTTACATAAAAACTCACTTGTTTCGATCTTTCGATTAAATTTCTCAAAAATTTACCAAACAAAGTACTCGGGCTTTGTTTCTTTCCTAGCCTTACTTTACTTTCACTTAATCGACCGCTGACGGTACGATTTTTTTCTGTTTATTGTTTACTGTTGCCATCTCTACCTGCCATCTTTCTTTTACTCAATTAAAAAAAAAAATTCCTCAGAATTTACTCTCAAACTACCTGTTCTGCATATTGTTATAAATCACAACTCAAGCCCTATCTAACACAATCTGGTTCAAACTTTCTCCAACGAACGGTCTCGAGAATTAAGACATTTCTTTCAAAAACAATTCCAACACTCACAAGAAATTATACTGCAAATATTTAATTATTATGCTGCCACCAGCAGTACATTTCCTACTCAAATTCACGACTATATATCGACATTTATCACACAAAATGTCCACTTCTAAAGCGCAAACAAAATTCTTGGAATGCCACGCGCAATATCCACAAGGACGCCTAAGCTAGCCCTTACACCACTTTCTTTAAAGGGTCGTTTGCCTAACTTTGCTTTTAACCATAGTCTACAATGCATTCTTTAAAATGCGTCACCCAATTTTCTTCTAAAATTCACAAACAAATCTAACTAGAGTGCTTTCTTCATAATCTACTCAAATAATCACTTGAAATGTCTTAAATTATCCCACCGCTGCCACCAAAAATGTGATGGGGCGGACACCCTTCTCAATATTTACTATTATACTTTAATCAACTCTAAACTGAAGGGGGGTAACTCGCCTCAAGCGACGCTTGGTCCGCCATTTTCAACCACAGGTACTAACTGATTTAAACAAACTAATCTTACGGTAGCGTGAATCAATTATCTCTCTTACGGAGGCATCAAAGAGTTCTTTCTCTGAGACTTTGTCAGAGACGTTTGAACTCACTAATTATTAATCACTATATGCAGGGCTAAATACTTTACCATAAAAGGGACAGGTTTATATTATTCTAAAATGAATATGCCCAAGAAAACCACAATAAAATCTATTAACAAAAATATATACAACAATGCAGAACTGCTTACATGGAATTTGAATACGTTAATCCTAAACAAAAATATTCTTTGGCAGAGATGGACAAGTCAGCAAGTACAGACAACAAATAAATACCTTAATATTTCGGTGAGCACAAGAAACACGAGACACCACAGTTATCTTATAGAGCCCCTGCTCATAAGAAAAACACGTCTTTACCCCATGATGGCTAGAAATAGAAGGAAGTCTTCCGCGTTTTAACCGTCACACGCACCCCCTGAATGCGACACTCACGCCCTCTCCAAAAACCGTTACGGTATATGGACGCTCTTGTTCGCGCCCAAATTTGAACTTACTACATACAGTATAGTATCTAAAACAATAATAACAACCAAAAAACACTCAGTGTTTGAAATATCAACAAAATCTGAACAATACAAACAAATTTCTAACAATGGCCAAAGTAACCCAAGGTAACTAAAATACGTAGGTACATTGCGAAATGCAAGATTTACAAAAGATATTGAAAAGATAAATTAAGGTGGTTGGAGTTGGAAGTTAGCATTTTTAGAAGGTTGCCCTTTTCAGTTTAGGTTTAAATATTAAAACAATAGGTATTTGTTAAAAAGTAACAATATTAAAAAAGCAAAATAATTATTATTACATAATACATGGGTTCTTGATCTTCACTAGGCGAAGCTTCTTTCATTCTGTTTTCGTGCGCCCGGGAACCACTAGGAACCATACTGGGAACTGAGCAGTAACTAAAGACATCCTGAAAATAACACAATTCGCGCGCATGCTTTACATACGGACACCGCGTCGCCCATAATCGCGTCACACACATGTAAACACAAAACCAAGTCCGAACCTGCACAGAATACCTATAGCCATTTGAAATGTTTACTTATGATATTTTCGGTTTAACGGATGATGAATGTAGCGGAAGTTCATGAGTCCGTTAATGGTGTTGAAAGCTAACATAAAAGTTCATTCGTTAACGAAAAATTTAACTTCATTAATTGACGATTAACGGATTAACGCTTTTGTGTCCAGCTTTGTCTTTACCTGTATTCAATGAGGTACTACAGAATATAAAATTAGTAAATAGGTATAAAATACAGCGAAAACAAAAAAAAATAGATATTGAAAATAAGTATAAAATAAATAAGTATATAAATTAATCGTGATATATTTAACTGTAAAATGAAACCCAAATTGTACCAAAAGTGATTTGCTATTAATCATTGTTATTAATCGTTCGATGGTTCACTACAATCGAACGAACGATGTTATGTCTTGTTCCGATTTTCAGGAGGTGAAGGATAATAATAATAATAATAATCCTCGTGGCACCCAGGCCCCATTGGGCCCCTTGTGCCTCCCCCTGCGCTCACTCCAGCTATGTCAACCAGCCTAGGTTGTTAACGAAGGCTAGGACGCAGCTCAGAGGTGCGGTCCTGATTCCGTCCATGGTCGGCCATGGATCCCCCAGCAAGCGTTCCCTGTATTCGACCAGGTCTGGACATTCACATAAAATGTGTTTTACCGTCTCATCCTCTAGCTCAGCGTTCTTCAACCTTTCTACGCCTGCGGACCGGCAAAAGTAGGAGAAATATTTCGCGGACCGGCTGACAATTAAGGACTAATACCAACCCCTGGAGGTAGAAAAATGATACCTAAGTTTAAGCATGTACCTAGTAGTAGTGTAAAAATCAAATATTCTGCTTGAAATTCTGTTTGACACAAGCCCTTTGTTTTATAATAATTTGCATTTCAAACACGGTCGGATATCTCAACCAATTCACACCTGATTGATTTAAAATTACTACATAGACAGATTTTATGTATTCTCTGATACAAAACCCAGTCCAGTACGTAGGATTTTAGCAAATAGTATTTTTGCAGTTTGGCATGTTATTGAACACAATTTTGTAACCAAATACTGTTACCAAAAAGAAGTTTTGAAAATTTCGTAAAAAAACTTGCTGGACTGGTATATGTATCGGGGAAGATTGTCTCAATTTCACGTCAATCGGTTATGTTGGCTGAGATACCCGACTCAACGTATTTGATGATTTTGAAACGAGTTTTGAGGAGAAATGCCGGTACGCTGCCATTTTGATTTTTTGCTAATGTTTTTTAACGTACGTGATTTTAAAGACTTGTGTAAATTATGTAACTTCTGAATAAAATTGATTTTTACACTTGTACATGCTTAAACTTTTTTCGACCTAAAAAAGTGGACACTTATATACACACACTATAACTTGTATTTCAATGTCGGTGGCCATGACATTAATTCTTCTCTGAGTTGTGGTACCCGATAGAGGTACAGCCTCTAAATTTGTAGCAGCTTGAAGGCCCAAAATTTCTTGAACGACATCTAAGATGCCAAGCTTTACTAACTCCTCACCAATAGTGATCGGCTTTTTTTAGTTTAGCTATACGAAGAGCTATGAAATAAGACTCTTGAAGCAGTGACTTGTTACTATAGTAGTCATCGTAATTTTCATTTGACTTTTCTGCATTTTCATCTGATCATGTAATCTTTCATAAAAGTCCAGTGGCTTATCAGTAAAACGTTTATGCTTTGTATGCAAATGACAAGCTAGTTTTGAAGGCTTCACAGCCTCATTTGAAAGAATTTCTGAACATACTACACACAAAGGCAGTGGCGATGGTTCGCTGCCAGGGGTATTATAAAACCGAGCTTTAAATACTCCTTATCATATTGGCTAATAAAGAGAGTCGACCCATTTCTTTTTCTGTGGTCCTTCTACACTTGAAGCACTGGTACTTGGCATAATTTCGATACGATTAGTACTTTTCTCCTGAATATTGTCCTTGCTTCTACCAAAGAAAGTTAGAAGGTTTTGCTGTTTGACTTTTTTTACTCCATTTTGTACGGCTTCAAGTTTTACGAAAGAGAATTTATTTTCCGAAACACCACAAACAACTTATAACGCACAATATTCAAAAACAATACGCTCGATCGCGATAAAATAAAAGACAAGCGATCTGACACAATACTGGGTGGGGCATCGTAAACTATGTTGTATGTAGAGGTGAGCAATGTTTCCACTACCAAACTAATGATCGTACAATATTGTAGTTCAGAATAAAAGAAGATGATATGTATTTGGAATATACTTTTTGTGCATGTTTTACACGCATTTTTATTGACTGGTATTAGTGTCATTTAGTGATAGCTATAGCCAGTATTATGAAATATAGATAAATAATAGAGTAATATATGTAAATACAATAGACACCACATACATATCTTCAGTTAACAGTTAAGCAACACACAATTTGCGACGCTTACTATATTGTTACGGATTTAGGTTCGAAGAAAACGTTCGTTGTGTGTAAGAACTATTTATTTTTACACTAAGTTAACAACACTATAATACTAATTATATAACGCTTTTATTTATATTCACTGCGCTCGTAGTACCGCGATGTTCACACGCGCTGCTTCTGTGCTACTCTGGCTCTCGGGTCCTGCGACTTATATAGCAGCCACGCGTCGTGTCTCGAATATTCTAGAGGCAGCGACTCTACGCTAGACCGTTCGATCGAAGCGTGTCGTCCGTCTCTCCCGTATTTTCGCGCGCTTGCTGGATTGTTCTGCGGGCTTCTACAACGGGCAATACACGCACTTCGCTCTCGCAAGCGCTATCGTTACATTGCCCCCTCCTTAGACTGTTTCGCCCCGAAACAGCATCTCATGGAAGTACTTGCACTCATCGCTTCTTTTGCAGGTGCCCGTTTCATAAAAATAGCACCGGACACTCTTTTCGGTAGTTGATTGGTGTCGGGGATTGAAGCAGCAAACGACGATCTTGACGGCGGTGGCCCTGAATATGGTCTCCAACATGTTTCTTACCACCCTCCATTCTAGTCCATCCAGTCCGCACCCCAACTTTGGTATGGCTAATTTATGTTCACCATTTAACTGCATACGATGCTTTAAATTTTGGAAACATGCCCACATCGAGTGGTAGGTTGGCTTCGTAAAAGAGGACCCCTTGGTCACCAAGTAATATGCGTGCCTTCCGTTGACTTCCAATTCAAGAGCCTTTCCAATCTCCGGCCGTTGGTCCTTCAGCTTATGCACCTGTCCGAACTTCCTTCGGAAAACCGTGGCTATCCCTTTCCGCATAAGCAAGTCGTCTCCAATGCAATGGGCCAACGCGTAATCAGTAGGCATCGTAAAGAGGTCACGGCGTTCTTCGATGGTAACACCGTACCGCACCTTGCGACCAGTGGTGTATTTAGCAAGGAATTCCTCTAGTTCGCCATTTCCTTCACATATCTGGTTTACACGCTCTTCATCAACGTTGCCCGCCTCATACGGCGCCAAACGATTAAAGTGAACAACAATCGGTTTCCTGGACAGCGGCTTCTTGATGCGATAAATTACATCGTTTATCCGTTTGACAACTTCGTAAGGTCCTTCCCAGTTGCGTTGAAGCTTGGGTGAGAAGCCTTTTCTGCGACGGGGGTTGTATAGCCAAACCTGGTCTCCTTGTTGATAGCCTCCTTGCGTACCCCTCACGTCGTATCGGTCTTTCATTCGTTCGCTAGCATCCTGAAGATTCTGTCTCACTTGCTGGTGGATATTGTCCATTCTTCTTCTAAGATTAGTGACGTAATCTTCACCCGCCAGATCATCTCCTGGTTTTGATCCGAATTTCAAGTCACAGGGCAGCCTCAGTTCCCGTCCAAACAGAATGCTGGCCGGACTCTGACCAGTGCTCTCCTGCACCGCCGATCTGTTGGCTAGCAGAAACAGATGGATATGTTGATCCCAGTCCCTCTGGTGATCGGCTACCACCTTGGAAAGATATTTTCCCATGGTCCTATTCATCCGTTCCACCATTCCATCCGACTGGGGATGTAACGGAGTAGTTCTTGTCTTCTGCATTCCCAAAGACTCGCACATCTTGGTGAAGAGGTCACTCTCAAAATTTCTGCCCTGGTCCGAATGGATTTGCAATGGGACGCCAAATCGGCATATGAGCTCCTTTACAAGGGCGTCGGCGATGGTGGCTGCGCTTTGGTCGGGGAGGGCATATGCTTCAGTCCATTTAGTGAAGTAATCCATTACTACCACGATATATTTATTTCCTCTATCCGTCTCTGGAAAAGGGCCTGCCACGTCGATGGCTATTCGTTCGAAGGGACTACCAACGTTGTATGGCCTCATTGGTGCTCGGGGTTTCTTCTGAGGCCCCTTACTTTCGGCGCATACTTTACACTTTCGGCACCACTCCTTTATGCTGTCTTGGTAACCCGACCAGTAAAACCGCTCCTTTACTTTGTCAATGGTCTTTCGAAGTCCAAAATGTCCTCCGGATGTACCATCATGGACCTGGGTCAGCACCTGGGGAATCCTTTCCCCCGGAATCAATAGTTGCAACGAGTGAGTGGTACCGTCATCACTCTCTATTTTCCTCTTTAACAGCCCATCCTCTAAGATGATGGAGTCCCACTGGGCCCAATAAGATTTTAGCGCTGATGGACCGGGAGCCACGTCTTGCCAGTTTGCTCGTTGCCCACTCTCTATCCACTCGAAAAGATGCCTCAGGACGGGGTCTTTCTTCTGGTCTGCTGTCAGCCGCTCCGTCGACCAGTTATCATCCACGATGGTAGTCCTATTGGCGACGGCGCACTTCTTTTCCAGTCGGCAACAGTAATCACAGTCTGCTGGACAAGGTCTTCTAGATAGAGCGTCGGCATTTCGGTGAGTCCTCCCTTCCCGATGTTCGATGTTAAAGTCGTATTGCTGCAGCCTCTCTATCCACCTGGCTACTTGCCCTTCTGGATTTTTGAACTGGAGCAGCCATTTCAGCGCAGCGTGATCTGTCCTCAGTAAGAAATTCCTCCCATAAAGGTATTTATAAAAGTGTTCTACGGATTTCACCACAGCCAGCAATTCTCTACGCGTCACACAATAATTTCTTTCAGGCTTAGAGAGAACTTTACTAAAGTACCCAATAACCTTCTCTTCGCCTTCTTGTACTTGTGATAATACGCCTCCCAATCCAACGTTGCTGGCATCGGTATCCAAGATGAACCTGCCTTCAGGTAACGGGTAAGACAGTATTGGTGCGCTGATCAGACGTTGTTTCAGGTGTTCGAATGCAAGCTGACATTCTTCATCCCAGCAGAATTGTCTGGCATCTTCTGTAAGTTTAGTCAGGGGTTTGGCTATATTGGCAAATCCGGATACGTATCGTCGGTAATAAGTGCAAAGCCCCAGGAAGCTTCTCAGCTCATGTTTGTCTCTAGGCACGGGCCAGTCCTTGATCGCCTTAACTTTGCCTGGATCAACAGCGACTCCATCCCTAGAGACAACATGGCCGAGGTAGTTCACTTTTTCTTGTAATATATGGCACTTCTTCAGACTTAGCTTCAAATTGGCAGCCCTAAGTCTAGCGAAGACATCTTCTAAGTTTTTCAAATGGTCTTCGAATGTCTTCCCGACAATAATTATGTCGTCCAGATAAACTAGGCAGGTTTCCCAGGTCAGGCCACGTAAAACATTCTCCATAAGTCGTTCAAATGTGGCGGGGGCGTTGCAAAGACCAAATGGCATTACAGTAAACTCCCAAAGACCCGTTCCCACGGTGAACGCAGTCTTCTCCTTATCTTCCTCTTGAAGTTCTACTTGCCAGTATCCGCTCTTGAGATCTAATGTGGAGAATAATTCTGATCCTGCTAGTGTGTCCAAGGTGTCATCTATTCTGGGTAGTGGGTAGCTGTCCTTCTTAGTGACGTTGTTCAGTTGCCTGTAATCGACAGAATCTGGTGGAGCCATCTTTCTTTTTAACAAGCACCACTGGTGATGCCCATGGACTGCTCGAAGGTCTAATCACTCCTTCCTCTTTCATGTCCAGGATCATTTGCTCGGCCTCTTGTCGTTTGGCCAGTGGTAATCTCCGCGCAGCTTGTCTGATCGGTTTAGAATCGCCTGTGTCAATTCTGTGTTTCACTATCCCAGTACGTCCGTTTTGGTCTCCATTGGTTTGAAATATATCCTGGTATCGTTGAAGCAATTGATGAACTTTCTGTCGTTGTTGACCTGACAGGGACTTGCTGATTATTGGTAGCAAGCTGTATATATTTTTGGGTGCTTCGGAAGGGGCCATTTCACATGTTTTGGTGGTACGGACGACGGCAGAGATGGCTGAACAATATCCTACCACAACTCCTTTCTTCAGGGATATTGCGTAGTCGTTTAAGTTCATCAGTCGTATTGGTACATTGCCGTCTGTTGCCACCAAAGCCTTGCCGACCACAATCCCCTTTTCCAGCATTCCGTGGCGATACGCAGGTTCCATAAGAACTGCCTTTGTTTGTTCGATCTTCTTTTCCCAAGCAGCCGTTGCAACAGTTTCACTTCTCGCAGCGAGGATTATGTCGTCGTTTAGAAGTACCCTTGCGTGGATGTCCCCTCTTTGGTATAACACATGTTCTTCCGAACCCATCCTTAGGACGCCTCGCCTCAGGTCCAACTGGAATCCATACGTGTTCATCACATCCATTCCAAGGATTGCTTCATCGTCGATATTGGCAACCAGCACCTCGTGCTCCAACGACGCATTCCCTATACAAATAGTGGTTTCAACTTCCCCCAGTACCGTTGCTCTTTCTCCGGTTGCTGTTCTTAACGTCCACTTCGAGGACTTTAATTGCTTGGAATTTATGATATCTGGTCTTACGATGGTCTTGGTAGCGCCAGTATCTAGTAGTAATGAGCTTGGCCGTCCATTGATTTTTCCATCGACAAACAAACTTGACATTGAGTGCTGCAATCTCGCCACTTTAGCTCTTGGGGCTTCGTTGGCCCGAGTCGATGGTTGCCCCTTCGCATCGACCCATTTTAGTTTTCCTGCTTCATTTTGATGTTACTCTCCAGGAACTTTTGACACCTGTTCCTGGTATGACCCAGTTCGCCACAATGCCAGCAGCGCAGGGGTTTTCTTCTGTTTTCATTTACCTCGACTCCCCGAAGCCGTGCATGTCCTCTGGATGCGTCCCTTGCTACCTCGACTTCCAAAGCGTGGGCCAAAGCATCAACAATAGACTTAGGCCGCGCAATCCTGAGTGCTTGTTGTACTTGCACATCCTTTACCCCATCCACAAAGGCCTGGACTGCAAGACTTTCCAGAATGTTCTCCGGAGCATTCGGGTAAGCGTACCTGACCAAGCGGGCAATGTCTGACTGGAATTCCTGGAGGGATTCTGACGATTTCTGGACTCTATTTTTCAACTGGAGTTGAAATACTTGCTCGAGATGAGCGTTGCCGTACCGCAACTCGATCGCTTTCACCAGCTTCTCAAAATCATTCAACTCGTGTTCGGGCAGTGTTTGTAGAATGTCTACAGCATTTCCGCGCAACGCCATGGTCAGAGAAATAGCCTTCTCCTGCGGTGTCCATCTGTTGGCCCTAGCAGCTGCCTCGAATTGTTTCCTGTAGTTGTCCCAGGATGTGGTACCATCAAAGGTAGGTGGTTTAATACAGGACTTTGTCTCTCTTATGACAGAATCCATTCCATTCACTACAGCTTTATTCCCGTCCAGTACAGTCGTTTGGTCTACTTCTAGGTGCAAGTTAACTGCCTTTTCTTCAATCTCTTTTGTTTTACAATTCACATTCTTCAGGTTTTCTTGTAACTCCCTTACCTTGCTGTTGAATGTGGCTTCCACACATTGTCGAATGTGGTCTTGTGTCTTTTCTTCTAGGTTGTCGAATCTTTTAGAATTTTCCAGAAACTTTGCTTCGAGACTGTCGAATCTCGTAGAATCGTCTAGATATTTCTCGTTCAATCTGGTTTGGAGGTCGTCAACTTTTGTCGAACTTTCTAGAAGTTTTGCTTCAATGTTCGTCGAATTCTCCAGAAGTTTTGCTTCAATGTTCGTAGAATTTTCCAGAAGTTTTGCTTCAATGTTTGTAGAATTTTCCAGAAGTTTTGCTTCAATGTTCGTAGAATTTTCCAGAAGTTTCTCGTTCAATCTGGATTCGAGGTCGTCAACTTTTGTCGAACTTTCTAGAAGTTTTGCTTCGATGTTCGTAGAATTCTCCAGAAGTTTTGCTTCAATGTTCGTAGAATTTTCCAGAAGTTTTGCTTCAATGTTTGTAGAATTTTCCAGAAGTTTTGCTTCAATGTTCGTAGAATTTTCCAGAAATTTTGCTTCAAGACTGTCGAATCTCGTAGAATTTTCCAGAAGTTTCTCGTTCAATCTGGATTCGAGGGGAGATTCGAACACAAACGTCGTAGGGTCCTCGCCAATAGACGTCAGGTAATCTGCGAGTCTCTTCTTCAGGTCCTGTTTCCTTCCAGAAGTGTCCAGATCACAGTCCTCCAACTCCCGTCGCAATTCATCCACCTTTAATTTATCCAAGGTGGCCATTGTTTATTTTCACTAACGTTGCTGCACACAATTATTAATCTTCTTAAATTCCACTTCTGACACCAATTGTTACGGATTTAGGTTCGAAGAAAACGTTCGTTGTGTGTAAGAACTATTTATTTTTACACTAAGTTAACAACACTATAATACTAATTATATAACGCTTTTATTTATATTCACTGCGCTCGTAGTACCGCGATGTTCACACGCGCTGCTTCTGTGCTACTCTGGCTCTCGGGTCCTGCGACTTATATAGCAGCCACGCGTCGTGTCTCGAATATTCTAGAGGCAGCGACTCTACGCTAGACCGTTCGATCGAAGCGTGTCGTCCGTCTCTCCCGTATTTTCGCGCGCTTGCTGGATTGTTCTGCGGGCTTCTACAACGGGCAATACACGCACTTCGCTCTCGCAAGCGCTATCGTTACAATATTTATAAAGAAATACCTACAAATTCTTGCCGTTAATGACTCGTTGCTGCGCAGAAGAGAGCCAGCCCCTACGCAACGGCGCCGGGCGCTGAGCCACCTTGATACGGGCGAAATATTTTGCGGACCGGTAAAATATTTCTGCGGACCGGCACCGGTCCGCGGACCGGCGGTTGCGAAACGCTGCAGTCTAGCTCACAAGCTCGGCATATAGACATTTCAGCCAGATGCATCACATGAAGATGCTTCCGTAAACCACAGTGACCCGTAAGAATACCCGTAGGTAAACGTAGCTTGCTTCTGGGCAGCTGTGTAAATTTCCTAGCAGTGGTGCCGGAGGGAAGGGGAGCCCTTCCCTAGCTTGCTGACAGCCAGGGAGATTCTCCCACTGCCGAATGAATTTCTTATAGGTGAGCTCCTTCAGTGATTGTAGCAGAAGGTTATTAGTGGGTAGTAGGAAGGGTTCTGGCGAGCTTACCGGTCCATTGGCAGCTCTTCTGGCTAGTTTATCAGCGTGCCGATTGCCCTTATCCTCAGAATGCCCTTTTATCCATGTGAGGTTGACATTGTTGTGTCTGGACGCCTCCACAAGGGTGTTATGACAGTCCAAGACTAAGTCGGAGGTAAACCTGCAACGACTTAATGAGAGTATGGATTGTCTGCTATCTCTGTAGATCGTTACGTTCCTGCCAGTCTTATCGGAGCAAGACATAAGAAGAAGCATGGCATAAAGTTCCGCCTGCGTTACAGAAGGATACTTGCCTAGGGGGATGGACTGTCGTAGCTGGTAGTCATGAGAGACAATCCCAGCACCAGCTCCACTGTCTTTCTTGAAGCCGTCTGTATAGATCTTCAGGCTCGTAGTGTTTCCCTTCTCCTGCGGTATGTCCTTGGAAAGGTAAGGTTTGTTGAAGACGAAACAAGGTGGAATATAGTCCGTGCGGTAGTCGAGAAGCGGCAGATCCTTCGCTGCACTACTCCATAGACTGCCCCACTTGCCGCCCTTGTCGCCTGCTTTTGTGTAGCCCACCGTGCGAAGCCTGAATAGTGTTTTCAAGGCCACTTCTTCAATGAAGAAGTCAACTGGTGGCAAGTACAACATATCCTCCAGCGCAGCGGTTAGGGTTGTGCTCATTGCCCCGGTTATGCCGAGGCAAGCAAGTCTTTGTATATGTGCCAGTTTGGTGTTGGTTGTGGCCAGCTTGACTCTAGTCGACCACGCAACCGCCCCGTAAGTGAGCATAGGACGAATAACGGCAGTGTATATCCACAGTGTGATCTGTGGTGAGAGACCCCAGGTTTTCCCCACGGCACTACGACACTGACGGAAAGCCATTCTTGCCCTTTTCAATCTTTGTTCACGATGTATTTTCCAGCTTAATTTCCTGTCAAAGGTCACACCGAGATACTTGACCTCTTCAGACAGTTTGAGTTCACTATTGCAGAACTTGGGTGGTGTGAAATTTCCGTGTTTTCTCTTACTTGTGAAGAGTATCATTTCAGTCTTGGCTGGGTTAACAGAGAGCGAGTGAGCTTTGCACCAGTCCTCGACGTGTTTTAGCGCCACTTGCATTCTTTCCGCAAGTGTATTGTGGAATGTTCCGCTGATGACTATAACAAGGTCATCAGCGTAACCAATGGTCTCGAATCTCAGTTTAAGGACTTTACATTAAACAAAAAAAACCAAATATTTAGGTACGGTTTCTGTCATGGGGTGCGTCTACGCCATAGATTGCGTCTCGGCTACAACATCTCGAGTTTGTGATGAGCTGTGGCAGCGGTAATATGGCATTTTTTACATTTTTTCATCGCACAATATTATTGCTTTTTTCGCTTTTTTTGTATAAAAGTATTGTCTAAAAATGCACTTAGATAAAAAAGAAATCGACCCACATTAGTGGGTTGGGCTATTTGAACGACATTGACAAAGCCGAAAGATGTACAAGTAATATATATTTTTTTTTTGTTTTCTATTTGTAATCAAGTTTTGGGCTAAAACATATTGTCCAATCAAGTTTATTTTAGGGGCTTGTTGACTGACTGGATTTGGTAACTTTTGGCATCCCAGGCGTTTTGCTCCGGCAATTTTCGCTTTTTCATGAATCCCGGGATCCCGGGATTACACAATCTTTAACCCCGAATTCCCGGGATCAGTATATTGTCCTGCTTTGGAAGCCCAAGTCTGAACCCCGACCTACTAGTCAGTAGGCCAACGCTTTATCACTAGAGCCATTCACCCGCTAGTGTGTAGCCTTAAAACAACTAAACTTTTTGAGTTGTGGAAGTGATGTGACAAAAGCAGAGCAAAGTGTTTGTTATATGAGTGATATGTGACCATTGCAGAGCAAGACCCAGTATAAAGCATCTGCATGTAAACTAAATATAAATGAAACCAATGGGGAGCACTTAATATCGTTTTAATACTTAGCAGTTTATGTTGATCTTGATGTAATGCATTAATATAGCTAGCTAGATAGTCATCAAACTAGATGTTATATGTCAATTAATATAAAAAAAAATATTGGTTGGGTCAAAATTAAAAATGAGTATGTGAAGATGACAAATTATATCACAGTTTAATCAATGCAAATGAGATAAATAAAATTTGTCTTTATTTTATGTTTCGATGTGTGACTTTATTTATTTATTCATGACTTATTATGTTTTTATATAAGCAACTTTAGTTAAATTTAAACATTTTCTCTTCCTCCACTAATAATCGAGATACCATGTTAAATCTGAAATATGAATCTAATCTGGCGGCTTGCGAGAATTTCTACTGGGGGCCTGCACCAATAAATGTAAAAAATCCATTGCATTGAGGCATTGAAGAAAATTAGATAATAAGAAAGCAATTTTATTTTTTATTTCATTTTATACCAGCCACCACTATCTGGAGATACATTTTTGTAATCGCATATTACAGTAAGAATGGAGAGTGTGGATTCTCTTTCATTGTACCCCAGAACAAATATTCCTAATTATTATTTTTTACATGTGATTGCTCTTTAACTATACTTACTTTGTATTTTTCAGATGTGAAGCAGCTGCAGCGCAAGCTTCTCTGCCTGAAGAACATGCGAAGGAACATAAGGGAGAGAAAGAGTACAAGTGCAAAATTTGTAACTTTACTGCTATGCGACCTCAAACCCTAACAGCACACAAGCAAAAACACGCACGGAAAAAGTCCCCTACAACAGATATGAGGGTGCAAACCACACGTAAGTATGCCTTTGGGCGACGTGATGGTAAATGGCAAGTCGAGAATATGACAAGAAAATATCGAAAAAACAAAATAATATTATGCACCATTTGTAATTATGCTTGCCTGACATTGAGGGATCTCAGCAAACATATGACACAACATTCCAAGGAGAAGACATTAAAATGCAGCCTATGTGACTATACTTGTACACAACACGTCCAGCTTGCACGGCATATGAAAGGGCATCCTGGAATGAAAGCATATGAATGTACCTTGTGTGATAATCGTTATGTAAGTCGTGGTGGTCTTAGACTACACATGAGTAAGCATTTTGCAGAAAAGCCATTTTATTGTAAGCCGTGTGACTTTTCAGCTGCAACCTTGGATGAATTAAAACTTCACAAGGCAAGGCATACAAGAAAGAAATCATTTCTGTGTTTCACATGTGGCAGTCTCTTTTCAAGTGACAGTATGCTGACGATGCATATGAGAACGCATACTGGAGAGAAACCATTTAAATGTACCATATGCGATTATTCGAGTGTACAACGCGATAGTCTTAAAGTGCATATGAGAAAACATACTGGAGAAAAGCCATTTAAATGCACCGAATGTGATTTTGCTAGTAGAAGAAGTACTGGACTTAAACAGCATGTGAGACTACATACTGGAGAGAAACCAATTAAATGCATCAGTTGTGATTATGCTAGTGCACATCGTTCTAGTATGATAACGCATATGCGCATGCATACAGGAGAAAAACCATTTGAATGCACCTTGTGCGATTACCGTTGTGTGAATCGTACAACTTTAACACGTCACATGAGGGTGCATAATGCAGAAAAACTATTTTATTGTAGGTTGTGTGACTTTGCTAGTCCAAACTCGGACGAATTAAAACTTCACAGGGCAACGCATACAATAAAGAAATCGTATATGTGCGTCACATGTGGCAGTGTCTTTGCAACAAGTGGTTCGCTGACACAGCATATGAGAACGCATACGGGAGAGAAACCGTTTAAATGTACCATATGCGATTATTCGAGTACACAACGCGCTAATCTTACAACACATATGAGAAAACATTCTGGAGAAAAACCGTTTAAATGTAAGATTTGTGAGTACTCAACTGGGGATCCAGGAAATCTTAAGGTTCACATCAGAAAGCATACCGGAGAGAGACCATTTAAATGTGACTTTTGTGACTCTGCTTTTACAATTCGTCCTGCGCTTAATGTTCATATGAGATCTCATACTGGGGAGAAACCATTTAAATGTACCATATGCGGTTATTCAAGTATACAAAGCGGTTCTCTTAAAGTGCATATGAGAATACATACTGGAGAAAAACCGTTTAAATGTAAGATTTGTGAGTATTCATGTGGGGATCCAGGAAGCCTAAAGGTTCACATCAGAAAGCATACCGGAGAGAGACCATTTAAATGTGACTTTTGTGACTCTGCTTTTACAATTCGTCATGCGCTTAAAGTTCATATGAGATCTCATACTGGGGAGAAACCATTTAAATGTACCATATGCGATTTTTCAAGTAGACAAAGCAGTTCTCTTAATGTGCATATGAGAAAACATACTGAAGAAAAACTAATCAAATGCTAGATTTGTGAGTAGTCAACAGAGGTATGAGCGGCTGTTACAGAATGTGGCAGTGGGGGGGGACATAACTATTACAATGATTGGAAAAATTTCAGTATCAATTTCAGTTCTGAGAGATATTGTCTGTGTTTCCATGGAAAAAAGCACATACATTTCTGTAAAATTACACCATCGTCAGTAATTTTGCAAGAAAATTACTGGAATTTCACATTAAAAGTGATTTTTATGAATTGAACAAAGTTTCTTTACAGTAAGCTGTTGAATTTTGCTAAATTTTGATGACTACATTTTTTCTGCTTATAAAACTTTTAGTGGGGATGCACACATATGAGTCATTTTGAAACAAAACACATTTAGACATATCAAATTATTTTGCGTCTCTGTCCCACTCACTGGTTCAGGATATCGCTATCAACAAGCGCAAAATGTTTTAATGTGTCCAAACCTGTTTTGTTCCAACATGACTGATATGTATGCGTCTATCCTTACTCGGAATGACACTGGGAAGGACACAACAATTTTTTTTTGTTTCAACCCAATTTCAGGGGTTCTGTGAGAGCAAAAAGCTTGCAAATTGCTGATCTAGATTGTAGTTTGGGCACATACCTTAGTCTGAAAGCTGAATTGATAAGATTTTGAAGCATTACTATAGTATCTCTCCAGTTATCAAGTCATAACTTTTTTGGATTAATGTTGCTTTTAATTAAGTTCTGAACTTCTGTGGTGTGGTATGCATAATTTTGTTCCTGGTCATTCACCTCGATCTTCATCTTCCTCTTTATAAGCTTGAAGTATATTTTTAAATGCTCATCAAATTTGACAGCCTTTGGTTTGTTATTCCTGGCCCAGCTTCCATCAGCTTTTCTGATCGGTGACATCTTAATGCTTTTTGGTTGCCTCCCAGAGCGAATAGTGCGATTCACTGGTGTTGTCCCCCAAGTAGGCATTGATAGATTTATTCTTTAGTTCTTTAATATCTCATCCGAGTTATTGTGCGAGATTGTTTCATCTATTCTTGTCACATGGTGCTCTAGTTTGGAACCTCAATTCCGATGGAACTCCACTTAAGTGTATGGCTTTTTTAATTATAACTCCAGCATTTGAACTTAAATTCTATCTAGGTGGTTGTGTGTGTGTGTGTGTGTGTTGATATGTGTTGATGTCGATGTAACCAATTTTGACCTAGAACTCACTAAGAACGTCATGAGAGTGCTAAAACCATTTTCTGAACTGGAAAATCTACATTGCTCTTATGGTCATGACATTGTTTGGCAAAACTTATTACAATGCCGCCGATTTATCACTGTATTTTCAGATATAAACATGATCTCTCGGTGATTCAATGAATTTCAACTAATTTTGGCCTTTCAATTGTTGCTTATATTGTTATTAATTTTTTTATCGATGGTTTAATGAATATGGTTATTGGGTTTTAAATTTCCACAATTTTCTCTGTATTTTCGGTTTTAAACACTCTCCCTCGATAAACACGAGTCAACAGTTCTTATAGCAAATTGATAAACATTAGAAATGCGAGAGACAATATTAGTTGAAATTCACTCAGAACTATTTAAAATATATCAGACATCCTATTAAATACCCAGTTCTAAGAATTCAGATATAAATTGATGCTTAATCTCTTATATATGCATCTATAGCTTATTAGGTAAAAAAATATATATAAAATTTATTTGGTTCTAAAAGTGCCATTCACTTCAATTTCCCAATGCAGTTTCTAAAGTAGGCACCATATTCCGGCTCGCTTAACTTTGTGCACCTTTAAATGTACGTTTCCGGACACGAGTTCATTATGAAAATAGTTTGGGCTATGACCATTCTGTATATCTTCTCAATAGGTATCTTTATACCTTCTGAATAGGTATTTAACGTTTATTTTGAATACCCTGCATACTTGATATAAACGGGTCAACAGTGCTAAAACAGCACGAAGTAATGAAACCTTTGTAAGTATGAGATTAACTGGAATCTTGAACATGCTTCTTTTGGAATACGGAAACAAGGTGTTGTAACATTGGCACAATTGATCCTGTGACTCTTTCACGCTTTACGAGAGGGCTTTATCGCAAATAGAAGAAACGGACTATCCATTAAAACTGATATTGGTGATAATAGCTAATAGTAATCGGAATAGTCATCATTTCTCTAGCAGTCTTTTCCCAGTGCAAGTTTTTCAAAAATTCTGCAGGTACCAGCTCTCCCCTGTCCCCATGTAACAGCGCCCATGAACTGTGGATCCAGGAAACCTTAAGGTTCACTTCAGAAAACATACAGGAGAGAAGAGACCGTTTCAATGCGGTCTTTATAACTATATTTGTACAATTAGTCTATGCATATGGAATCACATACTGGGAAGAAGCACTCTAAGGGAAAGGTTGTGACTTCCGGTGCAACAGTACCATAGCTTAATGTCCACATTAGAACGCATTCAGAACAAAACAAATGATAACCAAATCAATAAAACTTTTGAAACCATTTGCAAATACCAAAACGAAAACCAACCATATTGTTAGTTATTAAGTACAGTGATGTTTGTTCAAATATAATTACAAATTGTATAAGAAATTCGTGCAAATATATTCTGTTTTTATAGAAAACGCTGTTTCCATTTCTACAAGATTTTTTTTTTATTTGTAGTTCTATTGAGTTGCGTATCCTGCAGAGCTGATGATGAACAGTATACGATGAACAGGGGTGGCTAAATGGCAAGGACGGCCGATGATCAACCTGTTTTTTGAATAGGGACAAAGATAAAAAAAAACAAGTTACGTTCGTATTACAAACGTACTTTACCTCATTAGGTAAAGTACGTTTGTTATATAAGCATATAATTATAAAAGTTTATAATTATAATAAAACTTGATTGGTGTTAAAGTGGTTTCAACATAAGAAGACGGTCTGACGTCATTTGCCACCTGGCTGCGCGGTCGACTAAATTTTAAAGAATTGATATTTGTCTTACTGGGACAATGTGGGATGTGTTCAAAATATGTACCCCTAGACCGAGTTTCAATATAGTACAGTTCCCTCGCCAGTGATGATTAGTAGCGAACAAGAAAGTTGTTAAAAATTCAGAACGGTTTTTAGTTACACTTATTGAGTAAAATAATAATACTAATGCATTCAAGAACGGGTCACGGTTTTGGACATTACGTTTATTTTTATACAGATATTGTATCTACCCTAGGTGTATCTTCAATGCAAAATTCATTCAAGAATGGGATTTAAGGCTCCCATCTCCGACCCCCAAAACGCTAAAATATAACTCACGTCATAATTATTGCGCCAATCGTGAAAAGCTCGCTACCATTCGATTATGAAGGTCCCCGATGGCAACTGCCATCGGTAAGGAATTTCAATATTTATGAAAATTATTTATGCAAATTTTGAAGTGGACTACAAATATAGAAATGCTTTCGGATGGCAGTTGCGTCTGATTATTGTCTGCTGTAATACATTATAAAATATAATTAAATGTAGGGTTACGAATGTTACCATATTTCTTTGAGTAAAAAAGAGGACACCGAAAGTTTGGAAAGCGGCGAGGGGTGTTTGACGATGGAAATATAGTCAGATAAAAATAAACTGAATTTTTTATTCGTTTATTCATGTATGTTAAACAGTTCACAACAACATTACAGTTACCAATAATACGAGTATATGCATGGTACGGAGGAAAACATGGTATGAAATAAAAAACGGAAAACTCATTTCAATAAAAATAAAATAACAAGCAATACATAAATATAGAAACACAGTACAGAACATTAACTACAGTAATAAATAATCAAAAAATCTTTAAAAAACTGAAAACCTATTTTAATAGTATTAACTAATAAGCAATGCATGAAGACGCATATAAAATAAATCTGATGTGGCCAGGCACATGACTTTATCATACTATATATAAAATTAATAGTTTAGCTGCATGAGACTCTATTTGATCGAGATCGGCCATGTCTGCATTAAAATAAAACTACTAGAACTAGACAGATATGTCGATTAAAGCTGCGTTCGGATATTGTACTCCGTTGACACCGGGTACACCGTCCAAATGACACTTACGTGTTATTGGGTGTAAAAAGTGTAATGCAATATGCGAACGCAGCTTATATTGACAGAAGTTATTGTCAAAACATTAGCGTTTGACACCAAGACTACCTACTGTCATTAGAATCAAAAAATCTGACAAATCCTGGCTACTAGTTTTCATGCAGCATCGACCGATCTCGTAGAAATAGAATTTGCTCATGCAGCTAAACTATTGATTGTACCAAAAAATGTCATAGTGATAAATTATTCAGAATTTCCTCATCTTTAATTTCTTATTTAACTATTTCGACGAAATTCCAGAGATGGCGGCTTATTTGAAAAATCTTTCAAAAATGCTAAGACCAAACCTCCAGTTCCTTTGGACCCTCTTCAACAGAAAGCTTTTCAGCTCTAAGTTTGATTATGAAACTTCTAAATATGAAGTTTCGTCCCGATACCTTTAGTAGTTTCTCCGGAATCGTCGCCACAAAAAACGGGTACACACATACATACACACACACACACACACAGACATTTTTTTGTACCTTGGTCAAAAATGTTCAGGGGACCCAAAAAGACATTTCCGCTAAAATCTCAAACATTTTTTTTGGCACGATTACAATACTTTACATACTGCGTATGATAAAGTAAAAAAACTGTCCACAACAGTAATAAATAAAAAAAAATTAGTGATTAAACAAGCTTTTCAAACTCATTAAAACAACAAGGAATAAATAAACAAAAATGTATATGTGACAGTTTTTGCTGAAATGGGTCAAAGAAAAATCTTGAGATTTGATGGATGTTGGTACCAAATAGTTTGTAAATCCATCGAACACTCAAAACTATTTTTTTATCATTGCATTTATTTTATTAAACACGAACAGTTGAGACAAGAAGAACAGTCTGCCACATTAGCCAATATTATTATTTAACAGGAGGCACCCCTGTATTTTTCTGACGAGCCAATCTGCTGCAAAAAACATCTGTTATACCTATACGTCTTCCAGACCCTCGCTATGTCTTGGCGAGACATAGCGGGAGACCGCGAATCGGGAGAGTGTGGATGCCACATTCACCCAAATCCGCTAACATTTGAATTGCCAGAAATCTCTACGGATGCAGATAGTCGGATAAAAATCACGCGTTTGGCAAGTCTCGCTCTGGTCCGTTTTTTTTACGCGCTCGCATTGATCCATTAAATGTCGGTTTTTTGACGCGGCTCAAAGCAGTTTTTGTATGTACCCGAAGGTGTTATTTACAAAAGAGGTCTGATTTATGACATCGAAGCAGCCGGTCGGACACCAATGCAGTCCGAAAAGCTGGTAACGAATGGAATAATTATTTAGTATTAAAATAAAAAGATTAAAAAATATTGAAGACAATAAATTTATATGCAAAATACAAATAGTTTACATTGATATTAATTTAAATTTAATATCCGATAGTATTTGTTTCTCTATTTGTGACGTCCCCATTACTATAATTTGTCAGGAAAAAAAATTACATATGCAAAGGTAAGATGGAAAATATACCAGATAATGATATTTATTTCTGTATTATTGAAGAAATGCAAATGCATATCAATAAATTAACCATCCGTATTATAAGATTACTAATGAAAATTAGAATTAGTAGTAATATTAAATCAATAATTAATTAATTAAAACTAAAGAATATATTATTTGTCTTTCAAATAAATGTTATCAGTTCCAAGTTATGCCGGTCTTATTTTTCTATGATGTCTGAATCCATTGTATAGTTTTGGTAGTTCTTTGATTACTTGGGTGGGTTGAAAACTACCTGGTAAGTAGGTATTATTTTACCCTCATTAATGAGGAATGTCGCACAGGTGCTTCTCGTACATTGGCGAAAAGAAATATGCATTCACCGTCGACAGATATTCAACAGTCATTCTTGTTTTATCTTTCTCGACAATCCCAAATTACGACTGCGATCTACATAGGGCAATTACTAAGTTATTGATTGATAATATCGTTGTTACATACCAGTATACAGGTTAGTCAAAATAACCAGAGCACCTAAATAATTGTCCAACCATAAGCATTTAAAAAAAAAAATTAAACAAAAGTTGTTTGATTTTAAACAAGCTATCGTCTAAATAATAATAATAATAGCCATTTATTGTCATAAATTTCAATAAACAAAGATCATGTAATACAATACTTTATATCTATAACAACTTCGGTTGCAACCGTGGCACCTGTAAGAGGTTTGAGTTCGAAGAGAACAAGATTAAAGCAAAGCACAATCAAAAACGTGTGTTGTGTGAATAATCAAAACGAAAAGAAAACACAATGCCAAAACAAAAGAAGCACAATCCTTTAACAAAATATAACCGAATTCTCATACTTTGTATAACCACTCACTTTTATACACTTCTCTCATTCTCAGCCATTCTTTCCGATCCCACGTAACTCTATGCCAAACTGCCCCTCCACAAATTAATTTAAATTCGTTTTCCCAACTTGCTGGAGGTCTTCCCCATGGAATCCATTCAATCATCTTCTTCGACCATCGACCATCGTTCGTCCTCATAATGTGTCCTGCCCAATTCCATTTCCGGTCCATTATTACTTCTCCTATGTCTTTCATATGTGTTTGTCGGCTAATCCATTCTTTCGTCTTCTTTTTCCTTCTTGAGATATTCAGCATGCTTCTTGCCATTGCTCTAGCTGTTATTCAAACTTTTGCTATTAGCCTTTGCGTTGTTACCCATATCTCACAACCGTATATCATAACTGGCAACACACACATGGTCCATAATTTCATTTTTCTTTGTATGTCTATGCCTGATTTCCACATTTCTCTATGTTTATTAAATGCACTCCAACCTAGTCCTACTCTTCTATTTAGTTCCTCAGCTTGTCCGTTACTTGCTATTTTCTGTCCCAGGTAGATAAAGCTGTCAACTGGCTCAATTTAATGTCTTCCCTTTCCATGTTTATGTACATTATTTTAGTTTTACTAATGTTTATAGACAAGCCTATTTTATTGCCTAGGTGTATAACGTCAGCTAACATATCTTGGATTTCTGATGTATTTTTTCCAATCAATACTACGTCATCTGCAAATTTTAGCACATTTAGCCACTCTCTATTAATGTTTATTCCCTTTCCATTCCAGCTTGTTTCGCTCAGGGTATTTTCTAGCACCGCATTGAAAATTTTAGCTGACGGTATATCTCCTTGTCTCAGTCCTCGCTGTATTGGAATCTCTTTATGGATGTCGTTTATTTCTACATGCAACTTTGCATTGTTATAGATGAATCGAAAAATATCTAAATATGTCTCCCGAATATTGAGCTTCTCCAAAACTTCAATTATGTTCTTTTTCCAAACACTGTCAAAAGCCTTCTCAAAATCTATGAATAACACTACAAAGGAAAACGAGTATTTCGTTCGGTAAATTGTTCCTTGGTCTTTTTTTCTTCAATTTGCTTATGTAATTAGATGTGTTCATTGTTTCCCTTGTAAGTGATGATGATAGCTTGGCTATGTTTTCTTCGGAATCGATGTTTGTCTTCATTAGGTTTGTAGATAATAAGTATTCAAAGTTGGCTTCTTGCAGTTCTTTTGTGCTCATGTTGTTAACATTCTGAGCTTGTTTCCAGGTCTTCTTCTTAATCGGTTTTTCTATTGATATGTTCATGACCAGTGGCCTATGGTCACTTCCTATATCAATTCTTCTTTCCACCTCAATGTTTCGCACAAAAGATTTGGAGTTGGTCATAAAGAAGTCAATTTCATTCCGAGTATTGCCGTCGGGGCTAATCCATGTCCACTTCAAATATTCCGGCTTTTCAAAAAAGGTGTTCATAATCGTCTAAATATATTTTTAAAATACAGAACAGAGTGCTTATTTTATTATGGAAACTGGAAACGTTTGCTTTTTCTAATAGAACACATATTTTTAAATTTTTTTATTCTAAGATTAATTCCAAGAATTTTTGTAGGAATAGTTTTTCATACAATGCATCATTTTTGAGTTATAAGCAATTAATCAAAACTCATAAACTTTTATTTTATCTAAAGGTATAAAAAATAACAACAAGTACATAGAATTAAATTAAATGTTCAAACAGCAAATTAAAATAAATGTGTATGTATGTGGGAAAATATTCAGTTTCAAAGTTCAGGAGTTTTAATTAGTTGCCGATAACGACAATTGAAAAAATTCTTAGAAATAATCTTAGAATTGAAAAAGGAAATGTTACCAAATTTAGATAGCTTGTTTAAAACAAAAAATGTTTTTTTTTTATTTGTTTACGGTTGGCGAATTATTTAGTTGTAATTTTGACTAACTCTGTTCGTTCAAATAATGAAGTCTTTATTTGAACGAATTGTCATTATAGAATGCTAGTATCATTTTAATCATTTGCGTGTATCATGATGGGGAGTCATAGATATGTATGCAATGAACTTATTATATGTGAGTACTAGATAAATTACTTTATTATAGTTATTAGTTAAAAAAGTGTTTTTTATTTTTCATTTTAAAAGAAAATTTAATTTTTTGTTCTTAAACTTTGACAACTGGTAGGTGTAACTGTAACTTTGAGCAACTCCATTTTTTTTAAAGATTATGAAAAAATATTATAAAGGTTTCACAGGTTATATAATATTTTGAAGGGATGGAAAAAAGAACATAAGAAGCACTGTGCCCTCCCCCATGGATCTCGGCATCCCTGGAGCATTAAAAATTTGGTCACCCTAAGTTAACTGCATGGGAATAAAAACCATTACAAATATTTCTCACATACCAACGCGGCAATACCAAACTACATACGATTAGCGTATCCCACAAATATATATATATTACAAAATAATACCAATTATTACATTACCATTTTTACTAATTTAACAATTTCTGCTTTACTACAAATAAATAAATCCACAATGTATTCTCACGAAAAACACAACCTGTACCTTTGCAAATGTCACAATCATATACCACCTTAATTGCTTTGAAATTAATATTTATTTAAGGGCATGGTGAAAAGATAATATACAATCATTACTTCACAATGTTGCCTACTGGTGTTCGATAAAAGGGACCAAATGGGTAAAAATCACCAATAATCTTTTACCCATGCCTTTTATCAAACAGTCACAAGTAGAGGTGATAGTAGACTGAGTGATTTCATTATTGAGCCTGATCGTGCATATAAATAAGCATATAATTGATTTCTATTTTGCATGCTTTTTCATATGTTTTATAACGTTTGAAGGTGATGCACTACCGTAGTCGCATATATTACATTTAAACGGTTTATCCTCAGAATGTGTTACCATATGCCGCTTAAGCGAAGACCGCTGTGCAAAAACACGATCACATACGATGCATTTAAATTGCTTGGTTCCGGTATGCGTTCCCATATGCTGAGCAAGACCACAAGGATATAGACTAGCAAAGTCACAAACGGAGCATTTAAATTGTTTTTCCTCTGTATGTGTTTTCATATGCTCTTTGAGTCGACACTGTACCGCATAAGAATTGTCACATATTGTACATGCATACGGTTTCTCTCGTGCGTGTGTTCTCTTATGACATGTAAGACTAGACCGTTTTGCGCTGGAGTAATCGCACTCGGTGCATTTAAACGGCTTCACTCCTGCGTGTAAATTCATATGCTCGTTGAGAGTACGACGTTCTATACAAGCGAAATCGCAGATAGTACAATGAAACGGTTTCTCTGCTGAATGTGTTTTTATATGAACTGTAAGATTGGAACGATGTGCACTAGCATAGCCACACGCAGAGCACTTAAATGGTTTCTCCCCTGTATGTGATCTGGTATGCTGTATAAGAAGGTAGTTTGTTCCACAAGCGTAGTCGCATAAGGTACATTTAAATGATTTCTGACCTGTATGTCTTCGCATATGCTGTGCAAGGTTAGAGCCATGCGCAAACGAAAAATCGCATTCAGTGCACTTAAATGGCTTCTCGCCAGTGTGTCGTCTAATATGATGTTTTAGGTTAGAATTGTATGCAGAAGAATAATCGCATATGTAGCATTTGAATCTGTTTCTTGTGTCCGATTCAATCGTCTGCTTCTCTTCCATATGTACTTTTGTATGATCGTCAAGGTCAGTTGATTGCGCAGCTTTGTAATCGCACTCGCTACATTTAAACAATAGTTCGTCTGCGATTTCTGTCTTCAGACGTTCGATAACTTGTTCCGATACTGTATTTGTCGAGTCCGAAATAGTAGTGTTGGTGATGTCAATTTCTTCAACTTTTATACTTAATCTGAAAAATACCAAATAATACCGATAAGCGTGTTATGTAAAAAAAGGCACCGTCTATTTTATTTTACACACTACAGAAGTAAAAAGTTGCAGCTCTTCAAGGGAATTGTAAGAAGTGGCAATGTTTTTCCTTTGCTACAAATTTACTAATCTATCTCTAGGTCAGTGGTTCTTAACCGGTGCTCCGCGAGCTTGTTGCAAGTGCTCCGCAAAATTATGAAAGCCGAAATTGTTGACTCATTTACCGTATGTGATTGAAATATGTAATAATATTTGTATATTATTAACATACAAAACATTCTAACTTCAACACAACTAGCAATTAAAATATTTACAATTTTCAAATAGTACTTAATAAATATGAATAAAATAAATAAAGTATTCTGAACATAATAGTATAAACCTGTATCAAAAGTGAGCTTATCAAAACTACTTGAGTAGGTGATATATTGCTAATATAGAGAATCCAGCCAAACTAGCTAAATATTTTTTACAAATTAGTAAGGTTTTGAAAGTTTTATATTTAGATTTATATTACCGCGAACAACTATTATGTCAGACGCTTGGAGGAGCTATCACAATATACCAAATAGGTGGTGGCATTTATAACCACTAGGTGACCGTTCACGAACAAAATTTTGTGGGCCCAGAAAATCAACACATACACATACACAAAATGAGGAAAATATGTGGATGCGGCCAAAAAGAAAACTTCGGAAGCAGTTCGGTACATCGAGAACGCTTTTTCCCTCAAACATATTTAAGAGTTTGTTTGTAGAAATAAATTCCAAAATTCCCGTATATTTTCGGAATTTATACACAAATATATCTTTTTCTTTTCTGTATCACATTAATGATTTTCGCCGCAAATAAATTTCATTCTAGTATTCGCTTTTTCAATTCGTTAAAAAGTTAGAGCTGAGGAAATAATATCAATAAAACCGTATTTTAAACGGCTATAACTTTGGAATTGAAACGGAATTAAGAAAACCAATAAGTCCCTATGAACCTTTTTACTCGGAATGACATTTAGTTTCTAGAAGAAAATCGGTAAAGGTTTTACATGGATTTTATTTTGTTATTTTTAATATTATTACTGTAATGGGTAGTGATTGTGTTATTTTTTCGTTTTCGCATTGTGTGATATGTATTTTAACTTTTATTTTTCTTTGTTTTTTATCATTTCAAACGGCTGTAACTGCTTAAGGAATAGAAAAAACATATAAGTCCATATAAAACATACTACTCAGAAGGACATTTGATTTCTAAAAATTAATTTTGCCGAAAAAAAAAGGTAGACTATTAGTATATTTATACTTTTTTCTAATTAATGTTTTTTTTTAACTGTTATTTAATAATCGTTTTAATTTTGAATCCAAATTATGTCTAGTTTTTGGTGCTCCACGAATTTTTCTTATGATCCCTGAAAAGTGCTCCCTGACTTCAAATAAGTTAAGAACCACTGCTCTAGGTTACGCCGATAATGTCGTTTCGTAAAGCAAGTCTCGCGATAAATTGGTACCAAGTTTACAGTACCTATTTTTTGCGCCAGAAGTTCCATTACCTATGGTATAGCCTATATCTATCTGTCGTAACATTAAAACATTAAAATAATGTTGAAATACTTTAAGCAACTACTTTTCTGGGCGTCTGTGTCAGGCTATGTTATAACATTTATAAAAATAGATACAAAGCACTCATAATTAAAAATGCCAAACTTAATTGGAGTTCTGAGAGATAAATCTTTTTGCTGACTGATTATTTTTTATCATTGTAATATATTTTGAAACCGTTGGTATTTCCATTCGAGTGCATCACGTTTGAAATTTATAACATACACGCCGTGACCCCACTACTCGGTGACGTATAATGTATATTTTAGAGCGGCTGCAATCTACGCTGCATGTCCCGGGTTCGATTCCCGGCTTGGGCTAAAATCGACTATCCTGGTATTTTAGGCAGGGAACTACAATACGTTGTAGTTGAAGCCGGTGGTCCCGTGTGCTGTCATGATGCGACGTGCACGTTAAAGAACCCTTGCTGGGGGGGGGGGGATTCCCTCAGTTCGACAAAATCCCTGGGTGTGTAGCCTGCCATCAGCGTCGGTGATTGGCCTAAGTTGCGTAAATAGACCGACGTAAAATAAACAAAATAAAATAAATACACGTATGTATTTACATTATATGTATTGCTTTGCTACGCCGGGATACATCAAAAACTGACTGTTTTATCAGCAGGTGGCGACCCTTTCGTTCGTTGAGGCGAATTAAGGTCATAAGGAAAAGATTTCAAAGGATAGAAATGGATCTTAGCATTTAGCAAGCAAAAGCAATAGTAAATTAGTAAACCAGTCATAAGTTATGACTCATAACGTAAAGTGGTAAGGCAAACAATATTATCGTGTAGTTGGCAAAACTGATTTAGCATGTTGACTTGCCCACTCTGCCGTTCTGACGTCTATTAGTCTTTGGTGATTGGGTTAGCCGATCACGTGGCTCAGGTGCGAATTTGAGCATATAAAGTTTGGTTAAGTTTGGTTATGTCAATACGTCAATATTATGATATGAAACAACAGCAACAGACAAGAAAAAATGAAGTTGAATAGTGATCAGATTAAAATAATCTTGATGACATACCAAAAGTACGAGATACTGTGGGATATTAAGCACGTTGACCACACCATCAAATCTGAACGTGAAAAAGCTTTTGAAAACTTCTTAGAAGAACTTCGATGTGTGGAAGGTTTTCAAACCATTGATATGGTGACGCTGAAAACAAAACTAAAAACAATTAAAACTGTGTATCGCCAGGAGCTGAACAAAATCTCTAAATCAAAGATAAATAGCAGCGGATTGGATGATTTATACATACCTAAACTGATTTGGTTCGCTACTGCTGATTCTTTTTTAAACGCCGTAACCAGACTTTCAAAAAATAACATGGTAAGTATGGGATATATGTTTATTAATATATTATCATCGCAATGAAGTTTGTATATATCTGAAATTGCGTAATTGTATATAGCAGTGTAGTCCGCAACTATTGATGCCAGACATGTTTGATGACAGACAACAAAATAAATACAATTGAATAAATATTCAACTGAAGTGTTTTATGCCGATGATGACATAATTTGGCAGTTTTTACAAACAAGCCCGTTATTGAAGCCTGAAAATACACTTGTATCATATGAAGTGCTTTTGCTGGGTAATAAAAATCTTACAGATAATTATTTCCATAAATTATAGAAAGCAATGTTAGTTCCTTTTTATCAGTGCGGAAGTTGTTCCATGTAATATTTCCGCAACATAACCTACAATTAATCTTAATAGGCCATTTTAGACCCATATATAGATGGTTTAAGAAAGCGATGTGGACTAATTTTTTTATCTCTTTTATCCAATTTATGCGACCATCAAACCATCTCGTCACATTACGATTAGGTACTCATACAAACCATCTCTTACTCAATGTAGTAGTTTGCCTTGACCAATGTAAAGAGAATTTATTATAATATTATAACTTGAAAATTGATACATTTTATACTTATTATCTACTTATTATAGGTCCTTCAGAACTCTGAAAAAGAGGGCGAAATTGATGTAAATATGGCTCTGGATTTCTCCATGCTGGACGATTTCAATTCAGAAGAAACAGCTACAATTAATACCAAGGACATAATGCCAACGGCAAGAAGAAAAAGGCATAAGTCCAATTCAAGCATTGACACAGTAATTGATGTTTTGAAAGAAATGGTTGCCAACAATGAAAAACCTGATGAGGATGAATATGAATCTTTTGGTAAACATATTGTTCAACAGTTGAAACAACTTCCTGTTAGAAGCTTCATATCTTTGCAAAGTGAGATTCAGCAGTTGATTAGTAAGGAGAGGTTACTGTGTCTTCAACAACCTTCCTCCACCACGGATCTGCCAAGAGACCACTCCAAGTGAGAGATCTACCACAAAATGCCCATACATTGCAAATAGATTCTAAACAATGTTTATTGTATTTGTGAGCCAGTATTTATTTTATCGTATACAGAGTGGGTCACTAGAGTCGCAGTGGTTCATACTAAATTTATGTCTCCTACCCCCAAAACGCCAAAATAACCAACGCCATAATTATTGCGCCAATCGTGCAATGCTCCCTTCCATTTGATTCTGAAGTTCCTTATGCAACTGCCATCGGAAGCGAATTTCAATATTTATGCAAATTACTTATATAAATTTTAGTGTGAGCTACAAATAAAGAAATTCTTTCCGATGGCAGTTGCGTCTGATTATTGTCTGCTGTCAAACATAAAAATATAATTAAATGTAACTATAAGAGCACGTTATTTTTTTCAGAACTTCTCTAGAATTGCATTCTGGAGTATCGTAGTGCGTGATTGTAGTGAGTTAAAAAACACGTTTAATAGCTACGAATGTGAAAGTACTATTTCATCGATTAGAAAACTCAAAATCACTCTAGTATGCACTTCAGTTTGAATATTTGTGCAAATAGAAACTAATATGTTTATTTTTTTAGGTTAAATATAATAAATACGAAATAAAAACTGACATGTTTATAGTGGCGCCATCTACATCTAGTGCTATTTCGAAGCTTTGGCGCTATTTGAATTGAGACGGAAGCCTTAAGGGATAGAAAAAAATACTTTATACAAAATCTGTTTGGCCCATCATTTTCTACAACGGGAAATATATAAATGGGAAAAATATTATTTTTTGTTAAATAATTTTTCTTTAAGTTAAGGCTTTTTCTTGAGTTTTTTAAATGGATCATCCTGTATAATATGCTGTAATAACCCTTTACTTCTCTTTAATTTATTTTATGTCATATACTGACATATTTGAGATATTTGCAATTTAAAGAAAATGCACATACCACAACAATGAAATGTCGCAAAATGTTCACAAGTGAACATATTTTCCGAAAAGTCCACCTACAAGTACACTGTTTAAAGTTTACTTCGGGGTAAAGTTGAAGTTTATAGATTTGCTCGCTATACTTTTGCTAAAATGGCAAAAAATACTTATAAAATTTTGGAATATCTTGATAACCATCGTACTTTGTATATGAATAAATCTAGTTAAATAGGTTCTAAATGACCTCTTCTATAACCCTTTACATATTTTACATCAAACTACCCAACACACTGTACACAGAGCAATATTAAGGTACTATAATAGCAAACTACTCTTAAAATTGTAAATATCACAAAAACTAATAAAAACAGATATAGGACATACATTAGATATAAATTCAAATACGTATATTGAAGGGAGATTGCACTTAGCAAAAAATAATCAGTTACCCCTAATTTTTCATGACATCAGCTTTAGTTTTAGTTATTATCTGACATTTTTAGTAAAGTGAAGCAAAAATGTAGTATTTATGTCCTTTTTTGAAAAACAATTGAATATCCCAGAAACTACTTTCTGTACATGCGTACTATCTCATACAGTCGGAAAAAGTAGTTATTCAGTGTTCGTAATATGGTATGATAAACAGAGCATTCCTGTAGTAAGTAAAACTGTAGTAATACTGTATAGAGGTCCTGGGGCTGCGGTCAACCCTCTTTGCTGGGGAACCTGAACCGATAAACAGTCCACGTTAGCACTTTATTATAGAGTATGATACCCATTCACCTTATCTTTCAAATCTATGGCAAATAGGGTTTGCTAGGCGTCTTAAATTTTACAGGATGTCCTGGATTTAGGATTAAACGTGTCCGTCCTGCAAGACGTCTGCAGGACACTTAATGTCCTGGAATTGTATAAAGAGTGCCAATGTGCTGGAACGAGTAAGTTGTATATAACTAAGGTGACCAGAATTTTTTTGTAGTAAAGCGGGACAGTAGCGCCGGGGGGCGCCCCCAGTAGTGATAACATCAAATACTACCGTCCTCGCGAAAGTCAAAAATGACAAATTCTAGAATTTTGACAACATATATTTACTTCATTAAATACTCGTGTTTCTTGGCATTATTATTGTTTTGCTTAATTTATTTAAAATATATAAATAATGTTTGGTACAAGAAAAAGTTTATTTCGTTACCGTTTCAAGTTGTAAATATTAACTCTTTCCTTTAATATCAATTCTTCAAATATATGCTCTTATGGTTATTAAAAGAAATCTTTTTAATCTAGTTTTGAGGCACGATGTGGTTTAACTGAGGAGCTTGGGCAAGTTTTAAAATTCTCTGTAACAAAGATTTACTTGAAAATACACAATTTCGAGTAAACCTTTGGTATTTGAAATGCTGATAAACCTTGCAGCAAATGCCACTTGATTAAAAGTGTTAGACCATTGTATTTAGTACTAGCAACAAATTAAATTAACCAGAAATTAGCTAATAAACCGATGTCATAGTGGCGTGGTATCTAAAGGATACGTTTTAAAGTTCTATTCTGATGGATTGCAGCATATTCAGCATGTCAGATTAACAAGTGTTTCTGGTGTAAAAGAAATGCAAAATTTTATTTCAAACTATGTATCTTCTACAAAATTGAGACAATGGGGAAATTAGAAAACATGATGTTGAGAATTGATATATATATATATATATATATATATATATATATATATATATATATATAGTTTTGTACAGATTATTTGAGAACCTGAGAGAGACTAAGTTCTTTAGTTACCCTGCAGGATGTCTCAAACTTAGACCAAAAAAGACTATTTTTGATCTCCCAGTCTAATCAGCTGGAACATCTTACTCTCTTTATTTTTTAAACGTATGTTATGTACAACAAATTTGATAAATTTCTTTGTCCCGAAAAGATAATGAAAATCGGTCAAAGATTTCAAAAGTTAATGAATATCAAAATTTAGCTATTTTAGTTTAAGCGTACCTTTAATTCTACCAGTCAGTAGATATATCAAATGTTGATATTTGTTCATGAAATTTTGTACACATATAAAGGAAGGTCCCATGAATTCTTTTTACAGATTACAATTACGATTTTGAAAAATGTACAAAAATATCAAGTATTGACCGTTAGATAGCATAGGATATACGATATTCTGCACGTATAATTTGGTGTTTGCCAAGATTCTGTGTTTCGTGCTAAGATTCTGTATATTTTCGTTTTGGGACTAAATGGCAGGGGGTACTGAAACGAAAACTTTTAAATGAATCAAGTGTACATACATATAGTCAGTGCAACTTTGATAGTAAATGACAGACGGAACTGCTTTTGTAGTTATTTAGCTGGCAGAATTGTTGTTGATAATTAATGAATATTAAGTTTATATTTAGTGTGGTATGAAAGTTAAAGGTAAAATGAGTCAGTCATATTTTTATTTGTCAAAAATACTCTCATAAAATGTGGTTATAAATTTTTAAATGTTATTACCTTTCAACAAACGATTTGAAAAAGTATTTGTACCAATAACAACATGTATTGTTTATTTTTCTTAATAATTCTTTAAAAATTCTCTGAAACAATGATATTTCCTAAAAAGTGATTTTTAAAACGCCGCGCGACGCTACACAAAAAGTGAAAAGTCGGGACTCGCGGGACGTCTGGTCACCTTATATATAACGCACGTTGTTATAATAATACAAAATTGATTTATCGACGGTCAAATATAAAAAGTAGAAGGTATTTGTCGGGCCTATCCGTCATCAAAGAAGCAACCATATAAACGTGTTTCGGACTTATTAGTCCCCATCAGTACGGAGACCCTGATTATGGTCTCCCTTTTATGTGTTTTCTCCATTGAGCTTCCATCTTGCTCCTTGGCTATACCTTACTGATGAGGACTAATAAGTCCGAACCGCGTGTATACGGTTAGTTCTTTGATGACGGATATGCCCGACGAATACCTTCTACTTGTTGTTATGATACTAATTACTAATCATACTAATGACTAATTGAGAATATTTAATACACACACATATATAATTTAAAGTGTTACTTATTATTATTATTATTATTATTAAGTATGGTACATTTTCCACAACCACCATCCAAAAAATTAAAACCCTTAGACAAAACTAAAGAAACGAGTGGGATCAAATATTAATAGCGTTATATTGCTAAATTGTCGTATTGTTTATTTATGAAACGGTTTCTTATACAAAAAAAAACGTAAAAGACGTTTTTTTTATCGAATTTTTAGTTATACTTCATAGTAAGCTTAAAAGTAATTTTAGTAAATCATGTCCATTTTTAATGATTAAAATACAAATTTATAGCATTTCAATTTCTGACCTTGAATTGCTCTATACCTTTTGTGATAAGCGATGTTATCAACACTTTGTTTTTCAATGGCTACCCTGTATTGTTCTTATTGATTTTCTTAGTCTTAATGGTGGCATAAATATTTATGGCCTTATTATAATAATATTTGTTGTTTTCTGGTTAAAAAGCATCCCGCAGAGTACATAAAGTAAAAAGTAATGTACTACGAAGGTTTGCTATAAGACAATTTTTAAGTTTCTAGGACATTTGGTCTACCTGGAATACATTCACACAAATTGCCAAAATCATGAAAGTCAGATGGATAGTGAATTTGATACAGAAATGTATATTTTGATTATTAAGTCGACTAAATTATTAAACTAGAAATGAAAATACGGACATACCGTATCATACGGACTTACCGTAATGATGAGAATACATTATAGGTACATTGATTAAATTATTAAAACTGTCTATTTTACGGATATTATTTATTATTCCATACTTTTTCCGATACTGAGTAGAATAACATAATCACAAATAATACTGACCCACAACATGTGTGTAATTACTCATCGCTTAAAATAGTAAGATCAGACGCATGAAAAAGCGTGCTGTCTTAATCTAACGCTTAAGATGGTTTGCAACATATGCGCAAAATAACAGCTACAATTGATGAGTACTATGCACTTGTTGTGGGACAGAGTATACAACAAATTAGCTTTGTGAGGTTTCTATTTATCTATGCTGATCCTGGATTTTTGGCATTTTACAAATTCAATTTTTGGACCAGGCAACTTTAATTGCAAAACAGTTGTTTTTAGTATAAAATTGTGAACAAATAGTTATGTCTGTATATTCATATCTAGTAATAAATAGTTAAAATGTCAGTTTTTTTTTGTTGACATTTAAACATGCCGATTTCATTAATTTGGGCACACTTACGTCGGCACGGTTGCTGAGTGTTCGTCAAGCCAGTTTATCACAGCTGTTTGTTCAAGTGCATCGGTTACTTCTTGCTTAACTGATGATTGTTGCGCAAAAGTACTTTCCGATGTTTCACCAATCTAAATAACAAATTCTCTAGATATATATCAACTAATACAAATTAAATATAGGAACATACTGTATTTTCCACGGACATCATATGGTTTTCGATCAACTTTGTTCGATCAGCTAATTCTGGGAGATTTCTTACTGGTTTAGATCAAGATGTATACTGATCTCAGAAAGTGATCAATGCGGTCACAGTATCCTGACGTTAACCTAACTTTTAGATTGAGGTTAACTCACTGGTTTGTGCGACACATATGAAATCACAGATGTCGCTAGGACTTGTGAGGCAACGGCAAGGTCTATAAAGAGAGAGGTTATCCAGCTTGCTATGTTTCCTATAGTCCACTTTATATACCCCCCCTCAGATCCCTATATGCTCTATATTCGTGACGTCACTAGAGTCCCGGCACACTTCGCATCACGTCGCATACATCGCACGTTTAGTTTGTTCAAAGATACGTTTAATTATTGCCAGCTCAGCTCGTTATAGGTTTTTTAGTGAATTAGAAAAGTTGCTTTTGTTCGTGTTTAATCGTTATTCTGCGTTTATATTGTTATATTCAATAGTTGATAGTTTTACGTTATTGGTTGTTTTATTAGTGTAGTATTTTATGTAATTAAGTTAGTAAAGGTACGATATTAATTTATATTGGAAATTACATTATTCTAAATCATGTATCAATTTTAGATGCCTATGGTTTGCTCCGTACCGGGTTGCGGTATGAGGTATAACATTTCAACATTGGATTAACAATATCATATTTTACTTTTCCACGTGATCAAAGTTTAAAGCAGAACTCATCCACAATTGGGACATTACTCATACGAAGACCAGCAAGAGCACCCATACTCCCTTCCATCCTGGATACGTCATTTATCTTTTGACGGCCTAAGAAATCCGTCGGAAGAATTTAAACGCTTGTTTAATAAAATGAATTAGCAAGTTCGAAAGACTTACGGGGGATGGGATTAATAATTCGAAAAGAATTAGCAGTAAATTAAGAAGAGAACTTTTAAAACAAGATCCAATTATTGATACCATAGTTTGAAAGCTTTTGTCGAGCAAAGAATATATGTACGGATAAATTTTTTTAAATTTTACTTTTCAACAGCAAAAAAATCTAAATATTTAACGAAGAGTAGCTGATATTAAAAATAAAATTACAACAAAGATGAGAAAATTTGTACAATAAAGCTTCTTACTGATTTTTTATTTTTTCTTTGTACGTATGTTCTAACCAAATATTGTAATCAGGACAAGCCAATGAGTGGTTTAATAAGCAAGTTGTACCAATACTACCAATACTGATTTAGTTATAGTTTTTCTATTTATTTATCTGTAGAGTCGGTAAACCAAACATTCGACTTCAATTCCTGATAATTTTAGTGTTTCAACCCCCAATTTGCATGGTTGCAAAAATATGTGGTTGCCGTTATACCACCTTCGACTCCGGCTCTTGACTTTGTTTGTAGGTTGACTCCACTCACTGAATTTCTGCTAAATTTTGATTCCAACTGCAGAGACCTGGTTTAGCACAACACATTTCTTTAATCGGACATACATTACATACTAATGTACTTATTCAGCATTATTAACAAATTATTGAAATAGCATGTTGTGATAATCACATTCATCATTTTTTTTCCATCCTAATCATTTAAAAATGATCACAATAAAGATGCATTTATTTTTTCAATATAATTATGCACCTACTTAACCTAAATCATACAACGAAATAAGCATTCAAATTGGTGGCAGCGCACGACTCTAGTGACGTCACGATCTCCCTTTACCCCTCAAACTGAGAAATCTTGTTTCTGGATAACCTTACTACTTTATAGACCTTGAGGCAACGGTACCTTCCGTGTGGCGGTGCATAAATAAAAATGCACCGCCTGGGTGCAATTCGCACTGAGTGCGTGCATAAAATTGTATAAATCGAAAACGCTATTAGGAAAATTTGCAACCCAGCTGGATTTTTTGTACACACCTTCTGTTGGGCATTACAAACAACGTGTAAAAAGTCCCCATCGATATCGTGTCTGCGTTGCGATTATTCACGGTCAAAGATGGTCGAATTAAGTTTTTTTTTACAATATCTTGCTTTCTATTGATCATACGTCAATGAGCGCCACTAGCAAATCTGTATATCTTTTAATTATATCTACAAAAAATGTCTATGCAAACTTTCACTGCGAGTTGGTGCTGCGAGTTGGTGTTTTCAAGTTATTGGTCTTGAAAAACGTCAAAAGCACGTACGAGAAACAACGTATTTATGTGCTGGGTAAACTTTTCCGCTAGCCAAGTTATTGAAAACATGATGAAGCATCATATTTTATAGCAGAGGTGTCCTTCAGAAGTATAAGAAGTGTCATATCCCTGATTATATATACAATATAGATGGTCAACCAAAGCGCCTCCACCAAATTCTGCACGCTGCATAGTGGCGCACCTAGCGGGAAATATGCGAAGTAATAGTTATCAATGAAACCCGAAATAATATGCATATGCAACCAAATTAGCTCGGGTATTGTGAATGTATTGAAGTACGATTGAAGACATTTTAATAAGATTGAATATAAGAAACTGAAACTAACTAAACGTTATTTTAATAACTTAAAGTTCAAGATTTCATTATAATTTAAACAAACTTCATTTTGAAATACAAAATAAACTACTAACAAACTTAAGTTTAGTTACCTACCAGAATACTCGGTGATATTTTGCTATATAAAAGGTACGGTAAGTGGAAAAAGTCTCAAGCTGAAAAAGTTTATTAAATTTAGAAATAACACTACAAATTACAAGCAGAAGAACTTTATTAAATTTAGAAATAATACTACAAATACAAGTACTTCAAAATGTTAAAAATATGTTACACAACAGTAATTTCAAAGCTCTTTGTAAACCAACTATAATATTACATAAAAATGCTAAAATCATATCTGTCTATTGCGCCAAAACAGCTATTTTTATTGATTGTCCAATGTGTTTTAATGACTTTTCGTAAGTCTTCAGTTTTTATTCTTATGCTCGTAGAATGATAGGTCATCTGCAGTATCCATCTACAGTAAAGTTCCCATATGTGGTCAGAGCAGGCTTTCAATCGATCTCTCGTAGGTCGTCCATGTCAATTATTCTGCCTTCCTTTCTAGACCACACTGTAGCCACTTTCCTGCACATTTAAAAATAAAACAACTTTGCCAATAAAAAAGTTCTGGCAGCATTCAGACCAAGTGATATTTGTCAGGATTTTGTAGTGGATGGCAAAGCTAATCCATGTTTCCTAAAAAGTATATGTAACACACTCCGACGAAAGGGACCTTATGACAAATCGGCACAAGGTCAAACCTCAAGCTAAACTACCTGCACAACGGAGCTTATGACAAACCGTCATAAAGTCCATTTCTTCGGAGCGGGTCATATATGCATCTGGAGATTTATAATGTAAACTGGTGAACTACCTTCTTTTCTGCCAGTGTGACTTGAGAATGAAGAAAACAATGATAAACGCCTTGTAGATGTCTTCTTAATCTTTCTGGAGAGACTAGCTTTTGCTGGCAAAGATAGCATGTTAATTATATCCTCAATAATAGAAAAAAATTCTAATTTGATATTCTCCTGTCTAACAAGCTTCCATAGTGGTGAAATTATACTGAATTTCATTTTCATTATTACGATCACATGATCAAGTTGGTGTTCTTTTCTTTTACTTCTCTACTTCTTCTATGCTGGATCCATATTTCCCATATTCTTCAGTAAGAAAATTGTAAGGTCTTGAAGGTGAAACGTGACTTATTTCCTATAAATAAAAATCACATAAGAAACGTTACCACTACAATTATTTTCCAATTATGTTTGCAAAAAGTAAGATGTGATAAGGAAGAATTTTTTGTAATTAATTGCATTTGTTATTTATTTATTTACTATTATAACTTTATTTGTTACAAAATGTAACCAAAAAAAATAAGAAATATTGGAATTATATTATAATCTACACGTTGTCCCATAATTTGATGGACATAGCTTAAACATTCTTGGGACAATAGATGACAATGTATCTTGCAATTCCTTTTTATTTCTTTGTTAAACTGCTTCAAAGATTACTTTTCAAAACCAATTTTTTGATATAACAAAGTTCTAGTACAACCTTTATTCATAATTGGAACAATAAATTGGAAAGTATTTTGCAATGGCATTGAGTCTTGTCATTATACCATTAGTACGCAAAGCCAGGGTGTCATGACAAAATACACGAAACCTTCTTTATTGCAGGAAGAAATATTTTGAACAATTCTTTCTGAAAGATAGATTTGTATGTGATATTTTTTGTATCCTTACAATTTTTGATAGGAGGAAAAATAAAAGGAATGTGATCATGAAACTTGATTTAGAATTTTATAGACCATATAACTTGATTTAGATTGTGTAATGAAATGAAACTATTTCTAAATTATTACTTTTTACAAAAATGAATCATTTACAATAAAAATTTTTACATTTGTATTAAAAATATTATTTGCAATTTCATTCAATTAAACAATTTCCTTCCAAACCATACCAGATATCAAAAATTGCAAGAATTAAACAAATATATATTCTAAATAATAATCCTACCTTATATTTGAATCACTTATTATTATCGGGGACTAACTCATGCTATTTTCCTATGTAGTTAGTCCCTTTTAATAATAAGCGATTCATTTACTTTAGAGTTGATTGGTCATAACTCATAAATCAAGAATTTAGGATAGTGTTGAATTGTAGTTTTATTTATGAATTCATACCATAAAAACAAATAGAAAACTACTATAAAAAATTTAGCAGACAGCTGGTGATGTCTGATGTGTATTAAAAATTATGTTCAAATTTCAGATAACAATCTTATTGAATTCCTTTAACGCACCATGCATATTGTATAATATCAAAAACCTCATGGTAGGAGACTTTATTTTGAGCAAAATGGTTCACCTATCTTATATTATTTATTATTATTTCTCATATTATACTATACACATATCCAATCGGTGTTTGCTAAACAGTTCCATTTTTAATTCCTTTTTTTATTTACATAAGGTATATAAATAGATGTTGTCAACACTTTATAATCGTCTATAAGAAAAACTTTCAGAATATAAGGTAAACTGACAAAGCTTGAACCTTTTTTCATAGATAACATAATCAACAATTTCAAAGTTGAGAATTAAATGTCAAAACTTAAAAATAACAAAAGGGTCTTACAGTAAACCTTAAACTTTGCACGAATATGTTTATCAATAATATTCTTGAATCAACGCTTCTTCAAGTGGTGCGCGTAGGCAGCCAAACAATTAAACAAATTCAAAATGCTATAACTGGTCAACCAAGACTGATCGGACATTAGTTGTAATAAACGCTTGTTTTGTTTGACGACTGGAGCACGCAGGAGTACACCATCATGTTTTTTCACTATGCTTTTATATAAATATATGTATATTGCATCGGTGTGTGACATCGAAAGCAGTTTACTCAAAATGACATCCTCTATAATTTGTCTTTTGGCATAAGTCATAGATCACCGTGTATATCCTATACTACGTGTTATATGTTGCATAATTGAGATAAGTATTCAAATCAAGAATTGGCTTAGAAAACTGCAAAAATGTGTACTACCGGAGTTAATAATCACCCATTCGTAACAATTTTCATCTTTAACAGGAATTGTAAACATTCGTAATGATGGAGTAGCAGGTTCCCTTTGTATTTGCCGTATATATTTGCACACAAAAAGTACGAACAACTTCTAATTTTCAAGTTGTACTGTAAAATACACTACGAATATAAATATCAAGAATAAAATAAATAAATAAATATGACCTTACCTGTAATCGCATTACAATAACAAGTGATAACAAGAAAGCTTATTTTATAGGTTAGAAGTTAAGAACGCTTTCCGCCGCCGCAAGAATACGCGCGAATTTCAAAAATCCGCGGCCTCTCGCTGGTCCACCGAGGGTCCATCGACCGACGACAAATCAAGTAGGTAACATTTTATACGAAATAACGAGGATAACAGAAAAAAAAGGAGAAAGAACGCGCGCTTATAAAAGACGGAGAAAACAAATCTGGTGGATCGATATTCTCATCACGACTAGACGGGAGAAAACACATATTATGCACATATTTGTTAAGTAGGCTATAGGCAACCCATCAATTACTATGGAATGCGCTGCGGACGTAAAGATTTACCCGCCAATTTTAATTTATGAATGAATCTTGCCAAAGGTCCGGCCCTCTGGATGTTAAGGCCCCAACTACCCCAACTCTAACCATCTATATTGTATATATAATCAAGGGTCATATGTAACTCCCACATTGATCTTCTGCGGAACCACAACACAACTTCTGTAACGATACACCTATTCAAATGGGTAAGCTAGTAAAGGATATATGTACTACTTTTGGAAAAATCTCATGAACAACAAGGGAGGTGTTATGAAACCCTTTTTTCTTCTGAAGAACATTAATCGAATATAAGTTTACGACGCTATTGAACAAAGATATATTTTTCAACAAAAAAAGAAATTGGTCGATCCATGGCAACAAACAAGGTAACTGTCCCGTTAGCGTAACTTTGGGGATATGAAGTTGAGCCCATTGTTTGTGAACTTTCTTCGTTTTCGCATTGTTTGATATAAAATTTCTTGGATTGGCATCACTGGGAATTTCTAGGAATTTCTTGGATTGTCACCCACTGACATGGGCGACATCTAGCGTACGCCATCCAGCGAACACAAAGCCTTCATATGTCTTTGCACAAAGCTAAGCTGACTAATAGGTTGCGCTACGAGTGAAGTCCCATCGCGCGTGGTCCGATATTATCGGGAAAAAGTTTTGCCAATAATTCGTTTACCTTTTATACAATTCGGAAAAAGATTGTGACTTGGAGTAAAGGAGCCTGAATTTGGCTCGAATCCCAATTATTTCCCTGCACTACATAAAAAACTAGTAGGTTAGAATTCCACGTGCAGGTAAGTTATGATATGATTGGAATATGTATACTATATAGTAAAAACTTTAAATATATTCAGGATGGATACATCCGATCTAAAAGCAGCAAATCCGTCTGTCGAATGTATTGAAGACGACAAGTCAAGTGTCACCTTATCAAACAGTATAGATTGTGATAAATGCAGTACAACAATAAAAACAGAACCGCATGATGCGACTGAAGAAGTAGATGTTAAATATGAAAATTTTGACAATCCTGATTATGCACAAGTTGACTCCGTTAGGTTTAATACCGGAATACGAATTCAAGCCGAACCAAAAATAGAGTTTGATGTTACGACAATTAAGTCAGAATGTTGCAGTGATTCGGATGATCAGGTTGCTCAAGAGGTTGAAGTACCTTCAGGGGAAAAACGCCATCAATGCACTGAATGTCATTATGCGGCTAGAAAATTAAGCCATCTGAAAAGGCATTTCCGGACACATTCTGGTGAGAAACCCTATAAGTGCAGTACGTGTAATTATGCAACAGGAGATCCATCAGACTATAAGAGACATATGCGAAAACATGCAGGGATACAACCATATAAGTGTAGTATTTGCCAGTATGCAACTAAATATGCCTCTGAACTTAAAAAGCATAACATAAGTCACACTGGTGAGAAGGTGTATAAGTGTAACGTATGTGACTATAGTAGTACAAAGGTACATGATATTAAAAGTCATATGAAAACTCATGAGCAAGAGAAACCATTTAAGTGTGGTACGTGTGAATATGCTGGTTCTGCATACTGGAATCTTAAATTGCATATGAGATCACATGGGAAGAAGCGACATAAGTGTAACATTTGTAAATTTGCTAGTGCAACAATAAGTGACCTTAAAATGCATAGTAAAACACATGCAGGGGAATTGCCATAGAAGTATGAAACAAGTGAATATTATTACAGAAACATTAGTCCAATAATATCAGGTGGACCAAAGAAAAACAGATTGCTCATTCTGCACAGCTTAGTACCAAAAATAAAAAAATCTGTGTGACCAACATGGAAAATAATATTTCAAAATTCACGTTAGTTCATGGGAATTACTTGTTATTTTTTACTATTTAGTTGAAGGAATGTTCAATAAAGATTATTTGACAAAATTCTGTATTTTCCTTTTAAGTAACTTTATATTATTTCATTACAGTGGGTGCTCAAATCCTGAAAAATGCCTTTTAGTCTGGGTGCAACCAGAACTTTTGTTATTAGCAAAGTTGTTTTAACTTTAAATGTGCAGGAAAGAGGCTGCAGTGTGCTCTAGAAAGGAAGGCAGAATAATGGACATGGACGACCTACAAGAGATCGATTGAAAGCCTGATCTGACCACATATGCCCTTTTTTAATGGGGACTTTACTCTAGATGGATACTGCAGATGACCTATCATTTTACGAGCACAAGAATAAAAACTGAAGACTCACGAAGTCATTAAAACATATTGGACAATCAATAAAAATAGCAGTTTTGGCGCAAATTCGTTCTTTTTTTGTTGAATAGTTATGATTTTAGCATTTTTATGTAATATTATAGTTGGTTTACAAAGAGCTTTGAAATTACTGTAGTATATTTTCATATTAGAAGATGTAACATATTTTTAACATTATGAAGTACGCGAGCAGAAATAGTTTGACAAAAGGTGTATTTTATTGCCACCAGTGTGCAGTTCGTATCTATTCGAAATGATTCTCTTTTGAATTGAATTGAACACGAGTAATAAAACGCATTTGAGTGTACCTATCGCGCTCGCGCATACGCATTCGTGTTACGTGTAGTTAGGCCGACAGGTTATGTTTGTATCGGACATTTTGCATAAGACTTATGCAAGGAGTTAAGCACGAATTGCATATAAAGCCGTCTCGCCAACGAAAACAAATACACATAACCTCTCCGAGATACAATCGTGACATGCATATGACTGCAGACTGATACCTTCCTCCTATTGGCTGATTTAATTTCAATTCATTTTGAATACAACTGATCATCTTTTCCGGCTTGTCCTTCAGGGGTGAAGGGGGAACTGAATATGATCAGTTGAAATCTATTCACTTTCATTTTGAATGCGCAATAAAACGCTTTTTGAGACAAGTGAATACGTTTCAAAATGAAATGAACTGATTACCAGTGGCAATAAAACACACCTAAAGTATGTCGATAAACAGTTTCAGTTAGTTATTAGGTTTGCAACACCGGCGATTAGGGCGACATCTAGATGACATGTAGCTCCATGTCGTCTGACTACACCAAATAGGTTAGAATTACTTACGTAAGTGATATTGCAATATATGTTGTAGTGTAACTGCTTGACAACTTACTTTTCTAGTGTTGAAATACATATCTAAATAATACCGGACTGGATTAAATTTCCAATCGGTTATTTAACCATATTCAGGATGGATCCATCACATCTATACACAGTAAACCAGCCAGTAGACAAAACTGAACAAAAGCAGTTTTGAATCCCATAACAGTGGACATTGTAATACAGAAATAAAATCAGAAATGGCTGATGCCATTAAAGAAACGCCAATTAAACACAAATCTAATAATAACTCCAATGTTGCAAATGTCGAACCCGCCAAGGACAAATTACCAAGTGAACAAACTACCGATGTGTTTTATGGTGCACATCGGGATGAAACGAATATTAAGTTTGAAGAAATATTAGTTAAAGCAACTGTTTACAAACGTGATAATGAAATGAGACGGATGAACAGTTTAGATAGCCAAAATTGGAGTACGGAAATAAAATTTGAAATGGAGGAATCGCCTATTAAATGCGAACCTTTCATAAATTCCGATTTTGCAAACGTCGAGTCCGCCAACAGTGAAGCAGTTCCGAAAATTGAGGCTGGAGAATTAGTTGTTACGTCGGAATCTTTCAGTGATTCTGAAAATGCAACTGTTAACAAACGTGATCATGAAGTGCGACCTAGAAAAACTCGTAAAGTAAAGGTGTTAAAGTGCGATTGGTGTGATTACACTGCTCCTATAGCATTCCGACTTAAACAGCACATGAGAACGCACACAGGGGAAAAACCTTATAAGTGTCATATATGTGACTATGCTTCAACAAATGCAGAGCCTCTTAAGGTGCATATGAGATCACATACCGGAGAAAAACCATTTAAATGTGGTGTATGTGACTATGCTACTACACAGGGAAAATGTCTCACGCAGCATATGAGAATACATACGGGGGAAAAGCCGTTCAAGTGTACCATGTGTGGCTACGCTGCTACGGGTGCGATTGCCATTAAAGTGCACATGCGAACACACACAGGGGAAAAGCCGTTTAAGTGCTCGATCTGCGATTACGCTGCTACAAATTCTGGACATCTTAAAGTGCATTTGAGAGCACATACGGGGGAGAAACCTTATAAGTGCACAATATGTGACTATGCTGCTACACAGCGACACCATCTTAGACAGCATATGAGAACACATACCGGGGAAAAGCCATTTAAATGTACTCTTTGTGATTTTTCCTGTGCAACATCTCCACATCTGCATGTCCATATGAGAAAGCATACTGGGGAGACGCCGTATAGGTGCAATATGTGCAACTATGCTAGTATGCAAGTATCGAATCTTAACGTACATATGAAGAAACATAATATCTGAAAGGAACTGTTCGAATGTGCTATACTGTGTATCCTCGGATGGCCCTAAATTTTTAATTTATTTTTAGTTTTGAGGAGAAGAATATTTATAAAGCGTATTGGGTAGAAAATGCGGTAAATCTTTAGTACTTTTTATAGCATAATAACTACTGTTTTTTTTTTGTGAAATAATCGCTACATTTAGTCTCAAAGCTCGTACAAGTTCTGAAGGCATTTTGCAGTATTTCTTTACAGAATCATTAAAGGAATACACCAAATTAAAGGTAATGGATGTACAATTGCTAGTTTTACAAAGAATTGTTGATATTTGTGTTTTGAAAAAGGTATCTGTCATAAGAATTACCTGACTAATTTTTTTTCTTTACTTAAAACAGATTATTGTTATTATTGGAACCCAGTTAGCACTAACAATAGGACATTATCTAATGCAGTTGTCATATTTTGTTAATAATAATGTTGACTTCAGATCAAACAAGAGCAAACAATGAAAACAAAAGACCAAATTTTTACATTGATATAAGTTATTCAAATTTTGTATCTGAGCATTAATAGTTATTTATGTACCAATTGCATTAAACGGATGTTTATGCCCCGAGGATGACCGTTTAAAAAGCTCGAGGGCTGATAGGCCAGAGAGCTTATTAAGTCGCACGAGGGTATAAACATCAAGTAATACTGGTGGTACATACAAAACTTTATGTCTTACAATGGTTTTGTTCCTCCGTTTGAATGATATTAAGAAATATTTTGACGTAATCAAGTGACATGCATATCTACAGAGTTGAGTGAAAATGCAGACAATTTATTGTCACACAGAATAACCTTAATTGACAATGACGATTTAAAAATTACAATTTGAATGTCAAATATTTGATGTATCTGACATCAACGCGCAACGCTTAATGCCCGCGCGGGCGTTAAGAATCCTTAATGCCCTAGCGGGCATAAAGTACCTGTTTTGCCCCGATATCTAAGATGTAAAATATCACTTTATGATCATGTAGGTCATAAATAACTATTAAAACAACTTTTGTCTCTTTGTAATTTTACATGTCATTCTGAAAAACTGATACTTTACTCTTGAGACAATTTAACAATTTATTGTTTTTTCTATGTTAAATGACTATTCTGAATACGGGTGTGTCGTTTTTAGGATATCCAAACCACTTTATAAAGAATAACTTTTTCTTAAATATATGAAAATGTTGCTCCATCTTAGGTATAGTTAAGTCCATCTGGGCATACTCTGTGTACAGGTACTGTTAAAATTATATGTATAGTGTAATAAAATGTTATTTTAAAAGAAAAATATTTTACTCAATCTTTATAATAATACAATGTAGAATATAAACATTAAACACAAGCAAAACACAACTATTGTTTTCTTATAGTATTCGAAAAAATCTATCAAAAGGGTGAACTTTCAGTCTAAGATATCTGAAAAATGACGCACATTCCACCTTTCACCAATTGTTCGCAGATTATTACATCCCAAAGCTATCTCACACCACATCCCTGGAAACATTATGGTGGCGAGTCAAAGCACGTTTGGAACTACATTATTATTATAAATTTGCGCATTTTATTAAATTTTTAAATTGTATAAAAAAAAAAGATTATAATATGAACATTTAAACATAATTATGTTTCGAAATGTACGTACTTTGTGCTTGACTAGTGCTTCCAATCCCGGGTTCCCGACAAATAAGCTGATCTCTTGGGATCTCGGGATTATCAATCTAAAAACCGCGATTATTGTTGTTTTTAGTTAATTGATCTACAATAAATCAATTGCGCTACTACCTTTTAACTATAAACGTAAGTAGATTGCAACAACAACTTAAAACCAGATATATTTCAAACACTATTAAAAACAACGCAACACCATTTTTGGTTAGCATAACATGTTCATACGGATATGATGTTTGTATTGTACAATTTAAAATTAGTTAATCCGTTAATACGAATCAAATACTTACATAGCAAAACAAAAAAAAATAATGAAAACAAGTAAACTTAGTAAACAAATTATTCCTGCCTAAGATATATTTAATGGTAAAATGAAACCAAAATTGTAAAAAACAAAATTTGTTTTAGTCGTTCAAACGCACGATTAATAACACGTTTTTTTTTGTAAACAATAAAATATGTTCCTACATAATGGGGAGTCATAGCATGGGGGTCTCGGGATCGCTGCGTAGAGCGCCAGGTTTGATATGTCTTGCTTATTAAATAAACAAATTGCGTCAATTCTAAAGCAGCTTAAAGCTTGTAGTGTTTTAAAATTGTTGCTAAAGTAAATAATTTATCGAAAAAATAGAATGAGGCCAACCACAAAATTTGCAGTGGCGACATCTGTCGTAATAATGAGTTTAGAACTTAACCTCAAACTATCTGCTTTGTCAACTGACCTATTTTGTATACGTGCAATATCCTTTTGGTTCCTTGTTGATTGTTATCGAATTATATTTATTATGAATTGAATTATATATTTATTGTGCTAGTAAAAAGAAATCGCCAAAATCCGAAACAGGAGAGAGAATTATGGCGACTTTTATAAATATTGCACAGACAGAATCTCAAGAAACAGCTCAAGAACAGAGGACCCCTATTGAATTTTGCCAGGTCATCGGGAACCCAACAGAAAGGTTAGAAGATAGTGATAATATTTATTTTTTGAATAGTTCTAAATGCAATATTTATTCACTGTTGTTAAAAACTACCAATTTCCTTGAAAGGAATCTAAAATTGGTGAACTTTTTTAGCGTTTTGTAATGTACATTTTCTCGTCATTTCAGATTTGTGTGTGACCAATCGAATGTTGACATAAAAAATGAACCAGACGTAGAAATTGGAGAAACGGAAGTCAAGTCGGAAGTTTTTATAGATTCCAATAATGGTTGTGTTATTAAAAGTGAATTCAATGGTGAGTTGATTGCAAAAGTTGTCGTATGTTTTGATTATAAATATTACTGGACTCTATATCATTGCATTATTCTTACGTCACAATTATAATTTACAGAACCCACGGATGGTACTAAATGCGAGCGCTGCAACAACGTTTGTTGGACTAATTCTTCATCGTACGTATATATAATACGAGTAGTTACAATTACAGGTAGTAGCCGAGTTACAATGGAGAGTTGTTTCTCCATCATCTCGTTGTAAATCGGTTCTGACATAAGATGAATATTTGCTGCAGTAAGTTAAAAAGACAGAAGTTACGTAATCTGTGCTTATTATAAATGCTTGTAGTCGAAGTAGGTATTGAAATCCAACGTAAAAATTTGTTTTTGTTCCTTTATATAAACTAAATATCGCTGTTCGTTACACAAGTGTTAAACTGGTTGCGTAACCTATTGCATGTGTAAAACGGCAAAAATGTACTAACATGGGCATAGCCAATTTTGACTACAATCATTTTTAATGTCATGGTCTCCATTGTTGTCAAAACTCGGAGACCACCTGTAATGCATATTAGTAAACAACTTTACTTTTTTATTTATTTAAAGGATAGTCACAAAAATTTGTCTAGATTCTCAGATTTTTAAAATATTGAAGCGGGAGGCATGAGTGTGTGGAAATTTGTCGATGACGATGACAGTGGGAATGGGAAATTTAATTTTAATACTTTGTTATTGTACATTAATATCCACAAGTGGCAATAGATAGGGACTTGAAATGGCGAGAGGGTGCAACGCATTTATTTAAAAAATGGGAGTTTTTATTAACGGTTGTTTAAAGGTTTTTTAAGGGTTGAGGTTTCTGGTATAAGACGTACTTCAGATGATTGTTAGTTCATTCCCAAAGTATGAAAGTGAGAGGGAAATGGGTTCATGTCTTTGTAAACATTTATAAACATAACGTTTTTTTGAAATTGCTATAAGATTCAGTTTATTTTCACGTTTATCTCACAAATAATTTTATCAGAGAAATTTCTTACAATTAAATTCTCAAGAAATTTGTTATAAGAATCTTTTTGTATCCTACAAATTTATAGGCGTCCAAATGTAGTTTTAAAAAATTGGAAACACCTTTATTTACTTAAAAAACAAAAAAAATATCAAACAATGGGTGGTATGAATAAAAATGAGGAATGAAAAATGAATATTGGGCATACTTAATGCTCAATATTTTAAGATAAATATACCAAGTCATAAGAATAAAAACGTAGAGCAGATGCTCACTATAAGCAAGTACTTCAATATATTCTCTGTGAGGACATACATTGCTCGGATGAATACAATAAAGTTGCATGCCTAGTCACTGGAGTTTCTACTCCATATATTTGAGTCTGACGTAGCTGTCATGGCAGAGCTTATCTTTAATTTTCATTCCGTAAAATATTATAAACAAAGAACGACCACCTGCGCCCGAGACTATAAAGTTTTATATGTTACTTCTAAGAAGAATGTAGAGTAGCTAGAATTTTGGGAAAGAAGACATGGTGCGTTATCAAATTGATAAAATAAGTGTGTCTTTAAGATATTTGAACAGATATTAAGACGTTATTTGTTGTTAAAAGTTTATGAAATTTTCAGTGTAATTTCTTAGATAAATAACAAGTTGGGCTGGATGAAAAATAATATTTTGGAAAGATAAAAACTAATTTTACTTCTACATCTTTGGCTTTTCTCAAATATAAAACATCTAGCCCAACTCATGATACAAAAATAGATTTTTTATTTAAGTACAATTTTAACCCAAACATTATAATTGCTATAATAAAGCGTAATTGCCAGAAATGTATTTATTTGCACATATTACTGCTGCCCGGTGTAGACAGCAGACGTCAGGAGCTTTAAACACCGCCTGACTACGGATTGACGTTGATGATGAACAGGCTAACCACTCCCAGCAAAAGACAACATCACATCGAAGTATTTTGTTTCGGAGTTGCGATGTTTTCAGAACTTAAGCTTTAAAATTTATATTATTGGAATCGAAAGAAACAAGGCGTTTTCCAGTCTAAAAAATGGCCAATTTTGTTTCTAAAAGCACATGTACTTGTACCAAGAAGTTAAAGCTTTCCTGTGAGGCTTTTTAAGAATTCTATGTAATACATTTTCATAAAATAGCAGTTTTAAACTCTTGTCCAAAAATCTGTGGAGCGTTGCTCATCGTATTAGGAGCATTGCTCATCGTATTAGGAGCATGTACTTATCTAAGCTAATTTGCTGTTGTTCATACAAACTGATGCGGAAGCTTGCACTTTATGATCATGCTCATGAGTACATACTCGGAGCATAAACTCAGTTTTATTCATATCACCCATTATCTCAAATGTGCCTTTCAATCTCACCACGTTTTTTACAAAACGTTGTTAGCCCAGTAACATACATATTTCACTTTGGGAGGGTTGTTAGATATTCATTTTCACCCATGACCATACTGCACGCTCGTGACATCCATCTTGGGGAAAAAAAGGGGCCAACTGTGGCCTAGGTGCGCAGCTACAATAATAGCTAAACCCCACATATTTCATATTCCATACATATAACGTGCAAAAACTCTTCAACGATATCATGGCTATGTCGCAAGCTATTATGTGCAAGTATTTGAAAAAAATATTTTGTCATAAGAATGTATATGTCCTTACGGCCAACTTTTAACTACATGTTTATTGAGCCTTTTTATTATAAAATACGATGCTTAAAATTCTGCAGTAAATTAACGGAACTTTGAAGGTGACATCCTGTATATCAGGTGCGCCATCTTTTGTCTACTTAAGATCTACCTTTTATCTTTAAAATATGCCGCGATCGACCTGTTGTCATAGGCGTAGTACTCCCGCGAGCTATAATAATAATAATAATAAACTTTATTTCACCAAAATACATTTGTAACAGGGAAATGGTCAAAAGAAAAGAAAAATGCACATAACACATATGTCAATTTAAGATACAATAAAGTTTAGTCTATCTCATTTTTCATGTAATTCCTGAATTCTTCAACATCATAGCAGATTTTGTCGGTCAGCAGGTTTCTGAGATCTGCTTTTAGTTTCCTTGGCGTTTTACTCCTCCAAAGGGCAGGTAACATATTAAATAGCTCCAAATCTCGATGCTGGCTGGCAGTTGTATTTATACGATGGAAGGGGATGGTAATGTCTCTTGCATTCCGTAGCATTCGGCTTGTTGTTTCACTTCTATCTTGGCGGTCTGATATAACACTCTTTGCATGTAGTATTTGTTTAAAGATATATGCAGATGGCAGTGGCATTATCTTGAATTTTCGGAATACTGGCTTGCAGTGGGTAGACCAGCTGGCTTGTTCTATAGAGCGGGCAGCTTTCTTTTACAAGATGAATATCTTTACAGAGTGGGCTGATTCTCCCCACAATTCTAACCCATAACTTAGTCTGGAGTGGAATAGTGCATGGTACGTTATTACAGCCGCATCTCTCCCGACGATCTGTCTCACTCTTCTAATAGGGTAGCCCAAAATATATGCTAAAAACTATTTTTTTTATATCACCTATTAAGTTTTCGATATAAAGGCATAAAGAAAATAAATTTCCTGCCTCTACTTTTCATATTTGTAGAGTTCATTATAAAAATGCACAGTATGGCGAAAATTTGATTTTAAGAGTTCACGACACTTTTTGCCAGGAAAATTAACATGGAAGATTTTTAGACTTATTTTCTAAATATTTTAGACATTTGTTAATCTATCAATAGATCGTGGGAATTCATCTCGTACTAAAACAACTTGTTTATCTACCTACGTTGTTTATCTACGAGTTAACATATTTGATTGGGTTTGAGCTGAAAGGATAGCCCTTTGCTAATATTACTCAAATGTTAATTTATTTTGCTTGGCTGAAAGGTTAGCCCTTTTCTAAAATTTTTTTATTTTATTGAGCTAAAAGGTCAGCTTTTTGCAAATACATATTTGTGTCAGCCCTTTACTGCCATGTTAGGTAATTTATTGTGTTGAGCTGAAAGGTTAGCCCTTTGTTAATATCTGAATGGTTTTGAGCTGAAAAGTTAGCCCTTTACTAATATTTGTTTATCTTCTTGAGATGAATAGTTGCTCCTTTGATAATATTTGTCTAATTTTTGAGATGAAAGATGTGCCCTTTGCTAATATTTGTTTATCATGTTGAGATGAAAAGTTACCAATTTGATAATATTTGTTTATATTGCTGGAAATGAAGGGTCGGCCCTTTGCTAATATTTGTTTATGTTTTTCAACTGAAGTCCTTTGCTTATTTGTTTATGTTAATGAGCTGAAAGGATGACCCCGTGCGAATATTTGTTTATTTTGTTGGGCTTAAAGGTTATAGCGTAACATGCTAATATGTAGTTGAGTTGAAAGGTGGTTTGCTTTTTGCAATTATTTGACTATGTTTTGAGTTACAAGTTTTAGCGTTTTGAACACAAAAGAAAAGAAATACATGTTGGCAACTTGATTATTGTTGGATGAGTAACACGGTTGAATTTCGGCAAATTATGAATTGTCGAATGGAAATTTGAATGAGTTACTGAGACTAAGTTTATCATTGAGGACAATGGTTCTGGAGACTGGCTTTGAGAGCAAAGCTATAGGCAGGCTTGGCCGTTTTAGGAATTATTTTATTTGTTGGATAAATTCAGGTATTGGGACAGTGATAGAAGATTATAAACACGCTTATTTGTAAATACATGAGTAACTACACCCATTTTTTACTGTTAACAGTTTTTGTTACAATGCGATAAGCAAAAAACTGCTATCGGTAAACGGACAGTTCTGTGAGATCGAAACGATTCTTTACTCTTTCATCTTCCACATTCCCTAACGATAGGGTATACTTAGGGAGAAAATCAAAGGTTCTTCACTGTTCAACTAGTATATTGGGCAATTAGTTAGCAACCGTTTTTTTTTTTAATACAGTTATAGTCAGGCTTATTTTCTACTATGTAAAGGTGACTAAACCCACCATCACACATTAAGTCAAGACATAGCGAGCGATCAACCAAAATTAGTTTTGCGATCGACCGGTCGGCCACCCCTGCTGTATACAAAATAATATGTATGTTCTGATACGTAAACGTATGGCTGATGCTTTTCAGCCCTATTACGGAAGAACGGTTATTTGTTCAAAAAAAATGTATGACATTTAATGTAGTATTAAATGATGTAAGAACTTTATTCTAACTTTAGACCAGAGGAAGGAAGATGTTGCCAAAAAACGATTTCAAAAGACAGGCAAAATCGTGTACGTGACATTATCTTGCTTCCTTTCTGGTCTGACGACAGTGAATGTTAGATTGAAATTTTGTTTACAAGAAAAGTGTGTTTTTATATAAATACCTGCCCGTTTTGTATGGGATTTTTCCAAAACTAGTATCCTTTACTAGTGTAAATCTGAGAAAATAGTTGCATTAGTTTCTTGTGCATTTCTGCAAAGAAAAACAAGGTGGGCATTACATAAGGCACGTCTTAACTCTTAAGCTTCTGAAGGATATATCTAGGAATTGATCATGCTTTAACTACATGCTATTGTTTTTGTTATTATGAAATAGATGCTCAATCATTGTTTCAAACATTAATGGACGCAGAAGAGTAACTGAATAACTCGCAATGCTGACACAATATTGATGATGTATGGACAGAAATTGTTCTCGGCAATTAGCAACATAAAAAGTTTATTACAAATTCCATCTAAATCCAAATGCCCATATATCATATTTCTTGTTTTTACAGAATTCTAACCAACATGGAAGGGCAGAATCCCAATAGTTCAACTACTTCAGTTTGCAACTGCCCTACAATCCAATTTGTAGACGTCAAACCAAATTTGGGAAAGAAGCGGTACCAATGCAACGTCTGCGAGTCCAATTACGACTACTTATGTCAGCTTAAGATCCACATGCTAAAACATACGGACGAAAAGCCATTTAAGTGCCACATTTGCGAGTACGCCACACCAATTTCACACCGTCTCAAACGACATATGCTAAGCCATTCCGTAGAGAAGCCATACAAATGTAGCATGTGTGATTACGCTGCCTCACAAGCGGAATATCTTAAACAACACATGCTAACTCATACAGGACAGAAGCGATATAAATGCACCATGTGTCATTACGCAGCAGCTCGTCTTGATAATATTAAACAACACATGTTAATACATACAGGAGAGAAACGATATAAATGCACCATCTGCGAATACGCCGCTACTCGTCTAGATACTCTCAAACAGCATATGAGGATACATACCGAAGAAAAACCCTTTAAATGTACGGAGTGTGATTATTCAGCGAAATATGCGAACAGTATCAAATTACATATGGTGAAACATACGGAGGAAAAACCGTATAAATGTAGTATGTGTAATTATGCTGCAAAACATGTGAACAGTATTAAATTGCATATGGCTAAACATACGGGGGAGAAACCATATAAATGTACAATTTGTGACTATGCTGGTGCAATGTCTTCTGGGCTTAGATATCATATGCGGACACATACAGGGGAAAAGCCGTTTAAGTGTACTATGTGCGAATACGCAGCTTCACGATCTAGCTATCTTAAACTTCATATGAATCTGATACATTTAGTTAAGAATAGTTAAAATTATCGTAATAACTATTAAATAAATTATTAAAGTGAAACTTCTTATGGGAGAGTATAAGCAGTTGCTAGCGGAACAAAATCAACAGCCACCCGGTTGCCAAGGTAAACAATATCAGTACGTATCAAAAAATCAGCGGCGCGTATTGAGTCCGATGGTTGAAATTTAATTGTATGTACAGCAGCAGGCTAAATGTGGAAATAAAGGTAATTAATTGTATTAAATTTTTTATGTTAACTTGAGTAATGCTCGCCACTCTTGTAATCAATATTAAGGATACATATTTAAAGGTGTGTCTAACAATTTTTTAGCCTGTGGTATATTTGCTTGTTATGAAATAAATCTTATACAATCTGTTATCTACGGGGTTGTTTCTCTTAACTGTAAGATAAAGATAATATAAGATCAGTGGTGTTCAGTGGCGGATACAGGGGGGGGGGGCGCAGGGGGCGCGCGCCCCCCCTTGGCGCGAATTTGTTGGAACGGCAGAGAAGAAAGCGACTGTGATTTGTGTCCCGCTTTTGGCGGGACAGTCAAGATTTTTCACATTTTGTCCCGCGTCCCGCGGAGTTTTAAAATAGTCCCGCTTTTTAAGAAATATTATTTTACTGAATTTTTACAGTATTACTAAAAAAATAAAAAACTTTTTTTCAAATCAATCATTAATATTTTTATAATTTGAAAACAATGTTGTGGGGTTGCCACCGGTTTTCCAAATTAGTATTTTTTACAAAAAAATTATGAATTACCCAATCTGTCTAATGGTGGAATTTGATATATTTGTTTATGAATAATATTAATTGTTATGTGCATAAGTAATTTATGGATGTTTGTATTTTTTTCACAAAATTGAATTCCTATAGATAACCAACCTTGCTGGAATCAATGACTCTTGTATTCTTTGACCAATTTCCACTATTTTTTCAGAACATGTAAAGCTTCTTTTGAAAGATAAAGGAAATAATGTTCCAGCTTATTAAAAAAAATGGTGTTTTTCGACTAAGTTTGAGACATCCTGTGGGGTAACTAACGAAGTAGTTCGTTCTCTCGCATGTTCTCAAGTGCTCAGTTCCAAAAACCATATCAATTCTCAACGTCTTATTTTGTAAGTCATCCCAATATCCGAATTTTTGTAGGAGATACACATTTGTAAGTAAAATATTGCATTGTTTTTGGACCAGAAACACTGGCAAATCTGGCAGGCTGAATATGCTGCAAGGATCAAAACCGAACTTTGAAACGTATCATTTAGATTCCATGTCGACTTGCTGTTATTTCAACAAGTGCTGTTATTTCATCACACATTATTAAAGTATCTCATACACGTTGAGTTTCGCTTAGTATATAATTTAGTATTTTATCCATCTGTTTATCTGTAAATTTCTGGTCATTATCTTTAAATTAATTCGGTGTTGGTACTAAAAACAATAGTAAAAGCACTTTTAATCAAGTAACATTTGCTGCAAGGTTGAACAGCATTTTAAATTGCAACGGTTTACTTAATGTTAGTTTACTTAATTATGTATCTTTAAATTATATATTAAAAAATGCAGATATGGGAATAAACCAAAAACAAAATATTGAGAATATCGATCATATCAAAACTATCCTTATAGTTTACTCGGTGTAATCGGATGTAAAATATGAATAAAAAATTATGAAAGTTGTAAAAGATTACAAAAGCTACTTAACATCAAAGTTTAACAAAATAGGCGTTCCTTTAATATAGGCTGGTAAATTTCTCGCAAAAGCGTACTCCTAAATTTGGAATATTTTGTTGTATTGTACAGGGTTGTTAGATTAGAACATTTGTTTGGTATCTTCTTTGACCGTAAGATTTGTTTTATTAACCATAAGAATGTAATTAATCTTTCTTAGTCTTCTTAATATTATTTATGGATTGATGAAAATCTATTTATTTGGTGCAAAAGGCAGTTAATATTTACAACTTCAATTCCAAACAGAAACGATAACAAAGTACACTTTTTCTTGTAGAATAGAATAGAATAAGTTTTATTAACTGTGCAGTTAAAAGTCAATACATAATGTGTTATATTACAATAAGTACATTTAGAAATTGTATTTCATTGTTGTGGTATGGTGACAATTTGATCAAGTGCTTTCTGACGGCACGTTTGAAGACTGTAGGAGTTGCTTTTTTCCATATATCTGGGCATTGATTGTAGATAGCTACACCTCTCCTAAGATACTCGCTGGTATGCAATCTTATCGGTGGTGGACGCAGCAGGTTCCCGTATCTGGTGTCGTGTGTATGCGCTTCGATGCTGTTACTTAATTCGTGTCTTCTGTGCTGGTGCATGTCGTTGAGCACCCTATAGCAATATTCTGCAGGAGCAATATTTTTCAAACAAAGGTTTGCAGTGTTCGTTACTTGGGCGGCCTTCTATACTTCGAACAGCTTTTTTTTGCTCGACGAGCACTTTCTGTAAGTGGGTTGTGTGTCCCCATACTTCTATACCGTAGCTAAGCATCGAGTGGTGTAGTGCAAAGTATGCTGTAGCTGCGGCTTCACTTCCGACCATTTTGCAGATCCTCTTCACAGCGTAAGTTGCCTTAGACAGTTTGCAACACAGTTGATCAACGTGGTGTTTGTACGAGAGCCGTGAGTCTAGGTATATTCCCAAGAGTCTCACTGGTTCACTTGTTGGTTTCCATCTGTCCATGGTGAATTCTATCTTTTGTGTCTTGTTATTATTTAGACATAGTTTATTGGTAGCAAACCATTCTTCTGTCATCCTTATGGTCGTGCAGATTTGCCTTTCCATTTCATCTTGGTCATCTTCAGCGAATAAAAGGGTGGTATCATCCGCATACAAAGTGGTGTGGCAGTTCAGATGGTTGGGAAGATCGTTGATGTATAAGGTGAAGAGTATTGGTCCCAGGATCGAGCCCTGTGGTACTCCCTGGTCATTACGTAGGGTTGTACTTTTCTCATTGTCTATGATGACAAACTGCTTCCTGTTTTTTAGGTAGTTTGATAGCAATAACAGAGCCGTATTTTTGAATCCGTAGGCCAACAGTTTTTCTTCCAGGATGTTGTGGGAGACGGTGTCGAAGGCTTTTGAGAGGTCACACATGTAGGCCTTGCAGTTCTTCCGACCCTCAGCAGCTTTGTGGACTTCAGTTACGAAGGCATGAAGCGCTGTAGTGGTGCTACGGTTTTGTCTGAAGCCGTGCTGAGCCTGCGTGATATGGTTAAAATGTTCCAGATAGTCTTGAACTCTATCCAATATTAACCGTTCCATTATTTTGGCTATTATTGGAAGTACTGAGATAGGTCGATAGTTGGCACTGTCCTTTGTACCTCCCTTCTTGAATATTGGATGGACTTTAGCAATCTTTAATATGTCTGGGAAGGTACCTGTCCTCAGGCACTTATTGCACATATTTGTCAAGACGGGAGCTATTTCGTTAGAGATCTTTTTTATCATTCGTGAGCTTATATCAAATGCATCAGTGGAGGTTTTATTATGAAGTTTACTTATGATGGTTTTAACTTCATCCTCATTTGTTTCCTTCAGTTCATTAAGCTCTGTTGGTACGCTTTCCATTCTCCACTGTGGTCTTTCCGAGATTGCCTCATTCACAGTAAGCAAGGTATTTGCACATGTGGTGAAATAGTGGTTGAATTCATCACTTGACGGCATATTCTTCACACGGCTTGACTTTGATTTTCTGTTTGTTTCAGCATTTATGATGTCCCACACTGACTTTGACTTGTTGTCGGAGTTTCGTATTCTCTCAGCAAACTGTCTTTTCCGCTCAGCTTCCATGTACTTGGTATACCTTTGTCTATGACTTGTCAAGGCTCTCGCAGTATCTTCATTTCCAAAGGAGCTATGCAGTCGTTGATAAAGCTTTATATCTTCCCTCATGTCTTTAAGCTTTTGGTTCAGTTTGCTTTGTTTTAAAGATTGTTGAAGCAATTTTTTTTGGGAAAGCAGTTTCGGCTGCTAGTCGGATTATATCAATAATTTTCTCGCACATTATGGAGGGATTTTCAATAGTTGTTATTTCATGCCACGCTGCATTTGAAATTGCCAGTTGGAAGTTGATCATGTTCTCTTTGGAGTAAATTCGTCTATATTTCAATTTTTCTTCGTTCTTTATTTCTAATTTCACCCGAATCAGTTGTGGTATGTGATCACTGATACAGTAGTCAATAACTTTTGATTCAAACCGCTTATGTAAGTTATGTGAAATGAAGATATTGTCGATGCAATTTGATGTCATTCCTTCAATTCGTGTTGGTTCCGTTATTGTAGCTTTCATACCGTAGTTCCTCATGAGGTTGTTTAGCATTTGTGTTTGTGTGTTCTCTGTCATTTGAAATTTTACATTAAAGTCGCCTGCGAGTATTATCTGTACATCTGCTGAGTATATCTCAAATACACGATTAAGTGCTTCCTCCATGACCTCTCTGAAAACTTCATCATTTCCATTTGTTGATTTGTAAGTTGCTATGATTATCATGTGCAAATTAATGATATAGGTGGCCACTATTTCGCAGTCTATTTCTTGAGTTAGCATATTTATTTCAGTTACATCTTTGGTTTCATATTTGTTGTTCACGTAAATTGCTACTCCCCCGGGTATGTGTGCTGCTCTGCCGAATCCTGAGCTCTTCTTAAAATTTTTGACATTATACAGATCAAGGTTACCTTTTTGCACCCAATGCTCAGCAATAGTAATTGCATTTGCTGTATGATCTGCAGCTAGTCGTTCTAAGGCACCAATTTTATTTGAGATACCCTGTATATTGATATTTAGGAGATTAAAAGCTTTATCTCTTTGTTTTTGTTTGTGGTTCTTTGTCGTTTTATTGTACCAAACTATAAAATATTTATTTATTTTTCATGCGTATAGCAAAACAATTAATCACTAATAACGCTAATAATATCGAGTACCTATGCAATGAAGTACATATATTTTGTTTAAACAAGTATGTTTTGATCAAAAGTACAAAAATTTAAAGAAATATGTGATAATGTGAAAAAAAAATCTGTATACAAAACTATAATTTTTGTGTTAAATTTGTCGTTTTGCGTCTTTTGCAAAGACGAATTACCCCCCCCCCCCCCCCCCCCAACGCACACACGACGCTACTGTCTCGCTTTACTACAACAAAATTCTGTTCACCTTACCCATAGCTCAAGATGTCTTTTAGCGCCCCCCCCCCCAAGGCGGAGTGGCCTAGTGGTAAGGCGTTTGCCTTGCACTCCACAGGTCCTGGGTTCGAACCCCAGGGTAGACATACGGATTTTTCACTCCGCCGCCGTGCTTCGGAAGGCACGTTAAGCCGGTGGTCCCGTAACCAGTCTCGACCTCTGGTTTCGATAACATTGTATTGGATGGAGTCACGTGATAGCATGCCTCACAGAGACAGGCCTCGGCTTGGGAGGGATGTGCTCCCACGGGAAGCCACCCTCTCTGTTCAAGGGGCATTGGCTATACTAGCCAGCCGTGTTCAGCCAGACTGTTCTGGTTAGAGGCGCGCTGCGCATTTGTGACATCCATCGGGGAAGCAAAAGGGGCCAACTGTGGCCTAGGTGCACTGCTACTATAATAGCTATACCCCACATATTCCATATTCCATAGCGCCCCCCCCCCTTAAGATTTTTCTGTATCCGCCACTGGTGGTGTTCCCATAGGGTATACTACACATACATCGTATACGTCGCATTTTTTAGACATACTGCGTATACTCTCAATCAAGACGTACACCGGCCACGACTGGTCTGATACACCTAAGCAAAGTTGAACTTTTTATCCTCGCGAAGTCGCCGCGACGTTCAGACAGTTGTTTGGAATCTGCTAGCACATTATGCGGTTTACAAGGTTACTTTAGTTGCTTTATGTTTACTAAAATGAGTTTGAATTTTAATAAATGGGGCACACTCCTCTGTTTCTTCTTACGCAGATAGAACTTTTTGTTTAACACAAATAAATATTTGTTTGACGAGAGGCAAAAATATATTTATTTGCTACAAAGAATGTTTACTGCTTTTGGTCAAAAAGAACAGTAGAATCGTATACAGGCTGTTTTTTATTATACAGTTTGCAACGATAACATTGCACAGGCACGACAAATCCACTTGCGATGGTGGAGAAATCATGGTCAACTTTTAGTTTTCTTATGGACGCCATATTTGATTTTGACATTTTTGATGGTTTTTCCTGGTGCTATTTTACATATTATACCACACTTGATGGGCAAACTTTTGTTGTTTTTTAGTGTTTGGAAGTAAAACTTACATTAATTTGATAACCATTTTAGTCTATACTCTATAGTAAGTATTTCAGAGTATAATAAAACACGAATGTTTCATGTAGACTGATGTATGTAGAGGATATTAAACGCTATCGATTTCGGTCATTAAATGACCATCTGCAGGAGTATACTATAAACTTAAAGATAATAGATATTTATTTTTTAGTAAGCAAAAAACTCTTAATAGTCCCTCAAAATTCAAGCTAGTTAGACGGAAGGCATATAAATATTAGGTATGCTTATACAGTGAAACTTCTCTAACTCGAATCACCAAGGGGCACAAACACAAATTCGAATTAGGGTAAATTCGACTTACAGAAAAATGCGATTTTTTTTAAATTTTATTACATAATACAGAAGAATACAGATATAAAACAGAACATTTACTCTTAGCAGCAAAAAAATATGCATATGTATGTTTATGTAATAAATAAATACATATTATGATATATGTAAAACGTGAAAAGAAAAACTAAAAGTTATTTGAAAAAATCAGTAATTTTTTTTTGCTTTAAGTTGGATAGTTTTTCTTTCTCTATAAAATCTTCCACTATATCTAAGGAACAATGTATATTATATGGAACATTTTCTCTTGTTGCAACAAATTTGTTTAGGATTTCAATTGCAGAACACGCTTGGTTAAAGATAGGAGTGAGAGTGATTTCAGTCTCGCTTTCGCCATTTTCTTCGTCCTCATCTGAATCTGAATGTGAAACAGTAAAAAAAATTGCATGGTTTTGAACCTATAGGTGTTAGTTAAACTTACCTTTGTTGTCAGGAACAAGATGTTCTACCACGCTGTCTAAAATGTCTTCATCGGTTGCGAAACCCATTGTATGCACGCCATCATCAACATTAGCATAATCTTCGAATGCGACACCATTAATGTTTATCACATTGCTGTATGACGCCCACATTCTTTTTAATTCAGAAAGTGGAAGGGTATCATCTTCATCCCAGTCATCAGTATCCTGCAGCAAATCCTTAGCAAAGCCTGCCTTCCTGAAGCAATTAGCGATTGTTTGTTCTTTTACATCGATATTCCACGCTTTATTAAATCTTTAATTGCGTCAAGTAAAGAAACGCTTGCAGGAGTTGCGTCTTCCAAATGGGCCAAAACTTTCATAACGATTCTTTTTCTAGAATAGTGCTTCAGATTTTTTATAATTCCTTGGTCCATTGGTTGCAGGATGGATGTTAGATTCGGAGGGAAATATTCCAATCTAATATTTTTTAGTTTTGCTTGTACAGTTTTGGGATGCGCGGGACAGTTGTCAAATAAAGTAAAATTTTTCTCTTCTGGGCCACAAACATTTTATCAAGCTTTAATAACCACTTTTCATAAATGTTACTAGTCATCCAAGCTTTTTTGTTACATTCGTAATCTACTGGAAGTGATTTTATGCCATTAAAACAACGGGGATTTTTCGACTTGCCAATAATAAGCAATTTCAACTTTTCGGTACCACTCATGTTACTCCCAACCATAACGGTAATCCTCTCCTTACAGTGTTTGCCACCAAAGCATTTTTGCCCTTTAAATGCAAGTGTTTTGTTGGGCAAACATTTAAAGAAAACTCCCGTCTCGTCTCCATTAAAAATGTAATTTTTGTCGTATTGGCTGATTAATCTGGGTAAAACATTGGTTTGCCATTCCTCACTACATTGCAAATCTGCAGAAGCACTTTCACCACACAGTGACATTTCAGTGATATTATGCCTCATCTTAAACTTATCTAACCATCCTACACTAGCTGAAAAATCGTCCCGTCCCAAAGCTACGGCAAATTCTTTAGCCTTTTCTCTAATTAAAGTTCCCGAAAGAGGAACATTTTTAGCACGTGCTGTAGTGACCCACTTCAGCATTGCTTCATCAATATCATTATTGACACAAGTTGTAAGTCTTTTTCGTTTACTGTTAAACAAATGATCACCTTGCTTTTCTAAAAGTTTGTCCTTGTTCTTCAAAATTGTTGACAATGTGTTGGGGGGGATTCCAAATTGTTCTGCTATATCTTTCTTTTTCTTTTCACCTTTTTCTACCTCCGCAATTAATTTTAATTTTTCACTCACTGTTAAGCACTTTAAATTGCGTTTTGACATGTTTACTGTTATCACTAATTCACCCTAACTGCATATACACCTGCCAAGAAACAGCAATTCCAGCAGCGATCGATAAGTTTCGTTCTATCGTCGAGTGGCCGCAAATTGGTAAATCCCCGAAACAGCGGAAATCCCCGAAATATTCGAGTTAGGTTTGGCTACGCATAAAATATTAGTTCGAGTAAGAGAAAAATTCGAGAATTAGAAATTCGACTTAAAGAGATAAAAACCTGTATAAAAGTTGTTTAAACCTTTTGTTCGTAAATAAATATTCGAGTTATGGAATAATTCGAGTTAGAGTTAAGTTTCACTGTACATGGCTTATACGCATGCGGATGACGCTCAAAAAATAAATTCGCATAGTAGTTAGTCATATAAGGCAGATTCTGTAAAGATAAATGCTAACTAACCACTTGGAAACGGCCTTAAATTTATAAATTTTTAGCAACTTTTTTATAGAATGGTAATACCATAAATCAAAGGTAAAAGAAAACTAATTTATTATTTTACAAATTTCTTTAATTTATTTTTTCTTTTCATATTATTTTGACTTATTACTTTATTTAGTTCTCTCAGCCGAATATATGTAAATACTCTCACCATTTTACTGATTACCTCGTTAGGTAAATTTGATCGAGCTTGAACCTTTTTTGTCAAACTCTTAAAGATGTACGAATCCTTTGCTAAGCTTTTGCCATGCATTTTATTTAATTCCTCCTTTACCGTCTTACCCAACATTAAAAGTTCGTCAGTTGGGTATAGTAATTGTCCTTTTGACAAAGTGTGTGTCCATGAAAATTCGTCTTGACTAATTTCCATAGTCGTCTTGTCCTGGTAGAGTTAATATTTATATTTTATATTTATACGCAACGTATCCTGCGATATGTTTCAATCCCTCATTTGAAATTTGCTCCTCTACCTCGACATCATCATTATGTTCAACGACAAACTGTTCATAATTTTCCAATAATTCGAAATGATCCTCAAAATGTTCTTCAAAAGAAGAAATGTTTGTGATTATTTCTTCCTCATTATTTGGAGTTTGGATTTCTTCTACATCATCTAAATCTTTCAGAAATTCGGTGATTCATTCTTTGGTTTGTTCCATGCTAACTAATGATTCTTCTTCATCCTCTTCAATATTTTGATGCTCAGTGAATGCAGCTGAAGAATGCTTCCTCAGTACATACCATCTTATGCGATGTTGAAAATCTAAGGCGGTTGGATGGTCATTTGTAGCACCAGCCCCTCGAATGTACGCAAAAAAGTTTTCAAGGACATCTTGGTTTAAACGATATCTCAGAATATATTCGATTTTGTACTTTTCTTTGAGGTAATTGTATAAATTTAGTAATGACCGGTTATTTAATAAAATGGCCTTCTGAAAAGGTAAAAGTGCTGAACGATTTCCTACTCTCATGGAATCAACTTCTTTATCAACTTCCTTAAGAAGCACTATTTGTTTATCGAAATCCATTCCAAAGGCATTGCTTTGTTTCCCATATTTCATTTTACAATTAAAAACGTCAAACCAGTCATTAAGCAACCCTACAATTTTTGCTGTGTATTTCCCATCTATATTCTTCATAAGTCCCCTTTCACCGCACCATATCATTGCCCGAGCAACTGTGTGTGAGATGACCGCCGTTGCTAACTTTACATTTTGACGTTGCTTACCACTTACATCTAGGTGAAATTGGGTTAATTTCGGCGTCATGTTTATTTCGGATGTTTGAAGTGCCAGTAATGTTTGAAAACAAGCCTTTGAAGCAATGTGGTCCCCAGATTTAAAACCACCGTCAAATATATTGTTTCTTACTAGTTTAATAATGTGTGGTGCATCATTAAAGAAGAATACTTCTAAGCTACTGTCCGCAGGATGTGGGAATGAACATGTTTGATTATCTTCGTTGTCTTCAAACAAAAAAAGACAAATCAAACAAATCCCATGTTTGATTATCTTCATGGCCTACATTTAAATTTCTCCTAAGCGTCAGATTGGAAGGACCCAGATCACTAACAACGGCTACTACCGTAAAATTGGCTGCATGTAATTGAGTAATTATTTCTAGGAGTATGTCTTTGGTCATGGCCTGGTCATAATCATAGTATGCTATTTGCTTCCACTTACTAAAAAGCCCTCTCACCATTACGGTCTGAACTGTCTTATGTGGTCCTACGACCTTTTCATATCGGTTTTTGTATCTGCATACGATTTGAAATATATACTTCATCAAATGAAAGAACGCAAACTTTCTCCATTTCATTCATGCTGTATGATTTGTACTTAATAATTGACAGCATATCTTTGAGTATTCCAGGTTGACAGTCCATTCTTGAAACCCATCGTCGCAGTGTTGATAGAGCTGGTAAAGGATATTCCCTTATGTTTCTCCAATATCGATAGGCCTTCGGACTAACACTTCGTAATGATATTGCAGAAGATATATCTTCCGAAGACCACTTTACATATTTTTTCCGACTTCATACATTTTACTTGCCCAGGAGTAAGGATTTTGTTTAAAATACCATTTAAATGATCAATTTCTTTATTTTGAGCTTCTACTTTTTTCTTTAGTAGGACAATTTCCAATTTTAGTTTGATAATATCATTATCTCCGATAAATCTTGAATGTACACTAAAAATTGTAAAAATGAGTTGTAATATTTTCTAAATATATCATCATTTGGCTTACGTTGATGGAGGCTGTTGAAATGGTAACACAGGAGAAACAACTTGTATATCACTGGCGGATGCATCAATCATGTTAACGTCAGTCAATGGATGAATTGTTTCTAAACATAATTGCTTTATAAGATTTACACAAGATTTGGGAAGTTCTTTACCTTTGGGTTGAGATAATAAGTCACGCTCAGGAGTGATGGTTAAGTGATGATCAGATGGATTAATACCGATTTGTGTGGGTTGATGTGCTGTAAACATAATTGCTCTATAAGAATTGTAGAAAATGTACTTGGTCCTACAACAGGTGGTAATTCAGTGGGGATTGTATTCTCCTTTTTGTCCAGATCGATATCCCAAACTCTTCGTCAATTTATAAGTATTTGTGAATGACTCTTTGAAATGAGCTGAACAGATTGTACTTATATAGAATAGAAATATTAATTATTTAACAGTAGTTATTCGACTTATAAATGACTAATATACAATTTTTTCTACTTTGCGACTCTATTTCTTTTTAGGAATGTATATTCCTAAATTGCAGTCACCGCTAGACATCAAATTGTCTAGTAACTATCTTGGCAACTGTTGCAATATCAAATTCTGGAGCCTTATTCTTCAGTTTAGCGATATCGATAGCCGTATTCTACCGTTTTGGTCGATATCGACTGACGTCCCGACTTTCCGACATGTCGCTAAATTTAACGACTGCTTCGGAGGTGTCGATAAGTTGATTCGATATCGATATGCGTACGTAACCTCAATTTACTTATTTTCATCTCGTACGGACATTAGCTGTGTTCGTTTATTCGGTTCTGGGTTCGGTGTAGATAGTGTCGGTGCGCTGTCACGTGACAACGGTGTAAGGGTGGTGTAAACTGTAAGGTGTAGTTCACAGGATTTTCGAACGCACCTGGGCACATGGTGCGCGTCAAACGTCAGACTGGTCAGCGTCCGATCTGTCAATGCGTGCGTTCTGCCACTCTAGGCGCTAACCGCTTGAACTCAGCGGACGGCGGCAATTGGGCAGCAACAACATGAACGCGACGGCCATTGGTTGCTGAGTTCAAGCGCTTAAGCGGCTTAAAGTGGCAGAACGCACCCAGTGTCACGTGTGTCAAAACTTTGCTATGTTCTAATACGATAATCACCTCACTTAACCCAACTTAACCTAAAAAGCACTGACAAGATTGACGTACACCGCCTCCGTACACCGCGCTCCACCAAAATTGAAGGTGTAGATAGTGCACGCACCACGTACACCGCACTGCCTCCCTCTAGCTATATCCGAACACGAAAGTGTCAACACTGCTACACCGCACCGCATAATAAAACGGCTCGGTGTCACTTGGTGCAAAAAGTGTCAACAGTGTAGAATATCCGAACGCAACTATTGTTGACATTTTCGAACTGCTGTCACATCACAATTCACAGATGACAGCTAATGAACACCGGTAAGGTAGTTTTATTTACCGAATGACAGCGATATCGATACACGTGACGTCATGTCGAATTGAAACGGTATAGCGATGTCGCTAATCGCTATAATTGTAGAATAAGGCTCCGTACAAATTGTAGGTGATTATGATAAATAAATAACCACTTTTTGATGGTATCATAGAAAAAAGTATATCACATAAGTTGTGATCTGTGTAATAGAGATATATTTACCATTTTTCAAATTAACTGTCTTTTTGCAAAATTCTATCCATCGATTACATAAGCCCGGGTCTTTTTGGAATGTAAAATAGTGGATATCCATACCCTTTTTCAGCACGTTATAGTTCTTGCATCCTAGAACGGAACACATCGGCATCTTCTAAAACAAAAAGTTATATTTTGAAGGTTAGGATTTATTTCGATATATTTAATATATTTACCTCGTAATAACAAAACAAAACTAACTAAATTAATCAACAACAACACTTAAAATAACTAAATAAACACAATATTTATAAAATGTTTGTAAGCAAACTGGTCACGTGTTCGATGACGCGTACACGCTTTGCGCATACCTAATATAAATCTGCCTTGGTTAAAGGAGGATTCACAGCAGTTCACAGTGCATCCGACATCCGACATCCGATGTACGGACAAATTTCTTCGTACGTTGGAAAACCAGTTCACAGTACATACGAATTGTCGGACGTTTTAGTAATAAATTTAGTGAAATTTAGTAAATTTATGGTAGTTGTGGCAGTTGGTAGGGCCGTACATAGTTGTATATTGGTAACCGTAGTCCACCTAACCACGCACCTAACGGCATTCTAACCAATAAAACATAACTAATAGGTGTGTTCTGCCACTTTACGCGTTTGACCTCACCAGACGGCAGCAACAACATGAACACGATTGCTTATTGAAACCGCTAGAACTCAGCTTCAAGCGGAAATATATACGTGATTGGATCAGACACCACGGGTGCTTAGTCTCGGCGTCGACAGCGCAAGCAGCTTTGGCTGGAACCGGCTGAACGCACCCATTGATTCTGGTATTCTGTGGGTATTCTATGGTTCTGGTTCTAACCTCGTTTTGGACGGCAGCATTGCACGTACCTTTTTAGAATTTGTTGAATTGTTTCTTTCGACATTCTCAAACAATTAAAATGATTTTCGGGGTCATTCAACCGCAACTCTTGGATTAGGTTATGGTATGCTTCCCGCGTTCTCCTTTTTTACTTTATCATATGCAGTATGTAAAGTATTGTAATCGTGCCAAAAAATTTTTTTGAGATTTTAGCGGAAATATGTCTTTTTGGGTCCCCTGAACATTTTTGACCAAGGTACAAAAAAATGTCTGTGTGTGTGTGTGTGTGTATGTGTGTGTGTGTGTGTGTGTGTACCCGTTTTTTGTGGCGACGATTCCGGTGAAACTACTAAAGGTATCGGGACGAAACTTCATATTTAGAAGTTTCATAACCAAACTTAGAACTGAAAAGCTTTCTGTTGAAGAGGGTCCAAAGGAACTGGAGGTTTAGTCTTAGCATTTTTTAAAGATTTTGCAAATAAGCCGCCATTTTTGGAATTTCGTCGAAATAGTTAAATAATAAATTAAAGATGAGGAAATTCTGAATAATTTATCACTATGACATTTTTTGGTACAATCAATAGTTTAGCTGCATGAGCAAATTCTATTTCCACGAGATCGGTCGTACTGCATGAGAGCTAGTAGCCAGGATTTGTCAGATTTTTTGATTCTAATGACAGTAGTTAGTCTTGGTGTCAAACGCTAATGTTTTGACAATAATTTCTGTCAAATATATAATTATAATTTTTTATAATTGACAATAATTTCTGTCATATATATAATTTCTGCGTTCGCATATTGCATTACACTTTTTACACCCAATAATACGTAAGTGTCATTTGGACGTGTACCCGGTGTCAACGGAGTACAATATCCGAACGCAGCTTTAATCGACATGTCTGTCTAGTTCTAGTAGTTTTATTTTAATGCAGACCTGGCCGATCTCGATCAAATAGAGTCTCATGCAGCTTTACTATTAATTTTATATATAGAATGATAAAGTCATGTGTCTGGCCACATCAGATTTTTTTTAAATATCATAACCCAATACCATCGAGTTTGTAACATTTATTTTCTATTAGCTCTTGCTCGGACTCGAAGCAAAAGCGCCAACAAAATAATATTATTCATCTGCCTTCGATAATTATCCATAATTGGATCTACAAATGCTCTACGTCAAAACAATTATTGAGTGAAGTTAGGTGATCACGTATCACGTGACTCCGACGATACGAAAGCGTTCCTATTGGCTGGATCCTTTGAAATGATTTGCGCGCGTAAATCTGCGTATCGGTACGACAAGAACTCAACTTCATCCGACGTCGGAGAGAGTTAAATTTATTTTAACTTTTTCCGATGTCGGAGTCACGTGATACGTGATCACTCAATAATTGTTTTGACGTTTACGTTTATTGAGCATTCGTAAATCCAATTATGGATAATTATCGAAGGCAGATGAATAATATTATTTTGTTGGCGCTTTTGCTTCGAGTCCGAGCAAGAGCTAATAGAAAATAAATGTTACAAACTCGATGGCATTGGGTTAGGATATTTTAAAAAAAAGGAGAACGCAGGAAGCATACCATAACCTAATCCAAGAATTGCGGTTGAATGACCCCGAAAATCGTTTTAATTATTTGAGAATGTCGAAAGACACAATTCAACAAATTCTAAAAAAAATTCTAAGCACGTGCAATGCTGCGTTCCAAAACAAGGTTAGAACCAGAACGATAGAATACCCACAGAATACCAAAATCAGTTTGAATCAATGGGTGCGTTCAGCCGGTTCCAGCCAAAGCTGCTTGCGCTGGCGACGCCGAGACTAAGCACCCGCGGTGGCTGAACGGTCTGATCCAATCACGTGTATTTCCGCTTGAAGCTGAGTTCTAGCGGTTTCAATAAGCAATCGCGTTCATGTTGTTGCGGCCGTCCGCTGAGCTCAAACGCTTAAAGTGGCAGAACATACACATTAGTTACGTTTTATTGGTTAGCATGCCGTTAGGTGGACTACGGTTACCAATATACAACTATGTACGACCCTACCAACTGCCACAACTACCACAAATTTACTAAATTTCACTAAATTTATTACTAAAACGTCCGACAATTCGTATGTACTGTGAACGGTTTTCCAACGTACGAAGAAATTTGTCCGATTCGTATATCAGATGTCGGATGTCGGATGCACTGTGAACTGCTGTGAATCCTCCTTTAGACGGCTATTGTTTATTCAAAGATAAAAAAGCAATAAAATCAATTCGTTTGTTTGCATTATAAAGAATGTGGGCCGATCCTTGCTGTACTGCAATGCAAGGCCAACCCGCGACGGGAGTGGAGCAAGCCCCTAACTCCCATCAGTTTCCAAAAATCAGTTTAATATACTGGCCCCGCATGCGGGGCGTATCAGATATTAAGCTGATAAGAACAGATACTACACTTTGATCTTAGCCATAGGCCGAGAAGCGATACCGAAACCAATTTTCCCCAGGTACTAATACCAAGCCTTGCGCTTATGAAGAATGAGAAATCAAACCGACATCTTTTGGCTGGTAGGCGCACTCTGTACCTAATCCATTTCGTTTCTATATAATTTGTCCTTCAAGTGGGATTGGCGCCCTACGTCGGGCGTCGTTTTTCTTCCCTAATGGAATTATTAATATTGGTAATTATTACAACAAAATTATACTATATTGTTAATTCAAACATTTTCTTCTTCGAAAATTACAATAGTATGTTATTGATCGATCATCGATAGTAGGTATGGGACATCTAGGCAAATGTGTGCCTATTTGTATACAGATGGTGGGCTCGGGCGCTCCTCACACATTGGCACCGTTGGCCATATAAAACGTTGACGAAATGCTGCGAATGGCATACTTACCTGGCGTAGGGGTTACCGTGATCAACAAGGCGGTTCCCCCGAGGTGAGGCCCTTCCATTGCACTTCGGTCGGGCTGACCCTTGCGATTGCCCCTAATGCGGGCAACTCGGGCGCGTAATTTTTGGTAGTCGGGACTGCGTACGCGCTATCCCGGATTTATTATAACGAAAACATATAAAAAAAGGGGCTTTTCTTTGTCCATGATTCAAGTCCAGGTTCTGGCTGTAATTTTTAATTTATTTAAAATGTACATCCCGCCTGTATGTCACCAAACATTTGATTGTTTTATATCTTATTGCAAATCTAATAAAAGTTAAATTATTATTATGGGTGATTTTTAATGACACTTGATATATAAAGTCCAACATAAAATAGTTTCGCTTGTTGCGAAATTATATCTTCCTTTCCTCAATCCAATAGTAAGAGTAAGACCAGTGGCGGACTGGCCATAATGCCAGGTTGCCCGATGGCAAGTGGGCCCCCCTTAAGTGGGCCCCCCTTAAGACAATATGTTGATAATATTAATAATACATTTATTTATACTGAAATTATCACTGGACCGCCGCACGAAAAGATATCAGGCAATAAGAGGGCCCCACCTATTTGCAATAAATTCGGTAAGAATTTATATTTATGTTTGGCAATAAATATGAACCCCATAAGAAAACTGCATGGTGAGTTTTAAGAAACCCACTTTGGGAAACAATGAAAATTCTCCAAAAGGCCCTTGTTAAGAGAACTTAAAATCTATTACTAATCGAACTTGATATTTTTTAATAGACGTTTAAATTTCATAAAAACAAAAGTTTTTTTAAAAATTTTATTGACCAGTTTCTGGCAAAAATATTATTCATCCGAAATTGAAATACATACCAATACGTCACAGAGTACAGAATTATTATGGCATGATGTGGTAGTTTTTACCAAGAAACATTAAAAATAGAAAAATCAATGCTATGATGAACAAAATTAAAACTTAATCGGATAATTGATATAGGAAAACATTATGGAATATTGGCTGAACATATGAAAGGGACCAAAATAAATCAAATAAATAAAATTTTACTTGGGTATAAAAATGAATCACTTGTACAGAATGTTCTTTTATACATGCAATAAAAATAAAATAAAATTTATTATTTTAAATATAATACAATATGTAATTTAAAACAAAATAAATTAAAAAGAAAAACATGAATATAGAAAAAAATATTAGAAACAAAGTTGCTCATTTTTGTGGTGATCAATGATATAAAAAGTAATATATCTTTTTCACTTTCGAAGATATCATAAAATTGATGTACAGGGTGTTATAAAAGTTATAGATAATCATTCGCCCTACAGCCAGAAAATATTGGCATGCTTACAGGGTGTCCCACAATAACGTACCAACAAACTTATGTTTGTTTAAATGAACACTAGGTATATTATTGCAATTTTTGATGAACATTTTTAGCCTAATTGTTATGACATCAATTTGTATTAGGCTATTATCAACTGTTTCTGAGATATTGAGAAATGTTTGTCAAAAATGAGCATTTTCAAAAAATTATTCTAAGGTAACTAACAAGAATAAAGAAATAAAAGAACTCATTTTGCATAGTAAAAGTATCGCATTTTTTTACAGTTATTATTCATTTGCGATTCAAATATGACTTATCCTGAATAACTGGAGATTTGCTAAATGTCAAATAACTTAAGAATTTTAAATGGAACAGCCCTGTATATCTTGACATCGAAAGATCGATAAATCAACTTTCCTAAAATGTCTAACTCGGTAAGTCTATCGTCAACAGCTAAAAGTTATTAAGCATCTAATATAACATTTATACGCATGCAAAATATTTCATAAATTAATATAAAATATCTAGTTGTCACGACGAAATTCAGCAATCGCACAAATGTAAAGATTCTTCTGCAGCAACATTTAGTCATTGAAAACTGCTACTATGAGTTACACAAACGAACAATTTATGATCATCCAAGAATTAGTTTTATTAGTACCAGTCGAAACTTATTTAAAATTTTTATTATTTATTTACGTAATATTCTAAATTATTTAAAGAATTTTAATGGATCCTTGGGTTGGTTGTAGTGGTCTAACGCCTTAGCCAGCTAAATCGCCTGTTCAATTTATTTATTTCGGGACATGTTAAGGAATAAGTTTATAGGGATGTTCCAGTTACTACTGATAACAAAAGCAAGGAGTACTTTGGTAGCAATGTGGTATTCTTCAGACATCCAAACATTTCTGTACTCTCATAAGAATAAATAACTAAATAAATGGATAATTGTAAACTGAATAAATAATTATTATTTCAGTACGATTGTCAATAGTGCACATATCAACCCTCTCAGGTCAATGCGTTTCAGTCTTGCTTCAAATTCTCGGTGGAAATCCTTGGTGGAAATATTACATTTTCCATGGTTTCCACAAAAACATTTTGACGCCTCCTTATTTCTATTCTTCATATTTGCTATCGTAGGTAGTTGTAATATTCCCATAAATTTTTTCCTCAATATGTCTTCAGAGTCACAAATCAAACCCGATTAAATCAGGCGTCTAGTTTTCCAATGCGTTGGACCACCATGAACAATTTAATGTCTTTGATAAGTATTATTTAAACAATTTTAGATTGATACATAAATTACTAATTCTTAATCTTTGAAGAAAATAAATATCAAAAATTATATGTTTGTATAAATCAAACTTGCAAAATGCTATTACTAAAAGCTGCTGCATGAAAAGAAGAATTATTATAATTGAGAGATTGTTGGATTTCATCGAACAATCGGATATTTAATAGTAATTTGGGAATATTGTGCATAAGTTACAAATGTAACATTAGATGCTTAATATATTTTTAGCTGTTGACGATAGACCACCGAGTTAGACATTTTAGGAAAGCTGAAAGATATATAAGATCGATAAATATACATTTATGATATATTTTTAATATTTTTATGTTTGTTTATTTGTAAGAATACTATTTATTTTGATTGAATATTATTTTTTTTATATTATTAAAACTATTGTACACCAAACACAGTTTTACTTTACCTCCATAATATTTAGTCGAACATTTTATTTCATAATATTTTTGTAAGTTTTTTTTGTAACTCTTTCATTTTTCACTTTTTTCTCCTTTATAGTAAATGAGATACTGTGTAAAACGTTTCATATCGACTTATTATTTTTTCAATTTATAACAAAGTTACAACCGTTTGAGTTATTAACAAAACCGTATTTTAACCGGCTCTAACTTCTTAAGCAAAACCAATAAGAAAACCAATAAGTCCATATGATACTTTTTACTCAAAATGACATTTGTTTTCTAGAAAAAAAATAATAGAAAGCTTCATATGAATTTTTTGGTTCATTTTTATTCAATTTATGTCGATTTTCTTTTAAATATTTTTATTTAAATTTATTTACTTTCTATCGTTGTAAGGTGTAGTGGGTGTGTTCAAACGGCTGAAACTTTTCAAGGAATTGAGAAAACAAATAAGTCCTTATAAAAAATTTATTCAGAATGACATTTGCTTTTTAAAAATAATTTTGCGGGGAAAAAAGTGGGACATCTGTATATGTATATACCGGCAGCATGAACAAAAAAATCTGATGTGGCCAGGCACATGACTTTATCATACTATATATAAAATTAATAGTTTAGCTGCATGAGATCCTATTTGATCGAGATCGGCTATGTGTGCAATAAAATAAAACTAGTAGAACTAGACAGATATCTCGATTAAAGCTGCGTTCGGATATTGTACTCCGTTGACACCGGGTACACCGTCCAAATGACACTTACGTGTTAGTGGGTGTAAAAAGTGTAACGGTGTTCAATATCCGAACGCAGCCTATATTGACAGTAGTATTTTCAAAACATTAGCGTTTGACACTAGCTACTGTCATTAGAATAAAAAAATGTGACATATCCTGGCTACTTGTTTTAATGCAGTACGACCGATCTCGATGAAATAGAATTTGCTCATGCAGCTAAACTATAAATTCTACCAAAAAATTTCATATACATAAATTATAGAAAATTTCCTCTCCTTTAATTTATTATTTAACTATTTTGACGACATTACACAAATAGCGGCTCATTTACAAAATCTTTAGAAAATGCTAAGAGTAAACCACCAGTTCCTTTGGACCCTTTTCAAAAGAAAGCTTTTCAGCTCTGTTCGGTTATGAAACTTCTAAATATGAAGTTTTGTCCCGATACCTTTAGTAGTTTCTCCGGAATCGTCTCCACAAAAACGGGTACACACACACACACATACACACACACACACACACAGACATTTTTTTGTACCTTGGTCAAAAATGTTCAGGGGACCCAAAAAGATATTATATTTCCGTTAAAATCTCAAAATTTTTTTTTGGCATGATTACAATACTTTACATACTGCGTATGATAAAGTAAAAAAATGTGGGCCCCCTCCTGGCTTCCTGGCAACCAATGTTTTTGGACCCAGTCCGCCACTGAGTAAGACTGATATATGATTTCTTTGATCTTCTAAGTGATTGTTTATCACGTTGCAAAAAGTTTGACCTAGAATCAAAAAAAGCTCCTTTGTAGTGCAAAATCTTGCAGAAAGCGCCAGACAGCGCTAGAACTGAGCTTTAAGCGGAGATATATGTGATTGGCTCCGACCGTTCAGCCACAGCGGCTGCTTAGTCTCGGCGCCGGCAGCGTAAGCAGCTTTGGCTGGAACTGGCAGAATGCGCCCATTGTTTCTGCTCCGAGTTTAGTTTATGTCCAGTGTCTACCAATAGTACGCTGTCCGATGTTAGATATGACTGAATTGGGTAACTCCCTAGTTCAGCAGTTTTCGTATGCTGTAGTTACATTCAATAATGCCCTTTTAGTGCAAAAAATCTCAAATTTAAAAGCAAAATTAAAAGATCGGTACGAAGTGTTTACCCAATTTGCTGACCTTTCTATGGTGCGGAACGCCCCCGTTTCGGCAGCCTTAAGTGAAAAAAGAATTTGCGAAGAACATTTTTTAAATACAGACTTCCAAGTTTCAGTTAGAAGGAAAATGCTAACTCAAAATGCTTTTCCTAAAAATTACAATCAGTTAAATACTTTTACAAATATTTTAAAAGGTTTGATGTCAGGTAAACGTCGTTTTGCGGCGGTTCGATTTACGCCGATTCACAATTACGCCGGTTGGTGCCGGCGTGGGATCCCCCGGGTCGTTCGGCCGTGATTCCCCCGGTTATGCTGACACCAGACGACAGTAGGCGACGCGATTGTTTTACAAGTTTACACGTTGTTTTATTCTATTACCGTGTACGCGAGCAGCCTATTGTATGTATGTGAAATTGTTTCCAAGTTAGTTTTCGTTTTGTTTTTAAGAAAAATAAAAGTTACAATAATTATATTATTATTTTATTATTATTAAAATTTAAAGAATGGTCAATTTGCAGTTTCATTATGGGCGACAATAGTGATTCATAACTCAAACATTGGCGAAAAGAGCACGAATAACAATATGCCTGGAACCTCACCTTATATTGTCCATTATTGGCGCCGTGCGCGTACGATATGCCCATCTCTATTGCCGCCGGACGGGACTAAGATCGCCACGAGGTGGCGCTGTTCTATGCAGTTTCCTTCCTAGTAATCACCCACGTGGTAGTTACCTGTAGCGCGTCTACTAAGTAAACATAAACAAGAAAGCTGTTGCCGTACGTAAATGAGGTTAATTGGTAGAAGCAAGTAATTTATTTGTAGTGGTTTGTAGTGAATAAAGCGGCGTTTTCTTTCGTTGTACATTTCTTCCGCTGATTCAATTTCCAACTCACTGTTGAAAATATGTAAAATCTGCAATTGCTGTTACTGCCAGTATTTTGACAATTCACCACACAGCACGAGTTAACCATATTTGTATACACAATGCTAGTATGCTAGTCTGTGCACAACGCTATCAGCTGACAGAAATAATAAATAAAGTCGACTACAGCGCTTTTGCGTGCAGCGGTGACCGAGAAAACTTCTGGCGGATACATATTCCGCCATGGGCGCATAAAGCGTTCCTCAATCCCCCACTCCGTACTGCGCACGGTGCCAATACTTGTGTTCATTTTACGTCGATTTTTTTTTACGCCCGCGTCTCTTGTAAGGGAACCCCGGCGTAAAACGACGTTTACCTGTACTTGATTATATCTGACCTAATATAGTTTTAAAAGTCGCTGTGAATATGATCTGCAAATTCAACAAAATTGCTACTTCGATACAGCTAATTAGATACAGTATTGATAAAAAAGTTACTTTTGTTTTTTTTTTTAATTTCCGAGCAAATTCGAATTGATTGTAGATTTATTTATCTACATACCGGGTATATATTCGGCCGGTGGTACATAGGTTATTTCGGATATTTATTTGGTGGTAAATAATATATTTTTTTTTTATTTTTATGAATAATAAAAAAAATCAATCGAAAAGAATTATCGGTTATTAAAGTAAAATTAAAAAAAAAGTTTTTTGTTAAGTATCCCTCCGCATTAAAATGATCACAATCTTATTTCTATTTGCTGGGGCGCTGGGGGTCTTTTAAGAGTAAGACCGACCGTGCCGTACACACGCGACGTACCAAAATAGCAGCTGACGACTTGACAACGTGCACATGTTAGTAGTTAGTACCAAGTTCGGCCGCGCGCGAATTAAAGAAGTCGCCACAAAACGGCCGAACGGAGACTGTTTTTACGGAGACATAGGCTTTGCCGTTCTTTATATAAGTTGTTATTCAATGGTTATAGCCATTGTTCACACCAATCTGAACGATGGTATTTATTTCTTTGTTGAATTTGTCAATATGTGGGGTGTATGTAACGCACGATGAATCAGGTACTGGAGAACAGCACGTTTGTTGTTACTATTGTCACTATTGAAGGAGGTTTTAGGTATTATGCTGTCAGTACATGTGGGCATGTGGTACCGGTACTTTTTGCTCCGGTATGGTACAGAACCGGTACATTTCATACGGTACAAAACGATACGCGATACCGGTACAGCAAGGTGTATCGGAACATCCCTAATATTGACATATTTATACACTTTTTAATGCTTTACACTGTTTACAGTCTTAAGGAGAGAAAAAAATCGTTATACTTTTCACCATGAGAGATTTACTGGTGTTATGAAATACGTTTAAACACAAAATAATTTAAATTTTACCGAAAAAATATCTGGTGACATTTTTGCTGTATTTTCCTAGTGTGAACCTGGCGTTTGGTGTTATTCCTCCTGGTTATCAAATGGACTATAGAATAAAAATGGTAGTAGTCAACCAAGGTCTATAAAGAGAGAGGTTATCCAGCTTGCTATGTTTCCTATAGTCCACTTTATATACCCCCCTCAGATCCCTGTATGCTCTATATTCGTGACGTCACTAGAGTCCCGGCACACTTCGCATCACGTCGCATACATCGCTCGTTTAGTTTGTTCAAAGATAGGTACGTTTAATTATTGCCAGCTCAGCTCGTTATAGGTTTTTTAGTGAATTAGAAAGGTTGCTTTTGTTCGTGTTTAATCGTTATTCTGCGTTTATATTGTTATATTCAATAGTTTATAGTTTTACGTTATTGGTTGTTTTATTAGTGTAGTATTTTATGAAGTAATTAAGTTAGTAAAGGTAAGATATTAATTTATATTGGAAATTACATTATTCTAAATCATGTATCAATTTTAGATGCCTATGGTTTGCTCCGTACCGGGTTGCGGTATGAGGTATAACATTTCAACATTGGATTAATAATATCATATTTTACTTTTCCACGTGATCAAAGTTTAAAGCAGAACTCATCCACAATTGGGACATTACTCATACGAAGACCAGCAAGAGCACCCATACTCCCTTCCATCCTGGATACGTCATTTATCTTTTGACGGCCTAAGAAATCCGTCGGAAGAATTTAAACGCTTGTTTAATAAAATGAATTAGCAAGTTCGAAACACTTACGGGGGATGGGATTAATAATTCGAAAAGAATTAGCAGTAAATTAAGAAGAGAACTTTTAAAACAAGATCCAATTATTGATACCATAGTTTTGAAAGCTTTTGTCGAGCAAAGAATATATGTACGGATAAATTTTTTTAAATTTTACTTTTCAACAGCAAAAAAATCTAAATATTTAACGAGGAGTAGCTGATATTAAAAATAAAATTACAACAAAGATGAGAAAATTTGTACAATAAAGCTTCTTACTGAATTTTTATTTTTTCTTTGTACGTATGTTCTAATCAAATATTGTAATCAGGACAAGCCAATGAGTGGTTACGGCTGGGTTTAATAAGCAAGTTGTACCAATACTACCAATACTGATTTAGTTATAGTTTTTCTATTTATTTATCTGTAGAGTCGGTAAACCAAACATTCGACTTCAATTCCTGATAATTTTAGTGTTTCAACCCCCAATTTGCATGGTTGCAAAAATATGTGGTTGCCGTTATACCGCCTTCGACTCCGGCTCTTGACTTTGTTTGTAGGTTGACTCCACTCACTGAATTTCTGCTAAATTTTGATTCCAACTGCAGAGACCTGGTTTAGCACAACACATTTCTTTAATTGGACATACATTACATACTAATGTACTTATTCAGCATTATTAACAAATTATTGAAATAGCATGTTGTGATAATCACATTCATCATTTTTTTTTCATCCTAATCATTTAAAAATGATCACAATAAAGATGCATTTATTTTTTCAATATAATTATGCACCTACTTAACCTAATCATACAACGAAATAAGCATTCAAATTGGTGGCAGGGCACGACTCTAGTGACGTCACGATCTCCCTTTACCCCTCAAACTGAGAAATCTCGTTTCTGGATAACCTTACTACTTTATAGACCTTGGTAGTCAACGATGTTCCGCTTCTTTATGAATATGGCCGCCATTAGTATTTTGTTTCAAGGTGACATACACCTTGCTGAGCAGGCTCGTCGCAACTACGTATGTAATTTGTGCGCCATGACAGTCCCCCCCCCCCCCTGTCATAGAGAAAATGTTTGTATCTATCAACATGCTATTATTTTCCTGTCTAAAAACTGTGCTGTAATCAGAAATATCGGGAAGGGTACCTTGAAAGGTTTGGCACAAGGGCGCCTTGCATGTCAGCGGCGGCTCTGAGTTTTCAGTTATATTTCATTCTAACAGTACTAGATATGTTTAAATAATGTTTCCTAAGATTTTTATCTAGAAAATCGTAAAGCTGAGCTCTAATGCTGATTACATAGATCAGATATTTCTTGATTAGTTGTTACACGATCAACAAAACTGATTTGTTCAATTTCTAGTTTGAGAAGCACTGTTTTACGCTTGGAGAAATGCATTTTCTTTAATATAAATCTGGAGACTACATTATTTCACATAATTATCATTACTACTAAGAAGTCACAAATGGATAATCAATTGATTACCTTGAACTTTGCGATAATCTGGTGTAAAAGGTTTAACTCTTAACCAGAATTCCTATTTTGATTTTCAACTGTGATGGATTGCTTTAAGTACTTCGAACAGCACTTGCGTTTGTTGGGTGTATGGTCTTTACCAAACAAAATCAAAATAATAAGTGCATTCCAGATAATACCTGTAACTCTGACCGTATGGATAACTGTTACCAACTCAGCTATATCTATAAAACGTCGGTATTACTATTTGTTAGTACCAGAACAGGTATTTTTGGCAATAATTGAGTGTATCTTAGATTTACAGGAAAATGGGCGCAGTAGCTCTGCAATTAAGTTGCTACTGACTTACACGCCATATTTTGGGTTAACAATACCTTACATCTTTATTCATTTCGTATTTTTGATAAAATTCAACAAATTTAAATCAATTCTTAAACAATTTGGAACTTTTTTGCATCCTATTGAAAGCACTACAATAAAATTATACTTACGCCGTTCGAAATACTATTTAGGATTATTATTTTATGGTACCATCTACCGTAAGTATTCAAACAAACCTAAACTTTCTCGTTCTTATTAACCAATTTCCAGTGTTGATCTTAATGGTTATACTGGATAACACATCAGCAAGGACAAACGCATGCAGGTCTTTCAATGTGGAGTTCAACGAAACAATGCACTGTTTCGGCCTTTGGCCAATATGGCTGCCTCGAGAGTATAGTTTTACCTTTGCTGTGATGATGTCCATGGGATTTCATGTTTTGCGTATGGTATATGTGTAATGTAGGAATGTGTATTGGCATATTATATCTGTATTGTTCGGAACTCATTGGAGTGAGGGTGGGCAACCGTGCTCACGGATATCACAGATGATATAGTCACGGCTGCGGATAGTGGTAAAGTAACTGCGCTGGTGCTCCAGAGGCAACCACACGTCGGCGAGTCTTCGGTGCAGCGGTTGGCTTGACATGGCGAGGCGGCGTAGGTTACATAGTGCCACATTTTTTTATAAGATTCTTATAACTAAGAAGCCAGGTTACCTTTACAAAAAGATCATTTTCCGGGGTGATATTCACGACGTCAATGTGCGCAGACGGGACAGAATAAGTGTGCCAGTGCACCGGACTGCCTCTTTCGAGTGCGGCTTTCGGTGTCGTGTTGCTCGGCTAATGAACGCGTATGGTGCGCGTGGGGGACGATCTGCGACGGGACAGCTTGCGTCGGTGCAGTGCTTCAGGGGTACGATTTTCGGTGGCTTGATTGCGGAGATGCGATGACTTTAGTTTTTTTTGTGGTTGTTTTGCTACTTATTGTTGTTTTTGCGTTAGTTTATATTTGATCGAATCGAATTATCTATTTTTTTGTCTTTAGTTATTTCTATTTCACAGGGTGTCTGGAAGAGCACCGGTTTAGATATTCCTCAGGGTCATATCTAATACCGGTGAAGACAACCCTTTTGGCCAATTAAGCAATTTAATATTTTAATGTTATTCTGTTACTATATATGTATTGTTTTTCTTTGCTTTTGGGTCAATAAACAATTATTATTATTATTATTATTATTATTATTTTGTAAAACCCTATTTTTTTTTCGGTTACTCTTATACCTGCCGTGCATGACATGGGGATTTGTTAGTTCAGCAGGCGCACGCATGATGTAAGGATTAACTTGGTGTGTGCAAAACTTTTCCCGTTCCCCACATTTTCGCTTGAAATTAACTACGGTACCAACACGATAAAGTAAAATATTGCCCCCTTCGTTGAAATGTCTAACATGAATAAATTAAGTTTGATTTCTTCTTGGTTTGTGTTTGGGTACCTGTGTTTGTTCATAGAATGATGTAATTATAGATAATGTGCTTCAAACTCGCATTCCTTACTTTTCCTGGAATACCAACCCAAAAATTTTGTTCTCTGTTGTCAACACGTGTGCGATTAATTCAAACAAATCAATTCAAATGCAATTTACAGTGTGTACAGTCTGGTTTGTTCGATATTTTCGTATATCGAGTGGATTATTCTTGTGTTTGCCAAGAGAGAGCTCCCTACTTTACACTTTAGGTTATTAGTTTATTATTAAGTATTATAGATCAGTTTTTATTTTATTTTTAAGTCAACTTAGTTTTAGAATTTTAGTTAGATTTTGTAGGTTATTAGTGTGTATTTGTGAAAAGCATAGACATTTAACAGTACATATAGTGTGCAGAAACATTGGATATTGTTCGTTTTCAACGTAAGTAAGTATACGCCTTTGTCTTTTTGAATATACTTTTGTTGCTTTTATAATAACCATTAAAAAATACTATAGACGTATTCATCTATAAGAGGCAATTAAATCCCATCATAAGCCTGCCCAACGGAAACTTTATGCAATTTTTGGGTACTTGATCTGCAAATAAAAATAAGTTTTATTTTTACTAACCTCTCAATTGTAGCGTATGTTTGGTCTACTACGAAATTATCAACATTTGAATACCTTATATGTTCAAATTTCGGATAAACGTATTGCAATTCTAGAATTATTAGTTTTGTTTCAAAAATTGTGGGTTATATCATTGCTAAAAGATGTACAACAACGTCTCAGTAATCTATGCACCCTGGAATTGTACATACTAAAGTTGGGATGACCAATTTCTTTATACGTTCTAGTAGTTCATATGTTTGTACTCCGTACGCATCTTTTGCACGGATTTTCTTTTGAAGCCCAGCGGGATAATTTTGCACAAAGGGCTGCGTTGGTTCTACAAATTAGAGCATGAATTTTCTTGTGACTATTGTCAAATAGTTTCACATCTACGAATAAAATCATTTTAATTAAATGGATAATGTTAATTACTTTTTCAAATGCGTACGTAGGGCCACTGTTTGTAGCCGAGGAACGCAACATCGTCACAACGTTTTACATTTTCAACGTGCTTACGCAAGAAAACACGACAATGCCAAACAATGCTTGGAAACCAGACGACCAGACTGTAGATTGCATTTCAGAACAATATTTTACTTTTTGGGTTGGTATTCCAGGAAGAGTAAAGCACATTATCTATAATTACATCATCCTATGAACAAACACAGGTACCCAAACACAAACCAAGAACATATCAAATTTAATTTATTCATGTTAGACATTTCAACGAAGGAGGCAATATTTTACTTTTTCGTGTTGGTACCGTAGTTAATTTCAAGCGAATTTGAGGCAAAAATGTGGGGAAGGGGAAAAGTTTTGCACACACCAAGTTAATCCTTACATCATGGGCGCACGTGGTTTTAAATAAAACTTTAAAAATTTTAAACTCTTAAATTTTGTGACTGGAATAATATTATACCTGGGAATGCACGACGAAAATAAGAACAAAATATACATAAGTACCTACAAATGGGATAGTTTTTAAAGGAGTTGGTTTTAAAATTCTTACACACTGTGGATTTAATAATATGTACAGGTAAGTAAATATAGGAAAATGAAAAAAAAAATAGTGAATTATCTAGTGTTGAAATTTTATATGGCAGTGTGGAAGAAAATTTGGAATTTTAAATCACTTTCTATAACATACTACAGGGGTTTCTAACACCATACCTACCATTTCTGGAGGAATAGGTTTGCCTAATCCTCGGAATAGACGATTTTTAACTTAAACCAATCCGAATAATATGTGGCGTGAAAATATATACGTTAAATGAATTCACACACACTACAGTCGGCCGAATTCTGGCAACAGCACTCAGCTTCAGAACGTTAAATTAAATCATGAGTTATATGTGGTATCATTGCAAAGATATTTTCAAACGAAACAACTTCTGCTGGAAACACTTCTTTCCCAATCATGCGATCTCGGGCTATCCATATGATCTCGGGCTATCCTTTGTTGGATAGGTGACTGCCCTAAGGTGACTTGTTGGCTTTAAGGTTTTGTCATCAGACGCGCTAAATATAAACTCTCTTCACTACTAACAAAATAAAACATGAATACGTGGATTGTTGTTCTGATCACAGCTTATAGTTTATACAGACCACATAATATATTATGGGTTCTTTTGTGAACTGTATGGTTTAGAAAATTTTTGTTCAAATAAAAGTTGTTTCAATTTAAAATATCTATGCAATGATACCACACACAACCTAGGTTCCCGTTTGAGATTCCAAATCCGAATGCAGTTATGACTACTCCCGGCATATTCCGGAAATTATAATTGATACCATAAAATACGTCAGGTAGGTTATGTTATGCCATTTTTTTCTGAACCTCTATATGACGTCATATAGATGATCATACAGATGACAAGGGGCTCAACAAAAAAAAAGCGTGCCTTAAGGCTCCGTTTTAAAAACATCGCAACTTCCAAACGAAATATTTCGTTGCGATGTTTTTTTTGCTGGGAGTGGTCTGCCTGGCCCCCACCAACGTCAACCAGGCCACAGTTTTACGATAAGGGGAAGTTGGGGGTTTAGAGGAAGCAGGCAAAGGCGGAGCATAGTAGACGCGAGTACATTCGAAGGGGAAGTACTCAGCCAGTTTGTCGCCGCGCGTCGGCGCTTTCGCTTTCGCTCAAGTTACAATGTATTAGTGTTCTCACTCATCACTGCATCCCGGACTGCATACAGCTGGCTGGCGGCCGCCAGGCGGTAAAAGAAAACTATATTGATTTAAGTTAGAGAGAGCGCCCTTGCTATTACAATATTTAATCTTTTTAACAGGGTGACATACATACTGTATAGTAAATTGCCAAAAATGTATTAACTCATGATAACTTATCGGTGAATTATGGACTTCAATTTAGAAAGGAATTAATTAAAATCGAGCAATGCAATGAGGACCCAATACATCTATAAACATGCTGGATATCGAACGAACGCACGGCAGTGACACGAAGACAAAAATAAAAAAAATAATCTGATGCGTTCAGGCACATTACTTTATCATACCATATATAAAATTAATAGTTTAGCTGCATGAGATTCTATTTGATCGAGATCGGCCATGTCTGCATTAAAATAAAACTACTGGAACTAGACGGATATTTTGATTATATTGACAGTAGGTATTGTCAAAGCACCAGCGTTTGACACTACCTACTGTCATTAGAATCACAATATCTGACAAATCCTGGCTAACTAGTTTTAATGCAGCGATCTCGATAAAATAGAATTTGCTCATGCAGCTAAACTATTCATTTTACCAAAAAATGCCATAGTCATAAATTGTTCAGAATTTCCTGTACTTTAATTTATTATTTAACTATTTCGACAAATTTCCAAAAATGGCGGCTTATTTGCAAAATCTTTCAAAAATGCTATAAGACTAAACTTCCAGTTCCTTTGGATCCTTTTCAACAGAAAGCTTTTCAGCTCTAAGTTTGGTTATGAAACTTCTAAATATGAAGTTTCGTCCCGATACCTTAGTAGTTTCTCCGGAATCGTCGCCACAAAAAAAAACACACACATACACAGAATTTTTTTTGTACCTGGGTCAAAAATGTTCAAGGGATCCAAAAAGACATTTCCGTTAAAACCTCAAAAATATTGTTTGGCACGATTACAATACTTTATATACTACGTATGATAAAGTCAAATCATAGTACATAGTCCAAAGTTCCCCAAACCATTTATATAAATCCCAAATATTTTGTCACCTACAAGTTCGCTATATTTTATAAACGTTTTGGGCGCCATGAATGCAAGATTCATGAATGAAAACAAATTCTGGCATTGGCTATATCCAATTCCCGCTGTAATACTGCCCAATACAGTCGCTGAACTAATATCCATTAGAGCCGACCCAAGTTCGTCACTGCTAATTGTCTCTTCCTGTCCACAAAACCGACATTTTAAATAAAATGTTCATTTGAGTCCTGTTCTGATCTCTTTGTCTCATTTGTAATTAAATAATTACAATATTGTTCTTTTAGATTATCTATACATATATTTTAACTTAGGTGGTACGTAGTCGTCTTTTACTAATTCGTCTAGAGGACAGACGCGGATGTTTAGGTATTTTGCCACGACTTCTACCCATTATTAAACAAATGTACCTAACACCTAGCAGGTATAACTACACTAAGTATAATATCATAGAGTATATATGACTTTTATCGTGTGTTAAATTTGTAGACCGTGCGTATAAATGTGAAATGCGAGAACTCTGTTCTCCCGATTCAATATACGCTACGGACTTGTGAACAGTCTAATCTAAAAATAGCAGTAGGCGTGGCGTAGTTATAGGCGGTGTTTAAAATTCCTAACGTCTGCTGTCTACACCGGGCCCGTAATATAGGCAAATTACATACATTTCTGGCAATTACGCTTTGTTATCGCAATTATAATGTTTAGATTAAAATTGTACTTAAATAAAAAATCTATTTTTGTATCATGAGTTGGGCTAAATGTTTTATATTTGAAAAAAACCAAAGATGTAGAAGTAAAAATGATTTTTATCTTTAAAAAAATTTTTTTTTCATCCAGCCCAACTCGTTATTTATCTAAGAAGTTACATAAAAAATTTCATAAACATTGAACAATAAATAACGCTTTTATTTGCAAACGCGTTTTAGGAGAGGTAGAACTGGGTCTTAAGAGAGTCTTAACAAACTTAATATTTAGTGCAGTTTGAATTACAATTCATTTTTCATTTTTGTCCAGCTAGCGAAGCAGAATCGACCACCGTGGGGCGGTTCCAATAGAGTCACTCAGATATGAAAGATGAAATCTATATATGATATTAATAAAATAAAAATAATTTTATTCAAAAAAAAAACTGGTGTGATATCTTTTGAGTTCGGCAAAATATCCTTTACCTTCTGGTGCTTGGAGGTGTAAATCTAAATATACAAGGAGTTCTTTGGTAGGTCTTCAGTATCCACTTAGCTCTGAAGAAGCGTGCAACATGGTTCGTGAAACGTCAGCAACTACGAATTTTGACGCACGGCATAATCTGGAAGCAATTTATTTCCAAAATTATTATTAATATCATACATAAATTTCAGCTTTGTCGAATACAAAATGTTCATTATTTTACATTTTGCCATGATTTTGGAACCGCCATAGCTGACTGCTATTGTTTTTTTTATATTTTAATAAAATTAAAGGTAGGTATTTGAAAATATCCAAGTGGCAGCTTTGTTGCTATGACGTTCAACTCGATCCAAATTTTTACACCTTTGATTACTCAGTGACTCTATAGGACTGCCGGTTGAACTAACTCAACTAACTCTATCTCATATACGGCAGGTATAAGAGAGTAAACGAAAAAATATAGAGGTTTTTAAAATACCGTAAGGCATCATAACAAGCAAAGACAGCACAAACCTAACCTCTAACCTAAAATAAATATTTAATTCAATTAACTACCTTAATTTCCTTTGGTTGCTGGCTACGTAATAGAAATAGTTTTAACATGAGCACCTATATAAATTATTTATAGTACTTAATTTTTGTTTCAGTTTATTTCTTGATTTCCTATACATATTTAACCCAGTAATATTGCCAGCACTGGTTACCACGATGTTAGGTGCCTCAATGGCACTAACTATATATTTTGTGGTAAGTATTAATCATAACCAAATCATTATATAAAATAGTAAATTAATATTTATAGATGCCCGATGTTCTTCATTTGTTTTATGCCATATCAGGCATGGCTGTAATAATGTTGGGACATTGCTTCGGCCAAAGACTAATCAATAAGGTGATATCCGACATCATTTCGTGTTCTATTAATTTAATTCATGTCTTTAGGGCGATTCCCTTTCAAGAGCAATATACGACAGTAATTGGTATGAAGCGAATCCCAAAGTACAGAAGGAGATTCTTCTGTTTCTGTTGAAAGCGCAAATGCCATTGCAAGTGCAATCTGCTGCTATGGGTCGATTATCTCACGAGGATTTGAAAGATGTAAGATTTTTAAGGAGTAATATTTGAAAACTAATTTTTTTCCGACGAATATGAAGGCTTTTAATTTAAATTAGCATTTAGTTTTACACAGCATAGAATTTACATTCTTTTCTCTCAAGGTTAGTTGTTTCAAGAAAGCCGTTATTATTATAACTTATTTCAGACAGCTTCAAAATTATACGCATGGACAACAACATTTAGAAATTTCTTGTAAGGACTTCTTCTTCTTCGGTGGTACTACAGCCCCAATTGTTTCTGGCACCCTCAATATCTTGGATTCCCACAATGTTGTCTCTCCAGTAATAAATCATGTTTGGCAAGAACGTCTAGATGTTATCACTGTAATAGTAACTTATAATACACCAACAAAGCAAACGTAATTAATAATGTGAATTTATAAAAACCTCAAATATAAAGTTTTTCACAAATGTTGCATTTTTATACTTATAATTCTAATAATTTTCCACATTTTTTGCCTTTTTATAGCTCAGCGCTGTAGTTTAAAAGAACAAGGCTTGAGTTCTGCGTATGTCCTATATTAGTTTTATATTAATATTTGGTCAACCCATCTTTTAAGGGCAGAGATGCGGTTTTCGCAGTTCAATTTGTAATTCAAAAGAGTATCAAAAAAACAGGAAAGATATGCAGGATGCTATATTAAAAAATGGAATACGATCTGCTTCCTACAAATACATAGCCTTGTATATTCAAAAGTAATTCAAGTTTCTAGCTTAAGTCTTTTCTTCTAGATATTGACACGTTACGTTTGTTCTTGTTAAGGCTGTATATAGCAGAAGGCATTCGGAATAATTGCATTTTGTTGATGATATGGAATCGGAATCTTAGGTAATGTTAGAAAAAGAAATAGGAAATGACATTTTATAAAAGTAACATCTCAAAAGAACTATGAAAACTGCACCACAAATTTAATAAGTACATATTCAGAGGACATATGTATATATTGATGATGGAGTATTTAAGAATGAACTATCGCAGTTTTTGAAATATTTAAAATATTAAAAACATATTTATTTGTTAAGAATACCCTTCATTTATTAAGATAATATATTTAACTTGCTAGTAATTTGATTTTTAAATTGTTAAGCTATTTATTAGTTATTTTGTAATTCTTAAGAATAATCAGTTGTTACTTTAAATAATTAAGTACGCTCTGTCATGTATTTCTTACAATTAAACAATTGTTTCCAACTATTAAATATTTATTTACGTCTATCTATTACAAGGTCTAGTTGACCACTGGCGCCCACTCTAAACAGGTCCTCTTCAACGGGCCACACATAGGCAACCAAATACACATCACTACGATAAGCCGTCATATACAACATCTCCCTTTTAACAAAAAATGAAACTCTTTACATACTAATAAACTTATCAATAATCTACTCAAAAGAACCTGCATCAATTACAATACCAAGTATAAACCAAACAAAAACAAATAACAATAACAAAGCCACAATAAATCAAATACAATTCTCAAATCAAAACACAATATAAATTCATACAATGGATTAGTAGCACTTTTCAAATGAAATACATATACATTCAGCCAGAAATTCTTATGCTAAACTTTATTAGAATGATCAAATCAAAAAACAATACAATTATAAACTATTACATGTACGAATTTAAGGTCCTACTAAAAACTAAAAACTTATACTAAGTTAGTAACATAATCTAGTGGGGGGCTTTGAGACTCTTCCTGACTTAGTAATATAGGTCCCTTCATAATTATCATGATTGGGATCATGGTGGATAATGGATGGTAGATTTTCATCATTAACCACTTTGGGATCATATCTAGTCCAATAATTATTTCTCTGAGCAGGCAACAACATTTCAACATTTGTGTCTCTCACATAGGGTTTATTTAGTGATTTTCTTATGTGTATCGTATTTCTTCGTTTCAATCTATTATTTTCATCACGAACAATAAAAGATCTGGGAGAATCATGCTCATTCACAATAATAGCAGGTTTCCAAATTTTATCTTCTTGATAAACTACATTATCACCCTTCTCAAACTTACATTTGATATTTTTTGATGATTTATCATAATACTCCTTACTTTTACTTGTCTTATTTTTCAACAATCTATCAAAATTTTGAACTATTTTGGGTTGTAATAGATGGTCACTGATTTCTAATTTAGTTCTAGTTCTTCTACTTAACAATAACTGAGATGGTGAATAATTTGTACCTAACACTGGTGTATTTCTATATTCCAAAAGCATCAAATCTCTATCTATATTACCCTCTTTACCCTTTCTCAAAATGTTTTTACATATGCCTACAGCTCTTTCAGCTAGACCGTTGCTTTTTGGATAATGAGGACTAGATGTAATTAACTTAAAATTCCAGTGTTTAGCAAAATCATGAAATGTGTAGGAATTGAAAGGCATATTGTCAGCAACGAAAAACCTTGGTATGCCATGAATACAGAATATTTTCTTTAATACATTTATGATTTCAGGTGCATTCTTAGATTTAATTTTTACTAACTCTATCCACTTCGAATAATAATCTATCAAAACCAGATAGGATTGACCAGCAAACTCCAACACATCACACCCCACCTTACAGAAAGGTAGATTGGGAATATCATGACTTATCATTGGTGCTTTTGTTTTGCTTGGCTGATACTTTTCGCATATTAAACATTTTTTAACAACATTTTCTATCTCTCTATCCATGTTTGGCCAAAAGAACAACTGTTTACCTCGAGCCTTGGTTTTGACAATGCCAAAATGTGATTCATGCAACATGTTTAATACTTTCACACGTAACGAATTTGGGACAATTATTCTGTGATCAAAATAACATAAACCGTTTTCAATACATATTTTTTCTCTATTAGCAAAATAAAATTTTAACTGGTCTTCAACTTTAGAAGCGGATTTAGGCCAACCATTTTTAAAGAAAAAACTTATTTTATTCAAGATTGCATCATTTTCCGTTTCTGTTTGAAATTCTGACTTTTTGTTCTCACTCATGTTTATAGAGTGCACTACTTCATTCAATGATGAGTCTACCTCTGCATCTACTGTGGTACAAGCTCTGCTTATAGCATCAGCAATATATAGTTTATTTCCAGGCCTATAATAAACATTGACATTGTACTTTGATAATTTTAATCGAATTCTCTGCAATCTGGTAGATTGAATTTTGTGTATCTCTTTTTTCATTATGTTTACGAGTGGCATGTGATCTGTCTGGACATATGCTGTTCGGCCGTAAATGTACTGGTGAAATCTTTTACAAGCAAACAATATAGCCATAAATTCTTTTTCTATCTGGCCATAATTTAACTCAGCATTAGTAAGACTTTTAGAAGCAAAACTAACAGGTTTATTGTCTTGCATTAACACACAACCGATTCCATGTTTACTACTGTCCGTTTGAATTGTAATATCTTTAGTTTCATCAAATGTTTGCAATATCGGTTGACTTGTAATTAACTTTTTCAATAACATAACACATCTTGTATGACTATTATTCCATATAAACTCGGTATCTTTCTTCAACAAGTCTCTAAGGGGTGCATTGAGTTCTGACAAATTTGGAATGAAATTCCGCAAATAATTTACCATTCCCAAGAATCGTTGAAGCTCAACTCTATTTTTTGGTATATCATAACAACTAATAGCCTTTATTTGATTGGGGTCAGGTTGAATCGTACCTGCCCTAAAAATATGCCCCAAATATTTTACTTCTTCAAGCTGATATTGAAATTTGTTCCTATTGAATTTAATATTTAATTCCCGTGCTCTATCTAAAACTTTTTTAAGTGTTTTTTCATGTTCTTCCAATGTATTTCCGAAAATCAAGATATCATCTATATAAACAAAAACATTGTCAATATCACCAAACGCTTTGCTGTTGTATCTTTGAAACACTTCTGCCGATATATTTAGCCCGAAAGGTAATCTATTAAAACAATAAGCACCAAACATTGTGCCAAAAGTACAGTATTTTGAACTTTCTTTGTTTAATTTTATATGCCAAAAACCATCTTTTAAATCTAATACCGAGAAGTATTTTGCAGTTTTCAATCTAGATGTCAAATCCGTTAGAGTTGGTATTGTAAAATATTCCTTTTGAATTGCATCATTAAGGTCTTTAGGATCTAAACAAAGCCTTAATGCACCATTTTGTTTTTCCACAATCACTAACCGATTCACCCATTCTGTTGGGTTTTCTACTTTTGAAATAATTTTTCTATCACACAAATTTGTTAATTCTTGTTTAACTCTTGGTTGAAGTTTAATGGGAATCCTATGTGGTGCTTTTGATACTGGTGCATAATCCTTTTTTAAATGAATTTGATACATATCCTTAAAACAACCAATACCAGTAAATACATCGTGATATTTCTCAATTATTTTTGATTTTGAATTATTTTTTATAAAACTCACATTACCTTTCTTAATTAAACCCAATTTAACACACGTTTCCAAACCCAATATGGAACTACCCTCAGCAATTACAAATTTTTCCAGCAAATAATTTTCATTGTACTGAATTGTTAGTTCTACTACACCTTCATAATCTATTTTGGTACCACCATATCCCTCTAAATCTAACTTATGTTGAGTCACTTCATAGGCACATCCGTTAATACGTTTAATATCATCAAAAACCTTACTTGGAATTATGTTTACATCAGACCCAGAATCTAATTTAAAATTTACTGGTACATTTTCAATATTAAGTTTTTGTATCCATCTTACAACATTTACCGATTTTGATTCTACTTCATTGCAAAAATACTCGTCGGGTGATTCATCATTTTCATTAACAATTTCATTAGATTTTAATCTAAAATTTGAATTCCTGCACATATTTGAAAAATGATTATTCTTACCACATCTATAACATTGCTTGCCTTGAGCTGGACACACAGAGCTGACATTATGGCCTCCCCCACAGTGATTACATTTGCGGAAACGGTTTTGATATTGTTGAGGTTGACTTGGCATTGGCATTGACCTATTAAATTTAGAAAAACTATTAGAATATTTGTTCACATTACCGCGATTTATATAATTAAAATTTTTATACTGGCCGCCATCTTCTTGTCTTCCTTTCTTCGCAGCTGTGTCAACAACGTTCACCTGTTTTGCATGAATTTCCTTGGTTTGAACTGTTCGGATTTCTGACAGCCGAAATGCCTCGATTGCATCTTTCATTTCAACGGTCCCTTGCTTGATAAGACGGTCCTGGACGTCCTTGTCCGTGGTATGCAGTACAATCTTGTCTCGTAGCAACTCATCGGAATTTGTGAACTCGCAATCCTTCAGCAATGTTTTGACATCGGTGAGAAATGAGTCAAAATTTTCTCCTTCGGACTGTTTTCTTTCGTAGAACAGAAATCGTGCGTATAATATGTTTTTCTTAGGGAAGCAGTAATCTTCGAACGCCGCAATCACCTTCTTAATGTCCTTAGAATCCTCCGTATTTTCGAAAACAAACGTGTTAAAAACCTCCATGGCTTCCTCGCCGACAAAATTGAGCAAAATGGCTACTTGCCTTTCACTTTTTTCTTTTTCTAGTGCAGATGCCGTCATGTACACATTGAAATTTCTTATGAATTTCTTCCAATTTTCTTTCAGGTTCCCTTTTAGCAGCAGAGGCGAAGGCGTGTTGAAGCTACTCATTTTTGGACTCTTCTAGTTTTTCTTTCAACCGCGTGCTGAATCTTCCTTTTCTATTCTTTATTCGTTTCTTCACGTTTCTTGGACCATTTGAGTAATTTAACCATCACTAGACTTCTTCTAAAATTCGTTAATAACCGACTGCGCCATGTCATGTATTTCTTACAATTAAACAATTGTTTCCAACTATTAAATATTTATTTACGTCTATCTATTACAAGGTCTAGTTGACCACTGGCGCCCACTCTAAACAGGTCCTCTTCAACGGGCCACACATAGGCAACCAAATACACATCACTACGATAAGCCGTCATATACAACACGCTCTCATAGTAAATGTTGTTGCAAAATGTTTTTTATTTATGATTTTTGTTAATTGTTCCGAAATATCAGTATTATTAGTACCTATATATTATTTTTGTATAAAAAAGTAATTCTTGTGAATTCAACATTGTATATGGGGGCCCCCAAATTCCCACAATTCATTTTGCCAAAATAGACATAAATGTCTCCGCTGCATTCAGTGGCGTACCGAGGGGGGGGGCGGTGGGAGCGGTCCGCCCCGGGCGGCACATGTTATGGGGCGGCATTTTTTATATTACTAATTTATTTAAAAATAAAAATACTATAATATTGTTGTTAGCAACAGAATCAAGGATTATAAACAAGTCTGCTAATAATTTCTTTAGCGATGGATAAGCATGTACAAATCATTCTTTAAACTTGGTATGTGTACATGCAGCTTCTGCTACAGTAAATTTCATAACATTTTTTGGGACTATCGAACATTTTTTCACGTTTTCGTTTCTTCGTCTTCCACTCATTGATAAGTTATTTACTTTCTGTCACTGGTCAAGGTGTTAAGCACAGTGTAGAAACTCGTTGGAACGCAAGAGTAGAAGTAGTATTAAGGCTCCGTTTTAAAAACATCGTAACTTCCAAACGAAATATTTCGTTGCGATGTTTTTTTTTGCTGGGAGTAGTCTGCCTGGCCCCCACCAACGTCAACCAGGCCACAGTTTTATGATAAGGGGAAGTTGGGGGGTTTAGAGGAAGCAGGCAAAGGCGGAGCATAGTGGAGCATAGTCGACGCGAGTACATTCGAAGGGGAAGTACTCAGCCAGTTTGTCGCCGTGCGTCGGCGCTTTCGCTTTCGCTCAAGTTACAATGTATTAGTGTTCTCACTAATCACGGTCGCATATGCATCTCGGACTGCATACAGCTGGCTGGCGGCCGCCAGGCGGTAAAAGAAAATATATTGATTTAAGTTAGAGAGAGCGCGCTTGCTATTATAATATTTAATCTTTTTAACAGGGTGACATACATACTGTATAGTAAATTGACAAAAATGTATTAACTCATGATAACTCATCGGTGAATTATGGACTTCAATTTAGAAAGGAATTAATTAAAATCGAGCAATGAGGACCCAATACATCTATAAACATGCTGGATATCGAACGAACGCACGGCAGTGACACACGAAGACAAAAATAAAAAAAATTAATCTGATGCGTTCAGGCACATTACTTTATCATACCATATATAAAATTAATAGTTTAGCTGCATGAGATTCTATTTGATCGAGATCGGCCATGTCTGCATTAAAATAAAACTACTGTCTACTGGAACTAGACGGATATTTTGATTATATTGACAGTAGGTATTGTCAAAACATCAGAGTTTGACACTACCTACTGTCATTAGAATCACAATATCTGACAAATCCTGGCTAACTAGTTTTAATGCAGCGATCTCGATAAAATAGAATTTGCTCATGCAGCTAAACTATTCATTTTACCAAAAAAATGCCATAGTCATAAATTGTTCAGAATTTCCTGAACTTTAATTTATTATTTAACTATTTCGACAAATTTCCAGAAATGGCGGCATATTTGCAAAATCTTTCAAAAATGCTATAAGGCTAAACCTCCAGTTTCTTTGGATCCTTTTCAACAGAAAGCTTTTCAGCTCTAAGTTTGGTTATGAAACTTCTAAATATGAAGTTTCGTCCCGATACCTTAGTAGTTTCTCCAGAATCGTCGCCACAAAAAAAGCACACACACATACACAGAATTTTTTTTACCTGGGTCAAAGTGTTCAAGGGGTCCAAAAAGACATTTCCGCTAAAACCTCAAAAATTTCGTTTAGCACGATTACAATACTTTACATACTAGGTACGTATGATAAAGTAAAATCATAGTACATAGTCCAAAGTTCCCCAAACCATTTATATAAATCCCAAATATTTTGTCACCTACAAGTTCGCTATATTTTATAAACGTCTTGGGCGCCATGAATGCAAGATTCATGAATGAAAACAAATTCTAGCATTGGCTATATTCAATTCCCGCATTAATACTGCCCAATACAGTCGCTGAACTAATATCCATTAGAGCCGACCCAAGTTCGTCACTGCTAATTGTCTCTTCCTGTCCAGAAAACCGACATTTTAAATAAAATGTTCATTTGAGTCCTGTTCTGGTCTCTTTGTCTCATTTGTAATTAAATAATTACAATGTTGTTCTTTTAGATTATCTATGCATATATTTTAACTTAGGTGGTACGTAGTCGTCTTTTATTAATTCGTCTAAAGGACAGACGCGGATGTTTAGGTATTTTGCCACGACTTCTACCCATTATTAAACAAATGTACCTAACACCTAGCAGGTATAACTACACTAAGTATAATATCATACAGTATATGACTTTTATCGTGTGTTAAATTTGTAAACCGTGCGTATAAATGTGAAATGCGAGAACTCTGTTCTCCCGATTCAATATACGCTACGGTCATCGCTTGTGAACAGTCTAATCTAAAAATAGCAGTAGGCGTGGCGTAGTTATAGGCGGTGTTTAAAACTCCTAACGTCTGCTGTCTACACCGGGCCCGTAATATAGGCAAATTACATACATTTCTGGCAATTACGCTTTGTTATCGCAATTATAATGTTTAGATTAAAATTGTACTTAAATAAAAAATCTATTTTTGTATCATGGGTTGGGCTAAATGTTTTATATTTGAAAAAAACCAAAGATGTAGAAGTAAAATTGATTTTTATCTTTAAAAAATTTTTTTTTCATCCAGCCCAACTCGTTATTTGTCTAAGAAGTTACATAAAAAATTTCATAAACTTTGAACAATAAATAACGCTTTCATTTGCAAACGCGTTTTAGGAATGGTAGAACTGGGTCTTAATAATTGTAAAGAAAACCATTTCTTAAACCTTTTAAGTGCGTTGGACGAACTAATATCTGAGGAAAAAATATTAAAACACGATCAGACGCTGGAATATTACTCCACTCATTGGAATTTTTTTCTTTTTTGTGTTAGCTCAATTTAATGCATATCCGTCCTTTTGGAAGTTAACGACCCATAACAAAATCTCCAAACAAAGGGGTTAAATATCCATCAGTGTGACTTAAAACAAATTTTTTACAAATGTATTTACATTATTATATTTCGGCGAGGAATGACTCCATTTTTCATCAACGTAATTAAATATATAAATGAAACTTCGTTGCTGATGATTAATATTTATTTATTGGTTTTTGGCATATCTAGATTTCGGGTGTCTTCCCGTCTTCAGTGCCACTACAACAAACATGGAAAAAAGTCAGTACAGGTATAAAAGGTACAAGTATAAAAACAGATCCTCTACAATTAAAACGTACCGTCAAATTCAAGTAATCGGAACACATTCACGAATACAACACCAGGACAAGTGGCTTTTACAATTCAGGGGCACTCTTGGAGAATTTTCGTGGAGACACACTTTGTGACACCCGAAACCTAGATATGCCAAAAACCAATAAATAAATATTAATCATCAGCAACGAAGTTTCATTTATTTATACATTATTATATGTATATTGTATTTGTACAATCCATGGGTACAATCTATTTAACCAAAAGACGTAAAATTTGTGTTTATTAATTTCTGTTGATGTCAAGTAATGTTAATAACCACCATTACTTAATTTTGATTGACTTAGAAAGGGCGGCAAATTTGTGACCGCGCCAGGCGGCAAAAGGTCTAGGTACGCCACTGGATACACTATACTCTCATGATATACTCTATCATTTGCGTTCGGATATTGTACTCCGTTGACGGTGTACCCGGTACACCGTCCAAATGATATTTGTGTTATTGGGTGTAAAAAGTGTAAAGGTACGGACACACATGCTTATTAGAAGCACGAAAGCATGCTTATTTCGAGCACTTGCTACATAAAAGCATGTGTGTCTAGACATTGCTAGTAATCAGCATGCTTATTTCGAGCATGCTGAAAAATCACCAGTCGTTTGATTTTTGAGCACGCTACCTGCGGTGCGGTGGAACACCTTTTAAGCATGCTTATTTAGGGAGCATGCTTAAAACTAGCATGCTTATTACTAGCACATGTGAACAGCTGACAAGCATGCTCGATTTAAGCATACTCACTAGCATGCTTATAAATAAGCATGTGTCCGTATAAATAAGCGTGCTACTTTTGCATGGGCAAACGATGATTCCCGATGAGTGCCGAAATAGCGGTGGGTGCGCACGACGATGCGCGTTAGGAGAGGTTAGGACGGATGCATGACGGATGATACCGTCTCGAAAGGAGTTTAACTTTACTTGACCAACAATAGGGTATTTGACTATTTTTGGAAAACCATCTTAATGTGTTTATTCCTTCACTCTACATTGTAAATGCATTATTTTTTGTAATTATTTCCTCAATATTTCATAAAAATCAGCGTTAAAAATTGAATCACAAAAAGTCCCGCCAAAACGATACTTTCTGTTGTGTGACGTCACCGGTTAGTGATGTCAAGATGTCAAGATGATGTGATGTCAAGATGTCAAATCGGCCCATATGGTCTGTCAGCATCGGCATCGTCGCCGTTTGGTAATTGTGTTGTATAATGTGTTGTTTTCACAATTTCTACATAAAAATGGGTTATAAATGGTGTATAAATCCACAATGCAGAGATACGTCAAGAAAAACTCCGGATAAACTATTTGTAGCTGTTCCGCAAGATTTGAAACCGCGAAGAAAGTGGTTGGCTCGTAGAAATCCAAATGAAATAAATAGCTGCCAATACAAGTGTTTTCTGTTGTGAAGATTACTTCGACATAAGTAAAACTGACTAGAATAAGTTATTATCTATCGTATTTTCGAAAGGTATTATCTGATCTGACAGCTGAAGGTTAGGGCTATCCTAACCTACAAAGTTATGCTTACATGACGCTTTCGTGCTATTAAATTCAAACGGGAGAAGCATAAAAGCGCGTTCGGATAACCCGGTATTTTACGGTGAGAGTGACGCGCTGCATAATAGGCGGACTAACGTCATACGGCGTTTATCTGCATATAAGAGAGAGACAGCCGACCCAAGTTATCTGAGCATTGCTCTCCCCATACCATACCCTGACAAACCGAACGCGCTCTAAGGCGGACTAACGAATGACATCACTGGAGACTGACCCAATTACAGAGCGTTTTCAATCACGTGATAGGACGTGAATAAAATTCAATTTTAATTTTGGTTTTTCATAGAAATAAAGCATTTTTTTTTGAAAAGTAATAACAAATAGTTTTCTTAAACTGTAATCTATTAGGATGACTATAATACATGCCATATTTTTAATACAGTCAAATACCCTATTGGTCAACAAAAATCACCCGGTGAGAACGGGGCTTAATAAAAATGACGTTCTGTCTTTCAAACTGGATTAGATAAAAACTTTTCCTGTCAATTCTGTCACCATTCTGATGTCAAATTAAACGTGATTGAAACTGTTCATATTATACAAACCAAAGAGATAGATTGTGATAGATGTCACATTGCTGAATTAGCGGCCAGTGGATAAAGTCTATATGAAGGTAACAGAACATAAAATTTTAATAATACTGGACAGTGGTTGCCATAAAAGTGATACATACAAACCGAAGTTAACAATTTCTATTTCATGTATTAGTTGGCATGCCAAAGAAGAGCAAAACGAGGGGTTATGGCTGGACCCACACAAAAGGCCACTACAGGAAGTTTAATAATAATTCTGTAGTAAGTATCAACCGTGTAACCATAATTAATTTTTAGCAAAAGCAAGCATTACTGGTATTAATTAGGGTGGTGTGATCTTAGATATTTGTGATGAACTTTATTTAACGCAATACAAAATATGCAATACAGTGCAGTGTGGTCGTTTTAATTTGAGACCTAAATATCTCAAGATATATGCATTCCACAACAAATGTATCTTACATATAAATCTTGTCGGATGCAAAGGGGCCATAAGATGGCAATATCAGTTTTGTCGTAGGCAATTGATAACAAAGTATTCAAAAAGTATGCAAAAGGCAAACAGTCCTCTAAAAGCAGGACTTTCTTTGCTAAAGGTCACCTTATGTTACAATATTGTATATTATAATAAAATATATCAAATAATATATCAAAACTACTACTTTGTTGTTTAGATTATAACATCTTCAGAACCTAATACGCTTCATGAACATCCGGCATTGCAAAATGAAGGGACCGAGGAAGCTGAGGAGATGCCACCAATCGAGAAATTACTTTGCAGTGTATGCGGGTTTTGGTTTACCGAAGCAAAGTGTTTAAGAAACCACTTCCAGCTAAGCCAGCCCAAGAACCCAGGGGAAATATTTGGTGCCAATACAGGTTCTAGATTTCCTGGAATTGGAAATTGTAATACATTAAATTTGGCTTCTCATTTTAGACATGGTTAAACTTGAAATTGGTGAACCAGTGTTGGAGAAACTTGACCTAGATGTGACAGAACCGAAGTGAGTATGCCCTGAAAATACCACACCCTGTCAGAATATTGATTTAACACACAGGGGTTGGTTGTAAACCAAGAAATCGTTAAAGTTAAAGTATCAGCTTTTCACAATTAAATGTAAAATGTCATAGGGAAAAGTTGTTTTAAATGGAATTTAATGCACAGATATCAAAGTTATATCAAATGTTTATATCAAGTTTAATATTTTATCTTTTGTGTTTATGGTTTTCTTTTCTTATTTTATCATTTGATCTCAGTCAACATTATTATTAACAACAAATTATGACAGCTGCATTTGCTAATAATTACTGACAATGCTGTGTTAACTGAGTAATAATAATAGCCATAACCTGTGTTTAAGTAAAGACAAACATAGTAAAATCAGCAAATTCTTTTGTAAGATTAGTACTTTTCAAAAATAAACAATTATAAATAAAAATAAAAAAATACCCTATGAGACAAGTCCATTATTCAGCTTTAATTTGGTGTATTGCTTTTAAGATTCTACGGATAAAGCTGACAAACTTCCTCAGAACTTTGATCTGTTTTGAGACATTACAGAACAACATAGCCAGGTACTTCGCATGAAAACCAATCAATTTTAGTGTCATTTTTTTTACAAATTATTTCGTTCTATTTAAAACATTATTCTGGTAGTCCGTGGAAGTAACTTTAGCACTATTTTAGTTTAAAAGATCAGAATGGTGAAGTTATAGTTTTTATTTTCCAGGTTGGTCATAAAAACTGAAGAATTGGAAATTACGGAAACTACTATTTTTAGCACCATACCCTTGACGGGTGAGTCAACTTGGCAGTCAATACCACGCTCATATCATATGGACGAATATAATGGAACTGTAACGCCATATAGGTGCAACACGTGTGGCTTTTCTACTACAGAATCAATATTCCTAAATGCGCATAAAAAGTTAAAACACCGAAGGAAATACATAAGAATGCCTCGTGGAAAGATATTGAAATGCATGGTCTGCGACTATGCTTTTGATAGCCGCTATGCACGTACTGTGCACATGCGGCAGCATACAGGAGAGAGACCATTCAAATGTGCCATATGTAACTATGCTAGTACACAACGTGGTAATCTTGTACTGCATATCAGAACCCATACGGGACAGAAACCATTTCGATGCACCGTCTGTGATTATGCTTCTACACAGTCGTCTTCTCTGAAGGTACATATGAGAAAACATACAGGAGATAAACCATTTAAATGTGCTACGTGTAGCTATGCTAGTACTCAACGTGGTAGTCTTATAATGCATATCAGAACCCATACGGGACAGAAACCATTTCAATGTACCGTCTGTAATTATGTTTCTGCACAGTCGTCTTCTCTGAAGCTACACATGAAAAAACATACATAAGAGGCCAGGAACCAGTAACGGTTTTGTTACATTATTTATAATCACTAATCAGGCTAGACATTTCAGAATCTGTCCCTTGTAGCGTATCAATAAGATAATCGCAACTCTGGCAACCTTCCGGGGATGGATTTTGCGCCCATAAATTTTTGAAGGGTGAAATATAAATAAAAGAAAATACATTATTATAATCAGGCTGTCGCTATGGGATATCAAAGTTGAGAACGTTTCAAGTGAAGAAAAAAATCGTCAGACCGGTGGGTGCGTGAAAGTGGTTGCAAGAGGATGGCGAAGTGGGGCACAAAAGTGCATTATTTACAGTAAAATAATCATGTTGGGTTTTGATTAATCTTCAATACATCTCCACAAAGTAATCGTCCTGTTGCCAGACTGAAATTTCGGTAGACACCCGCCAGACCCACAAAACCTCCCTCCCGAGTGCAAGTCTTCAGTGCGCACTGGTGAGCCCACCGCAATTTTGGTATGGCATCACGCAGGCTACTTTGTGGGGATGTATTTAAGACTAATTAATCAAACCCAGTCTGATTATTTTACTGGGAATGTGAAAAAATTGCAATTTTGTGCGCCACTTCGGCACCCTCTTGGACCCACTTTCCACCCACCCACCGTTCTGGCGATTATTTTCTTCACATAAAACGTTCTTAACTTTGATGTCCCAAAGTGACGGACTGATTATAATAATAATTTTTTTTAATTATTGTCAGACTTGCGATTATCTTATTGTTATGCTACAAGGGACAGGTTCTGAAAGTTCTAGCCCTATTCTGTATGGTGCAACAAAATCCGTTGCTGGCTCTTGGACTATAAGAGAAACAGTGCAAATGTACCATATGTAACTATGTTAGTGCATGCCGTTCTGCTCTTAAAACACACGACATACCATACAAGAGATTTATGAAGAATTATGTTAGTATATGTATGTCGTAGTCTTAGACTGCATATAGGATACATATGAGGAATAGTTTAAAGACAAAAATTACAATAACAACCCAAAAATAAAATGTATTAAATTCACTCACATTCTCGACAAAATGTTAACTTGACTGAATAAAAGGCTTTTGTTTGTAAAGAAGTTTATTATGGATTTCGTACTACTTTTAATGATATAGTAATCATCTTCAGCAAAATCTGTATAGAATAAGACCATGTTAAAGGAAACGTCACCTTATTTTAGTTTTAAATATATATTGCTAATTGCTCTCTCATAATTGCTCATAGTTAATGTTTACCTTCGGAATCGAATGGTAGCTAGCATTTCAAGATTGGCGCAATAATTATGACGTGGGTTATTTTCACGTTTTGGGGATCGGAGACGGCAGCCCTAACTTCTTTGTAAATGGGCTTTGATTGAATATTGGATTTACATTCTTATTTTTCTGCTTTATACCAAATATACCAATACATCTCAATTTCACGGAACGATAGCGAGTCGCGTTAGTCGCGTATTCTCCTTCCCTCTCGCCGCCTGGCCGCCGCGCGCTCTACTCCGAGAGTATACGTTTTTGGAAAGCCCGCAACTGATGGTAACTAGAATAAGTCAATAAGTAGTGTATACTCAAATAGCAATATTTTTTTTTACTTTATCATACGCAGTATGTATAGTATTGTAATCGTGCCAAAAAAAAATTTTGAGATTTTAGCGGAAATATGTCTTTTTGGGTCCCCTGAACATTTTTGACCAAGGTACAAAAAAATGTGTGTGTGTGTGTGTGTGTGTGTGTGTGTGTGTGTGTGTGTGTGTGTGTGTGTGTGTGTGTGTGTGTGTGTGTGTGTGTGTGTGTGTGGATGTGTGTACCCGTTTTTGTGGCGACGATTCCGGAGAAACTACTAAAGGTATCGGGACGAAACGTCATATTTAGAAGTTTCATAACCAAACTTAGAGCTGAAAAGCTTTCTGTTGAAAATGGTCCAAATGAACTGCAGGTTTAGTCTTAGCATTTTTGAAACATTTTGTAAATAAGCCGCCATTTCTGGAATTTCGTCGAAATAGTTAAATAATAAATTAAAGAAGATGAAATTCTGAATAAATTATCACTATGACATTTTTTTGGTACAATCAATAGTTTAGCTGCATGAGCAAATTCTATTTCATCGAGATCGGTCGTACTCCTTTAAAACTAGTAGCCAGGATATGTGAGATTATATATCAGATATGATTCTAATGACAGTACGTAGTGTCAAACGCAAATGTTTTGACAACCTACTGTCAATATAAGCTGCGTTCGGATATAGTATACCGTACACTTTTTACACCCAATAACACGTAAGTGTCATTTGGACAGTGTACCCTGTGTCAGCGGAGTACAATATCCGACCGCAGCTTTATTCGACATATCTGTCTAGTTCTACTAGTTTTATTTTAATGCAGACATAGCCGATCTCGATCAAATAGAATCTCATGCAGCTAAACTATTAATTTTATATATAGTATGATAAAGCCATGTGCCTGGCCACATCAGATTTTTTACTCTAGGGATGGTTGGAGATGACGAAATCCGAGGAATAAATGTGTGTATACACTACACAGAGAAATGTAGAAGAAGCACTAGAAAGAAAAAAGCCGATATGTCTCCATAGAACGGAGGTTACATAAAATAATAGAAAACCATAATTACGACTACCCGGTAGACATTTTTGGATATTAACCTTTGATTAATTTTATCTATATTGTATTGTTTTGACTTGATGTTGGAAATGTTTATAATTCACGATTTATCTTTAGATCATTGTTCAAGTTATTGATTCCTCTGAATGCTTTTTTTGCAAATTTTGGTAATGCCGACAGGATTAAGATTCTAAATAATTAAAAGTTTTGCAAATACTGCTCAAAATGTCCAATGTCAATGTCAAAAAAAAGTCCTTCCATGTGAATGCACATTTCAGCACGACTTCCAAAATCCTGCCGGACATATATCATGATGAACTTAATGTCGTCTTATTTGGTTATGTTTCTAGTTTTGGGCCACCAATCATGAATCTAGTTTCAATAATAACCGAGATATTCAATTTTAAACGTAACCGCGAAAATCACCAAAAAGTTAGTAAAATCAAAATAACTCAAAAATTGTGATATTTGGGTATAGGGAAACATTATCAAAAATGATGTATTTTGATACGTAGAAAACAACAATAAAAGAAAAATTATATCATTCCATTTAAAATAACAAAGTTGATACGGACTTCCGGCGACAGACGTGACAGTTAACTTGAGAATATTTTAGTTGAAGAGCTCAGATTGAGTAAATTCTAGTTCCAAAATTTCAGATATAGTAGAAAATGAGAAACTTCTAAAGTGCCAGTTCCGTGAGACACCCTGTATAATATATATCTTCATTAAATCACGTATATATTTAAACATGAGACGTGAGACACCCTGTATAATATATATCTTCATTAAATCACGTATATATTTAAACATTAAACAAATAAAACTCTGCTGATGTGTTCAGTCTATCACGACATTGTTCCATCATTTTTCTTCTTCTGGGGTAGCTGTCTACTCTTCATGAACGAGACTGACGTCCGACAACCCCACTTTGATCATGAAATCCGGTTCCAGAATCACGCAATATTGTCCTCCTTTTCCAGGGGAAGTGCATGTATGGCATTAAACTACCTATACAGAATCTGATTTTCGGGCTCCCTATGTCTTAGCTAGTGATGAGTCGTGATTTCAGTAACGTGATTTTGTAACGTTACTTTTATATCACGTTCCTGAACGTTCCGATTGTTCCGAAGTCTCCCGGAACGACGTGACTCGGTACGGTTTGCGAGGCGATCGGGACGATCGTACCGGAACGTTTGCCGGTACGGAACTTTATGGGGACGCATAAAATTCCGTGCCAACTAAAACGTTCCGGTACGGCTGCAGAGAATACTTGCAGTTTATATATGTAGTAGATGGTATAAACGGTCACGGTTCGGAGCGAGGTAGAATGTATACTCAATGCGGAGCGCGGGCAGGTTATTAATTTCTAATCTTAGTTATAAGATGATTAAGTACGCACTTACTTACTATAATTAGTTTGTAAGAATAAATGATCACGTTATAATACGTAGATAATATTACTTCGTACAGAGGGGGCGTGAACGTGAAATAAATAGGAATATAAACATTGTTTACTCACGAAAGAAAAATTAGATAATAACTTTTTAGTTTAGAGAATATACAAACAAAATCCATAAAGCGTAGTACAGCCTATAGGAGTGAATTATAGTAAAATAGCAGCACTGGTGTAGGTACAATATTCTCCCTAATTTCCTCTATTATTTTCTATTAGATATAAAGATCTCATTTTTCTATAACCGTGGTAATAAACAAAACACGAGAATTAATAATAAAACTTTATTATCATAAAATAAACAAAACAATGTTTGAACATTTTTAACCGAAACTATATTCCAATAATATACATAAAATACATAAAATATACATATACATAAAAATAACAAAACTTTAGAAAAAATAAAATACAAACAACGAGATCCAATCTTATTTAAAGGTTAAAGATTTCTATTGTATTGAACAAATAATAAGTGTTTGACTTTTGTGGATGTTAATCTATTGCGACGATCAGTCAATATTTGTCCTGACTTTGAAAACAACCTTTCACAAGGTACTGGTGGCGTCGGTATCAGTCTTGGAGACAAATACTAGATCAAAAAGCTAAAATATATTGTTTCGATATTTTTTGTGTGCAGAGTAAGGAACCGCGCGAATATTTCCGCCGACCTAAACGTAGGCTTAATAATAATAAATCTATTTCAAACGATCTTCTACGTCTTGATCGTCTTTGCAGAATTAGCTTACCCTTCGACTATGGTCGTAATAGTAAATGATAAATGAGCAGAAGTTTAGAAATTAAAATAAGCCGCATATGTAATTAATTAAAATCAATTAAATTAATTAAAATATTGTCACATAGTGTCATTAAAACACAAATTAAACTCGCGACCGATTATGTTTTACGCTTTGAATGACCCTATGTGACAAATTAATTGTATTTCCTACCGTAAGTATTTTATCTATTCACGTAGTACAGACAGAATATTCTTCTATAAAAACTTCCCAAAAAAATTATGTAACTTATGTATCCATAGGGTGAAATGCGTATAATTTGTTGTTTTGTTTAGCCATGCTTAGAAATTGCAAATCAATTGGCTAATTGCCAGCTTTCTGCAACGGAACGAACGTCACCACCTGAATCGTTCCGAAATCACGTGATTTTGTACGGTACGATAACATTCGGTACACCTTGCACTATTGACCCCGCGCCGCGCCTTTCGTTCCGCCAATCGTTTAGTTTTCAAAATAAACAGAATTCCCCGCATATCCCGGTTAGAATTATAGCTCATTGTAAAGATCAGACTTTGTATTTTTTGAATATGTAGACAGTTTCTCCTCATACTTACTCAAAATGAATTTCTGTTTATTTTTAGAATGTAATACATACAATTTACGTATGCGTCTAAGGGACAACTTTGTTAAAGGATTTCTAGTTCTATGGGATATTCTTGAGGTTGGAATGATTTTTTCTTGCCAAAAATTGCGTCATCCTTTAAATTTTTTATTGTATTTTAATAGGACAACTTGAAAAACTGCCGACAACTGAGCACAAAAATTAAATAATGTTTGAATATTATAATTAATTGTAGCAATAAACAACAGAAAATGAGTTTTGCTAATCTTGGTGATAAAAATTGTTAAAATGTCGTTTTAACAATTGCCTGCACGTGCCTGCATCCAGCACGTGTGCCTGGTTGTTGAAAGGGCCCGATTCCAAAGCAGAATGATTTTAGACGCAAAAAGGAGTTTTAAAACTCTGAAATTAGCCATAATGACAAATATTCAGTTAGTTATGAAGAAGCGAATAACATGGTTTGCAAAACGTCAGCAATTAATTATTTTGACGCATAGCATAACCCGGAATCAATTTCGTTTCTAATATCATCACAATTAGTACAAAAAATTGTATTAACGAAACTTGAAAATAAAGAAGACAGTTCCGAATATGAAGTTGTAGAAAATGAAGTATAGATGAATATAGTGAAGCTGATGATGAAGATGAAGTAGACCAAGACGAATGAACAAATACTATTCTCTTTTATAATTTTATAGTATTCAATAGGCACAATATCTTTTTATTTACTAAATTTTTAAAATTACTTATTTCACTCATATCTCAAAGAATAATACTAAGCAAAACCATATTTACATTTTAACCTTTAGTGCCTAGAATAAATGCTCTCTTACATTATGTATGTTCACTATGATAGAAACTTAATTAACTGCGTTTCCATTTCATAATGCGGGAACAACCGGATTTAAACCTGGTTGGGACATACTTTTCAGGATTTGTCGTTGTTATTAGTTATCCGATTAAAAGTAATTTTGGAACAAATGTCCGCTATTTTTCTACTCTTCTAATTTTGGGTTTGTAATCACCAACCCCGAATACTATATTTCAACTAAATTCAAAATAAAAAACATGTCCGCTAAATATGATCCGCTATTTTGCTTTTTTATTTTTTGTTCGAATTATAATCATCTACCTCAAATGCCCACAAATCTTGAATTTTCACTAAATTGAACGTAGTTTTCGTACAAATGTCCGTACTTTGAATTCAGATTTATAATCAGCGACCCCAAATCACCGTCTAATAACAAATTTTAGCTAAATTTAAAGTAATTTAAGAACTGATGTTCGCCATATTGGATCCGCCATTTTGATATTTTGTTTATTTATTTCGGATTTATAATCAGCTACTCCAAATCCCCTGAAATACTTCATTTCAACTAAATTGAAAATAGTTTTCGAACAAATGTCCGCCATATTGGATCGGACATTTTGTTTTTTAAACTTAGAGTTTAGATTTATAATCAGCGACCCCAAATCCCCCCTAATACCGAATTTCAGCTAAATTGAAAATAATTTAAGTATTGATGTTCGCCATATATCGGATCGGCCATTTTGTTTTTTCACCTTTTGATTTCGGATTTGTAATCGGTGACCCTTCAAATCTTAGATTACCGAGTTTTACCTAAATAGAAAATCGTTTCGACTTTTGGCCAGGTTATTGGGAATTTTTCACACTGTGCGACGCGACGTTAGGAAATGTAGACGCAATTTTTGAGTGAATTATTATCCTAAAAAATGCCAAAAGCGGAACATCTTTATGTTGGAACATTTGCTTAGATTTGCCATAAAATATAAAATTTTTCTTCAAAAACCGACACTACCCCGTGGTTGAGAGCCTTGCTCCGGCCCCTCTACCAATACCATGTAGAAAATGTAATAAATTTTCTCACACATCAGATAACTGTCAAGAACCAATTAAATGCAACAGATGCTTTGGCCCCCACTTCACAACTCAATGCGATTCCACACTCCCCGAAAAATGCAAAGCTTGTGGCGAAGAAGGACACGGAGCTTGGTCTATGAAGTGCAAAAACAGACCTACCACGCCAATAATTGGAATTCCGAACGCCAAAATTAAGACCCTAAACAAAAGATCTGATGAAATAGATAATATAACAACAAACTCATCTAGGATACACAAAGCGGTGACCATACACGATATGATTCTCGACACCTACAGTTCTAAGCTCAACTCAAACAAATCCACCAATAGACAAGAATTAATAAACAAACTTAAACGCAAATTCATCGAACAATACAACATTGATACCATCGTGTCCTTTTCCGGAACCCACATGTATATATTAATGCTGGACCTACATAATTTATCATCACCTTCACCAACCGAACCAAAACTAGGCACCCAAACAGTCACTAGTCAACAACACAATGACTGACATAAGGTTTCTGTATTCCAACATGAACAGCTACAACAGAAGATCGCACCTAGTTGGAAGATACATAGAGAAACATAATATACAATGTACTCTGTTTCTGGAAACAAAAACAGCGTCACCAATCTTCTTTCGCAACTGGACCGTTCTCCAGAATCCCAGCAAAATCCGAAACCAAAATGCAGGTGGGGGCGCCTTGGTAATGACTCATCCTTCTTTACGCCTTGGCAAGGAAAATCCACCTAAACTAAACAACCGGCATAATGAGTGTCTCCACTTTACTCTTCCATTCAGTACACAAAAGATACACGTATTCCTGGTATATATTCACCCACACTCTAATATAGACGACACCATCTTTGTCAAGGCTGCTCTCTACGATAACGTGATAATAATAGGCGATTTTAACTCCAACCAGACCAAAACCAGACATATCTCCCAATTCTTAGCCCAGGCAAAATTCACCCAAATAAAAACCCGTCCAACATTCATAATGGCAAATAACCCCAGCTCCACCCCAGACCTTCTATTATGCTCCCCAAATATTCTTCCCCTAATACACTCTGTCAAACTTATCCCAGACCTATGTTCAGACCACCTTGCCATTGACTTTCAAATTAAATCCCCTTATATCCCTCTTATCACTCCAGCTGAATATATCACCGATGTCAACCACTGTAGTTATCAAGAGGTCAATGATGACATGAAAACATTTATTGCCTATAACCCTAACATCACCCTCCTAACGATCTCCAACTTTAGCGAAAAACTTACCACCTCAATCATGGAACATTCACCCAAAATAAAGAAACGTCATTATTCCTTCCCATTGCCCCCTTTCATACTTCGCCTTATCAAAGAAAAACGAAGACTGTACAGAGAATTCCAATATACTGAAGATCCGGATCTTAAACGAAAATTCAATCATCTGAACAAAGATCTACAAAAACTCATTCTGCAATACAGATGCGAGAAGTACATGGCAGCATGCAGCAAAATCGAGGATACTAAAGGAAAAAGATACTGGACGGAAGTTAAAAAGCTATCTAAATACAAGAAAGCAGAATTTCCACAAGAATTAAAAGACCCCGTCACCCTAAACACTTACACCGATCACGAAGATATTGCGAACGTTCACGCCAGATATCTGCAGAACAACTTTACCTTCAGTAACGACCCGGAATTTAGCGCAGCAACCAACGACCACGTCAATAACTGGCACGAAGCCTACTTTCAACAGCTAATTCCTACTCCCGCAGACATACTTATCGAAGAGGATGAATATTTCACAGCCCTGAGTAAAGGCAAAAACACCAGCCCGGGTTACGACTACGTCACAAGAAACTGTTTGCGAAGACTTGATCATGACATCCATAGATATATCATTAAGATAATGAATCATTGTCTGGAAAATCAAATCTTTCCTACCGAATGGAAAACAGCAGTGATTTCTTGCATACCGAAGAAAGACGGAGATCCCAAGAATCCCAGCAATTATCGCCCAATCTCCCTACTTCCTGTCATTGGTAAACTTTTCGAATCTCTTCTCAAATCCCGCCTCCTAGAACATATTGATCAACACATTCCACCGTACCAGTTCGGCTTCCGCCAAGGAACGTCAACCATACATCCTCTCTCCATCCTTATATCCAACCTCCAAACTGCTCACCAAAACAAACAACAATCAGCGGTACTCTTCCTAGATATCCAAAAAGCATTTGACTCGGTCTGGCATCGAGGCCTCCTATATAAACTCTCTCTCCTCAATGTCCCATTTTACATCACTAAAATAATTCAACAGTTCCTTCTCCAACGTTCCTCACGCGTCAAAATCCGTACATCTTTGTCCCAACCCGTCTACACCGAACAAGGCGTCCCACAAGGATCACCCATATCTCCCCTTCTATATAACATATTTTGCTACGACATATATGATCCCAACCCCAACATATTTAATCCTCAACTTTACGCCCTTCTGTATGCTGACGACACCGCCTTAATATCCCATTCCCGCTCCCTAGAATCAGCAGTCACTCATCTTAAAGCCTTGTTACATAGAATCCTCACATGGTGCAATTCGTGGAGAATAAAATTAAACCCGCAAAAAACACAATTTCTTGTCCCCTTCCATCGTATCCATGATAGTTCCCCCTCGATCCTAATCAACAACACCACGATTACTCCCTACCGAAACTGCAAGTACCTCGGAATGTTGATAGACCCAAAGCTAAAGTTCTCAGCACACACCAAGCAAGCAAAAATGAAAGTTAAGTCAAGAGCAACCAACTTCAGATGCCTCACGTACAAAGACAGGGGAATAAGTATAGCAGCTGCGGTTCACATTTACCGAACTATATGTCGCCCTATCTTAGACTACGGCTGCCTTCTATTCACCGACATACCTCATCAGGCAACCAACAACATCAGCGTTGGAGAACGATGCGCTCTGCGCAGCATCACCAGACTACGTCACCCCAACAACCCCCTCCACAATCCCTCGAATGAACTCCTGTACAATTCAACAAAGATTATCCCAATTACCACCAGACTAAAAACCCTATCCATAAATGTATCCAAAAAATTTCCAGAAACCCTATTCCACATGTTCCTTAAAAAAAATCCACAACTACGCATGTCCAACCCCAAACCCACAACCTTCGACACCATCAAGAAGCTCAAGGAATTGTAGTCATTGATATGCCATAGATGAGAACACCGGGCTGAAAGACTACGGTCCATGGCCATTTCCAGGCGAGAAGAACACTTAAACACTTCCGATTATGTAACATGTATTGTATTCATATAGTTTGCTGGAAATAAATGTATTCTATCTATAAAATAATCTTAGAAAAACATAAATCAGCAAATTGGCTTTTAAACCATTCCTTCATATAATAAATTGTCAGCCTAGTTTGTACGAAAATAGTCCAAATGCTCACATTTTACCAACATAGCTTCTGTGTTACATAATTCGATAATTAAATTATATTATAGTATAAGTATCTTTTTTATATTTATAGTATATGTAAGTATTTACATCTCTAATAAGTAAAGCAGCTGGCATCCGTCTAGTTCTACACAAATCTGAACCACTTTTTCACTACTGCAAATGTTATTATTTTGGATTTAAGCCATTTGAGTTAATACTATCGCTATGTCGGCCTAATGGCCGACACCGTTCAACATTTTAGTGAAAGTTGTTATTTTCATATTTATTGTATGTATAAAAATATATATAAATATATATATACACATATATGTATGTATGTATAAAATCTAAATGAAGCGTATAGTTATTGTACAAAATTCTCGAACACGTTAATTTCTAACTCATGGGAACATGGATATTCTAAATGGAATATGAAAATGCGTTTTGGATAAAATTAGTTGCACTGTGTACGAACACTGCATCTCCCATAAGATTTTCGAAACAAGTGAGATAGAAATGTGAAAAACCTGAACCCAATGTTCTAGAAACCTCAAAAGGGTCCCACCTTAAACTTTGTACTTGAAATTACCTGAAGTTTGTTCACAATATTTTTGAATCATTTACACCGATTTTAAGTAGTGTGCTAATGGTTCAATTCCTATTGCAAACAAATATACCTAAAACGCCTATTCGCATTTCATTCACAAACAAAATCCTTAATTTTTAAACATTTTCTCGGAACTTTTGTGATGTAAGGTTGTTGGTATAAAAATGCTGTAGCGACACATCCGAACCAAGTCTTCATGAATGATAGTCGTCATGACTATATGTGTGATCATTGTTTAACTTGTAATAGATATATACACGTTGTAAGTTGCTTTATAAGAATACACTCAAGTTTGGTGACTAGTGTTTCACTGGATTCAACACTTGTTCCAAGAGATACTTATTAACAGGTTATGGGCCCAGTTTAGCAAGCCAGAATAACAAGATAGAACGCATGATAAAATTTGCTGGAAATAAATAATATGTCAAGCATGTCAAGAATTGACATACTTACCAAGGAAAATTATGACACGTGGAAACTGCAAATGGAAGCTGTACTGATAAAGAACGACGCTTGGTGTTATGCAAATGGTGACTGTCCAAGACCTCAAAAGAGCGAAGAACTTGCAAAATGGGCAATAAACGACAGTAAACCAAAGTCGGAGATAATATTGTGCATCAGTCCATCAGAACTAAAGCACGTGAAGGGATGCGAAACGTCGCGTGATGTGTGGCTAAAGCTGAAGAAGACGTTCCAGTCGACAGGGCCAGCTAGGAAGGCTACATTGTTAAAGCAGCTAACATTACATCGAATGCAAGAAGACACGGACGTCCATGACCACCTCAACAAATTTTTCAACTCGGTGGATAGGTTGGAAGAAATGGGAGTAGGAATTAACCATGATCTTTTGGCCATTATGCTCCTGTACAGTCTACCAGCTTCATTTGAAAATTTCAGGTGTGCTATTGAATCCAGGGACGAGCTACCGGAACCGGAGGCGTTGAGGGTAAAAATCTTGGAAGAAAATGATGCTAGGAAAAACACCAGTGGCAGCGCAGAAGGTGCTATGTTCACACCTAGGAAGCATTGGCAAAATAAGAAGTCCCGGCAGCATGACGGTGGAAACTTCAAATTTAAGTGTCATAGATGTCATGAATATGGTCATAAAGCAGTAGATTGCAAAAGTAGGCACAAAAAGAAATTTGGTGAAAAATCTGCAGGCTATGGCGAAAAAAATGCTTCGTTAAAAAATGCTTCGTGCATGGACAAGTTCGGACAATGTGGATATGTACGGAAAATGGTGTTTGGATAGTGGGGCAACATCTCACCTCAGCAAAGAAATGGCTGACTTCCAAACAACCGTGCCGGTAAACCAGGAACTTAACTTAGCCAGCCACGGAACTGCTAAGATTGTTGCAAAAGGTATCGCATCATTCCATTCAGATATTTATGGTAAGCAAGGCCAGATAACGTTAAACGATACTCTGTTTGTACCTGATTTACGCACCAACCTGCTATCAGTAAGCAGGATGACAAGTAAGGGCTATAGAGTAGTATTCAGGAAGAATAATGCATCAGTAATTGGGAAAAATGGAGAAGTAGTGCTGGTGGCTGACCGTGTAGGTGATTTATATTTTGCCAAAGAAAGCACGAACGCAAGGGAAGAACATCTAGCAGCTGCAAGTCAAGTGAATGCTTCATTAGACATATGGCATCGACGCCTGGGTCACTTAAACTATCAAGATATGGTACACGCTGCTAAACACGGCTATATTCTTGGTCCAGACCCAAACGAATCTAGTGAAGGATTGACTTGCAAGACTTGTTACATTGGTAAGATGACCCGTACTCCATTCCCAAAGGCATCAGAAAGAAAATCAAAGATTTTGGACATAATCCACACCGACGTATGCGGCCCGATGCGGGTGGAATCATTGGCAGGATCAAAATACTTCATAGTATTTATTGATGACCACTCTAGATGGTGTGAGATTAGATTTATGAAATCAAAATCTGAAGTCCTGAAGAAGACACGCGAAGTAATTGACCTTATGGAAAATCAGATAGGAAGAAGAGTTAGGTGTATCCAATCGGATAATGGAACGGAATTCATAAACCAAGAATTCGACAAATTTCTAAAAGGACGTGGAATTACCAGACGTGTTACGGTATCTTATAATCCAGAGCAAAATGGAATAGCCGAGAGGAAAAATAGAACTCTTGTTGAAATGGCTAGATGCTTGCTCATTGAATCTGGTTTCTCGTCAACATTTTGGGCTGAAGCGGTAAACACAGCAAATTATATTCGTAACCGATGCCCAACAAGGAGTCTACATGGAAATACACCATACAAACTGTGGACAGGAATAAGACCTAACATCAACCACCTTAGAATATTTGGCACAAAAGTAATCTATTTGAATAGGAAGCCATCGAAAGGAAAATTCGAAAGAAGAGGAAAAGAAGGATGTATGGTAGGATACTCGACAGAAGCGAAGAGGTATAGAATTTGGCCGCATGAGGAAAGGAAGGTCTTGATATGTCGTGATATAAAATTCTTGGAAACATTGAATAAGAGTATAAACACCGACGTGGAGCTAATTGAGGAAACGAAGGCTGTAAATCTGCAGCCATCCCTGTTAGAACAATTAAATGAAACATTCCAGCTCGAAGATCCAAATGTCGGGGAACCGGAAATTTATAGAGGACCTGAAGATGTTGAAAGTCATCAATCTGCACGGAGAGGACCTGGAAGGCCAAAATTGCTGAGAACTGGAAGACCGGGAAGATCGAGAAAAGTTTACAACGATATATCCGAAACGAACACTAGAGTGGAGACAAATTTAGCATGTGAAATGGACCTGAAGAAAGCTATAGCAGGACCTGATGCAGATGAATGGTACAAGGCAATGGCTGACGAAATAGCATCGATAGTTAAAAACGATACTTGGGAAATCGTCGACAGGCCAAGTAGTGAAAATATTGTAGGATGCAGAATGATCCTGAGCGAAAAATACAAGGCTGATGGATCCTTCGATAAAAGAAAGGCAAGACTAGTATCGCAAGGGTTCAGTCAACAACCTGGTATACATTTCAACCAAACATTTGCTCCTGTTGCACGTATAACTACAATTAGAACAATGGTTGCTCTAGCAATGCAGGAAAACATGTTGATAGAGCAACTGGACGTAACAACTGCTTATCTTAGAGGAGAATTGGATGAAATTATTTATATGGAACTCCCTAAGCAGCTTGACAAAATATTAGCAAGCATTGTCGAGGAAAAGACTATTTGTAGAAATATAAGACACAAGTCTGAACGAATGCTTGAAGCCTTAAAGACAGGAAATAAAGTATGTCTTCTTAGAAAAGCATTGTATGGCTTACGTCAAGCAGGAAGGGCATGGTATAAGAAATTAAATGAATCTCTGATTAAAATTGGCGCTAAACCAACGAAATCTGACCCGTGCCTTTACACGAAGCTGAATGGAAAAAGCCCCGTGTTTATTATTGTGTATGTTGACGACATATTGATATTTTCCAAAGAGAGGACAATGATAAAGAGTGTGAAACAGGAATTATCAAGGCAGTTCGAAATAAAGGAACTTGGTAAAGTCAAAAATTGTTTAGGGATAGAATTTACATTTGAAGACGGAACTGTTTCTCTGCGACAACGAGGGTACATTACAGATACTTTGAAGCGATTTGGAATGACGAACTGTAATCCCGTGACCACTCCGATTGATATGCAGAGAAAATTGACAACACCAGAAAAAGAAGAAGATGAAAATCTTCCGTACAGAGAATTAGTAGGAGCACTTACTTACTTATCCACAACGACACGACCAGACATTAGCTTCGCGGTGAGTCATTTGGGACAGTTCAACAATAATTTCGACCGATCACACTGGAATGCGGCGAAAAGGGTACTTCGTTACTTGAAAGGTACAATCAATCACGGTATTACATACGGAAAGAATTCGACACCTTTAACAGGATTTGTTGATGCCGATTGGGGAAGCTGCCCTCTTGACCGAAGATCATGTACTGGATACGTATTCTTACTGGGTGGAGGACCCATATCATGGGATTCGAGAAAGCAAAGGACCGTTGCTCTCTCATCTACGGAAGCGGAATATATGGCTCTGAGCGACACAGTTAAGGAATCCATATACCTACGTAGATTATTGCTGGAACTAGGATTTATAGAGTTAGCAAATACTTCAGTCTACTGCGACAATGCAGGTGCTTTGAAGTTGGCAGAAAACCAAGTATACCACAATCGAAGTAAACACATCGATATAAGGTATCATTTTATACGAGATGCCTTGAAAGAAAAGATTTGCAAAGTTGGCCACATACCTACCGAAAATATGATCGCAGATGTGATGACAAAGCCATTACCCCGTCCGAAACATCAGCTATGCTTGGATGGTATGAAAATGAATTTGGCAGAGAAGAATTGAATTCGGCTTGTTTCGAGGAGGGCGTGTTGGTATAAAAATGCTGTAGCGACACATTCGAACCAAGTCTTCATGAATGATAGTCGTCATGACTATATGTGTGATCATTGTTTAACTTGTAATAGATATATACACGTTGTAAGTTGCTTTATAAGAATACACTCAAGTTTGGTGACTAGTGTTTCACTGGATTCAACACTTGTTCCAAGAGATACTTATTAACAAAGGTCATACAATTTGTATGCTACCATAACGGCAATTATCAATCACAACAGATCTATCATAATCAACAAGAAAAATATGGAGTTGCCATTTACAAACAGTGTCGATGGCGTCATAAGTACCGCACTTGCACGGTCAAAATAACAAAAAAAAAATCAATACGTAAGAACAGTTCATATTTGAGTACTTACTAACTTATTATAATTTCTAAAAAAATAACACCTCATAACAAGCCCATATAAAATAAAAGCACCACAAATTTGGAACACCAAAATAAAAGATACAATTATCATTATTAGCAATGAACAACAATGAAACTAGATCAGTATCTCATATTTTTTCATAATCTCATACATGTTTACTAGATGTGTCATATATTTTATTGATAAGTAAAATATGGCAACCCTAGGCTGGCACATCATAGAAAACTGTATACTAGTACTAGTATACTAGTATAACTGACACTTCTAAGAGCAGACATACAATTTTCTATTTCATTTAGAACAGGTTATTTTGTTAATTTTGTCATGAAGTGATTTTGCATAAAAATAACTAATAATAAGAAAAAATATAACACCAATAAAAATTGCCGCCCCAAAAGGTTGGCGCCCAAGGGCTATAGCCCATTTAGCCCTGTGGTTAGGGTGGCCCTGCGTGGGGGAGTGGCGGCGGTGACGGCAGTGGCCTTCACGACACGACTGAATTAGCTTAATCAATGCTTAATCGTTCGGAAACCCAATCGATCTTTTTTTGTAGTGCTCTTTGAGTGATTGCCACGTACGGGCCAGTATGCCGGATTGCTCCATCTCTTGCCTTAGCTGATTGCCTTTTACTCTGTTGTACACGTTATTGTGGAGTGGATGATATGTTGCCATAAAATTTTTTCTCCTCGGACGAGTACGGCCCACGCATGATATTACTGTATCTGTAATACTAATAAATAATATGTATTTTTCTACTTTGCATTCACAATGCACACATTGTAACACTGTTTTCGGTGTTACAATTAACACATTGGTTGCATTCAGCAGATCACTCCGGTTGGTAACTGTGAAGTAACAGGTTAGCGAAAATCTGCTATATGTCACTTTTGTTGACCGGTAGATACCAACTTACGGTGGATCAGACGCCATTTTTGGTATCATATAATTTTTACGGTTAGCGGTAGCGGTGGATTGTACCAGTGTTGGTTGCAGACCTGTCATTTTACATTTAAAATGGAAGAAAGAGAATATTGTTTTAATATATCATATATACGGTATGTGAGAGTCGTGAAAGCCAAATAAATGGCAAATAAAGCAAAATAACCAAAATAACGCGTACCTCTATGCGAACAATGAGGTTATGTTCAGCGTTTTTTCATATAGCGCCCCCTATTGGATGAAAAATAAACTTTGGTGCATTATAGCGCCATTCAGCAGATACGAGACTGTTCCGGATCGGTATCGTAAATCGGTTGGTATCGGTCCGGTACCGGTAGATTCTGCTGAATGCACCCATTGTAATACCGAAAACAGTAACATTTTTGTCTGACTGGTACACAGTAGTAGTGTTCGATTGCTGCCGCGCTTAGTTGTGGTTAGTTCTTTTATGGTTCTGTTCAATAGTTCTGTTCAACTGATTCCACCAATAGGAAGCAAGTATTTCAAATTTGCGCTCAGATTGAACTGAGCGCGGCCGGCAATCGAACACTACTATTGATATCAAATGCCATATGTCAAATGTACAATACATAACCCAACATAACTACACACTGCATCTTCTTAATCGCTTGCAATCACATAAACTGCGAAATATCAATATTCTATACATATTTAAACATGGGTGTAGCCTGCTATAGTATGGCCAAAGGATTGGGGCTTTCTTAGTTTTGCTGTGTTCATCAAAATACGCCAGCATGACGTTTACGGTGATGTTTTACGACTCTAGTAAGTGATCGTTATCATTCTTTTCAACTAAACATGAAATCCCCTTTTCAGATATAATTCAAGGACCACATTTACTTTAATAAGGTATTATGCGAAGATCAAACCTACATCGTAGATACGAACGATTTTAATTACTGCTGCGAGATTGTATATGCGCAATAAATGGTTTATCAGCATACACGTACAAAGCTATAGTACATTTAAAGTGTAGAGGATTTCTTAGTTTATGTAACGTATAAGTTTTCGGTAATATTTTGGACGCTTGGATGCTCGGTTCAATTCATATTCGTTTTTGTCCGTCGCTTTCGACTTTGTCTTAGTTCTGGTTGTGTGCAACGTATTTGTATTACCACCATCACATGTAAAAAAACTAAGTATAATTTATTCTAATAAACTACTTTGCCGAAATTAGAATTGGGTTTCAATTATAAGTGCTTGTAAATATATAAGCCGCAACGGCTACGTAGCGGAATTAGGTAGACACCGCTATCAAACGTTAAGCGTTATAACAATTATTTAGTAAGTTCTTGTTCTTTGAAGTTACTAATCAGTCACCGCCAAACACTTCTATTCTGATTATTATACTTATGGCGCACTATTTTAAAGTTGTTTACTTTTTAGGTTAAGTTCATGTATTTATCACAGTGCAAAACTTTTCCCCTTCCTCTCAAATTCGCTTGAAATTAACTACGGTACCAGCACGATAAAGTAAAATATTGCCCCCTTCGTTGGAATGCCTAACATGAATAAATTAAGTTTGATTTCTTCTTGGTTTGTGTTTGGGTACCTGTGTTTGTTCATAGGATGATGTAATTATAGATAATGTGCTTCAAACTCGCATTCCTTACTTTTCCTGGAATACCGACCCAGAAAGTAAAATCTTTTAATTGTAAAGAAGGATTGCACGATATTAAACAGCAATATTCATTTAAGAAACTATAGTACATACTATATTTTAAACAAAAGTAAGAATAAAATATACTTTCAGATACTTCATTGAGAACTGCCTTGGAAATGACATAAACAACAGTCAAGACGACACAGAAAAGGAGGATAAAGGGACATGAAAGGGACTCTGGTTCAATTATTAGATGAACAGGTACAACATTATCGCTCACTGCTTGGCTTTCATTTGCAGTCTATATGCCTTGATACGACAACTCGGAGTTCGATAGAAACTAAGAACGAGGCCCTTAAACTGCATTTGCAGCACGCAAACGCAGAAATACAGAATCTGAAGAGTACCGTGCATGATCTCCAAGTAAATTGCAAGTTCTAAAAATTATCTTATATACTTTTGAAAAAAAAATTATTTAAATATAACTATTAGTGGTAATAGTTATTTAACCAACAAGTATATTAAAAAGAGCGATTAATGATCGAGACTGTTTAACGTTCGAGAGCAGCGAGAGCGTTAATTGTCGAGATCATTAATAGCCGTTTAATATTCGAGTTGGTTACAAAATTTTTTCGTCGATCGTATTCTTCTAGCGTCGTCTACATAGATTTTTCTTTGCCGATGTCTTTTTAGGTTATATGACAATTTATGTAATTTGACACTGACAGTTCTAGAGGCGGTATGTTTGGATTGGAAGGTTTCATTTCATATATGTTAGATTGGCCAATCAAACGACGTCTTTACGTCGTGTGATTGGCTATAACAAATCATGCATTAATAGAAATCGTGCATTAATAGAGTTGTTTAATAAACGATTTCCTATTCACTAAACTGACTCATAAATAAACGATCGACGGAAAAGTTTCTTATGTGATATTTATTTCTAGGAAATATGGAGTTGCAGAGACGTTAAGGTGGACGTTTATATGCACAGACCACTTCAACCCTGAGGTCCTCGGCAAAGGAACCCTTACTAGGAGCGGTGCCAATTTCATACAATTTCTGTACTGAAATATGTGTGACATATGGACCCAGCATAGGACAACTACGTGACAAAGAAGTAGAAGAGAAAAGAAAAGAAAAGTGGGTGTAATCTGATAGTCACAGAGAATATGAAATTCATTATCTTTCACCACTACTTACGGCGTGTTAGACAGGAAAATATATTCTTGAGGGTATAGTAAATATGCCATCTCCGTCAACAATAAGTAGGCCCACCAGTGTAGAAGGGATGAGAGCTAGTATGTCAGCAGCAATACAATCTGGAATCGAAACCAAAGAAATGACGTCACCGACCGCTGCAGGAATAGCTGCTTTATAGAGATGAATCCTAACAATATTTCATTTGACATTAATTTTGGAGTTCATAATAATACAGCACCATTGCAACCTTTGAAGTGAACCTTTGGCCCATGAACGAACGAGTTACCTTTCAAAAAGGGATTTGATAACCGCATAAAATTATTGTTCGACGAACGACCGCCAGCAGAAGTAGACATCGCACATTCCATGTACTGAATCACACGTTTAGAGTAAAAAGATAGAAACTGAGAAACCTCTACCATTTAAGTCACAATATAAATATGAGAGGTCATGATCATAAGCTCTTCAAAGAAAAATGCAACAAACTACTGCGGATAAAATTCCTTATCAACAGAGTAGTCTACCATTGGAACTGCCTAAGAACTGATACCATTAATTCTACTTCCAGAAAACAATTCAAAAATCACCTTGACCAGCAAATGAAAAGTTGAACCATGTCCGTTCTTGTGCACTATTCTGTATAGACTCAGAAACTTATGACTGTGATAACACAAAACAAAAGCACACTGGGATGTCAATATTGAAAGGTGATAGCTCGGCAGTCTCATCAGATTCATTCGCCTACTGCTGATAATAATAAGCCGAAGCATAGTCCGTCATGGAAAGTGATAGTTTTGAAGGGACGGTTGTGTGTGTTCTCAAAAAATAACACAAATAATGTTAAGCTTGTTGATTTGTACCTTATTAATTATAGTATTTAATAAACATTATTTCCTTAAACTAGTCTATCCCTTCTGAATATAAATTTTATATCTTTCTTTGGAACTTTTTCAGATATTCGAAACTTCAGTTAGCTCCGAAGAAGCGAGCAACACGTCAACAATTACGAATTTTGACACGACAACCCGGAAGTAATTAATTTTATTTTCTAGTTTCTTATTTGAATAACGTGAAATGTTCCAGCAAATCATTGTTTGGCTTTTGCATAATTTGTAAAAAGTTTTAAGCTCTATTCCATGATATATGTATACGAGATTACCTTTTGTCATAATTATAATGTTTTAAGTTTTGACGTTGAAATATTACTCTTTGATAAAACGACATACAGAACAAGATGTAAGAATTTTAAAATAAAAAAACAAAACATTTACTAAAGAGTGTATTTGTGAAAAGCATAGACATTTAACAGTACATATAGTGTGCAGAAACATTGGATATTGTTCGTTTTCAACGTAAGTAAGACAACGCCTTTGTCTTTTTGAATATACTTTTGTTGCTTTTATAACAAGCATTAAAAAATACTATAGACGTATTCATCTATAAGAGGCCATTAATCCCATCATAAGCCTGCCCAACCGAAACTCTTATGCAATTTTTGGGTACTTGATCTGCAAATAAAAATAAGTTTTATTTTTACTAACCTCTCAATTGTAGGATATGTTTGGTCTACTACGAAATTATCAACATTTGAATACCTTACATGTTCAAATTTCGGATAAACATATTGCAATTCTAGAATTATTAGTTTTGTTTAAAAAATTGTGGCTGATATCATTGCTAAAATATGTACAACAACGTCTCAGTAATCTATGCACCCTGGAATTGTACATACTAAAGTTGGGATGCCCAATTTGTTTATACGTTCTAGTAGTTCATATGTTTGTACTCCGTACGCATCTTTAGCACGGATTTTCTTTTGAAGCCCAGCGGGATAATTTTGCACAAAGGACTACGTTGGTTCTACAAATTAGAGCATGAATTTGTTATCCACCAATGCTACAGCAAATTTTCTTGTGGCTATTGTCAAATGGTTTCACATCTACGAATAAAATCATTTTAATTAAATGTATAATGTTAATTTCTTTTTCAAATGCGTACGTAGGGCCACTGTTTGTTGGCGAGGAACGCAACATCGTCACAAGGTTTTACATTTTCAACGTGCTTACGCAAGAAAACACGACAATGCCAAACAATGCTTGGAAACCAGACTGTAGATTGCATTTGAAAAAAGCGCAAAGTTTTACTTTTTGGGTTGGTATTCCAGGAAAAATCATGAATGCGAGTTTTAAGCACATTATCTGTAATTACATCATCCTATTAACAAACATAAGTACCCAAACACAAACGAAGAACAAATCAAACTTAATTTATTCATGTTAGACATTTCAACGAAGGGGGCAATATTTTACTTTTTCGTGTTGGTACCGTAGTTAATTTCGAGAGAATTTGAGGCATATTGGAGGGGAAGGGGCAGAGTTTTGCACGGCAAAACCGGGAGAGGTGAAGTTGACTCATCGCTTAAAATCGTACGAACCAAGATATGGACGTACCGCGTGGATTGGTTCTATTGCTGTGTATATTTGGTTGCCTACTAGGTAGTTCGTTAAAGATTAATATTTAATTACTAAAAATACTATCATTGGTCATTTAATTGTGATATCCTATCTAATTTATATATCCATCATTACCACGTTTAACACAAGCAAAGTGAAAACATACCAACTAGCCCATTTAAGACCGTGTATTTGTGCGGTTGGAATTAGCACAGAAATAATCATTTTGTGACTGAGTGCTTAAATTTGGAGTTTCTTTTCTGTTTGTGTAGACATTATTAAATATGTTTTGAAATTAATTTCTGAATATTTCACAAAACGGTGGTAGTTTGTTGTAAATGTGAGGTTATGTCTTTAATACGTGTTTTGATAATGGATTCAGACGTGCGACGAAAATAATTTTATATGTTCATGACCATAACCTTCGATTTCGTATTTAGGGCCTTTCCTTTCAACGAAAACATTTTGGTCACATTTAATTCACACGTTCGCGCTGTGTTATTCATAGAATGTGTTATTATAATAATTGGAGGGATTGGAGGTTGGGTTGCAAGTACGGCTGTCATCTGTTCTGAGAACAGACGTGCTTTTTTGTGTTGCCCATTTAAATTATACAGCAGACGTATGAAAAGGATGCTATTTCGTTTTAACACACGTCAATATTTAGAAATAATCTGTAACAGTAGTATATAAAGGGGAGAGCTGGATCCGCCACAACCGCCACATTTCGACCTAAGCGCCTCCACCAATTTCTGCTTGTTACCTCCGCACGAAGACGACCGAGTCCCAAGTCAGCCGATCTGCCGAGCGCGGCCGAACGCCGGAACCTGGAGTGTATGACTCACACGTCGCTGTTAGAGAGAGAACGCACTACTATTTTTATTTTCGAGCGTGGCATGTGCAAACCGATCAAATTTTCGCATCAGATTAATTCGGATTTGAATTTCGCGCGCACCATCTTACCCGATGATGACCCAACGCCGATCGCCCGAACCGATAAAATTCAAATTCTTTCCACCAACCTTAAAAATTTCAAATTTTCGCGTCAACCCCAGGTCCACCAACCCCAGACGTACCAACCCCACGCGCTAAAACGGCATGCCGACCGGGCGTCATATTTTAAATCAAGTTTTCGCGCTAAATTTATTCGGACTAATTTTAAAATTCTACAGAGCATGCGCGAACCTAGCAAATTAAAATTTTCGCGGCATTAAGGATAAAATTCAAAGTTTAAACCGTCTTTATTGATATTACTCACAGAAATAATTGTGTTTAAAAAAGAACATGCGATAAGAATTATATTCGAATGTCATTGACGTTGGTAAATTGTTGTTATAGCCATTCTGTCTTTTACTTGTACGATGGCACTAGGTAATTCGACGCCCTTGCATAATTTTGCGCAGTTGATACTACTTGCTGAGTTCAAGGACCGACTGTAATTTGATATGTCTTAGGAGTCATCCTATTTTCACACCTGTGTATCGGTACATTTCCATCCCGTGTGCGTAATAAATTGTTTTTAAAGTAAATTCCCGCTTCTAGGGATTTTAATAAATCTACTCAATATTATCGGAAAATCCAAAAAACTTCAACCACTGTACAATGGTCCATACGAAATTACCTCTATCGATGGTAACACAAATTGCACAATTCGTATAAATAGGAAATCAGTTAGGGTGCACAAGAATAGGTTGAAGAAATTCAATAATTAACGCATGCCTTTCTTTTATTATTGCAGGATGTACTTCCTGTGTATTCTTCCCCTGTTGATCGTCTTTTCTACAGCCGAACCTTATTATTCCTTCAAACCATTAGAAGGGAATCCTGAGCTATTTTATGGAAAGATTGGTAATCTAAAATTATTTAACAAATTTTGGAATTTAGTCGTTTATTTAGATTTAAATAATTATTACTTAGAGTTAGGCAACATTCAATCATACTTCCGCGACGCCGAACGACTGTGTGGATATGATGAATTTAAAAACGTTTTCTCAGAATTATGTTCACAGCAGATTCCCTTTAACTTTCTTCAGTGACGTTAAGGAAAAATCGTACAGATGCGAGGGACTTGTAACATCGTATTAGTTTTCATGTAAAGTTTTGATGACTTCTGTTGTTTTTTTTTTCAAATCTGCAACAAATAATAAGTAAATATTTACTAGTTTAGGAAATAGATGGTGGGACAAAAACGATCTCTATTTCACTTCAGCAACTTTATTGGCTATCAAATTACATAATGCGCGACAGAAAGAAAAATCTATTGAAAATTTTGGTAAGGAAATTGAAGAGCTAATGGTAAATTTGACTTAGTTATTATGTGACAAAATTTTTAAGACAATATCTGCAAAAATGTAATAATACCGTAATTTTTAAGAAATGCCTGCAATTGCCATTTTTTTCTTTTTGACAAACAATTGAATATTGCAGGTAAACTAGTTACTTTACACAGGTACAACTTACACACTTGGAAAGACGAATTCCTTAGTGTTTATAATATGGTATGATGTACAGGGCGTTCCATTTAAAAAAAATGTACTGACTTTCCGTTACGCCTAAATGCAACATCCTGTATAAATGAAAATAATTTTACGTTGTAGAAACTAATGAGTCAAACAACTCTTGTACAAAACATTTTTTCTTTCTCAAACAATTTGATGACTATCAACCGCCAGGCGCTAAGAGTATAAATGGAGGCGCTAAGAGGATAAATGGAGGCGCTAAGAGGATAAATGGAGGCGCTAAACGGATAAATGGAGGCGCTAAGAGGATAAATGGAGGCGCTAAACGGATAAATGGAGGCGCTAAGATGATAAATGGAGGCGCTAAACGGATAAATGGAGGCGCTAAGATGATAAATGGAGGCGCTAAGACGGATAAATGGAGGCGCTAAACGGATAAATGGAGGCGCTAAGAGGATAAATGGAGGCGCTAAGAGGATAAATGGAGGCGCTAAACGGATAAATGGAGGCGCTAAGAGGATAAATGAAGGCGCTAAGAGGATAAATGGAGGCGCTAAGATGATAAATGGAGGCGCTAAACGGATAAATGGAGGCGTTAAACGGATAAATGGAGGCGCTAAACGGATAAATGGAGGCGCTAAACGGATAAATGGAGGCGCTAAGATGATAAATGGAGGCGCTAAGAGGATAAATGGAGGCGCTAAACGGATAAATGGAGGCGCTAAACGGATAAATGGAGGCGCTAAGGTGATAATTATGTCAACATTATGTCAATGGCCGCCGCTGAGTAAGGTTGTATTGAAGCTCGCTCCGTGTAAAGTAACATTTTTGAGAGTTCAAAATGAGATTATCTGCTGAAGATCTAAACCAGATAAAAGCAATGTTTGATCAAACAGTTCTTGATCTAATAGAACGGAAGGATTTTTGTGAAAAGATAGCAAACTTGGTGAATTCTAAGGTGGTGGCTCTGAAGGAAGGCATGGAAAAATTGCAAGAGGAAAACCAGGTGTTGCGCCAAAAAATCGACGACCTCGAGCAATACACACGTAGGTCTAACCTGCGTGTATTCGGTGTTCCCGAGGTGGTGAGTAAAAACGTGGAAAATAGTGTGTTGAAAGTGTTTGAAGAAAAGATGGGTGTCACAATTAAACCTGAAGCCGTTGATCGCTGCCATCGCCTAGGACGAAGAGATAACGGTAGTAACAGGGAACCTCGACCAATTATCATTAGGTTCACCACCTATAAACATAGGCAGGCTGTTTTCAACATGAAGAAGAGGTTAAAAGGCACTAAGATTGCGGTGAGTGAGGATCTAACATTTAATAATTATAACATTTTAAAGAGTGCTAAACAAAAGTGCGGTAAAAGAAATGCGTGGTCTTACGATGGAAGAATTTATGTATCGCATGATAATTCAAAAGTGTTGATTAAGTCGCTATCTGATCTCGATTCTATACCACAGCAAATCGATGAATCCACGTAACGCGCTTTGTTTACTATAGCTTAGTTTATAATATGCTTAAAGATGTTCAAGTGACTTTCAATGCTCATTTTGTATAGACAAGTGAAATCGGAGTGAGTTTCTTATGTATCGGTCAGTTGTTCAAACCGAAAACCTAGGACCACATTTGCTGAATTTTCTTTTCTTGAGTTTTTATTGCCTGTCGGTCAACGCTCAGCGCGCTTTTGCATAGGAATAGAACTTTTTTTTTCTTTCGTGTTGTAACTTATAATTGTTTTACTTTCTATAGGTAACTTATATATGTCTATGTCGTTTTCGTCCCCGCCCGCTGCGGGCATGCCGGCCAGCTTGTAGAATGTTGGATTTGCTAACTGTGTGTCAGTGGAATGTATGCTCACTCACTGCAAAATTCGCAGACTTTTTCGATTTTGTACAAACTAATAATTACGATTTGGTCGCGCTCTCGGAGACGTGGCTGTCTGACGGGGTTGATGATGCTGTGGTGGCTGTTGACGGGTACGAGATACTTAGACGTGATAGGGGTTCAAGAGGCGGAGGGGTGGCGTGTTATATCAAAAAACATATTAAATATACAATTATTGACTCACCAAACATAATCGAACAGCTGTGGCTGAGTTTTAGATTAAGTAATGTAACATTCGTGGTTGGCGTAGTCTACAGAGCACCCAGGTACAATGCAAATGTATTTATTGCTGAACTCGAATCTCAAATGTCAAGAATTTGCCTATTGGCTGACAAAATAATTATTCTAGGAGACTTTAACTTAAATCAGCTTGGCAACCCCAGCACGTCTGCGAGGTTACTCGTGGACACGCTGGAATCTTTTAACTGCACGCAGATTATCTCCGAGCCGACGAGAGTCAGTAGAACCTCAATGTCTTTGATCGATCTGATCTTTGTATCGGACCCTGATAGTGTCCGCGATGTGGGTGTTTTGCCAGCTCCTGGAATGTCAGATCATGAGTTAACGTATTGTAGCTTGAATGTGGGCGCGGTCGCGCAGCAGCCTAAATATATTATACGAAGAACTTTTCATAATTTTGACATTGACTGCTTTTTATGCGACTTATATTCCATCCCATTTTTTGAAGTATTTGATATACCGGATGTCGATGGTAAAGTGGAGTACTTAACGAACAATGTAGTAAATGTTATTGATTTGCATGCACCTCTTAAAAGAATTATTCTCCGGCGACCGTCGCCACCATGGATAACTGAGACTATTAGACTGATGCAGGGGTTGCGGGATCGGGCACTAAGAAATTTTAAAACTGTGAGAACAGACGCAAATTGGCAGTACTACAAGGCTCTGAGGAATGGTGTGAAGACCGCGATTGATTCCGAAAGGAAAGCTTTTTTAGAGCTTCAATTAAACACTCAAAAAAATACATGGGCGGCTTTGAAACGTACGAATGTGTTACGGAAAGTTGTGCCTACCATTCCTCTGAACCTTACAGATCCCAATGAGATAAACGCATTTTTTAGTAATATAACATCCAGCGTGAGTATAAATATTGACCTGTGTTCCTACTACCTAAACAATAAATCCACTGATTCTCGATTTACATTCGACCAGGTTACCGACTCGGAAGTCGAAATAACAATTAACTCAATAAAGAGCACAGCAAGCGAGCATGACGGTATTAATATAAGGACACTGAGATTGTGCTGCCCACACATTATTCCACAGATTAGAGATATTATCAATACCTGCATCTTGACCGGCAAATTCCCCGCTGCATGGAAAAAAGCGATGGTGCTCCCATTGCCAAAAAAATCTAGGGTGGCTGATTTTGGAGATTTGAGGCCAATTAGTATCTTGCCAGTGTTATCCAAGGTGTGTGAACGGTTGCTATGGAGTCGGTTGACTAAGTATATTGAAGCTAATAATCTCTTACCTGAAACGCAATCAGGTTTTAGAGCTGGGTATAGCTGTGACCGCGCTGACAAGCATCGTGGATGACGTCGTGAGAGCGATGGATAATGGCAAATTGACGCTGCTTTGTCTCTTGGATTATTCTAAGGCATTTGATAGAATAGATCATAAAATTCTGAGTGCAATGTTCCATTATATAGGCATACAGCCGATTGCTGCGGATTTGATCACTAGCTATCTATCTGATAGAGAGCAATTTGTTTCAATTAATGGTCAAAATTCTGATATTACCAAAAATACTATGGGCTGTCCGCAGGGATCCGTGCTGTCTGCTATGCTCTACACCATCTATACCGCGAATTTCAAAAGTAGTGTCGGCTACTGCAATGTCCACTAGTATGCTGACGACACACAAGTATACATTTCATTCGATGAAAGTAATGTGGCTGCAGCGTGCGCCAAAATCAATGAGGACTTGCAGAGATTAATACATGTATCGGAGCAGCACGGTCTGAGTGTGAATCCAGAAAAGACGGAGCTGATTCTGTTCGGTTCGGAGAAGTTAAAGGCAAGGGTCCGTGATGGGATAAATGTCGTGGTCGGTAATAATTCAATACCTTTGTCGAAAAGGGTCAAGAACCTGGGTGTAATCATTGACGAGAGCCTCAAATTTGATCAGCATGTTTCGAAACAAATTCAGAAAGCTTACATCAACTTGAAATTTATATATAGCAGCCGAAAATTCTTGAATTTTAAGACAAAGAAGATGTTGTGCGATAGTTTGGTTCTGTCACATTTTACGTACGCGGATTCTCTTTACTCGCCCTTCCTAACGGTGGCCATACAGCAAAGAATTCAACGAGTACAAAATTCTTGTATACGCTTGCTATTTGGTTTGAGAAGGCACGAGCACGTCTCTTGTAAATTGATGGACGCAGACTGGCTTAATATGAAGTCTCGCCGGTTACTGCATGCCACATTGTTTTATAACAAAATCTTAACACTTCATAAGCCCGCCTACTTATATAATAAAATATGTTACCGCTCTGACGTACATACCCTCAACCATAGATTTAGGGGAACTCTAACGCCACCTATACACAAAAATGAATTTTATAAAAATAGTTTTACATACCAGGCCTATAAAATAGGAAATTTTATTATGCGACGGTTGGGGGGGTGTGCGTCTGTGGGGCGGGTGAGGAGGGCCTTTCGTGACATTGTCATGGGGGAAAATAACCGGATGGAGTAGTGGGTGCTAATTGTTGCAGATCGGGGAGCTTTTTGATGCTTGGTGGCGTGTTGGCGGCGGGGCGGTCGGGCGGGACCGGCAGGCATGATTATTCTCTTTTTTTCCCTTTATCTTTATTTATAGAATAATGATCCTTTGTTTTCACATTAATGTTTGTTTATTTGACTTTGTATTTACTATGTTCTTTCATTTGTTTTTTTCGCATAATTACATGGCGGTTTTGTTTATTTTTATAATTATTATGGTGCGATGGAAGATCGGCTATACCGAATCGCGCCATATGATTGATTCTGTTGCAGTGGATAATTTACTAAGTTAGTAACGTGTGTGATAAAATGTAAGTGTGCAGATTGAATCAATAAATATATTATTATTATTATTATTATAAATGGAGGCGCTAAGAGGATAAATGGAGGCGCTAGGAGGATAAATGGAGGCGCTAAACGGATAAATGGAGGCGCTAAACGGATAAATGGAGGCGCTAAGAGGATAAATGGAGGCGCTAAACGGATAAATGGAGGCGCTAAGATGATAAATGGAGGCGCTAAGAGGATAAATGGAGGCGCTAAACGGATAAAGGGAGGCGCTAAACGAATAAATGGAGGCGCTAAGGTGATAAATGGAGGCGCTAAACGGATAAATGGAGGCGCTAAACGGACAAATCGAGGCGCTAAGATGATAAATGGAGGCGCTAAGAGGATAAATGGAGGCGCTAAGATGATAAATGGAGGCGCTAAGAGGATAAATGGAGGCGCTAAGATGATAAATGGAGGCGCTAAGAGGATAAATGGAGGCGCTAAACGGATAAATGGAGGCGCTAAACGGATAAATGGAGGCGCTAAGAGGATAAATGGAAGCGCTAAACGGATAAATGGAGGCGCTAAACGGATAAATGGAGGCGCTAAACGGATAAATGGAGGCACTAAGAGGATAAATGGAGGCGCTAAACGGATAAATGGAGGCGCTAAGATGATAAATGGAGGCGCTAAACGGATAAATGGAGGCGTTAAACGGATAAATGGAGGCGCTAAACGGATAAATGGAGGCGCTAAACGGATAAATGGAGGCGCTAAGATGATAAATGGAGGCGCTAAGAGGATAAATGGAGGCGCTAAACGGATAAATGGAGGCACTAAACGGATAAATGGAGGCGCTAAGGTGATAAATGGAGGCGCTAAGAGGATAAATGGAGGCGCTAGGAGGATAAATGGAGGCGCTAAACGGATAAATGGAGGCGCTAAACGGATAAATGGAGGCGCTAAGAGGATAAATGGAGGCGCTAAACGGATAAATGGAGGCGCTAAGATGATAAATGGAGGCGCTAAGAGGATAAATGGAGGCGCTAAACGGATAAAGGGAGGCGCTAAACGAATAAATGGAGGCGCTAAGGTGATAAATGGAGGCGCTAAACGGATAAATGGAGGCGCTAAACGGACAAATCGAGGCGCTAAGATGATAAATGGAGGCGCTAAGAGGATAAATGGAGGCGCTAAGATGATAAATGGAGGCGCTAAGAGGATAAATGGAGGCGCTAAGATGATAAATGGAGGCGCTAAGAGGATAAATGGAGGCGCTAAACGGATAAATGGAGGCGCTAAACGGATAAATGGAGGCGCTAAGAGGATAAATGGAGGCGCTAAACGGATAAATGGAGGCGCTAAACGGATAAATGGAGGCGCTAAACGGATAAATGGAGGCGCTAAACGGATAAATGGAGGCGCTAAACGAATAAATGGAGGCGCTAAGATGATAAATGGAAGCGCTAAACGGATAAATGGAGGCGCTAAGCGGATAAATGGAGGCGCTAAACGGATAATTACTAAAACCAAAACTCTGCCTGTGGTTAGGAAGTTTTTAGATCATCGAAAACTTTGTATTTAGAATAACATTTTCTGGGGAAATTAAAACTCGCACACTGTATCACTATCCATTTTTTAATTCCCTATTTCCCATTAATTTTAGCATAAAATTTTACATTCTTTATCTTTAATTTGGAGGATTGCTTACATTCATAAAAAGACGAGTTTAACGGAAAGTTTTTAAGCCTACGGATAAGTCATCTGGTGTGTGCAACTCTATTCGCTTTGTTGTGTCAACATTTTCTAATTTATTTACACATGATGCGAAGAGAGCGCTAATTGAAGCACCTGTGTCGATTATTAATTTCAATATATTATTTGAATATTTTACTGATTGTCTGATGAACCGTTAAAATTTCCTCTACCTCGTCGTATTTTCACATAACAATTGAGTCACTCTTGAGTCACATTTGAGTCACTCTTGAGTCACATTTGAGTCACTCTTGAGTCACATTTGAGTTACTCTTAGAGTCATGTGGTATAATATGTTGTCATTATCCCGTACTAGCTCATACTATACAGTTTGGGTTAACACAAATATATTTGGTGTGTACAGCTATACGTGATAGCATGTGTGTTGTCTGGGGTTGGTGGGCTAACGCTTTGTGGTTTAAATCACCCCTCATGGAGAAGTACACCATGCAAGTTTCATACAAAAAACAATATTAGCGCAGTTTGTGCTATGAATAATTGTAAACTTAAATATTGTTTACTTTCAAATCTGAAATTGTTGATCCTAAAGAATAAGTGCTGCCACTAATCCCACTTATTCTTATAGTATCGTTTTTATCTATGGCACAACGACTATTTAAATTATCTGAAAAAAAAATAATGCTTAATATATAATTATACAGGGTGAGTTATTAGTATCCTGGCGGTTGATAGTCATCAAATTGTTTGAGAAAGAAAAAGTGTTTTGTACAAGAGTTGTTTGACTCATTAGTTTCTATAACGTAAAATTATTTTCATTTATACAGGATGTTGCATTTAGGCGTAACGGAAAGTCAGTACATTTTTTTTAAATGGAACGCCCTGTACATCATACCATATTATAAACACTAAGGAAGTCGTCTTTCCAAGTGTGTAAGTTGTACCTGTGTAAAGTAACTAGTTTACCTGCAATATTCAATTGTTTGTCAAAAAGAAAAAAATGGCAATTGCAGGCATTTCTTAAAAATTACGGTATTATTACATTTTTGCAGACATTGTCTTAAAAATTTTGTCACATAATAACTAAGTCAAATTTACCATTAGCTCTTCAATTTCCTTACCAAAATTTTCAATAGATTTTTCGTTCTGTCGCGCATTATGTAATTTGATAGCCAATGAAGTTGCTGAAGTGAAATAGAGATCGTTTTTGTCCCACTGTCTGTCTGTTTGATGTCTCTCAGTCCTTTTATGGTCCTATTTCTCTGTACTGAAAATATACATGTACATATACAAAGAATTTAAAAAATAGTTTGTATTAAAGTTTATGTTACGTAGTTCTCGATATTTTCGGAATCGATCGATCGCAGGCATCGCTGTCGGACGCGAATTTTCACCGGTTCGCGATGTCCGATTCTATTGTTTGCGGTGTGTGTAATAGTTCAATTAAACGTAATTCATCTGTTACGCAGTGTAGCCTGTGTGATTTACAGTTTCATATCAAATGTGTCAAGTTGGATGAGAAAGTTTTAGACTTCGTGGAGAAAAATAAAAACCTGGGGTGGTTTTGTGACATCTGTTCGTCGAATAGAAAATGTGCGCAAAAGACAGTTCTGATGGAAATTTATAACGGTATCAACGAGCTGAAGGCTTCTCTCAAGAAGCAAAGCAATCATTTCGGACAACAAGAAAAGTCATTGGAGACTATTACAAGTTCTTTGGAGGTCATGGGTTCTACGGTGAAGAGTGCCAACAGGGAGGTCTTGGACGAAGTTCACAAGGTGTCTTTGCATCAGGAACCCAACACCTATGCTGGCATGGTTAAGTCTAGAGGTTTGAAGAAGTGCGGTCCTGTCGTGATAATCAAACCCAAAGATTCATCTAAGAGCAGTGACGATACCACAAAGACGTTGAGGAATTTAGTCAATCCTATTGATTCTGCATTGATTTCATTGAAAAAGGTTGCGAAGGGCGGTGTTGTTGTTGAATGCAAGGACATGGAACGCACAAAAATGCTGAGCGACGAAGTTGTGTCCAAATTAGGAAATGAATTTGAGGTAAAAATGTCCAGCGGAAGACTTCCGAAGATCAAGTTGATTGGTCTCCGTGATGAGCTGAGTAATGATGACATCAAAAAGTATGTGAAAACTCAAAATGGTTTAAGCGATGACTGCGTTGTGAATGTACTGAAGGTGAATAAAATCCCGAGTAAGTCCGAATTTACTATTATAATTGAGGTAGACGGTGTCACGTTTCGCAAACTTATGTCTGATGGCTTTGTAAGCGTCTTCTGGGATAGCTGCCGAGCGTTTGAGGTTATTGACGTACTGAGGTGCTTCAATTGCTGTGAGTACGGGCACTTATCGAATGACTGCAATAAGAAGGATCCTGTATGCCCTTTATGCGCCGGTCCCCATAAGGTCGATAAATGCGTGGCTAAGAACCGATGCTGTACAAACTGCAAGCTTGCCAAAGACAAGGGCTTGGATATTACGTCTATTGATCATGCTGCATGGGCTTCTGATTGCCCGATTTACAGACGTAAGGCAGAAGTGCAACAACAGAAAATCAATTACGGGGCACATTTTTTACAAGTACGCCAGTCGGTGCAATAGGCGGGTCGGGTTCCGACATCGCTCAATGTGCTGACGACGCATCGGACACCGTTAATAGAACACTATTCGTTCACCTCAATGTTAGGTCATTGCCATGTAAATTTACTGATATTAAAAATTTTGCAATTGGCTTAAACTGCGATATCCTAGCAATTACTGAGACATGGTTAAATGAAAATATACCCGATGATGCCGTTTCTATTCCGGGATACAATATAGTACGGAAGGACAGAAGAAGCAGAGGTGGCGGTGTCGCTCTATACATAAAGCAAACCATAAAATACTGTCTTCTCGACGAAATCAATGATCCCGACCCAGATCTTGAACAACTATGGATAAAAATTGTCATTAAAAAAATTACCTTCAGTGTTGCAGTAGTATATCGCCCACCATCCGGAGGTGCATTCTCGCTGATTAGTGTCGAGAGAGCGGTTAGTGAGGCTCGTCGGCATTCGCAACACGTCATTTCGTTGGGAGATTTTAATATAAACATGTTAACTCCCTCAGCGCTTAAAAACTCTTTGCTATCTGTTATGAATGACCACTCGCTCGCTCAGATTGTGGCGGATCCGACTCGAGTCACTCCTGATACCGAGTCACTGATTGATCTCATTCTGATTGATGATAGTATTCACAATGTTGAGAGCAGAGTGATCGAGTGTGACTTCTCCGACCATGAGGCGATTGCTTGTTGGGTTCCACAGGCCGTTCCAGTGGAGCGACGGGCTCCTGTCCGTGTGCGCGACTTCCGAGGATTCTCTCAGGATGCTTTTCTCAGGGACGCGGCGTTTATTCCATGGGATTGCATGTATTCTCTAACAGACTTGGACGAAAAAGTTGATTTCTTCAATCTCTGTCTGACGGATTTATTCGACATTCATGCTCCCTTTAAACTGGCCATACATCGGCGCAAACCTACTGAGCCTTGGTTCACAGATACGCTGAGAATGATAAAAAATATGAAGAGCTCCGCTTGGCGTAAATACAAGCGTACAAAATCGACTGTTCATAGAGAGTATTATTGCGATCTCCGCAATTACTACAATCATGCTCTTACCCACGAACGAAGAGCGTACTTTGCGTCCCGGCTCAGTGGTTTGAGCGATCAGCGTCAATTGTGGCAGCATCTCAAATCATGGGGTGTTTCGCGAGGCGGTTCAGTCGATGTCCCGTTATATCTCCGTGACGCGAGTGCTTTCTGTAACTATTTCGTGAACAGTGTTCCTAATGTTGCATCGGACCCTGTGTACGTTGAGTCATTCGAGCGTGGATCCTGTCCGGGAGTCGGGAAGTTTTCTTATCACCCGGTTGATGTAGTGACCGTACAGCGTCAGATTTCGCGCCTCAAGTCATCGAGCTGCGGTGTGGACGATATTTCGGCAAAGATGTTACAGCTCTCGGTTGCTGTCTGTGCTCAGCCTTTAACCCACATTATAAACTATTCCCTAGAAGTGGGCGCTTTTCCGGTACTTTGGAGGAGAGCGTTAGTGAGGCCAATTCCCAAAAAGCCCTCTCCGTCTGAGTTCAGTGATTTTAGACCTATTAGTCTATTATGTGTGACTTCGAAGATTGCGGAGTCTGTCATCCACGAGCAGTTGGTGCAGCATCTCGAGTCCAACAGAATTCTGCCAGCGATGCAGTCGGGATTTAGGCGATCTTATGGAACAAGGACTGCACTTCTGCGTGTTCTGGACGATATTGTCACGTCCCACACCAGCCACTCGACATCTGCTTTGGTCTTGCTGGACATGTCAAAGGCCTTTGATAGCGTTTCGTCCGCTTGTATTCTTGCCAAGCTGAAGTACTACGGAATCGAGAATGCTGTTCTGAGCTGGTTTGGGGATTATCTCCGTGGCAGATCGTTTCGCACGAGGCTTAATGACTCAGGCATCTCCGAAGCGGCGACGGTCAACAGTGGCGTGCCTCAAGGATCAGTTCTTGGTCCACTCTTATTCAATCTGATTACGGCGGATCTGCCTAGCAAAGTTCAGCACTGTCGCCTCCACATGTACGCTGACGATATTCAGATCTATGCGCCCATCTCCACGAACAATATGAATCAAGCTTTGACGGCCATCAACGATGACCTGCATCAAATTCATGTCTGGGCAGCCTCCAACTCTCTTTCCTTGAACCCCACCAAGTGCCAGGTGCTCTTCGTTGGGGGACGTGTCGAGGATGTCGCTGCGGCCAGAAATTCAGAAGTCAGGATTCACCTCAATGGCATCAGTCTTCCAATCGTGGACGAGGCGAGAAATTTGGGGGTCATTATCGACAGTGGCCTAACCTTTGAATCCCATGTTGGCAGTATTTGCCGACGCGCATATGCCAGACTGAGGATGCTTTACCAGTTTAAATCTGTTTTTTCTACTAAACTTAAACTCAAACTTGCAGATTCCCTCGTGCTGTCCGGTTTGGAGTATGCGGATGTCGTTTATGGGCCGTTCCTAACCCAGGCCAGCAGTCGCCGCCTGCAAAGCGTCCAATACAGCTGCATGTCATTTGCTGTGGGTTGTCCTCGACGTCAGCATATGTCTGGGATTCTGCGGGATCATGGCTGGCTCCGGATGGGTGAACGTCGCTTCCTGCACTACGTTGGCGTTGTGCGATTGGCAGTGGCCCAGGGTCTTCCACCTTACTTGGCCGAAAGAATCCAACTTCGTAACGCCGCCCACGACAGAGATCTTCGACACGTGTCTACCATGGCATCTGTACCGGAGCATCGCCTGTCCTCTTTCAGAAGATCATTCACATACCTTGCCTCATATATTATTAACTCTGTCCTGAATACGATGGGATTCACTAGTCATTCGGTAATGATGAGGTCACTCAAACGTGATCTCCTCAATCAATCTTTACACCTTGAAGATATGTTTTAATTTAATTTCAATTTCATGAAGGGTAGTATTTTAAATCACTATTTAGTGTTATACTCACCTTTTGTACCTTAGTATACAATAAACTTTATTTATTTATTTATTTATTTATTTATTTTCCCAAAAATGCTTGTGGGAAACCCATCTATTTCCTAAACTAGTAAATATTTACTTATTATTTGTTGCAGATTTGAAAAAAAAAAACAACAGAAGTCATCAAAACTTTACATGAAAACTAATACGATGTTACAAGTCCCTCGCACCTGTCCGATTTTTCCTTAACGTCACTGAAGAAAGTTAAAGGGAATCTGCTGTGAACATAATTCTGAGAAAATGTTTTTAAATTCATCATATCCACACAGTCGTTCGGCGTCGCGGAAGTATGATTGAATGAAGTTTTGGATTTTCCGATAATATTGAGTAGATTTATTAAAATCCCTAGAAGCGGGAATTTACTTTAAAAACAATTTATTACGCACACGGGATGGAAATGTACCGATACACAGGTGTGAAAATAGGATGACTCCTAAGACATATCAAATTACAGTCGGTCCTTGAACTCAGCAAGTAGTATCAACTGCGCAAAATTATGCAAGGGCGTCGAATTACCTAGTGCCATCGTACAAGTAAAAGACAGAATGGCTATAACAACAATTTACCAACGTCAATGACATTCGAATATAATTCTTATCGCATGTTCTTTTTTAAACACAATTATTTCTGTGAGTAATATCAATAAAGACGGTTTAAACTTTGAATTTTATCCTTAATGGCGCGAAAATTTTAATTTGCTAGGTTCGCGCATGCTCTGTAGAATTTTAAAATTAGTCCGAATAAATTTAGCGCGAAAACTTGATTTAAAGTATGACGCCCGGTCGGCATGCCGTTTTAGCGCGTGGGGTTGGTACGTCTGGGGTTGGTGGACCTGGGGTTGACGCGAAAATTTGAAATTTTTAAGGTTGGTGGAAAAAATTTGAATTTTATCGGTTCGGGCGATCGGCGTTCGGTCATCATCGAGTAAGATGGTGCGCGCGAAATTCAAATCCGAATGAATTAGATGCGAAAATTTGAATTTTATCGGTTTGCGCATGCGTGGGAATGTTGACGCAAAAATTCGAATTTTTTAAGGTTGGCGGGAAAAATTTGAATTTTATCGGTTCGGGTGCGCTCGGCGTTCGGTCATCATCGGGTAAGATGGTGCGCGCGAAATTCAAATCCGAATTAATCTGATGCGAAAATTTGATCGGTTTGCACATGCCACGCTCGAAAATAAAAATAGTAGTGCGTTCTCTCTCTAACAGCGACGTGTGAGTCATACACTCCAGGTTCCGGCGTTCGGCCGCGCTCGGCAGATCGGCTGACTTGGGACTCGGTCGTCTTCGTGCGGAGGTAACAAGCAGAAATTGGTGGAGGCGCTTAGGTCGAAATGTGGCGGTTGTGGCGGATCCAGCTCTCTCCTTTATATACTACTTGTAACGTATGTCGAAAATAACAGCTGAAATCTATGAGTAATCTTCACCTCTCCCGGTTTTGCCTTTACCAAGTTAATCCCTACATCATGCATCGATCTCATCTTTAACGAAATTGACAGTTACTATAGTGCTGCCACGTGGTACCCGCAAAATACCCTAGATTCTAATTTAGCGCGATATAGTAACCACAATTTCTAAATTTATATAAAATTAATGACGCAAAGTAGAAAAATAGTATATTACACTCGTTTTATAAGACGTATTGGCGCACTCGTTCCATTTGGGCACTCCTCGCTACGCTCGTCGTGCCCAAAACAACTCGTGCGCCAATTTGACGTCTTATAAAACTTGTATAATAATATACTATTATTTTATCCCAAAAACCTGCTAAAGATAAAACCAACCTTTTACCATCCACCATACAACCTCATGCCAATATCCTTGGTTATATTATAGTATAATCAAGGAGTGTAATTTGGAAATTAGATTATGTTTAGTGTATTGTAGAATTAGGAATGTCATATTTAGAAATGCGAAGAACGCGTTAGAATAAAATTGTTTTTGGATTGATCACGAAAGCTTGCGCCTAGTAGGTATGCAACTAATTGAACACCATTTTCCTGCAAATTTTGTTTGTGTGTTTCCTAAAAGAAGAGCTTTTATTTTACTTATTCTTATTTGTTTTTTATACATAAGGGTTAATTATTTTTTTTTATTTACCCCGATATAAATTTACATACTTTGCACGGCGAATCCATGAGTTGGGTTGGCACGCGTTATTACGCAAATTTCGGAGTGTAGTAACAAATTCAAACTAAAAAACAGTACCAAAATGTTTTTAACGGTTTATTGAGGGTTGAATAATCCACAGTCGAAAGCAACTCCTCCAAGTTTTGAACGGTTCTTTTTAAAATAGTCCTGTATAGAGCGTGTATTTATTCGTGTGTGGACTATTTCTTTGTGGTTTTAATCTATAATTTAGGTAAACATTCTTGCTTTAATTTTTTTTTGAAAATAAATAAATATAATTGTATTTTAGGCCCCAAAAAATGTTTCCTGATACATTTTCGAGAGAAGACTGCAGAAACTTACTTCGTGGCAAAAGAATATTGATGTTCGGAGGCTCAAATTTTCGAGCGACGTACAAAGATATAATTTGGTTGTTAGAAAAAGGTACGCTGATTCCCGATGAGTGTTTACGAACCAAAAACGAAGACTCTTTTGTCGGAGATAGAAAACTATCAAACGGAACGTTAAATTCTAGCAGAAACTACAAGGAAATACGGCAATATCACAACGTATGTTTATTACGCTTTGAATTTTTAACAAAACTATTCTCCGATGGATTTATAAAAACTATAATGGAGCAAGAAACATCCCCGGATTTTATCATAATAAACAGTTGTCTCTGGGACTTGACACGTTGGGGCCCCAATGGTGTCGAAGAATTTCGAAAAAATGTGTGGAAAACTTTCGAATTGTTACGTTGCAAATTTCCTAGTTGTCGGATTATTTGGCCAAATACTGTGCCTCCGAGTGCTAGCATGCGTAACTGTTTTTTATCTCAAAATTTGATGTTTTTAAGACAGATTTTACCGTTTCATGTTATCGAAGCAAACTGTTTTGTAGCAAACGTGGCAAAAAATTTTAATATCGATGTTATTGATTTGCAATATTATATGAGATATTTAATTGAGTTTAAGGCCCCCGATGGGGTGCATTGGAGCCCTGTCGGTGTGAGGTATATCACGAATTTAGTTTTGACGCATATTTCTACATGTAATTTTACGTTGCCTCGAAATTTTCCGATTGATAAATTTTATGATTATGATCAAGTTAAACAGAATAATGTTGACGTGTTTCAGGATAAAGTTAGACGAATTATTCGTAAATATGATAGGTTTAAAAATAGGTTCCCGAGAAAAGTTCTGAATTTATTTAAGTTTAGGATTTCTAAGTGTTTTTTAAGAGAATTTAAGTCTCAAAGAAAATTTGTTTTTTGAGAATGTCCATGATATGATTATAGTGATAGTAAGTGATATTGTAGTAACATTTATTTTATTTATTGATGTATATGTATGGATAATAATCTTAGTTGCTACGATAAAATTTCTATAACATTGTATTTTATCTCTATGTCAATGTTCAAAGTTTTTAAATTATTTGATTTGATATTTGTTTGAAAATACAGATTTTTATCTCTTTAGATACCTACATAAAGTAATAGAATTATAATTTATTTCTATGGTAAGTGTCCCCCCGTAAGAACCTAACTATACCTTGTTTTGCTGAGCGCTTTTGGAACGCATTCAGAACTTGTTTGGGACCTAATTTATATTGGACCAGATGTGTTAGTGTGATAATGGTAGAGAAATCATAGTGATACATTGCATTGGTCCAATATAAAAGAGTACCCAAACTAGTTCGAGATTCACTCAGTGAACAAAGCTTATATCTATAATGGACCAACATTTTCTTTTCTCAAGACAAACTTAACAAGAAATTGTTAAATTTGGTCAAGAGTAAAGTATCAGTTTGCAAAAAATGGTTTACAATCAGTTCTGTACACTGGTCTAGCTATTTATATATTAATTTTTCCAATTCCGTTTTAAATGCTTTTGAACATTTTAAAAGGGGGGTCGATGGCGTATAGGATAGAGCGGCTGCTATCTACGCTGGAGGCCCGAGTTCGAATCTCGGCTGGGGCTAAAATCGAATGTCCTGGTATTTTAGGCAGAGAACAAATACCTTTGCATGCCGCCTTCCATCGGATGAGGAAGTAAAGCTGGTGGCCCCGTGTGCTGTCATGATGCGACGTGCACGTTAAAGAACTCTTACTGGAGGTTGGAATTCCTTCAGTTTGACAAAATTCCTGGGTATGTGTACCCTGCTCTCAGCATAGGTGATTGGCCTAAGTTGCGTAAAATAAACAAGTAAAAAAAGCATTGTAAAAGTCAATGTCTTGTGATTTAAATGTAATTAATTGATAGGCAAAATTAACTATTTTTTACTATTTGTGTAATTGTTTAATGTTGATATGGATATGGATTAATGTTTAATATGGAATGTTTGGTCTAATTCTAATCATGAGACAAAACGATAACAAAGTGGAGTTCAAACATGTTTTTTTGCAGGTATATTATGGAAAATATTGAATTCATTAATATTTTAAACAACAAGGACTTGCTTATTTTTATCAAATTCAAATGCAGATTACACATCGCCAATATTGACTTTGTTGTATAGTCCAAAAACGATTTTTTCCTGCATCGAATTATTAGAGACGTTCCATTCTGGAGTTCATTAGATTAATTAATTCAAATTTATTTGCAGTATCACAAAACAAATGTCTTACCTAAAATTTTATGTAAAGATTTTACTAAACCTGAAGGCAAGGGAATAGTCGAGGTAGATAAATATAATTCAATAAAACAATTTGTAAATTAATAGATTTACATATTATTTAAAAAATCTGAAATGTATGTAGAATATGAGTCGATTAATGCGGTAAGTACAACATTACACTTTATTTCCTGATTTTTTTTTTGACAGTTTTTGCACCAATGTCATGCAGGGCACTAGGGCTGTTCGAGCGCTCGCTTTTTTCGTACCGAACACAGGTCGTTTTGATTAATTGAAATTTTGTCACAGTGGAATTTTATTTCAATCATACCAGTGCTTGGATGCAGCCATGGGATACTACCAATGCAATGCTTTGACGTTTGTTCAACCAAATATGCTCGATCACAAGCAACTGCTCGCTTTTAATATCGAGATACGATTTTGAACCGAACAAATGCCGAGCCAACTCGAAAAATCGAGTGTTGAGTTCGGTTCGGAAAGAAACAAGATTTACGCAGCTCGATATTTAAGACTTGAAGCTCTAGATAACTCGAACAGCCCTACATAGCACCCAATCGGGATCGTCATCATCTTCGAGCTGGTTTACCTTGGGCGGTCGCCCATATAGCTGGTGTGGTTGAAGTGTGATAGTGACGTGGCAGTGATATGGTGCATTGGCCAATGTAAACAAATGCATGAACGCCCACCAAGGTGATGCGGCAGTGTTATATAACTGTCGGGGTACTGGATCGGATTCCACTCGTCTCTCAATTGCTCTCAATGGGCGTGTACAACCAGTTCTAGCAGAAATCGCTAGCGCTAGCGGCGCCGTCGGACCGGCTGAACGGTTACACGAGAAGTATATTATCTCCGCTCGCAAGATGGCGACCGCTTAGTGTCAGCGCTTACCAAGCGCTAGCACCGCTTAGCTAGCGCTGGCCAGCGCCCGATGTGGTTCTACACACGCAATTGTTTAATCTCGAGTGGCAAGCGCGCCAAGCGCCTCTCGCCCGTCGCCGCTCCTGTCAAATAACCGCAAGCTCCAGCTTCGTGTGCTCTTTCGGATTGTTTACTATTTGTGTTTTGTTTTATGTTTATTGTGTTATGTAAAAATAGTTTTGTGATGAGTAACTAGTCTGTGATAAGTAACATAAATGCAAGAAATAATGTATGTGATAAACGACAGAAATATTTTCATTGGTGTGTAAATATTAAAATCATAACCTATACCTATCTGATGACCTGTATTTTGCAGAATCCATTCAAGCCACCCGAATATATTAAATATATGGAATAATAAGAAGCAAACATTGGAACTTTCTAAATATAGCAAATTGTGTTGTGCGTTCTCATGCTAGACAACAACTATGACAATTACACTACGTTCAATGGCTATTGGACATAGCTGCACCTGCATCCAGTGTTTTTTTAATTTCTACCACATATACAACAAAAACGAAAAAGACATCCCAAAATTCATTTTGGTCTCTAAATCTTGATCTCAGCTCTTGCGTTGATATGTCCAAGCCTCCCGTAAGTAATTATTTTCTTAACCTATATTATTTCAAGGTTAGATTTCACGAAGCAATGACAACATTGTTTTATTTTCAGACTTAATCCTACAAACCTCATCCATAAAATTTGAAACGGACCCTGTGGAGACAGAGACTGTCCGAACTAAAGGGAAAAATATAACGCTCCAATGAAAAGTTTGCCGCAGAAGATATCAACGTTAAAGTGATTACTCGTTAAGTTGAAGGAGCAATTGTGTGCCACATATTTGAATATTTTTTACTGTTTCTTCAAAAATGCACAATTAACAAGATTAAGTTAAATGGGTTCTAGCAGAAACCACTACAGTAATTTACATTTTTTATTATTTTTTTTAATTAACATTTTTCTCAAAGGAAAACCTACTGTTACAATAGTCTCCCACAGGTGGGGGGTGTTCGGTCAAATAAGAATTTACATACTTATTTTTCATTAAAGAAAGTATATTTTTGTTAAAATTAATAATTTTTTTAATTATTTATATTTGTACCGGTAAATTTACCAATATCAGTTCCTTCCCAAAAAAAAAACAATAATTTAATATATGTATTACATTAGCAATTGTTTTTTTTTATAACGATCCTATCTCCGTACATTTTCAACAATTAAGACTGTTGATATTTATGAAATTGGTGATAATTCATACGTATCTGGATTAGCGCCATCTAGCGGACGTACCGCGCACTCTTATAATATTACAGATTACATACATATCTGACTAACCGATTAGTAAGTATTGGCGAACTGTACGATTTTTTATTTCGCAGTGGGATGTAAGAATAATGTGGGAACGTAATGCAAGATTTAATTTTATGTTTGTTCTTCATATGTGTGAAATTAGTATGAGCGGCATGCGAAACAATTCCATCTAGCGGACTGTTATGATATTACAGAATGAGACACGGACGCAGTGAAACAACGAGCGCTGCCTGCCGGCGCGTCACCTAAGTGGGCGTTGAACCACGCACTCGTCATTTCACAATCTAGCCACACCTATACCGCCCGAATATCACTTGCCACTGCCATAACCACGCTTCCGCCATACCACCTATATGGGCGACCTGCCTTAACTGACACATTATAAACAAATATTTTAAAGCATTTCGCTCTACGTGAACTAAATCTGCAGAGATCACACTTAAAAGTCCAACGGGAATGCGACTTCGCCTGACTTTTACGAAAATAATCGCACACCGAACACGTTGTCAATATTTAATCGGAATTCCAGTTGTCCATTATTCAAGTACAAAGAAAAGTTCAGCGAAACTCCGATAAAAACTTGTTCGTGGACGAAAGAGAGAGACGGATTGCTCCCAAGTAGAAAAATGATTATAACTCAAAAACGAAAAAAGCACAATACTTGCGGCACAAACAGCACAAGACTAGCACAATACTTTAGCATCAAAAAAAGTTTGATTTTGTTTCGAATTTGGTTAGGTCAGGCATGTCCACAGCCCCCCTTCAGAAAAATGCTTATAACTCGGAAAGGAAGAAAGCACAAAACTTCTAGTTTGCGGCACAAAACTAGCACAAAACTTTGGCATTAGAAAAAAATCGAAATTCGAAAGTGAGGGGCTGGCATGTCCACAGCCCCCCTTCTGAAAAATGCTTGTATTTCGAAAACGAACATAATTAATATCTTCTTTACAATGGACAAACTCAAAATTAGTATCATCTTGTTTGTAAATCTCCAATTCACATTTAATTGTAGGTTCAGAAGTACTCATATTTCTTCCAAATAAAAAATTTTCATTAGATATCTATCGTAATCGGCTGTGGATGTGACCATTCAATGCGAGGCGACATCTGTGGGTGAACGTGAGTTTTGTTACTTCTTAACCTCCAAACCTCAAATCTGTGTTGAAATTGTCAAATTTGATTGATTAAACTTCTTACGTTAAAATGCATTGCACCGGAGTGAATCCAGAGGTCTAATCAAAAGCAGCAACTTTTAGTGCAAAGTATTGGACGTAACAAAATTGTTTTATATTTAGGCACACACTAGTTGAGAAATATGGCGAGTTCACAACCTCAAGAAACAACTCCGAAGAATGGACTAAGTCCAAATCAGTTTTTGTCAAGGGACATCGAGAATCCGACAGAAAGGTTGGATAATACCCCATCGGAAAATCGTTCTACAGTTAATATACGTTGCAATAATTGTAGCAAGACATTTTATCGCGAGACAGTACTAGATCTTCATGCAAAAACTTGTGATACATCTGACCTTACGTAAGTATGTTGTGTAAATACGAACTAAACCAATAGCTGTATTATTTTGAAGGCTATATTCGTATTTTGTGAACTAAATTTATAACAAAATCAACTACTTCCTTACAAAATAATCAAAAGGACATCATTTTTTGCCTAGCATAATGTATCTTTCAGATTTTCTGCTGATCGAAAGAATAATGAAATAAAAAATGAATTAGACATGTACTACGGAGAAAGTCAATGTAAGTCTGAAATTCACATCGATTCTGACGATTTTGATTCTGATAAGAAGAATATTGAAATTAAAAATGAACCCATCATGGACATTAGAGAAACTCAAGATAATAATGGATGCTTTGAATTCGTTACAGTTTTTACTGCCGAATCGGAAAAAGATTCAGATCATGTTTGTGTTGAATCGAGTGAAAGCAAATTTAATGGTAACTTAAGTACAAAATACATTTTATTATTCACACAATTTGTTATTTACAGGTAGTACAAAATGTGAGAACTTCAACGACGGTTTGACTAACCCTTTCTCGTACGTATACATATTGTTAATTAAAACTTACTATTTGTTATCAAACTTATCAGAAAACCAAATTAGATATTATAATTAATGTATCTATTAGAAGAAATTCACAAGGGGGGCCTGCAGCAGCCGCCACTGGTCGATTGTATTCATTCTTCGTTTTCTAGGGATTTTGATGCATGCGCGTTGAACGAAAATCGCGTTATATGAAGATGTAATCGCAACATTTTTAGTGCGATTGTACTATTTCGCGTTGTAGGAAACGCGTTATAGGAGAGTCTACTGTAATGTTCAAATTGTGGGACGTTACATAAGAAATTTTTTTTGATAAAGACATTTATAGCTGGGAAATGTGAATTCTAAAAATGCAAATTACATAGGCATTTTCAATACATTTTTTGCGCTGAATACGATTCCTAACCCAAAGTTTCCTATCATGTAGAATGTCAAAAAAGTTGATTTATAGCACGTGAACCTAATCCCCTAGAATCTTCAAATTGGTTTCAAACTAAACGTGAAACCTTATATCATTAAAAGTTTAGAGCATTGATTTCAGCCGCTATAAATTCACAAAATTGACAACATCGCAAAATCTGCGTCGCCAAGAGTAAAACTAAAAATCCATGAAACATTTAAGAAATGTCCCGTTCTTATACTTTAATTATGTGGTCACACTAATTTATACTCACGCTTCTTGTTTCTTGCTTGCTTCAGATTAGAACCCAACATTGAAGGGATGAATTCGAATAAATCAGCTTCTGGATGCGATAGCACAACTTCTCTACAAATTAAGGATGTGACAAGAAACTTCGGTAAAAAGAAGAAGTATAAATGCAGTATTTGTGAGTATTCCCATAAGCATTTATGCCAGTTCAAGAAACATATGAAAAAACATACGGGGGAGAAGCCCTATAAGTGCACAATGTGTGATTTTTCTGGAAAAAAGTCATGCGACCTTGGCAGACATATGCTCCAACATACAGGGCGTAAACCGCATAAGTGTAATATGTGTGACTACAGTTCTCACCAATCATGTAACCTTAAAAAACATATCCGAAAGCATACAGGTGAGAAACCTTTTAATTGCACAAAATGTGACTATGCTGGTAGAAATTCTAGTAATCTTAAAATTCATATGCTCAAATATACAGGGGACATGCCATATAAATGCACCATGTGTGATTACTTTGATGCGTTATGTATCAATCTTATAGTTCACTTGCGTAGGCATACTGGGGAGAAGCCCTATCATTGTGCCATTTGTGATTATGCTTCTAATAAATCATATACACTCAAAAATCATATGCTAACCCATACAGGAGTGAAGGCCTATAAGTGTACCATGTGTGATTATGCTGGCCCTACAGCATACACTCTTAAATTACATGTTATTAGAAAACATACATGGGAGAAGCCCTTTAAGTGCAATATGTGTGATTATTCTGCTGCACAATCATCCCATCTTAAGAGACATAATTTGCGGAACCATGCTGGAGAGGAGACATCTACATCACATTCCTAAAAGTTCCTAAAAGTTCCTAAAAGAATTACTGAATCAATAATCGCTATAAAAACAAGCAAAATTTAAAAAGGTGGATAATTACGAATATTTTTTGGGTGGCCCGTTTTCTCTGACGTGCAGTGTATCTTGTATTAAATTATGTATTAAAATAATTCTGCTGTTATGAATCTCCAAATTAAAAACCTTTATTAATGATCACAGTATGATAATAAAATTGTGAAGTAATTGACAACTAGTATCATATCAAATAATAATTAAATATGTCTGCTATTTTTAACTACATCTAGAACTTTCCTAGACATGATTTTCTGTATAGGATGTAAGTACTTGAAATGAAATATTGGGAGAAACTTTTGAATTAGTGCTAAATTATGATTCTCTTGTTCGATTTGGTTCATTGTTCGCCGGGATTCTCAGTCCTTTTCGGGGCTATCTAACCCCCGGATTGCAAGGAATTCCTTTACCTCTGTGGTTTTTGGTACCCTACCCTGCTGTTTTTGTACCAGGGCATTGAAGGAGCGAAGAATTGAGCAAAGCTGTGTCTGGCAATAAAGGAGCTACAATAAGTTCGAACAGCATTTATCCCCCTTTACTTGGAAGAACAAGAACCTCGGTATACCAAGCCGCAGTAAGCTGGGTTTACACCCAAATTTGATATATTTGTCAGGCTGTATGTTGTGCATCTGACTAGATGGAATAAACGTTTTACTTTGTATTTTATTTATTTTTATTTTTTGTTGAAACATAATTTTATTAATTTATCCTATTTATGGCATCTTTTAATCATAAGTCATAATAAATGAATAAAGATTTTTGTCACACTTTTGTGTATACGCGCCACCGAGCTTTCAAGCTGTGGCGACATCTTTAGTTAAAGTCATGGTACAACCTAGCCAGGTAAGCTCGTCCGGGGGACACGTTTTGGTCTCCCGCGAGTGGCACCAGTAATGCGTGCGCATCTGGTTTGTTTACATTTAGAGGAAGATGGCGCCAAATATTATTATGAACCTAGTAACGTCGAAGAATTTATTCTTTTAAATTCCTGTTGATCAGTGATTGGATGTTGAAGTAATACGTGTTCATACATTATTTTAAAAAATTAAGAATACTAGAAGCTATTGCCTTGTGGACGAAATAAGTTAACGTAAAAAAGGTGCGTATGCTATTGTGGCTAATTTGTTTTGTATATTAAACAATATTGAGACCTTTTTATTATTTACTACAGCAAGGATGGTATCTACTGAAGACTTTACAGCTGCTGGCAATACTGGGACTTTGTACTACAAATTTTGGCGGGTTGCCAAAGAAAGTAACGTGGCTATGCATACAGAGATTCTTCTTATGCATATTATTTTCACATCCAATCACAGAAAACGTGGCATTTCGAGTAATTAATCACTCGTAAAACTGGAACACATTTAATCCAGCAGATAGGAAGAAGGTCACTTATTAGAGCACCCGTAAGATTTATTTTGTTACTGTAGATAACAAATTATTATTTATGTTTCATTTCTTACAGTAGAATTAATGAAGACCAATTGTGTAGAGCAGGGTTGTCGACAACAAAAAGACAAGAAACGATGCTGTTTACATATCTTACGTCTGGTGATACGTCAAGAAAAACAACAAAGGTTTGTAGAAAATAACTTTATTTTGATAACTCGTAGGTCAGTTTTAGGTTTCAAATAGTAACGCTCAAACTTACATTGAAATCATTTCAATATTATTGTCGTTTACTTTCACATAATAATTCTCTTACGACTAGTATTTTCATCTAGCTATAAGTCCTGGGGAGCTATGTAAAGGATCTGTCAGGTTTGTTGCTCTATAGTCTATCAAATGAGGAGAATAACCGCTAAATGTGTGCAGAACATGAATATTAGAAATAGGTGACACGTGCTCCGCAACGCTGCTGATACTGCTTCTCATTTTATGAAGTATTCAGGACGTTTATTTTATAAAAAAACCCTGGAAAATATTAATGGCCCATATCCTATTAAGAGTATGGGCCATTTCATAATTGGATAAAGATTATTACTAATATAATGTTGTAATGTTTAGGTGCTTGGTTCCCGTTGTTGATGACAAGAGATGCGAGGCGGGATCATCCAGCAAGACGAAAGGCCAGAGATGACACGAGTTAATTTAAAATAATTTAATTTAAAATTTGTAATCTGAGAAGAAATCAATAAATGTAACTTGTATTGGGTGTATCGAGTTTTATTCATTCTAAAGCAGGTGCTATACCATGCTACAAAAACCTTCCAACGTCAAACTTTTAGTAAGGTTGAATCACTATTAGTAGAGATCTGAGACGGATAGACTCCATCAGCTATTTCTTAAAATCTGAGAAAGATATAGTATGTTTTCAGCGATCTACTAATAGTGACTAGACCTTGGTATTTTGCATGTATTTTGCATCATGTATAGCCCATAAGCAGCATGACGCAACATTAGAAGTTGCAAGGTGTTTGTTGCCCTGTGTAGAGTTGGATTTACAAATTGGTCAAATTATTTGCATTTTATTTGCAATCAAGCAAAAAGTATATAGGAGTAATTACAAATTTGTTAGAAAGGCATTAAAAACAATAATAAAAAAAGTATAATTCAAAATTAACTTAACTTACGAAGAACAACTTTTAAATAGGATTTATATTGTACGGAAATCGATATTATCATTACGCATTCATTTATTCAATTCTGTTTATTGATATACCGGCCAGCGCCGACGGCCATATGCGACCATCAATGGCGCCGCAGCTGGATGAATGCTACCGTGCTGGCCCCAACTATGCGCATTGCTATACCTGTTGATATTTATACCATGGTTAAAGTGGGCAAGGGAGTTTATGTTAAGGAGCTCCTACACGCAGTGCCAACGTCTCGCCAACGTTGGTGATGTGACGCGCTGCGCGTAGTGTGCGCATTCACTTCGCCAACATTGGCCAACGTTGGTATTGGGCGCAAGGTATTTCTGTGTATCGTAGAAGGCTCGTAGCGTCCCGTAGAGAATTAAAAATGAACAGTGCAGACGATATCATTGCTGTTGCCGCAGCTCCCATTATTTTAAGCAGTGCATTATTGCTTAGAATTAAAAAAAGGGAACCCTCGAAAGAGGACACTGTTTAATAAGGTTGTTAAATATTAAACATGTTTTTCAGTCATTATTTATACAGTACGTTCGAAAATATTAAATACATTAAGGAATACAAATATACAGCAATACAGGATACAAAATTATTTAGTTTTTTATATTTGCCACGTGACATTAAAAAAATCTCCCTTTTTATTTTCTTTATGTTTCAAGCAACAAATGCGGAATATAATGGGATAAGATCTGATACACTGTGTGGTCTATATTTTTATGCAGGACCCTGTTAATTTGTGTCGTTTCTTTATATAAATATTTCATTTCAGTCAAATCGATGAATTCATAATTTTGATTTAAAATATAATTTATATAATAAAACTGAAATTATTTATAATAAGATACAAAGAAAAATTGAGAACCCTTACATACACGGAGTTTTAATTATATAAATATTAAAACTCCGTGTATGTATATTATGTAGGTATATTTATTATCAACCCAATATTTTTAGTAACAGATATACTTTTTGATACTTTTCTGATAATCAAAATAAGGAAAAGCATCCAGTATAGTTTTTAAACTTTGTTGAATACATTAAATACATCAGATTATTTAAATTTGCCGCTTAAACTAATCTATAAATTGTTAATTAATAAATAGTTAATTGTTGTAAACTATGTAAATGCAACTTTGTTTGGTTGTAGTCAAGATTGTAGGGAAGAGGGTTGACCGCAGTCCTTGGACCCCTGTACCGTATGACCCCCATCGTGTGTAGATTCATATCCCGCTTCCCTCCAACCCCCTCCCTCACCTTTCCCACCCCACCCTAGCGAATAAGGTTGACCGCAATCCCAGAACCTAAATACCGTACGACTCCTCATTGTGTGCGAATTCATTTTTAAAATTTTAATGATGACGTCATTTCTGGAAAACCCGGAAGTCATACTAACCTCAAGACCATCCCATAAATTGGCATTTTCTGTCTATTAACACAACGTTCATTCCTTCGGCGTCAAAAACACAAAAAATAAACAAACGTACCTATGCCGTGGGTCACCCATTATAACGACTTCAATATTGTCTTCAGAATATTAATTTATTGCTTGTTAATTTATTGTAACTGTAAGGTTAATATAATGCTTATAAGAACCATAATTATTGTGAATAAATTTACAAAATATTAAAAAAAGTTTTCATGTTTTTATATTTGGGCAATCAGGCATTTGGGCAAATAATAAATCATCATTGTCCTTAAAGTACGTACAAACATAAATAATGCAGTATATATGATAAAACATTGATAGATAACTAAACTTTTGATCGGTAGTACGTACAATGCTAAAACAGAATGAAATAAAGCGGACAAGGTCGACATATTGGCGATGTGCATTGGCACAGTTGGGTCCCGCTACGCGAAGCACTCCGATGGCCAATGATGGCCCCTATTGGCACTGCGTGTGGGAGCACCTTTATATGGGAATAAAATAGCCAATTTTGATTGGTTGTTGTTTTCACGTGTAAAATAAATTTTGACAACTGTCGGCAGGTCGCGCTTTTTAACTGCGGTAAAATAGGAAATCTGTAATTGCTGCCTTCTCATTGGTGGTGAATTTGTGCGTATGTAACATTTGTGCAGTTCAATTCAAATGTCAAGTGTTTACGGTATTTCAAAAGCCTAGAAATGTTTTCTTTTTAAGTGTTAAGTTGTTTTTAAGTTAGAAATAAGTACGAGAAATAAGTGCCTTTTACTGTACAGTAAGATATTGACAAGTAAGTAGAGTTTTGGTTTACTTTATGGTGTTCATTATAGTGTGTTTCGTATGAGACATTCAAAATCGATTATATAGTTCGTTTTTAAAGATTTGTCAGATTTCCTTGTTTATAACTTGTTTATAAATGATAGTATACATACTAAATACATTTTTATGTTGCAGTTATGGCGATAGACAAACAACGTTGTTGCAAGCCATTGTGCCGCAGTGCTTGCAAATTGATTCCCAAACCCGACCAGTTGTCCTTATTTAGGGCTTGGATGATAGCAATTGGCAATAAGAATTAATTGGAGATGGGCCCCAGTTACGTTCACAGGCAATGTCGTGTGTGTTTAAGCTGTCGGAGACATCCTCTTAACGCCTAGTCACTGGCGCAATACCAACGCCAACTATTACCAAGTAAATATACCAGTTCTTTTATTCATTATAACTACATCAAGTCGTATCTATATACGCAGTGGATTATGCACGACTTTTTTGTTTGTACGAATTGAGTGATAACTTTTACAAAAGCTTTAATGTTTGTAAACCTTAATAATATTTAATTTTTTTTCAGACGCTTTGATGTTCCTTTCCTCGCCAGCATTGATTATGTAGAAATAAAAGAAAATATTCTATATAACTGGATAAATGAGTCAGGTAAATATTTAACTGTTAGTCCAGTCATTCTATATTTTTTATATACATTATTTACATTCGGAAGATTCATTGCAGTCGATGAAACTGATACATACCATCGATAGCTTATGGTTTCAGTAGTAACATATTAAAATGTTTACTGTCATAGTTAATAGGAAAATATGTTATTAATTAAAAACCATTGAAAACCTGTGTCAGATTTTAATTCTTCATTCCTCGAATCTCACTCGCTTATTCACAAAATTAAAAATACCATATTGTAGCAGACAAAATTTACTATGAAAATGATTTGGGAACCTATACGAGAAAATAACCGCTTAATTTAGTATAATTAATTCAATTAATTTTTAACGATTCACGTTAATCAATCATTTGACATTAGAACGGTCATTTCTAACGTCATTTGACAATCACCAAACAATCGTTTGACATTAGAGCGTGTCAAATGACCGATTGACGTAGAATCGCAAAGCATTACTTTAACCAATTATACTAAATCAACCTGTCATTTTCTCGCGTAGGTTCCCGATCCTTTGGATGGTAAATTTTCTCAGTTATAGTGTGGTATTCGAGGAATGAAGGATTAATGTCTGACAGGCAGCACATCCTTGAATGATTTTTCGTTAATTAAAAATTGTCCTGTTAACTATGATTCTAAACATTTTAATATGTTACTACGGGAACCATAAGCTATCGATTGGTATCAGTTTCATCGACTGCATTTGCATTTACTAATCAAAATCTAGAATGACTGGACTATGTTATTTTGTAAATATTAAGTTATTACCTATAGCAACTTAATTCAAAACGTGTTTTCTGGGTTTTATAGATTGCTGCAAGACGTACCAGTCACATCGAAGTATAGGAATGTTTCTCCACTCCATTATTTCTGGATTCTGTAGCGAAGACCAGATCATGTCCAGGCTTTGCCGTCCCAGGACCGACACAGCTTAACTTGCCTACCGAAGTCTACCCTGGGATTCGAACCCTTGGACCTTTGGAGTGCAAGGCAAATGCCTTGCGACTCCGCCTACCCAGTCCACTACCATCTCTAATTCTAAATCATTTTATGGTCTATATGTTTGCTTTGCAACTTCTTGCAGGTAAAATTTAAGTTGCCACTATCTATAGCTATTATTCGTTACATGTTATTTCTGGGATATATGGGTTGCTGCAGGTCTTACTAGTCATTGCTAAACCACAATACTCTTAGTAATATTGCATACAGTATAATCTTATACATATTTTCCAACATATTTTGCAAAAGGGTAGGGCAACTATACAGTAAGATGATAATAAAATAGATTGTAGGGTTGTTGGATTTATTTATATCTATTTTTACAGAAACTATATTTTAACTCTCTTATATGACTAGTTACTGTTGTTGCAACAATGGGACACTAATGGAATCCGCACTAATTATTCATTTTTATTGTATTACGTCATTCTACTTACAGTAAATAAAAATAATTTCTGGCTCAAAAGGCTGAACCGCAAAAAATAAAGTGAAATAAATAAAATAAAATATATTTATTGTGTCAACAGTGGTATATATTTTCCACTCGTCAATATCTTAACCTAGGTAACATAAATTAGTACCAATGCAAATAATTGTTGAACTTTAAAAATCTTCAACACTGTAAAAGGCATGCTTGATTAAAAAGGGTTTTAAGAGTTCTTTTAAAACAGTGTCTGTCAGGTTTTTTGCATTAGGCGGTAGCTTATTAAATAGCTCCTTACACATCTGCTCTGGGCCCTGCATTGTTTTTCACAGCTATGGTAGTGTTTTTATTGACATATAGTATGCATGATAGGATGTATTCGGACGGCATCTTTAATATTGCTCAATAAATACATGTTTACGATTCTCAGAGTATTCAATGCAACCGATTATGTTGAACAGCCCTACCCTGTAATCTGAAATCATATCTGCCCACGGGGGTATTTTCCCAAGACAATGCGCAGTACCATATGTGGGAGTGAATCAATGCAAAGTATGCAGTTTTCAGTACATGTGCAATTTTCAAATTTTAAAACAGGTAGACTCTATCACGAACAAGCCTAGACTTTTCCCAAACTGCCTCGTAATTACTGCCACGTATCATCACTCTGGCTTACGTAACAATGAAAATCATTAAAGAACAATAAAAATAGAAGTGGGTATGATATTGACCTTTTCGGAACACCAGTACGCACTGGCACATTGCCCGCCACGCCATCACTGCAGCTGCTGAGGTTTCTTGGGGGAGTACAAATTATTGTAGATAAAACCATGTTCATAATTTTATTAGTTATTTTTTGCTTCTTTTCAACCAATACTCAGTAATAGTAATATAGACAATCAACACAGACATCGATATAGACAATAGATGGCCGCCACAATATTCTAATTTTTACCTAGAAAAAGTTTCTAATTAGTCATATTGGCAACTTTGGCGTTATCTAGAAAGCAAACGTGTTAAATTGGTGAGAATGCCCTGTACTAGATGAGAATCAAATAAAATCAACCTATTCACTCACAAATTATCTGACTTGAAAAGAAATTATAAGTATACTTCTACAATCCTGAATTAACCATTCATTGTAAACTGAATTGCTACGTAATTAAGTACGGATATTAAATATATTGTACAGTTTAAAATAATTGTTTTTGCCATTAATAAAACGTTTTTACATTATGGTGTTTTATTATTTAAATTGGTACTATACATACTTGAATTCCATATGGAACTATAGGTATATTTTTCTTTATGTTAAAGAATAATTAATCTCTGATAATGTTATGGTTTCTAATTGCCGCATGCATAAATTAATTTGACTGTGCTTTATAAATGGGTCAAACTGGGTAAAAAAATGTAAACATGTTGGTGTTGATTTATGATGGATTTAAATTCTTTTTTTAAATCCATCAAAAACTCCACATTTATCTTTTTTACCTAGTTTTGATCCATTTAATCAAACACGGTCACAAACACCAGAAAATTCGCCATCTATGTCATTCAAACGGCCCGCCAAATTCTGCGATGTTGCGAGTAACTGTCAGAAGATGGCGCTCGCCGCCTGTCTAATAAATCTTGCCGGAAGATAGCGTTCTATTACTGGTATTCTATGAAAGTGGGGTTAGAAACTAACCTCAAATTCTGCGTTTGCATCTTTTGTTCACTTTCAAGTTTAGTAAGTACCTATATTCATTGGTGCAAATTATTACCCACCACAAAATCGTCTCATAATAGGAGAGAAATATGGCGAGTTCTATCAAAAAAACAAGTACAAAACAGGGAAGGAATTAGTTCAACTTTTGAAAGGACCACGAGAATATGGAAGAGTTGAGTGCGAACGCTGGTAATGTTTCGATAACCATTCGTCGATGTGATAATGACAACGAGACCATTTCGAGCCAGAAATCACCTGACTGTCCTGCTAGCACCTGTAAGATAACCAATCTTTGGTAAGTATTTTGTATTGGATTAAAGTTGCCAAAACTGAATGCCGTAAAAGAGGACAATATACAGACTAATGTTTGCGCAGTAAATTTCTTTACTTTGTCTTGGTATTAAATTTTTAGGTTAGTAGAAGTTCCTATTGTTCCTAAAAGAACATAAAAGGATATTAAACATTCATTGACAATTGCTGTGTCAAAAACATTTCCAGATCCCAGGTCCCCGCAAATTAGTGTAAACTCACACAAAACTTTTATCAAATACCTAACACGTTCGGGGATTCAAACCTTGCGATTCATTGTTGTACACGGATCTATACATTTGCGTTCTAAAATCAGTGCTAAATGCTATCCATGCATAGATTAGGGTAACCTTGACAGTCAGTCGACGAGATAGTCCCTTTTCTTATCCATGAGCATATGCTTGGTTTTAAGAGTGGAACACAAGTCAACATGTTTCGCATCTTTATAAAAATTAATATTTGATTGTTAGGTAGGTTCTTAATATGCTGTTATATAATATAATAAAATAAAATAAAATAAAAATATAATAAAAAAATACCAACTGACGCTCACGATGCTTGTTTGATATAACGCTTGGTTTGAAGATGGACAGATGCTTGGGGTAACGCGGCTATATCTTGAGTAGGGTAGACGCCTGGTCCCCTTGGAGGTTGATATGCAAAGAGTATCTTCCTAGAGACCAAGCGTGGGTCATAGATTTAACTTTCTCAGGGCTGTCTCCGGAGCCGTGTTAGTCAATGGGATATTTGAATAAGAACATGTGCCATTTAAAAGCTGATTCGTTATACAAGCAATAATAAGCTTCGAACAGAAACATACTTACAATATCTTAACTAATATAATAGAATATATGAACAAATCAATACACTATGAGTCCATGGTATACAACAATGCGTTTGTATTTGGTTATCATTGTATTGTAATTCTTCTCGTCTCTTTGTTGTTTGTGGTTCCTTTTCAATTACATTCGTTTTACAGAGCAGTATAAGGTTGTATATTGGATTATGAATATACAGGATGTAAAAACCAAACAAGCATCCATATTATGCAAAGTATTTTCAAATAAGAACTGAAATTAGTAAACATGACGTATAACTTAAGATATTCCGCATCAAACATGGAGAAAATATTCTCGACGTACAAAACCTAACATATTGTAACAATCTGGATAGCGTGTTTGGAGTAAAAATTTTTTATTCAAAATTTATTAGCACGCATTTCTTTGCAATACCAAAAACTATTACATTTGTAGAAGATAGAAATTTAAAATTAACTTTTGTTAGCTTTTTGTTGAATAACTTAAAAAATGTTCAAGCTGCTATTTAGAAAAATATATGTGCCTATAATAAAATTGATATGGTAATATAACAGTATCTATTTTATATGCTTTTAAAACAAATTTTAAATGTAACCCACCTTTAAAATATCAAAAATTAATACCAATCTTTTGTTTTTAGTGTCGTACAAAATGTGAAAGATCAATCTCCAGATTTATACTATATTATATATTCGCATAGTTTAAATAGATAATAAAGATTAGTGAAATAAATTGCAAGAGACAAGAGAAATAACATCACAGACGCTCCATGAAGTGGCCATAGTAGAGCTAATGAGTTTTTGAAATTATTTTCCGTAATAATCCAAATGTACGCTCTGTTTATTTAAGCCAGAATCAGTTAAAAATATTTGGTGGTGTAGTTTTAATTCTAATTTCAAAATGAAACTCCCTATATGTACCTATACATAGATATTTTATCAAGTTTCTTTGTAGCTATTATTTAACAGGAAAGCTATTATTCTGTATATTATCTATTATATAAAATTATATTGTTTAATGAAAAAAATTAAATATTCAACATGAAAAAAACAACTGAACTAATAACTACACTATTTTGACTGCAAAATTGGTGTTCTTTCAATCCAATTTTGTTGAAAATGACAACTACCTATTTCCTTAAAAACAATCTAAAATTTGTAGTAATATTTTGCTTTATCTTTGCAGTTTTTCTACCAACCAACAGAATATTGAAATTAAAACTGAAACTGAACTGGACATTGGGGAAATTAAAGTTAAGTCTGAAGTTTCATTTGATTTCATTGATGAATGCTACGAGTACGGTGGCAAGATAACAAATACCGATGATTTTGATTCTTATAACAAAAACATTGAAATAAAGTACATACCGGGTACGAATATTGAAGAAAATGAAGTTAAATCTGAAGTTGCCATGGATACTGACAATGGGTTGGAGTTCATAGCGGTTAAAGCTGAACCGGAAATAGACACAGATGATGGCTCAGTTAAATCTACCAACAGTGAACTTAATGGTAAGTTGAATCGAAGGTATGACATGTTTTGTTTCCTGACAGATTACAATTATTTACAGGTAGTACAAAATGCGGGCGCTGCAACAACATTACATTGACTAATCCTTCATTGTACGTATCTATGCATGTGATTAGTTAGAATTAGTTCATAAATAGTTAAAGATCTCATATGGCCAGGCACATGACTTTATCATACTACATATAAAATTAATAGTTTAGCTGCATGAGATTCTATTTGATTGAGATCAGCTATGCCTGAATTAAATTAAAACTAGTAGAACTAGACAGATATGTCGATTAAAGCTGCATTCAGATATTGTACTCCGTTGACACCGGGTACACCATCCAAATGACACTTACTTACGTTATTGGGTGTAAAAAGTGTAACGGTGTACAATATCCGAACGCAGCTTATATTGACCGTAGGTATTGTCAAAACATTAGCATTTGACACTACCTACTGTCATTAGAATCAAAATATCTGACATATCCTGGCTACTAGTTTTAATGCAGTACGACCGATCTTGATGAAATAGAATTTGCTCATGCAGCTAAACTATTGATTGTACCAAAAAATTTCATAGTCATAAATTATTCAGAATTTCCTCTACTTTAATTTATTATTTAACTATTTCGACGAAATTCCAGAAATGGCGGCTTATTAGCAAAATCTTTAAAAAATGCTAAGACTAAACCTCCAGTTCCTTTGGACCCTTTTCAACAGCAAGCTTTTCAGCTCTAAGTTTGGTCATGAAACTTCGGTATCGTCCCGATACCTTTTTTTGTACTTTGGTACTTTGTAAATGTTCAGGGGACCCAAAAAGACATATTTCCGCTAAAATCTCAAATTTTTTTGGCACGGTTACAATACTACGTATGATAAAGTAAAAAAGACTTGTGCAAATGTTGACAGAGCATATTTTTATACTGTATTGGACAATATTTTAGTGATCACTAAAAGTTTAAAATGAATCTATACTAAATTGGAACTCAAATAGCAAATGTACTGTATTAGCCATCCATGTGTGTGGTTTGTGTTTACATGTTTTTGATGTAAAGTGCTTTATAACATATATTCTCGTATTATGCTCCGATAAAACTACTGTGTCAAATTTAGTGTGTCCTTTTCATTTTCTTGCTGAGTAGTGGTAATAATTTGGAATAAAGCATCTCTAATCTGAAAATAAGACTTTCCACCACTTTCATTGAAGGTAACATGCCTCAAACTAAATTTTCTTTTTTTGTCAGTAATTTTTTTTTTTTGCTGAATTCTGTTTTGACATACTTAAAATTATTAAATTAAATTGATCAATTAATTTAGTTACATGCTGGATTTTTCTGTATAGCTTTTATGTGGGTGATCCTACTATAAAATGTCTTTTTGTTTACAAAACTAAAAACTAACATCTTATTTCCAAAACAGTTTGTATCTTTATCATTTTATGATATGATGAAGAACCTCATTTATTATAGGGCCTCTAATATTTTATTAACGCGATTTGTACAGTGATTCAACGAGATACAGAAGTTTTTAAATAAAGACTCAAAGTAGTAAACATGAGGCGCTATACTGTGTTGGACCAGACGTGTCAGCGCTACTTTATATCATTGAATTGTTTATCATAACATAACTGGTCCACAGCAATTTGACACAACAATAGATCAAATAAAATCAAACTTACAGAAAATTATTTCAACATAAAAAACCCAACATATTGTACCACACTGGAGATGTGTTTGGATGTGTTTGGAGGTCTATTTCTATTGTAAAAAACCGTATCCTTTTTTTTTTAAATTCTATAACAAATTGTTACACCAAAAACCATTACATTTTTGGAAGATGGAAATTTAAAATTAACAGAATCTCTTGTGATATTCATTGTTGAATACCTTAAAAAATATTTCCTCTTATTGGCGAACAAATATATGTACCTATAATAAAATTGATACTGTAATACACATCGTAAATGTGTTTTTTATGTGCTGCCAGCGAACACATACACTCTCCAGTTGGCCGACTACCATCGAGAAGTGGCTATATTATACTCTCTGGTGATTATCTGAACATGTTGGTTTTTCTACAAATGGGTGTCATAAAAATTATAGCCCACAAATTTGCTATAATAATAAAAGCAAAAATATATAATTATAGTATAATAATGCTTATGTTATGTTATGTTGCTTAGCTTTCCTCCTTATGCTTAGGGATGTTCGATACGATACAATATTTTCAAGTACCGGTACTTTACAGTCCGATACCCGATATTTTGTACCGGTACTATAGCATCCAATACGGTACGATACATTTTTGGACGATATTGTATCGCGGTATTTGTTGTTGCCAACAACTAGCGTACTCTAGCGGCAAACCAATATAAGTTTATTTTACAAGTGACACTGATTACAACGAAGGAATTTGTATTTTTAGTATTGTATTTTTGTATTTTTGAGAAATAGTAAACGAGAGAGCTCTTTTCCATTGTATATGTTGAAGGTATTGCCCATCCAGAATTTGTTTGTGTTTAAAGTGCTCAGAACATTTTATAATGTGTGTGGATACAATGGAACTCAGAATTTGTTTTACAGTACAAGAAATGTATTCAAAAAAGTTTTCAGAACCCCTAAGGTCAATAAGGAAATTTTTAAACGGTCTTTCCAGTTTTTGGTGCCACATTTTAGTAACAAATTGCCAGTTCAATTTAACCACTGCTATTTTAAGTCTTTTTCGAGCAGCATCAAAACATGGTTGTTGGATGTCGTTGATGTTTGCTCCTTCATGAGCATTGTTAGTTGATGTTGTGATTAGTATTTACAGCGCCGGTGGTTACTGTGCGGATGTTGTTGTTATGTATGTATGCAAGGGCGTAGCCAGAAGTTTTTACAGGGGGGGGCAAGGAGTCAGAAAAATACCAAAATTTAAGTAAATAAATATTTCTTATCGCATATCTTTTTGTTTATAAAAATATATGTATGAGGTATGTACATAATATGAAATATGCTAATAAAACATTACGTAATGTTAAGTTTCCGCTTGTTTTCGGAAAACTTCTGCAGGACAGATTCTTTGAACTGCTCTTGGTCTTCATTTGCAATGTTGCGATGAACGCTGAGCATGCTACCGAAACAAATATTCTTGGAGGACATGTATCAAATGTATCAAAATGTACATATAAGTGTACAAGAACAGTAATACTAATATATCATAATTTCCAAGATATTTGCGAACAGCGAATTAATGCAAGAACCGCCATAGCGCCATCTATTGCTTAAAAGACAAACTATAGGTAAACGGGTTGACATTTGCCAAACGAGACCAAACTCGAAACTCAACAAAATTAGATTAATCTATAGTAATATTTAGCGATATGCACTTAAACTGCAATAATTACGTGATTACAGTGTTATGGATACAGTGATAACACTGTAATCACGTAATCCTATAACTGAAATACTTTTTAGGACCAGTAATCCTAATCACCCAATCATACAACGATATAACACTGGTTTCCAAATAATAATTAATACTTAGTAAAATAGTTTCTTATACCCATTGCAAAAAAAAACACTGCTTTATTATCGCGTTCAATAACTACACATCACACAGACTCCAGTAATATACAAAGTTGATATGTGGTTTTGGTTGCCAAACCGACAAGTAAATTGAAGATATAATTTTAGATTGCTTTATTACAAATAACATTATATTATTATATAAGGTTATTTGTAATAAAGCAATCTAAAATTTTTACTTCAACTTACTTGTCGGTTGCATAAACAATTCCTCTATTAATTCCCAATAAATCAACTTACCAATAAATACCTCACCCTGTATTGAGATTTGGAGGTAGGTACTGGTTACAGTACATGTTATGTGTCTTTGTAAATTTATTATGTACCTAATACAATTTTGTGCATTTTTATTTTGAGCGCCAGGGGGGGGGGGGGCAGGTGCCCCCCCCCTGGCAGGTGCATTAGCAGGTGCAGGTGCATTAGCCATAGTGCTTTTTACAAGCAAAATACATACAAACATACAAACATGTTCGTCGAGTAGCGTACGGAAAGTGTTTATTAAAACAAGTTGGGTGAAAAATGCAAACTTTGTAACACTGACGTTAAAATTGCGGAATTTACAACAAACTTGAAAAAAAAAACACCTTCAATGGTGGCATCCAACATACAGATTAGAAACAAATAAAACCCTGATAGTTCTGTGATAATATAGCAGTGTTTGATATTTTCTTCGGAAAAATACATTCATAATGCATTTATATATTTTGTACAAAATCATAATTAAAAAACCCATTAATTTCTGGAAAACACTGGTGGTATCATAGTGAATCAAGTAGTTCGTATACCATGGGTGGTACGATACTTTACATATTCCTAACCTTTTAAGGCGAGAGAGTTGTCCAGTGTTATTTGGGCAATCTATCAGTTGGTATATGATATGAACATTCTATTGACTGTAAAATGTAAATGCACATGCCAACTCTGGCTGAAAATTCACTATAATGAATGATTTTTCAACATTGTGAAACATTTGGAATTCTTTTCTACAATAACAAAAAAATAATAAAATTAGATAATAGACCTCGGATAATCGGTGCTGCACTTGCATTGCGACCATACAAAACTATTTTGTTACATTTTATGTAAGAGCCAAAAAAGCAGCCAATGGGACCAATGCAATATAAGTATATAATTCATATGATAGCAAAAGATAATCTAACTTAAGCACCACAGATAAAGAAAGTTTCAAATATTTAATAAAAACCGCACACAGAAATTTTTGTTTAACTCAAATGAATATTTGTTTGACGAGAGGCAAAAATATATTTATTTGCTACAAATAATTTTTATTTAAGTTAGAGCAATATTACTTTACTCCAAACATATGGTATTTGACTCTAATAAACATTCTTTGTAGCAAATTTTTGCCTCTATTCGAACACGCATTTATTTATTCTAAAAATATGTCTATCTGTGCATGCCTACTACATTCAGTTACTACCGTGTGTATACCTACATATGATATATGCTATTTTAAAATAAAAATACATTTTTATTCTACTGTACATTATTTTATTTCAATGTGTGTAGGTATCTTCCGCTACGCAAAATATTTTTTTTATTCGAAATTACGTTTTGAAAAAATGTACCGGTACAGATGTACCGGTACTTTGTGCTCCGGTATGGTACAGAACCGGTACATGATGATACGATACAATACGATACCGGTACAGCAAGGTGTATCGGAACATCCATACTTATGCTTACTCCATTTCCCCATTTACACTACCTTACCCTACTAATATACATTGATGGGTAACATACAGGGTTGTTATAAAAGACAATTTTTTTATTTTAAACAAATCAAACATGTTTTTTATAAAATGTTGTTTTTTTACGAAACAATGTTTTTAAACACTTCATAGAAGAAATTTTTTAAACATGAAATAAAACATGTTTTAAACCACACCCAAAAAAACCTTTTTTTAAACAAGGAATAAAACACTTTTAAACATGTTTTAAATCTCGCAATTATTTTATTTGTAATCATTTTAATTAGCGCCTTTTCATTCCTTATTTTGCTTGCTACCACTGATATTGTATTGCTATATTTTATGAACAACAACAAAAATTGTTCCAATTTTCTTTATTTTAAAACACATTTAAAACAATATAGTTTTAAAAAAATATTTTTTTTAAACCATGTTTAAAACATTGTATAAGAAACTATTTTAAACATAACAAACAAGGTGACACAGTACATATTATATTTGAAATAAATTCCTATTTAATATAGGTTTAGTGTCAAGTTTAGCATGTTTTCTTGATATTAGACATCAGCTTCTGTTTTTTTTTTAGAATACAAACCAACATCAATGATGGGAATATAAATAAAGCAACTGCTTTTGTATGCAAGTGCACAAATTCTACTCTGCAAGAAAACACCTATAAGTGCACTATCTGTGATTACGCTGCCAGCCGAGCATATATCCTTAGAAAGCATATGCGCAAACATTCAATCGAGAAGCCGTACAAGTGCACGACGTGTGACTACGCTTCTAGAGTTTCATGCGATCTTAAACGGCATATTCTACAACATAAAAACGAAAAATCGCATGTATGTTCGATGTGTGACTATGCTTCTAACATTGCATACGACCTTAAGCGTCACATGGTAAAACATACTGGGGAGAAGCCGCATAAGTGCACTGTTTGTAAATACGCCACGTCACAATCAAGCAATCTCAAAAAGCATATGATAACACATACAGGAGACAAACGGCATATGTGCAGTCTGTGTGACTATACTTCTGCACAATCAAACCATCTTAAACGTCATATGTCACAACACACAGGGGAGAAGTATAACTGCAGTGAGTGCGACTATGTTGCAAACAAAACATCCAATCTCAAAAAACATACACTAAAACATACTGGAGGAAAACCTTTTAGGTGTGATCTGTGCGAATATGCTAGCACAAAAGCGTCTGATCTTAACGCACATATTCTAAAACACAACGGAGAGAAGCCGATTAAGTGCGATATGTGCGATTACGCAACCACGCAAGCGTCGTCTCTTAAAAAACATATGCTCAAACACACAGGCGAAAAACCGTATAAGTGCGTTATGTGCGATTATGCTGTTGCGCAATCGTACCTTCTTAAACGTCATATGCATCAACATACAGGGGAAAAGCCATATAAGTGCACGCTTTGCGATTACGCTGCCCGGCAATCAGGAAGTCTTAAACTCCATATGCAAAAACATACGGGGGAGATGCGTTATAACTGTTCGATGTGCGATTGTGGTTTTGCGCAAGCCAGCCATTATAAACGTCATATGCTAGTACATACGGGTGATAGGCCGTTTAAGTGCGCAACGTGTGACTATGCTTCCGTCGAAGCGTATCAGCTTAAAGTGCATAGCATGAAACATTCCGGCGAGAAGCCTTTTAAATGTAGTGTGTGCGATTATGCTACGATACGATCGCGTCATCTTACGTGTCATATGATGAAACATAGAGGGGAGAAACCGTATAAGTGCACTGTGTGTGATTATGCTGCCTGTGCATCGTCTCAGCTTAAACAACATATTCTAAAACATACCGGCGAGAAACCACATAAGTGCGCTGTTTGTGTTTATGCTACGACACAGATAAGCAAACTTAAACGTCATATGCTCACACATGCAGGGCATTCTTAGGGTCTTTACCATATGACCGAACCATATGGTAAAACATTCTGCGAAGAAGCGTTATAAGTGAACTATTTGTGATTATGCTATTGTACGCTACAACCTCTGTAAATTAGATACAGTGCATTTTATTTAACATTGTATGTAGGCCATGTTTAGATTGACCAAGTCAATTTTAGCGATTTAAACGTGCATTATTTAAATAGATATGTGCATTAAATCAAATACTCTGTGCACTAAAATTATAAACATTGTGCATTAAGTAAATACGAATATGTTACATAAAAAATTACAATAGAATAGATAACTTGTGCATTAAAATAATACCTATTGAGCATTCAATAAAAATGATTATGTTAAATAAAAAAATGTTATAATGAGCAATATTTTATTCATATTGTGCCCTAAAATGAATATCATGCGCAAGAAATAATAAATATAAGATCTACTGCACATCAAAATCAATGCTGATCTGATTTTGATGATTTGTATGCTAATGATAGCACATACTTTTAATGATGGGTCACCCTACATATTGTGTTAAATAAAAATTCAAATGTTTTCGACTTGATGTCATCGATATATTTTTTTTTAAATGGCAACTCCATGTTTGTGCCGATATTGATAAATCTGTTGATTAGTTTAAAGGTAATTTACAAGGTCTATGGCTTTACATAAGAAAATTTTCGAGTAAAAGACAAGTGAAAATTTCTAACTCGTTTGTTTATAGAATGCGAATAGGCGTTTTCAATTGATTTATTTACGTTAAATACAAATCTGTCCTTGAGGATTCAGATTAAGGTTTACTATGCGACCATTTTCAGGTGTCTAGGACAATGGGCTCAGGTGGTATAAATATGTAATTTTTTTGAAAATTTGCACTAGAAAATTAGATTATGTTATTATATTGGTTTTCGGGTCAATTAATTCTACCCAAAACGCAATTTCATACTCAGTTTACAAAATCCATTTTCCCTAAACCTATCAATACTTTTCCATTGTCTTTTTCTAGAAAATTTTCTTATGTAAGGTCATAACATGTTTCCGAAGGCGTTTACACAATTAAATCATCTACCAAATTCGGTAAGAAACAGATGCGTTGCTGTTTAAAAAAAGGGTCGATGAAGTCATAACTCAGTAAACATTGACGGTCGGAAATGGAAGTTTTCACAATAATGTATATTTTAATAATTAATAATCGACGACTGCAAGGATTTTTAAAAATGACATAACGTCTTAGAGATTTACCCATGTTTCCATACTTTACATGCTCACTGTATGTGTGCTACAGTTTGCAGAACTTAATAATAATAATATAATAATAATATATTTATTCAAACTCAAGCAATTACAGTTTATGTCACTTAGGGTAGGTAGGTATTTGCATATTATATATGTATACTATATTGCAGCTGCGTTGATGGGATGAAAATATTCCTCGATGCTGTAAGGAACTCTATCTAGTAACAGTTCCTTTACCCTCTTTTTGAAAACCTTGAGTGGAAGCTCTCTGATAACCATTGGTAGAGCATTGAAGAGTTTAAACCTTATGACGGTTAACTCTGCCAGAGTCTCCGGAAAGGCACCGCCATTGCTTCTGGGTTCCGCAGGGGGTATGGTCTAGTGTTTGCCTGTGTGAATTCACCTCGCGCCAGGATCAGCTGCTGCATGATGAATGCAGCTGGTACTGTGAGGATATTGTACTTCCGGAACAATGGGCGACATGATGTTAATTGTCCCACTTGGGCTATTGATCTGATTGCCTTTTTCTGAAGAATCAGGATTTTGTTTGCATGAGGCGAGCAGCCCCACAATGACACACTGTAGCTGACAATGGATTGAAACAGAGCAAAGTATGTTGATCTGGCTGCCTCTGTTCCAACAATCTTGCATATTCTTCTGATAGCGTAACTGGCCCGTGAGAGCCTGATGGACAGTTGCTCCACCTCGTCCCTCCACGTCACCTTCCCATCCAGAAGTACCCCCAGGTACTTGACGGCAGCCTGGCGCTTAATGCACATTATATTGTTTTTATGGCTTTTATAATTTTCTCATGGTACAATTTTGAAATGAAAAAAAAGCACTTATAATATTTTCAAATGGTGATTTATTTAATGAACAGGTATTTTTTAATCTGCTGATTATATTTTTATAGAGGTAACGGTTGTACTGAACATTTATTTATATAACTGTACACCTTTATTATGAATGGAACATTCAAATATATAAATGCACAATTATTTATTCTGATGTACATTTATATATATTTTCCGTCGATCGTTTATTTATGAGTCAGTTTACTGAATAGGAAATCGTTATTAAACAACTCTATTAATGCATGATTTGTTATAGCCAAGCGCACGACGTAAAGACGTCCTTTGATTGGCCAATCGAACATATGTGAAAAGAAACCTTCCAATCAACACATACCGCCCTCTAGAACTATCAATGTCAAATTACATAAATTGTCATATAACCTAAAAAGACATTGGCGAAGAAAAATCTATGTAGACGACGCTAGTCGCTAGAAGAACACGATCGACGAAATAATTTTGTAACCAACTCGAATATTAAACGGCGATTAATGATCTCGACAATACATTTTCATACAGTCGATCATTAATCGCTCTTTTTATTATACTTGTTGGTTAAATACTATTATTCCACATTTATTTTTTTAATGTACAAGTAATTTTTTGCATTGCTCAAATATTTTTTGTATCGGACAAATATTTTTGATATTGGTCATATATTTTATCAAATGTTTACAATAAGGTCCTGGCTAGGATACGAGCGGCGAGCGGCGGGCGGCGAGCGGCGAGCGGCAGACCGGCGCCGCTAATGATATATGTTTACAATGCGTGCGTTCTGCCACTTTAGGCGCTAACCGCTTGAACTCAGCGGACGGCAGCTATTGGGCAGCAACGACATGAACGCGAAGGCCATTGGTTGCTGAGTTCAAGCGCTTAAGCGGCTTAAACTGGCAGAACGCACCCATTGTTTCAAAGCCATATCTTGGCAAAGCGGCTACGATACGGTAAGCGGCAGAGCGGCACCGTGAGCGGCATCACCCTACCGCTTACTAGTGCCGCTCGCCGCAGAATTATACAGGGTTAGCAAAAACTACCGGAACACATAAATAATTCTCCAACCGTACAAAAATTAAAAAAATTGTTCAAACAAAAGTTTTTTGGCTTGAAACAGGCTATCGTTTAAATATATCTTCAATATACAGGCTGCTCATTTTATTATAGAAATTTGGTAACCTCTCCTTTCTTTAAATAAAACAGCCCATATATTATTACATTTTTTGGTTCTAAGATTAATTCTAAGTATTTTTTTATAGGAATCATTTTTTTATTAAATGCATTATTTTTTAATTATAAGCTAGTAACCAAAAATAGTCAAAATTACCAGACAAAATTATTATAATTTTTTGTAGAAATAAGTTTCTTTGAAAATGCATCATTTCTGACTTATGAGTAATTAATCAAAACTCCTGAACTTCAAATTAAGAATATTTTCCCACATACATACACATTTATTTTTGGTTCAAGTAAAACTTTGTGTTTTGATTAATAAACTAAAAAATAATGCATTTTATAAAAAAAGAATTTCTACACAAAATTTTTAGAATTAATCGGGGCATTAAAAAATGTAAAAATATACAGGGTGTTCTGTTAGAAAATGAAAAGGTTTGCAAATTTCTATAATAAAATAGACACCTGTATATTAAGAAAATATTTGAACTAAAGGTTGTTTAACCCAAAAAACCTTTATTTGAAAGAGTTTTTGAATTTTTTGCAGTTTTGCAGAGAATTATTTAGGCGTTTCGGTAATTTTGACTATTTTTAGTTAATAGCTTATAATTAAAAACTAATGAATTTTATATTTTCATATAAAAAATTCTTAGCATTAATATTAGAATCAAAAATTTTAATAATATATAGACTGTTCTATTTAAGAAAAGGAGGGGTTACCAAATTTCTAGAATAAAATGAGCACCTGTATATTAAAAATATATTTAGAAGTTTAAAGCCAAAAACCCTTTGGTTGAAATATTTTTTTTTTAAATTTCTTACTGTTTGAGAATTATTTAGGTGTTTCGGTTATTTTGGCTAACCCTATATTTTAAATACAGGATTACTATAAATAATTGTAGTCAAAATAGGCGGTGAGGTCGTATATAAAAATTCGTGTATTATCTTCACGCGGCTACTGCAGTGCATCTTCTATTTCGTTTGTTATTTTGCCTGAAGCAGGCACCAGCCAAATAAAAGTAAAAAGAAAGAATATCCACGAAAAGAAAACAATTAGATAAAAAAAGCCCGTTTTCTATATTTTCTTAAGTAGTGAAATAAATGGTGATAATCGCCGTACCGCTGACGTACTGCATTAATAGGATGCACTTCATAGTTACATTTTAACCTACGGATCTTATTCAACCGAAGGTTCTAATTTTCCGCGAGTAGCAGTTTGACAATATTACCGGACAACGACAAAAAAATTTATTTTTTTATTTTTTTTTGGTAATTTGTCGGGCAATTCTGTCATACGAAAATCGAAGAAGCAACCGTAGACACGTGCGTCCGGACTATTAGTCCTCATCAGTACGGTATAGCCAAGGAGCAAGATGGACACTCAATGGAAAAACACTCAAATGGAGACCTAACTACTAATAATTGTCACGACGAAGTGTCGTGCCGCTCATGGTACCGCTCATGGTGCCGCTCATGATGCCGCTTACATCGTAGCCAGGTCGCCGCTCTGCCGCTCGCCGCTCTGCCGCTCGCCGCCCGACGCTTGCCGCTCGTATCCTAGCCGGGAACTAAATGAACGTTTTATTTTATATATTGCGCAAGCATTTAGCAGTCTAAATCGCATCGAAATAAAAAGGCTTGGGAGGCCTACCCCTAATTTAGTGATAAAACAATGCGTATCGACCAAATCTCGGTCATTTACAAGGACATTTAATGCTGTTGTTTAAACTAAAAATGAGTGGATTTGTGGGTGCGACGTCAATAATGCTTTTTTTTGTTTTCCTTGTCTATTGTTTGGAGCCGATGACCGGTGGACAAAGACAGGTATTACAGATTTAAATCATTTAACCGACCGAATTAAGAAGCACTCATTGTCAGCAAAACATATGACAAATATATTAAAATATTGAAATATATAAAAGTTTTTACTGATTTTTTCTAAAAAGTAAATGTTATTCCGAGTAAGAAGTTCCATATGGACTTATTGGTTTTCTCAATTGTTTAAGAAGTTAGAACCGTTTAAAATATCGATTTCTTAATATTTCAAACGGCTGTAACTTTTTAAGTCGATATGAAACTTTTTACTCAGTATGAACATTTACTATCTGAAAGAAGGTTCTTCGGGAAAAAAGTGGGACACCGTGTATAGTACTGAACAATAACAGGGATTTAAGACCCATGGGACGTAGCAGCCAAAGATAATTAAAATTAGAGTATTTAAGAATAAGAATGAGTCATTTTTTGTGATTGACAAATAAAGAGATTTTTCTATAAAAACAGATGTCAACAGATGATATAAAACTGGTATATAGGTAAGTACCTGAAAGTTGCAACCCCCATTTTTCCAGATCACGAGCCGCCACTAATTTTATTCCACAATAGGATTGGGCTATTTTGAAAAAAAAATGTATTATACCGCCTCCTATTGTCGACTATTAGAGAACAAAGAACTCGAGAGACAGAGAATTATATTTGTATTAGGAATGGATTAGATCGATCCTGTTTGGGCCAAGTTTAATATTTCAATCTTGATGCGTGTACTCCAAAATACTGGTTTTCGAACCTACGTTCAATTCTGGAATGTATGTGTTTGGACCTCATCAGTGACGAACTGGGAGCGTATGTACTGTGCCAACATTTTACCTTCTGAAATAAAGATGTACGTTTTCCACAACAAAAGTGTTCTTATTAAGAAAGCAAGTGAGCAAAATCAGCGACTAGTTAATTACAAGCACAAGATGATCCTTTCTGGGCGCCGAGCTAATAAACATTTCAATTTTAACAGTTTGGAATTGAACGCACATTAGACTTCAATAGTTTTGGCGACGGCGGGCTTGTTCATATATTTTCCCTGCAACTTTGCTTCTTAATAAATATACCCCGACTTTGTTTAAAGAGTTTAATTTTATTCTATTAATCTATGGCCGTGTGCAACCAGATCTAGCAGAAACTGCTAGCGCTAGCGGCGCCAAGACTCGGCCCCCGGACCGGTTGAACGCCCAATCTACCACAAATGTATTTCCGCTAGCCGCTAGGACTCGGCGCTGGCACTAAGCGTGTTCAATCGTGTTCACAGGGATGTTAAGTGGCGGGTCCAACAGCTGATCGACAGAGGCTTGGCCGTTTTTGATAAGTTTAGAGAAATCAGTCGAGAATTGGTCTTTGCGTGGGGATGTCGACGTTTTCGCTAAAGCTACTTTGGAACAAGATAGACTTTGCCGACGTGCGGTCAACATTATATGATCTAACGTCTTTAACGCTGTTTCAATTTATTTTTGCACACGTAAGCAGGCTGTCTAGTGATTTTACAACGGTAACCAACATAACATGGTAGATCTAAAAATTACTGTGATAAATTGTTGACATAACCGTGACATAACCTATGTGGAGTATGTGAGATATTTATCATATATTTATATGATAAATAACTTCAACATTTGTCTACGGTTTATGAAGTGATATATGCAAAAACACGTACTATGAATACACGCACACGTACTGAATATGTGGAATATTTGAAAGTGTATTGAGATTATGCGCCCATATACATTTATACCTCCTAAAAAACAAACCCCGTACCAATAACTTTGGTCACAGATTACTTACTCTTGGTACGATAGATTATGCACTCATTTCTCAGCCGATAATACACTTATGCCTAGCTACTGAAAAACAAATACATATCGACCTATGCAACGTAGACTATCGTAACTAACAAACTAAATGTAGTTATTATAGTCTTTTAGTAGTGTTCGATTGCTGCCGCGGTTAGTTGTGGTTAGTTCTTTTATGGTTCTGTTCAACTGATTCCGCCAATAGGAAGCAAGTATTTCAAATTTGCGCTCACATTGAACTGAGCGCGGCCGGCAATCGAACACTACTTTTGTTGCACGGGTCGATATTACATACGTATGTACATCCACAGCACAGGGATCTGATGACGTATAAGAAAAACAAAACAGTTAATAAGTTATTCTTTATTTACCAATTTGTAATTCATATATGATTTATAAAAGACAAATAGACAACATAAGCTTTATTAATATTATATTATAATATCAAAATCACAAAAATGTTGATCCTCGCTATCATGAGACCACACGCATACGGGACGTAATGCTTGTCCGGTTCTTCGGGGCTAATTGCAATACTATCTGCGGTTTGTTGTGTTAAACGTAATCCTCCATACACTTTGCACTTGAGAAGAAAAACATCTGGAGTCAGTGGTTGACAAGTCGACTATGTCCCATTATACATTTCTCATATAGTAATGTTATAGACGTCTTCCAGTAATATTACCAAAAAATTTGATAAAAAATCGGTAATCTTCAGCATACCTCGATAATTTTATTGTCAGTTCATGGAAATTATGAAAATTAGTAATCACATCTCTTGTCTAGAAATCCTCTTCGATCAACAAAATAGTACGTAAGGATTTTGATTCCTCGTAATGTGATTTGAATCCAATTACAAAACCCGTAATGATCTTCTGCATCATACCATACTTGGAGCTTGAATTCTCTGGTAGTAGAACTAACCTATCAATTGAAACGGAAATTTTAAAAAACAATAGTATACTTCTTTAGGCACAAACCTGATTGATGTCTGATATAATAGTAGAATTTTTATGTAATCTCCTAATTTCGATTAGAATACTTCTTTGTGCAGTGTCCCCAAGTTTTCTACATTTTCAGATTATATCGGATTTGTAGGTTAGAACTCTCGAAATCTGTCCCAGTAAATATAAATGTGAATTTTAGCGAATAACAGCCTTTTTTTGTGGTATATGGTAGATAGAGATAGACCCATTACTATTATCTTCGTCTAATGACGACTAGTTCTCGAGAACATCGTAGATGGACACACTGTTCAGACTCGAACATGGATGGAAAAATTGGGAAAATACGACGCCGATTCGTCAAAGGTGTGGCTTTATTTCTTTTCATTTATTGAATTTTTTTCAAATTGTACACTGACATAAAGTGGAACTACTGCGGCGCGTCGCAAAAATACATAATTGAATTGTTATTCCTGAAATCAGGATATCACCCGTCCTCCAATTATACGTCTATCTTTGAGCAGCAATTGTTTAAAATTGGGCATGGGTATAATAGATATGGAGATGTGGCCCACTAGAATAGTTAATTCAGATTGTTGTAATCTTATAAGATGCTATCATTATTCAATAATTAACCCACAGGAGCATTGAACTGTTTGAATAATTGGACCAATAGGGGACCACCAGAGCTGAGCAGAACAGACCTGAAGTTAGGCTGAACCAGCCTCTTAAATTACGGTACTTGATTTTTTTCGTAAATTGCCGTTGAAATTAAAATTATTAATTTAAAATTTTAAATTACCACGTAATTAAAAATAAAAAATGGTAAATTACGATGGCATAAATTACCGGGTAATTAAAAATTCAAAATGGTAAATTACGCTGGTTTAAATTACCGGGTAATTAAAAATTCAAAATGGTTAATTACGCCTGTTTAAATTACCGAGTAATTAATAATTCAAAATGGTAAATTACGCCTGTTTAAATTATCGGGTAATTAAAATGTCAAAATGTTAAATTACGCTGATTTAAATTAACGGGTAATTAAAAATTCAAAATGTTAAATTAAACAGATCACTCTAAGTTATGATTACAGTCATAAGACGGTCCTGTCCGGTCGCCTAAGTCAGGCCCTGTGTAGATGTTCGCGCTACTGCACCGTCAGCAGTCTCGCGTGTTCTACATGTATTACATTGTATTACATTTGTCATATACTTTAGATTAAGTTTAGCCATTGTCGCAAGCGTATCAGCAATAAACGTCTGGGCGAATCTAATAGTTTTATTCTACTATTTTAGTTTCTATAATAAAATTGGCGCAGTCGGTACTCTAGGAGTGTGGAAGGATTCAGTTTTCTGTTGGAAAAAGGATTCCGTTGATTCCAATCATTTATCCGCACCACGAACCACGCCCAAGACCGGAAGTTCGCTAGCTGCAGGGCATATCTTAACTCTCAAGGACCACAGCCAACGCCTGATCATTGGGATCTATTCATCGACGGCCAGGGTCCAAAAACTGATCATCGAGATCATCCCAAAATCTGATCATCGAGATCAACGCCACTAGAATTCGAAGCGTCATACCCGGGAAATATGCTGATGTTGGCATTCCTGTAAGTACCGCAACGTATTCTGTATTTTAAATCCTTAAATTACCTCTCGCATCCTACATCTTAAATTTTAAATTTATTTCGCTCGTCCCTTTTGAGTTGTTTTAAGTTTGTTTCTGTGTTATTTTGTATTTCTGATCCAAAATTAAAATAATCAGAATGCCGCAAGAAACAAATAGTTATATATCATATGACAAGGCACTGAAACTTGTGCCAACGTTTCAAGGTAGCACAAGCACGCTCCATAATTTTATAGACGCCGTGGATTTTGTGTATAGCAAATTCGATCCAAGCGAAATAGAAATATTTTCTTTTGTGGTAAAAGCTAAATTAGAGGGTATTGCATTGGATCATATTAGCACCTTAGAGGTGAACAAGTGGGCGGACATTAAGAAAGAACTGCTAAAGAAATTCGGTGAAACCTTAGATATTCATAGTCTTGCCCACGAAATGACAAAATTAAAACAGAACAATTTTGAAAAACCGCTTCAATTTGTTACTAGAGTAGAGGAACATCTTTTACGAATTCAAAAGCTAATTAAATATAACTCTGAATACGCAAATAAAACGGAAGTCAGGAAAATTCTGAACGAGTATCACGCAAAATCGGCTTTAATTACCATACTTAGTGGCTTAAAGGAGCCTATCGGTCAAAAATTGCGCATCCAAAATCCGACTAGCATTGGAGACTTAAGGAATTTATTGGTATTAAATGAAAATCAATTATTCATTACGAAACAAAACTATTATTCTCCTCCACTACCGATTAAACAAACATTTACAAATCAAAATGTCGGTCCTAGCACGTCTGGTAACGTTAAAACGGAAAGTTTTGGTCAAAAGTCGCCTGTAAAAGTGTTTATAAAAAAGTGCCATCATTGTAGTAAATTAGGCCATGTGGCAAGCGAGTGTCTTACACGACGCCGTCAAGAAACGCTTCGTAGTTCTGCGAAGGCTCAAGTTATCACCGAGTCAGCAAATACCGACTTCGCGGACCCCGTGTGCGATATACAGGCCGACGAAGAAGTTGAAATAATCGAAATTACCGACGATTCTTTTTTAGAGACGCGTATGGAACCGCCCTCGCCACCGGATATAGCGGAAGAATTGGAAGAATTAATAATATAAGCATTACAGAACGAAAACTTTTATACCTTTCAATAAAAAATGTTAACTTAAAGTTTCTAATCGACACAGGTGCAACACTATCAATTGTTAAACCAAACAAATTAAAAAATGTAAAAACCTTTAAGGAAAATTTTAATATATCTGGAGTTAGTGGGTCGACTATGAATGTTAAAGAAAGCGTTACAATAAAAATCTTAGGAAACCCGCACAAATTTTATATTCTTGACGTTGACTCAATATTCGACGGTATTTTGGGAATCGGATTTCTTACTGAAAATAAATGCACTCTAGACTTTGCTAAAATGGTGTTAACAACCCCCGACCGTTCAATACAATTAAGTTGCCTGGATAGCACAATTGATAATAAAAATACGAATTCGGAAACCGTAAGTAAACCTGCACCTCAAGTAATTCCACCTAAATGTCAAACCATAATTCAACTTTGCTGCAATAATTATAAGGACAAAAATAATTTAATCTGTCCCGCTAAAATTATTAACGAAAATCTACGGATTCCTAGCGCTGTAGTGAATGTCAAGGATAACAAATTTTATACCACCGTATTAAACACGTCGGAAATCTCTTACAAGGTGGGAAGAATAATCACAGCTTTGGAAGAAATTCCTGATGCGGATTGTAATAACAAGATAAATTGCTTCACATATAAACAGGATCCGTATAGACCGGAAAAAGTGTTAGAAAAATTACAAACAGATCATCTGAATTCGGAAGAACGATCACAAATCGAACTAATATGTCGTCAATTTAGTGATATATTTTTGCTCGAAGGAGAACAACTTACCTTCACAAACTCAGTAAAACATCGGATCCTAACGGGCGATTCACCGCCAACATATACAAAGAGTTACAGAATGCCTCACATTCATAAAAAAGTTGTCGATAGCCAAATTAAAGATCTTCTAAAAAATAAGATTATTAGACCTTCTAGTTCACCATGGTCCAGTCCAATATGGATTGTCCCAAAAAAACCTGACGCTCAGGGAAATAAAAAATGGTGCTTAGTAGTCGATTTCCGCAAAATTAATGAAATTACAGTAGGAGATAGGTACCCAATCGAGAATATCGAAAATATTTATGACGTTCTTGGCCGCAGTAAATACTTTACCACTATAGATCTCGCCTCGGGGTTTCTTCAAGTCGAAATGCACCCCAATGACATCGAAAAGACGGCATTCAACGCGAACGGAGGTCATTTCGAATATACACGGATGCCGTTCGGGTTAAAAAACGCCCCGTCCACATTTCAACGAGTTATGAACAACGTTTTTCAAGGTTTGGTAGGAGAGTCGTGCCTGTTATATATGGACGATATACTAATTTTTAGTGAGTCTCTTCACGATCACTACGTGAAAATATCTAAAGTTTTTAAACGGTTACAACAATCTAATTTGAAAATAGAGCCAAATAAGTGCCATTTCCTACAAAAAGAAGTTTTATTCTTAGGACACGTTTTGACCGAAGAAGGAATAAAACCCGACCCAATCAAAATTAATTCTATTTTAAATTATCCGGAACCCAAATGCGTGAAAGACATTCAATCATTTCTAGGTCTAGCTTCTTATTATAGAAAGTTTATCAAAGATTTTTCAAAAATAATTAAACCATTAACTTGTTTGTTAAAAAAGAATGTTCTATTTAACTTCGACAACGCCTGTAAGAAGTCCTTCAACAAATGTCAAGAATTGCTAACTACCCCACCTGTGCTATCTTACCCTGATTTTTCTAAACCATTTGTTCTTACCACAGATGCGTCCAACTTCGCATTAGGCGCGGTCCTTTCGCAAGGCCCTGAGATTGGTTCTGACAAACCTATCGCGTATGCATCGAGAACCCTCAATGAAACCGAGATAAGATATTCAACTATCGAGAAAGAGCTTCTCGCTATAGTTTGGGCAACCAAGCAATTTAGGCCTTATCTTTTTGGGGTGCCCTTCACCATAATTACAGATCATAAACCCCTTACTTGGCTATTTTCTATAAAAGACCCCGGCAGTAAATTATCTCGATGGCGGCTGAAATTGGCAGAGTACGAATATAAGGTCATCCACAAACCTGGCAAATATAACCTTAATGCAGACGCCTTATCACGAATTAAAATTAATACTGTAACATCAGATTCAGAACCTTTCGATCAATTTTTAGGAAACATAGACCTTATTAAAACCGATGTAATCAAGATAATTAACGAACAAGCAACTTTTAAAACTCATAAGAATATTGTATATTTTATTGGCGATTCAGACGATATACCATTAAAATATTCCGAGCGTCTCACGTCCTGCGATAGCAATATCACAACTATGAAAAGCGACAGCGGACAAAATCTTACGTTCATAATTTCAAACTCCGATGACTTGGAGAGTACGTTTAGACTAATCACGTCACTCCAACTCGAGGTTAACACTGACTATTATTTGAGCGACGTTCGGGATAAACATGTACTAAAAATGTTAACATTCTGTTTTCCAAATTCTCGTTTCATTAATTGTTTGAACTTGGTATCAGTCCCAAAAGAGTGCGACATTAATAGTATTATAACAGCATACCATACATCAATCGACAACTACCACAAGGGTATACTAGAAACTTACAATAAAATACGCTTGTTTTACTATTGGAAAAATATGTACAGCGATATCTCAACATTTATTAGAAACTGTGAGATATGTCAATTAAATAAAATAGACCGGCAATGCCAAAAACAACCCCTTAATATAGTAAATCCGCCACTAAAACCTTTCGAAAAAATATCCATCGATATTCTGTTTATACAAAAAAGTTACATATTGACCGTAGTCGACAACCTGACCAAATACGCGCAAGCCTATATACTTTCAAACAAGACTCCCAGTTGTGTAATTAATAAACTAAAAACGTTCATGCAGCATTTTACAGTGCCTAAAGAATTGTATTCAGACAACGGGACCGAATTTGCGAACAAGAAAATTAAAGATTTTTGCGTTAAATACCAAATTAAACAGTATTTTTCATGTGTCGAACATTCCCAGTCACAAGGTATTGTCGAAAGACTGCATGCTACCCTTACGGATACCATCCGTTGTTGCTTAAATGATATCGACACAAGTCACAAAACCTTGCACGATGCGCTTCTAGTGGCGCTAAACTCTTACAACAAGTCTACGCAAAGTTCTCTTAATAAGACACCGTTTCAAGTCACCTTCCCATATCTTGAAAATTTTGAATTAAAAGACCTTAAAGAAATTAGTGAGAACCAACTCACCGAAATTAGAAATAATCAAATCAATACTAGATTAAAAAATAAGGAAAATTTTGACAAAAAATACAAGTTTAAGGAAAAAATGTTTAACGTTGGCCAACTGGTTTTGTTGAAAAGAAAATCTAACACCGATAAGTTGACGGAGTTTCAGGGGCCATTTGAGATATTGGAGGTTGACAATGATAGAAAATACGCTATAATTAAGTTAGATAGGAAAAGCTCCAAATTCCACTTTGACCAACTAAAATTGTTTTAAAAATTTCAGATCCTTCCTCCTTGTCCTCCCCATAGGCCTCGGGAACTATTCAATTGCCCCCCTAAGTAATAAGGTAGGACTATATATCGAACCGATTTCCAAGCTTCGAGTATCGGATTCTAGTTTTAATCTTTTTATCGTAAGAAATTTAACCTTAGTTAAAATAGCTTTAGGAAGTAATGACGCTATATTACAACAATTTGCAAACGCGACGCTTAAACGCAGGGCTGACGAAACTAAACATATAACTCTTTTAAATGATTTAGCCCCACATTTTATCAATTTGCAGTTGATTTCTAGGCGAACCAACCGACTCTTAAACGATCTTCTACTTGAAACGCCACGCGAAAGTAGAACAAAGCGAGGAATTATTGATGGACTTGGAACAGCCCTTAAAGTTATAACAGGAAACCTGGATGCAAATGACGCCAGGAGATACGATACTCTCATTAATAACCTAATTAAAGACAATGCAATTATAAAAGATGTTCTTAACTCACAAAACCACATAATAAATCAAGCGGATGTAAAATTTAACGAATCTCTTTCCAAATTAAAAATTAACCAACAACAGTTAGCATCAAAACTAAATTTGTTTATGGAGCATGCTTATGAAAACGTAAGGCAACAATCATATTTTGAAGTACAAATGAATTTAGAAAAACTATTTGAGTCTTACATTATCATAGAAACAGAAATACAAAATATAATTTTGGGTGTAACATTTGCCAAATTAAAAGAGTTCTATTTACCATTAATTGACATTGAAATTTTAGTTAACGAAATTCGGAAAATTCCTAACGTTTTATCGCAAAATAATTTGCCAGTTAACCCGACCCTGGACAATCTAGATCTTTTATTAAAATCTTGCTCGTTGCAATCTTATATTTCAGCAGATAAATTAGTAATCGTATTAAAGATACCACTTATCAATAGTCAATTATTTAACTTATATCGAGTCTTACCTTTCCCGTCTCTTACTAACACACCCACTGTCCTCATCCCCTCTTCGGAGTACGTTGCTGTGTCTTACGATACCATGCTATACATCAGCGTTACCCCGGAGTATTTAGAAAAGTGCAAAATGCTAACCGACACCCTTCTTTGTTCGAGCCCGCCAATACTGGAGGTCGCCCTGGGCCCATGCGAAGCACAAATCGTCGCCGGGAAAGAACACCCTCACTGTTCGCCAACGAACATCCAGAAGAGCCATACCCTGGTCATCAAAGTGAAGCCAAACACATGGATTATCAGCGCTCATCAACCGATCTACGGCACAGTTACCTGCGATGGACAAAGTTCCCCTATGACTATCAAGGATAACGTACGAATTACTCTAAGCTGGCCATGCTCCACCACAATAGGCGGAAGGAAACTACTCGCTTCCCACGATTTTCAGTCAACAGCAGAGGAATTCGTAGAATTCCCAATGCAAAACTCCATCGAGTCACCGGTCATCCATCGGGAAGAACCAGTGAAACTAATAGATGTCGACCTATCCGACTTCGACACCCTAAGAGCAAAAATTCAAGACCACCAAAGTAAAATCGACCAAATTGGAAGCTATGAAGCGGATACGTTCACCTACTTTTCATTGGGAACGATTGGCATTCTAGTGACACTAATATTAGTGCTAATATTAGCACTCTTGCTTGTGAACCACGGTTGGAAGCGATATAAAGCAAGCACCGCTGCATCCGACCGAACCAATGCGGAAACCATCCCGTTACCCTCGAGCCAAGAATCAGCTAGGGGACCTGTCAATTTGAGAACTATTTTTCAATAGTTTCCATGGAGAGTCCAATCTCAGAGGGTAGGAGTCATAAGACGGTCCTGTCCGGTCGCCTAAGTCAGGCCCTGTGTAGATGTTCGCGCTACTGCACCGTCAGCAGTCTCGCGTGTTCTACATGTATTACATTGTATTACATTTGTCATATACTTTAGATTAAGTTTAGCCATTGTCGCAAGCGTATCAGCAATAAACGTCTGGGCGAATCTAATAGTTTTATTCTACTATTTTAGTTTCTATAATAAAATTTTACTACTAATGTTAATAAAAATGTTTGGTAAATCTTAAATCTTTATTTTGTGGATAACTATTTTGTGATCTTTTGCCTGGTTTGATAGTACTAAAACTAAAGCAAATACATAGAAATACTATTTATAGCACTACTACAAAAACAGGAAAATCAAACAGAATAATAATAGTAGAAAATAAACACTTTAATTCTGTCCAGATTCATAAAATAACTCTCCGTTTCACAGAGGCTTTTTGATATGAACCATTTTTTAGTCTCGATCATTTTTTAACACTGGTACATTGATTAAAAAATGAATTTTGATAATACATGGCTTCTGATTTCAGAGCTGCATTATCGGATTTGTTGGATTGGCCGTCATTGGCGAAGGAGTTTTCCACTTCTCTGTTCATTAAATACAAAATATTAGTTCTGTATTTTCATAAGTAATGTCGGATGATTTGGAATAGTAAAAATATAACGTTTAAGGGCAATGGGACTGTCATTGGATGTGTTAACTTTACTCATAGACCCATTTCCATTGGCTAAATGACACCTTGAATAACATTGTCATTGTCTATTAACTTATGATACAGAACTTATAACGAATGGAATACGACGACGCACGAGTCCGACCATGTACCACGCGGATTGTTAGGTACTTCCCAGGCAAACGCAAACAACAGTGCACTTGTCGACTGCTTAGGAGGGGTGGGGCGCATTTATGCCTCTACTGATGGAAGGTTTTTGAAAATAATTTATAAATTCCGGTAAATTACCAACGGTAATTAGAATTGTCGGTAAATTACCAACGGTAATTTAAAACCGTAAATTACGGTAATTAAATCGGTAAATTACCATTAATTACGGTAATTAATTCGGTAATTTACGCTTTTACATCCCTGCGTGTTCATGTTACCGCTTAGCTCAGCGCTGCCAAGCGCTAGCTAGCGCTAGAAGGCGCACGATGTGGTTGTACACACGCTATGACAATGGGCGCGTTCAGCGAACGCAACAGTTGGAAAGTCAGCGCAACTGCGTTAAGGTTCGATTAGTATCAAACAGTTGAGTATTCGCTGAACGACGCTGCTGACAAAAGCGTAGAAATAAAAAAAGTTTCAGCCATACGCCAAAAGGTGGCATGTCCAGCATCTAATCACCGACAAATGTACACTTACTACTATACATCAAGAGACAGAAAAGTAAATCTGAAGTACGGCGAAAAACTAAAATAATTTGACACTTGTCAAAATGACATATGTGACCTTTGTGCGCAAACGTCACAAATAGTATACTTTTTGGGGTTAAAATGGGCCGCTGTCAACTCAACAAGAAAATTTTCTGCTGAGCAACGTTCGATTGTCAACGTCTAGTTAGCGGAGCCGCTCAGCGAACCGCTGCTCTCAACTGTCGCAACGGTTGCGTTCGCTGAACGCTCCCATTATTTCAGTGGTTCCAACCACGAAATATTGAACTTAGATTGCTATTGGTGGCTACACTGCGTAATATGAACTGTAGCGACATCTTCCGTGAAAGTACGTTGAAAACATAACCTTAGAATCGCTTAGAATTCTTAGTTCGCACCGCAGTTCGCACTTTTTTTTGATTTTACAGATTAGCCGAAAGTTCTCAGTATATTATTGTACATATATTAGTTGGTTGACAAATTACTGCGCAACGCAAAATTGTCTCATCCGCAAAAACATAAAAAAGGAGGGAAATATGGCGAGTTGTAAAAAAATGTTTCAAAAGCAACTACAAAGCAGTTGACTAAATCCTTCATCTTCTGCGAGAACCTTGAGAATACTGAAGAGAAGATGGCAGCGCAAGGCGGTAACCTTTCTATAGCCAGTAACCGATGCGATAATTGCAACATGACTTTTTTGAGTGCGAAATTACTAGACCGTCATGCAAGTACCTGCAAAATAATTGATCTTCAGTAAGTATTTTGCGTTGAGGGTGTACAGTTGCAGCGGTAACATGAACACGATATTTTAGTGCGTTAGTATTCAGCGGTTGCCATCTTGTTAGCAGAAATAAGTTTGTGATAAATTGATCTTTGAACCAGACACTACTACGCAAGCAGTTTATGCTAGATCTGGCTGTACACAATCATTTTATTTTTGAGTTGATTGAAAAATGAATAAGTAATGGTAAGATTTAATTCACATAACCGAATACACATGCCAATTTATTGAGTGATTTTAAGATTTGCATAGATAAATTATCGGGGACCATGTCAAATCTAAAATTGTAATCTATGACAATAATTGGATACTATTGGGAAAAGGTACCACTATAGACCTTGAGACTCTCATACATTTCTGAGACCTTGTGATTTTTTAATATTTTTTTTTTGTTTTTATCTTTTTTATTGTTAATTGCATTGTTGACATTCATATACAGGTATAGGGGAAGTTGCTTTTTTTTTTATAAAATCACGTGATGAAATCGGAGGACTGTTAGTTACACAAAAAAAGTAAATGTTTTATATAATTTTGAGGATGGTCTAATTTTCTGAAAATGTATATATAGCAGTCATATTAGGATTTCACTTCGGAAAAATTACAACCCAGCTGGATTTTTGTATACACATTTACTTTGGTTGGTCATTGCCAATAACATGCAAAAAGGTCCCACCGATATCGTGTCTGCGTTGTGAGTTATTCACAGTCAGAGATGACTGAATTGTTTTTTTCAACATATTGCTTCTGTTGATTAGATTGCAATAAGCGTTACTATAAATCTTTTAGTTCTCTACAGCAACGTCAAAAGCACGTTAATGAAACAACTTTATGTCCTGGGTAAAGCTTTCCGCTACCCAAGTCATTAAAAACATGGCAGAGCATTTATAATAAGAAAAACAATTACATGCAGTTGAAACTATTTCCAGGATATGTCCATCAGAAGGTTAAAAAGTGTCTTATGTAATACGCACCTTGTTTTTCGCAGAAATGCAACACAATGTCTATAAGTTTAGCTGCTTGCGATTTGACTACTGGTGCAAACCACAGTGCACCCGATGTTTTTTCACTATGCTTATATGTAATTATATATTGCGGTCTATCGTGCACCAATCGTCAAATCAAAAGTAGCTTATACAGTAGAGCGTCGATAATCCGAACTAATTGGGACCGAAGGTGGTTCAGATAATCAAATATTGCAGCTAAATAGTAGAAAATACGAGTATTGGATACAAGATATAACGCAAAAGTAATATATCTGTAAACAGGAATTAACAAAAATAGCTTTTTACTTGGTTACTCAGTAATTTATTTTTTATTATTTGTTTTTTGGGCATTCTATCGATGCTCTATTGTATATTCAAACGTACGCTAATAGAGGGGACGAGTTTTGGAAAAGTTCCATCAAAAACAAGTGTGGTACTTATATAAAACTCTTTTTTCTTATGAAGAACATGTATCAAAACTTTGGAATGAATGGTTTTATTATAAAATATGATGCCATTAAAATATTCCGAGAGCCTTACGCTGCTACTTGATGTTTTTCATATGGTTTGACATACGGCATATCGGGTAACTCAATTATGTATAAAACTAATATGGCACTCATAAGAAAAAGAAATGTTTCATTTGTTTCCAACAAATTCATTGGGTGGGGAAAAAATTAACTGATATTTAATTGTAAATTGAGAGGTGCTTATAAGATACCAAAATGGCAAAATGATCGGTTCACAAATAAAAAATTATGACTATATTTAAAATGTTACGCTTTTCAGGTTTTTTAAAATGGCTCCGAAGCCATTAGTAATTCAACGGGTTATTAGAGAGCACACCAATCTGCACTTCTTTGTCTATTTAACTAACTTTCTACCTCTAATAATAAGAAAAGTATCCAACGTGAGACACTATAAAAAATATCTTGTTCTAAATAACATTAAATTAGTGGTAGGTACTAATATACATACATAATCGATTATCTTGACATATTTCAATAAATAATTTGTTTATCAAACCTCGATTATTCGTATTATTGATTTTTGAAGCAAATTCGTGCAAGTATGTGTTCTTTTAACCCAATTTTGTGTCTGTGTTTATCATAAAAATCTCAATTTGACAATTTTTAGTCAACCTGCATAATATACATTTGCTTTATCATTGCAGCTTTGCGACTAAACAAATGAATAATGAAATAAAAAATGAAACAAACATGGACGTTGGAGAAACTCAAGTTAAGTCAGAAGTTGCCTTTGATTCGGGTGATGCATGGTACGAGTACAGTGGTAAGATAACAAATACCAATGATTTTGATTCTGACAAGAAGAATAATGAAATAAAAAAATTTCTAGGTATAAACATTGCAGAAAGCCAATTTGAATCTAAGTTTCTCATCGATGTGCATAATGGATGCAAGTTAATTGCGGGTGAAGCTGAAATGGAAGTAGGCTCAGATCATGACTCTGTTAAATCTATCAAGGGTGAATTTAATGGTGAGTTAGGCAGAAGAGTACCATATGTTTTGATTCTTCACAGTTACAATTTACTAATTACAGGTAGTACAAACTGTGAGCACTGCGACAACATTCGTTTAAAAAATCCTTTATCGTACGTATATATACATAACCATAGTTAGAATTAGTTCATAGATACAATAGCTTATATATCTACACCAACAGATTAAATAAATAAATAAATAAATTAATAAAACAAAATGCGCCCACAAAATACGAATGAATCTTCTTAATTTTGATGAATAAGGAAAACGACACGATGAATATAATCCTAAGGAAATATAGTAATAAATAGAAAATCCTTCATGAAAATTTAACACAAAAGCTTCAGTTCAAACTTAATATGCATATTGTGTCTTGGATTAGGCGTTAATGCACTGAGAAAACTCAAAAGGTGATTTTACCGTGTGGATCGGCGGTCATTTTTAACCTCCGTGTATCGAAGGGAAAATACCATGTGGTTTGTAATTTTACTTTGAGCTAATAAATTTACTTCTCATATCAAATGAGGTTTCCGATGTGTACGGTTTTATATATACTTTTGTAAGTAAAATTACTGACGTTCCCTTCTAATTGACCAGCTAAACATCCATGTTACAAATTGATAGCATTATCAATGTAGAACGGAAACCAAACTTTGAATTGTTGTGAAAATTTTAAGTAAAAAATAATTTTAGAATGTTGACATAGTGAGATGTCGCCGAAGTATACTGGCTCTCCCACGACCAGCTGCTGTTAGAACTATATGGAGAACCAAATGAAATGAGAGATTGAAAATTTGTTGACTTATATTGTTGGACACGGTCATCTCAACTAAAATATTTTGAGTTTTCGGTTACTTCCGGTTACACCGGAAATGATGTCAACTCTTATATTTAAAATGGAACAGTCTGTATTTTATCACATTTTTTAAATCTTCATTAAATTCTAGATCAATTTTATGTTACATTCTCTATACCTAACATGTCATTTTTGAGATATTAATTTTTTCATTTTTTTGCAATGTTTGCAATTTCTACAGTGATGTTTAAAAATCGATTTAAACAAGTAAAAATGCATATATATCAGTTATAGGACATTTTACACAAAGTTTATCTAAAATATTCCATAGAATTAAAAAATATTCATATGTTAGGGTTGCTATTTGAAAAAATCGACTTTTAGTACTTTTCTCAAATTCAACTTTGATCTTATAATTTGAACAGCCTGTATAATTTTTAGAAGAACTCTACTGTTGTGTCGATATTATGTTACCTTCACAACAGTTTTGCCGGACAACTTTTTTCCAACGGTCACAGGGGATAATTTATAAATAATTGAAAGCAACTGTGCAGCTGTCATTTTTTAATGGAAAAATTGAATATCACAATAATGACGCATGTTAGGTATAGGGAATGTAACATAAAATTGATCTAAAATTTAATGAAGATTTTAAAAATGCTATAAAATACAGGGTGTTCTATGTGAAATATAAAAGTTGACACCATTTCCGGTGTAACCGGAAGTAACCTAAAACTCAAAATATCTTAATTGAGACGATTGTGTCATATACTCCATATACTTCTAATGGCAGCTCGTCCTGAGAGAGCCTGTATTGTAGATCATATTTTTTAATATACAAATTTTGTTAATTTTTGTAAGGTTCGTACTACAAACTTAAATTTGGAGCTAATCTAGGAAGTAAACTAATACTTAAAAATTCGCCAGAGTAAAAATTTATTCTCTCAGCAATGTGTAATGATATTGCTTATTATTTAATGCTAATAATAATAAACACCTGAAAAAAATATTTTGATTTAAAACAATATAAAATAAATAAATATTTTATTTCTTCAATATTAATAATAAATATTTGAGACTGAAAATTGTTATACAAAGGTCATGGGTACAACACGAACAGCAATACGGATACAGTTAAATTGGTATACATCATTTTGCACTACCTACGGTAAATAAATTTGCACTACCTACGATAATTAGACACATATTTGACATAGACAAAATTAAAATGAATATCACTCATCAACTTTGGCTAACATTTTAAAATTGAATACAAAAGATGTTACTCTGTTGACATTTGCATTTTTTTGTTAGATTTTGTATAAAAAATTGTCTTTCTACTTATGTTTTTTTTTTTCATATTAACAATGTAAAACTCGTAAGAAATCATTTTACATTCCAGCGTATTATCTTCATCTCCATTGCTCATCATAACTATATGTATTTCTGCTATTGGATTTTTCCCATGAATAATTTTTCTTGTACTAATTTTTTGTAATTTGTTAATATTTGTTAGTTTTACACACTCGCGAGATATTTTGCAACCGATTTCTGTTTCACACATACCAACATCACACACTGATGATCAAATTTTTACAATTAATAAATGTTATGACCAATTCCAACTCACCCATATTTGTTGTTCATAACATGTTAGTTTATTAATGCTATCTTAATGTTACGACTATATTTCAGTTAAATTATTATGAACAAATATAGTTTTGTATTTATTAATTTACAGTGTTATCTTGAATTAGAAATTTGATAAACGTTGATTTATCGATTTTATTTTTGAAATTGGAAAGTCATAAACCTTTCTTGAAATATGGAGGCAACAAATGGGTCATTATTGATTTGGTAATTACAATTTTATTGGATATTCATGTGCACTTTTTATTGGATTCATAACAAACTGTACCCTTTCTTTCATTAATCTATTTTATAAATGCCTTACCACCCAGATTTACGACATTATTGTATTTGGTATAAACTTTTCCAGAAAAAAAACGAACCCTATTATATCTAATATTGTCTATGTCTATTACATCAATCATCCATCTTATTATTGACATAATCATTTTTTGGATTTTTTGTAATAAACGAGGTGACAAAACCAAAAAATATAAACATAACCTCGTATTTTGATTACTGCCAGCTAATCCAAACCCTACCTTCGGCTTAATATAAGGAAAGCTTACCAATTGTTAAGCTTTGCGGCTTTATTGACGGTGCAGCAACTTAAGGTCCAGTTTACGTTCTAAGACGCAAACGCGAACGCAAAACGCAGAAAGTTACCACATACAGTCCGCGTGTATGGGTTTACGTTCCATGTGACGCGAACGGGCGGCGAAGGCCAACACGGGACGCAGACGCGAAAAGTTCACCAACTTCAACTTTTCGCGTTTGCGTCCCGTGTGGATGGTGGCGTCTGGCCAATCCCAGGCAAGCGCGCTTGCACGTGACACTGACACTGACAGGTTACTAATACAAAACGCAGAAGAAAATAGGTACATTTGCATAATTATGAAGATAGACGACGAGAAGCTAGTGAACAGCGTACAGCTATACTCAGGAATATACGATAAGAAATGTAAGGATTTCAAAGGCAAAGTCTACAAAGAAAGTGCTTTCGCATGACGTTAGTTACTCAACCTCTAAAATATAAAATCCCTACTAGTGTTGGACTGCCAACCTCTAAATAGAAAATCTATTTCTTTGCGTTTGCGTCTAGTGGAACATAAACTGCATTATTTATGTTCGCGTTTTCTGTTGGCGTCGCGTCTGCGTTTGCGTTCGCGTTTGCGTCTTAGAACGTAAACTGGACTTTTAATAAAATGTTCGAGGTTGTTCTTCACTGTTCTTTTGTTTTTCAGAATATACGTTAGTGACGCGTTTCGCTCTTCATGGGCATCTTCGGACTAACTCTAAAATACAAATATAATATAAGACTAACATCGAAACAGAACAATTTGCGGTTTTTTAGATGTCACAGAAACTCACAAGTCAATTATTGTTTCCTTCTTGAGTATGAATACATATGTAGATGTTAACCTTGTCTTAAAAAATCTTTCAGGGTGTTCATAACCTATAACTAAATACATATAAATACATATGTATTCATACTCAAGAAGGAAACAATAATTGACTTGTGAGTTTCTGTGACATCTAAAAAACCGCAAATTGTTCTGTTTCGATGTTAAGGACCAAGTATAGTGACGTGACCGCACCATAATAAGGTAGCGTAAAAAGATCAATGTACATAATCTCCACTCCACGATTAACATTAATATGCTGTGTCCCTCTGGTTTAAAGAATGCACTGTGTACAATAATTAATGATTACTCGCTCATCCAATTGGTTACTGATCCTACGCGTGTAACCGCGGACTCTGAAACTCTAATCGATTTAATCCTTATTAACAATGATATTAAAAACGTAGAGAGTGAAGTGATACCATGTGACTTTTCCGATCACCACGCGATCTCTTGTCGCATACCCTATGCGGTGCCAGTTCTTCCGGGTGCACCTTTCTTAACGCGGAGTTACAGAAACTTTTCTCGGGACGTGTTTTTGCGGGATGCTGCAGCAATTCCTTGGTGCAGCATGTACGCTTTGACGGACATAAACGATAAGTTGGACTTTTTTAATACGGTTTTAACCGAACTGTTTGATGTTCATGCACCTCTCAGGATGGTCCGACCGCATCGTAAACCAAGCGAGCCTTGGTTCACTGATACACTTCGTCAGATGGGGAACCTCAAGAATGATGCATGGCGGAAATACAAATGCAGCAGGTTACCGGCTCACAGAACATATTTCTGTGACCTACGGAAACTATACAACAACGCAGTAGTGTCTGAGAAGAGGGCTTTCTTTACTTCTCGGGTTCGGGACACAAGCGACCAGCGGCGTATTTGGCGGCACCTAAGAAGTTGGGGTGTGGTGCAGAGGGGTGATGCATGTGCCTTTCCGACGGAATTGCGCAACGCCGACGATTTTAGTGCTCATTTTATTAACAGTGTTCCGAGAGTGCATCTTGATCGGGAATATATTGGCGCGTTTGAAAAATCGCGACACACAAGCGGTGGGGATTTTACCTATCGACCTGTGGAAGTTTCCAGTGTCGAGAATCTAATATCAAAGGCCAGGTCAGCGTGTTGTGGTGTTGATGGAATCTCTGCAATGATGTTACAGCTTTCCAGCTCATTCTGTGCTGCGCCCTTGACGCACATCATCAACTACTCATTTGAGGTTGGCGTTTTTCCGTCCCTGTGGAAATCTGCCTACGTCAAGCCTATTCCAAAGAAGGCTTCCCCGTCAGCTCTGGGCGATTTCCGTCCAATTAGTCTTCTGTGTGCTGCCTCGAAGATCGCAGAATCCTTGCTTCATGTGCAGTTGTCCGAGTTCTTGCAGGAACACAACATACTACCTAAGCATCAATCCGGCTTTCGTAAATCGTATGGTACGAGGACGGCTTTGTTGCGTGTCCTTGATGATATTGTATCAGATCATCGGGGGTCATTAACTACTGCCTTGGTTCTTCTGGATATGTCCAAGGCTTTCGACAGTGTTGGCTTCGAGTGCGTGCTTGCAAAATTAAAACACTATGGCGTGGATGGACCGGTTTTGCATTGGTTTGGCGATTATCTAAACGGGAGAACAATTAAGACTAAAATTGATAACTTTAATATCTCCGAGCCGTGGAGGGTTGAATCGGGTGTGCCTCAGGGGTCTGTGCTTGGGCCGCTTTTGTTTAACCTGTTGACGGCGGATCTACCGGATGTGATCGAGAAATGCAACTACCACATGTACGCGGATGACATTCAAATTTACGCGCCGATAACTGCTGACAATGTCGACTTATGCATAAATACCATCAATGACGATCTTGCTAGGGTTTATTCCTGGGCAACGAGTAACTCCTTAATGCTAAATCCGGTAAAGTGTCAAGTACTCTTCATCGGGAGTCGTGCGGGTCGAGAAACTGTCGGTCAATCGAACTTCAAAATCGCGTTAAACGGTGTCAGCCTTCCAATCGTCGAAGAAGCTCGGAATCTCGGTGTGATGTTGGACAGTAATCTCTCTTTTAATGGACACGTTGATCGGTTGTGTCGGGGTGCTTACGCGAAGTTAAAGCTGCTCTACCAATTCAAGGCTATTCTACCAACTAAAGTGAAACTTATGATTACAGATTCCTTGGTGTTGTCTAGCCTGGACTACGCAGATGTTGTTTATGGGCCCTTTCTTACACAGGCCAGTAAGCGACGACTGCAGAGTATCCAGTACAGCTGTTTGGCGTTTGCTGTTGGGTGCCCCCGACGCCAGCATATGACCGGGGTATTGCGAGAGCATCGCTGTCTGCGAATGGGTGAGCGTCGCTTCCTCCACTATGTCGGCGTGGTGCGCTTGGCTGCTGTCGAGCATCAACCGCCCTATCTGGCCGAGAAAATACAGTTGCGGATTGAAGCACATGCCCGAGAGCTTCGTCGGGTTGCCACGACAGCGACGGTTCCGGAACACAGGGCAGCGTTCTTCAGGAGGTCTTTCTCCTATCTCGCTGCCTTTGTTGTAAACAATACCCTCAGCACCATCGGCTTCCGCAGCCGAGAATCCACCATCGAACCTTTGAAGAAGGCGCTTTTATCGGGCGTGATTGTGTGCGAAGATATTTTTTGAGATATTTATTTTGAAATTTTATTTCGATGTTTTTTAATTTTCTTCGAATTCATTTTTTATACTGTTTCCTTGTCATTTCGTTTGGTAGTACTTTATATCACTTCGGTGTTGTACTTACCCTTTGTATTTTACATACAATAAAGTTATTTTATTTATTTATTTATTTATTTATTATAGTGCCGCTCCGTAAACCGTAAAGTTCGTACTCGACCGCAACGAATTTCATCCTGCGTATTACGTCTTACGTTGTCCGGCGTATGCGCGCGTATGGCGCCATCTGTACGTGTACCGGCGAGTGAATAGCAGTTTCCCGTAAGTTGTAGGTTAACTGATAGCATTTTGATAGTTTGTGGTAACGAGAACACAGAACGAAAACAACTTCAAAATGAATTGTTGCTACAACAAGCCCTTCGTCCATAATTTATTATATCTACCGCGATCTACCACTGCTTCATACAATCAACAATAATTCTGACATGTGAGGATATGTGCCGTTGTGTATATCCTTCTCCACTAGATGGCGCTGAATTTGTTTGAGATCATTGCGGCACTATAAATACTAATTTCGTCGTCCGGAACGGCATGCGGTACGGCACGTTATGGATTGCGTTTTTGCGGCACTATACTTGGTCCCTTAGTCTTATATTATATTTGTATTTTAGAGTTAGTCCGAAGATGCCCATGCAGGGCGAAACGCGTCACTAACGTATATTCTGAAAAGTAAATGAACAGTGAAGAACAACCTCGAACATTTTATTTTAGAAACCTGTTCACCTGCGTACAATATTACTTCCTATTATTGTAGTTTTGTTTTTTTTAACACTAAAATTCGCAAGTATAATTTGCATAAATATTGAAATTCTTTGTGGACGCAGTTGCGTAAGGACCTATTCAATCGAATAGTTGCTATAGTTTCACAATTTAAACAATAATTATTGTGTGGTGTATCGGCGCGCTTTCGACGTAGGATACGGGTGCCTTAAGGGGGCCTAAAGCTAAAAATTTAGGTGTTATCAGTGCAGTTGGACCTTAAATTACTCGTCAAACAGAATGTAAAACGTGATATTTTTGACCTGAAAATTACATTACATTTACATCACGTGTATGTCACGGTCACTATATTATATATACTTTCGTTATGTTATTTTTTAGTTTAAAATTGATCAACTTGTTCAGTTAATCTGTGTTTTTTGTATAAATTAAGTATTGTATAAATTCGATAAAATGATTGCAATCATTGTTTTGTAAATCCCGGAAAGATCAAAATGTTTTATGCAAATACTTCTGGCAGATTATTAATTTTTCACAACGTTGTTTTTATAAAAGATATAACTTATATGGTATTTTTGTTGTATAGAAATTTAATTTGTAATGAGATGAATAGAACTATTATCTATCAGCATAAATTGTAATGAAAAACGTTAAATTAGAACAATCTATTTCCGACAAAACAACATATGCATTATGTCCTGTGTCTCATTCATTTTGAGCAGTTTGCTTGCTTGCAGTTTGTTTTTTAGTAAGCTGGTTCACTGAAATGGCCCAGAATACTTATACCTGTTTGTTACATCCGACTCTGACTGTAGTTAAAAAACACTCACGCCTGTTTTTATAAATTTAAAAGATTTTCATAGATAATACTCACATTAGCTATTGTTTTTTTTTAGATTGGAAACCAACATCAATAAGGACAAGTGCATCAATTTATGCAAGTGCATAAATTCTATGTTACAAGGAAACTCCTATAAGTGCATCATCTGTGACTATGCTGCCATCGAATCATCTGCTCTTAACAGACATATGCGGAAACATACAGCAAAGAAACTTTATAAGTGCAGTAGGTGCGATTATTCTGCTGCACAACCTAGTTGTCTCAAACGTCATATGCTACAACATACCGGGGAAAAGCCATATAAATGTACTGTTTGTGACTATGCTTCCACACGCGCCGATAATCTTAAATTCCATATGCGGATACATGCAGCGGAGAAACCTTACAAATGCAGTAGTTGTGATTATTCTGCTACACAACCTAGTTGTCTGAAACGTCATATGCTTCAACATACAGGGGAAAAGCCACATAAGTGCTCTATTTGTGATTACGCTGCCGTACAATCCAGTGATCTTAAATTCCATATGCAAAAACATACAGGTGAAAAGCCGCATAGGTGCACTGTTTGTGACTATGCTTCAGCACGCGCGGGTAATCTTAAATCCCATATGCAAAAACATTCGGAGGAGAAGCTTTATAAGTGCACTTTGTGTGACGACACTTTTGCAAATTCAAGCCGCCTCAAACGTCATATGATAAAACATATTAGGGAGAAACCATACAAATGTTCAAAATGTGACTATGCTTCTGCTGAATCATATCACCTTAAAATGCATAATCTAAAACATACAGGGGAGGAGCCGTTTAAGTGCACTGTTTGTGATTATTCCGCGGTACTATCAAGCCGCCTTAAACGCCATATGCTGACGCATAGCAGGGGTAAATCGTATATTCCAAAACATGCAGGTGAAAAGTCGTATAAGTGCAGTGTTTGTGACTATGCTTCAACACGCGCAGGTAATCTTAAACTTCATATGCAAAAACATACAGACGATAAGCTTTATAACTGCACTATGTGTGACAATGGGTTTGCGAACTTAAGCCGCCTCAAACGTCATATGCTAAAACATTCAGGGGAGAAGCCTTATAAGTGTACAAAGTGTGATTATGCTTCTGCTGAGTCATATCACCTTAAAATGCATAAGCTAAGACATACAGGGGAAGAACCCTTTAAGTGCCGTATTTGTGATTATGCTACGGTACTGTCAAGCCATCTTAAACGTCATATGCTGAAACATGGGGCGTAGAAACCGTATAAGTGCAGTGACGTAAGAAAGTGGCTAGAAATTATTAATTAAAAATAAATTATTTCTTAATTACCATTGCCTTTTCTTGAAGTTTTTTCCATACAGGATATATGTCATTGATGTTATTATGGATTTTTGTCATTGATGTTATTATGGATTTTGCAAAATAAAGGGTTATTATTATTTGTCTTACTTGTGCGACAGTACCCCTGAAAGTGAAACCACTGTAATTATGAAGTACACAATAACCTACGTACTATTCTACGTAGTTCTTTCTTTGTTATACGTACAAGTATCTACAGTAGTATCTTAGGCCAGGCAATAGAGATTTTTGCATGACAAAAATACTACCAGGAAGCCGACGGTCCCAACTTGGGACTCCCAAGTCACGTGGAACAGTCCGTATATGTATGGTGATGTGTTTCCTACTCGCAAATATCATTTCTTATAAACAAAAAACCTCAAAAAATCGGCAGTTTTCGGTCATGTTTGCAAGCATTTTTCACCTATTTCGCAACATTTTTACGCAAAATCAGAATAGACGCTTGTAGCACAATACTTCTACATTCGAAATACGTAAAAAAAATAAAATCAGACCACCTCCGAGTCCAGTGGCGGACTGGGTCCAAAAATATTGGTTGCCAGGAAGCTAAGGGAGCCCACCATTTTTTTTGTTTATGCTGTCGGTATATACAGGTGTCCCACTTTTTTCCCCGAAAATTATTTTTAGAAAGCAAATGTCGTTCTGAATAAATTTTTTATAAGGACTTATTTGTTTTCTCAATTCCTTGAAATATTCAGCCGTTTGAACAAACCCACTACACATTACAACCATAGAAAGTAAATAAATTTAAATAAAAATATTTAAAACAAAATCGACATAAAGGAAATAAGTAAATGAACAGAAAAATTTATATGCAGCTTTTTATTAAAATTTTTCTATAAAACAAATATCATTTTGAGTAAAAAGTATCATATGGACTTACTGGTTTTCTCAATTGTTTAAGAAGTTGGCGTCGCGCCGGTTAAAATACGGTTTTGTTAACAACTCAACCGGTTGTAACTTTGTAATAAATTGAAAAAATAATAAGTCCATATAATACGTTTTACTCAGTATCTCATTTACTATACGGAAGAAAAATTGCGGGAAAAAAATGATAAATGAAAGAGTTACAAACAAAAACTTACAAAAATATTATGAAATAGAATGTTAAAAATAAAAAATAGAACGAATAAATACAATATATAAGATCGATAAATCAGCTTTCCTAAAATGTCTAACTCGGTGGCCTATCGTCAACAGCTAAAAAGTTATTAAGCATCTAATGTGACATTTGTAACTTATGCACAATATTCATAAATTAATATTAAATATCCAGATTGTTCGACGAAATTCAACAATCTCTCAATTAGAATAATTCTTCTTTTCATGCAGCAACTTTTAGTAATAGCATTCTACAATTGTGATTTATACAAACGTATAATTTGTGATACTTATTTTCTTCAAGGAATTAGTAATTTATATATCAATCTAAAATTGTTTAAATAATATTTATCAATGACATTAAATTGTTCATGGTAGTCCAACGCTTTGAAAAACTAGATCGCCTGATTTAATCGAGTTTGATTTGTTACTCTGTAGACACATTGAGGAAAAAATGTATGGGAATATTACTACTATAGCGAACATGAAGAATAGTAATAAGGAGGCGTCAAAATATTTTTGTGGAAACCATGGAAAATGTAATATTTCCACCGAGAATGTGAAGCAAGACTGAAACGCATTGACCTGACAGGGTTGATATGTTCACTCTTGACAATATTCAGTTTGCAATTATCCATTTATTTAATTATTTATTCTTATGAGAGTACAGAAATGTTAGGATTTCTGAAGAACACCACATTGCTATCAAAGCACTCCTTGTTTTTGTTAACCGTAGTAACTGGAACATCCCCATAAACTTATTCCTTAACATGTCCCGAAATCAATAAATTAAACTGGCGATTTCCGGCTAAGGCGTTAGACCACTACAACCAACCCAAGGATCCATTAAAATTCTTTAAATAGTTTAGAACATTACGTAAATAAATCAAAATTTTAAATAAGTTTGGACTGGTACTAATAAAACTAATTCTTGGAGGATCATAAATTGCTCGTTTGTGTAACTCATAGTAGCAGTCTGCAATGACTAAATGTTGCTGCAGAAGAATCATTACATTTGTGCGATTGCTGAATTTCGTAGTGGCAACTAGATATGTTATATTAATTTATGAAATATTTTTTGTATGCGTATAAATGTTAAATTAGATGCTTCATAACTTTTTAGCTGTTGACGATAGACCTACCGACTTAGACATTTTAGGAAAGTTGATTTATCGATCTTTCGAAGTATGTCAAGATATACAGGGTGTTCCATTTAAAATTGTTGTTATTTGACATTTAGCAAATCTCCAGTTATTCCAGATGTCATATTAGAATTTAATTTATTTAGCAAATGAATAATAACTGTAAAAAATGCGATACTTTTACTATCCAAAATGAGTTCTTTTATTTCTTTATTCTTGTTAGTTACCTTAGAATAATTTTTTAAAAATGCTCATTTTTGACAATCCTTTCACAATATCTCAGAAACAGTTGATAATAGCCTAATACAAGTTGATGTCAAAACAATTAGGCTAAAAATATTCATCAAAAATTGCAATAATATACCTAGTGTTCCATTTAAACAAACATAAGTTTGTTGGTACGTTGCTGTGGGACACCTGTAAACATAAAAATATGTTCTGGCTGTAGGGCGAATGATTATCGATAAATTTTATAACACCCTGTACATCAATTTTATGATATCTTGGAAAGTGAAAAAGGTATATTACTTTTTATATCATTGAGCAACACAAAAATGCGCAACTTTGTTTCTATTTTTTTTTTAAATTCACATATTTGATTCTATAAATAAATTTAGCAAATATTCCATAATGTTTTCCTGTATATCAATTATCCGATTTCAGTTTTAATTTTGTACATCATAGCATTGACTCTTTTATTTTTAATTTTTCTTGGTAAAAACTACCACGTCATGCCATAAAAATTCTGTACTTTGTGACGTATTGGTATTTCAATTTCGGATGAATAATATTTTTGCTAGAACACGGTCGACCAAATTTAAAAAAAAAACTTGTTTTTTGTGAAAGATAAACGTCCAGTAAAAGGTTTCAAGTTCAAATAGTAATACATTTTAACAAGTTCTCTTAACAAGGGCCTTTTGGAGTATTTTTATTATTTCCCAAAGTGGGGTTCAGAAAACTCACCATGCAATTTTCTTATTGGGTTCTTATTTATTGCCAAACATAAAAAAAATTCTTAAGGCGGTCCCGTGCAAGGTTCAGTATAAATAAATATATTATTAATTTTTTCAACGTATTGTCTTAAGGCTTAAGGGGGGGCCCACTTGCCATCGGGCAACCTGGCACCACCTGGCCAGTCCGCCACTGCATCCGACGCATCCAGGGTCGCCGAAACATATTGCATAAAAATATTCAAATCGCAATTGTGCAAAAATTAATCATCGGACAACGCCTGGGTTGTCCACACTCAAAGTACCCATCAATCGCTACTTTCACGCGACAAGCCTTCGCTACAGCTACATTAATGCAACGTATTTGTACAATCTCCATGCAACATTTTAATGACAATATTGTATCTACATTAATGCAACATATTTGCACAAAATCCATGCAACATTTTAATGACAACGTTTTGTTCACATGAATGAACATATTTGTACAATCTCCATGCAAGGTTCAAATTACATATTTGTACTGTGCGTTTCAGTTAAGTTGGGCGGTCTAGAGGGTTGCATAAACATTAAATCCATAGACGGGCTAATCTAAAATTCTGACACTCCTCTATAGGCCGTTTAATATAGGATTTAAAAGATATATGTATCTGTTTATACCGGGTGATTCAATTTCGAGTCTCACCATGGGGATCTCGCTTATTAGTGGAGATAGAGCTTATGTCATTTGGCAAAGTTTCGTATGTTTGTGCTAATCAATTATCTGAAAAGAAATTTTAGCTATCATTTGTAATTTTAAAGATATCCGCAAAAAAACTGAAATGTTAAGATATAGTTTTCTAATTTTTATTCAAAACCAAACGTAGCTAGACATTTGAAACAAGAACATTCAACAGCGACTTTTTAACAAGGAATGCAGTGTTATTTTTTAATTTGAAATAACATCGAAGATGGCGGCGTAACCATGGCCAACTTTTGTTTTTCTTATGGGCGCCATGTTGAATTTTGGCATTTTTCGATAGTCGTGTTTTTTCTCATTTCCGCAATGTATAACATGTTGGCATTATTTTCTAAAATAATGGTTTAATAATAAAAAACTTTCTTCTTTTTCTCGTTGTTTGTCGTGCTTATCAGGTACCCAACTGGTGCTTGGTTACAGACCACCGGCGCCGGACTGACCAGAGTGCTTTGGATTAAAAACATTAAGATTGTAAAAGAAGCAAGTTTATACGACAAAAAGCTTATTTTTTAAATAATTGTTCAAATTGGAGCCATTTTCTTGAAGGCATAAAACCGAGCCAGCTTTTTTACATGTTGCTGTGCTCTTCTCACTGTTCTTCCCGGAATATAATTTCTGCGAGTATCGTGATAAATTTCGTCGTTCACAGTTCCCCATACAAAATACTCCAGAGGACTTAAATTAGGGGATCTAACAGGACATTCCACCACTCCACCATTACCAATCCAGCGATTTGGAAATTGTTAATTCAAATAATTACGTACTGCAAAGTTTGACTTGTGTGTGGTTTGTACGGTTACAATTTCATTGTTCGTAATGCTCTCCAAACATGTGTTTGCGGCAATTCGAAATTAGACCCTTTTTTACCGACATTTCATACTATACTGCCGAAAAACATTCGTTAGCGATGTTTACGTCCTCGTTACCTGTCGATAACTTACGGATCAGTGAAAAGAATCATTTTTAACGCGAACGTTAGTGTAATCTGCTCGTTGGCTAACGACAACTTTGACGATAGGTGAATATATCGGCCCTTATTGGGTTAATAGTTTATTGTAAGAAAATGTTTAATAACAGATTGATATTTTAGACTTTATCTATTCTTATACGTATAAAACTTTGCAAAAAAAGAGGATCTTGTCTGTCTATGCCTTGTCAAATATTTGCCCCACCGATTTCACTTTTGAGATATAAAAAGCAGAAATTATTAATTTATGTTAACAAAAATTAAGAATTCCTGTTTCTAATTTTTAACTTTAAAGAATCGGATGTCCAACCAGATGTAAAGTAACTTTCGACCTAAACAAATTAATGTTCAAGGTGTCATCGATACTTATTTTGAAAAATTAAAATGATTGGTCAAAATTGTGTGTAATTATTGCCAGCATAAAGTACCCAAGTTGGTCACATGGATTTCATTATTATTTCTCAGGCCCCGGATTTTATAACTGTGAATTTACGCCCGAAAAATCGCTTTCCCCACCCATGTCTATTCTACGATATAACCGAATACAGAGTGATCTAAAATGGCGAAGGACAGGTTGAATTTCCCGCCACATTGAATAATTGTGATATTGGTAAAATGGTTGCAAATGATAGCTGTTTTTGTTCAGTGGCGCAGGTATTCTTTCTTGTATTCATTCTGATTATAATTAGGTATATATATATATATACAACCCAGTGGCGTGCGGTGCATTTGTTCATAAGGTGTGCAGTGGAGAATAAATATTTGTAAATGTTTAGTAAAAGATAGAATGTATAAAAATGGTAAGCTTACAGTCAAAATCAAGTGTAAGAGACACTACGCATCAGACATCAGGCAACAGAATGATGCGTCAGTGATTTTTTATGTTACAATTTTGTGTTGTTTTTATGATTGATTTGTGTTTGATTTGTGATTTGTGATTTTTTGATCGAAACTTGTACCTACCTAAGTAAACAATCTTGCAAAACGGGGTTTTAAGAGTGTTTTATTTATCTCCTACCCTTTATTAAAGATATTTACTTATATGATAACTCAATGCTCCTTTCCGCATTTTAAAAACATTTATGATATTTTCATAAATATTCGGCTTACATTCTTAGTAACTTTGATTTAAACCACAAATAAAACTGACTTAATGACAGAATGAAACAGAAGTAAATCTGAAATGAACTTATTTTAATACGAATAAACTTTCATACATATAGGCAACACATGCATCATGTTATCAAAATTATTGCGTTATTAAAAAAAAAATAATGAAAACATGTACACAAATAATTCATACTTCAAAATCAACAAACACTTCCAACACAAATTTAAAACAAGCGCCAAATGTAAACTATGCATCGGAGCTGCTGCAGAGCGATATGGTTGCGTGACTCCTATACTGTCTGCGTATTGGTTGGTTGTAAAGATCGGACAGCGGACAAATACATTAGTGTGTTCTGTATTCATTCTCTAGAATATAGTTTTATTTGATCAGTGGTAGAAAGGTGCGATAGTTTATACATTATTTACATACGTATAAAGCTATGATTCTTTAATTCGCCGATTTTAACCCAAATAGCACCGTCTCGTGCATCGTTTGTGGCTGCACGACATGGCAGTAGCGCAAAGGCGGGTGTCGGTCGAGACGGGAGCGCTCGGCTCTAGCAAGTAGCAATGATATGGTGTAAATTACATTAAATTATTATTACAAAGAAATATTAGTTAATATGTCGGTATATACATACATACATAATATATCATTTTTTGGCTGGACTATCTTTAATATTTTTCCTTATTTTTTCCTAAATCTTAGGGTGTGCACTGCACGCTCTGCACGTATGGACCGCACGCCACTGATACAACCCAACCAAGGATTTTGACACTGTACGAACAAAACGAAGCAAGATGTTATCCAATCTTGCTTTTTTGAGAAGGTGTAGGGACAAAGGTTTAGTACCAAGCACCATATCAACACCGCTGCCGCCAAGAAGATTTTGAGGAGAACGGAGAATGCCTTATTACGTGAAAGGGTACATTTCACGTACAGATCTTTACAGGACACTACAGATAAATTGCTAAAACTTCATCTCAAATTAGCAAATAGATTGTCAGCCGAAGATTGGGGTAAGCTTGATTCCACCACATGGAGAAAGGCGGAATTCCAGTTTGAGAAAGCAACCGAATCTCACAAGAAGAAGTTTGTTAGGTTAGAGGCGAAGAAGATTGTGACCAAAACTACTACTGTGGACAAAGTAGTTATAAATATGTCTAATCACCAACTCTCCACCGGTGAATTGTCGGTCCTAGGCAAAGGATTGAACTTTGCAATCGCACCGATAAGAATACCTAAGGAGGAAATTATTACCGAGGTAGAAGCCGCATTGTACAAAATTCCAGGTGTACAAGCAGAGGACATTCGTCAAGAGGTTTCCAGGATAATTAGGAAAGCTACTCCGCCAAAGAGCAATATTACCAAAGAAGAGAAGTACTCTCTGAAAACCATCAAGGACAACAAGGATATCACAGTACTACCAGCGGACAAAGGGAATGCAACGGTGATATTGAACAAGGAGGACTACAACAGGAAGATGAACGATCTATTGGACCCGAATACGTACCGTAAAATTTCCAAGGACCCAACAGATAAGATAGGAAGGCGAGTGAAGGAATTGGTTAAATCATCATCGATTCCCGTACAGGAACAAAGAAGCCTATTTGTTCAAGCCCCTAGGGCACCTAGGATCTACGGTTTGCCAAAGATCCACAAGGATAACGTACCTTTAAGACCAATCGTTAGCGCAATAGGCTCTCCAACCTATTTGTTGGCAAAATACTTGTCGAAAACCATCCAACCGTTTATAGGACAAACCACATCTTTTGTCAAGAACTCTGAACATTTTATTCAGATTTTGAAGGAAGTTGTTATTGACCCTCAGGATATACTCGTAAGTTTCGACGTAACATCACTCTTTACGTGTGTTTCGGTTAAGGAGGCAGTCGAAGGCCTTCGGACAACACTTGTCCCCCTAGGTCTACCAACCGATGTACCGGATCTTGTAGAGTATTGTCTCTCCACCACATACTTCAAGTGGGCGGGAGCGATGTATGAGCAGGTAGAGGGTGCAGCCATGGGATCACCTTTGTCACCGGTAATCGCCAATTTCTTCATGGAATTGTTTGAAGAAAAAAGCCATTAGGTCAAGTCCTTTCAAACCCAAGCACTGGGTCAGATATGTCGACGATACCTTTGTGATTTGGCCACACGGTAGAGATAGACTTACTGAGTTCCTTAACCACCTGAACAATGTTAGTCCTTCCATCAAATTCACGATGGAAATAGAAGAGGATAATCAGCTGCCTTTCTTGGATGTGCTGATATACAGATCGTCAACGGGTAGACTTGGACATACAGTCTACCGAAAGAAGACACATACCGATCGGTACTTGAACGCCAAATCGCACCACCACCCCCAACAGAAGAGAAGTGTTATTAACACTTTGTTCAACAGAGCCGAGAAGGTATGCGACTCTACCACCTTGGACGAAGAACGAAAACACTTGGAGTGGGCCCTACGTCAGAATGTCACACAAAGAAAACCGCAAGTCTCAGAGGAACCGCAAGAGTCTAAGGGGTTCGCTTGCTTACCGTACGTAAGTGGGGTATCAGAGAGTATCGGTAGAGTACTGAAGAAATCGGGTATCACGGTAAGGTACAGAGCACCAGCTAAGGTAAAGGATCTTTTGCCTAACCCAAAGGATATCACACCACTCCTGAAGAACGAAGGGGTATACAAGATAACATGTGAGTGCGGAACATGCTATGTAGGACAGACAGGACGAAGCATCGAATGTCGAATCAAGGAGCACAGTAGGGACACCCGGCTAGGCAAGATTCAACAGTCCGCTGTTGCTCAACACTGCCACGAGTCGGAACACACAATGGATTTCGATGACGCGAAGATATTGGCAAGGGTGGGCTTATTAGAGAAGCCATCGAAATTTACAAACATCCTGACAACATCAATCGCGAGGACGGTACTGACATTAGTAGGGTCTGGAAATCGATCCTAACGCGGTCAGGTGGAAAACCACATGGAGCGGTAGCTCCAGATGTGCGCAGTGAACTGTAAATTCAGGTATATAAGGGAGCCTTTCTTGGTAGGTCTTCAGTATTCAATTAGCTTTGAAGAAGCGAGCAACATGGTTCGCGAAACGTCAGCATTAACAAATCTTGACACACGGCATAATCCGGAAGCAGTTTATTTTCTAAATAATATACCAAATAATAAAATCCTGTCATAATGAAAACCGTCTCTCATATCTTAAATCAAATAAAATAAATATAGTATATATAACAAAATAATGCTCGAAGAGATAAAATATTATTGCAGAGGAACCGTTACTGACGAGTCAACTATATGGACTATGCCCCATCTATGCCCTATGGTTACGGTATCTGACAGCAGTGTTGCCAGGTCTGGGGATTTTTCCCCATTCTGGGGAATTTCAGTACCTACCGTTTAGAGATTTGGAGAATTTGTTACACAATCTGGGGATTTTTGTCTTTTTTTTCTCTTCTATTTAATAGAAATTTGATTTATTACAGAATTGTTCAATTTTGTTACATGTATTATGATATATTTAAACTTGACTATTTCGCTCGGAAAATAGTTTTTAATACAAAGAATGATGATTATCCCGCAACATATCCAAATTTGACAATATTTATAACAAAAATAAAAATCTTATGTGGCCAGGCACATGACTTTATCATACTATATATAAAATTAATAGTTTAGATGCATGAGATTCTATTTGATCGAGATCGGCCATGTCTGCATTAAAATAAAACTAGTAGAACTAGACAGATATGTCGATTAAAGCTGCGTTCGAATATTGTACTCCGTTGGCACCGGGTTAACCGTCCAAATGACACTTACGTGTTGATGGGTGTAAAAAGTGTAACGGTGTACAATATCCGAACGCAGCTTATATTGGCAGTAGGTATTGTCAAAACATTATCGTTTGACACTTCCTACTGTCATTAGAATCAAAATATCTGACACATCCTGGCTACTAGTTTTAATGCAGTACGACCGATCTCGATGAAATAGAATTTGCTCATGCAGCTAAACTATTGATTGTACCAAAAAAATGTCAGTCATAAATTATTCAGAATTTCCTCTACTTTAATTTATTATTTAACTATTTCGACGAAATTCCAGAAATGGCGGCTTATTTGCAAAATATTTCAAGAAATGCTAAGACTAAACCTCCAGTTCCTTTGGACCCTTTTCAACAGAAAGCTTTTCAGCTGTAAGTTTGGTCATGAAACAAATATGAAGTTTCGTCGCGATATCTTTTTAAAGTTTTTTTTTCTCCGGAACCGTCGTCACAAAAAACAGGTACACACAGAGAGAAATTGTTTGTACCTTGGTCAAAAATGTTCAGGGGACTCAAAAAGCCGTATTTCCGCTATAATCTCAAAATTTTCTTTTGGGACGATTACAATACTTAAAGTAAAAGATGTGTTGTGTCTACCTCATAGTATTGCAGCTGTAGAGCGCATTTTCAGCGCAATTAATCTAGCTAAAACAAAAGTGCGTAACAGACTGAGCACGGAGACACCCTACAGGGCTGGCCCTAGCGTTTTTGCCGCCGCAGGCAAGACTCAAAAGTGCCGCCCCAAAACTTCAAAAACTTTTAAATTAAAAGAAAACAGTTTTATATAAAGAAAACATGATCCAGAAAAATGCGGTCTACACTCATGCAACATTTACGAAACTTTTGTATATTAAGAACACAAAACTTTGGCACTAAAACTAGTAAACACAATACTTTTAAAACAACAAAATATGAATACTACTTACCACAATATACAAAGTTAAAAGATAAATTAAAATAATCTCTATCGAACCTTTTTTTCTGCAAAATCGCAAACAACTTCGTTCAGATCTAATGGTAATTATCATGTTCAATGGCCAACATTGCTAGTAATATTTTATTATTTTTAGTTTAGAAAACAATCTATCGCCCGCGCCGGTAGCAACATTTATGGGCAGGGGTAAGAAAATTCTTAAAGCAACGCTTAAATTTGGCTCAATGTTAAGGGATGTAATGACTTTAAAAACGTCCAGCTGGGTCTTCAGGGGACAAGGTCTATACTGCCGTCCAACGGTAAAACGCCGTATGTACACACAAAAAATCACTACAATTTTTCTGTTTCAATGCAAAAACCACGCGCATTTTTACATTTTAAAGAATTTACCTTAGTCTAGCATGTTACCTAACTATTTGTACGTAAAACAAGCTAATTTGTTTTAACTATTAATGTCATATTTAAGAGAAAACGGAAAATATTTCAATCAATGTCATTTTTGTACATACGGCACTTTACCATTGGAGGGCAGTAATAGTCTTGTCATTCTAGACGCAAAACCATTAAATAACGCAATTAATTCGCCCGCCGCTTTTGAAAATAATACCAATAATACCTTATCATATCAAAATGTTTACTTAATCGTTGATGATATTATTAAAATTAATTAAAAACTATCAGTGATTAAAAAAATAGTCATGAAATACTTGCATCAATATCTCCGAAAGAATTAACCTTAGCAGAACAAATTATCCACCATATTAAAGAAGAAAAATGAAGTTACATGATAAACTATAGAACTAACATAAAAAAAATTCTTTGTTTATTATGTAACCAAATCTTCATCAAAATTTCATCTTTAATATGGTGTATAATTTGTTCTGCTTAATATTTTCGGAGATGTTGATTTGATTTCATGGCAAATTTTTTAATCACTGGTAGTTTTTAATTAATTTTGATAATAATATCATCAAAGATTCACCAAAAATTTTGATATTATTTTCATAAGCGGGCGAATTATGTGTCTACTCAAATCTAAAATGACTAGACTATTTCGTCAGTCAATTCTAAAGGGCTAAGATAGGAGGAGTAACCATCTGTTAAGACGTTTTCCATATCTTTCCAATATGCCAGTAATTTATTTTTACTTATAATATTTTCTTTAAGTTTGTGGATATCGTATGAAAACTCAAAAGAGTCGTTATGACTATTTTATATTTCTCTTTTGATTTTTGTATGGGTTCGTCTAAACCAGGGGTCGGCAACCTGCGGCTCGCGAGCCGCATGCGGCTCTTTCGATGTCAAGATGCGGCTCTCCAGTTCCATGTGCAAATGTTAATAATTATATTATGTTCTTTTCAAAACTCATAAAAAAATAAAATAAATTACTTCTTTTTGTCGAAGACATGGAGAGCAGTAAATTACTTCATTTCGAAAATCTGAAGCAATATCGCGATGAAACCAATGCAACTATTGACACGAATTACTTCAGCATGGCTTTAAACAAAATGAATGATGGATTCGCTAAGAGATTTTAGCAATTCAAAACAAATGCAAGTACAACTGGGTTCATAGTAAACCCTCTCAACACAAATACAAATGAGATCAACATTGATCCATTTGGAAGTGATGCTGGTTTGCTTCAAATGCAATTGCTGGATTTGAAAACCAAACACTTGTGAAGTGGCAAGTTCGCAGAACTCAAGAGCAAATTAGAAGAGTTGGAGGTCCAGAAAAGCATGCACGTCGCGCTGCACAAGTGGACACCCCTAAAAGAAATGCCGCGAGTTGAGGCACTCATATTTGACGCATGGAATAGTCTTCCAGAATGCTACAGTGAGGTGAAGAAGTTGGCATTTGGAGTGCTGACGATCTTCGGGTCAACATATTCGTGCGAGCAAGCGTTCTGTTGCATGAATATAATAAAAAGTAAGAAGTCAACTAACAAATAAATATCTGGAGGCGTGCTTGAAACTGAAAACAACAAGTTATGAGGCAGATTTAACCAAACTTTCAATGGACATGCATGGCCAATGCTCCCATTGATGTAACTATCTATTATTCAATAATTATAGTTATATTATTTGATTACTAATTTTATTATTCTAGCAGAGCTATCTAAAATACTTATAATAATATTATGTTTTGTGCGAGAGTATGTTTTTATATGAATAAATATTATTTCATATTTAAAGCTATTTATTTCAAATCAAAAATCAAATTTATGTACAGAATCCTAATCAAATACCATAATACTGATACACTAAATGTTAGTGGCTCTTTAAAAACTGGAAAATTTTGTAAATTGTAACTTTTGGCTCTTCCGTCTTAAAAGGTTGCCGACCCCTGGTCTAAACTTTCATATGATTTTTTTAATGTCGTTAGTTAATTTTTCAGCTTCTAAAATAATGTTGTCAAAGCATTCATCCGATATTAAGAGCTGTTTTACACGACAGAGAATTATAACGAAAATAATAGCCAAAATTATCGCTATAATTTTGGTGAGAAATATTGGCAAATTAATTTCAAACGATAGTTAAAAGTTGTTCGACACACTGCAATTGATTTCGCTATTAATGTAGTCATGCGCATGCGTACTGTAGCAGATTTTCTGATATACGCGGTTGTAACCAAAAGTTGGATAAAATAAACATAACCTATACAATCGTTGGTTGTATTTCTAACAAGGGAAGGGAAGAAAAGTATGATAGATTCTTTGGCAGCTTTCTGCTTCAGCGACTGAAATTTAATTTGTAACTCCTGCTGCGCACTTCTGAATCGCATCCAATGCCGTATTTCTGCGACTTTTATAGTTTTCGGCCTTCGATTTGTATAGATTAAGCCACTTCCTGTATTCCTCAATTAAAACCGTCACTTCGGAACGGGTCCACGATGTCATAATGCAGCTGCAATAAATCCTCACAGAACAACGATTCTTTCTCGGCAATACAGGCACAATACCAGATTCCGCGTGGTTTGTTGTCACTCTTTGAGGTTACTGCGCGGGCGCCGGGCAGACCCTGGGCAGACCAATATCCAATATGATTGTAAATTGTACGAAGTGCGCACGTTATCGCGCATAATCTCGCGGTGAATAGACCAAGTCTGATATTTTTCTCACAACAAGTTTCGCTATTATTTTCGTTATAAAATATTGGTTTTACACGTCCGATTTTCATCGACAAAGCTTTTGGTTATTATTTTCGCTATTATTTTCGTCATAATTCTCGGTAGTGTAAAACAGCTCTAACTCTTTAAAAAAGGTAATGAGCTATTTTATTTAAGATTGTATATTATTGTCTGCGTGCATCTTAAAATAGAGGAATGGCTAGAAGCCCGTCAATTCCCGTTGTATTTGATTTTATTTTACTATGCCTTTATTTTCTAGATTCAGGAAATATTTTTTATAATTTTTTTTTTGTAGTTAAGTTGGTTTTGCCGCCCCTAAATTTTTCCGCCGTATAGGCAGTTGCCTACCGTGCCTACCGCCTAGGGCCGGCCCTGTAGGGATGGCTCGTGAGTGTATGTTTCGAAACACTGTATCGACTCATTAACTGTTTCAAATGTTTCGAAACATTAATTGGTAAATGATTCGACTCTTGAAACATTAACTTTCATTATTTGTGGGGAAAATGTATTTTAGTATGACTGAATTTTCTAATCCCTATATATTTATCCCTTTTCCTGAAGGTACGTTCCCATTAGTGGTTTGGTAGTTGTAACAGCCATTATAGTATTTCTTAGTGAGAGTGCTAGTGACTCATGTTTATGTACATGCAAACTAATATGTGTCACTATCACGATATGTTGGAAATACTATAATTTCGTCTGCTACCACCGCCATTACCTATCATTACCATCAATCGGAACGCACCTTAAAAATGAATTCAATTCATGTTACAACTAATAATAATATTGACAACCTTCAAAATCTGACAATATTATTTACCAATTATTTACCATAAGTTAATCAGTATCATAACCACAGTATCGTGAGTCGAAACGGTGATTTGACTCTCTAACACTGCACATCGTCAATGTGACTCGATTCATCCAAGCGCATGCGCAACATGAACTGTGTCGTGAGTCGAAACAGTGACTCGATACACAAACACAAATGAATCAAATGTTTCGAAACATTTAAATGAGTGATTCCGCCCATCGCTACGGCCCTGCACCCTAGACACTAAGTGGGATTATCTCAAGGTCTATAAAGTAGTAAGGTTATCCAAGTACGAGATTTCTCAGTTTGAGGGGTCAAGGGAGATCGTGACGTCACTAGAGTCGTGCGCTGCCACCAATTTGAGTGCTCATTTCGTTGTATGATTTAGGTTAAGTAGGTGCATAATTACATTGAAAAAATAAATGCATCTTTATTGTGATCATTTTTAAATGATTAGGATGAAAAAAAAATTGATGAATGTGATTATCACAACATGCTATTTCAATAATTTGTTAATAATGCTGAATAAGTACATTAGTATGTAATGTATGTCCGATTAAAGAAATGTGTTGTGCTAAACCAGGTCTCTGCAGTTGGAATCAAAATTTAGCTGAAATTCAGTGAGTGGAAGTCAACCTACAAACAAAATCAAGAGCCGGAGTCGAAGGTGGTATAACGGCTACCACATATTTTTGCAACCATGCAAATTGGGGGTTGAAACACTAAAATTATCAGGAATTGAAGTCGAATGTTTGGTTTACCGACTCTACAGATAAATAAATAGAAAAACTATAACTAAATCAGTATTGGTAGAACTTGCTTATTAAACCACTCATTGGCTTGTCCTGATTACTATTTGGTTAGAACATACGTACAAAGAAAAAATAAAAAATCAGTAAGAAGCTTTATTGTAAAAATTTTCTCATCTTTGTTGTAATTTTAGTTTTAATATCAGCTACTCTTCGTTAAATATTTAGATTTTTTTGCTGTTGAAAAGTAAAATTTAAAAAATTTATCCTTACATATATTCTTTGCTCGACAAAAGCTTTCAAAACTATGGTATCAATAATTGGATTGTTTTAAAAGTTCTCTTCTTAATTTACTGCTAGTCCTTTTCGAATTATTAATCCCATCCCCCGTAAGTCTTTCGAACTTGCTAATTCATTTTTATTAAACAAGCGTTTAAATTCTTCCGACGGTTTTATTAGGCCGCCAAAAGATAAATGACGTATCCAGGATGGAAGGGAGTATGGGTGCTCTTGCTGGTCTTCGTATGAGTAATGTCCCAATTGTGGATGAGTTCTGCTTCAAACTTTGATCACGTGGAAAAGTAAAATATGATATTGTTAATCCAATCACTGTTGAAATGTTATACCTCATACCACAACCCGGTACGGAGCAAACCATAGGCATCTAAAATTGATACATGATTTAGAATAATGTAATTTCCAATATAAATTAATATCTTACCTTTACTAACTTAATAATTACTTCATAAAATACTACACTAATAAAACAACCAATAACGTAGAACTATCAACTATTGAATATAACAATATAAACACAGAATAACGATTAAACACGAACAAAAGCAACCTTTCTAATTCACTAAAAAACCTATAACGAGCTGAGCTGGCAATAATTAAACGTATCTTTGACCAAACTAAACGAGCGATGTATGCGACGTGATGCGAAGTGTGCCGGGACTCTAGTGACGTCACGAAAGTAGAGCATATAGGGATCTGAGGGGGGTATATAAATTGCACTATAGGAAAGATAGCAAACTGGATAACCTCTCTCTTTATAGACCTTGGGTTATCTACTCAAAAGAGGACTTCTTTTTAAAAGTCGTAAACATAATAATAGCATACCTAAGAACCAAAATGCAATTGTAAGGTTTTTCTTCGAAATTTATTTGCAATTGTTGAACTGAACAATCCGTTTTTTCTTTGTTTCTTTTGTAATTTTTTTTTCTGGGAAAAAAAGATTAATCTGGGGATATCTTGCCGGTCAGCCTGGGGAAAAATGAATTTTTAACCTGGCAGCACTTGGCAGCACTGTCTGACGTGTATAAACCTGATAGTAACGTTTAAAACAGTGGCGGGAATTTGAAACTGTTCATCAATTTAGATCAGAAAACATACGCATACGAATAGAAATGGGAGGGGGTGCAGTAAAATTATCGCTGTAAATTCACATTTAGAAAATCCAAGGCCAGAACTTAGTGGTTATGTCTCATGTCAAATCTGTGGCAGCGTGGCATCATAGCGTGGCACGTGGTAGTATACTAGGGAATTTTAAGTGCTTATTCTGGTTTATTCAGCGCATGTAGTATGTATTGGTCAGTGATCACCGCCATTTATCATTGCATTTGAATCGTATAGTATACAATAGTATAGTAGTGGATTGTGGTAAATTTGCTAGATATTTCTTGCGGCGACGTATTTCAAGGACTAACAACGCGTGATAGACGTGACCTAGTGGACCTAACCATACCTCAGATCACCTCAGATCATCCTCAGATAAATAAAGAGAGGATCATACACGTGACGAATAGAACTAGGTTAGAATTCCCATGGTAAGTTACGCACATGTTAACTGTATACGTAAATTGTAGGCCACCCTAAATTGTATTCTATAAAACCAACTAACGTTTGTTATTTGCAGATCATCTAGGAAACGTAGGACTTTTTTTGCCTTTATTTAAATTTATCGATGATGGAGTCTTCGGATAGAAATGCAGCTGCGCATAAAGATGAAAAATGGAATGTAGAGATAATACTGGACCTGGATGACCTGACTGAAGAAGAAATGAATGTTAAACACGAATATTTTGATAATTCCGAGTTTGTTACGAATGTATTTTCTAGTAAACTGGACGAAGCCGAACTGAATGGAGAACCAATAATTAAGACGGAAGAATTTCATGATAATCATGACCATGCGGTTGCTAAAGAAGTTGATCGCAACCTGAATGATCTGACCCAAGAAGAAATGAAGGGTATGAATGTTAAATACGAATATTATGATAATTCAGATGTTGAGAATAACGAGTCTATTATTAATGTACCGAAATTAAAGTATGGGCAAGTAGTAATTAAGAAGAAAGAGTTCCATGATTCTGACGATGCGGCTTCTAAAGAAGTTGATTGCAAACTGCGACGACGTAAGAAACATACAGGGAAGAAATTGTTTAACTGCCCAGAGTGTGAATATAATACTGTATATAAAGCAAGTCTTGAAGTGCATATAAAAATTCATACTGGCGAAAAACCATTTACGTGTAATATTTGCGAATATAGCAGCAGGACCAAAGGCGGACTTGTTGAACATATCAGGACCCATACAGGAGAAAAACCATATAAATGCTTGATATGTAACTATTCTTGTGCAAATGGAAACAATTTAAAAGTGCACGTGAGAATACATACGAAGGAGAAGCCATTTAAATGTGAAATTTGTGAATATGCGACCAGTCATAAAAGTCACATTAAAGCTCATATGATAACTCATACAGGGCAGAGAACGTTTAAATGCCCCATTTGTAAGTACGCTGGTGCAAATGCGAAGGTTCTTAAGATACATTTGAGAACACATTCAGGGGAGAAGCCATATGAATGTAAGATATGTAATTTTGCTGCGGCGGACTCGAGTAATTTAAAAGGGCATATGAGAAAGCATTCAGAGGAGAAACCATATAAGTGTAATGTATGTCAACATGCCACTTCACACAGAGGCGATCTTAAAAAGCATATGAGAATTCATACAGGCGAAAAGCCATATAAATGTGGAATTTGTGATTATTCTGCTTCACAATCCACGTCACTAAAATCCCATTTGAAGACTCATGTAGGAGAGACCAAAAAACGATAATCATATTTAATAATAATGATGTGTCAAATATATACTTGCTTCATTTTTAATACATTTTACTACTATAGTAGGTATATATATACCATGTTTTATTATTATTGTACCTGCATTAAATTGTTTTCTTCGACTAACGAAAATATTTAATATCTACGCTTTTTCGTTATATGTCCCTATATCCTTTTTCATCATGTCAACTCAAAAGACAAATTTAAATATGTGGAACACTTAGGATTCTTTAGATTATCATTTGGATAGTGAACATCACCTGTCATATTTGAATCATTTTTCTTAGTTTCATTGATTAGGGTTTAAGTGTTTTTTTTTTCAATTAATTTTCTTGCACATTTATCTCCTTTGCAGGATTTGCAAGAAAATTTGGATTTTTATTGTTTTATTAGGAAGTTCAAAGTTTGCTGTCATTTGGCATTATTCAAGAGCTGGAGTTTTAAATTTGGTTTGTTGCTGACGGTTAATTTATATACTTACATATTGATGTCTTTTGGTAAGGTTACCCTTTTTCTTTGCTATTCCTTTTTTTACTTTATCATACGTAGTATGTAAAGTATTGTAATCGTGCTAAAAAAAATTTTGAGATTTTAGCGGAAATATTATTTTTGGGTCCCCTGAACATTTTTGACCAAGGTACAAAAAATGTCTCTGTGTGTGTGTGTACCTGTTTTTTTCTGGCGACGATTCCGGAGAAACTACTAAAGGTATCGGGACGAAACTTCATATTTAGTTTCATGACCAAACTTAGAGCTGAAAAAAGCTTTCTGTTTCAAAGAGTTAAAAGGAACTGGAGGTTTAGTCTTAGCATTTTTGAAAGATTTTGCAGAAAGGCCGCAATTTCTGGAATTTTGTCGAAATGGTTAAATAATAAATTAAAGTAGAGGAAATTCTGAATAATTTCGACTATGACATTTTTGGTACAATTAACAGTTTAGCTGCATGAGCAAATTCTATTTTATCGAGATCGGTCGTACTGCATTCAAGCTAAATAGCCAGGATTTGTCAGATATTTTGATTCCAATGACAGTAGGTAGTGTCAAACGCTAATGTTTAGACAATACCTACTGTCAATATAAGCTGCATTCGGATATTGTACACTAGGGGGGTTCAAATTGGCTATTTTTATTTAGAGGCCTCGAATTTACATAAGAAAATGCATGGGAAAAAGACAATTTTTGGTATTTTTCGAATAATTGGTCGGGGTTTGGGAAAACTTAAGACTAAAGTTATAGGACTTGTAGAGGACTTTCCAAGGAAGAATTTGACCTATTATACATATGGATTTGATGCCCCCAACCCACCCCCACAGTGCCCTGAAAACTACTTAAATGAAAAAATGTAGATTCTTCAGAAAATTGACCCTTCTAATTATTTCATTCTCCTTTTTTCTCATAGAAGTCATTATTATAAGTCTAGTGGGATGCCTATAAACATATGTTAGTTAATTTCCATGTGTTTAAACAAATTTTTAGGTGTTTAAATAATTCGTTTTTCTCGAAAATCCGTCTGAGTTCTGCTTTCTGTGTTCGAAATGGCAGTTTATTATCTTAGAGTGACATTATTCATTTAAAAAAATCCTCCTGTTGTTTAAACAATAAATTATTATTCATTTTCAACTTTTTTCTAATTATGGTAGAAAATTTAATATTTTCAAAAGAAATGTAACTCCCCAATTTCCCGAAAAAAGGATTTTAAATAAAATCAATTTATTCGAATAAATGATATTGAAAACGAATAATATTTTACTTAATAATGATTTGAACCAGGTCCCAGGTCACTGGTTCAAATCCAGGTTGTGGCTGTAATTTTTAATTTATTTTAAAATTTACATACCACCAGTATATGACCATTATGCATTTGAATAATATTTTATTAGTTAAACAATGGAAATTATCCCAAAATATAAATGATGTCACTTGACAATAACAGTTGACCAGACCGATCTAAAAAAATGAATGAGAATTGCAAAAAAATTGTTTAAACAAATGGAATTTGTTTAAACAAATATGGGTTTATTAGCTAATAACATAGGCAAGATACCTCGAACATGAAATTTATAAGTTAATTTCACAAAAACCTGACTTCTACCATAAATAGAACAACAGTTGAAAAGGAACAATTTGTTTAACGAATAATGTCACTCTAAGATAATAAACTGCCATTTCGAACTCAGAAAATAGATGTCCGACGGAGTTTCGAGAAAAGCGTATTATTTATACAAATGGAAATTACCTGACAAATGTTTATAAATATCCTAGACTTATAGTAATGATTACAATTAGAAAAAAGAGAATGAAGTGATTAGAACGGTAAATTTTCTGAAGAATGTACATTTTTCATTTAAGCGTAGTTTTCAGGGCACTGGGGGTGGGTTGGGGGTGTCAAAGCCATATGTATAATAGCTCAAATTCTTCGTTGGAAAGTCCTCTACAAGTCCTATAACTTTAATCTTAAGTTTTCCCAAACCCCGAAGAATTATTCGAAAAATACCAAAAAATATCTTTTTCCCATGCATTTTCTTATGTAAATTTGATGCATCGATAGGCACCATTAAAAATCAAAATTTCGAAGAAAAAATAAATACGTGTCCACTTTTTTTGGATTTGGAAACGATTTGGGGGGATCGTTGCTTTCTATCATCACAAAAATTTTTGCAATGCATTTTTGAACCACCGTTACACCGTTACACTTTTTACACCCAATAACACGTAAGTGTCATTCGGACGGTGTACCCGGTGTCAACGGGTACAATATCCGAACGCAGATTTAATCGACATATCTGTCTAGTTCTACTAGTTTTACCGATCTCGATCAAATAGAATCTCATGCAGCTAAACTATAAATTAATTTTATATATAGTATGATAAAGTCATGTGCCTGGCCACATCAGATTTTTTTTATACTGGTTTGGAGTTATGTAAGCATTATTTGCCCACCAGCCCAAATATGTCCGCTCACGGCGGTGGTGGCTTTTTGCCCCCCGTCAGTGAAGTTATGGAGGTGTCCTCTCAGGACACTACCCAACGTTTGTAATTTTTCTTCCGAGAGTCTATCTACTTTTACTGCTTCCATTTCTCTTCAAATTATCCAGGAGCTTAAAAAAGCTGTTGATCTGGGCCATTATCAAATTAATTAAAAAAATAAATATATACTTACACCTAATATTTTCTTAACTTCTGAAATAATCTTAGATCTAGGTGGTTTCCCAACTATTTCTAACCCTTATATGAATATGATTTTGCCCCCTTTGCCATTTTCCTCGAGTCTTTAGATAAAAATTTGAGTGGATTAAATGACATGCAAGTAGGTAAACTTTTTTTTATTCTAATTTTCCTGGTGTAACTATTATAGAAAAAAGAGGTAGAAATAGACTTGCGGTTGAATTTTATTCGTTTTTAAATGCGATTCTCATATTCACTGTGAGTGCAACCAAAGTAGTGTTCGATTGCTGGCCGCGCTTAGTTTTGTTCAATCTGATTCGCGCTCAGTTGGCTAAAGTGCAGTTCGATTGCTCGTTTGACGTCTGAGCAAAACTGATTCCACCAATAGGAAGCAAGTATTTCAAATTTGCGATCAAAAAGAACAGAACGCGCTCAGTTGAAAAAGATCGCGGCCAGCAATCGAACACTACTCAAGTGACAACGGAACACAAAATTGTGCACTGATGCGCTCGAGTTTTACCAAAAGAAAACGCTATAAGACGTATTTGAAACGTCAAAACAAACATGCACATAACCTCACATAATTTTATTTCAAACGTGATTGAAAACAAAATGCCTTTGACAAACATCGGTTTTGGCAAATACATTTGCCTAGGTAAAAAGTTTTAAAAATATCAATAAAGACTCCTTATCTATTTGAACAGGCAAATAACTTTTGCCAGAAGTAGCCATTTGCCTATGACATATCAACTACTAACTATTACGACGCATTTTTAGGTTATATTTGTTTGCATCCTTGTATAAACCACAGTTCACACGGTCTGCTCACTTCGCGTCTCAAATTCGTTCATTTCTGCGCATGTCGTCACTGCGAAAAGGATGTTGACACGGACACCTAGGCAACCAAATACATCCGTAAGTTTTTGACTTTTGTAGGTGATTTAGGTTAGCAAGTTGACAACCATGCCAACGCTTTAATTGTCAAAAAGGCTTGAACGTCACAACAACATATTAGCGACCATGGCAACGAACGCTACATCTCGCAATGACGTCAGCGCATAAATGTCATTACAACCGTGACAACAACAATTGGCAGCCATGAAATTAAAGGTGGAAACAGATAGAGGTAACGCGATGCTACCGTGAAGTTACAGTAATGCCGCCATCTGTCAAGCAAAAGTAGAAGTACGGCTAAGTAGATGAAAGCGCACAGAACGAAGGTAGCAAACCGCAATGCTGCAGCAAGGGTCGGCGCTATTCTACTTTTCCGTAACGTTTGAGCAACGGCGATTGACTAAAATTGCGCATGCCTGCCCTGTGACACATGAGGTATGTTCGATTGCTGGCCGCGATCTTTTACAACTGAGCGCGTTCTGTTCTTTTTGATCGCAAATTTGAAATACTTGCTTCCTATTGGTGGAATCAGTTTGGCTCAGACGTCAAACGAGCAATCGAACTGCACTTTAGCCAACTGAGCGCTAATCAGATTGAACAGAACTAAGCGCGGCCAGCAATCGAACACTACTACTGTCGCAGAAATGTTTGTTTACAACAGTCAACGAAATGGTTCTACGAGTTTTCGAGGAGTGATATTATTTATTCGTACCTATTATGTATTAAAAAGTAGTCTTTTTATTGCTCTATATTGATTTGTAAATATATTAACGGTAAGTTATTTAATTTGAGGTTATGTGTATGCAATATATAAACATTTTAGGTGATTTTGACTCCCAAACAATAGTTCATCATTATTTTGATAGCGCATTATCGCAGTGCCACACTGTCATTCACCCGTAGTCCAGCCAGATGACCACAAAGTTATTCTCTACAATTGTGCAACAATACAATTGTAGATTATGACGTATTTTGGACAACGTACATGATGGAGTATTCGAACGATTTGAGACTAAGTACTACATAAACCTATCGTTTCAACAGAAGTTGTTAATGATATTGAAGAGTGAATTCCTCAAATCCTTGCGTAAAATTTCTCAACAAGTAGGTATTGCCAAAATAACGTTCTGACTTTCTTTATCGTTACATTAATACATTATCTTTTTAGATGTATTACGTATAACGAAAGAATTTTCCTGCTTCTGCCTATCAAGTGAGCGTTCTTCGACAACTATAGCCCACGATGAGCATCAACTATTGTAGGCGATTTATCAACTATTTGAAGATCAAGAAAGTAGATAGAAGATTTTTAAGAAAAATCAAGTTTAGCATTTATAGTGAAAATTCAATGTTGATCGAACCATATTTAACAGAGGCTGTGTCGTCACACTGCTTGACCGTTTAAATTTGTAATGAACTCTCGTCACTGGTTTGTAGGAACCTGCGGGTGATCCGCTGCAATTCATTAGAGATCGGTGCAACTTCTGTCATTATGTTACTCGATCAATCTTGATGAGGATTGTAAACAATCTAATTTTTTATTTTGTTTTGCATTTTTTTTTGTTGTACAATTTTGGAACATTGGTTAATAAAGGCATTTTATTTTTATTTATTTTGTTTATTTTATTTATTAAATGTGTTTGATCAAAAGCAATGTCTAGACAAGTGCAGTGTGTACTGTACAGAGATCAAAGAATGATGCGGTCCATAGTATCGAAAATGTAACAACCAAGGTATTTTTTTCTCGTTTTCTGAATTATCATAATGCAGCAAACATGCAATATATTGCTTGTTGTTGCTTGGGTAAACTTTGTATCAATTTTTTAAAAAATTACTATTTCTGAATTGGACATAAAGGTCATTTAATGATTTAATTTTTATCTTATAATTTAATGAGAGTATTATAAATTATTAGGACGATCTATAAACAACATTATCAACAACGAATTATTTTCAAACAATAGCACTATCAACAACAACAAATTATTATCAATTGCAAACTAAGTATAAAATTAAAATATTTATTAATCTTTTTATCTGTTCATAATATTATAACAATCTTTTAAAAACGCTCAAAAGCGTTTAAACGTTACCTCAATCCTACCGAAAAGTTGAAATAGTTTCAACTTTTCTATTGCGTTGCGATTCGTTACCTCCATTCTGTGCGGTCCGATCTACTACCATGCACTTCTACTTCGCCTTGGCAGTCGGCGGCATTACTGTTGCATCGCGGTAACCGCCATTCTGTTCGGTCCTGTCGTATCTACTCCATATACCGTCGGCGCTGCTACCTTACTACAACGGCACGATAACGCCACGTCCTATCTGTTTCAGCCTTAACGCTATAGTAACGGTACTTCCGCTTCCTTCTCGCACTGACGTCACTTGTAAGCGGGGCCGATGCGCGTCGGCAGACCGTATTGGTCCGTGGTATAAACCTAAACTTAATAATTTAATATTTTATAACAATATTTATAATTATGTACCTTCACCTGTACGCACAGTAAGCTTATAGATTGGCTTTATGCTGATCATATGATTTTAGTGTACTAACATCGTACTTTGAAGGTTATGTAATGTTTACGTTCATCAATTTTTCAATAGGTGTCAGAATTTCAGCATTTGGCGTTGTATAAAAAGCTTAAACAATGTACAGAATATTTAATTTTTATCCTGGTGTGGGTTCTCTTGGTATGAGTTGACTTTTGGTATGAGTTGTCCTGGTATAAGTTGTGCTGGTATGCATTGTCTTGGTATGAGTTGTGTTGCTATGAGTTTTCCTAGTATGAGTTGTCTTGGTATGAGCTGTCCTGGTATGACTTTGCCTGGTATGAGTTGTCTTGGTATGAGTTATCTTGCAATTAGTTGTCCTGGTAACAGACGTCTTGGTATGAGTATCTTGCTATGAGTGGTCCTAGTATGAATTGCCTTGGAATGAATTGTCCTGGTATGACTTGTCTTAGTATGCTGAAACATTTAAACTACAATAGGAGAGTGTCTTTATTGTCCAGAATAACAAGCAAACTTACGTCAATTGAAGTGTCGCCAACTATAACAATAAGCCTGAACCAGCCAAAGCTTCTTGCGCTGCCGGTGCCGAGACTAAGCACTCGCGGTGGCTGAAAGGTCAGATCCATTCACATGTATTTTCGCTTACAGCTGAGTTCCAGTGCTATCACTAAGCAAACGCGTTCATGTTGTAGCTGCCATCCGCTGAGCTCAAGCGTTTAAAGTGGCAGAACGCACCCATTGATAATGTTCCAAAGCATGAAAATCTTTGCGAGTCCAGTTTGTTATACTAATTTTCTGAATATGTTAGTTTTGATCCATAATGGATTTGTATTTTAATAACTGCTACAGTGTGCAGTAATGATTTGATATTTCGCTAATAATTGTAGTTTAATTACAAATTATACGGGTGAGCATCAATGGTAAAATAATGTACCTAAACCTGTATCAAAGAAATTTAGCCTGATTTAGCCGGTAATTCAAAATTCTATAATACTTTGCTTACAAGCTTAAATGGTTGCTATTTTATATGCTTTCTGGTATGCCGTGTAAGATTAGAAGTATGTGCAGTAACATAGTCACACAAGGTGCATTTGAATGGTTTCTCACCAGTATGCGTTCTCATATGATGTGTAAGAGAGGAACGTACTGTACATGGATAATCACATAAGATGCATTTATATGGTTTCTCCCCTGTATGCGTACTCATATGCTGTGCTAGATTACCAGTTTACACTAGCATAATCACATATCGTGCACTTAAATGGTTTCTCTCCAGTATGCAATCTGGTATGGTGTATAAGACTACCTCTATTTGCACAAGAGTAATCACATAAGGGGCATCTCATTGGTTTCTCTCCTGTATGCGTTCGCATATGGTTTGTAAGATTACCACGGTTCGAACTAGCATAATCACATAAGGTGCATTTAAATGGCCTCTCACCTGTATGCATTCTCATATGACGCAAAAGAGAAGAACTTACTGTGCAAACATAATCGCAAAACGTGCATTTAAATGGTTTCTCGCGAGTATGCCTTTTCATATGCTGAGCAAGATTACGGGACCAAGTATAGTGCCACAAAAACGCAATGCGTAACGTGCCGTACCGCATGCCGTTCCGGACGACGCAATTAGCGGCACTAAATACTATGATCTCAAACAAATTGAGCGCCATCTAGCGGAGAAGTATATACACAACGGCACATAACCTCACATGTCAGTGTTATTGTTATTTGTATTAATCAGTGGTAGATCGTGGTAGATATAATAAATTATGGTCGCAGGGCTTGTTGCAGCAACAATTCACTCTAAAGTCGTTCTCGTTCTGTGTCCTCGTTGCCATAAACTATCAAAATGCTATCAGTTAACCTACAACTTACTGGAAACCCCTATTCACTCGCCGGTACACGTACAGATGGCGCCATACGCGCGCATGCGCCGGAAAACGTAAGACAACACGCAGTAGATGAAATTCGTTGCGGTCGAGACCGAACTTTACGGTTTACGGACCGTCACTATAATCGCGGAGTGGAAATTGTGTACATTGATCTTTTTACGCTACGTTATTACGGTGCAGTCACGTCACTATACTTGGTCCTTAACACTTTGTGTACTGGAATAATCACACAGGGTACATCTAAACAGTTTCTCTCCTGTATGCGTTTTCATATGCTGTGTAAGATTACTACTTTATGTACCGGAATAATCACATAAGGTGCACTTAAATGGTTTCTCTCCGGTATACTTTCTCATATGCTGTGCAAGACTAGAACGTTTTGCGCAAGAACAATCGCATACAGCACATTTGAATAGTTTCTTAGTTGTCTGCCTTCTCATGTGCACTTTCTTCTTTGCATGTCGTTGGTTGTGTGCTTCCAAAAATACAGGTTGCAAAGCAGTATAATCACATATGTTGCATTTATATGGTTTCTCTGGGTTACAAACTTCAACATGTTCTGGTGTTTCTGCCTTCAGAGAATCTATAGATTGTCCAGATATATAACTGGATTCAGATACTGAAGTTTCAGTATATTCCACTTCTTCAACTTTTACGTCCAATCTGAAAAATATCCAACAATAACCAATTATTTAATTTACGAGATCAGTGGGGAACAGCATATTATGAAAGAATAGCCAATTGGAAAAATCAGATTGTATCATTTTATTTATTAACGGAAGGGGTGTTCAAAGATATGACAGGTGTGTATGCAAAACGAGAGATGACACAAAAAAAGTGAAAATTTAGTTACATGTCATCTTCATAGCATAATTTTGAGTGCAAAATCGGACAGCGGAATATAGAATTTATCTTTTGAAAAACATAAGGATATGCAAAGCACGACATTTTCTTGATCCCGTATGTAGCAAACTGCGACATGTCCATGCTAACAAATTGATAACGAAAAAAACGATATTCAGCATGGTAATGTTACCGATGGATGTCAACCAATTAAAGAAAAGATTTGGAAACACAACATCTTAAAGTTATCGTCGCGTATTTTTTAAAGTATGGACTGATCAGGAAAATATGGCTATATAATTCTTTTCATACCATTAAATTCAATTTCATACCTTCAATTGTTTTTGACTTCGGGGTCATCGGCATATTTCTTAAGGTGGGGTTCGAAATGAGTAGGCAACCAAATATACCTCATAATTTTGTTGTCAGTATTTCACCAAAGTGATTAGGTTTTACCATTCAAATTATACGTTGAACTGAACTTGAAACCTTTGCCGATAATACAAAAAATACGCGGCTTAATTCTGTCGAGTCTAGGTGAAGCATTTTGAGATTGTTGGTGGCTATGTCGTAGTCTTCTTGCGTTCAACAAAAGAACGCCGATATTCACAGAATTCGTCAACTACACTTGACAGAATGGACCCGGATATTTTTTGTATTATCGGCAAAGGGTTCAAGTGCAGTTTAACGCATATTTTGAATGGAAATACCTAATCATTTCTGTGAAATACTGACAAGAAAATTATGAGGTATATTTGGTAGCCTACTCATTTCAACACCATCTTAACCGACTTCTCTTTAGTAACATCAAAATTATATTACATTAAGGTATGTCTACATCCACACATTGTTTGTGCGCCACAAATCCAAAAGAATCAATTTTTGAGTTATGCTCTATCCGTGACTGAGTGGCAGTTCTTAGTCTAGAAAAATCTCACAAGCGTCCAAAAACACACGCATGCGGCGCAAATCCTTTCGACGTCTCTGCAAACAAAAATTTTTGCCTGCATTCCTGTGCGCAATTTTTCCTTGTAAACCTTTACATTACTTTATTTTCATCGAAAAACACGTGATCATAATATTCCCTATTATTTTTGCTTAAATACTTTCAAATTGTTAATTAAATATTTTACTTTTCTTTAGTAATGCGAAAATTCCTAGATTGATTTGAGCCAATACAATTTATATAGCATCATTAAGACAATGTTGGTAAAGGATCTAAAAAATAAATGAGGTAAATGAGTATTAAAAATACATACTACATCTTTCAAAAACAATTGAAATAGGAAATTGAATGTTGAATAAAAATATATTGTGATTAAATAAAATAAATTTGCTAGAATAAGAAGCCGGTTCAAATTGAATTCATTAATTTAATACTATAATATATTAATTAATACTACAAGCTTTACATAATTTATAATAATATTTTTGTTTTTTTTATCATCGATATTGTTTGATTAAATACATAGAATTATATGCTTTAAACGACAGCACTTGCTAATTTTTAGATTTATTAAGTTGAGCACTTTTGGAAACTCAAGTTCAAACTGAGAGACATGTCCAATAAAAATTAATTAAATATCATTGAAAATAAATGTCTGGTCGATTTTTGCGGTTTTGCTAGATATTCATTTCAAAGGACATGTCGCACTTTGCATACACACTTTCCATATAGCAGGGGTACATAACCCTATTGTTAGCGAATGTGGAAGATGAAAGATAGTTTCCGATCAAGAATCAAGTTTAGATCTCACAGAACTATCCGTTTACCGATAGCAGTTTGTTGCTTATCGCATTGTAACAAAAACCGTTAACAGTAAAAAGTGAGTCTAGTTACTCATGTATTTAGAGATAAGCGTGTTTATAATCTTCTATCACTGGCCCAATATCTGAATTAATCAAACAAATAAAATAATTCCTAACACAGCCAATCATGACGATATTTTTGCTCTCAAAGCCAGTCTCCAGAACTTTTGTCCTCAATGATTAACTTGGTCTCAGTAACTCATTCAAACTTCCATTCGACAATTCATGATTTGCCGAAATTCAAAGGTGTTACTTATTCAACTAATCAACTCAAGTTGCCAACATGTATTTCATATCCCTTTGCGCTCAAAACGCTAATATTTTTAACTCAAAACAGTCAAATAATTGCAAAAAGCAAACCACCTTTCAGCTCAGCTACATATCTATGACGGGTGGTCAAAAGAGTATAAAAGCATACCATTCTAATAGCGACTTATACTCGTTTGCCCACGCATCATAGATCACGCATCTATTCCTTTCAGTCAAACTAACTAAACAAATATTCGCAAGGGGTCACCCTTTCAGCTCATGAACATAAACAAATAAGCAAAGTACTAATCATTCAGTTCAACAAGATAAACAAACATTAGCAAAGGGCCGACTTTCTTTCTCCAACAATATAAACAAACTTTATCAAATTGGTAACTTTTCATCTCAACACGATAAACAAATATTAGCAAAGGGCTCATCTTTCATCTCAAAAATAAAACAAATATTATCAAAGGGACAACTATTCATCGCAAGAAGATAAATTTATATTAACAAAGGGCTAACCTTTCAGCTCAAAACCATTGAGATATTAGCAAAGGGCTAAACTTTCAGCTCAACAAAATAAATTACCTACCAAGCCAGTAAAGGGCTGACACAAATATATATTCGCATAAAGCTAAACTTTCAGCTGAACAAAATAAATTACCTACCAAGCCAGTAAAGGGCTGACACAAATATATATTCGCATAAAGCTAACCTTTCTGCTCAACAAAATAAATAAATTTTAGAAAAGACCTAACCTTTCTGCCAAACAACATTTGAGTAAAGAGCTGACCTTCAGCTCGATAAGATAAACAAATATTCGCAAAGGACTAACCTTTCAACTCAATAAGAAAGGACTATCCTTTCAGCTCAAACCCAATCAAATATGTTAATATTACTCGTAGATAAACAACGTAGGTAGATAAACAAGTTGTTTTAGTACAAGATGAACTCCCACGATCTACTGATAGATTAACAAAAGTCTAACATTTTTAGAAAATAAGTCTTAAAATCTTCCATGTTAATTTTCCTGGCAAAAATTGTCGTGAAATCATAAAATCAAATTTTCAGCCACACTGTGCATTTTTATAATGAAGTCTGCAAATACGAAAAGTTGAATCAGGAAATTTATTTTCTTTGTGCCTTTATATCGAAAATTAATAGGTCATTATAAAAAATATAAAAAAATAGTTTTTAACATATATTTTGCGTACCTATCTACTACCAATAGCTCGCGGAAGTGCTACTCCTATGACTACATGTCGATCGCGGCACATTTTAAAGATAAAAGGTAGATCTTAAGTAGTCAAAAGTTGACCACCCCTGCCATATAGAATCTGTAGGGTTATTATTAGGGTGCTTCTTCTTTTTCATGGAGTACCTTGTCAATGGAGGGCAACAACTGCGCATGATCAATCCCATCTGATCCCAACGGAACACTAATGACTTGTCTGCCAGTGTTCCGTTGGGCGAGTTATACCAGTATGCAGATGATATCACGCTGATCATCAGGGCTGACAGTGTGCCTGAACTATCTGCTGAAACAAGTCGTGCGGTAAAATGCATGGGTGAGTGGTGCAGGGCCAATAGTTTAATATTAAATGAAACGAAAACAGCTGTAGTGCATTTCTCTCTGGATACGCCCAGAGGGTCGCTGTTGGTTAGGTCGGTGGGAGGCTCTATACCTCGTAGCTCAAATGTGAAGTTTCTTGGAATTCACGAGCAGGAGTCATTAAAGTGGGAAACACATGTTGAGTTCACCTGCAAGAAATTGCACAAAGTCTACTTCTGTATGTACAAACTACGGGATAATGTAAATGTGAGCACACTGTGACAGTATTACTTTGCCACTATTGAGTCTGTGCTGAGATACGGCATTGTTCTTTGGGGTTCGTCGGCTCAGTCGGTGAGGCTCTTTAGACTACAGAAGCGATACATTAGATGCATGCAAAGACTAGGGCATCGGGACTCTTGCAGAGGCTATTTTAAGGCATTGAATATAATAACATTGCCATGTTTGTATATTTATAACCTTTTGTTGTTTTGTAAGAGCAACTTCAGTCAGTTTGTAACAAACGGTGACATATCGGGCTCATTTCAGACCCGTAATTCTATCCGTTTAGCCATCCCTCACCACAACACGTCTACTTTTCAGGCCGGACCTATGTACATGATGATTAAAGTATACAACGCGATGCCGAACGACTTAATCAGTATAGCGAATTTATCGCGATTCAGAAAGGCAGTACGTGAATATCTGTTGGAGAAAGAGTCCTATGACGTTTCCGACTACATCTCTTGCTCCAACTGATTTGTGGCATTTTGTTTGTATTTGTTTGTATTTTAAAACGTATTGATATGTCTTATTTTATAGTCTGCATTTTACATGTTCAAATTGACAATGTCTGTATCATCTTTTGATCAATGACAATAAAGGAATTATTATGATCAAAATTTGAAATTATTCTATAACTGCGTTGTCATTGTCACATTGTTATTATTGACGTAATCTTTTCCGGTTTAATCTCGGGTAAAAGGTCGTAAGTTGAGTTTATGAGATTTTTTACGTTATAGTAATATACTTTAACAAACTATTCCTAGTAGATGTATATAGACACTTTCTAGACACTGCATACACTTTCCACCAGAGTAGTCAAATTGTCAACTAAAATAAAAAAATAGATTTTAATAAACATTTATTAAGTAACACAAATGGAGAATATTATTGAAGAATGATATTACAATTTTATCAACATTACTTGATGTTTTATGCAAAATGTATCAATTTAGATTGTTTAAGCTAATAAGTATGTGTATTTTTGTTACCATTAATGCATACTTAATCAATTTGTTTATGTGAAATGAATATTTCTCCATTCTATTGTAATTAACTGAAATGTGAGATCATTATGTATTAGTGAAGGGTTCAGCGTAGATGTTCCTTTTGAGACCAGTAAAAAAACTGATAAAACTGGATGAAAAAATTATTTTAATTCAGAACAGATTCATGGCTTTTTGTTTCATTTGGTAGTTTAGCTGGTTTTGGATATACAATTTCGCCATCCAAAAATAGATATTTGATATTTTGGTAAGTTATAGAAATATCTGTAATGGAAAAAAGGGAATTGATAGATTTTTGCATTTTTTGTTACGAGAAAAACAGGAAAAAAATTGATTTGATCTAGAAAACACCTCCCCCAATACATGGACAAGATTTCATAAAAAAATTTGTTCAATGTTTAATTGATTGATTTATTTTACTCAAAAGAGGAACTGGGCATATTTTGTTGTATTGTTCAGGGCCGTTGACTTAAAACATTTGTTTGTTATCCTCTTGGGCTTTAAGATTTGTCTTATTAGTTTATTACCCATAAGAAAACAATTAATCTTTCGCTTAGTTATTTATTAGCTTATGAAAATTTGTATTTACTTATAATTAAAAACAATTAAGAATGATTCTTAATTTTCTTTCTTGTGTACCCAACCCAACACAAAACATTTATAATACAATTAATATTTATTTTCGATATTTATCCAAATCCCAGAATTTGTTGATTTTCAACTTTTACTTTTACAATGCTATGATTGAGAGACAACTAATTTCTCCAACAAGAATGGCATAAGAAATCGTGTTTATATTGATAGTTTCAGTGTCCAAATTAGAAAATGACTTTGAGGTGAAAATGTCCAGCGGAAGACTTCCAATTATCAACCTGATGGTCTCCGTGATAACATCAAAAAGAGTGTGAAATGTTAAAATGGCTTAAACGATGACTGCATTGTGTATGTTCTGCTTGTGAATAAGATTCCGATAAAGTCCACATTTACTATTATAATTGAAGTTGATGGTGTCACGTTTCGAAAACTTATGTCTGACGGCATTGTAAACGTATACTGGGATAGCTACCGAGCGTCTGAGGCTATTGACGTTCTGAGGTGTTTCAATTGATTGTATAAATATCAAATGATTGTAAAAAGAAGGATCGTGTATGTTCTTTAGGGGCTGGACAACTGCAAGCATGCCAAAGACAAAGGAATGGACATTACAGATATTGTAAAGCAGGACAACAACAGAAAACCAATTACGGAGCACATATTTTATATGTACGTTAGTGAGTGTAATAGGCGGGTCGAGTTCCGAGATCGCTCAAGGAAGTGAGGATGCGTCAGACACCGTTAATAGCACGCTACTTGTTTACCTCAATGTTAGGTCGCTGCCATGTATATTTACTGCTATTAAAAGCTGTGCACTTGACGTAAACTGCGATACTCTAGCAATTACTAAGCCATGGTTATAAAAAAATATACCCAATGATGCAATTCCTATTCCAGGATACATTATAATACGGAAGGACAGAAAAAACAGAGCCACCTGATAGCAAGCGATAAAATACCCTCTTCGGGACAAAATCAACAATCCCAACCCAGATATTAAATAACTATGGGCAAAAAGAGTCATTACTGAAACAATAGCAGCAATCAAGTGATATATGGTACACTTATGTTTTAGGGGAGTCCGCACAATAAAGTATGTATATTTAAGATGGTGGTGTTTGTAATTTTTCTGTTAAGACATTCATTTCACAAAATAAATAAATAAATTTATACTATTGCCGCTTCTCGATAAACTTGTTGACAACGGTTATTAGAAACAAGATTTACCAGCGGTAAAAGTAAAACAAACCAAAACACAACGGACCGAGCATAATACTTACATCGGTTTGGTTGTCACAAATTCATCAAGTAATTCAGTGCTCTGAATGCCCTCTAGAAACAGTTTACTTTCCAGGGCTAAAAGAAAAGCAAAATGCAAGTTAGAAATTAAAAATCAAACCAATACAACAAAGAGCTTACTTGTGCCAGCACCTAACGTGTAAGTAGGAGTCTCAACGTCTTCGCAAAAGTGATTTAACAAAGTTTGGACCACAGTTTCTTCGTGGTCCATTGATGGCTGTTGTGGAAACGTAGTCATATTTAATTTGTAGTATTCGCAGATCTGAAACAAATGATATAGGTGATCTAGAACAGCTTTGAACCGTCAGATTAAATTATGGAATAAACCAATTTGTTGCATTTGTTTTTTTTGACATGCTATAAAAACTAAAGCAATACTCATGTATTCATATTAGCTTACCTTATATAGCTTGTATTATCAAGCTCTTTGCCCAAGAAATAGTGGTCGTAATGGGCTGATATGACTGCAGTGTTGTCACATATGGTTGGATCTTGTTGGATCAAAGACCTATAACTAGTACCATCACTGGTGGCAACACTACCTACACTGGTTAGTGGTTACTCGGTAACCTCAAAAATTATTGAGGCAATGAGGTAACGTTGACCATCGCAAAGCGTCTTGAATCTTGAGCGTCTATACTCTATAGTCTACACAAAGCTAACTATTTGAAAGTGCTGTGGTTTTGTTGTATTCTAAATATAATACATTCGACGATTCATACAAAACTCAAGCAAGAGTATGGAGAGGATGGTAGTTTCTTGATTCTTTTGTTTTAAAAAATGTGCAATTTCCACTCAGATTGGATATGTAGGAGTTCGTATAAGATTTTTAACACACTCTATTTTAAAGATCAATGTTTATTTTTATTTGAAAACCGCTATGTTGTTACTCAGATCGGAGAATCCTTGAAAAGCAGTCCAAGAACTTCTGTGAAGCTTGAAGTAACAGACCAAGCTGACGGCTTACCTCCAGTGAAGCAACCTATTTGCAGTCTGTGCGGGTACATGTTTAGTACAGAAAAGTATGTTACAAACCACTCTAAGTTTTGTAGGACCGTTGAAAAGAAGATTCAGAAGACAGAATTACTTAATGAAAATTCCACTGCCCTACTGATGTACGTATGTCTTTATTATTATATATATATACTTTATATATATATATATATATATATATATATATATATATATATATATATACTTTATTATATACTTTATTCAAATATTGGATAGAGTTCTGTCTTCGTAAAGTACCTGCCTACATAATGGGAACAAATGTTTTCCTTAATTCTATGTTCAAAAATATTCCAGCTGTTACATTTTTGGATAAATAGTAAGTAGCAATTCCCTTTCTTAATCCTTCATTCGCTTGTATTGAACGTCTCACAAAAATACCGTTTTATGCTATGCAAAAATTTCATCTTTGCCTCAAGAAGTGCATCTCTTTGCTCACTCCAAAAAGAATCAGTATCTCTCCATGGTGGTCCTTTCGGAGGTTGCTATGAAAAGAGGGCTTTGTTACGTACGAAGTTTGTTGATGAATACTTTGTTAAAAAAGACAACGAACTTAACTGATTTATTTGTTGAAACTTAGAACTACAGACAACAGGACACAAAAACCAATAGTGTGATGGCTATTTATAATATAATAATGCTGACATAACTAATAACAGTAACATGTCTGTTTTTTTACTAATAACACTAACATGTTTTTTTTCTCAAGTCATATTTTTAATAATTATTTGTGGTATAATTTGGTGAAATTTTGGACACGGATAGAGGAAGGTGTTTTCTAAATCAATCCAATTTTCGTCCTGTGTTTGTTATAAAAAAATGCAGAAAACCATCAAATATCAAATATCCACCATTGGACAGAGAAGAGTATATTCGTTATCTATAATTTTGTGAATTGCTAAGATTCCGTGTAAAAATCCTTGGGAATTTAACATGTTTTGCAACTACGCCGCAAGGGTACTGGTTCCAGTTAAATGAGACTTTGAAAGTAATAAAAATTGTACATACGTATTATCAATTGCAGTTTTTATTGTCTCTAAAAAAACTAGAGCCAATTCTATATTTGTCTTCAGATTCGGATTCTATGGAAACAACTTCAACTAATTTGACGCTATTTACAGCATATTATTCCTATGTTAATTGGACTCAGATTGCATCACCAAACACTAAGCTCTTATTGTGTACGGGCTATCGTAAATGGAATTATTACTTATTGTGGTTTCTTCTTTTTCAGATTGGACATATAAGTTGAAGAAATGGAATTCACTGAAACTTCTGTATCTGGATGCACTTGTACAGTATGACATATGACGACACACCTGCACAATCAATGCTGCTCACAGTACGTTGAATGTTGAAGTTTGGAAGTCAGAAGAACCATATAAATGCAACATTTGTGACTATACTGCTACGCAACCTAAATTCCTAAATACACATATGCAAATACATGCAAGGAAGACGTAACTTATGGTGTACATAAGCAGGCGTACAACAACGAAACTATTTAAATGCACCTTATGTGACTATGTTTGTACAGTAAGTTCTTCTCTTACTAAACATATGACAAAGTATAATCACGAGAAACATTTAAGGCTCCCGACTCAATTCAAATAGCAAACTGTAGCGAACTTCTCTCCAAAGCTTCGAAATAAAAAAATCACCAGTTGTAGATGGCACTACTATGACCATGTCTGTTTTTGTTTCGTATTTATTACATTTGACGTGTAGCCTTAAGGCGCCCGTCTCTGACCCACAAGACGCGAAAATAACCCACGTCATAATTATTCCGCCAATCCTGAAATGATCGCTACCATCCGATTCTGAAGATCCTTATGCAACTCCGATTGAAAAGGAATTTCAATATTTATGAAAATTATTTATGCAAATTTTGGTGTGGACTACAAATATAGAAATGCTTTCCGGTGGCAGTTGCGTCTGATTATTATCTGCTGTAATACATTATAAAATATAATTAAATGTTAACTATAAGAGCAAAAGTTATTTTCTTCTGAACATCTCTAGACTTGCACTCTGGAGCATTGTAGTGAGTGCGTGATTGTAGTAAGTTGGCAACCATGCTTACAATAGCGACGATTGTGAAAGTACTATACCATCGACTAGAAAACTCAAACACAGTCCAGTTTGAATATTTGTACAAATAGAAAGTAATACAATTATTTCTTTGGGTTATATCATACGTCAAATGTAATAAACATGAAATAAAGACAGACATGGTTATGGTATCGCCATCTAAAACCGCTACAGTTTGTTACAGTTCGCTATTTGAATTTAGACGGGAACCGTAAGTGTATCTTATGTGATTATGCTAGTGCATATAGAACTCATCTTACAGAACATGAGAACACATACAGGTGAAACATTATTTAAATGCACCTTATGTGATTATGCTTCTGGACGTAGTACTTATCTTACAGAACATATGCGAATGTATACAGGTGAGAAACCATTTAAATGCTCCATTTGTGATTATTCTGGTGTACATAATGGTAATCTTAGACTGCATATGAGAGCGCATACAGGAAACAAACCATTTTAATGCCCCCTTTGTGGTTTTGCTGGTGTACACAGTGGTAATCTTAGAGTGCATATGATAACGCATACAAGAAAGTGATTAGGCTTGTACAGTAAGTTATTCTCTTACGAAGTATATGAGAAAGCATACAGGCACTTATATGTGCACCTTATCTGATTATGCTTCTACAGTAAGATCTTCTCTTCCACGGCATATGAGAACGCATACAGGAGAGAAACCATTTAAATGCACCTTATGCAGTTTCTACAGTACCTACAAAATGTAGTCATCTTAACTCACCATATGGAAAGGCATACCGGAGATAATCCGATTGAGGTACACCTTACTTGATTATGCTGGTACAACACTCAGTCATCTTATATGGCAATAAGCAGGAAAACCATTGAATGAAGCGTACGTAATTGGGGGAATGCACAGCATAATTATCATATACAGCATATGAGAACACAAGTACAGGAGAGAAACATTTTAACTGCACCTTACTGATTATATGCAAAGGAGATGGTTTTTATGTGAAAACTCACTACTCTTGTATCCAGTAAAAAGAATTTCCAGATGTACTTTGGCAATACATGTAATGAATATTTATTATGAAGTAAACATATTAAGCATAGAAACAAACTACCTTAAAAGAGCAGTTTTCCATAACTATAAATTTATAAGTTTTTCCAATTATGCTTAGTCCTGTATTTTTAGATTTAGGCTGATGATGATCAAATGATCAACACAGGTAATTATTAAATTAAAAATCTGATGTGGCCAGGCACATGACTTTATCATACTATATATAAAATTAATAGTTTAGCTGCATGAGATTCTATTTGATCGAGATCGGCCATGTCTGCATTAAAATAAAACTAGTAGAACTAGACAAATATGTCGATTAAAGCTGCGTTCGGATATTGTACTCCGTTGACACCGGGTACACCGTCCAAATGACACGTGTTATTGGGTGTAAAAAGTGTGAAGGTGCGTTCCGATTGGTGGTAATGGTAGGTAATGGCGGTGGTAGCAGACGAAATTATAGTACTTCTCACATGTCGTGATGGTGACACATATAGTAGTTTGCATGTACATAAACTTGAATCACTAGCAATTTCTATTAGAAATACTATAATGGCGTCTACTACGACTGCCATTAGCACTAATGAAAACGCACCTTAATAGTGTACAATAGAACGCAGCTTGTATTGACAGTAGTATTGTCAAAACATTAGCGCTTGACACTACCTACTGTCATTAGATTTAGAATCATATCTGACATATAATCTGACATCCTGGCTACTAGTTTTAATGCAGTACGACCGATCTCGATGAAATAGAATTTGCTCATGCAGCTAAACTACTGATTGTACCAAAAAATGTCATAGTCACAAATTATTCCGAATCTCCTCCTCTTTAATTTATTATTTAACTATTTCGACGAAATTCTAGAAATGGCGGCTTATTTGCAAAATCTTTCAAAAATGGTAAGACTAAACCTCCAGTTCCTTTGAACCCTTTTCAACAGAAATCTTTTCAGCTCTAAGTTTGGTTATGAAACTACTAAATATGAATTTTCGTCCCGATACCTTTAGTAGTTTCTCCGGAATCGTCGCCACAAAGAACGGGTACACACACACACATACACACACACACACAGACATTTTTTTGTACCTTGGTCAAAAATGTTCAGGGGACCAAAAAAGACATTTCCGCTAAAATCTCAAAATTTTCTTTTTGCACGATTACAATACTTTACATACTGGGTATGATAAAGTAAAAATTTATTCAAGTCTGCATACTTAATAACATGTCAAAACTAATGCTTCGCTATCGAGAAAATAATGTGAGACTTAATTTCCTGGACATGACACTCATAAAATACGAAGATGGTATCTTTGAGTTCAGCCTTACAACGCCTCAACCGAAAACCGAAGAGCTAACAGGGCTAATAGAAATTGGATGCGTCCTGCCACTTTAAGCGCTTGAACACAGCGGACGGCAGCAACAACATGAACGCGATTGCTTGGTGAAAGCGCTTGAACTCAGCTGCAAGCATAAATACATGTGATTGGATCTGACCGTTCAGCCACAGCGGGCGCTTAGTCTCGGCGCCGGCAACGCAACCACCTTTGGCTGGAACTAGCAGAGCGCGCCCATTGCCATTAACAACGGATACAACGCAGGGCATATACAACACTTTGATGGGATGGCCAGGAAAAAGCAGCAAATGCAACTTATACCCACAGCACGCCAATTAAGTTTACGTTTAGGTCAGCGGAAACCGCGCGGATTTTCTTTGTCGGCATCTGCCTGCTGCCGACAAAGGAACCACGCGGATAACCGCGCGGTTTCCGCCGACCTAAACGTAGGCTAAATACGTGTCCCTTCCATTCCAAGAAGATCCTACTTAAAGCCGATACAGAACATGACTAAAAAACATGGAGTAGATTATCGTTAAAACGAACAATACCTTATTGCAACCAATATCCAATAGCAAAGATAAGAGAGACACAAATACAAGGATTGTTCAGCCATGTACCGGTTGGAACCGTCATCATGCAACGGTGTGGTCTAGACATGCGCCCACTGTATCAACATTTTCGCAGTATACTTTCGATGCTCTCGGTCCACACACTCCACACAGGCTGGTGTGCACCTGTATGAAGTATAAGTTATGGTGGGGTTGAGGGGAATATGATAAGCAATGCTGCCAGTTAGGGACGTCACGCGGATTAAACTCAACCTTATTTCCTTCTTGCATACGGACTTGTGCTACCGGTAAAGCGGTAGAAACTGACAGCACTGATGATGTGAGTCATTGCGTGATGACGGTTCTGTTCTAACCGGTATGTCGGCCAAACAGGTCGCACGTTGAAGAAGACACTAACTACACTATGGGTATGCAATTAAGATCTGAGGGACATAAATTGACAATTATTGTATCGTATTTTGTGTTCCTGCGGAATAATTTGATTTTTAATAATTTGTCAGCGGACAAAATAAAACTGTTTGTTTCAATACAGTTAGAAGACGCTGGGTATATATTTTACAGTGTTTCGCAGAAAGAAAAACAAAACCTATGTACTATGTGTCTATGTACCTACACTTAAATAACTTTAATAGTGCTCTTACTACATTAATGTATCTTTTGCAGTTTTCCAGATGAGCCTCGCATGAATCGGTAGTCAAGAATTGAACAATTGAGTGGATACTGGTGTTTTAAAATACACCACTATAGATAAATACAGCAGTATATATTCTTTGATGTAGCCAGATGTACGAGACATCGTAAATAAAGTAGTACCAAGAAATAAATTGGATTACTAGTGAACATATCGAAACAGGTGCGACACAAACCAGACGATAGCAGACGATAGCTGCCAGATCATGTTTGGTTAGGTTCCAATAATTATCTGTGAGGGTGTAACACAACAGTACTCCACAATACAAAAAGTATATCGTTCAGATATTTTGAAAATTTATTCGGTATTTGTATTAATTAAAAAGTGCGTAATCAAAACAGTTCCTTATTTTCTTTCTGCATAAAATTCGTCATATATTTTCGACCAGAATTGCATCCTCTCTTCTAGAGGGATTCCGTTCTTCATAATGGAATTCTCGCTTCCAAACTCAAGGTACTTAAATTGATCCACCGATATAGGCTCCCAAACTACCTCTTGAGAACTATCTGGTGTAGGGTTATCATATTTAGCAAAATTGGTCCAGAGTTGCACAATTCTTCTGATTGCTTTGTATTCAATGGTACCCTCGTCTACACCATCCGGAGCACGTGAATTATAGAACATATAAGCAAGTTCATCAGCATGTGAGGCACCTGAATAAAATAAAGGCTTTAGTAATTAAATGAGTAAAACTTTTGTTGATACTTACCAGGAAATGTTGAGGTAGTTACATCTAAATGTTTCAACAAATTTATCCTAGTGTCTGCCGTAAATAAATAGAAATATATCGGATTTAAGCTAGTCTTGACTTGTTGAGACGCTGCTCTATATGCTGGAAATATGTACGTAAAATCACTTAGTAAGTTTACTGTTGGTGCAAAATTAGCTTGTGATGGTTGCTGGTCACCATAGTAGAACTGTCGAATTCGTTCTGACAAATATTCTGCTGTATCAGATTCTGCTTCTATCTGAAGATCCACAGGAATAACTCGTAGAAAATTCTCGATGGTGACATTCTGCCCTGTAGCAATCCTCGTGGCCAACTGCATTGCGAGACCTTCAGCATCGTTAGCACCAACCAAATAAGGAACTTGGTTGTAATGTCCTGCTTCAATAATATCAATAGGATTCTGTGTTATAAATGCATTTTCGGTCAGAATTTCAATTATTGGTAAATGGAAGTGCGCTATTCTGTTACCTAGTATCTACAACAAAACTGTTTAATGATATTTTTGTTAAATATATGGCCAAGTCTTATCAAACGTACCATTGCCGCAGTAACTATAGTACTAACTGGCAATGCTTGCAGTGTCGCCAACATATCATGCACATTGTCTGTTTGAATACCCAACAGATCAGCTAATTGTATGCCGTTGTTTCTATCTAACCTATTGATAAAATCAGTAATTGATACACCACTTTGGCCAATGGCTTTGTGATAGTAACCTATAATACAGAACATATTGATTAGCCCGTGTTATTGGCTTCGCTGACCGATAAAAGTTGGCTAAACAAATGAATACTAGATCAGATATGCTTTTTTGGTCAACCTTTTTGACTTAAGGTGTTCCAAGTAAAGACTTTGAATAGAGAGAAAAAAAAACATTGCCGTAGTGTAGAAAGTTAGTTATCATATCTACCTGCAGGCTTAGGAGACATCAAATGCAAATGAACACTCCTCGATCCGGCACTTTCTCCAAACAAGGTGACATTATCCGGATCGCCACCGAAGCTTTCGATGTTTTTCTGAACCCATTTCAAAGCAAGTAATTGGTCCTTTATTCCTGAATTTCCGGTAACACCCAGAGATGCATCATCAATGCTAAAACCACCTGAGTGATAGTTTAGTATTTACGGTGTTGAGGAGGAAAACGACAAACTTATACCAAGAGTAATATTCTCCTGGCCCTTTGGGTCATTTTCAACAAAAAACAATGTTAACTTAAAAGTTGAAAAAACGCTAATTAGTTTTTTATTGCCTACTTTTATATACTTTCCTTTCCAGGGTGTACATAAAAAACACCGTAAGTATTTCATACCATACCACGCCCATTAACGCTAGGACAATGCAGATATAACTAATGGTGGGTTTAGCCAGCTTTCCGTAGTCGCCAAATAGCCGAAATTTAACCCTACAATCAATGCAGGCGTCAGGAAAATATTTCGCTGTTTATACAGAGAAATTAAGAATTCCTTAACGTAACTGTTAATAAGTATCTCTTGGAACAAGTGTTGAATCCAGTAAAACACTAGTCACCAAACTTGAGTGTATTCTTATAAAGCAACTTACAACGTGTGTATATCTATTACAAGTTAAACAATCATCACACATATAGTCATGACGACTATCATTCATGAAGACTTGGTTCGGATGTGTCGCTACAGCATTTTTATACCAACACGCCCTCCTCGAAACAAGCCGAATTCAATTCTTCTCTGCCAAATTCATTTTCATACCATCCAAGCATAGCTGATGTTTCGGACGGGGTAATGGCTTTGTCATCACATCTGCGATCATATTTTCGGTAGGTATGTGGCCAACTTTGCAAATCTTTTCTTTCAAGGCATCTCGTATAAAATGATACCTTATACCGATGTGTTTACTTCGATTATGGTATACTTGGTTTTCTGCCAACTTCAAAGCACCTGCATTGTCGCAGTAGACTGAAGTATTTGCTAACTCTATAAATCCTAGTTCCAGCAATAATCTACGTAGGTATATGGATTCCTTAACTGTGTCGCTCAGAGCCATATATTCCGCTTCCGTAGATGAGAGAGCAACGGTCCTTTGCTTTCTCGAATCCCATGATATGGGTCCTCCACCCAGTAAGAATACGTATCCAGTACATGATCTTCGGTCAAGAGGGCAGCTTCCCCAATCGGCATCAACAAATCCTGTTAAAGGTGTCGAATTCTTTCCGTATGTAATACCGTGATTGATTGTACCTTTCAAGTAACGAAGTACCCTTTTCGCCGCATTCCAGTGTGATCGGTCGAAATTATTGAAATTATTAACTGTCCCAAATGACTCACCGCGAAGCTAATGTCTGGTCGTGTCGTTGTGGATAAGTAAGTAAGTGCTCCTACTAATTCTCTGTACGGAAGATTTTCATCTTCTTCTTTTTCTGGTGTTGTCAATTTTCTCTGCATATCAATCGGAGTGGTCACGGGATTACAGTTCGTCATTCCAAATCGCTTCAAAGTATCTGTAATGTACCCTCGTTGTCGCAGAGAAACAGTTCCGTCTTCAAATGTAAATTCTATCCCTAAACAATTTTTGACTTTACCAAGTTCCTTTATTTCGAACTGCCTTGATAATTCCTGTTTCACACTCTTTATCATTGTCCTCTCTTTGGAAAATATCAATATGTCGTCAACATACACAATAATAAACACGGGGCTTTTTCCATTCAGCTTCGTGTAAAGGCACGGGTCAGATTTCGTTGGTTTAGCGCCAATTTTAATCAGAGATTCATTTAATTTCTTATACCATGCCCTTCCTGCTTGACGTAAGCCATACAATGCTTTTCTAAGAAGACATACTTTATTTCCTGTCTTTAAGGCTTCAAGCATTCGTTCAGACTTGTGTCTTATATTTCTACAAATAGTCTTTTCCTCGACAATGCTTGCTAATATTTTGTCAAGCTGCTTAGGGAGTTCCATATAAATAATTTCATCCAATTCTCCTCTAAGATAAGCAGTTGTTACGTCCAGTTGCTCTATCAACATGTTTTCCTGCATTGCTAGAGCAACCATTGTTCTAATTGTAGTTCTACGTGCAACAGGAGCAAATGTTTGGTTGAAATGTATACCAGGTTGTTGACTGAACCCTTGCGATACTAGTCTTGCCTTTCTTTTATCGAAGGATCCATCGGCCTTGTATTTTTCGCTCAGGATCATTCTGCACCCTACAATATTTTCACTACTTGGCCTGTCGACGATTTCCCAAGTATCGTTTTTAACTATCGATGCTATTTCGTCAGCCATTGCCTTGTACCATTCATCTGCATCAGGTCCTGCTATAGCTTTCTTCAGGTCCATTTCACATGCTAAATTTGTCTCCACTCTAGTGTTCGTTTCGGATATATCGTTGTAAACTTTTCTCGGTCTTCCCGGTCTTCCAGTTCTCAGCAATTTTGGCCTTCCAGGTCCTCTCCGTGCAGATTGATGACTTTCAACATCTTCAGGTCCTCTATAAATTTCCGGTTCCCCGACATTTGGATCTTCGAGCTGGAATGTTTCATTTAATTGTTCTAACAGGGATGGCTGCAGATTCACAGCCTTCGTTTCCTCAATTAGCTCCACGTCGGTGTTTATACTCTTATTCAATGTTTCCAAGAATTTTATATCACGACATATCAAGACCTTCCTTTCCTCATGCGACCAAATTCTATACCCCTTCGCTTCTGTCGAGTATCCTACCATACATCCTTCTTTTCCTCTGCTTTCGAATTTTCCTTTCGATGGCTTCCTATTCAAATAGATTATTTTTGTGCCAAATATTCTAAGGTGGTTGATGTTAGGTCTTATTCCTGTCCACAGTTTGTATGGTGTATTTCCATGTAGACTCCTTGTTGGGCATCGGTTACGAATATAATTTGCTGTGTTTACCGCTTCAGCCCAAAATGTTGACGAGAAACCAGATTCAATGAGCAAGCATCTAGCCATTTCAACAAGAGTTCTATTTTTCCTCTCGGCTATTCCATTTTGCTCTGGATTATAAGATACCGTAACACGTCTGGTAATTCCACGTCCTTTTAGAAATTTGTCGAATTCTTGGTTTATGAATTCCGTTCCATTATCCGATTGGATACACCTAACTCTTCTTCCTATCTGATTTTCCATAAGGTCAATTACTTCGCGTGTCTTCTTCAGGGCTTCAGATTTTGATTTCATAAATCTAATCTCACACCATCTAGAGTGGTCATCAATAAATACTATGAAGTATTTTGATCCTGCCAATGATTCCACCCGCATCGGGCCGCATACGTCGGTGTGGATTATGTCCAAAATCTTTGATTTTCTTTCTGATGCCTTTGGGAATGGAGTACGGGTCATCTTACCAATGTAACAAGTCTTGCAAGTCAACCCTTCACTAGATTCGTTTGGGTCTGGACCAAGAATATAGCCGTGTTTAGCAGCGTGTACCATATCTTGATAGTTTAAGTGACCCAGGCGTTGATGCCATATGTCTAATGAAGCATTCACTTGACTTGCAGCTGCTAGATGTTCTTCCCTTGCGTTCGTGCTTTCTTTGGCAAAATATAAATCACCTACACGGTCAGCCACCAGCACTACTTCTCCATTTTTCCCAATTACTGATGCATTATTCTTCCTGAATACTACTCTATAGCCCTTACTTGTCATCCTGCTTACTGATAGCAGGTTGGTGCGTAAATCAGGTACAAACAGAGTATCGTTTAACGTTATTTGGCCTTGCTTACCATAAATATCTGAATGGAATGATGCGATACCTTTTGCAACAATCTTAGCAGTTCCGTGGCTGGCTAAGTTAAGTTCCTGGTTTACCGGCACGGTTGTTTGGAAGTCAGCCATTTCTTTGCTGAGGTGAGATGTTGCCCCACTATCCAAACACCATTTTCCGTACATGTCCACATTGTCCGAACTTGTCCATGCACTTAACGAAGCATTTTTTTCGCCATAGCCTGCAGATTTTTCACCAAATTTCTTTTTGTGCCTATTTTTGCAATCTACTGCTTTATGACCATATTCATGACATCTATGACACTTAAATTTGAAGTTTCCACCGTCATGCTGCCGGGACTTCTTATTTTGCCAATGCTTCCTAGGTGTGAACATAGCACCTTCTGCGCTGCCACTGGTGTTTTTCCTAGCATCATTTTCTTCCAAGATTTTTACCCTCAACGCCTCCGGTTCCGGTAGCTCGTCCCTGGATTCAATAGCACACCTGAAATTTTCAAATGAAGCTGGTAGACTGTACAGGAGCATAATGGCCAAAAGATCATGGTTAATTCCTACTCCCATTTCTTCCAACCTATCCACCGAGTTGAAAAATTTGTTGAGGTGGTCATGGACGTCCGTGTCTTCTTGCATTCGATGTAATGTTAGCTGCTTTAACAATGTAGCCTTCCTAGCTGGCCCTGTCGACTGGAACGTCTTCTTCAGCTTTAGCCACACATCACGCGACGTTTCGCATCCCTTCACGTGCTTTAGTTCTGATGGACTGATGCACAATATTATCTCCGACTTTGCTTTACTGTCGTTTATTGCCCATTTTGCAAGTTCTTCGCTCTTTTGAGGTCTTGGACAGTCACCATTTGCATAACACCAAGCGTCGTTCTTTATCAGTACAGCTTCCATTTGCAGTTTCCACGTGTCATAATTTTCCTTGGTAAGTATGTCAATTCTTGACATGCTTGACATATTATTTATTTCCAGCAAATTTTATCATGCGTTCTATCTTGTTATTCTGGCTTGCTATTCTGGGCCCATAACCTGTTAATAAGTATCTCTTGGAACAAGTGTTGAATCCAGTAAAACACTAGTCACCAAACTTGAGTGTATTCTTATAAAGCAACTTACAACGTGTGTATATCTATTACAAGTTAAACAATCATCACACATATAGTCATGACGACTATCATTCATGAAGACTTGGTTCGGATGTGTCGCTACAGCATTTTTATACCAACAGTAACGATGCGCAGATGGGTGCGTAGTACAAACTGTCAGATATAACTCCCAAAATGTTTGTTTTGAAACTACATTTGATACTTAATGGCGACACAAACCATCCTCAACGGTGATCCTTTAAATGAAATTGTATCTCGGTGTATTTTGTATGTTTGCTTTGTCAAATAAATATTTTATATCAAATAAAATCTGTTTGAATAGGAGGCGCCATCTTGTGATTTACGAAAAGTTTGGTGGTACATGGTCTTCTGCCTTTCCTTCCAGACGTTATTAATGTAATGAGTTAGTTTCTTTCCGCCACCCGGTTTTATCCCTGTGAAATGCATCCTTATTTCCATTGTAAATAATTCACTGATACAATACATATTGTTAGTAGTTTAATGTTCCTCCCATAGATGGCTCCAAATTAGGGAAGGACCTAAAAGTTAAAACATTACGTCCTTTTCTAGGGAATATTAATTTAATCCCAGTGCTGTCTAAACCAATATACGGTTTCCCTATGTTTTAACTTGTTAAGTTAAGATGTTAAATTGCGTTGCGGCTACAAAAAGCTGACTAAACCCACCATAACTAGGTAGAGTATGTGGTAACCTACATAGGTGCATTATTTTTTGGTAGGTTTTCAGCAGTTGCATGTTTATTTTTTCTTTATCTACAGGTACATTAATATTTAACCAAATAACACTTCTTATTAAAAGAAGAAATTGAATTTGTATACAAATTTTTGTTTTATTTATAATTACCCCTAGAATACATGGTATAAGATTGTGTATATCCTCAGGAAACCCTACTCTACAGATGAATGTTCTTTTGTTATTATACACTTACCAAAAATACCCAATCGATAATTGATCGTAACGAGGACGATATCTTCGGTTAGAAGATATTCCGGTCCATATACTGTCGTACTACCAGAACCAGTTGAGAAGCCACCACCATGTATCCACACCATGACTGGTTTTAATTTCATAGATTCAATAGGAAGCTGATATTACAAAAAACAAATAAAAGCAAAATACTTAAAACATTTTGATGTAGTTACCGCAGGTGTGTATACATTTAAGTATAAGCAATCTTCTTGTCCTGTTGGAGAAATTGAATGTTGTACGCAAGTTATAGCATCAGACGTTGCTTCTTTTACTCCATCCCAACCATCAGCAGGTTCAGGTGCCTAATAAGTAAATTATATGTGAGAATTTTCCGTTGCAATATAGCATTTTCTCTTTTTACCTTAAAACGGAGTTCATTGATAGGTGGTTTCCCATAGGGTATGCCTTGGAACGCGTAAATATTTTCACCGTTTTGATCTGCCATTAATCTCCCGGATAGTGTTCCCTGATTTATGGTTACCTGTGGATTTTGGGAATGTTTACCCATAAGACATATCGCAAAACACATTATACGAAGCATTTCTAAGTTCATTACGCGTTGGAAAACAAAATACTAGATTGCTTAGATTGAACTTCAATACAAAAATAAATACGATATGATACTTGGACATGCAGTGGATCTGATTCTACATAAGTATTTTTTAATCAGATTTGTTACTATTTTATGTAGGTGACAAGATAATTCATAAACAAGATAATAATCTTAAAATGATGTGCTCTCTAATATGAGGCGAAATTTGACAAGTGTACCCGCCTAACGTGTGGTGTCGCCAATCTCTTTCAAAGATTACTGAATTGTAGTCCTTTCAATTACAGTCCGCTTTCAAATACCGAAAAAGGATGTATCTATTATCGCGGGATACATCACAATAGTGGAGGTTCGAATTTTCGATATTCTACTACTCGCGCTGATAAATTATAAACGATTTCGTTTAGAGTCGCTCGAATGTACTGATAGATTATCAAGGGTTGTTTTGTGTTTCTTTATTGATCAAGGTGTATTTTATCCCTGGAAGGTGTCCATCACAAAAGCAGAGCATATCTTGTTAGTCGCGTTGTTAGAAAATTTATTTATTTACATAATATATTTGATTATAAGGGTGAGTTATTAGTATCCCGGCGGTCGATAGTCATCAAATCGTTTGAGAAAGAAAAAACTGGTTTATACAAGAGTTGTTTGACTCATTAGTTCCATAACGTAAAATTATTTTCGGCGCATTTCGGCATTTCGCATTTCGGCGTGATGGAAAGTCAGCACATTTTTTTAAATGGAACGCCATGTATATCATACCAGATTATAAATACTAAGCAACTTGTCTTTCCAACTGTGTAAGTTGTACCTGTGTAAAGTAAATAGTTTCTGAGATATTCAATTGTTTGTCAAAACATGGGCAATTGCAGCCCTTCTTAAAAACTACGTTAATACTACATTTATGCAGATATTGTCCTAAAAATTTGTCATGTCATGAAAAACTAGATGCGCTATACAGGGTGATCGTAGCATGCACTAGTTTTTAAACATTTTTAAATGTTTTTTTCTTGAGATTTTTAAATGGAACACCCTGTATATTATTTGCTAATTGAAATGTTCCTTAAGTTCTTTTTACTTTATATTCACTATATCGTATATCTATTTTTACTACTTTTTGTGATATTTGCAATTTAAAGAGTAGTATGGTATTTAGTATCTTACTATTGCACTGTATACAGTGTGCTGGGTAGCATGATGTAAAATATTTAAAGGGTTTTAGAAGAAGCCATTTAGAACCTATTTAGCTAAATTTATTCAAATAAAATGTATTACGGTTATCAAGGTAATACACAATTTTATACATTTTTTTTTTATGCAATTTTTACAAACGTACAGCGAGCGAACCCGAACACCTAGTAACTTCAGTTGGGCTCCGAAGTAAACAAGAAACAGTGTAATTTTAGGTACTATCATGAAAAATTGTTCACTTGTGTGAAAATTGTGCGGAGATGGTATGGTGCGCTCATACACCAAAACAAACAGAAACGCTAAAACCTGACTTGATGAGCTACGGTTGAGAACGGATTTGAATTCAGTACAAAAAAATCTGATGTGGCCAGGCACATGACTTTATCATACTATATATAAAATTAATAGTTTAGCTGCATGAGATTCTATTTGATCGAGATCGGCTATGTCTGCATTAAAATAAACCTAGTAGAACTAGACAGATATCTCGATTAAAGCTGCGTTCGGATATTGTACTCCGTTGACACCGGGTACCAAGGTTGGTCAAGCTATATTTTACAGAGGTTATGCCGATCCCTATACTAGCAATGCATTCTACCGGTGTGCCTACAAACTCGAACCGGTGACGTCAGTGGTGTCAGACCGAGCCGAACATCTGACATTTCAAATTCGAGCGCATACAAACATTGCACGTTGTATGCAGTTGTATGTACTTACATTCAATTTATTTATCTGTTAAAGATTGCCTGCCACTTGCTCGGTGTCATTATGTACTTCGAAGTGTGTCTCCAAGACGAATGATGAACTGCAAGTAGCATTCTTCCGTTTCCCACAAGATCGTAAAGTTCGGAAGAGGGTTCAGAAGTGCTTTAGAGCAGACAAGTTCAATCAGGACACAGGCAGAATATATTATGTTCTCTACATTTTTCAAGCAACGATTTTCTGAGAGATTTTAAATCGGATTTATTAAATTTAAAGCCAAAATTAATTTTAAAGCCTGGCTCTATTCCATCCATTAATCTGCCTAATAAGCCTAATGATTCAACTCAACAATTACATACAACAATTTACATACAACAATTACACAACACTGATACAGAAGTATTAAAAGCGTTTATTCGACAAAGACTATTTGTTAGAATTGATTTTTTAAACTATTTATACAATATGAACAAAAATTCAACACATTTAAAACGAAAAGCGAGAAATTCGGCAAAAATTTGATAAATTAAAACGCATCAGCACCTAGTTTATAATATTTGTTTTTGTAATTTGCAACTACTCTAGATACGTTGTATAATTCTATATTTTTATGTATTGTATCTTTTGTATACATACAATTTAACATATGTTTTTGTTAATGTTAAGAAGAACAATTAATAAAATAAATGTTTGTTCATGTCTTTCATTTATGTACCTAATGACATTATAATTTATGTTGTATATGTTTGGCGTGTTGTATTATATTGTACCCCGTTCTACAAAACTAAAATTACATAGGCAAAATGGCCAAGGTCGATAGCTCGTTGTACACCAAATGGAACGTAATCAAAATTATACTTACTTCAATAAAAATAATAAGAGTAAATCAACAAAGTTAGTACGCCACACGATAAAGAAAAAACGCATGCAAAACGCAAGCCAGACAGCCTGACTTTTGAGTGTGATTGGGCTACCATAAAATACCTTGTTTACAACCTTTACCACATAACAACATTAAAAACACAGACGTAAATGTATAAACAAGCTTCTACATTTTTTTCAAATAAAATTTTATTTTTTATGTTTTTGTAATCGGTTTACGAGAAATAAAATCGAAAAGACAACCGTGAAAGTAATATAACACTGCAAAGTTCGGGCAGTTTTCTACTCCTCTCGCACCCATGTTTAAACCGAGTGGTAAAAGATAGTTATACATGTTATGTAGAAATGATTCAGGAATATAGTACACTTTATTTCACTTTTTTTCGTTCAGTCGTTTGCGAGTTATGAGCTTTCAAATATAGGCTTTATTGCTATTAGTTAACTCCGTGACAAGACACCACTGACGTCACGCCAGCGCCTCGTCCCCGCCCCGCAAAACGCTGTCAGCACAACCTCTGTCAAATATGGCTCGACCAATCTTGACCGGGTACACCGTCCAAATGACACTTACGTGTTATTGGGTGTAAAAAGTGTAACGGTGTTCAATATCCGAACGCAGCCTATATTGACAGTAGTATTTTCAAAACATTAGCGTTTGACACTAGCTACTGTCATTAGAATCAAAAAATCTGACATATCCTGGCTACTAGTTTTAAAGCAGTACGACCGATCTCGATGAAACAGAATTTGCTCATGCAGCTAAACTATAAATTCTCCCAAAAAATGTCATATACATAAATTATAGAAAATTTCCTCTCCTTTAATTTATTATTTAACTATTTTGACGACATTACACAAATAGCGGGTCATTTGCAAAATCTTCGAAAAATGCTATGAGTAAACCATCCGTTCCTTTGGACCTTTTTCAACAGAAAGCTTTTCAGCTCTAAGTTTGGTTATGAAACTTCTAAATATGAAGTTTCGTCCCGATACCTTTAGTAGTTTCTCCAGAATCGTCGCCACAAAAACGGGTACACACACACACACACACACATACACACACACATACACACACACACACACACACACACAGACATTTTTTGTACCTTGGTCAAAAATGTTCAGGGGACCCAAAAAGACATATTTCCGCTAAAATCTCAAAAAATTTTTTTGGCATGATTACAATACTTTACATACTGCGTATGATAAAGTAAAAACAACCAAAAATATCTGTCTACTATTGTTAATTTGGTTTAAAATAGGTTATTTTTCTGGAGCGACAATTCAAAATTGGGATAATATGAATGATAGTATGAGTAATATTGATAATGTGAATGGAAAGTGGGTTATTTGGAAGTGTTTTATAGATTTTTTTTGTTATGAATGAAAAGTCTGAATCTAAAGATGCCTATCAGTTTGTTTTTGTTGCATATTTGGTTTTTGTGTGTGAGCACATAAATCACATCAAAGAAAATCTGATTTTCAACACTCCGAAGTCAACAAATTTTCACGATAGTTAACCTAGGTTTATATAAAACCTATAAATTTCCACTACCTCTGTAGCTCAAATGGGAGAGCTGTCAACCGGAAATTGGAGGGTTCCTGGTTCAAATCCAGGCGGAGGTACTTTTTCCAAAAATTATCCTCACCTGGATTAATTATCATTCGCTTCTTTAGTTCAGTCTGCATTACTGCCGAGTTTACGTAATAACCATTTACCCTTGAATTTATTCATTTGTATGAGCTGTTAGCAATAAACATTTAGCGATTCCTAGCTACCAAACTTCCATCTATCCCCAATAGGTGTCACGACGGGTTTGTTTAATTCGAAACTAGGATTGCAAATCCTTAAGTGACAAATAAAACATATAAATTTGCACTACCTCTGTAGCTCAAATGAGAGAGCTGTCAACTGGAAATTGGAGGGTTCCTGGTTCAAATCCAGGCGGAGGTGCTTTTTCCAAAAATTATCCTCACCTGGATTAATTATCATGCGCTTCTTTAGTTGAGCTTGTATTTAAGGTGTGCACGTCTCACCTAAATATAATTTTGTTGTACAGGTAGGGTGGTTTGTGCGTCTGAATAACCGAGTGGTAAAAGCAAGCCCCATGAAGTACCCTCCTTCCCTGCATACTCAACCATTTATATATTTGTTTATGCTAATTTTTTTTTAATATTCGTGTCAGCACCTTTGATCTCGAGGGTACGTATCTTGAATCGCATTTGATCGTGTTGATGTCACAAAACATCATCAGTTTACGTGGTTTTGCCATGTATATTGAATGGAAAACAGTGGGCTAACCTCAACGCCTCAACATGCCGTACTAACCTCAAAAGTTGCCGGTAATGCAAAACTATAGTTGCGTTCGGATATTCTCCACCGTTGACACCGGTGGGTGTACACGTACACCAGTACACCCAGTTATGTACATTAAAGTGTTATTGAGAGTAAAAAGTGTAAACGCTGTACAATATTCGAGCGCTGCTTATATGTGCGGAAAACGTCTACATTGGGTGTCTTGTTAGTTATGTATGCAACTATAATTGCATGTTATATGGGTTGCCTATATAATAATTAATACTTATAAGAGATCAGTCTGTTATAAGAGTTGATACCGAACGCACGTATGTAAATGTATTGTCTTATGTATTTCTACGAAGCTACAATAAAAGTATAAACCGTTAGTGTCTAGTGTCTTGTGTATTCACCGGCAGTATCCCAAAGAATATAACCAGGCCCGCCGCCAGCCACTTGAGCGCCCGCGTGCATAACCAACTATGCCGCCCCCGTCCCCATCCTTTACGCCAGTCGACTTAGTACTAAACATTAGCAGAATTGCGGGTATTGTAAATAGTGTGACTAGTACTAATTAGTACTAAGCTCGTGTAAGAATGACATTATTTTCCACAAATAGTGATAAGTGTTGTAGAAATTTTCTCTGCATAGAGGTGAGGTGTAAAGCAAACAAATAATTATCAAAATCATTTTATTAACTTCACTACAGAGTGACTGAACTTATCAATATATAAATATATGTATATAGGAACACAAAAAGAACAAAACTAAACTGTCTATAGGAACTGAACTTTTCTTGATTTTAAACTTGCGAAATCTGCTATTAATTCTGATGTATCCAAACTATCCAAGACTTCGTGTTCTATTGAAACAATAGATAAATTATTAAGCCTGTCCTGGTGCATAGTTGAGCGTAAATAATTTTTTATAATTTTCAACTTTGAAAAGGATCTTTCACCAGATGCCACCGAAACCGGCATAGTAAGCAATATTCTCAGGACTATTGATGTGTTTGGAAATGTAGCTATCAAATTTTAAATATACACATTTGTCGTTTAACATAATCAATACAAATTTAAATAAAAGTTTCTACTGTAGTATCCGGAGAATTAGCGTGAATTAACAAAGTAAAACTGAGAAAACACAAACAAATATCATTTAAATCGAACAGGGGGTTTGTTTGCGACAGTAGCAACTTTAGAAATGTACTATTTTTATGGTACTATAATTACCGTTGTATAAATAATACACATTAATCATTAAATAATTACATAACGTACTTACCATATCTGCAGCAATGTTTCCACCAAAACAGTTAATATCGTACACAGACAGATCGACAACAGTCAACGAGCGACCTAAGGAAGTAATCCAGCGCCGCAGTGAGGGGGGGGCGAAGGGGGAAACGGCCCCAGACGCTTCAGCGTAGGGGCGCCGTTACATATGGACAGGGGTGGCGCTTATTCCCAGGTTACGTCCAAAATGACCATAATTATTGTTTGAGCTTCCATTTAATCGTACTTATTAGGTTCCATTTACTTCTAGTATAGTTATAACAACTTTTGATAGCGTCCAGAAACACACAAACTAGAAACTGCAGGGAGCTGGAATATGGTACCAACTTCAAAAACCGCATTAGAAATGTAGATTGTGTAGGTTATCATAGAATAGCTATTTTAAAACCAAATAATGTGTATGTGAAACTTAATTTATCTGATTCTAAAAAAATTGGGTTCTCATACACTCATTTCAATGACGTTGAATAGGTAATTAAAAAATTCAGACAAATGTTATTTGCTTTTAAGAGCGCCATCTTATGATACACGACACTACTCTCCCTATGCTCTTTGTAAAATTGGTACCACTCCGACTCTCTTCAGCGTTCAAACAATACGTTTCCCGATGCGAGTTCCTTCAAAAGTTGGTCTACTATAGTCTGTATGGTCTGTATCCTCTCTAAACACTTTAGCGTGATTTTCTATACAGCTTATGCGTATAGTAACAAGTATTTAGTAGTTGATCTAATATTGACGCCTTTTAAATATTAGTATAATAGTAAATAATAATAGATAATAACAATTGTGTATTTCGTCGTTGATCTTTATCACAGAAATTCAAATAAGAACGCTTTTTACTTTATCATACGTAGTATGACAAAGCATTGTAATCGTGTCAAAAAAAAGTTTTGAGATTTTAGCGGAATTATGTCCTTTTGGCTTCTCTAAAAAATGTCCGTGTGTGTGTATGTCTGTGTGTGAACCCGTTTTTTTTTTGTGGCGACGATTCTGGACAAACTACTAAAGGTATCGGGACGAAACTTCATATTTAGTTTTTTTATATTTTTCAACAATTTTGCAAATGAACCGCCATTTCTGTAATTTTGTCAAAATAGTTAAGCAATAAATTAAAGTAGACGAAATTTGGAATAATTTATGTTTATAACATTTTTTGGTAAAATTAATAGTTTAGCTGTATGAGCAATTTCTATTTCATCGAGATCGCACGTACTGCATTAAAACTAGTAAGCCAGGATTTGACAGATATTTTGATTCTATTAACAGTATTGTCAGCACATCAGCTTTTGACACTGCTGTATAGTATGGTAAAGTCATGTGCCTAGCCACATCAGATTTTTTCTATATTTGGCCATTGTTTCTCGCTAACGCGGTAAATTTTAAAATAACGTAGCCTTTATATTGTTTATAAATTTGTTATTAAGACGTTTTATCGGATGTTCGATTAATACGATTATAGAATTATCAATTTGGTCCATGTTATGCCTGTATTTTCGGCAACAATCTCTCGACAACTAAGTGAATTATGTACTCGCATCGTTCATTAATTTGCTATAAGAATTGTTGGGTCGTGTACATCGAGAATAGTAGAAGGGCGACAACATTAGTTAGCATTCACTCGTGTTATTGAGAAATAATGTTTAAAACCGATAATTCAGAGAAAATGGACAACATTGAAAAGTCTATATTCGTGTTTATTGAACGCTGACAATTGTTTATTATACATTGGGCCTTACTCGATGAATACGAGCTAGAAATTCTTATAGAAAATTAACAACAATTACTCCTAGCATATTAATAAGTAATCAAAAGGCTACAATATTGGTTGATAATTAGACAACATTTTAAATTCTAGGAAAAGAGGTCAATGATTCTTAAATAAAATATAATTACAAACAATTATTAACAAACATTATTAATTACACAAACAATAGAAATGCGGCAAAATTACTTGAAATTCACTTAATATCAATATATATAATAGATACGTTTTGTCCAGCATCTGACTGGGGGATCACGACCGTAGCAAAGACATAGATGTGTAAAAATGTACCATAAAAGCGACTTTTTCAGGGTGAATGCAATTTGAATTTAACGAACAATATGGGCTGCTTTTTTTTTACATAATATATACCTTTTTATTTTCATACTTGTTTTGACTCATTTTAGAATAGTAACTAATAAGTAATAATATGGGCTCTCTAACACAAGACGTAAATGATACAAAATAGTTAATAGCATAGTCATTACTACTATGGCACCCCTACTATGGCACCTAAAAAAAAAACTTGCACCCCCCACCCCCTGAAACATTTTGTAACGGCGTCCCTGACGCCATGCCGATATTTCCTGAAAGAAAGAATCACCTATTTGCTGAAAGGGGCGCAAGTTAGATATTTGGCCCCAGGCGCAAGATTTCCTTACTGCGGCGCTGAAGTAATCAGTTTCTTTGCAATACGGGAAACGTTGGGATTCCCATGTGCATAGAACTGCAACGCCGTATTTTTCCCGTCATCCCCCCAGTTATACCCGCCATCTACTAGCCTCTACTGAAAATGTTTTTAGCAATACGTTTAGAAGCCAATAGGTGGCAGACTGTTATCATACATTTATTGGCGTTGTAGAGGAACGCATAACTAAAGAAAAAAACATTTATAAATGAAATGCTCTACGGATGAAAATGAGTTTGAAAATGGTGACATTCTTACATTTGTCGCCCCCTTGAAAGTGCCGCCCCCTTGAAGGTGCCGCCCGCGTGCGGTGCAGCCCTTGCACACCCGCTTACGGCGGGCCTGAATATAACATTGGCGACGAGCGAAAAGGAGGATTGTGAGTCGAAAGAAAATTCAGCAGAAACAAAGGTCGAGTCACGATGTCAAATCAAAATGGCGGTATTGGCGTGGTTGAATAGTTCAACGCAAATGAACTGGATATCGATACGTATATCGAACGCTTGGAACAATGGATGATTTGCAACGATACCAGTGCAGAAAAGAAAGCAGCAGTACTACTGACCGTCATCGGGTTCGAATCGTACAATATTTTAAAGAATGTTTTGGCCCCGAAGAGCATAATAACCCTATCCTACAGTGAGGTGGTGGCACAGCTAAAGTCACATTTTAGTCCAAGAAAGTCGGAAATAGATGAGAGGTTTAAATTTATGAAAGTCAAGCAAGAGCACGGAGAGTCAGTATCCGAATTTATTGTCAAATTGAAAGAGTTATCAAAGGCCTGTAATTTCAAAACTTTTCTCGATGAGGCGTTACGTGATAAGTTTGTTAGAGGTCTGTCGAGTGAATCTGTACAGTCGAAGTTGTTGTCAGAGAGGGAATTAGATTTTACAAAAGCTTGTCAAATAGCTCAAGCAATGGAATTAACGCACAAGGAAAGCAAAATGTTCACCAACGCAATTACAAAAGTAGATAAAGTCACAGTCAATGAGAAGAAATATACGAAGAAATATAAGTCAAAAATCGTCACACCGTAAGAGTCAGCAAGAAAGAGTGTCAAGTCAGCTTCGAGGTCAACAATCGTCAAGTCAACAGTCAAAATGTTATCGTTGTGGCAGCTGGCATAACTCCAACACATGTCCAGCAGTCAACTGGGAATGCTTTCATTGTCACAAAAAAGGGCATACGTCCAAGGTATGTCGACAACGAAAAGTCATCCGTAGTCCAGTCCAGTAATGTCAAGTCAGCACCCGTAGTCCAGTCCCGTAATGTCAAATCAGCATCCGTAGTCCAGTGCGGAAAGTATGGCGGAAAGGTCAAGTCAGCATCAAAAGTCCAGTCAAACGTAGTCAAGTCCGAAGAGGTTAACGTTAAGTCCAAGGAATGTAATTTTAAGGAGCTAAGTAACAACATTAATAATGTAAGTTTGTTCATGTCAATTACAATAAATAATATACCAATTGAGATGGAGGTTGACACTGGAGCTAGTGTGTCTCAGTCATGTCAGAAGATTTGTTCAGAGAAAAATTTTCATTTTTAAGTCTAACAAAGTCCTTATCTAAATTAAAAACTGTCTCTGGAGATAAATTGTCAGTATTAGGTGAATGCTATGTAAAAGTTAAGGCAAGAGATAAAATTTTAAAATTAAAATTAGTTGTTATAAAATGTCAACAGAATTTTAAACCCTTGTTAGGTCGTACATGGCTTGATGCCTTAGTTCCTAAATGGAGAAGTAAATTTAACATAAATTCTCTAAGTATTAGTCAGGAAAATGAACTTGTACATAAATTGAAAACTGAATTTTCATCATTATTTGATACAGATAGGTCTACTTCAATTAGAAATGTAAAAGCTCATTTAGTATTAAAGGAAAATGTAACCCCTATTTTTGCCAAAGCTTACCAAACTCCCTATGCCTTTAGAGAATTGGTCGAAAAGGAGTTACAGGACATGGTCAAGTGTGGAATTCTGCGACCAACAACTCAAGCCGAATGGGCAAGTCCGATTGTGGTTGTACCAAGGAAATATGGGAAATCAATAAGGATATGTGTAGATTTTAAAAACACCCTTAATCCAGCTTTAAAAACCGAGCACTACCCCCTTCCCTTGATGGAGGACATACTTATGACTGTGTCAAAAGGTGCATATTTTACCATCATAGATTTGTCAAACGCATATCTGCAATTAGAATTGGACAAAGAAGCACAAAAATTAGTAACCATCAACACACATATGGGTCTGTTCCAATATACTAGGTTACCATTTGGAATTACATCGGCTCCGGCAGTATGTCAGTCCACGATGGATAAAATATTGCATGGACTAAAAGGAGTTGCTTGTTACATTGATGATGTGATAATATCTGGAACATCAAAGGAACATTGTTTGGAAAATGTGAGACAGGTGTTAGCTAGATTAAAAGACCATAATGTAAGGGCAAATAGTGACAAATGCACATTTCTGAAGGAAAGCGTGGAATACTTGGGACACAGGATTGACAGGAATGGATTGTCACCCCTACCAGACAAATTAAAAGCAATTGAAGATGCTCCAGCTCCAACCAATTTACAGCAATTAAGATCATGGCTAGGTCTGGTAAACTATTACAACAAATTTATGCCTATGGTAGCTACTAAATTGAAGTCACTTTATCACCTGGAGAGAAGAGATGTGCCATTTGAATGGAGTTCTGAATGTGAGAAAGCATTCAATGAAACAAAGCAGCTGTTACTGAATTCAAAAGCCTTGGTGCACTACGACCAATCATTGCCGATAGTTAGAGAGAAGCTATCATTTTTGCGGTGAGAAAGTTCCATAAGTACATCTACGGCAGGAAATTTTATTTGATTATTGATCACCAACCCCTAAAAACCATTTTTGGCCCAAAAAAGAATATACCAACTATGGCTGCATCACGTCTAAAAAGATGGGCTCTGGAATTGTCTGCATACGATTATGAAATCAATTACCGGAAAGGAGAACAATTAGCTAACGCTGATGCTATGTCTCGATGCCCATTGACAGAAATCATTGAAGAGTCATTATATTCATTTACAGAATTTTATGAGTTGCCTCTTAGTGCATTGGATATTGAAAACTCCACCAAGAAGGATCAAGTTTTGTCCAAGATTATGAATTATACCCTAAGAGGATGGCCAGAAAGGTCAGAAGAGTCTCTAAGAAATTACTTTAACAAGAGAAGTGAACTATCGATTGAAAATAAATGTTTATTTTGGGGAAACAGAATAATAATACCCTATGACCCTCGACAAGCAGTATTGCAACTATTACACGAACAACATATAGGAATTCAAAGGATGAAGATGTTAGCGAGGAATGAAGTCTGGTGGCCGAATGTGGATGATGATATTGAAGGATTTGTGAAGAGGTGTGAGGCGTGTCAGATTCATATGAATAAGGATAGTCATGACCATTTGACAATATGGCCTAAATCAAACAGAAATTGGAAACGTCTACATATTGATTTTTTTGAGTTGAATAATGTTCACTACCTAATAATAGTAGATAGCTGTAGCAAGTGGGTAGATGCTTATATCATGAATGGAACAAATGCTATGAAAACCATTGAGAAACTGAGAACAAGCTTTGCAGTTTTTGGAATCCCCGAAGAAATTGTTTCGGACAACGGTCCCCCATTTTCAGGGAGCGAATTTAATGAGTTCTGTATGGCAAATGGTATTAAGCGTACACTCACTCCACCAATACATTAGCCGAAAAACAAGTTGACACTATTAAAGGGAACCTAAGGAAGCAATTATACGATGCTAGGAAAAAGGGCACAGGAATATCCTTACAGCACCAATTAAGCAATTTTTTGCTAAAGCACCGAACAACACCACATAGTGTAACTGGCGTTAGTCCCGCAGAGAAAATGTTCAAACAAATACCACGAACAAGACTGACAATGCTGAAAACAAGATTAACTGAGAAGAGAATTAATAATGAAAAAGAAAATGTGTACTAAAGAAGAAATGCAAAATCTTTTAAGGAAGGAGAAAATGTATTAGTGCTAAGTCACAGGACCAGGGAACCAAACTGGGAAAAAGGACTTATATTCAAACAAGTGAGTCTGGTAACATATTTAGTCTGGTTAGAAATGCACAAGCGAATGAAGTTGATGCATGCGGACCACATTAGGAAGTCATTTTTAGAACCAGCAAAATTGGAAGAAATTACCAGAGAAGAAAGAATGGATCAGCGAGACCCCATTGATACTCCTATTATAATAGAAGAAAGACCAGTTGAACAAAACGATCAATCAGAGCAACGGAGTCCTAGTCCTATCATACCGTCCTCTCCAACCCAACCTAATGTAAACACTCCAACTGTATTAGATAATAAAGTTAGGAAATCTTCTAGAAAGTACGTAGGCTTTCACGGCCAGAATCATTTAGAAAATAAACTGCTTCCGGGTTATGCCGTGTGTCAAGAGCTTGACACACGGCATAACCCGGAAGCAGTTTATTTTCTAAATCTTCTAGAGTTATAAAAAGACCGGTTAGGTTAGATTTGTAAGTCTATTCTTTTTTAGTGAGGAGAAGTGTTATGTCTGCCTTAGACCATCTATAACTAGACGGAGTACGGCCTATCCCAATGCATTGGCTTGTTGTGGCCCAACATACCTTGTCAATAAGGTCGAATTTCGCGTAGATTCTCGTGCACATTGTTCGCGCATGCGCACAGATGCTAGATACCGCCATTATTTTGAACATATGTTTACATCGAGGTTATGAGTTTGTTTACCTATGTAGATGCATGACTGCATGTAGATGGTACCTTGGATGGTTAAGAGGTAACAATGGGGCGAAACTGCTGCTTTTGTAAAAAGGCAGCATCAAAAAATATAACGTGTCACAGGTATGACCTTTATTACCGCAATACAGTAATATTAAATTATAACATATACCTTCTCGTAGATTTCCAACAGTTCAAGACTCAAAACAAGCTCGGATTGAAGCTATACCTATAAAAAGTCGGGGTTTTAAAACAACTGTGTTGTGTTCAAGACACTTTTCTAATAGTGATTATAAACTGGGAAAAGACGGAAGACCATAACTCTCCCGTAGTGCGGTGCCAAGTATTTTTGTTATGAGTGATCTAAAAGTGTGTAATTTATCAACATTAATGGAGCATATTATTTGTGTAAAACCATGTTATTAGAATCAGAAAACAGAGGTCGTAGTTCTACACCAAGACCATTTTGTTTAAAAACCTGTGGTTAAATTATGTTCAAATAAAATATTTTCCTATTATAAGTTGTATTTTGCTTGTAGTTTATTACCCATATTCCTATTAAAGAAAATAAACAAATCTTGTATAGTACAACCAACTTAAACTTGATTCGACAGCGGTGCGCAGAGCGTAAATATAATGAGTACGTGACGTGAGTACTGCGCAACGCTCTCGATGCAACTACTCGCTGGTCAAGCTATACAGAAACAAATAAAATCTTACACGCAAGAATACATTTTGTCCAAACCTATAAAAAAATGGATTCTGTTGTTACTATATAAAAGTTGAACAAACGTCACTCAAAAAGATTTTTGCAGAGAACTGGAATAGCGAATTAATTGCTCTTGGATGGTTTAATTGCTTTTTTAACAAATGTCACAATTATAACAGGTACTACAAATGTATGTACATTCAAAAACAGAAAAGGATTTTTATTTTGTGAGGTTACCTTTCACGCCATACGCGACTACCTAATTCAAATTTGACATATAGCCGCCAGTTTAATCTGACTGCTCATTGGTGCGTTACATTGGGAACGAGAAAATATACGACTTTCGACCTTATTATCTTTGGCCACAAACAAAGCCAGTCACGCTCCCTCTAGTCATATAAGCTCGATGATGTCTGCAACTATAATTGCATGTTATATGGGTTGCCTATATAATACTTATAAGAGATCAGTCTGTTATAAGAGTTGATACCGAACGCACGTATGTAAATGTATTGTCTTATGTATTTCTACGAAGCTACAATAAAAGTATAAACCGTTAGTGTCTAGTGTCTTGTGTATTCACCGGCAATATCCCAAAGAATATAACATTGTTAATTTGAAGCTATACCAGAATGTGATTATTTGTTAGTTGTTCTGTGACTGAATGAAAAAGGCATGACGCTGGACCCATTTGAATGAAAACTAGTAAGAAAATTATCGTCAGCAGTGCCAACCTTAAAATACCCCCACCATAAAATATTTAAAAAAAAAGGCGTGAGCGGATTTTGACAATTCACGAATTTGTATACCAAATTTCAGACAAATAACTTCAAAATTAAGGCTGTTATCGTGTACACGAACAGACGGATAGGCAGACCGACATAGCTAAATGGATTCAATTTTCAATGCTGATAAAAAAATATGGGTCGTTGCCTGGAAACTGCAAAATATGGTATATCGGGGCTGAATTGTTCTGACGTGTAACCTCTAATGTTTGAAATATACGTTATAAACACTCGTTAACTTAGTTTTATTTGGTCGCTAATTATCTGCTTTATAATTTTACGAAAAGTTCCCCTGGGATATACCTCATGGATTTACAGTGCTTTTATATGTAAATTAAGCGTATTAATTACGCTTAAACAATTAACTTCAGATCTAACTACAAAATAAACTGTGTGTAAATCCTGCACTGGACCAATTAATTAAAAAAATCAATCGCTGAAATGACCAACAGACAACAGAGAGTGCAGCGAAAAAAATGGAGGAAAAGTGCAAAACGATACAGAGAAAGGCAGAAAACTGAGATTCGAACCCAAGAATTTAGAAATGAAAACACACCTCCGTGCTCAGATGTTGAAGATGCTGCTGAAATGCAGGTAGGCAGGATATATCGCATCTAATTTCTGTATTACTGTAATAATAGGTACAAATAATTACATTTTTTAGAGGCAACAAAATTTAACTCCGAGAACGATCGCAGTAAGAAGAAGGTTGCTTAAGAATAGAAAACAACGAAGCAGACTTTCAAGAAAACTAAAAAGTAAAAAAACTTAAAGTAAGCCTTCTATAAGCAATCTGTCTCCTTCTTCTCGTGCTATAGATATATTGGTGCAGGGAAAACAAAATCCTGAAAAAGTATATAAAAAAGTGCTTTTTGCGGAGTCTTTAAAAGAACAACTAACTGAAAACTACCTGTCTTTACACTCCGACAAAGAAAAGCAAGCATTCAAGAAATTTGTGAGTGGTAAAATCTTAAAAAAATATCGTGTTCAAAGTCAATGTTCGTCGTTTTTAAAACGGCGTTCATTGCCATTCTCCTCAACGGATCAAACAGATGGTGTTTTATGTTATCAGAGAAAGAAAAATCATACACAAATAGCTTTTATTATTAAAATGAAAAAGGAAGTTAAAGAGTTTTTAGAGCTAGACATCAATAGTAGGGTTTGTCCTGGTATTTTAGTTAGTAGGTAGTACCTAAGTGATTCTGTATTTTATTCGTTAATGAGAAATTTTTATTTTTGTTTATTGTTAATATGTGTGCATTTTGTTAGAGTATGTATTTGTTTGTTAAATAAAGAATGCGTTTTTATTTTCTTATTACATTGCTTACTATACTATTCAGTTTGAGTTATTATGTCATTTCCCTGGAAGTACCGTCATTCCCCTGTTGTCAATTTTTAAAAAATGCAGAAAAATCAAAAATAATGACAAAAATTAAGTGACTCTTGCAAAAGTTTGTTTTTTGTTGGTAAACTCAGCTTTTCCACCAGTTTTCCCTTCAAAATAATAGAGGGTAATCATAATTGAAATTTTGTCTGCTTGAGTTACCAAACAGGACCTCGCAAAAACCGAGTGTATTTCCTTTCGTTTGCTATTTTTTGAGTGATTTGATTTTATCTACTATGTGCGCCAAAAAATGTCGTACAGCTAATTTTTACATATTGTAATACTGGCTTGCTTTTATCTGTCAACTTGACAGTTGATATGTTTCGTACTTACGCCCGGTTGTACCACCACTCGCAAACCGTCTGATCAGCAGACCGGTTGATCAAAGGTGACCGATGATCAGGACGCGATGCGTTGTACAAAGCCCGGTCGGGTGCCGGTTAGCCGATCAGATGATTTGGCGCGGTTGGCAGTACTCGTCTACCAGAAGCCAGTACATTTAATAGAAACTACGTGAAAAGTCCGCAACCAAACTAACACAGCAAATAAAGTGGTAGTAAACATATAAATATCACGCTGAACTGTTGAAACTTTAAAATAGGCCATTGTAGATATTATAATACAATATTTATTATAGCAGATATTAAGTTACTTTCTACTATAACAGATATTTATTTATAAACATTTTGTTTATTATTTTTTACATTGGAAATTTGTTTATCATTGATATTCTCAACTTGAAATCAATTGGTGCCTATTTATGTCAATATAAATAGAATTTTAGTTCTAAACTGAAATGAATACTTACCCTACCCATTTTCAAAGTGATAAACTAAGCCTACTTAATTAATCTTTACGGAAAATGTAGAAATAAGGGTGTAAATAAAAGTGTATAGTAAATTATTTATTTAACCAAAACTATACATCATTAGTTATCAAAAAATCTTTAAATATTCTTCAATTAACATATTTCTAATTGCAATGTCGCTCTGGTTATCAATGTTAACATGATCATCGATAATAAGTGGCAAAATTAAAATTGTGATATCATCGTCCACTTCTGGTTGCTGATCGTGCATGTCGCAGGCGATGGTGTGTAGGACAGCTGTGACAATCACAATTCCATCCATTTTATGGACATACAATTAAATCGCCAAGGATAAAATGGGCGAGACACCAAAAGAAACCGGCTACCACGTGTCTCGTTCGAATTAAGGAATCGTTGGTGTCCTGTTAATGGATTTCCGTCATGGGATAGGGTTTAACACCATATCCACTATAATAGTTTTAAAAATCTCCATTTTCAAGCTCTGCTTTCACTTGGGAATTTCAGAAAATATTTGCATCTGGTCACGATAGCTGTCTATCAGCTAACTGGCTATCGGCAAATTATGTTTCAAAGATTTAGCGTGCTACGGATCACCTGGACATTCAAAGAAAATAACCTTTTGAGGTTTCTGTAATTTTCAGCCACTTCACCACCTGGATTTTTAGATAATCTGAACCTCCTCCAAAACTCGACATCGTTCCACTGTTAAAAGTGATTGGGCCAGTCTCTCAAAACTGGCCGCGGTCGTGGATGCTGCACCATGTCCACCAGTTAATCTTTATTATCGGTCACGGCCCCAAGAAAGTCCCTTCGTACTGGATCTACAAGCAAATTAATTGAAAATATGGAGCCCAAAAAATGCAAACAAAAAATAAGAACTGTAGATAATGATAAATGTATACGAAACTGATATTATAAATACTACATACACTTATTTTTCTAGTACTTACCAAAATTAATCCCAGAGATTTGTTCGCTGATGTCAATACTAGATGTAAACACAAACAATTATAGGTTAGCGTCACTCAAGCGCCTGCCATGCGTCTGCGCGCCAGTCTTGATCAAACGATCACCGGCCAATATACGGCGGTCAACTTGCAGCGTGGTTACGGACCAATCAACCTCTGATCAAGGTTGGTACAACGAAAAATGCTCCGCTGACCAATGATCAACGTGATTGGACGGTCATCAGAGTTGGTACAACCGGGCGTTAGATTAATGTCAGATTGACAGTATATAAAAGTGTTAAAAGAACCATTTACAAAGCTAACAAAAATATGTTCAGTATATTTGGTTGCATATGCGGTGTATGACTTTTTTATTGGCGCGCATAGTACCTAAGTAATGTCAGAAAGGTGTCGTTATGGTTTGCAAAACCCACAAAGGCGTATATAATTTAAAAAATCTCAAACCTTTTGCACTAAGAAAGTACCTAATGACTGAAATAACATGGATTATTGCGCAACGATTGGTCAAATTGCCATGCCTGACGTTTATACTTGACAAGAGGTGTTTAAAATAATTAGTGTGTCTTCTAACATTTGTGTATAAACGCCCCGACGTCATACTTCTGAAAACATTTGAAGATAGGTATTGAGGAATCCTTCTAATATTCAAGTATCGTTTTTTTTTTTACAACTGTAATACGTGCCATCTACTTCATCGAGATAGTATAAAAGAGGAGGAGTCATATCAAGAATACTAGATTCAGGGAGGAATATGAGGAGACCGCACTCTATATGGAAAATCTGACCCAAATCACTGCACAATAAGTCCTAAAAATGGCAAGTTTGTAGACATGCGCAGTACGCACATACTGCTCTCATTCATAACTTGATCGACGAATCGGCCTGTCAAAACGTATGGTTGTCAGCTTTCAGGTTATGGTGGTTATGTCGTCTAGTGTATACGATTATTTTATTATATATTTACATTATACGTACCGACTGTGATAGCGACAAATAAAATTTAGATTTCACTGGTTTTCATTATGAAGTGCTGTGTGCCAGGCTGCAAAACGTCGAACAGGAAAACTAAATTAACATTATTCTCTGCTAATACGGTAGACCAACAGTTGTTTTATTTCCATTCGTATAGCCGCAATTCGTAGAAGGTTATTTTGTAAAGTTTTCGTAAAAAATAAGTGAAACTAAGTTCTGTATAACTTCTTTCAACCATTTTAACATTCGGTTGACAATTTTTAGAAACATAACCTCACCACACAATGACAGTAGTCGCCAAAAACGTCGCTACTCACATGGGTATTTTTATGAATGAGAGAAAAGAGATAGCAATATGTGCGCACTGCGCATGTCCACAAACTTGCCATTCTCGGTCGGTACTTATCATGCAGTCATATGGGTCAGATTTCAAATCGTATGGACGGTAACTGCGAACTCCTCCCTTCCTACTCCGTGACTAGATTCTTACAAGGATTGCTCAATCCCTATCTTTCAATGTTAACAGCGCTATGACGTCACATGCGATCATTGTCAAACTGTCGAGACACATGAAACCTTAGACCATCTATAACTAGACGGAGTACGGCCTATCCGAATGCATTGGCTTGTTTTGGCCTAACATACCTTACCTTGGTCAATAAGGTCGAATTTCGCGTGGTATTATTATTAGAGGTATGCTCATACTCATGTGGAGTGGGGATGAGAATCTGCGAGAATCTTCGTTACGTTAATATCCGCTGGGCGCGCTGCATGGTTGAAGAATAATAACATAAACATAGCTAGTACCAATCCAATTTTTGTTTATTTATGCTTATTTCTGCGTACATAATGCAAATGCTGGAAAGTTTTCTTTTTATACAAGTACGTTTGTCTGTTATGTTTTATAAATTGTTAGTGGTATAACCCCTAATAACGTAAACATAACTAGTACCAAACCAATTATTGTTTATTTATGCTTATTTCTGCGTACATAATGCAAATGCTTGAAAGTTTTCTTTTTATACAAGTACATTTGTCTGTTATATTGTATAAATTGTTAGTGGCATAACTCCTAAGTTTGACATATGCAATGTTGGTTGTCTACATATCACCTGCGCAGTAGCGGTCGTAAATTCGTCCAAAAATTAATCATACCTTTATATTCATACCACGGAATTTCGTACAGATTCTCGTGCACATTGTGCGCGCATGCGCATAGAAGCTAGATACCGCTATTATTTTGAACATTTGTTAACATCGAGGTTATGAGTTTGTTTACCTATGGAGATGCACAGAGATGCACACGAGATGCATGTAGATGGTAACCTTGGATGGTTAAGAGGCACCAATGGGGCGAAACTGCTGCTTTTGCAAAAAGCAGCATCAAAAAATATAACTTGTCACAGGTACCTATGACCTTTATTACCGCAATACAGTAATATTAAATTATAATATATACCTTCTCGTAGATTTCCAACAGTTCAGGACTCAAAACAAGCTCGGATTGAAGCTATACCTATAAAAATTTGGGTTTTTAAAACAACTGTGTTGTGTTCAAGACACTTTTCTAATAGCGATTATAAACTGGGATTAGATGGAAGACCATATCTCTCCTGTAGTGCGGTGCCAAGTATTTTTGTTATGAGTGAGCTACCAAATGAAAATACGGACAGATAGTATAAGTGATGCAGAAGGTGCACTTGTAGCAGAAACTAGTGGACACACAGAGTCAACAATCACTGCCACGACTACGAGGTTTGAACGTGTCACACAGCGCAACACCAACGGAACATACTTCAGCACCGCCAAAAAAAAAGGAGAAAATTTATGTAATATGTAACTTTAATTGTTTTAGGTATATTTTAACGTTATTTTATTGTAGGTACAATCCTCGATATATGGGTGATATACATAGTTCAGACTTATCTTCGTCTCTTCAAGCACGGGCAGTTTTAGCATTAGCAAGAACTACTATAAGCAAGAAAACTGCTCGAATTCGCCAATTGTCTCGTTACAAGATGCGATTAAGACAAAAACTGTGCAATTTATCAACATTAATGGAGCATTATTTGTGTAATACCATGTTATTAGAATCAGAAAACAAGAGTTCAAATTTCTTACACCAACACCATTTTGTTTAAAAACCAGTAGTTAAATTTCGTTAAAATAAAATATTTTCCAATTATAAGTTGCATTTTGCTTGTAGTTTATTCCCCATATTCCTATTAAAGAAAATAAACAAACATGTACAGAAAGAAATAAAATCCTATAAGCGAGAATACATTTTGTTCAAACCTATAAAAAAAGTGGATTCTGTTGCTACTATATAAAAGTTGAACAAATGTCACTCAAAAAGATTTTTGCAGAGAACTGGAATAGCGAATTAATTGCTCTTGGATGGCTTAATTGCTTGTTTTTATACAAATGTCACAATTATAACAGGTACTACAAATTTATGTACATTCAAAAGGATTTTTATTTTGTGAGGTTAGATCTACACTACACCATTCACGCCATACGCGGCTGCCTAATTCAAATTTGACATATAGCCGCCAGTTTAATCCTTAATCTGACCGCTCATTGGTGCGTTACATTGGGAACGAGACTATGTACCAACTACCAAGGTTGGTCAAGCTATATTTTACAGAGGTTATGCCGATCCCTATACTAGCAATGCATTCTACCGGTGTGCCTACAAACTCGAACCGGTGACGTCAGTGGTGTCAGAACGAGCCGAACATCTGACATTTCAAATTCGAAAGCATACAAACATTGCACGTTGTATGCAGTTGTATGTACTTTCATTCAATTTATCTGTTAAAGATATGCCTGCCACTTGCTTGGTGGCATTATGTACTTCGAAGTGTGTCTCCAAGACGAATAATGAACGGCAAGTAGCATTCTTCCGTTTCCCACAAGATCGTAAAGTTCGGAAGATATGGGTTCAGAAGTGCTTTAGACCAGACAAGTTCAGTCAGGACACAGGCAGAATATGTTCTCTACATCATTCAAGCAACAATTTTCTGAGAGATTTTAAATCGGAACTATTAAATTTAAAGCAACAATTAATTTTAAAGCCTGGGTCTATTCCATTCATTAATCTGCCTAATAATTCAACTCAACAATTAAAATTTTCTAACACTGATACAGAAGTATTAAAAGCGTTTATTCGACAAAGAATATTTGTTAGAATTAATTTTTTAAATTATTTATACAGTATGAACAAAAATTTAACACATTAAAAACGAAAAGTTCGAGAAATTCGGCAAAAATTTGATAAATTAAAATGCATCAGCACCTAGTTTATAATATTTGTTTTTGTAATTTGCATATACATACAATTTAACATATGTTTTTGTTAATGTAAATAAGAACAATTAATAAAATAAATGTTTGTCCATGTCTTTCATTTATGTACCTAATGACATTATAATTCTTGTTGTATATGTTTGGCGTATTGTATTATATTGTACCTCGTTCTCAAAACTAAAATTACATGGGCAAAATGGCCAAGGTCGATAGCTCGTTGTACACCAAATGGAACGTAATCAAAATTATACTTACTTCAATAAAAATAATAATAATAAATCAACAAAAAAATGGTTCATTTTGATCGTTTGTTAGTACGCCACACGATAAAGAAAAAACGCATGCAAAACGCACGCCAGACAGCCTGACTTTTGAGAGTGATTGGGCTACCATAAAATACCTTGTTTACAACCTTTACCACATAACAACTTAAAAAAAAAACAGACGTAAATGTATAAACAAGCTTCTAAATTTTCTTCGAATAAAATTTTAAATGTTTTTGGTAATCGGTTTACGAGAAATAAAATCGAAAAGACAACCGTGAAAGTAATATAACACTGCAAAGTTTGGGTAGTTTTCTACTCCTCTCGCACCCATGTTTTAACCGAGTGGTAAAAGATAGTTATACATGTTATGTAGAAATGATTCAGGAATATAATACACTTTATTTCACTTTTTTTCGTTCAATCATTTCCGAGTTATGATCTTTCAAATATAAGCTTTACTGCTATTCAAACCTATAGTTAACTCCGTGACAAGACACCACTGACGTCACGCCAGCGCCTCGTCCCCGCCCCGCAAAACGCTGTCAGCACCGTGGTATTATTATTAGAGGTATGCTCATACTCATGTGGAGTGGGGATGAGAATCTGCGAGAATCTTCGTTACGTTAATATCCGCTGGGCGCGCTGCATGGTTGAAGAATAATAACATAAACATAACTAGTACCAATCCAATTTTTGTTTATTTATGCTTATTTCTGCGTACATAATGCAAATGCTGGAAAGTTTTCTTTTTACACAAGTACGTTTGTCTGTTATGTTTTATAAATTGTTAGTGGCATAACCTTTAATAACGTAAACATAACCAGTACCAAACCAATTATTGTTTATTTATGCTTATTTCTGCGTACATAATGCAAATGCCTGAAAGTTTTCTTTTTATACAAGTACATTTGTCTGTTATATTGTATAAATTGTTAGTGGCATAACCCCTAAGTTTGACATATGCAATGTTGGTTGTCTACATATCACCTGCGCAGTAGCGGTCGTAAATTCGTCCAAAAATTATTATTTATTTATTATTAATAATTTGAATGCTATTAAACAATTCTGCCGTCCAACGGTAAAACGCCGCATCTCCATAAAAAAATCGCTAGAATTTTTCTGTTTGAATGCAAAAACCACGCTTTACATTTTAAAGAATTTACCTTAGTCTAGCATGTCACCTAACAATTTGTACGTTAAACAGGCTAATTTGTTTTAACTGGTAACGTCAGATTTTCGAGAAAACGGAAAATATTTCAAATGAATGTCATTTTTGTACATACGACACTTTACTATTGGAGGGCAGAATAGGTATCAAAATTCAACAGTCATATACAGTGCTTTGGAAAGACGTGCTGAAATGTGAATTCACATGGAAGGGCAACATTTTGAGCAGTATTTGCTAAACTCTTTTATTTATTTTTGTTATTTGTAAGTGTTTTGTTGTTTCTGTTAAATAAACAACGCCGACTTTGTAATCGGTTATATTTTTAAGGGAATACAAAACTGAAAAATAAAAAAGCTATAACTTTTTAATGAAGCGTCGAAAGCCAAAAGTGAATATACACTTTTTGGATGGCAATGACGTCCTCTATCAGATCTCTAATATTCGGAACATCTTTACCGGACACCCTGTATACCTCTTGCTTAGTTTTGAAGAAAAAAATATAGTGAGCGCGTAAAGTATGGAAACATAAAAAAATCACTGAAACGGTATATTTTAAAAACTCCTAAAATAATTTTACTTTTTACCATATTACCAAATTAGTTTTATATTCACTTTTTATTGTCGTAATGGGTATTGAAATAGTTACCTACAGGAAAAGTCAAAATGTTGAAAAATTTAGTTTTTACTGTGTACAGATGATATGTAGGGATGAAATATATAAGAAAAACACCTAATGGGTTGGGAAGCAAAACAAATTATTTTGCATTGTTTAGGTTCTATTTTATCAAACGGCTGTAATTTGTAAGGAATTGAAAAAAAAATCATATCGATGGCCTAGCTGCAGTACCATGCTTTAACCATGATGATACGTGGTAGGAGAGCTAGGCCATGGTTATAAAATATTTCTCTCACAATGATATTTGGTCGCAAAAAAATAATTTTGTCAGGAGAAAAGTGGGGGACAGGCTGTACCTATATGTCATATTATTGTGTAAGACAAAATTAATTCATATATTTTTTGCTGTAATTATTTGAATTATCCTTTGTTTCAATTATAGTCTATTATTATTTTTAGATAATATGTGTAAAAGAAAATTTTGAGAGAACCATTTGTAAATTTGTATAAACATATTTTGCAAGTATCAGTAAAATTTAATTTTTCTTTTGCATGATGGAGTACCCTCACAAGTAAAATGCAATGATTGTTTTTTCTTTTTTGGAGAACTACACTTTATAAAAAAATAAGTAAGCTGTAATTATTAAGCCTTTCTTTATTAATATTAAAGTATTTATTATAATTGTAAAGCACAAAAACCATAATAAGTAGTAGTAATAATATCAATACAGTAGTAGTAGTAATAATACATAAGCGCTGTACCTTCAAGAATTTCAAATTCCAAACTTACCAAAAGCTCTACTAAATTTTATGTACATACATACTGTGTCCGGCACTAACTTTTCAGAAAATTGTATTATTCAATAAAGTTTCTAGATTGACTTAAACTTAAAATGCAACTATTAGAATGTAATTATCTGCTTGCATATCGTGGGTGTCACCAAAACTAAGAACAACTCTTTCTTCTAAAAACAATGCAAAAATGTTATTTGAAAAAATTGTTTAGAAATATTAGGGTATTAAATAAGAAATTATAATATCCTTTGTCGTTGCATGATCACCCGGAACGTCAAAGATGACTATAATTTTTTATTTAATGCATATTTTGACGTACTTTTTCGAGTAATATGTTTGCATAGCTTTGAAGATGAAGGTACATACTTGACTCTTATGTCACTTTTATTTCTTTAGCAACATGCAGTGTATGCAACGGAGAAGGTGATTATAATTTCGTATTGGATGACCACTAATACAGTAGTGCGTCGATAATCCGAATCTCGGTAATCCGAACGTTCGCTAACTGAGTAAGAAGCCATTTTTGTCGATTTCTGTTTACAGAAATATTGCTTTTGTTTTATATCTTTTATCCAATACTCCTATTTTCTTCTATTTGGGTGCAATGTTTGATAATCCGAACAATTCGATAATCCGAACCACCTTCGGTCCCAATTAGTTCGGATTATCGACGCTTTACTGTACTTTGAAATACAATTTTCAAATAACATTTTTGCACGCTTTTAAAACGGAGGAACTTTGCTCTTAAGAATAGTTTTCATAGTTTTGTTAACGCAATGCAAGCAGATAATACATTCTAATTTCTAATATTGCATTTTAGGTTTAAGACAATACGGAAACTTTTAACTGAAATAAAATTACCTGAAAAATTTATAATACACATTTTTCCCATTCTTGTCCAACTTAATTCCGGACACTGTATTTATCTCTCTATTATATTAAAATGGCAATTATCGGAAAATTTACTTCGACAAAAACAGAGAAATTTACAACTTTATGGCACTATTTCAAAACCATTATTTAGCAAAGCCTTTATTTGAATAGGTAGGTATATTATAGATATATTATAGGTATATTATAGGCATATTATATGTAATTTAATGAAAATAATGCTACCGTACCTTTTACCGACATTAACACTCTGAAAGAAATAATGGAATACATATGCAATAATAATGGAAAATAATTGTTGCTTAAAATTGGATTGGATATCGATGTTAATGGCAGTTAGTTGTTAAGATCCTAGATATAAAATTTATGCACAAAAGAAATTTCTCCTTAGCCAATAGATCAAAATTTAAATGGAGGTTTTCAAGGCGAAGGTGCACAACATTTTTAAAAATTTAGATCTCTTGACTTGTCGCCAAGTTGATAATTGAAATAGAAAAACGTGTTTATGCATTGAACCGTAATATATAACCCACATTTTTCGAAGAAGACGTGATATTACCGGTAATTTTTCAAAAAAAAACAATGGCTTTACACCCCTCCAGCAGCCGAAATTATTATAACGTTCTGGAGTTACCAGGGGTCATTGTAGAACATCTTGACCGAGCAGACTGACGGCCACATTTAACCGATGTGGCCGTCATTTCCATCGATCATAATCTAACTATTTAAAATACAAAAGAAAATCAAATGAAACACTACTTTGATTGGTTGAAATTACTGAAAGCTCCGAACAGATCAGATTTTAACATTTTTGCCACCACTAAAAGTAGTTTTTCAGAAATCGGGAACATTTAACATTTTCAACAGTTATTCTAACGTTCGTAGTTTAAAATATGCCCATATATGGGATTTTCTTTAGATTGTATATGACCGCAAAGAAGATTGACAAATGAAATCTCTGTTCATTGTCTACATTACGTAAAAGCTTGTCTGTAAGCAAGAAGGCTTGTTTCTAGATGCTGGAAAAAATCCCCCGCGCCTGGTTAGCTTCAATTCTAATGTTTAAATGCCAATAACTTGAAAAATATTGATTTCTCTGCTCTGAATTAACTTTTGGATAAGCTTTCTTTGGTTAGAAAAGCGTTTTCAGGTTGCTTAAACAAATAATGTTGCTATATACCGTGTCCGGTGCAAAAAGTGTTTAGAAATATTAGCGGGCATTAAATACGAAATTACAATTTCTTTCGTCGCAGATAATTACATTCTAATATTTGCATTTTAGGTTTAAGACGAAAGAAGAATTAAATCAGAAGCATTTATGAAGAATACAATTTTCTGAAAAGGTTATATTAATAATTTTGTCCCGTTAGTGTTGTCAAACTTTCTACCGGACACGGTAAAATATCTATATGCTGGCCATATAATTTTTAATTATTGATAAATAATACTTGTCGTTAATTTCAAGATCGATTGATACTGCTATTCTAAATTAGTAAGCAGCTTTTTTTATATAAATTCGTGTTACGTCGTTGTAATTTATATTATCTCCTGTATATTATGATAAAAAATAAACAAAGCATTAAAAACATAATATGTACCTTAAACAAATCATATGAAGCGTTAAAAAAAATTAAAAAAAAAAAACTCATCTGGATTTGAACCGCAGTTATCCACTGGAAAAATTAAAACGTCAACGCCTTACACCTCTCGGCCACGGCACCACTTGGTAGAATACTTTGAATTTCACGTATATGACCTGTCTCCTAACCTCCAATGATTAAAATCTAGAAAATTGTCTGTCCGTGTCGTTTTGTCTAATGAAAATTGCATGGCACCTGATTTGCTTGCGTTGAATCGATGCAAACTTCACTAAACATGGCAACTTGAACACCTATTACCTGCGTTACGTCGCATCGCGTACAACCATGGGAATTTGACGATCTCGGCACACATATGGAGCAATGTTATCGCGCTTACATGAAACATGGCAGTTTTCCTCCGTTTTCTCAGTTTTCCGGTCATAATTATGCCGATTGCGGCGTCAGTTAACCTATACATACACAGTACATACACATTACACATGTAAACGCAACCATGCAATTGTCAGTTTTGACAAATTAATCTGACGTTTCTCGGAGCGCGAGACAGAGACTCCGACGTCACACGCCGCCATATTTCCTCGGGGGATCTGCACTACCCCATTCGGGGGCGTTTTTGGGGCACACGCGCTTGGATGACCGTTTCCAAAATACATTCATGTGATTCGAAAAAGAACGGCGCTCATTTTGGTGGTTCTCGCTTCGCCGTACGTTTTGCCAGTTCAGAGGAGATACGCCAATAAGTTTGGGCGGGCTTCGCCATTTCGCAATTATAAAGTATGATGACTAGTTGACGTTTGGACCGCATAGATAGGTAGACCAGCGAAGTAGGTAGACCGCCGAAGTCGGTAGACCGCCTAAGTCGGTAGACCGCCGAAGTCGGTAGACCGCCTAAGTCGGTGGACCGCCTAAGTCGGTAGACCGCCTAAGTCGGTAGACCGCCTAAGTCGGTAGACCGCCTAAGTCGGTAGACCGCATAATTCGGTAGACCGTATAATTCGGTAGACCGCATAATTCGGTAGTCCAGCGAAGTCAATAGACTGCAAACATGAGCAGAAGAACGAAGTCGATGGGCCGCTGAAATCGATAGACTGCTCAAAACTAAAGAATTCATTTGATTATACAAAATATATGAATTATTTATTTGACAATTAAGTTTTTATTATTAAAACCACAATCCGTATCAGAGCGCGCCACAGACCGCTATTCCATATCACTCCCCATCAGGTACATAACCCCTCGACCTCTCCCCTTACACCCCCGCGTAAGAATGGTCAAAATCGGTGCGATGTAATCATGCATCAATAACAAATGATAAAAATTTGAATGCTTTCGAACAATATCAAAATTCTCTGAAACGGTTTATTTTAAAAACTCCTAAAATTATTTTTTATATTTTTACTTATTACTAAATTACTACAGTAGTTTTATATTCACTTTTTATTGTCGTAATGGGTATTGAAATAGTTACTTACAGGAAAAGTCAAAATGTTGAAAAATTTTGTTTTTATTGTGTACAGATGATATATAGGGATGAAATATATAAGGGTTGGGAAGCAAAAAAAATTTAAAAAAGGTAACCACAATCCGTACGCGCGCTAACCAACTACCAACCCCGCTTCCTGTGGTAGGTTCTCTTGTTTTTCATGTTTTTTTTTTAATTTGTTGTATTTTTTGTTCATTTTTTTTACTTCCCAGATGTTTATCTTATATTATTTCATCTCTATACATTATCTAAACACAAAAGGTTGTTTAACAACAATTTTATCGATTAAACCTTTCCTACCAGCTACACTTTACGCCTTCTGGTTTTTTTTTATTTTGCATTGTTTGGTATCTATTTTATATTTTATTTTTCTCTTTGTTTTGTAATACTACTTCAAACGGGTGTAATTTCTTAAGGATGTGAAAAACAATTAAGTTCATATCGATGGCCTAGCTGTAGTACCATGTGTAACCTATGCTTTAACCATGACGATACGTGGTAGGGGAGCTAGGCCATGGTTATAAAATATTTCTCTCACAATGATATTTGCTCGCAAAAAAATAATTTTGTCAGGAAAAAGTGGGGGACAGGCTGTATATGTCATATTATTGTGTAAGACAAAATTAATTCAATATTTTTTGCTGTAATTATTTGAATTATCTTTTGTTTCAATATAGTCTATGATTATTTTTAGGTAATATGTGTAAAAAAAAATTTTGACAGAACCATTTGTAAATTTGTATAAACATATTTTGCAAGTATCAGTAGAATTTAATTTTTCTTTTGTATGATGCAGTACCCTCACAAATGAAATGCAATGATTATTTCCTCTTTTTTCGAAAACTGCACTTTATAAAAAAAATAAGTAAGCTGTAATTATTAAGCCTTTCTTTATTAATATTAAAGTATTTATTATAATTGTAAAGCACAAAAACCATAATAAGTAGTAGTAATAATATCAATACAGTAGTAGTAGTAATAATACATAAGCACTTTACCTTCAAGAATTTCAAATTCCAAACTTAAGAAAAGCTCTACTAAATTTTATGTACATACATACTGTGTCCGGTACTAACTTTTCAGAAAATTTTATTATTCAATAAAGTTTCTAGATTGTCTTAAACCTAAAATGCAACTATTAGAATGTAATTATCTGCTTGCATATACTGGGTGTCACCAAAACTATGAACAACTCTTAAGAGTAAAGTACCTTTCTTCTAAAAACAATGCAAAAATGTTATTTGAAAAATAACATAAAATTTTCTGAAAAATTGATAATAAGCATTTTTCAACTTAATGCCAGACAATGTATGTAGGTATCTCTATTATATTAAAATAACATTTATCGGAAAATTTACTTCGACAAAAACTGAGAAATTTACAACTTGGTGACATGATTTAAAAAACCTTATTTAGCAAAGCCTTTTTTTGAATAGGTATATTATATGTAATTTAATGAAAATAATGGTACCGTACCTGACGTTAACACTTTGAAAGAAATAATGGAATACATATGCAATAATAATGGACAATAATAAATTGTTGCTTAAAATAGGATTGGATATCGATGTTAGTGGCAGTGGGGTGTTAAGATCCTAGATATAAATTTATGCACAAAAGAAATTGCTCCTTAACCAATAGATCAAAATTTAAAATGGAGGTTTTCAAGGTGAAGATGCACAACATTTTCAAAAATTTAGATCTCTTGACTCGCCACCAAGTTGATACTTGAAATAGAAAACCGTGTTTATGCATTGAACCGTAATATATAACCCACATTTGTCGAAGAAGACGTGATATTACCGATAATTAAAAAAAAAAACAATGGCTTTACACCCCTCCAGCAGCCGAAATTATTATAACGTTCTGGAGTTACCAGGGGTCATTGTAGAACATGTTGACCGAGCAGAATGACGGCCACATCGGTTAAATTTCCATCGATCATATTTAAAACACAAAAAAAAATCAAATGAAACACTACTTTGATTGGTTGAAATTACTGAAAGCTCCGAGCAGATCAGATTTTAACATTTTTGCCACCACTGAAAGTAATTTTTCAGAAATCGGGAACATTTAACATTTTTAACAGTTATTATAACGTTCGTAGTTTAAAATATGCCCATATATGGGATTTTCTTTAAATTGTATATGGCCGCAAAGAAGATTGATAAATGAAATCTCTGTTCGTTGTCTACATTACGTAAAAGCTTGTCTGTAAGCAAGAAGGCTTGTTTCTAGATGCTCGAAAAAATCCCCCGCGCCTGGTTAGCTTCAATTCTAATGTCACTTGAAATATATTGATTGCTCTGCTCTCAATTAACTTTCGGATAAGCTTTCTTTGGTTAGAAAAGCGTTTTCAGGTTGCTTAAACAAATAATGTTGCTATATACCGTGTCCGGTGCAAAAAGTGGAAAAAATATTAGCGGGCATTAAATACGAAATTATAATTTCTTTCGTCGCAGATTACATTCTAATATTTGCATTTTAGGTTTAAGACGAAAGAAGAATTAAATCAGAAGCATTTATGAAGAATACAATTTTCTGAACAGGTAATATTAATAATTTTGTCCCGTTAGTGACAAAAAAGTGCCTGTATAATGTCAAAGCGCTTTTTGATGAGATCACATACAATGAAGTTATGACTATAATTAAAAAAATTATTCTTTGTTTTTTCAAAATAGCTTGAGATACGTTTGGAATTCAACTGTTTTCTGAACAGATTATGAAAGAGCACATAAATATGCACTACTTTGTCCATTTAACCGACTTTCTATCTTTAATAATAACAAAAGTACCCATACAATCCAACGTCCCGTGCGACACACTGTATAACCCAAATTGTTCGTTTGTAAGACGTGATATTACCGATAGTTAAAATAAACATTGGCTTTTGACCCCTTCAGCTGTCGAAATTATTGTGACGTTCTGGAGTATACCAGGGGTCATGTAAAACATCTGCCCGGGCAGAATGACAGCCACATTGCTTAAATTTCCATCGACCACACTCTTAAACATTTAAAATTACTAACATCGATTAACATAAGAGCTGTAGTTTAAAATAGGGCCCTACGTGAGGGTTCCCATTAAATTCTATGACATATAAGAAGATTGACAAATGAAATCTCTGTGAATTGTGTACATTACGTAAAAACTTATCTGTAAGCAAGAAGGCCTGTTTCCTGACGGAAAATATCCCTCGCGCCAAGTTAGCTTCAAGTCTAATGTTTAAATGCCAGTAACTTGAAAAATACTGATTGCACTGCTCTGCAATACCTTTTGGATAAAGTTCATTTGGTTAGATAAGCGTCCGGCGAAAGTTGGTTACTAACGGATTTTTTTAATATCAACTTTTCAATAAATTATATTTTTCATCAAAGCTTTTGGATTGTCTTAAACCGAAATGCAAATATTATAATGTAATTATCTGCTTGCATGTACCGAGTGTTACTATAATTTCATATTTAATGCCTTCTAATATTTTGAAATAATTCTTAAAAAATATTTTGGCATAGCTTTGAAGATACAGGTACTTTACACTTCTGTCATTTTCAGCTTTTTGGCAACACGCGGTATATGCAATGGAAGAGGATAATTTTGTATTTAAAGACTTAGTAAAATGTGTTGTTAATAAACGACAGTTTTTGTGTTATTTCCATGTTCTGTACCTAAATTCATCTTCTTATATGTGATTAGTTTGATAAATTCAAATTACGTCATTGTAATTTATGTTACATCCTGTATATTATGATAAAAATTAGACAAAGCGTTAAAAATCCAATATTTACCTCAAACAAATGATATCAAATATAAAAAAAAAAAAAAACATTGTTCACCGGGGTTTGAACCATGACCCTCGCTCTCAAAAAATCCAAACGCCCGCATCTTCACCACTGAACCACAGCACTGCTTGCAAAATAATTCGTAAGTTACGTATATAAATTAATTCCTCCTAACCTATAATGTGCTTAACGTGTAAAATCGAGAAAATTATCTGTCCGCATGGTTTTTTCAAGTGAAGATTGCTTAGCTTTGCTTAGTAGTCGTTGTTTCGACGCGAACTGCGCTAACTATAGCACCTTTCACACCTACCTGCGTCGCATTGCCTAACCACATTGTATCATGACGTTTCCCGGCAAACTTGTACCCCGAACATTTAACTCGCTTTACTTCAAATATTGCAATTTTCCTCCATTTTCTCGATCAAAATATCCAGGAACAGGTCCGATTGTGACAACACATTCACCCGTAAACGTCAATTAACCTATTAAATGCACTATATGTGAACGCAAACATGGAACTGTAAGTTTTGACAAATAAATTTGACGTTTCTCGGAGCGCGAGACTCCGTCACTGACTCTGACGTCACACGCCGCCATATTTGCTCGGGGGATCTGAACGACTCCATTCGGGGGCGTTTTTGGGGCACACACGCTTGGATGACCGTTTCCAAAATACATTCATGTGATTCGAAAAAGAACGACGCTCATTTTGGTGGTTCTCGCTTCGCCGTACGTTTCGCCAGTTCAGAGGAGATACGCCAATAAGTTTAGGCGGGCTACGCAGTTTCGCAATTATAAAGTATGACTAGTTGACGTTTGGACCGAATAGATAGGTAGACCAGCGAAGTCGGTAGACCGCCTATTTAGGTAGACCGCATAATTCGGTAGTCCAGCGAAGTCAATAGACCACAAACATGAGCAGAAGAACGAAGTCGATGGGCCGCTGAAATCGATAGACTGCTATTCCATATGACTCCCCATCATGTACATACTACATACCCCCACGACCTCTCCCCTTACACCCCTGCGTAAGATTGGTCAAAATGGGTGCTAAGATGTAATCATGCATCAATAACAAATAGAAAAAATTTGAATGCTATTAAACAATTCTGCCGTACAACGGTAAAACGCCGCATCTCCATAAAAAAATCGCTAGAATTTTTCTGTTTGAATGCAAAAACCACGCTTTACATTTTAAAGAATTTACCTTAGTCTAACATGTCACCTAACAATTTGTACGTTAAACAGGCTAATTTGTTTTAACTGGTAACGTCAGATTTTCGAGAAAACGGAAAATATTTCAAATGAATGTCATTTTTGTACATACGGCACTTTACTATTGGAGGGCAGAATAGGTATCAAAATTCAACAGTCATATACAGTGCTTTGGAAAGACGTGCTGAAATGTGAATTCACATGGAAGGGCAACATTTTGAGCAGTATTTGCTAAACTCTTTTATTTATTTTTGTTATTTGTAAGTGTTTTGTTGTTTCTGTTAAATAAACAACGCCGACTTTGTAATCGGTTATATTTTTAAGGGAATACAAAACTGAAAAATAAAAAAGCTATAACTTTTTAATGAAGCGTCGAAAGCCAAAAGTGAATATACACTTTTTGGATGGCAATGACGTCCTCTATCAGATCTCTAATATTCGGAACATCTTTACCGGACACCCTGTATACCTCTTGCTTAGTTTTGAAGAAAAAAATATAGTGAGCGCGTAAAGTATGGAAACATAAAAAAATCACTGAAACGGTATATTTTAAAAACCCCTAAAATAATTTTACTTTTTACCATATTACCAAATTAGTTTTATATTCACTTTTTATTGTCGTAATGGGTATTGAAATAGTTACCTACAGGAAAAGTCAAAATGTTGAAAAATTTAGTTTTTACTGTGTACAGATGATATGTAGGGATGAAATATATAAGAAAAACACCTAATGGGTTGGGAAGCAAAACAAATTATTTTGCATTGTTTAGGTTCTATTTTATCAAACGGCTGTAATTTGTAAGGAATTGAAAAAAAAATCATATCGATGGCCTAGCTGCAGTACCATGCTTTAACCTATGCTTTAACCATGATGATACGTGGTAGGAGAGCTAGGCCATGGTTATAAAATATTTCTCTCACAATGATATTTGGTCGCAAAAAAATAATTTTGTCAGGAGAAAAGTGGGGGACAGGCTGTACCTATATGTCATATTATTGTGTAAGACAAAATTAATTCATATATTTTTTGCTGTAATTATTTGAATTATCCTTTGTTTCAATTATAGTCTATTATTATTTTTAGATAATATGTGTAAAAGAAAATTTTGAGAGAACCATTTGTAAATTTGTATAAACATATTTTGCAAGTATCAGTAAAATTTAATTTTTCTTTTGCATGATGGAGTACCCTCACAAGTAAAATGCAATGATTGTTTTTTCTTTTTTCGAGAACTACACTTTATAAAAAAATAAGTAAGCTGTAATTATTAAGCCTTTCTTTATTAATATTAAAGTATTTATTATAATTGTAAAGCACAAAAACCATAATAAGTCGTAGTAATAATATCAATACAGTAGTAGTAATAATACATAAGCGCTTTACCTTCAAGAATTTCAAATTCCAAACTTACCAAAAGCTCTACTAAATTTTATGTACATACATACTGTGTCCGGCACTAACTTTTCAGAAAATTGTATTATTCAATAAAGTTTCTAGATTGACTTAAACTTAAAATGCAACTATTAGAATGTAATTATCTGCTTGCATATCGTGGGTGTCACCAAAACTAAGAACAACTCTTTCTTCTAAAAACAATGCAAAAATGTTATTTGAAAAAATTGTTTAGAAATATTAGGGTATTAAATAAGAAATTATAATATCCTTTGTCGTTGCATGATCACCCGGAACGTCAAAGATGACTATAATTTTTTATTTAATGCATATTTTGACGTACTTTTTCGAGTAATATGTTTGCATAGCTTTGAAGATGAAGGTACATACTTGACTCTTATGTCACTTTTATTTCTTTAGCAACATGCAGTGTATGCAACGGAGAAGGTGATTATAATTTCGTATTGGATGACCACTAATACAGTAGTGCGTCGATAATCCGAACCTCGGTAATCCGAACGTTCGCTAACTGAGTAAGAAGCCATTTTTGTCGATTTCTGTTTACAGAAATATTGCTTTTGTTTTATATCTTTTATCCAATACTCCTATTTTCTTCTATTTGGGTGCAATGTTTGATAATCCGAACAATTCGATAATCCGAACCACCTTCGGTCCCAATTAGTTCGGATTATCGACGCTTTACTGTACTTTGAAATACAATTTTCAAATAACAGTTTTGCACGCTTTTAAAACGGAGGAACTTTGCTCTTAAGAATAGTTTTCATAGTTTTGTTAACGCAATGCAAGCAGATAATACATTCTAATTTCTAATATTGCATTTTAGGTTTAAGACAATACGGAAACTTTTAACTGAAATAAAATTACCTGAAAAATTTATAATACACATTTTTCCCATTCTTGTCCAACTTAATTCCGGACACTGTATTTATCTCTCTATTATATTAAAATGGCAATTATCGGAAAATTTACTTCGACAAAAACAGAGAAATTTACAACTTTATGGCACTATTTCAAAACCATTATTTAGCAAAGCCTTTATTTGAATAGGTAGGTATATTATAGATATATTATAGGTATATTATAGGCATATTATATGTAATTTAATGAAAATAATGCTACCGTACCTTTTACCGACATTAACACTCTGAAAGAAATAATGGAATACATATGCAATAATAATGGAAAATAATTGTTGCTTAAAATTGGATTGGATATCGATGTTAATGGCAGTTAGTTGTTAAGATCCTAGATATAAAATTTATGCACAAAAGAAATTTCTCCTTAGCCAATAGATCAAAATTTAAATGGAGGTTTTCAAGGCGAAGGTGCACAACATTTTTAAAAATTTAGATCTCTTGACTTGTCGCCAAGTTGATAATTGAAATAGAAAAACGTGTTTATGCATTGAACCGTAATATATAACCCACATTTTTCGAAGAAGACGTGATATTACCGGTAATTTTTCAAAAAAAAACAATGGCTTTACACCCCTCCAGCAGCCGAAATTATTATAACGTTCTGGAGTTACCAGGGGTCATTGTAGAACATCTTGACCGAGCAGACTGACGGCCACATTTAACCGATGTGGCCGTCATTTCCATCGATCATAATCTAACTATTTAAAATACAAAAGAAAATCAAATGAAACACTACTTTGATTGGTTGAAATTACTGAAAGCTCCGAACAGATCAGATTTTAACATTTTTGCCACCACTAAAAGTAGTTTTTCAGAAATCGGGAACATTTAACATTTTCAACAGTTATTCTAACGTTCGTAGTTTAAAATATGCCCATATATGGGATTTTCTTTAGATTGTATATGACCGCAAAGAAGATTGACAAATGAAATCTCTGTTCATTGTCTACATTACGTAAAAGCTTGTCTGTAAGCAAGAAGGCTTGTTTCTAGATGCTGGAAAAAATCCCCCGCGCCTGGTTAGCTTCAATTCTAATGTTTAAATGCCAATAACTTGAAAAATATTGATTTCTCTGCTCTGAATTAACTTTTGGATAAGCTTTCTTTGGTTAGAAAAGCGTTTTCAGGTTGCTTAAACAAATAATGTTGCTATATACCGTGTCCGGTGCAAAAAGTGTTTAGAAATATTAGCGGGCATTAAATACGAAATTATAATTTCTTTCGTCGCAGATAATTACATCCTAATTTGCATTTTAGGTTTAAGACGAAAGAAGAATTAAATCAGAAGCATTTATGAAGAATACAATTTTCTGAAAAGGTTATATTAATAATTTTGTCCCGTTAGTGTTGTCAAACTTTCTACCGGACACGGTAAAATATCTATATGCTGGCCATATAATTTTTAATTATTGATAAATAATACTTGTTGTTAATTTCAAGATCGATTGATACTGCTATTCTAAATTAGTAAGCAGCTTTTTTTATATAAATTCGTGTTACGTCGTTGTAATTTATATTATCTCCTGTATATTATGATAAAAAATAAACAAAGCATTAAAAACATAATATGTACCTTAAACAAATCATATGAAGCGTTAAAAAAAATTCAAAAAAAAAAAACTCATCTGGATTTGAACCGCAGTTATCCACTGGAAAAATTAAAACGTCAACGCCTTACACCTCTCGGCCACGGCACCACTTGGTGGAATACTTTGAATTTCACGTATATGACCTGTCTCCTAACCTCCAATGATTAAAATCTAGAAAATTGTCTGTCCGTGTCGTTTTGTCTAATGAAAATTGCATGGCACCTGATTTGCTTGCGTTGAATCGATGCAAACTTCACTAAACATGGCAACTTGAAAACCTATTACCTGCGTTACGTCGCATCGCGTACAACCATGGGAATTTGACGATCTCGGCACACATATGGAGCAATGTTATCGCGCTTACATGAAACATGGCAGTTTTCCTCTGTTTTCTCAGTTTTCCGGTCATAATTATGCCGATTGCGGCGTCAGTTAACCTATACATACACAGTACATACACATTACACATGTAAACGCAACCATGCAATTGTCAGTTTTGACAAATTAATCTGACGTTTCTCGGAGCGCGAGACAGAGACTCCGACGTCACACGCCGCCATATTTGCTCGGGGGATCTGCACTACCCCATTCGGGGGCGTTTTTGGGGCACACGCGCTTGGATGACCGTTTCCAAAATACATTCATGTGATTCGAAAAAGAACGGCGCTCATTTTGGTGGATCTCGCTTCGCCGTACGTTTTGCCAGTTCAGAGGAGATACGCCAATAAGTTTGGGCGGGCTTCGCCGTTTCGCAATTATAAAGTATGACTAGTTGACGTTTGGACCGAATAGATAGGTAGACCAGCGAAGTCGGTAGACCGCCGATGTCGGTAGACCGCCGATGTCGGTAGACCGCCGATGTCGGTAGACCGCCGAAGTCGGTAGACCGCCCAAGTCCGTAGACCGCCCAAGTCGGTAGACCGCCCAAGTCGGTAGACCGCCGAAGTCGGTAGACCGCCTAATTCGGTAGACCGCATAATTCTGTAGACCGTATAATTCGGTAGATCGCATAATTCGGTAGTCCAGCGAAGTCAATAGACCGCAAACATGAGCAGAAGAACGAAGTCGATGGGCCGCTGAAATCGATAGACTGCTCAAAACTGAAGAATTCAGTCGATTGTACAAAATATATGAATTGTTTATTTGACAATTAAGTTTTTATTATTAAAGCCACAATCCGTATCAGAGCGCGCCACAGGCCGCTATTCCATATCACTCCCCACCAGGTACATACCCCCTCGACCTCTCCCCTTACACCCCCGCGTAAGAATGGTCAAAATCGGTGCGATGTAATCATGCATCAATAACAAATGGTAAAACCTTGAATGCTTTCGAACAATATCAAAATTCTCTTAAGCGGTTTATTTTAAAAACTCCTAAAATTATTTTTTATATTTTTACTAAATTATTTGTATATTAACTTTGTATTAACTTTGTATAATGTCGTAATGGGTATTGAAGTTATAGTTATACTTACTTATAGGAAAAGTCAAAATGTTGAAACATTTTATTTTTATTGTGTACAGATGATATGTAGGGATGAAATATATAAGAAAAACACCTAATGGGTTGGGAAGTAAAAAAAAATGATTTTGCATTGTTTGGTATCAGCATATTTTATAAAACGGCTGTAATTTCTTAAGGAATTGAAAAAAAAGTATATATCGATGGCCTAGCTGTAGTAGCATGTGTAACCTACAGTGATATTAAATACCCGGGTATCTATTATCAAGGTTATATATCTGGGTATTTACCCAAACTGGGTTTTCATAGGGGTACTTATAAACATAACATTGTTATTCAAAATAGCAGTAAAATGAAATATTTAATTACTAAATTAAGGTTTTCTTTTTATCACAAAATCAAAAGGTATCTCTTATCTCAAAATAAAGGTTATTATTATAAAAATAAAAACATTGTTAAAACAAAGAATAAAAATATTAGTCTCATCTGACGATATATCAAGAGCACACATTTCCTTGTCATCATCGTCCATTCAATCAAGTGAATCTTCTATATTTTGTGATTCTGTTATCGAAGAAGATTTAGCAGAAACTTATGATTATATGTTAAGTTGACATAGCGGCTTTCGTCGTTGTTAATCATTTTCTTATTTTGCTATGAATCCAACTAAATGTACTGAATGTTCTTATATAACTCAAATATTTTACGTTATTTGTAATCAAGAGTACACATGTACAGAGTGTCCCACTTTTGCCATTTTGTTCCCGCACAACTTTTTTCCTGATAGTAAACCCCACACTAAGCAAAAAGTTCCATATGGACTATTTGTTTTCTTTATTCCTTAAAAAAATACAACCGTTTGAAATAATTGTAAAATAATTGCAAAACTGTATATTAAATGACTTAACTTCCTTAGGAATTGATAAACCCAAAAAGTCGGCATGAAACTTTCAGAATGACAATTACTTGTAGAGAAACAATTGTCTAAAAAGTTTCATATGTATTTTGTTTTCGTTAATTTGTTTATATAGCTTATTTATAACATTTTGAATTTTTTACTTAAATTTATTTACTTTTAATTTTGTTATGGGTATTGATTGTGCTCTCTCTGTTTTAGCATTGTTTGATATGTAGTTTATTGTTTCTTTTTCTTTATTTAGTTAATATTTCAAGCGGCTGTAACTTGGCGTAGAAAAAACAATTAGGTCCATATGAAAAGTCATACTCAGAATTACATTTACTATCTAAAAACAATTCTTGCAGAAAAAAAAGTGTTATACCCTGTATAAATATCTCTGAAATGTTGTTAAATGGTGTTTTTGGGGATAAAAAGGATAAATACCCAAAATCTAGGTATTTACTCTAAGTAGGGGTAACTACCAGGGTAAATACCCATTTTATAAGTTCCCACCCACTGGGTATTTACCCGGCCCACATCACTGGTAACCTGTAGTACCATGTATGCTTTACCCATGATGATACATGGTATTGCAGCTAGGCCATCGATATACAATATTTCATTCACAATGATATTTGCTCTCTACAAAATAATTTTGTCAGGAAACAGTGGGGAACAGGCTGTATATGTCATATTATTGTGTAAGACAAAATTAATTTATTGTTGTTGGGGGACTTTCGACTGTGATATGTGTTCGGAAGGAGAGAATAAAAACGTTTATCAGTTTTTGAGAGTGTAATTCTTGGAACTTTCACATTTTCCTACGTTTCGCCGTTGTAATCTTCGGCTTCTTCAGGGCTGGTGTGTGATCAAGATAAGTCAAGTAAGGTAATGCAGGTGGTGACCATTGCGGGAGTCCATTGATGCGTAACATACAACGGCGAAACGTAGGCAAATGTGCGAGTTCCCAGAATTACACTCTCAAAGACTGATAAACGTTTTTATTCTCTCTTTCCAAATTAATTTATTTTTTTGCTGTAATTATTTGAATTTTCTTTTGTTTCAATAAACTATTATTATTAATATGTGTAAAAGAAAATTTTGAGAACCTTCTGTAAATTTGTTTAAACATATTTTGCAAGTATCAGTAAAATTTTATTTTTCTTTTGCAACGAAACAAAATGACACAAACTTTTCTAGATTGTCTAAAACCTAAAATACAAAAATATTTAAATGTAATTATCTGCTTGCATATACTGGGTGTTACCAAAACTATGACCAACTCTTAAGAGTAAAGTACCTTTCTTTTAAAAGCTATGCAAAATGTTATTTGAAAAAATTGTTTGGAAATATTAGGGTATTAAATAACAAAATTATAATCTCCTTTGTCGTTGCATGATCACCCGGAACGTCAAAGGTGACTATAATTTCATATTTAATGCTTATTTTTACATGTTTTTACGAATTATTTTTTTGCATAGCTTTGAAGATGGTGGTACATACTTGATGTCATTTTCATTTCTTTGGCAACATGCGGTGTATGCAACGAAGGTTATTATAATTTCGTATTGTAGGACCTCTAATACAAATACTCTTTTCAAATAACATTTTTGCATGGTTTTGAAACAAAGGTACTTTACTCTTAAGAATTTTTCATAGTTCTGTTAACTCCCCGCAGATAATACATTCTAATATTGCATTTTAGGTTTAAGACAATACAGAAACTTTTAACTGAAATAAAATTTTCTGAAAAATTGGTCATAAACATTTTTCTCATTTTTCAACTTAGTGCCAGACACTGTATGTATCTCTATTATATTAAAATAACATTTATCGGAAAATTTACTTCGACAAAAACTGAGAAATTTACAACTTTATGACATGATTTAAAAAACATTATTTAGCAAAGCCTTTATTTGAGTAGGTATATTATATGTAATTTAATGAAAATAATGCTACTGTACCTGACATTAACACTTTGAAAGAAATAATGGAATACATATGCAATAATAATGGACAATAATTGTTGCTTAAACTTGGATTGGATATCGATGTTAGTGGCAGTGGGGTGTTAAGAGCCTAGATATAAAATTTATGCCCAAAAGAAATTGCTCCTTAGCCAATACATCAAAATTTAAAACGCAGGTTTTCAAGGCGAACATGCACAACATTTTTAAAAATTTAGATCTCTTGACTTGTCACCAAGTTGATAATTGAAATAGAAAAACGTGTTTATGCATTGAACCGTAATATATAACCCACATTTTTCGAAGAAGACGTGATATTACCGATAATTTTTCAAAGAAAAACAATGGCTTTACACCCCTCCAGCAGCCGAAATTATTATAACGTTCTGGAGTTATCAGGGGTCATTGTAGAACATCGGTTAAATTTCCATCGAATATACTCTAAATATTTAAATTACAAAAAAAAATCAAATGAAACACTACTTTGATTGGTTGAAATTACTGAAAGCTCCGAGCAGATCAGATTTTAACATATTTGCCACCACTGTAGTCACCAAAGTAGTTTTTAAGAAATCGGGAACATTTAACATTTTTAACAGTTATTATAACGTTCGTAGTTTAAAATATGCCCATATATGGGATTTTCTTTAAATTGTATATGACCGCAAAGAAGATTGACAAATGAAATCTCAGTTCATTGTCTACATTACGTAAATGCCTGTCTGTAAGCAAGAAAGCCTGTTTCTAGACGCTGGAAAAAAATCCCCCGCGCCTGGTTAGCTTCAAGTCTAATATTTAAATGACAGTAACTTGAAAAGCATTAATTGATCTGCTCTCAATTAGCTTTTGGATAAGCTTTCTTTGGTTAGAAAAGCGTTTTCAGTTTCTTTAAACAAATAATGTTATTATATACCGTGTCCGGTGAAAAAAGTGTTTAGAATGTTAGCGGGCATTAAATACGAAATTATAATTTCTTTCGTCGTTGCATGAACACCCGGTATATGGAACGTCAGAGGTGATTATAATTTCAATTTTTTTCAAATATCATATTTGCATCGCTTTGAACATAAACCTTTACTCCCAAGAGTTTATTATAGATTTGGTAATACCCGGTACACGCAAGCAGATAATTAGATTCTAATATTTGCATTTTAGGTTTAAGGCAAAAGAAGAATTAAATCAGAAGCTTTTATGAAGAACATAATTTTCTGAAAAGGTAATATTAATAATTTTGTCCCATTAGTGTTGTCAAACTTTCTACCGGACACGGTATAATATCTATATGCTGCCTATATAATTTTTAAGTAGTGATAAATAATAATTGTTGTTAATTTCAAGATCAATTTATACTTTTATTCTAAATTAGTAAACAGTTTTTTTTAGTATTTCCATTTTCAATACCTAAATTCATTTTCTTGTATGTGATTCGTATGATAAATTCGTATTACGTCGTTGTAATTTATATTATCTCCTGTATATTAAGATAAATAATAGACAAAGCATTAAAAACATAATATGTACGTTAAACAAATCATATGAAGCATTAAAAAAAATTAAAAAAAAACTCTCGTCTCATCTGGATTTGAAGCGCAGCTATTCCACTGGAAAAATCAAAACGTCATCGCCTTACACCTCTCGGCCGTGGCACCACTTTATAAAATGTTATAAATTCACGTATATAAACGACGTCTACTAACCTCTAATGATTAAAATCGAGAAAATTGTCTGTCCGTGTCGTTTTTTCTAATGAAAATTGCATAGCACCTGATTTGCTTGCGTTGAATCGATGCAAACTTCACTAAACATGGCAACTTGAATACCGATTGATTACCTGCGTTCTGTCGCATCGCGTAACATTGGAATTTGACGATCTCGGCACACATATGTAGCAATGTTATCGCGCTTACATGAATCATGGCCATTTTCCTCCGTTTTCGCAGTTTTCCGGTCATAATTATCCCGTAATTATCCCGATTGCGGCGTCAGTTAACCTATAAACGCACTACATAGGACATACACATTACACATGTGAACGCAAAGTTGCAACTATCAGTTTTGACAAATAAATCTGACGTTTCTCGGAGAGCGAGACTCTGACGTCACACGCCGCCATATTTGCTCGGTGGATCTGCACTACCCCATTCGGGGGCGATTTTGGGGCACACGCCGGTCGATGACCGTTTCCAAAATACATTCATGTGATTCGAAAAAGAACGACGCTCATTTTGGTGGTTCTCGCTTCGCCGTACGTTTCGCCAGTTCAGAGGAGATACGCCAATAAGTTTAGGCGGGCTACGCCGTTTCGCAATTATAAAGTATGACTAGTTGACGTTTGGACCGAATAGATAGGTAGACCAGCGAAGTCGGTAGACCGCCTAATTCGGTAGACCGCCTAATTCGGTTGACCGCCTAATTCGGTAGACCGCATAATTCGGTAGACCGCATAATTCGGTAGACCGCATAATTCGGTAGACCGCATAATTCGGTAGACCGTATAATTCGGTAGACCGCATAATTCGGTAGTCCAGCGAAGCCAATAGACCGCAAACATGAGCAGAAGAACGAAGTCGATGGGCCGCTGAAATCGATAGACTGCTCAAAACTGTAGAATTCAGTTGATTGTACAAAATATATGAATTATTTATTTGACAATTAAGTTATTATCAAAACCACAATCCGTATCAGAGCGCGCCACAGGCCGCTATTCCATATGACTCCCCATCAGGTATTTGCCTTACAGGTGCATTGTTTAGTGATTACTAAATTAACTCCTCGGTTTCAAAATCAGTCCTCGGTCCGGTTGTATGTTCTGACAGATTGCATATGATCATTATATTATTGTCAATTGTATCATAGCTGTCAATCTCTATTTTGTAAAATCTCAGTACTTATCAAAGTCAAAAGCCTTTAATTTTAACAGGTTTGTTGAGAAGACAAAAACTTCTACCAACGTTACATCACAGTTAGTATCAAGCCAATGGCTTAAAATTGGATTGGATATCGATGTCAGTGGCAGTGGGGTGTTACGATCCTAGATATAAAGTTGATGCACAAAAGAAATTGCTCCTTAGCCAATAGATCAAAATTTAATTTGCTTTGAAGGCAAAATTGCACAAAATTTTTAATAATTTAGATCTCTTGACGTCACCATGTTGAGAATTGAAATAGAAAAACGTGTTTATTAGGGTGGTCCAAAAAAACAGACTTTTCGCTAGAGGGCAACGATTCCCCGCAATCTGTTCCTTTTCCAGAAAAAAAAATTCCCCCCAAATTTGAGAAAAATCGGTTAACGATAACACGTGCCCCCGAGTACCTCAAATTTCCCATTTAAAATGCATTGCAAAAAGGCATCTTTTTTCCTTATTTTTTCACGTTTCGGATTTAGAAAAAAAGTTGCGGGAGATTATCAGAAATTGTTCAGAACTCCCCTAGGAGAACAAATCCACCACCACTATTTTTTTGTTCACCACCCCGTACCCTCCCCATAGTACCCTAAATATGAGACAAAAGTTTCCCCAAATTTACAATCTTACAATGTTACGTGTTTTATTATTGCTTTTGGCAGAAGTGATTATTATTGGATTATTGACATATTTTTTTGTCATTTATTAACTAATTTGAAATGGTTTAAACCATTAGCATTTGTTAAAAATATACGAAAATATGTTTTTGCAGAAGGTATTAAATTATAGTTTTTTTTTCATTTATTAACTAATTAGCAATTGTTTAAACAAATACCATTTGTTTAAACAAATATATATACAATGTAGCGAACATATTTTCTATTTTTTAAAGGAAGGTATTATTAGGAGCATTTTTGGTCATTTATTAACTAATTTGCAATTGTTTTAACAAATACCATTTGTTTGAACCATTTGTTAACTAATTTTCAATTGTAACCTATAATAATAATTAGTGTTGCAACCACAATACTTGTTTGACCGATATCGTAAACCCTCCAATATTACAAAAAAGAACAGAAATCCTATAATAATTTTTGTCAAGAAATACGCACTAACATTGTATATTATTGTTTAAACAAATGAGGAATTGAAAAAAAAGTATATATCGATGGCCTAGCTGTAGTACCTAACCTATGGTGTAGTGCGATGTATAACCTATGCTTTAACCATGATGATACATGGTATTGCAGCTAGGCCATCGATATACAATATTTAACTCACAATAACATTTGCTCTCTACAAAGGGGGACAGGCTGTATATGTCATATTATTGTGTAAGACAAAATTAATTTATTGTTGTTGGGGGACTTTCGATTGTGATATGTGTTCGGGAGGAGAGAATAGAAAAATAGAGAGTGTAATTCTTGGAACTTTCACATTTGCCTACGTTTTGCCATTGTAATCTTCGGCTTCTTCAGGACTGGTGTGTGATCAAGATAAGTCACGTAAGGTAATGCAGGTGGTGACCTTTGCGGGGGTCCAAACAATTAAGTTCATATCGATGGCCTAGCTGCAGTACCATGTGTAACCTATGCTTTAACCATGATGATACGTGGTAGGGGAGCTAGGCCATGGTAATAAAATTTTTCTCTCACAATATTTGCTCGCAAAAAAATAATTTTGTCAGCAAAAAAGTGGGGGACAGCCTGTATATGTCATATTATTGTGTAACACAAAATTAATTAATATATTTTTTGCTGTAATTATTTGAATTAGCTTTTGTTTCAATATAGACTATTATTATTTTTAGTTAATAAGTGTAAAAGAAAATTTTGACAACCATTTGTAAATTTGTTTAAACATATTTTGCAAGTATCAGTAAAATTTAATTTTTCCTTTGCATGATGCAGTACCCTCACAAATGAAATGCAATGATTGTCTTTTCCTTTTTCGAAAACTGCACTTTATAGAAAAATAAGTAAGCTGTAATTATTAAGCCTTTGTTTATTAAAATTAAAGTATTTATTATAATTGTAAAGCAAAAAACCATAATAAGTAGTAGTAATAATATTAATACAGTAGTAGTAGTAGTAGTAATACATACTTTACCTTCAAGAATTTCAAATTTCCAACTTAAAAAAAGCTCTACTAAATTTTATGTACATATTGTACATACCGTGTCCGGCACTAACTTTTCAGAAAATTTCATTCATAAAAGTTTCTAAATTGTCTTAAACCTAAAATGCAAATATTACAATGTAATTATCTGCTTCCATATACTGGGTGTTACCAAAACTATGACCAACTCTTAAGAGTAAAGTACCTTTCTTTTAAAAGCTATGCAAAATGTTATTTGAAAAAATTGTATACCGTCTCCGGTGAAAAAAAGTGTTTAGAAATGTTAGCGTCGTTGCATGAACACCCGGTATATGGAACTTCAAAGGTGATTATAATTTCTTATTTACTGCCTCCTAATATTTTGAAATACTCTTTCAAATAATATTTTGGCGTAGCTTTTAAGATAAACGTACTTTAGCTAATGTCATTTGTATCTTTTTGGTAAAATAAAAACAGCCTATAATACCTATAATATTTCTAACTACTTTTTTTTCAAATATCATAACTTTGCATAACTTTGAACATAAACCTTTACTCCCAAGAGTTTGTTATAGTTTTGGTAATACCCGGTACTTGCAAGCAGAGAATTAGATTCTAATATTTGCATTTTAGGTTTAAGACAAAAGAAGAATTAAATCAGAAGCTTTTACGAAGAACATATTTTTCTGAAAAGGTAATATTAATAGTTTTGTCTCATTAGTGTTGTCAGACTTTCTACCGGACACGGTATAATATCTATATGCTGCCTATATAATTTTTAATTAGTGATAAATAATAATTGTTGTTAATTTCAAGATCGATTTATACTGTTATTCTTAATTAGTAAACCGCTTTTTTTTATTATTTCCATTTTCTATACCTAAATTCATTTTCTTGTATGTGATTCGTATGATAAATTCGTAATACGTCGTTGTAATTTATATTATCTCTTGTATATTATGATAAAAAAATAAACAAAGCATTAAAAACATGTACCTTAAACAAATCATAAACATCTAAAAAAAATTAAAAAAAAGAAACTCATCTGGATTTGAACCGCAATGGAAAAATCAAAACGTCAACGCCTTACACCTCTCGGCCACGGCACCACTTAACGATTTCTTAGAAATTCACGTATATAACGTGTATACGTCTACTAACCTCTGATTAAAATCTAGAAAATTGTTTGTCTGTGTCGCTTTTTCTAATGAAAATTCCGTAGCACCTGATTTGCTTGCGTTGAATCGATGCAAACTTCACTAAACATGGCAACTTGGACAGCTATTACCTGTTTTGCGTCGCATCGCGTATCATTGGAGTTTGACGATCTCGGCACACATATGTAGCAATGGTGTCGCGCTTACCTGAAACATGGCAATTTTCCTCCGTTTTCTCAGTTTTCCGGTCATAATTATCCCGATTGCGTCGATACATTCACCCGTAAACGTCAGTTAACCCATGAAATGTAGTGCGAACGCAAACATGCAATTGTCAGTTTTGACAAATAAATCTGACGTTTCTCGCAGCGCGAGACTCTCAGAGACTCTGACGTCACACGCCGCCATATTTGCTCGGGGGATCTGCACTACCCCATTCGGGGGCGTTTTTGGGGCACACGCGCTTGGATGACCGTTTCCAAAATACATTCATGTGATTCGAAAAAGAACGGCGCTCATTTTGGTGGTTCTCGCTTCGCCGTACGTTTTGCCAGTTCAGAGGAGATACGCCAATAAGTTTGGGCGGGCTTCGCCGTTTCGCAATTATAAAGTATGACTAGTTGACGTTTGGACCGCATAGATAGGTAGACCGCTTAAGTGGGTGGACCGCCTAAGTCGGTAGACCGCCTAAGTCGGTAGACCGCCTAAGTCGGTAGACCGCCTAAGTCGGTAGACCGCCTAAGTCGGTAGACCGCCTAAGTCGGTAGACCGCCTAAGTCGGTAGACCGCCTAAGTCGGTAGACCGCATAATTCGGTAGACCGTATAATTCGGTAGACCGCATAATTCGGTAGTCCAGCGAAGTCCATAGACTGCAAACATGAGCAGAAGAACGAAGTCGATGGGCCGCTGAAATCGATAGACTGCTCAAAACTAAAGAATTCATTTGATTATACAAAATATATGAATTATTTATTTGACAATTAAGTTTTTATTATTAAAACCACAATCCGTATCAGAGCGCGACACAGGCCGCTATTCCATATCACTCCCCATCAGGTACGTAACCCCTCGACCTCTCCCCTTACACCCCCGCGTAAGAATGGTCAAAATCGGTGCGATGTAATCATGCATCAATAACAAATGGTAAAAATTTGAATGCTTTCGAACAATATCAAAATTCTCTGAAACGGTTTATTTTAAAAACTCCTAAAATTATTTTTTATATTTTTACTTATTACTAAATTACTACAGTAGTTTTATATTCACTTTTTATTGTCGTAATGGGTATTGAAATACTTGCTTACAGGAAAAGTCAAAATGTTGAAAAATTTTGTTTTTATTGTGTACAGATGATATATAGGGATGAAATATATAAGGGTTGTGAAGCAAAAAAAATTAAAAAAAGGTAACCACAATCCGTACGCGCGCTAACCAACTACCAACCCCGCTTCCTGTGGTAGGTTTTCTCTTGTTTTTCATGTTTTTTTTTTAATTTGTTGTATTTTTTGTTCATTTTTTTACTTCCCAGATGTTTATCTTATATTATTTCATCTCTATACATTATCTAAACACAAAAGGTAACAACAATTTTATCGATTAAACCTTTCCTACCAGCTACACTTTACGCCTTCTGGTTTTTTTTATTTTGCATTGTTTGGTATCTATTTTATATTTTATTTTTCTCTTTGTTTTGTAATACTACTTCAAACGGGTATAATTTCTTAAGGATGTGAAAAACAATTAAGTTCATATCGATGGCCTAGCTGTAGTACCATGTGTAACCTATGCTTTAACCATGACGATACGCGGTAGGGGAGCTAGGCCATGGTTATAAAATATTTCTCTCTCAATGATATTTGCTCGCAAAAAAATAATTTTGTCAGGAAAAAGTGGGGGACAGGCTGTATATGTCATATTATTGTGTAAGACAAAATTAATTCATATATTTTTTGCTGTAATTATTTGAATTATCTTTTGTTTCAATATAGTCTATGATTATTTTTAGGTAATACGTGTAAAAAAAAAATTTGAGAAAACCATTTGTAAATTTGTATAAACATATTTTGCAAGTGTCAGTAGAATTTAATTTTTCTTTTGCATGATGCAGTACCCTCACAAATGAAATGCAATGATTATTTTTTCTTTTTTCGAAAACTGCACTTTATAAAAAAATAAGTAAGCTGTAATTATTAAGCCTTTCTTTATTAATATTAAATATTATAATTGTAAAGCACAAAAACCATAATAAGTAGTAGTAATAATATCAATACAGTAGTAGTAGTAATAATACATAAGCGCTTTACCTTCAAGAATTTCAAATTCCAAACTTAAGAGAAGCTCTACTAAATTTTATGTACATACATACTGTGTCCGGTACTAACTTTTCAGAAAATTTTATTATTCAATAAAGTTTCTAGATTGTCTTAAACCTAAAATGCAACTATTAGAATGTAATTATCTGCTTGCATATACTGGGTCTCACCAAAACTATGAACAACTCTTAAGAGTAAAGTACCTTTCTCCTAAAAACAATGCAAAAATGTTATTTGAAAAATAACATAAAATTTTCTGAAAAATTGATAATAAACATTTTTCAACTAAATGCCAGACACTGTATGTAGGTATCTCTATTATATTAAAATAACATTTATCGGAAAATTTACTTCGACAAAAACTGAGAAATTTACAACTTGGTGACATGATTTAAAAAACATTATTTAGCAAAGCCTTTTTTTGAATAGGTATATTATATGTAATTTAATGAAAATAATGGTACCGTACCAGACATTAACACTTTGAAAGAAATAATGGAATACATATGCAATAATAATGGACAATAATAAATTGTTGCTTAAAATAGGATTGGATATCGATGTTAGTGGCAGTGGGGTGTTAAGATCCTAGATATAAATTTATGCACAAAAGAAATTGCTCCTTAACCAATAGTTCAAAATTTAAAATGGAGGTTTTCAAGGTGAAGATGCACAACATTTTCAAAAATTTAGATCTCTTGACTCGTCACCAAGTTGATAATTGAAATAGAAAACCGTGTTTATGCATTGAACCGTAATATATAACCCACATTTGTCGAAGAAGACGTGATATTACCGATAATTAAAAAAAAAAACAATGGCTTTACACCCCTCCAGCAGCCGAAATTATTATAACGTTCTGGAGTTACCAGGGGTCATTGTAGAACTTGTTTACCGAGCAGAATGACGGCCACATCGGTTAAATTTCCATCGATCATATTTAAAACACAAAAAAAAATCAAATGAAACACTACTTTGATTGGTTGAAATTACTGAAAGCTCCGAGCAGATCAGATTTTAACATTTTTGCCACCACTGAAAGTAATTTTTCAGAAATCGGGAACATTTAACATTTTTAACAGTTATTATAACGTTTGTAGTTTAAAATATGCCCATATATGGGATTTTCTTTAAATTGTATATGGCCGCAAAGAAGATTGACAAATGAAATCTCTGTTCATTGTCTACATTACGTAAAAGCTTGTCTGGAAGGCTTGTTTCTAGATGCTCGAAAAAATCCCCCGCGTCTGGTTAGCTTCAATTCTAATGTAACTTGAAATATATTGATTGCTCTGCTCTGAATTAACTTTCGGATAAGCTTTCTTTGGTTAGAAAAGCGTTTTCAGGTTGCTTAAACAAATAATGTTGCTATATACCGTGTCCGGTGCAAAAAGTGGAAAAGATATTAGCGGGCATTAAATACGAAATTATAATTTCTTTCGTCGCAGATAATTACATTCTAATATTTGCATTTTAGGTTTAAGACGAAAGAAGAATTAAATCAGAAGCAGGTAATATAAATCAGAAACAGGTAATATTAATAATTTTGACCCGTTAGTGACAAAAAAGTGCCTTTATAATGTCAAAGCGCTTTTTTGATGAGATCACATACAATGAAGTTATGACTATAATTAAAAAAATACATTCTTTGTTTTTTCAAAATAGCTTGAGAAACGTTTGGAATTCAATTGTTTTCTGAACAGATTATGAAAGAGCACATAAATATGCACTACTTTGTCCATTTAACCGACTTTCTATCTTAAATTATTGTGACGTTCTGGAGTATACCAGGGGTCATGTAAAACATCTGCCCGGGCAGAATGACAGCTACATTGCTTAAATTTCCATCGACCACACTCTTAAACATTTAAAATTACTAACATCGATTAACATAAGAGCAGTAGTTTAAAATAGGGCCCTACATGAGGGTTCCCATTAAATTCTATGACATATAAGAAGATTGACAAATGAAATCTCTGTGAATTGTGTACATTACGTAAAAACTTATCTGTAAGCAAGAAGGCCTGTTTCCTGACGGAAAATATCCCTCGCGCCAAGTTAGCTTCAAGTCTAATGTTTAAATGCCAGTAACTTGAAAAATACTGATTGCACTGCTCTGCAATACCTTTTGGATAAAGTTCATTTGGTTAGATAAGCGTCCGGCGAAAGTTGGTTACTAACGGATTTTTTTTATATCAACTTTTCAATAAATTATATTTTTCATCAAAGCTTTTGGATTGTCTTAAACCGAAATGCAAATATTATAATGTAATTATCTGCTTGCATGTACCCAGTGTTACTATAATTTCATATTTAATCCCTTCTAATATTTTGAAATAATTCTTAAAAAATATTTTGGCATAGCTTTGAAGATACAGGTAAGGAAGATACACTTCTGTCATTTTCAGCTTTTTGGCAACACGCGGTATATGCAATGGAAGAGGATAATTTTGTATTTAAAGACTTAGTAAAATGTGTTGTTAATAAACGACAGTTTTTGTGTTATTTCCATGTTCTGTACCTAAATTCATCTTCTTATATGTGATTAGTTTGATAAATTCAAATTACGTCATTGTAATTTATGTTACATCCTGTATATTATGATAAAAATTAGACAAAGCGTTAAAAATCCAATATTGACTCAAACAAATGATATCAAATATAAAAAAAAAAAAACATTGTTCACCGGGGTTTGAACCGGGACCCTCGCTCTCAAAAAATCCAAACACCCGCATCTTCACCACTGAACCACGACACTGCTTGCAAAACAATTCGTAAGTTACGTATATAAATTAATTCCTCCTAACCTATAATGTTCCTAACGTGTAAAATCGAGAAAATTATCTGTCCGCATGGTTTTTTCAAATGAAGATTGCTTAGCTTTGCTTAGTAGTCGTTGTTTCGACGCGAACTGCGCTAACTATAGCACCTTTCACACCTACCTGCGTCGCATTGCCTAACCACATTGTATCATGACGTTTCCCGGCAAACTTGTACCCCGCACATTTAACTCGCTTTACTTCAAATATTGCAATTTTCCTCCATTTTCTCGATCAAAATATCCAGGAACAGGTCCGATTGTGACAATACATTCACCCGTAAACGTCAATTAACCTATTAAATGCACTATATGTGAACGCAAACATGGAACTGTAAGTTTTGACAAATAAATTTGACGTTTCTCGGAGCGCGAGACTCCGTCACTGACTCTGACGTCACACGCCGCCATATTTGCTCGGGGGATCTGCACTACCCCATTCGGGGGCGTTTTTGGGGCACACGCGCTTGGATGACCGTTTCCAAAATACATTCATGTGATTCGAAAAAGAACGGCGCTCATTTTGGTGGTTCTCGCTTCGCCGTACGTTTCGCCAGTTCAGAGGAGATACGCCAATAAGTTTGGGCGGGCTACGCAGTTTCGCAATTATAAAGTATGACTAGTTGACGTTTGGACCGCATAGATAGGTAGACCAGCGAAGTCGGTAGACCGCCTAAGTCGGTGGACCGCCTAAGTCGGTAGACCGCCTAAGTCGGTAGACCGCCTAAGTCGGTAGACCGCATAATTCGGTAGACCGTATAATTCGGTAGACCGCATAATTCGGTAGTCCAGCGAAGTCAATAGACTGCAAACATGAGCAGAAGAACGAAGTCGATGGGCCGCTGAAATCGATAGACTGCTCAAAACTAAAGAATTCATTTGATTATACAAAATATATGAATTATTTATTTGACAATTAAGTTTTTGCAATATACTCGCTAGGTACATCGATAATAATAAAAGTCGAGTTTGCTTACTAAACCAAGAAGGATTTATTTACCCCCAATCCCCCATATATATACATCCATACAACGACATCTTACAGTAAATAGTTACAATACAATCATAGCGACATCTATTTACAAAATATACAACATTTCCCCCCTTTTTATTTACACACAAAATTCAAACAAAACTGATGACAACGTTCATTTTACTTCTATAATCAACAACATCGATTTCACTTTCCGATTTCGTCTATTAAACGAGTCGGCGGTCTCAGTTGACTTCGCCGCCGTAAATTAACTGTATTCATATCGGTAACATCGTCGTTTACACTAGCGGGATTGGTGAAATGTCCATCCGCCATAGGTAATAGTGGGACTGCCGTTCTTAATTGATTTACATGTCTTTTCCACACCATTCCTAATGATGGAACTTCCACCAAGTATACACAATTTCCTAATCTACTTTTAATTTTGCCCTTAATCCACAATAATGTTGGCATATTCCTAAAATCTTTAACTAAAACATTTTCTCCTATCCTAAATGATATACTCTTTCTCCCCTTAAAATTAACCACCTGTTTATTTTGATTAAGCTTGACTCTATTCTTTATTACATCATTTTCCATTTCTTTCTCATCGGGTAACATTCTATCAAAACGCGTTCGTAACGATCTACCAAACATGAGTTTCGCTGGGCTCGTTCCTGTGGTGCAATGGGCTGTGTTTCGATAATCAAACAAGAACCGACAAAGACTAAGATCTAAATCTACCTTGGCAAATAGTGCTTTTTTTAGGGCTATCTTAATAGTTTTTACTGTGTTTTCCGCTGCCCCATTAGATTGAGGGTGGTATGGTGGTGATGTTTTATGGATAATACCATTTTTTCTTAAAAATTCTTGAAAATTTTCAGCCGAAAAACTGGTTGCATTATCTGAGACAATATACTTTGGCAAACCAAATCTCGCAAATAAATGTCTTAAAGATGTTATTACCACCTGTGAACTTGTTGTTGTAGACTTAACAACCTCCACCCATTTAGAATACGCATCTACTATAATAAAGTAATATTTTCCTTGAAGAGGACCCAAAAAATCAACATGTAGTCTTTCCCACGGATTACGAGGCCATGCCCACACATTTAATTTGTTTTTGGGAGGGTTATTGAACATGCTACTACATGGTACACAATTTTTAGTCAATCTTTCAATGTCCGCATCCAACCCTGGCCACCAGAAATACGACCGTGCCAAAGACTTCATTTTGACTATCCCTTGATGAGTGGAATGCAACTGGTCCAAAATTAGATTTCTTAATTTCGAAGGAGGTATAATACGATGATTCCATAATAAACCATTATTATTAACACTCAACTCCACTCGTCTATAAAAATACGGTTTAAATTTTTCGTCTTGCACAAATGTTGGCCAGCCATTCTGCACCCAATCTATAACTTTCATTAACACTGCATCCTTAACGGTTTCCTGCACAATTGCTTCAAAATTCAAATCCAATTCAGACATTTTATTAAAAAAATTACAATAGTCAATTTCGACATCCCTTTTGAAATGCTTTATAGTTTCGCATGGCATCCTTGATAAACAGTCAGCTAAATTTTTATCAGATGGCACATACTCAATTTCATACTGGTAATTTGATAAAATTACGGCCCATCGTCTTAATCGGTTTGCCGTGAACTCTGGAATGCCTTTTTTTTCTCCAAATATCGTCAATAAAGGTTTATGATCGGTGAGAAGTTTAAATTTCCTTCCAAACAAATACTGATTGAATTTTAATACTCCAAAAATAATAGCTAACGCCTCCTTTTCAATTTGGGAATAATGCTTTTCAGTTTCTGACAATGTTCGTGATGCGAATGCTATGGGTCTGACAAATCCAGATTCAAATTCATGATTTAACACAGCACCAATACCGTATGCAGACGCATCTACCGTCAACTGCACTGGCAAGTTTTCATTAAAATGTACAAGTATGTCGGCCGAAACCAATAATTCTTTTATTTTCCTGAAAGAACATTCGCAATCATTTGACCATGCCCATTTTTCATCCATTTTTAATAACTTATACAGTGGGTGTAAAACTACAGAAAGATTTTTAATAAATTTACCATAATAATTAATCATGCCTAGGAACGATTTTAACTGTGTCACATTTTTTGGTTCAGGAAATTTTTCAATAGCCTCGATCTTGTCTTTATTTGGATGCAGCCCAGCTGAATCAATGACATACCCCAAATACTCTACTTTATCTTCAAAAAACTGACATTTATCCTTATTTACTTTAAGTCCCACGCTACTAAGTTTTATTAATACCTTTTCTACATTATCTAAATGTTCCTTTTCATTCCTACCAGTGATCAAAATGTCGTCCAAAAAAACAATAACACCAACCATACCTTGGAATAAAGATTCCATAATCTTTTGAAATTTGGCGGGCGCTGATGCCACGCCAAACGGGAGTCTTGTTTGTCTAAATAAGCCCATGTGAGTAGAAAGTGTTACCAGTTCTTGTGATTCCACGTCCAATTCAATCTGTTGGTAGGCCTGCCCTAAGTCTAGTTTTGTGAATTTCACTCCGCCTTGTAGTTTACTGAACAGGTCCTCAATCCTAGGTATTGGATATTGATCCACGTCAATGAGAGGATTTATGGTTATGCGATAATCTCCACACAGCCTCATTGATCCATCCTTTTTCAGGACTGGCACCACCGGAGTAGCCCATCGACTGAAATCCACTGGTGTCAAGATTCCTAAAGAACAGAGTCTATTAATTTCTTTTTCTACTTTAGAACGAATTGCATATGGCACTGGTCGAGGCTTATAAAATTTTGGACTCACACTCTTATCAGTTAAATTCAAACTAGCAACACCTCTTGTAAAATGACCCAAATGATCATCAAACACTACCCTAAATTTTTCCAAAATTCTATTCACCTTAACGCTTATCTCTTTGCTGACAAATCCTACTTCAAAATTTATTTTAAATTTGCTCAAAAAATCTCTACCAATTAACGGCGGGCCTCCGTTCTTCATCACTTTAAAATTTATTGTAGTTTGAATGCCTTTAAAATTTACATTTAATTCGCAATCACCAAGTGCCTTTACTTTAGAACCATCATAAAAATATAAACTTCTTGTTTCGTTATTAACTAACGGCTTGTGAGAAAATTCTTGTTCATACAAACTCTCTGACATTAAAGAAACGGAGGACCCTGTATCTATTTGCAATTTCAGTTTTCTCCCCTCAACTATAACATCTGCATAATATGGTGACTCAGAGTTTACCGAAAAAACGTTAAATAATTCTACATCATCACTTTCAGCATCTTCTACAAATTTTATTTGCTTCACTCTATGATTATTCATACAAACTCTTGCTAAATGACCCTTCATGTGACAGTTATTACAAGTATAATTCTTAAAACGACACTTATCTTTTATGTGGCCCTGATATCCGCATGTTGTGCATCTTAGTTCCCCTCTCCTCTGTTGATACTGCTGCGGAGTTGACTGGTTCTCTCGAATTTGATTCTTCCAACTTGGACCTGCGTAGTTGTTCCGCTCCATATTTTCTTCATTCGTCCTCTTGTTCACCATGTGAATCTCTTCTTTTTTCATACCACTAGGAATATCGTATGAAGCCTGCGCCGCCATCTTGTTTTCCGCCATATTTACCGCTTTTTCGAAACTCAATGATAATTCTTCTTCCAGGAATTTATCCAAAATAGGCCCTCGACCGAATCCACAAATGAATTTGTCTCGCATACTCATTTCTAACGTCTGCCCAAAGTCGCAGCTCACCGCCAAACTTCTGATTCTTGCGGCCCATTCTTTTACAGCCTCCGTGCACTCTCTCCGCGCTTCATAAAATTTAACTCGTTCCGCAAAAACCGATTTCTGTGGTGCGAAATACTTATCGAAATATCCTAACAGGTCGGTGTAGGTTTTTTCTTCTGGCAGCGATGGTGTGCACAAGTTAAATACCAGCCGGTACGCCTCTTCGTCCAACATGTTCAATAATACCGCTCTCCGCTTCTTATCCTCGCTGATATTATTGGCTTCAAAGTAGTTGTTCAGCCGCGCTTTATAGATTCGCCAGTCGGACACATTCAGTTGAAATTCTCGCAACTGACCCAACACGTGGTTGCTTTCGCTGTCCCCTGAGGATTTTTCCTTTGACATTTCTGTTTTTCACTTCTTCTACCCGTCGAAGATTCACTCGTCGCCAATGCAATATACTCGCTAGGTACATCGATAATAATAAAAGTCGAGTTTGCTTACTAAACCAAGAAGGATTTATTTACCCCCAATCCCCCATATATATACATCCATACAACGACATCTTACAGTAAATAGTTACAATACAATCATAGCGACATCTATTTACAAAATATACAACAGTTTTTATTATTAAAACCACAATCCGTATCAGAGCGCGCCACAGACCGCTATTCCATATCACTCCCCATCAGGTACATAACCCCTCGACCTCTCCCCTTACACCCCCGCGTAAGAATGGTCAAAATCGGTGCGATGTAATCATGCATCAATAACAAATGATAAAAATTTGAATGCTTTCAAACAATATCAAAATTCTCTGAAACGGTTTATTTTAAAAACTCCTAAAATTATTTTTTATATTTTTACTTATTACTAAATTACTACAGTAGTTTTATATTCACTTTTTATTGTCGTAATGGGTATTGAAATAGTTACTTACAGGAAAAGTCAAAATGTTGAAAAATTTTGTTTTTATTGTGTACAGATGATATATAGGGATGAAATATATAAGGGTTGGGAAGCAAAAAAAATTAAAAAAAGGTAACCACAATCCGTACGCGCCCTAACCAACTACCAACCCCGCTTCCTGTGGTAGGTTCTCTTGTTTTTCATGTTTTTTTTTTTAATTTGTTGTATTTTTTGTTCATTTTTTTTACTTCCCAGATGTTTATCTTATATTATTTCATCTCTATACATTATCTAAACACAAAAGGTAACAACAATTTTATCGATTAAACCTTTCCTACCAGCTACACTTTACGCCTTCTGGTTTTTTTTTTATTTTGCATTGTTTGGTATCTATTTTATATTTTATTTTTCTCTTTGTTTTGTAATACTACTTCAAACGGGTGTAATTTCTTAAGGATGTGAGAAACAATTAAGTTCATATCGATGGCCTAGCTGTAGTACCATGTGTAACCTATGCTTTAACCATGACGATACGTGGTAGGGGAGCTAGGCCATGGTTATAAAATATTTCTCTCACAATGATATTTGCTCGCAAAAAAATAATTTTGTCAGGAAAAAGTGGGGGACAGGCTGTATATGTCATATTATTGTGTAAGACAAAATTAATTCAATATTTTTTGCTGTAATTATTTGAATTATCTTTTGTTTCAATATAGTCTATGATTATTTTTAGGTAATATGTGTAAAAAAAAATTTTGAGAGAACCATTTGTAAATTTGTATAAACATATTTTGCAAGTATCAGTAGAATTTAATTTTTCTTTTGTATGATGCAGTACCCTCACAAATGAAATGCAATGATTATTTTTTCTTTTCTCGAAAACTGCACTTTATAAAAAAAATAAGTAAGCTGTAATTATTAAGCCTTTCTTTATTAATATTAAAGTATTTATTATAATTGTAAAACACAAAAACCATAATAAGTAGTAGTAATAATATCAATATAGTAGTAGTAGTAATAATACATAAGCACTTTACCTTCAAGAATTTCAAATTCCAAACTTAAGAAAAGCTCTACTAAATTTTATGTACATACATACTGTGTCCGGTACTAACTTTTCAGAAAATTTTATTATTCAATAAAGTTTCTAGATTGTCTTAAACCTAAAATGCAACTATTAGAATGTAATTATCTGCTTGCATATACTGGGTGTCACCAAAACTATGAACAACTCTTAAGAGTAAAGTACCTTTCTTCTAAAAACAATGCAAAAATGTTATTTGAAAAATAACATAAAATTTTCTGAAAAATTGATAATAAACATTTTTCAACTTAATGCCAGACACTGTATGTAGGTATCTCTATTATATTAAAATAACATTTATCGGAAAATTTACTTCGACAAAAACTGAGAAATTTACAACTTGGTGACATGATTTAAAAAACATTATTTAGCAAAGCCTTTTTTTGAATAGGTATATTATATGTAATTTAATGAAAATAATGGTACCGTACCTGACGTTAACACTTTGAAAGAAATAATGGAATACATATGCAATAATAATGGACAATAATAAATTGTTGCTTAAAATAGGATTGGATATCGATGTTAGTGGCAGTGGGGTGTTAAGATCCTAGATATAAATTTATGCACAAAATAAATTGCTCCTTAACCAATAGATCAAAATTTAAAATGGAGGTTTTCAAGGTGAAGATGCACAACATTTTCAAAAATTTAGATCTCTTGACTCGTCACCAAGTTGATAATTGAAATAGAAAACCGTGTTTATGCATTGAACCGTAATATATAACCCACATTTTTCGAAGAAGACGTGATATTACCGGTAATTGTTCAAAAAAAAACAATGGCTTTACACCCCTCCAGTAGCCGAAATTATTATAACGTTCTGGAGTTACCAGGGGTCATTGTAGAACATGTTGACCGAGCAGAATGACGGCCACATCGGTTAAATTTCCATCGATCATATTTAAAACACAAAAAAAAATCAAATGAAACACTACTTTGATTGGTTGAAATTACTGAAAGCTCCGAGCAGATCAGATTTTAACATTTTTGCCACCACTGAAAGTAATTTTTCAGAAATCGGGAACATTTAACATTTTTAACAGTTATTATAACGTTCGTAGTTTAAAATATGCCCATATATGGGATTTTCTTTAAATTGTATATGGCCGCAAAGAAGATTGATAAATGAAATCTCTGTTCGTTGTCTACATTACGTAAAAGCTTGTCTGGAAGGCTTGTTTCTAGATGCTCGAAAAAATCCCCCGCGTCTGGTTAGCTTCAATTCTAATGTAACTTGAAATATATTGATTGCTCTGCTCTGAATTAACTTTCGGATAAGCTTTCTTTGGTTAGAAAAGCGTTTTCAGGTTGCTTAAACAAATAATGTTGCTATATACCGTGTCCGGTGCAAAAAGTGGAAAAGATATTAGCGGGCATTAAATACGAAATTATAATTTCTTTCGTCGCAGATAATTACATTCTAATATTTGCATTTTAGGTTTAAGACGAAAGAAGAATTAAATCAGAAGCATTTATGAAGAATACAATTTTCTGAACAGGTAATATTAATAATTTTGACCCGTTAGTGACAAAAAAGTGCCTTTATAATGTCAAAGCGCTTTTTTAATGAGATCACATACAATGAAGTTATGACTATAATTAAAAAAATACATTCTTTGTTTTTTCAAAATAGCTTGAGAAACGTTTGGAATTCAACTGTTTTCTGAACAGATTATGAAAGAGCACATAAATATGCACTACTTTGTCCATTTAACCGACTTTCTATCTTAAATTATTGTGACGTTCTGGAGTATACCAGGGGTCATGTAAAACATCTGCCCGGGCAGAATGACAGCTACATTGCTTAAATTTCCATCGACCACACTCTTAAACATTTAAAATTACTAACATCGATTAACATAAGAGCAGTAGTTTAAAATAGGGCCCTACATGAGGGTTCCCATTAAATTCTATGACATATAAGAAGATTGACAAATGAAATCTCTGTGAATTGTGTACATTACGTAAAAACTTATCTGTAAGCAAGAAGGCCTGTTTCCTGACGGAAAATATCCCTCGCGCCAAGTTAGCTTCAAGTCTAATGTTTAAATGCCAGTAACTTGAAAAATACTGATTGCACTGCTCTGCAATACCTTTTGGATAAAGTTCATTTGGTTAGATAAGCGTCCGGCGAAAGTTGGTTACTAACGGATTTTTTTTATATCAACTTTTCAATAAATTATATTTTTCATCAAAGCTTTTGGATTGTCTTAAACCGAAATGCAAATATTATAATGTAATTATCTGCTTGCATGTACCCAGTGTTACTATAATTTCATATTTAATCCCTTCTAATATTGTGAAATAATTCTTAAAAAATATTTTGGCATAGCTTTGAAGATACAGGTAAGGAAGATACACTTCTGTCATTTTCAGCTTTTTGGCAACACGCGGTATATGCAATGGAAGAGGATAATTTTGTATTTAAAGACTTAGTAAAATGTGTTGTTAATAAACGACAGTTTTTGTGTTATTTCCATGTTCTGTACCTAAATTCATCTTCTTATATGTGATTAGTTTGATAAATTCAAATTACGTCATTGTAATTTATGTTACATCCTGTATATTATGATAAAAATTAGACAAAGCGTTAAAAATCCAATATTGACTCAAACAAATGATATCAAATATAAAAAAAAAAAACATTGTTCACCGGGGTTTGAACCGGGACCCTCGCTCTCAAAAAATCCAAACACCCGCATCTTCACCACTGAACCACGACACTGCTTGCAAAATAATTCGTAAGTTACGTATATAAATTAATTCCTCCTAACCTATAATGTGCCTAACGTGTAAAATCGAGAAAATTATCTGTCCGCATGGTTTTTTCAAGTGAAGATTGCTTAGCTTTGCTTAGTAGTCGTTGTTTCGACGCGAACTGCGCTAACTATAGCACCTTTCACACCTACCTGCGTCGCATTGCCTAACCACATTGTATCATGACGTTTCCCGGCAAACTTGTACCCCGCACATTTAACTCGCTTTACTTCAAATATTGCAATTTTCCTCCATTTTCTCGATCAAAATATCCAGGAACAGGTCCGATTGTGACAACACATTCACCCGTATACGTCAATTAACCTATTAAATGCACTATATGTGAACGCAAACATGGAACTGTAAGTTTTGACAAATAAATTTGACGTTTCTCGGAGCGCGAGACTCCGTCACTGACTCTGACGTCACACGCCGCCATATTTGCTCGGGGGATCTGCACGACTCCATTCGGGGGCGTTTTTGGGGCACACGCGCTTGGATGACCGTTTCCAAAATACATTCATGTGATTCGAAAAAGAACGACGCTCATTTTGGTGGTTCTCGCTTCGCCGTACGTTTCGCCAGTCCAGAGGAGATACGCCAATAAGTTTAGGCGGGCTACGCAGTTTCGCAATTATAAAGTATGACTAGTTGACGTTTGGACCGAATAGATTGGACAAAATATATGAATTATACAGGCCGCTATTCCATATGACTCCCCATCAGGTATTTGCCTTACAGGTGCATTGTTTAGTGATTACTAAATTCACTCCTCGGTTTCAAAATCACTCCTCGGTCCGGTTGTATGTTCTGACAGATTGCATAATATGATCATTATATTATTGTCAATTGTATCATAGCTTTCAATCTCTATTTTGTAAAATCGCAGTACTTATCAAAGTCAAAAGCTTTTAATTTTAACAGGTTTGTTGAGAAGTCGAAAACTTCTACCAACGTTACATCATAGTTAGTATAAAGCTCATGGCTTAAAATTGGATTGGATATCGATGTCAGTGGCAGTGGGGTGTTAAGATCCTAGATATAAAGTTGATGCACAAAAGAAATTGCTCCTTAGCCAATAGATCAAAATTTAAAATGGAGGTTTGCAAGGCAAATATGCACAACATTTTTAAAAATTTAGATCTCTTGACTTGTCACCAAGTTGAGAATTGAAATAGAAAAACGTGTTTATTAGAGTGGTCCAAAAAAACAGACATTTCGCTAGAGAGCAACGATCTCCCGCAATATGTTCCTTTTCCAGAAAAAAAAAATCCCCCCAAATTTGAGAAGAATCGGTTAACGGTAAAACGTGCCCCTGAGCACCTCAAATTTCCCATTTAAATTACATTGCAAAAATGCATCTTTTTTCCTTATTTTTTTCTACTTTCGGATTTAGAAAAAAAATTGCGGGAGATTATCAGTAATTGTTCAGAACTCCCCTAGGAACAAATCCACCACCACTATTATTTTGTTCACCACCCCGTACCCTCCCCATAGTACTCTAAATATGAGACAAAAGTTTCCCCAAATTTACAATTTTACAATGTTACGTAGGTACTTTATTATTGTTTTTGGCAGAAGTGATTATTATTGGATTATACATATTTTTTGTCATTTATTAACTAATTTGAAATTGTTTAAACCATTAGCATTTGTTTAAACAAAAATATACGATGATACGAACATATTTTTCCATTTTTTGCAGAAGGTATTAAATTATTGTTTTTTTTTGGTCATTTATTAACTAATTAGCAATTGTTTAAACAAATACCATTTGTTTAAATAAATATATATACAATGTTGCGGACATATTTTCTATTTTTTTTAAAGTTATTATTAGGAGCATTTTTGGCCATTTATTAACTAATTTGCAATTGTTTAAACAAATACCATTTGTTTGAACCATTTGTTAACTAATTTTCAATTATAACCTATAATAATAATTAGTGTTGCAACCACAATACTTGTTTGACTGATATCGTAAACCCTCCAATATCACAAAAAAGACCAGAAATCCTATAATAATTTTTGTCAATAAATAGGTACGCACTAACATTGTATATTATTGTTTAAACAAATTTATTTGTTCAAACAATTGCACAAATAGTATTTGTTTAAACAATTACAAATTAGGTAATAAATGTCATAACACTGCCAATAATCTAATAATAATTTATGCAACAAATTTAGAAAATTATGTCCATTACAATATATTTATATATATATATATAATATGTATATGTATATATATTTTTAAACAAATGGTACTTGTTTAAAGAATTGTAAATTCGTTAATCAATGACAAAAAAAAAAGCCAATAATTTAATACTTAATAGTTTCTACAATAAATATAACAAATATGTTCGTAACAATGTATAAATTTGTACAAAACAAAGTGTGTTTAAACAATTACGAATTAGTTAATAAATGAAAAAAAATCCAATAATCTAATAATTTCTGCAAAATTAGAAAAATATGTGCGTAACATATATTTTTGTTTAAACAAATGGTAATTGTTTAAACAATTGCTAATTTGTTAATACATGACCAAAAAGCAATAATTTAATAATTTTTGCAACAAATGGAAAAATGAGTTCGTAACATCGTATATTTTTGTTTAAACAAATGGTAATTGTTTAAACAATTTTTTAGTTTTTAAGTTAGTTAATAAATGACAAAAAACATGTCAGTAATCCAATAATAATCATTTTTGTCAGAAAAATAATAATTCACGTAACAATTTGAAAAATTGTGAATTTGGGAAAAATTTTGCCTCATTTTTAGGGTACTGCAGGAGAGGGTGGTGGTGGTGAAAAGAAAAATAGTGGTTGTGGATTTGATCTTTGGGAAGTTCTGAACAATTTCTTTTTTTCTAAATCTGAAACGTGAAAAAAAAATGAAGAAAATATGCATTTTTCCAATGTATTTTAAATTGGAAGTTTGAGGTGTTCGGTGGCACGTGTTAACGTTAACCGATTTTTCTCAAATTTTGGGGAATCTCTTTTTCCGAAAATGAGCCGATTGGGGGGGGGGGCGGGTCGTTGCCTTCCAGCAAAAAAAAAAAGATTTTGCAAGGTATAAATTTGGACCACCCTAGTGTTTCTGCATTGAACCGTAATATATAACCCACATTTTTCGAAGACGTGATATTACCGGTAATTTTTCAAAAAAAAAGCAATGGCTTTACACCCCTTCAGCAGCCGAAATTATTATAACGTTCTGGAGTTACCAGAGGTCATTGTAGAACATCTTGACCGAGCAGAATGACGGCCACATCGGTTAAATTTCCATCGATCATACTCTAAATTTTAAAATACAAAAGAAAATCAAATGAAACACTACTTTGATTGGTTGAAATTACTGAAAGCTCCGAACAGACCAGATTTTAAAATTTTTGCCACCACTGAAAGTAGTTTTTCAGAAATCGGGAACTTTTAACATTTTTAACAGTTATTATAACGTTCGTAGTTTAAAATATGCCCATATATGGGATTTTCTTTAGATTGTGTATGACCGCAAAGAAGATTGACAAATGAAATCTCTGTTCATTGTCTACATTACGTAAAAGCTTGTCTGTAAGCAAGAAGGCTTGTTTCTAGATGCTGAAAAAATCCCCCGCGCCTGGTTAGCTTCAATTCTAATGTTTAAATGCCAATAACTTGAAAAATATTGATTGCTCTGCTCTGAATTAACTTTTGGATAAGCTTTCTTTGGTTAGAAAAGCGTTTTCAGGTTGCTTAAACAAATAATGTTGCTATATACCGTGTCCGGTGCAAAAAGTGTTTAGAAATATTAGCGGGCATTAAATACGAAATTATCATTTCTTTCGTTGCAGATAATTACATTCTAATATTTGCATTTTAGGTTTAAGACGAAAGAAGAATTAAATCAGAAGCATTTATGAAGACTACAATTTTCTGAAAAGGTTATATTAATAATTTTGTCCCGTTAGTGTTGTCAAACTTTCTACCGGACACGGTAAAATATCTATATGCTGCCCATATAATTTTTAATTAGTGATAAATAATAATTGTCGTTAATTTCAAGATCGATTTATACTGTTATTCTAAATTAGTAAGCAGCTTTTTTTATATAAATTCGTGTTACGTCGTTGTAATTTATATTATCTCCTGTATATTATGATAAAAAAATAAACAAAGCATTAAAAACATAATATGTACCTTAAACAAATCATATGAAGCGTTAAAAAAATTAAAAAAAAACTCCCATCTGGATTTGAACCGCAGTTATCCACGGGAAAAATTGAAACGTCAACGCCTTACACCTCTCGGCCACGGCACCACTTAGCAAAATGTTTTGAATTTCACGTATATGACCTGTCTCCTAACCTCTAATGATTAAAATCTAGAAAATTGTCTGTCCGCGTCGCTTTTTCTAATGAAAATTGCATGGCACCTGATTTGCTTGCGTTGAATCGATGCAAACTTCACTAAACATGGCAACTTGAACACCTATTACCTGCGTTACGTCGCATCGCGAACACCATGGGAATTTGACGATCTCGGCACACATATGGAGCAATGTTATCGCGCTTACATGAAACATGGCAATTTTCCTCCGTTTTCGCAGTTTTCCGGTCATAATTATGCCGATTGCGGCGTCAGTTAACCTATACATACACAGTACATACACATTACACATGTAAACGCAAACATGCAATTGTCAGTTTTGACAAATTAATCTGACGTTTCTCGGAGCGCGAGACTCTCAGAGACTCTGACGTCACACGCCGCCATATTTGCTCGGGGGATCTGCACTACCCCATTCGGGGGCGTTTTTGGGGCACACGCGCTTGGATGACCGTTGCCAAAATACATTCATGTGATTCGAAAAAGAACGACGCTCATTTTGGTGGCTCTCGCTTCGCCGTACGTTTCGCCAGTTCAGAGGAGATACGCCAATAAGTTTGGGCGGGCTACGCCGTTTCGCAATTATAAAGTATGACTAGTTGACGTTTGGACCGAATAGATAGGTAGACCGCCTAATTCGGTAGACCGCCTAATTCGGTAGACCGCATAATTCGGTAGACCATATAATTCGGTAGACCGCATAATTCGGTAGTCCAGCGAAGCCAATAGACCGCAAACATGAGCAGAAGAACAAAGTCGATGGGCCGCTGAAATCGATAGACTGCTCAAAACTGAAGAATTCAGTTGATTGGACAAAATATATGAATTATACAGGCCGCTATTCCATATGACTCCCCGTCAGGGAAGATTTTTTTTATCTACCTATACAATGCTACACAATGACGGTAATACTGCAAGAAAGTTTTTTTCAATTCCACTTGTACCTCTGAAATAACAGGTGTTGATAACAGAAGAACAAAGTCGATGGGCCGCTGAAATCGATAGACTGCTTAAAACTGAAGAATTCAGTTGATTGGACAAAATATATGAATTATACAGGCCGCTATTCCATATGACTCCCCATCAGGTATTTGCCTTACAGGTGCATTGTTTAGTGATTACTAAATTCACTCCTCGGTTTCAAAATCAGTCCTCGGTCCGGTTGTATGTTCTGACAGATTGCATAATATGATCATTATATTATTGTCAATTGTATCATAGCTTTCAATCTCTATTTTGTAAAATCGCAGTACTTATCAAAGTCAAAAGCTTTTAATTTTAACAGGTTTGTTGAGAAGTCGAAAACTTCTACCAACGTTACATCACAGTTAGTATAAAGCTCATGGCTTAAAATTGGATTGGATATCGATGTCAGTGGCAGTGGGGTGTTAAGATCCTAGATATAAAGTTGATGCACAAAAGAAATTGCTCCTTAGCCAATAGATCAAAATTTAAAATGGAGGTTTTCAAGGCAAATATGCACAACATTTTTAAAAATTTAGATCTCTTGACTTGTCACCAAGTTGAGAATTGAAATAGAAAAACGTGTTTATTAGAGTGGTCCAAAAAACAGACATTTCGCTAGAGGGCAACGATCTCCCGCAATATGTTCCTTTTCCAGAAAAAAAAATTCCCCCCAAATTTGAGAAAAATCGGTTAACGGTAAAACGTGCCCCTGAGCACCTCAAATTTCCCATTTAAATTACATTGCAAAAATGCATCTTTTTTCCTTATTTTTTTCTACTTTCGGATTTAGAAAAAAAGTTGCGGGAGATTATCAGTAATTGTTCAGAACTCCCCTAGGAACAAATCCACCACCACTATTATTTTGTTCACCACCCCGTACCCTCCCCATAGTACTCTAAATATGAGACAAAAGTTTCCCCAAATTTACAATTTTACAATGTTACGTAGGTACTTTATTATTGTTTTTGGCAGAAGTGATTATTATTGGATTATAGACATATTTTTTGTCATTTATTAACTAATTTGAAATTGTTTAAACCATTAGCATCTGTTTAAACAAAAATATACGATGATACGAACATATTTTTCCATTTTTTGCAGAAGGTATTAAATTATTGTTTTTTTTTTTTCATTTATTAACTAATTAGCAATTGTTTAAACAAATACCATTTGTTTAAATAAATATATATACAATGTTACGGACATATTTTCTATTTTTTTAAAGTTATTATTAGGAGCATTTTTGGCCATTAATATGGAAAATATGCATTTTTCCAATGTATTTTAAATTGGAAGTTTGAGGTGTTCGGTGGCACGTGTTAACGTTAACCGATTTTTCTCAAATTTTGGGGAATCTCTTTTTCCGAAAATGAGCCGATTGGGGGGGGGGGGGGCGGGTCGTTGCCCTCCAGCAAAAAAAAAAGATTTTGCAAGGTATAAATTTGGACCACCCTAGTGTTTCTGCATTGAACCGTAATATATAACCCACATTTTTCGAAGACGTGATATTACCGGTAATTTTTCAAAAAAAAAGCAATGGCTTTACACCCCTTCAGCAGCCGAAATTATTATAACGTTCTGGAGTTACCAGAGGTCATTGTAGAACATCTTGACCGAGCAGAATGACGGCCACATCGGTTAAATTTCCATCGATCATACTCTAAATTCTAAAATACAAAAGAAAATCAAATGAAACACTACTTTGATTGGTTGAAATTACTGAAAGCTCCGAACAGACCAGATTTTAAAATTTTTGCCACCACTGAAAGTAGTTTTTCAGAAATCGGGAACTTTTAACATTTTTAACAGTTATTATAACGTTCGTAGTTTAAAATATGCCCATATATGGGATTTTCTTTAGATTGTGTATGACCGCAAAGAAGATTGACAAATGAAATCTCTGTTCATTGTCTACATTACGTAAAAGCTTGTCTGTAAGCAAGAAGGCTTGTTTCTAGATGCTGAAAAATCCCCCGCGCCTGGTTAGCTTCAATTCTAATGTTTAAATGCCAATAACTTGAAAAATATTGATTGCTCTGCTCTGAATTAACTTTTGGATAAGCTTTCTTTGGTTAGAAAAGCTTTTTCAGGTTGCTTAAACAAATAATGTTGCTATATACCGTGTCCGGTGCAAAAAGTGTTTAGAAATATTAGCGGGCATTAAATACGAAATTATCATTTCTTTCGTCGCAGATAATTACATTCTAATATTTGCATTTTAGGTTTAAGACGAAAGAAGAATTAAATCAGAAGCATTTATGAAGAGTACAATTTTCTGAAAAGGTTATATTAATAATTTTGTCCCGTTAGTGTTGTCAAACTTTCTACCGGACACGGTAAAATATCTATATGCTGCCAATATAATTTTTAATTAGTGATAAATAATAATTGTCGTTAATTTCAAGATCGATTTATACTGTTATTCTAAATTAGTAAGCAGCTTTTTTTATATAAATTCGCGTTACGTCGTTGTAATTTATATTATCTCCTGTATATTATGATAAAAAAATAAACAAAGCATTAAAAACATAATATGTACCTTAAACAAATCATATGAAGCGTTAAAAAAATTAAAAAAAAACTCCCATCTGGATTTGAACCGCAGTTATCCACTGGAAAAATTGAAACGTCAACGCCTTACACCTCTCGGCCACGGCACCACTTAGCAAAATGTTTTGAATTTCACGTATATGACCTGTCTCCTAACATCTAATGATTAAAATCTAGAAAATTGTCTGTCCGCGTCGCTTTTTCTAATGAAAATTGCATGGCACCTGATTTGCTTGCGTTGAATCGATGCAAACTTCACTAAACATGGCAACTTGAACACCTATTACCTGCGTTACGTCGCATCGCGAACACCATGGGAATTTGACGATCTCGGCACACATATGGAGCAATGTTATCGCGCTTACATGAAACATGGCAATTTTCCTCCGTTTTCGCAGTTTTCCGGTCATAATTATGCCGATTGCGGCGTCAGTTAACCTATACATACACAGTACATACACATTACACATGTAAACGCAAACATGCAATTGTCAGTTTTGACAAATTAATCTGACGTTTCTCGGAGCGCGAGACTCTCAGAGACTCTGACGTCACACGCCGCCATATTTGCTCGGGGGATCTGCACTACCCCATTCGGGGGCGTTTTTGGGGCACACGCGCTTGGATGACAGTTTCCAAAATACATTCATGTGATTCGAAAAAGAACGACGCTCATTTTGGTGGTTCTCGCTTCGCCGTACGTTTCGCCAGTTCGGAGGAGATACGCCAATAAGTTTGGGCGGGCTTCGCCGTTTCGCAATTATAAAGTATGACTAGTTGACGTTTGGACCGAATAGATAGGTAGACCAGCGAAGTCGGTAGACCGCCTAATTCGGTAGACCGCCTAATTCGGTTGACCGCCTAATTCGGTAGACCGTATAATTCGGTAGACCGCATAATTCGGTAGACCGTATAATTCGGTAGACCGCATAATTCGGTAGTCCAGCGAAGCCAATAGACCGCAAACATGAGCAGAAGAACGAAGTCGATGGGCCGCTGAAATCGATAGACTGCTCAAAACTGTAGAATTCAGTTGATTGTACAAAATATATGAATTATTTATTTGACAATTAAGTTATTATCAAAACCACAATCCGTATCAGAGCGCGCCACAGGCCGCTATTCCATATGACTCCCCATCAGGTATTTGCCTTACAGGTGCATTGTTTAGTGATTACTAAATTCACTCCTCGGTTTCAAAATCAGTCCTCGGTCCGGTTGTATGTTCTGACAGATTGCATATAATCATTATATTATTGTCAATTGTATCATAGCTGTTAATCTCTATTTTGTAAAATCTCAGTACTTATCAAAGTCAAAAGCCTTTAATTTTAACAGGTTTGTTGAGAAGACGAAAACTTCTACCAACGTTACATCACAGTTAGTATAAAGCCAATGGCTTAAAATTGGATTGGATACCGATGTCAGTGGCAGTGGGGTGTTACGATCCTAGATATAAAGTTGATGCACAAAAGAAATTGCTCCTTAGCCAATAGATCAAAATTTAAAATGGAGGCTTTGAAGGCAAAATTGCACAAAATTTTTAATAATTTAGATCTCTTGACGTCACCATGTTGAGAATTGAAATAGAAAAACGTGTTTATTAGGGTGGTCCAAAAAAACAGACTTTTCGCTAGAGGGCAACGATTCCCCGCAATCTGTTCCTTAAATCTGTTAAATCTGTTCCGAAATTGTTCAGAACTCCCCTAGGAGAACAAATCCACCACCACTATTTTTTTGTTCACCACCCCGTACCCTCCCCATAGTACCCTAAATATGAGACAAAAGTTTCCCCAACTTTACAATTTTACAATGTTACGTGTTTTATTATTGCTTTTGGCAGAAGTGATTATTATTGGATTATTGACATATTTTTTTGTCATTTATTAACTAATTTGAAATGGTTTAAACCATTAGCATTTGTTTAAACAAAAATATACGATGATACGAACATGTTTTTGCAGAAGGTATTAAATTATAGTTTTTTTTTCATTTATTAACTAATTAGCAATTGTTTAAACAAATACCATTTGTTTAAACAAATATATATACAATGTAGCGAACATATTTTCTATTTTTTAAAGGAAGGTATTATTAGGAGCATTTTTGGTCATTTATTAACTAATTTGCAATTGTTTAAACAAATACCATTTGTTTGAACCATTTGTTAACTAATTTTCAATTGTAACCTATAATAATAATTAGTGTTGCAACCACAATACTTGTTTGACCGATATCGTAAACCATCCAATATTACAAAAAAGAACAGAAATCCTATAATAATTTTTGTCAAGAAATACGCACTAACATTGTATATTATTGTTTAAACAAATGAGGAATTGAAAAAAAAGTATACATCGATGGCCTAGCTGTAGTACCTAACCTATGGTGTAGTGCGATGTATAACCTATGCTTTAACCATGATGATACATGGTATTGCAGCTAGGCCATCGATATACAATATTGAACTCACAATAACATTTGCTCTCTACAAAGGGGGACAGGCTGTATATGTCGTATTATTGTGTAAGACAAAATTAATTTATTGTTGTTTGGGGACTTTCGACTGTGATATGTGTTCGGGAGGAGAGAATAGAAACGGTTATCAGTCTTTGAGAGTGTAATTCTTGGAACTTTCACATTTGCCTACGTTTCGCCATTGTAATCTTCGGCTTCTTCAGGACTGGTGTGTGATCAAGATAAGTCACGTAAGGTAATGCAGGTGGTGACCTTTGCGGGGGTCCAAACAATTAAGTTCATATCGATGGCCTAGCTGCAGTACCATGTGTAACCTATGCTTTAACCATGATGATACGTGGTAGGGGAGCTAGGCCATGGTAATAAAATTTTTCTCTCACAATATTTGCTCGCAAAAAAATAATTTTGTCAGCAAAAAAGTGGGGGACAGCCTGTATATGTCATATTATTGTGTAAGACAAAATTAATTAATATATTTTTTGCTGTAATTATTTGAATTAGCTTTTGTTTCAATATAGACTATTATTTTTAGTTAATAAGTGTAAAAGAAAATTTTGACAACCATTTGTAAATTTGTTTAAACATATTTTGCAAGTATCAGTAAAATTTAATTTTTCCTTTGCATGATGCAGTACCCTCACAAATGAAATGCAATGATTGTCTTTTCCTTTTTCGAAAACTGCACTTTATAAAAAAATAAGTAAGCTGTAATTATTAAGCCTTTGTTTATTAAAATTAAAGTATTTATTATAATTGTAAAGCAAAAAACCATAATAAGTAGTAGTAATAATATTAATACAGTAGTAGTAGTAGTAGTAGTAATACATACTTTACCTTCAAGAATTTCAAATTTCCAACTTAAAAAAAGCTCTACTAAATTTTATGTACATATTGTACATACCGTGTCCGGCACTAACTTTTCAGAAAATTTCATTCATAAAAGTTTCTAAATTGTCTTAAACCTAAAATGCAAATATTACAATGTAATTATCTGCTTCCATATACTGGGTGTTACCAAAACTATGACCAACTCTTAAGAGTAAAGTACCTTTCTTTTAAAAGCTATGCAAAATGTTATTTGAAAAAATTGTATACCGTCTCCGGTGAAAAAAAGTGTTTAGAAATGTTAGCGTCGTTGCATGAACACCCGGTATATGGAACTTCAAAGGTGATTATAATTTCTTATTTACTGCCTCCTAATATTTTGAAATACTCTTTCAAATAATATTTTGGCGTAGCTTTTAAGATAAACGTACTTTAGCTAATGTCATTTGTATCTTTTTGGTAAAATAAAAACAGCCTATAATACCTATAATATTTCTAACTACTTTTTTTTCAAATATCATAACTTTGCATAACTTTGAACATAAACCTTTACTCCCAAGAGTTTGTTATAGTTTTGGTAATACCCGGTACTTGCAAGCAGAGACTTAGATTCTAATATTTGCATTTTAGGTTTAAGACAAAAGAAGAATTAAATCAGAAGCTTTTACGAAGAACATATTTTTCTGAAAAGGTAATATTAATAGTTTTGTCTCATTAGTGTTGTCAGACTTTCTACCGGACACGGTATAATATCTATATGCTGCCTATATAATTTTTAATTAGTGATAAATAATAATTGTTGTTAATTTCAAGATCGATTTATACTGTTATTCTTAATTAGTAAACCGCTTTTTTTTATTATTTCCATTTTCTATACCTAAATTCATTTTCTTGTATGTGATTCGTATGATAAATTCGTAATACGTCGTTGTAATTTATATTATCTCTTGTATATTATGATAAAAAAATAAACAAAGCATTAAAACCATGTACCTTAAACAAATCATAAACATCTAAAAAAAATTAAAAAAAAAAACTCTCATCTGGATTTGAACCGCAATGGAAAAATCAAAACGTCAACGCCTTACACCTCTCGGCCACGGCACCACTTAACGATTTCTTAGAAATTCACGTATATAACGTGTATACGTCTACTAACCTCTGATTAAAATCTAGAAAATTGTTTGTCTGTGTCGCTTTTTCTAATGAAAATTCCGTAGCACCTGATTTGCTTGCGTTGAATCGATGCAAACTTCGCTAAACATGGCAACTTGGACAGCTATTACCTGTTTTGCGTCGCATCGCGTATCATTGGAGTTTGACGATCTCGGCACACATATGTAGCAATGGTGTCGCGCTTACCTGAAACATGGCAATTTTCCTCCGTTTTCTCAGTTTTCCGGTCATAATTATCCCGATTGCGTCGATACATTCACCCGTAAACGTCAGTTAACCCATGAAATGTAGTGCGAACGCAAACATGCAATTGTCAGTTTTGACAAATAAATCTGACGTTTCTCGCAGCGCGAGACTCTCAGAGACTCTGACGTCACACGCCGCCATATTTGCTCGGGGGATCTGCACTACCCCATTCGGGGGCGTTTTTGGGGCACACGCGCTTGGATGACCGTTTCCAAAATACATTCATGTGATTCGAAAAAGAACGGCGCTCATTTTGGTGGTTCTCGCTTCGCCGTACGTTTTGCCAGTTCAGAGGAGATACGCCAATAAGTTTGGGCGGGCTACGCCGTTTCGCAATTATAAAGTATGACTAGTTGACGTTTGGACCGCATAGATAGGTAGACCAGCGAAGTCGGTAGACCGCCGAAGTCGGTAGACCGCCTAAGTCGGTAGACCGCCTAAGTCGGTAGACCGCCTAAGTCGGTGGAACGCCTAAGTCGGTAGACCGCCTAAGTCGGTAGACCGCCTAAGTCGGTAGACCGCCTAAGTCGGTAGACCGCATAATTCGGTAGACCGTATAATTCGGTAGACCGCATAATTCGGTAGTCCAGCGAAGTCAATAGACTGCAAACATGAGCAGAAGAACGAAGTCGATGGGCCGCTGAAATCGATAGACTGCTCAAAACTAAAGAATTCATTTGATTATACAAAATATATGAATTATTTATTTGACAATTAAGTTTTTATTATTAAAACCACAATCCGTATCAGAGCGCGCCACAGACCGCTATTCCATATCACTCCCCATCAGGTACATAACCCCTCGACCTCTCCCCTTACACCCCCGCGTAAGAATGGCCAAAATCGGTGCGATGTAATCATGCATCAATAACAAATGATAAAAATTTGAATGCTTTCGAACAATATCAAAATTCTCTGAAACGGTTTATTTTAAAAACTCCTAAAATTATTTTTTATATTTTTACTTATTACTAAATTACTACAGTATTTTTTTATTCACTTTTTATTGTCGTAATGGGAATTGAAATAGTTACTTACAGGAAAAGTCAAAATGTTGAAAAATTTTGTTTTTATTGTGTACAGATGATATATAGGGATGAAATATATAAGGGTTGGGAAGCAAAAAAAATTAAAAAAAGGTAACCACAATCCGTACGCGCGCTAACCAACTACCAACCCCGCTTCCTGTGGTAGGTTCTCTTGTTTTTCATGTTTTTTTTTTAATTTGTTGTATTTTTTGTTCATTTTTTTTACTTCCCAGATGTTTATCTTATATTATTTCATCTCTATACATTATCTAAACACAAAAGGTAACAACAATTTTATCGATTAAACCTTTCCTACCAGCTACACTTTACGCCTTCTGGTTTTTTTTTATTTTGCATTGTTTGGTATCTATTTTATATTTTATTTTTCTCTTTGTTTTGTAATACTACTTCAAACGGGTGTAATTTCTTAAGGATGTGAAAAACAATTAAGTTCATATCGATGGCCTAGCTGTAGTACCATGTGTAACCTATGCTTTAACCATGACGATACGTGGTAGGGGAGCTAGGCCATGGTTATAAAATATTTCTCTCACAATGATATTTGCTCGCAAAACAATAATTTTGTCAGGAAAAAGTGGGACAGGCTGTATATGTCATATTATTGTGTAAGACAAAATTAATTCAATATTTTTTGCTGTAATTATTTGAATTATCTTTTGTTTCAATATAGTCTATGATTATTTTTATGTAATATGTGTAAAAAAAAATTTTGAGAGAACCATTTGTAAATTTGTATAAACATATTTTGCAAGTATCAGTAGAATTTAATTTTTCTTTTGTATGATGCAGTACCCTCACAAATGAAATGCAATGATTATTTCTTCTTTTTTCGAAAACTGCACTTTATAAAAAAAATAAGTAAGCTGTAATTATTAAGCCTTTCTTTATTAATATTAAAGTATTTATTATAATTGTAAAGCACAAAAACCATAATAAGTAGTAGTAATAATATCAATACAGTAGTAGTAGTAATAATACATAAGCACTTTACCTTCAAGAATTTCAAATTCCAAACTTAAGAAAAGCTCTACTAAATTTTATGTACATACATACTGTGTCCGGTACTAACTTTTCAGAAAATTTTATTATTCAATAAAGTTTCTAGATTGTCTTAAACCTAAAATGCAACTATTAGAATGTAATTATCTGCTTGCATATACTGGGTGTCACCAAAACTATGAACAACTCTTAAGAGTAAAGTACCTTTCTTCTAAAAACAATGCAAAAATGTTATTTGAAAAATAACATAAAATTTTCTGAAAAATTGATAATAAACATTTTTCAACTTAATGCCAGACACTGTATGTAGGTATCTCTATTATATTAAAATAACATTTATCGGAAAATTTACTTCGACAAAAACTGAGAAATTTACAACTTGGTGACATGATTTAAAAAACATTATTTAGCAAAGCCTTTTTTTGAATAGGTATATTATATGTAATTTAATGAAAATAATGGTACCGTACCTGACGTTAACACTTTGAAAGAAATAATGGAATACATATGCAATAATAATGGACAATAATAAATTGTTGCTTAAAATAGGATTGGATATCGATGTTAGTGGCAGTGGGGTGTTAAGATCCTAGATATAAATTTATGCACAAAAGAAATTGCTCCTTAACCAATAGATCAAAATTTAAAATGGAGGTTTTCAAGGTGAAGATGCACAACATTTTAAAAAATTTAGATCTCTTGACTCGTCACCAAGTTGATAATTGAAATAGAAAACCGTGTTTATGCATTGAACCGTAATATATAACCCACATTTGTCGAAGAAGACGTGATATTACCGATAATTAAAAAAAAAACAATGGCTTTACACCCCTCCAGCAGCCGAAATTATTATAACGTTCTGGAGTTACCAGGGGTCATTGTAGAACTTGTTTACCGAGCAGAATGACGGCCACATCGGTTAAATTTCCATCGATCATATTTAAAACACAAAAAAAAATCAAATGAAACACTACTTTGATTGGTTGAAATTACTGAAAGCTCCGAGCAGATCAGATTTTAACATTTTTGCCACCACTGAAAGTAATTTTTCAGAAATCGGGAACATTTAACATTTTTAACAGTTATTATAACGTTTGTAGTTTAAAATATGCCCATATATGGGATTTTCTTTAAATTGTATATGGCCGCAAAGAAGATTGACAAATGAAATCTCTGTTCATTGTCTACATTACGTAAAAGCTTGTCTGGAAGGCTTGTTTCTAGATGCTCGAAAAAATCCCCCGCGTCTGGTTAGCTTCAATTCTAATGTAACTTGAAATATATTGATTGCTCTGCTCTGAATTAACTTTCGGATAAGCTTTCTTTGGTTAGAAAAGCGTTTTCAGGTTGCTTAAACAAATAATGTTGCTATATACCGTGTCCGATGCAAAAAGTGGAAAAGATATTAGCGGGCATTAAATACGAAATTATAATTTCTTTCGTCGCAGATAATTACATTCTAATATTTGCATTTTAGGTTTAAGACGAAAGAAGAATTAAATCAGAAGCATTTATGAAGAATACAATTTTCTGAACAGGTAATATTAATAAATTTGTCCCGTTAGTGACAAAAAAGTGCCTTTATAATGTCAAAGCGCTTTTTTGATGAGATCACATACAATGAAGTTATGACTATAATTAAAAAAATACATTCTTTGTTTTTTCAAAATAGCTTGAGAAACGTTTGGAATTCAACTGTTTTCTGAACAGATTATGAAAGAGCACATAAATATGCACTACTTTGTCCATTTAACCGACTTTCTATCTTAAATTATTGTGACGTTCTGGAGTATACCAGGGGTCATGTAAAACATCTGCCCGGGCAGAATGACAGCTACATTGCTTAAATTTCCATCGACCACACTCTTAAACATTTAAAATTACTAACATCGATTAACATAAGAGCAGTAGTTTAAAATAGGGCCCTACATGAGGGTTCCCATTAAATTCTATGACATATAAGAAGATTGACAAATGAAATCTCTGTGAATTGTGTACATTACGTAAAAACTTATCTGTAAGCAAGAAGGCCTGTTTCCTGACGGAAAATATCCCTCGCGCCAAGTTAGCTTCAAGTCTAATGTTTAAATGCCAGTAACTTGAAAAATACTGATTGCACTGCTCTGCAATACCTTTTGGATAAAGTTCATTTGGTTAGATAAGCGTCCGGCGAAAGTTGGTTACTAACGGATTTTTTTTATATCAACTTTTCAATAAATTATATTTTTCATCAAAGCTTTAGGATTGTCTTAAACCGAAATGCAAATATTATAATGTAATTATCTGCTTGCATGTACCCAGTGTTACTATAATTTCATATTTAATCCCTTCTAATATTTTGAAATAATTCTTAAAAAATATTTTGGCATAGCTTTGAAGATACAGGTAAGGAAGATACACTTCTGTCATTTTCAGCTTTTTGGCAACACGCGGTATATGCAATGGAAGAGGATAATTTTGTATTTAAAGACTTAGTAAAATGTGTTGTTAATAAACGACAGTTTTTGTGTTATTTCCATGTTCTGTACCTAAATTCATCTTCTTATATGTGATTAGTTTGATAAATTCAAATTACGTCATTGTAATTTATGTTACATCCTGTATATTATGATAAAAATTAGACAAAGCGTTAAAAATCCAATATTGACCTCAAACAAATGATATCAAATATAAAAAAAAAACATTGTTCACCGGGGTTTGAACCGGGACCCTCGCTCTCAAAAAACCCAAACACCCGCATCTTCACCACTGAACCACGACACTGCTTGCAAAATAATTCGTAAGTTACGTATATAAATTAATTCCTCCTAACCTATAATGTTCCTAACGTGTAAAATCGAGAAAATTATCTGTCCGCATGGTTTTTTCAAATGAAGATTGCTTAGCTTTGCTTAGTAGTCGTTGTTTCGACGCGAACTGCGCTAACTATAGCACCTTTCACACCTACCTGCGTCGCATTGCCTAACCACATTGTATCATGACGTTTCCCGGCAAACTTGTACCCCGCACATTTAACTCGCTTTACTTCAAATATTGCAATTTTCCTCCATTTTCTCGATCAAAATATCCAGGAACAGGTCCGATTGTGACAATACATTCACCCGTAAACGTCAATTAACCTATTAAATGCACTATATGAGAACGCAAACATGGAACTGTAAGTTTTGACAAATAAATTTGACGTTTCTCGGAGCGCGAGACTCAGTCACTGACTCTGACGTCACACGCCGCCATATTTGCTCGGGGGATCTGCACGACTCCGTTCGGGGGCGTTTTTGGGGCACACGCGCTTGGATGACCGTTTCCAAAATACATTCATGTGATTCGAAAAAGAACGACGCTCATTTTGGTGGCTCTCGCTTCGCCGTACGTTTCGCCAGTTCAGAGGAGATACGCCAATAAGTTTAGGCGGGCTACGCCGTTTCGCAATTATAAAGTATGACTAGTTGACGTTTGGACCGAATAGATAGGTAGACCGCCTAATTCGGTAGACCGCCTAATTCGGTGGACCGCATAATTCGGTAGACCATATAATTCGGTAGACCGCATAATTCGGTAGTCCAGCGAAGCCAATAGACCGCAAACATGAGCAGAAGAACAAAGTCGATGGGCCGCTGAAATCGATAGACTACTCAAAACTGAAGAATTCAGTTGATAGGACAAAATATATGAATTATACAGGCCGCTATTCCATATGACTCCCCGTCAGGGAAGTTTTTTTTTTATCTACCTATACAATGCTACACAATGACGGTAATACTGCAAGAAAGTTTTTTTCAATTCCACTTGTACCTCTGAAATAACAGGTGTTGATAACAGAAGAACAAAGTCGATGGACCGCTGAAATCGATAGACTGCTTAAAACTGAAGAATTCAGTTGATTGGACAAAATATATGAATTATACAGGCCGCTATTCCATATGACTCCCCATCAGGTATTTGCCTTACAGGTGCATTGTTTAGTGATTACTAAATTCACTCCTCGGTTTCAAAATCACTCCTCGGTCCGGTTGTATGTTCTGACAGATTGCATAATATGATCATTATATTATTGTCAATTGTATCATAGCTTTCAATCTCTATTTTGTAAAATCGCAGTACTTATCAAAGTCAAAAGCTTTTAATTTTAACAGGTTTGTTGAGAAGTCGAAAACTTCTACCAACGTTACATCATAGTTAGTACAAAGCTCATGGCTTAAAATTGGATTGGATATCGATGTCAGTGGCAGTGGGGTGTTAAGATCCTAGATATAAAGTTGATGCACAAAAGAAATTGCTCCTTAGCCAATAGATCAAAATTTAAAATGGAGGTTTGCAAGGCAAATATGCACAACATTTTTAAAAATTTAGATCTCTTGACTTGTCACCAAGTTGAGAATTGAAATAGAAAAACGTGTTTATTAGAGTGGTCCAAAAAACAGACATTTCGCTAGAGGGCAACGATCTCCCGCAATATGTTCCTTTTCCAGAAAAAAAAAATCCCCCCCAAATTTGAGAAGAATCGGTTAACGGTAAAACGTGCCCCTGAGCACCTCAAATTTCCCATTTAAATTACATTGCAAAAATGCATCTTTTTTCCTTATTTTTTTCTACTTTCGGATTTAGAAAAAAAAGTTGCGGGAGATTATCAGTAATTGTTCAGAACTCCCCTAGGAACAAATCCACCACCACTATTATTTTGTTCACCACCCCGTACCCTCCCCATAGTACTCTAAATATGAGACAAAAGTTTCCCCAAATTTACAATTTTACAATGTTACGTAGGTACTTTATTATTGTTTTTGGCAGAAGTGATTATTATTGGATTATAGACATATTTTTTGTCATTTATTAACTAATTTGAAATTGTTTAAACCATTAGCATTTGTTTAAACAAAAATATACGATGATACGAACATATTTTTCCATTTTTTGCAGAAGGTATTAAATTATTGTTTTTTTTTGTCATTTATTAACTAATTAGCAATTGTTTAAACAAATACCATTTGTTTAAATAAATATATATACAATGTTGCGGACATATTTTCTATTTTTTTAAAGTTATTATTAGGAGCATTTTTGGCCATTTATTAACTAATTTGCAATTGTTTAAACAAATACCATTTGTTTGAACCATTTGTTAACTAATTTTCAATTATAACCTATAATAATAATTAGTGTTGCAACCACAATACTTGTTTGACTGATATCGTAAACCCTCCAATATCACAAAAAAGACCAGAAATCCTATAATAATTTTTGTCAATAAATAGGTACGCACTAACATTGTATATTATTGTTTAAACAAATTTATTTGTTCAAACAATTGCACAAATAGTATTTGTTTAAACAATTACAAATTAGGTAATAAATGTCATAACACTGCCAATAATCTAATAATAATTTATGCAACAAATTTAGAAAATTATGTCCATTACAATATATTTATATATATATATATATAATATGTATATGTATATATATTTTTAAACAAATGGTACTTGTTTAAAGAATTGTAAATTCGTTAATCAATGACAAAAAAAAGCCAATAATTTAATACTTAATAGTTTCTACAATAAATATAACAAATATGTTCGTAACAATGTATAAATTTGTACAAAACAAAGTGTGTTTAAACAATTACGAATTAGTTAATAAATGAAAAAAAATCCAATAATCTAATAATTTCTGCAAAATTAGAAAAATATGTGCGTAACATATATTTTTGTTTAAACAAATGGTAATTGTTTAAACAATTGCTAATTTGTTAATACATGACCAAAAAGCAATAATTTAATAATTTTTGCAACAAATGGAAAAATGAGTTCGTAACATCGTATATTTTTGTTTAAACAAATGGTAATTGTTTAAACAATTTTTTAGTTTTTAAGTTAGTTAATAAATGACAAAAAACATGTCAGTAATCCAATAATAGTCATTTTTGTCAGAAAAATAATAATTCACGTAACAATTTGAAAAATTGTGAATTTGGGAAAAATTTTGCCTCATTTTTAGGGTACTGCAGGAGAGGGTGGTGGTGGTGAAAAGAAAAATAGTGGTTGTGGATTTGATCTTTGGGAAATTCTGAACAATTTCTTTTTTTCTAAATCTGAAACGTGAAAAAAAAATGAAGAAAATATGCATTTTTCCAATGTATTTTAAATTGGAAGTTTGAGGTGTTCGGTGGCACGTGTTAACGTTAACCGATTTTTCTCAAATTTTGGGGAATCTCTTTTTCCGAAAATGAGCCGATTGGGGGGGGGGGGGCGGGTCGTTGCCCTCCAGCAAAAAAAAAAAGATTTTGCAAGGTATAAATTTGGACCACCCTAGTGTTTCTGCATTGAACCGTAATATATAACCCACATTTTTCGAAGACGTGATATTACCGGTAATTTTTCAAAAAAAAAGCAATGGCTTTACACCCCTTCAGCAGCCGAAATTATTATAACGTTCTGGAGTTACCAGAGGTCATTGTAGAACATCTTGACCGAGCAGAATGACGGCCACATCGGTTAAATTTCCATCGATCATACTCTAAATTTTAAAATACAAAAGAAAATCAAATGAAACACTACTTTGATTGGTTGAAATTACTGAAAGCTCCGAACAGACCAGATTTTAAAATTTTTGCCACCACTGAAAGTAGTTTTTCAGAAATCGGGAACTTTTAACATTTTTAACAGTTATTATAACGTTCGTAGTTTAAAATATGCCCATATATGGGATTTTCTTTAGATTGTGTATGACCGCAAAGAAGATTGACAAATGAAATCTCTGTTCATTGTCTACATTACGTAAAAGCTTGTCTGTAAGCAAGAAGGCTTGTTTCTAGATGCTGAAAAAATCCCCCGCGCCTGGTTAGCTTCAATTCTAATGTTTAAATGCCAATAACTTGAAAAATATTGATTGCTCTGCTCTGAATTAACTTTTGGATAAGCTTTCTTTGGTTAGAAAAGCGTTTTCAGGTTGCTTAAACAAATAATGTTGCTATATACCGTGTCCGGTGCAAAAAGTGTTTAGAAATATTAGCGGGCATTAAATACGAAATTATCATTTCTTTCGTTGCAGATAATTACATTCTAATATTTGCATTTTAGGTTTAAGACGAAAGAAGAATTAAATCAGAAGCATTTATGAAGAGTACAATTTTCTGAAAAGGTTATATTAATAATTTTGTCCCGTTAGTGTTGTCAAACTTTCTACCGGACACGGTAAAATATCTATATGCTGCCCATATAATTTTTAATTAGTGATAAATAATAATTGTCGTTAATTTCAAGATCGATTTATACTGTTATTCTAAATTAGTAAGCAGCATTTTTTATATAAATTCGTGTTACGTCGTTGTAATTTATATTATCTCCTGTATATTATGATAAAAAAATAAACAAAGCATTAAAAACATAATATGTACCTTAAACAAATCATATGAAGCGTTAAAAAAATTAGAAAAAAAACTCCCATCTGGATTTGAACCGCAGTTATCCACTGGAAAAATTGAAACGTCAACGCCTTACACCTCTCGGCCACGGCACCACTTAGCAAAACGTTTTGAATTTTACGCATATGACCTGTGTCCTAACCTCCAATGATTAAAATCTAGAAAATTGTCTGTCCGTGTCGTTTTTTTCTAATGAAAATTGCATGGCACCTGATTTGCTTGCGTTGAATCGATGCAAACTTCACTAAACATGGCAACTTGAGCACCTATTACCTGCGTTACGTCGCATTGCGTAACACCACGGGAATTTGACGATCTCGGCACACATATGGAGCAATGTTATCGCGCTTACATGAAACATGGCAATTTTCCTCCGTTTTCTCAGTTTTCCGGTCATAATATGCCGATTTCGGCGTCAGTTAACCTATACATACACAGTACATACACATTACACATGTACACGCAAACATGCAATTGTCAGTTTTGACAAATTAATCTGACGTTTCTCGGAGCGCGAGACTCTCAGAGACTCTGACGTCACACGCCGCCATATTTGCTCGGGGGATCTGCACTACCCCATTCGGGGGCGTTTTTGGGGCACACGCCGGTCGATGACCGTTTCCAAAATACATTCATGTGATTCGAAAAAGAACGACGCTCATTTTGGTGGCTCTCGCTTCGCCGTACGTTTCGCCAGTTCAGAGGAGATACGCCAATAAGTTTAGGCGGGCTACGCCGTTTCGCAATTATAAAGTATGACTAGTTGACGTTTGGACCGAATAGATAGGTCGACCGCCTAATTCGGTAGTCCGCGTAATTCGGTAGACCGTATAATTCGGTAGACCGCATAATTCGGTAGTCCAGCGAAGCCAATAGACCGCAAACATGAGCAGAAGAACAAAGTCGATGGGCCGCTGAAATCGATAGACTGCTCAAAACTGAAGAATTCAGTTGATTGGACAAAATATATGAATTATACAGGCCGCTATTCCATATGACTCCCCATCAGGTATTTGCCTTGCAGGTGCATTGTTTAGTGATTACTAAATGGACTCCTCGGTTTCAAAATCACTCCTCGGTCCGGTTGTATGTTCTGACAGATTGCATATGATCATTATATTATTGTCAATTGTATCTCAATCTCAATTTTGTAAAATCGCAGTACTTATCAAAGTCAAAAGCCTTTAATTTTAACAGGTTTGTTGAGAAGTCGAAAACTTCTACCAACGTTACATCACAGTTAGTATAAAGCTCATGGCTTAAAATTGGATTGGATATCGATGTCAGTGGCAGTGGGGTGTTAAGATCCTGGATATAAAGTTGATGCACAAAAGAAATTGCTCCTTAGCCAATAGATCAAAATTTAAAATGGAGGTTTTCAAGGTAAATATGCAAAACATTTTTAAAAATTTAGATGTCTTGACTTGTCACCAAGTTGAGAATTGAAATAGAAAAACGTGTTTATTAGGGTGGTCCAAAAAAAAAATTCCCCCCAAATTTGAGGAAAATCGGTTAACGGTAACACGTGCCCCCGAGCACCTCAAATTTCCCATTTAAAATACATTGCAAAAATGCATCTTTTTTCCTTATTTTTTTCTGGTTTCGGATTTAGAAAAAAAGTTGCGGGAGATTATCAGTAATTGTTCAGAACTCCCCTAGGAACAAATCCACCACCACTATTATTTTGTTCACCGTACCCTCCCCATAGTACTCTAAATATGAGACAAAAGTTTCCCCAATTTTACAATGTTACGTACTTTATTATTGTTTTTGGCAGAAGTGATTATTATTGGATTATAGACATATTTTTTGTCATTTATTAACTAATTCGAAATTGTTTAAACCATTAGCATTTGTTTAAACAAAAATATACGATGATACGAACATATTTTTCCATTCTTTTGCAGAAGGTATTAAATTATTGTTTTTTGTCATTTATTAACTAATTAGCAATTGTTTAAACAAATACAATTTACAAAGAATTGTAAATTCGTTAATCAATGACAAAAAGAAATGCCAATAATTTAATACTTAATAGTTTCTACAATAAATATAACAAATATATTTAATAATATATTTTTTTTCGTAACAACGTATAAATTTGTACAACACAAAGTGTGTTTAAACAATTACGAATTAGTTAATAAATGAAAAAAAATCCAATAATCTAATAATTTCTGCAAAATTAGAAAAATATGTGCGTAACATATATTTTTGTTTAAACAAATGGTAATTGTTTAAACATTTGCTAATTTGTTAATACATGACCAAAAAGCAATAATTTAATAATTTTTGCAACAAATGGAAAAATGAGTTCGTAACATCGTATATTTTTGTTTAAACAATTTTTTAGTTTTTAAGTTAGTTAATAAATGACAAAAAACATGTCAGTAATCCAATAATAGTCATTTCTGTCAGAAAAATAATAATTCACGTAACAATTTGAAAAATTGTGAATTTGGGAAAAATTTTGCCTCATTTTTAGGGTACTGCAGGAGAGGATGGGAGTGGTGAAAAGAAAAAATAGTGGTTGTGGATTTGATCTTTGGGAAGTTCTGAATAATTTCTGATAATCCCCGGCAATTTTTTTTTCTAAATCCGAAACGTGAAAAAAAAAATGAAAAAAATATGCATTTTTTCCAATGTACTTTAAATGGGAAGTTTGAGGTGTTCGGTGGCACGTGTTAACGTTAACCGATTTTTCTCAAATTTTGGGGAATCTTTTTTTTCCGAAAATGAGCCGATTGGGGGGGGGGGGGTCGTTGCCCACCAGCAAAAAAAAAATTTTGCAAGGTATAAATTTGGACCACCCTAGTGTTTATGTATTGAACCGTAATATATAACCCACATTTTTCGAAGACGTGATATTACCGGTAATTTTTCAAAAAAAAAGAAACAATGGCTTTACACCCCTCCAGCCGCCGAAATTATTATAACGTTCTGGAGTTACCAGGGGTCATTGTAGAACATCTTGACCGAGCAGAATGACGGCCACATCGGTTGAATTTCCATCGATCATACTCTAAATATTTAAAATACAAAAGAAAATCAAATGAAACACTACTTTGATTGGTTGAAATTACTGAAAGCTCCGAACAGATCAGATTTTAAAATTTTTGCCAACACTGAAAGTAGTTTTTCAGAAATCGGGAACTTTTAACATTTTTAACAGTTATTATAACGTTCGTAGTTTAAAATATGCCCATATATGGGATTTTCTTTAGATTGTATATGACCGCAAAGAAGATTGACAAATGAAATCTCTGTTCATTGTCTACATTACGTAAAAGCTTGTCTGTAAGCAAGAAGGCTTGTTTCTAGATGCTGGAAAAAAATTCCCCGCGCCTGGTTAGCTTCAATTCTAATGTTTAAATGCCAATAACTTGAAAAATATTGATTGCTCTGCTCTGAATTAACTTTTGGATAAGCTTTCTTTGGTTAGAAAAGCGTTTTCAGGTTGCATAAACAAATAATGTTGCTATATACCGTGTCCGGTGCAAAAAGTGTTTAGAAATATTAGCGGGCATTAAATACGAAATTATAATTTCTTTCGTCGCAGATAATTACATTCTAATATTTGCATTTTAGGTTTAAGACGAAAGAAGAATTAAATCAGAAGCATTTATGAAGAAAACAATTTTCTGAAAAGGTTATATTAATAATTTTGTCCCGTTAGTGTTGTCAAACTTTCTACCGGACACGGTAAAATATTATTAATTAATTAATTAATTATATGATGCCCATATAATTTTTAGTTAGTGATAAACAATAATTGTCGTTAATTTCAAGATTGATTTGTACTGTTATTCTAAATTAGTAAGCAGGTTTTTTTATATAAATTCGTGTTACGTCGTTGTAATTTATATTATCTCCTGTATATTATGATAAAAAATAAACAAAGCATTAAAAACATAATATGTACCTTAAACAAATCATATGAAGCGTTAAAAAAAATTAAAAAAAAAACTCATCTGGATTTGAACCGCAGTTATCCACTGGAAAAATTAAAACGTCAACGCCTTACACCTCTCGGCCACGGCAGCACCTGGCAAAATATTTTGAATTTCACGTATATGACCTGTCTCCGAACCTCTAATTATTAAAATCTAGAAAATTGTCCGTGTCGTTTTTTCTAATGAAAATTGCATGGCACCTGATTTGCTTGCGTTGAATCGATGCAAACTTCACTAAACATGGCAACTTGAACACCTTATTACCTGCGTTACGTCGCATCGCGTAACACCATGGGAATTTGACGATCTCGGCACACATATGGAGCAATGTTATCGCGCCTACATGAAACATGGCAACTTTCCTCCGTTTTTCTCAGTTTTCCGGTCATAATTATGCCGATTGCGGCGTCAGTTAACCTATACATACACAGTACATACACATGTGAACGCAAAGTTGCAACTGTAAGTTTTGACAAATAAATCTGACGTTTCTCGGAGCGCGAGACTCTCTGAGACTCTGACGTCACACGCCGCCATATTTGCTCGGGGGATCTGCACTACCCCATTCGGGGGCGTTTTTGGGGCACACGCGCTTGGATGACCGTTTCCAAAATACATTCATGTGATTCGAAAAAGAACGGCGCTCATTTTGGTGGTTCTCGCTTCGCCGTACGTTTTGCCAGTTCAGAGGAGATACGCCAATAAGTTTGGGCGGGCTTCGCCGTTTCGCAATTATAAAGTATGACTAGTTGACGTTTGGACCGAATAGATAGGTAGACCAGCGAAGTCGGTAGACCGCCGATGTCGGTAGACCGCCGAAGTCGGTAGACCGCCGAAGTCGGTAGACCGCCGAAGTCGGTCTAATTCTGTAGACCGTATTATTCGGTAGATCGCATAATTCGGTAGTCCAACGAAGTCAGTAGACCGCAAACATGAGCAGAAGAACGAAGTCGATGGGCCGCTGAAATCGATAGACTGCTCAAAACTGAAGAATTCAGTCGATTGTACAAAATATATGAATTATTTATTTGACAATTAAGTTTTTATTATTAAAGCCACAATCCGTATCAGAGCGCGCCACAGGCCGCTATTCTATATCACTCCCCACCAGGTACATACCCCCTCGACCTCTCCCCTTAGACCCCCGCGTAAGAATGGTCAAAATCGGTGCGATGTAATCATGCATCAAGAACAAATGGTAAAACCTTGAATGCTTTCGAACAATATCAAAATTCTCTTAAGCGGTTTATTTTAAAAACTCCTAAAATTATTTTTTATATTTTTACTAAATTATTTGTATATTAACTTTTTATTGTCGTAATGGGTATTGAAGTTATAGTTATACTTACTTATAGGAAAAGTCAAAATGTTGAAACATTTTGTTTTTATTGTGTACAGATGATATGTAGGGATGAAATATATAAGAAAAACACCTAATGGGTTGGGAAGTAAAAAAAAATGATTTTGCATTGTTTGGTATCTATTTTATAAAACGGCTGTAATTTCTTAAGGAATTGAAAAAGAAGTATATATCGATGGCCTAGCTGTAGTAGCATGTGTAACCTACAGTGATGTTAAATACCCGGGTATTTATTATCAAGGGTATATATCTGGGTATTTACCCAAACTGGGTTTTTACCCAAACTGGGTTTTTATAGGGGTACTTATAAACATAATATTGTTATTCAAAATAGCAGTAAAATGAAATATTTAATTACTAAATTAAGGTTTTCTTTTTATCACAAAATCAAAAGGTATCTCTTATCTCAAAATAAAGGTTATTCTTATAAAAATAAAAACATTGTTAAAACAAAGAATAAAAATATTAGTCTCATCTGACGATATATCAAGAGCACACATTTCCTTGTCATCATCGTCCATTCAATCGATTGAATCTTCTGTATTTTGTGATTCTGTTATCGAAGAAGATTTAGCAGAAACTTATGATTATATGTTAAGTTGACATAGCGGCTTTCGTCGTTGTTAATCAATTTCTTATTTTGCTATGAATCCAACTAAATGTACTGAATGTTCTTATATAACTCAAATATTTTACGTTATTTGTAATCAAGAGTACACATCTACAGTGTCCCACTTTTGCCATTTTGTTCCCGCACAACTTTTTTCCTGATAGTAAAAAAATACAACCGTTTGAAATAATTGTAAAATAATTGCAAAACTGTATATTAAATGACTTAACTTCCTTAGGAATTGATAAACCCAAAAAGTCGGCATGAAACTTTCAGAATGACAATTACTTGTAGAGAAACAATTGTCTAAAAAGTTTCATATGTATTTTGTTTTCGTTAATTTGTTTATATAGCTTATTTTTAACATTTTTAATTTTTTACTTAAATTTATTTACTTTTAATTTTGTTATGGGTATTGATTGTGCTCTCTCTGTTTTAGCATTGTTTGATATGTAGTTTATTGTTTCTTTTTCTTTATTTAGTTAATATTTCAAGCGGCTGTAACTTGGCGTTGAAAAAACAATTAGGTCCATATGAAAAGTCATACTCAGAATGACATTTACTATCTAAAAACAATTCTTGCAGAAAAAAAAGTGTTATACCCTGTATAAATATCTCTGAAATGTTGTTAAATGGTGTTTTTGGGATAAAAAAGATAAATACCCAAAATTTAGGTATTTACCCTAAGTACCAGGGTAAATACCCATTTTATAAGTTCCCACCCACTGGGTATTTACCCGGCCCACATCACTGGTAACCTAAGCTGTAGTACCATGTATGCTTTACCCATGATGATACATGGTATTGCAGCTAGGCCATCGATATACAATATTTCATTCACAATGATATTTGCTCTCTACAAAATAATTTTGTCAGGAAACAGTGGGGGACAGGCTGTATATGTCATATTATTGTGTAAGACAAAATTAATTTATTGTTGTTGGGGGACTTTCGACTGTGATATGTGTTCGGAAGGAGAGAATAAAAACGTTTATCAGTTTTTGAGAGTGTAATTCTTGGAACTTTCACATTTTCCTACGTTTCGCCGTATTAATTCGGCTTCTTCAGGGCTGGTGTGTGATCAAGATAAGTCACGTAAGGTAATGCAGGTGGTGACCATTGCGGGGGTCCATTGATGCGTAACATACAACGGCGAAACGTAGGCAAATGTGCGAGTTCCCAGAATTACACTCTCAAAGACTGATAAACGTTTTTATTCTCTTAATTTATTTTTTTGCTGTAATTATTTGAATTTTCTTTTGTTTCAATAAACTATTATTATTATTAATATGTGTAAAAGAAAATTTTGAGAACCTTTTGTAAATTTGTTTAAACATATTTTGCAAGTATCAGTAAAATTTATTTTTCTTTTGCATGATGCAGTACCCTCACAAATGAAATAAAATGACACAAACTTTTCTAGATTGTCTAAAACCTAAAATACAAAAATATTTAAATGTAATTATCTGCTTGCATATACTGGGTGTTACCAAAACTATGACCAACTCTTAAGAGTAAAGCACCTTTCTTTTAAAAGCTATGCAAAATGTTATTTGAAAAAATTGTTTGGAAATATTAGGGTATTAAATAACAAAATTATAATCTCCTTTGTCGTTGCATGATCCCCCGGAACGTCAAAGGTGACTATAATTTCATATTTAATGCTTATTTTTACATGTTTTTACGAACTATATTTTTGCATAGCTTTGAAGATGATGGTACATACTTGACTCTTATGTCATTTTCATTTCTTTGGCAACATGCGGTGTATGCAACGAAGGTTATTATAATTTCGTATTGTAGGACCTCTAATACAAATACTCTTTTCAAATAACATTTTTGCATGTTTTTGAAACAAAGGTACGTTACTCTTAAGAATTTTTCATAGTTCTGGTAACACCCCGCAGATAATACATTCTAATATTGCATTTTAGGTTTAAGACAATACAGAAACTTTTAACTGAAATAAAATTTTCTGAAAAATTGATAATAAACATTTTTCTCATTTTTCAACTTAGTGCCAGACACTGTATGTATCTCTATTATATTAAAATAACATTTATCGGAAAATCTACTTCGACAAAAACTGAGAAATTTACAACTTTATGACATGTATTAAAAAACATTATTTAGCAAAGCCTTTATTTGAGTAGGTATATTATATGTAATTTAATGAAAATAATGCTACTGTACCTGACATTAACACTTTGAAAGAAATAATGGAATACATATGCAATAATAATGGACAATAATTGTTGCTTAAACTTGGATTGGATATCGATGTTAGTGGCAGTGGGGTGTTAAGAGCCTAGATATAAAATTTATGCAAAAAAGAAATTACTCCTTAGCCAATAGATCAAAATTTAAAATGCAGGTTTTCAAGGCGAACATGCACAACATTTTTAAAAATTTAGATCTCTTGACTTGTCACCAAGTTGATAATTGAAATAGAAAAACGTGTTTATGCATTGAACCGTAATATATAACCCACATTTTTCGAAGAAAACGTGATATTACCGATAATTTTTCAAAAAAAACAATGGCTTTACACCCCTCCAGCAGCCGAAATTATTATAACGTTCTGGAGTTATCAGGGGTCATTGTAGAACATTTTGACCGAGTAGAATGACGACCACATCGGTTAAATTTCCATCGAATATACTCTAAATATTTAAATTACAAAAAAAAAATCAAATGAAACACTACTTTGATGGGTTGAAATTACTGAAAGCTCCGAGCAGATCAGATTTTAACATATTTTCCACCACTGTAAGTAGTTTTTAAGAAATCGGGAACATTTAACATTTTTAACAGTTATTATAACGTTCGTAGTTTAAAATATGCCCATATATGGGATTTTCTTTAAATTGTATATGACCGCAAAGAAGATTGACAAATGAAATCTCTGTTCATTGTCTACATTACGTAAATGCTTGTCTGTAAGCAAGAAAGCCTGTTTCTAGACGCTGGAAAAAAATCCCCCGCGCCTGGTTAGCTTCAAGTCTAATATTTAAATGACAGTAACTTGAAAAGCATTAATTGATCTGCTCTGAATTAGCTTTTGGATAAGCTTTCTTTGGTTAGAAAAGCGTTTTCAGTTTCTTTAAACAAATAATGTTATTATATATCGTGTCCGGTGAAAAAAGTGTTTAGAATGTTAGCGGGCATTAAATACGAAATTATAATTTCTTTCGTCGTTGCATGAACACCCGGTATATGGAACGTCAGAAGTGATTATAATTTCAATTTTTTTAAAATATCATATTTGCATCGCTTTGAACATAAACCTTTACTCCCAAGAGTTTATTATAGATTTGGTAATACCCGGTACACGCAGGCTGATAATTAGATTCTAATATTTGCATTTTAGGTTTAAGACAAAAGAAGAATTAAATCAGAAGCTTTTATGAAGAACATAATTTTCTGAAAAGGTAATATTAATAATTTTGTCCCATTAGTGTTGTCAAACTTTCTACCGGACACGGTATAATATCTATATGCTGCCTATATAATTTTTAAGTACTGATAAATAATAATTGTTGTTAATTTCAAGATCAAAAGATCAAACTGTTATTCTAAATTAGTAAACAGCTTTTTTTTAGTATTTCCATTTTCAATACCTAAATTCATTTTCTTGTATGTGATTCGTATGATAAATTCGTATTACGTCGTAATTTATATTATCTCCTGTATATTAAGATAAAAAATAAACAAAGCATTAAAAACATAATTTGTACCTTAAACAAATCATATGAAGCATTAAAAAAATTAAAAAAAAAACTCTCATCTGGATTTGAAGCGCAGCTATTCCACTGGAAAAATCAAAACGTCATCGCCTTACACCTCTCGGCCGTGGCACCACTTTATGAAATGTTATAAATTCACGTATATAAACGACGTCTACTAACCTCTAATGATTAAAATCGAGAAAATTGTCTGTCCGTGTCGTTTTTTCTAATGAAAATTGCATAGCACCTGATTTGCTTGCGTTGAATCGATGCAAACTTCACTAAACATGGCAACTTGAATACCGATTGATTACCTGCGTTCCGTCGCATCGCGTTACATTGGAATTTGACGATCTCGGCACACATATGTAGCAATGTTATCGCGCTTACATGAAACATGGCCATTTTCCTCCGTTTTCTCAGTTTTCCGGTCATAATTATCCCGATTGCGGCGTCAGTTAACCTATACATACACAGTACATATACATTACACATGTGAACGCAAAGTTAGTTGCCACTGTAAGTTTTGACAAATAAATCTGACGTTTCTCGGAGCGCGAGACTCTCAGAGACTCTGACGTCACACGCCGCCATATTTGCTTGGGCGATCTGCACTACCCCATTCGGGGGCGTTTTTGGGGCACACGCGCTTAGATGACCGTTTCCAAAATACATTCATGTGATTCGAAAAAGAACGACGCTCATTTTGGTGGTTCTCGCTTCGCCGTACGTTTCGCCAATTCAGAGGAGATACGCCAATAAGTTTGGGCGGGCTACGCCGTTTCGCAATTATAAAGTATGACTAGTTGACGTTTGGACCGCATAGATAGGTAGACCAGCGAAGTCGGTAGACCGCCGAAGTCGGTAGACCGCCTAAGTCGGTAGACCGCCTAAGTCGGTAGACCGCCTAAGTCGGTAGACCGCCTAAGTCGGTAGACCGCCTAAGTCGGTAGACCGCCTAAGTCGGTAGACCGCCTAAGTCGGTAGACCGCCTAAGTCGGTGGACCGCCTATGTCGGTGGACCGCCTAAGTCGGTAGACCGCCTAAGTAGGTAGACCGCATAATTCGGTAGACCGTATAATTCGGTAGACCGCATAATTCGGTAGTCCAGCGAAGTCAATAGACTGCAAACATGAGCAGAAGAACGAAGTCGATGGGCCGCTGAAATCGATAGACTGCTCAAAACTAAAGAATTCATTTGATTATACAAAATATATGAATTATTTATTTGACAATTAAGTTTTTATTATTAAAACCACAATCCGTATCACAGCGCGCCACAGACCGCTATTCCATATCACTCCCCATCAGGTACATAACCCCTCGACCTCTCCCCTTACACCCCCGCGTAAGAATGGTCAAAATCGGTGCGATGTAATCATGCATCAATAACAAAAAATAAAAATTTGAATGCTTTCGAACAATATCAAAATTCTCTGAAACGGTTTATTTTAAAAACTCCTAAAATTATTTTTTATATTTTTACTTATTACTAAATTACTACAGTAGTTTTATATTCACTTTTTATTGTCGTAATGGGTATTGAAATAGTTACTTACAGGAAAAGTCAAAATGTTGAAAAATTTTGTTTTTATTGTGTACAGATGATATATAGGGATGAAATATATAAGGGTTGGGAAGCAAAAAAAATTAAAAAAAGGTAACCACAATCCGTACGCGCGCTAACCAACTACCAACCCCGCTTCCTGTGGTAGGTTCTCTTGCTTTTCATGTTTTTTTTTTAATTTGTTGTATTTTTTGTTCATTTTTTTTACTTCCCAGATGTTTATCTTATATTATTTCATCTCTATACATTATCTAAACACAAAAGGTAACAACAATTTTATCGATTAAACCTTTCCTACCAGCTACACTTTACGCCTTCTGGTTTTTTTTTTATTTTGCATTGTTTGGTATCTATTTTATATTTTATTTTTCTCTTTGTTTTGTAATACTATTTCAAACGGGTGTAATTTCTTAAGGATGTGAAAAACAATTAAGTTCATATCGATGGCCTAGCTGTAGTACCATGTGTAACCTATGCTTTAACCATGACGATACGTGGTAGGGGAGCTAGGCCATGGTTATAAAATATTTCTCTCACAATGATATTTGCTCGCAAAAAAATAATTTTGTCAGGAAAAAGTGGGGGACAGGCTGTATATGTCATATTATTGTGTAAGACAAAATTAATTCAATATTTTTTGCTGTAATTATTTGAATTATCTTTTGTTTCAATATAGTCTATGATTATTTTTAGGTAATATGTGTAAAAAGAAATTTTGAGAGAACCATTTGTAAATTTGTATAAACATATTTTGCAAGTATCAGTAGAATTTAATTTTTCTTTTGCATGATGCAGTACCCTCACAAATGAAATGCAATGATTATTTTTTCTTTTTTCGAAAACTGCACTTTATAAAAAAAATAAGTAAGCTGTAATTATTAAGCCTTTCTTTATTAATATTAAAGTATTTATTATAATTGTAAAGCACAAAAACCATAATAAGTAGTAGTAATAATATCAATACAGTAGTAGTAATAATACATAAGCACTTTACCTTCAAGAATTTCAAATTCCAAACTTAAGAAAAGCTCTACTAAATTTTATGTACATACATACTGTGTCCGGTACTAACTTTTCAGAAAATTTTATTATTCAATAAAGTTTCTAGATTGTCTTAAACCTAAAATGCAACTATTAGAATGTAATTATCTGCTTGCATATACTGGGTGTCACCAAAACTATGAACAACTCTTAAGAGTAAAGTACCTTTCTTCTAAAAACAATGCAAAAATGTTATTTGAAAAATAACATAAAATTTTCTGAAAAGTTGATAATAAACATTTTTCAACTTAATGCCAGACACTGTATGTAGGTATCTCTATTATATTAAAATAACATTTATCGGAAAATTTACTTCGACAAAAACTGAGAAATTTACAACTTGGTGACATGATTTAAAAAACATTATTTAGCAAAGCCTTTTTTTGAATAGGTATATTATATGTAATTTAATGAAAATAATGGTACCGTACCTGACATTAACACTTTGAAAGAAATAATGGAATACATATGCAATAATAATGGACAATAATAAATTGTTGCTTAAAATAGGATTGGATATCGATGTTAGTGGCAGTGGGGTGTTAAGATCCTAGATATAAATTTATGCACAAAAGAAATTGCTCCTTAACCAATAGATCAAAATTTAAAATGGAGGTTTTCAAGGTGACGATGCACAACATTTTCAAAAATTTAGATCTCTTGACTCGTCACCAAGTTGATAATTGAAATAGAAAACCGTGTTTATGCATTGAACCGTAATATATAACCCACATTTGTCGAAGAAGACGTGATATTACCGATAATTAAAAAAAAAAGCAATGGCTTTACACCCCTCCAGCAGCCGAAATTATTATAACGTTCTGGAGTTACCAGGGGTCATTGTAGAACATGTTGACCGAGCAGAATGACGGCCACATCGGTTAAATTTCCATCGATCATATTTAAAACACAAAAAAAAATCAAATGAAACACTACTTTGATTGGTTGAAATTACTGAAAGCTCCGAGCAGATCAGATTTTAACATGTTTGCCACCACTGAAAGTAATTTTTCAGAAATCGGGAACCTTTAACATTTTTAACAGTTATTATAACGTTCGTAGTTTAAAATATGCCCATATATGGGATTTTCTTTAAATTGTATATGGCCGCAAAGAAGATTGATAAATGAAATCTCTGTTCGTTGTCTACATTACGTAAAAGCTTGTCTGTAAGCAAGAAGGCTTGTTTCTAGATGCTCGAAAAAATCCCCCGGGCCTGGTTAGCTTCAATTCTAATGTAACTTGAAATATATTGATTGCTCTGCTCTCAATTAACTTTCGGATAAGCTTTCTTTGGTTAGAAAAGCGTTTTCAGGTTGCTTAAACAAATAATGTTGCTATATACCGTGTCCGGTGCAAAAAGTGGAACAAATATTAGCGGGCATTAAATACGAAATTATAATTTCTTTCGTCGCAGATTACATTCTAACATTTGCATTTTAGGTTTAAGACGAAAGAAGAATTAAATCAGAAGCATTTATGAAGAATACAATTTTCTGAACAGGTAATATTAATAATTTTGTCCCGTTAGTGACAAAAAAGTGCCTGTATAATGTCAAAGCGCTTTTTGATGAGATCACATACAATGAAGTTATGACTATAATTAAAACAATTATTCTTTGTTTTTTCAAAATAGCTTGAGAAACGTTTGGAATTCAACTGTTTTCTGAACAGATTATGAAAGAGCACATAAATATGCACTACTTTGTCCATTTAACCGACTTTCTATCTTTAATAATAACAAAAGTACCCATACAATCCAACGTCCCGTGCGACACACTGTATAACCCAAATTGTTCGTTTGTAAGACGTGATATTACCGATAGTTAAAAAAAAAACATTGGCTTTTGACCCCTTCAGCTGTCGAAATTATTGTGACGTTCTGGAGTATACCAGGGGTCATGTAAAACATCTGCCCGGGCAGAATGACAGCTACATTGCTTAAATTTCCATCGACCACACTCTTAAACATTTAAAATTACTAACATCGATTAACATGAGCTGTAGTTTAAAATAGGGCCCTACATGAGGGTTCCCATTAAATTCTATGACATATAAGAAGATTGACAAATGAAATCTCTGTGAATTGTGTACATTACGTAAAAACTTATCTGTAAGCAAGAAGGCTTGTTTCCTGACGGAAAATATCCCTCGCGCCAAGTTAGCTTCAAGTCTAATGTTTAAATGCCAGTAACTTGAAAAATACTGATTGCACTGCTCTGCAATACCTTTTGGATAAAGTTCATTTGGTTAGATAAGCGTCCGGCGAAAGTTGGTTACTAACGGATTTTTTTAATATCAACTTTTCAATAAATTATATTTTTCATCAAAGCTTTTGGATTGTCTTAAACCGAAATGCAAATATTATAATGTAATTATCTGCTTGCATGTACCGAGTGTTACTATAATTTCATATTTAATGCCTTCTAATATTTTGAAATAATTCTTAAAAAATATTTTGGCATAGCTTTGAAGATACAGGTACTTTACACTTCTGTCATTTTCAGCTTTTTGGCAACACGCGGTATATGCAATGGAAGAGGATAATTTTGTATTTAAAGACTTAGTAAAATGTGTTGTTAATAAACGACAGTTTTTGTGTTATTTCCATGTTCTGTACCTAAATTCATCTTCTTATATGTGATTAGTTTGATAAATTCAAATTACGTCATTGTAATTTATGTTACATCCTGTATATTATGATAAAAATTAGACAAAGCGTTAAAAATCCAATATTTACCTCAAACAAATGATATCAAATATATATAAAAAAAAAGAAAAAACATTGTTCACCGGGGTTTGAACCATGACCCTCGCTCTCAAAAAATCCAAACGCCCGTATCTTCACCACTGAACCACGCCACTGCTTGCAAAATAATTCGTAAGTTACGTATATAAATTAATTCCTCCTAACCTATAATGTTCCTAACGTGTAAAATCGAGAAAATTATCTGTCCGCATGGTTTTTTCAAGTGAAGATTGCTTAGCTTTGCTTAGTAGTCGTTGTTTCGACGCGAACTGCGCTAACTATAGCACCTTTCACACCTACCTGCGTCGCATTGCCTAACCACATTGTATCATGACGTTTCCCGGCAAACTTGTACCCCGCACATTTAACTCGCTTTACTTCAAATATTGCAATTTTCCTCCATTTTCTCGATCAAAATATCCAGGAACAGGTCCGATTGTGACAATACATTCACCCGTAAACGTCAATTAACCTATTAAATGCACTATATGTGAACGCAAACATGGAACTGTAAGTTTTGACAAATAAATTTGACGTTTCTCGGAGCGCGAGACTCCGTCACTGACTCTGACGTCACACGCCGCCATATTTGCTCGGGGGATCTGCACGACTCCATTCGGGGGCGTTTTTGGGGCACACGCGCTTGGATGACCGTTTCCAAAATACATTCATGTGATTCGAAAAAGAACGACGCTCATTTTGGTGGTTCTCGCTTCGCCGTACGTTTCGCCAGTTCAGAGGAGATACGCCAATAAGTTTGGGCGGGCTTCGCCGTTTCGCAATTATAAAGTATGACTAGTTGACGTTTGGACCGAATAGATAGGTAGACCGCCTAATTCGGTAGACCGCCTAATTCGGTAGACCGCCTAATTCGGTAGACCGTATAATTCGGTAGACCGCATAATTCGGTAGTCCAGCGAAGCCAATAGACCGCAAACATGAGCAGAAGAACAAAGTCGATGGGCCGCTGAAATCGATAGACTGCTCAAAACTGAAGAATTCAGTTGATTAGACAAAATATATGAATTATACAGGACGCTATTCCATATGACTCCCCATCAGGTATTTGCCTTGCAGGTGCATTGTTTAGTGATTACTAAATGCACTCCTCGGTTTCAAAATCACTCCTCGGTCCGGTTGTATGTTCTGACAGATTGCATATGATCATTATATTATTGTCAATTGTATCATAGCTTTCAATCTCTATTTTGTAAAATCGCAGTACTTATCAAAGTCAAAAGCCTTTAATTTTAACAGGTTTGTTGAGAAGTCGAAAACTTCTACCAACGTTACATCACAGTTAGTATAAAGCTCATGGCTTAAAATTGGATTGGATATCGATGTCAGTGGCAGTGGGGTGTTAAGATCCTAGATATAAAGTTGATGCACAAAAGAAATTGCTCCTTAGCCAATAGATCAAAATTTAAAATGGAGGTTTTCAAGGCAAATATGCACAACATTTTTAAAAATTTAGATCTCTTGACTTGTCACCAAGTTGAGAATTGAAATAGAAAAACGTGTTTATTAGGGTGGTCCAAAAAACAGACTTTTCGCTAGAAGGCAACGATCTCCCGCAATCTGTTCCTTTTCCAGAAAAAAAAAATTCCCCCCAAATTTGAGGAAAATCGGTTAACGGTAACACGTGCTCCCGAGCACCTCAAATTTCCCATTTAAAATACATTGCAAAAATGCATCTTTTTTCCTTATTTTTTTCCGGTTTCGGATTTAGAAAAAAAGTTGCGGGAGATTATCAGTAATTGTTCAGAACTCCCCTAGGAACAAATCCACCACCACTATTATTTTGTTCACCACCCCGTACCCTCCCCATAGTACTCTAAATATGAGACAAAAGTTTCCCCAAATTTACAATTTTACAATGTTACGTAGGTACTTTATTATTGTTTTTGGCAGAAGTGATTATTATTGGATTATAGACATATTTTTTGTCATTTATTAACTAATTTGAAATTGTTTAAACCATTAGCATTTGTTTAAACAAAAATATACGATGATACGAACATATTTTTCCATTTTTTGCAGAAGGTATTAAATTATTGTTTTTTTTTGTCATTTATTAACTAATTAGCAATTGTTTAAACAAATACCATTTGTTTAAATAAATATATATACAATGTTGCGGACATATTTTCTATTTTTTTTAAGTTATTATTAGGAGCATTTTTGGCCATTTATTAACTAATTTGCAATTGTTTAAACAAATACCATTTGTTTGAACCATTTGTTAACTAATTTTCAATTATAACCTATAATAATAATTAGTGTTGCAACCACAATACTTGTTTGACTGATATCGTAAACCCTCCAATATCACAAAAAAGACCAGAAATCCTATAATAATTTTTGTCAATAAATAGGTACGCACTAACATTGTATATTATTGTTTAAACAAATTTATTTGTTCAAACAATTGCACAAATAGTATTGGTTTAAACAATTACAAATTAGGTAATAAATGTCATAACACTGCCAATAATCTAATAATAATTTATGCAACAAATTTAGAAAATTATGTCCATTACAATATATTTATATATATATATATAATATGTATATGTATATATATTTTTAAACAAATGGTACTTGTTTAAAGAATTGTAAATTCGTTAATCAATGACAAAAAAAAAAGCCAATAATTTAATACTTAATAGTTTCTACAATAAATATAACAAATATGTTCGTAACAATGTATAAATTTGTACAAAACAAAGTGTGTTTAAACAATTACGAATTAGTTAATAAATGAAAAAAAATCCAATAATCTAATAATTTCTGCAAAATTAGAAAAATATGTGCGTAACATATATTTTTGTTTAAACAAATGGTAATTGTTTAAACAATTGCTAATTTGTTAATACATGACCAAAAAGCAATAATTTAATAATTTTTGCAACAAATGGAAAAATGAGTTCGTAACATCGTATATTTTTGTTTAAACAAATGGTAATTGTTTAAACAATTTTTTAGTTTTTAAGTTAGTTAATAAATGACAAAAAACATGTCAGTAATCCAATAATAATCATTTTTGTCAGAAAAATAATAATTCACGTAACAATTTGAAAAATTGTGAATTTGGGAAAAATTTTGCCTCATTTTTAGGGTACTGCAGGAGAGGGTGGTGGTGGTGAAAAGAAAAATAGTGGTTGTGGATTTGATCTTTGGGAAGTTCTGAACAATTTCTTTTTTTCTAAATCTGAAACGTGAAAAAAAAATGAAGAAAATATGCATTTTTCCAATGTATTTTAAATTGGAAGTTTGAGGTGTTCGGTGGCACGTGTTAACGTTAACCGATTTTTCTCAAATTTTGGGGAATCTCTTTTTCCGAAAATGAGCCGATTGGGGGGGGGGGGCGGGTCGTTGCCTTCCAGCAAAAAAAAAAAGATTTTGCAAGGTATAAATTTGGACCACCCTAGTGTTTCTGCATTGAACCGTAATATATAACCCACATTTTTCGAAGACGTGATATTACCGGTAATTTTTCAAAAAAAAAGCAATGGCTTTACACCCCTTCAGCAGCCGAAATTATTATAACGTTCTGGAGTTACCAGAGGTCATTGTAGAACATCTTGACCGAGCAGAATGACGGCCACATCGGTTAAATTTCCATCGATCATACTCTAAATTTTAAAATACAAAAGAAAATCAAATGAAACACTACTTTGATTGGTTGAAATTACTGAAAGCTCCGAACAGACCAGATTTTAAAATTTTTGCCACCACTGAAAGTAGTTTTTCAGAAATCGGGAACTTTTAACATTTTTAACAGTTATTATAACGTTCGTAGTTTAAAATATGCCCATATATGGGATTTTCTTTAGATTGTGTATGACCGCAAAGAAGATTGACAAATGAAATCTCTGTTCATTGTCTACATTACGTAAAAGCTTGTCTGTAAGCAAGAAGGCTTGTTTCTAGATGCTGAAAAAATCCCCCGCGCCTGGTTAGCTTCAATTCTAATGTTTAAATGCCAATAACTTGAAAAATATTGATTGCTCTGCTCTGAATTAACTTTTGGATAAGCTTTCTTTGGTTAGAAAAGCGTTTTCAGGTTGCTTAAACAAATAATGTTGCTATATACCGTGTCCGGTGCAAAAAGTGTTTAGAAATATTAGCGGGCATTAAATACGAAATTATCATTTCTTTCGTTGCAGATAATTACATTCTAATATTTGCATTTTAGGTTTAAGACGAAAGAAGAATTAAATCAGAAGCATTTATGAAGACTACAATTTTCTGAAAAGGTTATATTAATAATTTTGTCCCGTTAGTGTTGTCAAACTTTCTACCGGACACGGTAAAATATCTATATGCTGCCCATATAATTTTTAATTAGTGATAAATAATAATTGTCGTTAATTTCAAGATCGATTTATACTGTTATTCTAAATTAGTAAGCAGCTTTTTTTATATAAATTCGTGTTACGTCGTTGTAATTTATATTATCTCCTGTATATTATGATAAAAAAATAAACAAAGCATTAAAAACATAATATGTACCTTAAACAAATCATATGAAGCGTTAAAAAAATTAAAAAAAAACTCCCATCTGGATTTGAACCGCAGTTATCCACGGGAAAAATTGAAACGTCAACGCCTTACACCTCTCGGCCACGGCACCACTTAGCAAAATGTTTTGAATTTCACGTATATGACCTGTCTCCTAACCTCTAATGATTAAAATCTAGAAAATTGTCTGTCCGCGTCGCTTTTTCTAATGAAAATTGCATGGCACCTGATTTGCTTGCGTTGAATCGATGCAAACTTCACTAAACATGGCAACTTGAACACCTATTACCTGCGTTACGTCGCATCGCGAACACCATGGGAATTTGACGATCTCGGCACACATATGGAGCAATGTTATCGCGCTTACATGAAACATGGCAATTTTCCTCCGTTTTCGCAGTTTTCCGGTCATAATTATGCCGATTGCGGCGTCAGTTAACCTATACATACACAGTACATACACATTACACATGTAAACGCAAACATGCAATTGTCAGTTTTGACAAATTAATCTGACGTTTCTCGGAGCGCGAGACTCTCAGAGACTCTGACGTCACACGCCGCCATATTTGCTCGGGGGATCTGCACGACTCCATTCGGGGGCGTTTTTGGGGCACACGCGCTTGGATGACCGTTGCCAAAATACATTCATGTGATTCGAAAAAGAACGACGCTCATTTTGGTGGCTCTCGCTTCGCCGTACGTTTCGCCAGTTCAGAGGAGATACGCCAATAAGTTTAGGCGGGCTACGCCGTTTCGCAATTATAAAGTATGACTAGTTGACGTTTGGACCGAATAGATAGGTAGACCAGCGAAGTCGGTAGACCGCCTAATTCGGTAGACCGCCTAATTCGGTTGACCGCCTAATTCGGTAGACCGTATAATTCGGTAGACCGCATAATTCGGTAGACCGTATAATTCGGTAGACCGCATAATTCGGTAGTCCAGCGAAGCCAATAGACCGCAAACATGATCAGAAGAACGAAGTCGATGGGCCGCTGAAATCGATAGACTGCTCAAAACTGTAGAATTCAGTTGATTGTACAAAATATATGAATTATTTATTTGACAATTAAGTTATTATCAAAACCACAATCCGTATCAGAGCGCGCCACAGGCCGCTATTCCATATGACTCCCCATCAGGTATTTGCCTTACAGGTGCATTGTTTAGTGATTACTAAATTCACTCCTCGGTTTCAAAATCAGTCCTCGGTCCGGTTGTATGTTCTGACAGATTGCATATGATCATTATATTATTGTCAATTGTATCATAGCTGTTAATCTCTATTTTGTAAAATCTCAGTACTTATCAAAGTCAAAAGCCTTTAATTTGAACAGGTTTGTTGAGAAGACGAAAACTTCTACCAACGTTACATCACAGTTAGTATAAAGCCAATGGCTTAAAATTGGATTGGATACCGATGTCAGTGGCAGTGGGGTGTTACGATCCTAGATATAAAGTTGATGCACAAAAGAAATTGCTCCTTAGATCAAAATTTAAAATGGAGGCTTTGAAGGCAAAATTGCACAAAATTTTTAATAATTTAGATCTCTTGACGTCACCATGTTGAGAATTGAAATAGAAAAACGTGTTTATTAGGGTGGTCGAAAAAAGCAGACTTTTCGCTAGAGGGCAACGATTCCCCGCAATCTGTTCCTTTTCCAGAAAAAAAAAATTCCCCCCAAATTTGAGAAAAATCGGTTAACGATAACACGTGCCCCCGAGTACCTCAAATTTCCCATTTAAAATACATTGCAAAAAGGCATCTTTTTTCCTTATTTTTTCACGTTTCGGATTTAGAAAAAAAGTTGCGGGAGATTATCAGAAATTGTTCAGAACTCCCCTAGGAGAACAAATCCACCACCACTATTTTTTTGTTCACCACCCCGTACCCTCCCCATAGTACCCTAAATATGAGACAAAAGTTTCCCCAATTTTACAATGTTACGTGTTTTATTATTGCTTTTGGCAGAAGTGATTATTATTGGATTATTGACATATTTTTTTGTCATTTATTAACTAATTTGAAATGGTTTAAACCATTAGCATTTGTTTAAACAAAAATATACGATGATACGAACATGTTTTTGCAGAAGGTATTAAATTATAGTTTTTTTTTTCATTTATTAACTAATTAGCAATTGTTTAAACAAATACCATTTGTTTAAACAAATATATATACAATGTAGCGAACATATTTTCTATTTTTTAAAGGAAGGTATTATTAGGAGCATTTTTGGTCATTTATTAACTAATTTGCAATTGTTTAAACAAATACCATTTGTTTGAACCATTTGTTAACTAATTTTCAATTGTAACCTATAATAATAATTAGTGTTGCAACCACAATACTTGTTTGACCGATATCGTAAACCATCCAATATTACAAAAAAGAACAGAAATCCTATAATAATTTTTATCAAGAAATACGCACTAACATTGTATATTATTGTTTAAACAAATGAGGAATTGAAAAAAAAGTATATATCGATGGCCTAGCTGTAGTACCTAACCTATGGTGTAGTGCGATGTATAACCTATGCTTTAACCATGATGATACATGGTATTGCAGCTAGGCCATCGATATACAATATTGAACTCACAATAACATTTGCTCTCTACAAAGGGGGACAGGCTGTATATGTCGTATTATTGTGTAAGACAAAATTAATTTATTGTTGTTTGGGGACTTTCGACTGTGATATGTGTTCGGGAGGAGAGAATAGAAACGGTTATCAGTCTTTGAGAGTGTAATTCTTGGAACTTTCACATTTGCCTACGTTTCGCCCTTGTAATCTTCGGCTTCTTCAGGACTGGTGTGTGATCAAGATAAGTCACGTAAGGTAATGCAGGTGGTGACCTTTGCGGGGGTCCAAACAATTAAGTTCATATCGATGGCCTAGCTGCAGTACCATGTGTAACCTATGCTTTAACCATGATGATACGTGGTAGGGGAGCTAGGCCATGGTAATAAAATTTTTCTCTCACAATATTTGCTCGAAAAAAAATAATTTTGTCAGCAAAAAAGTGGGGGACAGCCTGTATATGTCATATTATTGTGTAAGACAAAATTAATTAATATATTTTTTGCTGTAATTATTTGAATTATTATGAATTATTATTATTTTTAGTTAATAAGTGTAAAAGAAAATTTTGACAACCATTTGTAAATTTGTTTAAACATATTTTGCAAGTATCAGTAAAATTTAATTTTTCCTTTGCATGATGCAGTACCCTCACAAATGAAATGCAATGATTGTCTTTTCCTTTTTCGAAAACTGCACTTTATAAAAAAATAAGTAAGCTGTAATTATTAAGCCTTTGTTTATTAAAATTAAAGTATTTATTATAATTGTAAAGCAAAAAACCATAATAAGTAGTAGTAATAATATTAATATAGTAGTAGTAGTAGTAGTAATACATACTTTACCTTCAAGAATTTCAAATTTCCAACTTAAAAAAAGCTCTACTAAATTTTATGTACATATTGTACATACCGTGTCCGGCACTAACTTTTCAGAAAATTTCATTCATAAAAGTTTCTAAATTGTCTTAAACCTAAAATGCAAATATTACAATGTAATTATCTGCTTCCATATACTGGGTGTTACCAAAACTATGACCAACTCTTAAGAGTAAAGTACCTTTCTTTTAAAAGCTATGCAAAATGTTATTTGAAAAAATTGTATACCGTCTCCGGTGAAAAAAAGTGTTTAGAAATGTTAGCGTCGTTGCATGAACACCCGGTATATGGAACTTCAAAGGTGATTATAATTTCTTATTTACTGCCTCCTAATATTTTGAAATACTCTTTCAAATAATATTTTGGCGTAGCTTTTAAGATAAACGTACTTTAGCTAATGTCATTTGTATCTTTTTGGTAAAATAAAAACAGCCTATAATACCTATAATATTTCTAACTACTTTTTTTTCAAATATCATAACTTTGCATAACTTTGAACATAAACCTTTACTCCCAAGAGTTTGTTATAGTTTTGGTAATACCCGGTACTTGCAAGCAGAGAATTAGATTCTAATATTTGCATTTTAGGTTTAAGACAAAAGAAGAATTAAATCAGAAGCTTTTACGAAGAACATATTTTTCTGAAAAGGTAATATTAATAGTTTTGTCTCATTAGTGTTGTCAGACTTTCTACCGGACACGGTATAATATCTATATGCTGCCTATATAATTTTTAATTAGTGATAAATAATAATTGTTGTTAATTTCAAGATCGATTTATACTGTTATTCTTAATTAGTAAACCGCTTTTTTTATTATTTCCATTTTCTATACCTAAATTCATTTTCTTGTATGTGATTCGTATGATAAATTCGTAATACGTCGTTGTAATTTATATTATCTCTTGTATATTATGATAAAAAAATAAACAAAGCATTAAAAACATGTACCTTAAACAAATCATAAACATCTAAAAAAAATTTAAAAAAAAACTCTCATCTGGATTTGAACCGTAATGGAAAAATCAAAACGTCAACGCCTTACACCTCTCGGCCACGGCACCACTTAACGATTTCTTAGAAATTCACGTATATAACGTGTATACGTCTACTAACCTCTGATTAAAATCTAGAAAATTGTTTGTCTGTGTCGCTTTTTCTAATGAAAATTCCGTAGCACCTGATTTGCTTGCGTTGAATCGATGCAAACTTCACTAAACATGGCAACTTGGACAGCTATTACCTGTTTTGCGTCGCATCGCGTATCATTGGAGTTTGACGATCTCGACACACATATGTAGCAGTGGTGTCGCGCTTACCTGAAACATGGCAATTTTCCTCCGTTTTCTCAGTTTTCCGGTCATAATTATCCCGATTGCGTCGATACATTCACCCGTAAACGTCAGTTAACCCATGAAATGTAGTGCGAACGCAAACATGCAATTGTCAGTTTTGACAAATAAATCTGACGTTTCTCGCAGCGCGAGACTCTCAGAGACTCTGACGTCACACGCCGCCATATTTGCTCGGGGGATCTGCACTACCCCATTCGGGGGCGTTTTTGGGGCACACGCGCTTGGATGACCGTTTCCAAAATACATTCATGTGATTCGAAAAAGAACGGCGCTCATTTTGGTGGTTCTCGCTTCGCCGTACGTTTTGCCAGTTCAGAGGAGATACGCCAATAAGTTTGGGCGGGCTTCGCCGTTTCGCAATTATAAAGTATGACTAGTTGACGTTTGGACCGCATAGATAGGTAGACCAGCGAAGTCGGTAGACCGCCTAAGTCGGTAGACCGCCTAAGTCGGTGGACCGCCTAAGTCGGTAGACCGCCTAAGTCGGTAGACCGCCTAAGTCGGTAGACCGCCTAAGTCGGTAGACCGCCTAAGTCGGTAGACCGCCTAAGTCGGTAGACCGCATAATTCGGTAGACCGTATAATTCGGTAGACCGCATAATTCGGTAGTCCAGCGAAGTCAATAGACTGCAAACATGAGCAGAAGAACGAAGTCGATGGGCCGCTGAAATCGATAGACTGCTCAAAACTAAAGAATTCATTTGATTATACAAAATATATGAATTATTTATTTGACAATTAAGTTTTTATTATTAAAACCACAATCCGTATCAGAGCGCGCCACAGGCCGCTATTCCATATCACTCCCCATCAGGTACATAACCCCTCGACCTCTCCCCTTACACCCCCGCGTAAGAATGGTCAAAATCGGTGCGATGTAATCAAAAACAAATCATAAACATCAATAACAAATGGTAAAAATTTGAATGCTTTCGAACAATATCAAAATTCTCTGAAACGGTTTATTTTAAAAACTCCTAAAATTATTTTTTATATTTTTACTTATTACTAAATTACTACAGTAGTTTTATATTCACTTTTTATTGTCGTAATGGGTATTGAAATAGTTGCTTACAGGAAAAGTCAAAATGTTGAAAAATTTTGTTTTTATTGTGTACAGATGATATATAGGGATGAAATATATAAGGGTTGGGAAGCAAAAAAAATTAAAAAAAGGTAACCACAATCCGTACGCGCGCTAACCAACTACCAACCCCGCTTCCTGTGGTAGGTTTTCTCTTGTTTTTCATGTTTTTTTTTTTAATTTGTTGTATTTTTTGTTCATTTTTTTTACTTCCCAGATGTTTATCTTATATTATTTCATCTCTATACATTATCTAAACACAAAAGGTAACAACAATTTTATCGATTAAACCTTTCCTACCAGCTACACTTTACGCCTTCTGGTTTTTTTTTTATTTTGCATTGTTTGGTATCTATTTTATATTTTATTTTTCTCTTTGTTTTGTAATACTACTTCAAACGGGTATAATTTCTTAAGGATGTGAAAAACAATTAAGTTCATATCGATGGCCTAGCTGTAGTACCATGTGTAACCTATGCTTTAACCATGACGATACGTGGTAGGGGAGCTAGGCCATGGTTATAAAATATTTCTCTCACAATGATATTTGCTCGCAAAAAAAAAAAATTTTGTCAGGAAAAAGTGGGGGACAGGCTGTATATGTCATATTATTGTGTAAGACAAAATTAATTCATATAGTTTTTGCAGTAATTATTTGAATTATCTTTTGTTTCAATATAGTCTATGATTATTTTTAGGTAATATGTGTAAAAAAAAATTTTGAGAGAACCATTTGTAAATTTGTATAAACATATTTTACAAGTGTCAGTAGAATTTAATTTTTCTTTTGCATGATGCAGTACCCTCACAAATGAAATGCAATGATTATTTTTTTCTTTTTTCGAAAACTGCACTTTATAAAAAAATAAGTAAGCTGTAATTATTAAGCCTTTCTTTATTAATATTAAATATTATAATTGTAAAGCACAAAAACCATAATAAGTAGTAGTAATAATATCAATACAGTAGTAGTAGTAATAATACATAAGCGCTTTACCTTCAAGAATTTCAAATTCCAAACTTAAGAAAAGCTCTACTAAATTTTATGTACATACATACTGTGTCCGGTACTCTTTTCAGAAAATTTTATTATTCAATAAAGTTTCTAGATTGTCTTAAACCTAAAATGCAACTATTAGAATGTAATTATCTGCTTGCATATACTGGGTGTCACCAAAACTATGAACAACTCTTAAGAGTAAAGTACCTTTCTTCTAAAAACAATGCAAAAATGTTATTTGAAAAATAACATAAAATTTTCTGAAAAATTGATAATAAACATTTTTCAACTTAATGCCAGACACTGTATGTAGGTATCTCTATTATATTAAAATAACATTTATCGGAAAATTTACTTCGACAAAAACAGAAATTTACAACTTGGTGACATGATTTAAAAAACATTATTTAGCAAAGCCTTTTTTTGAATAGGTATATTATATGTAATTTAATGGAAATAATGGTACCGTACCTGACATTAACACTTTGAAAGAAATAATGGAATACATATGCAATAATAATGGACAATAATAAATTGTTGCTTAAAATAGGATTGGATATCGATGTTAGTGGCAGTGGGGTGTTAAGATCCTAGATATAAATTTATGCACAAAAGAAATTGCTCCTTAACCAATAGTTCAAAATTTAAAATGGAGGTTTTCAAGGTGAAGATGCACAACATTTTCAAAAATTTAGATCTCTTGACTCGTCACCAAGTTGATAATTGAAATAGAAAACCGTGTTTATGCATTGAACCGTAATATATAACCCACATTTGTCGAAGAAGACGTGATATTACCGATAATTAAAAACAATGGCTTTACACCCCTCCAGCAGCCGAAATTATTATAACGTTCTGGAGTTACCAGGGGTCATTGTAGAACATGTTGACCGAGCAGAATGACGGCCACATCGGTTAAATTTCCATCGATCATATTTAAAACACACAAAAAAATCAAATGAAACACTACTTTGATTGGCTGAAATTACTGAAAACTCCGAGCAGATCAGATTTTAACATTTTTGCCACCACTGAAAGTAATTTTTCAGAAATCGGGAACATTTAACATTTTTAACAGTTATTATAACGTTCGTAGTTTAAAATATGCCCATATATGGGATTTTCTTTAAATTGTATATGACCGCAAAGAAGATTGACAAATGAAATCTCTGTTCATTGTCTACATTACGTAAATGCTTGTCTGTAAGCAAGAAAGCCTGTTTCTAGACGCTGGAAAAAAATCCCCCGCGCCTGGTTAGCTTCAAGTCTAATATTTAAATGACAGTAACTTGAAAAGCATTAATTGATCTGCTCTGAATTAGCTTTTGGATAAGCTTTCTTTGGTTAGAAAAGCGTTTTCAGTTTCTTTAAACAAATAATGTTATTATATATCGTGTCCGGTGAAAAAAGTGTTTAGAATGTTAGCGGGCATTAAATACGAAATTATAATTTCTTTCGTCGTTGCATGAACACCCGGTATATGGAACGTCAGAAGTGATTATAATTTCAATTTTTTTAAAATATCATATTTGCATCGCTTTGAACATAAACCTTTACTCCCAAGAGTTTATTATAGATTTGGTAATACCCGGTACACGCAGGCTGATAATTAGATTCTAATATTTGCATTTTAGGTTTAAGACAAAAGAAGAATTAAATCAGAAGCTTTTATGAAGAACATAATTTTCTGAAAAGGTAATATTAATAATTTTGTCCCATTAGTGTTGTCAAACTTTCTACCGGACACGGTATAATATCTATATGCTGCCTATATAATTTTTAAGTACTGATAAATAATAATTGTTGTTAATTTCAAGATCAAAAGATCAAACTGTTATTCTAAATTAGTAAACAGCTTTTTTTTAGTATTTCCATTTTCAATACCTAAATTCATTTTCTTGTATGTGATTCGTATGATAAATTCGTATTACGTCGTAATTTATATTATCTCCTGTATATTAAGATAAAAAATAAACAAAGCATTAAAAACATAATTTGTACCTTAAACAAATCATATGAAGCATTAAAAAAATTAAAAAAAAAACTCTCATCTGGATTTGAAGCGCAGCTATTCCACTGGAAAAATCAAAACGTCATCGCCTTACACCTCTCGGCCGTGGCACCACTTTATGAAATGTTATAAATTCACGTATATAAACGACGTCTACTAACCTCTAATGATTAAAATCGAGAAAATTGTCTGTCCGTGTCGTTTTTTCTAATGAAAATTGCATAGCACCTGATTTGCTTGCGTTGAATCGATGCAAACTTCACTAAACATGGCAACTTGAATACCGATTGATTACCTGCGTTCCGTCGCATCGCGTTACATTGGAATTTGACGATCTCGGCACACATATGTAGCAATGTTATCGCGCTTACATGAAACATGGCCATTTTCCTCCGTTTTCTCAGTTTTCCGGTCATAATTATCCCGATTGCGGCGTCAGTTAACCTATACATACACAGTACATATACATTACACATGTGAACGCAAAGTTAGTTGCCACTGTAAGTTTTGACAAATAAATCTGACGTTTCTCGGAGCGCGAGACTCTCAGAGACTCTGACGTCACACGCCGCCATATTTGCTTGGGCGATCTGCACTACCCCATTCGGGGGCGTTTTTGGGGCACACGCGCTTAGATGACCGTTTCCAAAATACATTCATGTGATTCGAAAAAGAACGACGCTCATTTTGGTGGTTCTCGCTTCGCCGTACGTTTCGCCAATTCAGAGGAGATACGCCAATAAGTTTGGGCGGGCTACGCCGTTTCGCAATTATAAAGTATGACTAGTTGACGTTTGGACCGAATAGATAGGTCGACCGCCTAATTCGGTAGTCCGCGTAATTCGGTAGACCGTATAATTCGGTAGACCGCATAATTCGGTAGTCCAGCGAAGCCAATAGACCGCAAACATGAGCAGAAGAACAAAGTCGATGGGCCGCTGAAATCGATAGACTGCTCAAAACTGAAGAATTCAGTTGATTGGACAAAATATATGAATTATACAGGCCGCTATTCCATATGACTCCCCATCAGGTATTTGCCTTGCAGGTGCATTGTTTAGTGATTACTAAATGGACTCCTCGGTTTCAAAATCACTCCTCGGTCCGGTTGTATGTTCTGACAGATTGCATATGATCATTATATTATTGTCAATTGTATCTCAATCTCAATTTTGTAAAATCGCAGTACTTATCAAAGTCAAAAGCCTTTAATTTTAACAGGTTTGTTGAGAAGTCGAAAACTTCTACCAACGTTACATCACAGTTAGTATAAAGCTCATGGCTTAAAATTGGATTGGATATCGATGTCAGTGGCAGTGGGGTGTTAAGATCCTGGATATAAAGTTGATGCACAAAAGAAATTGCTCCTTAGCCAATAGATCAAAATTTAAAATGGAGGTTTTCAAGGTAAATATGCAAAACATTTTTAAAAATTTAGATGTCTTGACTTGTCACCAAGTTGAGAATTGAAATAGAAAAACGTGTTTATTAGGGTGGTCCAAAAAAAAAATTCCCCCCAAATTTGAGGAAAATCGGTTAACGGTAACACGTGCCCCCGAGCACCTCAAATTTCCCATTTAAAATACATTGCAAAAATGCATCTTTTTTCCTTATTTTTTTCTGGTTTCGGATTTAGAAAAAAAGTTGCGGGAGATTATCAGTAATTGTTCAGAACTCCCCTAGGAACAAATCCACCACCACTATTATTTTGTTCACCGTACCCTCCCCATAGTACTCTAAATATGAGACAAAAGTTTCCCCAATTTTACAATGTTACGTACTTTATTATTGTTTTTGGCAGAAGTGATTATTATTGGATTATAGACATATTTTTTGTCATTTATTAACTAATTTGAAATTGTTTAAACCATTAGCATTTGTTTAAACAAAAATATACGATGATACGAACATATTTTTCCATTCTTTTGCAGAAGGTATTAAATTATTGTTTTTTGTCATTTATTAACTAATTAGCAATTGTTTAAACAAATACAATTTACAAAGAATTGTAAATTCGTTAATCAATGACAAAAAGAAATGCCAATAATTTAATACTTAATAGTTTCTACAATAAATATAACAAATATATTTAATAATATATTTTTTTTCGTAACAACGTATAAATTTGTACAACACAAAGTGTGTTTAAACAATTACGAATTAGTTAATAAATGAAAAAAAATCCAATAATCTAATAATTTCTGCAAAATTAGAAAAATATGTGCGTAACATATATTTTTGTTTAAACAAATGGTAATTGTTTAAACATTTGCTAATTTGTTAATACATGACCAAAAAGCAATAATTTAATAATTTTTGCAACAAATGGAAAAATGAGTTCGTAACATCGTATATTTTTGTTTAAACAATTTTTTAGTTTTTAAGTTAGTTAATAAATGACAAAAAACATGTCAGTAATCCAATAATAGTCATTTCTGTCAGAAAAATAATAATTCACGTAACAATTTGAAAAATTGTGAATTTGGGAAAAATTTTGCCTCATTTTTAGGGTACTGCAGGAGAGGATGGGAGTGGTGAAAAGAAAAAATAGTGGTTGTGGATTTGATCTTTGGGAAGTTCTGAATAATTTCTGATAATCCCCGGCAATTTTTTTTTCTAAATCCGAAACGTGAAAAAAAAAATGAAAAAAATATGCATTTTTTCCAATGTACTTTAAATGGGAAGTTTGAGGTGTTCGGTGGCACGTGTTAACGTTAACCGATTTTTCTCAAATTTTGGGGAATCTTTTTTTTCCGAAAATGAGCCGATTGGGGGGGGGGGGTCGTTGCCCACCAGCAAAAAAAAAATTTTGCAAGGTATAAATTTGGACCACCCTAGTGTTTATGTATTGAACCGTAATATATAACCCACATTTTTCGAAGACGTGATATTACCGGTAATTTTTCAAAAAAAAAGAAACAATGGCTTTACACCCCTCCAGCCGCCGAAATTATTATAACGTTCTGGAGTTACCAGGGGTCATTGTAGAACATCTTGACCGAGCAGAATGACGGCCACATCGGTTGAATTTCCATCGATCATACTCTAAATATTTAAAATACAAAAGAAAATCAAATGAAACACTACTTTGATTGGTTGAAATTACTGAAAGCTCCGAACAGATCAGATTTTAAAATTTTTGCCAACACTGAAAGTAGTTTTTCAGAAATCGGGAACTTTTAACATTTTTAACAGTTATTATAACGTTCGTAGTTTAAAATATGCCCATATATGGGATTTTCTTTAGATTGTATATGACCGCAAAGAAGATTGACAAATGAAATCTCTGTTCATTGTCTACATTACGTAAAAGCTTGTCTGTAAGCAAGAAGGCTTGTTTCTAGATGCTGGAAAAAAATTCCCCGCGCCTGGTTAGCTTCAATTCTAATGTTTAAATGCCAATAACTTGAAAAATATTGATTGCTCTGCTCTGAATTAACTTTTGGATAAGCTTTCTTTGGTTAGAAAAGCGTTTTCAGGTTGCATAAACAAATAATGTTGCTATATACCGTGTCCGGTGCAAAAAGTGTTTAGAAATATTAGCGGGCATTAAATACGAAATTATAATTTCTTTCGTCGCAGATAATTACATTCTAATATTTGCATTTTAGGTTTAAGACGAAAGAAGAATTAAATCAGAAGCATTTATGAAGAAAACAATTTTCTGAAAAGGTTATATTAATAATTTTGTCCCGTTAGTGTTGTCAAACTTTCTACCGGACACGGTAAAATATTATTAATTAATTAATTAATTATATGATGCCCATATAATTTTTAGTTAGTGATAAACAATAATTGTCGTTAATTTCAAGATTGATTTGTACTGTTATTCTAAATTAGTAAGCAGGTTTTTTTATATAAATTCGTGTTACGTCGTTGTAATTTATATTATCTCCTGTATATTATGATAAAAAATAAACAAAGCATTAAAAACATAATATGTACCTTAAACAAATCATATGAAGCGTTAAAAAAAATTAAAAAAAAAACTCATCTGGATTTGAACCGCAGTTATCCACTGGAAAAATTAAAACGTCAACGCCTTACACCTCTCGGCCACGGCAGCACCTGGCAAAATATTTTGAATTTCACGTATATGACCTGTCTCCGAACCTCTAATTATTAAAATCTAGAAAATTGTCCGTGTCGTTTTTTCTAATGAAAATTGCATGGCACCTGATTTGCTTGCGTTGAATCGATGCAAACTTCACTAAACATGGCAACTTGAACACCTTATTACCTGCGTTACGTCGCATCGCGTAACACCATGGGAATTTGACGATCTCGGCACACATATGGAGCAATGTTATCGCGCCTACATGAAACATGGCAACTTTCCTCCGTTTTTCTCAGTTTTCCGGTCATAATTATGCCGATTGCGGCGTCAGTTAACCTATACATACACAGTACATACACATGTGAACGCAAAGTTGCAACTGTAAGTTTTGACAAATAAATCTGACGTTTCTCGGAGCGCGAGACTCTCTGAGACTCTGACGTCACACGCCGCCATATTTGCTCGGGGGATCTGCACTACCCCATTCGGGGGCGTTTTTGGGGCACACGCGCTTGGATGACCGTTTCCAAAATACATTCATGTGATTCGAAAAAGAACGGCGCTCATTTTGGTGGTTCTCGCTTCGCCGTACGTTTTGCCAGTTCAGAGGAGATACGCCAATAAGTTTGGGCGGGCTTCGCCGTTTCGCAATTATAAAGTATGACTAGTTGACGTTTGGACCGAATAGATAGGTAGACCAGCGAAGTCGGTAGACCGCCTAATTCGGTAGACCGCATAATTCGGTAGACCGCATAATTCGGTAGACCGTATAATTCGGTAGACCGCATAATTCGGTAGTCCAGCGAAGCCAATAGACCGCAAACATGAGCAGAAGAACGAAGTCGATGGGCCGCTGAAATCGATAGACTGCTCAAAACTGTAGAATTCAGTTGATTGTACAAAATATATGAATTATTTATTTGACAATTAAGTTGTTATCAAAACCACAATCCGTATCAGAGCGCGCCACAGGCCGCTATTCCATATGACTCCCCATCAGGTATTTGCCTTACAGGTGCATTGTTTAGTGATTACTAAATTCACTCCTCGGTTTCAAAATCAGTCCTCGGTCCGGTTGTATGTTCTGACAGATTGCATATGATCATTATATTATTGTCAATTGTATCATAGCTGTCAATCTCTATTTTGTAAAATCTCAGTACTTATCAAAGTCAAAAGCCTTTAATTTTAACAGGTTTGTTGAGAAGACGAAAACTTCTACCAACGTTACATCACAGTTAGTATAAAGCCAATGGCTTAAAATTGGATTGGATATCGAAGTCAGTGGCAGTGGGGTGTTACGATCCTAGATATAAAGTTGATGCACAAAAGAAATTGCTCCTTAGCCAATAGATCAAAATTTAAAATGGAGGCTTTGAAGGCAAAATTGCACAAAATTTTTAATAATTTAGACCTCTTGACGTCACCATGTTGAGAATAGAAATAGAAAAACGTGTTTATTAGGGTGGTCCAAAAAAACAGACTTTTCGCTAGAGGGCAACGATTCCCCGCAATCTGTTCCTTTTCCAGAAAAAAAAATTCCCCCCAAATTTGAGAAAAATCGGTTAACGATAACACGTGCCCCCGAGTACCTCAAATTTCCCATTTAAAATACATTGCAAAAAGGCATCTTTTTTCCTTATTTTTTCACGTTTCGGATTTAGAAAAAAAGTTGCGGGAGATTATCAGAAATTGTTCAGAACTCCCCTAGGAGAACAAATCCACCACCACTATTTTTTTGTTCACCACCCCGTACCCTCCCCATAGTACCCTAAATATGAGACAAAAGTTTCCCCAAATTTACAATTTTACAATGTTACGTGTTTTATTATTGCTTTTGGCAGAAGTGATTATTATTGGATTATTGACATATTTTTTGTCATTTATTAACTAATTTGAAATGGTTTAAGCCATTAGCATTTGTTTAAACAAAAATATACGATGATACGAACATGTTTTTGCAGAAGGTATTAAATTATAGTTTTTTTTTTCATTTATTAACTAATTAGCAATTGTTTAAACAAATACCATTTGTTTAAACAAATATATATATATACAATGTAGCGAACATATTTTCTATTTTTTAAAGGAAGGTATTATTAGGAGCATTTTTGGTCATTTATTAACTAATTTGCAATTGTTTAAACAAATACCATTTGTTTGAACCATTTGTTAACTAATTTTCAATTGTAACCTATAATAATAATTAGTGTTGCAACCACAATACTTGTTTGACCGATATCGTAAACCCTCCAATATTACAAAAAAGAACAGAAATCCTATAATAATTTTTGTCAAGAAATACGCACTAACATTGTATATTATTGTTTAAACAAATGAGGAATTGAGTATATATCGATGGCCTAGCTGTAGTACCTAACCTATGGTGTAGTGCGATGTATAACCTATGCTTTAACCATGATGATACATGGTATTGCAGCTAGGCCATCGATATACAATATTTAACTCACAATAACATTTGCTCTCTACAAAGGGGGACAGGCTGTATATGTCATATTATTGTGTAAGACAAAATTAATTTATTGTTGTTGGGGGACTTTCGACTGTGATATGTGTTCGGGAGGAGAGAATAGAAACGGTTATCAGTCTTTGAGAGTGTAATTCTTGGAACTTTCACATTTGCCTACGTTTCGCCATTGTAATCTTCGGCTTCTTCAGGACTGGTGTGTGATCAAGATAAGTCACGTAAGGTAATGCAGGTGGTGACCTTTGCGGGGGTCCAAACAATTAAGTTCATATCGATGGCCTAGCTGCAGTACCATGTGTAACCTATGCTTTAACCATGATGATACGTGGTAGGGGAGCTAGGCCATGGTAATAAAATTTTTCTCTCACAATATTTGCTCGCAAAAAATAATTTTGTCAGCAAAAAAGTGGGGGACAGCCTGTATATGTCGTATTATTGTGTAAGACAAAATTAATTAATATATGTTTTGCTGTAATTATTTGAATTAGCTTTTGTTTCAATATAGACTATTATTATTTTTAGTTAATAAGTGTAAAAGAAAATTTTGACAACCATTTGTAAATTTGTTTAAACATATTTTGCAAGTATCAGTAAAATTTAATTTTTCCTTTGCATGATGCAGTACCCTCACAAATGAAATGCAATGATTGTCTTTTCCTTTTTCGAAAACTGCACTTTATAAAAAAATAAGTAAGCTGTAATTATTAAGCCTTTGTTTATTAAAATTAAAGTATTTATTATAATTGTAAAGCAAAAAACCATAAGAAGTAGTAGTAATAATATTAATACAGTAGTAGTAGTAGTAGTAATACATACTTTACCTTCAAGAATTTCAAATTTCCAACTTAAAAAAAGCTCTACTAAATTTTATGTACATATTGTACATACCGTGTCCGGCACTAACTTTTCAGAAAATTTCATTCATAAAAGTTTCTAAATTGTCTTAAACCTAAAATGCAAATATTACAATGTAATTATCTGCTTCCATATACTGGGTGTTACCAAAACTATGACCAACTCTTAAGAGTAAAGTACCTTTCTTTTAAAAGCCATGCAAAATGTTATTTGAAAAAATTGTATACCGTCTCCGGTGAAAAAAAGTGTTTAGAAATGTTAGCGTCGTTGCATGAACACGCGGTATATGGAACTTCAAAGGTGATTATAATTTCTTATTTACTGCCTCCTAATATTTTGAAATACTCTTTCAAATAATATTTTGGCGTAGCTTTTAAGATAAACGTACTTTAGCTAATGTCATTTGTATCTTTTTGGTAAAATAAAAACAGCCTATAATACCTATAATATTTCTAAGTACTTTTTTTTCAAATATCATAACTTTGCATAACTTTGAACATAAACCTTTACTCCCAAGAGTTTGTTATAGTTTTGGTAATACCCGGTACTTGCAAGCAGAGAATTAGATTCTAATATTTGCATTTTAGGTTTAAGACAAAAGAAGAATTAAATCAGAAGCTTTTACGAAGAACATAATTTTCTGAAAAGGTAATATTAATAGTTTTGTCTCATTAGTGTTGTCAAACTTTCTACCGGACACGGTATAATATCTATATGCTGCCTATATAATTTTTAATTAGTGATAAATAATAATTGTTGTTAATTTCAAGATCGATTTATACTGTTATTCTTAATTAGTAAACCGCTTTTTTTATTATTTCCATTTTCTATACCTAAATTCATTTTCTTGTATGTGATTCGTATGATAAATTCGTAATACGTCGTTGTAATTTATATTATCTCTTGTATATTATGATAAAAAAATAAACAAAGCATTAAAAACATGTACCTTAAACAAATCATAAACATCTAAAAAAAATTAAAAAAAAAAACTCCCATCTGGATTTGAACCGCAATGGAAAAATCAAAACGTCAACGCCTTACACCTCTCGGCCACGGCACCACTTAACGAATTCTTAGAAATTCACGTATATAACGTGTATACGTCTACTAACCTCTGATTAAAATCTAGAAAATTGTTTGTCTGTGTCGCTTTTTCTAATGAAAATTCCGTAGCACCTGATTTGCTTGCGTTGAATCGATGCAAACTTCACTAAACATGGCAACTTGGACAGCTATTACCTGTTTTGCGTCGCATCGCGTATCATTGGAGTTTGACGATCTCGGCACACATATGTAGCAATGGTGTCGCGCTTACCTGAAACATGGCAATTTTCCTCCGTTTTCTCAGTTTTCCGGTCATAATTATCCCGATTGCGTCGATACATTCACCCGTAAACGTCAGTTAACCCATGAAATGTAGTGCGAACGCAAACATGCAATTGTCAGTTTTGACAAATTAATCTGACGTTTCTCGGAGCGCAAGACTCTCAGAGACTCTGACGTCACACGCCGCCATATTTGCTCGGGGGATCTGCACGACTCCATTCGGGGGCGTTTTTGGGGCACACGCGCGGGGATGACCGTTTCCAAAATACATTCATGTGATTCGAAAAAGAACGACGCTCATTTTGGTGGTTCTCGCTTCGCCGTACGTTTCGCCAGTTCAGAGGAGATACGCCAATAAGTTTAGGCGGGCTACGCAGTTTCGCAATTATAAAGTATGATAAAAGAAATATAATAACCCATTTGGGTAATAAAAAAATAGATATTATTTGCAAAATACGTTTATTTTGATAACCAACAAAAAGAACTTTCAAAAATCGATATTTTGAGGAACGTGTACAAATAAAGCCGGTGATTACTGCCCACTAGTGATTAGTGATTTTAGTAAGAGCACTTAAGATAGATCTCCACATCGGAAAATAGCGATCGATATCGACAGTTAACTATTCTACAGGTACATAGAGATCTATACGAAGATTCATTTCGACATTGTTTCGGTTATGGATAAACATTCTACGGTCGACAGGTACAAAAAGACAAATGTATTCTAGGTTGAATTATTCACATTAATAAACAAAATATCACATGTTAACATTATTTATTAATATATTCCATATAATTATGGAACAGCTCGATCAACCGCGATGCGCGCCGCATCTCATTTATAAAACAAGTGAACAATCAACGACAAAAAAATTGCTAGCGCACATTGCGGGATAAAACTGCCGACACACACACCTCACACTAAATTTCCATCGACCACACTCTTAAACATTTAAAATTACTAACATCGATTAACATAAGAGCAGTAGTTTAAAATAGGGCCCTACATGAGGGTTCCCATTAAATTCTATGACATATAAGAAGATTGACAAATGAAATCTCTGTGAATTGTGTACATTACGTAAAAACTTATCTGTAAGCAAGAAGGCCTGTTTCCTGACGGAAAATATCCCTCGCGCCAAGTTAGCTTCAAGTCTAATGTTTAAATGCCAGTAACTTGAAAAATACTGATTGCACTGCTCTGCAATACCTTTTGGATAAAGTTCATTTGGTTAGATAAGCGTCCGGCGAAAGTTGGTTACTAACGGATTTTTTTTATATCAATTTTTCAATAAATTATATTTTTCATCAAAGCTTTTAGATTGTCTTAAACCGAAATGCAAATATTATAATGTAATTATCTGCTTGCATGTACCCAGTGTTACTATAATTTCATATTTAATCCCTTCTAATATTTTGAAATAATTCTTAAAAAATATTTTGGCATAGCTTTGAAGATACAGGTAAGGAAGATACACTTCTGTCATTTTCAGATTTTTGGCAACACGCGGTATATGCAATGGAAGAGGATAATTTTGTATTTAAAGACTTAGTAAAATGTGTTGTTAATAAACGACAGTCTTTGTGTTATTTCCATGTTCTGTACCTAAATTCATCTTCTTATATGTGATTAGTTTGATAAATTCAAATTACGTCATTGTAATTTATGTTACATCCTGTATATTATGATAAAAATTAGACAAAGCGTTAAAAATCCAATATTGACCTCAAACAAATGATATCAAATATAAAAAAAAAAAACATTGTTCACCGGGGTTTGAACCGGGACCCTCGCTCTCAAAGAATCCAAACACCCGCATCTTCACCACTGAACCACGACACTGCTTGCAAAATAATTCGTAAGTTACGCATATAAATTAATTCCTCCTAACCTATAATGTTCCTAACGTGTAAAATCGAGGAAATTATCTGTCCGCATGGTTTTTTCAAATGAAGATTGCTTAGCTTTGCTTAGTAGTCGTTGTTTCGACGCGAACTGCGCTAACTATAGCACCTTTCACACCTACCTGCGTCGCATTGCCTAACCACACTGTATCATGACGTTTCCCGGCAAACTTGTACCCCGCACATTTAACTCGCTTTACTTCAAATATTGCAATTTTCCTCCATTTTCTCGATCAAAATATCCAGGAACAGGCCCGATTGTGACAATACATTCACCCGTAAACGTCAATTAACCTATTAAATGCACTATATGTGAACGCAAACATGGAACTGTAAGTTTTGACAAATAAATTTGACGTTTCTCGGAGCGCGAGACTCCGTCACTGCCTCTGACGTCACACGCCGCCATATTTGCTCGGGGGATCTGCACGACTCCATTCGGGGGCGTTTTTGGGGCACACGCGCTTGGATGACCGTTTCCAAAATACATTCATGTGATTCGAAAAAGAACGACGCTCATTTTGGTGGTTCTCGCTTCGCCGTACGTTTCGCCAGTTCAGAGGAGATACGCCAATAAGTTTAGGCGGGCTACGCAGTTTCGCAATTATAAAGTATGACTAGTTGACGTTTGGACCGCATAGATAGGTAGACCGCTTAAGTCGGTGGACCGCCTAAGTCGGTAGACCGCCTAAGTCGGTAGACCGCCTAAGTCGGTAGACCGCCTAAGTCGGTAGACCGCCTAAGTCGGTAGACCGCCTAAGTCGGTAGACCGCATAATTCGGTAGACCGTATAATTCGGTAGACCGCATAATTCGGTAGTCCAGCGAAGTCCATAGACTGCAAACATGAGCAGAAGAACGAAGTCGATGGGCCGCTGAAATCGATAGACTGCTCAAAACTAAAGAATTCATTTGATTATACAAAATATATGAATTATTTATTTGACAATTAAGTTTTTATTATTAAAACCACAATCCGTATCAGAGCGCGCCACAGGCCGCTATTCCATATCACTCCCCATCAGGTACATAACCCCTCGACCTCTCCCCTTACACCCCCGCGTAAGAATGGTCAAAATCGGTGCGATGTAATCATGCATCAATAACAAATGGTAAAAATTTGAATGCTTTCGAACAATATCAAAATTCTCTGAAACGGTTTATTTTAAAAACTCCTAAAATTATTTTTTATATTTTTACTTATTACTAAATTACTACAGTAGTTTTATATTCACTTTTTGTTGTCGTAATGGGTATTGAAATAGTTGCTTACAGGAAAAGTCAAAATGTTGAAAAATTTTGTTTTTATTGTGTACAGATGATATATAGGGATGAAATATATAAGGGTTGGGAAGCAAAAAAAAATTAAAAAAAGGTAACCACAATCCGTACGCGCGCTAACCAACTACCAACCCCGCTTCCTGTGGTAGGTTTTCTCTTGTTTTTCATGTTTTTTTTTTAATTTGTTGTATTTTTTGTTCATTTTTTTACTTCCCAGATGTTTATCTTATATTATTTCATCTCTATACATTATCTAAACACAAAAGGTAACAACAATTTTATCGATTAAACCTTTCCTACCAGCTACACTTTACGCCTTCTGGTTTTTTTTTATTTTGCATTGTTTGGTATCTATTTTATATTTTATTTTTCTCTTTGTTTTGTAATACTACTTCAAACGGGTATAATTTCTTAAGGATGTGAAAAACAATTAAGTTCATATCGATGGCCTAGCTGTAGTACCATGTGTAACCTATGCTTTAACCATGACGATACGCGGTAGGGGAGCTAGGCCATGGTTATAAAATATTTCTCTCACAATGATATTTGCTCGCAAAAAAATAATTTTGTCAGGAAAAAGTGGGGGACAGGCTGTATATGTCATATTATTGTGTAAGACAAAATTAATTCATATATTTTTTGCTGTAATTATTTGAATTATCTTTTGTTTCAATATAGTCTATGATTATTTTTAGGTAATACGTGTAAAAAAAAATTTTGAGAAAACCATTTGTAAATTTGTATAAACATATTTTGCAAGTGTCAGTAGAATTTAATTTTTCTTTTGCATGATGCAGTACCATCACAAATGAAATGCAATGATTATTTTTTCTTTTTTCGAAAACTGCACTTTATAAAAAAATAAGTAAGCTGTAATTATTAAGCCTTTCTTTATTAATATTAAATATTATAATTGTAAAGCACAAAAACCATAATAAGTAGTAGTAATAATATCAATACAGTAGTAGTAGTAATAATACATAAGCGCTTTACCTTCAAGAATTTCAAATTCCAAACTTAAGAGAAGCTCTACTAAATTTTATGTACATACATACTGTGTCCGGTACTAACTTTTCAGAAAATTTTATTATTCAATAAAGTTTCTAGATTGTCTTAAACCTAAAATGCAACTATTAGAATGTAATTATCTGCTTGCATATACTGGGTCTCACCAAAACTATGAACAACTCTTAAGAGTAAAGTACCTTTCTCCTAAAAACAATGCAAAAATGTTATTTGAAAAATAACATAAAATTTTCTGAAAAATTGATAATAAACATTTTTCAACTTAATGCCAGACACTGTATGTAGGTATCTCTATTATATTAAAATAACATTTATCGGAAAATTTACTTCGACAAAAACTGAGAAATTTACAACTTGGTGACATGATTTAAAAAACATTATTTAGCAAAGCCTTCTTTTGAATAGGTATATTATATGTAATTTAATGAAAATAATGGTACCGTACCTGACGTTAACACTTTGAAAGAAATAATGGAATACATATGCAATAATAATGGACAATAATAAATTGTTGCTTAAAATAGGATTGGATATCGATGTTAGTGGCAGTGGGGTGTTAAGATCCTAGATATAAATTTATGCACAAAAGAAATTGCTCCTTAACCAATAGATCAAAATTTAAAATGGAGGTTTTCAAGGTGAAGATGCACAACATTTTCAAAAATTTAGATCTCTTGACTCGTCACCAAGTTGATAATTGAAATAGAAAACCGTGTTTATGCATTGAACCGTAATATATAACCCACATTTGTCGAAGAAGACGTGATATTACCGATAATTAAAAAAAAAAAACAATGGCTTTACACCCCTCCAGCAGCCGAAATTATTATAACGTTCTGGAGTTACCAGGGGTCATTGTAGAACTTGTTTACCGAGCAGAATGACGGCCACATCGGTTAAATTTCCATCGATCATATTTAAAACACAAAAAAAAATCAAATGAAACACTACTTTGATTGGTTGAAATTACTGAAAGCTCCGAGCAGATCAGATTTTAACATTTTTGCCACCACTGAAAGTAATTTTTCAGAAATCGGGAACATTTAACATTTTTAACAGTTATTATAACGTTTGTAGTTTAAAATATGCCCATATATGGGATTTTCTTTAAATTGTATATGGCCGCAAAGAAGATTGACAAATGAAATCTCTGTTCATTGTCTACATTACGTAAAAGCTTGTCTGGAAGTCTTGTTTCTAGATGCTCGAAAAAATCCCCCGCGTCTGGTTAGCTTCAATTCTAATGTAACTTGAAATATATTGATTGCTCTGCTCTGAATTAACTTTCGGATAAGCTTTCTTTGGTTAGAAAAGCGTTTTCAGGTTGCTTAAACAAATAATGTTGCTATATACCGTGTCCGATGCAAAAAGTGGAAAAGATATTAGCGGGCATTAAATACGAAATTATAATTTCTTTCGTCGCAGATAATTACATTCTAATATTTGCATTTTAGGTTTAAGACGAAAGATGAATTAAATCAGAAGCATTTATGAAGAATACAATTTTCTGAACAGGTAATATTAATAAATTTGTCCCGTTAGTGACAAAAAAGTGCCTTTATAATGTCAAAGCGCTTTTTTGATGAGATCACATACAATGAAGTTATGACTATAATTAAAAAAATACATTCTTTGTTTTTTCAAAATAGCTTGAGAAACGTTTGGAATTCAACTGTTTTCTGAACAGATTATGAAAGAGCACATAAATATGCACTACTTTGTCCATTTAACCGACTTTCTATCTTAAATTATTGTGACGTTCTGGAGTATACCAGGGGTCATGTAAAACATCTGCCCGGGCAGAATGACAGCTACATTGCTTAAATTTCCATCGACCACACTCTTAAACATTTAAAATTACTAACATCGATTAACATAAGAGCAGTAGTTTAAAATAGGGCCCTACATGAGGGTTCCCATTAAATTCTATGACATATAAGAAGATTGACAAATGAAATCTCTGTGAATTGTGTACATTACGTAAAAACTTATCTGTAAGCAAGAAGGCCTGTTTCCTGACGGAAAATATCCCTCGCGCCAAGTTAGCTTCAAGTCTAATGTTTAAATGCCAGTAACTTGAAAAATACTGATTGCACTGCTCTGCAATACCTTTTGGATAAAGTTCATTTGGTTAGATAAGCGTCCGGCGAAAGTTGGTTACTAACGGATTTTTTTTATATCAACTTTTCAATAAATTATATTTTTCATCAAAGCTTTTGGATTGTCTTAAACCGAAATGCAAATATTATAATGTAATTATCTGCTTGCATGTACCCAGTGTTACTATAATTTCATATTTAATCCCTTCTAATATTTTGAAATAATTCTTAAAAAATATTTTGGCATAGCTTTGAAGATACAGGTAAGGAAGATACACTTCTGTCATTTTCAGCTTTTTGGCAACACGCGGTATATGCAATGGAAGAGGATAATTTTGTATTTAAAGACTTAGTAAAATGTGTTGTTAATAAACGACAGTTTTTGTGTTATTTCCATGTTCTGTACCTAAATTCATCTTCTTATATGTGATTAGTTTGATAAATTCAAATTACGTCATTGTAATTTATGTTACATCCTGTATATTATGATAAAAATTAGACAAAGCGTTAAAAATCCAATATTGACTCAAACAAATGATATCAAATATAAAAAAAAAAAAACATTGTTCACCGGGGTTTGAACCGGGACCCTCGCTCTCAAAAAATCCAAACACCCGCATCTTCACCACTGAACCACGACACTGCTTGCAAAATAATTCGTAAGTTACGTATATAAATTAATTCCTCCTAACCTATAATGTTCCTAACGTGTAAAATCGAGAAAATTATCTGTCCGCATGGTTTTTTCAAATGAAGATTGCTTAGCTTTGCTTAGTAGTCGTTGTTTCGACGCGAACTGCGCTAACTATAGCACCTTTCACACCTACCTGCGTCGCATTGCCTAACCACATTGTATCATGACGTTTCCCGGCAAACTTGTACCCCGCACATTTAACTCGCTTTACTTCAAATATTGCAATTTTCCTCAATGTTCTCGATCAAAATATCCAGGAACAGGTCCGATTGTGACAATACATTCACCCGTAAACGTCAATTAACCTATTAAATGCACTATATGTGAACGCAAACATGGAACTGTAAGTTTTGACAAATAAATTTGACGTTTCTCGGAGCGCGAGACTGCGTCACTGACTCTGACGTCACACGCCGCCATATTTGCTCGGGGGATCTGCACGACTCCATTCGGGGGCGTTTTTGGGGCACACGCGCTTGGATGACCGTTTCCAAAATACATTCATGTGATTCGAAAAAGAACGACGCTCATTTTGGTGGTTCTCGCTTCGCCGTACGTTTCGCCAGTTCAGAGGAGATACGCCAATAAGTTTAGGCGGGCTACGCAGTTTCGCAATTATAAAGTATGATGACTAGTTGACGTTTGGACCGAATAGATAGGTAGACCGCCTAATTCGGTAGACCGCCTAATTCGGTAGACCGCCTAATTCGGTAGACCGCATAATTCAGTAGACCATATAATTCGGTAGACCGCATAATTCGGTAGTCCAGCGAAGCCAATAGACCGCAAACATGAGCAGAAGAACAAAGTCGATGGGCCGCTGAAATCGATAGACTGCTCAAAACTGAAGAATTCAGTTGATAGGACAAAATATATGAATTATACAGGCCGCTATTCCATATGACTCCCCGTCAGGGAAGTTTTTTTTTTATCTACCTATACAATGCTACACAATGACGGTAATACTGCAAGAAAGTTTTTTTCAATTCCACTTGTACCTCTGAAATAACAGGTGTTGATAACAGAAGAACAAAGTCGATGGGCCGCTGAAATCGATAGACTGCTTAAAACTGAAGAATTCAGTTGATTGGACAAAATATATGAATTATACAGGCCGCTATTCCATATGACTCCCCATCAGGTATTTGCCTTACAGGTGCATTGTTTAGTGATTACTAAATTCACTCCTCGGTTTCAAAATCACTCCTCGGTCCGGTTGTATGTTCTGACAGATTGCATAATATGATCATTATATTATTGTCAATTGTATCATAGCTTTCAATCTCTATTTTGTAAAATCGCAGTACTTATCAAAGTCAAAAGCTTTTAATTTTAACAGGTTTGTTGAGAAGTCGAAAACTTCTACCAACGTTACATCATAGTTAGTATAAAGCTCATGGCTTAAAATTGGATTGGATATCGATGTCAGTGGCAGTGGGGTGTTAAGATCCTAGATATAAAGTTGATGCACAAAAGAAATTGCTCCTTAGCCAATAGATCAAAATTTAAAATGGAGGTTTGCAAGGCAAATATGCACAACATTTTTAAAAATTTAGATCTCTTGACTTGTCACCAAGTTGAGAATTGAAATAGAAAAACGTGTTTATTAGAGTGGTCCAAAAAACAGACATTTCGCTAGAGGGCAACGATCTCCCGCAATATGTTCCTTTTCCAGAAAAAAAAATCCCCCCAAATTTGAGAAGAATCGGTTAACGGTAAAACGTGCCCCTGAGCACCTCAAATTTCCCATTTAAATTACATTGCAAAAATGCATCTTTTTTCCTTATTTTTTTCTACTTTCGGATTTAGAAAAAAAAGTTGCGGGAGATTATCAGTAATTGTTCAGAACTCCCCTAGGAACAAATCCACCACCACTATTATTTTGTTCACCACCCCGTACCCTCCCCATAGTACTCTAAATATGAGACAAAAGTTTCCCCAAATTTACAATTTTACAATGTTACGTAGGTACTTTATTATTGTTTTTGGCAGAAGTGATTATTATTGGATTATAGACATATTTTTTGTCATTTATTAACTAATTTGAAATTGTTTAAACCATTAGCATTTGTTTAAACAAAAATATACGATGATACGAACATATTTTTCCATTTTTTGCAGAAGGTATTAAATTATTGTTTTTTTTTGTCATTTATTAACTAATTAGCAATTGTTTAAACAAATACCATTTGTTTAAATAAATATATATACAATGTTGCGGACATATTTTCTATTTTTTTTAAGTTATTATTAGGAGCATTTTTGGCCATTTATTAACTAATTTGCAATTGTTTAAACAAATACCATTTGTTTGAACCACTTGTTAACTAATTTTCAATTATAACCTATAATAATAATTAGTGTTGCAACCACAATACTTGTTTGACTGATATCGTAAACCCTCCAATATCACAAAAAAGACCAGAAATCCTATAATAATTTTTGTCAATAAATAGGTACGCACTAACATTGTATATTATTGTTTAAACAAATTTATTTGTTCAAACAATTGCACAAATAGTATTTGTTTAAACAATTACAAATTAGGTAATAAATGTCATAACACTGCCAATAATCTAATAATAATTTATGCAACAAATTTAGAAAATTATGTCCATTACAATATATTTATATATATATATATATAATATGTATATGTATATATATTTTTAAACAAATGGTACTTGTTTAAAGAATTGTAAATTCGTTAATCAATGACAAAATTTAATACTTAATAGTTTCTACAATAAATATAACAAATATGTTCGTAACAATGTATAAATTTGTACAAAACAAAGTGTGTTTAAACAATTACGAATTAGTTAATAAATGAAAAAAAATCCAATAATCTAATAATTTCTGCAAAATTAGAAAAATATGTGCGTAACATATATTTTTGTTTAAACAAATGGTAATTGTTTAAACAATTGCTAATTTGTTAATACATGACCAAAAAGCAATAATTTAATAATTTTTGCAACAAATGGAAAAATGAGTTCGTAACATCGTATATTTTTGTTTAAACAAATGGTAATTGTTTAAACAATTTTTTAGTTTTTAAGTTAGTTAATAAATGACAAAAAACATGTCAGTAATCCAATAATAGTCATTTTTGTCAGAAAAATAATAATTCACGTAACAATTTGAAAAATTGTGAATTTGGGAAAAATTTTGCCTCACTTTTAGGGTACTGCAGGAGAGGGTGGTGGTGGTGAAAAGAAAAATAGTGGTTGTGGATTTGATCTTTGGGAAGTTCTGAACAATTTCTTTTTTTCTAAATCTGAAACGTGAAAAAAAAATGAAGAAAATATGCATTTTTCCAATGTATTTTAAATTGGAAGTTTGAGGTGTTTGGTGGCACGTGTTAACGTTAACCGATTTTTCTCAAATTTTGGGGAATCTCTTTTTCCGAAAATGAGCCGATTGGGGGGGGGGGGGGGCGGGTCGTTGCCCTCCAGCAAAAAAAAAAGATTTTGCAAGGTATAAATTTGGACCACCCTAGTGTTTCTGCATTGAACCGTAATATATAACCCACATTTTTCGAAGACGTGATATTACCGGTAATTTTTCAAAAAAAAAGCAATGGCTTTACACCCCTTCAGCAGCCGAAATTATTATAACGTTCTGGAGTTACCAGAGGTCATTGTAGAACATCTTGACCGAGCAGAATGACGGCCACATCGGTTAAATTTCCATCGATCATACTCTAAATTTTAAAATACAAAAGAAAATCAAATGAAACACTACTTTGATTGGTTGAAAGCTCCGAACAGACCAGATTTTAAAATTTTTGCCACCACTGAAAGTAGTTTTTCAGAAATCGGGAACTTTTAACATTTTTAACAGTTATTATAACGTTCGTAGTTTAAAATATGCCCATATATGGGATTTTCTTTAGATTGTGTATGACCGCAAAGAAGATTGACAAATGAAATCTCTGTTCATTGTCTACATTACGTAAAAGCTTGTCTGTAAGCAAGAAGGCTTGTTTCTAGATGCTGAAAAAATCCCCCGCGCCTGGTTAGCTTCAATTCTAATGTTTAAATGCCAATAACTTGAAAAATATTGATTGCTCTGCTCTGAATTAACTTTTGGATAAGCTTTCTTTGGTTAGAAAAGCGTTTTCAGGTTGCTTAAACAAATAATGTTGCTATATACCTTGTCCGGTGCAAAAAGTGTTTAGAAATATTAGCGGGCATTAAATACGAAATTATCATTTCTTTCGTTGCAGATAATTACATTCTAATATTTGCATTTTAGGTTTAAGACGAAAGAAGAATTAAATCAGAAGCATTTATGAAGAGTACAATTTTCTGAAAAGGTTATATTAATAATTTTGTCCCGTTAGTGTTGTCAAACTTTCTACCGGACACGGTAAAATATCTATATGCTGCCCATATAATTTTTAATTAGTGATAAATAATAATTGTCGTTAATTTCAAGATCGATTTATACTGTTATTCTAAATTAGTAAGCAGCTTTTTTTATATAAATTCGTGTTACGTCGTTGTAATTTATATTATCTCCTGTATATTATGATAAAAAAATAAACAAAGCATTAAAAACATAATATGTACCTTAAACAAATCATATGAAGCGTTAAAAAAATTTAAAAAAAACTCCCATCTGGATTTGAACCGCAGTTATCCACTGGAAAAATTGAAACGTTAATGCCTTACACCTCTCGGCCACGGCACCACTTAGCAAAACGTTTTGAATTTTACGCATATGACCTGTGTCCTAACCTCCAATGATTAAAATCTAGAAAATTGTCTGTCCGTGTCGTTTTTTCTAATGAAAATTGCATGGCACCTGATTTGCTTGCGTTGAATCGATGCAAACTTCACTAAACATGGCAACTTGAGCACCTATTACCTGCGTTACGTCGCATTGCGTAACACCACGGGAATTTGACGATCTCGGCACACATATGGAGCAATGTTATCGCGCTTACATGAAACATGGCAATTTTCCTCCGTTTTCTCAGTTTTCCGGTCATAATATGCCGATTTCGGCGTCAGTTAACCTATACATACACAGTACATACACATTACACATGTACACGCAAACATGCAATTGTCAGTTTTGACAAATTAATCTGACGTTTCTCGGAGCGCGAGACTCTCAGAGACTCTGACGTCACACGCCGCCATATTTGCTCGGGGGATCTGCACTACCCCATTCGGGGGCGTTTTTGGGGCACAGGCGCTTGGATGACCGTTTCCAAAATACATTCATGTGATTCGAAAAAGAACGACGCTCATTTTGGTGGTTCTCGCTTCGCCGTATGTTTCGCGAGTTCAGAGGAGATACGCCAATAAGTTTAGGCGGGCTACGCCGTTTCGCAATTATAAAGTATGACTAGTGACCAATAGATCGCTGAGATATGTAGGTCGCTGGTGTGTGTAGATCGCCGAAATAGGTAGAATGCTGTAATAGGTAGATTGCCGAAATCGGTAGTTCGCCGAAGTGGATCTACCTCATATAAAGACAGCGAAGCCAATTACTGTAATTTTTGTGATGGTTAAGGAAAAAATATATTATCCTATTTGCCTGTAACGGCCTTCTCACATGTGGCACGGCGTCCGTGCGGTTTTGTCTCAACGGTCGTTGTGTAGCTTTCAGTTTCATAATGAAAGCGTAGGTAACATATTCTAACATAATCAATCTACAACGACTACATAATCTAACCACAATGTCTCAATTTCCAGTAGGGACGCATTGATTCATTTGGGCACTCCTCGCTACGCTCGTCGTGCGCCAAAATAGTCATACTCTAATTAAACATTTATAGAACTTTTGTAATAATGTGTTACTTTCTAGTTTGGTTTCATAACGAACTTATTGTAATACTGCTTTTTGTATCATAATGAAAACCGTAGGGACAGATTGGTTCATTTGGGGACACTCCTCGCTCCGCTCGTCGTGCGGTAACCAATATTAATTGAAAATACTAACTCCAATGATTTGTAACACTCGCCTTCGGCTCATGGCTCGCGTTGCAAATATCATTCTCATATGTAATAGCTGATATTACTTGGTCATTGTATCCAAGTATTAAAAGTATGCATCAAAAAGTCTTGTTAGAAAACCATAATTCACATAATTCAAATTCATAAGTTGTCTCTATGAACCATATGTACCACTACAAATTGGCAAAATTGAAGAGAAAATTATGTCATCTTCAAAAGGCCTAAAGTTTATAATTAAGTAAATAATCTTCTTAAAAGAAACAAAAAATAAGAAATTATTTATTTTAGAAAATTATAATTGTCTGAAAGAAACAAAAACTATGCAGAGACAACTTTTTATTATCCACTTGAAATTTTCAAATTAATTACCTGGTTTGGGGTTCGTGAATAAACATCATCATTTTCAGATTACGCTCATAAGGAAACAGAAAGTTGGAAATCGTAACACCCTGTATATATTGGAAAATTATGATAAAGAATGCAATAATTACTTGCCTATTCAAATTTGTACTTTGCATACGAATCTTGTTTAAGCAATTAAATGTCGCAAATAAGACTAATTTACCTCTCATTTACTTATTTCTCGCAACACCCTGTACGTTATATGACTAACAATAAAAAAGTGCAATGATATACACTTCCTAATAATATAAGAAGTTGATTAACAATAGATATCATAAGTCTAATGAGTAAATCATGATTCTAATTCGTATGTGCGGATAAAAAAAACACCCTATATATTACTGCAAAATTATCAATAAAATTAATAATTCCTTGTACAAAACAGGTTTATGAAATATTAAAAAATTATATTAAAAAAACTGCCTTCGGCCGGCATTGAACCATCACCGCCGAGAACGCCACGAATTCCTAAATCCGTACGGCTGTGAATTTCCCCACTAAGCCACGGACCCGCTTTAAATTATATACGACTAATGGAGTGAAATGTCAAATCTCGCTGACATATGAGTTGAAAATTGCTAAAATACCTTTTGCCCTGATTTTCCGATAAATATTCCGACAAACTAACCCTCCATTTGTAGCATCGTCGCTTAAATTACCGCAAGAAGCAATCTTAAGCCATTTTGAACACGGAATTTAAAAAAACCCTTATAAAAGTGTACTTAACCTAACCTTCATACTTCCAATTGCCGATTCCTTCTAATATAAGCAAAATTCACTTTACGGGTCCGGTTTATTGTACATCTGCGTTTCCAGTCCTATTTTAACTCAATAATTATCACTGCCTTAGGTATTTATTACGCCAATGCGCGTCAAATTTACTGGTTGTACATGTACATATGCGTGTACGTTTGAATCCCTTTTTCTAAAAATACACATTTGGATAGACAAATAGACCATCTAGCGTCTCGATTTAATAATCTTACCGTTTTTGTATGTATTATTATCCGTTCGAACGGCTTTTTGGCCGGACCTAAATGTGGCTCCCCCGCAACTGGCTCTGTCGCCACTGTCAACAACAGTCGCTTAGCAACCTACGTATTTGACAAATTTTCTGACGTTTCTCGACGTACACTCATAATTTCAACCGATTTTGACGAAAATCTAAAAAAATTTTTCGCCTCCCAAACCACATTTTTGCATTATCATTTCTGCAATGGTTAAAAGAGCGGATAGGAATCGACGGTAGCCGGTCGGGAATTATAATCCAAACGTCAAATAATTTCCTTTAGCGCCGCAATATTCGGCGAAAATTGTCTCCAATTACTTTGACGGTTTTAGTATTAATAGCGCGGGATAAAGAACCAAATACTTACTTTGACAGACAGAGTAGGACTACTGTTTACTGATTAGTTCAATTCTGTTTAACGGGCAATTCGTTTCAATCGCATTTCTGGCGCCGTCTTTCGTCCGTATTTCCTTCCTTTCGCTCTTTGCAAATTTGCGGATGGTAGAATAAGAAAATCGATGATAAAAATACTGGAATATTAAGAATATCACGTATTTGCAAAATATAACCTGTTGACGTTTACATAACCTAACTTTTAGTGCATCACGCCGGTCGGTAAAACAGTGTAAAAATCAATCGATAGATAGACAAAGAAAAACGCTTGGCATTTCAACTTGGTTTCAAGGCAAATTCATTCAATTCGGCGTTTTTATGCAATGTCCGTCTATGCAACCAACATGACAGAAACGGATATTGATTTTTTTTGGTCACGTGATGGTCACATGTTTACCGATTAGTTCCTTGAATTTCCTTGAATGTGCACTTTGGTATAGATATATTTTTCAATGAATTACAAATATGTAAAAAACCAAATACTTACTTTGACAGACAGAGTAGGACTACTGTTTACTGATTAGTTCAATTCTGTTTAACGTGCAATTCGTTTCAATCGCATTTCTGGCGCCGTCTGTCGTCCATATTTCCTTCCTTTCGCTCTTTGCAAATTTGCGGATGGTAGAATAAGAAAATCGATGATAAAAATACTGGAATATTAAGAATATCACGTATTTGCAAAATATAACCTGTTGACGTTTACATAACCTAACTTTTATGCCTCACGCATGTTGGTAAGCGTGTAAATATCGATCGATTCAACTTGGTTTCAAGGCAAAATCTCTCCAATTACTATGGAAAATAGAACCGGCAAATGCGCTCTTGGAAACCTTTTTTTTGCACCAGATGTTCACGTTGTCGTTAGCTCTCAGATAAACCGCTCAAAATGAGTCTTGCGGTTAAAGAGATCGCCGGAAAAGGCGCCAACCGTTAAAAGGGTTTTATTAATAAGGGGGTCTTGAAATGTCATTTGATCACTAACTTGTAAGGCTTTAAACGTAGGTACCTACCGGAAAGAATCAATATGCTATTCGCGACCGGGCTTACAATCATTGGCATTCATTTGATTCTAGCGAGCGTGCTTTCTCGTTTATCGCAATTCCCGGCCGAATTTTGTCTCCATAATGGCGAATGCTGACGCGCGTCCAGCAGCTCATTCTGTCGCCACTCGCCACTGTCAACAACAGTCGCTTAGCAACCTACGTATTTGTGAAAGCGCTCGTATGGATATTGTTGTGTTGTCCCGGCAACCGCGAAGGTAATTAATGGACGGTCTAAAAATGTAGCGATTTTTAGGGCGGATGGAAAATTTTTCTCGCGTTTGAAACTGCCGATTTTCGTAAACGTTTCAGCTTTAGTTGGTAGAGCGTAGGCCGATTCGGCTCCATCCGTCTAAAATCATATTCCGGAACCCTCGAAAGCCTTTACCGTCAAGAGATTGAGCCAAATTGACAATTGTTCGACGTCCGTGTAAAAAATGTCTCGTTAGCTTTATTAGTATACCGACTAGTGACCAAATCAGTGAGACGTATAGATCGCTGAGACGTATAGATCGCTGAGACGTATAGATCGCTGAGACGTATAGATCGCTGAGACGTATATATCGCTGGGGTGTATAGATCGCCGAAATAGGGAGAACGCAATATCACACCTTATTGTTAAACTTTTTGTATTTGAAAAAAAAGATCGCTGATATATGTAGGTCGCTGGTGTGTGTAGATCGCCGAGATAGGTAGAATGCTGTAATAGGTAGATTGCCGAAATCGGTAGTTTGCCGAAGTGGATCGACCTCATATAAGGACATTCTAAAAAAATATTAATTTTCTTGTAATAGGGGGTAGTGATTTTTTTTAGATAACAAAATTTAATTTTTTTTGTTAGTTTGCCATTATTATCATTATTTTGGTGTGTAAATAAAGGGTCATTATAAATGATTGTAGTAAAAAAGACCATGATATCAAATGAAAAGATATCTAGTTGCCGCTCTATTATAATGGAATACACTTGAACTTACATGAATACGTTAAATTGATTGCATAACCTATTTCAAGTTTGACAGCTTAGCGGCAAACAAACAAACAATTGTCTAACATGAACATGGCCTATGTCGACTACAATCATGTATAATGAGTCATGAGCCTTCATGTGGGTACTGCTCGCTGCCCTGGTGCGCCAATTGAACTTTTATACAACGCATATAATAATGTATTAGTATCTAGTTTGGTTTCATAATAGACTTACGGTAACAATTCTTCTTTCAGTTCCATAATGAAACTTGTAGGTAAACTCAGTTGCGGCTACATGTTCTAACAACACTTAAAAAACAGCCTGGTTCAAAGCATTACGTATTGGCAACCCTATATACATTAGGGTGGATCGTAAAACGTTTATTTTTTTTCGAAATTAAAAATTTCAAGTTGGTAAAAAGTTGTCTCTGTGGACCCTCATATATCACAAAAAAATGCCCAATTGAAATATAATTAAGTCTCCCCCAGGAAGCCTAAAGTTTATAATGTTCTTTAAAAATTCGAATTTATCACATTTTTTTAATGGAATATTAAGTGGTTTTTCTTTCTCAAATGCCACATGTCAGCACATAATAAAAAATTTAATGACAAATAAATTTTTATCAACATTTAAGCACATTTTTTAAATTATACCAAAATGGTCATTTTTCTAAAAATTTTATCGAATCTAAATAAACTGCAAGCGAGCTAAATGTTGCGTTAGAGTAATATACTTTTAAGCAATATCACACCTTATTGTTAAACTTTTTGTATTTGCAAAACAAAAATCACTTATTCTTTCATTGAAAAAAATGATATGACAAAATTCTATTCTTAAATAAAATTATAAAATTTAGGCTTTCTGCGGGAGACCTAAATGTTTTTCAATTGCGCCAATTTTTTTGTGGTATATGTGAGTCCATAGGGACAACATTTTATCAACTTGAAATTTTGAATTTAAAAGAAATCGCTTTTTCGATACACTCTAATATATATATATATATATATACATGTCAATGGTCCGCAGATATGAGTGTAAGTTCGCTATATCCGGGGGTTTACTTCAATCGCAGTCTGGTTCATAACATTACGTGTTGGAAACCCTATATGCATACCATTGGTTCTCAAATGTTTACGTAAGTCCGCTAAAGCCCCAGGGTTTATGACAAATTGCGATGTTATTTGGTTCGTTACATACGATGTTTCGTTATATCCAGGTTCGCTATAACCAACGATTTTAACCATTGTTTTTACGGGATAAAGCGGGACTTGAAAATTAGTTCGTTATAACCGGAGGTTCGTTATAACCGGAGGTTCGTTACAACCGGGGACGGTATATCCGAAGTTGACTGTAATACAAAAACCGCGCCAGTCCTCTTTTCCCTGCTCGGACAGAAAATCTGCTAATTATTATAATAGTATCTATCTTAGTGATTGGCGGATTGGCGGATGGACGGTATATCCACCAACTTTGTCGCACAATCTAAACCAAAATATGCTTTTCCATTATTGTGAGAAGAAAATAGGACACAAATGGGAACTTTTTTATTATTAACATTTCAGAAAATTTTATTCTTTACGAAAGCTTCTGGATTGTTTTAGATTTAAAATGCAAATATTATAAAGTAATTATATGTTTGCATGTACCGAGTATTACTAAAACTATAAAAAATTCTTAAGAGTAAAGTACCTTTATTTTACAAACTATGCAAAAATGGTTGTTGAAAAAATATCGAAGGTGACTATATATTCATATTTAATGCCTTCTGATATTTTGAAATATTTTTTCAAATAATATTTTTGCGTAGCTTTGAAAATACTTTATCATTTTTATCTTGTCGGTAAAACGCAATAGGTGCAACAGGATATGTGAGTATAACTTCGTATTTAAAGACCTTTAATATTTCCAAACACATTTCTCAAGGAACATTTTTACATAGCTTTGAACATAAAGGTACTTTACTCTTCAAGTTTCTTCATAGTGTTCAAATACTTACATTCTAATATTTGCATATTAAATTTAAGACAATCCAGACACTTTTATGGACAATTAGATGCAACAAATTTCGTATTAAAAGACCTCTAATATTTCCAAATACTTTTTAAATAACATTTTTGCATAGCTTTCAACATAAAAGTACTTTAGTCTTTCTGTTTTTCATAGTTTTGGTAACACCCGGTACATGCAAGCGGATAGTTACATTATAATATTTGCATTTTAGGTTTAAGAAAAATTAAATGATATGAAAAGCAAGGGTGAAATTTTACATTACAAAAATTTTGATCTTATGCCAGAAAAATATGTTTAATTAAAATTATTATTGTATATACAGGATGTTTTTTTTTTAGATAGTAATGTCGTACTGAGTAAAAGGTTACAGCAGCCAATTATTAACAAAATCATACTTTAAATGGCTCTAACTTCTTAAGGAATTGGAAACTCCCATAAGTAATGATGAAACTTTTTGCATGACATTTACTTTCTAAAAACTGAGTAAATAGTTTCAGTTCTGTATATAGTTTCAGTTCTGCATATAGTGAATCATTCCACCATTTCCATTTATTGATCTTAATCGACTTATTGAATGAAATTCGTTAGGAAATTGCTGCAATTACAAACTTGTTGTTTTTCTTTTCAGTAAACTTTTAAAAGTCATTTAAAGCAAAATTTCTTATAAGAGTTGAATTTTTACCCAACTGTTTGACCAAATGACATAAATGAAGACATAAATAGATAATTTGAACATGTTTTATTTTAATTACCCCCATTTCGGAAATTGTTTAATTTATAGTTTGATAGGGTATATCCTAACATGTGGAAATACAACAAAAATTAAAAAAAAAAAAAACAAAATATATTCAATTTACAATCTCTCGTACTTAAATATTGGTATTTTTAGCAGCTGAAGCTAAAATAATTATTACATAGGAGAATTTAGGAAAAGGGTTAATGAAAATAAATACATCTGATATATTACCACCGTTCGCATTGATTACGACAAAAATGTATACCTAAATTTATAACAAATTACAATTTTTGTGATTGTTCCTTAGGAAAAAGGAATCTACTTTGATTATTAAAATTTATTCACATTTTATGGCTATTTCAACATCAAACATTAATTATTTTTGATCAAATTATATAATATTGGGTATTTTACATGTCAACGACACCTTAAGCAGCATGGCACTAAGGGCCGATCTTACAAAGCACATTATACCATGATGATGTTTAAAAAAAGGACCGTAGAGGCATCTAGTGTTTATGTTACGTATTTATTTGTTTTATTTTGACGTTTACTTCATATTTTATATAGCAGATGGCGTTACCTGCTGTAGCTGTCTGCCACTACTTGCTGTAACTGTCACTGCGGTCGAGTGGCAGCACTGTTTTTAAATTATCGATTTTTAGCGAGTATCGCATAAGCTTCTGTTCTCTACCGTGTACATGTATCATTCAAGTGTCTACCAATATACTCCTAAAATCTGGTCAACTTACAAAGCACATTATACCATGATATAACTAAATATTGGATCAAATACCAGAATAAGTTGTTATTACGATGGAAACATAAATATTTTAGTCAATGGGAGATGGCATAGGATTACTTATTCTGGGAATAACTATTCTATTGGTTATACCGTTGACTGATAAATCTTCACTCAACGGTTATACATACACTTGTAAGATTGGTCTTTAATCATATATTCCAGATATGTTCGTTACAATGGGGTATTCCGGTGTTTTTGAAATTGTCTATTTTTACAAAGTATGGGTGCTACTGTTTGCTATTTCACAAGTAAAATATCAAACATTGTTTTAAATTAAGAGAAATCGTTGTTTGAAGTTTGAATTAGGATTGGTCTTTGTGACGTCACAAAGACCGCTCAAAGTGAGCGACTTGACAACGTTGCTATATCTAGGGTGCACGTAGTAAATTTTTGTCTTCTGTTGTGTCAACGTTTAGAATCGCTCGTTTGTTGACACCTGCTTTGGTTATTGAGGTTATATCAAACACTTGTTCAAAATGTATAAACTCCAACGCCGACATTGTTCTGTGCCGGGCTGTAACAGCAGTAGAACAGTAACTCCTGATAAAATTTTCTTTACATTGCCGACTAGCGAGATGAGGGATGTTTGGCTTCAAGTTTCAATAATCAAATCATCTCTCAAAAAAGATACCTTTATTCGTTGTCAAACAACAGGGCCGCCAACCGTCAACTTGGCCGATCAGCTGTTCGAGAGCTGTCCGTTGTTGCCACCGCTACTAGGGATCGGTAATCATCGTGTATTTCCGAGGGTGGTCGGTGAATTCAAACGAAATGCACTTTTAATTGCAATTATCTCATAGAAAAACTAAATCAAAAAGCTCATAGCTTAACTTTATGAATCCTCATAAATTGTACAATAGGTTAAACCGAATATCTGCTTAAATTTTGACATGACCGGAATACCCTATTGTTTCCGCTCTAAAATAATTTACGGCTAACATATCTTTACCACACTTTGTATAAATTTAAAGACACAAAGAAGAAATATACCATTTTACGCTGTTTCATAGAACATCTCGATACTAACCGTGCGCCAATTGACATCTTTGAGTCTTATAAAATAGCGCATTAAAGAAATTATTAATAAATATGTAGTCGGTACTTACTGACAATCTTTTCTGTCCATATCAATTATCAGAAGCATGTAGGTAGTTCTGAACGGCCGGGTGAGATTATCAATTCAAACCTCAGTACGGTATAATTCTCCTTTGGTGATTCTAAAAATTGTGACAAAAAGCACATGTACTATGTATATAGATATATTTTTCAATGAATTACAAATATGTAAAGAAACCTATAAAAAAAGTATTGAGATAAAAAAATTAGGTAGGTACTACATAATTACTTTGACAGTTCTTGAAAGAATGTCCGTCTATGCAACCAAAATGACAGAAACGGGTATTGATTTTTTTTTTGGTCACATGATGGTCACATGTTTACCGATTAGTTCCTTGAATGGGCACCTTGGTATAGATATATTTTTCAATGAATTACAAATACGTAAAAAACCAAAGCAAAACGTATTAAGATTAAAACGTTACGTCCTACATTTATACTTACTTTGACAGACAGAGTAGGACTAAATGTCGAATATTTACTGCTTAGTTCATTTCTCTTTAACGGACAATTCGATCGTTTGAATCGCATTTCTGGCGACGTCTTTCGCCAGTATTTCCTTCCTTTCGCGCTTATGCAAATTTGCGGATGGTAGAATAAGAAAATCGATGATAAAAATACTGGAATATTAAGCACGTATTTGCAAAATATAACCTGTTGACGTTTACATAACCTAACTTTTATGCCTCACGCATGTTGGTAAGCGTGTAAATATCGATCGATTCAACTTGGTTTCAAGGCAAAATCTCTCCAATTACTATGGAAAATAGAACCGGCAAATGCGCTCTTGGAAACCTTTTTTTTTGCACCAGATATTCACGTTGTCGTTAGCTCTCAGATAAACCGCTCAAAATGAGTCTTGCGGTTAAAGAGATCGCCGGAAAAGGCGCCAACCGTTAAAAGGGTTTTATTAATAAGGGATCGTTTGAATCGCATTTCTGGCGACGTCTTTCGCCAGTATTTCCTTCCTTTCGCGCTTATGCAAATTTGCGGATGGTAGAATAAGAAAATCGATGATAAAAATACTGGAATATTAAGCACGTATTTGCAAAATATAACCTGTTGACGTTTACATAACCTAACTTTTATGCCTCACGCATGTTGGTAAGCGTGTAAATATCGATCGATAGATAGAGAAAGAAACACGCTTGTCAATTCCCGTCTTTGTCAATTCCGTCAAAGCGCTTGCATAACCTAACTTTTGGTGCCTCACGCCGCGACGGTTGGTAAGCGTGTAAATATCGATCGATAGATAGAGAAAGAAACACGCTTGCGGTTTCAACTTGGTTTCAAGGCAAAATCTCTCCAATTACTATGGAAAATAGAACCGGCAAATGCGCTCTTGGAAACCTTTTTTTTTGCACCAGATGTTCACGTTGTCGTTAGCTCACAGATAAACCGCTCAACATGAGTCTTGCGGTTAAAGAGATCGCCGGAAAAGGCGCCAACCGTTAAAAGGGTTTTATTAATAAGGGGGTCTTGAAATGTCATTTGATCACTAACTTGTAAGGCTTTAAACGTAGGTACCTACCGGAAATAATCAATATGCTATTCGCGACCGGGCTTACCTTATCATTGGCATTCATTTGATTCTAGCGAGCGTGCTTTCTCGTTTATCGCAATTCCCGGCCGAATTTTGTCTCCATAATGGCGAATGCTGACGCGCGTCCAGCAGCTCATTCTGTCGCCACTGTCAACAACAGTCGCTTAGCAACCTACGTATTTGTGAAAGCGCTCGTATGGATATTGGTGTGTTGTCCCGGCAACCGCGAAGGTAATTAATGGACGTTGTAAATTTTTATCGATTCTTAGGGCGGATGGAAAATTTTTTTCGCTTCCCAAACTGCCGATTTTCGTAAACGTTTCAGCTTTAGTTAGTAGAGCGTAGGCCGATTAGGCTCGATCCGTCTAAAATCATATTCCAGAACCGGCTTGAAAGCCTTTACCGTCAAGAGATTGAGCCAAATTGACAGTTGTGCGACGTCCGTGTAAAAAATGTCTCGTTAGCTTTATTAGTATACCGACTAGTGACCAAATCTCTTGAGACGTATAGATCGCTGAGACGTATAGATCGCTGAGACATATAGGTCGCTGAGACGTATAGATCGCTGGGGTGTATAGATCGCCGAAATAGGGAGAACGCAATATCACACCTTATTGTTAAAGTTTTTGTATTTTAAAAAAAAATCACTTAATCTTTCATTGAAAAAAATGATATGAAAATATTCTAATTCTTAAATAAAATTTTAAATAAATTATTTAGGCTTGCTGCGGGAGACCTAAATATTTTTCAATTGCGCCAATTTTTTTGTGGTATATGTGGGTCCATAGGGACAACGTTTTATCAACTTGAAATTTCAAAAAAATGTTTTTTCGATACACTCTCTGGTTCATAACATTACGTGTTGGCAACCCTATATGCATACCATTGGTTCTCAAATGTTTGCGTAAGTCCGCTAAAGCCCTAGGGTTTATGACAAATTGCGATGTTATTTGGTTCGTTACATACGATGTTTCGTTATATCCAGGTTCGCTATAACCAACGATTTTAACCATTGTTTTTACGGGAAATAAAACGGGATTTGAAAATTAGTCCGTTATAACCGGAGGTTCGTTACAACCGGGGACGGTATACCCGAAGTTGACTGTAATATAAAAACCGCGCCAGTCCTCTTTTCCCTGCGATTATAATTGATTCTTGAAATTATCGATACTTAATAATCGACTTTGAGTAATGGATTTTTAATAATCGTATGGGTTTTGAATAATCGGTTTTTAATAGTCCATTTTACATACATTTAAGTGAGGTTTACCCCCACGGTCACCAAATTTGTCGCCCAATCTAACCCAAAATATGCTTTTACATTATTGTATCCCCCCTATTCATAATCGATTATGAGTACTCGATTATTCATAATCGATTATGAATAATAGAGTATTAAAAATCGATTATTAATGCAGAACAACTCGAGAACCAAACCATACGCTTATGCAAATCATTCGAATACTGATAATCGATTCTTCAAATAATACGATTATGCCCATCACTAAGCTATTTCTAGTAAAGCTGCCGATTACCATTATTGACTATCTCACTTTTCATTTATTCCATTACTAACAATAGTTATAGCAAAAGTTAGTCTCAAATAAACTTATATCATAGAATAAAGAGGTTAAAACTGTTTTATTTATTTTAAAAATTTTAACAAATTTCTATATATAACCTCTTATCTGTACAAATTATACTATTATATTTCCTGTTATTTTCTGACAAAATATAATTTAAAAAAATATACTATTATATTATATTAGTGTCACATACTATAACACTTTTTAAATAAAACGGTAAAAAATTAATCAAAAATAGTTAATAAACCCGGAATAGATATAATAAAAATTAAGTTATTTATTTAGATAAATAAATTTATTGATATCAAAAGTCCTTTAATAATTTTATCACATCACATGGTCTATATTAAATCAATATAAATTTATTCTTAATATAAAATTACAAAGTATCACATAAAAAAGAGAATAATATGCGTAATTTTATTCTCCCTTGAATATATGTCACCATTGTTCTATACAATTCTATAATTGGTGAGAAATTATATACATAGGTACGATGTAAAAGATATCGTTATACTTTTTAAAGAGTTTAATCAATATATGTTTTGACTATGTTTGTACTATAACTAAATATATTTTTCCTAGCAGACTAAATATCTGTTTTAAATGTTATTAAAATTTACTGACATTGTGTAGCAATTTCAAGATCACATAAATTATTCGATAAAATTAAATTAATTGCCTTAAATGATTAACTAACCAACACGTACAGATATGCATGTACCGGGTATTACTAAAACTATAAAAAGTTCTTAAGAGTAAAGTACCTACCTCTTTTTACAAACTATGCAAGAATGTTTGTTGAAACAATTGAATATCGAAGATGACTATATAATCATATTTAATGCCTTCTGATATTTTGAAATACTTTTTGAAATAATATTTTTGCGTAGCTTTGAAGATAAAAATACTTTATCATTTTCATCTTGTTGGTAAAACGCGCTAGGTGCAACAGAAAAGGTGAGTATAACTTCGTATTTAAAGACCTTTAATATTTCCAAACACATTTTTCAAGGAACATTTTTACATGGCTTTGAACATAAAGGTACTTTACTCTTCAAGTTTCTTCATAGTTTTCAAATACTTACATTCTAATATTTGCATATTAAATTTAAGACAATCCAGCCACTTCTATGGACAATTAGACGAAACAAATTTCATATTAAAAGACCCCTAATATTTCCAAATACTTTTTTAAATAACATTTTTGCATAGCTTTCAACATAAAGGTACTTAACTCTCTCTGTTTTTCATAGTTTTGGTAACACCCGGTACTTGCAAGCGGATAGTTACATTATAATATTTACATTTTAGGTTTAAGAAAAATAAAATGTTCTTAGTTAGTGTTCAACTTTCTGCCTACAGAAGATATCAAAAGCAAAGTGAAATTTTACATTATAAAAATTTTGATCTTATGCCAGAAAAATATGTTTAATTAAAATTAGTATTGTATATATCGGATGTTTTTTTTTTCAGATAGTAATGTCGTACTGAGTAAAAGGTTACAGCCGTCAATTATTAACAAAATCAAATTTTAAATGGCTCTAACTTCTTAATGAATTGGAAATTCCCATAAGTCCTTATGAAACTTTTTACACAGCATGACATTTACTTTCTAAAAACTGAGTAAATAGTTTCAGTTCTGTATATAGTTTCAGTTCTGCATATAGCGAATCATTCCACCCTTTCAATGTATTGATCTTAATCGACTTATTGAATGAATCGTTAGGAAATTCGTTAGGAAATTGCTGCAATTACAAACTTGTCGTTTTTCTTCTCAGTAAACTTTTAAAAGTCATTTAAAGCAGAATTTCTTATAAGAGTTGAATTTTTACCCAACTGTTTGACCAGATGACATAAATGAAGACATAAATGGATAATTTGAACATGTTTTATTTTAATTACCCCCATTTCGGAAATTGTTTAATTTATAGTTTGATAGGGTATATCCTAACATGAGGAAATACAACAAAAATTAAAAAAAAAAAACAAAATATATTCAATTTACAATCTCTCGTATTTAAATATTGGTATTTTTAGCAGCTGAAGCTAAAATAATTATTACATACATAGGAGAATTTAGGAAAACGGTTAATGAAGATAAATACATCTGATATATTACCACCGTTCGCATTGATTACGACAGAAATGTATACATTTATAACAAATTACAATTTTTGTGATTGTTCTTTAGAAAAAAAAAAGAATCTACTTTGATTATTAAAATTTATTCACATTTTATGGCAATTTCAACATCAAACATTAATTATTTTTGATCAAATTATATAATATTGGGGATTTTCCATGTCAACGACACCTTAAGCAGCATGACACTAAGGGCCGATCTTACAAAGCACATTATACCATGTTGATGTTAAAAAAAAAGGACCGTAGAGACATCTAGTATTTATGTTACGTATTTATTTGTTTTATTTTGACGTTTACTTCATATTTTATATAACAGATGGCGTTACCTGCTGTAGCTGTATGCCACTACTTGCTGTAACTGTCACTGCGGTCGAATGGCAGCACTGTTTTTAAATTATCGATTTTTAGCGAGTATCGCATAAGCTTCTGTCATATATTCCAGATATGTTCGTTACAATTGTTTCTGCTCTAAAATAATTTACGGCTAACATATCTTTACCACACTTTGTATAAATTTAAAGACACAAAGAAGAAATATACCATTTTACGATGTTTCATAGAACATCTCGATACTAACCGTGCGCCAATTGACATCTTTGAGTCTTATAAAATAGCGCATTAAAGAAATTATTAATAAATATGTAGTCGGTACTTACTGACAATCTTTTCTGTCCATATCAATTATCAGAAGCATGTAGGTAGTTCTGAACGGCCGGGTGAGATTATCAATTCAAACCTCAGTACGGTATAATTCTCCTTTCGACAATTCTAAAAATTGTGACAAAAAGCACATGTACTATGTATATAGATATATTTTTCAATGAATTACAAATATGTAAAGAAACCTATAAAAAAAGTATTGAGATAAAAAAATTAGGTAGGTACTACATAATTACTTTGACAGTTCTTGAAAGAATGTCCGTCTATGCAACCAAAATGACAGAAACGGATATTGATTTTTTTTTGGTCACATGATGGTCACATGTTTACCGATTAGTTCCTTGAATGGGCACCTTGGTATAGATATATTTTTCAATGAATTACAAATACGTAAAAAACCAAAGCAAAACGTATTGAGATTAAAACGTTACGTCCTACATTTATACTTACTCGTCTTTCGTCCGTATTTCCTTCCTTTCGCGCTTATGCAAATTTGCGGATGGTAGAATAAGAAAATCGATGATAAAAATACTGGAACATTAAGCACGTATTTGCAAAATATAACCTGTTGACGTTTACATAACCTAACTTTTATGCCTCACGCATGTTGGTAAGCGTGTAAATATCGATCGATTCAACTTGGTTTCAAGGCAAAATCTCTCCAATTACTATGGAAAATAGAACCGGCAAATGCGCTCTTGGAAACCTTTTTTTTGCACCAGATGTTCACGTTGTCGTTAGCTCTCAGGTAAACCGCTCCAAAATGAGTCTTGCGGTTAAAGAGATCGCCGGAAAAGGCGCCAACCGTTAAAAGGGTTTTATTAATAAGGGGGTCTTGAAATGTCATTTGATCACTAACTTGTAAGGCTTTAAACGTAGGTACCGGAAATAATCAATATGCTATTCGCGACCGGGCTTACAATCATTGGCATTCATTTGATTCTAGCCAGCGTGCTTTCTCGTTTATCGCAATTCCCGGCCGAATTTTGTCTCCATAATGGCGAATGCTGACGCGCGTCCAGCAGCTCATTCTGTCGCCACTGTCAACAACAGTCGCTTAGCAACCTACGTATTTGTCAAACCGCTCGTATGGATATTGGTGTGTTGTCCGGGCAACCGCGAAGGTAATTAATGGACGTTGTAAATTTTTATAGATTTTTAGGGCGGATGGAAAATTTTTCTCGCGTTTGAAACTGCCGATTTTCGTAAACGTTTCAGCTTTAGTTGGTAGAGCGTAGGCCGATTCGGTTCCATCCGTCTAAAATCATATTCCGGAACCGGCTCGAAAGCCTTTACCGTCAAGAGATTGAGCCAAATTGACAATTGTTCGACGTCCGTGTAAAAAATGTGCCCGTAGCTTTAGTATTATACCGACTAGTGACCAATTGACCGCCGATTCCGGTAGATCGCCGATTACGATAGATATCCGAATTCGGTAGATCGCCGAAATAGGTAGATATCCGAAGCCAGTAGATCGCCGAAGCCAGTAGATCGCCGAAGCCAGTAGATCGCCGAAGCCAGTAGATCGCCGAAGCCAGTAGATCGCCGAAATAAATAGATTGATCGTCATAGTAGGTAGAATGCTATAATAAGCCTTTATGTGGGCACTTCTCGCTGCCCTGGTCGTGCGCCAATTGAACTTTTATACAACGCTCATAATAATGTATTAGTATCTAGTTTGGTTTCATAATAGAATTACTGTAACAATTCTTCTTTCAGTTTCATAATGAAAATTGTAGGTAAACTCAGTTGCGGCCAGGATTGTTATAAAAAACGTTTTTTTTTTATTTCGAACAAAACAAACATGTTCTTTTTTTATAAAATGATGTTTTTAAACACTTCGCAAAAAAACATGTTTTAAAACATGAAAAAAACATGTTTTAAATCACAAAAAAAAACATGTTTTAAATAAAGAATAACAATTGTTTAAAATGATGTTTTTAAACACTTCGCAAAAAACATGTTTTAAAACATGAAAAAAACATGTTTTAAATCACAAAAAAAAAACATGTTTTAAATAAAGAATAACAATTGTTTTAAACATGTTTTAAATCACGCAATTGTTTTATTTGTAAACATTTTCATCGGCGTTTTTCTCATACGTCAGTTCTCAGTGGAGTTGAATCTGTTGTGTGAATGACTTTTTGTTGTCACGCTAGAGGGCACCAGTAATGCAATGTCGGCCAACATCGATTTAGTTAGTGTTTATTTGACTATTTTCGACTATTTTCACCAATTCATAGCCACCAAGGTTAGTACACAAAAAAGTTATTTTGGCGTTGCATTCGTGATAGAAATTGACGATCGATATATTTTTGTGTTCAGAATGTCATCCTGATAGAGTATATCACACAAAGAATATAGGGTGCCATTTAAAACTTCAATGATGACGTCATTGAAGTCATATTAACCTCAAGAGTATCCCAAATAATGTTTTTTTTTGTCTATTAACACTTTCCCAAATTTCAATCGTCCAGTTTTATAAAAAATAAAAATAAACGGGAGTACCTGTGGCGTGGGTCACCCGGTATGTTATTATAAAAGTTTTTGTTTATTGTAGTTACATGCTATTACTGAATGTATTATTATATTTTATAAAGAACTTTTTTTTATTAATAAGTACAATATTTAAATATTTTTTTGATTTTTTATTTGATCCATGCATAAAAATCTTGAAGACCCGCATACAACTTTGATTAAATAATTAAATATGTTGTCAAAATTTCGGTAGTTTAAAACACATGTTTTAAACATTTAAAACAAACTGTTTTAAACATGTTGAAAATAAAATAATTTAAAACAAAATATTAGTTTTAAAACATGCATTAGAGTAATATACTTTTACGCAATTTCACACTTTATTGTTAAAGTTTTTGTATTTGAAAAAGAAAAATCACTTAATCTTTCATCGAAAAAAATGATATGAAAAAATTCTAATTCTTAAATAAAATTATAAACTTTAGGCTTTCTGCGGGACACCTAAATATTTTTCAATTGCGCCAATTTTTTTTTGTGGTATATGTGGGTCCATAGGGACAACATTATATCAACTTGAAATTTGGTATTTAAAAAAAAACGTTTTTTCGATACACTCTAATATCTATACATGCCAATGGTCCGCAGATATTAGTGTAAGTTCTCTATATCCGGGGGTTTACGTCAATCGCAGTCAGGTTCATAACATTACGCGTTGGCAACCCTATATGCATACCATTGGTTCTCAAATGTTTGCGTAAGTCCGCTAAACCCCAGAGTTTATGACAAATTGCGATGTTGTTTGGTTCGTTACATACGATGTTTCGTCATATCCAAATTCGCTATAACCAACGATTTTAACCATTGTTTTTACGGGATAAAACGGGACTTGAAAATTAGTTCGTTATAACCGGATGTTCGTTACAACCGGGGACGGTATATCCACCAACTTTGTCGCCCAATCTAACCCAAAATATGCTTTTACATTATTGTGTCTCCGCTATTCATAATCGCTTATGAGTACTCGATTATTCATAATCGATTATGAATAATAGAGTATTAAAAATCGATTATTAAGGCAGAACAACTCGAGAACCAAACCATACGCTTATGCGAATCATTCGAATACTGATATAATCGGTTCTTCAAATAATACGATTATGCCCATCACTAATTATTGGAGCAAGCTTAGAAAAAGGACTGTAGAGACATCTAGTGTTTATGTTACGTATTTATTTGTTTTATTTTGACGTTTGCTTCATATTTTATATAACAGATGGCGCCACTTGCTGTAACTGTCACTACGGTCGAGTGGCAGCACTGTTTTTAGATTATCGATTTTTAGCGAGGGTCGCATAAGCTTCTGTATAGTGTACATACTCTACATGTATCATTCAAGCGTCTACGAATATACTAATAAGATCTGTTCAACTCCAAGAGATTTATTCAGCATAACATCACACCACAAACATCACATCACCCTACACTAATCTATTTCTAGCAAAATTGCCGATTAGGTACCATTATTGACTATCTCACTTTTCATTTATTCCATTACTAACAATAGTTATGGCAAAAGTTAGTCTCAAATAAACTTATATCGTAGAATAAAGAGGTTAAAACAGTTTAATTTATTTTAAAAATTTTAACAAAATTCTATATATAGCCTCTTATCTGTACAAACTATACTATTATATTTTCTCTGTTATTTTCTGACATAATCTAATTAAAAAAATATATACTATTATATTATATTAGTGTCACATACTATACCACTTTTTAAATAAAACGGTAAAAGAATAATCAAAAATAGTTAATAAACCCGGAATAGATATAATAAAAATTAAGTTATTTAAATAAATAAATTTATTGATATCAAAAGTCCTTTAATAATTCTTTCACATCACATCTTAAATCAATATAAATCTATTCTTAATATAAAATTACAAACTATCACATATAAAAAAGAGAATAATATGCGTAATTTTATTCTCCCTTGAATATGTCACCATTGTTCCATACAATTCTATAATTGGTGGCAAATTATATACATAGGTACGATGTAAAAGATATCGTTATACATTTTAAAGAGTTTAATCAATATTTGTTTTTACTATGTTTGTACTATAACTAAATCATCTCATATATTTTTCCAAGCAGACTAAATATCTGCTCCAAATGTTATTAAAATTTACTGACATTGTGTAGCAATTTCAAGATCACATAAATTATTCGATAAAATTAAATTAATTGCCTTAAATGATTAACTAACCAACACGTACTGATATGCATGTACCGGGTATTACTAAAACTATACAAAATTCTTAAGAGTAAAGTACCTTTATTTTACAAACTATGCAAAAATGTTTGTTGAAACAATTGAATATCGAAGGTGACTATATAATCATATTTAATGCCTTCTGATATTTTGAAATATTTTTTCAAATAATATTTTTGCTTAGCTCTGAAGATAAAAATACTTTATCATTTTTATCTTGTTGGTAAAACGCGATAGGTGCAACAGAAAAGGTGAGTATAACTTCGTATTTAAAGACCTTTAATATTTCCAAACACATTTCTCAAGGAGCATTTTTACATAGCTTTGAACATAGGTACTTTACTCTTCAAGTTTTTTCAGTCTTCAAATACTTACATTCTATTATTTGCATATTAAATTTAAGACAATCCAGACACTTTCATGAAGAATGTAACAAATATGATATTAAAAAGCCTCTAATATTTCCAAATACTCTTTTCCAATAAAATTTTTGCATACCATTCGACATAAAGGTACTTTACTCTTTCTGTTTTTTTATTGTTTTGATAACATCTGTTTTCATAGTTTTGATAACACCCGGTACATGCAAGCAGATAATTACATTCTAATATTTGCATTTTAGGTTCAAGAAAAATAAAATGTTCTTGGTTAATGATAAAAATGTGGCCCATTAGTGTGCCACTTTCTGCCCACAGAAGGTATCAGCAAAGTGTTTTACATTACAAAAATAGGTTTAATTAAAATTATTATTATATACTTTTCAGATAGTAATGTCGTACTGAGTAAAAGGTTACAGCCGTCAATTATTAACAAAATCAAATTTTAAATGGCTCTAACTTCTTAAGGAATTGGAAATTCCCATAAGTCCTGATGAAACTTTTTACACAGCATGACATTTACTTTCTAAAAACTGAGTAAATAGTTTCAGTTCTGTATATAGTTTCAGTTCTGCATATAGTGAATCATTCCACCCTTTCAATGTATTGATCTTAATCGACTTATTGAATGAATCGTTAGGAAATTCGTTAGGAAATTGCTGCAATTACAAACATGTCGTTTTTCTTTTCAGTAAACTTTTAAAAGTCATTTAAAGCAGAATTTCTTATAAGAGTTGAATTTTTACCCAACTGTTTGACCAGATGACATAAATGAAGACATAAATGGATAATTTGAACATGTTTTATTTTAATTACCCCCATTTCGGAAATTGTTTAATTTATAGTTTGATAGAGTATATCCTAACATGATTCTCTCGTATTTAAATATTGGTATTTTTAGCAGCTGAAGCTAAAATAATTATTACATCTGATATATTACCACCGTTCGCATTGATTACGACAGAAATGTATACATTTATAACAAATTACAATTTTTGTGATTGTTCTTTAGAAAAAAAAGAATCTACTTTGATTATTAAAATTTATTCACATTTTATGGCAATTTCAACATCAAACATTAATTATTTTTGATCAAATTATATAATATTGGGGATTTTCCATGTCAACGACACCTTAAGCAGCATGACACTAAGGGCCGATCTTACAAAGCACATTATACCATGTTGATGTTTAAAAAAAAGGACCGTAGAGACATCTAGTATTTATGTTACGTATTTATTTGTTTTATTTTGACGTTTACTTCATATTTTATATAACAGATGGCGTTACCTGCTGTAGCTGTCTGCCACTACTTGCTGCAACTGTCACTGCGGTCGAGTGGCAGCACTGTTTTTAAATTATCGATTTTTAGCGAGTATCGCATAAGCTTCTGTTCTCTACAGTGTACATGTATCATTCAAGTGTCTAAGAATATACACCTAAGATTTGTTCAACTTACAAAGCACATTATACCATGATATAACTAAATATTGGATCAAATACCAGAATAAGTTGTTATTACGATGGAAACATAAATATTTTAGTCAATGGGAGATGGCATAGGATTACTTATTCTGGGAATAACTATTCTATTGGTTATACCTACATACACTTGTAAGATTGGTCTTTAATCATATATTCCAGATATGTTCGTTACAATTGTTTCTGCTCTAAAATAATTTACGGCTAACATATCTTTACCACACTTTGTATAAATTTAAAGACACAAAGAAGAAAAATACCATTTTACGCTGTTTCATAGAACATCTCGATACTAACCGTGCGCCAATTGACATCTTTGAGTCTTATAAAATAGGGCATTAAAGAAATTATTAATAAATATGTAGTCGGTACTTACTGACAATCTTTTCTGTCCATATCAATTATCAGAAGCATGTAGGTAGTTCTGAACGGCCGGGTGAGATTATTAATTCAGACCTCAGTACGGTATAATTCTCCTTCGTTACAATTCTAAAACTTGTGACAAAAAGCACATGTACTATGTATATAGATATATTTTTCAATGAATTACAAATATGTAAAGAAACCTATAAAAAAAAGTATTGAGATAAAAAAATTAGGTGGGTACTACATAATTACTTTGACAGTTCTTGAAAGAATGTCGTCTATGCAACCAACATGACAGAAACGGATATTGATTTTTTTTGGTCACGTGATGGTCACATGTTTACCGATTAGTTCCTTGAATTTCCTTGAATGTGCACTTTGGTATAGATATATTTTTCAATGAATTACAAATATGTAAAAAACCAAATACTTACTTTGACAGACAGAGTAGGACTACTGTTTACTGATTAGTTCAATTCTGTTTAACGTGCAATTCGTTTCAATCGCATTTCTGGCGACGTCTTTCGTCCGTATTTCCTTCCTTTCGCGGTTATGCAAATTTGCGGATGGTAGAATAAGAAAATCGATGATAAAAATACTGGAAAATTAAGTACGTATGTATTTGCAAAATATAACCTGTTGACGTTTACATAACCTAACTTTTATGCCTCACGCATGTTGGTAAGCGTGTAAATATCGATCGATTCAACTTGGTTTCAAGGCAAAATCTCTCCAATTACTATGGAAAATAGAACCGGCAAATGCGCTCTTGGAAACCTTTTTTTTGCACCAGATGTTCACGTTGTCGTTAGTTCTCAGATAAACCGCTCAAAATGAGTCTTGCGGTTAAAGAGATCGCCGGAAAAGGCGCCAACCGTTAAAAGGGTTTTATTAATAAGGGATCGTTTGAATCGCATTTCTGGCGACGTCTTTCGCCAGTATTTCCTTCCTTTCGCGCTTATGCAAATTTGCGGATGGTAGAATAAGAAAATCGATGATAAAAATACTGGAATATTAAGCACGTATTTGCAAAATATAACCTGTTGACGTTTAGATAACCTAACTTTTATGCCTCACGCATGTTGGTAAGCGTGTAAATATCGATCAATAGATAGAGAAAGAAACACGCTTGTCAATTCCCGTCTTTGTCAATTCCGTCAAAGCGCTTGCATAACCTAACTTTTGGTGCCTCACGCCGCGACGGTTGGTAAGCGTGTAAATATCGATCGATAGATAGAGAAAGAAACACGCTTGCGGTTTCAACTTGGTTTCAAGGCAAAATCTCTCCAATTACTATGGAAAATAGAACCGGCAAATGCGCTCTTGGAAACCTTTTTTTGCACCAGATATTCACGTTGTTGTTAGCTCTCAGATAAACCGCTCAAAATGAGTCTTGCGGTTAAAGAGATCGCCGGAAAAGGCGCCAACCGTTAAAAGGGTTTTATTAATAAGGGGGTCTTGAAATGTCATTTGGTCACTAACTTGTAAGGCTTTAGACGTAGGTACCTACCGGAAAGAATCAATATGCTATTTGCGAGGGGGCTTACAATCATTGGCATTCATTTGATTCTAGCCAGCGTGCTTTCTCGTTTATCGCAATTCCCGGCCGAATTTTGTCTCCATAATGGCGAATGCTGACGCGCGTCCAGCAGCTCATTCTGTCGCCACTGTCAACAACAGTCGCTTAGCAACCTACGTATTTGTCAAACCGCTCGTATGGATATTGGTGTGTTGTCCGGGCAACCGCGAAGGTAATTAATGGACGTTGTAAATTTTTATAGATTTTTAGGGCGGATGGAAAATTTTTCTCGCGTTTGAAACTGCCGATTTTCGTAAACGTTTCAGCTTTAGTTGGTAGAGCGTAGGCCGATTCGGCTCCATCCGTCTAAAATCATATTCCAGAACCGGCTCGAAAGCCTTTACCGTCAAGAGATTGAGCCAAATTGACAATTGTGCGACGTCTGTGTAAAAAATGTCTCGTTAGCTTTATTAGTATACCGACTAGTGACCAAATAGATCGCTGAGATGTGTAGATCGCCGATTCCGATAGACCGCTGAATACGGTAGATCGCCGAAGCCGTTAGAGGAAGCCTATGTTATAGGCGAAGTTATGAAATTAAAAAAAAAACGAAAAACTTTGTTGCCAAAAAAATTGAATAAATAACTATTATATATTATATATATATATATATATAAAACTTTGAAATAGTTAATTATATATATATATATATATATATATATATATATATATATATATATACAAAAAGAACAAAAAGAGTATTGGCATTGAACACAAACAATTTTCAAAAAGTTTCTACAAATCGTACTTATAATATCTTAATAATAACGTTAGAAAATATTATTGCTTTACATCAAGACACACCGTAATAACAGTTTCATATTTAAAACAGTCAGTTTGAAATTGGGTATGCCAGCTACGGTGATTAAATTATGTCCTTTTGTCAAAGTGAAATACTCCCACTAATTATTGCTTTACATCAAGACACGCATACCATTGGTTCTCAAATGTTTGCGTAAGTCCGCTAAAGCCCCAGGGTTTATGACAAATTGCGATGTTATTTGGTTCGTTACATACGATGTTTCGTTATATCCAGGTTCGCTATAACCAACGATTTTAACCATTGTTTTTACGGGAAATAAAACGCGACTTGAAAATTAGTTCGTTATAACCGGGGGTTCGTTACAACCGGGGACGGTATATCCGAAGTTGACTGTAATATAAAAACCGCGCCAGTCCTCTTTTCCCTACTCGGACAGAAAATCTGCTAATTATTATAATAATATCTATCTTAGTGATTGGCGCATTCAGATTACATAATCGATTATAATTGATTCTTGAAATAATCGATACTTAATAATCGACTTTGAGTAATGGATTTTTAATAATCGTATGGGTTTTGAATAATCGGCTTTTAATAGTCCATTTTACATACATTTAAGTGAGGTTTACCCCCACGGTCACCAACTTTGTCTAACCCAAAATATGCTTTTACATTATTGTATCCCCCCTATTCATAATCGATTATGAGTACTCGATTATTCATAATCGATTATGAATAATAGAGTATTAAAAATCGATTATTAATGCAGAACAACTCGAGCACCAAACCATACGCTTATGCGAATCATTCGAATACTGATAATCGATTCTTCAAATAATTCGATTATGCCCATCACTAATCTATTTCTAGTAAAGCTGCCGATTACCATTATTGACTATCTCACTTTTCATTTATTCCATTACTAACAATAGTTATAGCAAAAGTTAGTCTCAAATAAACTTATATCATAGAATAAAGGGGTTAAAACTGTTTTATTCATTTTAAAAATTTTAACAAATTTCTATATATAACCTCTTATCTGTACAAATTATACTATTATATTTCCTGTTATTTTCTGACAAAATATAATTTAAAAAATATACTATTATATGATATTAGTGTCACATACTATAACACTTTTTAAATAAAATGGTAAAAAATTAATCAAAAATAGTTAATAAACCCGGAATAGATACAATAAAAATTAAGTTATTTAGATAAATAAATTTATTGATATCAAAAGTCCTTTAATAACTTTATCACATCACATGGTCTATATTAAATCAATATAAATTTATTCTTAATATAAAATTACCAAGTATCACATATAAAAAAGAGAAGAATATGCGTAATTTTATTCTCCCTTGAATATATGTCACCATTGTTCTATACAATTCTATAATTGGTGACAAATTATATACATAGGTACGATGTAAAAGATATCGTTATACTTTTTAAAGAGTTTAATCGATATATGTTTTGACTATGTTTGTACTATAACTAAATATATTTTTCCTAGCAGACTAAATATCTGTTTTAAATGTTATTAAAATTGACTGACATTGTGTAGCAATTTCAAGATCAAATAAATTATTCGATAAAATTAAATTAATTGCCTTAAATGATTAACTAACCAACAGGTACAGATATGCATGTACCGGGTAACACTAAAAAAATGAAAAAAAATAAAGAGTAAAGTACCCGTATTTTACAAACTACGCAAAAATTTTTACTGGAAAAATGGAATATCGAAGGTGACTATTATATTCATATTTAATGCCTTCTTCTGATATTTTGAAATACTTTTTCAAATAATATTTTTGCGTAGCTTTGAAGATAAAAATACTTCATCATTTTTATCTTGTTGGTAAAACGCGCTAGGTGCAACAGAAAAGGTGAGTATAACTTCGTATTTAAAGAGCTTTAATATTTCCAAACACATTTCTCAAGGAACATTTTTACATAGCTTTGAACACAAAGGTACTTTACTCTTCAAGTTTCTTCATAGTTTTCAAATACTTACATTCTAATATTTGCATATTAAATTTAAGGCAATCCAGCCACTTCTATGGACAATTAGATGCAACAAATTTCATATTAAAAGACCTCTAATATTTCCAAATACTTTTTTAAATAACATTTTTGCATAGCTTTCAACATAAAGGTACTTAACTCTTTCTGTTTTTCATAGTTTTGGTAACACCCGGTACATGCAAGCGGATAGTTACATTATAATATTTACATTTTAGGTTTAAGAAAAATAAAATGTTCTTAGTTAGTGTTCAACTTTCTGCCTACAGAAGATATCAAAAGCAAAGTGAAATTTTACATTATAAAAATTTTGATCTTATGCCAGAAAAATATGTTTAATTAAAATTAGTATTGTATATACCGGATGTTTTTTTCAGATAGTAATGTCGTACTGAGTAAAAGGTTACAGCCGTCAATTATTAACAAAATCAAATTTTAAATGGCTCTAACTTCTTAAGGAATTGGAAATTCCCATAAGTCCTGATGAAACTTTTTACACAGCATGACATTTACTTTCTAAAAACTGAGTAAATAGTTTCAGTTCTGTATATAGTTTCAGTTCTGCATATAGCGAATCATTCCACCCTTTCAATGTATTGATCTTAATCGACTTATTGAATGAATCGTTAGGAAATTCGTTAGGAAATTGCTGCAATTACAAACATGTCGTTTTTCTTTTCAGTAAACTTTTAAAAGTCATTTAAAGCAGAATTTCTTATAAGAGTTGAATTTTTACCCAACTGTTTGACCAGATGACATAAATGAAGACATAAATGGATAATTTGAACATGTTTTATTTTAATTAACCCCATTTCGGAAATTGTTTAATTTATAGTTTGATAGGGTATATCCTAACATGACGAAATACAAAAAAAATTAAAAAAGAAAACAAAATATAATCAATTTACAATCTCTCGTACTTAAATATTGGTATTTTTAGCAGCTGCAGCTAAAATAATTATTACATCTGATATATTACCACCGTTCGCATTGATTACGACAGAAATGTATACATTTATAACAAATTACAATTTTTGTGATTGTTCTTTAGAAAAAAAAGAATCTACTTTGATTATTAAAATTTATTCACATTTTATGGCAATTTCAACATCAAACATTAATTATTTTTGATCAAATTATATAATATTGGGGATTTTCCATGTCAACGACACCTTAAGGGTGCCGAAACGGAGACCGGAATGAGTCTAGTGACACAACCGGCCACTAGATGGCGCAACCCACTCTATATCGTATTTTCTCATGATTTTCTCCTACAATATTTCAATTTACATCGTCGCGGACAGTTTTTGTGAACCCCGTTCCACAGCGATACTCTAGGACCCCTTACCGTTCTCCTCTCTCTCCTACATTTGGTCGCGCGGGGACTACCCGCTATTTCTAATACCCTAGCGTAGTTTTATTTCCTGTATGGTACGCAAAGATTGCAAAGCATAGGGTTAGTCGAACTCCTTGCCGCTCTCGTCCCTCTCGACCCTCTCTAACATAACACATTTGATAGCGGGAATGCGATGCCACATTTATGATTTTGTTGCCAGGGAGACCCGGCAGTGCACTGTGTTGATTTTTCGGCGGCAGCTGTATCTTTTCTTTTTATGGCGCTGCTTGTGTTTTACAACATATTTTGTCTGACTTTATTTAGTTATTACAATTAGTTCTGATTCAGTTCAGTTTTTAAGTTTGAGTGGTGCAGTGAATAGACTAGTTATGTTTTAGTCATAAAACGTATTTTGTTGGAACCAGGGTAATGCATGTGTATATTTTATAATTCATTCTTTAATCAATAAATCATTGTTTTTGTAGATTTGTACAATGGGATGAGCTGATAAGCGCTGTTCTAGTTAGTCAAAAAATTTAGGAAGAAAGCTGCTGCAAAAAAGGAATTCTAATTCGTCTAAAACACAAAATTACAACAGGTATAATCCTAACTTTAAGCCACCTATACAGAAACTGTACAGACGTAATTGAGATTTATCGAACGTATGGATTCATCTCACGTTCAGAAATAAATTGTTACAAATATATGAAAATACGTTCGATTCAAATCATGTAGGTATTTTATCTTAAAAAAACATTGTTATGTTATTATGCAACATTAAGAATAATAAAATAGATATTACATATTCACAAAAAATAATTTATTATTAGATATTATTATATTTTTTTTATCAATTATTTTGCTTGAGATTATTGTTCTGACTTCTGTATTTAACTGTATAGTTAAAATTTGATTTTCATCATTCTAAAAAATTGTTATTATTATTATCCTCTTAAACAAGAAAATACAGTTACAAAAATATTTTATTATATACAAATTGAAATTTTTTTATTTATTGACGATACTAAACTAATATTTTGTATATTTCTAGCGCCCCTAATGAGAGACAACTCGCATAGCGGCAGGTCTTCAGACATGTATCCTGAGGTTAACGTCCACTTTGTATGGATTAAAATAGGATGGAAGAAAAATGATGGTACGAGTATTTGTTACCGAAGTCATGTAGATTTTATGAAGAACACCTTTTGCCAACTATTGTTAAGATTGCCCACAGATGTTGCGTGACAAAACTGTAGGGTGGCGGCTTTTGTCCTTCTGCGCCACATTTTGCGATACCACCACCCCTGCCACCTCGGTGGGTAGTCTCTCGTGAGACGAGGCATGATGAGTGGTCTTGTGGGTATGTAAATACAACACAGCACTCTGTGAGCACGTTCAGAACATCATCCATACAGTATAGGTACTCTCAGTAATCCGTACTACCATGTAGTCCGAACGCCCTACAACACCTTGATAGTCCACATTGGAGTGCGCAAAAATGCAAAGCAGTCAGCTGACACGTTGTTACTTATTAAAAAGTTACATCAGATGACTGACCGCTATTAACATTATATAGGTATAATACACCAATAGAACTGGGATATCATTACTAAATTCTTATTTGAAGTAATTAACTGCATCTCAAAGATGACGTGATAACAATTATATCTGAATGATAATATCTGTAAAATAAATAAGTTGTATTTGCTGTAGTTAAAGTTGTGATACAATTATATGTGAATGATAATATATGTGATAGAAATAAGTTCTTACTGTTAAAGTGGTGATACCTGCTGCATGCGTTGTCTAATAAAAATTGGTTTGTGTGTTTTACTATCTACTTAGTTTATCTCTTTGTATTTGGATCGCTAATAAATAAATGTGCAATACGTTATGGAGGTGAACATTTGAGAAATTTAAAAATTATTTATTCGGTATTTTTAATACGCAATTTCTCCTTTATTAAATATCTACTTTATTTATTATTTTAAAGCTACGTGTAATATTTATCTTGTAACTAACTTGCAACTAACTTAATATATTATCTGTGATGAAAATAAATTGTGTTTTTGCGTGTTTTTATCCATGTTTATTTTAGTTGACGTAAAGGTAAAATATTTGTTAATAAATGAAACAAAGTTTTGGATGTAAAAATTTATATATTCTAATGTAATGTTAGCAAAAGTATTATTTTATTACCTATATTCATTTGATTCATAGGTTGAATGTAATATCACCATTAGAAGTACTATCAATAGAAAATCTTATGTGGATTCCAATAAAAATGTCCAACAATAAATTATAGTGTCACGGCCACTGTAACAGTGACACGTAGAAGTTCAGGAATTAGTATCAAAAATTGGACAAACGGATAAATTATTTGTAAGACCAGGGAAAATGAAAAAGACCAACAATAATAATTAATAGTGTTACTGTTATAATATAACTTATACCTGTCACTGCAAACACAACTGCAAATACGTATCAATTCCAGTTTGCATCTTTTTACAATTCATTGCTGCACAAATACAAATTGCTAATGCACCGTTTGTTTCCAGTTACACTGTATGCACAGTATAATAAGACCTAGTAAATTTGTGAGCGGGCACAATAATCTGACTTGTTTGTATAATTCAAATAGTAATTCGTGGTGAACGACGGTGGCGCCATCTATCCGAAAACTGCTGAACTATGGAATTCCCACTCTCCGTTCAAACGCACAAAAATCGTTGGTTTTGCTGCTTCGTACCGATTGTCTAACTAAAATCATTTTTTTGATATTTTACTGCATGGATAGATAGGTGATTTTACTATGCATTGTATGAAGCAAGGATTTATAAATCCAAAAAGAAAATTGTAAGTTATTGTCTATTGTTCAATTCTGACCAATTTTCGGTATGTATTGTCTTTTTAGTTATCGTTGTCCTGTTCGTATGCTGTAGCTACATTCAATTAATACCCTTTGAGTGCAAAAAATCTCAAATTTAAAAACAAATTTAAAAGATCGGTACGAAGTACGTTTACCCCATTTGCTGAACTTTTTAGGGTACGTTCAGCTGTCCGTTTCGGCACCCTTAAGCAGCATGACACAAAGGACCGATCTTACAAAGCACATTATACCATGATGATGTTTAAAAAAAAAAGGACCGTAGAGACATCTAGTGTTTATGTTACGTATTTATTTGTTTTATTTTGACGTTTACTTCATATTTTATATAATAGATGGCGTTACTTGCTGTAGCTGTCTGCCACTACTTGCTGTAACTGTCACTGCGGTCGAGTGGCAGCACTGTTTTTAAATTATCGATTTTTAGCGAGTATCGCATAAGCTTTGACATCTTTGAGTCTTATAAAATAGGGCATTAAAGAAATTATTAATAAATATGTAGTCGGTACTTACTGACAATCTTTTCTGTCCATATCAATTATCAGAAGCATGTAGGTAGTTCTGAACGGCCGGGTGAGATTATTAATTCAGACCTCAGTACGGTATAATTCTCCTTCGTTACAATTCTAAAACTTGTGACAAAAAGCACATGTATGTATATAGATATATTTTGCAATGAATTACAAATATGTAAAGAAACCTATAAAAAAAGTATTGAGATAAAAAAAATTAGGTAGGTACTACATAATTACTTTGACAGTTCTTGAAAGAATGTCGTCTATGCAACCAACATGACAGAAACGGATATTGATTTTTTTTGGTCACGTGATGGTCACATGTTTACCGATTAGTTCCTTGAATTTCCTTGAATGTGCACTTTGGTATAGATATATTTTTCAATGAATTACAAATATGTAAAGAACCAAATACTTACTTTGACATACAGGGTAGGACTACTGTTTACTGATTAGTTCAATTCTGTTTAACGTGCAATTCGTTTCAATCGTATTTCTGGCGCCGTCTTTCGTCCGTATTTCCTTCCTTTCGCTCTTTGCAAATTTGCGGATGGTAGAATAAGAAAATCGATGATAAAAATACTGGAATATTAAGAATATCACGTATTTGCAAAATATAACCTGTTGACGTTTACATAACCTAACTTTTATGCCTCACGCATGTTGGTAAGCGTGTAAATATCGATCGATTCAACTTGGTTTCAAGGCAAAATCTCTCCAATTACTATGGAAAATAGAACCGGCAAATGCGCTCTTGGAAACCTTTTTTTTGCACCAGATGTTCACGTTGTCGTTAGCTCTCAGATAAACCGCTCAAAATGAGTCTTGCGGTTAAAGAGATCGCCGGAAAAGGCGCCAACCGTTAAAAGGGTTTTATTAATAAGGGGGTCTTGAAATGTCATTTGATCACTAACTTGTAAGGCTTTAAACGTAGGTACCTACCGGAAAGAATCAATATGCTATTTGCGAGGGGGCTTACAATCATTGGCATTCATTTGATTCTAGCGAGCGTGCTTTCTCGTTTATCGCAATTCCCGGCCGAATTTTGTCTCCATAATGGCGAATGCTGACGCGCGTCCAGCAGCTCATTCTGTCGCCACTGTCAACAACAGTCGCTTAGCAACCTACGTATTTGTCAAATCGCTCGTATGGATATTGTTGTGTTGTCCCGGCAACCGCGAAGGTAATTAATGGACGGTCTAAAAATGTAGCGATTTTTAGGGCGGATGGAAAATTTTTCTCGCGTTTGAAACTGCCGATTTTCGTAAACGTTTCAGCTTTAGTTGGTAGAGCGTAGGCCGATTCGGCTCCATCCGTCTAAAATCATATTCCGGAACCGGCTCGAAAGCCTTTACCGTCAAGAGATTGGGCCAAATTGACAGTTGTGCGACGTCTGTGTAAAAAATGTCTCGTTAGCTTTATTAGTATACCGACTAGTGACCAATTGACCGCCGATTCCGGTAGATCGCCGATTACGATAGATATCCGAATTCGGTAGATCGCCGAAATAGGTAGATATCCGAAGCCAGTAGATCGCCGAAGCCAGTAGATCGCCGAAGCCAGTAGATCGCCGAAATAAATAGATTGATCGTCATAGTAGGTAGAATGCTATAATAAGCCTTTATGTGGGCACTTCTCGCTGCCCTCGTCGTGCGCCAATTGAACTTTTATACAACGCTCATAATAATGTATTAGTATCTAGTTTGGTTTCATAATAGAATTGCTGTAACAATTCTTCTTTCAGTTTCATAATGAAAATTGTAGGTAAACTCAGTTGCGGCCAGGATTGTTATAAAAAACGTTTTTTTTTTTATTTCGAACAAAACAAACATGTTTTTTTTTTATAAAATGATGTTTTTAAACACTTCGCAAAAAAGCATGTTTTAAAACATGAAAAAAACATGTTTTAAATCACAAAAAAAACATGTTTTAAATAAAGAATAACAATTGTTTAAAATGATGTTTTTAAACACTTCGCAAAAAAACATGTTTTAAAACATGAAAAAAACATGTTTTAAATCACAAAAAAAAACATGTTTTAAATAAAGAATAACAATTGTTTTAAACATGTTTTAAATCACGCAATTGTTTTATTTGTAAACATTTTCATCGGCGCTTTTTTCATACGTCAGTTCTCAGTGGAGTTGAATCTGTTGTGTGAATGACTTTTTGTTGCCACGCTAGAGGGCACCAGTAATGCAATGTCGGCCAACATCGATTTAGTTAGTGTTTATTTGACTATTTTCGACTATTTTCACCAATTCATAGCCACCAAGGTTAGTACACAAAAAAGTTATTTTGGCGTTGCATTCGTGATAAAAATTGACGATCGATATATTTTTGTGTTCAGAATGTCATGCTGATAGAGTATATCACACAAAGAATATAGGGTGCCATTTAAAACTTCAATGATGACGTCATTACCGGAAAAACCGGAAGTCATATTAACCTCAAGAGTATCCCAAATAATGTTTTTTTTTGTCTATTAACACTTTCCCAAATTTCAATCGTCTAGTTTTATAAAAAATAAAAATAAACGGGAGTACCTATGGCGTGGGCCACCCGGTATGTTATTATAAAAGTTTTTGTTTATTGTAGTTACATGCTATTACTGAATGTATTGTTATATTTTATAAAGAACTTTTTTTTATTAATAAGTACAATATTTAAATATTTTTTTGATTTTTTATTTGATCCATGCATAAAAATCTTGAAGACCCGCATACAACTTTGATTAAATAATTAAATATGTTGTCAAAATTTCGGTAGTTTAAAACACATGTTTTAAACATTTAAAACAAACTGTTTTAAACATGTTGAAAATAAAATAATTTAAAACAAAATATTAGTTTTAAAACATGTGTTCAAACAAAGTATTTTAAACATTTAAAACAAACTGTTTTAAACATGTTGAAAATAAAATAATTTAAAACAAAATATTAGTTTTAAAACATGTGTTAAAACAAAGTATTTTAAACAATTAAAACAAACTGTTTTAAACATGTTTAAAACAAAACATTTGTTTTAAAACTTGTTTAAAAAATGTTTTAAAAAAAGTGTTTTATACATTTAAAACAAACTGTTTTAAACATGCTTTAAAAAATGATAGACCCTCATATATCACAAAAAATTGCCCAATTGAAATATATTTAAGTCTCCCCCAGGAAGCCTAAAATTTATAATGTTCTTTAAAAATTCTAATTTATCACATTTTTTTCATGGAATATAAAGTGGTTTTTCTTTTTCAAAGCCCACATGTCAGCACATAATAAAAAATTTAATGACAAATAAATTTTTATCAACATTTAAGCACATTTTTAAAATTTTACGAAGATGGTCATTTTTCTAAAAATTGTATCGAATCTAAATAAACTGTAGGTGATCTAAGCGTTGCATTAGAGTAATATACTTTTACGCAATTTCACACTTTATTGTTAAAGTTTTTGTATTTGAAAAAGAAAAATCACTTAATCTTTCATCGAAAAAAATGATATGAAAAAATTCTAATTCTTAAATAAAATTATAAACTTTAGGCTTTCTGCGGGACACCTAAATATTTTTCAATTGCGCCAATTTTTTTTGTGGTATATGTGGGTCCATAGGGACAACATTATATCAACTTGAAATTTGGTATTTAAAAAAAAAAACGTTTTTTCGATACACTCTAATATCTATACATGCCAATGGTCCGCAGATATTAGTGTAAGTTCTCTATATCCGGGGGTTTACGTCAATCGCAGTCAGGTTCATAACATTACGCGTTGGCAACCCTATATGCATACCATTGGTTCTCAAATGTTTGCTTAAGTCCGCTAAACCCCAGAGTTTATGACAAATTGCGATGTTGTTTGGTTCGTTACATACGATGTTTCGTCATATCCAAATTCGCTATAACCAACGATTTTAACCATTGTTTTTACGGGATAAAACGGGACTTGAAAATTAGTTCGTTATAACCGGATGTTCGTTACAACCGGGGACGGTATATCCACCAACTTTGTCGCCCAATCTAACCCAAAATATGCTTTTACATTATTGTGTCTCCGCTATTCATAATCGCTTATGAGTACTCGATTATTCATAATCGATTATGAATAATAGAGTATTAGAAATCGATTATTAAGGCAGAACAACTCGAGAACCAAACCATACGCTTATGCGAATCATTCGAATACTGATATAATCGGTTCTTCAAATAATACGATTATGCCCATCACTAATTATTGGAGCAAGCTTAGAAAAAGGACTGTAGAGACATCTAGTGTTTATGTTACGTATTTATTTGTTTTATTTTGACGTTTGCTTCATATTTTATATAACAGATGGCGCCACTTGCTGTAACTGTCACTGCGGTCGAGTGGCAGAATTGTTTTTAGATTATCGATTTTTAGCGGGGGTCGCATAAGCTTCTGTATAGTGTACATACTGTACATGTATCATTCAAGCGTCTACGAATATACTAATAAGATCTGTTCAACTCGAGATTTATTCAGCATAACATCACACCACAAACATCACATCACCCTACACTAATCTATTTCTAGCAAAATTGCCGATTAAGTACCATTATTGACTATCTCACTTTTCATTTATTCCATTACTAACAATAGTTATGGCAAAAGTTAGTCTCAAATAAACTTATATCATAGAATAAAGAGGTTAAAACTGTTTTATTTATTTTAAAAATTTTAACAAATTTCTATATATAACCTCTTATCTGTACAAATTATACTATTATATTTCCTGTTATTTTCTGACAAAATATAATTTAAAAAAATATACTATTATATTATATTAGTGTCACATACTATAACACTTTTTAAATAAAACGGTAAAAAATTAATCAAAAATAGTTAATAAACCCGGAATAGATATAATAAAAATTAAGTTATTTATTTAGATAAATAAATTTATTGATAACAAAAGTCCTTTAATAATTTTATCACATCACATGGTCTATATTAAATCAATATAAATTTATTCTTAATATAAAATTACAAAGTATCACATAGAAAAGAGAATAATATGCGTAATTTTATTCTCCCTTGAATATATGTCACCATTGTTCTATACAATTCTATAATTGGTGAGAAATTATATACATAGGTACGATGTAAAAGATATCGTTATACTTTTTAAAGAGTTTAATCAATATATGTTTTGACTATGTTTGTACTATAACTAAATATATTTTTCCTAGCAGACTAAATATCTGTTTTAAATGTTATTAAAATTGACTGACATTGTGTAGCAATTTCAAGATCAAATAAATTATTCGATAAAATTAAATTAATTGCCTTAAATGATTAACTAACCAACAGGTACAGATATGCATGTACCGGGTATTACTAAAAAAATGAAAAAAAATAAAGAGTAAAGTACCCGTATTTTACAAACTATGCAAAAATTTTTATTGAAAAAATGGAATATCGAAGGTGACTATTATATTCATATTTAATGCCTTCTTCTGATATTTTGAAATACTTTTTCAAATAATATTTTTGCGTAGCTTTGAAGATAAAAATACTTCATCATTTTTATCTTGTTGGTAAAACGCGCTAGGTGCAACAGAAAAGGTGAGTATAACTTCGTATTTAAAGAGCTTTAATATTTCCAAACACATTTCTCAAGGAACATTTTTACATAGCTTTGAACACAAAGGTACTTTACTAACTATTAAAAGACCTCTAATATTTCCAAATACTTTTTTAAATAACATTTTTGCATAGCTTTCAACATAAAGGTACTTAACTCTTTCTGTTTTTCATAGTTTTGGTAACACCCGGTACATGCAAGCGGATAGTTACATTATAATATTTACATTTTAGGTTTAAGAAAAATAAAATGTTCTTAGTTAGTGTTCAACTTTCTGCCTACAGAAGATATCAAAAGCAAAGTGAAATTTTACATTATAAAAATTTTGATCTTATGCCAGAAAAATATGTTTAATTAAAATTAGTATTGTATATACCGGATGTTTTTTTTTCAGATAGTAATGTCGTACTGAGTAAAAGGTTACAGCCGCCAATTATTAACAAAATCAAATTTTAAATGGCTCTAACTTCTTAAGGAATTGGAAATTCCCATAAGTCCTGATGAAACTTTTTACACAGCATGACATTTACTTTCTAAAAACTGAGTAAATAGTTTCAGTTCTGTATATAGTTTCAGTTCTGCATATAGTGAATCATTCCACCCTTTCAATGTATTGATCTTAATCGACTTATTGAATGAATCGTTAGGAAATTCGTTAGGAAATTGCTGCAATTACAAACATGTCGTTTTTCTTTTCAGTAAACTTTTAAAAGTCATTTAAAGCAGAATTTCTTATAAGAGTTGAATTTTTACCCAACTGTTTGACCAGAAATGAAGACATGAATGGATAATTTGAACATGTTTTATTTTAATTACCCCCATTTCGGAAATTGTTTAATTTATAGTTTGATAGAGTATATCCTAACATGAGGAAATACAACAAAAATTAAAAAAAAAACAAAATATATTCAATTTACAATCTCTCGTATTTAAATATTGGTATTTTTAGCAGCTGAAGCTAAAATAATTATTACATCTGATATATTACCACCGTTCGCATTGATTACGACAGAAATGTATACATTTATAACAAATTACAATTTTTGTGATTGTTCTTTAGAAAAAAAAAGAATCTACTTTGATTATTAAAATTTATTCACATTTTATGGCAATTTCAACATCAAACATTAATTATTTTTGATCAAATTATATAATATTGGGGATTTTCCATGTCAACGACACCTTAAGCAGCATGACACAAAGGGCCGATCTTACAAAGCACATTATACCATGATGATGTTTAAAAAAAGGACCGTAGAGACATCTAGTGTTTATGTTACGTATTTATTTGTTTTATTTTGACGTTTACTTCATATTTTATATAGCAGATGGCGCTACTTGCTGTAGCTGTCTGCCACTACTTGCTGTAACTGTCACCGCGGTCGAGTGGCAGCACTGTTTTTAAATTATCGATTTTTAGCGAGGATCGCATAACCACACTTTGTATAAATTTAAACACACAAAGAAGAAAAATACCATTTTACGCTGTTTCATAGAACATCTCGATACTAACCGTGCGCCAATTGACATCTTTGAGTCTTATAAAATAGGGCATTAAAGAAATTATTAATAAATATGTAGTCGGTACTTACTGACAATCTTTTCTGTCCATATCAATTATCAGAAGCATGTAGGTAGTTCTGAACGGCCGGGTGAGATTATTAATTCCGACCTCAGTACGGTATAATTCTCCTTCGTTACAATTCTAAAACTTGTGACAAAAAGCACATGTACTATGTATATAGATATATTTTTCAATGAATTACAAATATGTAAAGAAACCTATAAAAAAAGTATTGAGATAAAAAAATTAGGTAGGTACTACATAATTACTTTGACAGTTCTTGAAAGAATGTCGTCTATGCAACCAACATGACAGAAACGGATATTGATTTTTTTTGGTCACGTGATGGTCACATGTTTACCGATTAGTTCCTTGAATTTCCTTGAATGTGCACTTTGGTATAGATATATTTTTCAATGAATTACAAATATGTAAAAAACCAAATACTTACTTTGACAGACAGAGTAGGACTACTGTTTACTGATTAGTTCAATTCTGTTTAACGTGCAATTCGTTTCAATCGCATTTCTGGCGACGTCTTTCGCCAGTATTTCCTTCCTTTCGCGGTTATGCAAATTTGCGGATGGTAGAATAAGAAAATCGATGATAAAAATACTGGAATATTAAGCACGTATGTATTTGCAAAATATAACCTGTTGAAGTTTACATAACCTAACTTTTATGCCTCACGCATGTTGGTAAGCGTGTAAATATCGATCGATTCAACTTGGTTTCAAGGCAAAATCTCTCCAATTACTATGGAAAATAGAACCGGCAAATGCGCTCTTGGAAACCTTTTTTTTGCACCAGATGTTCACGTTGTCGTTAGCTCTCAGATAAACCGCTCAAAATGAGTCTTGCGGTTAAAGAGATCGCCGGAAAAGGCGCCAACCGTTAAAAGGGTTTTATTAATAAGGGGGTCTTGAAATGTCATTTGATCACTAACTTGTAAGGCTTTAAACGTAGGTACCTACCGGAAAGAATCAATATGCTATTTGCGAGGGGGCTTACAATCATTGGCATTCATTTGATTCTAGCGAGCGTGCTTTCTCGTTTATCGCAATTCCCGGCCGAATTTTGTCTCCATAATGGCGAATGCTGACGCGCGTCCAGCAGCTCATTCTGTCGCCACTGTCAACAACAGTCGCTTAGCAACCTACGTATTTGTCAAATCGCTCGTATGGATATTGTTGTGTTGTCCCGGCAACCGCGAAGGTAATTAATGGACGGTCTAAAAATGTAGCGATTTTTAGGGCGGATGGAAAATTTTTCTCGCGTTTGAAACTGCCGATTTTCGTAAACGTTTCAGCTTTAGTTGGTAGAGCGTAGGCCGATTCGGCTCCATCCGTTTAAAATCATATTCCAGAACCGGCTCGAAAGCCTTTACCGTCAAGAGATTGAGCCAAATTGACAATGGTGCGACGTCCGTGTAAAAAAAGTCTCGTTAGCTTTATTAGTATACCGACTAGTGACCAAATAGATCGCTGAGATGTGTAGATCGCCGATGCCGGTAGATAACCGAATTTGGTAGATCGCCGAAATAGATAGATATCCGAATTCGGTAGATCGCCGATATGGGTAGACCTCATAGATAGTAGGACAACGAAGCCACTTACTGTAATTTTTGCGATGGTCGTGGAAAAAGTATACTATTCTATTCGCAAGTAACGGCTATCGACACAATTACAATCCTCGCCTTCGGCTGAGGTTGCACTTCGGAGATTCCTTCCATTACAATTACAGTATCTACTGGCAATTGCTCACGCGTAAGTTTATTTTCATGAGTGACTCCTTCCATTACAATGAAGTACTAAAAGGTAATTATTCATTCGAATTAATTTGAACGCTGGCGCTCACTACAATTTTTTCGATTACTTATTACATGATAATACTAATAATATCTCTTATGTACTACATTACTATTTTACGACATTACTATCGAACCGAATGCGAGTGCTGTACGGTGCGAAGTTGTGCAGTAAGGCTAATAGCATTTACTTGCGAATAGAATAGTAACTTTTTACATAACAAAAATATTATTTTTGATGACATTACTTTGTTTTATAATAAAATTAAAATTTTGAAATTTGACGAATAATATTTTTGTTATGTAAAAAATATATTATTCTATTCGCAAGTAACGGCTATTAGCCAATCTACACAATCACAACACTCGCTCACGGCTCGTGTTACACATGGAAGATTATTTCCAATACATTTATGTATGCATGTATGTAATAGCAATTACTCACGCGCATTACTTGTTTAGAACTTATTTGATTAGGGCTTATTGTAAAACAGTTTTTGTGACCGAAACCCGGTTTTTACATTTGCAAAAGCCGGTTTTAGATACCAGATTACAATTACAAAAATAATGATATTTGATTTAAAATTGATATTATCATTTTTTTTGTGTATTGACTGATTTTAATAAGCATACATGTGCCCCATTCTTTTCCCCGCATATTTTAGTATCATATTGAAAACCATAGGGACCGATTCATTTGCTGCGCTCGTCTTGCCCAAAATCAAAATTAATTGAAAATACTAACACCAATGATTTATACCACTCGCCTTCGGCTCGTGGCTCGCGTTGTAAACATCTTTCTCATATGTAATAGCTAGTCGTGAAAGAAAGCAACGAAAAAAAAAAAAAATTGATAGGAAACCAAAATTTACCATATTCAAAAGTTGTCTCGATAAACATATAGAACTAAAAACTGTCAAAATTCAAAAAGGCCTAAATTTTATAATTAAGTCAATCTTGTATACGATCGGAAAAAATAATGTAAAGGCAAAATTAAGAAATATTTTTTTTTAAATTATAATGGCCTGAATCAACAAAATATGCGTAGGTCCATACTGACATCCTAGTAAACTCATGAATATAATTTAAAAAAATTTTTTTTAGCAGCCGTATATAAAACGTGGTATTTGACTCGCGCATAATGGCAATAATCATATTATAACCTACGTTTTGTGCTCACTAAATCATACTTAATTCATTCAATCATTTTTCCAAATAAAGTAGCACCCTTACATAAAACACCTTGTATTTCTTCTATTTATTAGTTAGGAGTTGATATGTGCATAAGGTGTCAAACAAATAGAATCATTTACAACACTCGCCTCGTGTTATCACTTCATTCTTCATTACTCCCCAAATAGATTATTTTTAGTAAGTGAATACAATTATTGGCTATAACTTTGTCATGGTAAAGTTTATGCAAGAAAACACACAGCCTATTGCCCAGATAGGAAAAATAGTCATTAGTAGAGTGAGGACTTATAAGTATTTATTTTTGGAAAATAAGCGCTTAAAATAAGCACGAAAAATGAGAAAAAAAGGCACACAAAAAAAGCTTTTTTAAGAATACATATACCTAGTATTATTTTTGTATATATGTATTTATTACCACATACACATGATACAAAACATTGGTATAACTGAGGAAATTGATACTTAACAATAAAGATAAACTATACGCAATAAGTAAACGCTTTATATTTTATTTAAAAAAATGTATTCGCTTATTACATTATACGCAATTAAAAAGGACTGTAGAGACATCTAGTGTTTATGTACGTATTTATTTGTTTTATTTTGACGTTTACTTCATATTTTATATAACAGATGGCGCTACTTGCTGTAACTGTCACTGCGGTCGAGTGGCAGCACTGTTTTTAGATTATCGATTTTTAGCGAGGGTCGCATAATCTTTTCTGTACAATCATTCGTACATCATTCAAGCGTCTACGAATATACTCCTAAGATCTGTTCAACTCCAAGAGTTTTATTCAGCATAACATCACACCACAAACATCACATCACCCTACACTAATCTATATCTAGCAAAACTGCCGATTACCATTATTGACTGTCTCACTTTTCATTTATTCCATTACTAACAATAGTTATAGCAAAAGTTAATCTCAAATAAACTTATATCGTAGAATACAGAGGTCAAAACTGTTTTATTTATTTTAAAAATTTTAGCAAAATTCTATATATAGTCTTTTATCTGTACAAACTATACTATTATATTTCCTGTTGTTTTCTGACATAATTTAATTAAAAAAATATATACTATTATATTAATGTCACCGGTAAGTCTGCTGGACATGCCCATTATTTACTTTGAGCGTATGTATTTGTTAACCTATGAAGTCTAAAGTTTGACAGTAAAGACAATAATGACATTAATGTGAGACGACACAATGACATGACATTACGAAGACCACTTTAAATGAGATATTTCAAACGTCAACACATAAAAATAATTTAGTTTTAGTTTTTTTTTATTTATATTACATAAAAATAAGGACCACTGGTGTCGTACCTTGTTCAAGATTGCCTTTCTCTCTTATGTAAATTACTTGAACACGAAACACGTACTTGCACAATGAAAACCGTTGACATAACCTAACTTTTGGTGCATCGGACCGACCGGTCTTCTGCTAAATATGCACTTTGGATCATGTTGCTTGTCGCTATAGCGAACCTGTCGTATTTTAAGATGATACCGGATCTGCTTTTTATGTATTTTAACATGTTTTAACAAAGCCCGTCAAAGATATCATAGCCGTCAGCATGCCGTCAGACTGCGCTTGCGTGGATATGGACATAGCAGATTCCGGCGCGCGTTTCAATGCGTCTTCTGCTAAATATACGATTTGACCGTGTCGCTTGTCGCTATAGTGATCTCGCGTAGAGTTTGAGATGACACCGGGACTGCTTTTTCTGCATTTAAACACGTTTTTGCCGAAAATATAGGGAAAGGCAGCGCGCGCGCTGCCCGAACTGTCAAACTGGCACATCTGCTTGAGCGAACTTTGTTGACGTTGCGTAGCAACCCTCGTTCTTGAGAAAGTAAAACGTCTACACTATTAAAAATTCATAGAGTTTTATGGAGATGCAAAACTCGATCTCGTCTGTCAAACTGCCGATTTGCGTCAAATTTTCACCTTTAGTTAGGGGACGGTAGGGCGATCAACGGCAGCCGGTCTAAATACATAATGGAAACGTCAAAAAATATCCTTTGGCCGTTTAAGATCTGGCCGAACCGCTCCCGAAGCGACGTCGATTAGTAGCCGTTGTTGTATTATCGATCGAACTTTGTTGACGTTGCGTAGCGACCCCTGTGATTGTCGAAGAAATATGTCTACACTATTAAAAATTCATAGAGTTTTATGAAGATGCAAAACTCGATCTCGTCTGTCAAACTGCCGATTTGCTTCAAATTTTCACCTTTAGTTAGGGGACGGTAGGGCGATCAACGGCAGCCGGTCTAAATATATAATAGAAAGCTAAAAAAATATCCTTTTGCCGTTTAAAATCTGGCGGAACCGCTCCCGACGCGACGTCAATTAGTGGTCGTTATTTTATTAGTATACGGATAAAATTTTGAAACTTGACGAATAATATTTTTATTATGTAAAAAATATATCATAAATAACTGCACGCAATAAGTAAACGCTTTATATTTTATTTTAAAAAATGTATTCGCTTATTACATTTACGCAGGTAAAAAGGACTGTAGAGACATCTACTGTTTATGTTACGTATTTGTTTGTTTTATTTTGACGTTTACTTCATATTTTATATAATAGATGGCGCTACTTACTGTAGCTGTCAGGCGGTATTGCTGTAACTGTCACTGCGGGCGAGTGTCAGCACTGTTTTTAGATTATCGATTTTTTTGCGAGGGTCGCATAAGCTTCTGTACAGTCATTCGTACATCATTCAAGCGTCTACGAATATACTCCTAAGATCTGTTCAACTCCAAGAGTTTTATTCAGCATAACATCACACCACAAACATCACATCACCCTACACTAATCTATTTCTAGCAAAACTGCCGATTACCATTATTGACTGTCTCAGTATTTATTTATTCCATTACTAACAATAGTTATAGCAAAAGTAAATCTCAAATAAACTTATATCGTAGAATAAAGATATATATATATATATTATACCGTGTGAGAAGAAAATTGGACACAAATGGGAAATTTTTTATTAACATTTCTGAAAATTTTATTCTTCACAAAAGCTTCTATAAAAAAAACTTAAGAGTAAAGTACAGTAGAGCGTCGATAATCCGAACGTTCGCTAATCCGAACGCTCAAAAAACAAATACAAAAAAATTAAATCACCGAGTAAAAAGCCATTTTTGTCGATTTCTGTTTACAGAAATCTTGCTTTTACTTTATATCTTGCAGCCAATACTCATATTTTCTACTATTTAACTGCAATATTTGATAATTTGAACCACCGTCGGTCCCAATTAGTTCAAATAACTTAGTATTTAAAGACCTTTAATATTTCCAAACACATTTCTCAAGGAGCATTTTTACATAGCTTTGACTTTACTCTTCAAGTTTTTTCAGTCTTCAAATACTTACATTCTATTATTTGCATATTAAATTTAAGACAATCCAGACACTTTCATGAAGAATTATATGTAACAAATATGATATTAAAAGACCTCTAATATTTCCAAATACTTGTTTCCAATAACATTTTTGCATAGCATTCGACATAAAGGTACTTTACTCTTTCTGTTTTTTTATTGTTTTGATAACATCTGTTTTTCATAGTTTTGATAACACCCGGTACATGCAAGCAGATAATTACATTCTAATATTTGCATTTTAGGTTCAAGAAAAATAAAATGTTCGTGGTTAATGATAAAAATGTGTCCTATTAGTGTGCCACTTTCTGCCCACAGAAGGTATCAGCAAAGTGTTTTACATTACAAAAATTTTGAACAAAAATAGGTTTAATTAAAATTATTATTATATACTTTTCAGATAGTAATGTCGTACTGAGTAAAAGGTTACAGCCGTCAATTATTAACAAAATCAAATTTTAAATGGCTCCAAGCTTCTTAAGGAATTGGAAAATCTCATAAGTACTTATGAAACTTTTTACTCAGACATTTACATTCTAAAAACTGAGTAGTTTCAGTTCTGTATATGGTTTCAGTTCTGCATATTGTGAATCATTCCACCATTTATATTATTATTTCAATTTATTGATCTTAATCGACTTATGGAATGAATCGTTAGGAAGTTGCTGCAATTACAACTTGTTGTTTTTCTTTTCAGTAAACTTTTAAAAGTCAACAATAACAACTAATTTAAAGCAAAATTTCTTATAAGAGTTGAATCATTTTTACTGGCTACACCATTTTTACCCAACTGTTTGACCAAATGACATAAATGAAGACATAAATCGACAATTTGAACATATTATTTTAATTACCCCCAATTCGGGAATTGTTTAATTTATAGTTTGCCAGGGTATATCCTAACATGTGGAAACACAACAAAAATTAAAAAAAAAAAGCAAAATATATCTAATTTGCAATCTCTCGTATTTAAACCATAAAAATTTTGAACAAAAATAGGTTTAATTAAAATTATTATTATATACTTTTCAGATAGTAATGTCGTACTGAGTAAAAGGTTACAGCCGTCAATTATTAACAAAATCAAATTTTAAATGGCTCTAACTTCTTAAGGAATTGGAAATTCCCATAAGTCCTGATGAAACTTTTTACTCAGCATGACATTTACTTTCTAAAAACTGAGTAAATAGTTTCAGTCCGGTATATAGTTTCAGTTCTGTATATAGCGAATCATTCCACCCTTTCAATGTATTGATCTTAATCGACTTATTGAATGAATCGTTAGGAAATTCGTTAGGAAATTGCTGCAATTACAAACTTGTCGTTTTTCTTTTCAGTAAACTTTTAAAAGTCATTTAAAGCAAAATTTCGTATAAGAGATGAATTTTTACCCAACTGTTTGACCAGATGACATAAATGAAGACATAAATGGATAATTTGAACATGTTTTATTTTAATTACAACCATTTCGGAAATTGTTTAATTTATAGTTTGCTAGGGTATATCCTAACATGTGGAAATACAACAAAAATTTAAAAAAAAGCAAAATATATTCAATTTACAATCTCTCGTATTTAAATATTGGTATTTTTAGCAGCTGAAGCTAAAATAATTATTACATAGGAGAATTTAGGAAAGCGGTTAATGAAGATAAATACATCTGATATATTACCACCGTTCGCATTGATTACGACAGAAATGTATACATTTATAACAAATAACAATTTTTGCGATTGTTCTTTAGAAAAAAAAAGAATCTACTTTGATTATTAAAATTTATTCACATTTTATGGCAATTTCAACATCAAACATTAATTATTTTTGATCAAATTATATAATATTGGGAATTTTCCATGTCAACGACACCTTAAGCAGCATGACACTAAGGGCCGATCTTACAAAGCAGATTATACCATGATGATGTTTAAAAAAAAGGACCGTAGAGACATCTAGTATTTATGTTACGTATTTATTTGTTTTATTTTGACGTTTACTTCATATTTTATATAACAGATGGCGTTACCTGCTGTAGCTGTCTGCCACTACTTGCTGTAACTGTCACTGCGGTCGAGTGGCGGCACTGTTTTTAAATTATCGATTTTTAGGGAGTATCGCATAAGCTTCTGTTCTCTACCGTGTACATGTATCATTCAAGTGTCTACCAATATACTCCTAAAATCTGGTCAACTTACAAAGCACATTATACCATGATATAACTAAATATTGGATCAAATAGCAGAATAAGTTGTTATTACGATGGAAACATAAATATTTTAGTCAATGGGAGATGGCATAGGATTACTTATTCTGGGAATAACTATTCTATTGGTTATACCGTTGACTGATAAATCTTCACTCAACGGTTATACATACACTTGTAAGATTGGTCTTTAATCATATATTCCAGATATGTTCGTTACAATTGTTTCTGCTCTAAAATAATTTACGGCTAACATATCTTTACCACACTTTGTATAAATTTAAAGACACAAAGAAGAAATATACCATTTTACGCTGTTTCATAGAACATCTCGATACTAACCGTGCGCCAATTGACATCTTTGAGTCTTATAAAATAGCGCATTAAAGAAATTATTAATAAATATGTAGTCGGCACTTACTGACAATCTTTTCTGTCCATATCAATTATCAGAAGCATGTAGGTAGTTCTGAACGGCCGGGTGAGATTATCAATTCAAACCTCAGTACGGTATAATTCTCCTTTGGACAATTCTAAAAATTGTGACAAAAAGCACATGTACTATGTATATAGATATATTTTTCAATGAATTACAAATATGTAAAGAAACCTATAAAAAAAGTATTGAGATAAAAAAATTAGGTAGGTACTACATAATTACTTTGACAGTTCTTGAAAGAATGTCCGTCTATGCAACCAAAATGACAGAAACGGGTATTGATTTTTTTTTGGTCACATGATGGTCACATGTTTACCGATTAGTTCATTGAATGGGCACCTTGGTATAGATATATTTTTCAATGAATTACAAATACGTAAAAAACCAAAGCAAAACGTATTAAGATTAAAACGTTACGTCCTACATTTATACTTACTTTGACAGACAGAGTAGGACTAAATGTCGAATGTTTACTGCTTAGTTCAATTCTCTTTAACGGACAATTCGATCGTTTGAATCGCATTTCTGGCGACGTCTTTCGCCAGTATTTCCTTCCTTTCGCGCTTATGCAAATTTGCGGATGGTAGAATAAGAAAATCGATGATAAAAATACTGGAATATTAAGCACGTATTTGCAAAATATAACCTGTTTACTGACGTTTACATAACCTAACTTTTATGCCTCACGCATGTTGGTAAGCGTGTAAATATCGATCGATAGATAGAGAAAGAAACACGCTTGTCAATTCCCGTCTTTGTCAATTCCGTCAAAGCGCTTGCATAACTTAACTTTTGGTGCCTCACGCCGCGACGGTTGGTAAGCGTGTAAATATCGATCGATAGATAGAGAAAGAAACACTTGCGGTTTCAACTTGGTTTCAAGGCAAAATCTCTCCAATTACTATGGAAAATAGAACCGGCAAATGCGCTCTTGGAAACCTTTTTTTTTGCACCAGATGTTCACGTTGTCGTTAGCTCACAGATAAACCGCTCAAAATGAGTCTTGCGGTTAAAGAGATCGCCGGAAAAGGCGCCAACCGTTAAAAGGGTTTTATTAATAAGGGGGTCTTGAAATGTCATTTGATCACTAACTTGTAAGGCTTTAAACGTAGGTACCGGAAATAATCAATATGCTATTCGCGACCGGGCTTACCTTATCATTGGCATTCATTTGATTCTAGCGAGCGTGCTTTCTCGTTTATCGCAATTCCCGGCCGAATTTTGTCTCCATACTGGCGAATGCTGACGCGCGTCCAGCAGCTCATTCTGTCGCCACTGTCAACAACAGTCGCTTAGCAACCTACGTATTTGTCAAAGCGCTGGTATGGATATTGTTGTGTTGTCCGGGCAACCGCGAAGGTAATTAATGGACGGTCTAAATTTTTATCGATTCTTAGGGCGGATGGAAAATTTTTTTCGCTTCCCAAACTGCCGATTTTCGTAAACGTTTCAGCTTTAGTTAGTAGAGCGTAGGCCGATTAGGCTCGATCCGTCTAAAATCATATTCCAGAACCGGCTCGAAAGCCTTTACCGTCAAGAGATTGAGCCAAATTGACAATTGTGCGACGTCTGTGTAAAAAATGTCTCGTTAGCTTTATTAGTATACCGACTAGTGACCAATTGACCGCCGATTCCGGTAGATCGCCGATTACGATAGATCGCTGAAGCCATTAGAGGAAGCCTATGTTATAGGCGAAATAATGAAATTAAAAAAAAAAACTAAAAACTTTGTTGCCAAGAAAATTGAATAAATAACTATTATATATATATATATATATATATTATATATAAATATATATATATATATATATATATATATATATATATATATATATATATATATATATATATATATATATATATATATATATATATATATATATATATATGTATATATATTTATATATTTTATTATGTATATATATATATATATACAAAAAGAACAAAAAGAGTATTGGCATTGAACACTTGAACATTGTCGCAGTGACGGATTTGCGTTTGGGCACTCCTCGCTACGCTCGTCGTGCGTCAATTAAATCGTTACAAAATTTGTATAATAATGTAGTACTTTCCACTTCGCTTCCATAACGAACTTATTCTGTCATAATGAATATTCATATCAAAAATTTCTAAATTTGTCGTACTGAGGACGCATTGGTTCATATATATATATATACAAAAAGAACAAAAAGTGTATTGGCATTGAACACAAACAATTTTCAAAAAGTGTCTACAAATCGACACATGCAGCGAAGACTATCGTAATTCAAATGCAATCCCTATGTAGTTACTATAGTCTTCGTTGCATGGGTCGAAATCGTACTTATCAGATCTTAATAATAACATTAGATAATATCTTTGCTTTACATCAAGACATACCGTAATATATCATATACAGTCAATTTGAGATCGGGTATGCCAGCTACGGTGATTAAGTTATGTCGTTTTGTCAAAGTGAAATACTCCAACGTCCACATATACCGAATTAATAGTCTTACCAGTTCTGGCAGAAAGCCGCTTGATGGTCAAAGAGAAGGTAGTCAAAACATAGAAAGTACAGATAACTTCGGTTATAACGAACTTTAAGGGACCAGCATAATTGGTTCGTTATAGGCAAAAAACGAAAAGAAAAAACGTGTTAATTTTACATTCATATTTTTCAGTTTCTTGACCTTAAAATGTGTATTTTCACATGATTTTAATAATTCCTGCCTTCATTTCTAAGTCGTTTATTTAGACAAATTTCGTTCGCGACATATTGCATTCTGATTTTTTCCGTTTGGAATTTTTGGCAATATTTCGCACTTTTCCGGTATGGTGAACGCCTTTTCTTACGGCTGTTGTCAGTCATTTTTAGAATTAACTTTTCCGGTAAACTCGCGTTAACACAACGACCGAAACGCAGTCTGGTTCATAACAATACGAATTGGCAACCCTATATACATGCCAATGGTTCGCAAATATTAGTGTAAGTTTGCTATATCCGGGAGGGTTTACGTAAAAAGCCGTCTGGTTCATAACATTACGCGTTGTAACCCTATATTAGGATGTATCTAAAAAACGTTTTTTTTTTAGAAATTCAAAATTTCAAGTTGGTAAAAAGTTGTCTCTGTGGACCCTCATGTATCACAAAAAAATGGCCCAAATGAAAAATATTTAAGTATCCCCGCAGGAGGCCTAAAGTTTATAATGTTCCTTAAAAATTCGAATTTATCATATTTTTTAATGGAATAATAAGTGGTTTTTCTTTTTCAAAGCCCACATGTCTGCACATAATAAAAAATTTAATGACAAATAAATTTGTAGCAACATTTAAGCACATTTTTTAAATTATACAAAAATGGACATTTTTCTAAAAATTGTATCGAATCTAAATAAAACTGCAGGCGATCTAAACGTTGCACCAGAGTAATATGCTTTTACGCAATTTCACACCTTATTGTTAAACTTTTTGTATTTGAAAATGAAAAATCACTTAATCTTTCATTGAAAAAAATGATATGAAAAAATTCTAATTCATAAATAAAATTATAAACTTTAGGCTTTTTGCAGGATACCTAAATATTTTTCAATTGCGCCAATTTTTTGCGGTATATGTGGGTCCGTAGGGACAATACTTTACCAACTTGAAATTTGGTATTTCAAAAAAAAAACGTTTTTCCGATACACTCTAATATCTATACATGCCAATGGTCCGCAGATATTAGTGTAAGTTCGTTATATCCGGAGGTTTACGTCAATCGCAGTCAGGTTCATAATCTTACGTGTTGGCAACCCTATATGCATACCATTGGTTCTCAAATGTTTGCGTAAGTCCGCTAAAGCCCCAGAGTTTATGACAAATTGCGATGTTATTTGGTTCGTTACATACGATGTTTCGTTATATCCAGGTTCGCTATAACCAACGATTTTAACCATTGTTTTTACGGGATAAAGCGGGACTTGAAAATTAATTCGTTATAACCGGAGGTTCGTTACAACCGGGGACGGTATATCCGAAGTTGACTGTAATATAAAAACCGCGCCAGTCTTCTTTTCCCTGCTCGGACAGAAAATCTGCTAATTATTATAATAATATCTATCTTAGTGATTGGCGCATTCAGATTACATAATCGATTATAGTTGATTCTTGAAATAATCGATACTTAATAATCGACTTTGAGTAATGGATTTTTAATAATCGTATGGGTTTTGAATAATCGGTTTTTAATAGTCCATTTTACATACATTTAAGTGAGGTTTACCCCCACGGTCACCAACTTTGTCGCCCAATCTAACCCAAAATATGCTTTTACATTATTGTATCCCCCCTATTCATAATCGTTTATGAGTACTCGATTATTTATAATCGATTATGAATAATAGAGTATTTAAAATCGATTATTAATGCAGAACAACTCGAGAACCAAACCATACGCTTATGCAAATCATTCGAATACTGATAATCGATTCGTCAAATAATACGATTATGCCCATCACTAATCTATTTGTAGTAAAGCTGCCGATTACCATTATTGACTATCTCACTTTTCATTTATTCCATTACTAACAATAGTTATAGCAAAAGTTAGTCTCAAATAAACTTATATCATAGAATAAAGGGGTTAAAACTGTTTTATTCATTTTAAAAATTTTAACAAATTTCTATATATAACCTCTTATCTGTACAAATTATACTATAATATTTCCTGTTATTTTCTGACAAAATATAATTTAAAAAATATATTATTATATGATATTAGTGTCACATACTATAACACTGTTTAAATAAAATGGTAAAAAATTAATTAAAAATAGTTAATAAACCCGGAATAGATACAATAAAAATTAAGTTATTTAGATAAATAAATTTATTGATATCAAAAGTCCTTTAATAACTTTATCACATCACATGGTCTATATTAAATCAATATAAATTTATTCTTAATATAAAATTACCAAGTATTACATATAAAAAAGAGAATAATATGCGTAATTTTATTCTCCCTTGAATATATGTCACCATTGTTCTATACAATTCTATAATTGGTGACAAATTATATACATAGGTACGATGTAAAAGATATCGTTATACTTTTTAAAGAGTTTAATCGATATATGTTTTGACTATGTTTGTACTATAACTAAATATATTTTTCCTAGCAGACTAAATATCTGTTTTAAATGTTATTAAAATTGACTGACATTGTGTAGCAATTTCAAGATCAAATAAATTATTCGATAAAATTAAATTAATTGCCTTAAATGATTAACTAACCAACAGGTACAGATATGCATGTACCGGGTATTACTAAAAAAATTAAAAAAAATAAAGAGTAAAGTACCCGCTTTTTTTTATACAAACTATGCAAAAATTTTTATTGAAAAAATGGAATATCGAAGGTGACTATTATATTCATATTTAATGCCTTCTTCTGATATTTTGAAATACTTTTTCAAATAATATTTTTGCGTAGCTTTGAAGATAAAAATACTTCATCATTTTTATCTTGTTGGTAAAACGCGCTAGGTGCAACAGAAAAGGTGAGTATAACTTCGTATTTAAAGAGCTTTAATATTTCCAAACACATTTCTCAAGGAACATTTTTACATAGCTTTGAACACAAAGGTACTTTACTAACTATTAAAAGACCTCTAATATTTCCAAATACTTTTTTAAATAACATTTTTGCATAGCTTTCAACATAAAGGTACTTAACTCTTTCTGTTTTTCATAGTTTTGGTAACACCCGGTACATGCAAGCGGATAGTTACATTATAATATTTACATTTTAGGTTTAAGAAAAATAAAATGTTCTTAGTTAGTGTTCAACTTTCTGCCTACAGAAGATATCAAAAGCAAAGTGAAATTTTACATTATAAAAATTTTGATCTTATGCCAGAAAAATATGTTTAATTAAAATTAGTATTGTATATACCGGATGTTTTTTTTCAGATAGTAATGTCGTACTGAGTAAAAGGTTACAGCCGTCAATTATTAACAAAATCAAGTTTTAAATGGCTCTAACTTCTTAAGGAATTGGAAATTCCCATAAGTCCTGATGAAACTTTTTACACAGCATGACATTTACTTTCTAAAAACTGAGTAAATAGTTTCAGTTCTGTATATAGTTTCAGTTCTGCATATAGTGAATCATTCCACCCTTTCAATGTATTGATCTTAATCGACTTATTGAATGAATCGTTAGGAAATTCGTTAGGAAATTGCTGCAATTACAAACATGTCGTTTTTCTTTTCAGTAAACTTTTAAAAGTCATTTAAAGCAGAATTTCTTATAAGAGTTGAATTTTTACCCAACTGTTTGACCAGATGACATAAATGAAGACATAAATGGATAATTTGAACATGTTTTATTTTAATTACCCCCATTTCGGAAATTGTTTAATTTATAGTTTGATAGGGTATATCCTAACATGAGGAAATGCAACAAAAAAAAAAAAAAAAAAAAAACAAAATATATTCAATTTACAATCTCTCGTATTTAAATATTGGTATTTTTAGCAGCTGAAGCTAAAATAATTATTACATCTGATATATTACCACCGTTCGCATTGATTACGACAGAAATGTATACATTTATAACAAATTACAATTTTTGTGATTGTTCTTTAGAAAAAAAAGAATCTACTTTGATTATTAAAATTTATTCACATTTTATGGCAATTTCAACATCAAACATTAATTATTTTTGATCAAATTATATAATATTGGGGATTTTCCATGTCAACGACACCTTAAGCAGCATGACACAAAGGGCCGATCTTACAAAGCACATTATACCATGATGATGTTTAAAAAAAAGGACCGTAGAGACATCTAGTGTTTATGTTACGTATTTATTTGTTTTATTTTGACGTTTACTTCATATTTTATATAGCAGATGGCGCTATTTGCTGTAGCTGTCTGCCACTACTTGCTGTAACTGTCACCGCGGTCGAGTGGCAGCACTGTTTTTAAATTATCGATTTTTAGCGAGGATCGCATAACCACACTTTGTATAAATTTAAACACAGAAAGAAGAAAAATACCATTTTACGCTGTTTCATAGAACATCTCGATACTAACCGTGCGCCAATTGACATCTTTGAGTCTTATAAAATAGGGCATTAAAGAAATTATTAATAAATATGTAGTCGGTACTTACTGACAATCTTTTCTGTCCATATCAATTATCAGAAGCATGTAGGTAGTTCTGAACGGCCGGGTGAGATTATTAATTCAGACCTCAGTACGGTATAATTCTCCTTCGTTACAATTCTAAAACTTGTGACAAAAAGCACATGTACTATGTATATAGATATATTTTTCAATGAATTACAAATATGTAAAGAAACCTATAAAAAAAGTATTGAGATAAAAAAATTAGGTAGGTACTACATAATTACTTTGACAGTTCTTGAAAGAATGTCGTCTATGCAACCAACATGACAGAAACGGATATTGATTTTTTTTTGGTCACGTGATGGTCACATGTTTACCGATTAGTTCCTTGAATTTCCTTGAATGTGCACTTTGGTATAGATATATTTTTCAATGAATTACAAATATGTAAAAAACCAAATACTTACTTTGACAGACAGAGTAGGACTATTGATTACTGATTAGTTCAATTCTGTTTAACGTGCAATTCGTTTCAATCGCATTTCTGGCGCCGTCTTTCGTCCGTATTTCCTTCCTTTCGCTCTTTGCAAATTTGCGGATGGTAGAATAAGAAAATCGATGATAAAAATACTGGAATATTAAGAATATCACGTATTTGCAAAATATAACCTGTTGACGTTTACATAACCTAACTTTTATGCCTCACGCATGTTGGTAAGCGTGTAAATATCGATCGATAGATAGAGAAAGAAACACGCTTGTCAATTCCCGTCTTTGTCAATTCCGTCAAAGCGCTTGCATAACCTAACTTTTGGTGCCTCACGCCGCGACGGTTGGTAAGCGTGTAAATATCGATCGATAGATAGAGAAAGAAACACGCTTGCGGTTTCAACTTGGTTTCAAGGCAAAATCTCTCCAATTACTATGGAAAATAGAACCGGCAAATGCGCTCTTGGAAACCTTTTTTTTGCACCAGATATTCACGTTGTCGTTAGCTCTCAGATAAACCGCTCAAAATGAGTCTTGCGGTTAAAGAGATCGCCGGAAAAGGCGCCAACCGTTAAAAGGGTTTTATTAATAAGGGGGTCTTGAAATGTCATTTGATCACTAACTTGTAAGGCTTTAAACGTAGGTACCGGAAATAATCAATATGCTATTCGCGACCGGGCTTACAATCATTGGCATTCATTTGATTCTAGCGAGCGTGCTTTCTCGTTTATCGCAATTCCCGGCCGATTTTTGTCTCCATAATGGCGAATGCTGACGCGCGTCCAGCAGCTCATTCTGTCGCCACTGTCAACAACAGTCGCTTAGCAACCTACGTATTAGTCAAAGCGCTGGTATGGATATTGTTGTGTTGTCCGGGCAACCGCGAAGGTAATTAATGGACGGTCTAAATTTTTATCGATTCTTAGGGCGGATGGAAAATTTGTTTCGCTTCCCAAACTGCCGATTTTCGTAAACGTTTCAGCTTTAGTTGGTAGAGCGTAGGCCGATTCGGCTCCATCCGTCTAAAATCATATTCCGGAACCGGCTCGAAAGCCTTTACCGTCAAGAGATTGAGCCAAATTGACAATTGTGCGACGTCTGTGTAAAAAATGTCTCGTTAGCTTTATTAGTATACCGACTAGATATAAATATTCGTACGGACATACCGTACGAATTAATAATTAATAATTTCTATAGAATTGGTCTGAATATGTATGCAATGAATGCATTTATTTAAGTAAAAACATGTTACCTACATATATAAAAGATTAGGGTTGCAACGGATTATGCTGAAAAGTATTCATGCATAATACATATGTACATATAGTTTATTTTGGTGTAAAATCTCAGTTAATTCTGACAAACAAGATTTTTCATTTTAATTTAAAAAAAGCTTTATTGTAGTTATATAATTATACAATGAATTGGTTGTATGTTTATTGGTTTCTAAATATGTATGCTAAACGTTCAACAAATTTACAACCAGCTAATTTGAAGGTGGTTACATCTTTCTTCCATGAACCACTTTCCACTTTTTTATAAGGTTAAATTTTTCAATAGATAAAGTACATTTTACTGACATTAGCAATGATATAAATAATTAGTAATAATAAAATAATTAGCAATAATGAAAACAACTGTTTTCCATTTATGTAATAACAAATAAATCTAAGTTTGAATGTATGTATAACTTTTAATAAAATTATAAACTTTTTATCTCACAGTGATTTTATTTTGAAAATTAATCTTTAATATATTGCAAATACCAAATTTAATTCGATGGCGCTATACGATTTTGAATTTGGCGCCAGTATTCTGTTTTGAATTTCGCGCCAGTACACGTTTATGTAACTCGAGCGCCATCTATGTTATGTTTACGTTGAAAGTTGAGATGACTATACGTCATGAAAAGTAACGTTTACTGGGTCATCTGTAGTAGTCTGTGGTGGCAGCACTGTTTTTAGATTATCGATTTTTAGCGAGGATCGGATAAGCTTCTGGACAGCGTACATGTATCAAGCGTCTACGAATATACTCCTAAGATTTGTTCAACTTACAAAGCACATACCATGATATAACTAAATATTGGATCAAATACCAGAATAAGTTGTTGAAAGAAGAAAAATACCATTTTACGCTGTTTCAGAACATCTTGATACTAACCGTGCGCCAACTGACATCTTTGAGTCTTATAAAATCGCGCATTAAAGAAATTATTAATAAATATGTAGTCGGTACTTACTGACAATCTTTTCTGTCCATAACAATTATCAGAAGCATGTAGGTAGTTCTGAACGGCTGGGTGAGATTATCAATTCAAACCTCAGTACGGTATAATTCTCCATCGGACAATTCTAAAAATTGTGACAAAGGGCACATGTTTTACGTATATAGACATAGTTTTCAATGAATTACATATATGTAAAAAAAAAACCTATAAAAAAAAGTATTGAGATAAAAAAATGAGGTAGGTACTACATAATTACTATGACAGTTCTTGAAATGAACGTCTATTATAGGCAACCGACATGACAGAAAGGGATATTGATTTTTTCTTGTCACATGATGGTCACATGTTTACCGATTAGTTCCTTGAATGGGCACTTCGGTATAGATATATTTTTCAATGAATTACAAATACGTAGAAAACCAAAGCAAAACATATTGAGATTAAAACGTTACGTCCTACATTTATACTTACTTTGACAGACAGAGTAAGATTAAATGTCCAATGTTTACTGATTAGTTCAATTCTCTGTAACGGGCAATTCGATCGTTTGAATCGCATTTCTGGCGACGTCTTTCGCCAGTATTTCCTTCCTTTCGCGCTTATGCAAATTTGCGGATGGTAGAATAAGAAAATCGATGATAAAAATACTGGAATATTAAGCACGTATTTGCAAAATATAACCTGTTGACGTTTACATAACCTAACTTTTATGCCTCACGCATGTTGGTAAGCGTGTAAATATCGATCGATAGATAGAGAAAGAAACACGCTTGTCAATTCCCGTCTTTGTCAATTCCGTCAAAGCGCTTGCATAACCTAACTTTTGGTGCCTCACGCCGCGACGGTTGGTACGCGTGTAAATATCGATCGATAGATAGAGAAAGAAACACGCTTGCGGTTTCAACTTGGTTTCAAGGCAAAATCTCTCCAATTACTATGGAAAATAGAACCGGCAAATGCGCTCTTGGAAACCTTTTTTTTGCACCAGATGTTCACGTTGTCGTTAGCTCTCAGATAAACCGCTCAAAATGAGTCTTGCGGTTAAAGAGATCGCCGGAAAAGGCGCCAACCGTTAAAAGGGTTTTATTAATAAGGGGGTCTTGAAATGTTTTTGATCACTAACTTGTAAGGCTTTAAACGTAGGTACCTACCGGAAAGAATCAATATGCTATTTGCGAGGGGGCTTACAATCATTGGCATTCATTTGATTCTAGCGAGCGTGCTTTCTCGTTTATCGCAATTCCCGGCCGAATTTTGTCTCCATAATGGCGAATGCTGACGCGCGTCCAGCAGCTCATTCTGTCGCCACTGTCAACAACAGTCGCTTAGCAACCTACGTATTTGTCAAATCGCTCGTATGGATATTGTTGTGTTGTCCCGGCAACCGCGAAGGTAATTAATGGACGGTCTAAAAATGTAGCGATTTTTAGGGCGGATGGAAAATTTTTCTCGCGTTTGAAACTGCCGATTTTCGTAAACGTTTCAGCTTTAGTTGGTAGAGCGTAGGCCGATTCGGCTCCATCCGTCTAAAATCATATTCCAGAACCGGCTCGAAAGCCTTTACCGTCAAGAGATTGAGCCAAATTGACAATGGTGCGACGTCCGTGTAAAAAATGTCTCGTTAGCTTTATTAGTATACCGACTAGTGACCAAATAGATCGCTGAGACGTATAGATCGCTGGGTGTGTAGAATTTTATATATATATATATATATATATATATATATATATATATATATATATATATATATATATACCAATGGTCCGCAGTTATGAGTGTAAGTTCGCTATATCCGGGGGTTTACGTCAATCGCAGTCTAGTTCATAACATTACGTGTTGGAAACCCTATATGCATACCATTGGTTCTCAAATGTTTGCGTAAGTCCGCTAAAGCCCCAGGGTTTATGACAAATTGCGATGTTATTTGGTTCGTTACATACGATGTTTCGTTATATCCAGGTTCGCTATAACCAACGATTTTAACCATTGTTTTTACGGGAAATACAACGGGACTTGAAAATTAGTTCGTTATAACCGGAGGTTCGTTACAACCGGGGACGGTATATTTGAAGTTGACTGTAATAAAAAAACAGGCACCAGTCCTCTTTTCCCTGCTCGGACAGACAATCTGCTAATTATTATAATAATATCAATCTTAGTGATGGGCGCATTCAGATTACATAATCGATTATAATTGATTCTTGAAATAATCGATACTTAATAATCGACTTTGAGTAATGGATTTTTAATAATCGTATGGGTTTTAAATAATCGATTTTTAATAGTCCATTTTACATACATTTAAGTGAGGTTTACCCCCTCGGTCACCAACTTTGTCGCCCAATCTAACCCAAAATATGCTTTTACATTATTGTGTCTCCCCTATTCATGATCGATTATGAGTACTCGATTATTCATAATCGATTTTGAATAATAGAGTATTAAAAATCGATTATTAATGCAGAACAACTCGAGAACCAAACCATACGCTTATGCGAATCATTCGAATACTGATAAATAATCGGTTCTTCAAATAATACGATTATGCCCATCACTAATTGTTGGAGCAAGTTAAGAAAAAGGACTGTAGAGACATCTAGTGTTTATGTTACGTATTTACTTGTCTTATTTTGACGTTTACTTCATATTTTATATAACAGATGGCGCTACTTACTGTAACTGTCACTGCGGTCGAGTGGCAGCATTGTTTTTAGATTATCGATTTTTAGCGAGGGTCGCATAAGCTTCTGTACAGTGTACAATGGTACAATGTGTACATGTATGACTCAAGCGTCTACGAATATACTCCTAAGATCTGTTCAACTCAAAGAGTTGTATTCAGCATACCATCACATCACCATACACTAATCTATTTCTAGCAAAACTGCCGATTACCATTATTGACTGTCTCACTTTTCATTTATTCCATTACTAACAATAGTTATAGCAAAAGTTAGTGTCAAATAAACTTACATCATAGAATAAAGAGGTTAAAACTGTTTTATTTATTTTAAAAATTTTAACAAAATTGTTTATATATAATTGTCTATATAGCCTCTTATCTGTACAAACTATAGTATTATATTTCCTGTTATTTTCTGACATAATTTAATTTAAAAAATATATACTATTAGTGTCACCGCTAAGTCTGCTGGACATGCCCATTATTTACTTTGAGCGTATGTATTTGTTAACCTATGAAGTCTAAAGTTTGACAGTAAAGACAATCATGAGATTAATGTGACACGACACATAATGACATGACATTACGAAGACCACTTTAAATAAAAGGGGTATTAAATTTGTAGTACCCATTTTTTTATGATTGCAATACTACCATACGTTAACTGTTGAGATATTTCAAACGTCAACACATAAAAATAAGGATCACTGGTGTCGTACCTTGTTCAAAATAGCCTTTCTCTCTTATGTAAATTACTTGAATACGAAACACGTACTTGCACAATGAAAACCGTTGACATAACCTAACTTTCATGGATCGGTCTTCTGATAAATATGCACTTTGGACCATGTTGCTTGTCGCTATAACGAACCTGTCGTATGTTAAGATGATACCGGATCTGCTTTTTATGTATTTTAACATGTATTAACAAAGCCCGTCAAACATAGCATAGCCGTCAGCATGCCGTCAGACTGCGCTTGCGTGGATATGGATATAACAGATTCCAGCGCGCGAGTTTCAATGCGTCTTCTGCTAAATATACGATTAGAGTTTAGACAGTGTCGCTTGTCGCTACAGTGATATTTCCGTAGAATTTGAGATGACACCGGGACTGTTTTTTTCTGCATTTAAACACGTTTTTGCCGAAGATATAGGGAAAGGCAGCGCGCGCGCTGCCCGAACTGTCAAACTGGCAAATCTGCTTGAGGGAACTTTGTTGACGTTGCGTAGCAACCCTCGTTCTTGAGAAAGTAAAACGTCTACACTATTAAAAATTCATAGAGTTTTATGGAGATGCAAAACTCGATCTCATCTGTCAAACTGCCGATTTGCGTCAAATTTTCACCTTTAGTTAGGGGACGGTAGGGCGATCAACGGCAGCCGGTCTAAATACATAATAGAAACGTCAAAAAATATCCTTTGGCCGTTTAAGATCTGGCCGAACCGCTCCCGAAGCGACGTCGATTAGTGGCCGTTGTTGTATTATCGATCGAACTTTGTTGACGTTGCGTAGCGACCCCCGTGATTGTGGACGAAATATGTCTACACTATTAAAAATTCATAGAGTTTTATTGAGATGCAAAACTCGATCTCGTCTGTCAAACTGCCGATTTGCGTCAAATTTTCACCTTTAGTTAGGGGACGGTAGGGCGATCAACGGCAGCCGGTCTAAATATATAATAGAAAGCTCAAAAAATATCCTTTTGCCGTTTAAAATCTGGCCGAACCGCTCCCGACGCGACGTCAATTAGTGGTCGTTATTTTATTAGTATACGGACTAGTGACCAAATAGATCGCTGAGATGTGTAGATCGCCGATGCCGGTAGACCGCCGAAGCCGTTAGAGAAAGCCTATGTTATAGGCGAAATATTGAAATTTAAAAAAAAAAACTAAAAACTTTATTGCCGTTTTCCCAAAAAAATTGAATAAATAACTATTATATATACATATATATATATATATATACATATATATATATATATATATATATATATATATATATATATATATATATATATGTATACACAAAAAGAACAAAAAGAGTATTGGCATTGAACACAAACAATTTTCAAAAAGTTTCTACAAATCGTACTTATAATATCTTAATAATAACATTAGATAATATCATTGCTTTACATCAAGACACACCGTGTTTATATATGCTTTCATCACAATTAAGGTAAGTAACGATACTCACTCCAGTGATTTACATATGTCATCCTCATCGCTGATAGTTTCCATTACTTATTGATTTGAAATTTTTCAAACATATTTTTGAACATACAATTACATTCGCTCTATATAAACCTGTATGGGGACATTTATATCCCCAGTACACCAGTAATTCTGTTGAAATGTATATAAACACACTGCACTGTCATCCACGCAAATTTATGACTATAATTTATGGGGAATCATACAGTATATGAGTCTCGAGACTGCGGTCAGCCCTCTTCGACAGCAGATTAGTGGTTTATTATAGAATATAATTATATTATTATCTTCCTCTAACCATATATGATATTACTGTATGCAATTTTTTGATTGAATTTTTGCAAATATTGTATTTTCTAAAAAGAGTAGTTTTCTTTTAATCAAAATTTCAAGTTGATTCGCCTTGATTGTTGCCTCTATAAACCCGCATATTGTTATTTTTAAGTAAGTATTAAAATTAATTGATGTAGTAAGTATTAGAAAACGCAGCTGAATATTTTAGCAAAATATTGAAAATTTATATATAACCGATAATCTAATATATAATAAATATTTATTATTAATTATATAATTTTTAATTTAACAAACACCTAATTTTTATAAATTTTGAAAATGCAAACAGAGGTAACACTTGTGTACAATGTATATTTAGGTCTATCTCAAACTATTAATGTGGAATAGAAATGAGGTGGTATCCAAAAATTAAACCAAATTGAATGGTAAAAAAAGCACCAAACTGCAGCTCACCAGGTTGTAGGTGATTTTAGAATTATTTATTTGATCAACCCATTTGAAATGTAAATAACTAAAATACTGGACTGTCATCCACACAAATTTATGAATATAATTTATGTAATCATACGGTATATGGGTCTTGGGACTGCGGTCAGCCTTCTTCGACAGCAGATTAGCGGCTTATTATAGAATATCATTATATTATTTTCCTGTAACTATATATTAATATGATATTATAGTATGCAAGTTTATGATTGAATCTTTGCAAATATTGTATTTTCTAAAGAGTAGTTTTTTTGAAAATCAAAATTTCATGTTGATTTGAGTTGATCGTTGCCTCTATAAACCTGCATATTGCCCAATAGTTAAAATATTAGGTTGCCTTAGAGGCCTAAAGTTTATAATATTCTAAAAAAATATTAATTCTCTTGTAATAAGGGGTAGTGATTTATTTAGATAACAAAATTTAATTTTTTTGTTAGTTTGCCATTATTATCATTATTTTGGTGTGTAAATAGGGGGTCATTATAAATGATTGTGGTCAAAAAGACCATGATATCAAATGTAAACATATCTAGTTGCCGCTCTATGGTAATGGAATACACTTTTCTACTTGCAAACGTTAATTTGGTTGCATAACCTATTTCAAGTTTGACAGTTGTTTAGCGGCAAACAAACAAACAATTGTCTAACATGAACATGGCCTATGTCGACTACAATCATGTATAATGACCCTGTATTATGTATTATTACGACATTAAAGGAATATGCAAACAAATAACACAAAACATTCGGTTTTATTTACTTTTATTGCCCTTTAAAATGCATTAACCGTTATATATCTAATAGTTCTAAATTCCACTATATAAAACAAAACTTAATTATTAAATGACAACAACTATACGACAACAACTTTATATTTCCTTCTAAAAGTTACTAAATATATGTACATGATGTTAAAAATATATTGAATTTACTCACAATAAACTTGCGAAAGGTACTCTCGTCCCCTTTCTTTAAAGTATGTAATAGTATAAAAAAAGTATAGCACATGCAGATAGAGGTTCTGTTTTGAATTATTCATTCTAAAAAACAGACATTAAAATGAAGTTAAATAATTACATTTGAAATTATACTATATACATACTGTTCTCAAGAAAATTCCTTTGCCGAGCCATGCATTAACTATCTGGATACAGTTCGGTAACTGCAGCATCCTTCAGCGATTGTCATCGTTTTCTCCCCTCCGTAGTATACCAAATATTTTGCAAACGTGTCAATTATGCCTTACAGATAATTTGTGTAGAGCAGATTTAGGTTATGTCAGATTTATTTGACAGAGCCAGTAGCCAACATTTGCAGGAATGTATGAACGAAAACAGCAACCTTCTTCTTCTTAACTTATAATTGTTAGTATTAGCGCAATTGGTTGTTGCCCAGTCACTGATGCAGTTTGTAAACAGGGGACTAAAAGTAAACAATAATCTACTGTTTATAATACCTAAAGAATTATTCACATACTTACAAATCTCCATAGTCTATATTCTATAAGAATCTTTCTTCCACTATATGGATAAAAACTGACAAAATAGTAAGACATATAGTCAAATAAGGTAAACAAAAACTGACGCGCACGGACGTTTGGCGGCCGGTGGTAAGTAGCAAAATACGACCGACACACAGCTGATAGTATGCGGAGGGTGCCACATCTACCGGCGAACGTTCAAACCTCTTAACGTCAAATTTACACCGCTATAGATACATTTAAAATTACATATGTACTATATACGCTAAAATGCCAGCATTAAAACGAAAAAAACATCAATTATCACCAGCCTAAATAATAAATTATAAGGGCGTAATATGTACTACGCTCGCCAAAAAAAAGTCGTACACCGTGTAGCTTTGTAAATGGTACTTTTTTAACCTATACGCTGTCATTCTAACATTAATCATAGGCATGAAACATGCACCAACTGTCAAGTTGACAAGCCAGAATTACATGATGTCAAAATTAGCTGTACGACTTTTTTTTGGCGCGGATAGTACCTATGTATATGCATTTTGTGGGCATGATGTACCGTAGCTAAGGTTGTCAGGTTTTCGAAAATAAAAAGCGGGACATTGTTGCGGATTGGTTTAAAAAAAAATGAACGCTTACACTAACATTTAACATTAAACTTTAGCATTAATCATACACCATTAAAATACAAAGTTCCAGACTAAGCATCTGCATGACTAAGCAAAAATCCTATAATAACACGACGTAAACCATAGCGCCATCTATAGTAAAATGATGTAAACCGAAGCTACGCCACAAACCTATATATGCTCATTGAACAAAACTTTACTGGATCGGCTTGAAAACTGTAAATCAATCTATGAGGAACCGAAAATCGGGATTTTGGCGTCCCGCCTAAGAGCTAAGCGGGGCGCGGGTCAAAGTGATATAAAATCGGGACGTCCCGCCAGAATCGGGACGCCTGACAGCCCTAACCAAAATGCAAATTGCGGTGACAGAAGGCCCTGGAAAAGCGCAAACAGTTAAAAGGGTTTATTAATAAGGGTCTTGAACTGTCATCCGATTGCTAACTTGTATGACCTCAACCGTACCGGAAATAATCAACATCCTATTTGCGAACGGGCTTGCAATAATTGGCATTCATTTGATTCCATGTTTGCTATTTACCGCCAACGGATAGGTCTAACAGATTCCAGCGCACGAGTTTCAATGCGTCTTCTGCTAAATATACGATTAGACAGTGTCGCTTGTCGCTACAGTGATCTTTCCGTAGAGTTTGAGATGACACCGGGACTGCTTTTTCTGCATTTAAACACGTTTTTGCCGAAAATATAGGGAAAGGCAGCGCGCGCGCTGCCCGAACTGTCAAACTGGCACATCTGCTTGAGCGAACTTTGTTGACGTTGCGTAGCAACGCTCGTTCTTGAGAAAGTAAAACGTCTACACTATTAAAAATTCATAGAGTTTTATGGAGATGCAAAACTCGATCTCGTCTGTCAAACTGCCGATTTGCGTCAAATTTTCACCTTTAGTTAGGGGACGGTAGGGCGATCAACGGCAGCCGGTCTAAATACATAATAGAAACGTCAAAAAATATCCTTTGGCCGTTTAAGATCTGGCCAACCGCTCCCGAAGCGACGTTGATTAGTGGCCGTTGTTGTATTATCGATCGAACTTTGTTGACGTTGCGTAGCGACCCCCGTGATTGTGGACGAAATATGTCTACACTATTAAAAATTCATAGAGTTTTATTGAGATGCAAAACTCGATCTCGTCTGTCAAACTGCCGATTTGCGTCAAATTTTCACCTTTAGTTAGGGGACGGTAGGGCGATCAACGGCAGCCGGTCTAAATATATAATAGAAAGCTCAAAAAATATCCTTTTGCCGTTTAAAATCTGGCGGAACCGCTCCCGACGCGACGTCAATTAGTGGTCGTTATTTTATTAGTATACGGACTAGTGACCAATTGACCGCCGATTCCGGTAGATCGCCGATTACGATAGATATCCGAATTCGGTAGATCGCCGAAATAGGTAGATATCCGAAGCCAGTAGATCGCCGAAATATGTAGAACGCTGGAATAGGTAGATCGCCAAAATCGATAGATCGCGTCGAAGTCACCGAAATAGGTAGATGACCAAAATTGTACGTAGGCGTAGTTTGACTGAAATTGGGGTAAAAATTGCAAAATGATATTTTTTTGGGTTTAATGAATTCTTTCAATAAGTTCCCATGCCTTTTGCTGCTATTCGGTAGAAATGTTATCTAATACACTTTAATTGGGTTCCTGCTGGATTATTGGTTAGAGTGTAGTGCGTTTATAAGAAAAAAGTGGGATAAAAGTTTGATAGTTTTTCATTTCAACGTTAGCTCATCAAAATGCGAATTTCGATTTCTTTTGCTGCTTTTCGGTATAAATATTATCTAATAAATTTTTATTAGATTTAGTCAGAGTGTAATGCGAATTTATAAGTCATTTATTTGATTTATTGTTCACTAAATTTTAATCAACAAACATCCAAATCATTACATTAAACAAATTATCAAAATTAAAAACATCCTGAAATTATAAGTCAGAAGTGGCATCAAATAAAACTCTAAATAAATTCGTGTAAATACTCTAAATGTTTTCAAGTAAGGAAAGTAGTAAGTATTCCTATTTGCAGAATTCATTTTTTTTAAATTAGTAATTCTAATAATTTCGTTCTTGGGTGACTCCTTTCATTACAATTAAGGTAAGTAACGATACTCACTCCAGTGATTTATATATGTCATCCTCATCGCTGATAGTATCCATTACTTATTTCTTTGAAGTTTTCCAAACATGTTTTTGAACATACAATTACATTCGCTCTATATGAACCTGTATGGGGACATTTATATCCCCAGCACACCAGTAATTCTGTTGAAATGTAAATAAATAAAACACTGGACTGCCATCCACGAAAATTTATGAATATAATTTATGGGGAATCATACAGTATATGGGTCTCGGGACTGCGGTCAGCCCTCTTCGACAGCAGATTAGTGGTTTATTATAGAATATAATTATATTATTATCTTCCTCTAATCCTATATGATATTACTGTATGCAATTTTATGATTGAATTTGTGCAAATATTGTATTTTTTAAAAAGAGTAGTTTTCTTTTTAATTCAAAATTTCAAGTTGATTCGCCTTGATCGTTGCCTCTATAAACCCGCATATTGTTATCTTTAAGTAAGTATTAAAATTAATTGATGTAGTAACTATTAGAAAAGGCAGCTGAATAATATTGAAAATTTATATATAACCGATAATCTAATATATAATAAATATTTATTATTAATTATATAATGGTAATTTTGAATTTAACAAACACCTAATTTTTATAAATTTTGAAAATGCAAACCGAGGTAACACTTGTGTACAATGTATATTTAGGTCTATCTCAAACTATTAATGTGGAATACAAATGAGGTGGTATCCAAAAATTAAAACCAAATTGAATGATACAAAAAGTGAAAAAAATTTCAAGTTGGCAAAAAGTTGTCTCTGTGGACCCTCATATATCACAAAAAAATGCCTAATTGAAATATATTTAAGTCTCCCCCAGGAGGCCTAAAGTTTATAATGTTCTTTAAAAATTCGAATTTATCACATTTTTTTAATGGAATATTAAGTGGTTTTTCTTTTCCAAAGCCCACATGTCGGCCCATAATAAAAAATTTAATGACAAATAAATTTTTATCAACATTTAAGCACATTTTTAAATTATACGAAAATGGTCATTTTTCTAAAAGTTTTATCTAAATCATTGAATCTAAATAAACTGCAGGCGATCTAAACGTTGCATTAGAGTAATATACTTTCACGCACTTTCACACCTTATAGTTAAACTTTTTGTATTTGAAAATGAAAAATCACAATCTCTCATTGAGAAAAATTCTAATTCATAAATAAAATTATAAACTTTAGGCTTTCTGCGGGAGACCTAAATATTTTTCAATTGCGGCAATTTTTTTGTGTGTTATGTGGGTCCGTAGGGACAACATTTTATCAACTTGAAACTTGGTATTTCAACAAAAAAAAAACGTTTTTCCGATACACTCTAATATCTATGCATGCCAATGGTCCGCAGATATTAGTGTAAGTTCGCTATATCCGGGGGCTTACGTCAACCGCAGTCAGGTTCATAACATGACGTGTTGGCAACCCTATATGCATACCATTGGTTCTCAAATGTTTGCGTAAGTCCGCTAAAGCCCCAGAGTTTATGACAAATGGCGATGTTATTTGGTTCGTTACAGACGATGTTTCCTTATATCCAGGTTCGCTATAACCAATGATTTTAACCATTGTTTTTACGGGATAAAACGGGACTTGAAATTTAGTTCGTTATAACCGGAGGTTCGTTACAACCGGGGACGATATATCCACCAACTTTGTCGCCCAATCTAACCCAAAATATGCTTTTCCATTATTGTGAGAAGAAAATAGGACACAAATAGGAACTTTTTTATTATTAACATTTCAGAAAATTTTATTCTTCACGAAAGCTTCTGGACTGTTTTAGATTTAAAATGCAAATATTATAAAGTAATTATATGTTTGCATGTACCGTAGTACCGTGTATTACTAAAACTATAAAAAATTCTTAAGAGTAAAGTACCCTTATTTTACAAACTATGCAAAAATGTTTGTTGAAAAAATGGAATATCGAAGGTGACTATTTATTCATATTTAATGCCTTCTAAAATGCAAATATTATAATATACAATATATATTATAATATTTGCATTTTAGGTTTAAGAAAAATTAAATGTTCTTAGTTAGTGTTCAACTTTCTGCCTACATCAGATATGAAAAGCGAGGGTGAAATTTTACATTACAAAAATTTTGATCTTATGCCAGAAAAATATGTTTAATTAAAATTATTATTGTATATACAGGATGTTTTTTTTCAGATAGTAATGTCGTACTGAGTAAAAGGTTACAGCCGTCAATTATTAACAAAATCAAATTTTAAATGGCTCCAACTTCTTAAGGAATTGGAAATTCCCATAAGTCCTGATGAAACTTTTTACTCAGCATGACATTTACTTTCTAAAAACTGAGTAAATAGTTTCAGTCCTGTATATAGTTTCAGTTCTGCATATAGCGAATCATTCCACCCTTTCAATGTATTGATCTTAATCGACTTATTGAATGAATCGTTAGGAAATTCGTTAGGAAATTGCTGCAATTACAAACTTGTCGTTTTTCTTTTCAGTAAACTTTTAAAAGTCATTTAAAGCAAAATTTCTTATAAGAGTTGAATTTTTACCCAACTGTTTGACCAGATGACATAAATGAAGACATAAATGGATAATTTGAACATGTTTTATTTTAATTACAACCATTTCGGAAATTGTTTAATTTATAGTTTGCTAGGGTATATCCTAACATGTAGAAATACAACAAAAATTTAAAAAAAAGCAAAATATATTCAATTTACAATCTCTCGTATTTAAATATTGGTATTTTTAGCAGCTGAAGCTAAAATAATTATTACATAGGAGAATTTAGGAAAGCGGTTAATGAAGATAAATACATCTGATATATTACCACCGTTCGCATTGATTACGACAGAAATGTATACATTTATAACAAATAACAATTTTTGTGATTGTTCTTTAGAAAAAAAAAGAATCTACTTTGATTATTAAAATTTATTCACATTTTATGGCAATTTCAACATCAAACATTAATTATTTTTGATCAAATTATATAATATTGGGGATTTTCCATGTCAACGACACCTTAAGCAGCATGACACTAAGGGCCGATCTTACAAAGCACATTATACCATGATGATGTTTAAAAAAAAGGACCGTAGAGACATCTAGTATTTATGTTACGTATTTATTTGTTTTATTTTGACGTTTACTTCATATTTTATATAACAGATGGCGTTACCTGCTGTAGCTGTCTGCCACTACTTGCTGTAACTGTCACTGCGGTCGAGTGGCAGCACTGTTTTTAAATTATCGATTTTTAGCGAGTATCGCATAAGCTTCTGTTCTCTACCGTGTACATGTATCATTCTAGTGTCTACCAATATACTCCTAAAATCTGGTCAACTTACAAAGCAAATTATACCATGATATAACTAAATATTGGATCAAATACCAGAATAAGTTGTTATTACGATGGAAACATAAATATTTTAGTCAATGGGAGATGGCATAGGATTACTTATTCTGGGAATAACTATTCTATTGGTTATACCGTTGACTGATAAATCTTCACTCAACGGTTTCTGCTCTAAGATAATTTACGGCTAACATATCTTTACCACACTTTGTATAAATTTAAAGACACAAAGAAGAAATATACCATTTTACGCTGTTTCATAGAACATCTCGATACTAACCGTGCGCCAATTGACATCTTTGAGTCTTATAAAATAGCGCATTAAAGAAATTATTAATAAATATGTAGTCGGTACTTACTGACAATCTTTTCTGTCCATATCAATTATCAGAAGCATGTAGGTAGTTCTGAACGGCCGGGTGAGATTATCAATTCAAACCTCAGTACGGTATAATTCTCCTTTGGACAATTCTAAAAATTGTGACAAAAAGCACATGTACTATGTATATAGATATATTTTTCAATGAATTACAAATATGTAAAGAAACCTTTAAAAAAAGTATTGAGATAAAAAAATTAGGTAGGTACTACATAATTACTTTGACAGTTCTTGAAAGAATGTCCGTCTATGCAACCAAAATGACAAAAACGGGTATTGATTTTTTTTTGGTCACATGATGGTCACATGTTTACCGATTAGTTCCTTGAATGGGCACCTTGGTATAGATATATTTTTCAATGAATTACAAATACGTAAAAAACCAAAGCAAAACGTATTAAGATTAAAACGTTACGTCCCACATTTATACTTACTTTGACAGACAGAGTAGGACTAAATGTCGAATGTTTACTGCTTAGTTCAATTCTCTTTAACGGACAATTCGATCGTTTGAATCGCATTTCTGGCGACGTCTTTCGCCAGTATTTCCTTCCTTTCGCGCTTATGCAAATTTGCGGATGGTAGAATAAGAAAATCGATGATAAAAATACTGGAATATTAAGCACGTATTTGCAAAATATAACCTGTTGACGTTTACATAACCTAACTTTTATGCCTCACGCATGTTGGTAAGCGTGTAAATATCGATCGATTCAACTTGGTTTCAAGGCAAAATCTCTCCAATTACTATGGAAAATAGAACCAGCAAATGCGCTCTTGGAAACCTTTTTTTTGCACCAGATATTCACGTTGTCGTTAGCTCTCAGATAAACCGCTCAAAATGAGTCTTGCGGTTAAAGAGATCGCCGGAAAAGGCGCCAACCGTTAAAAGGGTTTTATTAATAAGGGATCGTTTGAATCGCATTTCTGGCGACGTCTTTCGCCAGTATTTCCTTCCTTTCGCGCTTATGCAAATTTGCGGATGGTAGAATAAGAAAATCGATGATAAAAATACTGGAATATTAAGCACGTATTTGCAAAATATAACCTGTTGACGTTTACATAACCTAACTTTTATGCCTCACGCATGTTGGTAAGCGTGTAAATATCGATCGATAGATAGAGAAAGAAACACGCTTGTCAATTCCCGTCTTTGTCAATTCCGTCAAAGCGCTTGCATAACTTAACTTTTGGTGCCTCACGCCGCGACGGTTGGTAAGCGTGTAAATATCGATCGATAGATAGAGAAAGAAACACGCTTGCGGTTTCAACTTGGTTTCAAGGCAAAATCTCTCCAATTACTATGGAAAATAGAACCGGCAAATGCGCTCTTGGAAACCTTTTTTTTTGCACCATATGTTCACGTTGTCGTTAGCTCTCAGATAAACCGCTCAAAATGAGTCTTGCGGTTAAAGAGATCGCCGGAAAAGGCGCCAACCGTTAAAAGGGTTTTATTAATAAGGGGGTCTTGAAATGTCATTTGATCACTAACTTGTAAGGCTTTAAACGTAGGTACCGGAAATAATCAATATGCTATTCGCGACCGGGCTTACCTTATCATTGGCATTCATTTGATTCTAGCGAGCGTGCTTTCTCGTTTATCGCAATTCCCGGCCGAATTTTGTCTCCATAATGGCGAATGCTGACGCGCGTCCAGCAGCTCATTCTGTCGCCACTGTCAACAACAGTCGCTTAGCAACCTACGTATTTGTGAAAGCGCTCGTATGGATATTGGTGTGTTGTCCCGGCAACCGCGAAGGTAATTAATGGACGTTGTAAATTTTTATCGATTCTTAGGGCGGATGGAAAATTTTTTTCGCTTCCCAAACTGCCGATTTTCGTAAACGTTTCAGCTTTAGTTAGTAGAGCGTAGGCCGATTAGGCTCGATCCGTCTAAAATCATATTCCAGAACCGGCTTGAAAGCCTTTACCGTCAAGAGATTGAGCCAAATTGACAGTTGTGCGACGTCTGTGTAAAAAATGTGCCCGTAGCTTTAGTATTATACCGACTAGTGACCAATTGACCGCCGATTCCGGTAGATCGCCGATTACTTTTTGTGTTTGAAAAAAGAGATCGCCGAAATATGTAGGTCGCTGGTGTGTGTAGATCGCCGAAATAGATAGAATGCTGTAATAGGTAGATTGCCGAAATCGGTAGTTTGCCGAAGTGGATCGACTTCATATCAGGACAGCGATGCCAATTACTGTAATTTTTTTATTGCGCATTTAGATTGAAATTGGGTTAAAAATTGCAAAATGATATTTTTCTGGGTCTAAATATTCTTTCAATAAGTTCCCATGACTTTTGCTGCTATTCGGTAGAAATGTGATCTAATACACCTGAATTGGGTTCCTGCTGAATTATTTGTCGTGTTTATACGGTAGAAGTGGGATCAAAATTTGATTGTTTTTTTTTTAATATTATCTCTTAAATTTTTATTGGGTTTACTGAAAGTGTAATGCGAATTTATAAGTCAGAAGTGGAAACAACATTTATTTGATTTATTTGTTCACTAAATTAAACCAATAAAATTCCAAAACATCACCTTAAACAAATTATCAAAATTAAAAATATCCTGAAATTATAAGTCAGAAGTGGGATCCAAACTCCAAATAAATTCGTCTAAATGTTTTCAAGTAAGGAAAGTAGTATTCTTATTTGCAGTATTCGTATTTTTTTAAATTGGTAATTCTAATAATTTCCTTTGGTACGTGTTGCAAATCTTTTTCTTGGTTGACTCCTTTCATTACAATGAAAGTAAGTAACGATACTCACTCCAATGATTTACATATGTCATCCTCATGGCAGATAGTTTCCATTACTTATTTATTTGAAACATGTTTTTCAACTTACAATTACATTCGCTCTATATGAACTTGAATGGGGACATTTATATCCCCAGCACACCAGTAATTCTGTTGAAATGTAAATAAATAAAACACTGGACTTGTCATCCACGCAAATTTATGAATATAATTTATGGGGAATCATACGGCATATGGATCTCGGGACTGCGGTCAGTCCTCGTCGACAGCAGATTAGCGGTTTATTATAGAATATAATTATATTATTATCTTCCTGTAACCATATATTAATATGATATTATTGTATGCAATTTTATGATTGAATTTTTGCAAATATTTTATTTTCCTAACACAGTAGTTTTTTTGAAAATCATAATTTCAAACTGATTCGACTTGATCTTTGGCCCTATAAACCCGCATATTGTTATTTTTAAGTAAGAATTAAAATTAATTGATGTAGTAATAATTAAAAAACGCAACTGAATATTTCGGCAAAATATTGAAAATTTATATATAACCGATAACTTAATATCTAATAATATATTTATTATTAATTATATACTTAATTTTTAATTTTGAATTAACCAAAACCTAAAACGAAAAGAGAGGTAACACTTGTGTACAATGTTCTATCCCAGTTCTATCCCAAACTAATATGGAATAGAAATGAGGTGGTGGTGTCCAAAAATTAAACCAAATTGAATGGTAAAAAAAGCACCAAACTGCGGCTTACCAGGTTGTAGGTGATTTTCGAATTATCTATGTGATCAATCTATTTGAAATGTAAATAAATAAAACTTGACTGTCATCTACGCAAATTTAGGAATATAATTAATGGAGTCTCGCGACTGCGGACAGCCCTCTTCGGCAGCAGATTAGCACTTTATTATAGAATATAATTATATTACTATCTTCCTGTAACCATATATTAATATGATGTTATTGTATATAATTTTATGATTGAATTTTTGCAAATATTGTATTTTCTAAAAAGAGTAGGTTTTTTTTTGAAAATCAACAATTCTTGTTGATTCGACTGATTCGACCGCATATGGCCCAATATTTAAAATATTAGGTTGCGTAAGAGCCCTAAGAACATAATATTAAAAAAATAATAATTTTCTCGTAATAATGGGTAAAGTGATTTTTTTTAGATATCAAAATTTAATTTTAAAAATTAAAAAGTGTAGACGTATACTTCCCAATAATATAAGAGCAATTATAAGAAGTGATTAACAATAGACGTCGTAAGTCTATAAGTAAATCATTTTAATTCGTATTTGCGGATAAGAAAGCACCCTGTATATTACGGCAAAATTGTCAATAAAACTAAAAATACCTTGTATAAAAAAAGTGATTTCAATTAAATATTTAAAAAAAAACCTCTCTTCGGCCGGGATTGAACCTCGCCGCACATCTGCCACCTGTTCCTAAACACCGTAATGCTGTGAATTTACCCGCTGAACCACTTGGGGCTATTCAGGTCAAGTTTCTAATCTGGCCTAAATATTAGTTGAACATTGTCAAAATTCCTTCTGCACTGATTTTCTGATGAAAATTGCGACAAACTAACCTTCCATTTGTACAATCGTCGCTTAAATTGCCGTAAGAAGCAATCTTGAGCCACTTTGAACACGAAATAAAAAAAAAACTCATAAAGGTGTACCTAACCTAACCTTGATACTTCCAATTATCGATTACTTCTAATATAAGCAAAATTCCTGTTTAGGTCCGCTTTATTGTTCATTCGCGTTCCCTGTCATATTTTGACTCATTTATTGTCCCATGCCTTAGGTATTTATTACTCCAATGCGCGTCAAATGAACGGGTTGTACATTTACATACATATGTGTGTATGTTTGCTTTCGCCTGAAAAATAGACAAATAGACAATGCCGCGTGTCGCTTTTAGTAAACTCACCGTATATTTATACATTATTATCCGTTTGAACGTCTTTTCGATCCACACCGGACTGCACCGGACCTAAACCTGGCTCCAGCAGCTCGTTCTGTCGCCACTGTCAACAACAGTCGCTTAGCAACCTACGTATTTGACAAATTTTCTGACGTTTCTCGACGTACACTCATAATTTCAACCGACTTTAACGAAAATCTAAAAAAATTTTTCGCCTCTCAAACCACATTTTTGCATTATCATTTCTGCAATGGTTAAAAGAGCGGATAGGAATCGACGGTAGCCGGTCTGTGTTTTTGTTTTGTTTCAGATAGTAATGTCGTACTGAGTAAAAGGTTACGGCCGTCAATTATTAACAAAATCAAATTTTAAATGGCTCTAACTTCTTAAGGAATTGGAAATTCCCATAAGTGCTGATGAAACTTTTTACTCAGCATGACATTTACTTTCTACAAACTGAGTAAATAGTTTTAGTTCTGTATATAGTTTCAGTTCTGCATATAGCGAATCATTCCACCCTTTCAATGTATGGATCTTAATCGACTTATTGAATGAATCGTTAGGAAATTCGCTAGGAAATTGCTGCAATTACAAACTTGTCGTTTTTCTTTTCAGTAAACTTTTAAAAGTCATTTAAAGCAAAATTCTTATAAGAGTTGAAAACTTCTTATAAGAGTTGAATTTTTACCCAACTGTTTGACCAAATGACATAAACGAAGACATAAATGGATAATTTGAACATGTTTTATTTTAATTACCCCCATTTCGGAAATTGTTTAATTTATAGTTTGATAGGGTATATCCTAACATGAGGAAATACAACAAAAATTAAAAAAAAAAAACAAAATATATTCAATTTACAATCTCTCGTATTTAAATATTGGTATTTTTAGCAGCTGACGCTAAAATAATTATTACATACATAGGAGAATTTAGGAAAACGGTTAATGAAGATAAATACATCTGATATATTACCACCGTTCGCATTGATTACGACAGAAATGTATACATTTATAACAAATTACAATTTTTGTGATTGTTCTTTAGAAAAAAAAAGAATCTACTTTGATTATTAAAATTTATTCACATTTTATGGCAATTTCAACATCAAACATTAATTATTTTTGATCAAATTATATAATATTGGGGATTTTCCATGTCAACGACACCTTAAGCAGCATGACACTAAGGGCCGATCTTACAAAGCACATTATACCATGTTGATGTTTAAAAAAAAGGACCGTAGAGACATCTAGTATTTATGTTACGTATTTATTTGTTTTATTTTGACGTTTACTTCATATTTTATATAACAGATGGCGTTACCTGCTGTAGCTGTCTGCCACTACTTGCTGTAACTGTCACTGCGGTCGAGTGGCAGCACTGTTTTTAAATTATCGATTTTTAGCGAGTATCGCATAAGCTTCTGTCATATATTCCAGATATGTTCGTTACAATTGTTTCTGCTCTAAAATAATTTACGGCTAACATATCTTTACCACACTTTGTATAAATTTAAAGACACAAAGAAGAAATATACCATTTTACGATGTTTCATAGAACATCTCGATACTAACCGTGCGCCAATTGACATCTTTGAGTCTTATAAAATAGCGCATTAAAGAAATTATTAATAAATATGTAGTCGGTACTTATTGACAATCTTTTCTGTCAATATCAATTATCAGAAGCATGTAGGTAGTTCTGAACGGCCGGGTGAGATTATCAATTCAAACCTCAGTACGGTATAATTCTCCTTTGGACAATTCTAAAAATTGTGACAAAAAGCACATGTACTATGTATATAGATATATTTTTCAATGAATTACAAATATGTAAAGAAACCTATAAAAAAAGTATTGAGATAAAAAAATTAGGTAGGTACTACATAATTACTTTGACAGTTCTTGAAAGAATGTCCGTCTATGCAACCAAAATGACAAAAACGGGTATTGATTTTTTTTTGGTCACATGATGGCAGTGTTGCCAACCATACGGTATTTACCGTACATGTGCGGTATTTCTAGATGAAATACGGTGTACGGTCCGACTGCGAATACCGTACGCAGTTGTACGGTAATGTACATATATGACACATTAGTCAATCACTTATAATAATGAAAGTAACTAAAACCGAATTTACTTTCCCTTTTTAGTTCTTTTTAGATCTTTACAAACTATGTATTGTTAGTAGTGACATCTGTGGAGGAGAGTCCAAGCAAAGCAACGCTAAAACGTTTGTCGGGGATGTACGTATTTGTGTCACTTGTCACTTGATAAATTAATACAAACGCGTACATCGCCATTCGCCTCATTTCTTCGTTCAGTTCGCTCATGGCATCAGGCTTATGGACGTAATGTCTGACAGTGAATACAATACGGACACTGAAAATGCGGGCGCGGCTCAAGCCATAAAAGGAGCCAAAAAGAAAACTGTCCAAAACGGTGGACATCGAGCCCAAGTAAGTAATTTGCTATATAAACTACTCACATACTAAAGCAATGCTTTGCTTTTAGAAATGAACGGTAAATTGGTGTCAAATACGGTAATTTGTCGCACTATCTGCGGTAATTCAATTCCCAGAGGTTGGCAACACTGCATGATGGTCACATGTTTACCGATTAGTTCCTTGAATGGGCACCTTGGTATAGATATATTTTTCAATGAATTACAAATACGTAAAAAACCAAAGCAAAACGTATTAAGATTAAAACGTTACGTCCTACATTTATACTTACTTTGACAGACAGAGTAGGACTAAATGTCGAATGTTTACTGCTTAGTTCAATTCTCTTTAACGGACAATTCGATCGTTTGAATCGCATTTCTGGCGACGTCTTTCGCCAGTATTTCCTTCCTTTCGCGCTTATGCAAATTTGCGGATGGTAGAATAAGAAAATCGATGATAAAAATACTGGAATATTAAGCACGTATTTGCAAAATATAACCTGTTGACGTTTACATAACCTAACTTTTATGCCTGACGCATGTTGGTAAGCGTGTAAATATCGATCGATTCAACTTGGTTTCAAGGCAAAATCTCTCCAATTACTATGGAAAATAGAACCAGCAAATGCGCTCTTTGAAACCTTTTTTTTGCACCAGATATTCACGTTGTCGTTAGCTCTCAGATAAACCGCTCAAAATGAGTCTTGCGGTTAAAGAGATCGCCGGAAAAGGCGCCAACCGTTAAAAGGGTTTTATTAATAAGGGATCGTTTGAATCGCATTTCTGGCGACGTCTTTCGCCAGTATTTCCTTCCTTTCGCGCTTATGCAAATTTGCGGATGGTAGAATAAGAAAATCGATGATAAAAATACTGGAATATTAAGCACGTATTTGCAAAATATAACCTGTTGACGTTTACATAACCTAACTTTTATGCCTCACGCATGTTGGTAAGCGTGTAAATATCGATCGATAGATAGAGAAAGAAACACGCTTGTCAATTCCCGTCTTTGTCAATTCCGTCAAAGCGCTTGCATAACTTAACTTTTGGTGCCTCACGCCGCGACGGTTGGTAAGCGTGTAAATATCGATCGATAGATAGAGAAAGAAACACGCTTGCGGTTTCAACTTGGTTTCAAGGCAAAATCTCTCCAATTACTATGGAAAATAGAACCGGCAAATGCGCTCTTGGAAACCTTTTTTTTTGCACCAGATGTTCACGTTGTCGTTAGCTCTCAGATAAACCGCTCAAAATGAGTCTTGCGGTTAAAGAGATCGCCGGAAAAGGCGCCAACCGTTAAAAGGGTTTTATTAATAAGGGGGTCTTGAAATGTCATTTGATCACTAACTTGTAAGGCTTTAAACGTAGGTACCGGAAATAATCAATATGCTATTCGCGACCGGGCTTACCTTATCATTGGCATTTATTTGATTCTAGCGAGCGTGCTTTCTCGTTTATCGCAATTCCCGGCCGAATTTTGTCTCCATAATGGCGAATGCTGACGCGCGTCCAGCAGCTCATTCTGTCGCCACTGTCAACAACAGTCGCTTAGCAACCTACGTATTTGTGAAAGCGCTCGTATGGATATTGGTGTGTTGTCCCGGCAACCGCGAAGGTAATTAATGGACGTTGTAAATTTTTATCGATTCTTAGGGCGGATGGAAAATTTTTTTCGCTTCCCAAACTGCCGATTTTCGTAAACGTTTCAGCTTTAGTTAGTAGAGCGTAGGCCGATTAGGCTCGATCCGTCTAAAATCATATTCCAGAACCGGCTTGAAAGCCTTTACCGTCAAGAGATTGAGCCAAATTGACGGTTGTGCGACGTCTGTGTAAAAAATGTGCCCGTAGCTTTAGTATTATACCGACTAGTGACCAAATCGGTGAGATGTGTAGATCGCCGATTCCGGTAGAACGCTGGGTGTGTAGATCGCTGGGGTGCATAGATCGCCGAAATAAATAGGTTGATCGCCAGAGTAGGTAGCATGCTATAATAAGCCTTCATGTGGACACTTCTGGCTGCCCTCGTAGTGCGCCAATTGAACTTTTATACAACGCATATAACAATGTATTAGTATCTACTTTGGTTTCATAATAGACTTACTGTAACAATTCTTCTTTCAGTATCATAATCAAAAATGTAGGTAGCCTGGTTCATAACATTACGTGTTGGCAACCCTATATACATTAGGGTGGATCGAAAAACGTTTTTCTTTTTTGAAATTGAAAATTTCAAGTTTGTAAAAAGTTGTGTCTGTGGACCCTCATATATCACAAAGAAAATGCCTAATTGAAATATATTTAAGTCTCCCGCAGGAGGCCTAAAGTTTATAATGTTCTTTACAAATTTAAATTGGTCACATTATTTTAATGGAATATTAAGTGGTTTTTCTTTTTCAAAGCCCACATGTCAGCACATAATAAAAAATTTAATGACAAATAAATCAACGTAAATCGACATTTAAGCAAATTTTTTAAATTTTACGAAGATGGTCATTTTTCTAAAAATTGTATCGAATCTAAATAAACTGCAGGTGATCTAAACGTTGCATTAGAGTAATGTACTTTTACGCAATTTCACACCTTATTGTTAAACTTTTTGTACTTGAAAAAGAAAAATCACTTAATCTTTCATTGAAAAAAATGATATGAAAAAATTCTAATTCTTAAATAAAATTATAAACTTTAGGCTTTCTGCGGGACACCTAAATATTTTTCAATTGCACCAATTTTTTTGTGGTCTATGTGGGTCCATAGGGACAACATTTTATCAACTTGAAATTTGGTATTTAAAAAAAAACGTTTTTTCGATACACTCTAATATCTATACATGCCAATGGTCCGCAGATTTTAGTGTAAGCCTCTTATCTGTACAAACTATACTATTATGATTGTTCTCACTGTTGTTTTTTTTCTTTGTTAAGATGGAAGCATGTATAAATATATGTAGAATGATGTGGAACAATAAACGTATTATTATTATTATTATTATTATATTTCCTCTGTTATTTTCTGACATAATTTAATTAAAAAATATATATACTATTATATTATATTAGTGTCACATACTATAACACTTTTTAAACAAAACGGTAAAAAATAATCAAAAATAGTTAATAAACCCGGAATAGATATAATAAAAAAGTCCTTTAATAATTTTTTCACATCACATCACATCACATCTTAAATCAATATAAATCTATTCTTAATATAAAATTACAAACTATCACATATAAAAAAGAGAATAATATGCGTAATTTTATTCTCCCTTGAATATATGTCACCATTGTTCTATACAATTCTATAATTGGTGACAAATTATATACATGGGTACGATGCAAAAGATATCGTTATACTTTTTAAAGAGTTTAATCAACATTTGTTTTGACTATGTTTGTACTATAACTAAATCATCTCATATATTTTTCCTAGCAGACTAAATATCTGCTCTAAATGTTATTAAAATTTACTGACATTGTGTAGCAATTTCAAGATCACATAAATTATTCGATAAAATTAAATTAATTGCCTTAAATGATTAACTAACCAACACGTACAGATATGCATGTACCGGGTATTACTAAAACTATAAAAAGTTCTTAAGAGTAAAGTACCTACCTCTTTTTACAAACTATGCAAGAATGTTTGTTGAAACAATTGAATATCGAAGATGACTATATAATCATATTTAATGCCTTCTGATATTTTGAAATACTTTTTGAAATAATATTTTTGCGTAGCTTTGAAGATAAAAATACTTTATCATTTTCATCTTGTTGGTAAAACGCGCTAGGTGCAACAGAAAAGGTGAGTATAACTTCGTATTTAAAGACCTTTAATATTTCCAAACACATTTCTCAAGGAACATTTTTACATGGCTTTGAACATAAAGGTACTTTACTCTTCAAGTTTCTTCATAGTTTTCAAATACTTACATTCTAATATTTGCATATTAAATTTAAGACAATCCAGCCACTTCTATGGACAATTAGACGAAACAAATTTCATATTAAAAGACCTCTAATATTTCCAAATACTTTTTTAAATAACATTTTTGCATAGCTTTCAACATAAAGGTACTTAACTCTTTCTGTTTTTCATAGTTTTGGTAACACCCGGTACTTGCAAGCGGATAGTTACATTATAATATTTACATTTTAGGTTTAAGAAAAATAAAATGTTCTTAGTTAGTGTTCAACTTTCTGCCTACAGAAGATATCAAAAGCAAAGTGAAATTTTACATTATAAAAATTTTGATCTTATGCCAGAAAAATATGTTTAATTAAAATTAGTATTGTATATATCGGATGTCTTTTTTTTCAGATAGTAATGTCGTACTGAGTAAAAGGTTACAGCCGTCAATTATTAACAAAATCAAATTTCAAATGGCTCTAACTTCTTAAGGAATTGGAAATTCCTATAAGTCCTTATGAAACTTTTTACACAGCATGACATTTACTTTCTAAAAACTTAGTAAATAGTTTCAGTTCTGTATATAGTTTCAGTTCTGCATATAGCGAATCATTCCACCCTTTCAATGTATTGATCTTAATCGACTTATTGAATGAATCGTTAGGAAATTCGTTAGGAAATTGCTGCAATTACAAACTTGTCGTTTTTCTTCTCAGTAAACTTTTAAAAGTCATTTAAAGCAGAATTTCTTATAAGAGTTGAATTTTTACCCAACTGTTTGACCAGATGACATAAATGAAGACATAAATGGATAATTTGAACATGTTTTATTTTAATTACCCCCATTTCGGAAATTGTTTAATTTATAGTTTGATAGGGTATATCCTAACATGAGGAAATGCAACAAAAATTAAAAAAAAAAAACAAAATATATTCAATTTACAATCTCTCGTATTTAAATATTGGTATTTTTAACAGCTGAAGCTAAAATAATTATTACATCTGATATATTACCACCGTTCGCATTGATTACGACAGAAATGTATACATTTATAACAAATTACAATTTCTGTGATTGTTCTTTAGAAAAAAAAGAATCTACTTTGATTATTAAAATTTATTCACATTTTATGGCAATTTCAACATCAAACATTAATTATTTTTGATCAAATTATATAATATTGGGGATTTTCCATGTCAACGACACCTTAAGCAGCATGACACAAAGGGCCGATCTTACAAAGCACATTATACCATGATGATGTTTAAAAAAAAGGACCGTAGAGACATCTAGTGTTTATGTTACGTATTTATTTGTTTTATTTTGACGTTTACTTCATATTTTATATAGCAGATGGCGCTACTTGCTGTAGCTGTCTGCCACTACTTGCTGTAACTGTCACCGCGGTCGAGTGGCAGCACTGTTTTTAAATTATCGATTTTTAGCGAGTATCGCATAAGCTTCTGTTCTCTACCGTGTACATGTATCATTCTAGTGTCTACCAATATACTCCTAAAATCTGGTCAACTTACAAAGCACATTATACCATGATATAACTAAATATTGGATCAAATACCAGAATAAGTTGTTATTACGATGGAAACATAAATATTTTAGTCAATGGGAGATGGCATAGGATTACTTATTCTGGGAATAACTATTCTATTGGTTATACCGTTGACTGATAAATCTTCACTCAACGGTTTCTGCTCTAAGATAATTTACGGCTAACATATCTTTACCACACTTTGTATAAATTTAAAGACACAAAGAAGAAATATACCATTTTACGCTGTTTCATAGAACATCTCGATACTAACCGTGCGCCAATTGACATCTTTGAGTCTTATAAAATAGCGCATTAAAGAAATTATTAATAAATATGTAGTCGGTACTTACTGACAATCTTTTCTGTCCATATCAATTATCAGAAGCATGTAGGTAGTTCTGAACGGCCGGGTGAGATTATCAATTCAAACCTCAGTACGGTATAATTCTCCTTTGGACAATTCTAAAAATTGTGACAAAAAGCACATGTACTATGTATATAGATATATTTTTCAATGAATTACAAATATGTAAAGAAACCTATAAAAAAAGTATTGAGATAAAAAAATTAGGTAGGTACTACATAATTACTTTGACAGTTCTTGAAAGAATGTCCGTCTATGCAACCAAAATGACAAAAACGGGTATTGATTTTTTTTTTGTCACATGATGGTCACATGTTTACCGATTAGTTCCTTGAATGGGCACCTTGGTATAGATATATTTTTCAATGAATTACAAATACGTAAAGAACCAAAGCAAAACGTATTAAGATTAAAACGTTACGTCCCACATTTATACTTACTTTGACAGACAGAGTAGGACTAAATGTCGAATGTTTACTGCTTAGTTCAATTCTCTTTAACGGACAATTCGATCGTTTGAATCGCATTTCTGGCGACGTCTTTCGCCAGTATTTCCTTCCTTTCGCGCTTATGCAAATTTGCGGATGGTAGAATAAGAAAATCGATGATAAAAATACTGGAATATTAAGCACGTATTTGCAAAATATAACCTGTTGACGTTTACATAACCTAACTTTTATGCCTGACGCATGTTGGTAAGCGTGTAAATATCGATCGATTCAACTTGGTTTCAAGGCAAAATCTCTCCAATTACTATGGAAAATAGAACCAGCAAATGCGCTCTTTGAAACCTTTTTTTTGCACCAGATATTCACGTTGTCGTTAGCTCTCAGATAAACCGCTCAAAATGAGTCTTGCGGTTAAAGAGATCGCCGGAAAAGGCGCCAACCGTTAAAAGGGTTTTATTAATAAGGGATCGTTTGAATCGCATTTCTGGCGACGTCTTTCGCCAGTATTTCCTTCCTTTCGCGCTTATGCAAATTTGCGGATGGTAGAATAAGAAAATCGATGATAAAAATACTGGAATATTAAGCACGTATTTGCAAAATATAACCTGTTGACGTTTACATAACCTAACTTTTATGCCTCACGCATGTTGGTAAGCGTGTAAATATCGATCGATAGATAGAGAAAGAAACACGCTTGTCAATTCCCGTCTTTGTCAATTCCGTCAAAGCGCTTGCATAACTTAACTTTTGGTGCCTCACGCCGCGACGGTTGGTAAGCGTGTAAATATCGATCGATAGATAGAGAAAGAAACACGCTTGCGGTTTCAACTTGGTTTCAAGGCAAAATCTCTCCAATTACTATGGAAAATAGAACCGGCAAATGCGCTCTTGGAAACCTTTTTTTTGCACCAGATGTTCACGTTGTCGTTAGCTCTCAGATAAACCGCTCAAAATGAGTCTTGCGGTTAAAGAGATCGCCGGAAAAGGCGCCAACCGTTAAAAGGGTTTTATTAATAAGGGGGTCTTGAAATGTCATTTGATCACTAACTTGTAAGGCTTTAAACGTAGGTACCGGAAATAATCAATATGCTATTCGCGACCGGGCTTACCTTATCATTGGCATTCATTTGATTCTAGCGAGCGTGCTTTCTCGTTTATCGCAATTCCCGGCCGAATTTTGTCTCCATAATGGCGAATGCTGACGCGCGTCCAGCAGCTCATTCTGTCGCCACTGTCAACAACAGTCGCTTAGCAACCTACGTATTTGTCAAAGCGCTGGTATGGATATTGTTGTGTTGTCCGGGCAACCGCGAAGGTAATTAATGGACGGTCTAAATTTTTATCGATTCTTAGGGCGGATGGAAAATTTTTTTCGCTTCCCAAACTGCCGATTTTCGTAAACGTTTCAGCTTTAGTTGGTAGAGCGTAGGCCGATTCGGCTCCATCCGTCTAAAATCATATTCCGGAACCGGCTCGAAAGCCTTTACCGTCAAGAGATTGAGCCAAATTGACAATTGTTCGACGTCCGTGTAAAAAATGTCTCGTTAGCTTTATTAGTATACCGACTAGTGACCAAATCAGTGAGACGTATAGATCGCTGAGACGTATAGATCGCTGAGACGTATATATCGCTGGGGTGTATAGATCGCCGAAATAGGGAGAACGCAATATCACACCTTATTGTTAAACTTTTTGTATTTGAAAAAAAAGATCGCTGAAATATGTAGGTCGCTGGTGTGTGTAGATCGCCGAAATAGATAGAATGCTGTAATAGGTAGATTGCCGAAATCGGTAGTTCGCCAAAGTGGATCGACTTCATATCAGGACAGCGATGCCAATTACTGTAATTGTTTTATTGCGAATTTTGATTGATATTGGGTTAAAAATTGCAAAATGATATTTTTCTGCTATTCGGTAGAAATGTGATCTAATACACCTGAATTGGGTTCCTGCTGAATTATTTGTCGTGTGTTTATACGGTAGAAGTGGGATCAAAATTTGATTGTTTTTTTTTTAAATATTATCTCTTAAATTTCTATTGGGTTTACTCAAAGTGTAATGCGAATTTATAAGTCAGAAGTGGAAACAACATTTATTTGTTTTATTTGTTCACTAAATTTTAACCAATAAAAATCCAAAACATCACCTTAAACAAATTATCAAAATTAAAAATATCCAGAAATTATAAGTCAGAAGTGGGATCCAAACTCCAAATAAATTCGTCTAAATGTTTTCAAGTAAGGAAAGTAGTATTCTTATTTGCAGTACTCGTATTTTTTAAGTTGGTAATTCTAATAATTTCCTTTGGTACGTGTTGCAAATTTTTTTCTTGGTTGACTCCTTTTATTACAATGAAAGTATGTAACGATACTCACTCCAATGATTTACATATGTCATCCTCATGGCAGATAGCTTCCATTACTTATTTATTTGAAACATGTTTTTCAACTTACAATTACATTCGCTCTATATGAACCTGAATGGGGACATTTATATCCCCAGCACACCAGTAATTCTGTTGAAATGTAAATAAATAAAACACTGGACTGCCATCCACGCAAATTTATGAATATAATTTATGGGGAATCATACAGTATATGGATCTCGGGACTGCGGTCGGCCCTCTTCGACAGCAGAATAGTGGTTTATTATAGAATATAATTATATTATTATCTTCCTCTAACCATATAGGATATTACTGTATGCAATTTTATGATTGAATTTTTGCAAATATTGTATTTTCTAAAAAGAGTAGTTTTCTTTTTAAATCAAAATTTCAAGTTAATTCGCCTTGATCGTTGCCTCTATAAACCCGCATATTGTTATTTTTAAGTAAGTATTAAAATTAATTGATGTAGTAAGTATTAGAAAACGCAGCAGAATATTTCAGCAAAGTGTTGAAAATTTATATATAACCGATAATCTAATATATAATAAATATTTATTATTAATTATATAATTTTTAATTTTTAATTTGACAAACACCTAATTTTTATAAATTTTGATAATGCAAAGAGAGGTAACGCTTGTGTACAATGTATACTTAGGTCTATCTCAAACTATTAATGTGGAATAGAAATGAGGTGGTATCCAAAAATTAAACCAAATTGAATGGTAAAAAAAGCACCAAACGGCAGCTCACCAGGTCGTAGGTGATTTTAGAATTATTTATTTGATCAACCCATTTGAAATGTAAATAACTAAAACACTGGACTGTCATCCACGCAAATTTATGAATATAATTTATGGAATCATACGGTATATGGGTCTTGGGACTGCGGTCAGCTTTCTTCGACAGCAGATTAGCGGCTTATTATAGAATATCATTATATTATTATTTTCCTGTAACTATATATTAATATGATACTATTGTATGCAATTTTATGATTGAATTTTTGCAAATATTGTATTTTCTAAAGAGTAGTTTTTTGAAAATCAAAATTTCATGTTGATTCGAGCTGATCGTTGCCTCTATAAACCTGCATATTGCCCAATAGTCAAAATATTAGGTTGCGTTAGAGGCCTAAAGTTTATAACATTCTAAAAAAATATTAATTTTCTTGTAAGGGGTAGTGATTTTTTTTAGATAACAAAACTTTTTTTTGTTAGTTTGCCATTATTATCATTATTTTGGTGTGTAAATAAAGGGTCATTATAAATGATTGTAGTCAAAAAGACCATGATATCAAATGTAAAGATATCTAGTTGCCGCTCTATTGTAATGGAATACAATTTAATACACTTTTCTACATGAATACGTTAAATTGGTTGCATAACCTATTTCAAGTTTGACAGTTTAGCGGCAAACAAACAAACAATTGTCTAACATGAACATGGACTATGTCGACTACAATCATGTATAATGAGTCATGAGCCTTCATGTGGGCACTTCTCGCTGCCCTCGTCGTGCGCCAATTGAACTTTTATACAACGCATATAATAATGTATTAGTATCTAGTTTGGTTTCATAATAGACCTACTGTAACAATTCTTCTTTCAGTTTCATAATGAAAATTGTAGGTAAACTCAGTTGCGGCTACATGTTCTAACAACACTTAAAAAACAGCCTGGTTCAAAACATTACGTGTTGGATGGATCGAAAAAACTTTTTTTTTTCGAAATTCAAAATTTCATGTGGGTAAAGGTTGTCTCTGTGGACCCTCATATATCACAAAAAAATGCCCAATTAAAATATATTTAAGTCTCCCCTAGGAAGCCTAAAGTTTATAATGTTCTTTAAAAATTCCAATTTATCACATTTTTTTAATGGAATATTAAGTGGTTTTTCTTTTTCAAAGCCCACATGTCAGCCCATAATAAAAAATTTAATGACAAATAAATTTGTAGCAACATTTAAGCACATTTTTTAAATTATACGAAAATGGACATTTTTCTAAAAATTGTATCGAATCTAAATAAAACTGCAGGCGATCTAAACGTTGCACCAGAGTAATATGCTTTTACGCAATTTCACACCTTATTGTTAAACTTTTTGTATTTGAAAATGAAAAATCACTTAATCTATCATTGAAAAAAATGATATGAAAAAAATCTAATTCATAAATAAAATTATAAACTTTAGGCTTTTTGCAGGATACCTAAATATTTTTCAATTGCGCCAATTTTTTGCGGTATATGTGGGTCCGTAGGGACAATACTTTACCAACTTGAAATTTGGTATTTCAAAAAAAAAAAAACGTTTTTCCGATACACTCTAATATCTATACATGCCAATGGTCCGCAGATATTAGTGTAAGTTCGTTATATCCGGAGGTTTACGTCAATCGCAGTCAGGTTCATAATCTTACGTGTTGGCAACCCTATATGCATACCATTGGTTCTCAAATGTTTGCGTAAGTCCGCTAAAGCCCCAGAGTTTATGACAAATTGCGATGTTATTTGGTTCGTTACATACGATGTTTCGTTATATCCAGGTTCGCTATAACCAACGATTTTAACCATTGTTTTTACGGGATAAAGCGGGACTTGAAAATTAGTTCGTTATAACCGGAGGTTCGTTACAACCGGGGACGGTATATCCGAAGTTGACTGTAATACAAAAACCGCGCCAGTCCTCTTTTCCCTGCTCGGACAGAAAATCTGCTAATTATTATAATAATATCTATCTTAGTGATTGGCGGATGGACGGTATATCCACCAACTTTGTCGCACAATCTAAACCAAAATATGCTTTTCCATTATTGTGAGAAGAAAATAGGACACAAATGGGAACTTTTTTATTATTAACATTTCAGAAAATTTTATTTTTCACGAAAGCTTCTGGATTGTTTTAGATTTAAAATGCAAATATTATAAAGTAATTATATGTTTGCATGTACCGAGTATTAGTAAAACTATAAAAAATTCTTAAGAGTAAAGTACCTTTATTTTACAAACTATGCAAAAATGGTTGTTGAAAAAATATCGAAGAATATCAAATAATATTTTTGCGTAGCTTTGAAAATACTTTATCATTTTTATCTTGTCGGTAAAACGCAATAGGTGCAACAGAATATGTGAGTATAACTTCGTATTTAAAGACCTTTAATATTTCCAAACACATTTCTCAAGGAACATTTTTACATGGCTTTGAACATAAAGGTACTTTACTCTTCAAGTTTCTTCATAGTTTTCAAATACTTACATTCTAATATTTGCATATTAAATTTAAGACAATCCAGCCACTTCTATGGACAATTAGACGAAACAAATTTCATATTAAAAGACCTTTAATATTTCCAAATACTTTTTTAAATAACATTTTTGCATAGCTTTCAACATAAAGGTACTTAACTCTTTCTGTTTTTCATAGTTTTGGTAACACCCGGTACTTGCAAGCGGATAGTTACATTATAATATTTACATTTTAGGGTTAAGAAAAATAAAATGTTCTTAGTTAGTGTTCAACTTTCTGCCTACAGAAGATATCAAAAGCAAAGTGAAATTTTACATTATAAAAATTTTGATCTTATGCCAGAAAAATATGTTTAATTAAAATTAGTATTGTATATATCGGATATTTTTTTTTTCAGATAGTAATGTCGTACTGAGTAAAAGGTTACAGCCGTCAATTATTAACAAAATCAAATTTTAAATGGCTCTAACTTCTTAAGGAATTGGAAATTCCCATAAGTCCTGATGAAACTTTTTACACAGCATGACATTTACTTTCTAAAAACTGAGTAAATAGTTTCAGTTCTGTATATAGTTTCAGTTCTGCATATAGCGAATCATTCCACCCTTTCAATGTATTGATCTTAATCGACTTATTGAATGAATCGTTAGGAAATTCGTTAGGAAATTGCTGCAATTACAAACTTGTCGTTTTTCTTCTCAGTAAACTTTTAAAAGTCATTTAAAGCAGAATTTCTTATAAGAGTTGAATTTTTACCCAACTGTTTGACCAGATGACATAAATGAAGACATAAATGGATAATTTGAACATGTTTTATTTTAATTACCCCCATTTCGGAAATTGTTTAATTTATAGTTTGATAGGGTATATCCTAACATGAGGAAATACAACAAAAATTTAAAAAAAAAACAAAATATATTCAATTTACAATCTCTCGTATTTAAATATTGGTATTTTTACCAGCTGAAGCTAAAATAATTATTACATACATAGGAGAATTTAGGAAAACGGTTAATGAAGATAAATACATCTGATATATTACCACCGTTCGCATTGATTACGACAGAAATGTATACATTTATAACAAATTACAATTTTTATGATTGTTCTTTAGAAAAAAAAAGAATCTACTTTGATTATTAAAATTTATTCACATTTTATGGCAATTTCAACATCAAACATTAATTATTTTTGATCAAATTATATAATATTGGGGATTTTCCATGTCAACGACACCTTAAGCAGCATGACACTAAGGGCCGATCTTACAAAGCACATTATACCATGTTGATGTTTAAAAAAAAGGACCGTAGAGACATCTAGTATTTATGTTACGTATTTATTTGTTTTATTTTGACGTTTACTTCATATTTTATATAACAGATGGCGTTACCTGCTGTAGCTGTCTGCCACTACTTGCTGTAACTGTCACTGCGGTCGAGTGGCAGCACTGTTTTTAAATTATCGATTTTTAGCGTCATATATTCCAGATATGTTCGTTACAATTGTTTCTGCTCTAAAATAATTTACGGCTAACATATCTTTACCACACTTTGTATAAATTTAAAGACACAAAGAAGAAATATACCATTTTACGATGTTTCATAGAACATCTCGATACTAACCGTGCGCCAATTGACATCTTTGAGTCTTATAAAATAGCGCAAAAAAGAAATTATTAATAAATATGTAGTCGGTACTTACTGACAATCTTTTCTGTCCATATCAATTATCAGAAGCATGTAGGTAGTTCTGAACGGCCGGGTGAGATTATCAACTCAAACCTCAGTACGGTATAATTCTCCTTTGGACAATTCTAAAAATTGTGACAAAAAGCACATGTACTATGTATATAGATATATTTTTCAATGAATTACAAATATGTAAAGAAACCTATAAAAAAAGTATTGAGATAAAAAAATTAGGTAGGTACTACATAATTACTTTGACAGTTCTTGAAAGAATGTCCGTCTATGCAACCAAAATGACAGAAACGGATATTGATTTTTTTTTGGTCACATGATGGTCACATGTTTACCGATTAGTTCCTTGAATGGGCACCTTGGTATAGATATATTTTTCAATGAATTACAAATACGTAAAAAACCAAAGCAAAACGTATTGAGATTAAAACGTTACGTCCTACATTTATACTTACTCGTCTTTCGCCAGTATTTCCTTCCTTTCGCGCTTATGCAAATTTGCGGATGGTAGAATAAGAAAATCGATGATAAAAATACTGGAACATTAAGCACGTATTTGCAAAATATAACCTGTTGACGTTTACATAACCTAACTTTTATGCCTCACGCATGTTGGTAAGCGTGTAAATATCGATCGATTCAACTTGGTTTCAAGGCAAAATCTCTCCAATTACTATGGAAAATAGAACCGGCAAATGCGCTCTTGGAAACCTTTTTTTTGCACCAGATGTTCACGTTGTCGTTAGCTCTCAGATAAACCGCTCAAAATGAGTCTTGCGGTTAAAGAGATCGCCGGAAAAGGCGCCAACCGTTAAAAGGGTTTTCTTAATAAGGGGGTCTTGAAATGTCATTTGATCACTAACTTGTAAGGCTTTAAACGTAGGTACCGGAAATAATCAATATGCTATTCGCGACCGGGCTTACCTTATCATTGGCATTCATTTGATTCTAGCGAGCGTGCTTTCTCGTTTATCGCAATTCCCGGCCGAATTTTGTCTCCATAATGGCGAATGCTGACGCGCGTCCAGCAGCTCATTCTGTCGCCACTGTCAACAACAGTCGCTTAGCAACCTACGTATTTGTGAAAGCGCTCGTATGGATATTGGTGTGTTGTCCCGGCAACCGCGAAGGTAATTAATGGACGTTGTAAATTTTTATCGATTCTTAGGGCGGATGGAAAATTTTTTTCGCTTCCCAAACTGCCGATTTTCGTAAACGTTTCAGCTTTAGTTAGTAGAGCGTAGGCCGATTAGGCTCGATCCGTCTAAAATCATATTCCAGAACCGGCTTGAAAGCCTTTACCGTCAAGAGATTGAGCCAAATTGACAGTTGTGCGACGTCTGTGTAAAAAAGGTGTCGTTAGCTTTATTATATAACCGACTAGTGACCAAATCGGTGAGATGTGTAGATCGCCGATTACGGTAGAACGCTGGGTGTGTAGATCGCTGGGGTGCATAGATCGCCGAAATAAATAGGTTGATCGTCAGAGTAGGTAGAATGCTATAATAAGCCTTCATGTGGACACTTCTGGCTGCCCTCGTCGTGCGCCAATTGAACTTTTATACAACGCATATAATAATGTATTAGTATCTACTTTGGTTTCATAATAGACTTACTGTAACAATTCTTCTTTCAGTTTCATAATGAAAAATGTAGGCAGCCTGGTTCATAACATTACGTGTTGGCAACCCTATATACATTAGGGTGGATCGAAAAAACGTTTTTTTTTTGAAATTCAAAATTTCAAGTTGGTAAAAGTCAGAAGTAGAATCAACATTTATTTGTATTATTGTTCACTAAATTTTAATCAACAAAAATCCAAATCATTACATTAAACAAATTATCAAAAGTCAGAAGTGGTATCCAAACTCTAAATAAATTTGTCTAAATACTCGAAATGTTTTCAAGTAAGGAAAGTAGTAAGTATTCCTATTTGCGGTATTCATGTTCTTTTTTTAATTAGTAATTCTAATAATTGCGGTCTTGGGTGACTCCTTTCATTACAATTAAGGTAAGTAACGATACTCACTCCAGTGATTTACATATGTCATCCTCATCGCTGATGGTATCCATTACTTATTTATTTGAAATTTTCCAAACATGTTTTTGAACATACAATTACATTCGCTCTATATGAACCTGTATGGGGACATTTATATCCCCAGCACACCAGTAATTCTGTTGAAATGTAAATAAATAAAACATTGGACTGCCATCCACGCAAATTTATGAATATAATTTATGGGGAATCATACAGTATATGGGTCTCGGGACTGCCCTCTTCGACAGCAGATTAGTGGTTTATTATAGAATATAATTATATTATCATCTTCCTCTAACCATATATGATATTACTGTATGCAATTTTATGATTGAATTTTTGCAAATATTGTATTTTCTAAAAAGAGTAGTTTTCTTTTTAATTCAAAATTTCAAGTTGATTCGCCTTGATCGTTGCCTCTATAAACCCGCATATTGTTATTTTTAAGTAAGTATTAAAATTAATTGATGTAGTAACTATTAGAAAACGCAGCTGAATAATATTGAAATTTTATATATAACTGATAATCTAATATATAATAAATATTTATTATTAATTATATAATTTTTAATTTTGAATTTAACAAACACCTAATTTTTATAAATTTTGAAAATGCAAACCGAGGTAACACTTGTGTACAATGTATATTTAGGTCTATCTCAAACTATTAATGTGGAATACAAATGAGGTGGTATCCAAAAATTAAAACCAAATTGAATGATACAAAAAGTGAAAAAAATTTCAAGTTGACAAAAAGTTGTCTCTGTGGACCCTCATATATCACAAAAAAATGCCTAATTGAACTATATTTAAGTCTCCCCCAGGAGGCCTAAAGTTTATAATGTTCTTTAAAAATTCGAATTTATCACATTTTTTTAATGGAATATTAAGTGGTTTTTCTTTTCCAAAGCCCACATGTCGGCCCATAATAAAAAATTTAATGTACAAATAAATTTTTATCAACATTTAAGCACATTTTTAAATTATACGAAAATGGTCATTTTTCTAAAAGTTTTATCTAAATCATTGAATCTAAATAAACTGCAGGCGATCTAAACGTTGCATTAGAGTAATATACTTTCACGCACTTTCACACCTTATAGTTAAACTTTTTGTATTTGAAAATGAAAAATCACAATCTCTCATTGAGAAAAATTCTAATTCATAAATAAAATTATAAACTTTAGGCTTTCTGCGGGAGACCTAAATATTTTTCAATTGCGGCAATTTTTGTGTGTGTTATGTGGGTCCGTAGGGACAACATTTTATCAACTTGAAACTTGGTATTTCAACAAAAAAAAAACGTTTTTCCGATACACTCTAATATCTATGCATGCCAATGGTCCGCAGATATTAGTGTAAGTTCGCTATATCTGGGGGCTTACGTCAACCGCAGTCAGGTTCATAACATGACGTGTTGGCAACCCTATATGCATACCATTGGTTCTCAAATGTTTGCGTAAGTCCGCTAAAGCCCCAGAGTTTATGACAAATTGCGATGTTATTTGGTTCGTTACAGACGATGTTTCCTTATATCCAGGTTCGCTATAACCAATGATTTTAACCATTGTTTTTACGGGATAAAACGGGACTTGAAATTTAGTTCGTTATAACCGGAGGTTCGTTACAACCGGGGACGATATATCCACCAACTTTGTCGCCCAATCTAACCCAAAATATGCTTTTCCATTATTGTGAGAAGAAAATAGGACACAAATAGGAACTTTTTTATTATTAACATTTCAGAAAATTTTATTCTTCACGAAAGCTTCTGGACTGTTTTAGATTTAAAATGCAAATATTATAAAGTAATTATATGTTTGCATGTACCGTAGTACCGTGTATTACTAAAACTATAAAAAATTCTTAAGAGTAAAGTACCCTTATTTTACAAACTATGCAAAAATGTTTGTTGAAAAAATGGAATATCGAAGGTGACTATTTATTCATATTTAATGCCTTCTGATATTTTGTATATTGTATATTATAATATTTGCATTTTAGGTTTAAGAAAAATTAAATGTTCTTAGTTAGTGTTCAACTTTCTGCCTACATCAGATATGAAAAGCGAGGGTGAAATTTTACATTACAAAAATTTTGATCTTATGCCAGAAAAATATGTTTAATTAAAATTATTATTGTATATACGGGATGTTTTTTTTTTCAGATAGTAATGTCGTACTGAGTAAAAGGTTACAGCCGTCAACTATTAACAAAATCAAATTTTAAATGGCTCTAACTTCTTAAGGAATTGGAAATTCCCATAAGTCCTGATGAAACTTTTTACTCAGCATGACATTTACTTTCTAAAAGCTGAGTAAATAGTTTCAGTCCTGTATATAGTTTCAGTTCTGCATATAGCGAATCATTCCACCCTTTCAATGTATTGATCTTAATCGACTTATTGAATGAATCGTTAGGAAATTCGTTAGGAAATTGCTGCAATTACAAACTTGTCGTTTTTCTTTTCAGTAAACTTTTAAAAGTCATTTAAAGCAAAATTTCTTATAAGAGTTGAATTTTTACCCAACTGTTTGACCAGATGACATAAATGAAGACATAAATGGATAATTTGAACATGTTTTATTTCAATTACAACCATTTCGGAAATTGTTTAATTTATAGTTTGATAGGGTATATCCTAACATGTAGAAATACAACAAAAATTTAAAAAAAAGCAAAATATATTCAATTTACAATCTCTCGTATTTAAATATTGGTATTTTTAGCAGCTGAAGCTAAAACAATTATTACATAGGAGAATTTAGGAAAGCGGTTAATGAAGATAAATACATCTGATATATTACCACCGTTCGCATTGATTACGATAGAAATGTATACATTTATAACAAATAACAATTTTTGTGATTGTTCTTTAGAAAAAAAAAGAATCTACTTTGATTATTAAAATTTATTCACATTTTATGGCAATTTCAACATCAAACATTAATTATTTTTGATCAAATTATATAATATTGGGGATTTTCCATGTCAACGACACCTTAAGCAGCATGACACTAAGGGCCGATGTAGTCTGTGGGGCCGATCTTACAAAGCACATTATACCATGATGATGTTTAAAAAAAAGGACCGTAGAGACATCTAGTATTTATGTTACGTATTTATTTGTTTTATTTTGACGTTTACTTCATATTTTTTATAACAGATGGCGTTACCTGCTGTAGCTGTCTGCCACTACTTGCTGTAACTGTCACTGCGGTCGAGTGGCAGCACTGTTTTTAAATTATCGATTTTTAGCGAGTATCGCATAAGCTTCTGTTCTCTACCGTGTACATGTATCATTCTAGTGTCTACCAATATACTCCTAAAATCTGGTCAACTTACAAAGCACATTATACCATGATATAACTAAATATTGGATCAAATACCAGAATAAGTTGTTATTACGATGGAAACATAAATATTTTAGTCAATGGGAGATGGCATAGGATTACTTATTCTGGGAATAACTATTCTATTGGTTATACCGTTGACTGATAAATCTTCACTCAACGGTTTCTGCTCTAAGATAATTTACGGCTAACATATCTTTACCACACTTTGTATAAATTTAAAGACACAAAGAAGAAATATACCATTTTACGCTGTTTCATAGAACATCTCGATACTAACCGTGCGCCAATTGACATCTTTGAGTCTTATAAAATAGCGCATTAAAGAAATTATTAATAAATATGTAGTCGGTACTTACTGACAATCTTTTCTGTCCATATCAATTATCAGAAGCATGTAGGTAGTTCTGAACGGCCGGGTGAGATTATCAATTCAAACCTCAGTACGGTATAATTCTCCTTTGGACAATTCTGAAAATTGTGACAAAAAGCACATGTACTATGTATATAGATATATTTTTCAATGAATTACAAATATGTAAAGAAACCTATAAAAAAAGTATTGAGATAAAAAAATTAGGTAGGTACTACATAATTACTTTGACAGTTCTTGAAAGAATGTCCGTCTATGCAACCAAAATGACAAAAACGGGTATTGATTTTTTTTTGGTCACATGATGGTCACATGTTTACCGATTAGTTCCTTGAATGGGCACCTTGGTACAGATATATTTTTCAATGAATTACAAATACGTAAAAAACCAAAGCAAAACGTATTAAGATTAAAACGTTACGTCCTACATTTATACTTACTTTGACAGACAGAGTAGGACTAAATGTCGAATGTTTACTGCTTAGTTCAATTCTCTTTAACGGACAATTCGATCGTTTGAATCGCATTTCTGGCGACGTCTTTCGCCAGTATTTCCTTCCTTTCGCGCTTATGCAAATTTGCGGATGGTAGAATAAGAAAATCGATGATAAAAATACTGGAATATTAAGCACGTATTTGCAAAATATAACCTGTTGACGTTTACATAACCTAACTTTTATGCCTGACGCATGTTGGTAAGCGTGTAAATATCGATCGATTCAACTTGGTTTCAAGGCAAAATCTCTCCAATTACTATGGAAAATAGAACCAGCAAATGCGCTCTTTGAAACCTTTTTTTTGCACCAGCTATTCACGTTGTCGTTAGCTCTCAGATAAACCGCTCAAAATGAGTCTTGCGGTTAAAGAGATCGCCGGAAAAGGCGCCAACCGTTAAAAGGGTTTTATTAATAAGGGATCGTTTGAATCGCATTTCTGGCGACGTCTTTCGCCAGTATTTCCTTCCTTTCGCGCTTATGCAAATTTGCGGATGGTAGAATAAGAAAATCGATGATAAAAATACTGGAATATTAAGCACGTATTTGCAAAATATAACCTGTTGACGTTTACATAACCTAACTTTTATGCCTCACGCATGTTGGTAAGCGTGTAAATATCGATCGATAGATAGAGAAAGAAACACGCTTGTCAATTCCCGTCTTTGTCAATTCCGTCAAAGCGCTTGCATAACTTAACTTTTGGTGCCTCACGCCGCGACGGTTGGTAAGCGTGTAAATATCGATCGATAGATAGAGAAAGAAACACGCTTGCGGTTTCAACTTGGTTTCAAGGCAAAATCTCTCCAATTACTATGGAAAATAGAACCGGCAAATGCGCTCTTGGAAACCTTTTTTTTGCACCAGATGTTCACGTTGTCGTTAGCTCTCAGATAAACCGCTCAAAATGAGTCTTGCGGTTAATGAGATCGCCGGAAAAGGCGCCAACCGTTAAAAGGGTTTTATTAATAAGGGGGTCTTGAAATGTCATTTGATCACTAACTTGTAAGGCTTTAAACGTAGGTACCTACCGGAAATAATCAATATGCTATTCGCGACCGGGCTTACCTTATCATTGGCATTCATTTGATTCTAGCGAGCGTGCTTTCTCGTTTATCGCAATTCCCGGCCGAATTTTGTCTCCATAATGGCGAATGCTGACGCGCGTCCAGCAGCTCATTCTGTCGCCACTGTCAACAACAGTCGCTTAGCAACCTACGTATTTGTGAAAGCGCTCGTATGGATATTGGTGTGTTGTCCCGGCAACCGCGAAGGTAATTAATGGACGTTGTAAATTTTTATCGATTCTTAGGGCGGATGGAAAATTTTTTTCGCTTCCCAAACTGCCGATTTTCGTAAACGTTTCAGCTTTAGTTAGTAGAGCGTAGGCCGATTAGGCTCGATCCGTCTAAAATCATATTCCAGAACCGGCTCGAAAGCCTTTACCGTCAAGAGATTGAGCCAAATTGACAGTTGTGCGACGTCTGTGTAAAAAATGTGCCCGTAGCTTTAGTATTATACCGACTAGTGACCAATTGACCGCCGATTCCGGTAGATCGCCGATTATTTTTTGTATTTGAAAAAAAAGATCGCTGAAATATGTAGGTCGCTGGTGTGTGTAGATCGCCGAAATAGATAGAATGCTGTAATAGGTAGATTGCCGAAATCGGTAGTTCGCCGAAGTGGATCGACTTCATATCAGGACAGCGATGCCAATTACTGTAATTTTTTTATTGCGCATTTTGATTGAAATTGGGTTAAAAATTGCAAAATGATATTTTTCTGGGTCTAAATATTCTTTCAATAAGTTCCCATGACTTTTGCTGCTATTCGGTAGAAATGTGATCTAATACACCTGAATTGGGTTCCTGCTGAATTATTTGTCGTGTTTATACGGTAGAAGTGGGATCAAAATTTGATTGTTTTTTTTTAAATATTATCTCTTAAATTTTTATTGGGTTTACTCAAAGTGTAATGCGAATTTATAAGTCAGAAGTGGAAACAACATTTATTTGATTTATTTGTTCACTCAATTTTAACCAATAAAATTCCAAAACATCACCTTAAACAAATTATCAAAATTAAAAATATCCTGAAATTATAAGTCAGAAGTGGGATCCAAACTCCAAATAAATTCGTCTAAATGTTTTCAAGTAAGGAGTTTTCAAGTAAGTGTTGGCAACCCTATATACATTAGGGTGGATCGAAAAAACGTTTTTTTTTTAAATTCAAAATTTCAAGTTGGTAAAAAGTTGTCTCTGTGGACCTTCATATATCACCAAAAAAATGCCTAATTGAAATATATTTAAGTCTCCCGCAGGAGGCCTAAAGTTTATAATGTTCTTTAAAAATTCGAATTTATCAAATTTTTTTAATGGAATATTAAGTGGTTTTTCTTTTTCAAAGCCCACATGTCAGCACATAATAAAAAATTTAATGACAAATAAATCAACGTAAATCAACATTTAAGCACATTTTTTAAATTTTACGAAGATGGTCATTTTTCTAAAAATTGTATCGAATCTAAATAAACTGCAGGTGATCTAAACGTTGCGTTAGAGTAATATACTTTTAATTTCACACCTTATTGTTAAACTTTTTGTATTTGAAAAAGAAAAATCACTTAATCTTTTATTGAAAAAAATGATAAGAAAAAATTCTAATTCTTAAATAAAATTATAAACTTTAGGCTTTCTGCGGGACACCTAAATATTTTTCAATTGCGCCAATTTTTTTGTGGTATATGTGGGTCCATAGGGACAACATTTTATCAACTTGAAACTTGGTATTTCAACAAAAAAAAAACATTTTTCCGATACACTCTAATATCTATGCATGCCAATGGTCCGCAGATATTAGTGTAAGTTCGCTATATCCGGGGGTTTACGTCAACCGCAGTCAGGTTCATAACATGACGTGTTGGCAACCCTATATGCATACCATTGGTTCTCAAATGTTTGCGTAAGTCCGCTAAAGCCCCAGAGTTTATGACAAATTGCGATGTTATTTGGTTCGTTACAGACGATGTTTCCTTATATCCAGGTTCGCTATAACCAATGATTTTAACCATTGTTTTTACGGGATAAAACGGCACTTGAAATTTAGTTCGTTATAACCGGAGGTTCGTTACAACCGGGGACGATATATCCACCAACTTTGTCGCCCAATCTAACCCAAAATATGCTTTTCCATTATTGTGAGAAGAAAATAGGACACAAATAGGAACTTTTTTATTATTAACATTTCAGAAAATTTTATTCTTCACGAAAGCTTCTGGACTGTTTTAGATTTAAAATGCAAATATTATAAAGTAATTATATGTTTGCATGTACCGTAGTACCGTGTATTACTAAAACTATAAAAAATTCTTAAGAGTAAAGTACCCTTATTTTACAAACTATGCAAAAATGTTTGTTGAAAAAATGGAATATCGAAGGTGACTATTTATTCATATTTAATGCCTTCTGATATTTTGTATATTGTATATTATAATATTTGCATTTTAGGTTTAAGAAAAATTAAATGTTCTTAGTTAGTGTTCAACTTTCTGCCTACATCAGATATGAAAAGCGAGGGTGAAATTTTACATTACAAAAATTTTGATCTTATGCCAGAAAAATATGTTTAATTAAAATTATTATTGTATATACAGGATGTTTTTTTTTTCAGATAGTAATGTCGTACTGAGTAAAAGGTTACAGCCGTCAATTATTAACAAAATCAAATTTTAAATGGCTCTAACTTCTTAAGGAATTGGAAATTCCCATAAGTCCTGATGAAACTTTTTACTCAGCATGACATTTACTTTCTAAAAACTGAGGAAATAGTTTCAGTCCTGTATATAGTTTCAGTTCTGTATATAGCGAATCATTCCACCCTTTCAATGTATTGATCTTAATCGACTTATTGAATGAATCGTTAGGAAATTCGTTAGGAAATTGCTGCAATTACAAACTTGTCGTTTTTCTTTTCAGTAAACTTTTAAAAGTCATTTAAAGCAAAATTTCTTATAAGAGATGAATTTTTACCCAACTGTTTGACCAGATGACATAAATGAAGACATAAATGGATAATTTGAACATGTTTTATTTTAATTACAACCATTTCGGAAATTGTTTAATTTATAGTTTGCTAGGGTATATCCTAACATGTGGAAATACAACAAAAATTTTAAAAAAAGCAAAATATATTCAATTTACAATCTCTCGTATTTAAATATTGGTATTTTTAGCAGCTGAAGCTAAAATAATTATTACATAGGAGAATTTAGGAAAGCGGTTAATGAAGATAAATACATCTGATATATTACCACCGTTCGCATTGATTACGACAGAAATGTATACATTTATAACAAATAACAATTTTTGTGATTGTTCTTTAGAAAAAAAAAGAATCTACTTTGATTATTAAAATTTATTCACATTTTATGGCAATTTCAACATCAAACATTAATTATTTTTGATCAAATTATATAATATTGGGAATTTTCCATGTCAACGACACCTTAAGCAGCATGACACTAAGGGCCGATCTTACAAAGCTCATTATACCATGATGATGTTTAAAAAAAAGGACCGTAGAGACATCTAGTATTTATGTTACGTATTTATTTGTTTTATTTTGACGTTTACTTCATATTTTATATAACAGATGGCGTTACCTGCTGTAGCTGTCTGCCACTACTTGCTGTAACTGTCACTGCGGTCGAGTGGCGGCACTGTTTTTAAATTATCGATTTTTAGGGAGTATCGCATAAGCTTCTGTTCTCTACCGTGTACATGTATCATTCTAGTGTCTACCAATATACTCCTAAAATCTGGTCAACTTACAAAGCACATTATACCATGATATAACTAAATATTGGATCAAATAGCAGAATAAGTTGTTATTACGATGGAAACATAAATATTTTAGTCAATGGGAGATGGCATAGGATTACTTATTCTGGGAATAACTATTCTATTGGTTATACCGTTGACTGATAAATCTTCACTCAACGGTTATACATACACTTGTAAGATTGGTCTTTAATCATATATTCCAGATATGTTCGTTACAATTGTTTCTGCTCTAAAATAATTTACGGCTAACATATCTTTACCACACTTTGTATAAATTTAAAGACACAAAGAAGAAATATACCATTTTACGCTGTTTCATAGAACATCTCGATACTAACCGTGCGCCAATTGACATCTTTGAGTCTTATAAAATAGCGCATTAAAGAAATTATTAATAAATATGTAGTCGGTACTTACTGACAATCTTTTCTGTCCATATCAATTATCAGAAGCATGTAGGTAGTTCTGAACGGCCGGGTGAGATTATCAATTCAAACCTCAGTACGGTATAATTCTCCTTTGGACAATTCTAAAAATTGTGACAAAAAGCACATGTACTATGTATATAGATATATTTTTCAATGAATTACAAATATGTAAAGAAACCTATAAAAAAAGTATTGAGATAAAAAAATTAGGTAGGTACTACATAATTACTTTGACAGTTCTTGAAAGAATGTCCGTCTATGCAACCAAAATGACAGAAACGGGTATTGATTTTTTTTGGTCACATGATGGTCACATGTTTACCGATTAGTTCATTGAATGGGCACCTTGGTATAGATATATTTTTCAATGAATTACAAATACGTAAAAAACCAAAGCAAAACGTATTAAGATTAAAACGTTACGTCCTACATTTATACTTACTTTGACAGACAGAGTAGGACTAAATGTCGAATGTTTACTGCTTAGTTCAATTCTCTTTAACGGACAATTCGATCGTTTGAATCGCATTTCTGGCGACGTCTTTCGCCAGTATTTCCTTCCTTTCGCGCTTATGCAAATTTGCGGATGGTAGAATAAGAAAATCGATGATAAAAATACTGGAATATTAAGCACGTATTTGCAAAATATAACCTGTTGACGTTTACATAACCTAACTTTTATGCCTCACGCATGTTGGTAAGCGTGTAAATATCGATCGATAGATAGAGAAAGAAACACGCTTGTCAATTCCCGTCTTTGTCAATTCCGTCAAAGCGCTTGCATAACTTAACTTTTGGTGCCTCACGCCGCGACGGTTGGTAAGCGTGTAAATATCGATCGATAGATAGAGAAAGAAGCACGCTTGCGGTTTCAACTTGGTTTCAAGGCAAAATCTCTCCAATTACTATGGAAAATAGAACCGGCAAATGCGCTCTTGGAAACCTTTTTTTTTGCACCAGATGTTCACGTTGTCGTTAGCTCTCAGATAAACCGCTCAAAAAGAGTCTTGCGGTTAAAGAGATCGCCGGAAAAGGCGCCAACCGTTAAAAGGGTTTTATTAATAAGGGGGTCTTGAAATGTCATTTGATCACTAACTTGTAAGGCTTTAAACGTAGGTACCGGAAATAATCAATATGCTATTCGCGACCGGGCTTACCTTATCATTGGCATTCATTTGATTCTAGCGAGCGTGCTTTCTCGTTTATCGCAATTCCCGGCCGAATTTTGTCTCCATAATGGCGAATGCTGACGCGCGTCTAGCAGCTCATTCTGTCGCCACTGTCAACAACAGTCGCTTAGCAACCTACGTATTTGTGAAAGCGCTCGTATGGATATTGGTGTGTTGTCCCGGCAACCGCGAAGGTAATTAATGGACGTTGTAAATTTTTATCGATTCTTAGGGCGGATGGAAAATTTTTTTCGCTTCCCAAACTGCCGATTTTCGTAAACGTTTCAGCTTTAGTTAGTAGAGCGTAGGCCGATTAGGCTCGATCCGTCTAAAATCATATTCCGGAACCGGCTTGAAAGCCTTTACCGTCAAGAGATTGAGCCAAATTGACAATTGTGCGACGTCCGTGTAAAAAATGTGCCCGTAGCTTTAGTATTATACCGACTAGTGACCAAATAGATCGCTGAGACGTATAGATCGCTGGGTGTGTAGAATTTTATATATATATATATATATATATATATATATATATATAAAGGAGAAAGGTATTTGTCGGGCAATTCCGTCATACGAAGATCGAAGAAGCAACCGTATGACGGAATTGCCCGACAAATACCTTTCTCCTTTATACCTTACCGTCGATTAACCATCTTTCCTTATATATATATATATATATACCAATGGTCCGCAGTTATGAGTGTAAGTTCGCTATATCCGGGGGTTTACGTCAATCGCAGTCTAGTTCATAACATTAGGTGTTGGAAACCCTATATGCATACCATTGGTTCTCAAATGTTTGCGTAAGTCCGCTAAAGCCCCAGGGTTTATGACAAATTGCGATGTTATTTGGTTCGTTACATACGATGTTTCGTTATATCCAGGTTCGCTATAACCAACGATTTTAACCATTGTTTTTACGGGAAATACAACGGGACTTGAAAATTAGTTCGTTATAACCGGAGGTTCGTTACAACCGGGGACGGTATATTTGAAGTTGACTGTAATAAAAAAACAGGCACCAGTCCTCTTTTCCCTGCTCGGACAGACAATCTGCTAATTAATTGATTCTTGAAATAATCGATACTTAATAATCGACTTTGAGTAATGGATTTTTAATAATCGTATGGGTTTTAAATAATCGATTTTTAATAGTCCATTTTACATACATTTAAGTGAGGTTTACCCCCTCGGTCACCAAGTTTGTCGCCCAATCTAACCCAAAATATGCTTTTACATTATTGTGTCTCCCCTATTCATGATCGATTATGAGTACTCGAATAATAGAGTATTAAAAATCGATTATTAATGCAGAACAACTCGAGAACCAAACCATACGCTTATGCGAATCATTCGAATACTGATAAATAATCGGTTCTTCAAATAATACGATTATGCCCATCACTAATTGTTGGAGCAAGTTTAGAAAAAGGACTGTAGAGACATCTAGTGTTTATGTTACGTATTTACTTGTCTTATTTTGACGTTTACTTCATATTTTATATAACAGATGGCGCTACTTACTGTAACTGTCACTGCGGTCGAGTGGCAGCATTGTTTTTAGATTATCGATTTTTAGCGAGGGTCGCATAAGCTTCTGTACAGTGTACAATGGTACAATGTGTACATGTATGACTCAAGCGTCTACGAATATACTCCTAAGATCTGTTCAACTCAAAGAGTTGTATTCAGCATACCATCACATCACCATACACTAATCTATTTCTAGCAAAACTGCCGATTACCATTATTGACTGTCTCACTTTTCATTTATTCCATTACTAACAATAGTTATAGCAAAAGTTAGTGTCAAATAAACTTACATCATAGAATAAAGAGGTTAAAACTGTTTTATTTATTTTAAAAATTTTAACAAAATTGTATATATATAATTGTCTATATAGCCTCTTATCTGTACAAACTATAGTATTATATTTCCTGTTATTTTCTGACATAATTTAATTTAAAAAATATATACTATTAGTGTCACCGCTAAGTCTGCTGGACATGCCCATTATTTACTTTGAGCGTATGTATTTGTTAACCTATGAAGTCTAAAGTTTGACAGTAAAGACAATCATGAGATTAATGTGACACGACACATAATGACGTGACATTACGAAGACCACTTTAAATAAAAGGGGTATTAAATTTGTAGTACCCATTTTTTTATGATTGCAATACTACCATACGTTAACTTTTGAGATATTTCAAACGTCAACACATAAAAATAAGGATCACTGGTGTCGTACCTTGTTCAAGATAGCCTTTCTCTCTTATGTAAATTACTTGAATACGAAACACCTACTTGCACAATGAAAACCGTTGACATAACCTAACTTTCATGGATCGGTCTTCTGATAAATATGCACTTTGGACCATGTTGCTTGTCGCTATAACGAACCTGTCGTATGTTAAGATGATACCGGATCTGCTTTTTATGTATTTTAACATGTATTAACAAAGCCCGTCAAACATAGCATAGCCGTCAGCATGCCGTCAGACTGCGCTTGCGTGGATATGGATATAACAGATTCCAGCGCGCGAGTTTCAATGCGTCTTCTGCTAAATATACGATTAGAGTTTAGACAGTGTCGCTTGTCGCTACAGTGATCTTTCCGTAGAATTTGAGATGACACCGGGACTGTTTTTTTCTGCATTTAAACACGTTTTTGCCGAAGATATAGGGAAAGGCAGCGCGCGCGCTGCCCGAACTGTCAAACTGGCAAATCTGCTTGAGGGAACTTTGTTGACGTTGCGTAGCAACCCTCGTTCTTGAGAAAGTAAAACGTCTACACTATTAAAAATTTATAGAGTTTTATGGAGATGCAAAACTCGATCTCGTCTGTCAAACTGCCGATTTGCGTAAAATTTTCACCTTTAGTTAGGGGACGGTAGGGCGATCAACGGCAGCCGGTCTAAATACATAATAGAAACGTCAAAAAATATCCTTTGGCCGTTTAAGATCTGGCCGAACCGCTCCCGAAGCGACGTCGATTAGTGGCCGTTGTTGTATTATCGATCGAACTTTGTTGACGTTGCGTAGCGACCCCCGTGATTGTGAACGGAATATGTCTACACTATTAAAAATTCATAGAGTTTTATTGAGATGAAAAACTCGATCTCGTCTCTCAAAGTGCCGATTTGCGTAAAATTTTCACCTTTAGTTAGGGGACGGTAGGGCGAACAACGCCAGCCGGTCTAAATAGGTAATAGAAAGCTCAAAAAATATCCTTTTGCCGTTTAAAATCTGGCCGAACCGCTCCCGACGCGACGTCAATTAGTGGTCGTTATTTTATTAGTATACGGACTAGTGACCAAATAGATCGCTGAGACGTATAGATCGCTGGGTGTGTAGAATTTTTTATATATATATACCAATGGTCCGCAGTTATGAGTGTAAGTTCGCTATATCCGGGGGTTTACGTCAATCGCAGTCTAGTTCATAACATTACGTGTTGGAAACCCTATATGCATACCATTGGTTCTCAAATGTTTGCGTAAGTCCGCTAAAGCCCCAGGGTTTATGACAAATTGCGATGTTATTTGGTTCGTTACATACGATGTTTCGTTATATCCAGGTTCGCTATAACCAACGATTTTAACCATTGTTTTTACGGGAAATACAACGGTACTTGAAAATTAGTTCGTTATAACCGGAGGTTCGTTACAACCGGGGACGGTATATTTGAAGTTGACTGTAATACAAAAACAGGCACCAGTCCTCTTTTCCCTGCTCGGACAGACAATCTGCTAATTATTATAATAATATCAATCTTAGTGATGGGCGCATTCATAATCGATTATAATTGATTCTTGAAATAATCGACTTTGAGTAATGGATTTTTAATAATCGTATGGGTTTTAAATAATCGATTTTTAATAGTCCATTTTACATACATTTAAGTGAGGTTTACCCCCACGGTCACCAACTTTGTCGCCCAATCTAACCCAAAATATGCTTTTACATTATTGTGTCTCCCCTATTCATGATCGATTATGAGTACTCGATTATTCATAATCGATTTTGAATAATAGAGTATTAAAAATCGATTATTAATGCAGAACAACTCGAGAACCAAACCATACGCTTATGCGAATCATTCGAATACTGATAAATAATCGGTTCTTCAAATAATACGATTATGCCCATCACTAATAAATTGTTGGAGCAAGTTTAGAAAAAGGACTGTAGAGACATCTAGTGTTTATGTTACGTATTTACTTGTCTTATTTTGACGTTTACTTCATATTTTATATAACAGATGGCGCTACTTGCTGTAGCTGTCACGCGCTACTTACTGTAACTGTCACTGCGGTCGAGTGGCAGCACTGTTTTTAGATTATCGATTTTTAGCGAGGGTCGCATAAGCTTCTGTACCATTCTGTACAGTGTACAATGGTACAATGTGTACATGTATCACTCAAGCGTCTACGAATATACTCCTAAGATCTGTTCAACTACTATTCAATCTATTTCTACAAAACTGCCGATTACCATTATTGACTGTCTCACTTTTCATTTATTCCATTACTAACAATAGTTATAGCAAAAATTAGTGTCAAATAAACTTATATCATAGAATAAAGAGGTTAAAACTGTTTTATTTATTTTAAAAATTTTAACAAAATTGTATATATATAATTGTATATATAGCCTCTTATCTGTACAAACTATAGTATTATATTTCCTGTTATTTTCTGACATAATTGAATTAAAAAAATATATACTATTAGTGTCACCGGTAAGTCTGCTGGACATGCCAATTATTTACTTTGAGCGTATGTATTTGTTAACCTATGAAGTTTGACAGTAAAGACATTAGACAATCACGACATTAATGTGACACGACACATAATGACATGACATTACGAAGACCACTTTAAATAAAAGGGGTATTAAATTTGTAGTACCCGTTTTTTTATGATTGCAATACTACCATACGTTAACTTTTGAGATATTTCAAACGTCAACACATAAAAATAAGATCACTGGTGTCGTACCTTGTTCAAGATAGCCTTTCTCTCTTATGTAAATTACTTGAATACGAAACACGTACTTGCACAATGAAAACCGTTGACATAACCTAACTTTTGGAGTATCGGACCGACCGACCGGTCTTCTGCTAAATATGCACTTTGAACCGTGTTGCTTGTCGCTATAGCGAACCTGTCGTATGTTAAGATGATACCGGATCTGCTTTTTATGTATTTTAACATATTGTAACAAAGCCTGTCAAACATAGCATAGCCGTCAGCATGCCGTCAGACTGCGCTAGCGTGGATATGGATGTAACAGATTCCGGCGCGAGTGTTTCAATGCGTCTGCTGCTAAATATACGATTAGACCGTGTCGCTTGTTGCTATAATGATCTCGCGTAGAGTTTGAGATGACACCGGGACTGTTTTTTCTGCATTTAAACACGTTCTTGCCGAAAATATAGGGAAAGGCAGCGCGCGCGCGCTGCCCGAACTGTCAAACTGGCACATCTGCTTGAGCGAACTTTGTTGACGTTGCGTAGCAACCCTCGTTCTTGAGAAAGTAAAACGTCTACACTATTAAAAATTCATAGAGTTTTATGGAGATGCAAAACTCGATCTCGTCTGTCAAACTGCCGATTTGCGTAAAATTTTCACCTTTAGTTAGGGGACGGTAGGGCGATCAACGGCAGCCGGTCTAAATACATAATAGAAACGTCAAAAAATATCCTTTGGCCGTTTAAGATCTGGCCGAACCGCTCCCGAAGCGACGTCGATTAGTGGCCGTTGTTGTATTATCGATCGAACTTTGTTGACGTTGCGTAGCGACCCCCGTGATTGTGAACGGAATATGTCTACACTATTAAAAATTCATAGAGTTTTATTGAGATGAAAAACTCGATCTCGTCTCTCAAAGTGCCGATTTGCGTAAAATTTTCACCTTTAGTTAGGGGACGGTAGGGCGAACAACGGCAGCCGGTCTAAATATATAATAGAAACGTCAAAAAATATCCTTTTGCCGTTTAAAATCTGGCCGAACCGCTCCCGACGCGACGTCAATTAGTGGTCGTTATTTTATTAGTATACGGACTAGTGACCAATTGACCGCCGATTCCGGTAGATCGCCGAAATAGGTAGATATCCGAATTCGGTAGATCGCCGAAATGGGTAGACCTCATAGATAGTACGACAACGAAGAACAATTAGAAGAACAATTACTGTAATTTTTGCGATGGTCGTGGAAAAAGTATACTATTCTATTCGCAAGTAACGGCTATTAGCCTTTCCACACAATTACAATCCTCGCCTTCGGCTCAAACTATTATATCTCAAACTATTAATGTGGAATACAAATGAGGTGGTATCCAAAAATAAAAACCAAATTGAATGAAACAAAAAGTGAAAAAAATTTCAAGTTGACAAAAAGTTGTCCCTGTGGACCCTCATATATCACAAAAAAAATGCCTAATTGAAATATATTTAAGTCTCCCCCAGGAGGCCTAAAGTTTATAATGTTCTTTAAAAATTCGAATTTATCACATTTTTTAAATGGAATATTAAGTGGTTTTTCTTTTCCAAAGCCCACATGTCGGCCCATAATAAAAAATTTAATGACAAATAAATTTTTATCAACATTTAAGCACATTTTTAAATTATACGAAAATGGTCATTTTTCTAAAAGTTTTATCTAAATCATTGAATCTAAATAAACTGCAGGCGATCTAAACGTTGCATTAGAGTAATATACTTTCACGCACTTTCACACCTTATAGTTAAACTTTTTGTATTTGAAAATGAAAAATCACAATCTCTCATTGAGAAAAATTCTAATTCATAAATAAAATTATAAACTTTAGGCTTTCTGCGGGAGACCTAAATATTTTTCAATTGCGGCAATTTTTTTGTGTGTTATGTGGGTCCGTAGGGACAACATTTTATCAACTTGAAACTTGGTATTTCAACAAAAAAAAAACGTTTTTCCGATACACTCTAATATCTATGCATGCCAATGGTCCGCAGATATTAGTGTAAGTTCGCTATATCCGGGGGCTTACGTCAACCGCAGTCAGGTTCATAACATGACGTGTTGGCAACCCTATATGCATACCATTGGTTCTCAAATGTTTGCGTAAGTCCGCTAAAGCCCCAGAGTTTATGACAAATTGCGATGTTATTTGGTTCGTTACAGACGATGTTTCCTTATATCCAGGTTCGCTATAACCAATGATTTTAACCATTGTTTTTACGGGATAAAACGGGACTTGAAATTTAGTTCGTTATAACCGGAGGTTCGTTACAACCGGGGACGATATATCCACCAACTTTGTCGCCCAATCTAACCCAAAATATGCTTTTCCATTATTGTGAGAAGAAAATAGGACACAAATAGGAACTTTTTTATTATTAACATTTCAGAAAATTTTATTCTTCACGAAAGCTTCTGGACTGTTTTAGATTTAAAATGCAAATATTATAAAGTAATTATATGTTTGCATGTACCGTAGTACCGTGTATTACTAAAACTATAAAAAATTCTTAAGAGTAAAGTACCCTTATTTTACAAACTATGCAAAAATGTTTGTTGAAAAAATGGAATATCGAAGGTGACTATTTATTCATATTTAATGCCTTCTGATATTTTATATATTGTATATTATAATATTTGCATTTTAGGTTTAAGATAAATTAAATGTTCTTAGTTAGTGCTCAACTTTCTGCCTACATCAGATATGAAAAGCGAGGGTGAAATTTTACATTACAAAAATTTTGATCTTATGCCAGAAAAATATGTTCAATTAAAATTATTGTTGTATATACAGGATGTTTTTTTTTTCAGATAGTAATGTCGTACTGAGTAAAAGGTTACAGCCGTCAATTATTAACAAAATCAAATTTTAAATGGCTCTAACTTCTTAAGGAATTGGAAATTCCCATAAGTCCTGATGAAACTTTTTACTCAGCATGACATTTACTTTCTAAAAACTGAGTAAATAGTTTCAGTCCTGTATATAGTTTCAGTTCTGCATATAGCGAATCATTCCACCCTTTCAATGTATTGATCTTAATCGACTTATTGAATGAATCGTTAGGAAATTCGTTAGGAAATTGCTGCAATTACAAACTTGTCGTTTTTCTTTTCAGTAAACTTTTAAAAGTCATTTAAAGCAAAATTTCTTATAAGAGTTGAATTTTTACCCAACTGTTTGACCAGATGACATAAATGAAGACATAAATGGATAATTTGAACATGTTTTATTTTAATTACAACCATTTCGGAAATTGTTTAATTTATAGTTTGCTAGGGTATATCCTAACATGTGGAAATACAACAAAAATTTAAAAAAAAGCAAAATATATACAATTTACAATCTCTCGTATTTAAATATTGGTATTTTTAGCAGCTGAAGCTAAAATAATTATTACATAGGAGAATTTAGGAAAGCGGTTAATGAAGATAAATACATCTGATATATTACCACCGTTCGCATTGATTACGACAGAAATGTATACATTTATAACAAATAACAATTTTTGTGATTGTTCTTTAGAAAAAAAAATAATCTACTTTGATTATTAAAATTTATTCACATTTTATGGCAATTTCAACATCAAACATTAATTATTTTTGATCAAATTATATAATATTGGGGATTTTCCATGTCAACGACACCTTAAGCAGCATGACACTAAGGGCCGATCTTACAAAGCACATTATACCATGATGATGTTTAAAAAAAGGACCGTAGAGACATCTAGTATTTATGTTACGTATTTATTTGTTTTATTTTGACGTTTACTTCATATTTTATATAACAGATGGCGTTACCTGCTGTAGCTGTCTGCCACTACTTGCTGTAACTGTCACTGCGGTCGAGTGGCAGCACTGTTTTTAAATTATCGATTTTTAGCGAGTATCGCATAAGCTTCTGTTCTCTACCGTGTACATGTATCATTCTAGTGTCTACCAATATACTCCTAAAATCTGGTCAACTTACAAAGCACATTATACCATGATATAACTAAATATTGGATCAAATACCAGAATAAGTTGTTATTACGATGGAAACATAAATATTTTAGTCAATGGGAGATGGCATAGGATTACTTATTCTGGGAATAACTATTCTATTGGTTATACCGTTGACTGATAAATCTTCACTCAACGGTTTCTGCTCTAAGATAATTTACGGCTAACATATCTTTACCACACTTTGTATAAATTTAAAGACACAAAGAAGAAATATACCATTTTACGCTGTTTCATAAAACATCTCGATACTAACCGTGCGCCAATTGACATCTTTGAGTCTTATAAAATAGCGCATTAAAGAAATTATTAATAAATATGTAGTCGGTACTTACTGACAATCTTTTCTGTCCATATCAATTATCAGAAGCATGCAGGTAGTTCTGAACGGCCGGGTGAGATTATCAATTCAAACCTCAGTACGGTATAATTCTCCTTTGGACAATTCTAAAAATTGTGACAAAAAGCACATGTACTATGTATATAGATATATTTTTCAATGAATTACAAATATGTAAAGAAACCTATAAGAAAAGTATTGAGATAAAAAAATTAGGTAGGTACTACATAATTACTTTGACAGTTCTTGAAAGAATGTCCGTCTATGCAACCAAAATGACAGAAACGGGTATTGATTTTTCTTTTGTCACATGATGGTCACATGTTTACCGATTAGTTCCTTGAATTTCCTTGAATGTGCACTTTGGTATAGATATATTTTTCAATGAATTACAAATATGTAAAAAACCAAATACTTACTTTGACAGACAGAGTAGGACTACTGTTTACTGATTAGTTCAATTCTGTTTAACGTGCAATTCGTTTCAATCGCATTTCTGGCGCCGTCTTTTGTCCGTATTTCCTTCCTTTCGCTCTTTGCAAATTTGCGGATGGTAGAATAAGAAAATCGATGATAAAAATACTGGAATATTAAGAATATCACGTATTTGCAAAATATAACCTGTTGACGTTTACATAACCTAACTTTTATGCCTCACGCATGTTGGTAAGCGTGTAAATATCGATCGATTCAACTTGGTTTCAAGGCAAAATCTCTCCAATTACTATGGAAAATAGAACCGGCAAATGCGCTCTTGGAAACCTTTTTTTTGCACCAGATGTTCACGTTGTCGTTAGCTCTCAGATAAACCGCTCAAAATGAGTCTTGCGGTTAAAGAGATCGCCGGAAAAGGCGCCAACCGTTAAAAGGGTTTTATTAATAAGGGGGTCTTGAAATGTCATTTGATCACTAACTTGTAAGGCTTTAAACGTAGGTACCGGAAATAATCAATATGCTATTCGCGACCGGGCTTACCTTATCATTGGCATTCATTTGATTCTAGCCAGCGTGTTTTCTCGTTTATCGCAATTCCCGGCCGAATTTTGTCTCCATAATGGCGAATGCTGACGCGCGTCCAGCAGCTCATTCTGTCGCCACTGTCAACAACAGTCGCTTAGCAACCTACGTATTTGTGAAAGCGCTCGTATGGATATTGTTGTGTTGTCCCGGCAACCGCGAAGGTAATTAATGGACGTTGTAAATTTTTATCGATTCTTAGGGCGGATGGAAAATTTTTTTCGCTTCCCAAACTGCCGATTTTCGTAAACGTTTCAGCTTTAGTTAGTAGAGCGTAGGCCGATTAGGCTCGATCCGTCTAAAATCATATTCCAGAACCGGCTTGAAAGCCTTTACCGTCAAGAGATTGAGCCAAATTGACAGTTGTGCGACGTCTGTGTAAAAAATGTGCCCGTAGCTTTAGTATTATACCGACTAGGGATCGGTAATCATCGTGTATTTCCGAGGGTGGTCGGTGAATTCAAACGAAATGCACTTTTAATTGCAATTATCTTATAGAAAAACTAAATCAAAAAGCTCATAGCTTAACTATATGAATCCTCATAAATTGTACAATAGGTTAAACCGAATATCTGCTTAAATTTTGACATGACCGGAATACCCTATTCCCGGCCGAATTTTGTCTCCATAATGGCGAATGCTGACGCGCGTCCAGCAGCTCATTCTGTCGCCACTGTCAACAACAGTCGCTTAGCAACCTACGTATTTGTGAAAGCGCTCGTATGGATATTGGTGTGTTGTCCCGGCAACCGCGAAGGTAATTAATGGACGTTGTAAATTTTTATCGATTCTTAGGGCGGATGGAAAATTTTTTTCGCTTCCCAAACTGCCGATTTTCGTAAACGTTTCAGCTTTAGTTAGTAGAGCGTAGGCCGATTAGGCTCGATCCGTCTAAAATCATATTCCAGAACCGGCTTGAAAGCCTTTACCGTCAAGAGATTGAGCCAAATTGACAGTTGTGCGACGTCTGTGTAAAAAATGTGCCCGTAGCTTTAGTATTATACCGAAAATAAAATGTTCTTAGTTAGTGTTCAACTTTCTGCCTACAGAAGATATCAAAAGCAAAGTGAAATTTTACATTATAAAAATTTTGATCTTATGCCAGAAAAATATGTTTAATTAAAATTAGTATTGTATATACCGGATGTTTTTTTTTCAGATAGTAATGTCGTACTGAGTAAAAGGTTACAGCCGCCAATTATTAACAAAATCAAATTTTAAATGGCTCTAACTTCTTAAGGAATTGGAAATTCCCATAAGTCCTGATGAAACTTTTTACACAGCTTGACATTTACTTTCTAAAAACTGAGTAAATAGTTTCAGTTCTGTATATAGTTTCAGTTCTGCATATAGTGAATCATTCCACCCTTTCAATGTATTGATCTTAATCGACTTATTGAATGAATCGTTAGGAAATTCGTTAGGAAATTGCTGCAATTACAAACATGTCGTTTTTCTTTTCAGTAAACTTTTAAAAGTCATTTAAAGCAGAATTTCTTATAAGAGTTGAATTTTTACCCAACTGTTTGACCAGATGACATAAATGAAGACATGAATGGATAATTTGAACATGTTTTATTTTAATTACCCCCATTTCGGAAATTGTTTAATTTATAGTTTGATAGAGTATATCCTAACATGAGGAAATACAACAAAAATTAAAAAAAAAAACAAAATATATTCAATTTACAATCTCTCGTATTTAAATATTGGTATTTTTAGCAGCTGAAGCTAAAATAATTATTACATCTGATATATTACCACCGTTCGCATTGATTACGACAGAAATGTATACATTTATAACAAATTACAATTTTTGTGATTGTTCTTTAGAAAAAAAAAGAATCTACTTTGATTATTAAAATTTATTCACATTTTATGGCAATTTCAACATCAAACATTAATTATTTTTGATCAAATTATATAATAATGAAAATGCAAATGTAGTCCTTATTTCGAATTTATTTCTGTTCGCTACATGTTTCGCATCTCGCTAGATGCTTCTTCAGGCGCTAAAGGTTAGAGAAGCAACGTTATAATTAGTTCAACAATTAAAAATTCATCACAATTTTTTTTTTTTCGCTTTTCTTTTTGCATCGACTTACATTTCGTCAGTTTCTTAAGATCACATACAAACACACATTTACGCGCACAATACACTGATTTGAACAAAACTCTTATAAATGTAGTGGCGATAACTGGAGTGCTGGTTTCCAAAATTTGATTTATTTGATAACCAAACATTCGTCACGTGGCGCGGGGGTGAAGGTCGGGCTCAGTTAGTTGACGCTTACTGAATATAAACGTAAACATGCGGTAGGTGTGGAGTACTCTCATAGTGCATGCGCATAGGTTATCAAAAGCGCGGCAAAAATACTGGACTCCAGAACCTGATGTCTTAATTATACCTTCAATTTGCCAACCTCAAAGCCACCCAACACGCGCGACACATGAAAACTACATGATCAGTTTGAAAAGCGGCCTGTAGGAAAGGTCGTTCTGTTTGTTTAGGCATTTAACTGATTGGTCTCTAGCAGCCTTTTCAATTTCGTACGCTTCGAGAATTTTTATTTTGGAACTTTTGTTGCATTTATGGAGCAACTTTGCATTAGCATTATTAAACTGGTGTCCATTGTTAAAAAGGTGTTTTCCAAATTCCGAGATAGTTACGTCTCTAATATGTTCTTTTATTCTTGTGCCAACGCTTCTACCCGTCTCATCTATATATATCGCATTACAATTTGAGCAGCTAAGTTTGTATACTCTACTGTTTTTTAGAAAATCGGTTTTGTCCTTTGCATTTGAAAATATAGTCTTTAAAGTGGCACCAGTCTTGAATGTTAGATCTGTGTTATGCTTTTTGAAAATGTTTTTTAATGGATTAAAATCAAAATAAGAGTTATAATTTATGGTCTTGTAATTCGGTATCTTTGTATTGGTTTCCGCAAGGATGTTGTTGTTAAGCTTCTTTTGTTTTTTGTTGATCATTCTATCAATCAGATTAGGATTGTAACCGTTGTTTTTGGCGATTGCTTTGATTATTGATGTTTCTTTTTGGAAATTTAGATTTGAAATAGGGAGACAGGAGAGGCGATGCACCAGGCTGTTGAAAGCTGCCAGTTTATGGGTGAAGTGGTGGTTAGAGTCATATGGTATAACTATATCGGTTGTTGTAGGCTTTCGATAAATTCCAAATTCTAAGTTTTGTAAGATTGAGTTCCTCGTGATTGCTATGTCTAGAAAGTTCAATGTTTTCTCTTGTTCTATTTCTAAGGTAAACTGAATTTTTGGGTTAAAACTATTAATAAAATTATGAAAAACTGAGAGAAGGTCCCTACCACCGCTCCACACACATATTACGCTTTTCAAACTGATCATGTAGTTTTCATGTGTCGCGCGTGTTGGGTGGCTTTGAGGTTGGCAAATTGAAGGTATAATTAAGACATCAGGTTCTGGAGTCCAGTATTTTTGCCGCGCTTTTGATAACCTATGCGCATGCACTATGAGAGTACTCCACACCTACCGCATGTTTACGTTTATATTCAGTAAGCGTCAACTAACTGAGCCCGACCTTCACCCCCGCGCCACGTGACGAATGTTTGGTTATCAAATAAATCAAATTTTGGAAACCAGCACTCCAGTTATCGCCACTACATTTATAAGAGTTTTGTTCAAATCAGTGTATTGTGCGCGTAAATGTGTGTTTGTATGTGATCTTAAGAAACTGACGAAATGTAAGTCGATGCAAAAAGAAAAGCGAAAAAAAAAAAATTGTGATGAATTTTTAATTGTTGAACTAATTATAACGTTGCTTCTCTAACCTTTAGCGCCTGAAGAAGCATCTAGCGAGATGCGAAACATGTAGCGAACAGAAATAAATTCGAAATAAGGACTACATTTGCATTTTCATTATTCAATACCTTATTGGACACCAAGGATTAAATTATATAATATTGGGGATTTTCCATGTCAACGACACCTTAAGCAGCATGACACAAAGGGCCGATCTTACAAAGCACATTATACCATGATGATGTTTAAAAAAAGGACCGTAGAGACATCTAGTGTTTATGTTACGTATTTATTTGTTTTATTTTGACGTTTACTTCATATTTTATATAGCAGATGGCGCTACTTGCTGTAGCTGTCTGCCACTACTTGCTGTAACTGTCACCGCGGTCGAGTGGCAGCACTGTTTTTAAATTATCGATTTTTAGCGAGGATCGCATAACCACACTTTGTATAAATTTAAACACACAAAGAAGAAAAATACCATTTTACGCTGTTTCATAGAACATCTCGATACTAACCGTGCGCCAATTGACATCTTTGAGTCTTATAAAATAGGGCATTAAAGAAATTATTAATAAATATGTAGTCGGTACTTACTGACAATCTTTTCTGTCCATATCAATTATCAGAAGCATGTAGGTAGTTCTGAACGGCCGGGTGAGATTATCAATTCAAACCTCAGTACGGTATAATTCTCCTTTGGACAATTCTAAAAATTGTGACAAAAAGCACATGTACTATGTATATAGATATATTTTTCAATGAATTACAAATATGTAAAGAAACCTATAAAAAAAGTATTGAGATAAAAAAATTAGGTAGGTACTACATAATTACTTTGACAGTTCTTGAAAGAATGTCCGTCTATGCAACCAAAATGACAGAAACGGATATTGATTTTTTTTTGGTCACATGATGGTTACATGTTTACCTATTAGTTCCTTGAATGGGCACCTTGGTATAGATATATTTTTCAATGAATTACAAATACGTAAAAAACCAAAGCAAAACGTATTGAGATTAAAACGTTACGTCCTACATTTATACTTACTCGTCTTTCGCCAGTATTTCCTTCCTTTCACGCTTATGCAAATTTGCGGATGGTAGAATAAGAAAATCGATGATAAAAATACTGGAACATTAAGCACGTATTTGCAAAATATAACCTGTTGACGTTTACATAACCTAACTTTTATGCCTCACGCATGTTGGTAAGCGTGTACATATCGATCGATTCAACTTGGTTTCAAGGCAAAATCTCTCCAATTACTATGGAAAATAGAACCGGCAAATGCGCTCTTGGAAACCTTTTTTTTGCACCAGATATTCACGTTGTCGTTAGCTCTCAGATAAACCGCTCAAAATGAGTCTTGCGGTTAAAGAGATCGCCGGAAAAGGCGCCAACCGTTAAAAGGGTTTTATTAATAAGGGGGTCTTGAAATGTCATTTGATCACTAACTTGTAAGGCTTTAAACGTAGGTACCTACCGGAAAGAATCAATATGCTATTCGCGACCGGGCTTACAATCATTGGCATTCATTTGATTCTAGCGAGCGTGCTTTCTCGTTTATCGCAATTCCCGGCCGAATTTTGTCTCCATAATGGCGAATGCTGACGCGCGTCCAGCAGCTCATTCTGTCGCCACTCGCCACTGTCAACAACAGTCGCTTAGCAACCTACGTATTTGTGAAAGCGCTCGTATGGATATTGTTGTGTTGTCCCGGCAACCGCGAAGGTAATTAATGGACGGTCTAAAAATGTAGCGATTTTTAGGGCGGATGGAAAATTTTTCTCGCGTTTGAAACTGCCGATTTTCGTAAACGTTTCAGCTTTAGTTGGTAGAGCGTAGGCCGATTCGGCTCCATCCGTCTAAAATCATATTCCAGAACCGGCTCGAAAGCCTTTACCGTCAAGAGATTGAGCCAAATTGACAATTGTGCGACGTCCGTGTAAAAAATGTCTCGTTAGCTTTATTAGTATACCGACTAGTGACCAATTGACCGCCGATTCCGGTAGATCGCCGATTACGATAGATCGCTGAAGCCATTAGAGGAAGCCTATGTTATAGGCGAAATAATGAAATTTAAAAAAAAACTAAAAACTTTGTTGCCAAGAAAATTGAATAAATAACTATTATATATATATATATATGTATATATATATATATATATATATATATATATATATGTATATATATATTTATATATTTTATTATGTATATATATATACATATATATATATATATATATATATATATATATATATATATATATAATTACAAAAAGAACAAAAAGAGTATTGGCATTGAACACTTGAACATTGTCGCAGTGACGGATTTGCGTTTGGGCACTCCTCGCTACGCTCGTCGTGCGTCAATTAAATCGTTACAAAATTTGTATAATAATGTAGTACTTTCCACTTCGCTTCCATAACGAACTTATTCTGTCATAATGAATATTCATATCAAAAATTTCTAAATTTGTCGTACTGAGGACGCATTGGTTCATATATATATACAAAAAGAACAAAAAGTGTATTGGCATTGAACACAAACAATTTTCAATAAGTGTCTACAAATCGACACATGCAGCGAAGACTATCGTAATTCAAATGCAATCCCTATGTAGTTACTATAGTCTTCGTTGCATGGGTCGAAATCGTACTTATCAGATCTTAATAATAACATTAGATAATATCTTTGCTTTACATCAAGACATACCGTAATATATCATATACAGTCAATTTGAGATCGGGTATGCCAGCTACGGTGATTAAGTTATGTCGTTTTGTCAAAGTGAAATACTCCAACGTCCACATATACCGAATTAATAGTCTTACCAGTTCTGGCAGAAAGCCGCTTGCTGGTCAAAGAGAAGGTAGTCAAAACATAGAAAGTACAGATAACTTCGGTTATAACGAACTTTAAGGGACCAGCATAATTGGTTCGTTATAGGCAAAAAACGAAAAGAAAAAACGTGTTAATTTTACATTCATATTTTTCAGTTTCTTGACCTTAAAATGTGTTTTTTCACATGATTTTAATAATTCCTGCCTTCATTTCTAAGTCGTTTATTTAGACAAATTTCGTTCGCGACATATTGCATTCTGATTTTTTCCGTTTTGAATTTTTGGCAATATTTCGCACTTTTCCGGTATGGTGAACGCCTTTTCTTACGGCTGTTGTCAGTCATTTTTAGAATTAACTTTTCCGGTAAACTCGCGTTAACACAACGACCGAAACGCAGTCTGGTTCATAACAATACGAATTGGCAACCCTATATAAATGCCAATGGTTCGCAAATATTAGTGTAAGTTTGCTATATCCGGGAGGGTTTACGTAAAAAGCCGTCTGGTTCATAACATTACGCGTTGTAACCCTATATTAGGATGTATCTAAAAAACGTTTTTTTTTTTAGAAATTCAAAATTTCAAGTTGGTAAAAAGTTGTCTCTGTGGACCCTCATGTATCACAAAAAAATGGCCCAAATGAAAAATATTTAAGTATCCCGCAGGAGGCCTAAAGTTTATAATGTTCCTTAAAAATTCGAATTTATCATATTTTTTAATGGAATAATAAGTGGTTTTTCTTTTTCAAAGCCCACATGTCTGCACATAATAAAAAATTTAATGACAAATAAATTTGTAGCAACATTTAAGCATTTTTTTAAAATTATACGAAAATGGACATTTTTCTAAAAATTGTATCGAATCTAAATAAAACTGCAGGCGATCTAAACGTTGCACCAGAGTAATATGCTTTTACGCAATTTCACACCTTATTGTTAAACTTTTTGTATTTGAAAATGAAAAATCACTTAATCTTTCATTGAAAAAAATGATATGAAAAAAATCTAATTCATAAATAAAATTATAAACTTTAGGTTTTTTGCAGGATACCTAAATATTTTTAAATTGCGCCAATTTTTTGCGGTATATGTGGGTCCGTAGGGACAATACTTTACCAACTTGAAATTTGGTATTTCAAAAAAAAATAGGTTTTTCCGATACACTCTAATATCTATACATGCCAATGGTCCGCAGATATTAGTGTAAGTTCGTTATATCCGGAGGTTTACGTCAATCGCAGTCAGGTTCATAATCTTACGTGTTGGCAACCCTATATGCATACCATTGGTTCTCAAATGTTTGCGTAAGTCCGCTAAAGCCCCAGAGTTTATGACAAATTGCGATGTTATTTGGTTCGTTACATACAATGTTTCGTTATATCCAAGTTCGCTATAACCAACGATTTTAACCATTGTTTTTACGGGATAAAGCGGGACTTGAAAATTAATTCGTTATAACCGGAGGTTCGTTACAACCGGGGACGGTATATCCGAAGTTGACTGTAATATAAAAACCGCGCCAGTCTTCTTTTCCCTGCTCGGACAGAAAATCTGCTTATTATTATAATAATATCTATCTTAGTGATTGGCGCATTCAGATTACATAATCGATTATAATTGATTCTTGAAATAATCGATACTTAATAATCGACTTTGAGTAATGGATTTTTAATAATCGTATGGGTTTTGAATAATCGGTTTTTAATAGTCCATTTTACATACATTTAAGTGAGGTTTACCCCCACGGTCACCAACTTTGTCGCCCAATCTAACCCAAAATATGCTTTTACATTATTGTATCCCCCCTATTCATAATCGATTATGAGTACTCGATTATTTATAATCGATTATGAATAATAGAGTATTTAAAATCGATTATTAATGCAGAACAACTCGAGAACCAAACCATACGCTTATGCAAATCATTCGAATACTGATAATCGATTCGTCAAATAATACGATTATGCCCATCACTAATCTATTTGTAGTAAAGCTGCCGATTACCATTATTGACTATCTCACTTTTCATTTATTCCATTACTAACAATAGTTATAGCAAAAGTTAGTCTCAAATAAACTTATATCATAGAATAAAGGGGTTAAAACTGTTTTATTCATTTTAAAAATTTTAACAAATTTCTATATATAACCTCTTATCTGTACAAATTATACTATTATATTTCCTGTTATTTTCTGACAAAATATAATTTAAAAAATATATTATTATATGATATTAGTGTCACATACTATAACACTTTTTAAATAAAATGGTAAAAAATTAATCAAAAATAGTTAATAAACCCGGAATAGATACAATAAAAATTAAGTTATTTAGATAAATAAATTTATTGATATCAAAAGTCCTTTAATAACTTTATCACATCACATGGTCTATATTAAATCAATATAAATTTATTCTTAATATAAAATTACCAAGTATCACATATAAAAAAGAGAATAATATGCGTAATTTTATTCTCCCTTGAATATATGTCACCATTGTTCTATACAATTCTATAATTGGTGACAAATTATATACATAGGTACGATGTAAAAGATATCGTTATACTTTTTAAAGAGTTTAATCGATATATGTTTTGACTATGTTTGTACTATAACTAAATATATTTTTCCTAGCAGACTAAATATCTGTTTTAAATGTTATTAAAATTGACTGACATTGTGTAGCAATTTCAAGATCAAATAAATTATTCGATAAAATTAAATTAATTGCCTTAAATGATTAACTAACCAACAGGTACAGATATGCATGTACCGGGTATTACTAAAAAAAAAAGAAAAAAAATAAAGAGTAAAGTACCCGTATTTTACAAACTATGCAAAAATTTTTATTGAAAAAATGGAATATCGAAGGTGATATCATATTTAATGCCTTCTTCTGATATTTTGAAATACTTTTTCAAATAATATTTTTGCGTAGCTTTGAAGATAAAAATACTTCATCATTTTTATCTTGTTGGTAAAACGCGCTAGGTGCAACAGAAAAGGTGAGTATAACTTCGTATTTAAAGAGCTTTAATATTTCCAAACACATTTCTCAAGGAACATTTTTACATAGCTTTGAACACAAAGGTACTTTACTAACTATTAAAAGACCTCTAATATTTCCAAATACTTTTTTAAATAACATTTTTGCATAGCTTTCAACATAAAGGTACTTAACTCTTTCTGTTTTTCATAGTTTTGGTAACACCCGGTACATGCAAGCGGATAGTTACATTATAATATTTACATTTTAGGTTTAAGAAAAATAAAATGTTCTTAGTTAGTGTTCAACTTTCTGCCTACAGAAGATATCAAAAGCAAAGTGAAATTTTACATTATAAAAATTTTGATCTTATGCCAGAAAAATATGTTTAATTAAAATTAGTATTGTATATACCGGATGTTTCTTTTTTCAGATAGTAATGTCGTACTGAGTAAAAGGTTGCAGCCGTCAATTATTAACAAAATCAAATTTTAAATGGCTCTAACTTCTTAAGGAATTGGAAATTCCCATAAGTTCTGATGAAACTTTTTACACAGCATGACATTTACTTTCTAAAAACTGAGTAAATAGTTTCAGTTCTGTATATAGTTTCAGTTCTGCATATAGTGAATCATTCCACCCTTTCAATGTATTGATCTTAATCGACTTATTGAATGAATCGTTAGGAAATTCGTTAGGAAATTGCTGCAATTACAAACATGTCGTTTTTCTTTTCAGTAAACTTTTAAAAGTCATTTAAAGCAGAATTTCTTATAAGAGTTGAATTTTTACCCAACTGTTTGACCAGATGACATAAATGAAGACATAAATGGATAATTTGAACATGTTTTATTTTAATTACCCCCATTTCGGAAATTGGTTAATTTATAGTTTGATAGGGTATATCCTAACATGAGGAAATGCAACAAAAATTTAAAAAAAAAAAAAACAAAATATATTCAATTTACAATCTCTCGTATTTAAATATTGGTATTTTTAGCAGCTGAAGCTAAAATAATTATTACATCTGATATATTACCACCGTTCGCATTGATTACGACAGAAATGTATACATTTATAACAAATTACAATTTTTGTGATTGTTCTTTAGAAAAAAAGGAATCTACTTTGATTATTAAAATTTATTCACATTTTATATCAATTTCAACATCAAACATTAATTATTTTTGATCAAATTATATAATATTGGGGATTTTCCCTGTCAACGACACCTTAAGCAGCATGACACAAAGGGCCGATCTTACAAAGCACATTATACCATGATGATGTTTAAAAAAAAGGACCGTAGAGACATCTAGTGTTTATGTTACGTATTTATTTGTTTTATTTTGACGTTTACTTCATATTTTATATAGCAGATGGCGCTACTTGCTGTAGCTGTCTGCCACTACTTGCTGTAACTGTCACCGCGGTCGAGTGGCAGCACTGTTTTTAAATTATCGATTTTTAGCGAGGGTCGCATAACCACACTTTGTATAAATTTAAACACACAAAGAAGAAAAATACCATTTTACGCTGTTTCATAGAACATCTCGATACTAACCGTGCGCCAATTGACATCTTTGAGTCTTATAAAATAGGGCATTAAAGAAATTATTAATAAATATGTAGTCGGTACTTACTGACAATCTTTTCTGTCCATATCAATTATCAGAAGCATGTAGGTAGTTCTGAACGGCCGGGTGAGATTATTAATTCAGACCTCAGTACGGTATAATTCTCCTTCGTTACAATTCTAAAACTTGTGACAAAAAGCACATGTACTATGTATATAGATATATTTTTCAATGAATTACAAATATGTAAAGAAACCTATAAAAAAAAGTATTGAGATAAAAAAATTAGGTGGGTACTACATAATTACTTTGACAGTTCTTGAAAGAATGTCGTCTATGCAACCAACATGACAGAAACGGATATTGATTTTTTTTGGTCACGTGATGGTCACATGTTTACCGATTAGTTCCTTGAATTTCCTTGAATGTGCACTTTGGTATAGATATATTTTTCAATGAATTACAAATATGTAAAAAACCAAATACTTACTTTGACAGACAGAGTAGGACTACTGTTTACTGATTAGTTCAATTCTGTTTAACGTGCAATTCGTTTCAATCGCATTTCTGGCGACGTCTTTCGTCCGTATTTCCTTCCTTTCGCGGTTATGCAAATTTGCGGATGGTAGAATAAGAAAATCGATGATAAAAATACTGGAATATTAAGTACGTATGTATTTGCAAAATATAACCTGTTGACGTTTACATAACCTAACTTTTATGCCTCACGCATGTTGGTAAGCGTGTAAATATCGATCGATTCAACTTGGTTTCAAGGCAAAATCTCTCCAATTACTATGGAAAATAGAACCGGCAAATGCGCTCTTGGAAACCTTTTTTTTGCACCAGATGTTCACGTTGTCGTTAGTTCTCAGATAAACCGCTCAAAATGAGTCTTGCGGTTAAAGAGATCGCCGGAAAAGGCGCCAACCGTTAAAAGGGTTTTATTAATAAGGGATCGTTTGAATCGCATTTCTGGCGACGTCTTTCGCCAGTATTTCCTTCCTTTCGCGCTTATGCAAATTTGCGGATGGTAGAATAAGAAAATCGATGATAAAAATACTGGAATATTAAGCACGTATTTGCAAAATATAACCTGTTGACGTTTACATAACCTAACTTTTATGCCTCACGCATGTTGGTAAGCGTGTAAATATCGATCGATAGATAGAGAAAGAAACACGCTTGTCAATTCCCGTCTTTGTCAATTCCGTCAAAGCGCTTGCATAACTTAACTTTTGGTGCCTCACGCCGCGACGGTTGGTAAGCGTGTAAATATCGATCGATAGATAGAGAAAGAAACACGCTTGCGGTTTCTACTTGGTTTCAAGGCAAAATCTCTCCAATTACTATGGAAAATAGAACCGGCAAATGCGCTCTTGGAAACCTTTTTTTTGGCACCAGATGTTCACGTTGTCGTTAGCTCTCAGATAAACCGCTCAAAATGAGTCTTGCGGTTAAAGAGATCGCCGGAAAAGGCGCCAACCGTTAAAAGGGTTTTATTAATAAGGGGGTCTTGAAATGTCATTTGATCACTAACTTGTAAGGCTTTAAACGTAGGTACCGGAAATAATCAATATGCTATTCGCGACCGGGCTTACCTTATCATTGGCATTCATTTGATTCTAGCGAGCGTGCTTTCTCGTTTATCGCAATTCCCGGCCGAATTTTGTCTCCATAATGGCGAATGCTGACGCGCGTCCAGCAGCTCATTCTGTCGCCACTGTCAACAACAGTCGCTTAGCAACCTACGTATTTGTGAAAGCGCTCGTATGGATATTGGTGTGTTGTCCCGGCAACCGCGAAGGTAATTAATGGACGTTGTAAATTTTTATCGATTCTTAGGGCGGATGGAAAATTTTTTTCGCTTCCCAAACTGCCGATTTTCGTAAACGTTTCAGCTTTAGTTAGTAGAGCGTAGGCCGATTAGGCTCGATCCGTCTAAAATCATATTCCAGAACCGGCTTGAAAGCCTTTACCGTCAAGAGATTGAGCCAAATTGACAGTTGTGCGACGTCTGTGTAAAAAATGTGCCCGTAGCTTTAGTATTATACCGACTAGTGACCAAATCTCTTGAGACGTATAGATCGCTGAGACGTATAGATCGCTGAGACGTATAGGTCGCTGAGACGTATAGATCGCTGGGGTGTATAGATCGCCGAAATAGGGAGAACGCAATATCACACCTTATTGTTAAAGTTTTTGTATTTGAAAAAAAAATCACTTAATCTTTCATTGAAAAAAATGATATGAAAATATTCTAATTCTTAAATAAAATTATAAATAAATTATTTAGGCTTGCTGCGGGAGACCTAAATATTTTTCAATTGCGCCAATTTTTTTGTGGTATATGTGGGTCCATAGGGACAACGTTTTATCAACTTGAAATTTCAAAAAAATGTTTTTTCGATACACTCTCTGGTTCATAACATTACGTGTTGGCAACCCTATATGCATACCATTGGTTATCAAATGTTTGCGTAAGTCCGCTAAAGCCCCAGAGTTTATGACAAATTGCGATGTTATTTGGTTCGTTACAGACGATGTTTCCTTATATCCAGGTTCGCTATAACCAATGATTTTAACCATTGTTTTTACGGGATAAAACGGGACTTGAAATTTAGTTCGTTATAACCGGAGGTTCGTTACAACCGGGGACGATATATCCACCAACTTTGTCGCCCAATCTAACCCAAAATATGCTTTTCCATTATTGTGAGAAGAAAATAAGACACAAATAGGAACTTTTTTATTATTAACATTTCAGAAAATTTTATTCTTCACGAAAGCTTCTGGACTGTTTTAGATTTAAAATGCAAATATTATAAAGTAATTATATGTTTGCATGTACCGTAGTACCGTGTATTACTAAAACTATAAAAAATTCTTAAGAGTAAAGTACCCCTATTTTACAAACTATGCAAAAATGTTTGTTGAAAAAATGGAATATCGAAGGTGACTATTTATTCATATTTAATGCCTTCTGATATTTTGTATATTGTATATTATAATATTTGCATTTTAGGTTTAAGAAAAATTAAATGTTCTTAGTTAGTGTTCAACTTTCTGCCTACATCAGATATGAAAAGCGAGGGTGAAATTTTACATTACAAAAATTTTGATCTTATGCCAGAAAAATATGTTTAATTAAAATTATTATTGTATATACGGGATGTTTTTTTTTCAGATAGTAATGTCGTACTGAGTAAAAGGTTACAGCCGTCAATTATTAACAAAATCAAATTTTAAATGGCTCTAACTTCTTAAGGAATTGGAAATTCCCATAAGTCCTGATGAAACTTTTTACTCAGCATGACATTTACTTTCTAAAAACTGAGTAAATAGTTTCAGTCCTGTATATAGTTTCAGTTCTGCATATAGCGAATCATTCCACCCTTTCAATGTATTGATCTTAATCGACTTATTGAATGAATCGTTAGGAAATTCGTTAGGAAATTGCTGCAATTACAAACTTGTCGTTTTTCTTTTCAGTAAACTTTTAAAAGTCATTTAAAGCAAAATTTCTTATAAGAGTTGAATTTTTACCCAACTGTTTGACCAGATGACATAAATGAAGACATAAATGGATAATTTGAACATGTTTTATTTCAATTACAACCATTTCGGAAATTGTTTAATTTATAGTTTGATAGGGTATATCCTAACATGTAGAAATACAACAAAAATTTAAAAAAAAGCAAAATATATTCAATTTACAATCTCTCGTATTTAAATATTGGTATTTTTAGCAGCTGAAGCTAAAATAATTATTACATAGGAGAATTTAGGAAAGCGGTTAATGAAGATAAATACATCTGATATATTACCACCGTTCGCATTGATTACGACAGAAATGTATACATTTATAACAAATAACAATTTTTGTGATTGTTCTTTAGAAAAAAAAAGAATCTACTTTGATTATTAAAATTTATTCACATTTTATGGCAATTTCAACATCAAACATTAATTATTTTTGATCAAATTATATAATATTGGGGATTTTCCATGTCAACGACACCTTAAGCAGCATGACACTAAGGGCCGATCTTACAAAGCACATTATACCATGATGATGTTTAAAAAAAAGGACCGTAGAGACATCTAGTATTTATGTTACGTATTTATTTGTTTTATTTTGACGTTTACTTCATATTTTTTATAACAGATGGCGTTACCTGCTGTAGCTGTCTGCCACTACTTGCTGTAACTGTCACTGCGGTCGAGTGGCAGCACTGTTTTTAAATTATCGATTTTTAGCGAGTATCGCATAAGCTTCTGTTCTCTACCGTGTACATGTATCATTCTAGTGTCTACCAATATACTCCTAAAATCTGGTCAACTTACAAAGCACATTATACCATGATATAACTAAATATTGGATCAAATACCAGAATAAGTTGTTATTACGATGGAAACATAAATATTTTAGTCAATGGGAGATGGCATAGGATTACTTATTCTGGGAATAACTATTCTATTGGTTATACCGTTGACTGATAAATCTTCACTCAACGGTTTCTGCTCTAAGATAATTTACGGCTAACATATCTTTACCACACTTTGTATAAATTTAAAGACACAAAGAAGAAATATACCATTTTACGCTGTTTCATAGAACATCTCGATACTAACCGTGCGCCAATTGACATCTTTGAGTCTTATAAAATAGCGCATTAAAGAAATTATTAATAAATATGTAGTCGGTACTTACTGACAATCTTTTCTGTCCATATCAATTATCAGAAGCATGTAGGTAGTTCTGAACGGCCGGGTGAGATTATCAATTCAAACCTCAGTACGGTATAATTCTCCTTTGGACAATTCTAAAAATTGTGACAAAAAGCACATGTACTATGTATATAGATATATTTTTCAATGAATTACAAATATGTAAAGAAACCTATAAAAAAAGTATTGAGATAAAAAAATTAGGTAGGTACTACATAATTACTTTGACAGTTCTTGAAAGAATGTCCGTCTATGCAACCAAAATGACAAAAACGGGTATTGATTTTTTTTTGGTCACATGATGGTCACATGTTTACCGATTAGTTCCTTGAATGGGCACCTTGGTACAGATATATTTTTCAATGAATTACAAATACGTAAAAAACCAAAGCAAAACGTATTAAGATTAAAACGTTACGTCCTACATTTATACTTACTTTGACAGACAGAGTAGGACTAAATGTCGAATGTTTACTGCTTAGTTCAATTCTCTTTAACGGACAATTCGATCGTTTGAATCGCATTTCTGGCGACGTCTTTCGCCAGTATTTCCTTCCTTTCGCGCTTATGCAAATTTGCGGATGGTAGAATAAGAAAATCGATGATAAAAATACTGGAATATTAAGCACGTATTTGCAAAATATAACCTGTTGACGTTTACATAACCTAACTTTTATGCCTGACGCATGTTGGTAAGCGTGTAAATATCGATCGATTCAACTTGGTTTCAAGGCAAAATCTCTCCAATTACTATGGAAAATAGAACCAGCAAATGCGCTCTTTGAAACCTTTTTTTTGCACCAGATATTCACGTTGTCGTTAGCTCTCAGATAAACCGCTCAAAATGAGTCTTGCGGTTAAAGAGATCGCCGGAAAAGGCGCCAACCGTTAAAAGGGTTTTATTAATAAGGGATCGTTTGAATCGCATTTCTGGCGACGTCTTTCGCCAGTATTTCCTTCCTTTCGCGCTTATGCAAATTTGCGGATGGTAGAATAAGAAAATCGATGATAAAAATACTGGAATATTAAGCACGTATTTGCAAAATATAACCTGTTGACGTTTACATAACCTAACTTTTATGCCTCACGCATGTTGGTAAGCGTGTAAATATCGATCGATAGATAGAGAAAGAAACACGCTTGTCAATTCCCGTCTTTGTCAATTCCGTCAAAGCGCTTGCATAACTTAACTTTTGGTGCCTCACGTCGCGACGGTTGGTAAGCGTGTAAATATCGATCGATAGATAGAGAAAGAAACACGCTTGCGGTTTCAACTTGGTTTCAAGGCAAAATCTCTCCAATTACTATGGAAAATAGAACCGGCAAATGCGCTCTTGGAAACCTTTTTTTTTGCACCAGATGTTCACGTTGTCGTTAGCTCTCAGATAAACCGCTCAAAATGCGTCTTGCGGTTAAAGAGATCGCCGGAAAAGGCGCCAACCGTTAAAAGGGTTTTATTAATAAGGGGGTCTTGAAATGTCATTTGATCACTAACTTGTAAGGCTTTAAACGTAGGTACCGGAAATAATCAATATGCTATTCGCGACCGGGCTTACCTTATCATTGGCATTCATTTGATTCTAGCGAGCGTGCTTTCTCGTTTATCGCAATTCCCGGCCGAATTTTGTCTCCATAATGGCGAATGCTGACGCGCGTCCAGCAGCTCATTCTGTCGCCACTGTCAACAACAGTCGCTTAGCAACCTACGTATTTGTGAAAGCGCTCGTATGGATATTGGTGTGTTGTCCCGGCAACCGCGAAGGTAATTAATGGACGTTGTAAATTTTTATCGATTCTTAGGGCGGATGGAAAATTTTTTTCGCTTCCCAAACTGCCGATTTTCGTAAACGTTTCAGCTTTAGTTAGTAGAGCGTAGGCCGATTAGGCTCGATCCGTCTAAAATCATATTCCAGAACCGGCTCGAAAGCCTTTACCGTCAAGAGATTGAGCCAAATTGACAGTTGTGCGACGTCTGTGTAAAAAATGTGCCCGTAGCTTTAGTATTATACCGACTAGTGACCAAATAGATCGCTGAGATGTGTAGATCGCCGATTACGGTAGAACGCTGGGTGTGTAGATCGCTGGGGTGCATAGATCGCCGAAATAAATAGGTTGATCGTCAGAGTAGGTAGAATGCTATAATAAGCCTTCATGTGGACACTTCTGGCTGCCCTCGTCGTGCGCCAATTGAACTTTTATACAACGCATATAATAATGTATTAGTATCTACTTTGGTTTCATAATAGACTTACTGTAACAATTCTTCTTTCAGTTTCATAATGAAAAATGTAGGTAGCCTAGTTCATAACATTACGTGTTGGCAACCCTATATACATTAGGGTGGATCGAAAAAACGTTTTTTTTTTAAATTCAAAATTTCAAGTTGGTAAAAGTCAGAAGTAGAATCAACATTTATTTGTATTATTGTTCACTAAATTTTAATCAACAAAAATCCAAATCATTACATTAAACAAATTATCAAAAGTCAGAAGTGGTATCCAAACTCTAAATAAGTTTGTCTAAATACTCGAAATGTTTTCAAGTAAGGAAAGTAGTAAGTATTCCTATTTGCGGTATTCATGTTCTTTTTTTAATTAGTAATTCTAATAATTGCGGTCTTGGGTGACTCCTTTCATTACAATTAAGGTAAGTAACGATACTCACTCCAGTGATTTACATATGTCATCCTCATCGCTGATGGTATCCATTACTTATTTATTTGAAATTTTCCAAACATGTTTTTGAACATACAATGAACATTCGCTCTATATGAACCTGTATGGGGACATTTATATCCCCAGCACACCAGTAATTCTGTTGAAATGTAAATAAATAAAACACTGGACTGCCATCCACGCAAATTTATGAATATAATTTATGGGGAATCATACAGTATATGGGTCTCGGGACTGCGGTCAGCCCTCTTCGACAGCAGATTAGTGGTTTATTATAGAATATAATTATATTATCATCTTCCTCTAACCATATATGATATTACTGTATACAATTTTATGATTGAATTTTTGCAAATATTGTATTTTCTAAAAAGAGTAGTTTTCTTTTTAATTCAAAATTTCAAGTTGATTCGCCTTGATCGTTGCCTCTATAAACCCGCATATTGTTATTTTTAAGTAAGTATTAAAATTAATTGATGTAGTAACTATTAGAAAACGCAGCTGAATAATATTGAAAATTTATATATAACTGATAATCTAATATATAATAAATATTTATTATTAATTATATAATTTTTAATTTTGAATTTAACAAACACCTAATTTTTATAAATTTTGAAAATGCAAACAGAGGTAACACTTGTGTACAATGTATATTTAGGTCTATCTCAAACTATTAATGTGGAATACAAATGAGGTGGTATCCGAAAATTAAATCCAAATTGAATGATACAAAAAGTGAAAAAAATTTCAAGTTGACAAAAAGTTGTCTCTGTGGACCCTCATATATCACAAAAAAATGCCTAATTGAAATATATTTAAGTCTCCCCAAGGAGGCCTAAAGTTTATAATGTTCTTTAAAAATTCGAATTTATCACATTTTTTTAATGGAATATTAAGTGGTTTTTCTTTTCCAAAGCCCACATGTCGGCCCATAATAAAAAATTTAATGACAAATAAATTTTTATCAACATTTAAGCACATTTTTAAATTATACGAAAATGGTCATTTTTCTAAAAGTTTTATCTAAATCATTGAATCTAAATAAACTGCAGGCGATCTAAACGTTGCATTAGAGTAATATACTTTCACGCACTTTCACACCTTATAGTTAAACTTTTTGTATTTGAAAATGAAAAATCACAATCTCTCATTGAGAAAAATTCTAATTCATAAATAAAATTATAAACTTTAGGCTTTCTGCGGGAGACCTAAATATTTTTCAATTGCGGCAATTTTTTTGTGTGTTATGTGGGTCCGTAGGGACAACATTTTATCAACTTGAAACTTGGTATTTCAACAAAAAAAAAACGTTTTTCCGATACACTCTAATATCTATGCATGCCAATGGTCCGCAGATATTAGTGTAAGTTCGCTATATCCGGGGGTTTACGTCAACCGCAGTCAGGTTCATAACATGACGTGTTGGCAACCCTATATGCATACCATTGGTTCTCAAATGTTTGCGTAAGTCCGCTAAAGCCCCAGAGTTTATGACAAATTGCGATGTTATTTGGTTCGTTACAGACGATGTTTCCTTATATCCAGGTTCGCTATAACCAATGATTTTAACCATTGTTTTTACGGGATAAAACGTGACTTGAAATTTAGTTCGTTATAACCGGAGGTTCGTTACAACCGGGGACGATATATCCACCAACTTTGTCGCCCAATCTAACCCAAAATATGCTTTTCCATTATTGTGAGAAGAAAATAGGAAACAAATGGGAACTTTTTTATTATTAACATTTCAGAAAATTTTATTCTTCACGAAAGCTTCTGGAATGTTTTAGATTTAAAATGCAAATATTATAAAGTAATTATATGTTTGCATGTACCGAGTATTACTAAAACTATAGAAAATTCTTAAGACTAAAGTACCTTTCTTTTACAAACTATGCAAAAATGGTTGTTGAAAAAATATCGAAGGTGACTATTATATTCATATTTAATGCCTTCTTCTGATATTTTGAAATACTTTTTCAAATAATATTTTTGCGTAGCTTTGAAGATAAAAATACTTCATCATTTTTATCTTGTTGGTAAAACGCGCTAGGTGCAACAGAAAAGGTGAGTATAACTTCGTATTTAAAGAGCTTTAACATTTCCAAACACATTTCTCAAGGAACATTTTTACATAGCTTTGAACACAAAGGTACTTTACTAACTATTAAAAGACCTCTAATATTTCCAAATACTTTTTTAAATAACATTTTTGCATAGCTTTCAACATAAAGGTACTTAACTCTTTCTGTTTTTCATAGTTTTGGTAACACCCGGTACATGCAAGCGGATAGTTACACTATAATATTTACATTTTAGGTTTAAGAAAAATAAAATGTTCTTAGTTAGTGTTCAACTTTCTGCCTACAGAAGATATCAAAAGCAAAGTGAAATTTTACATTATAAAAATTTTGATCTTATGCCAGAAAAATATGTTTAATTAAAATTAGTATTGTATATACCGGATGTTTTTTTTTCAGATAGTAATGTCGTACTGAGTAAAAGGTTACAGCCGCCAATTATTAACAAAATCAAATTTTAAATGGCTCTAACTTCTTAAGGAATTGGAAATTCCCATAAGTCCTGATGAAACTTTTTACACAGCATGACATTTACTTTCTAAAAACTGAGTAAATAGTTTCAGTTCTGTATATAGTTTCAGTTCTGCATATAGTGAATCATTCCACCCTTTCAATGTATTGATCTTAATCGACTTATTGAATGAATCGTTAGGAAATTCGTTAGGAAATTGCTGCAATTACAAACATGTCGTTTTTCTTTTCAGTAAACTTTTAAAAGTCATTTAAAGCAGAATTTCTTATAAGAGTTGAATTTTTACCCAACTGTTTGACCAGATGACATAAATGAAGACATAAATGGATAATTTGATCATGTTTTATTTTAATTACCCCCATTTCGGAAATTGTTTAATTTATAGTTTGATAGAGTATATCCTAACATGAGGAAATACAACAAAAATTAAAAAAAAAACAAAATATATTCAATTTACAATCTCTCGTATTTAAATATTGATATTTTTAGCAGCTGAAGCTAAAATAATTATTACATCTGATATATTACCACCGTTCGCATTGATTACGACAGAAATGTATACATTTATAACAAATTACAATTTTTGTGATTGTTCTTTAGAAGAAAAAAGAATCTACTTAGATTATTAAAATTTATTCACATTTTATGGCAATTTCAACATCAAACATTAATTATTTTTGATCAAATTCTATAATATTGGGGATTTTCCATGTCAACGACACCTTAAGCAGCATGACACAAAGGGCCGATCTTACAAAGCACATTATACCATGATGATGTTTAAAAAAAGGACCGTAGAGACATCTAGTGTTTATGTTACGTATTTATTTGTTTTATTTTGACGTTTACTTCATATTTTATATAGCAGATGGAGCTACTTGCTGTAGCTGTCTGCCACTACTTGCTGTAACTGTCACCGCGGTCGAGTGGCAGCACTGTTTTTAAATTATCGATTTTTAGCGAGGATCGCATAACCACACTTTGTATAAATTTAAACACACAAAGAAGAAAAATACCATTTTACGCTGTTTCATAGAACATCTCGATACTAACCGTGCGCCAATTGACATCTTTGAGTCTTATAAAATAGGGCATTAAAGAAATTATTAATAAATATGTAGTCGGTACTTACTGACAATCTTTTCTGTCCATATCAATTATCAGAGCATGTAGGTAGTTCTGAACGGCCGGGTGAGATTATTAATTCCGACCTCAGTACGGTATAATTCTCCTTCGTTACAATTCTAAAACTTGTGACAAAAAGCACATGTACTATGTATATAGATATATTTTTCAATGAATTACAAATATGTAAAGAAACCTATAAAAAAAGTATTGAGATAAAAAAATTAGGTAGGTACTACATAATTACTTTGACAGTTCTTGAAAGAATGTCGTCTATGCAACCAACATGACAGAAACGGATATTGATTTTTTTTGGTCACGTGATGGTCACATGTTTACCGATTAGTTCCTTGAATTTCCTTGAATGTGCACTTTGGTATAGATATATTTTTCAATGAATTACAAATATGTAAAAAACCAAATACTTACTTTGACAGACAGAGTAGGACTACTGTTTACTGATTAGTTCAATTCTGTTTAACGTGCAATTCGTTTCAATCGCATTTCTGGCGACGTCTTTCGCCAGTATTTCCTTCCTTTCGCGGTTATGCAAATTTGCGGATGGTAGAATAAGAAAATCGATGATAAAAATACTGGAATATTAAGCACGTATGTATTTGCAAAATATAACCTGTTGACGTTTACATAACCTAACTTTTATGCCTCACGCATGTTGGTAAGCGTGTAAATATCGATCGATTCAACTTGGTTTCAAGGCAAAATCTCTCCAATTACTATGGAAAATAGAACCGGCAAATGCGCTCTTGGAAACCTTTTTTTTTGCACCAGATGTTCACGTTGTCGTTAGCTCTCAGATAAACCGCTCAAAATGAGTCTTGCGGTTAAAGAGATCGCCGGAAAAGGCGCCAACCGTTAAAAGGGTTTTATTAATAAGGGGGTCTTGAAATGTCATTTGATCACTAACTTGTAAGGCTTTAAACGTAGGTACCGGAAATAATCAATATGCTATTCGCGACCGGGCTTACCTTATCATTGGCATTCATTTGATTCTAGCGAGCGTGCTTTCTCGTTTATCGCAATTCCCGGCCGAATTTTGTCTCCATAATGGCGAATGCTGACGCGCGTCCAGCAGCTCATTCTGTCGCCACTGTCAACAACAGTCGCTTAGCAACCTACGTATTTGTGAAAGCGCTCGTATGGATATTGGTGTGTTGTCCCGGCAACCGCGAAGGTAATTAATGGACGTTGTAAATTTTTATCGATTCTTAGGGCGGATGGAAAATTTTTTTCGCTTCCCAAACTGCCGATTTTCGTAAACGTTTCAGCTTTAGTTAGTAGAGCGTAGGCCGATTAGGCTCGATCCGTCTAAAATCATATTCCAGAACCGGCTCGAAAGCCTTTACCGTCAAGAGATTGAGCCAAATTGACAGTTGTGCGACGTCTGTGTAAAAAATGTGCCCGTAGCTTTAGTATTATACCGACTAGTTGACGTTTGGACCGAATAGATAGGTAGCCCAGCGAAGTCGGTAGACCGCCTAATTCGGTAGACCGCCTAATTCGGTTGACCGCCTAATTCGGTAGACCGTATAATTCGGTAGACCGCATAATTCGGTAGACCGCATAATTCGGTAGACCGTATAATTCGGTAGACCGCATAATTCGGTAGTCCAGCGAAGCCAATAGACCGCAAACATGAGCAGAAGAACGAAGTCGATGGGCCGCTGAAATCGATAGACTGCTCAAAACTGTAGAATTCAGTTGATTGTACAAAATATATGAATTATTTATTTGACAATTAAGTTATTATCAAAACCACAATCCGTATCAGAGCGCGCCACAGGCCGCTATTCCATATGACTCCCCATCAGGTATTTGCCTTACAGGTGCATTGTTTAGTGATTACTAAATTCACTCCTCGGTTTCAAAATCAGTTCTGGGTCCGGTTGTATGTTCTGACAGATTGCATATGATCATTATATTATTGTCAATTGTATCATAGCTTTCAATCTCTATTTTGTAAAATCTCAGTACTTATCAAAGTCAAAAGCCTTTAATTTTAACAGGTTTGTTGAGAAGACGAAAACTTCTACCAACGTTACATCACAGTTAGTATAAAGCCAATGGCTTAAAATTGGATTGGATATCGATGTCAGTGGCAGTGGGGTGTTACGATCCTAGATATAAAGTTGATGCACAAAAGAAATTGCTCCTTAGCCAATAGATCAAAATTTAAAATGGAGGCTTTGAAGGCAAAATTGCACAAAATTTTTAAAAATTTAGATCTCTTGACGTCACCATGTTGAGAATTGAAATAGGAAAACGTGTTTATTAGGGTGGTCCAAAAAAACAGACTTTTCGCTAGAGGGCAACGATTCCCCGCAATCTGTTCCTTTTCCAGAAAAAAAAATTCCCCCCAAATTTGAGAAAAATCGGTTAACGATAACACGTGCCCCCGAGTACCTCAAATTTCCCATTTAAAATACATTGCAAAAAGGCATCTTTTTTCCTTATTTTTTCACGTTTCGGATTTAGAAAAAAAGTTGCGGGAGATTATCAGAAATTGTTCAGAACTCCCCTAGGAGAACAAATCCACCACCACTATTTTTTTGTTCACCACCCCGTACCCTCCCCATAGTACCCTAAATATGAGACAAAAGTTTCCCCAAATTTACAATTTTACAATGTTACGTGTTTTATTATTGCTTTTGGCAGAAGTGATTATTATTGGATTATTGACATATTTTTTTGTCATTTATTAACTAATTTGAAATGGTTTAAACCATTAGCATTTGTTTAAACAAAAATATACGATGATACGAACATGTTTTTCCATTTTTTTGCAGAAGGTATTAAATTATAGTTTTTTTTTTCATTTATTAACTAATTAGCAATTGTTTAAACAAATACCATTTGTTTAATCAAATATATATACAATGTAGCAAACATATTTTCTATTTTTTAAAGGAAGGTATTATTAGGAGCATTTTTGGTCATTTATTAACTAATTTGCAATTGTTTAAACAAATGCCATTTGTTTGAACCATTTGTTAACTAATTTTCAATTGTAACCTATAATAATAATTAGTGTTGCAACCACAATACTTGTTTGACCGATATCGTAAACCCTCCAATATTACAAAAAAGAACAGAAATCCTATAATAATTTTTGTCAAGAAATACGCACTAACATTGTATATTATTGTTTAAACAAATGAGGAATTGAAAAAAAAAGTATATATCGATGGCCTAGCTGTAGTACCTAACCTATGGTGTAGTGCGATGTATAACCTATGCTTTAACCATGATGATACATGATATTGCAGCTAGGCCATCGATATACAATATTTAACTCACAATGACATTTGCTCTCTACAAAGGGGGACAGGCTGTATATGTCATATTATTGTGTAAGACAAAATAAATTTATTGTTGTTGGGGGACTTTCGACTGTGATATGTGTTCGGGAGGAGAGAATAGAAACGGTTATCAGTCTTTGAGAGTGTAATTCTTGGAACTTTCATATTTGCCTACGTTTCGCCATTGTAATCTTCGGCTTCTTCAGGACTGGTGTGTGATCAAGATAAGTCACGTAAGGTAACGCAGGTGGTGACCTTTGCGGGGGTCCAAACAATTAAGTTCATATCGATGGCCTAGCTGCAGTACCATGTGTAACCTATGCTTTAACCATGATGATACGTGGTAGGGGAGCTAGGCCATGGTAATAAAATTTTTCTCTCACAATATTTGCTCGCAAAAAAATAATTTTGTCAGCAAAAAAGTGGGGGACAGCCTGTATATGTCATATTATTGTGTAAGACAAAATTAAATAATATATTATTGGCTGTAATTATCTGAATTAGCTTTTGTTTCAATATAGACTATTATTATTTTTAGTTAATAAGTGTAAAAGAAAATTTTGAGAACCATTTGTAAATTTGTTTAAACATATTTTGCAAGTATCAGTAAAATTTAATTTTTCCTTTGCATGATGCAGTACCCTCGCAAATGAAATGCAATGATTGTCTTTTCTTTTTTCGAAAATTGCACTTTATAAAAAAATAAGTAAGCTGTAATTATTAAGCCTTTCTTTATTAAAATTAAAGTATTTATTATAATTGTAAAGCAAGAAAACATAATAAGTAGTAGTAATAATATTAATACAGTAGTAGTAGTAGTAATACATACTTTACCTTCAAGAATTTCAAATTTCCAACCTCAAAAAAGCTCTACTAAATTTTATGTACATATTGTACATACCGTGTCCGGCACTAACTTTTCAGAAAATTTCATTCATAAAAGTTTCTAAATTGTCTTAAACCTAAAATGCAAATATTACAATGTAATTATCTGCTTCCATATACTGGGTGTTACCAAAACTATGAACAACTCTTAAGAGTAAAGTACCTTTCTTTTAAAAGCTATGCAAAATGTTATTTGAAAAAATTGTATACCGTGTCCGGTGAAAAAAAGTGTTTAGAAATGTTAGCGTCGTTGCATGAACACCCGGTATATGGAACTTCAAAGGTGATTATAATTTCTTATTTACTGCCTCCTAATATTTTGAAATGCTCTTTCAAATAATATTTTGGCGTAGCTTTTAATATAAACGTACTTTAGCTAATGTCATTTGTATCTTTTTGGTAAAATAAAAACAGCCTATAATACCTATAATATTTCTAACTACTTTTTTTTCAAATATCATAACTTTGCATAACTTTGAACATAAACCTTTACTCCCAAGAGTTTGTTATAGTTTTGGTAATACCCGGTACTTGCAAGCAGAGAATTAGATTCAAATATTTGCATTTTAGGTTTAAGACAAAAGAAGAATTAAATCAGAAGCTTTTACGAAGAACATAATTTTCTGAAAAGGTAATATTAATAGTTTTGTCTCATTAGTGTTGTCCAACTTTCTACCGGACACGGTATAATATCTATATGCTGCCTATATAATTTTTAATTAGTGATAAATAATAATTGTTGTTAATTTCAAGATCGATTTATACTGTTATTCTTAATTAGTAAACCGCTTTTTTTATTATTTCCATTTTCTATACATAAATTCATTTTCTTGTATGTGATTCGTATGATAAATTCGTAATACGTCGTTGTAATTTATATTATCTCTTGTATATTATGATAAAAAAATAAACAAAGCATTAAAAACATGTACCTTAAACAAATCATAAACATCTAAAAAAAATTAAAAAAAAAAACTCCCATCTGGATTTGAACCGCAATGGAAAAATCAAAACGTCAACGCCTTACACCTCTCGGCCACGGCACCACTTAACGAATTCTTAGAAATTCACGTATATAACGTGTATACGTCTACTAACCTCTGATTAAAATCTTGAAAATTGTTTGTCTGTGTCGCTTTTTCTAATGAAAATTCCGTAGCACCTGATTTGCTTGCGTTGAATGGATGCAAACTTCACTAAACATGGCAACTTGGACAGCTATTACCTGTTTTGCGTCGCATCGCGTATCATTGGAGTCTGACGATCTCGGCACACATATGTAGCAATGGTGTCGCGGTTACCTGAAACATGGCAATTTTCCTCCGTTTTCTCAGTTTTCCGGTCATAATTATCCCGATTGCGTCGATACATTCACCCGTAAACGTCAGTTAACCCATGAAATGTAGTGCGAACGCAAACATGCAATTGTCAGTTTTGACAAATTAATCTGACGTTTCTCGGAGCGCAAGACTCTCAGAGACTCTGACGTCACACGCCGCCATATTTGCTCGGGGGATCTGCACGACTCCATTCGGGGGCGTTTTTGGGGCACACGCGCGGGGATGACCGTTTCCAAAATACATTCATGTGATTCGAAAAAGAACGACGCTCATTTTGGTGGTTCTCGCTTCGCCGTACGTTTCGCCAGTTCAGAGGAGATACGCCAATAAGTTTAGGCGGGCTACGCAGTTTCGCAATTATAAAGTATGATGACTAGCATGACGGTATGTCATGTAAGAAGCTGTCGCAGCAGTAAGGGTCCTAGCTGCAATAAATCAGCGGGAATTACGTTTCATCGGTAAGTGACGTTAGATGTCAGTCAAATGACAATGCACAGGCCCGTATTCCATAAAATTTGACTTAATTTTTGGTTTATTTAACAAATAAATGTAGGTTTCCAAAGATTCCTGCTCGGTAGGAATTATGGATACAGTTTGTAGACCGATGTAACTGGAAGCCGACAAAGTCCAGTGTTGTTTGTTCGAAGCATTTTACGGACCAAATCGCTTCAAATATATTTTCTAGTTTAGTAAAACATAGTTTCGATCAAGATGTGTTGGATAGTCACAGAATATTATTAATTAAAAGTATTATAAATAGGTGCACACATATTCGAATGTGTAACATCAGAAAAACAAAAATAAATAAATAAATCCGCCAGTATTCGACATCAAAATAATAAAATGGGTTTCTTTAAAGGCCAGTAGGTTAAAAATGTATAATACTTATTTTGTTACACTTATAAGATTTATTTTACATTAACTTAAACAAATATGATTTATTTTACAATATTTCTTATAACCTAAATCCAGAGTATTTTTGTGTTTATTATATGTTTTACCTTCTTTAGTTAAACTAATATACCTAGTTAATATGTGCTATGTTGCACTGTCTGCAATATTACAGAAGAAGGGGGCCTGTGCGACCGACCGTCGTATAGTCCCATAAGCTACACCTACTTGCGCCGTTGTCAGTAGAAGAAAAGCGTCGTCATAGCGTCTCCTTTCTATACTATCTCGATGCATCTACTTAATACATAGTTGTCACAGTAGAAACAACGATTTTTAAATGATAAATGTGCGGCAGCACCATGGCAGCACAAAATGGATACAAAGAAATCTAAAGCTTTATTTGCTACGAATGTGCGCTTATGTGGTTGAGAAGATGTCAACCTCGGGTATGCCAATAATTGTGCTAACATTACTGCTAAGAATCTGTGTTAATTTGATGCATAAGGTAGGTTAAAAATATGGTCATTTTTAACAATTCATATCGTAGTTAAGAGGTGAACAGTTTACTACCAAAATATCTTAGACCAGACTCTCGAGAATCGAGAGTACAAGAGTAAAATTATTTTTTACATTAATCCATCCGTACGGCCGTCCTGCAACATAGAAGTATAGCGTGTTTTCGCATATACTATACACTATGCATGTCAAAAACTCCCCCTTAAAATCAAATGTGACCACGATTTAACTAAATTAATTTCATTAGTGGCGCCATTGATGACGCATTAGTTAACGCATAAAGGCATTAGAAGCTAGGCATTAGTGTAACCCGGGCATAAAAGTAACATACTATACATATTTGTTTACAAAACATGCCAACAGCTGACAGAAATAAGGAAATCTATCACAGCGCTTTTTCGTACAGAGGTGACTGAGAAAAGGTCTGACACATTACTATTCCGTCGCAAGCATCCAAATCATTTCACAGTCCCCCACCCCCTAGTAAGCACGGGGCTAATACATATACATATATATGAACTAGAATATAGCCGGCTACCTACCCCAGCAATAAGTGGAAGCAGACGCAAAGACTGTGAGACAGAATGACAATTTTCTGTCTCTTTAATCTGAAAAGTCGTTATGGCGCGTGCGTCAAATACGAATCTTGAGATGTTTCGCGCGTATTACTTTCAAATTCAAATATCAGTACCTGTGTTTTAAATCATTGAAACCTTATGCAAATGTGTAAAATTTTGATAAACGTGCAGAAAAGCGGATTTAAAGGAATCCATTGCAAATTCAGCATTTATTTAATGCAGAATATTTTTATTTAAGAGTAATCTAAGATTGATGATCAATACAAATTGAATGTTTGTTGTAAGAGTTTTTGTGACTGTGATATATGTTCGGAAATGTTGAAACGAATAGCAGCTTATCAGTCTCAGTGTTCAGAATTATTGTAAATTTCGTACTTACCATGTACTTACCACATTTTTGCGCACTGTTGATACTTGATATGCTTAAATAAACGCCACAGGAAATAGGTATAAATAAAAAAGTCAGCTTCAAATTAATATTTATTGATTTTTGAACAAAATTAACCTATGATACTTAGTTCTAATATAATCATTTTTTGTTGATGCTAACTTGCATTCGTGAAACAAACAAATACTTAAGTATTTTTCAATAATCAACTTAATCATTTGAACGACATGGTTATCCAAATAATCTTGATTTTGAATATGTTCTATTAAGTGAACATCATTAAAAACAATTGATGAACACCTACGTGTTATGTCATTTAACATGACATTTTTAATATTAGGCATGAATATTTTATTAATATTCTCACGGAAAACCTTTTCTGAAATTTTGCAAATGGTGATGACATCTTTCGAAGGGTAAACATATCTTCCTTCATCTTTCATTTTAATTAACGTCCATTTTGTATTTCCTACTAAATATGTTTTGCACACACTACACATATTTAGTGACAAAAGTTTTTTTACAACAAATCCGCTGATGTATTCGATCACGTTTTCAACATAAGCATTTAATTTCCACATCGTATTTAAATAATCATGATCGAATTCATCAGCAGATATGTTTTCACAGTCTTCAGTTAATGCCCAGATAACAATCGTGCGACGCACGCAATCATCACGCGTAATTTTTCGGTGCGATGCGTACAATATCGCTCGCACGCGTGCGTTTTGTATCCACACGCATAAGTGCCGATCAAAACAATACACAATGCGTCGCACGTTCTGCACGATGCGTCGTCCGTGACGAATAAAACGCACGGGTGCGAGCGATATGCGCCGCATATCGCCACTTGAGTGAGAATGCGGGCGATATGAACCTCCATTGATGACGCATCTGCGTGATCATATGAACGCACGTGCGGTTGCAATTGCATCATTATGCGTCGCACGATTGCTATCTGGGTGGATACACATAACTAGATCGTCTAGAAGATACTTGTAATATATACAATCCATCTGCTAAACAATTTGAATTGTCAAATAATTTAATTTCATTACGAATTAGCAAGCGTTTATACGCACTTTCAAATTGTTTGGCATTTGGATTGTTATTAAAACCACCACGACTTCTTACTGCACTAAAGAAAGTTTCAAGGAAATCCTGGCTTAATTTAAATGTCCAAAGGTAGTCCAAGGTATCTTTACCATCTGTGAAATAATTGAAAACGTTTGTTAGGTTAATTATAAACCCTAAAAACCCTATTTTACGGCACCCTTGAAAAAGCTTAACCCCATGTGGATCTTTAGGCCCTTCAATATAGGAAATAAAATTATTAACTTCTTCTTTTAAAGCGATCGAAGGTGCTATCATCAATGGGTATATTAAATTTAGAATGTTTAGCAAACTTATTCCTGCAGTTTAACACGTCAAAAATATTATTAAACATTGCACAAAACTGAGCGGTGCCTTCGGTACAGACACGGATGGAATTGTGTTAGGTTTTAACCTCAATATTCCACCAACTTGTTTGGCGTTTGGGTCTATATAATCCTCAGATAGAAAATGATTCGAGCATATTTGAAGTCGTGATACGTCATCTCTATCGGTGAAATTACAAATTTTCTTCCATAAACAAAGATACTCAGCATTTTTTGGAAAACTGCAACAAATTTGTAGAAATATGAAGTTAGATTTTACACTACAACATAACTAATATTTATTTACTTACAAATGCAAAGTAGCTGGAGGTCCCTTACGACACAAACAACAGCAACTTGGAGCCATGGCTTACCACAAAAGCAATGTTGCTAGAACGTAGGGAAAATGGGTCCTTATTCGTCTCTTACAGGACAACACAGGACTAAAAGAAACCAACAATAATGTAGGTTAGACTTTACCCGACTTTTCAATTAAACTATGTATTCCTTACCTCAGAATTCGAATTCAAAACACTCCAAAGTAAGCCAAATAAAAAACACTATTAGCACCACACAAAACGAAAAGTAGTAATGGCGGACAGACGCTGTGATCGTTGTTTACTTGTTCTCCCGCTCCGCTAAACGCAACGCACGCTCTATGCCTGTGGACGCTCGCGCATGCTCATCGGGTAGTAATCTGATATAGAAACAGAGATATATGTCTGCACCCTAGTGTTCGCATCAGAATTAAGCCGGAGTTGAGAATATAGGTATTTCATACATATATGGGCTAATAGCGTCCCTACAGACATAACCTCAAAATCCTATCGGCAAGTAGTGACGTTTATGATTGTAGCAGCTGAAATTTCTCTTGAGTGGTGATTAGGTTCGGACGCCTACAAAATTTATGATGCGTGTTAAAAACCCGCCCGAAAGATCGTCTTGGCTGGACTAAATTTCATTTATGACAGTGAGCGGAGTCTGGCGGAGTCATGAAGATATGTGTCTGGCCCAAAGGCATGGGGTGCTTACTTTATCATACGCAGGCGTTGATAGCAAAATTTTAGTTCACCCCACGCGCTATCGCTGGCTAGCGCCCTGCTATACCGGCCGAATCACATGCTTGATACCTATTGGCTCGTTCAAACCGTCACTGTGGATGTCGCGTGTTGCGTAGGCATGGCGTTAGTAAACCATAAACAACCATTAAGTTCTGTCAATTAACTGTCTAGTGACTGCTAATTTTTACCACAGACATTTAAACGCATATTTTTCACTTATATATGGGTGATGTATATAACTTTAAATTTTCTGTGGTAATTTTTGTTCTGTATTAGTTCCATCACGCGGTTTTCCTGATCTTATGAATTAATTAAAATATAATATGAGAAAAGGCTAGAAGTGGGAAGTACTATTAGCGCCTCCTAGCGGATGGGGGTGAACTAAAAATAGAGTCCACAAAGATTGCCTTGAGTGGCCCATCTTTATTAGTATATATATATTTTATCTATGCCCAAAGGTGTCGCTGCTCTACGTCATCAATTTTCGAACCTATAACAGGAAGAGCGTAAAACTATTTTCTAAACAAATACATGTGTTTATCGTTTTTATAATCTATGTTTATTTAAGAAAACACAGTAAAACAGTATAGTGAAAATGTTATATTATAAAACATAGTAAAAAAAGCAATAATCTATAAACTCTTAACAGAGTTGAGAAGTGATAACGTAGTTACTAATAAATTACGGCCATTTCTCGATAGTTTACAATAGAATGGAATGTCATTATTACTTGAATAAACATACAGGGTTAGTCAAAATTACCGGAGCACCTAAATAATTCTCTAACCGTAAACAATTTCAAAAAACTTTTTAAACAAAAGTGTTTAGGTTTTAAATAAGCTATCGTTTAAATATATTTTTAATATATTCATTGTTTTATGGAAATTTTGGTAATGTCCTTTTTCAAATACACCTGTATATTTTTACATTTTTAATTCTAAGATTAATTCTAAGAAACTTTTGTAGGAACTATTCTCATTGTCAATTTTGAACAGTTTTATCTAATATTCAGTTATGACTTCATTGTAAGTATAGTTACGGCCAGAACAAATTTGGGAGAGATTGTTTTGACTATCATTTTGAATAGCAACGATAGTATTTTTTAGTAATTCCGTCATTGATGTAATTCCACCATTACGATTTATGGATTGAAATGCATTAACTAATTCATCATATTTCTAGAATAACTATATATTTTTCAGTATATGTTTAAAATCCAGCAATAAGAACACAAACCGAAAGTTAGAATTGTCCCATGTTTTGCCATACTAACCTGTACATTAAACATCAAATATTTATAGTATGTACAGAATTCTTTATGGTAGCACAAACTAAACTCCAATACGATTCGATTAATGCTAATTATTTCAGATGCAAACAAAAATTTGAACGCACTCTAAAATACATGTAAATTCATTGATGTAAAGTAGTTCTTGGGTAATTTGATAAAACTATGCTTGTGAATGTATAACCGAGCAAGCTCTATTGTGGACTCTTGGGATTCAGAAGTAGCTGACCCACTAACAAATAATCATGAAAAATCGTTAGATGAAATTAACGTTGGTGGTCTTTTTTGTGGAGACAGCAGATGCGAAAGAACAGCGGGCGGTTGTTGTTGAGCCATAGTGTTTTATACTAATATTCAGCGTATCAGCAACAATGTCCTCGAAGCGTTCATAATTGTCAAGAACTATAATGTGTGATGTTTTACCGAAACCTGGTTAACGCAAGACGAATCCCCAAATATAAAACTGCTTAACACGGCAGGTAACCGTGTTCATTATTTAGTATTACGACGGGGTTCCGACACGATGCGATGTGTGTCGCCAACGGTTGTCATCGGTGTGCCCACGCATAGCAAAACCCGGCACAGCCAACTCACTTTGCCAACATGTTTAGGCGGACATACATGAACGGATCTTTTAAAGGATTTGGTCCGGACCAAGTTGGAAACATCGAATTCACGTCACGTGAACATATCATAGAAGCGTGACGTAAATTTTGAGTTTCCGAGAGGGTCCGCCGGACTAAATCTTAAAAAAAATCCGTTGTTGTATGCCCGCCTATTGGTACAGTTAGCTGTGTCACGCTAGGTGGATCACTCCGTTGACAAACGTTGGCAACACACATCGCTTCGTGTGGGAGCCCGGTGCACGTTCAATTTGAAAATATCCCAATGTGTGATAAACTTTCACATGAAGTGCACCGTGTCCGGGAAAAGGTTGTAAAGTTGGGAATACAAAATATTCATACTATGCAGTTAATATTATTCTTCATAACAACTGAATTGTGTTAAGCATAAAATGCAAGTATTAGAATGGAATTATCTCTTGCATGTACCGGGTGTTACCAAAACTATGAAAAACTCTAAAGAGTAAAGTAAGAAGATATTTAGCAATATTAATCAAAATTTATTCATCAAATACGAAATTATAATCATCTTCTCCATTGCATGTACCGGGTGTTTTTATTAACAATTAACATATTATCAATTTCTCAAAAAACTGTTGTCGTCATAAAAGTGTCTGGATTGTCTAAAACCTAAAATACAAATATTAGAATGATGGTTGCATGTACCGGGTGTGATCAAAACTAGGAAACACACTGAAGAGTAAAGTACATTTATGTTCTAAGCTATGCAAAAATATTATTTGAAAAAGGATTAAAAAATATTAGAAGGCGTTAAAAATGAAATTATAGTCACCTTGGACGTTCCATATACCCTCTATGCGCTCGAATATTTCTAATCACTTTTTAAAACTTTACTCTTGAGAGTGTTTTATATTTTTAGCAACACCCGGTACATGCAAGCAGATATGTATGTACTTACATTCTAACATTTGCATTTTAGATTTAAGACAATCCAGCATCTTGTATGAAGAATAACATTTTCTGAAAATTTTAACATAAGTTTAACATCAAACTTTGATGTTCTATAAATTTTGTAATCTTTTACCGCTTTTAATGATTACATCAACAAATTGTAAGTAAACTCATAAAAATTGGTGGTTTTGGAATTTTGGAAATATAAATCCTTAAATCATATTATACCGGGTGAACCAACATTCGGTGGTGTAAGTTCGAGACACGTTGTGGATTTTAAGGAACTTCGGCAGGTTCGCAAGTATTCTGTAAAAAGGCATATAAATACCCAACGTATTGTTTTTCGATTAATCCCAATATCTGGATGTTCGTTACAAACAAAACTTAGCATTTTTAGCTTTGACGTTCAATATCGTTTGCTATCTTTGACCAATTTTGATGATTTTAACGCCACTGTGTAAGAAAATAAGTCTTAAAGCTTGGTATATTGGAAAATCCAAAATAATGTTTTGGTGATCAAAACATCACCACGGCCTATGGAGTAATTATTGCCCTCGGTCGACTGTCTTGAACTCTGCTTTATATCCATGCTTTATTACCAATATTTAGTTTTTGATTCATCTCAATCTCTGAATGATTGTAAAAGATACTGTTACGAGTCAGATAATGGAATTTTGGCTGTTGGATAACTTTTGTAACCGTTTAGCGACTTTCATGATTTTTTCTCCGCATTGTAAACAAATGACAAAATTGTCACACGCTTTTAAAACATAAAAAAAAATAATTAAATGTTTATTCCTATCGTTGTGGTGACTTAGTCTTCTGTTTTGACGACAGCGATTAATTAATTTAGAGACAACAACCAGAAAGTAATAAATTAAACGATAGATAGACACTTAATTATAACGGGTCATTATAAATTATTCTAGTCGCAGCAGGCCATGGTATCAAATGTGAAGATTTGTGATTGCCGCTCTATTTGAATAGAATACCACTATGTACAACTGTGTATCCTCTGATGAAGGCATGTGCAACTTCGACAAAACCTCGGGCCGGATAGCGATTATGAAATGTACCCACGGGCCGGACATTTTTAGTAGTTCATTAGATCTTTATTAGTTTTCATTCTTAATTGAAGTTCCGATCATAATAAAACATTTTAAAATGAATACAACCACAAAATTCAATAAAACAGAAAAAGGTGTGATGCTGTAAATTATGAAAACACGACGATCTAAAAGCATTATGTATCGCTGTGGACTCTACAGGGTGATTTATATGTGATACAAATTATATAAAAAATGGAATGAGATATGAATGGAAAACAATAAGCAAAAGCATAAAAATTAACAATAATTTGTACTTATAAATGACGGATGATATTTTATCATCGCATTGAAGAATTGGATGGACGCTTCTTGAAATATCTGTCTTCTTTTCATCATTCTTAGCATTAAAATAATCTTTCCATGGTATGATTTTATGGTATTTCCAGTATTTCTACCACCAGAACCAATCTATTCTTTGAATAAAAACAATGTTCTTCTCCACTTGTTATTTATTTTAATTTAATTTAGTTGGTATACAATTTTGAATTCGTTGCATTACCAAACCAACCCAACGCAGTAACAAGGCAGTAAAAAAAGTTGCGGTCAATTTAATTCATTGACCGTAAGTTTTTTCAACAGAAATGCTGTCATCGGAACGAACAGAATTTGTATTTCTGTAATTTATCATTTTACAGTGAGTTGGATCGATAATTCCCAAAAGGGTGAAACCGGTAGCCAACTAAATTAAATTAAAATAAATAATAAGCAGCAAAAAACTTTGTTGTTATTCGAAGAATAGCCAACATGTGCTTAACTGATACACATACAATCAATTTATATTGTCAGTAATTGATGTCTGTAAATCAATATTAAATCAATATCGTTGTCAGACCAAAATTGTTGGTATTGTAGATTACAGTAATTTGTTAGAATTTGTGGTCATTGAGTTTGTATAGAGATGAAGTTGGCACAATTGCCCAATATAAATTTTTTCCCTAAGTATAATTTTTAAGTTTGCATTTTTAAGTGACACAAATTGGAAAAAGGAAAATCCAAAATGTGAATAACACAACGAAAGTTAGTCAATGATGTTTGAGAATAATCGGGGACTCAAAGAAAAGTACTACTACAAAACCAAACTGATTTGGGTACCATTTGATTTTGTTTTAAAAAATTTTAACAATTAAAAATGTTAGTACTTTGTTGATAAACACTGTAAAAATTTTAAAAAAATCTACATTTCTTTTGAATTCCCATTTAATCGTTTACTTATATTTTTACGTAAAGTATCCTGTATATAAGCGGTTATTTTCAGACTCATATTAATTAAGAATTTTTAATTTGATCACTTAACTGTCTGTAAAGTAGGATTCCATCAACTGTTTACAATCACTCTGTAAAGTAGGATTCCATCAACTGTATGGAAGTTTATGGTAACTCGAACTTAGATCACCAAAATATCATTTGTTTCTTCCGGTATATATTTCTCCAGGTACTTGTGAACCTGTCTAAGTTCCTGAATTACTCCACAGGGAGTCTCACACTTCCTGTTGGTATAATCACCGTTCCTTTATTCAATATTCTAAAGGAATGTAACAGTTTGGATGAATTTCTTTACAAGATGCGGAAATAATCATCAAAATCGGTAAAAGATTAAAATTGATATGAGTATTTTACAATTCTGACCCGAAATAAATTGGAATTTTGTTTCGGATTGCTGTTGGGTGCCAATAATTAATTTTAGTTATTCAGGAAAACTTAGTCAGATGCCTTTAAGAAGGCATTTCTAGAAAGGATAGTTAAGAGGAAGCTGGAGAAATTTGATGGAATGTAAATATATTGAACGATATCTATGAGGTCATATAATCAGATCATATAAGAGAACAACTAAATGAACTAAACAGACAATTAGTGTAGAACTTTTTTGCTCTTTATTATTAATATAACGGGAAACCGTGTTTTTATTTGGTTGTTAGAGCTTGAAATAAAAGTGCCAACTAGTTAGACCTTTTCATTTATTCCAATATTTCGCCAGTAAATTCTGGCTTCAGGGAACTAAAAACAAAAATTACACAATACCTGAACATGACAGCACTACAATCTAAAAATGGATGAAACATACCAAATAACAGTCTCAACACAAAGTCACAATAATCGACGATAACGGCATTTAACAGACAAATACAGTGTCGAATGTACCAACGCAAACGTTCAATCAAGACTGAAGGACTCGACAAGGTGCTTTTTCCTTCCTATACATTCCAAACTGCACACAACCGGCAATATTCGAATTGTCGCAAATAAATTAAAAAAAAGTAAAATTAACAACTTGAACAAACTGACAAACATGACAAACCAAAACAAATTGAGGACACGAAAATGACAACTTCCATCCTCCTAAAAAATTAATTCACTAATATCAGCTACACCTATGGTGGTACTATTTGCGTCAGTTAAGTTATTGTAATCTAAATTTAGTAAAAAACTAATATTTTTAATTTAGATTACAATAACTTAACTGACGCAAATAGTACCACCATAGGTGTAGCTGATATTAGTGAATTAATTTTGTAGGAATTAATTTACGTGTCCTCAATTTGTTCTGGTTTGTCATGTTGTATCATTGTGATATAATGTAGTCGTTTGTAAGTTTGTCAGTTTGTTCAAGTTGTTAATTTTACTTTTTTTAAATTTATTTGCGACAATTCGAATATTGCCGGTTGTGTGCAGTTTGGAATGTATAGGAAGGAAAAAGCACCAATATATGACTAAAATTATGGAATAAAAAGTACATTCTAATCAGCGGCCCGTTATGCCATCATGGGGCCCTGGGCAATTTTGAATTTGGGGGCCCCCATATACAATGTTGAATTAAGAAGAATTACTTTTTTACACAAAAATAATATATACTGATAATACTGGTATAACATTTCGGGACAATTAACAACAATCATAAATAATAGGTAAAGTAGGTAGTGACATTTTTACAACAACATTTAATATAAGTATGTACCTACATAATTATTTAAACTAACAACAGATTATTCTTAAGAATTACAAAACTACTAATAAATAGCTTAACAATTTAAAAATCAAAATTTGTACCAAGTAAAATATATTATCTTAATAAATAAAGGGTATTCTTAGCAAATAAATATGTTTTTAATATTTTAAATATTTCAAAAACTGCGATAGTTCATTCTTAAATACGCCATCATCAATATATATCTTCTGAATATGTACTTATTAAATTTGTGGTGCAGTTTTCATAGTTTCATGAGATGTTACTTTTAATAAAATGTAATTTCCTATTTCTTATTCTAACATTACCTAAGATTCCGATTACATATCATCAAAAAAATACAATTATTCCGAATGCGTTCTCCTATATTAGTTTTAATAAGAAGACACGTAACGTGTCAATATTTGGTCCTCAAAGTTTAGAAGAAAGTAACCACATAAAATGTTTAGAAAAACGCTTAAGGTAGAAACTTGAATGACTTTTGAATATACTGGGTTATGTATTTCTAAGAAGCAGACCAAATTCCATTTTTTATTTAGTATCCTGCATATTTTTCGTTTTTAACTACTTTTTTGAATTACAAATTGCACTGGGAAAACCGCATGTCCCTGACGTCAGTGGTGTAAATGTCACAAGACAATTAAATGTTAAAAGAAAGCAATTAAACAATATTAAAAGGATTTCTACCGTGTCACTAGCTCGTCGTTTTTCAACATGACTTAAGTTATAAATACGAAATACTTTTAAATATAAAATGTGTTTCATTTCTAAGCATTTCAAATTTGTAGCTTAAGCAATTTCCTAAAACGTTATTAGAATCTTTATCTTGTCAACTTTTTAGAAAGAAATATATTGAGTGGTTACGTTTCTTTTTATAAACACTGTTTAATAATAAGGACTTTGAAAGATTTACAGCATTTTGCAGATAGGAATTTTTATTTTACAGACTCTTTTGGAGCATTTATCTTACAGAATTGAATTCCAGAACAAAAGGAAAAGTGTCGACCAAAAATCTTCGAAGAATTCATACAGTGTTTCTCTTCTAACTTAGTCAAGGGTTTCTCATTAGTCTCGTATAGTATTAGGTATAGTTTCTTTTATTGCTAAAAAAACTTGAGTTTAACTGCTAAAAGCGCCTCCACTCTCTTTGGGGCCCCATATGGAAGACTACTCTAAAGTTCAATTTGATATAACTTGATTGGATATAATTTGATTGGTAATTTATTAATTACCTAAACGGTAATTTATTAATTACCTAATTAATTTATAGTTTATAAAAGATTGACTGCAAGAGCGCAAATATAAAATTCACTATTCATGAGACGGTAATAAATTAGTTAAGATCAATTGGGGCCTCGCTGAGAGGAGCCTAAATCTGCTTGCAACGTTAATAAGGACTAGCATGGTGTCGTAGTCTATTACGGAAATGAGTTTCCAAAATATTGCTTTGGGGCCCCCCCTGTTATTGGGGGCCCTGGGCAAATGCCCATTTTGCCCATGGGATAACGCGCCTCTGATTCTAATAATAAACTTCAATAAGAATTAAGCTATTCTAGTAAAGCAAAAGTTATAAATGCTCAAAGATCGAATTGTGTCGACGAATTTTCCAAATACCTAATTGTATAGTCAATGAATTACAAACAGCACATAACATAGCCATTAATATTTTGTGGACATGAAATTTTAAAGATCGTTCATGCATTTTGTTAGTAGCTCAAATAACTATAATTATAGTATATTTATGACATTTGATGTATGAGAATATGAGGAGATATATGACACTTATTTAGGCCGCCCGAGAATGACCTATATGACATAAACCTTTAGTAACCACAGACACCTTGTTTCGAGATCAGAAATATAAATTGGTATATGGAACTAGAGTTGAAAACCAAGCTTTTGTATTTTTGAGATTTCTTTCGGTCTTCTTAGTTTTTTCATTTTCTACACCTAGAGTTTTTTTTTGAATCTCAAGAACTTGTGTTAAAATTTCACATGCTTCTCCAGAATGCTTTAATGCTTCTACATTGTTTTGGAATTTTAATTCGCCAAGCTTCCTATTCGTATATGCAATATCGCTTAGAGTCTCTAAATACTGATCTTGGTCTTGTTCTGGTGGCCGTTTTGTATTCTCAAGAACCTGTCTATACATAAGACATGCTAGTTCATGATATTTTAATGCTTGTACTGGGTTATTCTGTGATTTTTTTATACAGCCAAAATAATTATTTATGCGCGCAATATTACGTAAAGCATACACAATATCTTGCACAGTTTTTGAATTTGCTGGGTGTGTTCTCCATTGCTCCTTTTCTTGGATATGAAGTACAGTGGCGTACATTTCAAAAGCCTTATTATAATGACTTAATGCTTGCTTTAGGCTTGCCTCATGTTTGGGATCACATGATTTTAATTGGCCTAGTTTATTACTAACAAATGCAATATCACGCATGCTCTTCACAATGACTTGACTAAATCTAGCATAAGTTGCTTTTATTTTATAAACCACTTCATACATTCTAAGTGCTTCTTGATAAAGTTGTTCTTTCACATCATTATCGAAGGCTTGTTCATTTGATGAACCTTGCTTACCAAGTTCATAAGCAATGTCCCTTACGATTTTCAAAATATTGAGATATTTTGAATCAAATACTAAATTATTTGGATATGTTTCCGATTGGGATACAAATTTCTCATAAATCTCACAAGAAAATTCACTGATGAATTCACTGATTTCAAGTTGTTTCATCACTGTGCGGTATAAATCTTTGTACGATGTGCAGGATTCTTTATATTTACGCATCAAATGCTTTGTATATGCTATATCACATGCGACTAATAAATACAGCTTATTAGCCTGGACGTCTTCCATTTTATATAACCCATCCGATGTATTCAAACTTTGTACAGGTATTTTACTTAGTATGCTGTCATAAATCTCAAGCGCATTTTGATGGCAGTCGTTCTTGTTTTCTGCTTGTGCCTTGGTACGTAGTATATGCAAAACATCAAAATCTAAACGAGATTTTTTTGTAAGCAAATCGTCAACTTCTTTAACTCTCAAAAGCTCTAGCACCAGATCATACTTCTCGTTACTGTAAAACTTAGCAACTGTATTTTTTAATAACCGAACAGTTTCTTTTTCTAATTCACTTTGCGTTAAAGCTCTTAAATTTCCTGCTACATGTTTAGGGGTTTCAGTTTGCCTTAAAGCTCTTAAAATTCCCGCTACATATTCAGGGGTTTCAAATAAGCAGTACATGATTCGAATATTATCCTTGTTAATCTCATTACAAATCTGTTCATAAACTGTGTCTTTTACATTTTTTATATTTGTATTATCACCAGCTCCAAATAGTTTCATAAATTGTTCGTTGCTTACGTTGTCCAGTAGATTTTTTAGACATGCACCATTCATATCTTTTAACAAATTTGCTATTAGGTCAGAAAAGTTTTTAGTTGTAATGTCTGTTAACTTATTTGCTATCATTAGCTTAGCAACGTAAGGGGTCATATACCTTACGTTTAGTAATTTAGTTACAAATGCCCCAGTGATTCCTATTTCTTCATTTAATAAATAGTCTAAAAATAACTCATTACTAAAAATCTCTTCAATCTTCATCGATAAAAATGGATACAGAATGTGATCATCTAACATCTCAAGACAGTTTATAGTGGTTTTTGCGAGATCCACTACTACATCGATCTCATTATGTTTGTCATTCTTCACACTATAACCCGGGGGAAGCTTTGTGGTTTTACTTGTAGTTCTGAGCCCGCAAAGCTTGTCGATAATAGACGATGTGACGGATTCCATTAATTGTAACTTGTCTAACAAATTGGAAATCTCCTCACCCTTAATAAACGTGTCATAAATTTCAATAATCTGTTGAGTAGACAAGTCGTAATCCTTCTTAATACTTCCAAGAGCAGAAACATTGTTATTAACTATTTCAGCAAATTTAGTAAGTGGGTTATCACCCGCTTTATAGTATTTCAGCATTTGTTCGACATAATGGTTTGGTAGCAATATATCATATTCTGTTTTGAGTATTTGGTGAATTTCTTTTTCTTCTGACTCTTTAAGGGTTTTAAATTTGTTATATATACATATTCTATCAATAACATTCAATCTCCTAAGTATCACTTGGTTTTTGTTTTTTTGACATTTCCTCTCTCTTTCCTTGATTACATATTCATTATCAATAACAGACATTAGTTTTAGATATTCGCCTATGAAATTGTATTGGTCACTTTTATCATCTCTGATTATACATATTATATTACTATATTGATTTGCAAGGTAATATTCCCTTAAAGTATTTTGAGTACTTTCTAACAATATTGAGATTTCTTCCCCAAAGAAAGTCGATGTTCTGACTCTGGCTTCTTTTAATTCTTCCTTAAATTCTTTGCACACTCTTCTGACAAAGTAGTACGTAAAAATGTATTCTAATAACTCGTACATTCCCTGTTTTACTACGGAATTCCTTCGTAGGGCAGACTCACCATGTGCGTGAAAATTATGGAAAACATTGTTTCTAAATGTTCTTATTTTTTCTAGTCCTTTAGAACGAAATGTATTTGGTTTGTTTCTTTTCTTTCCCAAAATGGGGGGTTTCTTTTCTTCTTCGTTAGACGGCAATTTATTTCGTGAATCAGAATAAATCTTTTCTAAAATAGGGATTATGTTAACCACCAGATTAAACATTATTTCCTCCCCGTTTAGAACGTTTTGTTTCTTCCCAATTTGTGTTATACAATTTTTAAACAAATTCGACAATTCTTCCAGTATTTGATCGCCACTCAACTCAACAACTTTACCAAATTTTTTCTTGATTAGTATGTCGTCTATCTCATTTGTTTCTTTTAGAAGGGTATTAAGACCACTGTCTTGCCCGTCATAATTTCCATCATCATTGAGGTTTTCGCAAACTTTACTCATGTAATCTGCTAACCCTTGAAAAAATTCTGCCGTGGAAACATTGTCTTTAACAAGCTTTTTGAATTCTTGGTCAAGATTTTTTTCGTTTATTACTTTTACATAATTACTATGCAGAAACAGGTCGTTTCGTATTTTTTTTGCCAAAGCTGAATTTTCAGCTCCAGTAATTTTGTCTTTTACTTTATTTAGATAATTTCCTTTTAAATCAGGCGAGTCTACTAATGAAATGGCTTCTAGACAGAATAGAAAAATGTTTGCATTTTCGTATGTGAAATTTTCAATTTTGTTTTCATTCGGTTTTATCTTTTTAAGCATCTCTGAGCATACTTCTATCTTTTTTTCAATTTTTACTTTCTGCTTTCTTTTTATTGCAAACTCGTTCGTATATTTTTCAAGAGAAGAAGGATAATAAGGCATACTATTAAATTTCTTTTGTAATTGGCTTAATAGTACAACATTGTCCTGCAATATTTTCATGATACACTCTGCATCTTTTAAAGCATACATTTCAGAATGGATCTTAGTTGTACGTTGCTCACCGATGATAGTACAATCATTAAAATTGCCCTCTGTAATCCATCTAAGTGCATATTTAATAGTGTCTGGGAGCTTTTCCCCCAAAGAATCTACATAATGACCATATAATTGGGATTCTTTATAATTGATCACCAATGTTACCCAATAACCGTTATTCAAATCAATGATTACTGCCAAAAACTTGCCCACAATTTCTTCAGCTTCAGGTTTCTTCAGATCTAATGAAAGATGATCCACTGAAGTAACTTTCAATATCACATTTCTGTTTCCATACCACTTACTGTTTGCATAATTCTCAAAAGACCCTTTACCTGACTTTGTATTCGTATCTTCTTCAAGAGATTTAGAAGGGTAATAAGACTCATTCTTAAATTGTGTTTGTATTTGCGATATTTGTCTTGATTGTTCACTTTTACTTTTGCTCTGCAGTGTTTCTATGATACACTCTGCATCTTTTAAAGCATACATTTCAGAATGGATCTTAGTTGTACGTTGCTCACCGATGATAGTACAATCATTAAAATTGCCCTCTGTAATCCATCTAAGTGCATATTTAATAGTGTCTGGGAGCTTTTCCCCCAAAGAATCTACATAATGACCATATAATTGGGATTCTTTATAATTGATCACCAATGTTACCCAATAACCGTTATTCAAATCAATGATTACTGCCAAAAACTTGCCCACAATTTCTTCAGCTTCAGGTTTCTTCAGATCTAATGAAAGATGATCCACTGAAGTAACTTTCAATATCACATTTCTGTTTCCATACCACTTACTGTTTGCATAATTCTCAAAAGACCCTTTACCTGACTTTGTATTCGTATCTTCTTCAAGAGATTTAGAAGGGTAATAAGACTCATTCTTAAATTGTGTTTGTATTTGCGATATTTGTCTTGATTGTTCACTTTTACTTTTGCTCTGCAGTGTTTCTATGATACACTCTGCATCTTTTAAAGCATACATTTCAGAATGGATCTTAGTTGTACGTTGCTCACCGATGATAGTACAATCATTAAAATTGCCCTCTGTAATCCATCTAAGTGCATATTTAATAGTGTCTGGGAGCTTTTCCCCCAAAGAATCTACATAATGACCATATAATTGGGATTCTTTATAATTGATCACCAATGTTACCCAATAACCGTTATTCAAATCAATGATTACTGCCAAAAACTTGCCCACAATTTCTTCAGCTTCAGGTTTCTTCAGATCAAATGAAAGATGATCCACTGAAGTAACTTTCAATATCACATTTCTGTTTCCATACCACTTACTGTTTGCATAATTCTCAAAAGACCCTTTACCTAACTTTGTAATCGTATCTTCTTCAAGAGATTTAGAAGGGTAATAAGACTCATTGTTAAATTGCGCTTGTATTTGCGATTTTTGCCTTGATTGTTCACCTTTACTATCGCTCTGCAGTGTTTCTATGATACACTCTGCATCTTTTAAAGCATACAATCCAGAATTGATCTTAGTTGTACGTTGCTCACCGATGATTGTACAATCATTAAAATTGCCCCCTATAATCCATCTAAGTGCACTTTTAATAGTGTCTGGGAGCTTTTTCCCCAAAGAATCTACGTAATGACCATATAATTGGGATTCTTTATAATTGATCACCAATGTTACCCAATAACCGTCATTCAAATCAATGATTACTGCCAAAAACTTGCCCACAATTTCTTCAGCTTCAGGTTTCTTCAGATCAAATGAAAGATGATCCACTGAAGTAACTTTCAATATCACATTGCTGTTTCCATACCACTTACTGTTTGCATAATTCTCAAAAGACTCTTTACCTAACTTTGTAATCGTATCTTCTTCAGGAGATTTAGAAGGGTAATAAGACTCATTCTTAAATTGCTTTTGTATTTGCGATTTTTGCCTTGATACTTCACTTTTGCCCTGCAATTTTGTTATGATACACTCTGCATCTTTTAAAGCATGCACTCCAGAATTGATCTTATTTGTATGTTTCCTATTGATGATTGTACAATCATTAAAATTGTAGCCAATAATCCATGTAAATGCATCTTTAATAATGTCTGGGAGCTTTTCCCCCAAAGAATCTACATAATGACCATAAAAGTGCGGTTCTTTATAATTGATCACCAATGTTACCCAATAAGAGTCATTTAATTCAATGATTACTGCCAAAAACTTGCCCAACATTTCTTCACCTTCAGGTTTCTTCAGATCAAATGAAAGACGACCCACTGAAGTAACTTTAAATATCACATCGCTGCTTCCATACCACTTGATTTTTGCATAATCCTGAACAGTCTCTTTATCTAACGGTATTTCATCATTATTAATACTATCGATTGGATTGTCCGTAAAATGGTTATCATAGTTTTCTAACTTTGTAATCGTTTCCTCCAAGAATCTTTTTTTATGACTATCGATAATACTTTGTTCTAAACCAAAATTGTAATGATTTCGAACTCCACCAGCACCTACGGTCACATGGAATAACTGTATGCGAGTCTTACCATTACTATATTTGGTTTCAGTTGGACCGGCGGAAACACTAATGCTTGCATAAAGCATATCACTCATTGCTTTTATTTCAGGTTCACCTCCCCAAGTATCACAGTTTCTCATATCATTTAAATGCTTTTGATAATCTTCTGCAAATTCTTCTTCATATCTGTTTCTGTTATCTGACATATGATTGACTACTCTATTACGGAATGTTGCTGTTATCAAAACACTAAGTTCCTTACTAACAGGAACACGGTCATGAAAATAATTGTATGTCAGAAGTGACGTTCTAATACTACTCAGGCGTTGTATTGCTTCACTTCCAAACAAATCTTCATATCTTTTTCTAAATAAGTGTTCTTCAGCTCTAACAGGTATTAAATATGCAAAGGCAACAGCCCAAAATAAGCAACTATTATCAATTGGGACATCAACCTGATGAAAAGCTTGTTGTTGATCATGTCGCTCGTTATTGCCAGATCTTCCTGTTTCATTTTCTAATGAACCTGATAATTGGTCCGTGAAACTGCTACATTGACGAGAAGTTTCGGGCTGTTGATCGTCAGAACTTCCTCCATGCCGGACTAACATCTCTATAAAGAAAACATTAATGATTTAAGTTATGTTATTAAATAAAAGACAAGAAAACAAACCTGATGATTGTTCTCTTGGACTGATACCTTGACGTGAAGTTTCAGGTTGTTGATCATTAGAATTTTCCTCATTCATGATTAACTTCCCTATAAAGAATAAACTCATGATTTAAGTGCTGTATAGTAGGGCAGGGGTCCACAAGGAATTTTCATCCGGTCCGCTATTTTATAAAATGTGACATGGTGTAAATATTTAAAAAGAGATATTGACTTTTATACCAGATTTTAGTTTGATATTAAAAGTGTCCCGCAACCAATATACTTTCATTGTATAATTTGTTGTTTGTATCCTATACCTTTCTGTGGCAAAGTTCTTAATTTGGTCTGTATTTGCAGTTATTTAAATAGATTATAGTAAATTTGTAAGTAAAATAGTTTGGCCATCTCAGCACCATCTTGAAGAGGGATGTGAGGAAGATTTTTTTAATGAAGTTTTATTACGTATATAGTGTTTTGGGAAAAATTAGTTTAAACTTTTTCAACTGTTTTTTCTTCTGTGAACAAAGAAAATTGTTGAAATGAATAAAACTGTATCTATGGAAGGAACTTACTGATACCTTAAAGGTGTTTGGTAGTTCGATGCAATTTTTCAAGTGGTGATAAAGGTGGTCATTTAGAATCTATTGAACCAAATATTCCATTATCTAAGAATATTGATTTTTTTACATATTATTGTGCAAACCTTTGAACGGTACACACGTATGTCAATCGCACGTAAATTACCAAACGCGCGTTGTCCAATAAATTGTTTAATATACTATGTAAGTGCACGAGTACCTACAAGCAGTACGTAGGGCACCATGTCAACACAAGAAATTGTAATTAAACCAGCAAATGAACGTCTTCTGTACACGGAATTGCAAAAGGAAATATCCGTAAGGAAACAAATAGAAACCAAATTAAAGGACTTAGAGGTCTTAGGAAGTCCTGCAAGAGACATTTCTGGAACAATCCAGTAAACCAGAACCGAATACTCCGCATAAAGAAGAGTATTATACAGATGAGGAAGAATTGGCCAGCGAAACAGAATTGGTAGTGCAAAAGGCAAGGAAAAGCAAAAACGCAAAATGCATGACTCACTAACACCTGTCTTACCAGGGACAAATACAAAATTTTCTTACCATCACCTGTCATTGTAAGTCAAGTAACAAACTACGTGTCAATGCGAAATTCTTTAAATAATAGGGAATTCAAGTACAACTTTGAAGAAATCGAGGATTACAGGAAACGAACCGAATTCCTAAATGAAGGAAAAGCCGCCTGGTACACTTGTGAAAACAAACAAACAAGGCCAGTTGGTCATGGCCAGACGCTTACATCCAACCTGCAAAAGGAAGATATATTGAAAGAACTAAAAGAATGCGGCTATTCTATAATTGACGCCATCAATATACTAAAACGAAGCGACATAACTCCACTACCGACGTTTATGCTTATGTTCAGTGACGAGGGAGATATTCAGAAAATCTACAATATTAAATCCATCCTAGGAATGAAAGTATGCAAAAGATGTTAGGCTTTTGGAGACACCCAGCTGTACAGCAACAGAAAAAATCCGATTTGCTAAATGCACGAGAAAACATTTTTCGACAGAATGCAAGAAGCTAAAAGAAGTACTAAAATGCTCGAATTGTAGAGATGCGATTACAACATATGAAATAGGCTAATACAAGCACAACATATGCGTAAGCGACGAAGTTCCCAAAAAAGGTCGACCAATCAACTTCAGGCGACTCTAAAATACAATTGCTATTAAAAATTCTAAAAAGGATGGACTAAATCGAAGAGAGATTATCAAAGCTAGAACAGTAAGAGAGATACACATAACATGGCTAACGATTTACGTATCGCAACTTGCAATGCCAACGGTATCCGAAATAAAAAATGGGAAATAGAAGTGTTTCTTAACACAAATAGAAGTGTTTCTTAACACACGTAATCGATATATGTCTGGTTTCTGAAACACACACAACAAATCAGACGTAACTAAAGCTAAAATAACCACGCTGGAAGGTAAAGTGCCGTTATAATAAAAAAAAGCATAAATCATTATGAGGAGTGCAGTCTCAGGAGCACAGAGTAGAACTTACCGTCGTTGGTATAAAAACAACCAAACAGAATTTTACTGTGGGTGCCATATATTGCCCCCAAGGTTCAAATCTCATAAAATCAGATTATAGTAAATTCTTAGAACATCTTGGAGAAAGGTTTATACTGGGTGGTGATTACGACGCCAACACCCAGACTGGGGTTACAGATTGATAACCACAAAAGAGAGAGTGCTTAGCAAACAAATCCAAGAAAGAAGATGTCGATTTGTGATTAGCCAAATATACAGCTTAAAACCGATTTGGTTATACGGCATCAAACTTTGGGGTTGCGCTAAAAAAGTCAATATACAAGGAAGCAGACTTTCCAAAATAAAAAGTACTAAGGAATATGGTTAACGCTCCTTGGTACATACGGAACAGTGACCTGCACCGTGATCTTAGTATCTCACAAGTCATCCAAGAAATAAAAATATATGCCGCTAAGTCACCACGACAACGTAGAAGCCCTGCAGCTACTGGACAATCATAATCTAGTGAGTAGACTAAAAGGAACTCAACTCTTTGGACTAGTAAACCAGTGAAATGTGTAAAAAGCAGAGCACAGCGAGTGACGTGTATTATTAGAAACAAGTACCTAGTTTTAAGAATTCAGATACAAGTTGATGGTTAATATTTTAGGTTAGTTTCAATATGTTAAACACCTTCTGCTTATTAATAAAAAAACATTATTTTTCATCTTTTTGAATGGGTTGCTGACGAACCCGGTTAGCTAGAAACTTTAAAGTGTTCTAAAATTAAACCTTAAAACTCGTACACTTTTCTTTGAATTGGCGTGATTGATGTGTCGCTCCCACCCAAGATAAAAAAATCTGATGTGGCCAGGCACATGACTTTATCATACTATATATAAAATTAATAGTTTAGCTGCATGAGATTCTATTTGATCGAGATCGGCCATGTCTGCATTAAAATAAAACTAGTAGAACTAGACAGATATGTCGATTAAAGCTGCGTTCGGATATTATACTCCGTTGACACCGGGTACACCGTCAAAATGACACTTACGAGTTATTGGGTATAAAAAGTGTAATACAATATCCGAACGCAGCTTATATTGACAGACGTTATTGTCAAAACATTAGCGTTGTCATTAGTGTCATTACTGTCATTAGAATCAAAATTTCTGACATATCCTGGCTACTAGTTTTAATGCAGTACGACCGATCTCGATGAAATAGAATTTGCTCATGCAGCTAAACTATTGATTGAACCAAAAAATGTCATAGTGGTAAATTATTCAGATTTTCCTCATCTTTAATTTATTATTTAACCATTTCGATGAAATTCCAGAAATGGCGGCTTATTTGCAAAATCTTTTTAAAATGCTAAGACTAAACCTCCAGTTCCTTTGGACCCTTTTCAACAGAAAGCTTTTCAGCTCTAAGTTTGGTTATGAAACTTCCAAATATGAAGTTTCGTCGCGATACCTTTAGTAGTTTCTCCGGAATCGTCGCCACAAAAAACGGGTACACACACACACACACACACAGACATTTTTTTGTACCTTGGTCAAAAATGTTCAGGGGACCCAAAAAGACATATTTCCGCTAAAATCTCAAAAATTTTTTTGGCATGATTACAATACTTTACATACTGCGTATGATAAAGTAAAAATAACTGAAAAGTCTTACTTGATTAGCAACTTCCTTATTCGAATTCATCGCAAAAAAATCTATCTACTCATTTCCATTCATAACTTACCATACCTAACATGCATAACCAATTACTAATGTTTAATTGTTTCTCCAAAATAATAAACTATTTGTAAGCCCTGGGAAATGAATGTGGGGGTAGGTATTTCTATTTGCGCAGAAAAGGAATCCGACCTCAAAAGTTGCTCTTCAGGTTCTATTATTGAGGTTCTTCTTAATTTTGGGTGTGATAGACACATCACTACACAGCAACGCCCCTGCCGTCTGTGCAAAATAGTCCCAAGTGAATAATCGTTCAGGTAAGCTAAAAAATATATACAAGTTTTTACTTTTAATTTGAGGCGTTTGATATTTCTAACAAAGCGGGTGCGTCACATTCACATTCGGAAAGTTGGTTGGCAAATCATAGATATAAAATTGCATCAAAAATTGTCCATATCTCGACAAGCGCCACATTTTATACAAGGTGGTAACTGAGTAGCGAATAAAATCGATAATTCCGTTAATGTTTGCTATAGAGCCAAAATTTAAAAGGGGTGTAGCGATTGAACAGCGCATATGAACAAGCCATTTTCAGATTTTTTAATTTTTATGATGTCAGCCATTTTTACTTTATCATACGTTGTATTATAAAGTATTGTAATCGTGCCGAAAAAATGTTTGAGAATTTAGCGGAAATATGTCCTATTGGATCCCCTGAACATTTTTGACCAAGGTACAAAAAAATGTCTGTGTGTATGTGTGTATGTGTGTAAGTATGTATGGGTGTATGTGTGTATGAATGTGTGTGTGTATGTGTGTCGGTGTGTCTGTGTGTCGGTGTGTCTGTGTGTGTGTGGGTGTGTGCGCGTGCGTGCTTCCGTGCGTGCGTGCGAGCGTGCGCGTGTGAGCGTGTGCGCGTGTGTATGTGTGTACCCGTTCTTGTGGCGACGATTCCGGAGAAACTACTAAAGGTATCGGGACGAAACTTTATATTTAGAAGTTTCATGACTAAACTTAAGCTGAAAAGGTTTTTGTTCAGAAGAGTACAAAGGAAATGAATGTTTCCTCTAAGCATTTTTCAAGGATTTTGCAAGTGAGCCGCTATTTCTGTAATTTCGTCAAAATAGTTGAATAATACATTAAACTAGAGGAAATGTTTTATAATTTATGTCTAGGACATGTTTTGGTAAAATTAATAGTTTAGCTGCCTGAGCAAATTTTATTTGATCGAGATCGGTCGTGTCTGCATTAATATAACGCTAGTTAGCTAGGATTTGACAGATATTTTCATTCTAATGACAGTAGGTTGTATCAAACGCTGATCTTTTGACAATCCTGGCTGACTAGTTTTATTTTAATGCAGACACGACCGATCACGACACGATCTCGATCAAATAGAATCTCATGCAGCTAAACTATTAATTTTATATATACACTGTGGGCCAAAAGAATCCAAAGTTATGTTGCTTTATGTTTGGCTATGTAACTATTCTGATAATATCGGGTCAATTTAATGTGAAATGAAAGGTGTATTAAAATCAATGGGTAATACATTTGTCTAGTTTTGGTAAAAAAGGGTACTAGAGATGTTATAGCATCGTATACAGGGTGATTTTTTTCTTATACAGGGTCAAATATTTAAGCAATGTTTTTTTTTTGTTTCTAGTAAAAACCAGTGGAATATGACGTTTGTAACAAAAACATTGCAACGGCAAGAGAAATCTAACTGTGTACTTGAGTCATCTTTAAAGATCGTGGAGAAACCATTGATGTTGTTATGGGCGGCATGTTTGAATTTATCATTTTACACCCTACATTTCACATTAAAGTGAAATGTTGCATAGCCATAAAGCAACATTACATTGGATTAAAACGTTCAATTATTGCAAATATGGTATGTTTTCAATCTTCACAATATAAGCAATTTGTTTATCAAAGAAATGCTTGAATTTACTTGAAATAGGAGCAAGTGAAAAGTTGTTCCGTTTTTTTTTGCCCACAGTGTAGTATGATAAAGTAATGTGCCTGGCCACATCAGATTTTTTGTGATTGAAACCTATATTTCTTATTGGATTGTTTTAGCCGGTTTTTTTACTTTCTATTCAACAATATAATATTGTGAATAGGTTAAATAAAATAAATAAAAAAAAATATAGGTTAAATAAAAAAAAAATCAAGAGAAACTGCAAGTTTTACTTGTAAAGATGAATACTACTATACAGGCTGTCTCACGGAACTGGTACATTAGAAGTTTCTCATGTTCTACTATTTATGGAAACTTGAAATTTTGGAATTAGAATTTACTCGATCTGAACTCTTCAGCTAAAGTATTTTCAAGTTAACTGTCACGTCCGGTCACCGGCAGTCCGTATCAACTTTGTTATTTTAAATGGAATGATATAATTTTTCTTTTATTGTTGTTTTCTACGTATCAAAATACGTCATTTTTGATAATGTTTCCCTATACCTAAATATCACCATTTTTAAGCTTTTTTGATTTTATTAATTTTTTGGTGATTTTCTCTCGGTTACGTTTAAAATTGAATATCTCGGTTATTATTGAAACTACAAGTTTCATGATTGGTGGTCCAAAACTAGAAACATAACCAAATAAGACGATGTTTAGTTCATCACAATAATTGATTTTTCAAACGTAAAAAACAATTTTTTTTCAAATGAGACACCCTGTATACCGATACGCCATTCGATAGGAAATATTTTTCTCTATCAATCAATATTAGGGTTCGCTATATCTACCTTTAATAGTTTTTGAGATATTGTCACTTTTTCTTTAAATCCGTTTTGAATACTCCCATTTAATAAAGGTGGGCGAAATTAGATATGAAATTTACAACGAATATTTAAATAGTGATAGATATTTAGAAATTTTGCGTGGATGTGTGAACAATTTTTACGAAATTCTTCCGCTCAATATTCTACGCGACTGCTTTTATCAAATGGACGGTGCACCGGCACATTCTTCGCATGTGGTATCCATTCAACTTAATCATATGTTTGACGATAGGTGGTTCGGAAATAGGGGATCCTGGCGGTGGGCACCAAGCTCACCAGATTTAACACCATTAGACTTTTATTTCTGGGGTCATGTGAAAAGTCAAGTCTATTCCACACCAGGTAATACTCGAGAAGAATTGACAGATTAGTAGCCGCCATTAATGGACTTCGGGCAAGAAATCCGAAGAACTACGATGTTTGGAGAAGAACGGGCAGCATTTCGAACAACATCATTAAGTTTTAATTTAAGTTGGATATCCCAAATATATTATTTTAATTTTAACAAACCTTTTCAATATTTTTCTGTTTTCCTGCTGTTCCAAAGTTGTGACATTCCTATAAATGAAAACTAAATCGTTTTGTATTTAGTTTGCATTCTTTTATACTGTCAATATCTTAAAAACTATTAAAGATAGATATAGGGAACCCTAATATTGATTGATAGGGAAGAAGATTTACTATCGCATGGCGTATTGGTATACAGGTTGTTCCATTTGAAAAAATATAGTTTTTTAAGATTGAAAATTTAATTTTTGTGTAGCAAATTTTGAACACCCTGTATAAGATATCATGATGAACTAAATATCGTCTTATTTGGTTATGTTTCTAGTTTTGGACCATCAATCATGAAGCTTCTAGTCATCATCATCATACTTTATAATTGCGAAACGGCGTAGCCCGCTTAAACTTATTCGGCTATCTCCTCTGAATTCGCGAAACGTACGGCAAAGCGAGAACCACCAAAATGAGCGTCGTTCCTTTCCGCTTCAGGCGAATGTATTTTGGAATCGTTCATCCGCGCGCGTGTGCCCCAAAAACGCCCCCGAATGGAGTCGTGCAGATCCCCCGAGCAAATATGGCGGCGTGTGACGTCAGAGTCTCTGAGAGTCTTGCGCTCCGAGAAACGTCAGATTTATTTGTCAAAACTTACAGTGGCAACTAACTTTGCGTTCATATGTGTAATGTGTATGTACTATGTAGTGCGTTTATAGGTTAACTGACGCCGCAATCGGGATAATTACGGGATAATTATGACCGGAAAACTGAGAAAACGGAGGAAAATGGCCATATTTCATGTAAGCGCGATAACATTGCTACATATGTGTGCCGAGATTGTCAAATTCCAATGTTACGCGATGCGACGGAACGCAGGTAATCAATCGGTATTCAAGTTGCTATGTTTAGTGAAGTTTGCATCGATTCAACGCAAGCAAATCAGGTGCTATGCAATTTTCATTAGAAAAAACGACACGGACAGACAATTTTCTCGATTTTAATCATTAGAGGTTAGTAGACGTCGTTTATATACGTGAATTTATAACATTTCATAAAGTAGTGCCACGGCCGAGAGGTGTAAGGCGATGACGTTTTGATTTTTTCAGTGGAATAGCTGCGCTTCAAATCCAGATGAGAAGAGGTTCTTTTTAATGCTTCATATGATTTGTTTAAGGTACATATTATGTTTTTAATGCTTTGTTTATTTTTTATCTTAATATACAGGAGATAATATAAATTACAACGACGTAATACGAATTTATCATACGAATCACATACAAGAAAATGAATTTAGGTATTGAAATAATGGAAATACTAAAAAAAGCTGTTTACTAATTTAGAATAATAGTATAAATTGATCTTGAAATTAACAACAATTATTATTTATCAGTCTTAAAAATTATATAGGCAGCATATAGATATTATACCGTGTCCGGTAGAAAGTTTGACAACACTAATGGGACAAAATTATTAATATTACCTTTTCAGAAAATTATGTTCTTCATAAAAGCTTCCGATTCAATTCTTCTTTTGTCTTAAACCTAAAATGCAAATATTAGAATCTAATTATCTACTTGCGTGTACCGGGTATTACCAAATCTATAATAAACTCTTGGGAGTAAAGGTTTATGTTCAAAGCAATGCAAATATGATATTTGAAAAAAATTGAAATTATAATCACCTCTGACGTTCCATATACCGGGTGTTCATGCAACGATGAAAGAAATTATAATTTCTTATTTAATGCCCGCTAACATTCTAAACACTTTTTTCACCGGACACGGTATATAATAACATTATTTGTTTAAAGAAACTGAAAACGCTTTTCTAACCAAAGAAAGCTTATCCAAACGCTAATTCAGAGCAGATCAATTAATGCTTTTCAAGTTACTGTCATTTAAATATTAGACTTGAAGCTAACCAGGCGCGGGGGATTTTTTTCCAGCGTCTAGAAACAGGCCTTCTTGCTTACAGACAAGCTTTTACGTAATGTAGACAATTAACAGAGATTTCATTTGTCAATCTTCTTTGCGGTCATATACAATTTAAAGAAAATCCCACATATGGGCATATTTTAAACTACGAACGTTATAATAACTGTTAAAAATGTTAAATATTCCCCATTTCTTAAAAACTACTTTCAGTGGTGGCTCGGAGCTTTCAGTGATTTCAACCAATCAAAGTAGTGTTTCATTTGATTTTTTTTTGTAATTTAAATATTTAGGGTATGATCGATGGAAATTTAACCGATGTGGTCGTCATTCTGCTCGGTCAAGATGTTCTACAATGACCCCTGACAACTCCAGAACGTTATAATAATTTCGGCTGCTGGAGGGGTGTAAAGCCATTGTTTTTTTTTGAAAAATTATCGGTAATATCACGTCTTCTTCGAAAAATGTGGGTTATATATTACGGTTCAATGCGTAATGGGCAATGCGTAAACACGTCTTTCTATTTCAATTATCAACTTGGTGACAAGTCAAGAGATCTAAATTTTTAAAAATGTTGTGCATGTTCGCCTTGAAAACCTGCATTTTCAATTTTGATCTATTGGCTAAGGAGCAATTTCTTTTGTGCATAAATTTTATATCTAGGATCTTAACACCTCACTGCCACTAACATCGATATCCAATCCAATTTTAAGCAACAATTATTGTCCATTATTATTGCATATGTATTCCATTATTGTTAATGTCAGGTACAGTAGCATTATGTTCATTAAATTACATATGTTTGGGCAGTTTCGATGGAATAACTGAAGGTAGTTTAAGCGCAATGGAAAGTCTGGAAAAACTCACCAACCAAATCCAAAGGCGCTGGTTCAGCACGGACAGAACTCTCCAAATTGACCTGATGAGAACGGGACTCTTGATGGCCAGGGATTAACCACACTAAGCACTTTTGGGGTCGCGTTCTACGCGAAAACTATAGTATTTGAGAGGGTTGGGCGTGTATTTTCTCACACGAAACGACGCACTCGGGTCACTTGCCTATGGTTGAGTGAGTGGTATGGTGGGAAATGTGGGGGGTAAGGGGAGAGAGGGAAAACTGGAATTCGCCAAACATTCTGGTTCCAATAAATAAAAATACTAACTAAATAATAAATCAAATTAACTGTTGCGCCGCAACATAGCCGCCCACCAAATTTAGCATAAATTTAAACTAAGGGGAAAAAAGCAAAACTGAAAAAACAAACATACTAAAGTTCGAAGTCAATTCGAAGAGGGGAGCGGAACAAGCTTTGTGACGGGACGCTTATAAATGCCGGTGTTAGTCTCAACTTCGACGACACGGACATGGCCATCGTGACCGGGAAAAACGGTTTTAACTATGCCACAGGGTCAATTTAACGGGGCCGAATTCGGTGTGACCAGAAAAACCACATCACCGGGACCCAGGGTTTGGGATGCCGTGGTCCACTTGGACTTCTGTTGCAACGTTTGCAAATATTCCGACGACCATCGCCTCCAGAAGTGTTGAGTGATTTGACGAGTGAGTTGCCACCGCCTTGTCAAAGTTACGTCACCTTCGTAGTCAGGTTCCGGGCACGATAACAACGGCGCGCCGATTAAAAAATGTCCGGGGGTCAAATAATCTAACTCATTAACATCGGAGGGTAGAATACACAGGGGCCGAGAATTGAGAATAGCCTATATTTTGGCTAGAACCGTAGCGAATTCTTCGTACGTGAGGGATCGGGTGCCGACAACGCGAGTAAGGTGATGTTTGACACTTTTGACTCCGGCCTCCCACAAACCGCCAAAATGCGGAGCGGCAGGGGGATTAAAGCTCCAATTTATGTCCCTTTGGGCCAGTTTGCCACCGATGCGCCGGTGCACCTCCGGGTTTCTCCAAAATTCCGATAATTCGCTTAAGTACCGCGCGGCGCCAACAAAATTCGTACCGCAGTCACTGTAAATATTTGTACACAGTCCGCGACGTGCGATAAATCTATCTAGGGTGGCCAGAAAGGCTTCTGTCGACAACTCGGTAACCGCTTCTAAGTGCACAGCCCGCGTGGCCATGCACACAAAAATGCAAAAATAGGCCTTGTAGATTTTAGCGTTCTTTCGGGTTGATTCTTTCAACAAGAACGGACCGGCAAAATCGACACCGACTTTAATAAAGGGACGACTGGGGTTAACGCGAGAGTGGGGTAAGTTACCCATTAAAGGAGTAATCACTTGTGCCCGCAGTTTGGAGCAAATCAAACATTTAGATATACATCGGCGAATTACTAGTCGTGACGCAATAATCCAAATGCGTCTACCCAACAACGCTTGCAAAGTGCGAGTGCCCGCGTGCATGTGAACCGTATGATAATGATTAACAATAAGGAGGGTTAAGTGGGCGTTCTTTGGCAACAACATGGGGTGTCTCTCATGGAACGCAAGGTCTGAAAAATGAAGCCGGCCGCCCACCCTGAGGACGCCCGCCTGGCCAATAAAAGGGGATAACTTCTGTAGACGCTTTGAGACGGTACCAGCTTGAATCAGTGATATCTCCTCTGCAAAATAAAATGCTTGGGTGTGTTTAATCAAAATGTGGAGAGAGGTTTGCAATTCGGTAGTGCTCAGAAAGCCCTTGTAAATCGGGTGCTTGCGGGTATTGCCGATAAATCGCAAAACAAAAGACATGCTAAATTTTAACTTTAATAAGTCGGAAAATCGTGGGATCCAATCTATCCAAAAATTTGTCTCCTGGGCAGCCACACAGGTGACTTTTGAGGGCTTCACGTCGGGAATATCGTGAAGCGAATCGGGACACAACCGAGAGACTGGCCACAGCTCTCTACGCTGTCTCAGCCAGGAAGGGCCTTGCCACCATAAAGCGTGAGAGAGTATTTGTTCCGGGAATAAACCACGCGAAGCACAGTCAGCGGAGTTGAACCCTGACTCGACGTGATACCAATCGGTAACCTTGGTATCCTTAGTAACCTCGACAACTCTGTTAGCCACAAAGGTTTTCAATCTATACGGGGGAGTCCTCAACCACGAAAGGGTAATTGTCGAATCACTGCACAATACAAACTGAGAAACTGACAATCTTTCAATTAAGGGAAGCAACGACTTGAGCAATTTGGATAAAAGTACCGCAGCGCACAATTCCAGTCGGGGCACAGAGAGAGAACGTAAGGGGGCAACTCTAGTTTTCGACTTCAACAGTGAGATACCAACATTGGGCGGAGTTGCGGGACTCGACTCCGTACGTAAATAGACGACAGCGGCATAGCCGTCCTCAGAAGCGTCGCAGAAACCAACAATGATGCTATCAGAGCAGCACCTGGGGAGAATCAATCTGGGAACCCTAACTTCAGAGAGTCTGGACATCTGCACCTGAAAGGTCAACCACAAGTCCAATAAAGAATTTGGAAGAGGATCATCCCAGTCGACGTTCGCCTTCCAGATATCCTGCATGAACTTCTTCGCAAGAAACACCACCGGAGAAATCCAACCTAACGGATCGAAAATTCGTGAAATGCTAGAAAGTATAGAGCGTTTAGTAGCCGTCCCTACTGTGGGAGAGACGCTATACGTAAACGAATCCGATTCCGCATCAAACCGGATACCTAAAATCTTAACCGAGGGAGATTCACCCGATGTGATATCCAGAGACGGCTCACGATCTTCGATAGGGATCTGTTCCAGAAATTCCGGGGAGTTACTGGTCCACTTCTTCAACGTGAAACCACCACTCGCTAGAAGGAGAACGAGTTCATTTTTCAAATGGAGTGCCTCTTCAAGGGTTTGAGCGCCTGTGACGACGTCATCAACATACACATCACTACGTAAAACTCGAGAGGCAATGGGAAAAGTCAGCTGCCCATCCGACGCGAGCTGCTGAATTACTCTAAGGGCCAGAAAGGGGGCGCACGAGAGACCATATGTGACGGTTCGGAGTTCATATTCCGCAATGGATTGACCGGGATCCTCTCGCCACAAAATGTGCTGGAAACTACAGTCCGAAGGGGCCACTAAAATCTGACGATACATCTTACAGATGTCCGTGGTGAAGACAATTTGGTGGCAGCGAAAATTTAAAATAAGATCGCCAACATCATGCTGTAACTTCGGACCTGGCAATAAAACATCATTCAACGAAACTGTGGAATTCAATCGAGGCAAAGGTCTAGCGGAAGCATCAAAAACAACTCGAATTTTAGACAGAGACTGAAGATTTTTGTAAACACAGTGATGGGGAATAAGGTACGATCCACTTCGGTTGGTCCGCGTCATGTGTCCTAAATCGAGGTAGTCCTTCATAAAGGAACCATAAGCTCTACGCAAAGGAGGGTTTCGACTAAGGCGAGATTCCAAATTCAAAAATCTACCATGTGCCAACTTACGACAATGAGGAAAATCGAGAAGGGCGCCCTTCTTAAAGGGCAGAGACACTACGTAACGGCCGCTGTCTGTGCGATAGTGACTATTTACAAAATGTTCCTCGACTTCGTTATCTTCGGGATTTCTGATGATGCTAGTCTGCGGCTCCCCCACCTCCCAGAACTGCTTCAAGTTCACCTGTAAATTATCGAGACCTAACAACGAAGTCGAAGATTCTGAAGAAGAGGGAATGCCGTTAACTCTTCCCAAAAGAATCCAGCCAAATATCGTACTTATCGCCGAAAGACCACAAGCTAGAGGCAAGGATTCTGCACCTCGAAGGATGTGCGGGAACAAATCAGCTCCTAATAAAAAGTCAATAGAGCCGGGCCTGTCAAAGTCCGGATCTGCGAGAACTATGTGTTGAACGTCATAACGCAACCGAGATGGCAAGCTAGCGTTGGGAAGATCAGTCGTAATTTTGGGGAGAATTACCGCAAGAGTCGACAAGAGAATGGGAGGGTCTTGCGTCGACTGCAATTCACACAAAGCTTTGCCTTTTGCCCAAGAAATATTTGTATTTCCTAAACCTAAAATCGGAGTACTTTTAGATTTTATATTCAGACGCAAGCGGTTAACACACGCTGACGTAATAAACGAGAGTTGAGATCCCGAATCAATCACCAATCGCACCCTCTGTAAACTCCCATAACCATCTTTAATGAGAGCGATAGCAGTGCCGAGCAATACTGTGGTAGGAGTGTTACACGAAAGAGCATGGGATATTGCACCTGCGGATTCATGAGAATCATGATTTGGCTTTCGAGAGGGGATATTATTTTTATCGGAATCAAAATGTAACAGGGAATGATGTCTACCATTACAAGACCTACACGTGTATTTTGACTGACAGTCTTTGAGCATGTGAGAATTAGCAAAACAATTAAAACACAGTTTGTTCGTCTTAACAAACTCACGCCGTTGGTTAATGCTAAGTGTCAAATATTCTTCACACATGGACAATCGGTGTGGTCCTCTACAGCGAGGGCATTGCAGGGTGTTTTCCGCGAAGTGAAATGAGCGCTTGGGAATTGGCATGGTTGATCTGGTCCTGAAACTCTGACGGGGCGTTGCATGCGATTGCGAGAGCTCTAATGCCTGACATTTTTCTCGAATAAATGACAAAAAATCATTAGCGGTAGGGAACTGCTTCTTTCCAAAACGTAGCTCAAATTTCTGCCTAGTTGTGCAATCCGCACGCCGCAATAACAAAGACAACAAAATGAAATCCGCCAAATCAGGAACTTTAGAATTGCTCAATGCTAGCAAATTGTCATGAGCAGTAATGTAAAAAGCCTGCAAACTCTCATAAGAATCATCACACAGTGGTTTCAAATTGAGAAGAGAGTCCAAATAATGAAGTGATAACACGCGCGTGTCGTTGTATCGTTCAAGCAACGATTGCCATGCGGTACCATAATTCGCGGCCGTAAGCGGAAGGGAGCTAACAACACTATTTGCCGTACCCTTCGTTGAAAGCAACAGGTAATGGTATTTATCAATGTCCGACAAACTAGTGTTGGTGTGAATTAACGACGAAAAAGTATCAAAGAAGTACTGCCAATGTTTTAAAGTTCCATCGAAAACGGGCAATTGCAAGTCGGGCAATTGTATAGGACGCTGTGGCCCAGCGGGGGCGTTCGAACTTGACGCGACGCTTAATTCTTTGTCCAGCGAGGCTTTCGCAGCAATAATATTGTAATACGCTGTTTTGTATTCGCCAAGTTTTGCAACATCACCCGCGTACTCCTCCATCTTTTCTAACTTAACGCAACTGCTACGAATATCCGCGTGCGCGCGACTAAATATGTCAAACGCTAAATCAAGATTTTTGCATCGCGCCAAAAATAAAGAACGAGAATTTGATTCAGCTATGGTTTGAACGAACGCACCGGTATCCTTGATATCTTGAAGCGCTTCATCGCGCGATAGTCGCATCTCGACTAGATGGCGCGCTATGCGTTCTGCTTCGGCACGACCCATCATCGCGAGAGACGGGGAGAGAGGGAGAGAGCGAGAGAGAGCGCGAGCGAGAGAGAGAGAGAGAGAGAGAGAGAGAGAGAGAGAGAGAGAGAGAGAGAGAGAGAGAGAGAGAGAGAGAGAGAGAGAGAGAGAGAGAGGCTGTTCAGACTAGCCACACGGCGGCCGCAAAAACTAGATTTCAAAAGCACGCACTCTTCGAATAAACTACGAAATAAAATATGGATACAAAATACAATAAATGAACAACGCAAAATGCCAATTTGATGAGCAATTATCCGGCTGTCTCGACGGACCAGAATGTTTGGGCAGTTTCGATGGAATAACTGAAGGTAGTTTAAGCGCAATGGAAAGTCTGGAAAAACTCACCAACCAAATCCAAAGGCGCTGGTTCAGCACGGACAGAACTCTCCAAATTGACCTGATGAGAACGGGACTCTTGATGGCCAGGGATTAACCACACTAAGCACTTTTGGGGTCGCGTTCTACGCGAAAACTATAGTATTTGAGAGGGTTGGGCGTGTATTTTCTCACACGAAACGACGCACTCGGGTCACTTGCCTATGGTTGAGTGAGTGGTATGGTGGGAAATGTGGGGGGTAAGGGGAGAGAGGGAAAACTGGAATTCGCCAAACATTCTGGTTCCAATAAATAAAAATACTAACTAAATAATAAATCAAATTAACTGTTGCGCCGCAACAACATATAATATACCTACTCAAATAAAGGCTTTGTTAAATAATGTTTTTTAAATCATGTCATAAAGTTGTAAATTTCTCAGTTTTTGTCGAAGTAAATTTTTCGATAAATGTTATTTTAATATAATAGAGATACATACAGTGTCTGGCACTAAGTTGAAAAATGAGAAAAATGTTTATTATCAATTTTTCAAAAAATTTTATTTCAGTTAAATGTTTCTGTATAGTCTTAAACCTAAAATGCAATATTAGAATGTATTATCTGCGGGGTGTTACCAGAACTATGAAAAATTCTTAAGAGTAAAGTACCTTTGTTTCCAAACCATGCAAAAATGTTATTTGAAAAGAGTATTTGTATTAGAGGCCCTACAATACGAAATTATAATAACCTTCGTTGCATACACCGCATGTTGCCAAACAAATGAAAATGACATAAGAGTCAAGTATGTACCATCATCTTCAAAGCTATGCAAAAATATAATTCGTAAAAGCATGTAAAAATAAGCATTAAATATGATATTATAGTCACCTTTGACGTTCCGGGTGATCATGCAACGACAAAGGAGATTATAATTTTGTTATTTAATACCCTAATATTTCCAAACAATTTTTTCAAATAACATTTTACATAGCTTTTAGGGTACTTTACTCTTAAGAGTTGGTCATAGTTTTGGTAACACCCAGTATATGCAAGCAGATAATTACATTTAAATATTTTTGTATTTTAGGTTTTAGACAATCTAGAAAAGTTTGTGTCATTTTATTTCATTTGTGAGGGTACTGCATCATGCAAAAGAAAAATAAAATTTTACCGATACTTGCAAAATATGTTTAAACAAATTTACAAAAGGTTCTCAAAATTTTTTTTACACATATTAATAGTAATAATAGTTTATTGAAACAAAAGAAAATTCAAATAATTACAGCAAAAAACATAAATTAATTAGGAAGGAGAGAATAAAACGCATCAATGGACCCCTGCAATGGTCACCACCTGCATTACCTTACTTGACATCTTGATCACACACCAGCCCTGAAGAAGCCGAAGATTACAACGGCGAAACGTAGGAAAATGTAGAAGTTCCAAGAATTATACTCTCAAAAACTGATAAACGTTTTTATTCTCTCCTTCCGAACACATATCACAGTCCAAAGTCCCCCAACAACAATAAATTCATTTTGTCTTACACAATAATATGACATATACAGCCTGTCCCCCACTGTTTCCTGACAAAATTATTTTGTAAAGATCAAATATCATTGTGAATGAAATATTGTATATCGATGGCCTAGCTGCAATACCATGTATCATCATGGGTAAAGCATAGGTTATACATGGTACTACAGCATAGGTTACCAGTGATGTGGACCGGGTAAATACCCAGTGGGTGGGATTTGGGTATTTACCCGGGTATTTACCCCTACTTAGGGTAAATACCTAAATTTTGGGTATTTATCCTTTTTATCCCAAAAACACCATTTAACAACATTTCAGAGATATTTATACAGGGTATAACACTTTTTTTTCTGCAAGAATTGTTTTTAGATAGTAAATGTCATTCTGAGTATGACTTTTCATATGGACCTAATTGTTTTTTCAACGCCAAGTTACAGCCGCTTGCAATATTAACTAAATAAAAAAAAAGAAACAATACACTACATATCAAACAATGCTAAAACAGAGAGAGCACAATCAATACCCATAACAAAATTAAAAGTAAATAAATTTAAGTAACAAATTCAAAATGTTAAAAATAAGCTATATAAACAAATTAACGAAAACAAAATACATATGAAACTATTTAGACATTTGTTTCTCTGCAAGTAATTGTCATTCTGAAAGTTTCATGCCGACTTTTTGGGTTTATCAATTCCTAAGGAAGTTAAGTCATTTAATATACAGTTTTGCAATTATTTCAAACGGTTGTATTTTTTGAAGGAATAAAGAAAACAAATAGTCCATATGGAACTTTTTGCTTAGTGTGGCGTTTACTATCAGGAAAAAAGTTGTGCGGGAACAAAATGGCAAAAGTGGGACCCTCTGTAGATGTGTACTCTTGATTACAAATAACGTAAAATATTTGAGTTATATAAGAACATTCAGTACATTTAGTTGGATTCATAGCAAAATAAGAAATTGATTAACAACGACGAAAGCCGCTATGTCAACTTAACATATAATCATAAGTTTCTGCTAAATCTTCTTCGATACCAGAATCACAAAATATGGAAGATTCACTCGATTGAATGGACGATGATGACAAGGAAATGTGTGCTCTTGATATAACCGCTTAAGAGAATTTTGATATTGTTCGAAAGCATTGAAGGTTTTACCATTTGTCATTGATGCATGATTACATCGCACCGATTTTGACCATTCTTAAGCGGGGGTGTAAGGGGGGAGGTCGAGGGGTTATGTACCTGTTGGGGAGTGATATGGAATAGCGGCCTGTGGCGCGCTCTGATACGGATTGTGGCTTTAATAATAAAAACTTAATTGTCAAATAAATAATTCATATATATATATTGTATAATTTTGTACAATCAACTGAATTCTTCAGTTTTGAGCAGTCTTTCGATTTCAGAGATCCACCGACTTCGTTCTTCTGCTCATGTTTGCGGTCTATTGACTTTGCTGCACTACCGAATTATGCGGTCTACCGAATTATACGGTCTACCGAATTATGCGGCCTACCGACTTCGGCGGTCTACCGACTTTGGCGGTCTACCGACTACGGCGGTCTACCGACTTCGGCGGTCTACCGACTTCGGCGGTCTACCGACTTCGCTGGTCTACCTATCTATGCGGTCCAATGGTCAACTAGTTTCTATAATAACCGAGATATTCAATTTTAAACGTAACCGTGAAAATCACGAAAAAATTAGTAAGATCAAAAAAACTCAAAAATGGTGATATTTAGGTATAGGGAAACATTATCAAAAATGATGTATTTTGATGCGTAGAAACCAAAAATATAATAAAAATTATATCATTCCGTTTAAAATAACAAAGTTGATACCGACTTCCGCTGACCGGACGTGACAGTTAACTTGAGAATATTTTAGCTGAAGAGCTCAGATCGAGTAAATTCTAATTAAAAAATTCAAGTTTCCAGAAATAGTAGAACATGAGAAACTTCTAATGTACCACTTCCGTGAGACACCCTGTATACTTGAAGATGGTCTCAAGTTTCCACCTTCGGGGTTTTCGGTATATTATTACGTATTAGTTTTTTCTCTCAATTTGTATTTTGGTTCAACGTGGCCGTTGGTGATTTGTTATTTTACTCGTTTCACTTCTTAGTTTATTTATAATTTCATTTCCGATCATTTCTCCTCTGAGAATGATTTCCTTTGAGATTTAATTCGGATTTGGTTTCATTTTTGATTTGGATTACTTTTAATGTTGATTTTTTTTTTGAAATCTTGTTTCTTTGGTATATTTTGGAATTATTATTTGCTTCTTTACGTTGTATAAACGTTAAAAGCTGTCGGACTTCAATTTGTTTATGGTGTTAACAAAATGGCAACGCTGGCAGAACAACAAAGGGTTGAATTTTAATGATGAGTGGGTATGCAGTTCGAATTAGATCTCAACAAGAAGTATGTTAACTTTTCGGAGAAAGGTATCCTGATCGGCAAATAAGCCAATCTACTGGCAGAATAAATAATAATCCTTTTAACAATAATAACAATAGAAAGGTGACTGTTATTCATTGTAAATTGCGTCTGGATAGATGAACGGAAGCGAGAAATGCTTGTAGCAACAAGAATTGCTATAAGCATATTAATAAGCAATAAATAAAATTGGGTAAAAATCAGCAAAATCTTAAATACTATGAAAAGAGTTCAATCAACCTGAAATAAACTATATATTACCAATAATGTGTATTAATAGTACATTAATAAACGATAGAAGAAAGGTGACAAAATTTGTTGAAACTTTAAAAACTTAACAGTTCATTTTATTAAGTTTTGTTCAGCATACATGGTCGATACAAATACAGCGTATCTGTTATGCTTGCAGGTTACTGTTCACGTTCGCAAGATGGCGATTGATTGTTCAGTTTGTTCTAAAAATATATGAAGATATGACAACTATATTAGTTGTAAAAATAAGTGCCAAATGGACTACCATATACATTGTGCCTCGGTATCAATAGAGGACTACACAACAATGAAATCCGACGGTTCTCTGAAGGATTGGAGCTGTCCGACTTGTGCGACAGATCTAACCTCAATTGAAGAGTGTAAACGTAACCAAGAAATAACCATAGACGTGAAAGAGTTGGAAAATATAGTACAAAGACAAATTCAAGCTGCTGTAAGTGAAATCACTGAAACCATAAAAACTAATCTAGAGAAACAATATAATAATTCTTGAAGACAATAAAATGCTGAAAAGCGAAATACAAACATTATATATTATTATTAAAGAAAAGAGATCTGTAGAAAATCTACAGGTACCTGCAAAATAGCGCATTTGAAGACTTAAAGAAAATAATTTGTAGTGAGCCAGCACTAAATTACTTTGATCCAAGAAAACATGTCACAATTTCTGTAGATGCTTCAAAAAACGGATTAGGTGCTGTTTTGCTTCAAGACAACCATCCATGTGCATATGCGTCCAGAGCAATGACACCCACTCAAGAAAATTACGCGCAAATTGAAAAGGAGTTGTTAGCGATATGCTTTGGAGTAAATAAATTTTATCAATACGTATATGGTTCTAGATTCACAGTAGAAAGTGATCACAAACCTCTTATTTCGATTTTTCAGAAACCACTAAACAATTGTCCCGCAAGACTTCAAAAAATGTTACTAACATTGCAAAAGTACGACATAAATTTAGTATATAAACCTGGAAAAAAATTAATAATAGCAGACCACTTATCTAGAAATTATTCAAAAATTCAATACACCGACAATTTAGATTTAGAAGAACAAGTATGTTTAATAGAAAAAAATGTGACAATAACAAATGAAAAATTACAAACACTAATAAATGAGTCAAATAAAGATGAAGAATTCAAACAAATAAAACAATTTATATCAAATAACTGGCCTAATAGCATAAATAAAATAAATCAAAATTTGAAAGTATTTTACAAATTAAGACATGAAATAACGCAAGGAAGAAATGGACTAGTATACATTGGTCAAAGAATACTTATTCCAAAATCAATGCGACACAAAATTCTTGACAACATACATACAGGTCATTTAGGCATTCAAAAATGCATAGAAAGAAGCAGAAATGCAGTATATTGGCCAGGTATCACTCAACAAATAGAAAACTTTGTAAAAAACTGTCACATATGCAGTAAATATGAAAATTCAAATCAAAGGTTACCACTTAAACCACATGAAATAATAAAGAAACCATGGCAAAAAGTTGGTCTAGATATATTTCATTTAAAAAACGAAATTTACTTACTAGTAATTGATTACTATTCCAAATATCCGGAAGTTATAAACTTAAATAAAAATATGACATCAAGAAATATAATAGAAAATCTTAAATCAATTTTTTCGAGACATGGAATTCCAAAGATTGTTATTTCTGATAGCGGAAGTCAACTTAAGAGTAAAGAATATGATGATTTTGCTAAGTCATGGAACTTTACATATATAAATTCTTCACCTTATCATCAGCAATCAAACGGTCAAACGGAAAGAACAATTCAAACAATTAAGAAAATGTTAAAAAAATCACTAGAGGGAAGTGAAGACTTTTATTTAGCTTTATTAGCATTTCGAAATACACCCATATTACATTGTTTCACCCCATCTCAAATTTTAATGAGCAGAAACCTTAGAGAAAATTTACCGATGATTGAAAATAAATTACAACCTAAAACAATAAATAAAGCACTTTATAATTCCAAAATAAGACAAGACAAGGAAAACAGTAAGAAATATTATAACAAAAATACATCACAAAGGACATTACGAAAATACAGAATAGGACAAAAAATTAGATTTCAAGAAAAACCTAAAACTACATGGCAAAAGGGAATAATTATAAATAAAATAAGAGATAGAACTTACAAAATTAAGAAAGGGGATGGAAGGCATATAATTAGAAATGTTCAATTTATTAAACCATTTAACGACAACGCAGAGTATGTAACACCTAATCATGAAACAAATCAAAAATCGTCAAATTACGTATACGATGAAAGTAATAGTGAACAAAATGGCGACATGATAAATTTAGATTTGGAACAAAATATGATTCCCGAAAATGACGAACCAAATCCGATAAATAATTGTAACGCGAATCCGAATCGTCGTAAAATTACTGTGCCGACTAGATTTAAGGACTTTGTAATGACTTATTAAAATTTAAAAATTTTAGTTTAAATAAATAAAAAAGGGAGATGTTATAATATAGTTTAAGTTTATATTCGTTTGGTTAGGCAACCAAAATAACAAGTTACTTTCTATCAGCATTGTATATATTTTATGTCTTGTATTGTTGAACAAATAAAGAAGACTTTAGTTAAACCTCGACAGTCGTTTCAATAAGACCTACGTCAAATAAAACCCAAAGTATAATAATAACTTACAGTTTGAAAACTTGGATTGTTCACATTTAAATGAGGAGAAAAATATAGAAACTGCTGCTATTAAAATAATGTCATTGAACCTTATAATTGTTACTTGTTACCGTTCACCATTAGGTAGTTACGAGACTTTTATGTTGAAATTGGAACACCTTTTAATATATCTAAGCAGGTTTAACTTTAACATTGTGTTAGTAGGAGACTTTAATGTCAATTTTCTGAAACAATCAACAGAGCGCTGTAGTCTGGTTGATCTTGGTCGATCCTTCAACCTCTCGCATCACGTACAGACTGCCACAAGAGTTACTGCAGAAACCTCCAGCTGCTTGGACAACGTATTAACTTCTGTTTCTGAAGACGATGTAGAGGTGGATGTCTTCGACCCTATGTTATCTGACCACTACGCCATAAGTATCAAATATACTATTCCGCAAGCACGAAAAAGCTCGATCAAATGCAGAAGAAACACCAATCCACCAATCCACATTCACCAAACATTTTCTGGAATATTTGGGGAATGTGGATTGGACCCCTGTCTCCACGACTGACTCTGCTTTGGATGGGTTTGATTTTTTCTTTCAAAGCTACATCAACATCTTCAACGAGTCATGTAAGCCAATCAGACATCGAATATCAGAAAGCTACACTAAACCAAAGTGGTTTAGTGCAGACCTGAAAAAAGCAAGAGATCAACTATCAGCACTACAAATTATTTTCAACGCTACAAGAACTAAAGAATCTGAAAAAATCTATCGACAGTTTAGAGCACAATATCGACAAATGATACGAAACGAAAAAATAAAATATAACAGCAACTACATTGAAACTTCAGACAATCGTGGCAAGGCAGCGTGGAAACTAATAAATACTACACTCAATCTAAAGAAAAAACAATCTCCAAATGAACATCTAGATCCAGAAGAAGTGAGCGACTTCCTTGCATCAGTACCAATAACTACGCTTCATAGTATCCCACAGGCAAACGAAACACCTGAACAGCACCTGCAAAAGCTTTCTCATGGTAGCAGTGCTTCTTTATTTCTATCCCCAACGGACCGATACGAAGTGAAGGACATAATATCTAGTCTGAAACTCTCAAACGGCGAGGATATTTATGGATTAACAGCGAAAACAATAAAATTTACGGCCCATATTGTGTCAGAACCACTATCTGCGGTGATAAACAGATGTTTTGTTCAGGGAGTACTTCCGGACCAACTAAAAACTGCGAAGGTTATTCCACTGCACAAAAAAGGCGACAAGGATGATCTCAATAACTATCGTCCAATATCTATACTGCCAGTATTTTCAAAGATTTTTGAAAAAAATCTGAATGAAGCGGCATGTTAATTACTTAGAAGCAACACAGGCATTGTGCAAAGAACAGCACGCGTACCAGAAAGGTCGGTCAACCGTGAGAGCGCTTGTGGGCCTGCTGGAGGAAGTGTTTGCTGGGATGGATAGAGCAGAAAAGTCTTCGGCAATCTTTTTGGACCTGTCCAAAGCTTTCGACTGCGTAAATCATGCGATGTTGATAAGAAAACTCGAATATTATGGAATTCGTGGAAACGCGTTACAAATATTCAGTAACTACTTAAGGGACAGAAAGCAGTTAGTAGAAATAAATGGTAAAACATCATCCGGGAGAGCAGTAACACAAGGAGTACCACAAGGGTCCATTTTGGGTGGAATTTTATTTGTGGTATATATCAATGATTTAAGTTGCAGCGCTCCCTTGTGTAAGATGACCATCTTTGCTGATGACACCACCCTGTATGCTGAAGCAACTACTGAGGGTCAACTTACACAGATAGAGCTGAGATCTATGCAATAGGTTACTGACTGGTTCAATTCCAACAAACTAAAGCTAAATGCTGTGAAAACACAAAAGTTAAATTTTGCTCTTCGATCCGATAACCAACAGGAAGCAGTCCGAGTACTGGGAGTTTACTTGCACAACAGTTTAAACTGGCAGGCACACATAAATGATCTTTGTAAAAAATTAAGTATAGCTACTTATCAGATCAGAAAAGTAGCCGAAATCATAGATACAAGAACGGCAACACTGCTTTACTATTCAAATTTCCATAGCAGAATAAACTACAGCATTATTCTTTGGGGAAGTACCACTCATCTGCAGAGAGTTTTTATCGCGCAGAAGAAAGTAATGCGAATAATTGCGGGAGCACGCTTTGATGAGCACTGCAGGCCAGTATTTATAGACATGAAAGTATTGACTGTGCCATCTATGTATATATTCAACTGTGTCATGTATATCAAAGAAAATCTGCACCTGTTTGATCGCCAGGCAGAAATACATACTTATCAGACAAGAAGGGATAATATCTTAAGAATACCTTATCACAGATTGACCACGACCCAGCGTTCTGTTGTTTATCGGGGGATAAAGTTTTATAACATTATGGGGAACAACATAAAATCTTTAACAACCCGTAAATTTGCGCTCAGGTTTAAGACATATTTATTAAATACTGCCTTCTATACTGTAGAAGAGTTCATGAACTCGCCTGACTTGATTGATTTATAATTAAGTTCGTTCCTTATTTGATACCTTAGTTGTATTACTTTTCTTTCGTTGACTTTCTGTAAACTTCAATTGTATTTTTGGGAAATAAAAATTTATTATTATTATTATTATTATTATTATGCAACTGTTGCGATGATGTTTATAAGTATGAAAGTTATAAAATAACAGATAGTCAAATAACAACCCATCTCTATTTCTGAAAAACGATCTACCCCCAAACGAAACCTGAGAACGAACCCCAAAAATACAGGCCAATTTCCCTGACATCAGCCTTAATAAAATCCTGGAAACCGTAATCAGGAATAGGTTACAGAAACACATAGATAAACAAAAGACTAACTAACGAACTATTTCAGTAGTAACCGACCTGATAAACTATGTAGTAAAAAAAAACTGGATAACAAAGAAAAGGTAGTAACTTTATTCATCGACATGAAGAAGGCTTTTGATACGATCAGCAAAAGTAGATTACTAGACAAGCTCGAAGGAATGGGGATCAGAGAAAAGAACATACCACTTCTCAGATCTTACCTCAACGATCGCCCCCAGGTTGCAAAAATAAAACACGCTATCAGCGATGTTGAATACGCAGAATATGGCTTACCACAAGGAGGCAATATTCCACCGTTAATGTGTATTCTATACACAAAGATATTGACGACATTGGTTTGGAAGGGAAATTATATATGTACGCGGACGATATCTGCTTAGCGTACGCGAATAAAAGTATAGAAGAACTGCAGAGATGTATCAACGGCGATACGTCAAAGCTACAGGACTGGTGTCAGAGCAACATATTGACTATAAACGAATCCAAAGTTAACTATATGATATTCAACCCAACGAAGACCAATATAGTCAGTATCACCACAGTACCAATCACAGAAACATCTGAAGCAAATTATCTCGGAATATGTATTCAAAATCATCTTAGGTGGGACAAACACATTGCAAACATAGTCACAAACAATTCAAAAACAATTGCAGAAATCTATAAAATTAGAAAAATCATAAATCATACCACAGAACTGCAGAAAGACGATTTACAACGCTTTATTTACCCCAAAATTGAACTACCTGATCAATATTTGGGGAAACACAACTAATCGAAATATTAATAAGATATAAAAACAAGAGAATAAAGTACTAAAGTTGCTACATAGACTACCTATGCTGACGTCAACCACCGAACTACATAAAAATACAAATGAACTAACAGTAACATTAACAAAAAGAATAACACAGGCTAACATATTGCTGCTACACAAAATCACCAACGGATCGATAAAAACGGACATTACACTTGAGAGGAACAACGAGATGATCACCACACCAGAACAAGAAATCACTTGAGAAATCATAAATATAAAACAAACAAATACTCCCAATCAATTACAACAACCACGATAGAAACATACAATAAAATTCCAGCAAGTATAAAACAACTTAGCTACAGAACGTTTAAAAGTAAGATGATCAAAAGTATGCTAATAAACGGGACGATTTAAACACAAACGAAGACATCATGGTAAAAGATCCGAACACCCTCAATACCGTCCACCGAGGAGAGGTTTGCTCACACCATGGATGGACGAAGTAGGGAATGACTAACATATATGTATATTTGTATGTTATGTATTATTATGAAATATCAATTCCCAAACTATTGGTATAATATAATATATAAACTTAAGAAGATATCGTATATATATATATATATATATATATATATATATATATATATATATATATATATATATATATATATATATATATATATATATATATATATATATATATATATACAGTGTCTCACGGGACGTTGGCTTGTATGGGTACTTTTGTTATTGTTAAAGATAGAAAGTCGGTTAAATGAGCAACGTAGTGCATATTTATAATCTGTTCAGAAAACAGTTGAATTCCAAATGGTTTCCAAGCTATTTTGAAAAAAACAAAAAAATGCATTCTTTAATTATGGGCATAACTTCTTTATTTGTGGTCCCGTCAAAAAAGGGTTTTGACATTATAAAGGCACTTTTTTTGTCTACAATTTGATTATGTCAGTTTAAAATTGTTTTCGCCAATGAATTCGTCAGAAACCTTTGAAACTTTTGTTTTTCTTATAGACGCCATATTGGTTTTATACATGTTTGGTTATACAGATTTTTTTCTGAATAGAAACGCAAAGGTCCCTGGTTCGAATCCAGGTTGTGACTGTAATTTTTGATTTATTTAAAATTTGCCCCCGCCTGCATACACCATCTTCTATACAATTGATTAAACTAAATAATGTTTTCAAAAATCTCGCCATTTTAGTGGAGGCATTTTTCACAGCATTCCGTAATACGGTGACCTTACCGAGGGTTCTTCTGTCAATCGAATTGAAAGCGGCGATGACGGTGTCACGTAACTCCCCAACGTTTCCAAAATTATAAACACCATACACCTTATTTTTTAAGTCACTCCATAGATAAAAATCACAAGGGGTAAGATCCGGCAATCTTGGTGGTCATGATACTTCTGAATAGGTAGCAATTACTCTCCGTTTATGTCTTATATCTAAATAGTTCCTCACAATTCGGGCATTATGTGCAGGTGCTCCGTCTTGTTGGAACCACATACCTTAGCGCAAGGCCAACGGTATATCGTCCATTTTTTCTTCCACGTCCTCAGAGAGCAATATTGCCGATACCTCTCCGAAGTTGTTTAAATTTTGAATTTTGTTATAAAAAATTGGCCCGATTAATCGGTTGGCCACTATACCGCACCATACATTAAAACCAAACCGCGCCTGATTATGGCGCGGAACAAAAAAGTGCTGATTTTCGCGGGCCCAGTACCCAGTAGTGCGTCTTCTTTCAGTTAAAAATACCGCAGTTACAAAATATATTTCATCGGACCATAACATTTTCTTTTATAGAATTCTGGGTTTTCACCAATTTTGTTCAACAGATGGGTATAGATGGGTAGATATCACATTGTTTCACAAAATGTCTTCCATGGCACTATGCAATTTTCAGCACTTCTCGCAGTGTACAATTTTCAGTCAATTCTATTATCTTATTGTATTAAAACATGGCATGTGGCATACCAAATCACTCAGAAAGAAATGATGAATCCAAACATGTATAAAACCAATATGACGTCCAATAAAAAAAACAAAAGTTTCGTTTGTTTCTTACGAATTCATTAGCGAAAAAAAGTTTTAAGTGACATGATGAAATTGTGGGTAAAAAGTGCCTTTATAATCTCAAAACGCTTTTTTGATTGGATCACAAATAAGTTATGACCATAATTAAAAAATTTAATTTTTTGGGGTTTTTTGTTAAATAGCTTGGGAGCCGTTTAAAGTTCAGCTGTTTTCTGAACAGATTATGAAAGAGTGGAATTATGCACTAGTTTGTCCATTTAACCGACTTTCTATCTCTAATAATAACAAAAGTACCTATACAATCCAACGTCCCGTGAGACACAATGTATATACTTGTAACTAGGGATGTTCCGATACACCTTGCTGTACCTGTATCGTGTATCGTATTGTATCGTATCGAATGTACCGGTACTGTACCATATCGGAGGATAAAGTACCGGCACCGATGTACCGGTACATATTTTCGATACTTAATCCCTAATAAAAAAAAATTGTGCGGCAAACACTCATAAGATTAAAATACTCAAATCATAAGATTTATTCAGTTTCATAGAAATTAATTTGGGTGCCTCACCAAGTACTTTCAAACTTTTTTCTAATGTTGTTCCATCGTTAAGTGTACCAATCGACCTACAAGTTAATGCTTCATCAAATTAGTTCAAATTAACACAACCAGAAAATAATATAACTGTTCCATTAAAGAAAAAATCTATATTTTATCCGCCTCATCTAGCTGCAACATCAACATCAAATCTCTCTTAAGTCGGTGGGTACAGGAACAACGGAAAACAATAAAAAAAAAAGTTTAATTTCCACAGGTATCGGATAGGACTTGGTAAGGCACTCAAATTTTAATATAATTTGATGATAATTTTAATATTTTATATATTTTTTTTATTACTTTTCAAAACTAATTTAACATAGATACGAGATGGTTAGGACAGGTTGCTCTCAGTCACCTAAAACGCATCTTATTGTCTGTAGTAACAATTTACACACATTTCACAGTGTAAGGTTATCGGCTGGAATTTTTACGGCCCTAGACTATTCGGGATTAGCAAAAAAACGCCAACTTAGTTTTAATGAACACTTTCCATATACTACTCGAATAACTTGGCATGTTTGTGTGTATTTTGCTTATCTTATAAAAACCACTATGGCAAATGAATGACACAAAGATTTGCACACCAAAGTGAGGTTAACTAAATTATAGTCGAGTTCGAAATTCCCCGATCATTTACCGACACTGTAAATAACAACACCAATAAGCAATTACAGATTCTTTCGTTGGTATCAGTGTCAGTTGTAAAATAAACTTAATATTGGTTGCCCCTAGAGTACGCCAGTAGTCGGCAACACCAAATTATGCACCAAATGCCACATCCATATAATCAATGTACGTGATATCACGATACAATATCGGCAAAAAACGTATCGTATCGTATGCTATAGTACCGGTACAAAATATCGGGTATCGGAAGGCAAAGTACCGGTACTTCAAAATATCGTATCGTATCGAACATCCCTACTTGTAACTGTGATTATAATAACCACCAAACAGGCGATTGATCAGGGATTAATCAGACTGTAACAATCCAGCTAATAATATTTTGTTTGTACTTACGACTAGAAAGAGAAGATGCTACGTGAACGGTTGTAATAAATTAAATACATATCTACATATATTTTCTATCTTATATCTCTCCAACGCCTAACGGACCGGATGTTTCAAATTGGGCGATAACAAAATTAAATACTAGAAGGTAGTTATCGGGCATATCCGCCTACCAAGAAACCATATACACGTGTTTCGGACTTATTAGTCATTCACCACCGATAAACCAGTTTTCGTTAAAATTAAACACGTTATTATTTAAATTATGGTGGTAGGGTGGATATAAATGAAGAGGTAATTCTTAAATCAAAATTACAGACAAAATGGACAACATTGAAAAGTTTGTAATCGTCTTTATTGGACCTCCGACAAAAAGTCTTTTAACAATAATAAACAATAGGAAGGCCACAATTGTTCATTATAAACTGAGCCTAGATAGATGAAAACGAGTATGAAACTCTTGTAGAGAATTTCCAAGAATTACTCCTGGCATATTAATAAACTATAAAAGGTCCACAAATAAAAATAAAATCTTAAATTCTCGGATAAAAGGTTTATGAATCTGAATTAAATTATAATTGCCAATAATAATTACTGATCACACATAGTAAATCGACAACATTAGTTAAAATTCATATTATAATCTGTAGAGTAAATCCGCGAATACAGTGAGAAAACAATTTATTTTAGTATGTTTTAACATAGAGGGTCGAAACATACACAGCGTATCTGTTAGGTTAGCAGAGAAGCATACGTGACGAGCTTTTATCAATAATTGAAAGTTATAAAATAACAGATCAGAATAAATAATAAGAACTCATCTCTATTTCTGAAAAACGGTGTACTCCTAAACGAAGAAATTGTACCATACCGTCCCTCACAAACGATTTATATAATTTACATAAAATGAAAAAAATTATCGTACTAACCACCAACGAGGCGTGAGCCATTAATCCGACTGTAACAATCCAGCTAATAATATTTTGTTCGTACTTACCAAATAAAAAAACACAATGACTGTTATTATTCAACTGAGACGACTAAAAAGAGAAGTTGTTACCTTCAGTCATCCTTCACTAATGTGAACGGTTGTAATAAATTAAATACATATATTTTCAATCTTATGTCTCCAACGCGTCACGGGCCGGATGTTCCACATTGCGCAATAGGAAATGTGATCACATTCTTGATGTCCCAAAATAAAATCAACAAAGATAAACACGTTGTTGATTTAAGGATATATGAATAGGTAATTTTTAAATCAAAATTGCAGGGATAACAGCGATAACGATTAACCATAAAAGCACTAGAACAGACAGTTGTTGATTATAAAGAATCGTTGGTATTAGGAATAGCTCAACATTTCCTGAATATTTGTCTTTTAGATTCACGTCATTATCTCGATTAATAATGGAAATTCAAAAATAACCCAAAAACAGAACTGCGAGGTCACAACTGATGTTGCAGTACTAGTAATAGTACTAGCATTTAACCCCCCATTGAAGTCCTTACATCTCTTGTAGCTTAAATAACTATCGATCAAGTAGAATTTATTATTGTCATTTCTATTGATACATAAATTCAAGTCTTATACAGGTATACAGGGTGTCTCACGGAGCTGGTACATTAGAAGTTTTTCATGTTCTACTGTCTCTGGAAACTTGAAATTTTGGAATTAGAATTTACTCGATCCGAGCTCTTCAGCTAAAATATTCTCAAGTTATCTGTCACGTCCGGTCACCGGAAGTCGGTATCAACTTTGTTATTTCAAATGGAATGATATAATTTTTATTTTATTTTTGGTTTCTACGTGTCAAAATACATCATTATTGATATGGTTTCCCTATACCTAAATATAACAATTTTTGAGTTTTTTTAATTTTACTATTTTTTTGCGATTTTCGTGGTTTCGTTTAAAATTTAATATCTCGGTTATTATCGAAACTAGAAGTTTCATGATTGGTGGTCCAAAACTAGAAACATAACCAAATAAGACGATGTTTAGTTCATTATGATATCTTATACAGGACGTTCAAAATTTACAACACAATAATTGAATTTTCAAACGTAAAAAACTCATGTTTTCAAATGGAGCACCCTGTGTACCGATACGCCATTTGACAGGCAATCGTATTCCCTATCAATCAATATTAGGGTTCCATGTATCTATCTTTAATAGTTTTTGAGATATTGTCAGTATAAAAGATTGCAAACTAAATACAAAACGATTTATTGTTCATTTATAGAGAATGTAACAACTTTGGAAAAGCAGGAAAAATTTTGAAAAGGTTTGTTAAAACTAAAATAACATATTTGGGATATCTAACTTAAATTTAAAAAAATATTGAAAAAGTTTGTTAAAACTAAAATAACATATTAAATTTCGTATCTAATTTCGTCCCCATTACTAAAGCAAAAACATTAAGACTAAAATTGTGTTGAAAATTTATAAAAATGATGTTGTGAAAGGTTATCGATAACGAAATACTTTATCTGCCGAAATAGATAGATAGATAGATAGATAGATGTTTATTCATGTAACCACCAACATATAGTACAGTGAACATAAATCGTCAATAAACAATCAATTACAAATCACGTTAAGGTAATACACAATACAAGAACAAAGCGTCACAAACTGTCATAAAATTCCTTAACACTGTAACATGAAACATCAAGCAGCAAACTCTTGACTGCACCTCTAAACATTTTCAAGCTTGTCAGCGACTTTACTGAATCAGGGAGCACATTGTACAACTCGCATCCCATGAAATTCAAGCTCTTACGATAGGAAGAGTGACGATGCATGGGCGGCAACAAGTAACCAACGTTTCTAGTACCGTAACCATGACCAGATGAATGATTGAACTCACCCTTTCGCGTATGCACAAAAGTCACAACCTCAAGAATGTAAATGTCGTAAAATGTAAGAAGCTTATGGCTTTTAAAAACTTCCCTGCACGACTGTCTCCCACTCAGGCAGTACACCGTCCTGATAGCTCGCTTCTGCAGCACAAAAATCCCATCCGCGGCAGAGTTAGCACCCCAATGAATAATGCCATATTTCATATGCGAGTAAAACTGCGCGAAGTAAAAAGACATCACAACATCCGTGCTGCAGTGCTTGTTCAATTGATAGAGCGCATAACACATACTGCGCAACTTTCCACTAAGAGTGTCTACGTGGTCACTCCAGCGCAATTGGTCATCGACAACCACGCCAAGAAGCCGGCAACACCGATCAACCCTGATTGCAGCACTCCCAAGTTTAATGGTATCCAAATTATTCCGAAAAAACAGCATACATTTGGTCTTATCAGCGTTAATCACCAGTCGGTTTGTGGCCATCCATTGCATAAGTCGTACATACACAGTGGATGCTTGCTCAAAGAGCTGTTCGTGCGACTCGGCCGAGACAAAATATGAAGGCCTCCTTATACAACCCAGGAATATTCAAAATGCATTTAAAGAAACAGTGACTATAACTCAAAATCTATTAAAGATAGATATAGGGAATCCTAATATTGATTGATAGGGATAAGATTTCCTATCGAATGGCGTATCGGTATACAGGTGTTCCATTTGAAAAAATGAGTTTTTTACGTTTGAAAATTCAATTATTGTGTTGTAAGTTTTGAACACCCTGTCTAAGATATCATGATGAACTAAACATCGTCTTATTTGGTTATGTTTTTAGTTTTGGACCACCAATCATGAAACTTCTAGTTTCAATAATAACCGAGATATTCAATTTTAAACGTAACCGCGAAAATCACCAAAAGGTTAGTAAAATCAAAAAAACTCCAAAATGGTGATATTTAGGTATAGGGAAACCTTATCAAAAACAATGTATTTTGAAACTTAGAAACCAAAAATAAAATAAAAATTTTATCATTCCATTTAAAATAACACAGTTGATAGCGACTTCCGGTGACCAGACGTGACAGTTAACTTGAGATTATTTTAGCTGTAGAGCTCAGATCGAGTAAATTCTAATACCAAAATTTCAAGTTTCCAGAAATAGTAGAATATGAGAAACTTCTAATGTACCAGTTCCGTGAGACACCCTGTATATAGAAATTAATTTATATCAACAACTCACTCTACGTAAACATGTGCAACAATGACAAAAGTACAATTTTTAAAGTATCGATACTTTGCCAAACGATTTCCATGTCTTTTGTCATTAACTGAAGGGGATGGTGTATTATACAGGTTATACTTTTACATATTTCGCAGTGCTAGTATAGCATGCATTTTATATGCTATTTATTATATTTGCCCATGGGCGTATTCAGGGGGGGGGCAACGGGGGCAGCCGCCCCACTTGCGTTTTTGGTACGTATTACGTTTAAGTATTATATAGCACTCTTTCCCTTATGGACACTAGGGTGCAGTGGCGGACTGGCCATAATGCCAGGTTGCCCGATGGCAAGTGGGCCCCCCCTTAAGTGGGCCCCCCTTAAGCCAATATGTTGATAATATTAATAATACCTACATTTATTTATACTGAAATTATCACTGGACCGCCGCACGAAAAGATATCAGGCAATAAGAGGGCCCCACCTATTTGCAATAAATTCGGTAAGAATTTATATTTATGTTTGGCAATAAATATGAACCCCATAAGAAAACTGCATGGTGAGTTTTAAGAAACCCACTTTGGGAAACAATGAAAATTCGCCAAAAGGCCCTTGTTAAGAGAACTTAAAATCTATTACTAATCGAACTTGATATTTTTTAATAGACGTTTAAATGTCATAAAAACACAAGTTTTTTTAAAAATTTTATTGACCAGTTTCTGGCAAAAATATTATTCATCCGAAATTGAAATACCAATAGGTCACAGAGTACAGAATTATTATGGCATGATGTGGTAGTTTTTACCAAGAAACATTAAAAATAGAAAAAACAATGCTATGATGAACAAAATTAAAACTTAATCGGATAATTGATATAGGAAAACATTATGGAATATTGGCTGAACATATGAAAGGGACCAAAATAAATCAAATAAATAAAATTTTACTTATATATATATATATATGGGTATAAAAATGAATCACTTGTACAGAATGTTCTTTTATACATGCAATAAAAATAAAATAAAATTTATTTATAAAATACAATATGTAATTTAAAACAAAATAAATTAAAAAAAAACATTAATATAGAAAAAAATATTAGAAACAAAGTTGCGCATTTTTGTGTTGATCAATGATATAAAAAGTAATATATCTTTTTCACTTTCGAAGATATCATAAAATTGATGTACAGGGTGTTATAAAAGTTATAGATAATCATTCGCCCTACAGCCAGAAAATATTGGCATGCTTACAGGGTGTCCCACAATAACGTACCAACAAACTTATGTTTGTTTAAATGAACACTAGGTATATTATTGCAATTTTTGATGAACATTTTTAGCCTAATTGTTATGACATCAATTTGTATTAGGCTATTATCAACTGTTTCTGAGATATTGAGAAATGTTTATCAAAAATGAGCATTTTCAAAAAATTATTCTAAGGTAACTAACAAGAATAAAGAAATAAAAGAACTCATTTTGCATAGTAAAAGTATCGCATTTTTTTACAGTTATTATTTATTTGCGATTCAAATATGACTTATCCTGAATAACTGGAGATTTGCTAAATGTCAAATAACTTAAGAATTTTAAATGGAACAGCCCTGTATATCTTGACATCGAAAGATCGATAAATCAACTTTCCTAAAATGTCTAACTCGGTAAGTCTATCGTCAACAGCTAAAAGTTATTAAGCATCTAATATAACATTTATACGCATGCAAAATATTTCATAAATTAATATAAAATATCTAGTTGTCACGACGAAATTCAGCAATCGCACAAATGTAAAGATTCTTCTGCAGTAACATTTAGTCATTGGAAACTGCTACTATGAGTTACACAAACGAACAATTTATGATCATCCAAGAATTAGTTTTATTAGTACCAGTCGAAACTTATTTAAAATTTTTATTATTTATTTACGTAATATTCTAAATTATTTAAAGAATTTTAATGGATCCTTGGGTTGGTTGTAGTGGTCTAACGCCTTAGCCAGCTAAATCGCCTGTTCAATTTATTTATTTCGGGACATGTTAAGGAATAAGTTTATAGGGATGTTCCAGTTACTACTGATAACAAAAACAAGGAGTGCTTTGGTAGCAATGTGGTGTTCTTCAGACATCCAAACATTTCTGTACTCTCATAAGAATAAATAACTAAATATATAATTGTAAACTGAATAAATAATTATTATTTCAGTACGATTGTCAATAGTGCACATATCAACCCTCTCAGGTCAATGCGTTTCAGTCTTGCTTCAAATTCTCGGTGGAAATCCTTGGTGGAAATATTACATTTTCCATGGTTTCCACAAAAACATGTTGACGCCTCCTTATTTCTATTCTTCATGTTTGCTATCGTAGGTAGTTGTAATATTCCCATAAATGTTTTCCTCAATATGTCTTCAGAGTCACAAATCAAACCCGATTAAATCAGGCGTCTAGTTTTCCAATGCGTTGGACCACCATGAACAATTTAATGTCTTTGATAAGTATTATTTAAACAATTTTAGATTGATACATAAATTACTAATTCTTAATCTTTGAAGAAAATAAATATCAAAAATTATATGTTTGTATAAATCAAACTTGCAAAATGCTATTACTAAAAGCTGCTGCATGAAAAGAAGAATTATTATAATTGAGAGATTGTTGGATTTCATCGAACAATCGGATATTTAATAGTAATTTGGGAATATTGTGCATAAGTTACAAATGTAACATTAGATGCTTAATATATTTTTAGCTGTTGACGATAGACCACCGAGTTAGACATTTTAGGAAAGTTGAAAGATATATAAGATCGATAAATATACATTTATGATATATTTTTAATATTTTTATGTTTGTTTATTTGTAAGAATACTATTTATTTTCTTTGAATATTAGTTTTTTTTTTATATTATTAAAACTATTGTACACCAAACACAGTTTTACTTTACCTCCATAATATTTAGTCGAACATTTTATTTCATAATATTTTTGTAAGTTTTCTTTGTAACTCTTTCATTTTTCACTTTTTTCTCCTGTATAGTATATGAGATACTGTGTAAAACGTTTCATATCGACTTATTATTTTTTCAATTTATAACAAAGTTACAACCGTTTGAGTTATTAACAAAACCGTATTTTAACCGGCTCTAACTTCTTAAGCAAAACCAATAAGAAAACCAATAAGTCCATATGATAGTTTTTACTTAAAATGACATTTGTTTTCTAGAAAAAAAATAATAGAAAGCTTCATATGAATTTTTTGGTTCATTTTTATTCAATTTATGTCGATTTTCTTTTAAATATTTTTATTTAAATTTATTTACTTTCTATCGTTGTAAGGTGTAGTGGGTGTGTTCAAACGGCTGAAACTTTTCAAGGAATTGAGAAAACAAATAAGTCCTTATAAAAAATTTATTCAGAATGACATTTGCTTTCTAAAAATAATTTTGCGGGGAAAAAAGTGGGACATGTGTATATGTATATACCGGCAGCATGAACAAAAAAAAATGTGGGCCCCCTCCTGGCTTCCTGGCAACCAATATTTTTGGACCCAGTCCGCCACTGCTAGGGTGGTTACGTTTATTTAAAAAACAACGATTCCTTCCAAATCGTTTCCAATGAAAAAAAAAGTGGGCACGTATTTTTTTTTTCGAAATTTCGAATAGTGCCTATTGAGCAAATTTACATGAGAAAAAGATATTTCTTGGTATTTTTCGAATAATTGTTCGGGGTTTGGGAAAACTTATGTTAAAGTTATAGGACTTTTAGAGGACTTTCCTAGGAAGAATTTGACTTACTATACTAATGGATTTGATGCCCCCAACCCACCCCCACAGTGCCCTGAAAACTACCCAAATAAAATATTTACATTCTTCAGAAAATCGACAGTTCTAATCATTTCATTCTCTTTTTCTTACAGAAATCATCACTATAAGTCTAGTGCAATCTTTATAAACATTTCCATTTGTTTGAACACATTCTATTTGTTTAAATAATTCGTTTATGTCAAAAATCTGTCTGAACTCTGAGTTCGAAATGGCAGTTTATTATCTTAGAGTGAAAATATTCATTAAAAAATGTGTTCCTATTGGTTAATATTTCAATTATAATTCATTTTCAACTTCTTTGTAATTATGGTAGAAAAGGCAGTTTTTTGTGAAGTTAACTTATAAATTTAATTGTGGGGTGTTCCATACTTGCAAAAACGTCTCATCAGCGCACTTTACTACGGATCTGACGGCTTTCCGTATGCAAAACAAGTTAGCTGATATCTTTTGCATGGAAAACATCACAAGTTTATTGTTTGCTAGTCCAGTCCGAGTTTGATTGCTTTGAAGAAGCAACTAAAAAAATCCTAGCCTAACATTCGTCTTGGCTGAAATCTTCAAATGTAGTCAAAAATCTCTCCGATATACCGGCGGGTGAACTTTAATCAGAACCCTGAAGACTTATTCATTTCCCACCCTAATTAATTGCGATTAATAAGCAGATTAATCACGGAAACGTGTCGCGTACAACTGCCAGATTCATAGTGATAACTTATCAACTTAGTTGATAAATATTTTAACCCCCCTTGCATAATTTTTTAGTTATAAGCAATTAATCAAACTTACAAAAAATTCTTAGAATTAAAAAATAAATTATGTCCGGGTCGTTTGATGAAAAAAAGCAAAAGTTTACCATACATAATAAAATAAAAACCCTGTACTTATATTAAAAATATATTTAAGCGAGAGATTGTTTTAAAAAATGTTTTTTACGGTTGGAGAATTATGTAGGTGTTCCGGTAATTTTGACTATTTTAATTAATTGCTTGTAACTCAAAAATGATGCATTCTATAAGAAAATTATTTCAATAAAAAATGTTTTGAATTAATCTTAGAATTAAAAAATGTAAAAATATACAGGTGTTCCATTTGAAAAAGAAAGTTTAGGAAATTTCCAAAATAAAATGAACATCCTGTATATTCAAAATATATTTGAACGATAGCTTGTTTAAAGTAAAAAACTTTTGTTTGAATGTTTTTTTTAAATTTTTTACGTTTGGAGAGTTATGTAGGTGTTCTGGTAATTTTGACTAATTTTAATTACATAATTGCTTAAAACTGCATTTTAAAAAGAGATTATTTTAATAAAAAATGTTTAGAATTAGTCCCAAATTTACGAAATTTAAAATATACAGTGTTCCATTTGAAAAAGAAAATTACGAAATTTCTATAATAAAATGTAAAATATAGTTGAACGATGAATTGTTTAAACTCAAAAAACTTTTGTTTGAATTTTTTATTGAATATTCTTACTGTTGGAGAATTATTTAGGTGTTCCGGTAATTTTGGCTAACCTTGTATGTGCCTTTGAGTTTTTGATTGTTCCAGTAGAATACATGGATTTCATAGTCATACCAAACCAGAAAATGCTTCCACAATATAATAAATTATCAATTATAGATTTTTAAATGTTTATGGACCGAGTTTTTAATTTATCTAAAAATATTGTTATTTGATTTAGATTTTAATCGATATTTGCTTTTTCAAATAGAATTAAATTAAATTAAATTTTCGAATTGAACCCCAAGACAAAACAGATTTTAAATGAAAACAGTCATAAACATTATTGTTCCAGTAAACTCTGGTTTAGAATTAGGCAAAACATACTTACGGCACTTGTTTAATAAAAAAAATCTGATGTGGCCAGACACATTACTTTATCATACTATACAGCAGTGTTAAATCATATGTTAAACTGGTCAAAGTCTGATGTTTTGACAATACTGTCAATAGAATCAAAATATCTGTCAAATCCTGGCTAACTAGTTATAATCCAGTACAAGATATCTCTATGAAACAGAATTTGCTCATGCAGCCAAGCTACTAATTTTACCAAAAAATGTCATAGACATAAATTATTCAGAATTTCGTTTACTTAGCGGAAACATCCAGTTCCTTTGGATTCTTTTGAACAAAAAGCTTTTCAGCTCTGGGTTTGTCAAGAAACTTCTAAATATGACGTTTCATCCCGATACCGTAATAGTTTCTCCGGAATCGTCCCCATAAAAAAACGGGCACACACACACAGACATACACACACACACACAACACACACACGACATTTTTTGTACCTTGGTCAAATACGTTCAGGGGACCCAAAAGACATGTTTCCGGTAAAATGTTTGTTTTCGGTACGATTACAATACTTTATCATACAATAATAAATAATATCTAAAGTAAAAAATCTGATGTGGCCATGCACATGAGTTTACCATACTATACAGCAGTGTCAAACGCTGATGTTTTGACAATACTGTCAATTATCTGTAAAATATCTGTAAAATCCTGGCTAACTAGTTTTAATGCAAGACCGACCTCGATCAAATAGTATTTGCTCATGCAGCATGTTACGAAAAAATGTCATACACATAAATTATACAAAATTTCCTCTTCTTATTATTTAACTATTTTGACGACATTACTTTGAAAATTGCGCGAAAATTACATTGAAATACTTTGCACGCTCACTGTCTGTTAATGAGTTGGTTGCAACATAAGTAGTAATCAAAATGCGAATTAAGTAGTAATACGAAAATCATCTTAGAATTTTAATTTTCACAGTGAGGAGAAACTACAGTTATAGTCAAAATCTGTAATAACTGAACTGAAAATAAACGTTACTTTTAGACTAAATAATAAAATGTTGCATAGCACTAAAACATGACATTTATATTATGGCTGAAAAGCCATAATAGTGAAGCAGTGAAGTATTTTTGCGGTTTTACCAAAATTGGCTATTTTCTGTTTGCTAATTATCTATAACTAGAATTATAAATACAATAAAAAACATTTTAGACCACAGTACAAAACTCCCGAAAAAAAACTTTATGAACATATAAAAATCCTATGAAGCAAACAGAAATGACCAAACACTAAAGGAAGTCAGCAGGGCAGAAAGACCACGGTCGATAGCCCATTCCGACAGACGAGAAGAAGAACATTTTGCTTTATATGAATTATAATATGATAAATGTAAACCCATATTATTGGAATAAAGATCTTGTATATATATATATATATATATATAGGAAAGCTGGTTTGCCCGACAAATACCTTTCTCCTTTATATATATATACAGGGTTAGCCAAAATTACCGGAACACCCAAATAATTCTACAACGGTAAAAAATTTCAAAAAAAAATTCAAACAAAAGCTTTTAGACTTTAAATATACAGGGTGTTCATTTTATTATAGAAATCGCGTAAATCTTTTGTTTTCAAATGGAACGCCCTGTATCTTTTTACATTTTATAATTTTAGGACTAATTCTGGACATTGTTTATTAAAATAATTTTTTTATAAAATGCATCATTTTTGCGTTTTAAGCAATTAATTAAAATTAGTCAAAATTACCGCAACACCCAAATAATTCTTCATCGGTAAAAAAATTTCAAAAAACATTCAAACAAAAGTTTTTTACTTTAAACAAGCTATCGTTTAAATATATTTTTAATATACAGGGTGTTTATTTTATTATGGAAGTATGGAAATCTTTTCCTTTTTCTCATTAAACGTCCTGTACATTTTTATTTTTTAATTCTAAGAATTTCTTTTCAAGTAGGTTTTTATAGATTGATTCATTTTTTAATTATCAGCCATTAATCAAAACTCCAAAACATTTGTTTTAGCCGAACGGATAAATAATAACAATGTGAAGAAAAAATAACAAAACAATTAAATTAAAGTTTAAAACTGCCATCCTTGAGCGGCTTGACAATGCCCCAACCTATCAACAAATTCCCGTAAACAGTTGTCTAAATTCTAAATGATCGACAGTAATACTCTGAACTTCGTCCACTATCCTCTGCTTCAACGCATCAATATTTTGCAGCCTATTGGTGTAAACCTTGGACTTTAGGTGGCCCCAAATAGAAAAAATCCAGTATTTGTAAATCCGGCGACCTAGGTGGCCATTCAATGGATCCTCTCCTTCCAATCCACCTCTGCGGGAAAATTGAATTTAATAATTCCGAACTTGGACACCGTAATGCGGCGGTGCACCATCTTGTTGAAACCAAATATTATTCAGATGTTCGTTGAATATAACTAGGAGATGAGGTATTACTTCATTTTATGCTCAATATTCCAATAAAACCGGAAGAAATCACTGAAAGGACAATAGTTTTAATGTGGTAAGCTATCCCACATTGCATCCTTCAAATCAATTCTTAATTTGAAGTTCAGGAGTTTTGACTAATTGCTTATAACTAAAAAATTATGAAATTTATAAACCAATTATTCCAATAAAAAATTATTAGAATTAGTCTTAGAATTATAAAATGTAAAAATATACAGGGTATTCCATTTGAAAAAGAAAGTTAACCAAATTTGCATAAAAAATGAACAGCCTGTATATTAAAAATATATTTTAATGATAGCTTGTTTAATGTCAAAAACTTTTGTTTGAATGTTTTTTGAAATTTTTTTACCGATGGCGAATTATTTTGGTGTTCCAGTAATTTTGACAAATTTAAATTAATTGCTTAAAACTCAAAAATGATGCATTTTATAAAAAAGTTATTTTAATAAACAATGTCCAGAATTAGTCCTAAAATTATAAAATGTAAAAAGATACAGGGTGTTCCATTTGAAAAAAGAAAATTTACGCGATTTCTATAATAAAATGAACACCCTGTATATTCAAAATATATTTGAACGATGGATTGTTTAAAGTCTAAAAACTTTTGCTTGATTTTTTTTGAATTTTTTTACCGTTGTAGAATTATTTGGGTGTTCCGGTAATTTTGGCTAACCCTGTATATACGGGCTGTCTCAACAGTGCGATCTCGCAAGATGTGCCTCTGTTAGTGAAGATATTGTAAAACTGATTTCACCCATCTATACAGAACGCCGAGGCGCACATTTTAAAATTATTAGCGTGTATACAGGCTGTTCCAAATGGTAGTACCAACCCAAACTTATGTTTTTTTAAATGGAACAACCTATATTTCGGCACAATTTTGAATTCCTCGCAAAATTTTACTAAAATGAAAAATAACATTACCTACCCTAAACTTTATACTTTTTGATTTATTGGCATTTTTATGAAAAAATAACAGTCTAAGAAAAATTGCATATCTCAATACCTGTTTTTAGTTTTATTGCGCACGCTTAGATTATGATTAAGTAAGACGCGTTCTATTAGCGTGATTACCTACCATATCCAAATTGTGTACAGGGTGGTCATAATCTGCAACAAAATATAGCAAACAGTTTTTCCTATGAAAGTTAATTTTTTTAAATGGAACACCATGTATCTAATAATTTTTTTGAATTCTACGCATCGTTCTGCACAAAAAAGTACTAGCACACACCAGTGCTAAAATAAACAATTGCAGAGATAACTAATCATCTTCATAAAAAAATCGATTTTTCTATCAATAGTATTTACCTACAATACTGTTTTCTCGCATGATTTCATCTTTTTTTTTAATAAATTTAAACATTTGACCACGAATTTAATATTATAATTTGAAATAAAATTTTACTTATACCCTGTAGGGCGTAGGCTATGAAAAACTGTGCTAAACAAGTTATTAAGGTATAAAGTTGATATAAAGTTGTTGTTAAAGAGCAGGTGTTGTTTTCCTTATCTTAAAATAAAAGCAATTCATAACGAAACACATTATCAAGCACTGTACATTTATTTTTCCATAAAGATTAATACTTTTGTTTTGCAAGAAATAGAAATTAATAGCAGTAATTTTATATAAATTTTTACGAAGAAGAGAATTTATTTCTTCAACGGTTTATTTTAGCACTAGTGTGTGTTACTACTTTTTTGTGCAGTACGCATTTTTGTTTCATTCGCCAAGAACCCACGCCATGTCAATTACTTCCTCCTGAGAAAAGTTCGCCATATTTCCAAAAATTATGTAAATCTAACCTAACAAGATCACCACCACTGACAGATACCATAATAACTTGTTTACCATAATTTTTCATAGCCTACAGGGTATAAGTAAAATTGTATTTCAGTTTATAATATTAAATTGCAGATGTGCTCAAATGTGATGATTTATTAAAAAAAGATGAAATCATGCGAGAAAACAGTAATGTAGGTAAATACTTAACTGGTTTAGTGGTTAATGTCGGTGTAGAAGCACTTATTGATAGAAAAATCGATTTTTATGAAGAAGGCTAGTTATCGCTGCAATTGTTTATTTTAGCACTGGTGTGTGCTAGTACTTTTTTTGTGCAGAACGATGCGTAGAATTCAAAAAAGTAATTAGATCCATTTAAAAAAATTAACTTTCTTAGGAAAAACTGTTTGCTATATTTTGTTGCAGATTATGACCAGCCTGTACACAATTTGGATAAGGTAGGTAATCACGCTAATAGAACGCGTCTTACTTAATCATAATCTAAGCGTGCGCAATAAAATTAAAAACAGACTGCTGTTTTAAAGAAACATAAGTTTGGGTTGGTACTACCATATGGAACATCCTGTATACACGCCAATAATTTTAAAATGTGCGCCTCGGCGTTCTGTATAGGTGAGTGAAATCAGTTTTAAAAAATCTTCATTAACAGCGGCACAATCTTCCGAGATCGCACTGTTGAGACACCCTGTATATACAGGGTGTATATATACAGGGTGAGTTATTAGTATCCCGGCGGTCGATAGTAAATAAATCGTTTGAGAAAGAACAAAATATTTTACACAAAAGTTGTTTGACTCGCCGTTTTCTACAAATTATTTTCAAATTATTTTCTTTTATACAGCCTGGTGCATTTAGGTGTGACGAAAAGTATGAACATTTTTTTAAATGGAAGGTCCTGTATATTTTATAATATTATAAACACTACTAAATTTGTCTATCCAACCGTGTATATTGCTAGGTCACAGCGTTAATAGTTCCAGAGCTATTCAACATTTTTTCCAAAATATGCCCGTTGCAGGATCTTTTAAAAACTATGTAAAAACGAAATTTTTGCCGATTTTGCCTTTAAACTATGTGAGACAATAGTCAAAGCCAGTAGGTAGATGATAGTATCCAAAGATACACTAAGCAGGGTATTCATTGAACTTAGTAAATTTTGATGTTTTTCAAATGGCCTTTTCTCGAGTTTTTTAAATGGAACACCCTGTACATTATGTGTTGGCTGTAATAAACCTTTATTTTGCTCTAATTTACATCTAGTATGTCATACATCAAATGTTACTATATTTTGTGATATTTGCAACTTTACGAAAATGTAATGCAATTGTAAATTTTAATATTGCTGTGAATAAGGTATTTGGTAGTTTGACGTAAAGTCTTCAAGTGGCGATAGAAGAGATAATTTAGAAACAATTTAACCAGCTTGATCCTTATACAAAGTATTACCGTTATCAACATATTAACAATTTTATATGAAAAGTACATTTTGCCGTCTAGCGTTTGGCAACCGAACACGCGATTTAAAAATTTGAATTATTGCTAAAGTAAACCCTAAACCGTGTACTTTTAGGTTAACTATCGTGCAAATTTGTTGACCTCTGAGTGGTGAAAATCATTTTCTTTAATGTGATTTATGTACTCACATACAAAAACCAAATATGCAACAAAAACAAACTAATAGTAATGTTTGGATTCAGATTTTCATTCATAGCAAAAAAGTCTATTAAAAACACTTCCAAATAAGCCACTTTCCATTCACATTATCAATACTACTCATACTATCATTCATATTATCCCAATTTTGAATTGTCTCTCGAGAAAAGATAACCTATTTTAAATCAATTAACAATAGTAAGTAGATATTGTTGGTTGTCTTTTGTACTGAATACAAATTCGTTCTCAAACGTAGCTCATCAAGACAGGTTTTAGCGTTTCTGTTTGTTTTTGTGTCTGAGCGCACATACTATTACAATGAAACGTCTCCGCATAATTTTCACAAAGGTGGACAATTTTTTACGATAGTCCCCCTAAAACTACACTGTTTTTGGCTTACTTCGGAGCCCAACTGAAGTTACTAGATCTTCAGGTTCGCTCGCTGTACATTTGTAAAAATTGTAAAACATACTTATAAAATTGGGTAATAATTTGATAACCGTAATACTTTTAATATGAATAAATCTAGTTAAATAGGTTCTAAATGGCTTCTTCTATAAAGCTTTAAATATTTTACATCATGCTACCCAGCACACTGTATACAAAGCAATATTAAGATACTAAATAGCACACTACTCTTTAAATTCCAAATATCACAGAAAGTAGTAAAAATAGATACGATATAGTGAATATAAATTACAAATAACTTAAGGGACATTTCAATTAGCAAATAATATACAGGGTGTTCCATTTAAAAATCTCAAGAAAAAGCAATTTAAAAATGTTTTAAGACTAGTGCATGCTACAATCACCCTGTATAGCGCATTAAATTTTTCATGACATCAGCATCCAGCTATGGGTTTAGTTATTATGTGACAAAATTGTTAGCACAATATCTGCAAAAATGTGGTATGAACGTAGTTTTTAAGAAAGGCCTGCAATTGTCAATTTTTTGACAAACAATTAAATATCTCAGGAACTTTTTACTTTACACAGGTACAACTTACACAGTTCCAAAGACAACCTCCTTAGTATTCATAATATGGCATGATATACAGGCCGTTCCATTTAAAAAAATTTACTGACTTTCCGTCACGCCTAAATGCAACACCCTGTATAAATGAAAACAATTTTACGTTATAGAAACTAATGAGTCAAACAACTCTTGTATAAAACATTTTTTTCTTTCTCAAACGATTTGACGACTATTAATAATTAGACACGGAGTTGTTACAACTGTCTCAATGGATAAACCTAAATTTAGTCCACTATCACTAACCTGATAGGTATATACGATGCCTTTAGAATGATACTCGAGCACACAATGGAGGTAATCTTCCGGCGTACGGTGACAACTAGCTATGAATACTTTTACAATATTACTTTATCCGCACTTATATATCACATTGTTTTTTTGTTTTACATTTATATCAGTGCGAGGAGAATGGTGTGATTTAAGGTTGTGATTAATGTTTGATAACATAGGTAATGAGCTATATCTAGACAAGGGTGCTGTATTAGTAACAATATAATATTAGCAATAATAATAGTTAAGTAGGTACTTCCCCCTAGTGCATTCATAACTGCAATGTATGCGTTTATGTACCTGTCGCCATGATACCGGTAAAACACCTCCATAGGGTGAGTCATCAATGTCGCAGTGGTTCATTTCATATATCCGTTATCTTAAGTGCTAGATAAAATAATAATTTGTAGAAATATTTTTACTCGTTTCTATGATATTTGCAATTTCACAAAAATGTAATGTAAGTACTAACTTACAAATTGCTCTGTATACCGCGTGCTTGCTAGTTTACTCTAAGATTTAAGTATTACGGTTATTAAGATATTAACAATTTTATCTGAAATAGATATCATATATATAATAATATTAAAATTTTTGCTGAATCTTGATATTATTATGATGATATTCTTATTAAAATTAATTAAAAACTATCAGTGATTAAAAAATTCGCCATGAAATCAAATCGACATCTCCGAAAATATTAAGCAGAACAAATTATACACGATATTAAACATGAAATTTTGATGACGATTTGGTTACTTGATAAACAAAGATTTTTTTTATGTTAGTTCTATAGTTTATATCATGTACCTTCATCTTTCTTCTTTAATATGGTGTATAATTTGTTCTGCTAAGGTTAATTCTTTCGGAGATATTGTTGCAAGCATTTTATGACTATTTTTTTTATCACTCATAGTTTTTAATTAATTTCAATAGTATCATCAAAGATTAAGTAAACATTTTGATATGATAAGGTATTATTGGTATTATTTTCAAAAGCGGTGGGCGAATTAATTACGATATTTAATGATTTTGCGTCTAGAATGACAAGACTATAGACCTTGTCCCCTGAAGACCCAGCTGACGTTTTTAAAGTCATTACATCCCTTAACATTGGGCCAAATTTAAGCGTTGCTTTAAGAATGTTCTTACCCCTGCCCATAAATATTGCTACCGGCGCGGGCGATAGATCGTTTTCTAAACTAAAAATAATTAACTATTACTAGCAATGTTGGCCATTGAACATGAATTGACATTAGATCTGAACGAAGTTGTTTGCGATTTTGCAGAAGAAAAGGTTCGATAGAGATTATTTTAATTAGCTTTTAACTTTCTATACAGGGTGTCTCACGGAACTGGTACATTAGAAGTTTCTCATGTTCTGCTATTTCTGGAAACATGAAATTTTGGAATTAGAATTTACTCGATCTGAGCTCTTCGGCTAAAATATTCTCAAGTTAACTGTCACGTCCGGTCACCGGAAGTCGGTATCAACTTTGTTATTTCAAATGGAAAGATATAATTTTAATTTTATTTTTGGTTTCTACGTATCAAAATACATCATTTTTAATAAGGGTTCCCTATACCTAAATATCACAATTTTTCATTTTTTTTGATTTTACTAATTTTCTGGTGATTTTCGCGGTGGCGTTTAAAACTGAATACCTCGGTTATTATTGAAATTAGAAGTTTGATGATTGATGGTCAAAAACTAGAAACATAGCCAAATACGACGATGTTTAGTTCATCATGATATCTTATACAGGGTGTTCAAAATTTACAACACAATAATTGAACTTTCAAACGTAAAAACTAATTTTTTTCAAATGGATCATCATGTATACCGATACGCCATTCGAAATTGTATTTGGAAATTGTATTCCCTATCAATCAATATTACGGTTCCCTATATATATCTTTAATAGTTTTTGAGATATTGTTACTTTTTCTTTAAATCCATTTTAAATACTTCCATTTAATAATGGGGACGAAATTAGATACGAAATTTACAACGAAAATTTAAATAGTGATAGATATTTAGAAATTTTGTTTGGATATATGAACAATTTTTGCGATACTCTTTCCCTCAATATTTTACGCGACTGCTTTTATCAAATGGACGGTGCACCGGCACATTCTTTGCATGTGGTATCCATTCAACTTAATCAGATGTTAGGTGACGGTAGGTGGTTCGGAAATAGGAGACCCTGGCGGTTGTCACCAAGCTCACCAGATTTAACACCATTAGACTTTTATTTCTGGGGTCATGTGAAAAGTCCGGTCTATTCCACACCAGTTAATTACTCGAGAAGAATTGACTAACAGAGTAGTAGCCGCCATTAATGGACTTCAGCGACAAGAAATCCGAAGAGCGAGGATGACAGTAGTACAGCGAAGTGTTTTAAAATGCTTGGAGCAGAACGGGCAACATTTCGAACAACATAATTAAGTTTTAATTTAAGTTAGATATCCCAAATCTATTATTTTAGTTTTAAGAAACCTCTTCAATATTTTTCTGTTTTCCTGCTGTTCCAAAGTTGTTACATTCCTATAAATAAAGAATAAATCGTTTTGTATTTAGTTTGCATTCTTTTATACTGACAATATCTTAAAAACTATTAAAGATAGATATAGGGAATCCTAATATTGATTGATAGGGAATACGATTTCCTATAGAATGGCGTATCGGTATACAGGTTGTTCCATTTGAAAAAAAAATGAGTGTTTTATGTTTAAAAATTCAATTATTGTGTCGTAAATTTTGAACACCCTGTGTAAGATATCATGATGAACTAAACATATCATGATGAACTGAAACATTCTAGTTTCAATTATAACCGAGATATTAAATTTTAAACGTAACCGGGAAAATAACAAAAAAATAGTAAAATCAAAAAAACTCAAAAATGGTGATATTTAGGTATAGGGAAACATTATCAAAAATGATGTATTTTGATACGTTTTGATACGAAACCAAAAATAAAATAAAAATTATATCATTCCATTTAAAATAACAAAGTTGATACCGATTTCCGGTGACTTGAGAATATTTTAGCTGAAGAGCTCAGATCGAGTAAATTCTAGTTCCAAAATTTGAAGTTTCCAGAAATAGTAGAACATGAGAAACTTCTAATGTACCAGTTCCGTGAGACACCCTGTATTGTGGTAAGTAGTATTCATATTTTGTTGTTTTAAAAGTATTCTTTTTACTAGTTTTAGTTCGAAAGTTTTATGTTCTTAATATACAAAGATTTCGTAAATATTGCATGAGTGTACCGTATTTTTCTGGATCATGTTGTTTTATATAAAACTGTTTTCTTTAAATTTTAAAGTGTTTGAAGTTTTGGGGCGGCACTTTTGAGTCTTGCCTACGGCGGCTAAAACGCTAAAACGCTAAAACGCCGGTCCTGCTCTGGGATACAATTGAAGCTTCGAGATATACGGGTTCCTTCGCTGTACTTTAGTAAGAACATTTTAATTCTCTACAAAAAAATGTCAATACATAGTGTCGTCGTTGCTTTAGTCGTCGTAGGTCCACAGGCTATTGTCTATTGCAGACGTTTCCCACATATGGACCTAAATAGCGCCTTGCTTGTTTATTAGGGTGTATAGAAAAAACGTTTTTTTTTTTTCGAAATTCAAAATTTCAAGTTGATAAAAAGTTGTCTCCGTGGATCCTCATATACCACCAACAAAAATTGGCCCTATTGAATAATATTTACGTCTCCCGCAGGAGGCCGGCTTAAAGTTTATGATTTTCTTTAAAAATTCGATTTTTTTGTTGATTTCTTTTAATGAAATATGAGTAGTTTTTTTTCAAAGCCCACATGTCCGCACCAAATAAAAAATTTAATGACAAACTTTTATCAACATTTAAGCACATTTACAAAAATTGTATGCAAAAATGTACTTACAGTGTACATAAAATATATTGCTCAATCATGTTTTCAATGACTTGGGTAGTGGAAATGTTTGCCTTGCACATAAATACGTTGTTTCTGCAACGTTCCAACCTTCCAAACAATAAACTACTTAGTTTATTTGGTTGGAAGGGCTTCAAATAAAAAATTGGCGAATAATTGGATTATTAAGAAGGTCAAACGCATCGTCAATTTTTAATTTGAAGCCCTTCCAACCCAATAAACTGCTGGAAGCCATAACAAAACAAGTATAAAAAAAAAACGGCATTTTTGTCTATTAGCGCTGCGCTGCCCCAAATTTTATTCGTCTATCATCACCAATTAAAACCTGTTTGTTGTATGTTTTTACATGATTTTTGCCGTAATAAGTTTTTGTGTGGAAACTACGTTTAAATGTTTATTGATTCCAAAAACACTACTCAGCGGAGATAGTCCCTAATATCCTGCGGAAGTGCATTAAACAAAACAGACAAGCATAATATGTTGTCGATGTTCAAGATCGATGCAGACGGTTACGTCAACGTAACTCTTTTTGATAGATGCAGTGCAATATCATAGACAGCTGTATGCAGCTGTGTATTTCCTATGTCATCAAATTTATAGAACTTTCTCTTCTACATTAAAAATCATCATATCACTACGAACATATTTCCTGTACCTACTTGAGATATAATTTGTGAAGTGTTATTACGGGGAAACAATACGGGAGAAACAATGACCGGTTAAAAAAACAGTCCTACACCACTTCACAGTGTTTGAATTGTTCCCACCATAATATTAAAGTTCTAGTTATTAGCATGGCTCGTTTTTTTTTTAATTTTTCTTGCTGATTAAAATGGTCGATTCCGAGAAACTTGCCCACTCATACCGTAAGTTTTACGTTGCGCAATTTCTTTTTTCTGACCTCAATTGTCGCTGTTTTAACTAAAATTATGGATTTGGTAAGTTCGACATAAAAGTCTCACGTTGGCACTGTTGCCAGACCTACAACCTTACACTGCGTTTGCGTCTATGCTAAGAAAAGTGAAGAAATAGATATAAATAGCACGGCGTTTCCGAATATAACTAGTGCTTTTGAATTTTTTTTGTTCTTTACCAAAAGGAAGTTTAGAGAAAGTCGAAAGTAATGTAGTGTAAAATAGTCTTTGCTTTGGGCAAGGATGCTAGAGTATTTAGAATTGATTAGAATAGAACAGAATAACATTTATTTATTCCCAAAGACAACACACAGTATGACACAAGTCACAAGTCACATACCTATATGTGCAGAAAATAAATCGTTTTACTTAAACATTGCAACTGCAAAGTTTATATATTAACATAATTATTCCCTGGCCAAGAGAATTTAAATAAAAAAAATTCAAAGTTCATTGTTCAGAAAATTAAATTGCTTCGACATATTTTACTTTTTTCGTTGACTTTCGCTTTTAGAAAGCTTATTCGCCTAAGCAAGTAAGTGTATGTTCTTGACGTTTTCTTAGTGTAATTATGTGCTACACCTAGTGTTCTAGTTTGAATCTCAAGGAGCTCTTCAAACCTTTTAAATGCTTCCTCAAAGTATTTTACTGCTTCTGCTGGATTGTCTTGTGATTTTAATCCAAGTTTTTCATAGAGGAATGCAAGATTACGTAGAGCGCTTAAAGTATGTTCATTTTCCGTGCCTAATCTTCTTGTTTTAATTCGAAGGTCCTCTTTATATATTTCAGCAGCTTCTTCATAGTATATTGATGCTTCTGCTGGATTTTCTTGTGATTTTAATTCACCAAGTTTATCATTGATGAATGCAATATTTCGTAGAGCACTTAAAGTATGTTCATTTTCCTTGCCTAGTGTTCTAGTTTTAATTTTAACATCCTGTCTATATATTTTAACAGCTTCTTCATAGTGTTTCAATGCTTCTGCTGAGTAGTATAAAAAGGAGAGAGCTGGATCCGCCACACCGCCACCACACGACTCCGCACCGAGCGCGCCCGAACGAAGTCAAGTCGATGTTAGAGAGAGAACCATCGATGCTAGAGAGAGAACGCACTACGATTTTATTTTCGTGCGTAAGACATTCCCACGCATGCGCAAACCGATCAAATTCAAATTTTCGCACCAAATTTATTCGGATTTGAATTTCGCGCGCACCATCTTTAAAATCTGCACAAAACCTCCGCACTCCGCACGAAGATGGCCGAACCCTATACAGGGTCTGTATACAGGGTCTGTATAATTTATACAGGGTCTGTATACAGACCCTGTATAATCACAACAGACCCTGTATACAGACCCTGTATAATCACAACAGACCCTGTATACAGACCCTGTATAAATTATACAGACCTGTATACAGACCTTGATGAAAAAATCAACAGATCCGTGTTGACAGCTACTATATATTGACTACCATAGGCGCTACTCGTGCGGAAAGACAAATCTTCTACTTTTTTTTTTTTTTTTTTTTTTTTTTGGGATGTCGCCATGTGCACAAAGCCTGTTGGCTTGTCTGTGCGGCGGTCGTGGAGACGGAGTATTTTTAAAATCCCTGCCTAACCTGGGCTTGAACCCTGGGCTTCATAGTGGAAGGCATTCGCCTTATCCACTAGGCCACCTCCGCTCTAAGTTTGTTATTTGAAGAAAACGGGTTACGCTTCGAGAATATTTACATCTTTTCCAAGACGTTATATCAACCAAAATATGAATTTTTAAATAACAATCAAGAAAATACCAGAAATTGAAATCTTTAACTACAGTAACAATGATGAAATTGTGGATCCTCAAGATGCTAAAAACAACTCTGTTTTGATTTTCGATGACATAGCATGCGATAAACAACATAAAATACGCTCATATTTCTGAATGGGGCGGAAATGAAATTGAACGTGTTCGAGAGCCTGGGTTGACTACGTTAATTAGAACATTATTATGTTATAATGAAGATGAATGTAAGGCTCTACAAATTGCTGGATTCAAATGGCCTGTTAATGATGCTGGTTTACCTACAGTAGGTAATGAAAAATTTATATTCCAAATCCCACTTAGTAATTTGTTTGGAATTTTTCGCGATTATAGATTTGTGAGAGCTCGAAGTGATAATAATTGTTATAAAACAAAAAAAAGAAAATTGAAATAATTTGAAAATTTAAAATATTTAACACTTTAAATGTTGAATTGAAATCTGCTACATTGATGGCAAAACAAGTTTAATGCATTTATTGTTTATAATGGTAAAGTTGACATAATATAATTATACAGTAGTTTACAATTATTCATAGCACAAACTGCGCTAATATTATTTTTTGTATGAAACTTGCATGGTGTAAACTTCTCCATGAGGGGTTGCGGTGGGCACCAGGATTCAATCCCTTCCAAATTGCACACTCCTCCACACGTAATATTTAAATGTGAAAAAATTCGTGTGGCGTCTTCTACGGGTAAGTAGGAGAACTAATGTTGCGGTATCTACTTCTGATAAGTATGGTTCTATGATCAGCGTAATCTACTAACTGAGTGACGTAATATGATATATCGTATAATTGAATAAATTCTTAGAAATTTTAATTGCAAATATTTGAACCCACGTGTACAATTTGTTCGCGGTAACTCAGATAGATGGCTACATGAATGTTAAAATACTACGTCGTTTTCTACCGATTGTTATTTTGTTAATTCAGATGCAATATTAGCGCTTGCATGAAAAATATAACCTCATAAATACAAAATAAAACAAAAAACTTGTGAAAACATGGTGTCATTGGACCATAAAAATTGAATAAACGATTCCGGTCGCCATTTTTATTACAATTAATTCTTTAATACAATTTGATAGATGGCGACATGAATGTTAAAATACTACGTCGCTTTCTACCGATTGTTATTTTTTTTTAATTGCAATGCTGTTTACCTTTTAACGCCAGTTACAACTATGATCAATACACATTTTAAATTTAATGATAATTATCGTTCAATTTTTCTGTAAATTATGCGAAAAACCATCTTTGTGCACCATCATCTTATTTTAAAATGTTAACTTTTTAAACGATACCATCTTCTTGTTTTAAATGACGTCATTGGACCATACAAAATGGAATAAACGATTCCGGTCGCCATTTTTATTACAATTAATTCTTTAATACAATTTCATAGTGGTAACTCGGATAGATGGCGACATGAATGTTAAAATACTACGTCGTTTTCTACCGATTGTTATTTTTTAATTGCAATGCTGTTTACCATTTAACGCCAGTTACAACTATGATCAGTACACATTTTAAATTTAATAATAATTATCGTTCAATTTTTCTCCAAATTATGCGAAAAATCATCTTTGTGCACCATCTTCTTATTTTAAAATGTTGACTTTTTAAACGATAACAATATTTTGGAGACTGTGGCGAACTTAATAATAAAATTATAAACCCCTAACCACAACAAGTATTTTAGAACCTAAATACGTATTTCAGCAACTAAGTTGCCATCTTCAGTAGAAACTAAAAAGAAAAGAGATTAGCACTTCATAGTATCTTTACTGGATATTGTCCAAGCAAATCACTTCCACTAGTGATTTGCTTGGACAATATCCAGTAAAGATACTATGAAGTGCTAATCTCTTTTCTTTTTAGTTTCTACTGAAGATGGCAACTTAGTTGCTGAAATACGTATTTAGGTTCTAAAATACTTGTTGTGGTTAGGGGTTTATAATTTTATTATTTTTAAACGATACCATATTCTTGTTTTAAATGACGTCATTGGACCATAAAAGGTTGAATAAACGATTCCGGTCGCCATTTTTATTACAATTAATTCTTTAATACAATTTGATAGTGGTAAGTCCGGTAGATGGCGACATGAATGTTAAAATACTACGTCGCTTTCTACCGATTGTTACTTTTTAATTGCAATGCTGTTTACCGTTTAACGCCAGTTACAACTATGATCAGTACACATTTTAAATTTAATAATAATTATCGTTCAATTTTTCTGTAAATTATGCGAAAAATCATCTTTGAGCACCATCTTCTTATTTTAAAATGTTGACTTTTTCAACGATACCATCTTCTTGTTTCAAATGGGGTTTAAACAGCCATCTTTGAGCACCATCTTCTTATTTTAAAAGATCATATTTTAGACGATACCATCTTCTTGTTTTAAATGTTGTTTGAACGACCATCTTTGAGTACTATGTTCATATTTTAAAATGTTATCTTTTTTTTTTGAGCGCCATCTTCTTATTTTAAAATGTCAACTTTTAAACGATGCTGTTTTCTTGTTTTAAATGGGGTTTTAACGACCATCTTTGAGTACCATCTTCTTATTTTAGAATGCCTTCCAACACCGTCAAAATACCCTTTTTTACCCTCATTTTGACCCTCCGAGACCCTCATTTGACCCTCCGAAACCCTCATTTGACCCTCCGAGACCCTCATTTGACCCTCCGAGACCCTCATTTGACCCTCCGAGACCCTCATTTGACCCTCCGAGACCCTCATTTGACCCTCCGAGACCCTCATTTGACCCTCCGAGACCCTCATTTGACCCTCCGATACCCTCATTTGACCCTCCAAGGCCCTCATTTGACCCTCCGAGACCCTCATATACAGGGTCTGTATAATTTATACAGGGTCTGTATACAGATCTGTATAATTTATACAGGGTCTGTATACAGGGTCTGTATAATTATACAGGGTCTGTATACAGGTTCTGTTGTGATTATCGCATGCGTCAACTCAAAATTTGCCATGTGACCCTTATTTGACCCTCATTTGACCCTCCGAGACCCTCACCTCAAACTACCCTCCAATACCCTCAAAATACCCTCAAAATACCCTAATATCAAAATATTAGATTGGTTGGGTTAGATATAGGCGCTCGGAACGCGTTCCGATACCCTCTAAATACCCTCAAAATACCCTAATATCAAAATATTAGATGGGTTGGGTTGGGTTAGATATAGGTGCTCGGAACGCGTTCCGATCACCTATATCTAACCCAACCCATCTAATATTTTGATATTAGGGTATTTTGAGGGTATTGGAGGGTATTTTGAGGTGAGGGTCTCGGAGGGTCAAATGAGCGTCTCGGAGGATCTCAGAGGGTCAAATGAGGGTCTCGGAGGGTCAAATGAGGGTCAAATGGCAAATTTTGAGTTGACGCATGCGATAATCACAACAGAACCTGTATACAGACCCTGTATAAATTATGCAGACCCTGTATACAGACCCTGTATAAATTATACAGATCTGTATACAGACCCTGTATAAATTATACAGACCCTGTATATGAGGGTCTCGGAGGGTCAAATGAGGGCCTGGGAGGGTCAAATGAGGGTCTCGGAGGGTCAAATGAGGGTCTCGGAGGGTCAAATGAGGGTCTCGGAGGGTCTAATGAGGGTCTCGGAGGGTCAAATGAGGGTCTCGGAGGGTCAAATGAGGGTCTCGGAGGGTCAAATGAGGGTCTCGGAGGGTCAAATGAGGGTCTCGGAGGGTCAAATGAGGGTCTCGGAGGGTCAAATGCGGGTCTCGGAGGGTCAAATGAGGGTCTCGGAGGGTCAAATGAGGGTCTCAGAGGGTCAAATGAGGGTCTCGGAGGGTCAAATGAGGGTTTCGGAGGGTCAAATGAGGGTCTCGAAGGGTCAAATGAGGGTCTCGGAGGGTCAAATGAGGGTCAAACGAGGGTCTCGGAGGGCCAAAATGAGGGTAAAAAAGGGTATTTTGACGGTGTTGGAAGGCATGTTAAAATAAGAAGATGGTACTCAAAGATGGTCGTTCAAACCCCATTTAAAACAAGAAAACAGCATCGTTTAAAAGTTGACATTTTAAAATAAGAAGATGGTGCTAAAAAAAAGATAACATTTTAAAATATGAACATAGTACTCAAAGATGGTCATTCAAACAACATTTAAAACAAGAAGATGGTATCGTTTAAAATATGATCTTTTAAAATAAGAAGATGGTGCTCAAAGATGGCTGTTTAAACCCCATTTAAAACAAGAAGATGGTATCGTTTAAAAAGTCAACATTTTAAAATAAGAAGAAGGTGCTCAAAGATGATTTTTCGCATAATTTACAGAAAAATTGAACGATAATTATTATTAAATTTAAAATGTGTACTGATCATAGTTGTAACTGGCGTTCAACGGTAAACAGCATTGCAATTAAAAAAATAACAATCGGTAGAAAACGACGTAGTATTTTAACATTCATGTCGCCATCTATCCGAGTTACCACTATCAAATTGTATTAAAGAATTAATTGTAATAAAAATGGCGACCGGAATCGTTTACTCAATTTTTTATGGTCCAATTACGTCATTTAAAACAAGAAGATGGCATCGTTTAAAAAGTTAACATTTTAAAATAAGAAGATGGTGCACAAAGATGATTTTTCGCATAATTTACAGAAAAATTGAACGATAATTACTATTAAATTTAAAATGTTTATTGCAAGCACTTGCATTTTTATTTGTTTATTTAGCGACGACATAAATAATACATAAATAAAAAACAGAATTATTTAAAAAATTTTTATTTGTAATTAAAAAGCTTTTTTCATGAATTCTTTAATAAAATAGAAATTCGAAAAAATTATTTTATTAGACAGACATTAAAACATTTTCCAACAATTTTAGTTCATTGAGTAATTTCTTTTTTAGCTAACGAATCCTTTGATAAAATATAAATTTGAAAAACCAATTCAAATTACTTTATTAGATAGACATTAAAACATATTCCAACAATTTTAGTTCATTGAGTAATTTCTTTTTAGCTAATGACCTTTCTCTGCTAATTGGAGTGACCACGTTCTCCGTTGAGATTGATAATTCCTTTGTAGGTGATGTCCTTTCTGAGATTTTTGGAGGGACCGCGTTCTCCGTTGAGATTGATAATTCCCTTTCAGACGATCTCCTCTCTGTGATGTCCGCAGTGACCGCATCCCCGTTGATATTGATGGTGTTTCATAGCTGGCTACCCTATTCTGAAAACAGGTAGCCAACTGCTGCACACCATTCGGGAGCTGTTGTCGATGGGTCTTTAAATGCGCGTTAAGGACCATGGTTGATGTAAAGCTCTCACCACAATGGTCACAGAGTGATGATGATGGTGGTTTCTTGTTAGCTCTGGGTGGAGATGGTGTTCTCATTCTTTTAATTCCCGCTCCAGATGGTTTAGTCAACGGTGTATTGACTACCGCGGAGGAGGAGGAAGTTGCAAGACTCATACCATGAACTTTATCCATATGTCTTTTCAAAATATCTTGACGCTTGAACACACGCATACATATCACGCATTGCTTGGGTGCGTGCATATGCATGGTTTTCATATGCCTCGCTAAGTTATCGGTGCGGCTGAAGGGTTTATCACAAACTTCACAGGTGAACATTTTGAATTATCGGAGCACTTGACTCTGGAGCAGTGAAAACGATGCGGAGTAGTCGATTGTTAGCAAAAGACCGACGCTCTTCGTCTTAAATTTCAAAATCTTTCATTATTACTAATGCATTATGTTTTCCTCCTTTCCAACATTCTGAACACATTTTTCGAAACTTTTCAAAATTCATATCCGTGGAACCATGCTCATTATATACATGACTTAAATTCAGAACATCTTGTGGGAATAAAACTATTACGTTCGCATTATCACGCACCAAATGTTTGGGAATTCGTGTGTAAGTCTGTTAAGTAGAACGCATCAACAAGTTTATGTCGCTTTTACTATTTGAAAGATGGCGACATGCCGCGCGGCCTAGTGCGTTCTCTCTCTAGCATCGAGCGCAGTTTGTGCTATGAATAATTGTAAACTACTGTATAATTATATTATGTCAATTTTACCATTATAAACAATAAATGCATTAAACGAATTTCTTATGTTTTATTTCATAGATTAAGCAGTGATAATTTAAAAGTAAATGGTAAGTATATTAAAACACTGTTGATGGTGACGTCATGACGGTTTAAACTTTGAAATTTATCCTTAATGGCGCGAAAATTTTATTTTGGTCGGTTCGCGCATGCTCGGTAGAATTTTAAAATTAGTCCGAATAAATTTATCGCGAAAACTTGATGGGTTTGCGCATGCGTGGTGGGATTTGAATTAATGTCGAAGATGAACGTTAAAACTTAATTTAATTTCACTAATGCAATCGTTTTCTCGACACGCACTGTTCACATGATTGAGTCATGTTAATTTCGCTTGAGCAAATGCTAAACCGCAACTTCCTACTGCTGATAGTCTGTTATCTGCATATTTGCCTAGAAATCTTATCGTATGTTCTTTTTAAATCCAATTATTTTTGAATGAAATAGATTTTTACGCTCGAAAATAAAATCGTAGTGCGTTCTCTCTCTAGCATCGATGGTTCTCTCTCTAACATCGACTTGACTTCGTTCGGGCGCGCTCGGTTTGAGTCGCGTCTTTAAAATTTATGCCGCGAATATTTGCATTTTAAAGATGACTCCATGCCGCGCGCCCTAGTGCGTTCTCTCTCTAACATCGACGTGTGACTCATACACTCAGGTTCCAGCGTTCGGGCGCGCTCGGTGCGGAGTACGACCATCATCGTGCGGAGTGCAGAGGCTCCAGCTCTCTCGTTTATAGCGCGAAAGGTCAAAAAATAGAATTTTACTATTTGAAAGATGGCGACATGCCGCGCGGCCTAGTGCGTTCTCTCTCTAGCATCGACGTGTGAGTCATACACTCAGGTTCCAGCGTTCGGGCGCGCTCGGCAGATCGGTGGACTGGGGTTCGGCCATCTACGTGCGGAGTCCGGAGGTTTTGTGCAGATTTTAAAGATGGTGCGCGCGAAATTCAAATCCGAATAAATTTGGTGCGAAAATTTGAATTTGATCGATTTGCGCATGCGTGGGAATGTCTTACGCTCGAAAATAAAATCGTAGTGCGTTCTTTCTCTAGCATCGATGGTTCTCTCTATAACATCGACTTGACTTCGTTCGGGCGCGCTCGGTGCGGAGTCGTGTGGTGTCGGTGTGGCGGATCCAGCTCTCTCCTTTTTATACTACTCTGCTGGATTGTCTTGTGACTTTAATCTGCCAAGTTTGTTATTACCCACATAACAATTTGGCCGCATGTTGTTAGCAAGGCGGTAGCCCGAATTTGTTTTAGGTATTCTACTAAGCTTCTTAAATAATCTGTAAAGCCTCTTAATATTATCGCTTATTTTTGGAATATTGACCTTGTTTCTAGTTCGCATAGTTTCTTCCACATATCTTTGGCCGACATGTTTTAAAATTTAATGATGAAAACATAATTTTGATTTTAGAGATCTGTAAGTAGATCCGGGCGCAATGTTATATAGTTTTGGAATAAGCCCAAAAATCACACAAACACTCCTGCGGTTTCCTGCGGTGCGACTGTTTATTAACAACAATTTCAGAAACCCCTCGTGTACTTCAAATGTACCTACTTGTATCTCCATATCTTATTATAAACGTTGGCTGATCGATATGTTGCAAATCCGGAGTGGAATGTACTATGATAAGGTATCTTGCTTCTTTAACTTCTTTTAGTACGTACTTTTCTATCTACTATCGGTTGCAAAAGTATTGATCCCTGTGTTTGGAGGTTCGTAACTCTGCAACGACTGAACAAAAAAAAATTAAATAAAGTGTGTTATACTCCTGAATCATTTCTACATAACATGATAGACTATCAAAATTCTGCCCCTAGGTTTGGGCACAAGCGCGAGAGAAGTGTAAAAATGTACCCGATTTTAGCACTTTATAATAAACGCTTGTCTTTCCAAATATTTTTCTGCTGAACCGCTTGCCCAAAAAAAATTTACAAATTTACACAGAGTATAACTTAAGATCGTCTACTTAAGATTGTCTACAGATTGGCTTTTGTATTTTACTCATTTTCTTTGCAATGAAGGCTATAAACAAGATTTTCATGGAAGCGGATATCTCGGCAACGAGTATTATCACGATAACGAGACAGGTACGAAAACAATCGCAGAATTTTGTTTAAAGAGACTATTGAAATAGAAACACATTTCAGATGCTCATTAATTTTATAAAGCGACATAAATATTCGATATAATTTTGGTACAACCCGCAAATACGTCACGTCGTACAGCGCAGTCGTCATCGGCTTTGAGGTCGACTACAGCATGTATCACAGACCCGTACTTAGAAATAAAGGAAACATCGTACATATTTATTATTGTAACCAGCATTGAAGTGAAGGTTAGAGATAGTGGACTCTTTGTTTAATGAAAGAATAGGTTGCAAGTGTACAACGAAGAGCTGTAAGTTTTTTTTTGTTTTTTTTAGCATAAACAAATAAAATAACAAAACCAAATATTTTTTCTCAGGCCCCAATAATATGATTTTGGGTAAAATCAAGATAACATAAATACATAAATATTCATTGAATAAAGTTTGTTGAGAAACTGTGTTGCGTGCGTACGTGTTTAGCAAGTATTGAGCAAGAATGCTGAAGTATTATTCCAAGGAACTAAAACAATTAATTATCAATGTCAGAAATTCTCAATTAACTATAGCACAGCTGTTGATCTCAACTTTTATTAGATTTTATACAAAAAAAAATCAGATGCAATGAAGTAAAATGATTGTGGTTACCTGTAGCCCATTGCGCGTTTAATGCAATTGAATTAATCTGGGCTTACGTAAAAAATAAAGTCGCAAAAAGCCACAATACATGTAAAATTAAATATATGTTATATTTATGCAACGGAGCACTGTCTCAAAAGAGATCCGGCAAAATTGTGTTGCAATTTTGCGACACAATTTTTGGTTTTGAAAATCAAAACCAATACATTGATATTGATCATAATTTGACTCAATTGTAGAAACAATTATAATATCAACTAGCATGAAGATGATGATGATTTATCAGACTGCAACGACAACAGTACAGATAATGATAAAGAAGTTTCCGCAATATTGTTCCAATGTTGGTGGTTCTTCTGAAACTGCACAATTCATTCAAAGTTTAGGACAAATACTTGTCGCAATTCAAACATCAACTACTGATTTTTGGCAGAAATAATGTTGGGAAATAATAATAAATAACAAAACAGAATATGTATACAATCCCAGAAATAAAAAAAAAATCACTTATGCTATTTTCAAAAATAAAACCGAACCATTTTCTCGTTCGGTTATAATATTGAATACGGTCCTGAGTGTTATTCGTTTGAAATCGTCGTGCGAAGCGTCACACCGTCTCGCGCGCTTTATCCCCTTTCCCCGAGGGGAACCATCTTACATCGATCATTATTTTCCCTATTTAAAATTCCCAAATAACTTTTGTGTTATTATACATCAATGGATGAATATCACAATAAATAACGATTGTTTACGTGCTAACTGCGTTGTCCTGCTATCGTTCGTTTCTGAGATATCCGCGTCCATAAAAAGCACGCTTACATACTTTATTACATAGGAAATCAAGAAAATAAAAACGCCAATCTATAGAAGAGATTCTAACTGTAACCTGAAAAAAAATTTAATTTTTTTTGGTATGTGGTTTAGGAGAAAAAAAATCGGAAAGTCGAGAATTATTATAAAACCGCAAAAATCGGGTACCGTTTTTTACTTCTTTCGCGCTCGTGCCTTAACCGACGGGCAGAAAATTTTGATAGTCACTCCTGTTATGTTGAAATGATTCAGGAGTATAGCGCACTTTATTTCAGTTTTTTTTGTTCAGCCGTTTCAGAGTTACTAGCCTTCAAACACAGGGATCAATACTTTTGCAACCGATAGTAGTGCATAAATTCGTCACAAATAGTTGAGTACAAGTATGACACATGTCCATTGTCCACGTCCAGAATTTGCGTAATCAAGGTAATCAACGATTTTAAAAACTTTTTGATTAAAGTAATCAACATTTTATGATACTTATTAAAAACATTAATCTTTAAGGCCAACTGCACCGCTGACACTTAAATTTTAAGCGTAGCTTTATTTACCCTTAAAGCAACATAGAGCCTGTCACGTATCGCGGCTCTATGTTTCTATAAAAACATCCATGCGAATCACACACGAATCATGGTAGTTGTCCGAAATATCTATTTATGATACAGGAAGCTACTTCCAACTGTAGCTGCAGCAGCAGCTGTGGGGAGAAAGGTGATGTGAAACACATCATCTTACGTTCGAATTCCGCTGCCCAACGTCAACGTCCCAACGTTATTTAAGGGGAGGTTCCCGTCCAAATCGATGAAAATTTTTTTTTCTTAATTTTCATTCTTATGTTGTAGAGAATACTTGAGAGAAAGGATTTTTCGATATATGATGTAGTTTTCGAGATATACGGGGTCGGGCGGAACAGTGCGTCGGCGCTCCGGACTCGCCGAACGGGCACTCGGCGCGGCTAAGAGGCGGACCTTTTTTCAATACCTGATGGGTTGAGTATACGGCATGTAGCAAGTTTAGGGTCTTCTGGACGAATTTATACACGTTCCAATCTATTGTATACCGCTTATATGTACGTTGGTCGCCAAAACAAGGCCGGTTGCACATTGGATATATTATGATATTTACCTGCAGGTATAGTGCGTATTTTCAGTTTGGACGACCGTTTCTCTTGAAGCAACGTGCACTCAGTCGTGTGAATGGTAACGTGCCGTAAAAATGCCGAACACGCGAAAAAGTTCACTGGGAAAAGCGCGCCCTGCTCGTCCGCGGAAAAAGGAAAGTCTGTTATAATCCAGAGAAAATGGAAAATGAGAATGACTTTGTCAGCACTTCCGCCAAGAAATTGAAGACCGCGAGTTACTTTCCTTTATAAACGTTCCATAGACGAACCGAATCACGAGAACTGCCCGCCAGGAGAGAACAGTTGGAGCGCGCTCGGTTTGTCAGGGTAGGGTATGGGGAGAGCAATGCTCAGATAACCTGGGTCGGCTGTCTCTCTCTTATATGCAGATAAACGCCGTATGACATTAGTCCGCCTATTATGCAGCGCGTCACTCTCACCGTACCCTACCCGATTATCCGAACGCGCTCTTAATGCAAGAGGCGTGTCGCAGAAGCTACGGATCAACTTGCCGATTTCCACCATGAACCTGCCCTTCAAGAATCTGTCCAAAAAGACATTCGACCAGTGTATGAGGCTCTTTCCAGTGATGATTTATTGCAAAGATGCACCGGAGGAAAAACAAAATGATAACGAAAGTTTCAACTCTTGCATTTGGAAGCTTTCTCCCAAACACATTCATTGTGGTGTACAAACGATACAAATAGCAGCATATACCTGCTGGTATCTTCAATGAAGGCTATTCATATATTTTGAGAACTGTGAATACGCTAGGAATCGTCATTGGGAACAACAGCAGAATTTTCGCCGAAAGCACTGAGAAAAAGCGCATCACTGCAGGGCCTAAAGAATTGTCGGAGCTCGAAAAACAGGCCAGGATTGAAAAAATGATCATGCAAATCCAAAAAAACATACTCCTCGAAGAAGAAGGGACCCTATATGGTACTGGAATAGCTGATTAAATGTAAGTTGTCAGAAACTAACGTTGAATACGATTTTTTATTACGTATAACTTCAAACGCATTTTTCTAGAAACAACGTTTTTAGACGCGCGGTACGCTCTAGAGCTTCGAGGAATGCACCGATTTCAAAGTATCGCCCCTCAAATTAAAGCTAATTTAATTTAAGGGGGCCTGACGGAGGCTTTTTTCTGAAAAAAATATTGTTAATATGTGTTTTTTTACGTTAAAGTTAAAAAAAAAATGAGTTCCTTTTTTTAAACGGCCGCCATTTTGTTCCAAAGGGATTATTTAAAAATCTGAAAACGATAGCGCCCCACAAATTTGATCTATTTTAAGAATCTTTTTGTTTTTGGTTTCAGATCACTTGGCGAGGCTGTACAAGGTACCGCGCACATCAGTTCGCGCCGGGTGCGGCTTTGGTTGCGGAGAGCTGGAGCCGCCATTTTGAATTATTTTTTTTTTGTCAATATTCATGATAATACTTCTTTTGTATACAAATAAAACCCACAAAAAAATTCTCAAAATAATTTACTTTGTATCAAAAAAGAATACTGAAATTGAGGCATTTTGGGGCCTTTGAACGGGAACCTCCCCTTAACAAAATATTAAAAATAGTTCCAATACCATTCAGCTATGAGCGCATAATTGATAGTCAAACCAGAACATCTTAATATACTTGATGAGTTTTCTTTCCGAGATGTAATAATGTGTATTGTAGTTCATGATGCTGGCTATGGCTCGAACAGCCAAAGCTATATAATTGAAAGAAGAAGAAGGCAAACGTGATAGTCATTCCCTTAGAAATGACTCAGACTAAACACACTTTTTATGTTTGTTTCAAGGTTATAAACCATCTACCACAGGGCAATACTTTTGCAACCGATTATCCATTTTCTAAATCCTTATAGTTTATTACCGATTATTTATTTTAGCATTTTTTATTATTAGAAATATATTCGATTATTAACGATTATATTTTGCGCTATAATATTTCGTATGATGTTGCATATTTCTATGTAACCTACTTCTTGTTATTGAGCAGAAAATCTATTACCTATTCTAAAGTCCACGATAAGTTATTTAGAATGAAGTGTTTCAAGACAGATATCACAAAGAATTCATTAATAAAATCGGATGGTTGTCTGAAAATTGTTCAGCTCTGTAATTAATAATACATGGTTCCCACTGTAATTACTATATAACCCCGTCACGTCCTTTACATTTCTAATGACTTTCTCATAAATACTACTCAAAAATGAAAAGGACTACTACCTATTAATTAGAAGAATATCGACGTTAGAGTCACAACTATATATGTTGTGATAGAAGGAAAGTGGGTATTTTTCACCACAACTATTTCTACCAGGATGAATTACATGTTTTATAACTACATATTTATGAAAGCTATGGCAGCTATAAAGTCAACCGATGAGGATGATATTTTCTATAAGATCTACTACTATTTATGTCGAGTCCTGACGCTATTCTTACTACACTACTCTCTTATTTCCGCCATCATTAAGTTATACCTTTCAACTGGTTCGACATTTCTTGAAATTACTGGAACTATTATACACATCGGTAAGCATACAAATATAATTTTTATATAGGTAGGGGAAAGAAGAAACTTCTCACAAACGAATTATTGTAATTGAATGCAAATTTTATTATTAAGTAGGGGATATTTGATCACGCGTTAAGTGAAAACGAAAATTATCATTACAGGCAATCAAAATCATCTAAAGATTAAAAAACTTGTGGGTGCATACCTATACTGTTTTGTCTTGTTTATAGGAACAAGGAATCCTCCTAATATTGAAATGTTTTTTTTTTGTATTGTCTCCATTAATTTACCTAATATTGCCAGTCATTTCTTATTTTCAAGTGTCCAAATACATCGACTTTTATTACAGTTTCCTATACCTAAATGCAACTATTTTAGGGTTATTCGAATTATTCGAATTTCCAATTGAATATCTTAGTTATTATTTAAATAAAACAGTTTAACAGTTATATGTTTAGTGAGAACATATCGTGGGCTTAAAGGTAAAAGTCACTAACTAACATTTTGTTACATTTTCTTGAAACACGAATTAATTGTGGTCAAATGCTTCTAAATGCGCATCTTGTACAAGGAGGCGATCAATAAGTGTTCTAAGTACTCGAAAATGCATTAATTATCCAGAAAATATCATTATATTTGTTGGTAATACATCTTAAAGTCAGTTTTTCGTAATTATTTTAGATGTTAGTTAGTGACTTTTACCTTTAACCCGACGATATCATAAATTTGGTCAAACCAAATAATGTTCAGTAGGTACTATGCGCGCCAGAAAAAAGTCGTACACCTTGTAGCTTTGTAAATGGTTCTTTTATAACCTATACGCTGTCATTCTGACATTAGTCATAGGGATGAAACATGCACCAACTGTCAAGTTGATAAGCCAGACTTACATGATGTCAAACTTAGCTGTACGACTTTTTTTTGGCGCGGATAGTACATCATTGTATCGTATACAGGTGTTTCAAATTTTCAACTCAAGTGTTACAATTTAAAAGTTACGTATGTTAATATACCACTCGAAAGAAAACCTTGCGGTCTATCGTTGCATGAAGTTTCCCTTAAACCTATTGTAAATATACTTACTTAGATATTTATGATTTTTTTGTTAAATCGTTAGCATTGCACCTGATATTGTATTATCTATGTAGTTTTACAATAATATTTTCGACCAATTGGCATTTCTATATGTAGTAATTTAATAATAAAAAGCATGTGAATAGGGATATTTTAAATTTGTTCTTCATGCAAGTAACATTTTAGAAAAAACATCTTATTCAAATTTCTAAACACATACATAATAATGTAAAACCAACGTACATTTTTAAATTTTTGGCATAATTTTAATAGTTATTTAACAAGTATATTAAAAAGAGCGATTAATGATCGAGACTGTTTAACGCTCAAGCGTAGCGAGAGCGTTAATTGTCGAGATCATTAATCGCCGTTTAATATTCGAGTTGGTTACAAAATTTTTTCGTCGATCGTATTCTTCTAGCGTCGCGTCGTCTACATAGATTTTTCTTCGCCAATGTCTTTTTAGGTTATATGACAATTTATGTAATTTGACACTGACAGTTCTAGAGGGCGGTATGTTTTGATTGGAAGGTTTCATTTCACATATGTTCGATTGGCCAATCAAACGACGTCTTTACGTCGTGTGATTGGCTATAACAAATCATGCATTAATAGAAATCGTGCATTAATAGAGTTGTTTAATAAACGATTTCCTATTCACTAAACTGACTCATAAATAAACGATCGACGGAAAAAGATATTTCATCCCCTGTATTATAGGTAACAAAACAATGAAACAAAATAGTATATTATTCTATGAGCAAGTAATGTAACCAATTACTCACGAGAATGAAGTTTGCAGCACGAGCCGTAGGCGAGTGCTGCAAAACGTTCGAGTGAGTAATTGCCATTACTTGCGAATGGAATACTATACTTTTTCTACGACTATACAATATTTTTTAAAATAAATTTAGTGCGTATTGGGACAGCGGTGACGCGGCGGTACATATAGGTATTCTGTTTATGTATGACACTATGTCGGTATTACAGATTTTTTTCTAAAAGTGTCAAATATTGACAGCGAAGAAAAGATAACAAGGTATCTAACCTACAAAATGACAGATAAATATCATCCCTTTTGTGTATTGATGTATTAAATAAGTCACATTATAACACTTCTTTGGACGACTTAAATTTGTCGGCAAGCTCACCAAATAGGCTATCAAAGCATTTTCGGAAAATGAGCTTACATTTTTTCTGATTCGCGAATCCATAAACGCTTTGTAGTTTTTTTTGTATTTTGTCCTCGATTTTTCGGGCAATAAATTTAATGTGCGGATTTCGCGGCTTGCATTACATCAGGTGGAGTACATATTTCCTCTTGTTCGCTATCAGAATCCAGTTTTTTTATAATTATGATTAACGAATTACAGTAATTACATGAAATGTAAATCCGCGCTATGATTGGTTCTACAGCCGTGAGAAATGAAATATTGCCGTGAGAAATGAAATATTTCTCACGGCTCGCGGGGTATGAGGAACCAGGAATGAAATGTTTGTCATGTGTGTGGGGAATGGTTAGTGTTACTTCTCATAAATTGCCATGATAATGAATGCATTCATCAATAGGAGTAGAAAAACATTATTTTAGGAATGTTTTTATCTTCTTGTATGGGAATTTCGGGTAGCCCATAGCGCATTTTTATGTTATTAAGTTATACTATCCGTGGACATTTTTGAATCGTTTCTCTAAATTATTTGATATAAATAGAATAGATCATTCTGAACTTATTACCGATTTACATGAACGAAAATCTTACAATCTCTGCTACTACGAAAATATTTGTCTACATATTATGGCCTGCTGATACAACATCAGGAGTATTTTACGAATTTTAGAAAATATGAATATCTCAAGAACGGCTGAAGATAGGCATAGGGAACACCAGTATGGAACACTTGAGTTTGAAATTTTGAACACGTTGTGTAATAATATATGTACTAAACATTATTTTGTTTGACCATATTTAAACTATGGTTCTCACTAAATATGACACTGTTAAGGTACGTTTACATTAAGATAGTAAGCAGTAGAGTACACTTGCCTACTATTTATACAAGTCATTCTACTCTACCCTGTTCGGTAGAGTAGTCGTTCACAGACAAAATAATAATTGGTAGAGTAGAGTACAGATAGAGAATGTTAGAATGAAAAATTTAATTTGTAAATGTGTTCTTTCAAAAAGATACCATGTCTGCTTTTTATAGAACAAACTATTTAAAAAGTTAAATGTCAATTAACGCGCAACTATTTCTACTCTAGCGCGCACCGCTGTTTACACCGGTAGAGTTGGAGTAGAGTAGAGTACGGACTATGGTGGGGGAAGGCAAGTGGATAGTATACTAGTCACATGTGCTATCTACTCTACTCTACCAATTACTATCTTTAGTACTCTACTCATACTAGCTCTTCTTGTTTACATTAAGCTAGTAGCGGGATAGTATTTACTCTACCTACTTACTCTACCGCTTACTATCCTAATGTAAACGTAGCTTAATGGTGGGTTGATACGCAGGGCCAGAGCGGGCTGCCGGGGCTAGCGCAGACGCTATCAGCTGATTTTTTGGTATTATATACGATGCTACTTTAACAGCGGCTAATTTTACCGTATAGACACTCTTGTCTCAGCTACTTTAGGCCAGCTGGCAGACTTTAGGCCACCGGGGGCTACCCTATACCATAGCACCTATCTGTGGGTCAATGGCCGCCCTTCAAACGGTGTGTACGGATTTTGAGTAGAGGTTCGCATAAGCGGCCTCGCCGGCGACTCATCCAACGGTGTCGGGGAAGTCCGTCTAACACGAGTACCGAGGGGAAAGACGGCCCCCATGGCTGGTCTGTGCTTTGCGGGTCTTAATTGTATCAAGGAAGCCTGCGAGTGATGGCACCAGTGATGCACGTAACAACTTACTTTTCGGATATTACAAATGCCAGCTATGTCCTCTTTCAACTGGAGACGGACTCTCGGGGGCAGCCACGTTTCCTAGGTGGTGTATACTGGATGCTGTATGGCGAAAGCTGGGTCAGCGAGCCGACCCCTATGGGGCGGCGAACCTTATTCATGTCTCAGCGACTTCGCCGGCGGAGCAGCCAGGGGCTCCTGCGCTACCTCGCCATATGCCTGACGCGGTGCTTTGCGCTGCGTGTCCACCTACCTTTCGCATCAATACTACCCGAGGTATTCAATTGGAAACTATACCGCCAAACTCTAAAAATATGTTGGACACCCAGACATCTTGTTCATACATCGTATTATTCGTCGTAAGCAACTAGCAGAAAAAAGAATGCCTCACAAAGTACTCTCTGATGTAGATAAAATTACGTATTCACGCTGCGAGCTAACATTTATTGTGTCATTCGCTATTGGCTGAAGACGATCTGCAAATGTTTCCAAATCTAGTTGACTGTATGAAAGAAGAGGACGTCAACCGCCAGGTTATAACCATTGTTCGACAGCACAATGGTTAGTCACGGTGTCGTTTGACCGTTATTATTCAAAGGCAGAGCAACTCAGGCATGGCAACATGCGGATACTAAATCCATTTTCGGTAAAAATTATCGATTGGTCGCCAGTCTCAAAGTTAAATTTAACTCGTCATCATCAAGACATTATTTTTGACTGAAAAAATTTAGTGGGTTAGGATGAGACACATTTGGAGATGGGGCACAATTGGACAATTGAAATTTCCTTTTCCATTTGCAGAAATATTTCAACACAGACGTAAATATTGAATTCCTTTGTTCATAATGTTACACTGATAACAATGAGTGCGAATTTTCAAATTTACATTTTTGTAAGAAAACCTTTTCTATTTTTCAGCAATTTTACCAATATTTTAAGCAAAAATACAAAATATCGTTAAAAATGCAGCTACATTCATCAATTATACAAACAGTATGTAAATTTCCTAACAAGCTTGTAAATTTCATAATAAAAATTACCTCATTGGAATAAAATTATATATCAAGACATTAAAACTACTGTCTGACATGAAAATATGTCTTTTCCTCGTGCAGTTTACTTCTATTGATAGTAAAGTGGTACCGTGGGAAATTTTTGTCGTGCTTGCGCAATAATGGGACGCGCACTTTGAGTTCCGTTCGCCATCAGTTTGTTTTTGTCGGAGCAGATAAGTTAGAGTTTTTTATATAAGTATAAATTCCACTCCGCAAATGGAGTAGGAATTTTAGGAATTATTCAAATGTGGCCCTCGGTACCCTACCCTGTACTAATAAGAAAAGCATGTTGTGTGAAGAATAACAGGGTACCTAAAATCAGATTAGTTTCGTCCAAAATTGTGTTCATTTAACGTCCCTTAACTGTTTTAAAGAGAACTTTCTGTTTCTAAGATTGCTAGCAATGTAACCATCATTCTCTATTGATTCTATTTGATTGATGGCTCACTCTGTATAACATCTTCATTATGTTCTAATGAAATAAAGGTTCTTCCCTGCGTGGTAAAAATTTTTTATTTAAGTTGGTGACTAGTTTCGCCTAAATAGGCATTCTCAAACCGTCCAACGCTAAAGGAACAAAACAAAACAAAATCAGCAAACAAACGAAATTACACAAAAACAGCAAAACTTACAGTCAATCAACAATTCAGCAAATCATAAAATAAATTGAATACATTTCCAGCAAACGAAAAACTCGGCCAGAGCTCCTCCAATTTGAGGTTAACAGAAAACAAATGCGAGCTAAAAACGAAAATACAATATTAAAAGTGTGAGGAAACGAGCGACAAACGTATATAAACTCACAATTATTATCTAGTACTACTCAAAATCAAAACCATAAACTTTTATAAAACTTCTTACGAGCCCAACAACGGTACACAGCGCGAACAATTCAGAAAAGGAACGAAATGGCGTAGGTAGTGCAAACACATTAAAAACAGATAGTTAAGCGCCGAAGGGTATGCAACCCAACATACGGGCAGAAATGAGCGGCAAAACATTTGAATATTAAAAATCAAACCATAAGTAAAAATCAAACACTAGAACAATTTAACCCCAAAAAACCATCCCTCTGAACAAAAGCGAACATTACAAAACATTACAAGTGATACCACAAGAGCAATTAAATACAAGCCTTGAAAATTGGCTCTTTTCCGAGGTCAACCTGATCATTAAGTAACCCAGCGCTTTTCTTTGTTGTTGCTCTCCAAATCTGGTAGGCTTCCAAAAGGGTAAGCCTGTAGCCTTTATCCTGCCTATGTAGGACTTTTATGTTGTCGTTATTGCTGCTGCTGTGACCGGTTTCCAGGAGATGTTGTCCGAAAGCAGATTTGTGTTTCACCTTTCTATGCTCGTTGATCCTGGTAATCACAGCTCTACCTGTCTCACCGATATAAAAGGCTTGGCAATCATCACATTGGACGCGGTACACTCCACTGCATTTTAAACTATCCTCTACGTTTCTGATCTTGCTACTATTTAGCAAGCTCAGAATACTGTTGTCAGTCTTAAAGCCTACCTTTATATTAAATCTGTTTAGAGGTCTGCTAATTCTAGAACATGATTCATTGTAGAAAGTGAACTTTCTCCATGTTTGGACTTCATCTCGATTGGGTCTTGAAAATAAGGGGAGAAGCTTTTTCTTTTCCTTCTCTATAATTTTTTGTATAGATTTCTGTGGGTACCCATTCATTTTCCCCAGAGTCAAGATAATTACCTCTTCCTGCTTTCGCTCAGCATCCTTTAATGGTAAGCGAAGCATCCTTTGGGCCATAGATCTGAAAGCAGCGAACTTATGTGTGTGATGGTGACAAGAGTCAGCTGGAATCAAAGCACTACAAGTCCTCACACTTTTAATATTGTATTTTCGTTTTTAGCTCGCATTTGTTTTCTGTTAACCTCAAATTGGAGGAGCTCTGGCCGAGTTTTTCGTTTGCTGGAAATGTATTCAATTTATTTTATGATTTGCTGAATTGTTGATTGACTGTAAGTTTTGCTGTTTTTGTGTAATTTCGTTTGTTTGCTGATTTTGTTTTGTTTTGTTCCTTTAGCGTTGGACGGTTTGAGAATGCCTATTTAGGCGAAACTAGTCACCAACTTAAATAAAAAATTTTTACCACGCAGGGAAGAACCTTTATTTCATTAGAATAATATAGCACCTGCCTTTGCGTCACATACATTTACTTATTATGGAGGATAGTTCGCCAAACTGTGTTCGCAGCTTTCAGAAGTTCAACACTAAGCTAGAGCGTACGAGACAAAGCATAGAGTTCATTCGCGCATGTATCAGGGATGGTTTAACACCTACTTTCATTAAAATTAAAACTGGGGATCGTCTCACTCAGCATCAACTCAAGAGATTACGGCTGACTATGCTTAAAAACGAGCTTCATAAGCAGTACGCCATTCTGGACAGGACGATGGTGGGGAAGTATAACACATATCAGGAGATTTGCAGTACTCTACATTATATCACGGTGCAGAATATTTTAGAGGTAGCGAGCGATAGAACATATTACGAAACAAGAGAGAGTGCTCGAATAAAGAGCAATAAACTTATCTCGCTTAAGGCTAAGAAAGACCTACAACGAAATAGGAATTTACTTGCTGCCGAGAGGGTTAGTGAGACACCCGGAATTCGGTTCGCGGACAATTTTACTAACCTGACTAATATTGTTTTCACTGACGAGGAAACATTGCTTCTTTCAAAAGGACACAAATATGCTCCGATTACCAGCTACGATACCCTACACTATACTGCCATAGAGATGGATTTGGCCATCCAACGTCACCCGGCAGAAGTGGAGATTAGGAAGGACTGTATTGAGCACATTAGAAGGGAAAGCAGGAGGAGGGCAACTGCCTTGAAGCGAGTCAACAAGGATGAGATGATGATCCTACGATCTATAAAGGAGAAACTCGCCACAAATAACGCTTATATCATAAAAGCTGACAAAAATGCAGGAATGACCGTCATTTACAATGCTGACTACAATGCCAAGATGGAGGATTTCCTTTCAAAGAACGGTTTTCAGAAACTCAACAGAGACCCGCTGCCAAAACTCATCACGTCCACTAAAACGCTGTTAAAGACTAAAGCAGAAAGCATTAAAACATTCAACACTGCTAAGCAACCGATAATTGATATGAACCTGAAATTGCCAAATATTTATGGACTGATCAAGTTACATAAACCAGATAGACCAATGAGGCCAATAACTACTTTTTGCGGCACTCCAACGAATCGAATTTCTAAGATTATGATTCCGGCTCTCTCGGGACAGGAATTCTCCTGCAAATATTTAGTTAAAAACAGTAAGGAGCTTGCAGACGAACTGCAGAAGATTAATCCTGACAATGTGTTAATGGTTTCCTTTGACGTCGAAAACCTATTCAGTAACACACCAGTCACATACACCTTGGACATAATCAAAGAGAAATTAGCCGCTTCCTCTATGACTGATACTGAAGCCCAGGATGCCTTTGACATTCTGCAGCACATCCTTCATAACAACTACTGTAAGTTTAACAATCAAAATTACAGGATTGATAGAGGGCTTCCGATGGGTTCGCCAATTTCTGGAGTTCTTGCTAACATCTACCTGAATAATGTCGAGGAGAAACACATCATGAACGCAAGCAACCCGTTCAGAGACAGGATTATATCGTGGCATAGATATATGGATGATGTCTTCTGTCTTTGGGATGGCACCTTGGATGATCTGAACAATTTTACAACATATATCAATAACTTGTTACCTGAGCTTAAATTCACAACCGAACTGGAGGTTGACAAATCACTGAGTTTCTTGGACCTAAAACTAAAAAGGAACCCTGGTGAATTCAGTTTTGGTATCTATAGGAAGCCTACCACTTGTAGTGCTTTGATTCCAGCTGACTCTTGTCACCATCACACACATAAGTTCGCTGCTTTCAGATCTATGGCCCAAAGGATGCTTCGCTTACCATTAAAGGATGCTGAGCGAAAGCAGGAAGAGGTAATTATCTTGACTCTGGGGAAAATGAATGGGTACCCACAGAAATCTATACAAAAAATTATAGAGAAGGAAAAGAAAAAGCTTCTCCCCTTATTTTCAAGACCCAATCGAGATGAAGTCCAAACATGGAGAAAGTTCACTTTCTACAATGAATCATGTTCTAGAATTAGCAGACCTCTAAACAGATTTAATATAAAGGTAGGCTTTAAGACTGACAACAGTATTCTGAGCTTGCTAAATAGTAGCAAGATCAGAAACGTAGAGGATAGTTTAAAATGCAGTGGAGTGTACCGCGTCTAATGTGATGATTGCCAAGCCTTTTATATCGGTGAGACAGGTAGAGCTGTGATTACCAGGATCAACGAGCATAGAAAGGTGAAACACAAATCTGCTTTCGGACAACATCTCCTGGAAACCGGTCACAGCAGCAGCAATAACGACAACATAAAAGTCCTACATAGGCAGGATAAAGGCTACAGGCTTACCCTTTTGGAAGCCTACCAGATTTGGAGAGCAACAACAAAGAAAAGCGCTGGGTTACTTAATGATCAGGTTGACCTCGGAAAAGAGCCAATTTTCAAGGCTTGTATTTAATTGCTCTTGTGGTATCACTTGTAATGTTTTGTAATGTTCGCTTTTGTTCAGAGGGATGGTTTTTTGGGGTTAAATTGTTCTAGTGTTTGATTTTTACTTATGGTTTGATTTTTAATATTCAAATGTTTTGCCGCTCATTTCTGCCCGTATGTTGGGTTGCATACCCTTCGGCGCTTAACTATCTGTTTTTAATGTGTTTGCACTACCTACGCCATTTCGTTCCTTTTCTGAATTGTTCGCGCTGTGTACCGTTGTTGGGCTCGTAAAAAGTTTTATAAAAGTTTATGGTTTTGATTTTGAGTAGTACTAGATAATAATTGTGAGTTTATATACTTTTGTCGCTCGTTTCCTCACACTTTTAATATTGTATTTTCGTTTTTAGCTCGCATTTGTTTTCTGTTAACCTCAAATTGGAGGAGCTCTGGCCGAGTTTTTCGTTTGCTGGAAATGTATTCAATTTATTTTATGATTTGCTGAATTGTTGATTGACTGTAAGTTTTGCTGTTTTTGTGTAATTTCGTTTGTTTGCTGATTTTGTTTTGTTTTGTTCCTTTAGCATTGGACGGTTTGAGAATGCCTATTTAGGCGAAACTAGTCACCAACTTAAATAAAAAATTTTTACCACGCAGGGAAGAACCTTTATTTCATTAGAATAATATAGCACCTGCCTTTGCGTCACATACATTTACTTATCTTCATTATGTTTTGTTTGCTGACGTTGATGTTCCACTGTTTCTAGTCGAGGCTTCATTTACTGCAAGTTACATAAAGGTTTCTTCATCAATAAGGTTTTTTCGGCATTGCTACCTTTTTATGTCTATACTATCCTGGCCTTTATGAACAAAATAGGAAACAATGAGCTAAATTAAAATGCTCCAAACTGCATTTACCATGGGCACTTAATGACCTGGTTAACTAACCCCCCAAAGATGTGATCAAGTATCCCCACAATGACTTAATTTATAAAAGCGCGACTATCGTGTATAGGGAAGGGGTTTGGTATATTTTGATCGCCCTAACGTCAGCATAATTTTCCCGCCAAGATGTAAAACTTAATGACGGGTAAATCGAAGTATTTGTTATCTAACTTTAAATTTTAGCCAAGACACTATTTTAATCACTTTACTTTTTAGCGATTTATATTGGTGTCATTGGAAGAGTGTTGCTGATGTACTCTTGGGGCGAAAAATTTCACAGAAATATTTTTCACGTCGATAAGATATTTAAATACGTAACAGAGACCAATCTAATAGAGAAGACAATGCAACCGCACGTGAAATTTATTACGTTTCTTTACTTTGGTTGGCTGATTGCTGATCCAGGCAGCATTATCTTTTATACATGTATTCCATTACTAACTAGTAGCGAAAGGTTAGTGAACTACTAAAACATTGCACATCAAATTCTGATACTCACTTTAACACCAGTTAACTAAATCTATAGCTTTTTTGGCTCAATTAAATCAGGTGCGATTTAAGCCTGCATTATTTGGCCTTATTAATTAATTCAATATACATATTACCCTATCGACAATAAAGCTTATTATTATTTTTACTATTATTATTATTATTATTATTTATTGAAACTCTCTGATACATCTCATCAAATACATTAAACCTAGATAATATAATTTATATACAACATATAAATACAAAAATTACAATTTTGAAAAGTAATGAAGAACATCAGGGAAAATTGGTAGTACCGAGCTTCACTGAAGCCTAGGGTACTCCCTTTGCGGGTGTCACCACAGCTCAACCAAATTTTGAAAAAACATTGCCATTTATGCTTTGCAACACTAGTTTACAAAGCAAAGGAAAACTTCGGAAACTCCGTGCAGCAATGTGGATAGGTCATTAAAAACACATAAAGACATTATTTATTAATACACAATATACAAAGGAAGGTAAAGATGAAATATTATATATAAGCAGTACGATAGCAGTAAATTTAGGATCCTTTATGATAAAACTCTCCTCAAAATATTCGCGCTTCCCAAAACCGCAATTTCTTGAATTTCCCAGGGCGAAATTTTGCACGGCAACTCCTTGACATGTTTACTATAATTTTGACTAACTGCTCCCAATGAACCTACAATCACCGGAATAATGTTTACTTTCATTCCCCACATACGTCCAACTTCTATTGAGAGATCCTTATATTTAAGTTGTTTTTCAAGCTCCTTCCTTACAACATTTGCATCAGCAGGTACCGAGATTTCTATGAACGGGCATGCCTTCCTCTGGAAATCCTTTAACACGATATCTGGCTTATTAGCATCAAGCATTCTATATATAGGCATGTTCCATGATATGGTAATATGATCGTTACTACACAACAGGAGATGGAACGTGGTCATACCACCGAGACACATCCATTGCTAAACCTAATAGTTGGGAACACAAATTGTAATGTACTTACTGTATATATTCCCACCCTATCATGCCTAGCAATGTAATGCGACTCAGCTAAGATGGGCAAGCCGCTAATAAATGATAGACATGGTCCGGAGCCTACAACTCCCGGAGCCTACAACAGTCTACTACGCCCATCATGAGCAACTTGCATACTCTTCTGTTCATTATATCTCGTACGTATTGCATGATGTTGCGACGCTATGATAGAGGATTTCGTTTCAGCCTTAATGTCCCCATGACAAAGCCAAGATAACGATCCGGACTTTGAAATACCGTCACCCTCCACAATTCTTAAAACTCACCATGCATTGGCTTACTAACATAATCCTCTCTCATTTTCTGATTCATTTCCATAATTATCGCGTTCTTCCACCTGAAATTTTTCTAAAATTAGTTTATGTTTACTAGTTATTGACTTACCAGAAGTATCCCTAATTAATTGTTTAATGACTTTATCCCCCTTGTTGGCCTTTATAAAACTTTCTAAATCATAAATATTTTCCAATTGCTGCAAACCACGGCCTCCATCTAAACGTCTGCAGGTATAGCCTGCAGACATCAGACCTAGGATGAAACATAAAATTTAACGTTAAATGTTTTCTAGTTTTAATGTCCAAATCGCGTATTTCCTTCTTAGTCCAGTTTAAAACTCCAACACTATACCGAAATATTTGAATAGCATATGCATTTATCGCTTGCATTTTATATTTTCCATTTAAACCAGATTTTAAAATTTTTCTTACTCGCTTAATGTATTCGCCTATAACCTTTGCCTTCATCCCTTCATCATCAATACCAAAGGCTTCATCCATTCCCAGATACTTATATCTAGTATTATCTGTTAATTCACTAATACTAGTATGATCATTCAGGCATATGTCAGCGGTTCTCTCAATTTTGCCTTTGGAAATACTAATTTTGGCACACTTCTCTAGACCAAATTGCATCCCAATATCGTCAGAGAACTGTTTAACTATACTGAGGCTCCTCTTCAGCTGCTCATCATTTTTGGCATAAAGTTTCAAATCATCCATATATAATGAATGACCAATTAACTTTTCGCCAGGTAATAACTGAACACCAGCTTTGTCCTCATTCAATTCACTAGACAGTGCAAATAGGCCTATGCAAAAGAGCGAAGGTGAAATCACCTTGAAATATGCCACAATTAGTATTAATCGGCTATGAGAAAACATCCGACTCTTGTCCACGCAAGCATAGTTTAGTAGACCATAAAGACATACATGAGTTTACCAGAAAAATAATTTTTAGGTATACATACCCCATATATCTCCAAGGCTTTTACAATCCATTCATGCGGGATACTATCATACGCCTTCTTATTATCAATCCAGGCCATGGATAGGTTTCCTCGAGTCTTCTTGATCTTTTCAACAATCTTCTTGTTAATTATTAACAGTTCCTTTAAACCATAACTGTCCTTTGAAATGCCTTTCTGCTCAGAGGGCAATACTTTATTTTCTTTAAGATGTACATAAATCTTGGTACCTAAAATTTTAGTTAATAATTTACAACAACAATTTAAACAAGTAATAGGTCTATATTGGGATACTTGCATTGTATTCTCCGTTTTGGGAATCAAAACAGTTACACCTTCCGTCAGCCACGACGGTATCAGTTCCGGATTATTAACCATATTGTTAAAACATTTTACTAAATGTTCATGCAATACGGTTATCCTTTTAAGCCAAAAATTAGGAATTTTATCTGGTCCAGGAGCTTTCCAAAGTGCTAAACTTTTGCAAGCATTTAGGATGTCATCTTTGGAGAGAAGTACATCTTCCATAGCTGGATAATGGATATTCCGCCTCTCCTCGCGTTTAATCCATTCCGCTTCAGAATTGTACTTGCCAGATTGCCCCCAAATGCCTGTCCAAAAATCGATAACATCCTGCCTGTTTGGAAAATTCTCCTTGTTAAAACATTTTACTAAATGTTCATCCAATACGGTTATCCTTTTAAGCCAAAAATTAGGAATTTTATCTGGTCCAGGAGCTTTCCAAAGTGCTAAACTTTTGCAAGCATTTAGGATGTCATCTTTGGAGAGAAGTACATCTTCCATAGCTGGATAATGGATATTCCGCCTCTCCTCGCGTTTAATCCATTCCGCTTCAGAATTGTACTTGCCAGATTGCCCCCAAATGCCTGTCCAAAAATCGATAACATCCTGCATGTTTGGAAAATTCCCCTATAATTTTTTTTAGGATTTTCTTTAAAATTTTTGTTATCATTGTCATCAAGTCCGAATTATTATTATTATTATTAATATTATTATTATTATTATTATTACTATTTTGGATTACATGGTGCTAAAGTTTTAAGAAAAAAATCTTTTTTTATGATAACATTGGTATGGCCCTAGATATACTTGTGAAACGAAGTACGCATCTTCTATTCATCAAAAGGCAGTTTCTGCTGTACAACATATTTTTTTATTCTTGCCAGTGGCGTTCATGCGGGATTTGCACTGAATCATTTTAAACAGCAAAGCCACTCCTTTTTCTCAAAGTAAAATTATTTTTGGAATCCTCATTCCTTTCTGAGCAAATCTGGTTTCTTGATTTTTTTCGTTTTACGTACGGTTTTCGCATAAACAAATAAAGTTCATTCATTTGCATGTTGTTATGAAACCTGCTATTATCAACCATTAAAACGTATCTACTAGGTAAGAAGCAGATTTTGTTTTGTAAACAAAAACAGTTTTGACTGTTGTCTACCTAGTCTAGTTGTCACGTATTTAAGTCATCAAAATTAACAATACAGATCTTTTTCTTAAAACACTAGTACCCTGTAGTTCAAAGTTAAGACTTTTAGAACATATGTTTATATGAATTTTTGTCTCAAAATGGACCCAACCCAAGAATAACCTCCTTAAATACGTAAGTAGAGGTGTATTTTTTCCAGCACCTAAAGCGCTGTCGCCTGCTGTATACATACTTACAAATCTTGTTTCTTAACCTCAACCAATTTTTATGTAAAATGTATTATCTACAGAACTGAAACCAGCTATCTGCCGACAGCAAAGCCACAGAGCAAAACTATACGACTATGATATTATGTGCGCTACGGGTTGCAGAATTTATTGCACATTATGTATATTCTTTCTAGGGCGCATGATATTATTTCTATTGCGCACTATAATTTTCTTATGATACAATTTAGATTATTGATGTGCTTATAATATTGTCATATGCTAATTTATTTAAACTATTGGAAATACATTTTTTAAATGAACAAGTATTTTAATCTGCTCATTATATTTTTAAAAAGGTAACGGATTGTATTGCACATTTATTTATTTCAGGGTAGGTACAAATATATTATGAAATCAAATCAAATTCAACATTCAAATCTAGAAATGCACAACTATTTATTCTAATGCACAATTATATAAATTTATTGCACATTTATGTTTTAATGCTGATTTGTAGCTTCTAATTTAGTTCAGACGTCTTAGTTTTATGTAATTTAAATAATAATAATAACAATAATAATAAATTCAAAATAAAATTTGAAATATAATTGACATGCTGATGTAATCCTTATTTGCTTTATTTCCTAAGAACGCGAACTAGGTAGATCAAAACAAAAAATAATTAACGAAAAAGTCAGATTTTGAATGTGACGATGTTTCGAAATAAATTAAACACTTATCCTTATTATTACGCTTTCCTTATGTAACCGTCAACGAGAAACCCCAGCTAAACTTGCCTTGGTAAAGCAAGTTGTTTTCAGGTGCTCAAAACCGCCAAAAACAGTAATGATTTTTTTATACCTTCTCGTGGAATGCTATAATATGAATGTTGTTTTGATTTATACAGTGTTTGCTTGATTTATTTTTTATTTTTTAGGATTCTGCCCATTCCCTTAATGTATCCTTATAATGAAACAGCAACACCATTCTACGAACTTACTTACTTTTCACAATTGTTGACGCAGTTTGTTATGGTTCTCAACTATTTTTGTATCGATATGTACTACATATGCTTGGTATATCTGACCGCAGCGCAATTTGATCTGTTGGGTAAGCTATTATTTGTCAAATACCTTTTTATCAACTTTCATGCGTCGCCATTGTAATAAAACAATGACTATTCTAACGGGTTATTATAATTGATTGTAGTCGAAGTAGACCATGATATCAAATGTAAAGATTTCTGGTTGCCGCTCTATTTGAATTTTATACCCCTGTGCTACACGCAAAAGTTAAATTGGTTGCGTAACCTATTTCAAGTTGACAGTTGTTTGTGTATAGCGGCAAAAATTAATAATATGGCCATCACCTACTTCGACTATAATCATTTATAATGACCCTGTATAATAAAGAATTATTATGGAATAGCATTCAGACATCTTCTTATTTTTTTTTAAATTTTTATCCATGCTATTAAACATACACTGCTCCAAGAAATTATCGAACCGTTAAAATTGAATAATATTTTGCGAGACTGTCCTTAGATTATCTATGAATCCTACCAAATTATATTTTATACAAGTTGTTTGACTCGCCATTTTCTATAACGTAAAATTATTGTCATGTATACAGGGTGTTGCATTTAGGTGTGACGGAAAGTACGTATATTTTTTTAAATGGAACGTCCTGTATATTTTATTATATCATGAATACTACTAAATTTGTTTATCCAATCGTGTATGTTGCTAAGTGACAGCGTTAATAGTTCGAGAGAAATTCAACTGTTTTTCCAAAATATGCCCGTTGCAGCATCTTTTTAAAAACCTTGTAAAACGACATTTTTGACGATTTTACCTTTAAACTATCTGAGACAATAGTCAAAGCCAGTAGGTAGATGATAGTATCCAATGATATTAGATACACTATACAGAGTGTTCATTGAACTTAGTAAATTTTGATGTTTTTCAAATGTTTTTTTCTCGAGTTTTTTAAATGGAACACACCTGTATAATATGTGTTGGCTGTAATAACCCTTTATTTCGCTCCAATTTACATCTAGTATGCCATACACCAAATGTTACTATTTTTTGTGATATTTGCGATTTAACTAAAATGTAATGTAATTGTAAATTTTAATATTGCTGTGAATAAGGTATTTCATAGTTTGATGTACAGTCTTCAAGTGGCGATAGAAGAGACAATTTAGTAACGATTTAACCAGCTTGATCCTTATACAAAGTATTTCCGTTATGATTAACAATTTTATATACAATTTTGTAAGTATATGTATGTAGGGTATTGGGGGTCAAGGATAGTCCTCGTGGCACCCAGGCCCCATTGGGTCACTTGTGCCTCCCCCTGCGCTCACTCCAGCTATGTCAACCAGCCTAGGTTGTTAACGAAGGCTAGGACGCAGCTCAGAGGTGCGTTCCTGATTCCGTCCATGGTCGGCCATGGATCCCCCAGCAAGCGTTCCCTGTATTCAACCAGGTCTGGGCATTCACATAAAGTGTGCTTTACCGTCTCATCCTCTAGCTCACAAGCTCGGCATATAGACGTTTCAGCGAGATGCATCACGTGAAGATGCTTCCGTAAGCCACAGTGACCCGTGAGAATACCCGTAACTAAACGTAGCTTGTTTCTGGGCAGCTGTGTAAATTTCCTAGCAGTGCTGCTGGAGGGAAGGGGGAGCCCTTCCCTAGCTTGCTGACAGCCAGGTAGATTTTCCTCAGTCAGTCCTCGACGTGTTTTAGCGCCACTTGCATTCTTTCCGCAAGTGTGTTGTGGTATTTTCCGCTGATGAGTATAACAAGGTCATCAGCGTAGCCAATGGTCTCAAATCCTTGGCCATTTAATTCTAGAAGCAGGCTATCAAGGGTAAGGTTCCACAAAAGTGGTGACAGTAGATATATAAGGGCACTTCTAGCCCCGCCTCTCCACCTCACACCTCCGCACGATGCAAATATTCGCGTTAAATTATAATAAAATTAATACCGGTGGCGCCATCTATTGGTGAAGTGCCGAACTACGCTTACCGACCCAGATTCCCCTCTGGCGCCATCTACCGACCAATTACCGAACTACATACCGGCACGGGATAGATCCCTGTTTCCAACTTTCAAAATAAACGAATTTTTAGGTTAAAATTATACTTCTTACAGAATTTTAGAGTAATATTCGCGGTATAAATTTTAAAGACACGACTCAAACCGAGCGCGCCCGAACGTTGGAACCTGAGCGTATGACTCACACGTCGATGTTAGAGAGAGAACGCACTACGATTTTATTTTCGAGCGTAAAAATCTATTTCATTCAAAAATAATTTGACTTAAAAAGATAATACGATAAGATTTCTAGGCAAATATGCTCTTTAAAATGCAAATATTCGCGGCATAAATTTTAAAGAGACGACTCAAACCGAGCGCGCCCGAACCGATAAAATTCAAATTTTTCCCGCCAACCTTAAAAAATTCAAATTTTCGCGCCAACCCCAAAAAATCAGGCCCACCAACCCCAGACGTACCAACCCCACGCGCTAAAAAGGCATGCCGACCGGCCGTCATATTTTATACGACGCCATCTTCTTGAGCAGACATCTTTGAGTACCATATTCTTATTTTAACTTGGACTAAAACATTCCCAAATAATTTATACCACCTTCCCCACCTATAAAAATAATTTGAAACCTTAAGGAAACCCTAAAAACCGTTTTAACTTTTAACTTTGAAATTTATCCTTAATGGCGCGAAAATTTGAATTTGGTCGGTTCGCGCATGCTCTGTAGAATTTTAAGTGTCTAACGCGCTGAAATTCGAAGAAGATTACATCGTTCCAAGTTAAAATAAGAAGATGGTACTCAAAGATGTCTGCTCAAGAAGATGGCGTCGTTTAAAATATGACGGCCGGTCGGCATGCCGTTTTAGCGCGTGGGGTTGGTACGTCTGGGGTTGGTGGGCCTGACTTTTTGGGGTTGGCGCGAAAATTTGAATTTTTTAAGGTTAGCGGGAAAAATTTGAATTTTATCGGTTCGGGCGCGCGAATATTTGCATTTTAAAGACTTCGTTCGGGCGCGCTCGGTTTGAGTCGTGTCTTTAAAATTTATGCCGCGAATATTTGCATTATTTGCCTAGAAATCTTATCGTATGTTCTTTTTAAATCTAATTATTTTTGAATGAAACAGATTTTTACGCTCGAAAATAAAATCGTAGTGCGTTCTCTCTCTAACATCGACGTGTGAGTCATACGCTCAGGTTCCAACGTTCGGGCGCGCTCTGTTTGAGTCGTGTCTTTAAAATTATATATAATATACCGCGAATATTACTCTAAAATTCTGTAAGAAGTATAATTTTAACCTAAAAATTCGTTTATTTTGAAGATTGGAAACAGGGATCTATCCCGTGCCGGTATGTAGTTCGGTAATTGGTCGGTAGATGGCGCCAGAGGGGAATCTGGGTCGGTAAGCGTAGTTCGGCACTTCACCAATAGATGGCGCCACCGGTATTGAATTTATTATAATTTAACGCGAATATTTGCATCGTGCGGAGGTGTGAGGTGGAGAGGTGGGGCTAGAAGTGCCCTTATATATCTACTGGTGACAACACTCCTCCCTGTGGACAGCCTCCAGCAACTCTTCCCTTCAGGGTAGTGTTGCACGCCTTGAGGCTCACTATTCTTTGCGAGAGCATGGCATGGATCCAGCCCTTAACGGTAGGTGCCACGCCACGCTCTGCCAGAGCCTCCTGAATGCAACGGAAGGTGGTTTTATCGAAGGCTCCCTCAATGTCGATGAATACACCCAATGTGGATTTCCCGTTGTCAATTGAGGAGCATATTTGCTTTGTCACACTGTATAGAGCAGTGTCAGTGGATCTACCTTGTGTGTAGGCATGTTGGCTAGGGTGCAGTGGTCTCGTTAAGAGTGCTGTGTCCCTGATATATCTATCGCAAAGTCTTTCAATAGTCTTCACAAAAAAAGAGGAGAGACTAATAGGCCTGAAAGCCTTTGGTACCGAGTAGTCCTGTCTTCCGGGCTTAGGTATGAAGGTGACTGCAACTTCACGCCAACGTTTTGGGACATAACGCAGCGCTAGACACGCTTGTGTGATCTCCAACAGATGTGGTTCGATCGTTTCAAGTCCCCACTGTAGCAGGGCTGGAAAGATACCATCTGGTCCCGGAGACTTGAAGGGTGAGAAACTCTGAATGGCCCACCTTAGTCTGGCGCTGTCTCCAATACGACTGGCAGAGTGGTGGAGGAGCCTGGAAATTGAATACACATTAGCAGTTTTAAGCTCTCCTTGAGGTTGCTGGTAAAAGAACCATCACACCTCCTCAAGATACCTACTTCCTGTCTCGGATCTTTAGACAGTCTTTTTTTCAAGCGAGAGGCATCGGCGATGCATTCCACGCTTTCGCAGAAGCTGCGCCAGGTAGCCCTCTGCCTTTGCCTGATTATTTTCCTGAACTCGGGACGCTTACTTCTGTAATCGGCCCAGTCCAGGTCAGTTTTTGAGCGTTGTGCCTTATTGAAAGCCCTTTTGGTATCCACCTTGAGTCGTTCGAGCTCGGAACACCACCAAGGGGTGGCGCGTCCCAGTTCTGGTTCTTTTCTCAGGGGACAGGCCTTTTTGTACGATTTCATCAGAGCGTTGCTTAAGACAGACGAGGAATTGTCCAGGTCTCCGATGTTACGAGGGCGTGAGATGTTCACATGTTGCAACTCACCAGAAAGATTTTCGCAGAAGGCGGCGATGTTCGTCCTTCTGGCATCTCGTCCCAATCATTTCCTGGTCTCGTGACGACCAAGGTCGAAGGTAATCCATCTGTGGTCTGACAGGGAAGCTTCCTCTGAGACACGCCAGTTGGTGATTTGTTGCGAGATACCTAAGGTGGCTAACGTAATGTCAATGACGGTCTGACAGCGTGCGTTGACGAATGTAGGTTCCGTTCCACGATTTAGTATATATAAATAGCTGCTAGTAATAAATTCAAGCAGTAACTTACCCCTGATGTTGTCCTCTCTACCGCCCCACGCCGTGGAGTGTGCGTTGGAGTCGCATCCAGTGATCAGCTGCCATTTCCTTCCGTTGCAGGTGTCGACTAACGCCTTCAGCTCCTGCGATGGGGGTCTTTCCTCCCCTGGGAGGTAGGCAGCTGCCATGGTGGTCTCTTGTGCTATCCCTTTAAGGATCCATTGTACCCTCCCTGCTTAACGTCCCTGTTCGAGCATTGAGGCAGGAGGTAGGCATGACGATTCTTGGGCACGAAAATTGTGGTCCTAGGTCTGCTGTCACCGGCGTTGCTGAAAACAGTACCGATAAGATTACTAAGACCAAGTACCCTGGACCCGGAGGTCCATGGCTCTTGAATCAGAGCTATAGTGTTCTTCATCACGTCAAGATGACGGCAAAGAGTTGCCGTTGCTATCTTGCTGCGATGCAGATTGCATTGTACTACCCTGATGGTGATGTTGTCCACGGGGCTGTTTCTGGCTTCCTGGCTGCTCATTTTACTGAGAGGGAGAAGGTGGGTTGACAGTGGCTGTCGTTTTGCTCGGGGGTGTGTCGAGGATGCAGTCCGACACACAAGAGTCCGGCGAGGATGCTGTTTTCGGCGTCATCAACTCCGTGAAGCCCCTGAAACCTGGTCCTGGTTGGGAGATGTCCATCTCCTCCGACCTAGCCACTGCTGGTGCTGCTTCCACGACAGAAGGTGTCGGAGCAGGTACTGGCGCCGTCACAGTCGAGGGTGCTACAGCTGTAGTTGCCGTAGAAGCCCCCGAAGTTGCCGTCGTTTTTTTTCTCGGTGGTGAGCTCCTGTCTTGCCACCCACTGACGCGGACCTTAATCGTTCCGAAGAACAGATTGAGGATCGATCAGTTAGCGCGGAGCCAATTGGCATCCTTCTGGGTTGCACCAAATGCGAGAACGTATCCCGCATCGCCAGAGCTGTTGGAGACCTCGAAATTTAAAAGGCACCAGCTGTGGATGTCCAGGTGTCTATTCTGATCAGCCAGGATGTTGATCAGTCTGTCGCTGGAGGGCTTGACCTCTGGGTCCAGCAGAAGCAATGAGGGTATCCAGATTTTAACTCTGGGCATCCTCGGAAGCTCATCCTCCCTGATAACGCGAAGCTGTGCGTCTTTGGCGCAAACTAGCTTCATAATTTTGTCCTTCAGCCATGCAAGGGACAGGTCATCACCACATGTGACCCTGAGCTTCTCTCCCTTGAAGCTCCAAGATCGGAAAGTGATCTGGGGTTCGTTTGATCCAGAGGGTCTGACGCTCAGTTCTTCCCAAAGAAGTCTGAATAGCTCCCTCTGTACTTCCTTGGCGTCCGCTTCCTTGATCTTACCAAGGGGATTGCGGCCGTCAATGATGACGACCCGGAGGTGACTAGTCAAAGCCTCCCGGAAGCTGATTGCCGCTGTGTTAGCGGTGGTGTTTTGCGGTGCGTGTCTCGCCCTCTTGTGGTGAGCCGGTGACTGATCCGAAGATGTCGCCGAACGCAACCGTTTGTTTTGGGTATCTCCAGTACGCTCCTCAGCCCTTCTACCTGAGTATTGGGGTTGGGTCTTCGTACCGGAGGTGCTTGGTGTCTCCCTTGGGTCGCTTGGGCGGCTCGCGGTTCCTCGACGCTGATTCGAGTAGCGTGCCTGGGCTCCAGGTGCAGGGAGATTTGGTTGACGTCTTTCGTCGCGTCGTTCACCACGTCTGTGGGGGCCAGCGTCATGCTCTCTCGTGTAACGAGAGGTACGCGCTGTTGCACCCGACAAAGCAGTTCCCTGAGAGGTAGAGGATTGCTGTTGCTCTAGAGCACGAGCCTTCCTCCGCCTTTTTAATTCGGCGCCGCAGGGTCTTTTGCCCCCTCTCGCCCTCCGACGAGAGGGGCCGTCGTTGTCCTCGGACACTAGAGCGGGTTGCTCCTCCTCCTGGGGCGCCTTCGAGCCTTCTCCACTGCTCATTCTCCTGCCTGAACCAAAAGAAACCACCTCGCCGGCAACAGGTGCCGGCGTGTGTACGAACACGTGGGATTTTTTTTAGGTGTATCACGCTGCCCTAAAACCTGCGAAAAATACCACCTACACCTATTAAAAGTGTGGAATCACACCTGAAAGCTCACTTGCTGAGTAAAAAACACACACGAAACGCGAAAACCGCTAAACACGCGCTTTATTGCGTGGAGCGTAATGGCGACCGTGCGTACTATCCGCCTGTCAGAGACGGAATGAGTAAGTATATATTTGTAAGTATATTTTGCCGTCTATCGTATGGCAACCGAACACGCGATTTAAAAATGTTAAATTACTGCTAAAGTAAACCCTAAACCCTGTACTTTTAAGTTAACTATCGTGAAAATTTGTTCGTTTCTGAGTGTTGAAAATCAGATTTTCTTTGTTGTGATTTATGTGCTCACACACAAAAACCAAATATGCAACAAAAGGAAACTGAGAGGTATCTTTAGATTCAGATTTTCATTCATAGCAAAAAAAATCTATTAAAAACACTAATAACCCACTTTCCATTCACATTATCTATATTACTCGTACTATTATCCTCTCAATCATATTATCCCAATTTTGTATTGTCTCTCCAGAAAAATAACCTGTTTTACACCATTAACAATATAAGTAGATATTGTTGGTTGTTTTTTGTACTGAATACAAATCCGTTCTCAAATGTAACTCATCAAGACAAGGTTTAGCGTTTCTGTTTGTTTTTGTGTATGAGCGCACATACTATTACAATGAAACGTCTCCGCACAATTTTCACACAAGCGAACAATTTTTAACGATAGTCCTCCTAAAATTACACTGTTTCTGGTTTACTTAGGACCCCAACTAAAGTTACTAGGTCTTCAGGTTCGCCCGCTGTACGTTTGTAAAAATTGCAAAACATACTTATAAAATTGTGTAATACCTTGATAACCGTAATAGTTTTCATATCAATAAATCAAGTTAAATCGGTTCTAAATGACTTCTTCTACAACTCTTTAAATATTTTACATCATGGTACCCAGCACACTGTACACAGAGCTATATTAACGTACTAAATAGCATACTACTCTTTAAATTGCAAATATCACAAAAACTAGTAAAAATAGATATACGATATAGTTGTTGATGTGTATTCGTTGTGCCCCAACTATCGCTGGAGTTTGCGACGACGACGATTAAGAAAAAACGACTTGATGTGTTCAACTCGTATATTCGAAGACTTATGATACAGTGTGTTGCTGTTACAGTCGTATGTTGTCTCGACGCATGCGTATTGACTAACGCCATCTAGTAGCGAATTATAACATCACAAATAAGAAGTTGATATACGTCGCGATATCTGGTGGTAATATTAACTTATCCATTAAAACAGTATACAAACTCAAACAATAGTGAATATAAATTACAAAGAACTTATGAGACATTTCAATTAGCAAATAATATACAGGGTGTTCCATTTAAAAATCTCAAGAAAAAGCAATTTAAAAATGTTTAAAAAGTAGTGCATGGTACGATCATCCTGTATAGCGCATCTAGTTTTTCATGACATCATAGCTAGATATGGGTTTAGTTATTATATGACAACATTTTTAAGACAATATCTGCAAATATGTAGTATTAACGTAGTTTTTAAGAAACGCCTGCAATTGCCATCTTTTTACAAACAGTTGAATATCTCAGAAACTTTACGCAGGTACAACTTACACAGTTGGAAAGGCAACTTCCTTAGTATTCATAATATGGGATGATATACAAGGCGTTCCATTTAAAAACATGTACTTACTTTCCGTCACGCCTAAATGCAACACCCTGTATAAATGAAAATAATTTTACGTTATAGAAAGTAATGAGTCAAACAACTCATGTTTAAAACATTTTTTTCTGTCTTAAACGATTTGATGACTATAGGCCGCCGGGATACTAATAACTCACCCATAACCTACAAATCGGTTGATTTTTGATCAACTCTGTCGACAACCTAAGGACCTAACGCCATGTCGATTCTACCGCGGCATTTATCATCACGCCAGGGACACACAAAGGCGTTTCGGACGCGGCGGATCCCGGACCGCTCCATCCGACTCTAAACAGACATTTGAAAACCCAACCATAGTGGTCCGTTAATTTCTTGAAGCCCATGCATCGATAGTTGTTTACCATTATATATTTGACATTTTTTATTGTTATTTATTTATTGTTTTATTTATTCTCTTCATTATTTACTTAATTATAATTTGTTGTTGTTGATGTTCATTTACAGCTCACGAATTTGAAAACTCATTGTATACAACTTTATTGAAATTTGGATTTCGAAAGGAAGAAATTTTAGAATTTAAAGATATGTTAGCATTGAGTGATCCAATTATCAAGTAATTATTGTGAAAACGCGATTAATGTGCTGGCACGTTTGCAACATAGCAATTGTATGAGGGAACATGGATTTTGTGAAATGGAAATTAAACAGCATTTTACATAGATTTCTTTGCGCTACGTACGATTTCGAGCTCATAAGTAATTTTATGTTTTCCAACATTCAAGGAGGTTCCACCGGTAGAACCTAATGTTCTAAAATTTTTTGAAATTTTCTTTAGTTAGGCATTAACATAAGAATTCTTATTTTTGATGTGTTATTCTCCACTATCACGAATACAAAAATATAAAGCTCTCTAAATTTGGCATTTTTACTTTATCATACGTAGTATGTAAAGTATTGTAATCGTGCCAAAAAAAATTTTTGAGATTTTAACGGAATTATGTCTTTTTGGGTCCCCTGAACATTTTTGACCAAGGTACAAAAAAATGTCTGTGTGTGTGGATGTGGGTGTGTGTGTGTGTGTGTGTGTGTGTACCCGTTTTTTTGTGGCGACGATACCGGAGAACCTACTAACGGTATCGGGACGAAACTTCATATTTAGAAGTTTCATGGCCAAACTTAGAGCTGAAAAGCTTTCTGTTAAAAAGGGTCCAAAGGAACTGGAGGTTTACTCTTAGCATTTTTGAAAGATTTTGTAAATAAGCCGGCATTTCTGAAATTTCGTCGAAATAGTTAAATAATAAATTAAACTAGAGGAATTTCTGAATAATTTATGACTATCACATTTTTTGGTACAATCAATAGTTTAGCTGCATGAGCAAATTCTATTTCATCGAGATCGGTCGTACTGCATTAAAACTAGTAGCCAGGATATGTGAGATTAGTAGTAGAGATTAGTAGACGCCATTATAGTATTTCTAATAGAATTTACTAGTGCCTCAAGTATATGTACTATGCGCGCCAAAAAAAAGTCGTACAGCTAATGTTGACATCATGTAATTCTGGCTTGTCAACTTAACAGTTGGTGCATGTTTCATGCCTATGATTAATGTCAGAATGACAGCGTATAGGTTATGAAAGTACGATTTACAAAGCTACACGGTGTACGACTTTTTTTTGGCGCGCATAGTACATGCAAACTAATATGTGTCACCATCACGACATGTGAGAAACACTATAATTTCGTCTGCTACCACCGCCATTACCAACCATTGCCACCAATCGGAACGCACCTTCACACTTTCTACACCCAATAACACGTGTCATTTGGATGGGGTACCCGGTGTCAACGGGGTACAATATCCGAACGCAGCTTTAATCGACATATCTGTCTAGTTCTACTAGTTTTATTTTAATGCAGACATAGCTGATCTCGATCAAATAATATCTCATGCAGCTAAACTATTAATTTTATATATAGTATGATAAAGTCATGTGCCTGGCCACATCAGATTTTTTTATTTGGCAGTCGATAATATTTTAAATATAATATAAGTATTTTTCAAGGAATTTATTTGGCATGGCTCACACAACTGCAGATATAGCACAATCGCCTGGCCACATCAGATTTTTTTTTTGTACACATGTGACGTTCAAGGTGTCAACTTAATGTTTACTGGAATTCAAATTAAGAAGATCAAGAAATACTGCAAAATATTTTTAAAGGTTTTAGTTATTTTTTTATTTCCCATTTTTAATATTTACTAAAGTTAAAACAAAATAAATACTATTAATTCAAGAAAATAACTGCATTGGCGTAAAAATTATGACAAAGTGTATTTTCTAAGGGCAAACAAGTTCCATTTGTGTACCATATTTCTGTACCTATCACTGAAACATGTACACTCATACAATATGCGAACAGAGAGAAAAGTCAACTTGAAGTAAGCAGAAAAACCGGAAAAATGACGATTGTATAAAATGTTTCGATCATGAATCGGTCTTATACACTTATACACTTGCTAAACTAAGGGGACTGTAGAAGTTTACCATCGTTTACAACAAATGTTAGTGATGGGGGCATACTAATATCATTTTGCAACTGCGAAATTCAACGTCATGACTCATCTGTGATGTGCACGCACGCTAGTCGCGGTTTTACTATAAACATTTCTTGCACAAAATCTAACATCAAATGCTTGCAGAACTGACAAAAGGTTCTATAGTATATACGAAGTGATGAGCACTGAGAGATACGCTGAAGAGTGCTATCGCACATTGACGCCATTCATTGAACACCACAAGGACTTACTGAAATTCTGTTTCGACCTGGAAGACTTTCTATCCCCATTACTGCTATACTTCGTTATATCGAGTGAACTTTACAGTGTTTTTATATTGTTCACTGCTGTTGCTGTAAGATGTTTTCTACAGGTGTCTGTTTTGTTTCGATAGGTACCATGGGGTTCTGGCTTATCTTTAAGAAACAAAATCGATTAAATTATGACAAATTTGCCGATAATTTTTCGATAGTGATTCATGCTTGTGTTCTCGCGTTCTCGGTCTGACACTATTGTCCTCTTAGAAAGTACTTTTCGCCAAGTTTTACAATCATTTACTTGAATATTGGAGAAAGTTGCGCTGAAGGACTAGATTAAAATGGAACTGACGTTTCTTTTTTGTCTGTGACATTTTAACTGAAGTCCTTAGCTAATAACTTGTAGCCCTAACATTATTGTAACTTAAACATTTGTTAGAGCGCGTTGGAAAACGTGTGTTCGTACGTGAGGGCGCACACATAGACGCAAATCGAGGCAGTATGAGGCAGACCGAGGAAGCACGAGACAGGTCGAAGAAGCAGAGCCAAGCTAGAAATACGTCATCCAAGGCATACGAACCAATGCGCCGCACCGACACGGGGTGATCTATTAGCTCTGGTAAATCAAGCCGAGGCAGCGGTTACCGTCAAAATCAGGCTTTAGGCTGGGGCCACGGACCGAGCGACAGCTGGCGTCAGCGATCGTTGTGTATATATCTATATATACGTATGTATATAGGTATATACACAACGGTCGCCGACGCCACCGCTCCGCTGTCGCTCGGTCCGTGGCCCCAGCCTTACACTCAAAAGATTAGCTTCTGTACGGGAGAAAAATAAGCGAGATCCGTATGATACCATTGAACCGAAATCGGGATACTGAGTTGACAAAAATAAATTAAAACAAATATTTTTCAGTCAGATGGCCAATACTTGAAATCAGCCCCATATTTTTTAACGGTATTGGCCCAAATATTTCTTATGGCGTACCCCGGCCATTTTTTAGTTCAACAAGTAAGTGTAGTATTAACCATCGTTTAAATACGAAAATAAACCAATCCTATATCTCCACTACTAATCGGTTGCAAAAGTATTGATCCCTGTGTTTGAAGGCTAGTAACTCTGAAACGGCTGAACAAAAAAAATTAAATAAAGTGCGTTATACTCTTGAATCATTTCTACAGAACAGGAGTGACTATCAAAATTTTCTGCCCGTCGGTTAAGGCACGAGTGCGACAGAAGTAAAGAAAGGTACCAGATTTTTGCGGTTTCTCGACTTTCCGATTTTTTTTCTCCTAAACCACTTACCAAAAAAATTTAAATTTGTGTTCAGGTTACAGTTAGAATCTCTTCTATAGATTGGTGTTTTTATTTTCTTGATTTCTTATGTAATAAAGTATGTAATCCAGCTTTTTATGGACGCGGATATCTCAGAAACGAACGATAGCAGGACACGCGACGCGACACGCGATGCGGTGCGCAGGATGGTTCCCCTCGGCGAAAGGGGATAAAGCGCGCGAGACGCTGTGACGCTTTGCCCGACGATTTCAAACGAACAACACTCAGGACCGTATTCAATATTTTTTCATTTTCTCGTTCGGTTTTATTTTTTAAAATAGCATAAGTGACTTTTTTTTTTATTTCTGGAATTGTATACATATTCTGTTTTGTGATTTATTATTATTTCACAACATTATTTCTGCCAAAAATCAGTTGTTGATGTTTCAATTGCGACAAGTACTTGTCCTAAACTTTGAACGAATTGTGCAGTTTGAGAAGAACCACCAAAATTGGAACAATATCGCGATAAACTTCTTTATCATTATCTGTACTGTTGTCGTTGCAGTCTAATAAGTCATCATCATCTTCATGCTAGTTGATATTATATTATTGTTTCTACAATTGTATCAAAAATATGATCAATATCATGTATTGGTTTTGATTTTCAAAACCAAAAATTGTGTTGCAAAATTGCAACACAATTTTGCCATATATCTTTTGAGACAGAGCTTTGTTACATAAATTTAACATATCTTTAATTTCAAATGTATTGTAGCTTTTTGCAACTTTATTTTGTACATATGCCCAGATTAATTCAATTACAATGGGCTACAGGTAACCACAATAGTTTTACTTTATTGCTTCCGATTTATATAATTCCGATAAAATCTAATAGAAGTAGCTTCTCTTGATGGTGATTTTTTAACAGATACAACAGCTGTGCTTTAGTTATTTGAGAAAGGAATTTCTGACATTGATAATTAATTGTTTTACTTCCTTGGAATAATACTTCAGCATTCTTGCTCAATACTTGCAGAACACGTACGCACGCAACGCAGTTACTCAAGAAACTTCATTCAATGAATATTTATGCATTTATGTTATCTTGATTTTACCCAAAATCATATTATTGTGGCCTGAGAAAAAATATTTGGTTTTGGTATTTTATTTGTTTATGCTACCTGATAATATTTGATTGCTGCTGTTGATTCAAAAGGCGTTGAAAACAAAAAAACACTTACAGCTCTTCGTTGTACACTTGCAACCTATTCTTTCATTAAACAAAGAGTCCACCATTTCTAACCCTCAACTTCAATGCTGGTTACAATAATAAATATGTACGATGTTTCTTTTATTTCTAAGTACGGGCCTGTGATACATGCTGTAGTCGACCTCAAACCCGAGCCGATGACGACTGCGTTGAACGACGTGACGTACTTGCGCGCTGTACCAAAACTATATCGAATATTTATGTCGCTTTATAAAATTAATGAACATCTTAAATGTTCAATAGTCTCATTAAACAAAATTCTGCGATTGTTTTCGTACCTGTCTCGTTATCGTGATAATACTCGTTGCCGAGATATCGGCTTCCATGAAAATCTGTTCATAGCCTTTATTGCAAGGAAAATTAGTAAAATACAAAAGCCAATCTGTAGACAAGATCTTAAGTTACGCTCTGTGTAAATTTGAATTTTTTTGGGAAAGCGGTTTAGCAGAAAAAAATTTGGAAAGGCGAGCGTTTATTAAAAAGTGCTAAAATCGGGTACATTTTTACACTTCTCTCGCGCTTCTACCCAAACCAAGGGGCAGAAAATTTTGATAGTCAATCATGTTATGTAGAAATGATTCAGGAGTATAACACACTTTATTTCATTTTTTGTTCAGTCGTTGCAGAGTTACGAACCTCGAAACACAGGGATCAATACTATTGCAACCGCTGGTTTATATTTTTGTTTCAGAGCAGCAAGCTGCAAGGTGCGCTCTACAACAGTCCTTGGTATTTGTGTCACAAAAGATTCAAATCCCTGTTTAAGCTTATGCAGTTACGAGCAAGCGAAGAATGCAAAATATCAGTGGGAAAGTTTGCTCCAATGGACTTGTCGATCTACATGTGGGTTAGTACTAAATTTCATTACCGAATAACGGAGTTGCATTTGTTAAATACTTCATGCGATTTATATATTTTAGGTGATGAAAACATCATTTAGCTACGTCACATTACTCCATTCCTTGGAAAAATAAAATTTAAGCATCTGCAATCTACACAAAAAGTACGATTTACGTTAAGAGTCAGATCAACCGCAAAAAATAAATTATTTATTTTTTGCTAGCTGTTGCTGTGTTGTTAACGTATATCTCATGTATCTTGGCAAACATTTCAGATTTGAAGCACAATTTCTTCTTTGGCACAAATAAATTTAACATTTCATCAATGCGGTGAGCTATTGATCGCATCGTTTGACCCAATTATCAAATGATGAAATAATCGAATAAATTGTGAAAAAATATAGAATATCTTCAATACTTTAGTTTAGACGCGCATTGTCTACCGGGTGAATCAGTAACGCGGCATCTCCAACTTCACGAATTAAAAACGATAAATGTGAAATTTTGGAATCAGGAATCAATCAAAGTGTTACAATATATTCTGGACTCAGGCTTAAATTTACGCTCCCTGCAACTGATAGAAAAAAGTATTTTACACAAAAGTTGTTTGGCCTATCATTTTTTACAACGTAAAATTATTTTCATTTGTACAGGATGTAGCATTTAGGCATGAAGGAAAAATATTATTTTTTTAAATGGAATGCCCTGTATATCGTACCATATTATCAATCCTAAGGAAGTTGTCAAAAAACTAAAATAGTTTCTGAGATATTCAGGTCATCGACATTATTATTTCATAAAACCTATTCGAACATTATAATGACCTCGTTTTAATTTACTTCGTAACAACCCTCCTCGCCAATAATTGCTCGTCCCAGAGCAATGCCATAATTTGAACAAAATCTATAGCCACAGAGCGGGCAGCAAAACGCCAGCCAAGAGATAGTTTATTGTACATACAAAACAATTCAAAAAACAAGAAAAAATACATACAAAAAAGTTTCAAAAACTAATTTCCAACGTATGTATGCACGTATGACTTCGACCGTGTACCCAGACTCTCCTATGCTTGTACAGTAGGGTGACCAACTTTTTAAAATTCCATGTCGGGACGCTAACATATTGCCAATAACTGAAAGATATTTTTATATTAAGTATTGCAACGCTTTTTGATTAGCGGGAAATAAAGTTAAAGCTAGGTTTCTAAGCTAGGTCTTTGTTCTTCTTTAATTTTTTTTTAAGTTTTTTTCATTTTTCTAAGAATACAATTGAAAAGATTGTACGGACATTTCGTAAAGACCAATTGAAATAAGTAGTGTAAACGCAAAAGTGGTTGTTCACCCTCTTATTTTATTAGCATTGAATTACTTGAGTGCCAACGTTTTGGAGTGCCAATGACTGCATTTGTACTTTACCCTATAAAGAACTAAAAAAAAGCATGTCATAGGCCCCGATAGCATAGATATTTGTGCATTGTTCTGGATACCAAAAGATGCCTGGTTTAAATCCAGGTTTTGGCTTTAATTTATTATTAATTCTATTTAATTTAAAGTTTACGTCCTGCCCATGTCTCATCATTTGCTCTTTTTTATTTTTTAAGTAGTTTGCTAACCATTGATACTGACATAGATAATGATTAGAAATGTACCTGGAAAATATTTTTTCTTCCAACAGTTTCACCTCCACCGCCAGAATATTATCAATTTTCAAGACCTTGTAACTGTAAGGCATTATTTGCACCTTTTAGACGCAATATGTCTTCGTCGCTAGAAAAGTACAGCAACAAATCACCAGCACGTGGTTTGTTTCCAACTGACTTCCAATAACGGAGTTTCTTTTCTGAAATGTTCTTAAATTTTCGTTTCTTGACTATTTATTCAGATTGTGATTATTTTTAGATTAATGAAAAATATCTGTAAAAATATGTGATGATAATTACACGGTCATTTAAATTTAAATTTTGAAACAAATTTTATGAACAATAAAGTAATGATGTTTTCATTTGTGGCGAAATCTGATAATGATATTTTTCATTATTACAAATTTAAAATTTAAAATTAATCAAAATCAGTTTTACTAAATTACAAACACAATACACGTTTAAAAATCGTTTGAATAACTTAATTATTATTTTTGTGAAAGTGTTGCATTTCTATGACTATAAAATGCCATTCATTCACCTAATCAGGAGCTCAAAGTAGTAGTTGTCCGTCAGCAATATTTAATATAGAATTTGTCAATCCCGACTGACCGAAATTTCTATACATCAGATCTGTTCTTTTACAGAATTAACAGTCGATTCTCTAAACACAAGGTGAATCCGTATCCCCTACATTCTACTCACAAAACACGTAAAAGTTCGAAGGGGTTTTCTTCGCTATTAGTTCACAGAATAAGCTATACACTAAATAAAGATAAAAGGTAGGTATACAATTTTCTGTCTAGTGATAGATTTTCGAAAATTTTGATAGTTTTTGACAAAGTTACAAGTTACTGAATCTGACATAAAATTGCCTGACATTGCGACTTTTTGTACGGAGAACACAACTTAAAATTGAAAAAAGTAACACATAATATATCTCAGTTACACCTTCCTGTATAAGTGTACAAAAATTCATGTAGAAATATCAATATCCCATATGTCAAAATTTCACTTCTTTGACTACATGAGACGTTTTATCACATGGTATGGACACAACAATAACAATTAATACATATACATTAGTACAACAGGTAGCACACCTTTATCTATAATTTGAGGTATTACATAAGATCATTGATACAAAATTAAGCTCACTATGGATGCTTCTTCTATAGGACGCACTAGCTCTAATGATTCCTCTTAACTAAATACGTAGTTTTCAAAATTGGCTAGAACATATCTCAATTACCTACAATTTTCTTAGAAACGGCTGGGTCACTTTGTTGAGAAAAGTATGGTACACTTTAATATGCTAACAAAATCATGACTTTGATCGGTGGTGTCTGGTAAATTCTGGACATTAGAATAACATTTTAAAAAATCGGGACAAAATTTGGGACGTTTTATCAAGCGGGACAAGTGCTCAGAATTCGGGACTGTCCCACCCAAATCGGGACGGTTGGTCACCCTATTGTACAGGGGTGCGTCCCATGTCGGCAGCTTTTAGAAGATGACCATCCATCTGTATTTGAGATCCAATTTTCTTCGCCATCGTATGTGGTTTGTCACATATTTTTCACGTCAGCGTCATCTTCCTGCTTCCTTTTTTCTAAATCGGGATCTACAACTGTCCGTCTACTTGAGCGAGCACGGAAATTCCAAAGAATTTCTCCTTGGGGGCGCGGTGGAGAAATATTACTGGAACCTGCTGATGTATCCATCAAAATCTTCCTCTTACTCACTTCTAGGCTTCATAGTAATTATTTCTCTTCTTCGCTTCTTCCTCAGTTGATATTGCGTTGCCTGCCACCCTGACCTGAATGAGCAGCTGTTCTTCTGGTTTGAGACCATTTTGCACCTCCACCATGTTACGTAGCTCCTATGTGAATGGTCCAGGCCAGGGTGCATGTAAAATGAAACTCTCACTGGGGGTTTACATACTGTATATTGTCGACAAGACAGTCCAAGAAAACAGCTGAGAAAACAGCTCGTACGGGTGACGAAAATAGAATCATCTCCGCTATGTGGCTACTTATGTATAACAATTCTTCAAATACGTCATTACCATTAATTAAGTTACCAAACGTCGAGGTTATTCACTTGATTTTTGTGCAAGCTCTTCGTCTGGGACACATACTTGGGAACTGCAAGAATTGAGAAATTCAGGTCATCGACATTATTATTTCATAAAACCTATTCGAACATAATGATGACCTCGTTTTAATTTACTTCGTAACAGTTTGTCAAAACGTGGCAATTGCAATCGTTAAAAGCTACATTTTTGCAGATACAAATTGTCTTACGACTTTGTCAGCTCTTTACAGGCTGATCCCACCACGTATTTTTTTTAACATTTTCATATGGCTTTTTCTTGAGTTGTTTTAAATGGAACATGCTGTATAAAATGCGTTGGCTGAAATAACCCTTTTACTTCTCCAATTTATATCTCGTATGTCATACACCGAATGTTACTAGTTTCGTGATAACGAAAATGTAATGTAAGTACTAACCTTAATATTGCTTTGTATATAGGGTATTTGATAGTTTGAAGTAGTGTTTAAGGGGTGTTGAAAGAGCTAATTTACAACCTATTTAACCAGATTTTACCTTACACAAAGTATTACAGTTAACAAGATATTAACAATTTTATATGAAATTGTTTAAGAATATTTGCCATTTTTTGCAATTGTATGGTAAGCGAACACGGACCTAACAACTTTAAATTACTACTGAAGTAAACCCTAAATCGTGTGCTCTTAGTTTAACTATTGTGAAAATTTGTTGACATTTGAAAGTGTTGAACAGACGATGTTTCTTGCATTTGATTTATGCGCACCAAATCTGCAAAAAAGAACAAGCTGATAGACATTTTAGATTAGAATTTTTAGTCAGAGCAAAAAAATCCAAATAACCAACTTTCCATTTACATTATCAATATTACTCATATAATCTTTTATATTATCCCAATTTTAAATTGTCTCTCCAGAAAAATAACCTATTTTTAAACAGTTAACAAAGCTGGGCAAAGTTAATCTGAAAGTTCACTTCGTTAATCGTTAATCCGTTAACGAAAAACTTCGTTAACCGAAAGTCCGTTAATTTGATACAAATGTAACGGAAGTTAACGGTAACAGTTAATCGTTAACTTTTTATAAATAAAATTAGGTTATGCTGAGTGGCGATCTGCTAGTGAATATGCAACCCAAATAACTGCGGACCTTTCGGTTGCATAAGCTAAAATTGTCTTATGAATTTTTCAAACTATGAACAGTGGTAACTAAAATAACTACATTACATTCTACACATAACTACATCCTTTTTAAGTTAGGTTGAAGTCATTTTTAGTTGATTTTTCTGTGACCGAGAACCACTGGAAATTGGGAAGTAATTAAAAACAAGACAATTCGCAAGTCCAAACTTGCAGAGAATAGGCGGACATACATGGACGCATTTTTTATTTTTTTTAAGAGGATGTGGTCCTACCAGATAAGTCGAAAACGTCTGTTCGCCGGACCAAATCCTTTAAAATATCCGTTCATGTATGTCCGCCTAATGTCTATAGCAATTTGAAATGTTTAATTATGATATTTTCGATTTAACGGACTTGAATTAACGGATACCGAATGTAGCGGAAGTTAATGAGAGCGTTAATGGTTTTGAAAGTTAACTGAAAAGTTAATTCGTTAACGAAATAATCAACTTCGTTAATTAACGATTAACGGATTAACGCTTTTGTGCCCAGATTTGTCAATTAACACTGACAGTAAATAGATATTGATATTTTCTTTGTATTGAATATAAATCCCTTCTCAAACTCTGCTCATCAAGTGAGGTTTTAACGTTTTCTGTTTGTTTTTGTGTGTGGCCGCACATACCAATACAATCATACGTCTGTCTTAGCAAAATTTTCACAAGTGAAAATTGTTTACGAAAGGCCACCTAAAAGTACAATATTTAAGGTTTACTTGAGGGTACAACACTGAAGTTTTTAGGTTTCCGGTTTCGTTCGCTGTACGTTTATAAAAATGGCAATACATAATTTTGTAATTTCTTGATAACCGTAATACTTTGTAAATGAATAAATCTAGTTAAAGAGGTTCTAAAACTAGTAAACATAGATATACGATATCCTGCATATAAATTAAAAATCTTAAGGAATATTGCAGTTAAGAAATAATATACAAGGTGCTCCATTTAAAAATATCAAGAAAAAAAGCCATTTGAAAATACTGCATGCTTTGATTAGCCAGAGTGAAGGAGAAAACTAGAATACATATTTTATGTCACAAAAGCTATGGTTTCAGTTGTTCGCTGTCAAAAGTTTTAGGGCAATATCTGCAAAACTGTAGTATTTGCGTAGTTTTTATAAAAGGCTAGTAATTGCCATTTCTTTTACAAACAATTGCTTATTTCAGAAAATATTTTCTTTACAATCGTACAATTTGATACCGTTGGAAAGACAACTTATTTAGTAATAATAATATGGTATGATATATAGATATAGTGTCTCAACCTGTATACATAATTCTGAACAAAATTTAAATCTTAGGGCGATGAAACGATTAATTACACAAAAAGATGCTTTGTGAGAAAAATACAGCTGAAAATTAATGATTTGATTTGCAAATGGGAACTGTACAGTGTACATGTGCCTTCTATTCGCAAATTTTATTTCACAATTGAAGACCATTAGTACAGTAGAATTCAAATAATTGTACTGTTAAAAAAGTTTTCGAATGACTTCTAAAATTGAGTACACTACTTAATTATTCTCTCAAAATTTGGCGCTAAAGAAGCTTTTCTAGCTTTTCTTTAAAATCAGAATCTCAGAAATGAATTATTAATTAAATTAGTTATTCTAATTTCATAGCCTGCTCTTAAGACCCAGTTCTACCTCTCCTGAAACGCGTTTGCAAATGAAAGCGTTATTTATTGTTCAAAGTTTATGAAATTTTTTATGTAACTTCCTAGATAAATAACGAGTTGGGCTGGATGAAAAAAAAAATTTTTTAAAGATAAAAATCAATTTTACTTCTACGTCTTTGGTTTTTTTCAAATATAAAACATTTAGCCCAACTCATGATACAAAAATAGATTTTTTATTTAAGTACAATTTTAATCTAAACATTATAATTGCGATAGCAAAGCGTAATTGCCAGAAATGTATGTAATTTGCCTATATTACGGGCCCGGTGTAGACAGCAGACGTTAGCAGTTTTAAACACCGCCTATAACTACGCCACGCCTACTGCTATTTTTAAATTAGACTGTTCACAAGTTACGACCGTATATTGAATCAGGAGAACCGAGTTCTCGCATTTCACATTTATACGCACGGTTTACAAATTTAACACACGATAAAAGTCATATACTGTATGATATTATACTTAGTGTAGTTATACCCGCTAGGTGTTAGGTACATTTGTTTAATAATGGGTAGAAGTCGTGGCAAAATACCTTAACATCCGCATCTGCCCTCTAGACGAATTAGTAAAAGACGACTACGTACCACCTAAGTTAAAATATATGTATAGATAATCTAAAAGAACAATATTGTAATTATTTAATTACAAATGAGACAAAGAGACCAGAACAGGACTCAAATAAACATTTTATTTAAAATGTCGGTTTTGTGGACAGGAAGAGACAATTAGCAGTGACGAACTTGGGTCGGCTCTAATGGATATTAGTTCAGCGACTGTATTGGGCAGTGTTACAGCGAGAATTGGATATAGCTAATGCCTGAATTTGTTTTCATTCATGAATCTTGCATTCATAGAGCCCAAAACGTTTATATAATATAGCGAACTTGACAACGTGACAAAATATTTGGAATCTATATAAATGGTTTGGGGAACTTTGGACTATGTACTATGATTTTACTTTATCATACGTAGTATGTAAAGTATTGTAATCGTGCCAAACAAAATTTTTGAGGTTTTAGCGGAAATGTCTTTTTGGATCCCCTGAACATTTTTGACCCAGGTAAAAAAAAAATTCTGTGTATGTGTGTGTGTGTTTTTTTGTGGCGACGATTCCGGAGAAACTACTAAGGTATCGGGACGAAACTTCATATTTAGAAGTTTCATAACCAAACTTAGAGCTGAAAAGCTTTCTGTTGAAAAGGATCCAAAGGAACTGGAGGTTTAGTCTTACAGCATTTTTGAAAGATTTTGCAAATAAGCCGCCATTTCTGGAAATTTGTCGAAATAGTTAAATAATAAATTAAAGTACAAGAAATTCTGAACAATTTATGACTATGGCATTTTTTTGTAAAATAAATAGTTTAGCTGCATGATGTAATTCTATTTTATCGAGATCGCTGCATTAAAACTAGTTAGCCAGGAAGCCAGGATTTGTCAGATATTGTGATTCTAATGACAGTAAGTAGTGTCAAACGCTGATGTTTTGACAATACCTACTGTCAATATAATCAAAATAACCGTCTAGTTCCAGTAGCTTTATTATAACATGCAGACATGGCCGATCTCGATCAAATAGAATCTCATGCAGCTAAACTATTAATTTTATATATGGTATGATAAAGTAATGTGCCTGAACGCATCAGATTATTTTTTTTTTATTTTTGTCTTCGTGTGTCACTGCCGTGCGTTCGTTCGATATCCAGCATGTTTATAAGTAGATGTATTAATTAGGTCCTCATTGCTCGATTTTAATTAATTCCTTTCTAAATTGAAGTCCATAATTCTGCGATGAGTTATCATGAGTTAATACATTTTTGTCAATTTACTATACTGTATGTATGTCACCCTGTTAAAAAGATTAAATATTATAATAGCAAGCGCGCTCTCTCTAAATTAAATCAATATATTTTCTTTTACCGCCTGGTGGCCGCCAGCCAGCTGTATGCAGTCCGGGATGCATATGCGTCCGTGATGAGTGAGAACACTAATACATTGTAACATGAGCGAAAGCGAAAGCGCCGACGCGCGGCGACAAACTGGCTGAGTACTTCCCCTTCGAATGTATTCGCGTCGTCTATGCTCCGCCTTTGCCTGCTTCCTCCAAACCCCCCAACTTCCCCTTATCATAAAACTGTGGCCTGGTTGACGTTGGTGGGGGCCAGGCAGACCACTCCCAGCAAAAAAAACATCGCAACGAAATATTTCGTTTGGAAGTTGCGATGTTTTTAAAACGGAGCCTTAAGTTCGAGTATGTTCTGATTTTGATTAAAAAAACAACGTGCATACTTTTAGTTCAAGTAAAGCGTTCTTCATACTTTTCAGTCCATAAGAAAAACATGTGGACTGCTTTTGCCATTTAATATTTATATATTCGTTCATTATTCCAAAATTTCTGATCTCTGTCAATTTTAATTCCTGAGGCAACTAGTCTATGTGTGTAATCCTACTTTCAGTGGTGTTTGACCCAAAAAACTTTTTCACGGTCTTCCACAACATGTATACATATGAAAGACCATGATGCGCCAAAGAACCAGAGTCACCAGCACAGTCTAGCTTACCAGATAATTAAATGGCCGATAAAGTCTCAAAAGCAGGGCCTCTATACTCTTATTGCACCAGAAAACTTGTTGCACTATTTATAGCTAGAGGCAAACGGGAAATCAAATGCCTGCTATGTCAGTGATGTGAGGATTAATGGCAGAACAACCCAAGGCAGATCTATTCAATGTTCTTCTTGGACTAACCTGACACAGAAATGCTCATGATGAGAAAAGCCGACATTAAATTGTGAACGGGCATAGAAGCTTTCCAGTGAATCGACACCCCCATAGGATGGACCAGACCCTTTATGCAGGGTTTGTATGGAGTTGGAAACTAGAATATACTTTTTATTTCACTGCGAAGCTTTTGGCTATGGTGGATGCAACAACCTAGAGGACCAGAAGGTAAACTCTGGCCAGGTAAGAGGTGTGGATCCCAAAAAAATCCTGGCATCAAAAGGAGAGGACTATTGGACTAAAATCCATGAAGGCACCAAATGGCTGAACCACGAGGTACCGGGTGGAACCAGCTCTCAATCATAATATACAAAAATAAAAAAATAATTGTAGTCACCTTTTTGTGTAAATACCCAAATGTGCTGCGAACTTATGGGTAGTAACCAACACACTTACGCAAGCACAAATAAATTGACAATTTGAAAACTGTTTTCGCACATGTTGAACTACCTCTAGTAAAGCACCCATATAGGGTGGGTTTAATGTGCACATGGGATACTTAAATAAATTGCAAGAAAAACTGAGAAGCATTTTATTAGCAAAATCCCTTCAGTCCCTCGCAGTACGTACCAGTGTTGCCACCTTTTTGTAATTGTTCACGAGGACAGTAAGTGGGTGAAAATATCCAATAGGGGCTTCTACTTCTGACCCAAAACGCTAGACAGCATGCGCAGAAGACTTGCCGCCGCCGCGCCGTCGCTGTCAAATCAGGTAACATAATATTTCTTAAAATGCCTAGAAAACACGCGTTCCATGTAAAATTACAAATTTCGGCTTTAATCATGAATGTTCTGTACCTACGTGTCCCAACTCAAGGAAGCTTGCCGCGGGTTTACCTGTTTTTATGTACTTTGGAAAGTTTGCTGAACTGTCCTAACCGAAAAACACAGTAGGTATTTCTTTTATCAATTACATTTCATTTGATACTAATTAGGCGTTTTACAAAGCAGTTGCCAACTTGATTTCGTCCTGGGGGGAAGTGCGCGCGCACACCGTGACCATCAAAAACCAGAAGTAGAAACGTCTATATGTTTCTGCCACATAATGCCACATACTGCCACATAAAACACAATCAAATAATAAAGCAAACTATTCTTGAAATATAACAAAAAACAAATTTTACATTACTTCATTAAATATGCAAAAATAATACTTTGCTGTGGTAATATCACATATAAATAAAATTTAGGTTTATTCTCAAAAACTACCATGTAAACCGAAATTCGCTGCCAAACTTTCAACCTAGCATAATGTGCAGAAGGCTTTAAACTGGTCGACTTTTTGAAGCCAACTTTTGGTGGTTAGCCAGGAATTGTTTAATTTACTTGTGAACAGGTTTCCAAAATAAAAAGGGTTCGAGGTTGTTCTTCACTGTTCTTTTAATAGGAGTAAAAGAACAGTGAAGAACAACTTCGAACCTTTTTTATAATTATTTGATACAAACTTAGATTTCTTTGGTGTCAATAAACATATTTTCAAATCAAAACAAAAATATTACTTTAAAAGAAAGAAATTTTAGTTTGAATCCAAATATTTATTTGACTTAAATAAATATTGCAATAAACTAGAGTATTCAATGAAGTAAATATTCGCGTCAAAGAAATATGTTTTGATCCAAAAGAATAAATTCCAAAGAATATACCTATTTCTTAAAAACCAGAAATCTTTTCTATCTGCGACCCTGGTACGTACTGATTGATTTGTAGTGTGTAGAATATAATACATATAGAGAATACTAACACACATATTAATTCTATAAATAATTATGTGATTAGGTATTTATTTAAAAAAAATACGTCTGGTTAATGACACTGAGTGACACAGCAAGGTAAGACAATTCTGTTGAAGATAAATGATCTAAAGTTTTTTTCGGGGGTTTATTTTGTATTTTTGATAATTCACTTTAAACTGTTGAAATCGAAAGTTACCTGAAATTACGCTGTTGCTGTTGATTCCCTTGACACAGCATTAAACGAGAGAGACGTTGTGTTCATCAACTTTTTATAAGTTATTTGCTCTTTTTCCTCAAGATATGCAGCCCATAAAATTTTCATAGTTTGAATTATGGCATATTAATAATGACGGTTCATAATCAGCGTTATGGCAGCTGATGCACATATTAATTTATGTCCTAAATGATCATAAGGTGACATTTTACATCTTAGATACCGGGATGAAAACAGCTTCTTTTTGCGCCCTATGGCAATAAAGATTCTTTTTGCGCCATGTCAATTGATAACGTCATTAGTTACAAGTGTTACAAGTGCCGAAAGTACGGAATAGCGCGACGAGCGGTAATGCGGCGCGACGCCGAAGGCGGACCGTCGCATGTGAGCGAGTCGCGCTATGTTGTTTTCGGCAAGAGTGACACAACGTTTTTTTGTAATGCTTTTTGAGTAAATACGTATGTATTTTTTTAAGAAATTAAAAAATGGTTATATTTCTGTATGAGAAATGTTAGCTTGGTACGACTTCGGCGAAACGTCAAGAATAAAAAAACTAATTCAAATTCTTACAGATTTATATTTGTTCATTACTCTATAGATGTCACATGCGTACCAACATACTAAAATAAAAATACACTCGTCGCTATACTTTATTTACAATTTTGTCAATTTATCGTTTTTAGAATTAGATATAACAACAGGTTGATATTCCTTGTCAACAAACAATCAAATTGGTGATCTTAGTTTATTTGAAATTTCTCTTTTATACTTTGCCGCACTAGAGCGGCAAAGTTCCATAGCGGTTCTCCAACCTCTGACGAAAACAGCTTTCGAAAACAGTTTTCGAGTGTGACAGCACAAAAAATATTTACTAATATTATTCAAATGGAGGAACAAAACCATTGTAGGACATAGAATTTTGTATGTACCTCGGGCATTACTTGATGTTTATACGCTCGGGCGACTTAAAAAGCGCGAGGGCCGATAGGCCATCGCGCTTTTTAAACTGTCACCCTCGGGGCATAAACATCCGTCTAATGCCCTTGGTACATAAATAACTATGTTATTTGTCTATTTTTTGTTTGTTTGTAGCTATCCAATTCTTCAAATGTCGTCATGAAATTTGAACGGATTCATTTACCAAATTTTTCGTGATATGCTCTGAAATAGGCATTGACCATGGTTTAAATTTTTTCATCTTAAACAATTGGTTTCGTCTTAATCAATTTTGGAGGATCAAAATTCAAAACAATTATTCAAAAACCTTTCCAACTTATCCATGTCCTTGCAGTAATTCTTCTGTATTCCCCATAAATTATTAGAAATTGAAATAATCGTCATTAGAAAATTCCAAAAGTGACATTCCACGAAATAGTTGTATGTCAAAGTAATCTTTATCCGATATTTGTTTAAACAGTTCGCGATTCGGCGATGGTTTTCATTTTTATTGTCATGTTTAAAAATCGATTTTAGGTAGGTAAAAATAATTGTTAGTTATAGGACATTTTACTTTACTTTATTGATCTACAATTTTCCACAGATTTTCAAAATGCATTCATATTATTGGGGTGCCAGTTCAGCTTTGAGTTCAGCTTTGAACTCTACCGATGTGCCGCCGATAATAATTTGCTTTCACAACAATTTTGAAAGCAAACATTTTTCCAACGGGTCGCTGTTGGTAATTTATAAATAGTTGAAAGTAATCTGGCAGATGTTATTTTTTATTGAAAACATTGAATATCTCAAAAAGGCCACTTGTTAGGCATAGGGTATGTAACATAAAATTTACCGAAGATTTTAAAAATGCTTAGCGTAAATACAGTTGTTCCATTTGAAATATAGAAGTTGACACAATTTCCGGTGTAACCGGAAGTAACCGAAACCTGAAAATATGTTAGTTAAAATTGGCAAAACGGAGACATATCAGTGTGATGGTCTCTGAAAATGTCAATTTTACGGAAAAACTTCTTCATAAAAAAACAATCAAACTTATCTTTAAAAATCTTTAAATTTGCTACGGGAAAGATATTTTACTACTGAAAGATATTCAGTACAACTCATCGTTTCAAATACAAATATGTACTACATTTTTACTACTACTTTACTACTGCTGCTGCTACACTTTTCTGTGAACCTTTGTTGAGACGTTGTAAACAATAACACAAAACTCACCGTCGATATCACCGCTGCAAAGATATTTTGTATCGACAGAATGTGGGGAAAATAAAAGTTTTTTGGTAATTAACTTAGAAACTATAATCTTCAATTATAGTTCAAATTTACTATAAAGAGGTTTAATGATCTTCTTACCCACAGTAAACCGTTTTCGAGCAAAGTTTAATTATTTGCTTAGTTGTGTTTCGAAAAACTAGTCTACTCTGTCGACAGCATTGCGGAGACAGAAAAATCAGTGTTTTCCTCAAGCCCTGGAGTTTCTTCAACTTTGGGAGTTTCCTCATTGTTCTTGCCTTCTGACTCTGGTTGGTTTATCGCCCAATTTATTTAAAAACGGTTAGTTTTCGGGAAAACATGTGGTTTACCTTCTATATAGAAAATATTACGAGCAATAACTTTGAAAGTAGAATGCAGTGTTTCTAATTTTTTATAAGTTGGTGGTTATTATTTTTTATAACTAGATAGTTATATATCTACGTTCAAAACTCCGTCAAATTGACAGTTTAACAGAATTCGAATAATATGACCTAAAATTGCGGCACTTTACTAATTAGGCAATATAGAACTAAAATTGTCTGTGATATGATTCCAAACCAAGCGTCGGATATCGTCGAGTACCAAAGTTTACCCCTGTTGTTCTTATGGATCCCATTCAGACCTCCCATGGTCGGTCTCAATCAAGAAAACCGAGGTCGCCCAAGAAGAAGACAATTTTTACCCACCGAGCGCATCTAGGGATGGGCGATGATGCAACTGTGGAGTCAGTGTCATCACTTCACATTGTGAGTAAAGCCATTGAGCTGAACCAGAAGTTTAAAATCGTTAACTTGGTGTTCATAGTGTTACTCCTGTTTATGTTCATTTGGTTGTGTTGGTACATTGATCTGGTATTCAGTGGGGCCACAAATTTGCCATTCGAGAAGGTCCATAGGATGTACGGGAACTTCTTCACACCATATGAAAGGCCAATCCGAAGAATAGTTTTCAAAACGAGACCATACATACGATAACTCAATAAAATGCATACCCCTATTTTCAATATAAACAGTCCTTGTACAGTACGTAACATTTTTTGCGTGTAAATGTGAAAGGGTAAATGTTAAGCTAATTAGAGAAAAGGCAATAGATAGTTAATATCTTAAGTTCAGCTTGCTTGGTAGTCTAGAATGTAGTCAAAGTATCAGTTGATTTGAATGAGCGCGGCGTCGTTGAGTGGTGAACTGCTAAGAAGTCTAAGAACTGGCCCATCTGAAGAGAGCTGTCAATTTCTATTCCTATGTATTGGTGCATTTATCTTATACATAGTAACAGTTCTTACGACCACGTGTGGCATTGACTCAATTGATCTTTTATACAATCTCAGACTGAAATTATTGACACACTAGCCCAAGAGTATCAACGTTTTTTTGCGTTCTTTTTTCAGGCTAGAACTTTCAAAATTTGTCCCTTGTAGCATAAGAATAAGATAATAATCGCACGACTGGCAATCGTCCCCGGTGTCTTTTGCGCCCCTAGATTTTTAAAGGGTGAAATGAAAACAAGATTGCATTATTATAATAATCTGTCTGTCGCTTTGGAGTAGCAAAGTGTGATCGTTTTAAGGCTCCCGTCTCCTACCCCCAAAACGCCAAAGTAACTCACGCTATTATTATTGCGCCAATCGTGAAATGCTTGCTACCATTCTATTCTGTAGGTCTTTATGCTACTGCCATCGGAAAGGATTTCAGTATTTATGCAGATTATTTATGCAAATTTTAGTGTTAAAAAAATGTGGACTTCAAATATAGAAAAGCTTTCCGATGGCAGTGGCATCTGATTATTGTCTGCTGTAATACATTATAAAAGTACATTAAATGTTAACTATAAGAGCACAAGTTACTTTCTTCCGAACTTCTCTAGAATTGCATTCTGGTGCATTCTAGTAAGGTGGCAAAAATGATACAATAGCGACAGTTCAGGTATCCAAAACGAGATGGCACGGCCTAAATCCGCATTTTACTAAAGTGTTTTTTTATGTGATATGTTGATTGTTAAAGTACTATATCATCAACTAAAAAACTCAAAACGACTCCAGTTTCAATATTTGTACAAATAGAAAGTAATAATATGGGTATATATATATATATATATATATATATATATATATATATATATATATATATATATATATATATATATATTATATTATAAATATATTATCAATAATATATTATTTATATTTGCAAATTACATATATCCACATATGGAAGACAACTTAATTGGTATCGTGTATTTGAAAATTACTATGGTTTTCCAGTTAGTTTAATGTTATTAATGGGTAAATCTATTCGATTTCTTGTACGTACTATGTTCAAACCACGTTCAAACAAAATGCATGCTACTTGCTAAGAAATAAATATTATATTAGTATAAATTATATTATTTGCTAAATTTTGGAACCCACTAAACAAGTAAATATATCTGCAACATGTCTACAACAAATTTCTATCTCATTGTTAAATGCAAATAATGTAATATACTTAATTGTAACTACTACTTCTTATGTAATATTTTGACCATGTTATAATTACAAGAATGCAAAATTTTAAAAAATATTTGATTCTTATATATTCATTGCAACTTGTTTTGTAAAATTTGATTAATATTCTTTTTGTAGCAGGTATTCTGTTGTATTAATGTACTCCATAATATACTTACCTGACGGTTTTTGAAGGAGGAACTAGGGTTTAGGCAATAACTGTACAACTCACGTATATACAGTAGAGCGTCGATAATCCAAACGTTCCCTAATCCGAATGCCCCAAAAATAAATAATAAAACAATAAATCACCGAGTAAAAAGCTATTTTTGTCGATTCCTTTTTACAAACATATTGCTTTTGTTTTATAGCTTGTATCCAATAGTCGATATTGGATAATCCGAACAATTTGATAATCCGAACCAGCCTCGGTCCCAATTAGTTCGGATTATCGACGCTCTACTATATATGAATTATTTTAATAAATACGAAACTCATATGAAACTTTTTACTCAGCATGGCAATTACTACTTGAAAAATAATTTTAAGGAAAAAAGTGGGACACCTGTATATAAATTATATATCATACATCACATATAATTTCCGTGGGGAATAGTGGAACAGTTACATTATACGTATAACAGATGAACGTTTACTGTCTATTATACATGTTAACAGACTGAAAATTTTTGACGAACTTTCTGGAAAAAGGGCAAAAACTTGACACTTATGACACTATTCTCCGCAGAACCTGTACAACATATTTGACAAAGACTTCTTATTCACTTCGGAAGATGTCACTGTAATCTTCCACCGTTTCCAGTGATATGCATGTGTGTATAATAAGAAACAAACATTTTAACATCCTCGTTTGCTCCCCACGCATTATCAATAGTCAAATTCACACTGCTTTCTGGCATCTCCACAGCAGAATCTTCCACAGTATCCAGTGACAACGGTTCCGGAGAGTTCGGCTGTACATCACCATATCTAAAATAATAATATTTTAATTTATAGCATACCTAGTTGTATAAAATAAAACATACCGTAAAACCTCTTGAAATCTTGCCCACCTTAGTTTTGCTGCCGGACTTCGTGAATTTGTGGCCTTCTTTTTCGAATAACTGCTTCGAGAATCGGATAAGCGACCCATTAGTCCAACTAATGACTGGTAAATTTAGTATTGTGGGCAGAAAATATATATTTGTCACACGTCACACAAACGAGTTGTTTACAACCTAATCTACTAAATCTGTTTATAACTATTATAACTGGAAACTATATAATCACCACTCAAAAATAATATAACACAAACATATACTACAAACTCCTAATAGAAAACTCCTCTATAAATCAAAAACAAAGACCGAAACGTGAACTGTCAATTATAGTAGTAGCACTGACACGTCGTCGGGGTTCCCCTACTACGCCGCAAACATACGTTAAATCGTCAAATGTAGTAAATACGAAATAAATTCAGATTTGGTTATACTGGCTCCATCTACATCTGGTAATTTTTCTATTTCGAAGCTTTGGAGAAAAGGGCGCCATTTGAATTGAGACGGAAGCCTTAAGTGACGAAAAATATCGCGAGAGAGTGGGTGGGTGGAAAGTATGCGCAAGATGTCGGAAATCGGCGCACAAAATTGCTCGATTTCCTCATCCCTGAGTGCGAGTGAGACAGTTTTAATCCACGGACACATTATTCACACGTGACGATTAACACGCTTTTTAATTAACAAGAAATAAGTGGAAAAGAATATATATAAAAAGAGGAAAAAAAAACAACAAAAATATAAAACATCTGTTAATATAAAAAAATAAACCAAAAAAAATCTAGCGTGACAAGATCCGGTAAAAGAAAACAAAAAAATCAAAAGTTCCGGAAGACGTGAGTGACAGCGAAGATGGGCAGACAAAATGCACATTTAATTTTGTCGAAATATCCACAGTGCATTGATTTCGGTGAAGATTTTATCATGGTAGTTCACTAGGGTTGTCAGGTGTCCTGGATTTCGCAGGACATCCTGGATTCAACACTAAATTTTTCGCGTCCTTCATAAGACCACCGCAGGACGCTTACTATCCTGGATTTTAAGATGAGCACATTAGATTTAGATTAGATTTACAGTTTAAAGTTATTAAGACATGTACCAACAAGGTGGTTGTGCTTATAACAAATCTTAAAATCTCTGAGAGAATAAATTAACCAAAGGATTCCAAGAAGATATTTTTTTTTCATTTTGAAGTAAAGAAATTAAAATTTTAAAAGAATACTTAATAAATACAACAGAATCAAACAATCATTTTTGATATTTTATCAAAACGTCACTAAGATGATGTCCAAACTTACAGTAATATAATATATTATCCTTAAATCATGTATGTATTTAGTTATGAGTCACTCACTCACTCTTTGAAATAGGCACTGAATTATCGATTGCTATTGATGTTGACATTCTATGGAGCATACTGTGTAATAAAACTAGTTGTTGACAAAACACACAGCTACTAGTTCTGTCATTGAAAAGTGGAGTACATTCTTTTTGCAAATAGCGAATTACTGGTCGGATGCTCGAATCAAACTGCTTGTAGAAGTCAAGTAAGGGACTTCAAGTAACACTAATTTTAGTTTTTCATTCAAAGATTGCTACCACTATGCACTTAAAATTATATATAATTATATAAATATTAAAAAATATATAAATATTATCAGTTTATTTTATGGATTTACCAGAGTATACATTGTTTTCTGTATTATTTTTTATATTTTTGTGTAAAATAGTTTTTTTAACAAAAGTAGTGTCCTGCTTTTTTGACATGCGTCCTGGATTTTTTTAACCCTTGTCCTGCGAACTCGATCTTTTGACCAGGCAACCCTATATATAGTTCACTAAAGCACTGTATAGTAGCTATAGTGGCTATAACAAGCCACTGTAATAGTAGCACCATCGAGTTTAATATATAGTATCTGGAGGTCGCACGCTATAGTCCCTACCACGGCGAAAACGAGTCAAAACTAGTTATCGTAGGCGATTACAGAGGGCCAACGCGCGGGAAATTCGAAAACAATAATAACAGAACACTTACTTTACATATTTTCTAAGGATTTTTTGTTTATAACCAATATGTAACGTTAAATTATTAACGTAAATAAATTAATTATGAATTTGCAATTGAAATCTATCAAAAACGTATTCAATTGCCATTTACAAAGTCCATATATAGTGCGGGCAAATTAACTGATTATAAGCCAAAACCGGTATTAATTGTAGACAGGAGTTTTATCATTGGAAATGGTAAAGGGGCTCATAGTGAACGTAAAAAAAGTAAATGCAGGTCATGGGGTGACATAGTGTTTATTTGGGAGGGTTGAAAGCGGGTGCAAAGTATATTAATGCGTTTTCCGGCGAAACTTGACGTTTTATCCAAAAACGTCCTATACTAAGTTGTAGTTCATAAAAAAATCTACAACATTCATATGGGTCACTTTTTACTATGACCTCAAAATTTCCGAGAAAAATGCGAATGCCAATGCCAAAACGAATTTTCTGTTTTTTATTTTTCGTTGTGGCCACAATAATTTAATCTTAATCAAACTTTGTGAAAGAGTGCCTTTTTATACCTTAAATTAGCATAAATTTTTTAATTACACAAAAAACAAGAAGTTTTTGAGATATTTAGTTTTTTCCGTCAAAATCAGACTTTTTTTAAAAAGAAATTCCGTGGTGAAAAATCATCGTACAGAGTTCTTCTTGGACTTATTTTTGTTGTTTTTACATGTACTTATTGACACAATAATAAAAATAATAGTCCCTATTTAACAACATGCTCAAAAATTGAAAAAACTCAAAAACGACTTTTGCAATAGTGAATTTTTCAGTAATTGTTCATTATTTGTTTAAATTTTTAAGAAAATTGCAATACTGGTTACGATATTCAATTGTACGAAAAAAAATACAAAGGAAACTGTCTCTCATTTCGACACTAATGCTATAACCATTAAACTAGAATAATAAATCTTCAGACAAGTAAGCAAAATAGTCAGTTTTTGTCTTAGAATCAATAAGTATCCAATACAAAAGTTGTAGGTCAAGAAAAATATACAACTTTTGTAGAGGTTACTATATAACCTAACCTTAAAACTTCCGAGAAAAATTCGAAAGATTCATTTTTTTAGAATTTGTAATTTTAATTTAGTTTTGACGAAACTTCTGAAAGTAAATTATTTGTCTTAAAAAATCACAAACTGTTTATGAAAAAATCTACTAAAGTAGATTTAGTACTAAAGTAGACTACTGTATTGATGTAACAACATCAATACAGTGTATTGATGTGACAACATCAATACAGTAGAAACAGTACTCTAATAATTGATAATAATAAATTACAAAAGTTAATATTGTAACACGCCGCTAATACCAGTGCGCTCCGCAATAGCGCTTTCGAGGTCGCCACCATGGCGCCATGACCAGCGAGGGCGTAGGAGCCCCCTTCCACTACGTGTCGACACACTACCTGAACCGAGCAGCATAAAGGGCGGTACGCAACCCTGGCAAATCAGTTCGCTCACCGGGCTGGAGGAAACTATTAACTTGGCGCACCTCGTAGGGCCTTGGTGACAACGTGGAATCCAGACGGTGAGACAGGCATCGCCAGTATACGACACGCTGCACCTACAGCGACTTGCATTTTCGAATATCTCTTTCCGAACGACCCCACCCCGTCAATATATTTACAGATTTACAAATAAAAAATGAAAAATATTTATTTTTCATTTTTTATTTGATTTTTATAGATTGGCATAGTTATTTAACTGTGCTAATCTTTGCCTTATTCGCAATTTTTCTCGGAAGTTTTGAGGTTATGTTATATAGTAACTTCTACAAAATTTGTAGATGTTTTCTTGACCTACAACTTTTGTATTGGATACTTTGTGATTCAAAGACAAAAACTGTTATTTTGCTTACTTATCTGAATATTTCTTGTCCTAATTTAATGGTTATAGCATTAGTGTAGAAATGAGAGCCAGTTTCCTTTGTATTTTTTTCCGTACAATTTAATGTCGTAATCAGTATTGCAATTTTCTTAAAAATTTAAGCAAATAATGAACAATTACTGTAAAATTCAGTGTTGCAAAAGTCGCTTTTGAGTTTTTTCAATTTTTGAGCATGTTGTTAAATAGGAACTATTGGTTTTATTATTGTATCAATAAGTACATGTAAAAACAACAACAATGAGTCCCAGAAGAACTCTGTACGATGATTTTTCACCACAGAATTTTTTTTAAAAACAGTCTGATTTTGACGGAAAAAACTAAATATCTCAAAAACTTCTTGTTTTTTGTGTAATAAAAAAATGTATGCTTATTTAAGGTATAAAAAAGCACGCTTTCACAAAATTTGATTAAAATTGAACTATTGTTGCGACAACTAAAAATTAAAAACAGATAATTCGTTTTGGCATTGGCATTCGCATTTTTCTCGGAAATTTAGAGGTCATACTAAAAAGTGACCCATATGAATGTTGTAGATTATTTTATGACCTACAACTTAGTATAGGACGTTTTTGAATAAAACATCACGTTTCGCCGGAAAGCGCAATAATATACTTTGCACCCGCTTTCAACCCCCTGAAATAAACATTATACCACCCCACGACCTGCATTTATTTTTTCTACGTTCACTATCAGCCCCTTTACCATTTCCAATGATAAAACTCCTGTCTACAATTAATACCCACTCTCAACTTAATTTGCCTGCACTAATACTTTACAGTAATAAATATTTTACGAGAAAATGTCTTTTCTCCAAAATTGTCTTGTTTTTATCTAGTCTGAAAAAAACGCAAAAGCTTTTATAAAAATCTTACCATATTCATCTGGTTCCAGGGTTTTTAAAGTTTAGATGCACTCCACTAATATCGGAATTGTATTACTTATAAAAGAGATTACCAAGTCAGAGGAAAGGAAATGGATTGATTATGTTAGCAAATACAAATGTTCTCCGAATGTACACCCAAGAAAAAAACTGTATTTTATTCAAAATAGTATTTATGTCAACAGTAGTAAATATATGAAATATATAAAAGATAATTTATTAGAAATCATAAAAAAGAAACATTTTTATTGATTACAATCAATTCAATTTTTGTCTGATGTTTGTTTTTGTTGTGTGATCTTTTTTTTTGTCTCATTCTACAAATATGATGTAATCTGCATACTATATAAAATTGGGTTTTGATACAAAATAGGTTTTGATACAAAGCGGAAAAATTCTTACTTGTGAAACGATAATTCGTTGTTTTTCTTCGAATTGCTACCGCAATTCCCAATGGTGACAGGCCAATTTCTAAAATGTTTCGTCCAAATATTAGAATAAAAGCGATATCAAACACGAATCGAGCGCAATAAAAATACAATTGACATTAGCAATTAGCAACTAAAGTTAGTTACTTAAAAATCACTAGAACACCTAACTTCAGGAGCCTGCGAGGCTGTTAGGATTTTCGGCCGCCCCCACTCCTGTACCATGCGACCTCCAGATTACTATATATTAAACTCGACGAGTAGCACCTGCAAAGCGACATCTGTACGTGAATGCCTGAACTCGGCATTCCTGCCTGTATCGAACAGAAATCTGCACCGGTGACCGTGCTATGCTTTGTGGTCTCGGTCAGTGCTGACACCAATTGGATTATATCGTACTAGATTTTATCGTGTTTCTAAAATGCTTTAGAGAAGTCAGTACCTACCTACCGTCTACTTACGCCTCGCAAAACACGTTTATATTACTTCAAATTCAATATAAAGACTATATGATTTTCCGTCTAATGATGATTTTCTTTATATTTGTTTTGATTCTTGATGATTATGCGTCGACAAAGAAGCACCAAACAAAAAATTATTACCAACTTTTGCGAGATTTTATAATTATTTTCCGGTCAAAACAAAATTACTCATATGTATTTTGTTGTTAACGTCAGACACTTTATCTATTAAATTATAGGACACAAAAAAAGTTCATGCACATTTTGGCCAAGCACCAAAGTAAACAAACTTTCAAATATTTCAGTTGCCTTTTACATTTCTTACTACGCATGCGCTATGCGCAAACCTTCGGCCTAATTTTGGTCGAAGCCGATGTTTTGCCGAAGGTTCAATTTTTAGCCGAAGGTGGCCGAAGCCGAAGCCGAATGTTCGGATGGCCACTAGGAGGTTGATACGGATATGCACGTTTTCACTAGTGAGAGAGTAAGAATAGTAGTTTTCTCTCAATTTGTATTTTGGTAAATCAACACGTGGGCATTGGTAATTTGTTATTTACCTCGTTGCACTTCTAAGTTTGTTTATAATTTCATTTGAGATCATTTCTCCTCTGAGAATCTTCATCACTTATGAGATGTAATTCGGAGTTGCTTTTAGTTTTTATTTGAGGTACTTTTATTTTTGATTTGATCTTTGAAATTTTGTTTTGTTAGGTATTATTGGAATAATTATTTTCTTTTTCGCGTTGCGTGAACATTGACTATGCCAGCATGTGTGGTTAATAATTATCGAGGTGTCGGACTTCATTTTGCTTATTGTGTTAACAAAACGGCGTCGCTGACAGAACAACAAATAATTGAAGTTTTAATGATGATTGGGTATGCAAATCGAATTAGAACCAACTTTTCAACTTTTCAGAGAAAAGTGTTCTGATCGGCAAGTAAGTCAATCCACAGTCAGCAGAAAAGAAAACAAATTTTCATAACACAGTACCTACTGTGAAGAATCTTCCCAAGACCTGGCCGCTCCAACACAAAATTGACCGCAGATGTGCAGCTCGATATCTTAGTGGAAATTGAAAATAATCCGCATTCAAGTCTTCGAAACATCGCTTTACAGCATAATACGGACCATGTTTTGGAATAGAAACTTAAAAATTAAAAAAATTCATCCCTATAAGGTTACATTATTCCACGGATTAGCAGAAAATGACTTTGATCATAGACAAGAATTCTGTGAACGAATGATGCAAATTTGTACTCTTCAATGTTCTCGTGGCGTATAATATTTTCTGATAAAGCAACTATTTTATAGGTACAATCATCACTGGATAAAGAAAACCAGTACCCAATATCCACAGGAACTTAATAATGGGGGACAGAATTGTAGGACCATTCTTTTTTGAAAATAATTTAACTGGCGAAAGATACCTACACTACAGCTTCAACTACTACCTGTACTACTACTACTACTTCTATTATTTCCAAATGAAAACGACTCTAACTTACCAAACAATAATATTTGGTTACAACTAGATCTGCTCTGCCACACTACGCTGTTAATGTGCGACGTTATTTGGACAAAGTGATCTTAGGAAAATGGATAGGAAGGAGAGGTCCAATGAATTGGCTGGCTAGGTCCCCTGAGCGGACGCCATTAGACATTTTTCTGTAGGGGCACTTAAAAACCAAATCGACATCCATATCAGCCTAAGGCCAAAATACCAAAAAAAAGCAAGGTGACAACTTGGGACCATCTTCGAGTACCTAGTAGTTATTCATGGTTACTACTAAAATTGTTTTTCTCTTCTTATGTAATACGTATTCAAAATATTATACTGTTGAATACACATTAAAGAATCTTACAAAATAATAAATAAAAACTATTCTATAATATTCTATAAAAAATATGCTTCGTTCATATTTGTGTTGCAGAAGTCCTACTTAGATTATTTGCATGTTTCCCATAATTTTTTAATTAATTTTAAATTATCTAAACAAATACCATTTGTAGACGATTACGTATCTAAAGAAATGTCTGGTCTTTTTTGTAATTTGTTTACTATTTTGTAATTATAACCTATAATAATTATTAGTTTCATAAGCAGTTTATAATGACACACACAGTGCATTCCTGCAGACAGATCGCGAAAGCACAAATTAAAAATAAATCGTTTTTTAAACAACTGGAAACAATTTCAAATTAGTTAAGACGTTGCAAAAAAAGATGTCAATAACCCAATAATAATATAATTTCTGCAAAACGAAGAAAAATATTCGGAACGGGGTGAATAATAAACTGCTTATCAGTCGAACATACATCACAGTTGTTAACCCCCCATCAAAGAAAAATATGTACGTATCATTGTTTATTGTTGGGTAAACGAATGGCATTTGTTTAAACAATAGCAAATTAATTAATAAATCACAATAAAGTCCATAATCTAACTATAATATATAATTGCTGCAAAACAATGAAAAATATGTACGTAACTGCAGATTTGTGTTAAAATAAATGGTGTTTGCTTAAACAATTGCAAATTGATAATTAATAAACCACAAAAATGTCCATAATCTAATTATAATTGCTGCGAAAGAAATGAAAAATATGTACCTAACTGCAGATTTTTGTTAAAATAAACGGTGTTTGTTTAAACATTGAAAATTATTTAATAAATGACAAAACAACAATATGCCAATAATCCAATGATAATAATTTCTGACAAAAAAAAATAATAATATACGTAACATTGTAAAATTGTTCATTTGGGAAAAAGTGAAAAATCGTTTTCCGGAAATGGAGCAGATTGGGAAACGGGCTCACCGTTGCCTTCCACCGTCAGTTTTTTGGACCAAAGACAAACAGAAATATACCATTAAAAAAGGAAACAAAAAGATTGAAATGTCTTGCACAATATTATTAGCAACCACAAAAATATGCGCTACGTTGTCCACTTAACAGTTTTATTTTTTTTTAAATCGCCCGCGAGACACTCCAGTTATACTAAAACAAGTTTTTGTATTATTGCAGTAACTTCAACCATAAAATTAATTTCACTTATATCATGAATGGCAGCGGATGTCTCTTTTTCGTAAAATCATGGAAAGGATAGTCAAAGAAAACAGTAGAGAAAATAAATTTATTAATTCCAACAAAGATACAAAAAAACGGTGCTACTAAGAACCTACGCTTTGTGATGCAAAGACTAATCTCCGAATTCTCCTATTTTAAATAACGTAAAAAAATCGTACAAAACTTGAGCAATTGTTCTAACGGAAAGAGAGTAGAAAGCAGCTGCAAGGTCGGCCGCGTAGTTCACGTTTCGCCACAGAAGACGCTTTCGCTCCTTACGGAATGCATGCCTTTTGCTATATTTATAATTATTATTAGTTTGCGTGATTGATTGCAAGAATGATGTATTGTGATGTGTGATCAAATTTATAATGAGTCTATCTAATCGATGGACAATTGTCTGAAGCTGCCATCCACTCCGAATAAATCGTCGTAGTTGGTAGGTTTTCCTGGTCTTTTAGACTCATCAGCCTTGATGGATTCTTGCGTCTTGAACCATGGATGGTACTCTTCCAATTTCTTCATCCATTGGTCTAAAATAAAAAAAAAAACATTGTTACTTCTTGGTTATTATTGTAAATATTGTCGTCAGTTTTAATATTCTTTGTTTTTTCTTATTTTACTGTTTGATCTTAAGTCAACATTATTATTAACAACAAATTATGGCACCTGCATTTGCTAGTGTTAACTGAGTAACTTTCTTTAATAACAATAATTTATAACTAGAAATGAATATACGGACATACCGTATCATACGGACTTACTACCGTAATAATGAAATAATCAATGTATATAAGATAGTGATATCCAGACGGGATGAAAATTTTAAATAAATCAAAAATTACAGCCACAACCTGGATTCGAAACAGGGACCTATATACGAATATATGGTGCCATGGAAAGCACATTTGAGTGATACAGTATTTATGTTGCTGTAAAATGTAGTCAAGTTGCTGTAAAATTTTGTAGTGTATTTATTTGTACTAACTACACAACCTAAAAAAGTAAAAACATTTTAACAAACTAAATAATATAACTAGATATATATATTCGTACGGACAAACCGTACCCTTCCGGACTTACCGTAATGATTATTGTATGTAAAGTAAATGGTGATATCCAGGCGGGATGCAAATTTTAAATAAATCAAAAATTACAGCCACAACCTGGATTCGAACCAGGGACCTTTCCGTTTAACAAATGTCATAGGCCTCAGTAGCTCAGTTGGGAGAGCATTCTGCTAGAAATAAAAATTACAGCCACAACCTGGATTCGAAACAGGGACCTTTGCGTTTCTAGTCCAATGCTCTCCCATCTGAGCTACTGAGGCCTTGGGCCTATGGCATTTGTTAGGGGAAATTGTCATATCTAGGTAAGGATCTAGCCAACACTATCAAAGCCTAACCTATCGTGACACCTATAAAATGTCATCTACATGACGTAGGGTTCACACCAGAAATGTAATTTAACGTTAATTATTGAACTGGAAATATAACTAGAAATGAATATACGGATATACCGTATCATATGCTTTGGTAGTGTTGGCTACTTCCTTACCTAGATATGACAATATTCCCTCACAAATGTCATAGGCCTCAGTAGCTCAGATGGGAGAGCATTGTGCTAGAAACACATTTCAAATCCAGGTTGTGGCTGTAATTTTTTATTTAAAATTTGCATCCCGTGTGGAAATCACCATCTTATATACATTAACAATAATTTATGTTTTAAGTAAATTTATTTAAGAAAAACAGGGTACCCCTTCACAACCAGCTATACTAGCCAAAGTATAGACCGACGTTACTAAACATATCCATACGTGGATACCCTGGTTGTGAAGGAGGCTTTTTTTTACTAATTTTTAAATTAGCGAGAGTTACCTTTAACTTTAATTTGGTGTATTTAATTAAAAATTCTGTGAATAAATGCCTGAAAGAAATTTTGAAGGAACTTTTTCACGTTTTAACATTAAAGCGTTTGCTGATTTTTTACAACAAAGAAGAAGTTTTTATGCTAGAAAACCATAGGGCAAAGAATGTCCTAAATCAAGATATTAGTATACACTACTAGTAAAATGAGCAGGCCTAATAGGCCTGAGGGGCGCCGATCTAGGCAGACGCGTGACTATGCTCCTACGTTCAGCGCGAAAAGAAAAACTAAAAAAAATATCGACAGCGGGGCCGGAAATCGACGAAATCCAAAGCCTAAGCACTGAGGATCGGAATTTAGGGCGGAAAATCAGCCAGCGACTGTGGCGCCGATTTTCGCCTCTCCGAAGAGCAGATCCTTTCCCCGTTTTCCCGATTCGACTTTTAGTATATTTTGCTACACACTGTAGCAAAAAAAAACGGTAGAAATTTTCAATAACTCATATTTCCAATGAATTTCCTTGCTTGTACTGTGAATATTGAATCCATTCTATATTCGCTATAACAGATCGTTTTAATCTAATGTTATGTTACTTTATGTTCGACCATGCAGCATTTCTGAATATCGGGTCAATCTAAAGTGAAATGAAAGGTGTATTAAAATCAATAGGTAATTACTATTAGAATAAGAGTAATACAAAATTTGTATTGTTTTCCTTTGGCACAACTGATCGATAGTATTACAGTAATTTTTTAGTTGGTTACAAAAAAGAAAGGGTTCGATGCAATACATCGGACCGACATTTTGTTTAATTAAGTACGTGTGGAACCTTACCCTTGATAGCCTGCTTCTAGAATTAAATGGCCAAAGATTTGAGACCATTGGCTACGCTGATGACCTTGTTATACTCATCAGCGGAAAATTCCACAACACACTTTCGGAAAGAATGCAAGTGGCGCTAAAACACGTCGAGGACTGGTGCAAAGCTCACTCGCTTTCTGTCAACCCAGCCAAGACGGAAATGATACTCTTCACTAGTAAGAGAAAACACGGCAATTTCACACCACCAAAGTTCTGCAACAGCGAACTGAAACTGTCAGAAGAGGTCAAATATCTCGGTGTGACCTTCGACAGGAAATTAAGCTGGAAAACACATCTTGAGCAAAGAATGAAAAAGGCAAGGATGGCTTTCGGTCAGTGTCGTAGAGCCGTGGGGAAAACCTGGGGTCTCTCACCACAGATCACACTGTGGATATACACTGCCGTTATTCGTCCTATGCTCACCTACGGGGCGGTTGCGTGGTGGTCTAGAGTCAAGCTGGCCACAACCAAAATCAAACTGGCACAAATACAAAGACTTGCTTGCCTCGGCACAACCGGGGCAATGAGCACAACCCCAACCGCTGCGCTGGAGTACATGTTGTACTTGCCACCAGTTGACTTCTTCATTGAAGAGGTGGCCCTGAAAACACTATTCAGGCTTCGCACGGTGGGCTACACAAAAGTAGGCGACAAGGGCGGCATGTGGGGCAGTCTATGGAGTAGTGCATCGAAAGATGTGCCGCTTCTCGACTACCGCACGGACTATATCCCACCTTGTTACGTCTTCAACAAACCTTACCTTCCCAAGGACATACCGCAGGAGAAAGGGAACACCACGAGCCTGAAGATCTATACAGACGGCTCCAAGAAAGACAGTGGAACTGGCGCTGGGATTTTTTCTCATGACTACCAGCTGCGACAGTCCATCCCCCTAGGCAAGTATCCTTCTGTAACGCAGGCGGAAATCTTTGCCATAAAAACTGCCGCGGAGTGTATCATCAGCTCCGACAAAACTGGCAGGAACGTAACGATCTACACAGACAGCAGACAATCCATACTCTCATTAAGTCGTTGCAGGTTTACCTCCGACTTAGTCTTGGACTGTCATAACACCCTTGTGGAGGCGTCCAGACACAACAATGTCAACCTCACATGGATAAAAGGGCACTCTGAGGACAAGGGCAATCGGCACGCTGACAAACTAGCAAGAAGAGCTGCCAACGGACCGGTAAGCTCACCGGAACCCTTCCTACTACCCACTAATAACCTTCTGCTACAATCACTGAAGGACATCACCCACAAGAAATTCTTTCGACAGTGGGAAAATCTACCTGGCTGTCAGCAAGCTAAGGAAGGGCTCCCCCCTTCCTCCAGCTCCACTGCTAGGAAATTTACACAGCTGCCCAGAAACAAGCTACGTTTAGTTACGGGTATTCTAACGGGTCACTGCGGTTTACGGAAGCATCTTCACGTGATGCATCTCGCTGAAACGTCTATATGCCGAGCTTGTGAGCTAGAGGATGAGACGGTAAAACACATTTTATGTGAATGCCCAGACCTGGTCGAATACAGGGAACGCTTGCTGGGGGATCCATGGCCGACCATGGACGGAATCAGGAACGCACCTCTGAGCTGCGTCCTAGCCTTCGTTAACAACCTAGGCTGGTTGACATAGCTGGAGAGAGCGCAGGGGGAGGCACAAGGGGCCCAATGGGGCCTGGGTGCCACGAGGATTTATCCTTGACCCCCAACACCCTACATACATACATACATAAGTACGTGTATAGTTATTTACGTTATAAGTGCGGTAGGCGACTTGTAATAGTACGAGTTAAATATTACGGACAAGGCGACGAAGGGGCTGGGTCTGGAATACGTAAACGACTCCTGTTATAAGACCTACCGGACGTGAATCGTATATTTTATTTCATACTGTTGAGTCTGGTTGAACAGCAATTACGTTGTACAACATTTACTTATTTCAAAAGTAAAAAATTACATTATATTTTGTGAAAATTAAGTTGGCTTTCTTTTTCTATTGCAACCGCGTTGCTATGGTTTGTAACACTTACAGGCCTTGGTGTAATACCTCGCTTACCGGACTCAAATTGATGATGTAAACATCAGTATACCGGACAGTATATTTAAGCCTCTCCTAAACCTACATCTTTCAATACTTTTATTTATTTATTTATCATCTACCCACATCCTTCGTCTTCAATATGGTGTATAATGCGTTTTGCAATAAGTACTTTATACTCTCGGAGATTTTGATTGAAACAGAGATACACTACAATTTCTGACGATTTGGTTTTCAACTGTTTTGTATAGCTACTTCGGGAAAGCCGTTACACGTCAAAAGTTATTGCGAAGTCATGATTAGTAGTAATGCCACACTAACATTTCTCGGGACTTTTTGAATGGTTGTTAGGAAACTTTTAGGACTAGTGCTAAAAATTTCTCATTATAGCATTGTGGTACATGATATACAGGGTGTCTCACGGAACTGATACATTAAATTGGCACATAGAAATCTATGTGCAGTATTTAAATAATAAAATGTATTTGAATACAGATATTTTTATATTTTTCATGTCACTTTTGGAACATTTGCAGTGCTCTGGATTTATCGTGTACGCCCGATGGTGGTCGCTGCTAATGCACTTCTTACCTTAATTTTTATAGATCTTTACATTTGACAGATATGTTTGTTTGTATTATTGTTCATCTATCGCTAATAATTGTGTATACAGTTGTACCTGGTGATAAGTTATTAGTTACGAAATGGAAAAGGCTGACGGTTATTCAAATAGTGATATTTTGAATTTCTTCTTCATCCATGGAGAATGTAACAAAATTTTGGAAGAGCGACGATGACAGAAGTACAGCGAAGAGTTTTAAAATGTTAGGACCAGAACGGGCAGCATTTCGAACAAAATAATTAAGTTTTAATTTAAGTTAGATATCCAAAATATATTATTTTAGTTTTAACAAACCTTTTCAATATTTTTCTGTTTCCTAAAGTTGTTAGACAAAGTGACATAATCTCAAAAAACGATTAAAGATAGATATAGGGAACCCTAATATTGGTTGATAGGGAATAAGATTTCCTACCGAATGGCGTATCGGTATACAGGGTTCCATTTGAAAAAGTGAGTTTTTTACGTTTGAAAATTCAATTATTGTGTGGTAAAATTTGAACACCCTGTATAAGATATCATGATGAACTAAACATAGTCTCATTTGATTATGTTTCTAGTCTTGGACCACCAATCACTTCTAATAATAATAAGCGAGATATTCAATTTTAAATGTAACCGCGAAAATAACCAAGAAAATAGTAAAATAATAAAATACTCAAAAATTGTGATATTAAGGTATAGGGAAACCTTATCAAAAATGATTTATTTTGATACGTAGAAACCAAAAATAAAATAAAAATTATATCATTCCATTTAAAATAACAAAGTTGATACCGTCTTCCGGTGACCGGACGTGACAGTTAACTTGAGAATATTTTAGCTGAAGAGCTCAGTTCGAGTAATTTCTAATTCCAAAATTTCAAGTTTCCAGAAATAGTAGAACATGAGAAGCTTCTAATGTACCTGTTCCGTGAGACAGCCTGTATATTATTCATGCTAAACACAACTTTGTGCCAATTGACGTATTAGAAAACGATAGAAATACAGTATTTGTATTTTTAGGTCTTTTAAAGCAATGTAAGTTTCCCCTGAAAGCTTTAAAATTTAACGGCGCTGAAGAGATTTAAAGATTACGGAAAGTTGGTGGTATTGGCTTAAATTTTAGAACCAGCATTCATGAAGTATCTTGTGTGACGTTTAAAAAATTTCAAACTTTAGTTATTTTATCGTAATCATAACAATACCTGACAACCGATTTTGTGGATGCTGTACCAATACCACCAATTTTCGGTTTACTGAACACAGAAAAATACATATGCACGTCCTCTGTCATCATAAGATTCAATCAATATATCATACTAGCTTGTGACCTAAAAAGTTACAAGGGCAGAAGCACATTTGTGATGGATTGGCACTCGCTTCACACGTTAATACTTTTGAAAGCTCGTTTTAAAGCTTTTAAAGGAAATCCCATGAGCTGTAAGTAATATGTTTTCACTCACCGTGGAAATCTTGCATTTTTCCCGCGGTGCCGCCGTATTCCACAGGAAGGACATCTTTTGGAACAAATTTGTACAAGGTTTCCAAGTCGCTGTGTACGTGGATACGATTCTTAATTTTCTCCTTCAAAAATGGCTTCACCCATTCAAGAATGGTGTAGACTAATGAAGATACGTTCACTACATGGACTTCCTTCAACTTCACGGGGTACGCTTCCTGAAAAGTGTCATAATCATAATCACTATTGTTGGTTTTCTGAAAAAAAAAATTATAATATCGGGTTATTACCAGTTCGTAATGGTTTTAAATAAGAAAAAACATATCGCCACAAAAGGTTTATTGATGTAAATGAAGACACAAAAGCTATTATTTATGTGATAAATATGATAGGTCTCACAGTAAATCAACCGATATGAGACGGTACAATTTTCAGAAATAAAAAGTACATAATAACCCAATATGGCACCCATTAAGAGGAACAAACTAGGGCTATGACCACGTTATCACAAGTTTAATAATATAGATTCCTCGAATGGAATCGGTCTAATTATAGAAGCTTTTGTTTCATTGTTTGGTATTAATAAACCTTTAGCGGTACAAACTAGCTCTTACCATTACGAACTGGCAAATTCTCAAATTGACCAATTATGACACATGTTAAAGTCCCGACATTTTGGCATTAATACATTTTTTCGGATACTTACCACGCCAAATTGGTTAATTGGTTTAGTGCGTTAACCTTAGGTTTTTCCGTTTTTTTCGAATTTTTTTTTAAGGCGACCGCATATATTTCTTACTTATGGATAGATTTTTTAAGTTACTTAGCGGGAACATTTTATGACCTTACATAAGAAAATATTCGAGAAAAAATTATAAAAAATTTATACCACCTGAACCCAATGTCTTCAATAGGGTTGCCTAGCGAACCTTAAGCTTTGCACTTGTACCAGAAATCCTGAAAGTTAGTTCACAAAAGTTTTCAAAACACTTACAGCTATTCGTTTAAGTGGTGTGTGTCCGCTTCCGTAAGAGCAACAACAAAAAACGCAACAACCTGACGTAATATGCAAATTTAATGTGTAAATTCGTATTCAGCTCAAAGAAATCTACCGAAACCCTAATTGTCCATTGATAAACAAAAGTTATCAATATGCTTTAGTTTTCAACAAGTCTTTTCTCGAAAATTTGTAATGTGTAATTTTTGATACCATGAAGAGATATATCATAATCAGTAAAATGCAATAAATGATAATCACATAAGTAAAACTCAATTGGCGGACGGATATTGAATTTGATGTAAATAACAAACCGCCTAGAGGTCATGAAAACTTTGATTTAAATCTTAATTTGTCTTAACTCGCCAATAAAATATTAGTTTTTAAAACAGCGACACCAGACATTGTTTTCACTTACACGTGAAGTTCTCATTCAACCATTCGTTCGATGAGTACCCAGTAAACCGTGCGGATATTTAAAAGGAATATTTTGAGAAGACTTTTCTGCAGGAAAATAAAACTTGTAGGAAGCATGGGAAAGATATAGCCGAAGATAACGCCAGTGGTAAGAAGCAACATGCTCAAGTATTTGGATAATGGTCGCCATTGGGTGGCAGTAAGAGAAAATGCCGATGGTGGGCCCAACCAAAGGAATAGAGTAGAAATAAAGAATCCAACATTCTGAAGATTTAAGCTAGTATAGCTACTTACTTGTACGATAATAAGGAACTTCTTGACCATCGCTGGTGTAAATTTGGCGAAGTGTGTTGGTGTGGCGACAGATGCATCCAAAATGTAGACGTCACCAGCAACTCCTGTCTCCTCTGCTGCCAACCTGATGTCACCAATCATGAGGACGATCTTCATGGCATCATATACGCTTGGGCTTACTATATTCTTGTCAAGGCCTCGCATGCAGACAACGCGTTTGCCATCCGGTGTCAAACCGGGTAATGGTGGAATGTTTCTGTAAAGATTATTATTCAGTATGGAGCACAATTTGAAAAAGCCGACAAATATGACAAGATAACTTTATTAATATAATAATTCATATAAACAGTATATACTTGTTACTGTTGCCAACTACCATAAACAAGTATGCCTGTATTTCTTGCTTAATGCTCTTGTTTCACATACCGGCTGTGACATGTTAATCTTAACCATTGATTATATTAAAACATACGCTTTTTTCGAAAACAAAAAAACAAAGTTTGCACTGACTCAGTGATAGACGGCGCTAGTTTCGCGAAAATATATTTTCTTTAAATTTTTAATTTAATTCTGTATTGCCTTTTCAATTCTTTACAAAATTTTAGTGCAAAAAGTTATGGTAGTACTACCCTCATCCTTACAGTCTTGAGTTATTGCATAATCGTCTAAAACACATCATTTCAAGAAACGTAATAACACAGAAGCGGACCATAATAATGATAATTCGGGCCTGCCGATGCCCCCGTAGTGGCGAAAGCTGTTGGGGAATGTTAAGGCGTGGATTATTATTATTATTATTTATTGGAATTCTCTGATACATCTCATTAAATACATTAAACCTAGATAATATAATTTAGATACAACATATAAATACAAAAATTACACTAATAAATTTTGAAAAGTAATGAAGATCATCAGGGCAAATTAGTAGTACCGAGCTTCGCTGAAGCCTAGGGTACTCCCTTTGCGGGTATCACTGCAGCTCAACCCAATTTTGAAAAACAACGCCCTTTATGCTTCGCAACATTAGGTTGCAAAGCAAAGAAAACTGCAGAAACCCCGTACAGCGTTGCGTACAGGCCAGTAAAAACACATGCAGATATTTATTAATAGACATATACAAAGGAAGGTAAAGATGAAAAGTAGTACGATGATCTTCATTACTTTATTATTATTATTATTAATTTCTTTGTTGAGAAATTTTATTTTGAATGTAGGGTTCTATCAATTTCAAAACATAGGACATAGTTTGCATACACCGTGTTTATGATATTGGACCTACATCCGTTAAATAATTTTCGTTCCAAGAATTTCTTACTGAAACACCCTGTATGTTACATTTTTGGAAACTAGATACATTTTTCACACCAAAGCACTACTCCTAACTTGTTTAAGAATCTGATTTGGAAAAATATACTTTAGACGATAGTATCTCTTCATTTTTACTGGGTGACCTGCGCCATAGGTACGCTTGTTTTGTTTTTATTTATGACGCTGGACGAATGAAATTTTAAGAAGTGCTAATAGACCAAAACTGCAATTTAAAAATTTAATATTTTGGGATTCTCTTGAGGTTAGTTGACTTCCGATTTTTCCGTAAATGACGTCATTATTGAAATTTTAAATGGCACCCTATATTATAGGTGCGATATTTTCAATCAGGATGTCATTCTGAACACAAACACATATAGGTCGGCAATTTTTATCACCAAGGTAACAAAGAATAATTTTTTTTGTTATTGATCTTGGTGGTTATGAATTAGTGAAAATAGTTCAACTTTGAACATTAAACCAAGATTTATGTTCTATTTCCCTGCTCTAAACGACATCCCGCTAGGATTTTCAGCAACATATCAAGTATTTGGTGTCATTAGAATCGAAATTTTTTTATCTATCTAATAATTAGAGTGAACCCATAAAGTACACGGAAAATGACAAATTTTCACCAACTTATAGCCCCCTAGCTGATACACAAAAAAACATAAGGTTTTCTGTTCAGACTATCATCCTGATTGAAGATATCACACAAATAGTATAGGGTGCCATTCAAAAATTGAATTTCTGTCAATTCTCAAAATTTCATTCGTCCAGCGACATAAATAAAAAAAGATAAACGGGAGTACGTATGGCGAGGGTCAACCGGTATATTGAAACATAATTAATATTATGTTATCTTTCCATGAAAAAATAAAGCAATTCAAAATTTCGAAAATTTAATTTTTGGGACGTACAAATGCTATTATCTCCAAACCAATGAGATTTATTTGACAATACTATTTATATAATTATATGTATATTTACATAATGCTACTTTGCTTGTGAAATGTGTAGATTCCAAAAATGGAACCGTGTGTAGGGGTTTTTGATAACAAAATCGATAGCTTTGGAACGATGGTGTTGGATAAATGTTGGTCTTAAGATGCTGTATTTTTTACAAATAAAGCAATCACTCCAAAACTAGAGGAATAAGATAGGACTACGTTTACTTTATGAACTAAATTTTAAAAAAATATTCAAAAATATACAGGATACATAAGCAATTCCATTAAAACAAATAAGAAGTTGTCCTTGTTTTCACGACTCTAGCACCATCTGTAACAAAACCAGTCACCACTGCTTGGATCCTTGAAATAAGAAAAGTTTTGTATATTTCTATGCAGGTGACGCACTTTTCGACATAATCAAATGTTGAAATTAAAATTGCCCACTCTGTATGTTCGACCGCCCTACCGATTTAAAAAATATAGGCGTCTGACACATAAATAAGAAAAAAAGTATAATAGTACTCATTTTCATGAGTACACAGTATATTTTTGAAAACCTAGTTTATCAAAAAAACATGAACATTTTTATAGGAAATTTTCGGTGATAATTGCACTATTAACACCGATTTTCTGTGGAGACATATTGATGACGAATAGCTGTTTAGAGATATTCTTTAAAATATCAAAATAAACATAAACAGAATAACTTATACTACACCAATCCACAAAGAGATTATGAAAATTTTCAGTAAAATGTGTAATCAAACCAATGCGATAGAAGCAACAAAAACTTCATTAATATCACCAAACCGCATTCACTGTGGTCTTTCTCCAATACTAAATGACATAACTTTGTAAACGTTATACATAGGTACACATAATCTTATATAACCTGTGCACACTGGAGAAAGTTTATTTCAAATTTTATTACGCGTACATCTACGGTGCGCTACATAACGAAACCAAACAAATCGACGCGATGCCACATAGCAATGTTGATCTGTATCATGTCATATTCATGAACCGTCGATGAAAAATGTACCGAAAATTATACCTCGACGGATGATCAAATATACATAACGCTCTTATTAATTCAGGCAGCGGGTTCTGTGGGGGCAAAACTATTGATTTGTGTCTGCGTGACAGTTATTAGTTATTTCCGTCGTTTAATTTGTCCATTAATTTGCTACTATCAGATCGAATTTGTGGCGGAGTAAGTTGTCAAAAGTCTGTTATGTGTTGCGACGAAAATGTATGATGTGATCTCAATTATTGAACGTTATATCCACTTTATGGAATTGTAAGTCCTAAGATCAAATTTCCACGATAGTATTGTAAATAAACTAAAATGTGTATAGATTATTCATTTGTATAATTGGTCAAATTCATTAATGATTGAGATACTTAGGGAGCAAAATGATCACATTATGTTATGGCGGCAGTAGAAAATATGTTCCAAATTTTGTCCCGCCTTTTTAAAATGTTGTGTCCAGAATTTCCATACACATGCACTGGTACAAATATTGTTTAAGGCAAAAGAATTGTTTCAATGGAGGCAAAAATATATTTAATAGCTACAACGAATATTAATTTGAGTAAAAAAATGCCTTGCCACAAACGCCCAAATCAACAATGTTTGTAGCAAATAAATATTTTTGCCTCTAAAAAAACTAGGATTTATTTGGGTCCAGTTTGTGACCAGAACCAAACAAATGTCATTACCTACTAAACGACCCCGACTTGCATTGTCATACATACAGTAACAAATATGTTGATTTTTTATTATTTAATAATTTGATTATTAATCGCATTTCAATCTCATTTCAGTCACATTATAAACAATTAGGTTATCAAAGAAATATTTGAATAATTAATTATATTATATTTTTTAAATGATCTAGTATTTGCTAGCTATTCATTATATTTTTATAGCGGTGAATGTACGGTGATGGTATTGCTGATAATGAAAACCTAATTCTATACAGCGTGTCTCACGGATCTGGTACATTAGAAGTTTCTCACGTTCTACTATTTCTGGAAATTTGAAATTTTGGAATTTACTCGATCTGAGCTCTTCAGCTAAAATATTCTCAAGTTAACTGTCACGTCCGGCCACCGGTAGTTGGTAACAACTTTGATATTTTACATGAAATGATATAATTCTAATTTTATGTTTGGTTTCTACGTATCAAAATACATTATTTTTATAAGGTTTCCCTAAACCTAAATATGACCATTTTTTAGTTTTTTAATTTTACTATTTTTTTTGGTGATTTTCGCAGTTACGTTTAAAATAGATTATCTCGGTTATTATTGAAACTAGAAGTTTCATGATTGGTGGTCCAAAACTAGAAACATAACCAAATAAGACGATGTTTAGTTCATCATGATATCTTATACAGGGTGTTTAAAATTTACAACACAATAATTAAATTTTCCCATCACTTTTCACAATCATTTTCCCTGTACACCAATACGCCATTCGATAGGAAATCTTATTCCCTATCAATCAATATTAGGGTTCGCTATATCTATCTTTAATAATTTTTGAGACATTGTGACCTTTTCTTTAGATCCATTTTGAATACTCCCATTTAATAATGGGGGACGAAATTAGATACAAAATTTGCAACGAAAATTTAAATAGTGATAGATATTTAGAAATTTTGCGTGGACGTGTGAACAATTTTTGCGATACTCTTCCCCTCCATATTTTACGCGACAGCTTTTATCAAATGGACGGTGCACCGGCACATTCTTCGCATGTGGTATCCATTCAACTTAATCAGATGTTTGACGATAGGTGGTTCGGGACCGTGGCGGTGGCCATCAAGTTCACCAAATTTCACACCATTAGACTTTTATTTCTGGGGTCATGTGAAAAGTCATGTCTATTCCACACCAGTTAATACTCGAGGAGAAATGACTAACAGAGTAGTAGCCGCCATTAATGGACTTCAGCTACAAGAAATCCGAAGAACGACGATGACACAAGTACAGCGAAGAGTTTTAAAATGTTTGGAGTAGAACGTCGGCAGTTTGAACAACATAATTAAGTTTTAATTTAAGTTAGATGTCCCAAATATATTATTTTGGTTTTAACAAACCTTTTCAATATGTTTCTGTTTTCCTACTGTTCCAAAGTTGTTACATTCCTATAAATGAAGAATAAATCGTTTTGTATTTAGTTTGCGTTCTTTTATACCGACAATATCTCAAAAACTATTAAAAGGTAGATAGGCAACCCTAATATTGATTGATAGGGAATAAGAATAATATAGGGAACAGGGTGTTGTGAAAATTCAATTATTGTTTTGAGCACCCTGTATAAGATATCATGATGACCTAAACATCGCCTTATTTGGTTTCTAGTTTTGGATCATCAATCATGAAGCTTCTAGTTTCAATAATAACCGAGATATTCAATTTTAAACACAACCGCAAAAATCACCAAACAACAAATTTAAAAAAAAATCAAAAATGGTGATATTTAGGTATAGGGAAACATTATCAAAAATAATGTATTTTGATACGTAGAAGCCAAAAATAAAATAAAAATTATATCATTCCATTTAAAATAACAAAGTTGATACCGAGTTCCGGTGGCCGGACGTGACAGTTAACTTGAGAATATTTTAGCTGAAGAGCTCAGATCGAGTAAATTCTAGTTCCAAAATTTCAAGTTTCCAGAAATAGTAGAACATGAGAAATGGTATAAATATGATATAGAATACGGGTACAGAAATCACAATTATAGTTACTCAGTACTTACACAGCTTTGATGATTTCCTGTAGCTCGGGTCTGGTGATGTCTCTATTGGTGAAAAGTTCAGGGCATGCTGTTCTCATGGTAAAGTACATGTCCAATTTCCTCTTGCACTTCTCTAGCGAGAACTTGCAACCCCTCAGGAAAGTCATGATCCTTTGCTCATCTGCAACAATTATTTCAATAAATTAATTAATACTTTATTAATTATTAAATAGTTATCTAAATAAAATATTGGGATCGCGCAGGTGTTCTTAATTATTCACGACTATGGTAACCTTGAATGGTAACATAGGTACGTTTGTTTGCTGCATTGACCGATTTTGCTGATGAACAGAATCAATCGATTGACACCATGTGTCTTTACCCACTTCTATTACGTACAATTTGTCGAATTATTGGATTCAAGTTAATAACTAGTTTGGCATGGTATCCGTTGCTATTGGAAGTCGAATTCAAACAAACAAGAATAAGTACTATTTTAATTACAAGGCAAACATCTCGAATACTAAGGTAGGCAATAATACTGTTTTATGATAAAATACATTTATTGTATTAAATACTTTGTTATTCATAAAGAAAGAGCCGATATTAAAATGTCATTTCTAAGAAACTGTAAAACACCTGCCGGACATAATTACATAGGACAGCGTTTCTAAGTTTTCCTTTGAGGCACTAATCTTGAAATGTTGAGTCAACATATTATTCGTATTATAGGATCAATAGCTAAATAATGCAAAACAAATAGAAACAAGTACATTTAAGTTAGCAAAAGACTGGAAAAAAGTTCAATACTGTTGCCCTTTTAGGATCCGGCGCGCAACGTGTTAGGTTTTAATATCTAAAGCACCCGCAAATTTTAGTAGTTTTTTGCATTTTACCGCAAAACATTAACGGTCACAAATAATATTAAAAAGTTGATCATAAAATGGTGCACAAAAAAGTCAAGAAAAAGTCCAGTTTTTCTTAAATACCCTGGATCTTAAACTGCTAGCGCCCAAATATAGGGGTTAGCAGTTTCAGAACCACACTATATATAATAATATATTATTTTTATTATTCCAGTATTACCAAACTTATAATATGCCAGCAGCTGCCATTGCCAAGCTCTATCATACAGAGGCATTCCAATATCAACATTTCCTTTAGTTAATAATTCTATGAATATTCTATGAATATAAAATAATCACCTGTCAAACATTTTTTGGGAACTCCTAAATTTATTCCCGTGATAAAGGTCTAAAATTATCAATAATCTGGGAAAAGTACGGGAGCTAGAATTGCAAAGTCGTGATAAAAGTTGCGATAAAGTACGAAAAACCACGAACCACGAACGCACCTTAGTGTTGGCTTTTAAGGGTTCCTGTCCCTAATAACATTTTCGGGCGCCATAGAACATTGTAACCCAACACTTTCCGCGCCGGGTCCAAAAAGGGCAACCGTATGTATTGGATTTGTTTCTCTTCATATCCAATTTTTCGTCAAATTTGAATGTACTATACTGTTTTTAATAAAAAATAAAATACGTGGCAAACGTTCATCTGAAACTTATTGCTGATTTCTTTTCGGTATTTTGGTCAGAATTACATTTTGTACTATTAAAGCTAAAGTTAGTAATACATTTTTTCTACTAGTTTTATTTTAATGCAGACATGGCCGATCTCGTTCAAATAGAATCTCATGAAGCTAAACTATTAATTTTATATATAGTATGATAAAGTCATGTGCCTGGCCACATCAGATTTTTTACATTTTATTAAAAACGGAATTAATAGTAGCCAAATTCTTATGATTTTGGTATCTTATAATAGGATAACAGGTACCTAAAAAAGGTCTCTAAAATTCATTAATTAATCATTCATTCAGCAAATTTAGTGTAGCAATATGCAATCTTGAAATTGATAACCTAATAGTATTAAATTTCACAGTTTACAATATAGATGTTGCTTAAACATACAGGGTGTTTCTTAATAACATGCTAATATTTAAGGAGGTTATTTTGGGTCCATTTTGAGGAAAAAAATTCATATAAACAAAACTTGGTGTCCCACAAGTCATCCAAGAGATAAAAAGATTCGCCACTAAGCATGAATCTTGCCTAAGCCATCACGTCACCGTAGAGGCACTGCAGCTACTGGACAATCAGAATTTAGTGAGACTAAGAAGAACTAAACCCTTCGAACTAGTGAATCAGTGAAATGTGTAAAAAGCAGAGCACAGTGAGTGAAGTGTTAGTGCTTCTTGTTTGGGACAAAGTAAATATAGGGACATCAGTGGATAGCCTATTAGAGACAAGTACCTAGTTTTAAGAATTCAGAGTTAAATTGATGGTTAATCTTTTAGATTAGTTTCAATATGTTAAGCATCCTTTGCTTATTAATAAAAAAAAAATATAAACAAATGTCCTAAAGGTCTTAACTTTTGAGCTACATGGTGCTAAAATTTTAAGAGAATTATCTGTATTGTTAATTTTGATGACTTAAATACATGACAACTAGACTAGGCAAACAACAGTCAAAACTGTTTTTGTTTACAAAACAAAATCTGCTTCTTAAATACTAGATACGGTTTTTAATCCTTGACAATAACAACATGCAAATGAATGAATTTTATTTGTTTATGCGAAAACCGTACCTCAAACGAAAAAAAAATCTAGAGACCAGATTTGCTCAGAAAGGAATGAGGATTTCAAAAATCATTTTACTTTGAGAAAAAGCAGTGGTGTACCACTTTTCTCTTTAAAATGATTCGTGCAAATCCCGCACAAACGCCACTAGCAAGAATAGAAAAATAGGTTGTACAGCAGAAAATGTCGTTTGATGCATAGAAGATGCGTACCTACCCCGTTACACAAGAATATCTAGGGACATACCAGCACCCTGTAATTCAAAAACCTTTAGAACATGCTCATATGAGTATTTTTTCTTAAAATAGACCCAAGAATAACCTCGTTAAATATTAGCATGTTATTAAGAAACACCAAATATACTTCCCAAATGAGGCACATTTGCTATCAAAGAAAATTGCAAGTTCGAATACATTTAATTATTGAAAATGGGCACATGCTGACGTCTACATTGTATTTTGTATGCAATCAATAGTTAACAATTAATAGTTAGTACACGTAGTTAAATTGGCATGTAATTAATTGTAGAACTATAAATAGCAATATGTTGAGCTATAAAAGTCGTTATAATTATCATTTTTATATGGAAACTATTTTTTATTAACAAATTAATGGTTTGTTGTTGGAAACAAATTAGTACTTCGCTACAACTGTAAGAAATATTCAGTTCGAAGAAATATTTCTATATATTCAATAGTTATATTTCGTTGACTCAAATATTAAGTATTATTGACAAAGAAACTTTTCCTCTGTGTACAATCCAAAATATGTTAAAAAGTTTAATAAATATTTCGCCGTTGCAACCCTATTCGAGATATGAGTGTCGTAGGTGGATCTTTATGTGGTTCTGAATTGTGCAATACCAAAAAATAAAGTAAATGGGTTTATATGTTTATACATCAAACTGAAATCATTCTACACCATCAAAATCATTTCACAGAAAAAGATTACTACAAATTTCTACTGTACTATCCAGGAACTAATAAATTATAAAGTTTAGCATTTATTAATATTGATTTTATAACAAGTTCATTCAACAAATAATTCTTTCTAGCACGCAACGATAGAGGAGAAAAAGAACTTTTATTGTACTTATTAAAAAGAACATTACGATACAATGTATAAATAATTCATGTAGATGTGTAAACTGACCAATTTTTCAGTATAATACGGTACTTAGTATACAATTAAACACGAGCACAATTTAAATTAGATAGAAAGCAGACGTCTGCTTGAATAATAACGGCCACGCTAAATATGCAGTAACGGAAAACGAACACATTTTTATAGATTTTTATATTCTTATATATTTTTAATATTATACATTATTTAATATTATATCATATCATTATTATTTTTATAAAATATACAAATATTTGCTGAAATTGTGCCCTATGGTTCTATCAGTAAATATAATTTAAATCAATACACATTATTGCATTTTTATTTGTATTATTATATTTATACTGAATAGGTGTATTGAGTGTAAGCTGTAAGCTGTTCGCAAATGGACACAAGGAGTAAACACTGAGAAAAATTCATTACAAACGTTTTCAAATCAAATTGAATATTTAGTAGATCAAAGCTCCAATTTTTGTTTCTTTATTTAAGTCTACTTGCACTCCACCAAACTGGCAAATTAGACAAATGACTACGGTTTCCAAAGCTAAGATATCACAAAGCATACCAACGATTCGGAATTTTATGTAGAGCGAATATTTATTGTTTAGGCAGGGCTACATATTCGCACATTTGGCAAATATCCTATATTTTACGAATGACAGTTTATGATTCGCGGAGACGGTTTAGTATGATACGTAAATTCGCTTTTTTCTTTAATGTTTTTAATCTTTTTTCATAGGGAAAATAGGTAAGGTATCTTAAGATACCTCTTTTAAAACTCAATAAGATTTATATGAAACTTAACGTATGCAACTAAAAGCTAAAAGAACCAGATTTTAACACTGTCATTAAATTACGGTTCTTTTTAACTATCTTCACGCTCGTCAAATGAAGAAAGTATCAGGCATAAATTATTTGGTTTTAAAAGATTTATTCCATGACACAAACGGTACGTTTCCGGAATTTTTTCCTTATCAAAAGATGAGCGATTAAGCCCTACGAATACTTTTTTGGCGAAATTAATAACAACAAAGTTTTAAATTTGTAGCTAACTAAGTTGTACAGTAAGTACGTAGGCTTTCACGGCCAGAATCATTTAGAAAATAAACTGCTTCCGGGTTATGCCGTGTGTCAAGATTTGTTAATGCTGACGTTTCGCGAACCATGTTGCTCGCTTCTTCAAAGCTAATTGAATACAGATGTCTATTTCTGGATTTTTATCTATGGAGTGACTTAAAAAATAAGGTGTATGGTGTTTATAATTTTGGAAACGTTGTGGAGTTACGTGACACCATCATTGCCGCTTTCAATTCGATGATAGAAGAACCCTCGGTAAGGTCACCGTATTACGGAATGCTGTGAAAAATGCCTCCACGAAAATGGCGATATTTTTTAAAGTTCAATGTAAAGTAAATGGTGATATCCAGGCGGGATGCAAATTTTAAATAAATCAAAAATTACAGCCACAACCTGGATTCGAACCAAGGACCTTTCCGTTTCTAGCAGAATGCTCTCCCAACTGAGCTACTGAGGCCTATGACATTTGTTAAACGGAAAGGTTCCTGATTCGAATCCAGGTTGTGGCTGTAATTTTTATTTCTAGCAGAATGCTCTCCCAACTGAGCTACTGAGGCCTATGACATTTGTTAAACGGAAAGGTCCCTGGTTCGAATCCAGGTTGTGGCTGTAATTTTTGATTTATTTAAAATTTGCATCCTGCCTGGATATCACCATTTACTTTACATTCAATAATCATTACGGTAAGTCCGGAAGGGTATGGTTTGTCCGTACGAATATATATATCTAGTTTTATTATTTAGTTTGTTAAAATGTTTTTACTTTTTTAGGTTGTGTAGTTAGTACAAATAAATACACTACAAAATTTTACAGTAACTTGACTATGGGCACATAAATACTGTACCACTCAAATGTGCTTTCCATGGCACCATGCAATTTTCAGATATTAAAAAAAAAACTTCAATTTTGTCGGCTTACTGTGTTCTAAATAAGGCATGTGGCATACCAAATTACTCAGAAAAAATTCTGAATCCAAACATGTATAAAACCAATATGGCGTCCATAAGAAAAACAAAACTTTCGTTTGTTTCTGACGAATTCATTGGCGAAAAAAATTTTAAACTGACATAATCAAATTGTAGCAAAAAAGTGCCTATATAATGTCAAAACGCTTTTTTGATGGGATCACAAATAAAGAAGTTTTGACCATAATTAAAAAAATACATTTTTGGGTTTTCTCAAAATAGCTTGGAAACCATTCAAGTGTTTTCTAAACGGATTATGAAAGAGCACCTAAATATGCACTACTTTGCCCATTTAACAGACTTTCTATCTTTAATAATAACAAAAGACCCATACAATCCAACGTCCCGTGAGACACTGTATTGACCCATTTCAACTGTGTATTGCAAACGTCAAGTATTTTTCTTCGAAAAACAGATAAATATCGAATATGTAAATCTATTTTAGAGGCAGACTCGCTACAATTTGAACAGACCGGCAATTCTTTTTTTGTAAATGTTCGACATTTGCCAAATAATTGATATTTGGTAGGAATACGAACATGTAGCCTCGGTTGGTGCAGGGCACACACATTCGGGTATTTGGCAAAGATTTCACTTTTTCTCAATAGGTTTAGGGATTCCTCGAACAACATATGTGTGCCTGGATATGAAAAGGGACCAGTTGACCGAAATTGAGTTATGAGTGTTTTTAGATAGAATAAGTTATGGCAAAGGTACTCCAACATTTTAAGCCGATTACCATAAGGAGAAATTGAAAAAAATATATTTAAGTTGCTGGTGCAAAAATTAAACTTTTGCGCTATGACGCTTCAAACTTTTGCAAAGTTTAAAAGTTAATAACTTCCCGTATATTTGGAAGTTACGCTGACTCCAACATTTTTGGAACAATTTCGATATTAGTTTCAAGATTTTTAGTAGAATTTATTATTTCATTATTCCGTTTAAATTTTATAGGTTTTTTAATCTATAGCGTCATTGGCCTGGGCCTATAATATGTATAGTGTAAGCTAGGTATCTTCATCTCTCGAGTCTTAAGAAGACTTAAGCATTCTCGTAAGGGGTTTATGGGCTCCAAATCTGATTTATTTTTAGATTTTTAGAATTCAAAATGGCGGATCTAATATGGCGACCAAACATGTAATTAAGTGTCGGATTTATACAAAAATTAAATTATGTAATATATGAAGGTTACGGATTCCTAATCTGTTGTCAGATGTATAAAATTCAAAATGACGGATCCAATATGGCGACTAAACATGTAATTAACTGTCGGATTCAGAAGAAAGCAAATATCTGAAGTTAGATGTTTATAATTCAAAATGGCACCGAGTGTAATCTGGCAACCATAATAAATTAACGTGAATTTGCAACTTTTGTCATCCTATTTCCTGTTACATAATTATGCAGCTGTCTGATTTCAACACTTATGTCAGTTAAAAATCCAAATTGGGAGTGTCAAATAAATCAGATAGTATCAAATTATTTTAAACGTTTAATGATAAGAAATAAATATAACTAGGGACACAAACATGGAAATACAATCATAATAAATTTATATAGAAAGTGCATTTTTTAAAAACTACGCTTTATAAACAAAATTACAATTTTTTAAAATTTTCCATTTTATTAGTCATTTTATTTTTTTCGAGCATTGTCGCCGGCAATCTGTCCACATACAAAATTTTAACACGATTGGACACATTTTCCAAATTCAAAATTTTTTTCAAAATTTTAGAAAATTTTCCAAATTTTTTTATTGCTTTATGTCATTGTCACCGGAAATCCGGCCACAGGCAAAATTTCAACTCAAATGGTCAAATTTTCCAAATTTTGAATTTTTTTTCCAATTTTGGAAAATTTTCCATATTTTTTTATTGCTTCTTGTATTGTCACCGGAAATCTGTCCACATGCAAAATTTTAACTTGATTGGACACTGGGAAGTAAAAATAATATCGATTTCAAGACTTGTACAAATTCAAAATTTTTTTCATAATTTTAGAAAATTTTCCAAATTTTTTTATTGCTGTCATTGTCACCGGAAATCCGTCCACAGGCAAAATTTCAACTCATTTGGTCAAATTTTCCAAATTTTCAAATTTTTTTCCTATTTTGGAAAAGTTTCCATATTTCTTTTATTGCTTCTTGTATTGTCACCGGAAATCTGTACACATGCAAAATTTTAACTTGATTGGACACTGGGAAGTAGAAATGATATCGATTACAAGATTTGGACATAACAAACAGACAAACAATCAAATCAACAAACAAACAAACAAAAAGTGAAGTTAATATAAGCGTAGTATTTGTCCCGGAATATTATATAACTTTGTAATTATATTTTATACAAACAAGTTTATAAACTGCTATCATACAGATATTTGTTTCTGCCACTGTATGCGGCAACACCGTAATGCGCTAGAGCGTAGCGTGATAGCGACAACTGGTCCCTTTTTCGTTCGCAATAAAAACGCATTTTTTCATGCTTTTCCAACCGCAGACGGGTTTCGGACGAACACATCTGATAAAATACACAATAATGAGAGTAATTAGCCAATAAAACAAAAATGTGTATTTTCCACCAGTTTAACTTTATTTTCGATTATCTGCGTAACTAGAAACGGACAACTGGTCCCTTTTCACATCTACGCACACATATTATATCTGGCTCTGACTTGGTTACTGCATTTTTCGCCAAATATCCTACTATATCGAAATGCTTACCCCAGCTGTCCGGTAAGTGCGGTTGTTTCACCAACCACTCTTTGATTGCTTGTAGATCGGAATCTCTCGTGTTGACGTTCTCATTCAATTCGCTTCTGATGAAGCATTGCATCTCTGCATTTGGCTGGACTAGAGTCATTTTGATATCTGCAATTAAAAAAAATGACTATTAATAACCTAACTAATTAAATTAATTTAACAATACATAATTATTTAGTTAACATCTCGCTGTATCCGAATTAATAGAGTAATTATTTTATTAATTACACGACCGGTTTTGAAAGACCGCTTTTCACAAGACGCGCAAACATGAGATTTTACTAAAGTTATTATAACTGACGTCAATCGGTGGAGAAAAAAACATCAAATTTACAGGTAATCGACTTCTGGAAACCAGACCCGGCATCATAAAAATTGCAAATTATACTATTGTATTTTTAGATTTAGTTTTTTCATTTCAACCTTAATAACGGTGGACACACTTTAACTATTTTATATATTAAATACACTTCACAATCACACAATGAGAAGATATATAATGTTCTTTTATATTATTATATGCCATGGATAAGAACGAATAAACGATGTATGTGTTCGTTATATAAATAATATAAATACCAAATGGACATAAAAACGTGTAATTTATGAGAACACATGGAAGGCTACAGTAGGTGCTGCCTCAAGATGGAAAACTTCCCACCATGTTAGTATATGTACGTAAGATGATAGTGCAATATTTGTTAAGTAAACTACAATGTAGATTCTGAGACAGTAAGTCGATACTAATTATTGTAGTTATGTGCATAAATCAAGGATTTTGTTCTTAATGACACGGGAAACATTTAAATTGTTGTTATAACACAAATTCCAAACACTTCCTTTTTCTGAGTGTAAAATTATATCGATAGTACTGGAAGTTATAAAGGATGTTTCCTGGTTCGTGATATCAAGCATTGTTGCATTATCGTGAGACAAAACCAATTAATTTTCTAGTAAGTTAATACAAAATATCGATAAAAGATCCTTAACATACCTATTTATTGTTCTCATTTTTGTCTCTGCCAAAGGGCTTTGAAATTGATGAGATTGAATGATTTTTTTGGCAATAAGATTACCACTATGTGTTCTATTATTGATAAAAGAAAAAATGACTGAAAATTAAAAAACTTTTTCGTACGTCTATAACATTTATCAGTTGAACAAACTCTATGTATAATTTGGTATATCCACTATTATTTGTTCTAATGATTTATCACATGAGAAAAGCAAAGATTGGCTATTCTTCGAATAGTGAGTGCTATTATGTACTTAACAAATGATAAAAATACTAAGGCAAATATAATTAAGTATTTGAAATGATTAAATAACATATTAGATACTTAGATTTTATTGACACCACATAATTACATAAGATGGCATAAGTCACATAAAGCTACAGGTAATTATAAATTACTAAATAATATTTACTTTCTGTTATACGGGGTAAGTAATTAATTATTGAAAATGCACCATTGAGCATTTTCACGTTTTAGGAAGCCTAGAGTTGACCTAAAAGCCTTGACGTTAACTGAGCGTGCCGTGAGAAGACCGCGTTTGCGGTTCGTGTTTGCGTTCCGTGTTTACATCGTTCCTGGTAGTCCGTGTCGGGTTTTGTTATTTTGTGTGATCAACACTCGGACAATTCGCCCTTCGCACACATAGAACTTGTGCAAAGCAGATTTGATATAATTATACTGAGTGAAATGACTCTTTCGAACTAAATGAACGAATCTTTTTTCCAATTGAGTATGATCAGTGATGGACAATTTTGCTGTGCATTAACCATGTTTCCAACATTTCAATGCACGATAGATTCAAATCTTTAGATTTATAGATTAACAAGAATATTATGAATAAGTAGAATATTGTACCTACCTACATATTATCAAATTATTTCAAGAAATATACCGTTGACCCACTTTTATCCTGTATTTTATTCTTTGAAGTAAATGGAGCTACCTATCCGTTTTTTTTTGTTTAAATTGTTTAAACTTACAGCTGTTTGAAGCGTAAACGAAACAAAGACAAATAAAATACCTGTGAGACAATCTGGAAACGTTTACAATTACAGTAATAAAAAATAAATTCATGTAAAGTAGTAAAACTATACTAATACTAAAAACAAAAGAAAAGCAAATAAAGAAAAACTTTAATTCTGAGTAAAAAGCTTTATAGACTTTGGTTTTTCAATTTATTAAGAAGTTAGTTTAAAATACGTTTTTATTATTATGTCAAGCTGCTGTAACTTTTCAACAAATTGAAAAACCGTATGAAACTTTTCACTCCGCACGACATTTGCTATAAGAAAAAGTATTCGCGAAAACGGTGGTACAACTTATACAAATAATATCTCATATGATCTTCTGGTAGAGTACTGATAGAGTATTTCGACATCAAGAACCTCGAGAAATAATAGTTTGAAGACACTGAATGTCAAATTTCAGTATATGAGACAACAAAGAAAATACCAAATAAAGATAGAAATGCTCTGAGACCAATAAAACCAAGTTGAGTAGCCAATTGGAGACTGTTTTCTATTTATGTTATTATATATTTAATTTTGTATCTAGAATATGATAAATATTATTTCATTCACCGGATAATTTGTTTTAATTTTTATTTTTACTTTATCATACGCAGTATGTAAAGTATTGTAATCGTGCCGAAAAAAATTTTTGGGATTTTAGCGGAAATATGTCCTTTTGGGTTCCCTGAACATTTTTGACTAAGGTCCAAAAAAAATGTCTGTCTGTGTGTGTGTGTGTGTGTGTGTGTGTGTGTGTGTGTGTGTGTGTGTGTGTGTGTGTGTGTGTGTGTGTGTGTGTGTGTGTTTGTGTGTGTGTACCCTTTTTTGTGGCGACGATTCCGGAGAAACTACTAAAGGTATCGGGACGAAACTTCATATTTAGAAGTTTCATAGCTAAACTTAGAGCTGAAAAGCTTTCTGTTGAAAAGGGTCCAAAGGAACTGGTGGTTTACTCTTAGCATTTTTCGAAGACTTGGCAAATGAGCCGCTATTTGTGTAATGTCGTCAAAATAGTTAAATAATAAATTAAAGGAGAGGAAATTTTCTATAATTTATGTATATGAAATTTTTTGGTGGAATTTGGAGTTTAGCTGCATGAGCAAATTCTATTTCATCGAGATCGGTCGTACTGCATTAAAACTAGTAGCCAGGATAGGTCAGATTTTTTGATTCTAATGACAGTAGCTAGTGTCAAACGCTAATGTTTTGAAAATACTACTGTCAATATAAGCTGCGTTCGGATATTGAACACCGTTACACTTTTTACACCCAATAACACGTAAGTATCATTTGGACGGTGTACCCGGTGTCAACGGAGTACAATATCCGAACGCAGCTTTTACCGAGATATCAGTCTAGTTCTACTAGTTTTATTTGAATGCAGACATAGCCGATCTCGATGAAATAGAATCTCATGCAGCTAAACTATTAATTTTATATATAGTATGATAAAGTCATGTGCCTGGCCACATCAGATTTTTTTTATTTTATTTCCGAATTTTAGTTGTTTAAAGTAGGTTTTGTATTGGCCCTGTGCATACCCCATGGAGGGGAGTTGCGAAACGATCTAAGCGCCCGTAGCGGAGAAATACCGGCCAACACTATGTGCAGTATTGCACGGCGCATTTTGTTTTGTTCCGATCTGTCAGAACTCATAACAGATCGTTGGTATAAATAATCATAATGGATCAGAATAAGTGTTGCATTGTAACAATACAGGAAGAAATAATAACAAATGCAACATGGTAATAAAAATACAAATATGATCGGACCACTTTATACACTACAGATAACTGTAACATTTAGTAGCGTACTCTGCCATTTACGCTTCGTGGACATCGAACCGCCAACGCCAATACGTTTTGTATAGAGTAGGTATATTTTAGTGATATTGCCTGCAAAATTCGAAAACCTGTTTTTTCAAAAGTCGGTTTTTATGTGAAAGGTAATTACAATTCAATCAGCAAATTGGCAAATACAAATACATTTAAAATATTTGATATAAAATTGAATTTATAAGTTGTAGATAAAACGTCGTATTCGACTCGAACACAACGCATATAAATCGCTCGCATGTTTACACGCTCGCCTACGGCTCGCGTATAAACTTCATGCTCGCGATTTATATTTTTAATTATGTGCTCGTCAAATCGGATACTATTATATTTAACGACATTTCAACGCTGACTCACCGCATTATGAAATGCATGCGGATTGCTAACCGTATGCACAGCACTCTTCATTGACCTGAGCATGAAACAGAGTATATCAAGCAGGCATACCATCCTCACAGCTGGACTGCGGACAACTGACCTCGTTTACTTTCCATTTCTGAGATAGAAAGTGAGGCGGCCTACTAAACTTTCTTCTGACGGAGTATATAGGCGGCCAGATTCAGGAAATGGCGTACTCGCTGACTATACTATCCCATTTACGCTTTTTATAGTGAATTATTCGTAATTGTCTTTAAACACCGAATATTGCGTTCTGTGTTTATATTTCGTAGAGTTATTACTTACTAGGTATTATGTAATGTTCAATTTGTTATTACCTAACGTTATTATGGCTTGCCCAACAATTACTTCTTTTGTTTTTGTTTTAAAAATATCTACGTTGTTTGCCAGCGTTTGAAAGTTGTGTAGAAGGTAGGGTTATGGTATATTGCTTACATGGACATAAGCAAGAAGGAAATAGAACAGCAAAAATTGCATATACGTTCTCCTTGCAATTTTTATTGAAATTCTGAACGATACGATCAGCAAAATTACTGAAGTAAAGTAAACATCAATCGTCAAAATAATTACTATTTTTGTTAGGATCGTAACATTGAACGCAATCAAGTATTAAATAATGTACCAATTCAACAAAAGTAAAAAAGTTGTGTGGACTTGGCATTTAGTACTTACTAGTTATTACTGTTTATAGCGGAGACCTTCAGTATTTGGAGGTTGTCAGAACACAAAAAATACAATGACTGCCAATGGTGAATGTTCGTCAGATGAGCATCAACGGATGAATACCCAATTATAAATAATCTGATGGTACCTTCAAGAAGTGTACAATAACAGATAACGTCACAGACATTTTCGTCAATAACCTCTTCATTGTTAGGAAAAACACGGCCAGGGAAACAAAGAAAAATATAAGACAGCAGAGCCATTAGTAAAAAAATTAAGCAAAATAATGAAAGACGTGAAAGATGTTTATTCTAAATACAAACTACTTCAAGTACGAAATTTTAATTTCTCGAAAATAGGTCATTATTTATAGTTCTGGACGCTGTAAACTATCAATACCCATTTTACATACAGATGGTCGATCGCAAGTTATCGTTAAATTTGTTTTTCAAAGCGGGCCATCCGTGATTAAAAATAATAGAGATTTAAACTTTTCGAATAAGGAAATAGAATCAAAATACAATAAGACGGTGGTATAATAGTATATAATTTGTGGAGCACATAATGAGGGATAAATCGCGAGCATGAAGTTTATACGAGAGCCGCAGGCGAGCGTGTAAACATGGAAGCGATTTATATCCATTGTGTGCGAGTCGAATACGACGTTTTATCTACGACTCACAAATTCTATTTTATATCAATTATTATCAATGTATTTGTCACTGATGACTAGGCAAACTGTCACATAACTGTCATCCACGTAGGTATTGACAGACTTTTACACTAGCGTTGTATAATGATGACAGTTCGTTCAAATAGTGAAGTCTCTATTTGAACGAACTGTCATTATTATACAACTCTAGTGTCATTATAATCATTGGCGTATATCATGATGGGGAGTATATAGTGATAGATACGTATGCAATGAACTTATTATATGTGAGTAGATAATAGTAGGTACATTATTTGAGGAGCACATAATGAAGGAAATAAATCGCGAACATACAGTTTATATCAAATATTTTAACTGTATTTATAACTGTATATAACTGTATATATTTGGTGGCAATACAAACTGTCAATTAATTGTGAACCACGTACGTTTTGACAGTAGCTTTGAATAATAAGGAGAGTTCCTTTGAATAAAGAAGTCATTATTCAAAGAACTTTAATGTAACATGATAGCGATTATCTAGTCTTAAGTATACAATGAAACTTAAAATATGTGAGTCGTAGATAAAAAAAAATATTTGATTTAATTGACGTGAGACGTCACATCCTGTCAACAATTTTCTTAAATGGAATTAAAAAAGTAGTACACCAATATTTTGTAAATAATATCTAGAATACGGTACGATACTTATTTTGTCAAAATTTGCATGAAGAATACTGTATTCTACAGGTTATACCCACACATGTTGACGTGTGGACAACTTGTTGACAACTTGTATTTTGTCGCCATGAAGAGAACTATAAAAATGTCGGAATACTACATTAAAATTGAAATTGTGTGAATTGGCGAACTTTTATTGTATTTATTATATTTTCTAGAATTGTTCAGCAGAAGGGTTGCAAACATAAAAACAAAAAAAAAAGTGGTCGTTTGCATTGAATTATCTCGCCATAACACAGTCAAATATTTCGAAGATCGTTTTGATAGAAAATCCCATTTTTTTAAGAAAAATATTAAATAAAACGTTTCATATAATATATAATTTTTTAAAGATAATAATTTGAACATTTACGCTATTAACTTTTTAAGTATTTTTTAGTAAGTACCTGTATATAGCTATATGTACAATAACTATTATGAATTTTGTGCCTAATTAGCAAATTGGTTTTGTTTGTCATAAAGTGATTGAAACATTCTTTGAACGTAGATACATTATCCTGTTCAAAACTGCCAAAAAATATTATTTTAAGGTTTTCTCTATTATTTTGAGCATTTTTCAACAATATTTGAAAAAATATTTAAACATCTGTCAGTTTTTGATATGCCAAAATTATCTTCGAGGAAATTCGCATAAACGACAACCACCTGTGGATAGTCATCAAACATTCGTATCACACCATTGTCATTTTATTTGCATTGGTAATTTTAAAATGTAATATGAATTAAAAATAAACAGTTTGGAGTACAATAGCAGAAATTGACAAATACTAGCCAATGTGTAAATGTTAAGAACCTGTTTTATAGATTTTTTTATGTTAAATTAGTCTTATTACGTGGTTCTCAGTCCTTTTTTGTCGGAGTTTTTTACATATTATTATAAATTACGATATCAACGAACAGGCTTGATTACATAAAACGGATAATACGTCAGAAATAGCTATATTATAACTATCTTAGCATGTATTAATTTACATTCAACATGCTAAATATCCTGTATACTAAATTCATTGTAATCGTACCAGATTTTGTTCGTTCAACATCGGGTTTCCAAAAAAGAACAATTGCTTGCCAGACTTGCATACTAAATAAAACTGAGTATTCAAAATAAGAACTACAAAAATGGAACTGGTTTTTCGTCGCTGACTTACCACCGTTGTTTCTTGGGTTCACCATTTTAGGTACCGACTACGAACACTACTTTCACAAAACTGGCGAATGAATTTTGGTAACACGCACGATTTCGGGACTGACGCAATGCAACAATTGTACGTGTCTTCGCTATTCCAATGAACACGTGGGCCCTACTATTCCCTCCTCCACATAGTTTGGAAGTCATTAGCAGAAACCAGTTCTTCGAAATGGGTTTTTAGCGAGACTTCCAGAGGTACGATTAGATGACCAACCTAGCATATCTGTGAAATCCAATAACTGTTGCTGGTTCTACAGACGATTCGTAGTATAGTTTATTAATCGCAAAGAATGATTGTTTTCTGATAAAAAAAGACAGGTCAAAATATGTACATACCCAGCAGCTTAATGGCAAGTTTCGTTCGTGAAAAGTAATCACATTTTAAGCTTAGTTGTTATAACAAAATTATATAAGCATTAACTGATACTTATCCACATACATTTCTTACATTAATAGCAGCAAAAGCAGAAATAATTTGCAAAATATATAACAAAAATTAAATATAAAAATATAAATTAATCTTCATTTAAGTATGAAAGTTGCGTATGAATTGGGTTTCAAGTAATAATGTGGAATATGTGAATTCTGTAAAAACAATACAGAAATATAGCTGTCTGTATTCAATAACCAGCAATGTTACAGTTAATTCATCTTTTACATCTTTTTTTGGTAGTTTATTACATTCATTTTCTGTAACATTGCAGATATTTCTCTCTAGCTATGAACTTATTTGTTCTTTTTAGTTCCTTCAAGTATTACCAAAGGAAGGAAAAAGAAAATACAAATCAAACAATGCGAAAACGAAGTACCTTTTACAAATAATTAAATAAATAAATTCATCAAAAATTAAAAAAAAACTCATTGGTCAAAATTATAAAAATTAAGAAACATTTATTGTGAGTAAAAAGTTTCATATGGACCTATTGATTGAACAAGTTAATATTCCTTAAGAAGCTAGACCCATTTAAAATATTATTTTGTTATTTTTATATGACACATTTTAGGCAGAACAATAATTACGTTCTGAGAAAGAAAGTGTGGGAATGAACACCCAACTAGAAGATATTTGTAACACACTAGTTTCATCTATAACAGATGATCTATAGTTTCTCTTAAAGTTTGTTAAATAAGAAAACGTTTGTGCATACATACACAATGTTGAAAACTGAACTGATACAAGGTAATTAACACCTTGAGGTGAAATTTAAATGCAAAAACTTACCAAATTATAAATAAAAATGTAAAGAACTTTTAAATTTGTTTCATTGTCAAAATTAGTACTTACTACAATTTAATTTAATTATTTTTGTTTAATTAAATGCAGTCACGAAATTTGAAATTATACTTTAGTGTCCTGTCAGCATAAATTTTCAGCATCACTCTGTACATTTATCGATTTTCTATGAATGGGACCGGCATAATTTTCGTCATACAGGCTCAGAACTTGTCTGGTGATAGGTTAGTTATCTTATCTGGAATGTAAGATCATATTGAAATCCACCACCTACAACTCTGTTCTTCTCCTAAAGTACCATTATGAGCAGCAGATTCAAATTATAAGTTCATTTTGACACATATTTGAAAAGGCACAAATATTGAAAACAAATAATGTTAGAGTTTGACCAATAACTCTGCTAGATTGTTGTTTTCTAGAGGTTATTTTCTTTTTCTGTAACAGATAATTGTAAGTAATATTGTCAGTTGAGGTTAATGAATAGTCTAGAATGGTGGCCGTTGGATGTAATATCGAAATAACAGTGGTTTATTGGGTTAGAAGGGCTCCAAATCAAAATTATTCATGGATTCACCTTGTTTATTAATACATTATTTAAAAGAATAATCCCATGCTAAAATAATACATAAAATTACACTGAATAATGTGCCCATGAAGCGACGACCGCCACCGCTATTTGTTACAATTTTTCCGCTGGACCCCTGACGACATCTCGCGGAACCCCTGGGTTCGCGGAACCCCGGTTGGGAAACGCTGGACTCTAGTCATTTCAGACGCAAACTCATTAAACGTAGTAAAAAATTCGCCCGCCTATATAAATAGTTCCAATAGATTCAGAACAATGTCCTGAACATCATATAAAAATCTGATGTTGCCAGGCACATGACTTTATCATACTATATATAAAATTAATCGTTTAGCTGCATGAGATTCCATTCGATCGAGATCGGTGGTGTCTGCATTAAAAGAAAACTAGTTATCCAGGATTTGACCGACATTTTGATACTGTTGACAGTAGTTATTGTCAAAACATCACCGCTTGACACTACCTACTGTCATTACAATGAAGCTTTCGATCTCGATCAAATAGAATTTGCTCATGCAGATAAACTATTAATTTTACTAAAAAATGTCATAGACACAAATTATTCAGAATTTCCTCTACTTTAATTTATTATTTAACTATTTTGACGAAACTACAGAAATGGCGGCTCATTTGCAAAATCGGTAAAAAAAATGGTAAGAGTAAACATCCAGTTCCTTTGAAGCCTTTTGAACCAAAAGCTTTTCAGCTCTAAGTTTGGTCATGAAACTTCTAAATATGAAGTTTCGTCCCGATACCTTTAGTAGTTTTTCTGGAATCGTCGCCACAAAAACGGGTACACACACACACACACACACACACACACACACACACACACACACACACACACACACACACACACACACACACACACACACACACACACACGCACACACACACACAGACATTTTTTTGAACCTTGGTCAAAAATGTTCAGGGGACCCAAAAAGACATATTTCCGGTGAGAACTCAAAATTTTTTTTTGGCATGATTACAATACTTTACATACTACGTATGATAAAGTAAAAATGTTTACTGAATCTTTGATGATACTATTATTAAAATCAATTAAAAACTATCAGTGATTAGAAAATTCGTTATAAAATACTGTCCACCTATGTTTGCATCAATATCTTCGAAAGTATTAAGCTTAACAAATTATACACCGGATTAAAGAGGAAAGGATGAGCCACATGATAAACAAAGAATTACTTAAAATACTTAAACGTGTAGTTTTAGGAGAAGGTTAAAAATCACACTAACAGAGGATAACATAGAACTACTGTCAAACAACCTACACCTGCTAGAAAAATTAGTGATAACAAGAAAATGCAGAAAATTAGACAAGTACCTACTGAATGATATAGACTTTTCTCTGAGGACTACCTATTCAAGCACGTACATATGCAACCAAATACAACAACCCAATACGTGAAAAATTTTGAATTGAAAAAGGAAAAATATTGAGTCTAGTATCAGTGGCCTGATGTTTTTACAACATACAAGAACAAAGGAGCTGATTATATTGATCAAATTAGTTGACAACTAGTACCGGTATGTGCAGCGTAAATTGACGACTTCACATGTCAAAAAATCTGATGTGGCCAGGCACATGACTTTATCATACTACATATAAAATTAATAGTTTAGCTACATGAGACTCTATTTGATCGTGATCGGCCTTGTCTGCATTAAAATAAAACTACTAGCACTAGACAGATATGTCGATTAAAGCTGCGTTCGGATATCGTACTCCGTTGACACCGGGTATACTGTCCAAATGACACTTACGTGTTATTGGGTGTAAAAAGTGTAATGCAATATGCGAACGCAGCTTATATTGACAGGAGCTATTGCCAAAACATTAGCGTTTGACACCAAGACTACCTACTGTCATTAGAATCAAAAAATCTCACAAATCCTGGCTACTAGTTTTCCTGCAGTACGACCGATCTCGTAGAAATAGAATTTGCTCATGCAGCTAAACTATTGATTGTACCAAAAAATGTCATAGTGATAAATGATTCAGAATTTCCTCATCTTTAATTTATTATTTAACTATTTCGACGAAATTCCAGAAATGGCGGCTTATTTGCAAAATCTTTCAAAAATGCTAAGACTAAACCTCCAGTTCCTTTGGACCCTCTTCAACAGAAAGCTTTTCAGCTCTAAGTTTGGTTATGAAACTTCTAAATATGAAGTTTCGTCCCGATACCTTTAGTAGTTTCTCCGGAATCGTCGCCACAAAAAACGGGTACGCACACACACACACACACACACACACATACACACACACACACAGACATTTTTTTGTACCTTGGTCAAAAATGTTCAGGGGACCCAAAAAGACATATTTCCGCTAAAATCTCAAAAATTTTTTTTGGCACGATTACAATACTTTACATACTGCGTATGATAAAGTAAAAACTAACAACATGAAAGCGTGAATGTGGTTTGTTTAAGTTATAGCGCGGTCTGAAGATGATAATAAGGACAATAGGAGCATAATAATAAGATAGATAGTAGTCATAGTATTGTGTGTAATAAATAGTATTGTGCTGCTTCCGGGTTTTTTTCTGATATTTGAAACCAGACTTACTTTCTCTGGGTTTTCTTTACTGTTGTATTCAACACCATTTCCTAAAGAAATTTTAACGGTCAAAAGTATTAATTATTTGAATCTTGGGGCCCGTTTGACATGTTCCTTATTTCGCAAACTACAAATTATATCGCACCTATTTTTAATAGCTGCCATTACCGTTTAAGAAATTTAACTACTCACTGCTAACTACGACAACAATACTCTTGACTAACTCAATGTATTCAGATGGTTCAGGCTGACGTTGGAAATGCTCTTCATTTAAATATGAAAGTTGCGTATGAATTGGGTTTCAAGTGATACTCTAAAAACGTTAATTCCATCAATCTTAGCAAAAACAAATATTACATATATACAAATAAAATATTACATTTGTCTAAAAACGTAAACGCCTCAAAAAACAATAAATGTGATACATCATAATTGAAAATGAAGAAAAGTATACAATTAGATATCTCGTGCCTGTGCAATGTGTTTGTTACAAACATACAATTAGCTGTTTTTTGAGTAGAAATAAAAAACAAAATATGTTTTAAAATTTTACCGTGTGTACGAAAAGAATCACCCTATATACGGCGGTATAAAATTTCTACTGTTCTTTTTGATCAAACAAACGTTCTCAAAATAGTCTACTCAAAAGGCAAACTCATTAGTAAAAAACTCACGTAGTAAAAAATTCGCCGTAGTAAACGTAGTAAAAGATTCAGCACAATATCCTGAACATCATATAAAAATGTTTACTGAATCTTTGATGATATAATTATTGAAGTTAATTAAAAACTATCAGTGATTAAAAAAAATCGTCATACAATTCTGTCCACCTATGTTTGCATCAATATATTGATGCAAACATAGGATAACGAAAGTATTAAGCGTAACAAATTATACACCGTATTAAAGGGTAAAGATGAGGGCACATGATAAACAAAGAATTACTTAAAATATTTAAAGATGTAGCTTTGGGAGAAGGTTAAAAATCAGAATGACATGAATGCATGAATGCAAGAAGAAGTGACCTGCTGGAAAAATTAGAGATAAACACAGAGAATCAGACAAGTACCTACTAAATGACATAGACCTCTGAGGACCACCTATTCAAGCACGTACATAGGCAACCAAATAAAACAACCCAATACGTGAAAAATTTTGAAATAAAAAGGGAAATATATTAAGTCTAGTATTGTAACAGTGGCCTGATGGTACAAGATTTTACAACATACAAGGACAAAGGAGCTGATCATTAATCAAATTACATAGTTGGAAACCAGTACCGGTATGTACAGCGTGAATTGACGACTTCACATATTAAAAAACTAACAACATGAAAGTGTGTTTAAGTTGATAATAGGAGCATAATAATAAGATAGAAGGTAGTCATAGTTAATAAAAATAAATAGTATTGCCCTACTTCCGGCTTTTTTCTGATATTTGAAATTAGACTTATATTTACTACTTTCTCTGGGTTTTCTTAATTGTTGTCGTATTCATCAACATTTGCCGAACATGTTTTAACGGTCAAAAGTATGACTTAATTATTTGCACCTTGGGGCCCGTTTGACATATTCCTTATTTCGCAAACTGCCAATTATATCTAACCTATTTTTAATAGCTGCCATTACCGTTTAACAAACTTAACTACCCACTGCTAACTACTACAACAATACTCTTGATAGTATAAAGAAATGCTAATTTATTACATTGTGTGTATACTCTCTTAAGCGGTGTACCTAGTCACACTAGAACAATTCGTATAATTAGGTGTAACGATTTCTGTACGTGTCTGGTCTATTACTGATACCTTAATATCATGCCGGGGAAAGTTTACCTGATTCCTAATGAAATAACTTCACGCAGGTGTAACACGGCCGTGCGGAATGTTCCACACTTTTGCCCGCAGAAACTCCCGCATTTGCATTTATCACTAACGACGATCGACATACAATTTCGGGGGAACCGAGCTGTGTTCATTACGGGGCCTGAATTGAATTACTGAAAACAACGCGAAACTTGAATTGAATATAATCAGAATTGATCATACCCACGTATATTCGTCGCTAACTACATTGCTGTGGATTGGAATGCTGTAGGCTTAGATTTTGCTATTAGAGTTGAATGATAATTAAATTTGTTTGATGAAGTCTTTTGCTTAAGACGCAGGTCTACCCCCAGTCGTGGTTTAAATTTTATTAAAATTAAGAGTTAATTGTTGTTCAAATTGATGAAGTTTTCCTTGTATTCCTTAGACGTAAAAAGACTTATTAGGAGTTGGGTATGTCACCAGGAATATAAAATTCGACCTAACTTCATTTCTCTTGTCGATAGTGTAACGCCTGTGTTTGAAGGCAAAGAACTGTAAAACTACACCACAAAATAAAATGAATTAAAGTGTGTTACACTCTTGAATCATTTCTACATAACATGTTACACTATCAACTTTATTTTTAATATTTTTTTCAACCTGTTTAAACATGAACGTGAGAGAAGTGAATAGAGGTGTCCAATTTTTGCATTTTTAAAATAAGGTTTATCCGATTTTTTTCCTAATCTACTTACCACAGACATTTCAACTTGAGGTTATATTTAGAATCTCTATTAGATTGTCGTTTTAATTATTTTAGGCTTTTATGTAATACAGATTGTGAATATGGTTTTGATAGAATCAGATATCTTAGTAACGAATGTTAGCACGATATCTAGATATGCATAAGGTGACATTTCATAATTTGTCCCGCGTCCCGCGTGGGTTTAAAAATGTCCCGTGTTTTAGGAAATTTAATTCTTTTACAGAGCTTTTAGGAAATTACTGTATTAATATCTATACTATGGATTCTTTTTTGACGCACCGTCTTCTAAAATTAATGATATTATACAAAGAAAAACATCATTTATTCATTTTAGGTAATATACCTACCAGAATAATTGAATCGGTGAGTGGAAGAACAAAATAAGTCCAAATCAGGCGTATTTGGCAAACTAAAAAAAACTGTATAATTCGGCAGCTGTGTATTTTACAAATTTGGTAAGCACAGAAAAGTTGTACTAATTTTCATTTGAAATTATTCTGGTAGTGAATTATAGTTCAAAAGGCAATAATAGATAAGCAAGTAGACAAAACGGTAGATAAAAGTATATAAAACATCGCTTGCACTTTTCTGTTCTTCCAGTCAACGACATAATAATCTCTTGTTTTGTTGTAAAAAATTATGCTATTAGCACAAGTGGTAAATAAAAATGCATAAAGACGAAAAGAACAACGAGTTTAATATTAGAACCAAATTAAAACTAACAAAAAAAAACAACATTTTTAAACTTGTCATTAGTCTTCATCATGATTTGATGTTTCCTAAAAAGTAATTGGTTTTTGTATGCTGATTTTCTGGAAGTGTGGGACGATTTTCAGTTTCTTGTGATAGTTTGAAAGGTGTAGCCATCTATACAGTCAGCGCGTAAAGTATGGAAACATGACAAAATCTCAGGAACGGTTTATAATGATCAAAGTACACCTTATGATATCAAATTAATTTTTTTACCTTAAATTGTTTTTAACAGATGATGTCATCGACATTGTTTTTTAATTGAGAACCCTTTATTTTTTTAATGAATTTGACAGATCTATTAATTGTCTTAGTGGTAGCATAATATTTTTATGGCCTTACATACGAAAATTTTCCAGAAAGAGACAATTGAAGGTTATGAAATAAAAGTGACAAACTCTCCGAAACGGGTCGATCGAATTTAACGATTTTTTGGAAATAAATATTTTGCAACCATGTGAAATCACTGGCGTTACTATCGTTGATGGAAAGTTTACAGTTTCCGAGATATAACCTCAACCTTTTGAGTTCGAAATAGAACACCCTGTATATTTTGACATTTTCTGTTACAGTCTTCATTATTAATCAAAAACATCTAGAAATTAACAAAAACCTTTACTACTTTGGTTTAAAAATTAACAAAGAAAAAATTGACAACAAAACATTATTACATTTTCTACTGCAACTACTCTAGTTGGTTTATGAGGATTCTCAACGATTGACAAGAACACATTGTTTTAAATTTGATCGGTTTATTTTTTTTTTGTTATTTTTTGTTAGCAATTTTTTCTTTGTTAATTTTAGACCTAAGTAATAAAGGTTTTTGTTAATTTCTAGATATTTTTGATATAATACTGTAACAAGCGTAATAACATTGAATAGGCAATGGAAGACTGTAGAAAATGGACTGTAGAAAATGTCAAAATATACAGGTGTTCTATTTCAAACTCAAAAGTTTGAGGTTATATCTGGGAAACTGTAAACGTTGCTTCAACGATAATAACGCCAGTGACTTCCCATGATTGCAGAATACTTAATTCCAAAATTTCGTTAAATCGGTCGAGCCGTTCGGGAGTTTTTGTCACTTTTATTTCATAACCTTCAATTGTCTTTTTCTTGAAACGTTTCTTATGTAAGGCCATGAATTATTATGCTACCATTAAGACAATTAAAAGATCTGTCAAATTCATTATAAAAATGTAGGGTTGACACTTAAAAAAAAATCTGATGTGGCCAGGCACATGACTTTATCATACTATATATAAAATTAATAGTTTAGCTGCATGAGATTCTATTTGATCGAGATCGGCTATGTCTGCATTAAAATAAAACTAGTAGAACTAGACAGATATCTTGATTAAAGCTGCGTTCGGATATTGTACTCCGTTGACACCGGGTACACCGTCGAAATGACAGTTACGTGTTATTGGGTGTAAAAAGTGTAACGGTGTTCAATATCCGAACGCAGCCTATATTGACAGTAGTATTTTCAAAACATTAGCGTTTGACACTAGCTACTGTCATTAGAATCAAAAAATCTGACATATCCTGGCTACTAGTTTTAAAGCAGTACGACCGATCTCGATGAAATAGAATTTGCTCATGTAGCTTAACTATAAATTCTACCAAAATATGTCATATACATAAATTATAGAAAATTTCCTCTCCTTTAATTTATTATATAACTATTTTGACGACATTACACAAATAGCGGCTCATTTACAAAATCTTCGAAAAATGCCAAGAGTAAACCACCAGTTCCTTTGGACCCTTTTCAACAGAAAGCTTTTCAGCTCTAAGTTTGGTTATGAAACTTCTAAATTTGAAGTTTTGTCCCGATACCTTTAGTAGTTTCTCCGGAATCGTCGCCACAAAAACGGGTACACACACATACACACACACACACACACACACACACACAGACATTTTTTTGTACCTTGGTCAAAAATGTTCAGGGGACCCAAAAAGACATATTTCCGCTAAAATCAAAAAAAATTTTTTTTGGCATGATTACAATACTTTACATACTGCGTATGATAAAGTAAAAATTGTATGAGGTCATCTGTTAAAAACAACCGCGCTCCATGCAATGAGTGGACTTAAACTGTTCTTCCAGTCATTGTGTACGGTGCTTCTACAGCAGTACTGGTAATAAATATTATTATGTTTTTCATATTTTCGAAAAGATCAAGAAATGTTATACAAAATGGCTATCTTAGTTTAAAATGTCAAATTTTGGTCTTATTCTGTTCTTCCACTCAGCGATTCAATTATAAACTTAATATTACATAATTTGTCAACAAAATTAAATTTAATTTCAATTAAATTTTGTTGAAAAGCCAGTCGCAGATATAATGAGAACTCGCAGGATCTATAGATTTAGACTTCGTTTGCACATTGTCAAAATGGTTAAAATTCACATTGTCGGCTGGTTTTAATTTTAATTTCCAATTTAAATTCAAGCGAAATTAACAACTATAATTCTAAGTCTGTAATAATACAATACATAGGGCGCATGTGAACTGATCCAGAGTGTTTAAAAAACGGTTTAATGTTACAATTGGTTTTAACTTAGCAGGTTCTATTGCCTTGAATTAATCTATTGCATGACCTAAAAATGATTAAAAGCGCGTTTTTTGTTGTATAGGTATATGTATTCACATAGTCTAACTTTTTGCTGGGTCGAACAATATTTGTTAAAATAGTATATTTCAGACCCAACCCAACCCAAGCCAATATCATTTTTATAATACAATTAATCTGGATAAATTTTTCAATATTTATCCAAAAGTTTAGAATTTGTCGTGATTTGGTTTTAATCAAATACTGATCACATTAGATATGCACCTAAACAATCGTCATATTTCTTTAGGGCGACTATAGAAAAAGAATTACATAGCAGTTTTTAAGTAATTTTTTAAAGCGATTTATATGAACGATATAAATATCGTGCAGCGCGCACTACGTCACTCGCGAGGTACAAACTTTGTATGCTAATGTGATTGTGAATAGTACAAAATAACTCTTATGATAAAATGCTATTATTTGCTCGTCAACATGGCATGGCGCACTTAAAAATCGTAAATATAAACGGCTGACGGGATATTTATTGGATTACATTTGTTGCTTTGATGCATTTTTAACCGCCAATCTATGGAGGAGATTCTAAATATTACCTGATCTAAATTTGAGATTTCGAGTGGCAGAAACAAGCGTTAATTCAAAACAGCAAAAACTGGGTGTCTTTTTTCACTACCCTCGCGCTCTTGTTTAAACTTTAATTAATTAAAATCTTATATAGAATTGATTCAGAGGTATATCACACTTTTTTTGTTGAGAAGTCTTTGACTCAACAACCTTCAAACACAGGCAATTAATTTGTGACGTACCTACTTTAAAAAGGTATTTTTCTGTCGACTTGGATAGACGCAAGTGAACATTTGTCGGTGATTAAACAAATTAGCTCAACGGTCAATTTTAAGTTTTTGGCAAGGAACAAAATCTACCTGATCTCATTAAAATATAAAACGACGCGGAAAATTCTATTATACTGATCGATAGCAATAGTAATCTTTTATAATATTCTAATTTTTCGATCAATTTACAGTTAAACGTTGTACAAAGAAAATATATTCTAGAAAGTATACAAAAGGACTATGTTTGCATTTTACCTACGAGAACTGTTTGCACAATAACAATTAACAATAAGTCAAGTCATTTATTGCAGTGCTAAAGGTTATGAAAATAATTGTTTGGTGCAATTTTTAAACAAACTGCTAGACTGTAATGAACCTGCAACATGCACCGTCATCAAGGTTATTATTTAAGGTCAATTATTGCAAAATTGACATTGAATCTATTTCGATTAATAATCATAAACAAATAGGTTATTAACTTTATTAAAGTGATTTGTCAAGAATAAATCAATAATTCCGATACCTGAATAATTAGACCGGTATACTGCGAGATAGTGTATGGTTAATTAAAACAAGCAATTATAAAACAATATTTTCGAAAAAAAAGACAATTAAAATTAGAATGATTTGATAACCCTTAGTACATGAAGATCAGATTTCTACTTCGGATGTTTTTGCTAAAATTACAAGCAAATCGACAAATCGAGAAAATTCTACATAAAAATGTGTACTCTTATCGAATAATATATATATATATATATATATATATAATGCTAGATTTTTTAAAAACGTATTTTTGTTGGTTTTATGATAAATCAGTCAAGCCTTTTTTTCAATTTGGATTTTTTTTCTTTTGATAAAATAATATCTTATGAACGTGAACTAGGTAAAAAAATAAAAATAGAATGAATGAAAATCTGTTATACTCCTGGACCATTTATACGGTTTAAATGAACGCGAGAGAAGTGACAAAAAGGTCTCCGATTTTTGTATTTTGTATAATTTGTCTGTCATTTTTTTGTAAAATTAATAGTTTAGCTACATGATCAATTTCTATTTCATCGCGATCGCTCGTACTGCATTAAACCTAGATAAACTAGCCAGGATTTGACAGATATTTTGCTTTATCAACAGTATTGTCTGCACATTAGCGTTTGACAGTGCTGTATAGCATACTATGATAAAATCATGTGCCTGACCACAGATTTTGTTCTAAAGCTTTTATGAATTAATTAATATTGTAAAGATTTTGATTGAAGTGGATAATTACAATGTGTAAACGAAACAACGTGGTTGTAATTTTTGCGATTGATTTGATTAAATATCTGCCGTTTACTGAACGTTCTAAATGCTCGTTTGCAACTACATGATCAAATCGATTGTTAAAATAATTTCTTCAGAACATGAATTAGGTAAAAAAAGATTTATTGGTAATTCATGGGATGTATATAGGAAAGGTCTTTTAAAACCAAATAAGTGTTTATTATTGAGTCCCTGCAGGCCAGGCACACTGAACGAGCAACCAGCGAGCAAGCAGCAAGCAGACAGCATACAGGCAGCAAGCAGCGTGCAATTTGCTTCCTAGAAACATTTTGCACGATGCATACCACACACTGAGAGAGCACAGCAAAACCACATCACTCAAACATGACGTTTGTTTAATGTGACATGTAATTTCATAAAAAAAAATATGCATTAAAAGATGGTAATGAGCATATAGCTTATAAATAAAAGTAAGCATGATAATTTGTTAAAAAATAATTACTCAATGAAAATAAACTTATATATTATGTATTTTTAATGTTTCTGCATTTTATGCTTGTTTATAATTTAAAGAACAGGTGGCTTATTCACAATGTCATGCAAAACATTAGTAGATTCTATGATTAGTAGCTATGTCGTCGTCATCCGAGGATGACAATTTTCTTATGTGGCGTTTAGTAAAAACGTAAGAGAAGTTATTGGGTTCATCCGTATAATAGTAATTTTAACTCGTTTATTGCTATAATCATACAAATTTGGATTGTATAGAACGGGATTGTCCTCAATTTCAGCAAGTTATTCCACTCAAAAATCAAAATTATCCTTCATTTTTATTGATTGACTGTTTCATCATCCTGACCACAAAATCCTGACATAATCTGTTTCTATATAGATGCATATTATAATATATAATGTATTATCTGCAAAAAAATTATTGAAAATTTTAGATCAAAAGTTTAATGCAAAAATTTGCGTTCAAATAATATTTTAATTTTACTAATTTTTCACTGGCGAGGCTGTAGTTCTTTTATTAAAACAATTCTATTTTTGCGTCTAGTTCAACATTTATGACTATTTATTGGCTATTTAAAAATTGAAAATACAATAGTCACAAAAATCACAGAAATCAAGATTGCTTGGATGCTGCTTGTGTGCGAGAGAGCAATAAAAAACGGTTGACATAAAACATGCATACAGCAAGCATACAGCAAGCATACAGCAAGCATACAGCAAGCATATAGGAAGCATACAGCAAGCATAAGTATAGCAAGGAGCGTGCATTTTGCACCTAGGAGCAAATGCTCGTTCAGTGTGCACCGTGATGCTTTTGCTTCCTGCTTGCTGCCTGCTTGTTCAGTGAGCTGCCTGCCTAAAGAGTTGAAGAAAACCATAAGATCATATTGGCATCTACTTACAACACAGGGAACGTATCTAAAACCATTCTCGACTTCTAGCGACATATAAAAAGAAAACGGAGTTTGGTGATATTGCTACACATTTTAGATATACCTGTTTCATCTTAGCTCTCGGCATTGACCATATGTGAGGCTTAACGCTCGTGCGTTAAACAGCTTCGATCATTAATCGCTGTATTTAATATACTTGTTGGTTAAATAACTATTACAACATCCAAATAAAGAAGGTACAGGACGAAAACAGAAACAGTTTTTGATAATATACAAAACTATACATTAGGCTGGTGATTACTTTGAAAATATTATGTTGTTTTATGCAGGACCATCTTAATTTGTTCCTTAGTATCCATACTCACTTCTCCTAATATTGGTGATCGATCAGTGTGTCTTCAAATCAAGAATAAGTTAAATGGTATCATAATAGAATTAAGCTGCTGTAACTTTTCAACAAATTGAAAAACCGTATGAAACTTTTCACTCCGCACGACATTTGCTATAAGAAAAAGTATTCGCGAAAACGGTGGTACAACTTATACAAATAATATCTCATATGATCTTCTGGTAGAGTACTGATAGAGTATTTCGACATCAAGAACCTCGAGAAATAATAGTTTGAAGACACTGAATGTCAAATTTCAGTATATGAGACAACAAAGAAAATACCAAATAAAGATAGAAATGCTCTGAGACCAATAAAACCAAGTTGAGTAGCCAATTGGAGACTGTTTTCTATTTATGTTATTATATATTTAATTTTGTATCTAGAATATGATAAATATTATTTCATTCACAGGATAATTTGTTTTAATTTTTATTTTTACTTTATCATACGCAGTATGTAAAGTATTGTAATCGTACCAAAAAAAATTTTTGAGATTTTAGCGGAAATATGTCTTTTTGGGTTCCCTGAACATTTTTGACCAAGGTACAAAAAAATGTCTGTGTGTGTGTGTGTGTGTGTGTATGTGTGTGTACCCGTTTTTGTGGCGACGATTCCGGAGAAACTACTAAAGGTATCGGGACAAAACTTCAAATTTAGAAGTTTCATAACCAAACTTAGAGCTGAAAAGCTTTCTGTTGAAGGGTCCAAAGGAACTGGTGGTTTACTCTTAGCATTTTTCGAAGATTTTGCAAATGAGCCGCTATTTGTGTAATGTCGTCAAAATAGTTAAATAGTAATGTGAAATGCTGATATCTCGCCACATCCTTTGAAATGAATAAGCATGTTTTTAAAAAAGTTAATGGAAGTATTTATTTAATGATTGAATACAACATATTTTTTTATTTTGTGCCTCTTAAGGCTCGATTTATTATGTTGATCGATCTTAAATTCTCACAGGAATTAAGTGTGTAAAGCAACAAATTGAGAGGGTCCTGCATGAAAAAGAAATCCGAGTAAAGACCACCCTACTACACATTTCTTGTTACGTTTGATGTTTGATATTGTAGTTCAATGAATTACAAATAGTAGCCAGCACTACCAAGTCAGAAAGCTAAAACTGTGGTTTTGGAAACATTTACAAAACTATAAATTTTATCGTTAATTACGTTAATGTAAATGTAAATCCATTTTGTACCATTTTGAAATAAATACCGATTTATGAAGGTGCAGTTTTATCCGCTAGAGATACAAGCATCTATCACTTTATCCACCTTTATCATTAATGGGACAATCATATTTTATGATCATTATTATTATTTTGTGACGTTGGAGTAGGTAAGAAATGATTTTTCGAAGTACAGACTCAAAAGGGATGAAAAGTTGGTTTCTAGTTTTAAAACACCTTACAAAAATAGTCGAAATAGATCTTATCATTAAACTGTTACTATCCCATGTAAACTTTGGAGATAACAATCTGTAAATCTGTTAAATCTGTTAAAATAATCCAATAATATTACGAGAAACTTACAAAATATACTTACTTTAATTGATCACAAAAGGAGAAACGTAAAAATCCTCACAGTTCCGTGCAGTTATACGAAAATTGCACACCGTTGCACAAACCGGCAAACGTAAAATGACTGAGCAGTGGATGCCCAGTACCTGTTTTATAGAATGTTTACGCATAGCTTAACTTACATCCAACCAATCTTAATACACTTCGTTTAGAACTGACCAATCCTCATCGTGAATTTTGAATTGTATATTCGCCAGACTTTCTCCGCTTGAGTTTGAATGCTCCACCGCATCATCTTTATTTATTTATGTCTGATTGTACGTATTTCTGGTGTTTCACTACATACAAATGGGATATAAACTGTGTTCGTTAACTAAATATCGGCTTAATTAAAGTATTGTGTTAATTGGAGCACGCTTTTCATGGTTTTGATAAGTTGATGTGAGGTAAGACCAGTGAATTTTAGAAACTTTAGCGGTCTTGTTGGGTTGGCACTAGGGTTTCCAATCGCGGCAATATACTGATTCCTGGATTTCGGGATTACAGTTTATGTAATCCCGGAATATCGTAGTCTATAATCAATCAAAACTGAGTAATCCTTAATTACAGGCACCATCAATGATCAGAACAAGCAATACCGTTATTATTATTCAATCGATTGGAATGAAGCATCGAATGATTAATAGCAAATATTTTTTTTGTACGATTTCAGTTTCATTTTACAATTAAATGCACGTCAATATTTTGTTTGCTTAATTTATACTTATTCTCAATACGTTTGTTGTTTTGCGCTGTATTTTATTACTTATTTACAATAATCATTAAATTCAGGTAAATAAATTTGCTACTAAATGTTGGGTTTAACTTCAGTCGGATGAACGGTTATCTGGTTTGATCCCGTACAGCCATGGGCGCCTGCAGAAATATTTCCAGGAGGGTGCAAAACGAAAGCTAGCCATGGGTTGAGTTAAGAGTTGCCAACTCCAAAAAATAGGATTAACGGAAACCGGAACTACCGTTCCGCTTTTGGCATAAAAAGCCAATCATTTACAACTTTTGCAAAAATTGTTGCATAAATTTCTACCATACCCCAAATTGTAGGTAATTAAAAGACCTAATAGCCCTACGACGCTCCGAGTTTTTCCCCATGGACAACAACCCTTAAATGGCGATAATGTTCATTCGAATAGGAAACGTATTTCAAACAGTTGCGACGGAAATAATGTTTATAACTTTTACAAAAATTGTTGCATAAATTTCTATCATACACCAAATTGTAGGTAATTAAAAGACCTAGTAGCCCTTCGACAATCGGGAGTTTTGCCCCATGGACCACTAGCCCTAAATGGCGTTAATGTCCGTTCGAATAGCAAACGTATTTCAAAGAGTTGCTAAAGAAAAATGGTTATAACTTTTGCAAAAATTGTTGCATACATTTCTATCATTCCTCAAATTGTACGTAATTAAAAGATCTAGTAGCCACGGACAACAACCCTTAAATGGCGATAATGTTCATTCGAATAGCAAACGTATTTCAAACAGTTGCGACAGAAATATACTGATTATAATGTTTATAACTTTTGCAAAAAGTGTTGCCTAACTTTCTATCATACCCCAAATTGTAGGGAATTAAAAGACCTAGTAGCCCTTCGACGCCCGGAGTTTTGCTAAATGGCGATAATCTCCGTTCGAATAGCAAACGTATTTCAATCATTCTACTTTTGCGAAAATTGATAACGAAATCAGTTGAATTTTTATGTGTAAATCCAGAAGTTTATTAATTATTTTATTATTTATTTCTATATTTTATTATTTTTTTCAATTAAATGTTAAATGTTTTTAACACTAGTTATAAATTAGCATGTATTTCATGATTTTTTTCTTGTTGATCTTTCCCCAGTTATATCTAAAGCCAGGGGGTGCAATTGCACCACCTTGCCCCTCTCTGCGGGCGCCCATGCGTACAGCCTATATCACTTGGGAGTATAATAAAAAAATCTTAAACATTTCAATTATACCCACTTCTTGTAAACTATGTTGTTTCTAGCTATGGTTTCAAGATGTTGGTGTAAACGAACATTTTATGTAAAACGGAGAAAATAGGAGTAAGAGGATGGACAAACAAAAACTTGAGAGGTCACAAACCGAGCATGAACTATTTTTAAATGTATAGGCCAGAAAGTTAAATAAGAAAATGTGGTCTCAAGGGAAAATTAGTCTGATCGTTCTAACGTAACGTTGGATGTCTTTTTATACTTTTCTATTTCGTATTGTTCCAAAAGGTCCATATTAAAGCTTTTGTTGCATCTATGAATCAATTTGGTAAATTAGCAAGAAATTCACCATTGAGAAGGAAATTAACAACAAGCTTAACTTTTTAGACATAACTCTACATAAAGAAAATAAAAGATTAAACTTTGACATATATCGCAAACCCACTGGCACAGACGTCATCATACCAAAATCTAGCTACAAATCCCAAACATATAAAGATGCTTCTTTCCGTTTTTACTTTATCATACGCAGTATGTAAAGTATTGTAATCATGCCAAAAAAATTTTTTGAGATTTTAGCGGAAATATGTCTTTTTGGGTCCCCTGAACATTTTTGACCAAGGTACAAAAAAATGTCTGTGTGTGTGTGTGTGTGTGTGTGTGTGTGTGTATGTGTGTGTGTGTGTGTGTACCCGTTTTTGTGGAGACGATTCCGGAGAAACTACTAATGGTATCGGGATGAAACTTCATATTTAGAAGTTTTATAACCAAACTTAGAGCTGAAAAGCTTCCTGTTGAAAAGGGTCCAAAGGAACTGGTGGTTTACTCATAGCATTTTTCGAAGATTTTGCAAATGAGCCGCTATTTGTGTAATGTCGTCAAAATAGTTAAATAATAAATTAAAGGAGAGGAAATTTTCCATAATTTATGTATATGACATTTTTTGGTAGAATTTATAGTTTAGCCGCATGAGCAAATTCTATTTCATCGAGATCGGGCGTACTGCTTTAAAACTAGTAGCCAGGATATGTCAGATTATTTTGATTCTAATGACAGTAGCTAATGTCAAACGCTAATGTCTTGAAAATGCTACTGTCAATATAGGCTGCGTTCGGATATTAAACACCGTTACACTTTTTACACCCAATAACACTTAAGTGTCATTTGGACGGTGTACCCGCTGTCAACGGAGTACAATATCCGAACGCAGCTTTAATCGAGATATTTGTCCAGTTCTACTAGTTTTATTTTAATGCAGACATAGCCGATCTCGATCAAATAATATCTCATGCACCTAAACTATTAATTTTATATATAGTATGATAAAGTCATGTGCCTGGCCACATCAGATTTTTTATTTAATAGACCACTATGTATGCCACTAAATGAATCCAAATTTCATACAGAGATACACACCATAATTCAAATTGGTGTGGATAATGGCTACACTTTGTCAGACCTACAGCATGCCTACAATAAGATTCATCTATCAAACATTAATAGAATGATTTATCCTAACTTCAAATCAAAAACCAGATACGTCGTCCTAAATTATGATAGAGCACTAAACAACCAACTTAAAAACACTCTAGAAAAACACCATGTGACAAGAGCGGTTAGAACAAAATCAAAAATAGGGACATATCTGGTCAATTGTAAACAAAAACTTAAGAAAACGGAGAGAAGCGGCGTTTACAAAATTAAATGTGGTGATTGCGATAAAGTTTACGTTGGACAATCGGGCAGGAATTTAGGGACTCGTTTTAAAGAACATATTAAAAATACAAATTCAGCATTGGGCCGTCATCTCTCAGATGCCAAACATACTACCACAGAAGAAAATCTATTTTTGTTACATTCCGCAAAAAAGTCACACAGATTAAACTTATTAGAAGAGATGGAAATACAAAAACACAAAATGAATGATCCACAAAATTTACTGAAGGACATAACTGACATTAATAATAACAGAATGTTTTTAAGATTTTTAAAAGTCCCGCCCGACATCCAACAGCTGCCTTTCCCGCCATCATACTACACCACATGCTCCAGTCTTCCGTCACCTATCAACAAACAAAGTTTGACAATGTATTATATAGTGCCCTGGTGCTCATGTATTTTTCGTTTTGACGGTATGTTTATTCGGCCTTTTTAATGTGTAGTGTTGTAATTGTTATTCCATTATTTGTAGTTTGCAACTGACGACGGGGTGACCCGAAACCGGTATTGTAATATTTCGATAAAATAAATTTCATCATTCCTGGAGAAGATTTTTCTTTTATACAATAGTGAATCAATTCGGTGTTATCGTAATTAATTTTATGTCCAGTCTCTATCTTATGTAGATATACATTAGATGAGGAACGATTTTTATGTTCTGAAACTCTTTTTAAAAGCTTTCTTCCCGTTTGACCTATGTATAAGGCATTACAATTGACGCATTCAATTGAGTAGACACCAATTGCTTGATGCTTAATTTACCCAGAAAAGGAAATGAGTTCTTCTTTTCAAATAATGTTTGAAATTTTTTGTTTTTAGTTGTTGTTAATATACATAACTTCATACTTAAAACGTAGTAGTTGAGTTAATTTATTGTAGGATTAGTGACCAAACTACACCATTTTCAATTACAGTGTCTTAGGTAAGGTGTCCCTCAGCTTGTCCTATATTCAGAAGCATATTAACTGCTTGTGTTTTTAAGATGCAGAGTGTGAAAATGTTAAAAAGTGTTTTTATTACGACTTCTAGGACAGTCTACTATCCTGGAAAGCTGATATTTTGCGAATAGAAACATTTTTTGACGATTCAGCTTATCCATATCTAAAAAGCTGTTTGTTCCGATTGAACAGTGGGTAGGAGGGTTGTTTAACTTAATTAAATCGTTTGAATATTGGCAAAAATATGTGTTGTTCGTTACGAACAACATTTATTTGTGCTAAAGAAATATTACTTTACTCAATTAAACATGGTTTGTAGCAATAAATATCCGGTAATTGTATTTTGAAAGAACCAATTAAATCAATTATTATATCTAATCAAAGGAACAATTATTGATGTTCAATAACTTATGTAATCTTTTATCGATTTTCATTATTTTTTCGGGACATTTTAAATGAACATATTACAGCTGATTATACTGCAAGAAAAAAAATGGTTTTGAAAACTGGGTGGTAGTTTTCACGAATATATGCCGATAATCGTAAATGTTACGAACCTGCAAACGGGTATTTAGTATCTGCTTTAAAAGTTTTACTATTTTCTAATAACTCAGTTAAGGCGGTTGGTAAAATGATTTTCCAGTAAACCTTTTTATGAAAATCAGCATTTAAAGAAATGCGTGTATTTCCATTTTTAAAAATTTAGATCGCAGGCCTGAAAATTGTTATTAACAGTCGCATTTCAATATTAGAAAAAACACACGGTTTTCTTAAAATGTTGATATGGGTGGCGATGATAATCGTAGGTAGCTACACCTAAATAATTTTGGTAGATCTTTAAATTTGATTGTTTTTGTCGTCCGATAGCGGAAATAGTTTATGACCGAACATTTTCAAAAAAATGACAATTTAAAATTGTACGAACGAGGTGTTTACTTTAAGATAGTAGAAGACGTATTTCAATGTCCACAATACATTGGAGCAATTCTTTTTGGTGGTAAAAGTGACGCCCGCTCAATCTCCTGTAGGGCAGTGTTAGCCGCAATGTCTGGATAGACGTAAAGTATTCGGATTATAAATTTGTACAGAAGATGTGCGGATTACCGAGGTTAATAATATAACAATAAATATTAATGTGGGTGACAAACAATTTGACTAGTTGACTAGTTGACTAGTTGACTAGTGACTAGCGATAATTTTGCATACATTGTTTCTTTGCCGTACGTGATCATCATCACTACTGTATACTTGTATACTGTATAGTGCAGGGGTGGCCAACAAGTCGATCACGATCGACCGGTTGATCGCGAAACCAATTTTGGTCGATCACTGGCGATGTCTAGACTTATCTTCATAGTAGCAAATAAACCTGACTATAACCCTATCAAAGACGGTTGTTAACTAATTGCCCAATATACTACTTGAACAGTGAAGGGCCTTTGATTTTCTCCCTATTTATATAACCCTATTGTTAGCGAATGTGGAAGATAAAAGATAGTTTCGAATCAAGCACTTTATCCAGCAAGAACAGCAGACAACACCGGAATCGACTGATCTCACAGAACTGTTCGTTTACCGATAGCGGTTTTTTTGTTTATCGCATTGTAATTAAAAACGTTAACAGTAACAAGTGAGTCTAGTTACTCATGTATTTACAAATAAGCGTATTTATAGTCTTCTATCAGTGGCCCAATATCTAAAATAATCCAACAAATAAAATAATTCCTAACACGGCTAATCCTGACTATAGCTTTGCTCTCAAAGCCAGTCTCCAGAACCATTTTCGTCAATAATAAACTTGGTCTCAGTAACTCATTCAAACTTCCAGTCGACAATTCAAAATTTGCCGAAATTCAAAGATGGTACTCATTCAACAATAATCAGGTTACCAACATGTATTTCTTCTCCTTTTTGCGCTCAAAACCTCAACATTTTTAACTCAATACATAGTCAAATAACTGCAAAAAGCAACCCACCTTTCAGCTCAACAACATATATTACCATGTTAAGTTATAACCTTCCATCTCAACAAAATAAACAAATATTCGCAAGGGGTCTTCCTTTCAGCTCATGAAGATAAAGAAATAAGCAAAGGACTAATCACTGAGCTGAACAAGATAAACAAATATTAACAAAGTGTCGACCTTTCATCTCAAATCAATATAAACCAGTATTATCTAATTGCTAACTTTTCATCTCAACATGATAAGCATATATTAGCAAAGGGATCATCTTTCATCTCAAAAATTAAACAAATATTAGCAAAGGGATAACCATTCAGCTAACCATTCAGCTCAAAACCATTCAGATATTAACAAACCTTAACAAACCTTTCACCTCAAAAAGATAAAAATATTAGCAAAGAGCTAACCTTTCAGCTCAACAAAATAAATTACCTACCACGCAAGTAAAGGGCGGACACAAATATGTATTCGCACAAAGCTACCCTTTCAGCTCAACAAAAAAATTGAATTTTAGAAAAGGGCTAAATATTACTCAACCAAACAAAATAAATTACAAAGAAAATAAAAAAAAATTAACATTTGAGTAAAGAGATGACCTTCAGCACGACAAGATAAACAAATATTCGTAAAGGACTAACCTTTCAACTCAACAAGATAAAAATATTAGCAAAGGGCTATATTTTCAGCTCAAACCCAATCAAATATGCTAATATTACTCATCTTTTTTACGTAGGTAGATAAACAAGTTGCTTTAGTAAGAGATGAACTACTGCGATCTATTGATAGATTTACAAAAGTCTAAAATATTTAGATAATAAGTCTAAACATTTTCCATGATTAATTTCCCTGACAAAAAGAATCGAGAAATCTTAAAATCAAATTTTTAGCCATACTGTGCATTTTTATAATTAACTCTGCAAATATGAAAAGTTGGATCAGGAAATTTATTTTCTTTGTGCCTTTATATCAAAAACTTAATAGGTAAAAAAAAATAGTTTTTAACGTATTTGTTGCGTATCTACTACCCATAGCTGGATAGTGTATACCACCAGGGTTATTATTAGAGGCGCTGTGGTCAATATTTCTGTTATGGTTTGGTCCTTCATTTTCTACACCATTAAACTATGTTAATTTATACATCTTGCATTTAGGTGTGTGGGAAAATGGTTTTTTAAATGGAATGTCCTATATACATATCACATCATATTGTGATTACTAAAGAAGTTATTAAATTATTTTTTCTTGAGTTTTAAAATGTATCAAGCTACATATTATTTGTCTCCTTTTAAGTTATTCTTAGTTCACATGGAGTACGTCATATACATAGTTTGACTACATGTGGTGATATACGGGATTGAAAGAAAACGTCTAAAGTACCTTAAAATTGCTCTGTATGCAGGGGTGTTTGGTAATTTGTTTGAAGAGTGTAGGGTCATAGAAAAAGGAATTTATGAAGAAATTAACAATATTATTTTAAACTAGAGGTGGCCGCATTATAATCATCATTTGTTGACTTGTTGATAATTGTTGACGCTATTGCTTGAATTTTACCAAAGGTGACAAAAATTTTCTTCTCTTCTTGTATAAAAGAAGAGACTTTGGCGCGCCAACTCACCCGGCGCCCTCGGGCGGTACCTCACCAATATGAAAAATATTGTTCGTTTTCCCTGATTATCTGTCCCAGGGTATTTAAAAGCATCAGTGTATCAGACTGAAGTAGAGAACCTCCACGGAAATTGTGCACGATGACATTCAACGGCAAAGGCCGCTCTTTCTGTGCAAATTGGAGACTCCGCCGTCGTGTAGACGCTTGTTTGCAAGCAGCGGTGGTCACTTTGAGAAATGTTTGGTAAGTTGACTGTTAAATTATTTAACATATCGTTATTTATACATTTCGTAATATCCGCTGGCTAGAGATATGTCGGGCCACTTGCTAGGTATAGGCGCATTTTTCTGGAAAAATTCCATAACATTTTTTGCTCCTCATATTGAGCTACATTACCCCTCTAAATTATTGCAATAATTTCGTATACACTCTATATATTTTCTCCGCTAACAATGTCAAATTAATTTCAGAGCAAGAGATTCTGTTAGCCCGCCATCATAATAGCAACAATACGTTCTAGTCGGTTGAATCTTACATAAAGCCACAATTAAAATTCAGCAAGGTATACGCGGGTTCCTATTATATCGTCTCAAATTATCCACGTACTTTTGCGCACGTACAGAATGTAGAAATCCGACAAAGCGTGCTCCGCATGTCCGCGGTTTTCTTTCAGATCATAATAAGAGAAGAAAGTGTATCGCTCGGCACAAGTAGCGGTCTTAGTCATTACCTTGCGGTGTTTTGACGGAATTATGTAAACGCCGACGGAAATAATTACAACTCCAGTATTAACAATTGTTCGTCAGCAATTAACGTACTGGTTTTGAGTTACAATTATTATTAATACGTAGAGAATAGAAAGCTTCAGCGCTTTGATGGAAATTTTGAAATTTCTTTCTTCGCGGCATGCTGGTCGTACCTGAAACATAAATTATTTGTTCTTGGATAAGCGATCTTTTTATTTCATTTTAAAAGTTGATAAATGAATAACCTTTTCGATTTTGCATTCAACTTCAATATGCTTGAGACCTAGGTTTTGTATAAGTGATTCATCATCAGCCGGCCTTCTATTGGAGAATGATTCTCCCGTAAAAAGTTCTTTATGTTATTCACCCCTTTGATAACACTGAGTTACAAAAAAAAAACGAAATATACTTTTCACGAGACTTAGCGGAAGTTGTTGAGCTGGTAGAGCTGAACATAATGGCATAGCTGAAATTTTCCAAACACCCCCAAAATCACGATGTTTTTTCAAACAAACTGTTTTTGGGTACTTGCACGTGTATAAAAATTCCTAACTCCGCCATTTTCTATTCGATTTCCAAATGATGGCCTTTAACGTCCGATTCACAAAAATAGCAATCCTCCACCTTATGACAAGTTGTATGATGCCATATCATCGGAGTAGAAAAGGCCATTCCAGTTCTTGAGTTAGCAACATTGTTTGATTTTCATAACTTCAATTTTGACGAACAAACTACACACACGCATTCTGGTCAAAAAATTTGTTGTATGCCTCACCCACTGATTTATTTTTTACTAATTGTAGCCGATGCTGTTTGTCCACAAATAATCCGCAGACGTAACAAAACTTATTGCGATTGTCACACATTTTCCTTTTTTATGTTTACACTGAAGCATGCACTAAAGCTGATTTCTTACTGCTTATGGATCAGTTATATTGTTATTTTATATGAAATTTGGTGACACTAAAGACCTACATCGTCCTAATAGTATACATAATTGTAATAGGTTAAGATTGTCGATTAATGATTTTACGATATTTGGCTACAAGTCGAATAGTACTTAATAACATATTAGATAGACTAAAATACAATAAAACAAGGTAATACACAAACAAAATAATTTCTTGTTAATGTGAATCAAGAGTACGGATTTATGACGGTCGGGCCGTAGGTATATTCCTTCTGCCTAGTTTAAATGTCAAGACGGTGATTACACTTCGATAACTCAGTCAAATTTTAACCGATTCTAATAAACAAACTCGTATTAAACGCAAATTTAAGTGGGTTTTCAATAAAAAAATAGAAATAAAATATTATGGATTGAAACTGGTCAGCAAACTGTTGTTAAAGTTCAGAAAATCTGGAAATAATAGGAAATTCAGAAATTGAACGTCCATAACTTTTCTGCATTTTTATACACATGCAAGTACCCAAAAACAGTTTTTTTGAAAAAATCGAGATTTTGGAGGTGTTTGGAAAATTTCGTCTATGCCATTATGTTCAGTTCTACCAGCTCAACAACTTGCACTATGTCTCGTGAAAAGTATATTTTCAGTAATAATATAACAAGAGAGTGAGAATAAATTGAAAATAATTTGACAGATTGTTTGAAAACTTGTTGCCACTCGAGCCCTGCGGGCTCTCGTGACTATTGCCAAATGGCAACAAGTTTGAACAAAATCTGTCAAATTATTTTCTAATTTATGGAACTTTCGAGTTATATTTGACTAGATTATTTTTTGATTCACAAATTTGTACAATAAAAAAGATCAATAAAACTATCATAAAATTATTGAAAAATTTAATTTAATTAATTATTACTTACAATATATGAAAATATCGTTGACACATTGTGAATATATTAAAAGAATTAACAATTTAAATTAGTACAATGAAAAACGCAATTATTAAAAATATTTCGAGACTCATTATTTATTGAGGATTTGGAATTGCTTGTTATATTAAGTGTTTCCTCCTGCGTATTTTCTCTAAGATTATTTATTATATTTGAATGATGTTCTTGGTTCAATTGTAAGTATGGTTTAATCGAACTTGCAGAATTATGACCAGTGACCTTGATTAGTTCTTGTTCTCCTACACCAGCTTTTGAAAGGTTACTTACTGCACTTGATCTGGCAGAATGGTTAGTTATTTTTTTAGTAACTGTGTCTAGACCTACTTTTTCTGCGGATTCTTTCATCCATCTTGAAATGGAATTTATTCCCACAGGAACGTTTTTATACCAAAAACCATGAGTTTGCCAAGCCGGATTTGGAGTAAGAAACAAGCGTTCGTTTTTAATATTTTCTTCACGTTTACTCATTAGTTTTTCAAAAAGACGAACAGGGCAAATATCTGGGTTATTTATGTTTGGAGTCAACCATTTACTATTAGCGCACCTTTGTGCTCCACCCTGTGCAGTTTTTGTAAAGATGGGATTGTATTCAATGCGGCCAGTATTTAATCTTTTTATGTCGGTTTCTTTTTTAAAATAATGAACTAAACATTTCGTAGCTTCTCCTCCCCTCCAAGCTAGTTCATACGATGCAACGTGAAAAAACTTTCTTTGCAATCCACAAGGTGTATGTTCGTCCCAATAGTTAAAAATTTGCAACAATTCTGTATTAGAAAGTGCCACAGAACTTTGTTTGTGCTTTTCAGGATGTTTTTGTAAAATTTTTCTTTTTGCATCTCTTGCATTCCGAGCATTTCTGAATTCTATATCATGGAAAGGATCAAAGGACCTGTTATACTTATTAAAGTAAAGTTCTTGAACTAATTTTGCCGTTTTATTCCACATTGTCTTTATTACTGCTTCTTTATAATCATTTCCGTCTTTTCTTTTCATGTTATAAGCCCAATCTTTTAAAATCAATGCCAGAGTAGCTGTTGTAGATTGATCCAGAATATAATTTCTTTCTTTGGTGAAGGTCTTAAATTGTCTCCATATAGACTGATTACTTATTAGAGTATTTTTCGAAGTAGTTTCTAAAATCTTTTTTGTAATTTCTGCATTAGAAAAGGTACTAAACCGATGACTTTCACCCATTTCGCGTTGACACAATTAAGTAATTATGTTGACAAGTATCTGACAGTTGCTAGGCAAATAAAAGCTACAGTGATTATTCCCGACATCGAGCTTATATGACTAGAGGGAGCGTGACGGGCTTTGTTTGTGGCCAAAGATAATAAGGTCGAAAGTCGTATATTTTCTCGTTCCCAATGTAACGCACCAATGAGCGGTCAGATTAAACTGGCGGCTATATGTCAAATTTGAATTTGGTAGTCGCGTATGGCGTGAAAGATAACCTCACAAAGTAAAAATCCTTTTCTGTTTTTGAATGTACATACATTTGTAGTACCTGTTATAATTGTGACATTTGTTAAAAAAGCAATTAAACCATCCAAGAGCAATTAATTCGCTATTCCAGTTCTCTGCAAAAATCTTTTTGAGTGACGTTTGTTCAGCTTTTATATAGTAACAACAGAATCCATTCTTTTATAGGTTTGGACAAAATGTATTCTCGCGTGTAAGATTTTATTTGTTTCTGTATAGCTTGACCAGCGAGTAGTTTCATCGAGAGCGTTGCGCAGTACTCACGTCACGTACTCATTATATTTACACTCTGCGCAGCGCTGTCGAGTCAAGTTCAAGTTGGTTGTACTATACATGATTTGTTTATTTTCTTTAATAGGAATATGGGTAATAAACTACAAGCAAAATACAACTTATAATAGGAAAATATTTTATTTGAACATAATTTAACTACTGGTTTTTAAACAAAATGGTCTTGGTGTAAGAACTTCGAACTCTTTTTTCTGATTCTAATAACATGGTTTTACACAAATAATGCTCCATTAATGTTGATAAATGCACACTTTTTGTCTTAATCGCATGTTGTAACGAGACAATTGGCGAATTCGAGCAATTTTCTTGCTTATGGTAGTTCTTGCTAATGCTAAAACTGCCCGTGCTTGAGGAGACGAAGATAAGTCTGAAGTATGTACGTCACCCATATATCGAGGATTGTACCTACAATAAAATAACGTTAAAATATACCTAAAACAAAGTTACATATTACATAAATTTTCTCCTTTTTCTTGGCAGTGCTGAAGGATGTTCCGTTGGTGTTGCGCTGTGTGGCACTTTCAAAGCTAGTAGCCGTGGCAGTGATTGTTGACTCTGTGTGTCTACTAGTGTCTGCTACAACTGCATTGCTCATGCTATCCGTGTCCGTATTTTCATTTGGTAGATCACTCGTAACAAAAATACTTGGCACCGCACTACGGGAGAGTTATGGTCTTCCGTCTTTTCCCAGTTTATAATCGCTATTAGAAAAGTGTCTTGAACACAACACAGTTGTTTTAAAACCCCGACTTTTTATAGGTATAGCTTCAATCCGAGCTTGTTTTGAGTCTTGAACTGTTGGAAATCTACGAGAAGGTATATGTTATAATTTAATATTACTGTATTGCGGTAATAAAGGTCATACCTGTGACACGTTATATTTTTTGATGCTGCCTTTTTACAAAAGCAGCAATTTCGCCCCATTGTTACCTCTTAACCATCCAAGGTACCATCTACATGCAGTCATGCATCTACATAGGTAAACAAACTCATAACCTCGATGTAAACATATGTTCAAAATAATGGCGGTATCTAGCATCTGTGCGCATGCGCGAACAATGTGCACGAGAATCTACACGAAATTCGACCTTATTGACAAGGTATGTTGGGCCAAAACAAGCCAATGCATTGGGATAGGCCGTACTCCGTCTAGTTATAGATGGTCTAAGATTCCCGAGAATAATCACAAGAGATTTATTCCCACTATAATAATGACATAATTGGTTGAAACTTACCCTTGTGACAAATAAAGAAGCATTTCATTGGTTTTAAGAAACGTCAAAAAATAATCACTGTAACAGCGTAATTATTGTTGGCAGCCGATGATACAGTCCAGCATTTCTCAACCTTTTTATACCGGGTACGTACTACGTAGATTTAGCTATTTAGCCATCCTTATAGTAGTGGAAATCTTGGTACGCCTTACCCATTTAACAATTCTACTTCTTTCCAGATTTTTTAAAAGTAGGTATGTACAAGTCGTTCTGAGAAGAAAGTTTTATAAGAACTAATTGTTTTTTTCAATTGCCTAAGAACTTTTTAAGAAATTAAAAGGAATGACAATCTACGCAGATTCTAAAACCGTAACTATTTAAAAAAAAAAATCAGAATTTTTGCTTAATAGTGTTTTAGATAAGAAAAAGCTTGATCAATAAGTTAGAAACGGCACAAATGCGCACACAAATGTATGACTGTAGGCGACAATAAAATATTGTTTTTTTCTCATTCAGCAGAAGATGCTTAACATATTGAAACTAATCTAAATTATTACCATCAATTTGAATCTAAATTCGTTAAACTAGGTGCTTCTCTTTAATAGACTATAATAGACTAAACAAGAAGCACCAACACTTCACTTTCTATGCTCTGCTTTTTATACACTAGTTTACTAGTTCAAAGGGTTTAGTTCTTTTTCTAGTATTTAGATTCTGGTTGTCCAGTAGCTGTAGTACCTCTACGTTGACGTGGTGGCTTAGGCGAGACCCATGCTTAACGGCGAATCTTTTTATCTCTTGGGTGATTGTGGGACACCAATACTAAGGGGCAGGTCACCTACTTTATTTTGGAATGTCTGGATTCCTTGTATATTGGCTTTTTTAGCGCAATCCCAAAGTTGGACGCCGTATAACCAAATCGGTTTCTTCCGGAAAGCCAGTACAGTTCTCTGTATTTGAAGCCAAGCTATACTCCTTTCTTCTTAACGCGTTCTTTCCACCTTAGCTTTGTATATAGAGTCATGTGCAAATTCTTTGCAGTGTTCGCATTTGGAACTTCGATTCTTTTGTTTGTAAAGAACTAAAGACGGGTAGGTTAATGTGGACAGATTTCAGTTCGTTGCGCTTGGTCTTGTAACTGCCGTAATTTTGAAGTAATTGATCTGAAATTTGGTATACAAGCTTATCTCTTAAAAAGAAAGTTCGTGAATGGAAAATCGGTTCTCTTGTTTTTTTTTCTATTTTACGGTGGGGGGTATTTTAACTTCAGCACGCCTGAAGATAATTCTCTTACTAGTTTTTTGTATATTTATGTATTTTATTACTAGCTTGTTAAAGATTCCCTGCAGATTCTCCAACAGTTGATCCCACCGCCATTAGAGCCGTGTCATCTCCGAAAGTGGCCTCTGTTACATTTTCCAGCTGGTCACTTGTATATAGTAGATTGGTACCAAGACAGTAGACACTACCCAGGAGTACGCCGGCTTTTACTTATTTTAGTTCCGAGTAATCATGGATCTGTTTTATTCTGAATAGTCTATCTGATGTATAGGATGTTAACAGCTAGACGTATTCTAAAGGTACCATACTTTTTAGTTTGTGTACCAATCCTTCGTGCCAAACCTTATCTAAAACTTGTGTCACATAAATATAGACTGTTGAGTGTTCAGGATAGTGTTTTAAATTACACACAACCGATGAGTTTTAACTTGTCAAATATATTCTTGGGTAGAAACAAACTTATTACATTCTCGTACATACGACGTTATATATTCGCTGTCAATTGTCTAAACATAATACAAACTTCACACGTATGCTAAAACTACTAACGCTATCTAGCGGTTCAACTTTAAACTAAAATTATTATTCTTAACATTGAGAAAATAAGTTTCCTTCTAATGCTTTCTTTATGATATTCGTTATTCTATGGAGTTGCTCTATAGAGAAATGCTTTTCTCTAAAACCAAATTGGTGATTAGGAATTACTTCCTTTCCCTCAATGAAAGATTTGATTCTCTTAAAGGCAGCTTTTCAAGGCAGTGCTTTGATATCATTGGTACCATTGATATGGGGCTCACTCAGTGGTGTGCCAGGTTTTGGTATCATGATAACTTCTGCTACTTTCCAGACATGAGGGACATATTCCTATAACTATACCTGTCTTACGTAATTGTTTAAGAATTAATTGTTATTGTTTCCCTGTGATAACATCATATCCAGGGACCTTCTTTGGACTCAGGTTTGTTTTGATTTTTTTGGGGACTTCCTTTGGAATAACTAACTGAATTTCTTCTTCTTCATAGTTTGTAGCTTCCTCCGTGATTCGATCTGATTCGATGTTGAAGGGCTGAAAGATTTCTGATGTTCTGCAAAAGTTTTAGCCTTCTGTTTATTGTCTTTTGGCCACGTGCCGTCTGTTCGTCTGATCGGTGTACTTCCTCACTGCTTTCCACAGCGAGTAGTCAGTCTGTTTCTAACACTTGAAAGTCACCAAATACTAACTAAAAATGCGAAATAAATTTAACTTTTATTTTAAATTAGTTTGCATTGTAATAAGCGCTTTACAATGCAAACTAATTGGGTTAGTTTCTCGGTAAATCTTTAAAAGATTTGCTGTACACTAAATAATAATTTATAAAATAATTTGTGTTCCTGTTATGCCGTGCGTTTTCAAAACTGAGATGAATACCAAGCCCTAGATGACGAATAATTTGTAGCCCATCCTTTCCTATTCTACAAATCTACTGTATACATGACTGCATACCAAACCACCAAGCCATTGCTTGCTCCCGACTATATCCGAACGCAGCTTTAATCGACATATCTGTCTAGTTCTACTAGTTTTATTTTAATGCAGACATGGCCGACCTCGATCAAATAAAATCTCATGCAGCTAAACTATTAATTTTTTATATAGTATGATAAAGTCATGTGCCTGGCCACATCAGATTTTTTCGTATAATTTCACTGTGCTTCGTTTCCAAATTCGAAATCTTGGTACCAGATAAATAAAACAGTTTTATACAAAATCGAAGAGACTATTTATTTATCAACATTTTAATATTGTTGATTCTGATATAAGTGCTCAAGCGTATAAGAGAAGTGATCTGCGAACTTTAAAAATAAGCGGCCCACATGGAATACTTTCGTTTTACTTTCAATTTACGTTTTAATTTGTTTTCATTCTTAGGACGAGGAACCATATGGTTATGCGGAAGGTAAGCATTTTTATGATCAATTTATCAGAAAAGTGGATGCTCCGATTATGAAAAAAATTGAATAATACAATTTTTATTAGTTCATCATTGTTTTGTTTTAAGCTTTACTTACGCTTTACACGTTAGTAATCAAACAAATCACAGATTATAAATTAGTATTTTTAACAACTTTATTGTTTGTGGAGTGCATATATAACTTCAAAATAGTAAAACGTGCGAATGTGTTTGAGTTTTTATGACTAGCTGCACAAAAGTTTACATTAATGTATTTGCACTTGATTTCATACTTAGTCCTGAAGATGCCTCTTGCAACAGAGTGTGAAACATCGACTGCTTCAAAGTCATCAAAGCGGTTTCCACCCGGAAATCAACTTATCATTGACTCAGACCGAGGAACTCCACTATCTAGCTAAACAATATAGTATTCTGGACACATGTAAGACCTCAGAAAATAAGGTGGGCTCAAACGTAAAATAGGACGTGAGGGTAATGTATAACTACAATGAGCCAATCTTAATGGCAGCAACACAAGCAACCCGAAAGAGTAGTATTAGTAAACGAGAACAGCATAACCTGAAACTGAGAAAAAGTATGGGACCTCACAAAAATAGATTTTAGTAAGTCTAAGAAAAGGTCCAATAGCGCATTCCGACAAGACAAGAATAAACTACAAATAGGAAGGACATATAGAACAATTTGATTCCACTTGGAAAATTTAGAAACAGCAATATGAGAATCAACATATAATAACAAACCTCAAAAATGACAAGCAAGCATATATCTACTAAAACAAACCCGTAATATATCCTGCATGGATACTCACATTACTAAGTCCACAGAAATAGTACCACTAATATTACGATAAAGTGAATAGGAAAATACAGCCATTATGGACTGACAAGACCCAGGAGAAAAGAACATAACACTGAAATGCTATACGCTGTGGTGGTAGAGCCAATCTCACTAAACTAAACAAACCGTCCCAAATATGTACAGAGGCGATAGAACATCACACCGTTATAAGCAAAAAAAAAACATGAAAGCACATATTTTCCGCATTATTTTCTTTATATATTCTTTCAAAGATTTTGGTATAATTTTCATAAAAAATAAGCTAATGACTTCACGACAAAAAATATAAAAAAAAGCTTCACTATTATGCAACCAACTATTTTGCCAAACTTCAAGAAAGACAAACTTTGTAAAACGAAAGAAACCCCAAGAAAGGAAAAGGTCGCTGCCTGTAGAATTCCACTAAGGCGATGACACACAACGGGGTGAAAGGAAGTTGCACCTTTCGTTTTCGAGTATGTAGTGCATGTATTGGCGATGTTGGAGGGCAGAATAAAAGGTTCATGTGCGATGGCCGCATAGCCGACAGCTTTCGTGCTAATCTGTCTGTACACTGGTTAGTTATCTTTGTTTCTACAAAAGCGTTGTCACACTCCAATGCTAGGCACGAGCTGAAACGACATCTTTTGAGAACCATGATGGATTGCCTACTGACAGTGAAGGTCGCTATGTTCCTACCTTACTCGGAAGCTATGTTGTGGGTGGCAAGTATTATTCTAAGGATATTTACCCACTGCACCAATATCAAATTATTTGGTAAAGATTTACACGGTATGAAATTATTTTCGCAATTTATCACTTAAAACACTTAAAACAACTTCAGATGTGAAGAACAACTATCAATATACATTATTTTTTTACACTACCGTATAATTCTTTTTTACTGAACTCCTTTCTGGCCTTATCTCAAAAGAAAGAATCATTTACTTCTTAGATGATTGTACACGAAAACCTACATAAATTTTGTGTATGGCAATTTACCTAACCTATACCTATCTTTAGGTGTTTGAAAAAGATGATGTGCCTTTGGAAATTATAGAACTGTACCCCATGACATACGCCTTTCATTGTCTATTGTTACCAATGATATATCTTAAATTCCTAATCAGGAACTCGGCGGAAGGAAAGCGTTGCCCCCTTTCGTTAGTTACGAAGGGGATATCGCAAGAGCCCAGGGAAATACACTCATTTACAGAATGAGCACCTGTATCTGTAATACTATGCAATACCAGTGTTCCATTATTACAGTATGTGATTTAAATTGCAAACCTCAAAAAAGGGTCATCAATAAAAGTTGCAAACAAATCTTTTTTTTTTCAAGCGAACAGATTTCAGTGGAACTTTTGTTGACTATGAATAAAAATGCGTAGTACACCGGGTGACGCACGGCATAGGTACTCCGGTTTATCTTTTTTGTTTATAAAGCTGGACGAATGAAATTTGTGAAAGTGGTAATAGACAAAAAATGCCATTCTTTGGGATACTCTTGAGGTTAATATGACTTCCGGGTTTTCCGGAAATGACGTCATCATTAAAATTTTAAATGGCACACTATATTGTATGTGTGATATTTTCAATCCGGATGACATTCAGAACACAAAAACATATCGATCGTCAATTTTTATCACCAAGGCTACGCAAAAATAACTTTTTTGTGTACTAATCTAGGTGGCTAGAAATTTGTGAAAATAGTCGAAAATTGTCAAATAAACACTAACTAAATCGAGTTTGGGCGACATTGCATTACTGGCGGCCTCTAGCGTGATTTAGTAGTCACTCAATGTACTATTCGAAGGAAGTACCCTGATTATTCGAGGAAAAACATTTTTCCGATACAATGATACCAAATTCTTGATATTTTGTTGATATAATCATAGCGTGAAAATGACGTTTAAGGGACTTCCTTCGAGTAGTCCATTGAGAGACGATTGAGTGACTTTGACTTGTACGCTAACTTTGATCATTAGGTCAATATTTTTTTTGATTTCCTTGCTTTTAACAACATTTATACGCTACGAATTTCAACAAAATATCAAGTATTTTGTATCATTGTAATCGGAAAGATGTTTTCTATCGAATAATTAGGGTGTGGCCATCGGGTACCTGTCAAAAAATGACTCAGTGGGCAAAAACCAATTGAATCACACTAGAGGGCGCCAGTAATGCAATGCCGCCGAAAATCAATTTAGTTAGTGTTTATTTGAGAATTTTCGACTATTTTCAATTCCTAGCCACCTAGATTACTACACAAAAAAAGTTATTTCTGCGTTGCTTGGTGATAAAAATTGACGGTCGATTTGTTTTGGTGTTCAGAATATCATCCTGATTGAAAATATCATACAAAGAATATAGGATGCCATTTAAAATTTCAATGATGACGTCATTTCCGGAAAAACCGGAAGTCGTATTAGCCTCAAGAGTATCCCAACGAATGGCATTTTTTGTGTATTAACACTTTCCAAAACTTCATTCGTACAGCTTTATATAAAAAAAAACGGGAGTACCTATGGCGTGGGTCACCCGGTGTACAGCTCAGGAATACTAAATACTAAATACTAATGGTCAATGTTAGCAATGCCACTATCAATAAATTTGACATACAGTAGGTACCTACTCATTTTCATTCATATCACAATGTGTTTCTTTGTTTTATTAAAATGAATAATTAATATGAAATTAAACTTTCCAATAAATATAACTTTATAATTACCTACCTACTTGCAAAACAAAAGAAACATTTCCATCTCATTGTTTTAAAAAGTACTACAGTAGGCAATTTCATTTGAACAAAATATCATTTTTACACCATGTTCATTTTCCTTTTTTTTAAATAGAGTTTTATTGTTTTCGATTGTTTTTTTGGCGAAAAATGCCAAGTCGAGGAATTTTGGTAAGACTTGAAAACATGATTTTTTTTTTTAGAGCGTGAGTAAGTGTTTTTGAAAACGCGAAGTACAGTTTGCATAACCTAGACATTTTTACTTTATCATACGCAGTATGTAAAGTATTGTAATCATGCCAAAAAAATTTTTTGAGATTTTAGCGGAAATATGTCTTTTTGGGTCCCCTGAACATTTTTGACCAAGGTACAAAAAAATGTCTGTGTGTGTGTGTGTGTGTGTGTGTGTGTGTGTGTGTATGTGTGTGTGTGTGTGTACCCGTTTTTGTGGAGACGATTCCGGAGAAACTACTAATGGTATCGGGACGAAACTTCATATTTAGAAGTTTTATAACCAAACTTAGAGCTGAAAAACTTTCTGTTGAAAATGGTCCAAAGGAACTGCTGGTTTACTCATAGCATTTTTCGAAGATTTTGCAAATGAGCCGCTATTTGTGTAATGTCGTCAAAATAGTTAAATAATAAATTAAAGGAGAGGAAATTTTCCATAATTTATGTATATGACATTTTTTGGTAGAATTTATAGTTTAGCCGCATGAGCAAATTCTATTTCATCGAGATCGGGCGTACTGCTTTAAAACTAGTAGCCAGGATATGTCAGATTATTTTGATTCTAATGACAGTAGCTAGTGTCAAACGCTAATGTCTTGAAAATGCTACTGTCAATATAGGCTGCGTTCGGATATTGAACACCGTTACACTTTTTACACCCAATAACACGTAAGTGTCATTTGGACGGTGTACCCGCTGTCAACGGAGTACAATATCCGAACGCAGCTTTAATCGAGATATTTGTCTAGTTCTACTAGTTTTATTTTAATGCAGACATAGCCGATCTCGATCAAATGTAATCTCATGCAGCTAAACTATTAATTTTATATATAGTATGATAAAGTCATGTGCCTGGCCACATCAGATTTTTTTAAATAATTTTTTAAGACCTGATTACCTGTCCATCACGTGAACCCCTCCATCAAAAAAGAAAAAAATCAATTGTATGGAATGATCAACTGTTAAAGCAATGTGTTGTTTACCAGGAAATAAATACGTGTAAAAATCGAACAATTACTTACTGCTCAAATTTGAGATTCCCATTGTACATTTTGTGTCCAGCCTAACGTGCAGCATAATGCCTGGTGGGTAAGATTTGGTTTTCTGAAATCAGTAGAACCAGGAAAAGTTTTTAGTTTTGTTACGTAGACTTATTTACCGTGTCCGGCACTAACTTGGACACAAATGGAAAACATTTTTATTATCATTTTTTCAGAAAATTTTATTTCAATAAATTTTTCTGTATTGTCTTAAACCTAAAATACAAATATAAGAATGTAATTATCTGCTGGCATGTTCCGGGTGTTACCAAAACTCTGAAAAACTCTTAAGGGGAAAGTACCTTTATTTTAAAAGCTATGGAAAAATATTTTTTGATAAAAGTTTTTAGAAGTATTAGAGGTCATCAAATACTATTTGAAAAAAGATTTGGAAATATTAGAGGTCTTTAACTACGAAATTATAATCACCTTCTCCGTTGCATACACCGCGTGTTGCCAAAGAAATGACAATGACAGTTCCATATGTAACGACGAAGGAGGTTAAAATGTCGTATTTGATAACCTCTAATTTTCTAAATACTTTTTTCAAATAACATTTTTGCGTAGCTTTTTAAATAAAGGTCTTTACTTTACTCTGAAGAGTTCTTCATAGTGTTGGTAACACGCTGTACACGTAATCAGATACTTACATTCTAACGTTTGCAAGTTTAAGACAATCCAGGTTTTATGAAGAACAAAATTTTCTGAAAAATTGATAATAAATTTTTTTTCCATATCTGTCCAAGTTAGTGCCGGACACGGTATATACGCGTATGTGTATCATAGTAAATATTTTTCCTTGTTCATGTATAGGGTATTTTACACTATACTACTTTCGTCTTTTTCTAAACTTCTTTTTAGTCACTAGAAAAAAGTTCTAAATAATAGTATAGTTGGAAATGCCATGCTATTATATTTCTAAACTTTTTCTTAGTATAGACGCATGCGCAGTGTAAGCATTTGTAAGGTTAGCCAACAGTGCGACCGTGAATCATTTTGTTTTGTTTTGACATACCGCAGAAAAGTATACGTTTAACGATGGTTTAACGTCACAGTGACGCGCTACGCTTTGTAAGTTGGTTTAATTTATGTAATTTAATTTGTACTAACATGTTTACAGTAAAATATTGCACAAATAAACCTGTATAAAGTAAACAAACAACATAACCTTTAATGCACCAGGTTCGCTACTCTGGAATAGATAAAGAAGTGTGTCTAATATACTTCACTTTAAAACTTTTTAGTGCAGTGTAAAATAGCCTTATGCGGGGATATGTGGTAGCACCAAATTCTATGGAAAGTGGTGACCTTTTTGGCTGGTGCATTGATTAACGATCACTGTTCGCCAGCGATATTATTTGTCCTAACTCCATATTTTAGTATTGGTTTAACCCACGTTCCTATACGCCATATTTCTCGCAAATGGCCCGTATATTTCCTATAATGTTGCCCGCCGCACAATGAGTTAATAGCTTTTTCATTTATCACCGTTTATGGCCCCATCAATTCTGAAATGCACTTCATTTAGATACATCAATTTCAATGTAGATGGGGTTAGTTTTCTTTATAACTTCAAAAGTAACGTCCAGCAAACCGGAAAAACTACTTTGTTGATGATTTTATCTTGTAATAATAATCTCTTGTTAAACTATGTATTGGGTCATAGGAATACAGGTGTCCCAATAGAGTGGTCTCAATTTATTACAGCATTTAGTGTAGTTAGTTTAGTAGCAAGTCCTCCGATGAGGAGTTGTTTATAGTGCTGCAGTTGGAAGAAGAATATCAGGAAGAACGGAAGATAAGGCGAATATGGCGGCGCAATATATGCTCAAAACGCGGTATATATGGTACCTATCATCCTATAATCAAACATATCAAACTGTTATGTTACTGGTTAGCAGTGTTGGGCAAAATCTAATTGCAATTAACAATTGTAGTTCATTGTAGTTTTACAACTAATTAATTAATTGTAACCTTTTGCAATTTAATATATCTTAACTAAAATAATGTTTTGTTGGTCCCAAAATAAGTCAAGTGCTTTGTAACAATATTAGCAGTATCTAATCTCAACATTTATTTTTTGGTTCCTCCCAATATCGCAATTCTGGTGCAAGGTACATGTTTTCAAGCCAAACTTGCTTAATTATGGCTACTAGGCAATTGTTTTTAATACCAGCAATAGATTAATTTAAAGATAATAACCAGAAATGAAGACTATGTCAAAAACTCAATTGCAATTGAATTTAATTGCGATTAAATTTATTAATTAATTAATAATTAAACCTTAATTGCTATAAGTACTTTAATTAATTGATTAATTCATTGGAAAATTAATTGATTAATACCCAACCGTGCTAACTGCTTACTTTTTCTCTTAATTTTTCTTCAAAACTTAATATTTTCAATTTCTATTATACACGGTATCCCAAAAATCAACGTCATGCCCTGGAGGGCTGATAGGCCAGCACATGACACCAGAATATCGAAATATGCCTTAGTAAAAAAATTGTTAGTTTTCGAGATATTGGCACATTTAGGAATTTAGTCTAAAGCGTTACCTTGGAATTGCTTTTCGAGTACCACAGCTACAAAATTAGGTATTCTAAGTTAAAATTTTTTTTACGCAACCCCGAACAGCCCTACTATTGATCACAGTTCAAAATAACTCTATTACTACTATACGTTGGGGAAACAATATTTTGCCTGATTGATGTTTTTTTTTTAATTTTCGTTAACTTCGTCTCGTAATATATAAACAAAAAACGCCAGCGTAACCTGTTAGATTATGTTACAATATTGCTGATTTAGTGTAGCTTGAATAATAGTATAACTTTGCTATGTTTTATTAATTAGGAATACAAATGAAATAATTTCAAATAAAACGTATAAACAATCAGTCTTGCACTTTCTGGCGGCATTTATGTATTTGTTGTGCTGCTTTATACATACGATATCTTAATTAATTTACTTTACTTCATTGTTGCTTCAAACAAGAAGCTTCTAGAAAACATCTAGAACATGTAAACTGGACACCGGGAAGGCCATAAAATTGGCCCAACACCGCCGATCCATCTCTGTGGATTAGCTTGGTGCAAATAATTTCTCACAACCACTGCGTAATTAGCTGGACAATCATCATTTCGAAGTCACACTTACTTGCCTGGATGCAAAGGCACTTTTTCTAAAAGATTTGGCAGTTCATTTGCTAAAAAATTGCGATACCTTTCCCCGTTTAGATTTCCAGATAATGCAAAGGACCAAATATTTGCCTGTCCAGCTCATTACACAGTAGGTGTGGATCGGCTGTGTCGGTCACATAGACCGCTCGCCTCCTAGGGCCCCGCGGACCACCGGTTGGGAAACGCTGATCTAGATTGTTTGTACTGGAGTTTGCTAAAGGAGAAGGTCTATGCGCAACAAATTAATAAAGTAATTGATGTAAATAACGTAGAATAGGCAACTTTTTAGCTGTGATAATTTTAACTAAATTCATATCAGCCCTCCAAGGCAAGACGTTCAGTTTTGCGACGTTCATTTGATTAAGAAAATTGTAGTCAATATCGAATCAATAGGTGTTGAAAAATTACACTGAAAATATGACCAATATAAATAACATTAAATAAGCAATTATGTACTCTGGAAATATGTCGAGCCGACAAATACGGAGTTTTTTTTTGTTTGAATTCGCACGATACAAAACGTACAACTTGCATACGTTAGCAGCCTAACATGTATGATGTGTAGTCCAGACGTCAGAGGTGTAAAATCAGTGAATTATTTTTAATTCCTTCTGCGATCGGTAAACATGAAATTCTTAAAATTATAAAATATATTTGGCATCTTTTATTTAAACAATTTATGTCTGTTTTTATTGTTTTTTACGATTACCTCGGGAATTGCGTGCTTTTTTCTTAATTTTGTTTATCATGAAATTTCCCACAAAAAACTCTTTTTCAGAGTAAAAGATGTCAGTTTTTAGCGTCAATGTATTAGTTGGGTATCACCAGACAACCCTAATTTCTGCGCGCCTGCAACACAGCGTTTTTTACCGCGCGTCCTTAGACAGAAGTTGATAGATAACTTAAAATGAGGATTTCAGATCAGAATAAACTGGTGGATGTTCGTCCACTTTTTTCATTTTGTTGATCATGAAATTTCCCACAAAACATGTTAACACTTTAGCTTAGACGGTGTCACCGCAAATCTTAAGTACTGCGCCATCAGCTGTGCTTCTAGGCATTATGTAAGCATGAGCATGTATTCTCAATTCTCTTCACAGTCCAGGGCAAAGCTAGATGTAGAACTATTGTTCTTGTGCAATTTCTAGTGGTTCATTTACTTGTCTCTTTTTTAATTTCTTTATTTATAAGGAATATTGTTCAAACCATCAATAACACAAAGCGCAAAAATCTATACTTTTCTTGAAAATATAAACAGATACTTCTATAAAAATACAATTCACACTTCATATAAATTCTAAAACCTACCAAATTCAGACAATTTGTGTAGATGCGCTTCAAAACATCCATGCTTGGATTGTTGGCGGCGAGAAGTCGTTTGGCATTGGTAAAATACCGACACCGGCCGGAACGTGACCAAACCCAAACGTTGGCCACTTGGCATTAGTAGCTAGAGGCTTGAACATCGGCCACACGTTGCAACGAACTATCAAACGTTCGAAACGTTGAAAAAGTAATTTACTTTCTGAAAAAAATTGTTTTGCGGAAGAAACCTGGGACAGCCCGTATATATTGCTATAATTTAAATTATTTTGGTTGTCAAGCATGTATTAGATGTCATGAAAGATAATTGAACATTAACTGCTGTAAAGTAAATACAGATATAAAATTTCCATTGTCCTTCATACAAAATACATGCTCGTCCTAAATGTAAATTTAAATTAAATTTAGAGAAATTATTTACATTTAGTGAATATATTTTATTATGACAATTCTGAAATAGTCTATATTTAGTGATAATCATTGGCATCAAGTTAATTTGCGCATTTACTTACTTACTTACCTTAAGCGCGGCATCCTACTGCTGGGCAAATGCATTTACTTGCGTAATTAATATGTGTATTAGTTAACATAAATTTATATAATGTGTCATGATATTACGCAATATCTTAAAATGAGGTTTTCGTATCATATTATCAAATTTCATGTTTATTAATATTATTATAAAAGTAATTCTATATTTAATTAAATGCATTACCTACTCGTAAACTTAACTGTAGTGATCATATTTCATCTGTTACATTGCAATGAAGATATCACATTAAGGAAAAGGTCGGACACGCTAAAAAATATATTTGGCATCTTTTATTTAAACAATTTATGTCTGTTTTTATTGTTTTTTCCGATTACCTCGGGAATTGCGTGCTTTTTTCTTAATTTTGTTTATCATGAAATTTTCCACAAAAAAATCTTTTTCAGAGTAAAAGATGTCAGTTTTTAGCGTCAATGTATTAGTTAGGTATCACCAGACAACCCTAATTTCTGCGCGCCTGCAACACAGCGTTTTTTACCGCGCGTACTTAGACAGAAGTTGATAGATAACTTAAAATGAGGATTTCAGATCAGAATAAACTGGTGGATGTTCGTCCACTTTTTTCATTTTGTTGATCATGAAATTTCCCACAAAAAATGTTAACATTTTAGCTTAGACGGTGTCACCGCAAATCTTAAGTACTGCACCATCAGCTGTGCTGTGCTGTGCTGTGCTTCTAGGCATTATGTAAGCATGAGCATGTATTCTCAATTCTCTTCACAGTCCAGGGCAAAGCTAGATGTAGAACTATTGTTCTTGTGCAATGTCTAGTGGTTCATTTACTTGTCTCTTTTTTAATTTCTTTATTTATAAGGAATATTGTTCAAACCATCAATAACACAAAGCGCAAAAATCTATACTTTTCTTGAAAATATAAACAGATACTTCTATAAAAATACAATTCACACTTCATATAAATTCTAAAACCTACCAAATTCAGACAATTTGTGTAGATGCGCTTCAAAACATCCATGCTTGGATTATTGGCGGCGAGAAGTCGTTTGGCATTGGTAAAATACCGACACCGGCCGGAACGTGACCAAACCCAAACGTTGGCCACTTGGCATTAGTAGCTAGAGGCTTGAACATCGGCCACACGTTGCAACGAACTATCAAACGTTCGACGTTGGCAGGCGTTCACCGCATAGTGTGGCAGCGCCTTAACAGATTAACGCTAAATAATATTTATGATAACTAAAATGAAAAGAAAGTGAATGAATGTCCACTAGTTCATTCTGATCTGTAAATCCTTATTTGAAGTTATTTATCAATTTCTGTCTCAGTACGTATGTTAAAAAGCGCAGTGGGTTAGGGTAAAAACTTAGAAGACATATTCTGTGATAAATTTCATGATAAACAAAAAGAAAAAAGTTTGATAGAGCTTGTCATTCCCGATGTAAACGTGAAAAAAAACGATAAAAGCAGACTTTATTTTGTTTAATCAAAAGATGCCGAACATATTTTTTAATTATACTTTCAGAATATTGTGTATACAAATCCCAGAAACAACAACAAAAAATTGATTGTCCGAGTGCCACCAAAAACCCACCGACGCACAGTGTGAGAATTTGCCAATCTAGCGGGACAATTCAAAATACCAAAGTCAAATCAAATACTTGAAATCCATTTGCTTTGCTTCTTAACATCATCCTCAACTGTGAACTGGACGATATTAGTCAATGCCCTTCGACTAACGCAGAAAAAAAATCTTGAAAGTGGGTATGTATGTACTTGCTCCGAACGTGTATTGAACGAAATATTATTCGGTCGAATTTGTTTGACGATTACTTTTGTGTTAAGTGTTAGATATTTGTTTCCTTATTGTGTCTGTTTTAAGCACTTCTCCAAGGTAACTTTGACAAATTTAGAGAGTAATTCATTCGTTTATTGTTGTACAAAATAATAATAAAGTTAGAGGGAAAACTGTTGCAAAACCTTAGCGCTATTTTTAATAAAGCTAACCAATAGTTTGTTTCGCCTTAGTTAGCCTGTCTAAAACTATAACGACATTAAAGCTTGATGGCTTGGCTTTCAGAAAAACTAAATAACCCGTGCGCGGACTTGTGCGGCCTTACAGAATCTTTATCCCCCCTCACAGACCTACCTAGTATGTCTGTGTACATGATAACTGCCGCAATTTTGAAACAATTGATCTAGAATTTGGTATACAACCTTATCTATTAAAAAGTAAGGACAAGTTCGTGAATGGGCAAAATCGATTAACTTCACTTTTTTTTTACTTTATCATACGTAGAGTATGACAAAGTATTGTAATCGTGCCGAGAAAAAAAAATGAGACTTTAGCGGAAATATGTCTTTTTTGGTCCTCTCAAAATTTTTGACAAAGGTACAAAAAAGTTTGTCTGTGTATGTTTGTGTGTGTATGTGTGTAAGTATGTATGTATGTGTGTAACCATTTTTGGTGGCGACGATTACGCAGAAACTACTAAAGGTATCAGGACGAAACTTCATATTTAGAAGTTTCATTACCAAACTTAGAGGTGAAAAGGTTTTTTTTTGAAAAGGGTTCAAAGGAGCTGGATGTTTACTTCAAGCAGTTTTCAAGTATTTTGCAAACGAGCCGCCATTTTTGCAATGTCGTCAAAATAGTTAAATAATAAATTAAAGAAGAGAAAATTTTGTATAATATATGTTTAATATATTTTTTGATGAAATTAATAGGTTAGCTGCCTGAGCAAATTCTATTTGATCGACAGCGCTCGGGTCTGCATTAAAGCTAGCTAGCCAGGATTTGACAGATATTTTGATTCTATTGACAGTATTGTCAGAATTGAGTTGCTCTGGGATACAACATATTTTTACATATAAAATTAATACTTATATGTTTATTAGATAGTTCGTTTTTTTATAATTTACGCAAACATATTATTATTTTTTTATTTTTTATTGTTTGATAACCACGGCGATTTCAATGGAACCGAAACATGAATAGTTTAAATAAATTTAAATAAAGAATTAAAAAAATAATGATCTAATAAATCCCTAAATATATCCGGGCCGCGCGCGGGTATATGTATATCATATTAATGTATCATATAATAGATGTTCCAATTCTATAATAAAATAAATTATATTGCCCGTTATTTAATCTCACAACATCGCCTAACAATTATTTCCCTACACAACACATTCAAAAGTAAACAATAAAACTAGTAAGAAAATTATCTTCAGCCGTGCTGAAGTTAAAATACCCCCACCGTAAAATATAAAAAAAAGTTAACCGATTTATCCCATTCACGAACTTGTCCTTACTTTTTCAGACATAACCTTGTATACCAAATTTCAGATCAATTACTTCAAAATTACGGAAGTTATCGTGTACACAGACGGATGGACATTGTGGCAAACTCAATAGACCGTAAACGTGGGGGTATAATAAGTAATACAGAGCGCCAAAGTGCTTGTATTCAACCGTTACCATAAGTACGCATCGTGCTACTATACCGTGCGGCAACGTGAACTCGCAACGTGAACGAAAATGAATAATATTTATTTCACTATTTTAACAATGATTTTACATACAAATACGCCACGAATACACGAATTAACAAAAGCGTTGGAGTTTTATTTCACGATTATATCATACAATTTTTGACATTAAACTAATTAATTTAAGACGAATTATTAAAAAAATCATAATCGCAGTAGGCCGTGGATTTCATTTAATCTACTGATTTATCAATTTAATTCAATATTTTAACTACATATACATTACGCTTTCTATAATGTTTAACATCATGTTCTGCTGAATTGACAAATTCTCACACTTGACGTTATTTTACGTTGTCCTGGTGAAAAAAAATGACGATCCTTATGTTTTTGTGTTCAGTATAATCATCCTGATTAAATATATCGCAAAAGAAAAATTGTACAATTTACAATTTTAAAGATGACTTCACTTCCGGAAAATCCGGAAGTTATAATGACGTTGAGAATATCAAAAGAAAATGCATTTTTGAATCTAATACAACTCCTCAAAATTTTATTAGGCGTTAGCAATTTTGTCCCGCTAGATTAGCCAATTCTCACACTGTGCGACGCCTGGACTAGTGTACATGTGAGTTAGTTTAAGTATCCCAGATCAAGTTTTATAAATAATGAAAATTTAATACTAATAATAATAATAATCTACACCAACTGCTTTATTATATATAACTGTATTATTTTTTATAAAGTCCTGGTTTCTAGGTTAACCCAAGCGTAAAATATTAACAGCCATTAACCGTATCGAAAGTAACCCATTGGCCGACGTATACAATTTTAGCGCACTTGCGTGAATAAATAAGTACACTGGAAGTTTGGTGCGTTTAATAAGACAGAAGCCCTATGCCGGCACTCGATTAAAACTTGATGTCTTCCCCCACCACGAACTACTGCGGTTATTCGACGAATATCGATGACACTACAATGTCAACGCCTAGAAGTTTCGATCTTTCTGACCGCCAACGGTACACAGATTGTCCACTTCCCATCATGTAATATTTAGGTCTACTCTGGTCGTATACAATACAACTGCTACTTCGCTTTCAAATAGTTGCTTTGACTGGCACACCTGCGCGTGTGACGGCAATGAACATGAATTTGACTGAAATAAAAATTTAATGAAGTGACTCATATCCTAAGAAATTCGTGGTTATGTTTTATAATGCATAATCATTTTTAAAGACATACTTTCTGCTGCTGGTCTAGGTTAGCCGATTATTATTTGATTAATAAACTATTTTTATTTGGTCTGTGTTAAGCCTCGTTCTCACCAGGCGATGTTTGTTGATCAACAACGATCGATTACAGTTGGTAAACATAACACGTCCCTATGTCGTCGTCCTGAATCTCAGTGGTCCCACGTACGGTCAACTGTAATCGAACGGAGTTGATCAACAACAGTTGAAACGTCAGAACCCAGCTGAAGGCCCTATGTCCACCGAGGAGACTATTGCGAGGTGGCCAGTTGCCTTGCGATAAGAGCAACAGTTCTGCCACTGCTGGTCGTTTGTTCACCGCGAAAATAAAAAAAAACTGACCAATTGCCCTCAAGAAACAAGTTATCCCCGCGATTTTTTTTTGTACGCGATTGTTCCATATAAAATAAACGCTTTTCACAGCTTGCTCGTCCACCTTAACGTCGACTACTATTTCCGAGTTGGAAGCGATTCGCGCTGGATCAAATGGCTCAGAGCCTAGACCAAAATAGTTGCATAGTTGCTTACGATTATCATAAACTTTGGCCCGTTTCTATGCTATGGACAGTGCTGAAACGTCTATGTTCGGTGTGTTCAATTTTTCTAGGCGAATATTATTTATGCGTTATACCACATAGAAGAATATTATAGAAGCAATATTTGACACAATTCTTAATAATGCTGTGCAAGACAATCGAAAAGCATGAAATATTCTTAAAAATCCTTAATATTAGTTACAATGATATCAAATAACTTATAATTACTTATCTCGAATTCATTTCAATAGATGTTAGTTGAAAACAAGGCAATTTCTATCCGAAAATCCAATAACCGAAAATCCATAAACCACCACTGTAATGTTAACATTATGAGAGTGCAAAATGTAAACTACATAGTTAGATACTTTTTTTACTTAAAACCAAATGCAATAAAAAAACACGTGTGGCAGAATTTTCGTAACATGAAGTATTTTTTATGACAGTTTATTAATTAAGGAGGCGCCGCTTCAAAGACACGTCCTGTCTTGTATTGTGTTTTTTTAAGTTATCACGTCGATTGTTAATGTTAAATTTCACATTTATTTCTAAAAACAACAGTTGTATTAAATAAAAAGAAGTTGTTTTGCAATTGTTGTTCTTTCCTATGTAGACCAGGCAATAGAGACTTTTTCGTGACAAAAATAGTATCAGCAAGCCGCCGATCCCAGGTCACGTGGAATGGTCCGTAGATGTATTGTGATGTGTTTTCGACTAGCAAATATCATTACTTAATTTGTTATAAACAAAAAAACCTAAAAAAATCGTGCTTTTTTTCGTTGTTCGGTTGTAATAGCTGAACCGATGGAGCAATCTTGATACTGTAAACAGACGAATTGTAGAGAATGAAAAGACGAAAAAAATGAACCCTACACGGAACCGATCGGATTAATATTAACGGAGGAAATTCGGAAGAACCGGAGAAATTTTTTTCAAAAATTCATAATTCCGCCATTTTCAAAGTTGTAACGCAGGCTTTTCGCGAGAAAGTAGCGATTGTTGGGTACTTTAAGTGTGCAGAACCCAGGCGTTATCCGATGATTAGTTTTTGCACAATTGCGATTTGAATCTTTTTTATGCGTATATGGTTCGGCGAGCCTGGATGCTTCGGAGGTGGTCCGATTTTAAGGTTTTTTTACGTATTTCGAAAGTAGAAGTATTGTGCTACAAAACGTCTATTCTGATTTTGCCTTAAAGTGTTGCGAAATAAGCGAAAAATGCTTGCAAACTTGACCGAAATCTGCGGCGCGCTCCAAATCGGTCGAGTAGTGGGGGTAGGCGGCCGACGCGGGGAAGCACGTACCTATAGTAATCCCAACGCGCGGCGCGCTTCCCCGAGTCGGCCGCCTACCCCACTACTCGACAGCGTTTGAGCGCGCGGCATATTTCGGTCAAGTTTGCAAGCATTTTTCGCCTATTTCGCAACATGTTAACGCAAAATCAGAATAGACGATTTGTAGCACAATACTTCTACTTTCGAAATACGTTAAAAAAATTAAAATCGGACCACCTCCGACGCATCCAGGCTCGCCGAACCATATTTCATAAAAAAAATTCAAATCGCATTTGTGCAAAAACTAATCATCGGATAACGCCTGGGTTGTGCACACTTAAAGTACCCATCAATCGCTACTTTCTCGCGAAAAGCCTGCGTTACCACTTTGAAAATGGCGGAGCTATGAATTTTTGAAAAAATTGCAGATTTCTCCGGTTCTTCCGAATTTCCTCCGTTAATATTATTCCGATCGGGTCCGTGTAGGGTTCATTTTTTCGTCTTTTCATTCTCTACAATTCGTCTGTTGACAGTATCAAAATTGCTCCATCGGTTCAGCTTTTACAAGCGAACAACGAAAAAAGCACGATTTTTTAGGTTTTTTGTTTATAACAAATTAAGTAATGATACCTGCTAGTCGAAAACACATCACAATACATCTACGGACTGTTCCACGTGACCTGGGACCGGCGGCTTGCTGATACTATTTTTGTCACGAAAAAGTCTCTATCGCCTGGTCTAATGTTTTATAGATTTATTTTCTTTTATTAACATATAGTTTGTTACTCTCCCTTTGGGGGAGTGGTCATCTCTCTTACTTGAATTTCTCCTCTATAAAAGATAGTATATACTTCCACACTAAACATCAAATCTCATATATAGGGTGTTTCAATAAGAGCGCAAGATTTGAATTTTAAATTAAACATGGTTTTCTTTAACAAAGTACTGAAATATTTATTGATTAATAATCCAGACATTCGGGAATTATGTATAACACAATAATTATAAACTTGATATTGATTAATTTGTCAACAACGAGACTCTCAGCTAACTTACTACAAAGAAGAAATGAGAACTTGCAGGTGTCTTTTCGCACCTTCTAAGCATGGTACAAATAATTAAAATTCACATCACTGCCAATTGGTTTTAATTTAAATTGCATAAAGCCAAACTAGCAAAACTAATTCCGAAACTATGATAATAAAAAACACCGGGTGGCATGAATTAGTATGTAGTCGTATTAGAAACTTAGCAGGTTCTACAACCACACTAATGTGATGCATGTTCTAAACACGCTTTTTCTGCAATTTGTACCCTGCGTTTTTTGTTATCATAACAATAGCATATACGATTCAGGCTACTCAGTTGTCATTCAAAGCAAAGTAATGCATATTTGTGGTGTTCAATTGATCATTTATCTGTGAATCCTGTGACATTTTCAGGGAAAGCAAATCTGCGTTTATAATAAAGTACCTATGAACAAAAAATGTATTTCACTTATTTTATCACCTATAATAAATTCAGTCTTTTAACCCAACCATAATTTATATAATTATATTATATGTAAAGAATACACCATTTTCTGACTAATGGCAGAAATTTCATAAATAAATCAATTATTTATTAAAAAATACAATATTATATGCATGTTATTTGTGTAATGTAATGAAAAAAATGTTATGAATTTTTAATTTTTTTTTACGAAAAACGACAAAATTGGTTTGATTTAGAAAACCAACTAGAATATTTGAGAAATATGAATATTTGATAAACCGGGTGACCTACGCCCAGAGTTGTTATAAAAAACGTTTTTTTTTTCAAAGCAAAACAAACATGTTTTTTTTATAAATAATGTTTTTTAACGAAACAATGTTTTTAAACACTTCACAAAAAATACATTTTTTAAACAAGGAATAAACTTGTTTTAAATATGTTTTAAATCATGCATGTATTTTATTTGTAAGCATTTTGATCGGCGTATTTTTATTCCTTACTTTACTTGCTACCACTGTTCTTGTATTACTATATTTTATGAAAAACATTTTATTTCACTAATAAATACAAAATTTAAATAATTTTTGATTTTTTAATTGATCTATGCATAATCTTAAAGACCATCATACAGCTCTGATTCAATAATTAAATATGCTGTTCAAATTTCGGTAGTTTAAAACACGTTTAACACACAACATTTAAAACAAACTGTTTAAAACAAAATATTTATTTTAAAACATTTTTAAAACACTGTTTTAAAACAAAGTGTTTTAAACATAACAACCCTGCCCACGCCATAGGCACGCCCGTTTATTTTTTAACTTATGATGCTGGACGAATAATACTTTGAGAAGTGCTAATAGACAAAACATCAATTTTTGGGATACTCTTGAGGTTAATATGACTTCCGGGTTTTCCGGAAATGACGGCGTCATTGATATTTTAAATGTCACCCTATATTATTTGTGTGCTTGTTACAACCAGGATTACATTCTGAACACCAAATCATATAATCGCCAATTTTTATTAACCTAGGTGGCTATGAATTCGTGAAAATAGTCGATAATTGTCAAATAATCACTGACTAACTCGATTTTGGCTGATAGTGTATTACTGGCGCCCTCTTGCGTCTTTTTCTTGGCAAATTAGTCATTTTCTCACCTGTACTTTATGGATGCACCCTGACTATTCGATAGATAAAAGTTTTTCGGTCACAATGACAGCAATTTTGCTAAAAATCGTAGCGTGGAAATATTGTTTAAAGCAGGGAAATAATGAAAAAAAATTGGGTTAATGATGACAATTGAAATTATGAACTATGTTAACAGTTCTCTGTATTGTGCGCCACAGTCTTGATACAAATTAGTGGTGTATTTAGCAAAGGCATTTTTAAAATTACATTTCTAACAGCAATAATCGGGATTTAAACATCAAATTAATAAAGAGTCAACAATAACTAACAATTAATAACGAACAATAATTATGTCAACAGTCGAAAATACGGTTTTTCCTGTCGTCGTGAGGCTGTGAAACTTGACGTATGCACTGAAGACGAGTATAACACTCGAAACTAGTTTGCAAGAAGACAAATAAACATTTCTACATCAGACTCGACTTTTCTTTTTCAGCTGATATTCACACATAGAGTTGATGATAATGGATATATTCCTAGCAAGGGTCTTAATATATTTATAAATTACAATAAATTACAATAAATTTATAATACTTATTTTGAATTCACAATTTGAAACCCTACTTTTTGTTCCAAACAGAATTTATTTATTTTAAGTAATATGACGAAACAAGTATAAGTAATAATGCAAATCATAGCAAGTACTTATTCAAGGAAATAGCTTTTTCGTTAAATTTATTTTGTAACAAATGTGTGTAGATTACCATCACAAAAAATTATTACAATATGTTTCTAGAATCAAAATAAACTGTACACCCAACCCAACTCATGTTATTTTTAAATAAAATGGCGTTAAAACGCCATTAATACTTTTTATCTACGAAACACATAATAAAGTTCATTACATACGTATCTATGACAATAATCTTTACAGTGATACACACCGATGATTATGATGACAGGAGCTTTGTGTAATAATGAAAGTTCGTTTGAATAATGACTTCATTATTCAAACTAACTGTCACCATTATATGAAAGTACTGTTAAAATCTGTCAAAACCTACGTGGATCACAGTTATTTGACAGTTCGCCTCGCCAACATTGACAAATACATTTAAAATATTTGATATAAAATAGAATTTATGAGACGTAGATAAAATGTGTTCAACTCGAACGCAATGGAAATAAATCGCTCGCATGTTTACACGCTCGCCTAGGGCTCTCGTATAAACTTCATGCTCGCGATTTATATCCTTACTTATGTGCTCGTTACATAATATACTATTTTCTACTTTGCATTCACAATGCACACATTGTAACACTGTTTTCGGTGTTACAATTAACACATTGTAACACCGAAAACAGTAACATTTTTGTCTAAGATTGCCAGGATTGGTACACATTGATATCAAATGCCAAATGTCAAACGTACAATACATAACCACACACTGCCTCTTTTTAATCGCTTGCAATCGCATAAACTGCGAAATATCAATATTCTATACATATTTAAACATACGTGTAGCCTGCTATAGTATGGCCAAAGGTTGTGGCTTTCTTAGTTTTGCTGTGTTCATCAAAATACGCCAGCATAACGTTTTCGGTGATGTTTTACGACTCTGGTAAGTGATCGTTATCATTCTTTTCAACTAAACATCAAATCCCCTTTTCAGATATAATTCAAGGACCACATTTACTTTAATAAGGTATTATGCGAAGATCAAACCTACATCGTAGATATGAATGATTTTAATTACTGCTACGAGATTGTATATGCGCAATCAATGGGTTATCAGCATACACGTATGAAGCTATAGTACATTTAAAGTGTAGAGGATTTCTTAGTTTATGTAACGTATAAGTTTTCGGTAACATGTTCGACTGAATTCTGTTCGGCTCAATTCGTATTCATTTTTGTCCGTCGCTTTCGACTTCGTCTTAGTTCTGGTTGTGTGCAACATATTTGTATTACCTCCATCACATGTAATTTTACTCAGTATAATTTATTCTAATAAACTACTTTGCCAAAATTAAAATTGGGTTTCAATTATAAGTGCTTGTAAATATATAAGCCGCAACGGCTACGTAGCGGAATTAGGTAGACACCGCTATTAAACGTTAGGCGTTAAAACAATTCTTTAGTAAGTTCTTGTTCTTCGAAGTAAGTAATCAGTCACCGCCAAACACTTCTATTCTGATTATTATACTTATGAAACCACTATTAAAGTTGTTGACTTTTTAGGTTAAGTTTCATGTATTTATCACAGTAGGGTTAAAAGTGTTGCCCCAAGCTCCATTATGATCATCGTTGAGACCTCGCTGAATATTTATTCAAACTTGTAGGCTAAAGTAGAGTAATTTTATTCACAATTAGATTTTGTCAAGATTTTATCTCATAGATCTCATCCTTAACGAAGTTGACAGTTACTACAGTGCCGCCACGTGGTACCCGCGAAATACCCTAGATTCTAATTTAGCGCGATATAGTAACCACAATTTCTAAATTTATATAAAATTAATGACGCAAAGTAGAAAAAATAGTATATTACACTCGTTTTATAAGACGTATTGGCGCACTCGTTCCATTTGGGCACTCCTCGCTACGCTCGTCGTGCCCAAAACAACTCGTGCGCCAATTTGACGTCTTATAAAACTTTAAAACTCCTTCAAATGTGATGTCCATAGCTTCATAATTAATATAATATTGTCCAAATGTTGAACTAGATAATAGTAAATGATGTAGAATACAGTTCAAACTTGTATTCACCTTGTATTTCAACTTAATATGGGTATCGTTTCAACTTTTAATACTAACACCAACAATAACACTGCCCGACAGTTAGTTTTTTTTTCATTAGTTTCTTTATGATTCTCATAACCACTAATGATGGATGCAAATCGCTCAAAAACTTAAGATGTTATTTTGAAACGTCCAATATAAGCTCAAATGTTTTAGTGGTTTCAGTATGGAGAACTAAAGTTTCAAAGCAAAAAGTTTCTTTTTCATCAACGTATTTATTCACCTGATACAGTACACAACAAAACAAACAACATACTTTCAAATTTGAACTAAATTTACAGAACAGATTAACAACAGCGTGGCCTGCATCTTTCATATTCGTAGTCGTCAACTGTCATTGGCATATCGGTCAAAGATAGGTAAGGAAGACCCAAAAATCCACCTCTGTTCCACCTGGGCCTGAATAAGAAGTCATCCCCTAAAATAAGAACATATGTTTAGATCTAACAATTGCAAATAGATTTAACAATTAAATTCTAAACTATACTTACTGCAGCAACAAGGGTTCCTTACTGGGTGAGAATGGCAACCGCATTCGCTCTCAGAACTCCAACCCTGATAAAAAAATCAGTTGTTAATTACAATTTTTATGGAATTATATGTTAGATTTGAAATCTTAGACTGGCAAGGTGTAGTACTTACTCGTAGAAAAAGTGCACAAGCCACATTGAGACCAAGAACGAGAGCTGTTAAAACTAGTAGCAACTTCATGATTATCTGTAGTGATTTTGTTGGGTTTCAAATGAGCATAGAACACTGATGATTGTTCTACGCTTTTATATGGCCAAAATTAACTCACGGGAATCAAAAATTGGATTTGTTGAATTGTTTTACTGTCACGTTTCTAGATACTACGTGTATTGTTGTGAATTTTTGTGTCATTCACTTGGGTTGTTATTGTTATTGTTGTATTGCCAATGTTTGAATGAACAGGTAACACGACGCGCTGTGAGCGATTTTACTTAGCTAGCTGGAGAAAAATAAAATATCACTTTGGTACATTAGTTAAAAAGTGCAAACGTGGCATTATCATTCATGAATTTATCTGTGCCCGTGTAAATACATGTTAACGTTTATTTTAGTCAATGTATTTAATTGAAAGTATGATGAGTGAAAGTACAGCGTAGGAGATTCCTGTAAGAGATTAACAATAAAATTAAAAGAAAATTACGTTGTCTACAGTACGATTGTATTTGGTTGTATATTGCCTAGTTTAATATGATGGTTTTAATAAGTTTTGCTCCTATATTTGCGATAAAATCGTTCATTTTTGTGAATAGACCACCTTGTTATCTGGAGCGCCTCGACGTTTACGTACATGCGCTTTTACGTCACATTTTTTGTGACGTAAAAGCGCTTTAGAGAAAACATGTAAAACATAAACACACTTATTTGGATTCAACATATTTTCTGAGTAATTTAATACGGCATAATGCATAATTTTTTAAGAATGTCTGGAAATGGCATATTGCCAGGAAAAATACGTTTGTGTCATGTTTGTGTTGTCTACCAATTTGTCTTTTGACAACAACTTTTTAGACGTGCAGTATTTGTAGTCTTGTGAAGAAGCGTTAACAATAACATTTTCAAGCATTTTTGCAAATTCCACTAAATAACAATCATACTAAAATAAAAGTTGTATTTTTTTTATTTATGACGCAACGCCAATGAAGTTGTAGGATTGCCAAAAAATAATGTGTTTAAAACACCATATATAAATTAAATAATCCACGACGATTGAAGAAACTGATATATTATACAGGTATTAATTACAACAAAATAAAAGGAATATGACAGATACAATAAAAATAAAAAATCTGATGTGGCCAGGCACATGACTTTATCATACTATATATAAAATTAATAGTTTAGCTACATGAGACTCTATTTGATCGAGATCGGCCATGTCTGCATTAAAATAAAACTAGTAGAACTAGACAGATATGTCGATTAAAGCTGCGTTCGGATATTGTACTCCGTTGACACCGGGTACACCGTCCAAATGGCACTTACGTGTTATTGGGTGTAAAAAGTGTAATACAATATCCGAACGCAGCTTATATTGACAGAAGTTATTGTCAAAACATTAGCGTTTGACACCACCTACTGTCATTAGACTCAAAAAATCTGACAAACCCTGGCTACTAGTTTTAATGCAGTACGACCGATCTCGATGAAATAGAATTTGCTCATGCAGCTAAACTATTGATTGTACCAAAAAATGTCGTAGTCATAAATTATTCAGAGTTTCATCATCATTTATTATTTAACTATTTCGACGAAATTTCAGAAAAGACTAAACCTCCAGTTCCTTTGGGCCCTTTTCAACAGAAAGCTTTTCAGCTCTAGGTTTGGTTATGAAACTTCTAAATATGAAGTTTCGTCCCGATACCTTTAGTAGTTTCTCCGGAATCGTCGCCACAAAAAACGGGTACACACATACACAGACATTTTTTTGTACCTTGGTCAAAAATGTTCAGGGGACCCAAAAAGACATATTTCCGCTAAAATCTCAAAATTTTTTTTTGGCACGATTACAATACTTTACATACTGCGTATGATAAAGTAAAAAATTGTTTTTTGACAATAAGAAGTTTAATAAAATTCTCTTATACAACGCTATAAAAATAAAATGAACAAAAATTAAAAATTTTAGAAAGTTTTTCAAACGCTTTTTATTTTTAGAGATTCTTGCTTTGTCGCCGGATATCTGTCCACATGCAAAATTTCAGCTGATTGGACATTGCAAAGTATGTAAAATATCGACTACAAGATTTGAACGTAACAACCGAGAAGTGAACTAAAGATAAGCGTGGTAAGATAACGTATGTCTTTGAGGCTATTAAAAACAAGAAGTACCAAACCAATTATTAATAGATAGAGATAAAACGTCAGTTTACGTGACTATAGAATCGAAGATATTATTTATACGCGAGTTCGGCCATTATCAACATATTTGTCATTAATCTTTTTTCATCTTGGCATATGACTATGCATTTTTATAATTGGAATTTACAATTATTTTCTGACAGAGCAGTAATTTGTATTTATTTCTCCTTGTCATTACATAATGAGCATGATATTTAAAACGTCTCTTGCATCTGTATAACATGAGATGAGAAATACACTATCTCTCAGTGATTTAGAGTGACCGCGTAAAATCAAGAATTCAGGAGTTCAGCTACCGTCTGCTTGCATGGCATACAAATTTTACATGGTGATCCAAAAATAATTTATCTTCCAATCAAATACCTATTGATTCAGAAAATTCTCCCGAACAAGGAAATGCAATTATGTACTTTCAATTTTGACCGCAAATTAATTAAATTAATTAAAAACAGTCAACAATTGGAATGTCGTTCCCAAAATTAGGCGCAGTTTCAATTTGACTCATTCAATTGAAAAAAATACTAGTTTGTAGAGGAGCAAATTCTCTACAAAACTGCTGTCACAGGCTATGCTTCTGGATAGCGCAGGTGAAAAATGTTAGTGGGTTTCGAATAAAAAATATGTTTACCCTTTTTCCGTCTACGGAAATTGACAAAAAATGCCATTTTGTGAGATACTCTTGACGTTAATGTGACTTTGGGTTTTTCGGAAGCGACGTTATTATTGTAAATTTTAAATGCCATCATATTTTATTTGTTTGGTATTTTTAATCAGGATGAAATTATGAACACAAAAACATATCGACCGTCAATTTTTATCACCAAGGCACCTATAAATTTGTTTAAATAGTTGAAAATTGTCAAATAAACACTGCCTAAATCGATTTTGGCAGATATTGTATTACTTGCGGCCTGCAGCGTGATTTCATTGGTTTTTGGCCAATGAGTTATTTCGCTAAACATCGTAGCGTGGAAATGTAGTTTAAAGCAGGGAAATAGAAAAAATATTGGGTTAGTGATCAAAATCAGCGCAAGATTATCAGCAAGATATCAAGTATTTGATGTCATTGTAATCGGAAAAATGTTATCTATCGAATAATCAGGGTGCACCCATAAAGTAATGAAATCACGCTAGAGGGCGCAAGTAATACAATATTGACCAAAATCGATTTATGCAGGGTTTGTTTGCCGATTTTCGACTATTTTCACATGAAAGCCACCTAGATATAGACAAAAAAGTTATTTTTTCGTTGCCTTGGTGATAAAAATTGACGATCGATATGTTTTTGTGTTCAGAATGTCATTCTGATTGAAAATATCACACAAATAATATAAAATGTAGTTTAAAATTTCAATGAAGACGTCATTTCCGAAAAAGCCAGAAGTCATACTAACGTCAGGAGTATTCCATAAATGGCATATTCTGTCTATTTGCACTCCTCAAAATTTCATTTGTCCAGCATCATAAATAAAAAAAAAATCTGATGTGGCCAGGCACATGACTTTATCATACTATATATAAAATTAGTTGAGCTGCATGAGATTCTATTTGATCGAGATCGGCCGATCTCGATCAAGACCGATCTCGATCAGACATGGCCATGTCTGCATTAAAATAAAACTAGTAGAACTAGACAGACATGCCCATTAAAGCTGCGTTCGGATACTGTACTCCGTTGACATCGGGTACACCGTCCAAATGATACTTACGTGTTATTGGGTGTAAAAAGTGTAACGGTGTACAATATACGAACGCAGCTTATATTGTGTCAAAACATTAGCGCTTGACACCTACTGTCATGAGAATCAAAATTTCTGACATATCCTGGCTACTAGTTTTGATGCAGTACGACCATAGATAAAATATATATATATAATAATATAGATGGCGTACTCGGCACTTTTTTCGTTGACACTGTTTTTAGTTCTCCCCCACGCAACACAACCGCGGCGCCACTAGTAGCATTCCCGCCATTGCTATAAACTTTAAAGAAAGATTTTGTCTGCGTTCTTTAAAAACAGAGTATGTAGAAATAACAAATGATTTTCGCAAATCATATCTGTTTCAACATACACTGTTTTTAAACAACACTGATTATTTGCTGGCATGTTGATAATGAAATAACATATTACCAATTAAAAAAATATTTGAAAACACTAAGTACTATCAAAACAATGTACAAAAATTACACCTAAAATCAACGGTGCAGGAAGAATTAAAGTTTATTTATTTTATCGATGGAATGTAATTGTGAAAATATTTTGTATAAAATTATTTATGAAATATTAATAAATAAACTCAATATTTTCAAATAATTAACACATTATACCAGATGCTTAATAATTAAATCTGCAATTTTTTAATTTTAAGAATTTTCTGCTTCTTGGCGTGAATTTTTTGGAATTTTTTATATGCAGCGGCTTTGAGGGGGTCATTAATTCTTTGATTTCTCACATCATTATCTTTTAAAATTTTATTAATATTTTTCACCCAGGTAAATATATAAAATTTTACAAAAAGATTACAAAATAATTCAAACAAATTATGTTTGTCACATAAAAAATTTGCAAAATTTTTAAATGGTTTTAACGTTTTAAGCAATTTTCTTTTAATAAAATTCTCATTTGCAATTTTTGGCAAAGTTTCGTGCATAGTTTTACTGCACAGTCCAAATAAATCAACTAACAGCGAACTTGGCCGCAGTAATGCATGAGGACTGTATGCACGTTCTTCTATAAGAGTGCTGTGTTGCAAATCACCAGAAGCCACCAGATATTGTTTGCATGTTGCGCACTTTAACTTGTGGACTAATTCTCGCACCATATAGCCCGCAATATAGGTATGAGTATTTGCCGCTATAAGGCTCCTTCCGCTAAAATTTTTTTCTTGTATAATTTAAATGCCGAGTTCCTCTTCTATCCCATCGTCTTCCATTTCTTCAAACGTCTCATCCGAATTTCGTTAGTAGAGGTAGCAAGCCGATTCGGGAACCTCCTCCATGACCTTGACCTTGTACCCAAGGTACTCAAGGTCAAGGTCATGGAGGAGGTTCCCGAATCGGCTTGCTGTTGAAAATGAGTAGTCCTCAAATCAAGGTCAACATGAAAAATGAGGATCTTCCCAAACCGGCTCCTCCTCAATCTTAGCCTTGAGGTCAAAGTATTCAAGGTCATAGAGTAGGTTTCCGATCAGTTTAACGTTAAAAATGAGTAGTCCTCAAATCAAGGTCAATATTAAAAATGAGGATGTTCCCAAATCGGTTCCTCCTCAATCTGAGCCTTGATCTCAGAGGAGGGTTCCGAATCGGCTTGATGTTAAAAATGAGTAGACTTCAAAACAAGGTCAATGTTAAATGAGGATGTTCTCAAATTGAATACTGATTGATGACATTGTTCGCGTATAAAAGGTATTGTGGGAGTTGTGGCGTACACAGTATAACAGCAGCAGCGAAGCAGTGAAATAGTGAAGCAGTGGAAAAGTAAGGTTTGTAAGCTTGAAGAAACGTAATATCAATAGAAACGAATATTTTAGTGTCAACAACGCCAATACAAGCTGTAGGACCGGGGGGTGGCGTACTTGATGCTCCAAAGAAGATAAGGAGAAAACGTAATAGTCATGCACAACCAACGAATTTATTATCAATGTTTAATGGATCGCAAAAGGAACAAGTAGAGTTCGCAACACTTAACCCATTAGATCTTAGCATGGCCAACGTGAATGATGTGAAAGTGCAACCAACACCTAGTACTGATGGATCCGGTGTGCAAAACATGATGCAAGAAGTGACCGTATATGACCTCAACGAGCTAAATCGAACAATCCCAAAACCGTTTCTTTGCCAACATGTGTACTCTTTGAACAAGAGTAACACAAAATTTTTAGCTGTAGGTTTTAAAATGGAATCAGCTTTAGATCCAGCAGTTCGGATATTTGGAAGGGGGCGACAAAACGTAACCTTTACGGTAGAACAGTGGAACGAATTTGTGAAACATGAACAAATAATTACACAATATTTAATGAATATGCAAACTCAAGAAGTGTGTCCTTCAATGCAAAATATGGGTTTTAGAATTACCTGCGAATGGATAGAGCACTATATAAAAGTGCTGAAAATTCATCATGGGGAAGAATGGTTGTATTTATCATTGGATGGACTGAAGGAAATGTGGCAACATAAGGAAATAATTCGTACTCGTTTGGCATACTTAAAAGCTCTAAACATGGGCAGTTATTATAATCAGATTTTGAGTAGAATCGCTTGCATGGATGGCGATATACTGACCAATTTATTGGTAACAATGAATGGTGAACTTTCTGAACAATTTTGTACCATGAAGGAATTCATGACTCTTGGATTTGAGAAGATCAAGTTTGATTGTGAAATACGTCAAATGTTCTTACCTTAAACAAGAACAATAACGCATTGTAGCTGTAATGTAATGTAATGTAATGTAGTTGTAAGTTCATGTATTAATGAAGCATTGATAATAAAGTCATAGTGGAAAGATAATGTGTAATTTATTGAATCGTCAAATATATCTCAACTGATCCATGCAAAGATTTTTATTAGATTGACACTATGTTCAATAAATTGATGCCTTCATTCCACAATTATAGATATCAGTTATTGGATTCATCAAACATCGTAAATATTCATACTTAGGTTGATTTAGCGATAACAAACTTCATGTCACTAAATTAATCAGGTTTCATTCATTGAATGAAAGTGCAATGGCAATGTTGGGGTAATGTGCATTTTTATAAAAAAAAAATCTAGAAAACAGTGTAAAAAGTTTATTTTTTAAAATTTGTTTCGAACATTTTCTTTTTCTTATTATTTAAGAGCTGTAACAAACTCTGCCACACACTGCGTATGACATTTAAGTCTTCCTGAACTGTGTCAGTGAGATCATCGAGATCTCTCACACAACAGTTCAGAGACGACGCGACCTCCGCATTCTTTAACTGCTTCAAATACAACAAATATGAAGCGTATTTGTGCATATTCGAATCAATTATGCCAATTACTTGCCGGTAGGAATCATCATTCCTTTCCAGGAATGATGCCTTCATGCTGGCAATGCATTGCTGCATATGAGGTCGATGCCATACATCAGTATCCAGGAGAGTTTGTTGCAGCGTAGGAGATGGCGTACGTTCCGATGAAACCCCCCCAGTGATCGCCCCGCCGCCGTTCCGCACCTGCATTTTACTGCCCCACTAACTTTTCCATTGCTATTGATCACCGACCGACTTTTAACCTCACAGCAGAATTTTTTCAACCCAACCCCTGACCCAACCCAGCACGATTTACTGTGTAATTTTAATTGAAACGATTTTTTTTTACATTTTCAACTTTTTCTTTATTGCAGTTCCGTTACATTGTATAACAAATTTCTAACACTACACTCATTACTGAACGGTTGTCCATTCAATTTATTGCAGTATCTCATTACAACTTCAATATTTAAACATTTTCAATTAGGAGTGTCAATTCCAACGCAATGATCACTTCGATAATTCTCATCGTAATATGGAAGTTTTCTTCGCAAACTTTCATCCTTCTGATATTGGTTTGGTAGCTTCTCCCATATTTGTACCAATTCATAACAATACACCCTACTTCTTATAAATGGCAATGGAATGTAATTAAAATCTTCTTTTGATAGAGGTATGAAAGATCCGTGACTTTCATAGGAATTCAACACTTCCGCACTTTTATTCACCACATACTTCACAATTCCAAATTTCAGCAGAAGACTTAAAACCATTTTCATCACTGACATCTTCGCACGTTCCTTATCCCGCAGACTTTCTACTATTAGTGATTTCCTTCAATTCGCAATCCGCATTTAATACGTTACCAACCATTATGAATTCAGGAGGGGGGTGAGAAAAGGAAGGGTATTAATGAAACTCAAACTCACCTTCATGCTTTTTATTATAAAAAAAAAATTATTTAACAAAACTCTTCTTTATCATGTACAATTGCATCACAATATATTTTTAGTGAATAAACATTATTAACTGCACAAACGCATATATTCTTTTCATGAAATGAACACATTGGAACTTGTCTCTCAATTCGACAACTATTTGAATTATCCAACGTTTCAACGATCGCTTTATTTGAAACCAATTGCTGTATGTACTTGGATTTCTCTTCACCCCGCACGTAAATTTTTTCATAATTCTTGGATAGTTCGCCAATTATGTGGTGTATTTTACTGGATGGAATATATCCTGCAGTCCAGTTGATACAATGATGAAATTCCGTCAACCATTCCGCAGACCGTTGGTCCCTCCAAGATAGTAACTTTAATGGTACGGGGGGTTCGAATACAAAATGGCTCGTCTTCCAGTCATGACTTACAACTGCTAATTCCTTTGGTATGAAGATTCCACTAATCCGAAACCCTTGCACGTCAACGATTACGTACTTCATCGCAACAACTTATGATCCTAACTAAGTAATTTTATGATTGTTCTTTAATTATATGTGCAGGCACGTTAGACCGCTTGACTCACAAGCTTCTGAACGGTATTATATTGGAATGCGCGATGGTGCAGAATTAGACAATACGCTGCTGTATCTTTTGGAACATTTTCGCTCGTGGTAAATTCAATTCTTATTTCCACACCTCCCTTATGAACGGCATCCTTTTGATGTGAGCAATCGATCCCTACTAATGGTGCGTTCTCTTTAAACATAGAAGGTTTAAACACAGGTTCGCTATCATCTACCCCGTAATACCTCTCTTGAAAACGAACATACATTTCATATAATACTGCATAACGATTATTTTTAAAATCGATATTTAAGTTATCATATGGGAATCGTTCTCCATTTAAAAATACGGTTAAATTTGTTAAGTTTATGTTATCAAATTTGCTCATGTTTTTTTTCATTTTCCCTTTTCGATCGGTTTGAAAACCAATGATGATGAATCTGGGAGTCTCGGTTTGTGTAGCAGTTTTAACTGACCATGAATGTTTGGTTGTTTCTGGAAGAGAGGGATATTCAAGCATTTCCCAGCTTCTGAATGGTAATTGAATTACGGTATTTCTGCCCATTATTTTCCCTAACGATATTTCCTCTCTTAAACCTACATTGACGTGTGGAACTCGCCAGACTACTCTTTCTATTGTTATGTGCACCTTCTCATCCTTATTCACGTTGGGTACAACCTTTTCAACTACCGCATCAATATCGTCGTTTCCTCTGATTAATATTAGTTCCTGCCTTGCATTGAGTATGACCTTTCTATAATCTTCTGCAAAACCCAACAAGGATTTTAACGGTACGCAAACGCTAAAATTTCCCATGCTGTCCACAATGTCGCTAGTATGGTCATCATCAACATTCCAACCAGCATTTTTCAATCTCACCATATCATTTGGAGTATATGAAAAGTATCCTTTCATTATGGAAGAAAGCCCAACATACCGTACAGAATCTACTTGCACTCCATTTAAAAGGTATCGAATGTCGCTAAAGAGAAAAGCGATGGGATTGCATATGAATTTAGTTGCCTGAGGAACGCCTTCAATGGTTCCGTCTGCTTTTTTGGTTGCTTTTTGCGCGGTTCCATCATCATTCATCAAATTTATCCGTCCTTCTACGTATAAATAACTTTCTCCGGGAACTGTAAAATTATCAACTTCTGGAATGGTAATTCGTACTTCATCGGAGTTATGAAAACTCTGGGATCCAAACGGTTGATGTGAATGGTATTCATAACTAACTATGGAATTATCCGTTCTAATTTTATCCGTAACACTTAAGATGTCCATTACTTAGCGTATTCTATACCCTAATGACTGGAGAAATTTCTTATTGGCGACTGTTAATGTCTTCACAGCTCTGCAACTACTGTCCCTTGTATTTGCTACAGCTTGACATTTATATTTGTTATCAGATTTACAATTGATTATATGCGGTATTTTGACATCCTTCCTGTGCCTCCGTCGCTTTTGTAAACCAATCTTCATTTTATCATTTAACTTCCTGCAGATGTATACGAACTGTAATTTCTTCTCTTTCACCAAACTTTACAACCTTTCCGTGCTGATCTAACACCTTTACGAATACACTTGTGATATCTTTGATCAGTACTGGTAAATAAATCGGTGGTTGTGGACTTTCTATTATTTTAAATCCGGCTGGAACGTTCGGGAAAAAATGATGCAACACGTGAACCTGTTGTCCGTTGTTGTAAGACCCGCTGACCAAATTACAATAAATCTGTAGAGCGTTTACGGGGTTAATATTTACTCTATGTTCGCTGATGTAATTCACATCCTTTACAAGTTTCCTTCGTGTAAATCCCAACAATGTACCGATCGATCGATCTTCGTCAAAGTGGATATCCTCGGTACATTTAATGCTAACCGTTTGAGTATTAGGATTTCCGCGAATTTGCATCTTCACTGATTTATTCTTCAGTTCACTTGTGATGTGATCCGCCAGGTCATCTACATCATACGCGCCTGTGGGAATTTCGATTCTGTCTTTCTTATCGCCATAATACAGTAAATTATTGTCTTCGGTCACGTTCGCAATTGAATTATATGCGTCAAAATTCAAAAGTGCTAACTCATAATCTACATCTTCTTTCAAATTTATTGCTGGATAAAAGTTGCATCCTAATTCTGAACTTGGACCAGTTAATGTGAACGTATAAGAATGTGACCCCATGTTTACAAGTCACCAACAAACCTTCTACTACAACATTTACAACTTCTCATATTGATTTATCAAAAACTGTAAACATAAATGACCGCAATTGTTTGTGTTAGTTTTTTGATAGCGATCGTAGTTATAATGAATTCTATCTCCACCTCGCGACAATAGATAATGTTGAACTGCTATGGGAGGTTGTAAATCACCGAAACTATCGAAATATGAGATTTGATTACCGTCTTTCACGTAACTCGTCCAATGTGTTCCTTCGCCATCATCGTCATCCAAATTAATTATACCGCTTTCAACATTACGAATGCGTTTCGGTAACTTATCCTTCATAAAAATACCTCTAAAATTTGGTATTTTTAACTTTTTAACATATTTCATTAACTGAACGTTGGTCAACGGTTGATGAGGAAGGGAGCTAATCAGTTTTTTGAATTAGATGATATATATAAGCCGCATCCCGCCTTGTACGGTTTCAAATAATAACCGCTACCCGCAATTTTTTGTGCTTCCAGAGCGCGATTGTGTCTTTTAGCCTCTTCCATCTGTTCTCGAGCCACTTTCGCTTGATTAACAGTCTTTGCTATTGCTGCTGCTCCACCACCCAATGAACCTAACGCTCCCAAAGCTGCGAATAGTGGTATTAAAGGTAAAAACCCTCCAGTTTTTGGAATGGGTATTATTCGTCGTCGCGGGGGAGCAATGTTCTTCTTCCTTAGTTTTGCATATGCGATGTTTACATTTGATAACAAACTTCTGTTTTTACCACCGCGGGATATAGCGTTTCTAGCTACCTTCATTGCTTGCGTGAAACTTAACGCACCTCCTCTAATTTTTCTCTTTTTTAACCCTTTTCTCCTCTTTGAAGTTCCCATTCCCAATTTTGTTTTTCCTTTCATTATTGCTGCAACGGTGGACGCCGCTATCTTTTCTCCAAATCTTGCGTCTTTACTTCTTATCCGTTCAACTGCTCTCTCATACAATTGATGGTCGGCTTTGTGTCGATGGCTTAAATTATCACTTTGAGAGTATGCGATATCGTGCTCCTTACAAGCTTCGTCTAACCTATTTACACCTGTATGACCTTTCTCTAATCTTGCTTGAAGCTTCGTTCCTGGTCCGCAAAAATTATAACCTGGTATGTGCAGTTCGAATGGAAGTTTATTAATTAACTTATTGATCAATCCTTGACCTACTCTTTTGCCTCTCCGACGATGAATAATCCGTTTTGCCTCCAAACAGTACATTTAATACTACAGATGTCACACAATGGGTTTACAGAGACTGTCACATTCTTCACGATATCCCCTATATAAATGATAAAACATGCCCCCAAGATCTTTTGCTCAGTGAGCTTCAGACACATTTTTCTAATTTTCCCATTATTACTAATTTCTTATATAACTGACATATGATTGTTGTTCACAATTTTCAACATTTTGTATACCCCAGTTCTCCAATTACTTCATGAACACTTAAAAGATTTACGGTGGAATAATGAAAGTACTATAAAGATTAAGTTTTTATTATCATAATATCCTTACAATAAATGTGTCAGCTACCGCCAGACTTTTCGAAATTCAATCGGTTGAGGATGTTTCTCACCATTAAAAATCAGTTGTAACTGTGTTCCAGTCTTGTTGACATACCGGATTTGATCATTTGAGATCTTTCTTACTAATCTCCTGGGCACAAACAGTTTAACACGGCCGCATAAGTAGCACACAAGTCTGCGAGATGCTTTCAACTTGTAGACATATTCAACAGAGTATCTGACACCGACAATTAGATGTTTCAATTGAACCAGTAGCAACTTATCAACACGATCTTGCAATTCTTCAGCGGTTTTCATGATACATGTTTAGGGTTGGTCGTTGTAAGCCACTCTCACAGAAGCTTGGTAGAAATAAAATACTCCGGATTATATATTCTGCAAGACCCCACCCAAAACGATTCTTGGTGGGGATATTGAAGAGATAATCGTAACATATTTAAAATAAATAAATAAAACAAAAAGATTGTTGTTAAGACTGCTTTTATTTATTGAGCATTATCATTACACATTTGTTGTAAGTGTTTCGGTAAAAGTGTATACAAATCATCTCGTATATTTAAAATCGTTAATTCTTTAAGACGGTTTATTAATTGGTCAATATTGACACGATCTTCTAAGTAGTCTTCACATGTATTCACCCCTGCTTCAAATTCCTTCCGACGTTTTGATAAATATTCAAACTCAAAGTCGCACCGAAAATCGTTTAACGATAATTCAGCTTCACGTTGTAAAATTGAGTACTCCTCCCGTTGCAGATCCACGGCTTCTTTTAAAGTTGTAGCTTTCCGCTGTGAATTGTAGTCAAGGGCATAACTTGCCCACATTGCGGATTATTGTTGGTTGCTCTTGTAGAAGGAATTTCAGACTGAGGTAAAAACTGCAATCGTTATGTATTTAATAATCCAACCCCACCACTTGGATCTGTAAGGACGTCATGCAATTTTTGGTCCGGGAGTATTGGACAGCACAGCAAGTACCACCAAAAACTTCCAACGAATGACTGCAGATAATTGTATTAATATAATGTTGGGAACGTAAAAAGTAATCATACTTACGCGAGTAATATCTTCCTCGTCAACATCAGGATGACTTATAGTGCGGGCACACATGTCAGCCTGCAGGTTTTGTTTTTTACCTTCAGGTAGCGTCGATGAGTCACACCATGAGTGACTCATCATACCTGCTACAGTTGCGATAACTGCTATTACTGTGGAATCATTTGCATAGCGGCTTAAATATGTGTGGGTTCAAGCAAGTCACGCTGGAAACCAGTTTACCAGGTTGCAGTCTAGTACCAGGTAATAACCTCCTCACGCTGTGGTGAGTTTCAAGGTCTACCTCTTGACAATGAAACTAGTTTTTAAGATGTGGACGCTGTGAAGAGGGAACCTTTAAATACACCGTATGCAGAATGAAAGCTCAGTTTGATCTCCTCTATCGTCTTAAACATTTAAAATGCCTGAGTGTGAGCAGTGCGGTAAAAGTTTCAGTCGTGCAGATAATCTTAAACGTCATCAGAGAACAGCATGTCTTGGAAAGCGTATAAAATTAAATAATCAGCAAGACTTCGCCAATGTTAGAAAATGTGAATTCTGCGACCTTTACGTAAATCAAACATCGTACTCCGCACACCTCCGTAGTAATGCGCATAAAGCAAATGCTTTGGTATTAACCGATGATGGTGTGGAAAGAATAGCAGGAGCGTTTGGGAATAGAATTGTAAGCTATAGAGTAGCAGAGTCAAGACACTACATAGATCTGGATGATTTTAAAAATGACATTCGTGAAAAAGTAATCAATTTAATTGAGAACATGCGTTATCTTCACAACTGTGTGAAGGTTAATGTGGAGTGTTTTACTTTGCACTACCTAGCAACGAAAGAAGATGCTGAAATTAAATCTTTCAATACGAAAAATGCTGTAATTACTAGAGGTGTTGATTTATATGCAGTATATGGACTATTTATGGATGAAATATCTGCAAAAATGTCTGAATTTCAGGAGCGTGACTCAGGTATGATAAATGTTATTGTGAGTAGTGCAATAATGAATAATGGATAATGTTTTCTTGTAGGATGGACTTTAGTTCAAATTTTATATCTGGAGGTGAATATCAATAAATACAACCCCTTGAAGGCGTCAAGTTATATCGATCTACCACCGGACATCAAACGGAAAGAAGCAGTAATCAACGTGCAAAATGATGATCAAGAATGCTTCTGTTGGGCTATAACATCAGCGCTGTGCGATCCAACAGGACTACCACAGAGAACGTCGTCCTATCCGAAACCTCGTACATTATTGAATTTAACAGGTTTGCAATTCCCAGTTAGTTTGCATGATATACCAACATTTGAGCAGAATAATAACATATCTGTAAATGTTTATGGTTTACAAGCAAAATTTGAGAATGGTATCGTTACGAATAATGTAGTAGGACCATTGTATTATACAGAAAGACGACAAAACGCGCATGTAAATTTGTTAATCACAAGTGATGATAGTGGTAATAATCATTATTGTTGGATTAAAAATTTGTCACGACTTGTATCTAGTCAGTTATCGCGAAATGGTCATGAAAAATATATTTGTGAGGGATGTTTGGTATATTTTTCAGAAGAAAGTAAATTGGAACGCCACATGAGGGAAGATTGTAAACGTGTTAAGGCGGTCTTACCCACCGAATCGCTAAGAATAAATAAGTATGGGGAAAGAGTTAGGGAAAATATTTTACAATTTGAAAATTATGAAAAACAATTGAAGGTACCGTTTGTTATCTATGCTGATTTTGAAGCATTGTTGAAACCTACCCATAATGATGATAGAGAATTAGATGAGTCAGTTTCATTTACAACCAAATGTTATGAGCACGAACCTTACGCTTTTGCATATTATATTAAATGTTCGTATGATGATTCTTTATCCAAATTTGTAAAATATAGAGGGGAGCATGCCGCTACAGAATTTATGAATCAATTAGAAAACGATGTGCAGAGAATCTATAAAGAACATTTGGGTATAGTAAAACCAATGAACAAATTAACTGATGAGGAAAATCGTTTATTCGGTGAGACAACCACATGTCATATTTGTGATAAATTTGTGGATGTTAATGATAAAGTATGCGACCATGATCACCTAACAGGAGCTTTCAGAGGTGTTGCTCATTCCCTCTGCAACATTCATTACAAAATTCCAAAATTTGTACCAGTTTTCTTTCATAATCTAAGTAATTATGACAGCCATCTGTTTGTAAAAACAATGGCGTTAAAACAAGAACGAATAGATGTTATTGCTCAAAATAAAGAAAAATATATTTCATTTACAAAACGAATAGGTGTTGGACATATGATTGACGCTAGAGGGAAATTTAAAAAATTATTTGTAAAACTTAGATTTTTAGACACCTTTAAGTTTATGGCGTCATCGTTAGAGAAATTAGCATCGTACTTAGTAAATGACAGCTGTAGAGAATTAAGAAGACATATAAAAGATGATACCAAATTCATGTTACTTCGGCAGAAAGGAATTTTTCCATATTCTTTTGTAGATTCATTTCAAAAATTAGATTATCCGCAACTGCCTACTCCTGATGAATTTTTTGATATATTGTCGGATAAAAGCGTAGATGTGAAAAATTATGAACGTGCCCACCGTGTCTGGCGCATATTTGAATGTAAGACACTTGGTGATTACGCAGATATATATTTAACATCGGATGTGCTGCTTTTAGCTGATGTTTTTGAAAATTTCCGAGATATATGTATTCAAGATTATAAACTTGATCCGGCACAGTATTTTACCGCCCCAGGTTTGAGTTGGGATGCAATGTTGCGTATGACCGGTGTTAAATTGGATCTATTAACAGATATTGACATGTTATTATTTTTTCAAAATGGTATTCGAGGAGGTGTTAGTATGTGTACAAAACGAAAAGAAATAGCAAATAATCCATTTCTTACCAATTATGATAAAGCAAAGGAAACATCATACATTCTCTATTTAGATGCTACAAATTTATATGGGCATGCAATGTGTCAAAATCTTCCTTTAGGATCATTTCGATGGTTCACGAAAGAAGAAATCGATACTGTAAACGTTGCAAACCTGCATGGTGATCCTAATGTTGGTTATGTGTTGGAAGTAGACTTGGATTATCCCGCTAATTTACATGACGATCATAATGATTTCCCATTCTGTGCGGAAAGCACAACACCTTTAGGATCCAAAAATCGTAAACTATTAAACACTTTGTCTTCAAAAACAAAGTATATAATTCATTATTCAAATTTAACTCAATGTATAGAGCATGGGCTTGAACTTGGGAAAATTTATCGAATTCTTGAATTCAAACAAAATAATTGGTTAAAACCTTACATAGATTTTAACACGAGTAAAAGAAATGAGGGTGTCAATGAGTTTATCAAAAATTTTTACAAATTAATGAACAACAGCATTTTCGGCAAGACTATGGAGAATGTGGAGAATCGGGTAGACATAAAGTTATTAACGCATTTCGAGTCACGACATAGAAAAATTGGAGCAGAGGTTTTTATTGCGAAACCGAATTTTAAGTCGGCAAAAATTTTTAGTGAAAGTTTGGTTGCGGTTGAAATGAAAATTGTAGAAGTTCATTACAAGAAACCATTATATGTAGGTTTCAGTGTATTGGAAATTTCCAAAAGTATCATGTATGATTTTTATTATGATTTCCTTAAAACGAAGTATGGAGATCGCGTATGTCTCTTATATACGGATACAGATTCTTTAATTGTATCTATTAAAGCTGATAATGTTTATAATGATATTAAAGAGAATATTGATAAATTTGATACCTCTAATTATCCTATGTCTAATATCCATCAGATTCCACGAAACAAGTCTATTATAGGTAAAATGAAAGATGAGTATGGTGGACGAATAATTGAGTCATTTTACGGTACAGGTGCCAAAGCTTATTGCATACAAGTTGCAGGAAGTGATGTGAATGTTGCAGAGGATGTTAAAAAAGCTAAAGGAGTGAAAAAGTATGTTATCGACAAACACTTAACTGTAGATGACTATAAGCGGATTGTGAATGAGGGGGGGCAGATACTTAAGAAAATGTATGTATTCCGATCATACTTGCATACAATGTATACTGAATTGAAGAACAAAATTGCTTTATCAGCGAAAGATGATAAACGATACCTTCTAAATAACAATTGCAATACATTGGCATGGGGACACTATAAAATTCTAAACCCTGAGGCCAATTTAGTGTTAGATGAATTAGTAACTATGTTCTATGAAAATAACTAATCTCTTATACAGCTGTATAAATAACTGGCAAATAAAAAACGTTCTGAATGAAAAAAGTGTTTTATTAATTTTACCAAAAAAAAACAATCAACGTTTATAATACATTGCTTTTCGCTATCCAGGAATTATGTGCATCGCTGAGACCCATCCATTTGACGAGGACTTTGTTTCCTTTTCGTTTAATAATCTTTTCAACCAAAAAGACGTTCGGATGTTGAACCTTCTGCAATTCGTATTCATAAAAACCTCCTAATATATCTTCTCCTAGTGAATCTTTTAATAGGTAAGTTCTCGGTAATGTATTTTGAATTCTAGAGATGGTGAAAATTTCATTAGACCAGTTTGGTGTATAGTTTTTGGTGAAGGCCTGTCGATGTTTACTGATGCGAACGTAGTCGCCAATCTTGAACTTTGCATGTTTAGGATCCATAACTTTTAAGGAATTATATGTGCTTTTAAGAATGGTTTTAGCATTTTTCTGATTCACTTTAACTGGTTTAAATCCAGTTGTACTGTGAACAGTATTGTTATAGGTTTTCACTATTTCCGGTAGTAAATTCAACCAGCGATAATTCCCCTGCATGGAAAACTCTTTCCACATTTTTTCCTTCAACGTTCGATTCAACCTTTCAACGATTGAACTTTTCAGACTGGAGTATGTGCTGTAATGGTTTATTCCGTAACGTTTCATTAAGTTTTGGAATGATGCATTGTAGAATTCTTTCCCCATATCGGTTTGAAGATTCTTCGGTATATTCTGTCTCTTTTCGAGAAATATGTTGTTCATCTGTTCTGAAACTTCGTAACCAGTTTTGGTCTTTAACGGTTTAGCCCACGCATATTTTGAAAATGTATTAATAACCACTAATATATACTTATATCCTTTGTTTTCTGTTGAATATGGAATCATTTCGACCAAGTCCGCTTGAAAAAGATCCTTTAGTCCTTTAATAATAACTTTTCGTCTTGGAAAATTTCTTCGTACAGGAGCGTGAATTTCATTGATCAAATCCCTTTTAACTGAACTCATCGTTGGATAGTAATATTTCAACAAAGTAGGATTCTTTAGGTCTTGTACGTTTTGAAATATAGCTCAGGGAAAACGAGTCACCAGGATTAATTTTATATCCAATAGGATCTATAACGACAGCACCGTTGATGATAAGTGTCATGCTTGGAGGAACGTTCACAAGTTTTATAGTTCCTTGGTAAACACGATTTCGGTAGAGATCCTTGGAACCCTTGTTGTTAATTATTAAATTGTTTGTGGATGAAAGCGTGCCATCTCCAACAAATGTAATAACGTAATCACTTTTTTGTTCAACACGTAAAGCTCTGTGTTTTGCAATGTATTTCTTATGAATCAAGTGTCTTCCCAAACGATCAATGGTCATGTTAATTGATGTGATAGAACAAAAATGGAATGAATGAATCTATCTGGATTGTGTGTAGCTTTATAAATGAATGTTGTGTGCTCAATACATGATGTTCGCTTCTTTTAATTCTTCAATAATTGAAATAATTTCATTATTATGCCCGTTGTGACCAGCTGATTCGGAAGCTAGTAGAAGACGCAACCGATTGACAAGTTCGTTCGGATTGTCCCAATATTGCAATTGCACCTTTGTATTTGGTTTGAACTGTTTCTGAATATATCCCGAACCAGTTTTCCATGATTTGGTCCACCATACATTCGGCACTTTACCTGCTAATGCAGGTTTGATAATATTCATGTACTTGTACCCTTTGTTGGCAGATATTCGTAATTCCGGATTATATTGCAGTCTAGCAGCATTTGTTCGTCTCAATAGATCTCTGTACTCACGAAGATCTTGAGGTGTAAACTTTCCTGGCTTCTTCTTAAATACTAATTCATATAATCCTGGAGTTCCTTTGTATTCAAAACCGGCAACGCTTAGGTTAGGACCAACAAACTCAACTTTGCTACTTCCTATGTAAAGATCACCTTTATCTTCTCGTACTCCGTACTTTTTGTCGAATATATCCTCAACATCCGTATTATACTCTTCAATGTAAGCGCGAGGTAATGGATGAAATTGTGCTAAGACTGCTTGTACCTGTGGTTGTTGCATATTTTCGGATAACCTTTTCTTGGTTTCTTGAAGACGTTCTGAAACATCACGACTCAATTCACCTAAATCGAAGCTGTCATCATCTTCAACTTCTTCTATGTCATTATCAGAGGGCACATCCGTTTGCTGCGCCTCCGTTTCAGTTGCAGTTGACAGAGATCCAATTTCTTCAAGTTTCAGAAATTTAGGTGTCTTCTTTCGTCGCGATTGTATTGGGGTTGAAGTATCAGTTAGTGATTGAAATTTGGAGAACTTTTGCTTTGGTTTATCATGCGGTATGGATGTCTCATCTGCTTCATATGATTCATACTTAGACGTTTTCCTTTTTTTTTTAGAATTCGTAAATGACTCATCTTCTCCGTATGATTGCTCCAGTTTTGGCATGATTTGAACCGTTTGTAACCGATCTGCAATAGCTTTCAAAGGTTCAGTTATTGGTGTATAAGCTGTCTCGGCACTTTGCCGGGATGCTGCAATTTCAGCTTTTAACAATTTAAGCTTATTACGCAATTCTTCACGGACGTGTAATAACTTTTTAGCAAGTTCCTTATCCATGTTGAATGAATTACAAGTTAATTTCAACTGTCCGTTTTCTGTATTAGAGCTGTATATATGTGTCAAATCCTTTGCGATACCGACCACTGTTTTTTGCACAGTCCAGGTCAACTACTAGGAAACCATATGTATCAGTCCAACATTGACGACAAATATCCTGAAATTTATCAAAAGTCATATCTGCACTAACATGATCGTCGAAAATGTGTTTCAAATTCGTAACATCTTGACGGAAAGCTACAATGAGGTTGCAATTGTCCCTCAACAAATGCTTTGGTATTGCGCCGTAAGATTGACATAAATAAAAACAATCAACGTTCTTATGTCGTCCGAAGGAAAAATATTCCTTTATAACATTTTGCGGTGTACATTGAACATCATCAAAAATGACAACAGAATACTCTTTTACTGTGCAGGGTGTAACCATATCATCTACATCGGAGCACTCACAATAAAAGAATTCATGCATTGGTTTCATCAAACAACGTAAATATTCATACTTAGGTTGATTTAACGATTTGGAGCAGAGGTAAACGTTTTGAAAACGTAATCCATTTGGATGCGTTAGTAGTGTCAGCAAGATGTTTGTTTTTCCGGTTCCCGAACCACCAACGATAATTGCTCGCTTACAAAAACCTCCAAAGAGGTCACTATGCCGTTGAAATGTTCTCAAATCACATTTTACATCAAAATTTTGCACTGGCAATGTTAGTTTATGTGTAACAAACTTCATTTCACTAAATTTGTAAGGTTTCCTTCTTAGGATGAAAGTGGAATGACAATCTCGGGGTAACGATAATCTTTTATCAAAAAAAATACTATATAATAGTTTCATCGCTACGTTCCTCCTCATCATCTACTTCACCTTCGTCCAGTTCAGACTCGGAATCAGAATAATCAGTTATATCATCTTCTTCTTCTTCATGGAAACCAACTATTCTAATTATCGTTGCACCAGGAGGTACATTACATTCTGCCCAACCTTTTGGAATTTGTAGGACTCCAGAGTATCCAGCTTCAATCTTTTACCGTTATCATCGAAGAAAACGTACCGTATATAATAAGAAACACCCATGACGACTAGTAGTAGTGGGAAGGTAAGGTTTCGTTCTTAGGATGAAAGTGGAATGACAATCTCGGGAATGACGATAACCTTATATAAAAAAATTCTATAAAACAATTGAAAATATTTATTTGGCTATATAAACTGACGATCTTCAATGAATGTCTCGGCTTCGATGGTAAGAAGTGGACAAGATAGTTGGTAATACAAAAAATAATAAACGTTTATACAATGTATGACTTTATTTTACTCTATATCACAAGTACGTCTAAGCGATTAAGCGAAGGAGTAATGTTTTGTTGAGCAGGTCATCTAACTCTTTACATATGCTGGATAATAAATCATGGTTCTGCATTTTTTCTATGAACATGTCAATAGATATTTTATCATTCAGATATTCCTCACAAAACTTAATACCCAAATAAATTGGTTGAAGTTGCCATTGAAGATCCAAGGTAGCCTCCCACCGATAAACGTATATATTCGGAAGAACAGTATTTTTAATTTTATCTTCTAGATCCTGACGACGAAGATCGTATTGTTGTCGTTGCAACTGAATCACCCGTTTCAGGTCTGGAACCGTTGACAGCATTTCTAACGATATTTAAACAATTAATAACTTCATATTAGATTATTGAAAAGAAGAAACATACTTAATATTTTCGTAATTTGACTGGTTGACGTACGTTAACTTCACTGATTCACTTGTGAGGACTTCAAATTTGCACAACGTTTAATAGTAATCCAGCCGTTATATATATAGTGCTTTGTGATGGAAGGGGTTCCAAACCACAAACCATAAACCTTGACCAGTCGCTGATCTCCTATTAACATCAAGCCGATTCGGCAGCCTCCTCTGACCTTGAGTATTTTGAGATCAAGGCTCAGATTGAGGAGGAGCCGATTTGGGAACATCATCATTTTTAATATTGACCTTGATTTGAGGACTACTCATTTTTAACGTTAAACTGATTCGGAAGCCTCCTCTATGACCTTGAATACTTTGACCTCCAGGCTAAGATTGAGGAGGAGCCGGTTTGGGAACATCCTCATTTTTCATGTTGACCTTGATTTGAGGACTACTCATTTTCAACAGCAAGCCGATTCGGGAACCTCCTCCATGACCTTGACCTTGAGTACCTTGGGTACAAGGTCAAGGTCATGGAGGAGGTTCCCGAATCGGCTTGCTACCTCTACTTTCGTTGAAGGATATTGGCAAAGAAGTTTTTTAACTTTTTAAAAACAGGTTGACAATATTGACTTCTTCGCAGTTGGCCCCAGGCGAATGTGTAGAAGTGAAGTTATTTATCACCAGCGTTTTATAACTATTCTTAAATGCAGTACATGTTGGTACTTCCAGTAGGTCGTTCCTACCAATGGTAGATAACCATATCTTGATCAACTGAAAGAATTAGCATTTATTAATTATATTTATAAACAAATAAAAAAAAGTTCGTATGTCATCTATTCTAAGACCCAATTCTTTCCCTAAATGACCCTTGCTTAGAGAAAGATGCGTCTTAGAATTGTAGTTTTGATAATATTGCTTACTTACCGCTGAATCCTTTGGGAATCGGTGCATGGGCACGCCTTTGCCCTTAGAAGGGCAATTTGGCACACAACACGAATTTACCATTACTTACTTAACATAAGCCGAACAAAACAAATCTGCTGAAACGTAATTCTTTATTGGTTAAATTATGATAAACTTCAAAAATGAATGATGTGTCAACCATGTGTCAATGCCTAAGGGTTGACACCGTTGACATCACCGTAGGCGGATTTGCGCTATCAGCGCTGCAGGTGCCCGGAGGGGCAACTAAATTTACCGTCAACGTTGGCGTATTGTAAATTAACACAGCATGAGTACGACCGATCTCGATGAAATAGAATTTGCTCATGTAGCTAAACTATTGATTGTACCAACAAATTTCGTAGGCATAAATTATTCAGAATTTCCTCCACTTTAATTTATTATTTAACTATTTCGACGAATTTCCAGAAATAGCGACTTATTTGCAAAATCATTCAAAAATGCTAAGACTAAACCTCCAGTTCCTTTGGACCGTTTTCAACAGAAAGCTTTTCAGCTCTAAGTTTGGTCATGAAACTCCTAAATATGACGTTTCGTCCCAATACCTTTAGTAGTTTCTCCGGAATCGTCGCCACAAAAAAACGGGTACACACACACACACACACACACACACCCACATCCACACACACAGACATTTTTTTGTACCTTGGTAAAAAATGTTCAGGGGACCCAAAAAGACATATTTCCGCTAAAATCTCAAAAAATTTTTTTGGCACGATTACAATACTTACATACTGCGTATGATAAAGTAAAAACGGGAGTACCTTTGGCGTGGGTCACCCGGAGTAAAATGTTCGCGCCTCAAATTTGTATAGTAATCTACAAATCAGTACTTTTTGAATCAGTTGGATGAGTCAAAGTTAAACTGCGCAAAATGTATGCGCCAATTATTGACAGTTTTTAATTAATTTAAATAATTTGCGGTCAAAATTGAAAGTATAAAATTGTAGTTTCTTGCTCGGGAGAATATTCTGAAGCGACAGGTATTTGTTGCATCGAAAGGAAAATTATTTTCTTAACAGAATACTCTAGCTACATGCGGCAATTTTGTAAACTTAATTTTAAAGAAAAATAGTTTTAGCAAACTTTTGATTGCGATGATCAATACTGTTTCTGCGGAATTTTGCTGAAAACTAGCTATTGACGAATTAGTTTGCATTTTTAACACACATTTTTGCTTATTGTCCATTCTGACGATGACCGATTTCGGCCAAAAGTAATCAGTTTATGTTAGATGCCTGTGATTTTGTTTTGTTTTTTTTTTTATATACGAAAATCTGAAATTTGTTGGTAACCGCGCAAAAAAAAAGTCGTACAGCTAAGTTTGACATCATGTAATTCTGGCTTGTCAACTTGACAGTTAGTGCATGTTTCATACCTATGATGTCAGAATGACAGCGAATAGGTTATAAAAGAACCATTTACAAAGCTACGAGGTGTACGACTTTTTTTTGGCGCGCATAGTACTATATTCCAAAGTAAACTGATTTTTCGGCTTAAGTTGATAAATAAAATAAATCTATGACAAATGCAATCACTTGCTCCAATTGCATTATGACACTAATGTGTATTATATGTAGTAATTTTTAGTGGGGTACTTACTTGTTCTCTATATCTTTTCTGTATCAATGACAATAACGAATTAATTATTTATTTATTTAATTATGGAGCGCAATTGTAATATAGTTAAAAATGTAAATACAAAATTAATTAATTTTTTCAACTTTAACATCCAGAACATCCAAATTGCTATGGCAAGTACTTTTATCATTTTATGAGTTAGCAATAAACAATATTTCGTCGAGATCGGTCGTACTGCATTAAAACTAGTAGCCAGGATATGTCAGATATTTTGATTCTAATGACAGTAGGTCAAACGCTAATGTTTTGACAATACCTATTGCCAATATAAGCTGCTTTCGGATAGTGTGCCCTTTTTACACCCAATAACACGTAAGTGTCATTTGGACGGTGTACCCGGTGTCAACGGAGTACAGTATCCGAACGCAGCTTTAATCGACATATCTGTCTAGTTCTATTGGTTTTATTTTAATGCAGTCATTACCGATCGATAGCCGATCTCGATCAAATAGAATCTCATGCAGCTAAACTATGTATTAATTTTATATATAGTATGATAAAGTCATGTGCCTTTCCACATCAGATTTTTAAATTTCATAATTTATTAATATATCTCCGTACAACAGATACACATAAATTAAATATATCGACATCATTCACTTTATTCATTTTTCTTCAAATTTAATATAACGGCATCACGCGGTTCCAGCAGAAACGCGTTATTGTTAAATTCCATGGGATATTTAAGACTCTCATGAGGATTTATCTGGTACTCCTTGATCAGTGATACTAATCCAACTTTCACTTGAAGCATACCAAATCTTTTTCCTAAAAACGTAGACAATGTGTGACGTCAAGCATAATTAATACTGAACTAAATACATACCAATACAAATCCTTGGCCCTCCTCCGAAGGGTATATAGGTGAAAGGCTGCATTTTGGCATTATTTTCTTCTGAAAACCTCTCCGGTTCAAATTCATCAGGATTTTCAAAATATTTCCCCTCTCGGTGCAGACCATATACGCTCACGAAAACAGCAGATCCTCGTTTAAGTGTTGTTTTGTTTGGCAGCGTAAAATCTTCAGTACATTCACGACGAATTGTCGGAGCTAGTGGATACAGTCTTAAAGTTTCTGAAATAATAAAAACGTAAGGGTGTGAGTTCCAAATACGAAATATAACACTCGTGAAAATGTACATACTATCTATCCGTTTCCTGGCCGTAAAATCTATGTTCTGTTTTAATGCGATTTTTCGTAACGTATTTCTTTGTTGACATGGCTTGAGCCGTTTAGAGCTGATATTACGATAGTAGCAACATTTTGATATGTATTATGTGAATTTTCGTTAAATAAAGCATAAAAGATAAATTTTGTAGTAAATTTGAAGTCGTGAAAATTGCATTAGGGTTAAAATTGTATAAATTACCTCTACTATAACGAGTTTAAAGAAATGCGTCAAACTAGAAGTAATCCTATATAATAGAGAAAAGAAACAACGATTTTTGTAAAGTGAATTTTCTACAACAAATCAGATATATAGTGTGATATACACAGTATGATAAAGTCATGTGCCTGTGACATCAGATTTTTTACTTTTGAAGTACAGAGCCCTAGACTGATCTTTAAATCATTATCCTAATCTATAGATTCAGGAAATGGACCACGCTTTACGTAGTTTTGGTAAATATTATATCTATCATGTCAATTTCCATAAAACTCACCATGAGTGAAATGAGTTGTTCATTTTCATTATTTGTTGACTTATTGTGGTACGCCCTACAACCTCTCCCAGTTTGTCAGAGTGCTGGATTTTTTACGCAGTAACAGCTAAATGATGAAAATATTGTTTATAAATATTATTACCTTTGACCACTTGGTCGAGATACTTCATCTTCATGATTCCATCATATGTCAATTCCCCGTCGTAAATGTTGGTAACATCATCAATTTCTTTTCGAAGTTTCTCTTGAATGTCATGACGCCTAGCTAGTTCATACAGACAAAAAGTCAGGGTCAAGGAGGTCGTTTCAAATCCTCCCAGGAAGAACCCAAATGACTGTGCCGCTATTTGTTCAACGGTAAAACCACTGCTGTGTTTAGCGTCCATGAGAATCTGTATAACGTTTTTAAATGTTACTCCGTTGCTGTTCCTCGTAGCGATCACTTCTTTCACCATTTCAAAGAACGGAGTGGTGACCTCATCCGAAAATAGTTTAAACTTGAAAATGTTGATCAAGTACGGCGCTGTCACGCTAAGAAAATGCCTGACAATTAATCTGGGTGTCGCCTTGAATGCGTTTTTTCCAGCAATAATAAAGTTAGAGCTTTTATTTTGAAGAGGTGAGTTCTGCAATCCAAGTAAACATGATGTGGTAACATTTGTGGTGAAGTACTCCAAAACTGACTGAATATTGACTGGTTTGCTAGATATGCTATCGACATATTCGTTCATTGCTTTCCCACAGTCAGCCATTGGTTCGAACATCATTTTTATGTTGCCTGATGATAAAGTTGGGGTTAACTTTACTCGCATATCCTTCCACTTTTGTCCGTCCATGTGGAATAGGTTTGCACTTAGCGGATCAATTTTCTCGTCCACGTTGGTGCCTTGACTTGTGAAATGATGGAATTCTGTAGATAGGACAGTTTTTATAAAGTCTGGGTGCACCGCTAACAATACCGGTGTTGTTCCAGCGTAAAAGCCACCATAGTGAACACCTTGCTGTTTCAGTTGATCGTAAACACTTCTAACGTGCATAGCAAGTCCTGTTTTATCAAAAAATGGTACTCCAACATTTCCAAATGGAAACCGCGGTGTTATAAATGGTATTCCTCTTGATTCCCAATATTTGAAACATTTATAGACATATAAGACACTCGCTAAAAGCGTTAAAAGGATCGTCACAAGTGCATATGAATGCATACTGAGCTCTTGAAACGTATTGAAACACTGAATATTATCAATGCCGTCTTCTCATAAATATTACGCTTACATGATCAATCATAAATATAAATCATTACATATTGTGCGGTTTCAACATCAACGAGAACTGGTGACGATAAGGAAAATACCATGTCACCTTGTCCACTATGTTTATGAATGTTTTTGGTTGTAGGATTTGTTAATTATCACTTTATATATGTTACCGGCAAAGTACGTTTTGCAGTCATACCTAGGTTTACCTAGGCAAAGTCCGCATTGCCGGCCTTTTTTAAGCAAAGTCCGAAATTATTCGATATTTTGGACATTGCCTACACTGTGGTACGACAATCTTAGGTTTGCCAAATGTGTAGCAGGCAAACTCCGAAATAACCTGCCGCATTACTATCATACTGTCAATATTCTATGTACGAGTACGAGGCCCGATCGCAAACTATAGAAGAAAAACAAATTAATTTGTATTAATAATTTATTGCCTCTTACAGAACAATCACAAATAAAATAAACTTTCATATTAAAAAATCTGATGTGGCCAGAGTTTATCACATGAGCCATATGAGTTTATCATACCATATATAAAATTAATAGTTTAGCTGCATGAGATTCTGTTTGATCGAGATCGGCCATGTCTGCAGTAAAATAAAACTACTAGAACTCAGATATTTTGATTATATTGACAGTAGGTATTGTCAAAACATCAGCGTTTGACACTACCTACTGTCATTAGAATCACAATATCTGACAAATCCTGGTTAACTAGTTTTAATGGAGTACGAGCGATCTTGATAAAATAGAATTTGCTCATGCAGCTAAACTATTAATTTTACAAAAAAATATCATAGTCATAAATTATTCAGAATTTGCTTTACTTTAATTTATTATTTAACTATTTCGACGAAATTCCAGAAATGGCAGCTTATTTGCAAAATCTTTCAAAAATGCTAAGACTAAACCTCTAGTTCCTTTGGACCCTTTTCAACAGAAAGCTTTTCAGCTCTAAGTTTGGTAATGAAACTTCTAAATACGAAGTTTCGTCCCGATACCTTTAGTAGTTTCTCCGGAATCGTCGCCACAAAAAAAGACGGGTACACACACAGACATTTTTTTGTACCTTGGTCAAAAATTATTATAAATTCTATACATCTCAGATAGATGCAGTTGAGGCTGTACAAAGAAGATTCCTTAAATATATGTGTTTTAGGAGTGATGGGATATATTCTCCACGAGGAGTAGATGGCAGCCATCTTCTGGCCAGTGCATTGGAGGTGCGTAGAGGTTTGGCGTCTGTGTGGTTTATTTGTGGTCTCATGCGTGGTCATGTTGATTGCCCCCTTATTCTGAGTAATATTTGTTTAAACGTACCGTACTTGAATACCCCTAGAACTAACATAATGAAAAGTTCACCGATACATAGAATGTGCGACAATTTTAATCAGTTGCCTCAAGTGCCCGATTTATTTAGTGCATCCGTCTCATCAGTGCTGCGCTCTGTGGAAACACAGTATAATGTATTGTAAGAAAAGGGGGGAAAATGTATCAATTACGATAGTGTTTCTTGACTTGGTTTGCATAATGTTGTGAATATTGGTTGTTTTGTAATTCCTTACTTATGTACGTACATATAATGTTGCTTGGGCGTGTGGCGGTTGTGGGATTATATTTGTAGGGTTGTAGGATTGATGTGTTACTTGAAGGTGCTATTGTCATTTAATACATTCTTGATTATTATTATATCATGTTATCATTAGGTAAATACTTTCTAGTATGTGTCCTTTTTTGGTATATCTGTATACTATTGGGCTTTAAATAAATTATTATTATTATTATTATTAAAAATGTTCAGGGGACCCAAAAAGACATATTTACGCTAAAATGAAAAAATTTTTGTTTGGCACGATTACAATACTTTACATACTACGTATGATAAAGTAAAAAAAAAGCAACTGAAAAAATTGAGGTATAATCAGATACAACCTTAAAATCAGAGTGGTCTTTTTGGGTAGAATGAGGGCTTCTGCATGGTACACTTTTTACAGAGTACATATTATACAGGGACCCTTATACAATACATTTAGTGTTAATTATGTCACTTATTAGTATAGGGTTTCGAATGGTGACACTTGGAATTGCATAAGAATTAGTGGTGCCTTTTTTTTGGTACAGTTACATCTTTGAAACCCTTGCCCTCCAAATGAAAAACTGTGCCCACTAATTTCGCGAAGTGGTAGCTCTATTTTCGAGACGTCTTTAATTTTAAGAAATTATTCCTTGCAACTTTGGATTTGGTTCCTTTTGAATTTCGGAGTTTGCCGGCTACACATTTGGCAAACCTAAGATTGTCGTACCACAATGTAGGCAATGTCCGAAATATCGAATAATTTCGGACTTTGCTTAAAGTAGGCCGGCAATGCGGACTTTGCCTAGGTAAACCTAGGTACGACTGCATAACGTACTTTGCCGGTAACATATACATTTATGGTCAATCTGACATTACGTTGCGTGTTTGGTTGTTGTCTGTAATCACATATAAATTCGCGCGACGCCGCGGCACCAGTATTGCCCACAGGGTTGCCGGATTGCTAAAGTCACGGACCGGGTAGTCACTATGTGTTCCAGGGAAAATATTAAAATTCAATTATATTTTCCAGTTGTGCCAAATTTTCCAATATTTTTTTTAGAATATTGTTGGTTTTCGCTAGGTTTATATCACCATCAGACCTGGGGGCTATTTTAAAACTTAGCGCCCGCGATTGTTCTATCGTAACCGCAGCAAATTCACGAATTCAGCGACGTTATTTCTTATACCCGGATGTGCTACCAGTTTCTTGTCAAATTGTACGGTTTCTATCAGAATTGTACGGTTCCTTGTTGAATTGTACGGATTCTTGTCGAATTGTATGGGTTTCTTGTCGAATTGTACGGTGTCTTGTGGTATTGTACAGTTTTATGGCGAAATCTACGGTTTCTTATCCAATTGTACGGTTTGTTGTCGAACTGTACAGATGGTTGTCGAATTGTACGATTTTTTTTTGTGAAATTGTACGGATTCTATTTGAGTTGTACGGTTTCTTTTTTAATTGTACGGTTTCCTTTTGAATTGTACGTTTTCTTGTCAATTTGTACGGTTTCTTGTCGAATTCTACGGCTTCTTGTCGAATTGTACGGTTTCTTGTCGAATTGTACAGATTTTTGTCAAATTGTACGGTTTCTTGATGAATTGTACGGTTTGTTGTGGAATTGTACATATTCTATTTGAATTGTACGGTTTCTTGTCAATTTGTACGGTTACTTGTCAAATTCTACAGTTTCTTGTCGAATTGTACGGTTTCTTGTCGAATTGTACACTTTACGACAAGTCGGGCTTTTTAGAGAGATTTGGTATTTGTCTGTTGAACTCGGGACAGTCCCGCTCATATCGGGATATCTGGTAACCCTGATTACTCAACTTAGCTACCTACCGTTAGATCGATCTATTAACAGCTGGATTTACGCTTCCTGGAGCCTTATTCTGCAGCGCTTAGCGATATCGCTATACGTCATATCGAACACTTAGCGACATCGACAGCCGTATTCTACCGTTTTGATCGATATCGACTGACGTCACGACTTTCCGACATGTCGCTAAATTTAACGACAGCTTCGGAGGTGTCGATAAGTTGATTCGATATCGATATGCGCATGTAACCTCACTTTACGTTCATTGTGTACGGAATGTGTGACCCCAGTGACAACCAGTGTGTCAAAGGTGTAGAATATCGAAACAACTAATAATGGTTCAGCAGTGTGTTGCGTATGGTTGCAGCAATGATCATAATCCAAGACAAAAAATTTCATTTCACAAGTAAAAGACGACCAGCGTTTTAGTTAAATAGTATTATAATAGGTTTGTTCGAGCAGCACCAAAATAAGTGCAGAAAGCACTTATTCCTTCCCTTGCGCATGCACAATGGAGATTTTGTCTTTCGAAAACCTGCATTGCGCCTGCGTAGAAGAATGCGTAATTGTTTTGATTGTTGCTAGAACAAACCTAATAATTCTGAAAAGGTTGAAGATTATCAGTATAGTAATGAATTTACTATTAAAGTCTAATATTACATTCAAAACTATGTTATATGTTCCCGCCTAACCGTCAAGAAGTTTTAAAACGGTGGATTATAGCCATCCGAAGAGATAAGTGGTATCCTTCTAGACCCAGTAGGAATTGTGGACAACATTTTTTAGAAACTGATTATCAAATCAAACAAAGATGTAGCAAGACATTTTTGAAACTTGATGCTTTGCTAAGTGTTATAGATGATACGTGGTATTGCAGCTAGGCCGTCGAATTGTATTGTTAATGTTGTTGATCAGAACATTGCTTTTTATATTGTTAAGTAAGTAAGTAATGTAGTTTTAAATAACATTTCGAATAAATAAAAATTTTAAAATGTGATAAATAATTTTTTATTTATAATTAATATTATCCAATAAATATAATCAGCATCATGTGGACTACTTTTTATATGAGAATGCGTTTCCTTAATTCAGTAATACAAAGAGCATTTAGTCATTGGATTGAACTACTAATATATAATTTGAGAGTACCTATATGTAGACAGTAAATTTTATTTAGCCGGAATATATGAATAAAATATACTTTTTATTAAATCTGCTATTATTATCTAGTTTATTGAAGTCTCTGCAAAAGTTAAACTTGATGAATGTGTTAAATGTTATGTTAAATGTGTAATTCGGCCGTAGTACTGAATGAAATACAAAGAGATGGCTAGCCCACATCACTGCGAGCTGCATACCAAATGCATTTGCCTCACTTATTGACCATTACGGGTCCTTTCCAGTAAATACGTAGAATATACATTTCACTGCCTCAAACTTACAACATAACCTCCTGACCACGAATCGAACTGCTCTCACATCTGACAGCAAATGTACTCTCAGTAAGATATTTTTTTACCAAATTTTAGCGATATCGATACACGTGACGTCATGTCGAATCGAAACGGTATAGCGATGTCGCTAATCGCTATAATTGTAGAATAAGGCTCCTGTAAATGTTTTATTTGTGTCTATGTTTTAACTTTATCATACGGAGTATGTAAAGTATTGTAATCGTGCCAAAAAAAAAATTTGAGATTTTAGCGGAAATATGTCTTTTTGGGTCCCCTGAACATTTTTGACCAAGGTACAAAAAAGTCTGTGTGTGTGTGTGTGTGTGTGTGTGTGTGTGTGTGTGTGTGTGTGTGTGTGTGTGTGTGTTGTGTGTTGTGTGCGGTGTGCGGTTTGCGGTGTGCGGTGGTGGGTGGTGGGTGGTGTGTGTGTGTGTGTGTGTGTGTGTGTGTGTGCGAGTGCGTGTGCGTGTGCGAGTGCGTGTGCATGTGCGTGTGCTTGTGCGTGTGCGTGTGCGTGTGCGTGTGCGTGTGCGTGTGCGTGTGCGTGTGCGAGTGCGTTTGCGTGTGCGTGTGCGTGTGCGTGTGCGTGTGCGTGTGCGTGTGCGTGTGCGTGTGCGTGTGCGTGTGCGTGTGCGTGTGCGTGTGCGTGTGCGTGTGCGTGTGCGTGTGCGTGTGCGTGTGCGTGTGCGTGTGCGTGTGCGTGTGCGTGTGCGTGTGCGTGTATGTCTGTGTGTGTGCACCCGTTTTTTGTGGCGACGATTCCGGAGAAACTACTAAAGGTATCGGGACGAAACATCATATTTAGAAGTTTCATAACCAAACTTAGAGCTGAAAAGCTTTCTGTTGAAAAGGGTCCAAAGGAACTGGAGGTTTAGTCTTAACATTTTTGAAAGATTTTGCAAATAAGCCATTTCTGGAATTTCGTCGAAATAGTTAAATAATGAACTAAAGTAGAGGAAATTCTGAATAATTTATGACTATGAAATTTTTTGGTACAATCAATAGTTTAGCTGCAGGAGCAAATTCAATTTCATCGAGATCGGTCGTACTGCATTAAAACTAGTAGCCAGGATATGTCAGAAATGGTGAGTCTAATGACAGAACGTAGTGTCAAACGCTAATGTTTTGGCAATACCTACTGTCAATATAAGCTGCGTTCGAATATTGTACACCGTTACACTTTTTACACCCAATAACACGTAAGTGTCATTTGGACGGTGTACCCGGTGTCAACGGAGTACAATATCCGAATGCAGCTTTAATCGACATATCTGTCTAGTTCTATTAGTTTTATAGACAGGCATAGCGAATCTCCATCAAATAGAGTCTCATGCAGCTAAACTATTAATTTTATATAATATTTTAAAACACTATATTTGAGTAGAATTTTTCATGCGGATTCAAAGAACTGATATTTACAACAAATACAATGTAATGAGTAATGAGTCATTACTCATTGCTAATGACAGATAAAATATACTCCGCTTTCTTGAAAAATTTGTTTTTCGGACGATAAGAACTTTAATAAAATTTGTGTAAGTACTTATTGATGTAAATACTTTTTTTAAAACTAAGCTTTATAAAAAAAGTGCACTAAAACTTTAGTTCCTAAATGAACAGTTTCTTAAACGATTGATTGGTCGATGCAGCCCTGTTCATTGGCCCAATCGGTCCTCTGTACTAAATCCACTTTTTCTTCTAGGGGCATCAGATGAGCTCGCAAGGATGATGGCTGCTTGCAGTCATATGCTCCTGGTGTTATTCCATGGGTCCTAAATTACCGTGTAATGTATTGAACAGTTTTTGCAATATAGAAGAAAGAAATGATTCAAGACTTTTTCCCTTTGATTCAGCGCAGTGCCTAAACGGCTCTTTTCCGGACATTACTATGTGGATAAAAAATTTTGTCTAGTTGTCCCCTACAATCCCTATCAGTTTGTCGCAACCTTTATGGGACAGCCTGTGTATGTAGAGTATACCATTTAAAGTAAGAAAGTTTGCGGTTCAACCAGAAGTACAATGGAATTGAAATACAACCTTGCCGCGTAGAGTTTATTTCACGACAAGTGGCAGTGAGCCGCGACATAACGCGCAAACGTTCCTATACGCATTGACGTGTGTTAGAATGAAATAGCAATCTTCTTTATTTCATTCTAACACATGTCAATGCGTAGGAACGTTTCCGCGTTATGTCAGCGGCTTACTGCCACTTGTCGTGAAAGAAACTATATGAGTTTTACACTTTTTCCCGAGCCTGTATAATGACGCGCACTGAGGCACTGTATTTGCCAGCCATCGATTTGGTTACTTAAAAACGGTTTTAGAATACGAACAAATTTTTAATGCTCGGCAATATTTCACTGTTGTTAGAACGATTTGGCGACATAGTAACAATGGGATTTCGATCTGCCATTCAACATAATATGTTATTCCTATAATGCAAACAAAGATGAAATAACACCATATATTGCCCTTTACATAGGTACTACCTAATATATATAATTGCTGTGGAATATTATGACAGTTCGGTGTTTTATAATCGTAAAACACCATACTGTTACAAGAAAACATCGGCCTGTCGCTCAACGTAAGTTAGTGAATATAATCAACCTATAGAAAATGGAATTTGGGATATATAATTCACTCGTAATTCATTTCTTCTTCTTTGTACGTAAGTAAAGAAGCTTTTAATAATAATTATACATTCATTTGGTGGCTTGTGTAAACTTCTTGATCATGAATTTTAACCTACGTTATATGCACGTTAAATAACGTACTGTTCCTATATCGGGAGCACATGATGTTTTCTGAGCTAAATACAACCAAAACATAGCCGTCTATCTATATACTAAATTATATGCATGTGTATTTTTTTTAACAATGTAACTGGTATAATATTTTAATTAATTTACCAGGTATAACGTTCTATACAATCTATAAATTGCACACAAAAATAAGTATACGTGTTGTTGTTGTAATTATGGTGTAGTTAAATGAAACAAAAATTCTGTACGAAAGAAACATATTTTGCGTCAGATTGCCATGGCTATAGTATCGCATATGTATATATTATACACGAGTTTTGTCGTTATCAACACATTTGTCACTAATCTTTGACCTAACCACATGAGTATGCGCTTTTACAATTAAAATTTACAATAATTTTGTTTAATTTATATTTGCTGCTCATTGTGATTATGAGCATTAGCTAAACAGAAAATAAAACGGCTCTTGAGTCTGTTTACATGAGACGCGAAATACGAGCCATTTCATGGCCTAATTACGGAATCCATCTTGTTTGTTCACATGTAGTAAAAAATAACGTAAAAATATGATTAAAATAAACTCCTATCTACCACAGAACTTACCGAATTTATTGGATATGCATGTTGTTTATATTTATACTAAAGGCTTAAGTTATACAAATTATATCAAATTTTCTCAAATTACGTAAGGTAAATGTGCCACAACATATTGTAAAGGATTATCATATTCGTTTGAAAGTAGTGAGCGTCACTAGGATGAGATGTACAATTATTCAGGTTTAGATTTTTTAACCGAAAACTCACATTATCAATACGCACAAATAGTAGGTATTAAATATTGAATTCTATAAAAAAAAAAGTTTTAAAAATATGCTCGTTTGATTGCGATGATCAATAATGTGTCTATGGTGGTTTGCCAGAATATAGCGTTTAACGAACTACTTTGAAGTTTTTACATATTATAGCTTATTGTTCATTCTTAAGTTGGCCGACTTTGGCCAAAAGTTCATTTGAAGTATGTTAATTTCAGATTTTGAGATATAAAAACAAAATTACAGGCATGATTTTGTTTTTTATATCTGAAAATCTGAAATGTTCTGGTATATACATTCTAAAGTGTACTGACTTTTTTGGCTTGGTGGATAATTGTGGAGCACACATGTACCGTAGTTAAAAATGGAAATACAGAATTAATTAATTTCTCTTAACTTTGACAGCCAGGAAGTAGGAATCCTATGTTGTAGTAATAATTCTTCCCGCTATTGTAATAAGCATTACAAAGGAAAAGGAAATTGCTATTGCAAGGACTTTTAATAGTTTTTAAACATTTGTTATAAAACGATATTTATAGTTGCTGGAAAAGAGCACACTTTGCACAGCTGAATAGTTAATAAATAATCGAAGTCTATTTTCGGGTGTTACATAATGGGCCCTAAATGATTGGCCCCGATAGGTATACGACTATTGAAGACAGCCTAGATCCGTCTCCACCCCTTAAACTCGAGTAGTATACATAACAGTTATGGAATAAATTCAATAGTTAATGAAACAAACTTGTAACAAGCACAGATATTTGCTATTAATTTTAAATAAATTCGATAAATGCCTTTGCTTTTAAGATACTTAAATATTTGGAAAGGAAATTCTGCGAAGGGGACAGAGCGAGTTCTTTGTTCTGTGGTGTCACACATTTTCTTCCCACGTATTTTTTTCTAGAAAGCAAATGGATTTATTTGTTTCCCAATTTCTTAAAAGGTTACAGCCGATTTATGAAAACAAAGAAATGTAAACAAGATACATATCAAACAACGCAAATAGATGAACACAAACCCATTACAAAAATTAAAGTAAATATATCGTTTATTAAGTAACAAAATTAGAAATATATCATAAAAAAAATCTGATGTGGCCACGCACATGACTTTATCATACTATATATAAAATTAATAGTTCAGCTGCATGATCGAGATCGGTCATGTCTGCATTAAAATACAACTACTAGAACTAGACAGATATGTCGATTAAAGCTGCGTTCGGATATTGCACTCCGTTGACACCGGGTACACCGTCCAAATGCACTTACGTGTTATTGGGTGTAAAAAGTGTAATATGCGAACGCAGCTTATATTGACAGAAGTTATTGTCAAACCATTAGCGTTTGACACCAAGACTACCTACTGTCATTAGAATCAAAAATCTGACAAATCCTGGCTACTAGTTTTCATGCAGTACGACCGATCTCGTAGAAATAGAATTTGCTCATGCAGCTAAACTATTGATTGTACCAAAAAATGTCATAGTGATAAATTATTCAGAATTTCCTCATCTTTAATTTATTATTTAACTATTTCGACGAAATTCCAGAAATGGCGGCTTATTTGCAAAATGTTTCAAAAATGCTACGACTAAACCTCCAGTTCCTTTGGACCCTCTTCAACAGAAAGCTTTTCAGCTCTAAGTTTGGATATGAAACTTCTAAATATGAAGTTTTGTCCCGATACCTTTAGTAGTTTGTCCGGAATCGTCGCCACAAAAAACGGGTACACACACACACACACACACACACACACACATACACACACACATACACACACACACACACAGACATTTTTTTGTACCTCGGTCAAAAATGTTCAGGGGACCCAAAAAGACATATTTCCGCTAAAATCGCAAAATTTTTTTTTGGCACGATTATAATACTTTACATACTGCGTATGATAAAGTAATAAATTGAATAAAAAAGGGACAAAGTTCTGGAGGAATTGATGTAAAACAGTAATTCCATTCGAAAACTTTTACTGAAATCTCAATTACAATTACCAAAAAGGAGATTTTTGTGGGGAAAGACCAGCCAAATGAAACAACCTTTGCTTGTTTGCTACGTTTCGACGGCTTTAATTTCCGTCTTCATCAGGCAATCACTACAATGAATATTAAAATATGTTATTAAGTCCACAGCTAATGACTAAGAAACATGCGAAACAGCTTAAAAAAAACAAAAAAAAAGCAACCAAAACACAGAGTGGTTGTAATAATAGCCAGCTCTCGCTAACAACACAGGGATCAATCGCATGTGACCTCCAAGATAATCGTATGGAGCACACAGCCAGAAGGCTCTCGCATTACGGCAAATGTTAAAACGCTGGTGAAAAGTTCAATGATGGAATAAACCAGTCAGCTAGTATAATATAGTATAATATAGTATAAACAACGGCAAGGATCGACCTGCTTTGCCGACTCGCGTCGGAAACCAGCGGAACAATGTGCGACTTGTACCAACAAAACACAAACAGATGACGCTGGCAGGAAGAACAACAAGCAAATAAAAATTTTACCAGAAAATTTAAAAACCAAAACCAAGGTAATGAACCTCTCTCAAGGTACCACAGAGCCATCACCAACACGGTCAGGACGATTATTCCCCGAATCCCGCTGTTTATGCAATTCAAACAGGTAAGTATATACATGGGCGTATCCAGGGGGGGGGGGGGCAGCTGCCCCCCTTCCGTATTTTGGTATTATGTTTATTACATAGCACTCTTTCCCTTATGAACACTTGGGTGGGTATTTTTATTTAGAAATCAACGACCTCCTCCAAATCACTTCCGAATCCAAAAAAAGTGGACACGTATTTTTGTTTTTCAAAATTTTGATTTTTAATGGCGCCTTTCGAGGTCTCAAATTTACATTGGAAGAAGACATTTTTTGGTATTTTTCGAACAATTGTTTGGGGTTTGGGAAAACTTATGTTAACGTTATAGGACTTTCCAAGGAAGTATTTGACCTATTATACATGTGGATTTAACGCTCTCAATCCACCCCAGTGCCCTGAAAACTACCCCAATGAAAAACATGTACATTTTTCAGAAAATTGACCGTTCTAATCATTTCATTATCTCTTTTCTCATAGAAATCATTACTATAAGTCTTGTGGAATGTTTATAAACATTTGTCAGTTAATTTGCATTTGTTTAAATAAATTCTATTTGTTTAAATAATTCGTTTTTCTCGACAATCCGTCTGAATTCTGTTTCCTGGGTTCGAAATTGCAGTTTATTACCTTAGATGGATATTATTGATCAAAAAATTTCTTCCTATTGTTTAAACAATCAATTATAATTCATATTCAACATTTTTTATAATTATGGTGGAAAAGTCAATTTATTTGACAAAATTAACTTATAAATTTTATGTTCGAGATATCTAGTCTGTATTATCTAATAAATCCACATTTGCTTAAACAAATGCCATTTCTTTAAACATTTGTTTTAGCATTTCGCCTAAAATTAGTTTTTTTTAGTTAAGTCTGGCCAAGTGTTATTCTGAAGTGACATCATTTATCTTTTGGGATGATTTCCAGTGTTTGAATAATAAAATAATATTTGTTTTCAATATTTCATAAAATTAGAGTACAGGGAACAGTTTCCAGACAGCAACAAATCAACATTATCTTGCGACACATAGTGGTAGGAAATCAGAATAAGAAATAGAGAAGGAAATGTGATTAATAAAATTTGTTGACTGAAGAAAAGGATCTCAAATCATTTAAATTTTTTCGAATAAATGATATTGAAAACGAATAATATTTTATTATTTAAACAATGGAAATCATTCCAGAATATAAATGCTAAATGCTGAGAATAACAATTGGCCAGACCGACCTAAAAGATGAATTTTAATTGAATTGCAAACAAAAGTTGTTTAAACAAATGGAATTTGTTTAATCAAATGTGGGTTTATTAGATAATATATAGATAATAGGTTTGTTAGATATCTCGAACATGAAATTTATAAGTTAATTTCACAAAAAAGCTGACTTTTCTATCATAATTAAATAAAAATTTGCCATTTCGAACTCAGAAAACAGAATTCCGATCGATTTTCGAGAAAAACGAATTATTTAAACAAATAGAATTTCTTTAAACAAATGTAAATTACCTGAGAAATAATAATAATAAGATTTCTTTATTGAGAAGAGAGATTATCCCTATAACAGTTTGCTCATAATATTAAAAAGAAATCAGATGTCTCTTCGCAACAGGCGAAGTTCAGTTAGACACTATAGTGCCAACTGTTCCACTTAACCTAGAAAACTAAAACTACGATTCGCTAATACATAAATAAATATCCCTACAAATGATATAAAGCTGAAACACAAAAAAATAAACAAAATAACATTATGACCCACGATGATGTAAGGAATTAAGCCACAAAATCACTAACCCAGCAAAACAAAACAAAATTACTCTTAATAATAATTGCACACCCACAAATCCCACCAAAACACTATACAGATGCACTCACCGAGTGTTATGAGTAGCATATATTTTGAGAAGTCTGCATAACATCACGGAGCCCATGCTTAAACCGTCCCAATGAAAGCGATTTTACACCACCCGGACACGCATTGTACATTGAAGCAACATTATACGAGAAGCATCTCTTAAAAACGCTGTGGAGTGACCCGGAAGCGTTATTGAATTTGTGTACCTAAGATTTAAATGGTGTACGTCAGTCCGGAAAGATATCTTATTATGCAGGTATGGAGGCGTCCTCGAAACAATAACCTTATGGGCAAGACACAAAAAATGCAAAATTCTCCTATTTCTCATATTCAGCCATATTCAGCTTTAATGTGAACGATATTCTGTCATACTTGCGGACCCCATGTATCAAACTTAAGCAGTTATTTTGCACACGCTGTATGCGATTGGACGCTGCCTGAGTCAGACAGGTCCATAAACCTGATCAGCGTAATTAAAACAGGACAATACCAATGACTCGCACAACAATTTTTTTCATTCCCGTTTGTAATTTGTTTATAAACATTCCACTAGACTTATAGTAATAATTTCTATGAGAAAAAAGAGGTGAAATGATTAGAAGGACCAATTATCTGAAGAATGTACATTTTTTAATTTAAGGGTAGTTTTTACGGCATTATGGGGATTGGTTGGGGGGCGTCAAATCCATATGTATAATAGGTCAAATTCTTCCTTGGAAAGTTTTCTACAAGTCCTTAAGTAATCTTATAAGTTTTCCCAAACCTCGAACAATTATTTTAAAAATACCAAAAAATGTCTTCTTCCCATGTAAATTTAAGGCCTCGACAAGTACGGTTAAAAATCAAATTTTCAACAAAAAAAATACGTGTCTACTTTTTGGATTTGGAAACGATTTGAGGGGATTGTTGCTTTCTATCATCACAAAAATTTTGCAATGCATTTTTGAACCAGCCCAATGGGTACCCTTCTCCCATACAGCAAGTTAAATTTAGACAACTGCCCCCCCTTCCGATTTCAGCGGGATACGCCTATGAGTATATCTACTACTATATACTAAACGTGACTCACACTCCGCGGAAGAAGTTTACGAAAATCGGCGAATCGGGGGAACGGTCTGCTCCTCGGAGAAGCGAAAATCGGCGCCGCAGGCGCCGATTTTCCTCCATAAATTTGATTCTACAGTGCTTAGGCTTTCGATTTCGTCCATTTTCGGCCTAGTTCTCGTTATTTTTTACCTCGATTCGGCTAAATTTATGGATTATCGTTTGGGATTGTACTCGCCAGCGCGTCGCCATGGGGTTGCTAGGCAACGGCCGCGCGCTTCGCGACGCGGTCACCAGACGGCGACACATCATCATGTTGAGGTTGAGGCTCTTGAGGTTACGCTACGAAGCAATAGATGGCGCCCCGTAACCGCGCCAAACGTACGAGCATAATCATGTCGCGCGTGTAAGAGCATCCAGGCTTTTTGTCTCTCTCTTAACGCTTCGGCGATCTACCTAGGTCGACCAGCAGGCCTATTAGGCCTCCACATTCTCCTAGTATATTACTAATATTAGCAGTATCAGCCTTATGATTCACAGTATTACTGATGGTGTTGATAAAAAACATTTTAAAGAATAACCGCCCATAGTACCCGTTCTCAGTGGCAACCACCCTGGCGTCATCAAAATTAAAAATATGTCCAAGATTTTGAGCGCAAAGCACTTGCCCCCGCGTTTCCCAGTCTTACGTCGCTCTTATGTTTGCTGCTTCCACTCCTAAGATACTGACACGTATGGCCCACATAGACACCCTCACAAGTACCGCAATCAATGGCGTATATAACATTACTTTTGAATTCCTGAGGGGTTTTTATCTTTCTGATTCGTGAAACAACATCTACCTATGGGAAGGTAACTGCGGAGTCCAAACCTGACCGAGGGATGGGAGAAGATTTTTACGAACTTCTCTGTTAACCCCCTGATGAAGGGAAAACGTCTGTAAGAGACGATGTTAAGCGGTTTCGGATGTTTCTTAGTCATTAGCTGTGGACTTAATATGTAACATCTTTTAATGTTCATTGCAGTGATTGCCTGATGAAGACCAAGTGGAAAGACAATTCTTGTTCCTTGCCAAAACTACCAGAATTTTCCTTAGCAATAACCCTGAATTGGTTATGAGTGGTGCTGACAAGGGGACCGTTACTGTGTTGCTGGATAGGTCAGCTTACATTGACGGTTTGTAACGACACATATAGGTTGTTGAGTAGAGATCACTGGCAGCTCCAGAGAGACAGTAATGCGTTGATCCGGTGGATGGTGAGCAGGGGCGCGGTGGAGAAGGATGTGTCCCGTTCTCTTATATCCAATGATTCTATCCTCCCTAAACTTTACGGCCTTCCTAAAATCCATAAGCCTGGCATGCCTATCATACCGATAGTTTCTTTCATTGGATCGGGTACCTACAATCTCATCTTTCATCTCTAACATACTGACTAAAAGTATGTCCAAAAGAAGTACTTTTAACGTCAAAGACTTTTTCTTAAATCGGAAATTAAAGCCGTCGAAACGTAGCCAACAAGCTAGGGTCGTTTCATTTGGCTGGTCCTTCCCCACAAATATCTCCTTTTTTTGTTGACAAGTACAAGACCGAGAGCGCCTATTACCTGAATTACCTTTACAACAATGCGGAAATAATCAGCAACCACATGCTTATTTAATGTAAATTCGTTTTGAAATAGTTTCATTTCAGTACCTACACGATCGACTTTCACAATCAATGATTCTTTTTTTTTTTTAAATTGTTCGAAATGTTTCCACCTTATCGTAAAAAAGTTTACTATGGTACAATTCCATGACTGAAAAAGATATATTTTTTTATTAATTAACAGCACCTCATAGGTACTTGTGTATAACACCTAGTCCGATGCTATCTAGCTATATTAATCTAACCTAAATTGCTACGTATAAAAAGTGTTCGATATTAAGTGTTCCCCATTGGTGTAACTTAAGTTTAGTTCTGATGCTGACGCTTTTAACGTCACACACTGCACGTTGCTCTGCTTTGTTCACCTATCACTCACGTAACACTGTGCTCTGCTTTTTTAACATCACTTAACCAAGTCAAAAGGTTTAATTCTTTTGAGCCTTCGCACACTGTCACAATTGTCAAGAAGCTGGATTGCCTCGACATTCGTGTGCTGGAGAAGTCTGTTCTGATGATCATCTGCAAACTTTCCAATTTCGTTGGTTACTAATTCCATCTCAAGATCCCTGTGGAGATTTATTTCTGATATACCAAGGTGCACCCACAATGTTTCTTAGCACCTTATTTTGGAAGCGTTGAATGATGGCGATATGCTCTAATTATTTTTACCTTTTTCTAATTTATTGTTCCAACTATGAACCAGTCCACGGGCGCATTCGTTATTTAAAAAAAAAATGGTTGTTAAAAAGTGTCTTTGAAGTAGTTAACTACGAAATGGAAAGGAATTACATATACAGTGCGGCTCCAAAAGTTTGCAATAATTTGTTTCTTTTATATAATTTGATGGATCTTCTAGAAGTAATACTATAACCATACAATTTTACAATGTTTGTGTTATATGGAGGGCAGTTTATCACTCGTTTATGTTTTATTTATGAAGATAATATTAAATTAAAATTGGGGGATTGTTAATAGATAAGAAAAATGCTATTTTTGGGACATTCTTGAGGTTTGTATGATTTTCGTTTTCTTTTAGAGAAAGTTTCTTTAAGACAGAAAATATAAATTGAATGTTTTTTAATATGTTTAATCACAATGATTTTCTGTTCACAAAAACATTTTGCCAAATAAATACAAATACATCGTTTTTTTACCGATCACAACATCAGCGATAACTACAAATACAGTATTTAGCTAGGTACTTAATATATTGCTGAGCCTAATTAGAACAGAAAAATTAGCTAAAAGAAGGCAAATAAATATCCAATACAGTTGCCATTTTGACCTCCGACGCGGAAAGTGTTGAGGTACAATATTCTATGGTGTCCGCTAATTTTATTAGAGCCTGGCACCCTAAACACCACAACTTAACGTGCATAGTTTTTTGCATTTTACCGCAAACCGGTAAAGTTTTCGTAATTTTAGCACTTATGTAAAAATAATGTTTATACTTTTTTTGCACAACAACGGTGTTTATCAACATAGGAGTCCCCAACATAAAGGTATTTTTTTGCTAATTTTAGTACACTATCGCGGGAATAACTTTATGAGTTCTCAAAACGTGTTGTACAGATATTTTTGTTAAATACTTAATGCATAACTATTATTATTATTAATTGCGGATTTAAATGTAAATATAGACATATTAACAAAAGGAAACGATGATATGATTGATGTTTTGAGTTAAAATTTACAATTTGTATATTATAAGGAACAATATTAATTTGGATCAAATAATAATTGTGTTGAGTGAAATAATTATGATTTATTTATTAACGAAATTGTTTGAGAATAATGCGAAATTTTAAGGTTTGTAATAAACGATTCTTTGATTGAAGAAATTAATGTAGATCTTTTGGAGGGTACAGTATAGCAAAATCTCGACATGTCGCTCGATTTTCGATCTCACAATACAGTTTGATAAAGTATTCACACTAACAATACCAAACCAAACGTATTACTTTCAAGGATTTCTTGCATGAAAGATGTCGAAAAAGGGACAATAAAAATATCTTCATCAGCAAAAGCTCAATCGTCTGAGACAACTCTGTTGAGTGTATCTGCCAATTTGTTCAGTTTTTACCTTTTCCGGTAAAAATGTATGAAGGATGATGTTATTCTTGATAATAATAATAATAATAATAATAATGCCTTTATTGACCACAACGTATACACATATTCTTACATATACAAATAACAAAGAAAACCTGTGGTCAAAAGGTGCAGGTTCGAAACGCACATGTGCATTTCGGTCTTCCACCACTCGCCACCGTGTAGCTAAATGATTTTTTAAAAGTTGCCGTACGGTGAGCTGGAATCTGAAGCCTGCCACGGTGGCGAAGATTTAGGTGGTGCACATCAGTTCGGTTTTTACTCAGATAAGGCGGTCCACTCGTTTTAATAATTTTACAAAACAAACACGCTTGTCGTAATTTCCTACGGTCTGACATATCTAGCCACTGAGTGTCCCTCAATTTGTAAGATATTGAGTCATATTTTCTTATTCCATATATAAATCTCAAGCAGGCATTTTGTACTCTTTGGATGCGTTGGATATCCACAACATACAAGGGTCATACATATAGACAAGGGCCATATACACAAGAACAAAAATTAAAACGGCTCAGCACAAACAATTCACAAAGACGCTTTCTTGACTGCAAACTTAAATAGGTATTTTCTGATAGAATATAACCCTTTCAGATGAGCAAAAGCTGTTTGAATTAATTTAGAGATATGTTGGTGAAATTTTAACTCTGAATCCATCAAGAGCCCCAATTTTCTTACACATTTTACATTAGGAACAGGCACATCACCAACGGTTACCTGTGGTGTTCCCACCGAACACAACATTGCCCTTCCACCCAACACTAGCACGGAAGATTTTGAGGGGTTAATCATTAAACAATGGTTTGTTGAGGCTTCTGCAATAGCATTCAGATCCCTATTAATGAGTTCAGTAGCACGTTCTAGGTCTTGTGCTGGAAATGACAAGTATAATTGGCTATCATCTGCATAAAAATGACCTTTAAAAAAGTTTAAGGAATCTCCTAACCTCGACGCATAAATTGCGTACAGTAAAGGCCCACACACACTTCCCTTAGCAACGCCTCTTTGCAATAATTTACTCGCCGACAACCTCTCTCCGATTTTGACTCACTGCGATCTACCCGTCAAATAGTTCCCAAAAAATATAACTGTCTCCTTGGTGAATCCTACATAGTGCATAATAGCAGCTAAGAGGTCATGATTGACGGTATCAAAAGCTTTTGATTAATCTAGGAGAACAAGAGCAGTAACTTTGCGGGAATCTACAGCAGAGAAGATCATCGGCAAGATCCATCAGCGCAGTTTCGCAACTGTAGCCAGCGCGAAAGCCAGACTGTTTTTCAGGTAGGATATTATTATCCGAGAGAAATACTTTAATCTGTTTTGCGATAATTTTTTCTGTGATTTTAAACATAGATGGCAATATGCTTACAGGTCGGAGGTCTTTAAATGTAGTCGGATTTGTTACCTTAGGCAGCGGTGTTACCAAGGCTTCTTTCCAACAGCAAGGATATACACTATCAAGCAAGCAAGAATTCACGATGTTAGTGATGATGGGAAGAATGTGTGGACAGCAAAGCTTAGTAAATGAAATACTAATGAGGTCGCTTCCCACAGAGTCCGATGAAATACTACATATAACACCCCTTACATCGTCCTCCGTAACGGGATTCAGTGCAAATTGTGTCACTACATTGGGCAATTTATTATTATTGTAATAATGTAGCAACTCACCATTCGGAGGTACAGCTTCAATAGAGTCAACAAAGTACCCATTTATTGCATGAGGATCCGAGAGAGATTGAGGCAACGAAACATTACTGCGATAGCTGCCTCACAGCGAGTGAAACTTTTTCCACGATAATTTCGAGTTTGATGTGAAGTCAAACTTAAAATACGCCCTCTTTTCCGATTTTATCGCCTTACTCACAGTATTTCTCAATTGCCTGTAGTAAATCCGGTCCGTAACAACGCGTGAGTTCTTATACTTTCGGAGAGCACCATCGCGCAGTGATATCATTCTGCGTATTGTAGGAGTTATCCATGGTGTTCTGGGGCGAGTTATTTTAACTTTCCTTTCAGGTATGTGCGCATTTAACAACTTCAAGAGCAATCGATTAAACAAGAAAAGTTTATCGTCAATGTTGTTCATGTAGATTATCTGTAGCCAGTCAATTGATGTCAAATCTACCTGAAAGGATGCGTAATTGAAAGAACTCATGTCCCTATAGATTTTAAAGAATGGATATTTGCTGTCGTTCGAAAAACGAAATGTACAATACACCAAATGATGGTCAAATGGTGGGCCAACATCTTTAGCACCCCCGACAATTTCATCCGTATCTAGAGACACCGCAATATGATCAATCAGAGTAGATGAAGTTTCTGTTACGCGCGTTGGAGAGTCTATAATTTGTGTAAGACCGTATGTTTCTAACAAGGAGACAAATCTTCTTGTCAACACGTCTCCCTCATCCAACAAGTTAATATTGAGATCGCCCAGCAGTATTATCTCATCACAAGTAACCAACAACTCTGTAATAGACTCCTCTAAAACTCTAAAAAATTCTCCATAGTCAGACCCTGGAGATCTATAAACCGAACCAATTGCAACGCTCATATTACAATCTGTAGTAGTGTGACGACATGTGTAGTAAAAGTTAGTAGGCTTATTCAAAAAACAGTTTTGTTGATAGTTATGTCAGTTATAACCTTATGGAAAATACAATTCGTTATATCACGAATCAGTGTTTTATTTGAACAACAATACTACAAATTTGGCGACGAGAATTAAGAATCTATGGCCACAGCACATAAGGAAAATGATAAAGCAGTGCCCTGTACACTGAAGATGAACAACAACCATCGGAGTTTCCAGTTTGATAACTTTCAAGAGGATAAGGAGGAATGGAACTATTACCACCAGCGCCAGCGGTTTGAAGTAGAACTTGCAATACATGGAATTCAAACAAGTGACGATGAAGCAAGAAATTTACTTCTGTCGAAGATTGGAGCAAGTGCTTTTAAAATTCTAGTCGTTACTGCAAACCGGACAACATAATGACTAAAACATACCAGGAAATCAAGGAGATACTCAACAAGTACTACGGCAAGAAAACATATATTTTGTCAGAGAGAGTGACATTTGCCATGAGGTTTCGTTCAGAAAATGAAACCGTGACCCAGTTCATTACCGGTCTCCGAGGATTGGCAGGAAATTGTGAGTTTGGAAGTGGCTTAAACGAACGATTAAGGGATCAGTTAGTGATTGGTGTCAACAACACGACATGGCAACAAGAGTTGATACGTGAACACCCAGAAGTAGGATCAACGCTCACCCATATTGAAGCTACTGCCTTAAAATTAGAACAAGCAAGCATTCACTCACAGAAACTAGCATCGTTTGCAGAACAACAACAACAACATTCAGGTGAAACATTCAGGATTAAGAAGAAAAATACAAGACAAGAACGAATACACAACAAAGATAAACCATCTTTTACCAAACAAACATGCTTTTTCTGCGGAAGATGGAAACACAAGAGCCTAGAGGATTGTCCAGCTAGAGGACAAACTTGTTCAGCTTGTGGAAAACTAAATCATTTCAAAAAAGTCTGCATAACAGAAAAAAACAGAACAAACACAAGGAAGATACATCAGGAGTCAGAAGAAGAAGAAGACACAACCAGTAACACGTCAACGGTGCACAACATCCGAAGTGCCAAGAGGGTGATGCTGACAGTGGAAATTAACAACAACCGAAAAGAAATATTTTATGATCCAGGTGCGCAATATACCGTGATCGGCAAAAGTCTCTGGAACGAAATCGGAAGCCCAGAGCTTAAGAAAACTGACAGTTTGGTAGCATACACCAATATGGAGATAAAAACGCTTGGAAGAGCTATTGTTAAGGTAAAGGCATTTGACAGAACGTTACATTTACCTGTCACTGTCATAAAGAAAAATGATATTCCTCTCTTTGGGCTGGATTGGTGCATCGCATTCAAATTACCAATGCCAAGAGGAGCTAGGGTATGTACGGTAGGACAGTGTGGTCCAGCCGTAGGAAAAGCAACAGCAACAACAGATCGTCGAGCTAATGATCGAAATTTGATTTTGGAAGAACACAAGGAATTATTCGACGGAACAATCGGTACAAACAAAGGTCACATGGCGCGCATCCACATTCCTGACGACGTAACCCCAAAGCATTGCAGATCCAGACCTGTCCCATTGGCTTCACAGGAACAAGTGACAGCTGAACTAGAAAGGTTAGTGAAAGAAGATATTTTGGAGCCTATAAACGCTACAAACACGCCAGTAGAATGGGCTACGCCGGTTGTGATAGCTATAAAAGCAAATGGTAGTATCCGCATATGTGGCGATTTTAGAATAACTATAAACCAGCACGCACAACTGGATAAATACCCGCTACCACGTTTTGAGGAAACTGTTGCAAAACTATGTGGAGGAGAACAATTTTCAAAAATCGACCTGGTGGATGAATATTTACAGTTGCCGGTGCATCCAGAGAGCCGAAAGGTTTTAATCATATCCACCCATAAAGGGTATTATGCATACAAGCGCCTTCCATTTGGAATATCTTTTGCACCTTCACTTTTTCAACGGACTATGGGTCAAATTTTATCTGGAATACCAGGAACGGTATGTTATTTAGACGATATATTGATCACAGCTCCAAACCGATACATACATATAGAACGTGTACAACAAGTGCTTAGTAGATTGCAACAGGCAGGAATTAAAACACAAACAAGCAAATGTTCTTGGATGCAGGACGAAGTCAAATTTCTTGGGCATAGAATAGATAAAAATGGTCTATATCCAACTAGAGAACACGTTAAAGCAATTAAGGACATGCCAACTCCACAGAACATCACAGAACTTAGATCATTTTTGGGTATGATAACCTATTATGGAAAGTTCATAGAAAATTTACAGGTAAAATGTATGCCACTGCATAGACATTTAAAGAAGCTTTAGCAATAATTTACGGCGTAACTAAATTCCATCAATACCTCTATGGGAGGCCGTTTATTTTGTTGACCGACCACAAACCTTTGGAACGGATACTTAACCCGAATCGAGAAACACCAAAAGTTGCATCAAATCGTTTGCTTCGATGGGCTATGGTTTTGAATTCTTACAATTACAACATTGCATATCACCCAGGAAAGGACAACCAGACGGCAGATGCATTATCCCGACTACCTCTGCAAGAATTGACATTGAGTCAAAAAGAAAAAGTGGGATTACCAAAGTATGGACATCTGCTACATCTCAGATTAAAGAATTTGCCATTAACTTCCAGAGAACTTCGTCAAAACACGCAAAGAGATGAAAACCTGAAGAAAATAATTCCATTTATAAAAACATACTGGCCTGAGAAGAGAAACATCTCGGCAGAATTACTATCATACTATGAGAAACGAGAAGAGTTATCTTATGAAGAAGGAATAATATTATGGAAAGGGAGAATCTGTATACCAAAACGTGTCCAGCCAACGATCCTTAACATGCTGCATGACGGACATCCCGGAATTACTGCGATGCAGTCCATAGCAAGACTACATGTTTATTGGCCGAACATTGACATGGATATAGCTGAGCATGTACAAAGATGTCAATTGTGCGAGCGCAGCGCTCAAAACAATCCAACCAACAGCTACCTTTATATCCATGGAACCCACCCCCGGAGCCTTGGGCAAGGATTCATATTGATTTCGCAGGTCCATTTTTGGGAAAGATGTGGATACTTATTATTGATGCTTATACTAAGTGGGTCGAAATTGAAGCTATGAACAATATCACCAGTTCTTCAACAATCAAAGTTCTTAAGACCGTTTTTGCACGTTTTGGTTTACCGAAGACAGTAGTCACCGATAACGGACCACAATTGATTTCAAGAGAATTTGAAGAATTCTGTTCATCCAACGGAGTTAAGCATGAGAAGACCACACCGTATCACCCACAGTCAAACGGTCTCGCTGAAACAATTGTGAAAGACTTTTACAATCCGTTTAATAAATAGTGATAGTAACACAGACATACATGATCGCGTATGCAAATTTCTAGTGTCGTATAGAAACACTCCGCAACGATCAACTCGAAGAACCCCGAGCGAGCTCATGTTTGGACGCCAAAATAGAACTATATTCGACCAACTAAAACCCGATGTTCACCGAAACCTAGATGATGAGCTGTTGAAGCAGAAAACGTATTACGACCAGCATCATGTGAAAGACAAATATTTTGAAGTTAATGACTCAGTCTGGATCAACAATCCAGTGTCAAAGGGATCTACTCCAGGAAATATTGTAAAACAATCTGGACCTTACTCTTATATTGTAGATGTTCAGGGAATACAAAAGAGAAAGCACGCTGATCAGATGCGACATCGTTTTCCTCCAATCGATGAAGAACCTTTATCGGAGAAGACATTACCAGAGACTTCTTCGAGCATGGACGATAACACCTTACAGCCAGAAAGTCAACCAGAAGTCGAGTCACCTAATTCATCTAATCCTATCGCAACGACGCCCGTGAAGATCGCTGTGCCAACATCCCAGAATGGAGAAGTAAACACTCCACAGAATGAAGTACATACACCTGAGAAAGAACAACAAAAACCCAGAAGGAACCCCACCCGACTGCGTCAACTTCCTGCTCGTTTTAGAGAGTAGAACTAATCATCTTTTATTATTGTAGGGAGGAAATGTAGTAGTGTGACGACATGTGTAGTAAAAGTTAGTAGGCTTATTCAGAAAACAGTTTTGTTGATAGTTATGTCAGTTATAAACTTATGGAAAATACAAAAGGGTATTTCGGTCATGTTAAAATTTAAGCAGATATTCGGTTTAACCTATTGTACCATTTATGAGGATTCATAAAGTTAAGCTATGAGCTTTTTGATTTAGTTTTTCTATGAGATAATTGCAATTAAAAGTGCATTTCGTTTGAATTCACCGACCACCCTCGGAAATACACGATGATTACCGATCCCTAGTAGCGCTGGCAACAGCGGATAGCTCCCGAACAGCTGATCGGCCAAGTTGACGGTTGGCGACCCTGTTGTTTGACAACGAGTAAAGGTAACTTTTTTGAGAGATAATTTGGTCATTCCCAAAGCTTGAAGCCAAACATCTCTCATCTCGCTAGTCGGCAATGTAAAGAAAATCTTATCAGGTGTTACTGTTCTACTGCTGTTACAGCCCGGCACAGAACAATGTCGGCGTTGTAGTTTATACATTTTGAACAAGTGTTTGATATAACCTCAATAGCCAAAGCAGGTGTCAACAAACGACCGATTCTAAACGTTGACACAACAGAAGACAAAAATTTACTACGTGCACCCTAGATATAGCAACGTTGTCAAGTCGCTCACTTTGAGCGGTCTTTGTGACGTCACAAAGACCAATCCTAATTCAAACTTCAAACAACGATTTCTCTTAAATTAAAACAATGTTTGATATTTTACTTTTGAAGTAGCAAACAGTAGCACCCATAGTTTGTAAAAAATGACAATTTCAAAAACACCGGAATACCCTATTCGTTATATCACGAATCAGTGTTTTATTTGAACAACAATACTACACAATCACTTACCCTAACCCATGTCTGTTCGATAGCACCGCTAACCGCATTATTTACGTACATACCAGTGCCTCCTCCGCGACCATGCCTATCGTTCCTAATTAAAACATAGTCTTGAATGTATAATAGATCCGAAGCAACACGATCCGACAGCCACGTCTCAGTCAAAGCCAGGACCTGCCATTGTGCATCCAGCAAAACATTTTTAACGTCGACAAAATTACGATGTAGTGAGCGAACATTTAGATGAGCGACAGAAAAGCAACCCAAAGGCATTATACAAATTAAATGATATCTAAAACTAATCAACTAAAAAAGAATTATAAACTAACTTGTAATGAGTATAACCGGTACGCGCACAATACGGGCATAATGTCGCTCCGCCTAGTTATATAAACTTCAAAAAACAATACAAAAACTTCCTGGGTACAAACAAAGATAAATTAATTTCCCAACAAATGCAAATGACCGCATTATTTCACATCAAAACGTGAGAATACCAAAACTAAATTAAGTCTGACGATAGCACTTTTAACAAATAAATATCAATTAAACTATACATGAAAGTATCATTTTTCCGTTACATACGCAAATATGCTGGTGTTCGTGTACAACTCCCGTCGTCGACAGAAGCGCAGCATGCAACTACATACGGTTACGCTAATTTGTCACCCGCGATAACCGAATCCAAATCTCGCTGAGAGGTGAGCACCACTTTTTTGCCACGCACTTTGCAAAACACCTTTCCGTCATACACCCATGCATTACGCACTCCAAATCTCGCTTTAGCATCCCTGAATAGTCGATAACGAACCCTTGTCAAATCCTCAGAAATGAACATATTGGTTCCCTTTAGTTTGGATCGGCGACTAACAACTTCAAGGCGATGCTTATACGACATAAACTTCACAATAACATCTTGAGTATCATTCCGTACCGGTCCTACAGGGCATCTATCTATTGATCTGTTACAGCTGCAAGAATATATGCAAGAATATCACCAAGAAATATGAAAAGCATATTAGAGCGCTTCAATCTGCAAAGTAAAAGTTCAACGCTTTCTTTAACTCAACATTGCACACCCTTTTAGAAACTTACAGACGACCTCTCTGCAAAACACAGCAGAATCTTCTGGATGAGAACTGTTCGTTTATTAAACAGATCGTTTATAATGCTCGGTATAAAGTGCTATTTATTTACATTTTAATTCATACTGTTGTTAATTTACACCGAACATAGCATTTAAAGTCAAAATGCTTGTTAGGTTTATGGTCCTTTCAAAAGTAAATGGCCTATTAAAAGTTACTAACGATATAAAAAATGCCGGCAATTATCTATTACGGAAATAAATTAGGAATTATGCATTTAATTAAACGTTTTATTAGATAGTTTTGGTATACGATTGTATTATTACATATTATATTCTTTATACATATATTCTATTACTTGGCATTATTACTCATTACTACGGGATATCTCACGGGACATGTTTTAGTGGATTTCAGTAATTGTTAAGAGATGCAAATTCTTTTAAAGTTGTGTAAACATTTTCGCTGATCCCGGTATCTCTGAATCCATTGTAATTAAATAATTATTGTTATTAGGTTTGTTGGGGTTTTCTGACATTTTCACGTTTATTTTCGGCCACACTGGAACCCCGTTGCTTCAATACGATAGTACTCTACTGATTTCATATTGAGTACAACACTCAGTACTCAAAATTTTTAAATTTGAGGATTGGGTAGATACTCAATACTCATTTTTGTTTCAATGCTTATTGGGTACAATACTCAGTAGTCAACATTTTGATATTTGTGTCCGAGAAAAAAACGAACAAAACTGAGTATTGAGTATCTACTCAGTACACAAAATTAAAGAATAAATTGAGGAATTTATTCAATACTCATACTCGTGAGTAGAATTTGCCCCACTCTGGTTAGCAGTTATTTCAGAGACAACCTGATGATTGACAAACACCGAGTGCTTCCGCAATTATTATTCGCTGTTATTATTTTTCAGAAGAATGAAAAACCCGTCCGCATCAAACTTTTTCACATACCTTGTACATTTACTTTGTATTGTTCAATTTATGTGTCTTTTCGTTACATACTTATCTTTCATATAATATATCCGTTTCGTAAGTCTGGCAGAAAAAAATGATGCAATTGAACAGTTTTGTAAAATCTATTCACGAGTTAATTTTTGTCAGCATCAGAGAAAACTCAAATAATACTGTTGATAGAATATCAGCATGTGCTTATATTCACAGACCTTTACGAATGCAATTCTACATTAATGTTTAACCTAGTTTTACAGTACCGTCCCAGATGTTCAATAACTGGCAAACTTGACATTCAGTAAGTGCTGGATTTTAGTTATTATTGCTGACACTGTGCAAAATAGCAGTAGAATGAGTTCGTGAATCAATACTTTAATTACTAAACACGAACTTGCCTAAAAAACAACGGAACATAGATCATCGCAATAAAGTACCTACCACCATCTAGCTAAAATATATTATTGGGATTAGACGCAGTAAATTATATTAGTAGATATAGATCGATATCTACCATATTGAACCATGGTAATAAAAATTTCAAAAAACGATGACAATGTGGTAGACATTCTAACTTTAGCACAACAGTTTCACAAATTCACGCATCACAATAGGTAACTTACGATGGCAATAAAAATGCATACTGTAAATACTATAAATGGTAATAGTCAACAAAATATCTTTCTCGGAAGTAACAAATGTACTTTCAGGAACTTCATGTGTTCAAATCAAATCAAATCATATTTATTGGTCTTAATTTACATTGCATATGTGTAAGACATGTCGGAGAAGAAATATAAAAAAGATAATTCACACAATTACATGATATTGTAAACAAACAGAGATTCTTCCGAAGCGATATAAATGAAAAAGACTAAATTATATAAAACTAATGACAAAATCACACAGAAGCAACAGGAATAACGTTTATAAACAACCAAAATTATACAAAACTAATACAACGACAATCCCAATTTAATTGAACTACAAAGTTAAATAAAGCTAAAAATTTGCAAATTTAAATAAAGTTAAATAAAGCTACAAATTTTCTTTGTTCCTTAAGTAGCTTGTTGTATATCTTGGATTCCCAGTAATTTTTTTTAAGTAACATTTTATTAAATTGCGTATACATGTATACATATATAGAAAGTCTACTTTACATCTCACATAAATACAGGGTGTTTATGGTCTTGTGATTTTATTTTCAAACAGTGATTAAACATCATAAAAGAAGGCCTTTACCATAAAACTTTCTTTACAAAAGTTGCATAATAAGAGAGATATTAAGTTACTGACATCAGCCTACTTAGTAAAAAATTCACTGATAACTTCTCGTTAGAGTTTAGATTTACTTTGCACAAGTTGTTGATCAATCGTTTTAGCGTTAATACCCTTCTTTTAAGGTGGTTAGGTACCCTTTAACATTAAAAACAAAGAAAAAAATAACAGCAATATCACACGTATTATGCAACTTTTGTTAAGGCATTTTTACGTTAATGGCTTTCTTTTAAGATGTTTAATCACCCCTTGAAAATAAAATCACAAGACCGTAAACACCCTGTATAATACAATATGTATGCGTCGCATCGTAGCTTGTGGATTTCCTCCCTCTTCTTCACCGCGGGGTTGATGTCCCGGCTCACGCTGGTCCTCCACCTCTGGCTACTGGTACTCGTTTCATACTAATCTATGGCTACCTAGAATCATTATCAATCAAATAATAGTCGTCCTGACGATGTTATGGACAGACATTTTCGATGTAATCGCCTATTCAATGGATCAGCTTTAATAGTTGAATCGATTGTTACATTACGAGCAACTTGCAGTATTATTGCGATATATGCGTGCAACAAACCCAATTTAACCGACTTACATAATAACGTATGTTCAATTATAACAAATGTCACGTAGGACACTTATTTTAACCTGCAGGTCACTGCAGATATGTTAACTGACAATGCAACCAGTAACTGCATTGGCGTGGATTTTGTGGTATGGTATTTACAAAATATAATTTATAGGCGGATTAAGTGCTGTCTCTCTCTTTCCTGATCAATACCTTAGCTTAATCAGGTGCACTCGTACATTTCTGCTAATCCTGGAAAGAGTTTAATAAATCGTTATAATCAGTCTCCTTTTCAACTCCTTAACAGAGTTTTTGGAAATACCTCTCACATTTACTGTGGTAGGGTATATTCACTATGCCATAACGTTTGTAATGCCCGTAATGAGGCGTGGCAGGTATAGACTTATATACCGTGGCCGGCAGAAAGTTGGACACTAATAGGAAAACATTACTATTCATAAATTCTTCTGGATTGTCTGAAACCTAAAATCCAATTATTAGAATGTAATTATTTGCTTGTATGTACCGCATGTACCAACTTTTTAATACTCCAAGGCGGGACGCTGAGATCCAAGTGGTGGGGGGTATATGAATAAATATTTTCGGTAACTAAATCATACTTTTTATCTTCAACATAGCATACTATGTCAGCTAAAACTTTGGTTATACTATTTTCAATTACTTCGGTATTTGTTCTCCTGTGATTATTCAAAACCTTTTGACATGCAGACCAACTGTCTACAACTGAAACAAAGCATTCAAACTTCTTACACTGCAAAATCTTTACTTTTCTTTTATTTGTCATTTTGTTTATGTTTAATAGATATTGGATGCATTTCTTTCATTTTATTTCACTGATGGAACCCTGCCCAGAAAAACTTTAGATCCGACTGGAAATGTAGTAGGTACATATTTCCCAATAATGAAATTTTGTTTCTTAAAATTCTGTTTAATGTACATTTTTGTTTTTTTTAAATATTTCGCCTTATTTTATGATTAGATTAAATATGGCATAAAATATGTTATATTTTGCTAAAACTAAATTGGTGTAACGCTTCGTGGAACAGGTGTCAATAATAATTAGAAGAAATAAAAACTCCTTGTTCTTTTCTGTTTAAATTGATTTAATTTAGATTAGATCGAACTAATGAGTCAGGAGAATTGATTGAATTAGGCGAAAATTAGCGCTCTTTGTCCAGTGCACAAGTCAATGTGTAAAATCTTTTAAAAATAGACATTCATAACCTGAATGGGTGGCAGCAAACACATTGTTCAATTAACGTAAAACTAACCAAGGCACCTTGAACACTTATACATAACAAAACTACAGAGAATCTCAAAATTGCGTTTCAGAAAAAAAGCTTGTTTCATTCCTATAAATAAGGAATAAATCGTTTTGCATTTAGTTTGAATTCTTTTATACCGACAATATTTCAAAACCTATTAAAGATAGATATAGGGAACCCTATACCTCTATTGATTGATAGGGAATAACATTTCCTATCGAATGGCGTATCGGTATATACTGTGTTCCATTTGAAAAAAAATAATTTTTTACGTTTGTAAATTCAATTATTGTGTTGTAAATTTTGAACACCCTGTATAAGATATCATGATGAACTAAACCTCGTCTTATTTGGTTATGTTTCTAGTTTTGGACCACCAAACATGAAACTTCTAGTTTCAATAATAACCGAGATATTCAATTTTAAACGTAACCGCAAAAATCACCAGAAAATAGTAAAAGCAAAAAAACTCAAAAATGGTGATATTTAGGTATAGGGAAACATTATCAAAAATTGGATGCGGAAAATTTGATACGTAGAAACCAAAAATAAAATAAAAATTATATCATTTCATTTAAAATAACAAAGTTGATACCGACTTCCGGTGACCGGACGTAACAGTTAACTTGAGAATATTTTAGCTGAAGGGCTCAGATCGAGTAAATTCTAGTTGCAAAATTTCAAGTTTTCAGAAATAGTAGAACTGTTACTATAAAAGCCAGAAATACGGTCAAACTTAGGATTAACGTATTAATCCAAGATTTGACCAATATGAATTGGTAAATGTCCGAAAAATGGTATTTACCAATATAATTGACCAATACATAATGGTGAAACCTAGGATTTACTGGTTCATGTTGGACCTGTTGGTGATTCTCAGATGTATTTATTTGCGTAGACACTTGCCTGTGCTTAGTTTAGACTAGAGCAACAGTTGGCGATAGCAGCAGGCAACAACATTGGATCAAATAAATTGCTGTTATTGACTACTCAAATAAAAATATCATTGATCAGATAAGATCCATCAAAAAAAATATCATGCCGCACGCTACATGTTGCTCACTGTAGCCCAGGAGTAAATGGGACTTTAGAAACGCTACCAACAGCTGATTCAAGAGTCTAAGGGCTGGTATTTTCACCTACCTGCAAATTCATCAATGGTTATGTGACAGATCTGTCAAATTTGTTGCGTAAATTTAGCCTGTTAAATGAGAAGATATGTCGGAGGCATTCAAACATCTTAATTATAGTATAAAATACTTACATTCTTTACCGACTCACAAAACAACAACGCTTGGTTTTACAAACAATGAACCTGTCTTTAACTCGTAAATTCAACTGTAGGTAAATGGGTTCTGATTTAAAATTTGTGTTATTGGCTCCGCTGAATCGACCTCCATGGCCAAATCCCGTTTCTATCTCCATGCATTCAATATAAAAAGATTAGCTATACTTTCTCAAATAATATCGTTCGACAGGTGAATTGAGGAGTGGAAAGAAGCTTTGATAACCAAAAAAACAGTAAACAAATATCCCGGTGTTAAAATAATACCCGGATAAAAAATTATTTTTGTTTGTCAAACTAGGCACAAAATACAAATAAATAATAAAGAAACAAAAATAAAGTACATTTTTTTAATGGTTAATTATTATTCAGGATTTTCTTATTATTATAAATATCAGTAAGTTACCAACGGTAAAGATATTGACGGTAAATTGCTTTTAGTAATTTAAGCTGTAAAGTACTGTAATAAAAAAAATGAGTATATCCCTACATGACAAACACCCAGCTACGGGCCACAGAGGTAGAAAAAGAACTTTTAAGGAAGCTAACAGTAAATAAAAAAAATCTATTGAATCGATTGTGCTATATCTGCAGTTGTGTGAGCCATGCCAAATAAATTCCTTGAAAAATACTTATATTATATTTAAAATATTATCGACTGCCAAATAAAAAAATCTGATGTGGCCAGGCACATGACTTTATCATACTATGTATACAATTAATAGTCTAGCTGCATAAGATTCTATTTGATCGAGATCGGCCATATCTGCATTAAAATGAAACTAGGAGAACTAGACAGATATGTCGATTAAACCTGCGTTCGGATATGTACTCCGTTGACACCGAGTACACCGTCCAAATGACACTTACGAACGTAGCTTATATTGACAGTAGGTATTATCAAAACATTAGCGGTTGACACTACCTACTGTCATTAGAATCAAAATATCTGACAAGTCCTGGCTACTAGTTTTAATGCAGTACGACCGATCTCGATGAAATAGAATTTGCTAATGCAGCTAAACTATTGATTGTACCAAAAAGTGTCATAGTCATAAATTATTCAGAATTTCCTCCACTTTACTTTATTATTTAACTATTTCGACGAAATTCCAGAAATTGCGGCTTATTTGTAAAATCTTTCAAAAATGCTAAGACTAAACCTCCACTTCCTTTAGACCCTTTTCAACAAAAAGCTTTTCAGCTCTAAGTTTGGTCTTGGAACTTCTAAATATGAAGTTTGGTCCCGATACCTTTAGTAGCTTCTCCGGAATCGTCGCCACAAAAACGGGTACTCACACACACACACATCCATACACACACACACACACATACACACACACACACACACACACACACACACACACACACACACACACACACACACACACACACACACACACACACACACACACACACACACACACACACACACACACACACACACGCACACACACACACACACACACACACACACACACACACACACACACACACACACACACACACACACACACACACAGACAGACATTTTTTTGTACCTTGGTCAAAAATGTGCAGGGGACCCAAAAAGACATATTTCCGCTAAAATCTCAACATTTTTTTTGGCACGATTACAATACTTTACATACTACGTATGATAAAATAAAAACGTTATGTTTGGTTTATGTTAAGCAATCTTTATTTTTATTTTAAGAATCAACGTGTTTGTTGTGTGGTATTTAATAAAATAAATATATTTTATATTTTCTTGCGGTACCCACTCGTACCCACTTCACAGTGATGATGTAATTTACCTACTCATTGGAGTACATAAACTCATAACAAAACTATTTCCGCGAACAGAGCTAATAAAACATTTGCGGTAACTTTTGATTTGCTAAATTATTAAAACTAGCTTATACCAATACCATCAGGTAAATCTTGGATTGACCAATGTAGGTTGGTAAAAGCCCAAAATTAAACGCATAATAGAATTTTTCGGACATTTACCAAATCATATTGGTCAAACCTAGGACTAACGCGTTAATCCTAGGTTTGACCGTATTTCGGGCTTTTACAGTAACATATATAATACATAAATTAATTATTTCAGTATTACTAAAATCATAATATGCAGGCAGCCGCTATTTGCAGGCGTCATAATACCGGGGTATTCCAACATCAACCGTTCCTTTCGTTAATAATTCTATATTTACATTTAATTCCGCCAAGAATCATAGCTTTTTATTAAATACTCAACAAAAGCATTTGCCCTACTCATAAACTTGCTGCGATAGCGGACTAAAGTTAGCAAAAAACGTACACTGTACACAGGCAAAAGAAGTAAATTCCTTTTTTGTGCAGAATTTTATGAACATTATTTTTATACCTACGGTCGCTAAAATTACAAAATCGCGAATGGTTTTGCGGCAAAATGTGAAAAAACGCGAACATGCACGTCAGTTGGTGGTTTTTCCAGGTGCCAGGTTCCCATCAAATTTGCGACCGCTATCGAATATTTTAACTCAACACTTCCCGCGTCGGGTCCGAAAAGGTCAACATTATTGGATTTTCCCTTTACAGCCCATTTTCGACTAATTTGAATGTAGGTACTAATTATTGATTTAAAAAAAGAAAAAAAACAAAAAAAAAATTGTAATGTTTTATCCGGCTTTTCTACATAAGTAGAGCAGACGTAAGACTGACTCAATTCAGATATAATCTATAACAAACTAAAAAAAAAAACAACCCAAATACATAAATTAACCAGAGTAAGGCCACCCCTGTACGACCTTCCCCATAGATATACAAGTCCAGCTCCAACAGATGCTTTCAAACAGAACGGTCACATGTATAACTGGAGCCAATAGTATCAATTCCACCCCCTTGATTGGTCCACGATATCGTCCTCAAATGAATAAGTTATAACAGCAGAGACTTCCGTCAGCAAGGCCGCTGTTGTCCCATTAAATGACAACCACTTTGTCAACGAAGCAGTTCATTCAAAGAGGCTGCGTGAATTGTTTGTAAGTGGTGTGTTTTCAACAGTGTGTGCACTGATGGAAGTCGGTTAAAAGGCATTAACCAGGAAAATCTTACTGAAGATCTCAACGAGCAGTTGTAAGGAAAACCCGCTAGCGGAATAAAACGTGGATTTTCTTGGGGAATTGAGAGAAGAGAACACTTTTCAAGGTTTGGGCTGTTTCTGGATTCTGTGTTGTCTTTAATTTCCTTTTATAATTATGTTAGCCAATAGTTATCTAATATAATTATGTACTTATTAGCCCAGTAGCATTATGCAAATAAAGATATTGACGGAAAAAAAATCAAAAACACCTGCTCCACACTTAATTTACGAAAATTAGTACCTATTTGATTTACTTTTTACTTCAATTAGAATTTAAAGTATTGCGTTTTTGCTTGATTTGACTTTATCTACAAACCCCTTTATTTTTGTATATGTTGCAGTAAATGCGCAAACTGTACCTACTTAGTCTTCAGTGCATACAGTTACTGGGAATTCTAGTAGAAGTATCAACGCATTATAAAAATGTATACTTGTCCTAGTTGATGAATACACTTTCTAGATACTGCATACAATTTCTACCACAGAGTAGTCAAAGTATCAACTACAACCAAAAATAGAGTTAAATAAAAATGTACTAACTAACACAAATGGAGAATATTGATCAATAGTGATATTACGATATTATGAACAATACTTGGACTTTTATGAAAAATGTATTAACTTTGTTTTTTTTTTTTAACTAACAGAATGTTTCGTTTCCTTTCATGCATACTTAAACAATTTATTTATGTAAAATGAATATTTGTCCATACTATTTAGTGAAGGGGTTTTGCCATGTTTTAGAGACATGGCATTTTCGTTTAATTCTGTAGTTTGGCTAGAGGTTTGGCTAGTAGCTAGTGGCTAGGATATGTTGCACTCAGGATGAACTAGCGAAGTATCAATTGGGTTATGAAATAATTGCAATAAATGTTAAAAGATATGTTGGTAGGTATATTTTTTGTAATAAGACTATTACAAAAAATACACAGAAATGTCACAATAAAATCCATTGAGGTTAAAATGATTAAAAATTACCTCTCTTATCAGGTGTTTGAACAAATATGTCAAACTGTCAGTATGTATCATAAAGAATTGGTCCTGTAGAAGTAAAGAATTATCAATAACAATTAATTATTATAATTATTGTAATAATTATTAACACAGCTATTGTGAAATAATTTGTGAATAGTGTAAACTGAATTAACATTTACAGAGTTGGTGCTATTACTGTAACATATACCGGGTGTATTTTTTTTGTTTATAAAGCTGGACGAATGAAATTTGAGAAAGTTAATATGACGGTTTTTGAGGAAATGACGTCATCATTGAATTTAATGATAAAAATTGACGATCGATATTTTTTTGTGTTCAGAATGTCATCCTGATTGAAAATATCACACAAAAAATATAGGGTGCCATTTAAAATTTCAAAGATGACGTCATATCCGGAAGTCATATTAACCTCAAGAGTATCCCACAGAATGTCATTTTTTGTCTATTGACACTTTCCCAAATTTCATTCGCCCAGCTTTATAAACAAAAAAATCTGTTGTGGCCAGGCACATGACTTTATCATACTATATATAAAATTAATAGTTTAGCTGCATGAGATTCTATTTGATCGAGATCGGCTATGTCTGCATTCAAATAAAACTAGTAGAACTAGACAGATATCTCGATTAAAGCTGCGTTCGGATATTGTACTCCGTTGACACCGGGTACACCGTCCAAATGACACTTACGTGTTATTGGGTGTAAAAAGTGTAACGGTGTTCAATATCCGAACGCAGCTTATATTGACAGTAGTATTTTCAAAACATTAGCGTTTGACACTAGCTACTGTTATTAGAATCAAAAAATCTGACCTATCCTGGCTACTAATTTTAATGCAGTACGACCGATCTCGATGAAATAGAATTTGCTCATGCAGCTAAACTATAAATTCTACCAAAAAATATCATATACATAAATTATAGAAAATTTCCTCTCCTTTAATTTATTATTTAACTATTTTGACGACATTACACAAATAGCGGCTCATTTGCCAAATCTTCGAAAAATGCTAAGAGTAAACCACCAGTTCCTTTGGACCCTTTTCAACAGAAAGCTTTTCAGCTCTAAGTTTAGTTATGAAACTTCTAAATATGAAGTTTCGTCCCGATACATTTAGTAGTTTCTCCGGAATCGTCGCCACAAAAACGGGTACACACACACACACACACACACACACACACACATACACACACATACACACACACACACACACACACACACAGACATTTTTTTTTGACCTTAGTCAAAAATGTTCAGGGGACCCAAAAGGACATATTTCCGCTAAAATCTCAAAAATTTTTTTCGGCACGATTACAATACTTTACATACTGCGTATGATAAAGTAAAAAATAAACGGAGTACCTATGGCGTGGGTCACCCGGTATAGTTACCTAGAATTAACACTACCAAATAATAGGTGTAGTTTTCGCAGGGTCACCACCATAAGGTCGACATAACACGTTATGAGCATTTATAAAGAAACAAAAAACTATAAAGAAAGGTTAGTTGACAGGGAGACAATTAAAGAAAATTATACTGATAAGAAGTATAAATGTTTTTAATCGCATTTAGTTTACTAGACAAAATATACATTTAGCTGAGGTCAACCTTATTTGTTGATAACTCAGTCAATAGGGATTAAAAAAGGCCTTTGTCCTACAAAAGGTGGGGCAGAAATGATTTTGATATATGTTATTTAGTTCCGAGCCCCGACAAAAAATCCAAGCTTTAAACCTTGGTGGAGGGCGGCCTAGGCTGTCACCTTGTATTGAAAGAACTAAAAAGTGCCGCAACGGTTGACCCTAGAACAAAAATGTCTAATACAAATTTGAAGATGGCTTAATTTCCTACATTTTTTGTCGGAACACTTTTTTTGTAAGTCTGATGTGTAACGAGCTAAGGCTGAAAACCAGCGGGATTTTTCTATACACCTTGGGATGGGTTATCGTGTCTGCATTGGTAGTTACTCTAGGTCAAAGCTGACCGAATTGGGCTTCTTAACAATATCTATTGATCGGGAGACAATGAGCGTTTTGACGAAATTTCTAGATATTTTGTACAAAAAAGGTCAATACATGGTTTAGTGCGAGTTGGAGTATTGAAGTTGTACGTCTTAAAATACGTCAAAAGTACGTAAGAGTAATAACGTATTTATGTGCTAGGTGATCCATTCCGCGTACCAAGAATTTGAAAACATGATTGTACATCATACTTTAACACAAGACAAACAATACCATTCAGTTAAAACATGATCATTTCAGAGCTATATCCTTCAAAAGGATAAGAACTGTCTAATTTAATACCCACCTTACTGTTTGCCGATATGCACCAAAACTAGTACAATTAATGTAGTTTTGCAAAAATTCCATAAAAATGGCAATATTGTTACGTAGCTCTTAAAAGGGGGACGGCTCTAGGTCAGGATGGAGATGTATAAATAAAACTCACAGTGTTGTTTACATTCTTCGTCTATTGCTGACCATGCAAAATTCCAATACTACAGCTGATATCTAAAATACAATAGTCGCGCTACACTACAAGTAGGTGCTGCAAATTACTGATCCCGTTCCCATCCTTTGCCGTGGCTTTTATATTGAATTTTGCAAGACGTCATGACCTGTTTTGAGCCCCCAAAAATCCTGAGTTAGGATTTTTGGTTGCACACGGCCTTTGATATAAATCATAGTTAATTTGCACGCTTGCCACAAAGGAATGTCTTTGTTCCGATATGAAAAGCCTGACGTCTGCATTTCTGGACAAGCAACTGTCAGCAGGTTGAGTTGGATGACCTGACCTCAATTGTACAATGCAATTAAACTATACTTCGTAACAATATTTCCAAAAAAAAAACAATTTATTCTTCTGAAGAACATAGTCACCAAGTTCACCAAGTTTTGACTACATGTTTACTGGTTTTCTTACCATAAAAAATGATGCCACTTAAAATGGCTCTATCCATTATAGAGACGCGGATTTTGATTCACTGTAATGTGAAATGTTTTGGTGGCTATTTTTGAGCCATATAACGTAACAATGGTTACTGGTACGCAGAAGATCAATAGAACTATTATTGTAGAAAATTAAAAGATCTATCCGTTTCAGTCTGACCTTCATTTTCGTCAGACCAAGGAAGCAAGATCGTTTTTTGTCAATATCTTCGTTCTTACGATTCGGTCAGACTGAAAGTTGGGATTAATCATCTAGGATAAATAAATACAATTAACCCTCATACTGCTAAAAATCCTACACGTAGCACGGCACACATTGGATATAGAATAGGGTGCCTTCCGTATTGAAAATTTACAGGGGAATTTAAAGGATCCATATTTTATAATAAAAAAATACAACATCTGGTCACGTGACTCACGATATCGCTTAACAAGTTTTGCACGTTATTTGTAATGCCCAACCAAAAGCGTATACCTTTATATTTTTATCCATCTGGGTTTTAATTTTTTAAGTGAACTGGGGTATGTTGTAAAAGTTACAAACACATCCAAAAATCGTTTTTTTTTCGGTATCACTCATAATTTATTAGTTATCGTACAAAGCACCGGACACGTTTGAATAATGAATTATTTTGACAACCATAGGAAATGCTTTGCATTTCCAGATCAAAGTAAATACTTTTTAATTCATACGGCCATACGACCTGTCATTTCGTCAAAACGAGACTTCGAGAATTCCAAAATTTCCTCAAATTCCTATCTGCGTACTGCGTATGCTCTTGTTCTTGGGTTCTCCCGCTATCTCAGAGATCAACGCAAAACATCATACGCAAGTTGTCAATAGAAAGGGTGCCATACAGCCATAAACGCACATAGGACAGTTATCTCGGATGTGGAAGCTTGCTAAAAGAAAGCGGCTATACAGGAAAAGAAAAATCCATCAGACGGAGTTCCACCATATGATAATATGATTGGCAAAACATAAGAAGAAATAGGGATTAATCTTTAAACAATTTACCAACTATACAAACAAATCTCTACGTCAAAGTTGAGGGCACCTGACACTCTCGTGTAGATAAATGCCTGTGAAATATCTAAATATCCAGTTGACCAAGTTGTCGTTGTGGCAAAAACTACAGCCGGCAGCGTATTTGGTAGAACTTCCAAACCATGTAACTCCCAAATAAATTCAAAGCGTTGGTGGAAGGTTTGATAACTAAGTCAACAAATATAAAATCATTACCAAGACTGACGTATCCAAAAGTTGAACACCATTGACAACGTAAATGCAATTAAAGTAAAATTACTATTACATTAGGCTTGATATAAACACGTCCACTGTGTTGATGACTTTATTATTATTAGTTGTTTTCACGAATACCTGTTTCGAAGGGTTCAGGCTCGTCTTAGTTCGTAAGTTAATAGCGTTTAGGTAAGTATGATGTACATGTACAACAAATAACAACTTGAAAATACATTTTAGAAAGTGGTGAAAATTAAAATGAAAATGGCTACATCATACTTACCTAAACGCATTTAACGTACGAACTGTAGACGAAGGCCTCTGCATTCCTGAAAACAACTAGAAATAAAGTCATCAACACACTGGACGTGTTTATATAAACCCTAATATTTCTGACTTTACAATGGACATATTTATTCAACACATAGTATTACTTTGACAATATTTCTAAAATTTGTAAATCTTTTTTAAAGTGCCAATCAATGTTACCACTCTCACATATAATACATACCTGCGCAGTTATGATTCAGTTATGATTTTTTAAAACGAGTTGATAACACTCAGACGTTGTGGTGTGTTGTGTGTTGATTTAATTCGATTATAACCGTACTGACTGCGGTGTTTTCGCGATACAGATTTAAAGTATCGTTTACATCCGCTTAAATTAGATTGACATTAAAAATAAGATTACATTGGAGTGCGTGACATGTGCAATGCACATTTCACAGTGACAATATCAAATTTACCGCTTTTATCATACAAATTTGTTTATGTATACAGAAGGTCAATCATGGTTCCATCGTCCTTGATAATAATACGTGAATCGTGAAAATTTGGCAAAACAAGCCTGTGATTGGTGCAATCGGTGCACAGATTCTGCTAAGTTGAGGTTGAGTGAACAAAACGTAACGTACGGAGTTACGTTAATTTTTTAAAGTTAAGTTGAATGTAAACGTGCACATAGAATTTAATGAAGCTCAACTTTAAGTGGTTTTAAACTATACTTAACGGCATAAAAATTTTCAAGCAAATGATACATTTATGTTTCGTCAACTTTTCATAGCCGCAACGCAATTTAACGTCTTAACTTAATAAGTTAAAACATAGGGAAGCCGTATATTGGTTTAGACAGCACTGGGATTAAATTATTTTTCCCTAGAAACCGACGTAATATTTTAACTTTCAGGTCGTTCCCTAATTTGGAGCATTCTATCGGAGAATCAGTAAATTACTAACAAAGTTGTATCAATGAATTATTTTCAATGAAAATTAAGATGCATTTCACATTAATAACGTCCTGAAGGAAAGACAGAAGACCATGTGCCACCAAACTTTTCGTGCTAAAGATGGCGGGTCCTATCCAAACAGAATTTAATTGATATAAAATATTTATTTGACAAAACTAAGTAAAACATACACCGAGTAACAATTCTGTTTGAAGGATCACAGATGAGGATGGTTTTTGTTGCCATTCAGTATCATATGCAGTTCAAAACAAACATTTTGCGGGTTATATCTGACAGTTTCTACTGCGCACTCACCTGCGCATCGTTACGTTAAGGAATTCTTAATTTTTCTGTATAAACGGCAAAATATTTTCCTAAGGCCTGCATTGATTGCAGGGTTAAATTTCGGCTATTTTGCGATTAGGGAAAGCTGACCAAATCCACCAATAATGGAGCGGAACCCTTTGAGCGTGAGTTACTGGCTCTTGCCCGATTTTTTTTTATTTGGACACCCGCCTACCGCAGCAGTAGTCAATGTCGGTTTTTCGTAAAAAATTGTTAGTTGAACAATTTAACAAAAAGAAACGTGTTAAACATATTGGCTGCTAAACCAAACCATGTCAAGCCCGAAGGTGATGACAATGAGGAAACTTATAACTGATGCAAGATGCTACTGTTTCTTCCTCGCAGTGATATCGGTAGCAGATATTAGTAATGTTTTTCGAAGTAAAAATAGGGGAGGGTGGGGGAGATTTGGACCCTTTTTTCGGTAGCGATTTTTTCCACTTTTTGTCTTTGTGTCTCTCAACTCTTAACACGAAATGGCCAATATGCTAGTTTGTGTTTAAGAAATATTGATTTTTATATAGGTGTGCATTTGTCCAATTGTGCTCCACCATGGGGTGCATTTGAACAGGGGTGGTGTATAATTGAACAATTACAAAATAACCTCATTAAAAAATTTTTGCAGAAATTTATTATAAACGTTAGTATCTACGGATAAGAGTAAACAAATATGAATATCATTATACCTACTCTTAAATGAAGCAGGAACGTGGTCTGCCTGTTCAGGTTCCCTAGCAAAGAAGGTTGAGCGCATCCCCGGAAGTCCTATACCGTATGATTCCCCATCGTGTGCGGATTCATTCTCCGCTCTCCCCTCCGCTCCAACTCCGGTCCGTCAAACCATCACAACCTGTTCCGAAGAACTGTGACAAAAAGTCATAACCTATTCCGAAGAACTGTAACAAAAATCGCCTGTTCACAAAAACTGTGAGAAAAAATCGCAACCTGCTCCGACGAACTGTGACAAAAATCACCTTGGGAATGGCACACGGAGTGCCATGTCCACTGATGGTTATTGAATATGATATAAACAAATAGGCGGAAGTCATGTGAGTAATGACGTGACGTCAATTTGACGCCATTGACGTCCTACAAGCTGATCTGCCGGACCAGATTTTTAAAAACTGCGCCCGTGTATGATCGGCAGTTGGAATACATAGTCAAAATCTGGCCCACCTCATTTGTCCAAATCTCTTACGTGTGAAATATAAATAATCCGTAAATCATTTCTGCGTATGAACAAAACGTAACCATATTTAAATTTGGGTTCAAATATCTTCTTTGTTTATTTTGCCTTAATTTTTACTAGAATTTCTCAACCATTTCTAATGACTCCACAACAAGGGATATAAAGCTTTACTATTATACAACTAACTAGTTTCCGTAACCTACTGGAGAAGAACATTTTGATTGTCTAAATCTACCCCACGTCCAAATGTACCCCACCCTATTCTAATTCTATTTGTTATCTATTTTTCTCGAAAACAACTTTCTGTATGTAAGTTATAAGCCCCTTTCGATATCATATTAAACGAACTATAATTTTTATAATCTCTATTCATCAGAGCAATTACAGTTTCCAGGATAATAGTAATAAATAAACAAATTTTCCTACTATGTATAAAAATGTTTGCAGCACTTTCGAATCAGCAAGTAAGCTTGTTACTGAAGTCATAATTAACCTACTTCCGGGATATTTTTCGGGAAGGCTTGTTCCTGAACATCTGTGACAATTTTTATAACCTTTTTACAATGTCCTGAAATAATCATCAAAATCTGAATACTGATTTTATTCTTATAGACTACACCTTATTCTCATAATATTATGAAGCAAATTTTCTTTAGCAATCATAGAATTATGGGTTCTTAACACCTAATTTATTTTTCAGATGATGAACTTCAAAGTTCAGGGCCTTGTGTCCGACCTTATGCCCAACATAAGACTAATGCAGGCGTCAGGACACTTTATGCTCAACTACTATGCCGAAGATAACGGAGCTATACACACACTCCGATTAGGCTACTGCTTTATTCATTTATTCTTACTACTACTCCAATTTGGGTAAGAAGAATTCTGTACCAATCTATGGGCTTTAACTTACGTTACCTTGCTCTAGATTCACTTTTGGAAACCTAGTTAAGGAGAGTGATGATGTCAATGATTTAGCAGCCAATACTATTACCGTATTATTCTTTACTCATTGCATAACAAAGTTTATATATTTCGCAGTGAGATCGAAGCTTTTCTATAGGTACTCCTCTTGACGTCATAGTTGCGCATTTTTAATATTTGTTTTGGTTTTAGGACTTTAGGTATATGGAACCAAGCCAATAGTCATCCACTGTTTATCGAATCGAACAACAGATACCATGCCCTGGCATTAACAAAAATGAGAAGGGTTCTTGCTGTGGTATTGGTTGGAACTACCGTCAGTTGGATCGGTATGTATGTGTATGAAGGTTTTCGTTTCAACACACATAACACTAATTTTCTTGATAACATGTAGTATGATAATTCTTGGCCACACTATTCATGATAATCGTGTTTAGAAAGTTTACATCTAAAACCTCATTTTGTTTACTTTATAATTACATTGTAATTATAGCTTGGACCACTATCACCTTCTTTGGTGATAGCACGCACACGAGGAAAGATCCAAACAACGAAAATGAAACCATAACAGAGGAAATTCCTAGGCTGCTTATAAAATCATTCTACCCATGGAATGCAATGTCCGGGATGACCTACTATATTTCTTTAGGTTACCAAGTACGCGAAGAACTACTTCATGATAAACCCAACCAAAACTATAAGCAATATTTTTTAGATTTACTACGTCCTTTTCTCGATGCTTCATTCGAATTTACTCGACGTACTCTTCTGCTCGTGGCTGATCTTTGCTTGTGAGCAACTCCAACATCTCAAGGAAATCATGAAGCCACTGATGGTAAATATCTGTATTTAAACTCAGTAGTTGGAATTGCATATATACTTATCCTGTTATGTTGAACTATAGGAATTGTCAGCTACATTGGATACGTATGTGCCCAAAAGTGCGGACCTCTTCAGAGCTCCAAGCACTAACTCTCAAGATCATCTAATTGATAATGGTAAGCAAGTGCAAATTTTATAAGTACTTGACAAGAGAACGATAATCAGAAAAATGAGTCAGATAAAAGTATTTTGCTGCTTGGCATAGAATATGACATCGTTCTAAAACTGCTTCAATTCACCTTGAAACACTTGAAGAATTTATTTCAAAGATGTTTCTGTGAAATGCTTATTTTCAAGTTATTTAAATAGTCAGGTTACACACCTCACTGTATATCACGTATATACAAAAAGTTGTGGAATGTTTGATTTTTGGATCTTCTATCGTCCGTCGGAAAGGGTTCAAAATCCGAAAGTCAGATACTTCTTTTTAAGCATTAATTTTCGACAATATCATATGCCTGTCTTTGCTAATGAATAGGCACTGCATATTATGCAGGTTAGACTTACACACCTGCATATTTATTGGCAAATAGTTGCATATGATTTTTTCCAAAAATAATACTTAACAAATCTCTAAAATTTTAGTTCCAAACCCTTTCCAACCTTCGACAACTACCAATGGGTAGTTTAATGAAACGAAACAAACCACAACCCAACGTCCTTTTTTGGTTGACTCACCATGAGTGTACAGTGTACACTAGATTGGTCAAAAAAAAACGGACCCAACGACCCCCAACCTGTTCCGTTTTCAGAAAAAAAAAATCACCCCAAATTTGAGAAAAAGACTGTTAACGTTAACACGTGCCACCAAGCACCTCAAATCTCCCATTTAAAATACATTGCAACAATGCATCTTTTTTCCCTTTTTGTACGATTCGGATATGAAAAAGAAGTTACCGGAGATTATCAGAATTTGTCAGAACTCCCCAAGGAACAAATCCACAACCACGATTTTTTTGTTCACCACCCTCCCCATAATCAATTAGTACTTGTTTCGTATTTGTTGCGGACATTATTTATTTTTTAAAGGAAATTATTATTAGGTTATTGGTTTTTTTGGCCATTTACTAACTAATTTCCAATTGTTTAAACAAATACCATTTGTTTACAAAAATATATAATGTTACGAACATAAATTTCTGTTTTTTGAGAAATTATTATTATTGGATTATTGGCATTGTTTGTCATTAATTAACTAGTTTGCAATTGTTTAATCAAGTACCATTTGTTTAAACAATAATATACAATGGTACTGACGTATCTTTTTGGAAAAAATGATTATTGTATTATTTGTCCTTTTTTTCTTGCCTAAATTGTTAACTTATTGTCAATTATAACCTGTAATAATATTTAGTATTGCAACCACAATACTGGTTTGACCGATATCGTACAACCTCCAAAATTACAAACAAAGGACCAAAAATCATATAATAATTTTTGCCAAGAAATAAATGTTGAAAAAATTAAGTAACAAATTACAAAAAACATGCCAGCAATGTAACAATAATAATTTCTACAAAAAGAAAAATAGAAAAACATTCTAAATTTTTGTTTAAAGAAATGGTACTTGTTTAAAGGATTGCAAATTCGTTAATAAATCACAAAACCGTGCCAATAATAATAGTTTCTGCCAAAAAAATATAAAAAATATGTCCGTAACAATCTTTGTTTAAACAATTGCAAATTAGTTAATAAATGTAGAAATGCCAATATTCTAATAGTAATTTATGCAAAAAATATAGAAAATTATGTCCATTACAATGTTATATTTTTTAAACATATAACATTTTGTCTCATTTTTAGGGTACTGCAGGAGAGGGTGGGGCGGTGTAAAAAAATAGTGGCTGTGGATTTGATCCTTGGGGAGTTCTTAAAAAAAAAACGTAAAAAAAGGAAAATTGTGTGATTTCTTTTTTCGGAAAAAGAACAGATTTAGGAGATGAGTGCCCTCCAGCAAAAAAAAATGCGAGGTATAAATTTGAACCACCCTAGTGTACGCACTGTATACTGTACCTCTAACGTGACACCTCTTGTCGTACCACCGCGTTTCCCTGAGCGCAGAATGGTTCAAAAGTTGACTACATCCTAAATAACCCACTCCACATGCGAAAAATTAAAAAAAATGCAAATTTTTTGCATGTAATGTCATTGAACATTGTCAATCTACGAGTAATGGTATATTTGATTAAATAGATTCTAAATCTTCCATCACCCACCCAAATACCAACCACCCTTTCTCTGTATTGAATTGCTTACATTTATTTGTACCATAAATTTTTAATCAGCAACTTCAGTACATATACATATGTATATGTGATCTGCTCCGAAGAAAGGGACCATACGACAAAAATTATCGGTATTTCGCTTACGACGGCTACCAAACCTTCAAATCTTTCACATTCATGATAAGTGGTCCTAGGTCTCTATTAAATAGAACCCACCATTTCTTTGCAGGAATAAAAATCATACAAATGCAGTCTCGCCAACACTCGCGTAGCGCGACAGTTAGCGCGTAGCTAACTGCATCAGCGTGAAATGAGTACGCGGAGTCGGGTTTGTCCATATAATTAATAGTTTACTATAATGCGGGTAGACAGAGAGGTTGTTCAGCATTCAAAGCGAGATGGAGGATGCTCACGCGCATGCGTGAGCTCCACGCGCAAGCATAAATTAGGCTGCAACAGTGTTGTTTAAAATTTGCGGTCAAATTCAGTCAGCGCGTCTGCGCATAGCGAACAAAAACATTCTCGCCATCTCCTTTCATACGCGGAAAAATGTAACAAGACGCAGGAACTGGGTTTTTCAATGCGCGTAGCACTCCGATGGCCAACGTTTGCGACACACTTCGCATCGTCTCGAAGGGGCCTTGCAGAAGGTATATCATTGCGATATGCTTTTTTATAGTATACGAATCTGATTATAAAAAGTTCTCACCGCCACATTTTCCAAAAAGAAAACTTAAAACTAAATCAAGAATTTGAAGCGTTATTTGGCACTGTTTGATAGCCCCCATAAAAACAATACTACGTGATAGAATACTCTAACTACCTTGATCTTAAAGTTGGTACTGTGTCCTTTAACATTATGAGGAGAAAAATATTGTGATAGCTGTCAACTGGTGTAGCACCGGATTTTTAACTGGCTGCGTAAATATTTCTACACCGTTTGATAGTAAGTTGATAATCACGTAAGTATAATGATTTATTTGTTGGATTTGTATCGTGCATTTTGACATTTTAAGGAATTTTTTTGCAAAAATGTGATATATCAGAGTTATCTAAGAAACACGAAACTTTATAGTTATGTAGATAAAATCCGTTGGACAACTCTGTTAAGCGATATTTTCTTACTTGTGAAGCGCGACAGTAAAATTGGTACGCGCTCAGTTATTAAAACTTGTGCTATATCGCTTTATACAGTTCTGACATATTTACATAATTCTATCTCGTAAAATTAGTTTCTCAGAAAGAATATAATTCATATCTTGAGCCCATTTAAAAAATGTTTTAGAATAGAATTCACTAAGTAGGCAAAAATGAAAGCTTAAACTCGAATTTTAAGCTATGAAAAGGCAAACCATTTTACAATTTAGTTTAGTGGAACTTTGTTACTGTCAACGTCGGTGCAAGAATGACACGATCAAGACTCAAGCTTAGTTCACACGAAGAGGCGACAGCAATAGTAATACATACAAAAAATTGATCTGTACAGATCAATTTATACCATTTTTGTCAGGCATACTAACATAAGATTCTATCCTATTATGATGTAGTTCGTCCAACTATTATAAGCAAATTTTTAAATTTTGCAGACGTTCTTGACTATAATAATATGAAGAATGAAGATTTAAATCTTAAGGGCATATACAGCACCCACCAAGAAATGGGTGTAAACTACAGAGGAGGGAATCTACAGGACTTTGGCGGCGGTATTGGACCAAACGGTTTGACAAAGAAACAAGAATTAATGGTTAGGTCAGCAATCAAATATTGGGTTGAGAGACATAAGCACGTTGTCAGGTGAGAAATCGTCAAAATTCTTATCGTATAACGTGCCAATTTTTCCTTATTTTTAGATTGGTGACAGCTATTGGTGACGCTTATGGTATCGCCCTTCTTCTGCACATGTTGACCTCAACTATCACACTGACTCTTTTAGCTTACCAAGCAACAAAGGTATCTAATCCATACCAAAACATTTTATTACGATTTCTGCATGTACCGACGTTTTTTCCTCATTGTATACCCCCCAAAACCGTACGTTTCCCCGAATGCTAGGCATAGCATTTACGGAAGAACGGCAACATCGCTCTCCCCACCCGGCGTATTTGTCAGCGGCTAAGCGGTTCCCCGGTGCGCAGTTCGTGTGCTAGTAGCTAGTAGTTTGTTGCTCGCAGGACTGTGTGCGCTCGCTTTTGTGCTTCTTTTAAAAATGCACGTACATGGTGCATACATAATTTCTAAATTCTCTTTTATTGTCAGAAAATATATGCAAAAATAAAAAACGCTTTTCTTAAAAAAATATATAAATTACCTAATATTCTACTACGAATAAACAATGAAATAAACATTATTTTATCTCGGGCTCAAAGATTCCGCCTTGAGCTGCAAGACAGTATCCGAGCCGTTTGTAGAAGTTGTCCCTCACGCCAGAGAGCGTTTCGGCTGTTACAGTGTTGGCAGCTTCTGTAATTTTTGCTCTCAACTCCTGTAAATTATATGCCCTATTGCCTTCATCAACATAAATGGTATTTTTATGATAACCCCACAAGAAAAAATCGTTCGGAGCAAAATCAGGTGATCTTGGGGGCCAACGAATGTCGCCTGTCCCACTAATAAGACGGTGAGGAAATGCGGTTGTTAAAAACTCTCGCACCCTGGCCGCGTTATGAGCAGGACAGCCGTCTTGCTAAAACCAAACATCATCCTGATGTACTCCGGGAAGGTTATAAATGGCGGGAACTACTTGCTCTTGCAGCAAAGTAAGGTACTTCTGGGCGTAAGAGATCCATCGATAAAGAAATGGACTAACTAAATGATTGCCTATAATACCAGCCCAAACATTTAGTTTTTCGGGATATTGAGTACGGTAAGCATAACTTCGGTGCTGATTTTGTTGGGCCCAATATCGAAGAACGGAAGGATTATGTTTACCATGTAACGGAAATGTCGATTCATCAGTAAAAATAATATTTTGTATAAAATTTTCATCTGCGTTCGCTTTTTCCATTACTGTTTTTCAAAACTCCATTCTACGAATACTGTCCTCTGCGAAGGTTTCCTGAGTTTTTGAGTACTTATAACACCGGAAATCACCGTTCTTCAGAGCCTTAGCAACGGTTTTGTTACCAATACTCAGTTCCTCGCCAATCCCTCGAGTGGATTTCTTATCGTCCAGTACTACAGAACCGCAGATTAGTACATCCCGTCGTTCTTTTGCCTCAATTTCTTGTGGACTTATCTCCCTTGGATGACTAGTACTGCAGCTCTTTAGACAAAGATCTTTGTCAAATTGATGCACAATATTGAAAATGGTTTGTCTGCACGGGATAGGTCTGCCTTCAAAAGTGATTGCAAACAAATCCACGCACTGTTGCGCCGAATTGCCACCGTAATACCACTTGATGACCTGAAGCTGTTCTAGCGGAGGCCACATCGCGATTGCAAAGATATGAATGTTATGAAGCGTTGTTAGATCTGCGATAGTTCTGCCGTTGCGTACATGTGCTCCGAAACGCAAAACCAGACTGACCTGACCAGACCTGCTCTCCCACCAGTCGGCAGTCCCACTATAATTGGCTGCCCCACTCAACCGACGTTGCCAGCGTTGTCGCGTGATACGCTAGTTTCTATAGACCTATGCCTAATTTTTGCGGACACAATCTGTATATACCTACTTTTAAAAATATTATGTCAACGCAATGGGACGAAAATAAATGAAAAGGACGAAAACCATAAAAAAGAAGAATAGGCACAAGAATCGTAAAGGACAAAACGTGCAGGGCGTTATCCCTTATCCACGGGCCTTTTAACTTTTTATTTTCTACCCTTTTGTCGATTTGATCCTTTACGTATTTACCCTTTCGTCATTTTTATCCTGCGTCCATTCCGCATTTTTTGGCCTATTTGCTATTAGTAACTTTTTCTAATTCTGCCAATTCTATCTATTTTGTCGGTGTCTTTTTACTGTTCGTATTTTTTGTTTGATGACAGTGACATCATACCAATAGGAAGAAAAGCTATTGCCAAAAAACTATTTTTATTACGCCCTTTTTTTGACGTTTACTCGATGTGTCGGCACGATATTGATGGAGTCTTTTGCTCGGTATTTCTCAAAGGGTATACAAAAGTCCAACCGGGTTTGAATTTTTCAGAAACGAAATGTCCATAAAGTAGGCCTTTGATTTCTTGATACTTGCTAATTGTTCTTTTCCTAGATCGAAGGCGTCAACAAATATGCTGCTACTGTACTTGGCTACTTATTCTACGCCTTGGCACAAGTATTTTTGTTCTGCATTTTTGGAAATCGGCTTATTGAGGAGGTAGATACATATGCTAAATATTTTAGAACATGCTAAATGAATTGCCATTTCCAGAGTTCATCTGTTATGGAGGCTGCATACAGTTGCCACTGGTATGATGGTTCAGAGGAAGCCAAAACTTTTGTACAGATCGTCTGTCAGCAATGTCAGAAGGCCATGTCTATATCTGGTGCAAAGTTCTTCACAATATCTTTGGATTTGTTCGCATCGGTAAGTAATCCTTTCATTTCATTAAGTTGTGAATATAATACGCAAATTGTTATAGGTTCTTGGTGCTACAGTAACCTACTTCATGGTGCTGGTACAACTCAAGTAAGAAAATCAGGAAGCCCTAAGGAAAGGATTGAAATTTGTGTATGGATGAAAAGGTGCAAGATCGAATCTCTATATTATATCTCTCAATAATTATTAACTCGATTCATACATTTCTCGACCATTGTCTATTCATACCTTAAAATTAAGGAAGGAGGATTGGAAGAAAGATATGCAGAAATAATGGCATAATAGAAGTATTTTATAATCGACTAAACTTAGGTTAGGTTTTAAGATGTGCATTCATCAATGTGTCTTTTAATGTGTGTGATAGAGCAACTTTTAATTCGTTGCGAGACAACTCATAGTACAAATCATTAATTTTAATTTGTGCAAAACGATTTATTATTTTATTCTTCTAACTCAAAATTATATTCAGGGTGCCAAAGGAGAACTAAAGTATATATCTAACAAGTATATACTGAAATAGGTGACGTAAAGAGTAGAATTTCAAAAACTTTTTTGGACTGTCCTGTTCTAAAATATCATATATAATTTTCGCATAAGATACAGACAGGCAATAATTAGAATTGATGTTACACTCGGCAATACATGTATATAAAACCGCAAAAAATGGTATGTAACATACTTATAAAATGTATAGTATAGTATATGAAATATATTTTTAAAAAGAATTCTGCACCTAAGCAGCAGTAAACATAGGAAGAGTTTAGCAAGCAACTAATGTTAAACCAGATAGATTTTCTAAAATATTGTCTGAATTTTTCTTTGTTTATTCAATGGGTAATTTTAGGTACCTAATCAATTTATATGTTTGTAAGTCTACGTTATAATAAAACTCACGGACACTTCTACTGTACGTATATTGTTACAAATAAATTATCTGATGTTATATTTTGAATTGTCATTTAAAACAACTATTAAACCCGACCCTTAACTACAAGTGAAATGATATATGATATAACTTTGTGAGTCTAATATACCACTAAGAACTTTTTCTATAATTTATAATTGTGTGACCTGCTAGTCTTGCAGTGGAACAAAAATAGAATAAAATGACCATAGCACCATATTTTGCCGCACCATAGCTAGTGCAGCTATTTTCAATAAAATGTTGTTACAAGAAACAACTTACAACGAAATAAAAATCGAATAATGAAAATAGAAGCTTTATAGAATTACCTATTGGTATATCATTTTCTTCATCTGCTTTATCTTTATCTTCTTCATCTGACTTAGATTCTTGTAATGAGGCCCGCGTCTGTGCGACAACTAGGAGTAACATCACCAGAGTCTCATTGTAGAACGGTTTCGTAACTGAGTTTCAGTACGTTCGGTACGTTGCTTATACTGGAGATAAATGGATTTCCTTCAAAATTTTGGAAGCATCTCCAGTAGGTCGAAAGTTCATTTGTAGTGCGTATGTCAGTTATTCCGAAGGGGTTTGCTCCCTTGAGTATTTTATTTTCTAGTGCATTCTCACTGTTTTTGTGGCTGGCCAGATCGCATGGAAGACGAGTTCCTCAGTGACTGTATCTGGGAGGGTAAAGTTACCTTTACAAGAACAGCTGAATTGTTAAAAAAAATTGCCTTTTGTTGTATTCAGATGATAGATAAGGATAAATATATAAGAAAAACATCTGGAAAAATAATAAAAAGCAATCAAACATTGAAAAACAAGAAATTATTGGTATTTCTTCTACACTTTCTTTTTATTTTGTTCCTTCTCAACAAAGAACACTATGCTTGTATTTATAATTTTACTCGGAAACAACAATTATGCTCAAGATTTAAGCAAAACTCAGAAGAATTACTTAAGATATTTTATTAATTCAGCTAAAATATACAGGGTTAACAAAAATTACCGGAACACCTAAATAATTCTCCAACCATAAGAAATTAAAAAAAAAATTCAAAAAGTTTTTGGTTTTAAACAAGCCATTGTTTAAATATATTTATAATATACAGGGTATTTATTTTATTATGGAAATTTAGTAACCTGTCCTTTTTTTTAATGAGTTTCTATTTATATATGTAATATATATTAGTACGTATATTATAATTCATATTATATTGTATTAATATAGATTATATTTTAATTCAAAGATTAATATAAGATTAATTCCAAGAATTGTTTATAGTTATATTTTTTATGAAATGCAACCCTTCTGATTTATAAGCTATTAACCAAACAGTCAAATTTACCGGAACACTTAAATAATTCACAAACTGCAAAAAATGTCAAACAATTTTCCAAATAAGTTTTTTGGGTTTAAACAACCTCTCGTTCAAATATAACTTTTTTTGGGTTTAAACAACCACTCATTCAAATATATTTTTAATATACAGAGTATTTATTTTATTATGGAAATTTTCACACCTTTCGTTTTTCTAATAGATAAATAGTACATTTTGTAATTCTAAGATTAATTCAAAGAATTTTAGATAGGAATTATATTTTTATAAATTGCATTATTTTTGAGCTATAAGCAATTAATTAAAACTCCTGAACTTCAAGTTAAGAATATTTTCCCACATTCATACAGATTTGTTTTAATGTGGCAGTTTGAACATTTATAGTTTATATGTTCCAACGGCATTAAACGGATGTTTATGCCCGAGGGTATAAACATCAAGTAATGCCCGTGGTACACACAAAATTTTTTGTCCTACAATGGTTTTGTCCCTCCGTTTGCATAATATTAGCTGCGTTCGGATATTGTACTCCGTTGACACCGGGTACACCGTCCAAATGACACTCACGGGTTATTTGGTGTAAAAATTGTAACGGTGTACAATATCCGAACGCAGCTTATAATAAATATTTTCACGGTATCAAGTGACATGCGTATCTACGAAGTTGAATAACAATACAAACAATTCGGAGTTGAGTGACTATACAGACAATTAATTGTCAAACTTATAACCTTAATGATCAGTAATTGAAATTGACGATTTAAAATTTAAAATTTGAATGACAAATTTGAAATATTTGATATATAACCATGGCAACCCTTAGTCCCCGCGCTGGCGCTGGCGCTGGCGTTAAGAAGCATTTTTGCTCCGGTATCTAAGATGTAAAATGTCAGTTTATGATCATGTAGGACATAAATTTAATTATATTTAATTGTTGTTATTTTCTTTTGCATTTTTTATTTTGTATCCGTTTGGTTAAAGTAAACGTTCATGAGTTTTGATTAATTTATGATTAATAGCTTATAACTCAAAATAATGCTATTTATAAAAAAATAATAACTACATAAAACTCTAAAATCTTAAATAATCTGTTAGAAAAAGGAAACCAATTTTTACCAATTTCCATAATAAACTGAACACCTGTATATTAGAAATATATTTGAACGAGAGGTTGTTTAAACACAAAAACTTATATTTAGATGTTTCGGTAATTTTGTCTACTTTTAGTTAATAGCTTATATAAAATGATGCACTTTATAAAAAAATTATTCCTATAAGACATTTTTAGAATTAATCTTAGAATTAAAAAAAATTAAAAATATAGTGTTGTATTTAAAAAAAAAACAAAAGGTTACCAAACTTCCATAATAAAATAAACAACCGGTATATTAAAATATATTTAAACAATACCTTGTCTAAAGCCAAAAAAGTCTTGTAATTTTTTTTTGAAATTTCTTACGGGTGGAGAATTATTTAGTGGTTTCGGTAATTTTGGCTAACCTCTATATGCCAGTTGTCAATGACATTCATACAAAAAACTCAAATTTGGACTTATTAACTGGGCTTCGTAATGTCATGTCAGTACGTTTGTCATGTTACATTAATGTCATCTTGAATTTTGACGTAAGAAATACCGCAATTGAATGAATTTCAGCAGGCAATAATTCAAACTCGACTGCATGATCGAATGGGCATTCGAGAAATTTCTACTGAATTAGTGTAGGCAGGAATACCGCGAAGAATAAATTGTAGAATCCCGAACAAGTTTGTAGGTTGACAGGTACTGTCAAAGTATAGACTTCATAGGTTAACAAATACCGTCAAAGTAAATGTTACACAACTAAAATTGTTCAGAGTATAAGTGCCTAATTTCAATTTGCTGTCCCGTTTTTTTTATGCTCGCGATTGTGCCTAGCATTTTTCTGTTTTTCTTTTCTCATTGAACAAATTTAACTTCATCATGGAATTATTAAATACGTTTAGCCCAGTCAAATAAGACGAAAACAGCGGAAAACTTTGGAAAAAATCCAACCCAGCTGGATATTTGTATACAGCTTTGGTTAGACATTACAAATAACGTGTAAAAGGTCCCCATCGATATCGTGTCTGCGTTGCGACTTATTCATTGTCGAAGATGACCGAATTGAGTTTTTTTTAACAATATTTTGCTTTCTATTGATGAGCCGACAGCGCTATCGGGAAATCTCTTAATATTTATTTCTTTACAAAAATCACATGTAGGTATACATAAAAACCCAAATGAATATAGTACGCATTCGCGGTTTTTATTAAATATTTGAAACTTTCTTTCTCTGTAGTGCTTTTTTGCCTCCTACAGAAAACGTAACAAAATAGCTTATATGGTCGCAATGCAAGTGCAGCATCGGTTATCCGTGGTCATCTAACTATTATTATTTCTTTGTTATTGTTGAAAAGGATTACAAATGTTTCACAATGCTGAAAAAGGAGATCATTCATTATACTGTATTTTCAGCCAGAGTTGGCATGAGCATTTACATTCAATAGAATGTTCATAATACATGCCAAATGATAGATATCATTTTGATGTACGTCAAGAAACCGCAACAATTTAACAATTACATATTGTCAAAATAACACTGCACAACTCTCGCCTTAAAAGTATAGGAATATATAAAGTATCGTACCACCCATGGTATAGGAACTACTTGATTGACCATGGTACCCCCAGTGTTTTCCAGAAATTAATGGGCTTTTTAATTATTTTTTTGTACAAAATATATAAATGCATTATGAATGTATTTTTCCGAAGAAAATATTAAACACTGCTATATTATGACATACGGTATTACTTGTTTCACCCTGGTACCACCCACAAAACCAACAGTGTTTTCTTTGTTTCTAATCTGTATGTTGGATGCCACCGCTGAAGGTGTTTTTTTTTCAAGTTTGTCGTAAATTCCGCAATTTTAGCGTCAGTGTTACAAAGTTCGCATTTTCCACCCAACTTGTTTTAATAAACACTTTCCATTCGCTACTCGACGAACGTGGCATGTTTGTATGTATTTAGCTTGTAAAAAGCACTATGGCTAATGGATTTAATGACTTTCGCACTCAAAGATTTGCACACCAAAGTTAGGTTAAATTTTAGTCGGAATTTCCGTGATCGTTTACTGACACTGTAAAAGAACACAAATACAAATTCCTTTGTTGTAATCAGTATCACTTGTAAAATAAACTTATAATGGTTTGCCGCTAGACTACGCTAGTTGTTGGCAACAACAGCGATATTGTACCGCGATACAATATCGCCCAAAAACGTATCGTATCGTACCGTATTGGATGCTATAGTACCGCTACAAAATATCGAAATATCGGAATGTAAAGTACCGGTACTTAAAAATATCGTATCGTATCGAACATCCCTACCAGGCAATAGAGATTTTTTCGTGACAAAAATAGTATCAGCAAGCCGACGGTCCCAGGTCACGTCGACTAGTCCGTAGATGAATTGTGATGTGCTTTCGACTCGCAAATATCATTACTTAATTTGTTATAAACAAAAAACCATAAAAAATCGTGCTTTTATTCGTTTTTCGCCTGTAAAAGCTGAACCGATGGAGCAATCTTGATGCTATCAGACGAATTGTAGAGAATGAAAAGACCAAAAAAATAAACCCTACAGGGACTCGATCGCATTAAAATTAACGGAGGAAATTTGATAAAACCGGAAAAATCTGCGTTTTTACTTTATCATACGCAGTATGTAAAGTATTGTAATCGTACCAAAAAATTTTTTTGAGATTTTAGCGGAAATATGAATAAACTCAATATCGCCCAAAAACGTATCGTATCGTACCGTATTGGATGCTATAGTACCGCTACAAAATATCGAAATATCGGAATGTAAAGTACCGGTACTTAAAAATATCGTATCGTATCGAACATCCCTACCAGGCAATAGAGATTTTTTCGTGACAAAAATAGTATCAGCAAGCCGACGGTCCCAGGTCACGTCGACTAGTCCGTAGATGAATTGTGATGTGCTTTCGACTCGCAAATATCATTACTTAATTTGTTATAAACAAAAAACCATAAAAAATCGTGCTTTTATTCGTTTTTCGCCTGTAAAAGCTGAACCGATGGAGCAATCTTGATGCTATCAGACGAATTGTAGAGAATGAAAAGACCAAAAAAATAAACCCTACAGGGACTCGATCGCATTAAAATTAACGGAGGAAATTTGATAAAACCGGAAAAATCTGCGTTTTTACTTTATCATACGCAGTATGTAAAGTATTGTAATCGTACCAAAAAATTTTTTTGAGATTTTAGCGGAAATATGTCTTTTTGAGTCCCCTGAACATTTTTGACCAAGGTTAAAAAAAATGTCTGTGTGTGTGTGTGTATGTGTGTGTGTACCCGTTTTTTGTGGCGACGATTCCGGAGAAACTACTAAAGGTATCGGAACGAAACCTCATATCTAGAAGTTTCATGACCAAACTTAGAGCTGAAAAGCTTTCTGTTGAAAAGGGTCCAAAGGAACTGGTGGTTTACTCTTAACATTTTTCGGAGATTTTGTAAATGAGCCGCTATTTGTGTAATGTCGTCAAAATAGTTAAATAATAAATTAAAGGAGAGGAAATTTTCTATAATTTATGTATATAAAATTTTGTGGTAGAATTTATAGTTTAGCTGCATGAGCAAATTCTATCATCGAGATCGGTCGTACTGCTTTAAAACTAGTAGCCAGGATATGTCAGATTTTTTGATTCTAATGACAGTAGCTAGTGTCAAACGCTAATATTTTGAAAATACTACTGTCAATATAGGCTGCGTTCGGATATTGAACACCGTTACACTTTTTACACCCACTAACACGTAAGTGTCATTTCAACGGAGTACAATATCCGAACGCAGCTTTAATCGAGATATCTGTCTAGTTCTACTAGTTTTATTTTAATGCAGACATAGCCGATCTCGATCAAATAGAATCTCATGCAGCTAAACTATTAATTTTATATATAGTATGATAAAGTCATGTGCCTGGCCACATCAGATTTTTTTCAAGAATTCATATCTCCGCCATTTTCAAAGTTGTTGCCCAGGCTTTTTGCGAGAAAGTAGCGATGGTTGAAAGCATGTTGAAAGCATCAAGATTGCTCCATCGGTTCAGCTTTTACAAGCGAAAAACGAAAAAAAGCACGATTTTTTGTGGTTTTTTTGTTTATAACAATTTAAGTAATGAAATTTGCGAGTCGAAAACACATCACAATTCATCTACGGACTGTTCCACGTGACCTGGGACCGCCGGCTTGCTGATACTATTTTTGTCACGAAAAAATCTCTATTGCCTGGTCTAGTGATAACCAAAAGATAGTTGCCGCGATATTGCTGTCAAATACTGTCATAGTTATCGCTCCTTGCTAGGCGACTGATATTAACACGTAAAAATACATTTGAAAATTTCGACTATCAACTTTTTCAAACAAATATGACTGATACTTCCTGATCCACTAATTTAACAACACACGCACACAAAATAACATCCGAAACATACCTATTGTATTTATCTCTTTGTTAAATAAAAAACACTCTGGAGAAAATAAAAAATTCCCCACGGTCCTTCTGAATACTTTATTCCTAAATAACTATCAAATTACCCACAGATACTTGAATGAGCTAAACATCTTACCAAAATTGCACAGCACGGCAAATAAGCTACCCCTGCCCGCCAGGGCGCAACACGTTGGCGCCAAATTGAAAATCGATCCACCAGGCTGATAGGCAGCGCCATCTCCCGAATATAATTCCAACAACGCGAAACAGCTAGCGGTCGGTAAACATCAACAAAAATACATAAACTCGCGTAAAAATCGAGCCGTGACCGCGCAATAATCAATTTCTAAGTTATAACCTGTACAAAAAAAACGAGAGAAACCCGGCACGGGACCTGACAAAAAAGCGCGACTATCCCACTGCGGAACATAACCTATAAACGAGTTTAACAAAACGTAAATATTCGCACAATTTAGAGTAAAAGGTTGTGATTGTTAAGTTTTAACCAGTAATTGTTATACCAGATGGTACCTAGTTTTAAATAATCAATAGATATAGCAATAATATATTATATTATAAAAAATAATAGTACAATAAATTAAAGGTTAGTAATTATCTACCAGTTGTGATTGTCAGCAATAATAATAATTATCGATAATCAGAAAATTCCTTATTACTCGTAAAAAGTTAATTTCGACAATCTAACGTAAGTGCTCAATTTTCTATCGCTATCAACTGCTGCGGTCCGTCTCCAGGGGCCTCAGAACTTGTTAAAACTGGTTTACATAAAACGTAAGTACCTTGTGAAGTTCTAACTGGATTATTAAGTTGTTGATGGGTTAGTAAACGGAGTTGTTTAATGTGCAAGTTTGTCCGTTATGCTTGTCTCGTTTTCTGAGAGTAATTATTCTTCAACTGGAGTTGTAAGCCTTCCTGTAGACCCAAAGAAGGTTCTGGCAACCAAGTTTCTTAGCCCCACAAGAAAATACCTGAAATAAACAATGTTTAAGGAATAACGTATTACTATTTTATCTATGTATATTAGTGTCATATTTTTAGCTACAATTAAACTTGTTTCACCATTATTAATTAGATATGACAAATAAGGAACTTTAATCTTTCCGAATTACAGCGAGTGGGAAATGTATGGACTAAATTTACTTAAATTTAAACTGATTGTTCATACAGTGTTAATACCGATTTTCAATGATCAAATTATTCATTTTTCAGTTTCAATTTTTAGTTTTTTTTTTTTTTAAATTATGACGTATGTAATCAACATCTTTTTGAAATCGTAACCTCCTAGTGTTCTTCCTGATTTTGATTGATCTTTTAATAGTCTTAATTGTAACATAAAATTTTTATGATCTTACAAAAGAATATTATCGAGAAAAGAAATAGTCGATGCTTGAAAAACACTTCACCAGGACTTCACGTTAAAGTGACAAGTTTAAGCTTTCCTGCGATATTATTTTGAAGTTTGTAGGACATCAACTCGAATAAGTTCGAAAAAGTGTCAAAATTTTCTTTTTACTTTTAACTCTTTTTTAAAACTTTATGTAATTGTAACTTTTTCGTATGAATTTGTCTTCGGTGTACTAAATCTATAAAACACGCATATTCAAATTTCATTCACAAAATCCGTGTTCCGCAGAGTAGGTAATCAATATTATAAAATTTTTCCCGGTCTTTTTCTGAAGATTGTCGTTTGTAAGTCAGCATTTTTTTTGCGCTGGCATAAAGATAACTAAAAGATTTAAACAAATGTTGAAACGTAAAAGCAATTGAAGGTCGGGCATTGAATTTGCTGTACAATTTATTTGAATAAATTTATTTTATAGTTTTTTACCTCTCATTGTACAGTGTTCCCACTTAAGAGTGTAACACCTTCATATCTTTTTTATTTTTAGTCCAATTTTAGTACATTTTTTCTCTCAAATATAGAATACATATTGCTCTATTTACTGCCAAAAAACCAATTGTCTTCTTAACATGCAAAGCACCTTGTGATGGCAAAATAAATGGCAAAAATCAAGAAATAGCTTTAGGGATTTTTTTATCGAAAAATTTTACTAGTAATAATTGTTCAAAATTGCCCAAAGACCCTAAATCCAAAATTTCATAAAAATTAAAAAATATTGAAATTGTCATCAAAAAATAAGTCCGTAAACATTATTTGTATAGGCAGCTGCGCTTAAAAAGTGTGCTGTGGAAACTTTGTTTGAAATAAAACCTGAACTGTCAAAGTGCTTCAGCTGCTTACCTTGCTGATCGCGCATTATCACCGACTAAACTTATTATTTTCACCTTTTCGGCAAGTATAAGCATTATTATTCAGACAATAATTAAATACGACAAAGCACTTTGACAGTTCAGGTTTTATTTCAAACAAAATTTTCATAGCACACTTTTTTTAAACGCAGCTGCCTATGCAAATAATGTTTACGGACTTAAAATTATTTTTGAAGAAAATTTCAATATTTTTTAATTTTCATGAAATTTTGGGATTAAGGTTTTTGGGCAATTCTGAACAATTATTACTAGTAAAATTTTTCAATAAAAAAATCCCTAAAGTGATTTCTTGATTTTTGCCATTTATTTTGCCATCACAAGGTGCTTTGCATTTAAAGAAGGCAATTGGTTTTTTGGAAGTAAATAGAGCAATATGTGTTCTATATTTGAAAGAAAAAATTACTAAAATTTGACTGAAAATAAAAAAGATATGAAGGTGTTACACTCTTAAGTGGGACACACTGTATATATAGGGGTGTATATTAAATGAGTGCATTAATTTTTTGTGGTTATAGAGTGGAGAAAAACATTCAAATACCTTTTTCTCTATCTGGAATTAGTTTTGTGTAATTAAGTATTGAATTTGACGCCTCACGTTTTTATGGATGCTAGTACTATCTTCACCTACTCCGCGAGATCTTGTGCCGAGCAGTCATCAGCTGACTGCTGAGCAGGGTTGTTACGTTTTAAAACATTGTTTTAAACATGTTTTAAATCATTTTTTTTAAACATGTTTAAAACAGTTTGTTTTAAATGTATAAAACACTTTTTTTAAAACATTGTTTTAAACATGTTTTAAAACAAATATTTTGTTTTAAACATGTTTAAAGCAGTTTGTTTTAAATGTTTAAAATACTTTGTTTTAACACATTGTTTTAAACATGTTTTAAAAGAAATATTTAGTTTTAAACTATTTTCAACTTGTTTAAAACAATTTGTTTTAAATGTTTAAAACATGTGTTTTAAATGTTTAAAACATGTGTTTTAAACTACCGAAACTTGGACAACATATTTATGGATCATGGATCATTTAAAAAAATCAAAGAAATATTTAAATATTGTATTTATTAATAAAAAAAAGTTCTTTATAAAATATAATAATACATTCCGTGATAGCATGAAATTACAATAAAGGAAAAACTTTTATAATAACTTAATAACATACCGGGTGATCCACGCCATAGGTACTCCCGTTTATTTTTTGTTTATAAAACTGGACGAATGAAATTTGGGAAAGTGTTAATAGACAAAAAATTCCATTATTTGGGATACTCTTGAGCCTTGCGCCCCATATTCTTGGTGTGATATATTCTATCAGGACATTCTGAACACAAAAATATATCGATCGTCAATTTTTATCACGAACGCAACGCCAAAATAACTTTTTTGTGTATTAACCTTGGTAGCTATGAATTGGTGAAAATAGTCGAAAATTGTCAAATAATCACTTAACTAAATCGATTTTGGCTTGGGCGACATTGCATTACTGGCGCCCTCTAGCGTGACAACAAAAAGTAATTCACACAACAGATTTAACCCCACTGAGAACTGACGTATGAAAAAACGCCGATGAATTTTTAAAATAAAATGTTCACAAATAAAACAATTGCGTGATTTAAAATATGTTTAAAACAATTTTTATTCCTTATTTAAAACATCGTTTTTTTTCTTGGGTTGATTTAATTTTAAAAACATTTAAGGTTTTTTACACCATATTTTTTATCATCAAAATTTATTGCAGGCTATCTTGTTTTCGAAAGAATATTTTGAGCCTTTAATCCATTGGTTCTTTCAGGCTCTTGAGGTGTAGACATTGCAGGTTTAACCTTAGTTTCATTGTATTCTTTATTCATCTTTCACTTTATTATGTAATATTACTAATATTGCATAATAATAGCTAAATTACAATTAATTGCAAGGTAAAAATATTAAAACAATTGTAAATTTTGTCAGTAAAAATATAATAGAACTTTAAAGTTAGAGGTTCATCTATATGGGATACAAAATTGCTGTTATTGGAGCAACCGGAAGAGTAGGGCGCGAGGTATTAAGCACGCTTGCTGAGTTTCAAGATGAGGCAATAGATTCTGTAATTGCACTTGCATCGAAAAAATCAGAAGGGAAGAAGGTGAGTTTTGGTGACAAAGAGTTGACAGTTTTATGCCTTGAGGATTATGACTTCGTTGGAACTAATGTAGCCATTTTCTGTGCTGGATATCATGTTTCTGAAAAGTATGTACCAATTGCAACACAGGCTGGATGCATCGTGATAGATAACAGTTCCCATTTTAGAATGAAAGAAGGTGTGCCACTCATTATTCCGGAGATTAATAAAGAAAAAATTATGGAATATAAAAACCACAACATAATATCCAACCCAAACTGTACTACAATACAGATGCTGCTAGTACTACATCTATTACACCAGAAAGCAAAAATAAAGAGAATCGTTGCTTCAACTTATCAATCAACTTCTGGCGCAGGCAAAGCAGCAATGGATGAGCTCTATGACCAGACAAAAAAAATCTTCATGAATGAGACTAAAAAGCCCGAGATATTCCCCAAGCAAATAGCGTTTAATTGCATTCCCCATGTAGGGAAATTCATGGAGAATGGTTCTACAGAAGAGGAATGGAAAATGCAAGAGGAGACAAAAAAAATTTTATAGGAAGATATAAAAGTTACTGCAACTCGTGTAAGAGTACCCGTCTTTATCGGTCACGCTATGGCTGTAAATGTAAAATTTGATCAACATATCACTGAAGAACAAGCTCGTGAAGTGCTAAGTGAAGCCGAAGATAGTGGAGTTTTAGTGTACAACAGGCGTGAAGACGGTGAATACATCACTCAAATTGATGTTGTACAGGAGAATGCTGTATATGTATCGCGTATTAGAAGAGACAATACTGTTGAACACGGATTAAATATGTGGATAGTGGCTGATAATCTGTGCAAAGGCGCAGCATTAAATATAGTGTAGATTCTTGAGATTTTGATAAGAGAGTATTAAGTGCATATAGAGTGCACGTACGTTGTAATTCGAAGGAAATTTGTATACCACATGGCAGCGTGTGACGCAAAAACCATGAGAGCTACAAAAAATTACTTTACAAACTCCGCCAGCCCCTTATCATGATAAGGGAGGTGGCGGAGTTTGTAAAGTAATTTTTTGTAGCTCTCATGACTTAAAAAGCTGGATTCCAGCTTCACGCGCTGAAATGACAGATTACTGTTACCTTATCTAGATACAGAAAAAAAATCTTAATACTTAACACATTTTTCATAGTACACACCGTATGATTGATAAATAAAATAATGAATAGATTTACATAATGTTTGGAGGCTACCAATGGTCAACGACAAGATTACTTTGAACTTTGAGATAGAAAAAGGCGAACCTATAGATCGATACTACTTTTCTGCGCGTATGAGGCTTACAGATGAAAGCAAAAATCTTTTGCGTGAGAAGCTTGATAGTACAATTCAATTCGATAACCTAGATGATCACTTCAATCTTAACCATGAGAGTTTTTATATCTACTACAATAAATATAGTGAGCACAATGGTAGAAGTGAGCTATACGTTAGGGATGATAACGGTAGATATTTAACTTCCAATCTTCCAGTTAATCACTATGGATTCTCAATGGAACTATCATCTGATGGGGCGTCAATAGCAGATTATGGCTTTATCCTCTTTATGCAATCTATAACCCAAATCCCAAACATGTTTTTTTCATGTTTAAAAAATGTTTTTTTTTGCGAAGTGTTTAAAAACATTGTTTCGTGTTTAAAAACATCATTTAAAAAAAAAAAACATGTTAGTTTTGTTAAAAATAAAAAAAAAAGCGTTTTTTATAACAACCCTGCTGCTGAGCGAGCCGTGGGAAGTTCCGTGTTTGCCGTGTTGCCCGTGTTACGTTGTTTTCTAGTTGTTCGTCTCGGGTCTGTTATTTTGTGTGATAAAAATGGATAATTTCACAAGTAGTGAGTGAGATATTATGGTCATTTAAAAAATGTAGGAATGTGAGAATGTGGATGTGGATGCTATCGCTCGAAGACTATGATGGACAGTAGACGCCAAAGTTCAAGTGTAAATTGGTCGTACCCTAGCTTGTTTGGAGGTTACTGTGAGCAATTTGTTTAATTTTTTCAATAAGTTGATTGTTGAGTCATTGAACATATTAGGAATTTCGTAAAATTGCGTACTAGAGATGGGTCAGTACTACGGGTCAGATTTCACCGTAGTAGTATACGTAATGAAAACATGTGGGTGGCGACTAGGGCTTCCAAACCCGAACAATATACTAATCCCAGGATAACGGGATCAAAGATTTTGTAATCCCAAGATCCCGGGATTCATGGAAAAAGAGTGAAAATTGCCGGATCTAAACGTCTGCCTGGGATGCCAAAAGTTACCAAATCAAGTAAGTAAAAAACGCCTACACTATAATTGATTGGGTAATATCTTTTACCCCGAAACTTCATCAACGTTTCTCAAATTTTACCTTACAAATAGAAAACCAAAATTGTCGGTTTAAAAGGTTAAAAAGAAGTGTCAAAGTGTGATTATTGACATCAATAATAAACAAAATTGAAACTCTATTGGATAATAAACAAATGTTAAATGTTTCATATTAATGCCAACAAAACATTTTGACGAATTTTTGTTTTCTTCTTTAAGATAAAATTTGATAACTTTCGAATTCATACGTCGTGGATGTTTATTATGCAAGTAGACTAACTATTTGCATTTTAAATAAAACAGTTATTGTTTACAAAAAAGAAGATAGACGGGTTATATTTTATCAGAATATGCTAAATAAATACATATTGGTAATAACAGATAACTTCACGGAATAGCTAAGGTTTCTCCCTAAGGTTTCTCCACCACAGGTCCGGTACTGTACCATAGTTCCGGTATGTTGACGCTAACTTTTATGAACCCTATGGAAATCCAATGGGGGTTAAGCCTGGTGATGCGGTCAGGCCCGGCGCGTGATATCTTTCTTGTGTGCGAAAAAATTCTGGCGCCTTTCGGAAAAAAATCAGTTGCAAATCCACCGGTTTTGTGGCACGATTAAAAATTCCCATTATAATTTGCATGTAGAATTGAAATACTACAAGGCAATATCATAAAAGTAAGTTTTTTTATACAACATTAGATGTCACAAAATAACGTAAAAGCCCCTTAAAAATTCAGTAAATTTATACGAGGTTTTATTCCATGGCGAACTTTTAACTTCGGAGTTCTGCTGCTTAAAAAAGCAAGGCTGTGCTAGAAAAACTACCATAAAAATTTTGGCGAAAAAGTTATTTAGAACTTATTTTTCATAGATTTTGATATTTCTCTAATAAATTAAAAATATCAAGTTGGTATCTTGTGATGTCACCATATATATATATATATAATTAAGAAAATGTTTGTGTGACATTGTCAGGTAGTACTTTGATTTTAACTCCCATTATTGTCTTTGACAAGATTATTGGCTTATTTATATGTTTTTCTAGTTACTACACATGATGCAATCAATATAATAGTAGCTAGCCGAAATTTCACATAAAAACTAGAATTATTTATAACTTTATTAGAATAGAAACTTTCCACTATGGTCATTCCGCGAATTTTTAACTTTCGGTTACCAAAACGAAGAGATCGCTGTGCTGGTAACGACCGTCACGGCTATTTAAAAAGGTGTTTCATAAAACTTGTTTGAACATCTACCTACGACAATTCTAAAAGACGAGTCGTCTTTTTGTTATAATGTTGCATCAAAATAATGGTAAAGGCCCCCATTGCTTTCGTATAGTCCTTAAACGGCCGTGACGGGTGTGACATGTTACTGCGGAATAACCCACAACTAGGAGTTTAGCATTTTTGAAAAATCACAATAAAAATTTGCTTCCTCGGTGTACCTCAATCCGTGGAGATATACTGTGTATTTGTAAGGAACACATCCAACTTTAATTTTTAATATTTCTCTGGTAGTTTGCCATTTTTATTTGACTGTGCAATCGCCTTTTCAACTGAAATAATTGCTATTTTATTTCTATTTTTCCTGATACATTTACGTCATTAAATTTTGGAAAAGTTTCTATTGCTCTTAGCCCAGGAGCCACTGGTCTTTTTTCCTACAGCGAATTTTTATCCGCCGTTATGAAACAAATGATTTGTAAAGAACTGCGCCCATATAAGTGGTGCAAATTTTTATCCGCGGCGATAAAAAAATCCTTACTGGGCGCCTTTGGGAAAATCATTATATTTTAATCATCATCATTGATTTCTAATATAAATACATTTCTCACTTATTTTTAAGATCTCTTTGACTCGGGTTTTTAATGCCAATTTTGTATATTTGAACTCAGTTTAGTTTAAACTGGCATTGAAAAATCTAGCCTTTAGCGCCCTTTTATTACGGCGCCTGTGTGCCCTGCATACTTCGCACACGCCTCCCGGCGGCCGTGGATACGGTGGCCACCAAATGGAACATTTAACGTATTTTGTGGTAATTTCTTAAACGTATTGTAAATGTTGTAATGCATTGGTTGACTAGTTAACTAAACATGTTCGTCATAACTGTACCATTTGTAAACTACACTTTAAAAAGCTTTTCTTTTCGCGTTATACCTATCAAAAGCCCTCCGACAAAACACGATACGCTTGCCGTTTTGTTTTTAGCAAACAGTATAATGTTTAAAGCATTGTCCGTTATTGCATGTAAAGCTCGACTGGTTAGCTTCCCGAAATCATCCCACGTTATCTGGGTCCATCCTTGGTTCTGAGCTACTAGAAAGCATAACAAACAAACCCCAAGTAAGAAAGCTATTGGTCTACTTAGCTTCTTGGTTATATATCCAGTGACTAACCCACATGCTATAGCATCTAGCAAATCTACATCAGATTTTGAGCTAAAACTAATTAATAATTTATTAGTTTTGTATGCTTCTAGGATATTGCTACTCACCCCATAATGCTAGGTCATGGTGGTACAGGTGTTACTGGGATGATTATGGGCCTACCTGTGGGGCCTACATTGGAGTAACTACTGGAGATTTAACTAGTGCCAAAAGTAACAGATGTCATAAGACTTGACGTGTAGAATACCTTTAAAATTATGACATTCTTATACAAGGTGATAGTGATAAGCGAGAAATATTTAGGCGTATACATGTGAAGGCATAATTGATCATTAGAAATGCATGTAGTCAAAGTAGTCCATACCCATGTTAATAGTTTTTTTGCCGCTATACACAAACAACAGTCAAACTTGAAATAAGTTATGCAACCAATTTATCTGTTGTGTGAAAAACAGTGGTATTCAATTCAAATACAGCGGCAACAAGAAATATTTACATTTGATATCATGGCCTACTTCGACTACAATCATTTATAATGAGCCTTTATAATCTAAGAGCCAGTGGCCTGCAGACTTGGGGTATTTTGTTAAACCCTTTATTTTTATAGTTTTTAAAATTGTAATCAATATTCGGTTCTCTTTAATTCTATTTACTTGATGTATTGAAATTAAAAAAAAAACAGCTAAAACTTATTTGAACTAAGAGCTAGCCTGTGATAACTCATATGAACTACTATTCCATTTCTAAAAATTGTATGAATTCTGAATTCCTCAAATATCTGGTTTGATTAGCCAAATCGGTTTCAACAAGGAAAAAAGTTCTAGGAGTTGAAAGGCTATTTTCGAAATGGCCACCATAAAATTTATATCCTGTAAATTTTTCTATAAAAAGAGTTTTATGCATTTTTACCATATTCGTTAATAGCTATTTTCCTACAAGTCCACATAAATACTATTGATCATCACAATAGTAGTACATTTAAATTAGACGAAAACTGGGCTACGAAGGGAAAGAATTTCACTACGGTTGACCTTTGGGGATCCGACACGGAAAGTGTAGTGTTCCAATATTCTATGACGTCCGCAATTTTAGTTGAGCCTGGCGCCCTAAAAACTACCTCTAACGTGCACGTTTTCAAGTTTTTCGCATTTTACCGTAAAACGCCCACTATTTTGCAATTCTGTACAAATAAATTAATATTCCACTTTTTCTCAAAGACTGGTTCTTTAACTGCATGCGCATGGGGGTTGCAGTTTTTGAACCACTATATACATAATAATATAATATTTGTATTATTTCAGTATTACTAAACTGATATGCCAGCAACCGAACTTTCCAGGCTCCATTATACAACGATATTCCTATATCAACATTTCCTTTCGTTAATAATTCTATATTTACACTTAATTCTGTAAATAGTTATAGTTTTTATTGATTATTTAACGAAAACATATGTCCAACTCTTTTCGAGAACTCATACAGTTATTTATGCGATACTGGTCTAAAATTAGCAAAAGAAGGCTTGGGCGCCCGTCGTTTAACGACCGCTGTAAATGTGGTAAATACCTTTTTGTATGCATAATTTTATAAGCATTATTGTTATATAGGAGCTAAAATTACGAACTCGTGACCGTAAAAAGTTGCCCTTTTTGGTTTCAATATTCTATGGCGTCCGAAAACTATTAGAGCCTGGCATCCCTAAATTCATTCCTTAACATGCTCATTTTTCGCATTTTACCGCAATATTGCCACAATTTCGTAATTTTAGCACATATACAAAAATAATGCTTATAAAATTCTCTACAAGAAAAATATTTACCACTTTTTTGTACACAGTTATTTTTTGCTAATTTTAGCCCACTATCGCGGGAAATAAACTTGACAAAAAAATTTTTCAAAAAAGTTACACACATGTTTTTGTTGAATATTTAATACAAAACTATAATTATTTACGTTATTAAATATAAATATAGAATCATTAGCGACAAGAAATGTTGATATTGCAATACGCCTATATGATCGAGCCTCAAAATTGCGGTTGCTGGCATATTATAAGTTTAGTAATACTGAAATATTAAAAATACTACTTTATTATATATAAATAAATAAATAAATAAATAAAGTTTATTGTATACTAAGGTACAAAAGGTGAGTATAACACTAAATAGTGATTTAAAATACTACCCTTCATGAAATTGAAATTAAATTAAAACATATCTTCAAGGTGTAAAGATTGATTGAGGAGATCACGTTTGAGTGACCTCATCATTACCGAATGACTAGTGAATCCCATCGTATACAGGACAGAGTTAATAATATATGAGGCAAGGTATGTGAATGATCTTCTGAAAGAGGACAGGCGATGCTCCGGTACAAATGCCATGGTAGACACGTGTCGAAGATCTCTGTCGTGGGCGGCGTTACGAAGTTGGATTCTTTCGGCCAAGTAAGGTGGAAGACCCTGGGCCACTGCCAATCGCACAACGCCAACGTAGTGCAGGAAGCGACGTTCACCCATCCGGAGCCAGCCATGATCCCGCAGAATCCCAGACATATGATGACGTCGAGGACAACCCACAGCAAACGACATGCAGCTGTATTGAACGCTTTGCAGGCGGCGACTGCTGGCCTGGGTTAGGAACGGCCCATAAACGACATCCGCATACTCCAAACCGGACAGCACGAGGGAATCTGCAAGTTTGAGTTTAAGTTTAGTAGAAAAAACAGATTTAAACTGGTAAAGCATCCTCAGTCTGGCATATGCGCGTCGGCAAATACTGCCAACATGGGATTCAAAGGTTAGGCCACTGTCGATAATGACCCCCAAATTTCTCGCCTCGTCCACGATTGGAAGACTGATGCCATTGAGGTGAATCCTGACTTCTGAATTTCTGGCCGCAGCGACATCCTCGACACGTCCCCCAACGAAGAGCACCTGGCACTTGGTGGGGTTCAAGGAAAGAGAGTTGGAGGCTGCCCAGACATGAATTTGATGCAGGTCATCGTTGATGGCAGTCAAAGCTTGATTCATATTGTTCGTGGAGATGGGCGCATAGATCTGAATATCGTCAGCGTACATGTGGAGGCGACAGTGCTGAACTTTGCTAGGCAGATCCGCCGTAATCAGATTGAATAAGAGTGGACCAAGAACTGATCCTTGCGGCACGCCACTGTTGACCGTCGCCGCTTCCGAGATGCCTGAGTCATTAAGCCTCGTGCGAAACGATCTGCCACGGAGATAATCCCCAAACCAGCTCAGAACAGCATTCTCGATTCCGTAGTACTTCAGCTTGGCAAGAATACAAGCGGACGAAACGCTATCAAAGGCCCTTGACATGTCCAGCAAGACCAAAGCAGATGTCGAGTGGCTGGTGTGGGACGTGACAATATCGTCCAGAACACGCAGAAGTGCAGTCCTTGTGCCATAAAATCGCCTAAATCCCGACTGCATCGCTGGCAGAATTCTGTTGGACTCGAGATGCTGCACCAACTGCTCGTGGATGACAGACTCCGCAATCTTCGAAGTCACACATAATAGACTAATAGGTCTAAAATCACTGAACTCAGACGGAGAGGGCTTTTTGGGAATTGGCCTCACTAACGCTCTCCTCCAAAGTACCGGAAAAGCGCCCACTTCTAGGGAATAGTTTATAATGTGGGTTAAAGGCTGAGCACAGACAGCAACCGAGAGCTGTAACATCTTTGCAGAAATATCGTCCACACCGCAGCTCGATGACTTGAGGCGCGAAATCTGACGCTGTACGGTCACTACATCAACCGGGTGATAAGAAAACTTCCCGACTCCCGGACAGGATCCACGCTCGAATGACTCAACGTACACAGGGTCCGATGCAACATTAGGAACACTGTTCACGAAATAGTTACAGAAAGCACTCGCGTCGCGGAGATCCAACGGGACATCGACTGAACCGCCTCGCGAAACACCCCATGATTTGAGATGCTGCCACAATTGACGCTGATCGCTCAAACCACAGAGCCGGGACGCAAAGTACGCTCTTCGTTCGTGGGTAAGAGCATGATTGTAGTAATTGCGGAGATCGCAATAATACTCTCTATGAACAGTCGATTTTGTACGCTTGTATTTACGCCAAGCGGAGCTCTTCATATTTTTTATCATTCTCAGCGTATCTGTGAACCAAGGCTCAGTAGGTTTGCGCCGATGTATGGCCAGTTTAAAGGGAGCATGAATGTCGAATAAATCCGTCAGACAGAGATTGAAGAAATCAACTTTTTCGTCCAAGTCTGTTAGAGAATACATGCAATCCCATGGAATAAACGCCGCGTCCCTGAGAAAAGCATCCTGAGAGAATCCTCGGAAGTCGCGCACACGGACAGGAGCCCGTTGCTCCACTGGAACGGCCTGTGGAACCCAACAAGCAATCGCCTCATGGTCGGAGAAGTCACACTCGATCACTCTGCTCTCAACATTGTGAATACTATCATCAATCAGAATGAGATCAATCAGTGACTCGGTATCAGGAGTGACTCGAGTCGGATCCGCCACAATCTGAGCGAGCGAGTGGTCATTCATAACAGATAGCAAAGAGTTTTTGAGCGCTGAGGGAGTTAACATGTTTATATTAAAATCTCCCAACGAAATGACGTGTTGCGAATGCCGACGAGCCTCACTAACCGCTCTCTCGAAACTAATCAGCGAGAATGCACCTCCGGATGGTGGGCGATATACTACTGCAACACTGAAGGTAATTTTTTTAATGACAATTTTTATCCATAGTTGTTCAAGATCTGGGTCGGGATCATTGATTTCGTCGAGAAGACAGTATTTTATGGTTTGCTTTATGTATAGAGCGACACCGCCACCTCTGCTTCTTCTGTCCTTCCGTACTATATTGTATCCCGGAATAGAAACGGCATCATCGGGTATATTTTCATTTAACCATGTCTCAGTAATTGCTAGAATATCGCAGTTTAAGCCAATTGCAAAATTTTTAATATCAGTAAATTTACATGGCAATGGCCTAACATTGAGGTGAACGAATAGTGTTCTATTAACGGTGTCCGATGCGTCGTCAGCACATTGAGCGATGTCGGAACCCGACCCGCCTATTGCACCGACTGGCGTACTTGTAAAAAATGTGCCCCGTAATTGATTTTCTGTTGTTGCACTTCTGCCTTACGTCTGTAAATCGGGCAATCAGAAGCCCATGCAGCATGATCAATAGACGTAATATCCAAGCCCTTGTCTTTGGCAAGCTTGCAGTTTGTACAGCATCGGTTCTTAGCCACGCATTTATCGACCTTATGGGGACCGGCGCATAAAGGGCATACAGGATCCTTCTTATTGCAGTCATTCGATAAGTGCCCGTACTCACAGCAATTGAAGCACCTCAGTACGTCAATAACCTCAAACGCTCGGCAGCTATCCCAGAAGACGCTTACAAAGCCATCAGACATAGGTTTGCGAAACGTGACACCGTCTACCTCAATTATAATAGTAAATTCGGACTTACTCGGGATTTTCACAACGCAGTCATCGCTTAAACCATTTTGAGTTTTCACATACTTTTTGATGTCATCATTACTCAGCTCATCACGGAGACCAATCAACTTGATCTTCGGAAGTCTTCCGCTGGACATTTTTACCTCAAATTCATTTCCTAATTTGGACACAACTTCGTCGCTCAGAATTTTTGTGCGTTCCATGTCCTTGCATTCAACAACAACACCGCCCTTCGCAACCTTTTTCAATGAAATCAATGCAGAATCAATAGGATTGACTAAATTCCTCAACGTCTTTGTGGTATCGTCACTGCTCTTAGATGAATCTTTGGGTTTGATTATCACGAGAGGACCGCACTTCTTCAAACCTCTAGACTTAACCATGCCAGCATAGGTGTTGGGTTCCTGATGCAACGACACCTTGTGAACTTCGTCCAAGACCTCCCTGTTGGCACTCTTCACCGTAGAACCCATGACCTCCAAAGAACTTGTAATAGTCTCCAATGACTTTTCTTGTTGTCCGAAATGATTGCTTTGCTTCTTGAGAGAAGCCTTCAGCTCGTTGATACCGTTATAAATTTCCATCAGAACTGTCTTTTCCGCACATTTTCTATTCGACGAACAGATGTCACAAAACCACCCCAGGTTTTTATTTTTCTCCACGAAGTCTAAAACTTTCTCATCCAACTTGACACATTTGATATGAAACTGTAAATCACACAGGCTACACTGCGTAACAGATGAATTACGTTTAATTGAACTATTACACACACCGCAAACAATAGAATCGGACATCGCGAACCGGTGAAAATTCGCGTCCGACAGCGATGCCTGCGATCGATCGAATCTCTATATATAGTGTGGTTCTTAAACTGCAAACCCCTATATTGGGGAGCTTGCAATTAAAGAACCACTGTATTTAATAAACCGTGGGATATAACATTTTGGTGCAGAGTTTTAAAGGATTAATATTATACAGATGCTAAAATTGCGAAATGGTGACTGTTTTGCGGTAAAATGTTAAAAAAGGCGAACGTGCACGCTAGGGGTCGTTTCTAGGGTGCCAGGCTCTAGTAAAACCTGTGGGCTCCATAGAATATTGAAACTTGACAGTTTCCGTGTCGGATCTCAAAAAGGTATTGGATTTATTTACCTTCTGTTGGCTAAATTGAATGTACCTAGTATAAAGCGAACGATGATTATTTTAACAACTTTTACGGGTCATCGAGTAAGTAGAATTGTCGGAATATAGCTATTTAAATGTACCATGCTTTCATTACCAACTGCAAATAAATTAAAAACAAAGTGACAAAATGGAAATCAAGCAACCAGTAATGCGCCCAAAGTATGCATCTTAAATTGATAGTTCACGTTTCATCATATTTCCAGATAATGCCTGCAAAAGACATAGAATAAATGCAGAATTTAGTGGTTTGACGCAAGGTCAAACCTTATACGAGGTGTGATCAGAAATGTCGTATATTACGCTGGTACATCAACGTGACCACACGGCGTGGCGGCTCTTTTCAGCCGCCGAATTCTATGCAACTTAGTTTTCACCAGTAAAATCTTGTTGCACGCACCCTATTGACGTAAATTGCTGCAAAATACCGAACGTTACTATCTCCATCTCTCTCAGCAATCTACTAATATTGACTCTTGTTACGTGTTATAGTAGTGTTATAGTGTTATACTCCTGTTAAGTGCATAGTCTTGAGAATTTAAATTTCAATGATGGTTCACCTTTAAGATTAGAATCGATAAGTTATCCATTATGAGCTTCTTAATAATAAAAGAAAAAAATAACTTTATACCTATCAAGAATCCTCCGACAAAACACGACACGAATGGCGTATTGTTCTTAGCAAACTGTTTAGCCCTAGATGCCAAACCAATTTCCGAAACTGCTTGTCCAGCTCGCCTGGCGGGCTGCTCGAGATCACCCCATGTTCTCCGAGTCCAACCTTGGTTCTGGGCTATTTGAAAGCATATCAAACTGATACCGACAACAAAAGCAATCGGTCTACTTATCCTCTTGGTAATAAAGCCAGTGACTAATCCAGATACCGTACCAATAGCAATTTGCTGCAATGGAGTTTTAGAGCTAAAATTTATTTACTGTTAATTTGTTGCTTGTGTAGCCTTCCACGAAATTTCAGCTCACTCCATAATGCTAGATCATGGTGAAATGGGGGAATTATATTGAGATGATTCTAAGCCTACATTGGAGTGTCTACATCAGATTTGCCAAAAGTAACAGATGTCAAAAAGTTTGACGCAAGAATAAAATAATATAGAACGCCATCTTGCGGTTTAAATGGTTCTTCTTCTAACTGTGACTATTTCCACAGCACTAGGAAGCTAAAAACGGGGTTACCTAAAAATTTTTAAAGGAGTTTTGATACTGCAGATTTGCATTAATTATTATTGTGAATATAAATAATAATATATTGTAAACTCTCGCACATCTAATTATGAGGGTCTCCGGTTTGACGTGAAGTTAATAATAATTAATAACTGAATGAGGTAATTAGACTGGGGCACTTAATAATGAATATGGTAGAGATGAATATAAGCGGGTATGTTTTCCCAAAAGGCGGATGAAAACTACGGTGTAGGTGTTTTCTTCATTAGCGATTTATTGTTCTAAATACAGTGAATATTTTCGCCCTGTATTTTAGGGCATCTTCAGACTAAAAACAACAATTACAGGGAAGGTCAGGTCAGTAAGCAATTCAAAGACATCCGGAATAAACAAACCTGCTCCACAATGTCCGCTATACAACGCCAAAAATATGCGGTTGGAGGTTGAATGACATCTGAGTGGGTGGCAAACGACACAAAGACAACATTCGTGCCACCGACATCAACAGCCGCAATCAAATAACTAAAAACACGACAATAATACGATCAAACAATGACCACATGGTCTCCAATGCATAAAAACAGGTTTAAGTTTACCTTGAAATATCAGTAGTTTAATTTGCGTATCCTAATTACAAAATGCTTGCTACGACGGCAGAGGCTACCCGGCAACTGTGACTGGACAACAAAACAGTTTAAAAACGTCCCTTAACTGAAATACCACACAACGACGAGACCACCGATCAGATAACCTATAGTGTCCGACCGAAGGTCATTTTTTTGGCCGAAGTCGAAGCCGAAGCCGAAGCCGAAGCCGAAGCCGAAGCCGAAGCCGAAGCCGAACTTCTGCTTTACCCGTACCTTCGGCCGAAGCCTAAGGAATTGCATAATGCTACATAAATGCGAAAAAATACTTACTTTTGCACAATGCATTTGTTACAATTAAGTTATAATGGTGTTTATGTTGTGTAATAAAGCTATACATCGCAAATTAAGTATTTGTTTAGAAAATAAACTGCTTCCGGGTTATGCCGTGTGTCAAGATTTGTTAATGCTGACGTTTCGCGAACCATGTTGCTCGCTTCTTCAAAGCTAATTGAATACTGAAGACCTACCAAGAAAGGCTCCCTTATATACCTGAATTTACACCTCACTGCGCACATCTGGAGCTACCGCTCCATGTGGTTTTCCACCTGACCGCGTTAGGATCGATTTCCAGACCCTACTAATGTCAGTACCGTCCTCGCGATTGATGTTGTCAGGATGTTTGTAAATTTCGATGGCTTCTCTAATAAGCCTTCGATAATAATTACCCACCCTTGCCAACATCTTCACGTCATCGAAATCCATTGTGTGTCCCGACTCGTGGCAGTGTTGAGAAACAGCGGACTGTTGAATCTTGCCTAGCCGGGTGTCCCTACTGTGCTCCTTGATTCGACATTCGATGCTTCGTCCTGTCTGTCCTACATAGCATGTTCCGCACTCACATGTTATCTTGTATACCCCTTCGTTCTTCAGGAGTGGTGTGATATCCTTTGGGTTAGGCAAAAGATCGTTTACCTTAGCTGGTGCTCTGTACCTTACCGTGATACCCGATTTCTTCAGTACTCTACCGATTCTCTCTGATACCCCACTTACGTATGGTAAGCAAGCGAACCGCTTTGACTCTTGCGGTTCCTCTGAGACTTGCAGTTTTGTTTGTGTGACACCCCGTATGTCAGACTTGGTGTATCCATTCTGACGTAGAGCCCACTCCAAGTGTTTCCGTTCGTCGTCCAAGGTGCTAGAGTCGCATACCTTCTCCGCTCTGTTGAACAAAGTGTTAATAACACTTCTCTTCTGTTGCGGGTGGTGTGATTTGGCGTTCAAGTACCGATCGGTATGCGTCTTCTTACGGTAGACTGTATGTCCAAGTCTACCCGTTGACGTTCTGTATACCAGCACATCCAAGAAAGGCAGCTGATTATCCTCTTCTATTTCCATCGTGAATTTGATGGAAGGCGTGATTGTTCAGGTGCTTAAGGAACTCAGTAAGTCTATCTCTACCGTGTGGCCAAACAACAAAGGTACCGTCGACATATCTGACCCAGTGCTTGGGTTTGAAAGGACTTGACCTAATGGCTTTTTCTTCAAACAATTCCATGAAGAAATTGGCGATTACCGGTGACAAAGGTGGTCCCATGGCTGCACCCTCTACCTGCTCATACATCGCTCCCGCCCACTTGAAGTATGTGGTGGAGAGACAATACTCTACAAGATCCGGTACATCGGTTGGTAGACCTAGGGGGACAAGTGTTGTCCGAAGGCCTTCGACTGCCTCCTTAACCGGAACACACGTAAAGAGTGATGTTACGTCGAAACTTACGAGTATATCCTGAGGGTCAATGACAACTTCCTTCAAAATCTGAATAAAATGTTCAGAGTTCTTGACAAAAGATGTAGTTTGTCCTATAAACGGCTGGATGGTTTTCGACAAGTATTTTGCCAACAAATAGGTTGGGGAGCCTATTGCGCTAACGATTGGTCTTAAAGGTACGTTATCCTTGTGGATCTTTGGCAAACCGTAGATCCTAGGTGCCCTAGGGGCTTGAACAAAAAGGCTTCTTTGTTCCTGTACGGGAATCGATGATGATTTGAAGAAATCGGGTATCACGGTAAGGTACAGAGCACCAGCTAAGGTAAAGGATCTTTTGCCTAACCCAAAGGATATCACACCACTCCTGAAGAACGAAGGGGTATACAAGATAACATGTGAGTGCGGAACATGCTATGTAGGACAGACAGGACGAAGCATCGAATATCGAATCAAGGAGCACAGTAGGGACACCCGGCTAGGCAAGATTCAACAGTCCGCTGTTGCTCAACACTGCCACGAGTCGGGACACAATGGATTTCGATGACGCGAAGATGTTGGCAAGGGTGAGTAATTATCATCGAAGGCTTATTAGAGAAGCCATCGAAATTTACAAACATCCTGACAACATCAATCGCGAGGACGGTACTGACATTAGTAGGGTCTGGAAATCGATCCTAACGCGGTCAGGTGGAAAACCACATGGAGCGGTAGCTCCAGATGTGCGGAGTGAGGTATAAATTCAGGTATATAAGGGAGACTTTCTTGGTAGGTCTTCAGTATTCAATTAGCTTTGAAGAAGCGAGCAACATGGTTCGCGAAACGTCAGCATTAACAAATCTTGACACACGGCATAACCCGGAAGCAGTTTATTTTCTAAATGATTCTGGCCGTGAAAGCCTACGTACTTACTAAGTATTCGTTATTATTTTTATAAAAAAAATTTGATGTGGCCAGGCACATGACTTTATCATACTATATATACAATTAATAGTTTAGCTGCATGAGATTCTATTTGATCGAGATCGGCTATGTCTGCGTTAAAATAAAACTAGTAGAACTAGACAGATATCTCGATTAAATCTGCGTTCGGATATTGTACTCCGTTGACACCGGGTACACCGTCCAAATGACACTTACGTGTTATTGGTTGTAAAAAGTGTAATACAATATCCGACCGCAGCTTATATTGACAGAAGTTATTGTCAAAACATTAGCGTTTGACACCACCTACTGTCATTAGACTCAAAAAATCTGACAAACCCTGGCTACTAGTTTTAATGCAGTACGACCGATCTCGATGAAATAGAATTTGCTCATGCAGCTAAACTATTGATTGTACCAATAAATGTCATAGTCATAAATTATTCAGAATTTCCTCATCTTTAATTTATTATTTAACTATTTCGACGAAATTCCAGAAATGGCGGCTTATTTGGAAAATCTTTCAAAAATGCTAAGACTAAACCTCCAGTTCCTTTAGACCCTTTTCAACAGAAAGCTTATCAGCTCTAAGTTTGGTTATGAAACTTCTAAATATGAAGTTTCGTCCCAATACCTTTAGTAGTTTCTCTGGAATCGTCGCCACAAAAAACGGGTACACACACACATACACACACACACACACACACACACAGACATTTTTTTGTACCTTGGTCAAAAATGTTCAGGGGACCCAAAAAGACATATTTCCGCTAAAATCTCAAAAATTTTTTTTGGCACGATTACAATACTTTACATACTGCGTATGATAAAGTAAAAAACAGTGTTTTCCAACAAAGGTTACAATAAATGGTAATATAGTAGATATACAAACATAATATGATGTAATTTTCAATAATTAAAATCAAAAAGTTTAATATTATATGCCATAAACAGAAGTTTGTCCACGTTTTGGCCAAGCAAATTGGACCTTCTGTCAGCATATATTTGTCCAGCAGCACTAAATAATTGCTCGATCGCTACGCTGGTAGGGGGAGACGATAAATATTTTATAGCTACCTTTTTCATATGTGTATAAGGGCTTGCAGTCCAATAACGAAAAATATCGGCATTCCTTGCAAGCAAAGGCTCTCTTAAATAAGAATTTAGTTCTTCTTCAAAGGGGGGTAGATTTTCCGAATCGGACGAATTATATGCAGAGGGCATATTATCATGCGTATCCTACAAATTCCCTGTTTGAGCGCTTGAGGGTATGGAAAATAGAACAGTTTCACCTGTTGTATTTGCAGCATGGTCTACAGTGTTCGAATACTCATTGCTCAAAAAACTTAAAATTTCAGCCTTGCACATTGTAATTTCGTCCTCGGTTCACTTTTATCAAAGCAGTCGCCTGCCAGTTGTCACTTGTCTCGTGACAGTTTAGTTACTCGGCGCACGCACGTCACACATGCGCCCCCCGCACCTGTAAACCTTCGGCTTCGGCCAAACCTTCGGCCTGATTTTGGCCGAAGCCGATGTTTTACCGAAGGTGTAATTTTTAGCCGAAGGTGGCCGAAGCCGAAGCCAAAGCCGAAGCCGAATGTTCGGTCGGACACTAATAACCTACGTGCTTGACAACAAACAATAAAATGGAGGGGCATGCGCGCATCCAGTCAAGGCAGCCAACCAAAAACCTACACACGCATGGTTGCCACTAACAAACTCAAAACCGTCAGTCAGCAAATACAATTTAAAAAACAATAAAACGGGACTGAACAATACCACAAAGTCAATATTAATAAAATTGAAAAGCCTTAACAAAGTAAATAAATGACACAAAAACAAAAAGAAGGAAATAGGAAAAAGGAGGCAAATAGGGAAATGTTACTCTATTCGCCGTAAGGGATAAGGGAAAAAAGGGGGAAGGAGGATACCACCAAGGATAGACGATAATCCCGACTAAAGTCTCCCAGAGTCAAGACCATTGATCATTTTGAATAGATAAGCATATAAATTGCTAAGGCCATCCACATCTCTTCTGAAATTCATTGAAGCATCCGTCCCCTTAATATAACACATTTCCAAGAATGATATTTTCTTGTAGTATTATTCTGATGTTAGTATTTTAGGACCTGGAAAGTCACAAAAACAAAAAGAAGGAAATAGGAAAAAGGAGGCAAATAGGGAAATGTTACTCTATTCGCCGTAAGGGATAAGGGAAAAAAAGGGGGAAGGAGGATACCACCAAGGATAGACGATAATCCAGACTAAAGTCTCCCAGAGTCAAGACCATTGATCATTTTGAATAGATAAGCATACAAATTGCTAAGGCCATCCACACATCTTCTGAAATTCATTGAAGCATCCGTCCCCTTAATATAACACATTTCCAAGAATGATCTTTTCTTGTAGTATTATTCTGATGTTAGTATTTTAGGACCTGGAAAGTCAGGCGTCTGTGACGATGTTACGCAGTGGTGCGCCAGAGCGGTGTTTTCTTTCTTCGCAATGACGTCCCTTCTGTGCTGTCCTATTCTGGTCTTAAGAGTCTGGGACGTCATCCCAATATATGCCTGGCTGCAATAATAAATAACGTAATTAATAATTAATAAATACTAATTAATAACGTTTATTTACTTGTGGTAACATGGTAACATTGGATAAATAAGTAATAAACATAGTAGACTAGATAATAAACAACGTGAATTAGCTCTCATTGGAAAAAAGATCGAAAGGATTTGAGCTTGGTATTTGACCTTTTAATTATATTAAAAGTGCTGACATGTTTAGATAACGCCGCCATCTAGAAGTACCTAAGTCTGATCGTTTATGGGTTCTGTTAAAGTATTTTAGGTTCAATATTTTATGATTTTATTTTTGCTTGCTAACTTTGCTAAAAGATAAGGTTGTTAACTTTCTGAACGTGATATCTCGAAAACAATAAATTTTTGCATTCACATTTTTTGGTTTATTGATTATGAAATATGATATGTACAGGTGTCCCATGCTAGAGGCAAAGTACATAACTGGCCTTAAGAGATTGAAATTTGTGTTCGTTTCTTCCATTAGGAAAGTCGTAGAAATTCATTTGCTCTACAACTCTACCAACACAAAATTATGCTTCTTTTTAATGGAACACTAGATATATTATTGAAGTTTTTTTAATAATATTGTTATTCTAATCATTTTGGCAACAACTTGCCATTATCAGCTGTTTTTGTAAATAGTTAGATTAATATCAAAAACGTACATTTTCCAAAGAATCATTTAGAGCTAGGCGAGTGCCTTCCACTAAGAAAATTTACTCGGAGGATTCAAGCCCTGGTTAAGCAGGCACTTTTTAAATAATCCATCTCCCGACCGCCCACGCTGCACAGACAAGCCAGTGGGTTTGTGCACATGGCAACATCCTAAAATCAATAAATACAATAAATGGGGGTGCTAAATGTTAAATAACTTTTTAAATTTTAAATGGAACCACCTGTAATGTGCTAACACACTTCGCAAGATCAGTAAACCAACTATCCGAAAATAATAAACAGCTACAAAGTTATTAAGGATGTATTTTCAATTTATAATTTATGCACAATAATTAATAAATTAATATTATATACACGGATGAAATTGAACAATCAAACAAATGTAATCTTTCTTCGCTTCAGGCAGTAGTTTAGTAGTTGCAAACTGCTAGACTAGCTAGATATTTGAAACAAAAACATTATACAGCTACTTTTTAACAAGGAATGCAGTGTTATATTTTAATTTGAAATAACATCAAAGATGGCGGCGTAACCATGGCCAACTTTTGTTTTTCTTATGGGCGCCATATTGAATTTTGGCACTTTCCGATAGCCGTGTTTTTTCTTATTTCCCCAATGTATAACATATTTGCATTACTTTTTTAAAACAATGGTTTAATAATAAAAAAATCTTTTTTCTTTTTCTCGTTGTTTGTCGTGCTTATCAGGTGCCCAACTGGTGCTTGGTTACAGACCGCAGGCGCCGGACTGACCAGAGTGCTTTGGATTAAAAGCATTCAGATTGTAAAAGAAGCAAGTTTATACAAGAAAAAGCTTAATTTTTAAGTAAATGTTTAAGCAAATTGATCGCCATTTTCTTGAAGGCATAAAACCGAGCCAGCTTTTCTACATGTAGTTATGCTCTCTAACTGTTCTTCCCGGAATAGCATTGACCGCAGTTGTTATTCGATCCCGCAGATCCTCGATATTTCTGCGAGTTTCGTGATAAATTTCGTCGTTCACAGTTCCCCATAGAAAATAGTCCAGATGACTTAAATCAGGGGATCCAGCAGGACCTACCACCACTCCACCATTACCAACCCAGCGATTTGGAAATTGTTGATTCAAATAATTTCGTACAGCTGTAAAGTTTGACTTGTGTGGGGTTTGTACGGTTTCAATTTCTTTGTTCGTAGTGCTCTGCAAACACGTGTCTGCGGCAATTCCAAATTAGAGGCTACTTCCCGCGTAGAGATCCGAGAATCGTCATTTATCTAAAAACCAGTAGTTGAAGCATTGCAAATTATGGTAATCTAACGTTTACCATTTCCAAGATATCACTTTGGTTGTTTTCAACATTTCCATGAGGATTATAAGAGTTGCGGGGTTTACTAGACGATCCATGGTCCGCTAAATTTGAGTCCAATGTTTGGAATTTTGTACGATTGGGCATTTCTATGAGAACAATAATAAACCCTTATATCACGCTTTTCGTTATTGGTAAACGACATCCACAATCAACCACCATTAAGGTTTATTTGGTTAAATGGCAAACCCAACGCTGAGCGCACCGCTTGATCCAAGTGCATTTTGTTGACGTTGCTTGGAAACGAGTCCTGCGGTCTGCAACCAAGCTCCAGTTAGGTACCTGAAGGTTTTTTTTAAATTTATACACCATTATTTTAAAAAATAATGTTAACATGTTATACATTGCGGAAATGAGAAAAAACACAAAAATGCCAAAATTCAACATGGCGCCCATAAGAAAAACAAAAGTTGGCCATGGTTACGCCGTCATCTATGAAGTTGTTTCAAATTAAAAAAGTACACTGCATTCCTTGTTAAAAAGTGTTTTTGTTTCAAATGTCTAGCTACATTTGGTTTTGAATAAAAAATTAAAAACGATATCTTAACATTTCAGTTTTTTGCGGATATCTTCAAAATGAAAAATGATTTCAGATAATTGACCAACACAAAAATACGAAACTTTGCCAAATTTAAACATAGGCTCTATCTCCACTAATAAGCGAGATCCTCATGGTGAGCCTCAAAATTGACTCACCCGGTATAGGAGAAGAAGGATGACATGATGATCAAAAATACGATAGCGAAATAACATATTTATTTTATTAATTTTATTACCCTGGGGATTTATTGATATCCGGGCCTAGAGAAGTGCATCTCGTCGCGGAATATAATCATGGTCTCCACTTGGTACACAATATATTATTCCTTAATAAATTATATTATAAGACTATACTGCTATTAAAAAAATAATTGCAATTGAAAATACCACAAAAACCCATTTTATCTCAGTGTCGACGGATTACTTATTTGCAACTAACTGTAACAGAGAATATTGGAAATGGTATTCTGGTTTTCCTGGGAATCTTTTGCATCTGTTTCCGACCAGTTCGGTGAACTCATGTTTAAAACCATCCAACATATCTTTTGGTATGTCCTGATGAATGACAATGAATGACATGATGAACGCTAAAGAATATAGAACAGCAGTTAGAGAAGAAATGAAAAGCAATATAACTATACCTTCCAAATCTTCTGTATCTTTAAAAATGAAATCTTCTTCAATCTCCTTGCACACCACATTCTTGAACCCTTGCTGGCTCAGTAGTTTTTCAATCCAAGGTTTTGGTTCCGGCAGCTGAGTGAACGGTGTACCAGCGATTTGTCCTGCAGTTTTCATATAATTGGCCCACTTCCCCTCTTTGGATTGTTTGCACATTTCTGTGCACAATGGATTTTGTGCTACAACTAACAAGAAAACTTGTCCTCCAGGTTTTAACATTGAGTAAATGTTCTTGATCCAGTTACTGAATCAAATCATTTATAAAGGATTTATTTTGTGCAAAACGAATATATTCTCTTACCTGTAGTTTGGCACTAGGTGCAAACAGATAAACGAAAAAATATCATCAAAAGATCCCACCAACTTTTTCTCCAGATCATCGGTGGCTATATCCAGTTGATGGAAGCTGATGTTTCCAGCTGTGGTATGCTTTTTTGCTTTTTCCACTACTGGTGCCGCCAAATCGCATCCAGTAATCGAAAATCCTTTTATGTGTCTCTCCACGAAGGGCTTCAGGATTTCCAGAGTTGTCGTTCCATCACCACTGCCAACATCCAATATCTTGGCCCCATTATGCAATTGTATTAAGTCTCCATAAGCCTTGATAGCATTTCTGCTGGCTGTCTTTATGTAGTCTGAGAGTGTATTATAAGCTTCCTCGTGAATCAACATGCTGCAGGGCATATTATAGCGATACGGATTCTTGATTCTGAAAAGATCTGTGGTGTATAATATATCGTTTAAATATGGTTGTATATTGTCTTTCTGTATAAGTTTGAAAATAATATAATCATTACCAACTAACTATAGTAGAGGGTCATTATAAATGATTGTAGTCGAAGAAGGTCATGCCCACGTTAATACATTTTTACCGCTTAACAGAAACAAGTATCAAACTTACAAGGTTATGCAGCCAATTTAATAAACTGTGTACAGAACAGCGGTATGTATTTCATGGAGCGGTAAACACAAATTTTTCCTTTGGTTTCCCCGTCTACCTTGACTACAATCATTTATAATGACCCGTTAGTATTCTTAAAGTTTACCTGTATCTGTGCTGTATAGCACAGCAAAGTTGACACCTGTACAAGTTTGAAGTCAGAACTAGACTAAAGAATTCTAGTTTATAACGTATTTATATACACTCGATAATCGTTATCAGTAGTTACATTTTCGAAATATAATACAATTATATGTCAAAATTAGTTATGTAAAATAGGTGTTATACACATCAATCAGTTTTGCAGTTGTTGTTGATTTGCCAATAGTTTGGTAAAATTTGGTAAATAAGCGTGTGGATTTAAGTGATAGTTAAGTTAAGAGATACTCATGATCATCTAGCCTGCGACAGAACTATACCCTTATAAAACATCACATCATAAATTTACATCTGACGTAAAATAATATGGAGAGTATGAAATGTAACTGAGTTATTCGGACCGAATAGATGTTTAATTAGGCAAATTAGTATATCAGTTGCCTCTCCATATAACTGAATATTGTTAAGAAAAGATACTAACGTACTTTCGTCATAACTTGCCTCTCTTCATTTCACTCTAAGCGCACGACAGACCTTCTCGAACAACTAGATATTCAAGACGTTTGGCCGAATGAGATTAGCCACACAAAGTTATCAAAAACCACGCGTTTCTTTCGTATGTGACCTTGCAAAAACAATATAAAACTGTGCCATTTTCGAGACCGGATTCGTGTTTAGCACAAAATATCTATCGAAAACAGTATCTTAAGTTTCTCATATTCACACTGAGTCGCATATATTCAACATATTCAAACCAAATGATCCTCTATTAAAATTCTAGTCTATCAAATTAAGTATAAATTACTGAAAATATGAAAACATTAATATATTAAAATTAATAAAGGTTGTCTCAACAAGAGCGCAAGATTTGAATGGCTTTCTTTAGCAAAGTACTGAAATATTTATTGATTTATAGTGTAGCTATTATGTATGGAACAACATATCCAGTAAATGGCCGCCCCGGCGGTGGTGAAAATGAGCTTAGTCGCTGAAGATGATTTTATCCACAAAATCGATCTTCACCCTTTATTGTTAAATGGTCCAATTAGTGAGCTCTCTTCGCTGTGCATGCTCTGGTGGGAAAAGTTGCTGAGTCAATTGTTCCGGAACTGTGCGCTGTCATATGCCTTCCCACATTGGTACTTGGTGCACATTCATAGTCACATTTGCTGGATTTTAATGGTAAGTGGTAAGTGGCGTGTTGATAGCAGTAAGGCATTTAATAACGGCTGCTCTTGTTGAGCATAGTGCAACAAATTTGGAGTTATTGTTTGTAATGATTAGTTTTAAGCATAGAAGGGTACTTATTTCGTCTGTATATATTCCACCTAGTTCATCTGTAGATGTTTACAATGATTTCTGTAAATGTTTGGAAGAAATTGTAGATAGACTAAAACCCGACGAATGTTATTGTTGCGGAGATTTTAATTTACCTAATATGATTTGGGATAATGATATTTATTGTTCGGTTCCAGTTGGGAGATCAACCCCTCAATCGTTATGTATTTCTAATACAGTTGCTTATTTGAATTTGTATCAATTAAATGTTATAGCAAATAATGAAGGCAGGTTCTTGGATTTAGTGGTTAGTAATATTCAAAATACTAAAGTAGTTGTAGCAGATGTACCAGTTTTACGTTGTAGCGCACATCTTCCTGCATTGTCTTTTTATGTAAATGTTTTGGAGTCTGAAGCCAATTTTCTCGGCAGTGAGGGAGAATATTATAATTTTAAATTGACGAATTTTAATGGCCTTAATGATTATCTTGGGTCTTTTGATTGGGATTTATTGCTTAATGATTGCAGCGTCGAGGCTGGCCTTCAGATTTTTTACGATGTTCTCTTCCATGGGTATGATTTGTTTGTTCCCACAGTAACGCGCAAGAATTGCAAATTTCCGTGTTGGTATGATGATATTCTAAAATCTTTAACTATTAGTAAAAAAGTGGCACACAAAAAGTTTAAAGAAACATTGTTACAAACCGATTATGAAATCTTTTCCAATCTAAGGCGTAGATGTGGTCAGTATTCAAAACCGTGCTATGAACGTTATATTAGGAAGCTTGAGGGTTCTATAAGTGATGACCCTAAACAATTTTGGTCTTACGTTGCAAGTAAGAATAATACTCGGGATATTCCGGCTTCGATAATATTCAATGACGACAGCACTTGTAATCCTCATACAATAGTGGACTTTTTCAGGAGTTACTTTGCTTCAGCGTATGTAGACCACGCAACTCGGCATGATGTTGAAGTTGCTACCTCAAATCCGAATGATGTTGTTTCGGCGGTTGAATTTAGTCTTGCAGAAGTTTTCAATTCATTTGACCGGCTCAAAATTTCTACTATTAGTGGCCCAGATCAAGTACCATCCATAATTGTATCGAATTGTAAGTTTATTTTTGCCAATATTTTTTTTTAGGATATTCAATTCATCTATTCGAGAAGGAAGTTTCCCAGCATGCTGGAAAACTTCATATATCTCCCCCATTTTTAAAAAGGGTGATCGCGCAAATGTATTGAATTACCGCCCAGTTTCTAAACTGTCAGTTCTTCCTAAGATTTTTGAATCGTTAGTCCTTAATAAGCTGCTGCCTATATTTAAGAGTACTGTAATTCCGGAGCAACACGGTTTTGTGCAGGGTCGGTCTACTACCACCAACTTAATATATTATGTTGATTTTGTGTCGGATGCGTTGGAGAGAGGGTTTCAAGTGGACGCGATTTATACGGACCTTTCCAAGGCATTCGATAGGGTTGATCATGCCCTGCTGTTGAGCCGGTTGGATGCTGTGGGTGTGCATGGGAAGCTGCTTTCGTGGTTTCAGAGTTATCTTACGGGGAGGAAGCAGTTTGTGAAAGTAAATAACATTGTTTCAGCTGAGATTGACGTTTCATCTGGTGTTCCTCAGGGTGCACACTTATCGCCATGGCTATTTAATTGTTTTATTAATGATGTTCGACAGTGCTTTACTCATTCGCATGTAGCATTGTTTGCGGATGATTTAAAGCTCTTCAAAATTATTCGATCGGTTACTGATTCCGCAGACCTTCAGAGTGACTTACATAGTTTTGGAATATGGTGTAGCAATAATAAAATGAATGTTAACATAAATAAATGTGCTGTAATTAGTTTTTGCCGTAACACGAACATCATTAACTGCGACTATCTGTTTAATGATAATAAACTTGTGAGAGTAAACCATATAAAAGATCTCGGAGTCACTTTGAACAGCAAGTTAGATTTCTCTGAACATATCGATAATATTGTAAATAAAGGATTTAGGATGTTGGGGTTTCTCAAGAGAAGTTTGGTGGACTTCACGGATTTGCGGTGCTTGAAAAACGTTTACTGCGCGTATGTTCGGTCACATCTTGAGTATGCTGCGGTGGTATGGTCCCCTTATTATAAAACATCGATTGATAAGGTAGAGAGCGTGCAAAATAGATTTCTTAAATTTATTGCATACAAGATGGGAACAATGTATCATAGAGATCAGCTGGTTCAACTAATGGAAGTTGTCAACGTTGAAAATCTGAATAATAGGAGAATTATTCAAGACCTGGCCTTTTTGTATAAAATTGTAACTAATAAACTTGAGTGCCCAGAATTGCTTGGGAAGATTGGCTTCAATGTGCCTCAAAGAGGTCTTAGGAGTAATAAGGTATTTATTGAATCGTTTCATCGAACTAACTACGGGTCTAATGCACCCTTGACAAGGATGTGTCGGTTAGCCAACAAATTGAACCTTGAGATAGATGATTTTTACCATTGGAATATTCTATGTGTTTGTATCTATTGGAAATGACCGCGGTCGTAAATAAATATTATTATTATTATTATTATTATTATTATTAAGATTTCAATGAAATTTTTAAAATAACTAGACGTAAGCTTCCTTCAGAACAGTGAAGGATTTATTATTTATTAGTAAGTGCATTTATGAATTGTGGGTAGCATATATACAAATGTTATCAAATGTCAGTGGAAATAACCTTTAATATAGCCTGTTATAACGTGATGTACAAATTTAGTGTTGACATTTGTTAAAAGAAACTTGGTTCTCAATAGATGGAGATAAGAAGGAAATATTGGATTCCTTAAATTGAGAGGAAAATAGTTCAAATAATGTTGCTAGTTTTACTATGGTGGTCAATAATGTTTGTGGACTTTTGCCGGAAATAGTTTTCAACAAATTTTTGCATTCTTAATTCATTTTTGCTCATTGTTTACATACACTTGCGGGAAAATAGCCATTAGCAAATTAATTAGCATTTTTTTAAACTCCTCTCAAAAATAACCTTTTAAAACTGAATTACTGACGTCAACATTTTTTTAATTTTAAAAGCATTCAGATGTAATTACATGAAATTGAAAAAGTTGCTAAATAGACCAAATAACGGCAGAAGTATTCATGTACATAACATCTATTTTTCGTAATTATCGATTTTGAAATTATTGAGTTCAAAATACTATAATTTGTAACAATATTATCACTGATACCGATTATACAGAGTCTCCCTACGAGCTGCCATTAGAAGTATATGGAGAACCAAATGAAATGAGAGACTGAAAATTTGTGCACGTTTTTTTCGAAATCCGGATTCTAATAGTGCGGAAAAGTTGCCTTACCATACCAGTAGTTCGTGTGCAACATTTCATTCCGATCGGACAAAATCTTGTTTTCGACACTTGGGCTTGAAGTTTCGAAATTGGGACTAAAATCGTTAAAATGCCGGTATAACGTCAAGACCGCAAATCTGATGATAAAAATGTTCAAACAAAACATGTTCATAATTTAACTACCAATCGAAATGGTATTAGCTGTTATGGTGGTAGGACTGGCCGGTTTCAAGATATGAACGCAAACGCTACGCGCCGCAGCGCAAGGTGTAATTCTGTGCAGCTCTCAGCTAACCTATATCGGTTACCCAGAACCCCACCGGGCCAACCCCAACCCAACCAACGAACCATATGCTGGGCTAGTTTAGTCCAAGTCAAAGTCAAGTATCTTACTAAAAGTCAAGTATCTTACTAGACTTAACGGTTTTCTCCACAGCAACGGTATGTGAGGGAAATACGGAAATTTCTCATTTATTGACTGTGTCTTGGGATAATTCTGTTATTAGTTGTTCGTTTGAAAGTCTGTGAAGAACTTATCTGCCAGTGTGCGCAAAATAGTCGATGTTTCTATTCAGAACTAGTAAGAAAATTATCTTCAGCCGTGCTGAAGTTTAAACCCCCCACCGTAAAATATTTAAGAAAAAAGAAAAGTGAACCGATTTTGCGCATTCACGAACTTGTCCTTACTTTTTAAGAGATAAGCTTGTATACCAAATTTTAGATCAATTACTTCAAAACTACGGATGTTATCGTGTACACAGACGGACAGACGGATAGACGGACAGACAGGCGGACTAAATCGATTCAGTTTTCAATGTTGATCAAATACAATGTATGCAAGTACAATGTATACAATATTCTTCACAGACTTTCAAACGATAACTAATAACAGAATACAATGTATTTGATCAGCATTGAAAACTGAATCGATTTAGCTATGTCCGTCTGTCTGTCCGTCTGTGTACACGTATCCGTAATTTTGAAGTAATTGATCTGAAATTTGATATAGAAGCTTATATCTTAAAAAGTAAGGAGAAGTTCGTGAATGCGCAAAATCGGTTCACTTTTCTTTTTTTTTTTAATATTTTACGGTGAGGGATTTAAACTTCAGCACGGCTGAACTAGACTAAAGAATTCTAGTTTATAACGTATTTATATACACTCGATAATCGTTATCAGTAGTTACATTTTCGAAATATAATACAATTATTCAATCGTGTCAAAATTAGTTATGTAAAATAGGTGTTATACACATGAATCAGTTTTGCAGTTGCTGTTAATTTGCCAATAGTTTAAAATTTGGTAAATAAGCGTGTGGATTTAAGTGATAGTTAAGTTAAGAGATACTCATGATCATCTAGCCTGCGACAGAACTATACCCTTATAAAACATCACATCATAAATTTACATCTGACGTAAAATTACATGGAGAGTATGAAATGTGTAACTGAGCTATTCGGACCGAATAGATGTTTAATTAGGCAAATTAGTATATCAGTTCCCTCTCCATATAACTGAATATTGTTAAGAAAAGATACTAACGTACTTTTGTCATAACTTGCCTCTCTTCATTTCACACTAAGCGCACGACAGACCTTCTCGAAGAACTAGATATTCAAGACGTTTGGCCGAATGACATTAGCCACACAAAGTTATCAAAAACCACGCGTTTCTTTCGTGTGTGACCTTGCAAAAACAATATAAAACTGTGCCATTTTCGAGACCGGATTCGTGTTTAGCACAAAATATCTATCGATCTATCTATCGTATGTGAGGGAAATACGGAAATTTATAATTTATTGACTGTGTCTTGGGATAATTCTGTTATTAGTTGTTCGTTTGAAAATCTGTGAAGAACTTATCTGCCACTGTGCGCAAAATAGTCGATGTTTCTATTCAGAACTAGTAAGAAAATTATCTTCAGCCGTACTGAAGTTTAAACCCCCCACCGTAAAATATTTAAGAAAAAAGAAAAGTGAACCGATTTTGCGTATTCACGAACTTCTCCTTACTTTTTAAGAGATAACCTTGTATACCAAATTTTAGATAAATTACTTCAAAACTACGGATGTTATCGTGTACACAGACGGACAGACGGATAGACGGACAGACAGGCGGACTAAATCGATTCAGTTTTCAATGGTGATCAAGTACAATGTATGCAAGTACAATGTATACAATATTCTTCACATACTTTCAAACGATAACTAATAACAGAATACAATGTATTTGATCAGCATTGAAAATTGAATCGATTTAGCTATGTCCGTCTGTCTGTCCGTCTGTGTACACGTATCCGTAATTTTGAAGTAATTGATCTGAAATTTGATATAGAAGCTTATATCTTAAAAAGTAAGGGGAAGTTCGTGAATGCGCAAAATCGGTTCACTTTTCTTTTTTTTAAATATTTTACGGTGAGGGATTTAAACTTCAGCACGGCTGAAGATAATTTTCTTACTAGTTCTGAATAGAAGCATCGACTATTTTGCGCACTCTGGCAGATAAGTTCTGCACAGACTTTCACACGAACAACTAATACCAGAAGTATCCCAAAACACAGTCAATAAATGAGAATTTTCCGCATTTCGTTCACATACCGTTGCTGTGGAGAAAACCGTTAAGTTGGTAACGGTATCGTCTAAATTACTATGTGGCCCTGAGTCACAGAATGCTCATATTAGAGCGACACTGAACTCTAGGCAACAATTGCCCAATTTCAGCATAAAAACATTTTAGTAAGATACTTGAGTTTGACTTGGACAAACAAGCCCAGCATATGGTTGGTTGGTTGGTAGAGTTGCGCTTGGGAGGCACGCGTGGTGCAGCCACCTCCACATGGTGGGGTTCTAGGTAACCGATACAGGTTAGATCAGAATTATAGACGCGGCGCGTTTGCAATCGTATCTTGAAAACGGCCAGTCCTACCTTCATAACACCTAATACTATTTCGGTTGGTAGTTAAATTATGAACTTGTTTTGTTTGAACATTTTAGTCATCAGATTTGCGGTTTTAACGTCATACCGGCTTTTTAACGATTTCAGTCCCAATTTCGAAATTTCAAGTCCAAGTGTCGAACACAAGTTATTGTCCGATCGGAATGAAATTTAGCACGCGAACTACTGGTACGGTAAGGCAACTTTTCCGCACTATTAGAATTCGGCTCTCGAAAAAAACGTGCAATCGACTCAGCCTAACGATCGTCTCAACTAAAATATTTTGAGTTTTTGGTTATTTCCGGTTACACCGGAAATGATGTCAACTTTTATATTTCAAATGGAACAGCCTGTATTTTATCGCATTTTTAAAATACACAACAAAATATCAAAGAACTATTGAACGAAAGAAGCTACAATAAGAACAGCAATGTCATGACACGAACTGGTTAAACAACGTAGGAAATTAAATGCGTCAATAGTTGAGATTTGCTTGCATTACTCAACTAACGGGGGGAAAATATTGTCCAAAAAATATTAGTTTATTGTAAAAGATGTGCAGATGTTAGCTATAAATTTTAAGAAATGAAGTTCGCAAAATCATTTTAATAACTTGTATGTCTCCTCGTGTTCTAACAACAGCTATCATGCTATCATTGAATTAAAGTTAATTTTAACATGTGGGATGTTTACTACTACTCGGTACGTTTTTAGCCCGTTCGAATCATGTCATTGCTGTTATTATTTTAACTTATACTGTTTGGTTCCAGTTGATACATATGGTTGTATCGGGTACAATCCTCGGGACGCTACAAATTTCGAAAAAAAAAAACTTACCTTAGTTCTTACGCCCTGTATATACTCAAAACGGAAATTTCAATAAAAAGATACCCCAGAGCTGTTGTGGAGGAAATAGCTTTCAATCAAACGAAACAGTCATAAAAATTATACAATTGGTTCAAAGGATACTTAACTTTTTTGACATACATTTTAAGTGGGTTGATACCAGGGTTGCCACCTTTTTGTAATTGTTCACGGGGGCAGTAGACCTAGCATAATGTGCAGAAGGATTTAAACTCGTCGACTATTTGGAGCCAACTTTTGGTGGTTAGCCAGGAATTGTTGAATTTTGTATCTCGCTTAATTTTTTTTTAGGTGGCGCAATTCAATTTTTCGACCTACTACGTCTTACCTTAATTATAGCAATTCAATCATTGCTGTAATTAAGGTCTTAAAGGTCGGAAAAAAGTAAAATATTAAATCTTACCGAAATGTTCATTTGTAGGTTAGGTTAGGTAGCACAATTTCATCCTACACAGATAGAATACTTTGTTCAAGTCAAATAAATATGCACGGACTCAAAGAAATCTGGTGTTTCAATAGAGGCAAAGAAATAATTATTTGCGGATAAAAACGCATTTGTTTGAAATATTTATAACGAACGAGATTTATTTAGTTCAAATAGTTATGATTGTGTTGAGTGAGAGAATTATAATTTTTTAAATTAACCAAATTGTTGGTTGTGTTACAATGCCATATTTTAAGGTTGCGATAAATGGTTCTTTGATTAAAGAAATTATTATTATTGACTAGAACAATAAAACGTTTCGGCTTTATTTGAAACCATAATCATAGCTACAACAAACAACATAATTCAATAAAAGAGCAGCAAAGAACATATAAACACATCCCAGCCACAGCACATTAAGACATATATAAACAATTCTCTTAAAATCGAACGTACACAGGTTGCCTATACAAAGCAAAGTCAAGTTGGTAAAACAGAAATAATATTATAATATATATTACTCAAATTATCAGTATCAGATCGCAAGTTAACTGTGTTTTTTGTCATTTCCATGATACATCTCTTTCTATAATTGTGTTCTCAAAATTTTGGCATTGTCAAATTTGAAAGCGTGGCCACTCGACAGTGCTCCCAGCTCCCAAAAGCCGAAAAACAATTTTATTATTACTGCATCTGGAGCAAATAAGGAGAAATTACACAATTGACTAGAACTTTTTGAAGGGTACAGTAGAGCAAAATTTCCACGTGTCACCGCCTTTTGGGATGTCGCACATCCTCGACCGGTGGTTGGTTTCCCCAGACCTACATATAGTCATGGTTATGGTAGCAATGTGTAGGAATCGGAACATGAAGCTGCATATACTGTGTTCTACACACAGAAAAGTGATTATTTGGAACGGGAAAACATAATGTCTTGAATTTATTTACTAGATTCAGATGCATATTTACTTGGATGTAGAAAGTTAGGTATATGCAAGAAATGCCACATACTCAATCTAAGTCAAATAATTTCTCAGATAAATGCTGTCGACAAACAAATTCTTTCCTTATAAGAACCAATATTGTATTGCAAGAAGTAATTGAATTTTTCGTCCCAAAAATGTCAATTTCTCCAACGAAGTAATAGTAAATCCATCCAAGTGCGTAGTTACTTGATCCAAGAAAATATAAAACATTTAATATAAGTAAGTATTGTTTATTGAATAAAAACCCACCAATTATTTAACTGAAGTGATTCTCACTTCTTTCAAGTAATCCCTTTCCCTGGAATAACTATGCGCATTGTGATTTTGTCAAGACTCGCGCGCCCGCGCGTAGCGCTGGCGCCGTAAAGGAGCGGAACCTAGTACGAAAACAACAACGAAGTACCCGTAGGGGATGTGACTTGTGATTAGTGTACATTGTGTACAATAAACGTTTCAACACGGAATAATTTGATGTAAGGCACGCAACCGGTTAGAACGAGTAAGTAAATATAACATACCTATCTTGTTAATTAGCAATAGAAAACGTATTTGTGCCAAATCTTTAAAATTCTTACATTAAGTAGCTAAAAATATTTACCGGGAATAAAAATACACTTAATTGAAGACTGTTTACTTCCTTCGCCAGAGTAACAATTGTTGGTTGAAGTCAATAATCTCTCGCGTATATACGAACCTACCAACTACTTCATCCAAGTAATTCTCTCTTCGTTCGAGAGATCAGTTTTCTGTGTGTATACGCCGATCACACGGCCTTTTTAAAAATTTAGCCAGACGCATGGCACCAACTGAGCGGTAGGCTTTCACCAGACTACGATTTATACTCATGATAAGGCCACACGGCGAGGAGAGTGCTTACAGCGCCATCGAACAATACAGTTGGATGAGGTATTCACAGTAACACTATATTCATTTGAATCAAAATATGATTTCTTTGGCGGAAAAATTTTTCTTTGCTTTCTTTGAGCCATAAAAAACAACTTTTAATTAGGTACATAGTTTATAGCAGTGTCTATTATAAAAACATGTACATATAAATATTATCTACAATGTCATTACAATAGGAACTATTTTCTCGTTATACCTAACAAGAAACCACCAGCAAAGCACGATGCAAAAGCTGTATTATTCTTAGCGAACCGTATAGCCCTTGATGAGAAATCGTTAGCAGTGTCTGCTATAGTGTCTCTAGATCGCTTGGTATGCACCCCCAGATCACCCCATGTTGTATCTGTCCAACCCTGGTTCTGAGCAACTTGGAAGCATATCAAACCAGCACCAACTAATACAGCCACCCGTCTACTAATCTTCTGAGTCATATATCCAGTGATAAACCCAAAAAGGGCACCTCTTGCAATTTGCTGCGCTGGCGATTGGGAGCTAAAATTAATTCGTTGTTAATTGGTTAATTGAATATGCCAAATAAGAAGTTATTACTCACTCCATATCGTTAGGTAAAAGAGAAACTTTTTGGAGTAGGTACGTACTGATGATTTGGTATACTTGTGCCAAACGTAACAGATGTCAAAAAGTTTGACGTACAGAATACCTTAATTCCGAACACCATCTACAATTCATTAAAAGTACTTACTTAATTATTGAGAAATTATTACTCAATAGATTGAAGCCACTTGAGATGAAAAATTGTTTCAAATCGTTACTTCTGAATTTCCAAATAAGCACTGTACACTGAAACCAAGTACACTGAAGAACCAACATTGTTCAACATTGTTCTGCAATTTTCCTATACATATGTGGCACAGGGGTTTCATTAGGTTTGGACTCAGGTATAAAGTAGCCATAAAGTAATAAGTAGGTATTCTCCTGGAGTTAAAAAACACTATTATATATACCAAACGGCTCTTGTAAATTTCTAAAGAAAATTTTGTACTGTAATAGTACTACCTCCAAACTGTGGCTTCGAAGTAATTTCAGGTTAATATGCCGTACTACTGTGATTGCGCAACGATTTAGACAAAAGACCCGCGTAATTTGATTCGAAAGTTACTAAGAATTGTTGTTCCAGTGGCGGCTCGTGCATTGGATTGCAGGTTTGCGCAACCCCCAAAAATAACAAGGAAACAAAAAGAGTTTAATTGTATGTAAATAATAGTGTAATAGGCAATACGCAACGATCTATAACATATAATTTAATAAAATATCGAGCATTTTCTCGAAAATTCCAAGCGCAAGTCGGCCTAGGGCCGCAGCAAGGCCGCAACCGTCTGCTACCGCTACACTGCGTATCGACGCCTGAATTGTAGCCGGCGAGCGAGCGAATTGGGCCGCGTCGATTGGTTCGTTTACTCTGAAATGGTTGCAAGTATCCAGTACACCAGAACTACTTGGCCACGCCCCCAGTGGTGTCTACATTGTGGTTGTAGAATGTAGACAGTTGACTCTAGACACTGGTACGCTGTGTAGTTTGGTTGCCCGTGAAGCGCTTATTACACGAAATTAAATACAAATAATGAATTCAGTGCAGTAAAAAACAGGGCAAATACATTGACTAGTGGGTGGATATACTATACTCGGTAGGAATTAAGGAAATAAACCAATGAATTCATTGTTAAATATTAATATTGATTAACATATTAGCTTAATTATTAATCAGACTTATTTATTTTTGTTACTTTTTATTTATTTTTATTTTTGTTTTTTGTTTTGTTAATTAATGTATTTAAGAAATATGATCACTTTGTATGTCCCCTGGCCATGTGTGTGACAGGAAACATATGCCTGGCAAAGCATATTGTTAAAAAAATTTAGGATTAACCAAAGAATCCTAAATTCTTCAAAGTAATATGATAATATCTGTAATATAATATTACAGATTTCTGCTGTAACAGAAAATGTCAAAATATACAGGGTGATCTATTTCAAATTCAAAAGTTGGTGGTTATATCTCAGAAACTGTAAACGTTGCATCAACGATAATAACGCCAGTGACTTCAGATGATTGCAAAATACTTAATTCCAAATTTCGGTAAATTCGGTCGAGCCGTTCCGGAGATTTTGTCACTTTTATTTCATAAACTTTAATTGTCTTTTTCTCAAAAATTTTCTTATGTAAGGCCATAACAATATTATGCTACCCTTAAGACAATTAAAAGATCTGTCAAATTCATTAAAAAAGATAGGGTTGACATTTAAAAAAAATGTCGATGACGTCATCTGTTAAAAACAATTGAAGGTAAAAAAATAATTTGATATCATAAGGTGTATTTTGACAATTATAAACCGACGTGTTCGAGGATTTTTGAATACAGCAAACCCTTCTTGAGTTTTTGTCATGTTTTCGTATTAAATATGGCTCCCTGTTGGTTTGTTGTTGTTTTCAGTAAAAAAATTAAAAGAAACCACAACAGGTATTAGATATTTGGCATAAAAATATTTTCAAAATTTCAACGTTTTTAGTTATTTAACCAACAAGAACAAATGTCAAATGAAAGGTGGCAATCCTAATCCATAGGTATACTTGAATCTAATTCTAGATTGACAAAATTTGGATTGGAATTTTATTACGTTACCTACTAAAATTTTCGTAAAAATTACAAAGGATTTTGTGAATTGATAGGCGCTTGGATATATTTTATTGTGCTGAGTACAAATTCGGACTCTTTAAGTAAAGCTTTATATCCGGTCAGGTATTTGCGGTTTGGTTTGGACAACGCGTTGACGCAATGAGTGTGTAGAGTAATCGTCACACCAAAGAAAAACACGGAAAGTTAAAAAAAGTAAAAAAAGCAAAAGAAGACAAAAAAATATATATTTTGAATGCAAAATATTTATTTCTTAACGCAAAACAGTTTTGAACCGGTAGTGTCCAAGGAAAGTGTGCTGAGTTTAGATCTATCTATCAACCATAGCTGGAATGCACCTTAGAAGACCTCAAAAGATTAGGTTAGATTACCCTTGGAACCAGTGAAAGATCACAGCTTGGGACAGGATGGTACTTTAAAAATGAATGGAGGCAAAAGAGGTATTTTTCGATGAAGAACCATCAATAGTTAAACCAATCAACATTAGCGAAGGAATAACGTGGAGACCAAGAATACTGATTTACTTTCTAACCTTTTAATTTCTTCCGACTTGAATCCATACCTTCTCTACCTGGGCTTTCTTGCTATAGCTGGGAGCTGGTAAATATATAAAGATGGATGTTTTACCACTTCTCCCACAAATGTGAATACATATTCAACGCGTGTTATCCTCACGACATGCGAAACTAAAATCCCATGCGACGCGGCTACCGGGTTGTGTGCGACTTCGGTCTCACTACCATAATCTCCATGGGACTCGGGTAGCCCCGTTAGCGGCAGTTAATAAAAAATTAGGGGCCCTATAGTAAACAGAATTCTTCATCATATCATGTGACCATCGAGATAGTATAAAAGAGGAGGAGACATGAGCTTATAATTGGGATCACTTTATGACCAATCATGGGCAATTCATACCGTCTGTTAGTCCCATAACGTCAAACTGATATATTATATCGGTTTAAATGGTTTCCAGTGCGCTGTAAGTATTTTTTAGCACGAATTAGCATGACAATATGTGCTGTAAGAGCTGCAGCAGCCTGGCTGCAACAAATCGACAGGAATTACGTTTCATCGGTAAGTGACGTTAGATGCTAGTTAAATGTCAATGAACAAGCCCGTATTAAATAATATTTGACTTAATTTTGGTTTATTTTACAATTAAATGTAGGTTTACAAAGATTCCTGCCCAGCAGGAATTATGGATACGTTTGTAAACCGATGTAACTGGAAGCCGACAAAGTCTAGTGTTCTTTGATCGAAGCATTTTACATTTTTTTTTAACAACCTTTAGAAAAGTTGGTTAAAGATACGAAGTCTTTTTTAAAAAGCAACCCAAATCTTTTAATAATGAGAGCTGATAAAGGTAATGTCACAGTAGCAATGGACAAAAGTGACTACCATAAAAAAGTATTGGATATAGTTAATGACAATGAAAATTATAAGAAAATACAAAGGGATCCTACTCTAACTATACAAAACAAAAACAATAGCTGGGTAAAAAAACTGAAAGAATGTCACGAAATTGATGAAGTTACGGCCAAACAACTGACAACTTATAAAGCGGTAGCTCCTCGCTTTTATGGTCTTCCAAAAATACATAAGACTGAAGTACCTTTACGTCCTATTGTTGCTTCTATCAACTCACCCACGGAAGGCTTATCGAAATATGTTGCAAAACTACTTACATCTACATGTTTACATGAAAATGATTACTATGTACGAGATAGTTTTCATTTTGCAGAATGTATGCAAAATATGGTTTTGCCGAATGGTTATGTGTTAATTAGTTTGGATGTAGTTTCTTTATATAGTAACATACCTTTAGATTTGGTCAAAAGTAACATAAGTGACAGATGGGATGATATTGCTCAAACATGCTCAATTTCTCTCAGGATGTTCTTAGAATTACTGGATTTCATTTTTGCCTCTAGCTATTTTCAATATGATAACCAAATTTACAGTCAAATTTTTGGATGTCCCATGGGATCTAATTTGAGTCCAATACTGGCTCATATAGTAATGGATACATTGCTAGATACACAGATACCCAAATTAACTTTCAAGCTTCCTTTTATAAAGAAATTTGTTGATGACTTAATTTGTGCAGTACCAGAGAATAAAGAAGATGAGATTTTGAACATTTTCAATTCCCACCATACAAGACTGAAATTCACCGTAGAAAAAGAATCTAACTTTTCTGTCCCTTTCCTCGACACCAGGGTTATCGGACATCAACATAATAAAATAATTCTTGATTTGTATCAAAAACCCACCAGTTCTGGACGATACATTAATTTTCATTCTTACCATCCAATGAATATCAAGAAGAACTTTATTTTAGCTCAAAAGCAAAGAATTACAAAAATTGTTCATCCTTCCCTTGTAAACAAAAACCTGCACAAATTTGGAAATATTTTACAAGAAAATTCTTATCCAAAACCTCTTATTAGGAAGCTACTTTTTAGTAGTCGGACACCAACAAATAACGAAGTAACAAGAAGAACTGGTTCAAGTAAATTTAACGTATTACCTCACATAGCAGGACTCACTCCCAATCTTATTAAAATATTCAGGGATCAAAATTTATTGTTTGGTCGTAGAACACTGAAGAGAATAGGATCATTATTCTCAAAAGTAAAGGATCCATTACCGCTAGATTTTCGTTCTGATGTCATCTACAAAATTCCATGTAGTGTATGCCCTAAAGAATATATTGGACAGACTTCTCAACACATAAAAAGAAGAATTGCACAACACAAAAGTGATACCAGAATTAGGCCTAACGCTTGTGCTTTGGCTTCCCATGTTAACTCTCTCGGACATAATATGGATTTTCAAAATATAGAAGTGCTAGACAGTGACACTAATTTTTTCAAGCGCTCTTTTTTAGAAATGTATTATATAAATGATAACCGTTGTACGATGAACAAAAAAACTGACATTAGCAATCTAAGCTCAATTTATAGTTATCTTTTAAAATTCAAAGACATCCATCCAACAAATTTAAACCAATTGTGACATGGTACATGCCATTCATGTCATTTCATTCTTATTTAGGTTAGTTTCTAGTGTCTAGTATCATACATATATATATTTTTTAACGTAGGCCTTTCATTGTTTATAAACTTTTTCAAACTTTGTTACATGACATCTTTCATGATTTTTACACTTACATTCTAATTTTCTCCGGTTTGTATTAGTTATAGGTAGTTATTTATAATTTTAATATATTGTTAAACAATTTTAGAACCCTGAAGAAGGACACAATTTAGTCCGAAATATTGGTACATGGAATAAAAAATATAAAAAAGAAAAAACGTTTTTTGACTGAATTCCCACTAAGGTTTATGATATAATAACATACAGTCGTTAAACTATCAACTTATATATATATATATATATAAGAAATAGGAGATAATTCTTTGATCGGAGGTAAAAAACGGAATGATGAGGTTATTCGGGTATTCGATCACTTAGTCAGAAGAAAACGAGAACTCGCTTTATGCAATATGCTATATTTCGAACCGGAATAGGTCCTTCTTCAGGCAAGAAATTACATCTACAATAAATAAAATCAAAACAACAATAAAGTCAGCGTACCTTTGTCTTACAAAACTTACTCGGAGTTGATTAAGGTGACGAGGCTCTGATACAATTAACATTTCACAATTTTGACGCAAGACATAACTTTAAAGAACGTACAGGACACACTATTACAAACACGTGTGCACACAATCGCAAACGAAGAGCACTAAAGCGACCTTCAGCGGTGTCAAACACCGATAGGCGTGGCAGCGTAATCAACCCCACCAACGCATAAATCCACCACAGTGAAGCAATTGTAAAAATATCAAAATCTGAGAGTTGAATCACTCACTTCAGTTATACTACGACGAGCCCTATCAATTCTAATAATGTTGGAGTAAATGATGCTGAGATTTTCCACGTCCTGTCTAAAATTAACCGTATTATTATTGAAATTTATATTGTACATCTCTAAAAGCATCAGGTTACGATAATTGGCCTCACTGTCCAGAATCTTCACACCATCAAAGTTAGAAGTATGGTCATGATCATTAGTATGGCAAGCCAGAGCACATCTAGACTTTTTTGTCTTACAGTCACTCTTATGTAGAGTGATTCTGCTTTTTAGCCATTGGGTTGTCACACCAACATACTTGCCGTCACAGTCGTTACAACCGATACTATAAATTACGTTAGATTTGAACAGTAGAGGTATTGTATCCTTGGTTTTAGTGAAAACTCTAGCCAGCTTTATCGGGTAATGATGAACCAATTTAATGTTGTCAGAGATGAATGGTTTAAAAACTTTGTTTAATTTATGAGTAACAAGAGGCAAAGACATTAGCTTTATGTACAAAGGTGGTTGATCATTAGGTGGGTCAAAAATGCTGAGGGCTGAATTATTCGTATTAATAGAAAATAATGTTTTATTGACTAACTTAAGGGAAAAACCATTGTTCAAAAAAACCCCTTGGAGTTTCTTGAGTGCTGAAGGCTGAAATTGCGGATCACAAATTTTTAAAACACGATTTTTCATAACACTGATCGTGTTAATCTTATGACCAAACGTGTGACTGGAGTAATAATTAATGTAACGACCCGATATATATATATATATATATAGGCTAATAATATGGTGACATACAGGCGGGATGTAAATTTCAAATAAATCAAAAATTACAGCTCAGTTGGCAGAGCATTGTGCTAGAAACGCAAAGGTCCCTGGTTCAAATCCAGGTTGTGGCTGTAATTTTTGATTTATTTGAAATTTACATCCCGCCTGTATGTCACCATATTATTAACCTATAAATATTAATTTGACAAATTATGTCGTTAAACATTTTCATATATATATATATATATATATATATATATATATATATATATATATATATATATATATATATATATATATATATATATATATATATATATATAATTCAGCGAATAATTCAGCCCTCAGCATTTTTGACCCACCTAATGATCAACCACCTTTGTACATAAAGCTAATGTCTTTGCCTCTTGTTACTCATAAATTAAACAAAGTTTTTAAACCATTCATCTCTGACAACATTAAATTGGTTCATCATTACCCGATAAAGCTGGCTAGAGTTTTCACTAAAACCAAGGATACAACACCTCTACTGTTCAAATCTAACGTAATTTATAGTATCGGTTGTAACGACTGTGACGGCAAGTATGTTGGTGTGACAACCCAATGGCTAAAAAACAGAATCACTCTACATAAGAGTGACTGTAAGACAAAAAAGTCTAGATGTGCTCTGGCTTGCCATACTAATGATCATGACCATACTTCTAACTTTGATGGTGTGAAGATTCTGGACAGTGAGGCCAATTATCGTAACCTGATGCTTTTAGAGATGTACAATATAAATTTCAATAATAATACGGTTAATTTTAGACAGGACGTGGAAAATCTCAGCATCATTTACTCCAACATTATTAGAATTGATAGGGCTCGTCGTAGTATAACTGAAGTGAGTGATTCAACTCTCAGATTTTGATATTTTTACAATTGCTTCACTGTGGTGGATTTATGCGTTGGTGGGGTTGATTACGCTGCCACGCCTATCGGTGTTTGACACCGCTGAAGGTCGCTTTAGTGCTCTTCGTTTGCGATTGTGTGCACACGTGTTTGTAATAGTGTGTCCTGTACGTTCTTTAAAGTTATGTCTTGCGTCAAAATTGTGAAATGTTAATTGTATCAGAGCCTCGTCACCTTAATCAACTCCGAGTAAGTTTTGTAAGACAAAGGTACGCTGACTTTATTGTTGTTTTGATTTTATTTATTGTAGATGTAATTTCTTGCCTGAAGAAGGACCTATTCCGGTTCGAAATATAGCATATTGCATAAAGCGAGTTCTCGTTTTCTTCTGACTAAGTGATCGAATACCCGAATAACCTCATCATTCCGTTTTTTACCTCCGATCAAAGAATTATCTCCTATTTCTTATATATATATATATATATATAAGTTGATAGTTTAACGACTGTATGTTATTATATCATAAACCTTAGTGGGAATTCAGTCAAAAAACGTTTTTTCTTTTTTATATTTTTTATTCCATGTACCAATATTTCGGACTAAATTGTGTCCTTCTTCAGGGTTCTAAAATTGTTTAACAATATATTAAAATTATAAATAACTACCTATAACTAATACAAACCGGAGAAAATTAGAATGTAAGTGTAAAAATCATGAAAGATGTCATGTAACAAAGTTTGAAAAAGTTTATAAACAATGTAAGGCCTACGTTAAAAAATATATATATGTATGATACTAGACACTAGAAACTAACCTAAATAAGAATGAAATGACATGAATGGCATGTACCATGTCACAATTGGTTTAAATTTGTTGGATGGATGTCTTTGAATTTTAAAAGATAACTATAAATTGAGCTTAGATTGCTAATGTCAGTTTTTTTGTTCATCGTACAACGGTTATCATTTATATAATACATTTCTAAAAAAGAGCGCTTGAAAAAATTAGTGTCACTGTCTAGCACTTCTATATTTTGAAAATCCATATTATGTCCGAGAGAGTTAACATGGGAAGCCAAAGCACAAGCGTTAGGCCTAATTCTGGTATCACTTTTGTGTTGTGCAATTCTTCTTTTTATGTGTTGAGAAGTCTGTCCAATATATTCTTTAGGGCATACACTACATGGAATTTTGTAGATGACATCAGAACGAAAATCTAGCGGTAATGGATCCTTTACTTTTGAGAATAATGATCCTAATCTCTTCAGTGTTCTACGACCAAACAATAAATTTTGATCCCTGAATATTTTAATAAGATTGGGAGTGAGTCCTGCTATGTGAGGTAATACGTTAAATTTACTTGAACCAGTTCTTCTTGTTACTTCGTTATTTGTTGGTGTCCGACTACTAAAAAGTAGCTTCCTAATAAGAGGTTTTGGATAAGAATTTTCTTGTACAATATTTCCAAATTTGTGCAGGTTTTTGTTTACAAGGGAAGGATGAACAATTTTTGTAATTCTTTGCTTTTGAGCTAAAATAAAGTTCTTCTTGATATTCATTGGATGGTAAGAATGAAAATTAATGTATCGTCCAGAACTGGTGGGTTTTTGATACAAATCAAGAATTATTTTATTATGTTGATGTCCGATAACCCTGGTGTCGAGGAAAGGGACAGAAAAGTTAGATTCTTTTTCTACGGTGAATTTCAGTCTTGTATGGTGGGAATTGAAAATGTTCAAAATCTCATCTTCTTTATTCTCTGGTACTGCACAAATTAAGTCATCAACAAATTTCTTTATAAAAGGAAGCTTGAAAGTTAATTTGGGTATCTGTGTATCTAGCAATGTATCCATTACTATATGAGCCAGTATTGGACTCAAATTAGATCCCATGGGACATCCAAAAATTTGACTGTAAATTTGGTTATCATATTGAAAATAGCTAGAGGCAAAAATGAAATCCAGTAATTCTAAGAACATCCTGAGAGAAATTGAGCATGTTTGAGCAATATCATCCCATCTGTCACTTATGTTACTTTTGACCAAATCTAAAGGTATGTTACTATATAAAGAAACTACATCCAAACTAATTAACACATAACCATTCGGCAAAACCATATTTTGCATACATTCTGCAAAATGAAAACTATCTCGTACATAGTAATCATTTTCATGTAAACATGTAGATGTAAGTAGTTTTGCAACATATTTCGATAAGCCTTCCGTGGGTGAGTTGATAGAAGCAACAATAGGACGTAAAGGTACTTCAGTCTTATGTATTTTTGGAAGACCATAAAAGCGAGGGGCTACCGCTTTATAAGTTGTCAGTTGTTTGGCCGTAACTTCATCAATTTCGTGACATTCTTTCAGTTTTTTTACCCAGCTATTGTTTTTGTTTTGTATAGTTAGAGTAGGATCCCTTTGTATTTTCTTATAATTTTCATTGTCATTAACTATATCCAATACTTTTTTATGGTAGTCACTTTTGTCCATTGCTACTGTGACATTACCTTTATCAGCTCTCATTATTAAAAGATTTGGGTTGCTTTTTAAAAAAGACTTCGTATCTTTAACCAACTTTTCTAAAGGTTGTTAAAAAAAAATGTAAAATGCTTCGATCAAAGAACACTAGACTTTGTCGGCTTCCAGTTACATCGGTTTACAAACGTATCCATAATTCCTGCTGGGCAGGAATCTTTGTAAACCTACATTTAATTGTAAAATAAACCAAAATTAAGTCAAATATTATTTAATACGGGCTTGTTCATTGACATTTAACTAGCATCTAACGTCACTTACCGATGAAACGTAATTCCTGTCGATTTGTTGCAGCCAGGCTGCTGCAGCTCTTACAGCACATATTGTCATGCTAATTCGTGCTAAAAAATACTTACAGCGCACTGGAAACCATTTAAACCGATATAATATATCAGTTTGACGTTATGGGACTAACAGACGGTATGAATTGCCCATGATTGGTCATAAAGTGATCCCAATTATAAGCTCATGTCTCCTCCTCTTTTATACTATCTCGATGGTCACATGATATGATGAAGAATTCTGTTTACTATAGGGCCCCTAATTTTTTATTAACTGCCGCTAACGGGGCTACCCGAGTCCCATGGAGATTATGGTAGTGAGACCGAAGTCGCACACAACCCGGTAGCCGCGTCGCATGGGATTTTAGTTTCGCATGTCGTGAGGATAACACGCGTTGAATATGTATAAAACGAGAACTCGCTTTATGCAATATGCTATATTTCGAACCGGAATAGGTCCTTCTTCAGGCAAGAAATTACATCTACAATAAATAAAATCAAAACAACAATAAAGTCAGCGTACCTTTGTCTTACAAAACTTACTCGGAGTTGATTAAGGTGACGAGGCTCTGATACAATTAACATTTCACAATTTTGACGCAAGACATAACTTTAAAGAACGTACAGGACACACTATTACAAACACGTGTGCACACAATCGCAAACGAAGAGCACTAAAGCGACCTTCAGCGGTGTCAAACACCGATAGGCGTGGCAGCGTAATCAACCCTACCAACGCATAAATCCACCACAGTGAAGCAATTGTAAAAATATCAAAATCTGAGAGTTGAATCACTCACTTCAGTTATACTACGACGAGCCCTATCAATTCTAATAATGTTGGAGTAAATGATGCTGAGATTTTCCACGTCCTGTCTAAAATTAACCGTATTATTATTGAAATTTATATTGTACATCTCTAAAAGCATCAGGTTACGATAATTGGCCTCACTGTCCAGAATCTTCACACCATCAAAGTTAGAAGTATGGTCATGATCATTAGTATGGCAAGCCAGAGCACATCTAGACTTTTTTGTCTTACAGTCACTCTTATGTAGAGTGATTCTGTTTTTTAGCCATTGGGTTGTCACACCAACATACTTGCCGTCACAGTCGTTACAACCGATACTATAAATTACGTTAGATTTGAACAGTAGAGGTGTTGTATCCTTGGTTTTAGTGAAAACTCTAGCCAGCTTTATCGGGTAATGATGAACCAATTTAATGTTGTCAGAGATGAATGGTTTAAAAACTTTGTTTAATTTATGAGTAACAAGAGGCAAAGACATTAGCTTTATGTACAAAGGTGGTTGATCATTAGGTGGGTCAAAAATGCTGAGGGCTGAATTATTCGTATTAATAGAAAATAATGTTTTATTGACTAACTTAAGGGAAAAACCATTGTTCAAAAAAACCCCTTGGAGTTTCTTGAGTGCTGAAGGCTGAAATTGCGGATCACAAATTTTTAAAACACGATTTTTCATAACACTGATCGTGTTAATCTTATGACCAAACGTGTGACTGGAGTAATAATTAATGTAACGACCCGATATATATATATATATATATAGGCTAATAATATGGTGACATACAGGCGGGATGTAAATTTCAAATAAATCAAAAATTACAGCTCAGTTGGCAGAGCATTGTGCTAGAAACGCAAAGGTCCCTGGTTCAAATCCAGGTTGTGGCTGTAATTTTTGATTTATTTGAAATTTACATCCCGCCTGTATGTCACCATATTATTAACCTATAAATATTAATTTGACAAATTATGTCGTTAAACATTTTCATTATATATATATATATATATATATATATATATATATATATATATATATATATATATATATATATATATATATATATATATATATATATATATATATATATATATATGTATGTATATCTAGAACATCAGCGAATCGCATTCGTTTGAGGAAGAATGCTATTCCTACATTATACCAGGTACCAGTACACAATAACTACACTTTAACATTGGGCATCCTAATATACGTTTTTAAGCAATATGTATTGGTTACTTTAATACATCTTTTTATTTAAGAGAGGGTCGCCAGATGTGCCAAAAATAAAAGTTTTGTCTAATGCCGTAATTACGCTGCCTACTACGAATTTGGTGCCAGCCGACAGCACTTCCGACTTCCGAGGGATCCCGTAGCGAACCAATGCACACCATACCAATTCGCCAAGTAGACGATGGTCGGGTTGGTCCGGTTCATAGTACCAAAGTAGCTCTCAGAAAGAGAATATTATTAAACAAACTTAGACGCAGTTTAGCAGTTAGCAAAAACAGAAAACAAAAGCAGTCTTTGTTAAGAAAGAAATATAGTTGCAAAGAAAATAAATCGCAAACCTCAAGGGAGTCATTACAGCGTTACATAAGAAAAAGTATCTACAAGAAGAAGCATTAGATACCTTATGTAGATTAAGGGGGGCACAGGAAAGGTTTTTAAGACGGTATCGAAAAACACAGCAAGAAAGCGCTTCCAAAACATTATTCTGCACAAATAAAGGCCTTTGCCTTAACATTGCATTTTTATTCACCGGCAGCGTATAATTACGCAAGAAACACGTTCGATACTTGTCTACCACATACAAGAACAATCAGTAAGTGGTATCAAAACATAAATGGAGAGCCCGGGTTCACTAGTGAGGCATTCGAAGCTTTGCGCTTGAAAAAACAAATAATCGTCTTCGTGCGATAAGCTAATTTGTGCCCTTGTAATGGATAAAATGACCATTCGTCAACATGAAGAGTGGGTGCCAAGTTTGGGCAGATGCTTTCGGTATGTGGACGTTGGAATTACTGCGAAGGAAAATGTTCTTGTTAAAGATGCATTGGTATTCCTGCTAAACCTCCACAATGTATATAACTTACTTTGTTCATGTTCATATTTATGTTACACTTAATGCTGTTCGAAATTCGTATTTGAAGATGTCCGTCGTACCGATACACGCGTGTGATACGTAATTTGATTTTTAATCTTAAATATTTTGACTTTTAAGTCAAACAAAAAAAAATATATGATATTGATATTGATATGTGCCCTTTTTATATAGCGTTTTATTTCAATTAATATAACGTCTGCAATATTACAGCAAAAAACAGAATAATAATTAGTCCGGGCCTGTGCAGACCGACCGTCGTATAGTCCCATAAGCCACACCTACTGACGCCGTTTTCAGTATACGGAAAACGTCGTTATAGCGTCTCCCAGCGTCTCCTTTCTATACTATCTCGATGCATGTGACATTATAAACTTTTTTACTTTATCATACGCAGTATGTAAAGTATTGTAATCGTGCCAAAAAAATTTTTTGAGATTTTAGCGGAAATATGTCTTTTTGGGTCCTCTGGACATTTTTGACCAAGGTACAAAAAAATGTCTGTGTGTGTGTGTGTGTGTGTGTGTGTATGTGTGTGTGTGTGTGTGTGTATGTGTGGATGTGTGTACCCGTTTTTGTGGCGACGATTGCGGAGAAACTACTAAAGGTATCGGGACGAAACTTCATATTTAGAAGTTTCATAACCAAACTTAGAGCTGAAAAGCTTTCTGTTGAAAATGGTCCAAAGGAACTGCAGGTTTAGTTTTAGCATTTTTGAAACATTTTGTAAATAAGCCGCCATTTCTGGAATTTCGTCGAAATAGTTAAATAATAAATTAAAGAAGATGAAATTCTGAATAATTTATCACTATGACATTTTTTGGTACAATCAATAGTTTAGCTGCATGAGCAAATTCTATTTCATCGAGATCGGTCGTACTCCTTTAAAACTAGTAGTCAGGATATGTCAGATTATATGACAGATATGATTCTAATGACAGTACGTAGTGTCAAACGCAAATGTTTTGACAACCTACTGTCAATATAAGCTGCGTTCGGATATAGTATACCGTACACATTTTTCACCCAATAACACGTAAGTCTCATTTGGACAGTGTACCCTGTGTCAGCGGAGTACAATATCCGACCGCAGCTTTATTCGACATATCTGTCTAGTTCTACTAGTTTTATTTTAATGCAGACATAGCCGATCTCGATCAAACAGAATCTCATGCAGCTAAACTATTAATTTTATATATAGTATGATAAAGTCATGTGCCTGGCCACATCAGATTTTTTACTTTATCATACGCAGTATGTAAAGTATTGTAATCATGCCAAAAAAAAATTTTTTGATTTTAGCGGAAATATGTCTTTTTGGATCCCCTGAACATTTTTGTTCGGGACGAAACTTCATATTTAGAAGTTTCACAACCAAACTTAGCGCTGAAAAGCTTTCTGTTGAAAAGGGTCCAAAGGAACTGGTGGTTTACTCATAGCATTTTTCGAAGATTTTGCAAATGAGCCGCTATTTGTGTAATGTCGTCAAAATAGTTAAATAATAAATTAAAGGAGAGGAAATTTTCTATGATTTATATATATATATGACATTTTTTGGTAGAATTTATAGTTTAGCTGCATGAGCAAATTCTATTTCATCGAGATCGGTCGTACTCCTTTAAAACTAGTAGCCAGGATATGTCAGATTTTTTTATTCTAATGACAGTAGCTAGTGTCAAACGCTAATGCTTTAAAAATACTACTGTCAATATAGGCTGCGTTCGGATATTGAACACCGTTACACTTTTTACACCCAATAACACGTAAGTGTCATTTGGACGCTGTACCCGGTGTCAACGGAGTACGATATCCGAAGGCAGCTTTAATCGAGATATCTGTCTAGTTCTACTAGTTTTATTTTAATGCAGACAGCCGATCTCGATCAAATAGAATCTCATGCAGCTAAACTATTAATTTTATATATAGTATGATAAAGTCATGTGCCTGGCCACATCAGATTTTTTTACAAATGTTTGCGGAAAATTTTAACCGTAATTTCATTCCGAAGCAAATCACCGAAAATTAGATCATTAGTTAAAATATTGATGTGAACAGACGAAATAGTGTACCTTGGGGAGTTGTACAACACCTAAAACCTGGAAATCAAAATCATTAATGCATTATGAAGATTTTAAGTTCTACAGAATAAAGCATTTATTCATTTATTTATTTATTTAATTATTATGAAGATTTGTATGAAAATAAAATTTGAATTTATTTCGCCTCTTTATGTTCATAATTTGGCGGTAATAAATTGATGATTTCAACTTTCGCATCGAGTAAGTCTGCAGATTTCATATAATTTAATTTCTTCTAATATCATTATCTTAGTCACATAATAGTTTTATGAACGTAAATGCTATAACAAGGCTTTCGCAAGAGCAAAAAGGTTGAGGTTAAACCCGGTACAAATAAATATCTGAAGGAAAAGCGTGAACCGACGGTGCCGAAGAGATTTAGGTCAACTTTGACAACTGCAGAGAAAATCGCCCAGGATTAGGATGACACTAAGGGGGACAGCACACACAAAAAAACAATTTCCACATCGCCGTCAGTTTGTTTCTGTTCAGACGCCCGACACTCCATTGTTTGCCCGGGGCATATACCTTACTCCTTAGCGACAGTCTTTTGTTCGAACTGTAAGGGGAGATGGCGTCCTCAGACACGTCCTTATTTCCCATCACCTTAAGAAATGTGGGGGACCGGTTCACATATTCGGCGGATCACGTATCCTTTTCAAAGGTGTTTTTTATCAAAGGGAGATCTGGGATACGTGCTGGTTATATTAAGCAGGTATTTCGTCATGATAGGTGACATGTTTTAGGTGTGAGGCGAGGGAAACGCAAAGTCGGCGTATAGTGTGAATTTATTTCATTGATGTTTATGGATTTTTTTCCACGAAGTACGCATTTTTACATACAGGCAGCACCAATATGTGCTCATATGTGGTTCCTCTTTTTACTAGCATATAACGCCACTTATAAGATAACTCTAGCTTCTGAAGCTAAATGAATCTCATTTTTTACATCTTACTGCCCTCTCACATAATTTCAAATCAGGAACCCTCATATTTGTATCACAAACTTACTTACAGAAATACTATTCACAGTTAAAACTTACAATACACTGACCTTACTGCTTAATATACATCGACCCAAGTGTGCGAAGTACAAATCTTCCTTTCCGTACCGAGCCGCATATATTTTTAATCTGCCATTCTCATTGCAGGATATTTCCGTGTTTAAATTAAAAAATGACCTCAAGCAGCTTATCAACTAGCAGCGGTACAGCGGTACAACAACTGTAGTCATCTGGTACACAGTGTGTTTCATACAGTATGAATTTTGGGTGGCGCTATTTTCTAATTTTATTTATTGTATGCAAGATCCTCCTCGTTCCCCTATATCCAAACTTCATTCCTGTGCAATTTGAGAGAATAAGTTTAATTAACATTTTTATTTATTTATTTAATTAAATAATTTAATTTGACAAAAATACAATAATCTAAGCCAAGTGGCCAGAGGCGGATTTACAAATGTGCCGCTCATAGGCTAAATCAAATTGTCGCCCATAGGCTCAATTAATTTTCTTACACAACTAAATATAGCTAATAAAATAAGCTAAACGAATGTTATGTAAATAAATAAATAAATAAATAAATAAATAAATAAATAAATAAATAAATCTTTATTTGCCATATGATCATGCGAGATATAGACAATAGTCAAAAATACATAGGTACTAATAAAAACGTGCAAGTGCAAGATAAATATAAAACAGAAATCCACACACAGTCGCAACAAAACACAACGTATACGCTCTTGCAATCAATCAAACAGAGAGCTAAACAGAGTTGTTCGCAGACAGATATTCCTCTATGGAGTAGAAAGAATGGGCAACCAGGTACTTTTTTAGTTCTCTTTTAAATATCATCCCCGTTTTAGTTGATATAACGGTAGGCAGGGCATTAAATGACTTAACAATCATATAACCCGGTCCAGCTTCGAAGGCTGATAATGTATGTCGCGGAATTGCAAGTCGCGACGCCCCTCGAGTTAACATAGACGTCGATATATCGCTGTTTTTCTGAAAAACATTCACGTTTCGTATATAATAGCATAATAGTCGATTTATATATACAAACAAGGAAGCGTTAATATACCGTGTTCCCTGTAATACGGCCTACATGGCTCCCGGTAGCCCAGTTGCAGCATACATCTTATTATTCGCTTCTGCAGCCGAAACAGGGAAATTGCATCGCATGACGAGCCCCACAAAATGATCCCATATGCCAGCACAGACTCTACACAAGAAAAATAATAAGTTTTTAGAGTGTCAATGGGAACAATATTTCTCAATTTATAAAAGGAAAAGTATCTACTGTTTAACTTCTTGACTGTAGAGCTGATGTGGCTATTCCATCTTAAATTACTCTGCACATGGACACCGAGGAACTTAATGGAAGAATTTAGCGGTATCGAAACGCCCGATTGCTTGACCAATATTGATTCCTGGGTCACACCCAGAGAAAACTGAAGTAATGCAGTTTTTGAATGATTTAAGAGCATGCCATTTTGATCACACCAGTGAGTCATCGAGTCAACCGCTTCCGCCACCAGTGCAGAGAGTCTCGCAAAACCCTCATGCGATACCACCACACTGGTATCGTCAGCAAACTGAAAAAGATGCCCAACTCTCATATGTCTCTGTAAATCGTTCATATAAATCAGAAATAGTAGGGGTCCAAGAATTGATCCCTGTGGGACTCCCACATTTAACATGGATGACTCCGAGCACAAACAGCCACCAACACTCACCGTCTGACACCTATCTTGCAAATACGATTTTAAAAGTTTTATTGCAATTCCCCTAATGCCCAGCAAACTCAATTTACTCAACAACCTCTCGTGTACCAGCGTGTCAAACGCACCGGACATATCAAAAAACAACGCCGCCACATTGCGCCCCCTGTCAACATCGTCCAAAGTCCTGCAAATTGATTCGAACAATGCAGACTCACACGACAGTCCTGGCAAGAAGCCGAACTGGCTGGGCGATATGACACCGCAACCCGCAAAGAGATCATAGAGCCTATTATATAATATGCTCTCAAAAACCTTAGAGAATGCCGACAAAATTGACACCGGCCGATAGTTATCTACTTTGTCTTTCGATCCCTTTTTGTGCATTGGCAACACTATAGCAGATTTAAGTCCATCGGGAAAAACTCCCTGCGAGAGCATACCGTTCACAAGATGTGCCAATATGTCAGCCGTACTATCAACCGATAACCTCACCACAAAAGGAGGAACGCCATCAACTCCGCATGAAAACTTGGACTTTACGGATGCTATAACTCCGCGTACCTCCGCGGCAGTAGCCGGGCGCAAAAATATAGATGACTTTACATTTGCAATGTCAGTGACCGACTCGTTAAAATGTGCATCCACCAGCTTGTCTCCAAAAAAAATTTCTTGAAACCTATCGGCGACGGCCCGACGATCGTCCACACACGACCCATCATCGTCGGTAAGCCGAACGGAACCACCGCCTGCCACCGCCGACGTTTCCCCCCTTATAATACCCCACACTGTTTTTGATCGATTTCCGGACGATATTATTTTATTTTGATTGTAGTTTAATTTTTCCTGTCTTATCGCTTGTTTGAATTGGTGCTTCTTTTTTTTGTATTCCTCCCACCATAGGGGTTCATTCATTGTTCTACACAAGTTAAACATGTTTTTCAATTCATGAGACATACCACGGATAACGTTACTGTACCAGGCATTGTCCTTCGATCCACGATCATGTACCTTTACTAACGGAAAGTTATTTTGAAAATGAAAATTAAATATGTTAAAAAATACACAATATTTCTCGTTAACATCATCGTCAGCCTCCAATACCTCAGTCCAAGTCTCGCGAGTCAAGTCGTCCATGAATGAGTCAGTGCCCCGCCTCCCGAATACGCGCTTGTACTTAGGTTCCTGGCGAGGTCTCTCCGGAACACTAAGATTACATCTCAGGGACTCGTGGTCCGAAAGACCCGGGTCCTCAACCAAAGACTCAATATCACATTGCTGAAGGCTACAAAAAACATTATCTATACAGTTCCCCATTCTCGTACTCTGAATGAAGCATCTGCTTAGTCCATACGATTCGAAAAGCGACAACAGTTCCCTGCTTTCTCGATATGCAAGATTAAAACTTACGTTAAAATCGCCACACACTATAACATATTTAAACTTCTCGCATACCACATCCAACAACTCCATCATACAATCAATAAATACATTAAAGTCACCAGTCGGCGATCTATAAACACACACGCACAACATCCGCCCACTATTCTCTTTAAAACTAAAACTAGCCCCACAGTACTAAAGTGTTGTTGAATTGGCTCTACATTAAATGATTCTGCTCTCATTTCTAGAGATCTACAACCATAAATAGCGCATCCCCCACCTTTCATATCGTTGCGGCAGTAATAACTCAACAATTCGTATTTAAAAATCTTTTCAAGGTGAATTGTCTCCGTAGTAAGACAATGCTCCGTCAAACAAACAAAATCGAAATACTTGTCCACAAGAAACACATCCAACTGCTCTGTCTTATTGTTACGAAGTATAGTTTAATTGCATCGTACAATTGAGGTCAGGTCATCCAACTCAACCTCCAAGTAGAAGTAGAAGGAGAAGAAGAATTAGGAGAATTCTGAGAGGCAACAGGAGATGATTCTGAAACACGAATCTGGGTACACGGTCAAAGCCGACCGTAATGGTATCTCTCACGTAGATGACCATCGCAATCCTAGAAGAAAAAGGTTAGCAGGAGGACCCAAGAACCAGACGGAGACGGATGAGAACGGGGCAAATCGCATACGATACAGGCACGACGACGTTGAACATTTTTCTAAGAATATTTTTATTTTTCTGTATTGTTATTTTTTATAGTGGGCAAATAAAATTATAAGTGGTGCGTTCTTTCCTATCCCGCCCCGTGGCTGTTCAATTTTTGTCTTTCTCTTTCTATTGCTCTGGGTCGAGCAATTGTTTGCGAGGAGGGTTGTTACGAAGTATAGTTTAATTGCATCGTACAATTGAGGTCAGGTCATCCAACTCAACCTGCAGACAGTTGCTTGTCCAGAAATGCAGACGTCAGGCTTTTCATATCGGAACAAAGACATTCCTTTGTGGCAAGCGTGCAAATTAACTATGATTTATATCAAAGGCCGTGTGCAACCAAAAATCCTAACTCAGGATTTTTGGGGGCTCAAAGCAGGTCATGACGTCTTGCCAAATTCAATATAAAAGCCACGGCAAAGGATGGGAACGGCATCAGTAGTTTGCAGCACCTTCTTGTAGAGTAGCGCGACTATTGTATTTTAGATATCAGCTGTAGTATTGGAATTTTGTATGGTCAGCAATACACGAACGATGTAAATAACACTGCGACATTTATTTACATCTCCATCCTGACCTAGAGCCGTCCCCCATTAAGAGCTACGTAACATGGTGGAGGCGCAAAATGGTCCCAAGGAAGATTGGGAACGGCTCATTTTGGTCAGGGTGGAAACATCTGAGAAAATCCAGCGCGACGAAGAAGAAGCATGGCTGAAGCGACTCGGAGACAAGACGAATTGGGTTGGCGGTCAATCTGCAGGGAGGTTTTGTAAAATTTCTCACTCCCCCAGTGAGAAATATGCCGTTCCAAGGACAGCTACTAACAACCGCATGGATGGATAGCGTTAGAGTCAAACAACGCTCAACTCTTCGTCTTAGAAATAAGTTAGTACCTAGTGTGTTTATTTGTGTAGTTTAATTGTTGAAGGTTGATGCCATCACTGTAAGGAAGAATATGCATTTGCCCGTTCTCACTCCGATGGATGCAGCTGGCTGGTCCGGGATCACGAAGAAAGAAATACACGGATGGTGGTCATCTACAAGAAGCAGTCGACACATGACGAAACGGGGTACCATACCGGCATAATTGAGTTATATGCGAGTTTTAGGGTTGCCGATACCGCCAGAGGAAGCTGGCGATGTAGACTGGAGGAGATTTGGCGCTACGGATTCTACCGAACCACCCCGCACGGGACAAGGGATGTCTCGACCAGTTTGAGGAAAAACAAACAAATCGACTTGAGAGGAACGGTCCTATGGATTCTACCAAACCACCTCGCACGGGACAAGGGGTCCCGACTAGTCCAAGTAGAAGGAGAAGAAGAATTAGGAGAATTCTGAGAGGCAACAGGAGATGATTCTGAAACACGAATCTGGGTACACGGTCAAAGCCGACCGTAATGGTATCTCTCACGTAGATGACCATCGCAATCCTAGAAGAAAAAGGTTAGCAGGAGGACCCAAGAACCAGACGGAGACGGATGAGAACGGGGCAAATCGCATACGATACAGGCACGACGACGTTGAACATTTTTCTAAGAATATTTTTATTTTTCTGTATTGTTATTTTTTATGGTGGGCAAATAAAATTATAAGTGGTGCGTTCTTTCCTATCCCGCCCCGTGGCTGTTCAATTTTTGTCTTTCTCTTTCTATTGCTCTGGGTCGAGCAATTGTTTGCGAGGAGGGTTGTTACGAAGTATAGTTTAATTGCATCGTACAATTGAGGTCAGGTCATCCAACTCAACCTGCAGACAGTTGCTTGTCCAGAAATGCAGACGTCAGGCTTTTCATATCGGAACAAGCGTGCAAATTAACTATGATTTATATCAAAGGCCGTGTGCAACCAAAAATCCTAACTCAGGATTTTTGGGGGCTCAAAGCAGGTCATGACGTCTTGCCAAATTCAATATAAAAGCCACGGCAAAGGATGGGAACGGCATCAGTAGTTTGCAGCACCTACTTGTAGAGTAGCGCGACTATTGTATTTTAGATATCAGCTGTAGTATTGGAATTTTGTATGGTCAGCAATACACGAACGATGTAAATAACACTGCGACATTTATTTACATCTCCATCCTGACCTAGAGCCGTCCCCCATTAAGAGCTACGTAACATTATTACGAAGGCTTCTAATATTATAAGTCATAAAGGAAAGCTTTGTCTTAAAAGTATTGCGACTTGTGTTGATGTTAGGAACACTGGTGCTCATCATGACTTATAGTTACATATTTCAGGTTGTCAAAGTTTACATTCACATTTTTTCCCACATCATTGATTTTAATAATCCTATCTACAATCAAATTACACAGCTTACCCTTCCCACCATGCGTTAAATGAATTCCTCCCCGTGATATATCAAACCGCGATACGACCTCATTGATATCCTCAAAACTAACATTGTCATTTGTATTTCTCATTATCATATTAAACAAAGTGCAATTAAATCGGTATATAGCATCGCTCATAAAACATTCACTAGTAAAATATGGGACCGAAACCACTATTGTGTTTGTGTGCTGAAGATTCTCCAAAGATGTGCCGATGAAGTCCTTCTCCAAATACCCGCCGTTTAACACGTTATTCGTCCCAGCCATAATTACTAAAAAGTCCCTCTCACCCAGAGACTGAGCAAGAGCGTCAGCATTTTCGATGACTCCCTCGAGTGTGGCATTAGGTTTAAATATTGCTTTAACTTGATACAGGTCTCCAACCCGGCGTTGCATAATCCTTGATACATCTCTGCATTGACTATCGCCCAATATCAACAGTCGTGATCTACCTTGACCTTTGTCTGATACATTTTTTCATGATGGATATATCCGCTTCTCCCCAGTAGATGGCACCCTGGACTTTTCGACATGTAGTTTGTTTACTTTTGACGAACTTAAATTCAAATTCAAATTATGTGTCTGTAAACTTGCCAATGCATTATTTTTCCTAAGCAGCTCTTTTACGTTATCCATCTGGTCCCTTAGTAAACACGTCATAGCTTCTACTTCCTTTTTAAGTTCGGCAAAACCATCGTTGTTAAATGAACAGTCCTTTTGAATTTCCACCGATGTTACGGTGTCGATAAGGTCAACAATATCCAAATCCACTAAGGTTCTGTTCAGTATAGTCTCGTTCAGGTTTGCGATTCGTGATTTGAGATGTTTACTTTCATCATTTGCCTCCACACACTTGCATGCGTCTACCGCCTTAGAGGTTAGGTTTTTACAACACCCTATATCTCCGTTGTTGTCCACATACATCCCTTTTACTTTTAGCACACATTGAGGGTGATATCCCTTCTCACACTTGACACATTTACTGAAATCTCTCACTGTCGCAGGACAATCCGCACAAACAATTTTGCTCCCGTTACTATTTTTACTCTTTCCCGCCATAAACGTTTATTAAACTCACTTCAGCAACTTCCTTTCAACTAACTATAAAAACTCATTATTAACACATACTTACATATTACAAATATTCACTTAAATAAAAATAACCTTATCCCTTGCTCGTATATTATATTTTCCGAGTTTATTCTCCACGGACATTTTTATTAAATCGTCAAATGAGATGGCATTTGCAATATCAGATTCAATTGAAACTGCTAAATCGTTCAATCTGCATTCGGACATACTTGACCGTAAGTATGTTTTAATTCGTTTTAAGCACGAAAATGAACGTTCCGAGGAACAGTTGCTTACAGCCATTGATTTGTAAATTCTTAAAACTATATCGATGTTAGGAAATATATCCAACAGATTTCGCCCTCTAATCCAATTGCACATACTGTTGATATGTACATGATTTTCGTCTTCTAGTGCCAAATACTCTTTGAGGTGCAAGATCTCTTCAACTAGATCGTCTGAAATATCGTGGGAATAAACTGCAGATAATTTTAGCGCTTCCCTCCTTAGTTCTTCAACAGACAGTTCTCGAAGTTTAAAGAGAACGTAGAAAACTTCGAACACTTTGTCGTACGCACTTCTTCGAAGACCCAATTCTGAAATTAATCAATCTACTATTGTAAGGAATACATTTATTTTGAAAGCATCTTTTGCACTAAAGAAAAGTTCTTCATTATCGTCTATTTCATCGAAATGTCGCTTTCTCTTTCTAGTATTCTTTTCGTTTGCAATGTACCTCTGCTCACCAATCAGCGCTTTGGCCCCCTGTTCATAAATTGTGAAGTTCACACGGGAAGATGAAATAAATTAAATTATTGAGAGCAGAAATTCTGAATTGTGGGTAGGTTTTGAGAAAAAATGTAATTCTTTGTTTTTTGCAGTTCTTTTATCACTGATTTTCTTAATTTAAACATAGCGCTTACATTTCATTGATGTATAGGTATATAACTCTTACCAACACATACTAACATACTAACACATACTTCACAAGTGTAAAAAGGGCACACAGTTAGACCTTAGCTAGACGGAGCTGTACTGCCCTATAGTTTATTTTCATGATTGTAATTTATTCTGTACTTTGTAGATTGGGCTGAAGATGACGAGAATTGTCGAAATCGGCACCCAGCAAATAATAGAACGCAAAGGAACCGAGGTTATTTTATTTAAATTATCGTCACATCAATTTTGCAATTGCAATATAAACAAATCACGCAAAGGAACCGAGGCTATTTTATTTAAATTATCGTCACATCAATTTTGCAATTGCAATATAAACAAATCACGACATTATATATTTGATTGTCATTCTATTGTTGGTATGGAAGTATTTCAGGAATTGTTTCGATATAGGGGTTTGGTACACATTTATGCTGTTGCCAACCGATTTGGAAGAGTTATTTAATTTAAATAATTGTACACACGAAACGAGATGGAAAATTGCACACCAGGTTTAATTTGGATAGACTGGCCAGTAAATAAAACTCGTTTATTAAATGCATTGTGTTGAAATTAAAATGTATTGTATCAGGTACTCAATGTTTATTTTTCATTATTTAATATTCTGGGTAACAAGCATCAAACTAAATTGTTATTATATTAAGTGTTGTGTTACGTGCACCATAAAATAAACTAAAATAAAATTCATTTTGTTATTGTTCAATATTATCCAGGCAACGAAAAATAGCGAAAATATGTGTATAGTCCAATTTTGGCACAGTTGTATAGACCAGGCAATAGAGGTTTTTGCGTGACAAAAATGCTAGCAGGACGCCGACGATCCCAGGTTACGTGGAACAGTCTAACCTATCATTTCTTAATTTGTTATAAACAAAAAACCTCAAAAAATTGTGTTTCTTTTCGCTTTTCGCTTGTAAAAACTGAGCCGATGGGGCAATCTTGATGCTGTCAACAGACGAATTGTAGAGAATGAAAAGGCAAAAAAAATGAACCCTGCACGGACTCGATTCAAATAATATTAACGGAGGAAATTCGGAAAAGCCGGAAAAATCTGCGTTGTTTTAAAAATTCATTACTCCGCCATTTTCAAAGTTGTAGCGGATGCTTTTCCCGTGAAAGTAGCGATTGATGGGTACTTTGAGTGTGGACAACCCAGGCGTTGTCCGATGATTAGTTTCTGCACAATTGCGTTTTGAATATTTGTATGCAATATGATTCGGCGAACCTGGATGCGGCGGAGGTGGTCCGAATTTAATTTTTTTACGCATTTCGAAAGTAGAAGCATTGTGCTACAAAACGTCTATTCTGATTTTGCGTTAAAATGTTGCGAAATAGGTGAAAAATGCTTGCAAACATGACCGAAAACTGCCGCGCGCTCCGAACCGATCTAGTAGTGGGGGTAGGCGGTCGACGCGGTGAAGCGCGTATCTATAGTAATAAAAGCGCGCTGCGCTTGTCCCCGCTTTCCCCTATAATCGCACACTTCCCCCATCACTAGACCACTCTAGCGGGCGCGGGTGTTTTCGCTCATGTTCTCAGTAGTTTATTACCCACTCAAACGGGTAATAAATATTATCGAAAAATCAGAATAGACGTTTGTTGCTGTTCACGTCTAGTTTCCAAATCCGTTTTTTAAATTGCAATCGGACGACCTCTAACGCATCCGGCTCTCCGCAAAAATATTGCCAAAAAAAATTCAAATGAGGATTGTGCGAAAACTATTAATCCGACCGAATCCAGGTTTTGCACACTTAAAGTACATGTGAATAGCTACCACTGTGCAAAGTTTCATCTGTTAATATTCTAAAATGGCGGGGGTATGAATTTAAAAAGCAAAATCCAGCTTTTCTCCGATTTTAATTATCCAATCGGATCGTTTGACCTGTCATTATCTTCGTAATTTAATTCTCTACAGTTCATCCCATTGCACCATCAAGATTGCTTCAATAGCATTTTCGAGTAGGAAACATAGTGGGAATATACTACGGACTGTCCTGCACAGGATGGCACCGGCGGTCAAAAAAACAATCATTTGCAGCTCTATTGCTTGGCCTATAGGGGAAGGTGTCCTGAACAACATAAGTACTCATGGGTCGGGCTCTTTAAAGGTCCTTTTTTTCAGTTTTTCGTTAGATACACAAAAACAACTGCCTCGAGCGAAAAAATCGTTTCTCCCGAGGATCAATACTTAAGGAGACATGGAGGGCGAACATAGAAAAGTGTAAACACTTCGGTTTTAATTCGTAAAAATTAAACGTTTATTTTGATAAATGACGTAGAGTCGGTTCAAATTATGAAATAGCTTGTAGAAGCACCGGCAGTTTTGTAGAAGTACCGGCAGTTTTGATGCTTGGGCGTGTTTGCTTTCTGGCGGATGTCACAGTTGCAAGAGTACTGGCAGTGTTGGTGCATGTGCGTTTTGGTGTTCTGACGAATATAAAACGTGCAAGAGTAGGTACTCGCAGTGTTGATGCTTGGGCGTTTTAGCTTTCTGTGGGATATCGCAGTTGCAGGAGTACTGACAGTGTTGGTGTTGGGGCGTTTTACCTTTCTGATGAATATAAAACTTGCAGGAGTACTAGCAGTGTTGGGGCTTGTGTGTTTTTATTGTCTGACAAATATCAAACTTACATGAGTACTAGCAGTGTTGATGCTTGCGAATTTGTGTTTTCTGGCGGATATACAATCGGTAATTATGCTTATATCATTTACTGACTGGTTTCACTTGTACGTTTATAGTTTTGTAACTAGAGCCATCTGTTGGTGATTGTAAACAATTAAAAGACGTAAATGTGCTGAATGATTTTTGTGTTATTTGAGGGTGCAGAATAATTAGTAACAGCTGTTTCGGTGATTGTCGGCAAACAGCTGAGATCATTGGGCCGATATTGTCCCAATGTCAGGACAGTGTTAGCTTAGAGCAATGAATTATTGTTGTTACGCCACTGTGATACTAATCTATAATTATAAGTACTTATAGTTAACACGTACCTATTGTGAAAAACACGCGGTGTAAGATAAACTTTATTAGATAAATTTGTAAACTAACTTAAGCTCTGTTAAAATAATAAATAGGTCTGATATTCGTTTTTGTTAGACTCAGTACTAAGAATGACGGGTCCTTGGTCAGTTTTATTAAGTGGTAAGTGGGTTAACTCGAAGATGGTTGATTTTTAAATTATTTTTTTCCAGATTGCTATGTTTAACCACTTGGGGCGCGACAAATTCAAGCTGTTTTTACGTAACAGTTAAAATAAATGCAATATAATAAGAGTTTGAGACAAAACTCCAGTATTTAGTACCAGACATATCGTTCCCGTATTCCGCAAATTTAGTAAGCTCAATCCTTGCTGAAATAAATGTAGTCATATAAAACAGTATTCACCATCGGCAGAATAAACGGTAGGGTCAAAAGTAAAACTGTCGGACGAGCACGATATTTAAGGCTTGGTCTCATTAAGGATAATTGGAAAACGCGGCTTTGCCTGCGCTAACCCCCAACAATTTATTGCAGAGCGAATTAGAACTGAAGCCGCGTTCCGGTTAAGAATTCTTTTAATCTTAGTCGATGGTATTCCAGTCGAGTTCTTTTTTTTCTTGCAAGGTAAAACTTTTGCACGCCGTGGCGGCTTAATCATTTCTAATCCATCCAGAGTCTTTAATCTTCAAAGTGGGTCCCGCAATTTGTTAGATGGGAGGAAACCTTTTTTTTAATTTTAATTTGGATTTAGATCCATTTTGAATGTATTCCTTAAAAACGTGAAAATTTAAAATTGATTCAGTTGTCAGATAATTAAAGAATGACAGAACCATTAAACTACCTATCATCAACTTTTTTATTTCTGGATTTTGGATAGATTTTCACATATTCTGTTAAAAGTTTTTAAAACTATTTCATAATTTAAAACACTACTATACACGAGTAAAATAACTGTAAAATTACAGCTAGAAATTGCTAGAAATTCTAGAAATTGCACCAAATTGCACGAAAAGTGTTTTTCCTACGTGTACAATTTATTAAATATGCTAAGCGTTTCGCTTATAAGTATGTCAATTTGCAGTGTCCATGATAGACAATAAATAATAAAAAAAAAAATAATAATATGTTCTTCTTCCAAACGCTGTCCAAAGCATTCTCAATATCTATGAATAGCATTACAAAGGAAAACTAGTAGTCATTAGCTGTTCTTATTACATGTGAACTATTCGGAAGTTGTGGGTCTTGGAGAATTTTTTTTTAAATCCTGTCCAGTCTATAAAAAATTTATGGGTCAATATTTTTTAATGTCTAACCTATCGCCCTATTTTGTGTCGCAATATCAACTTGGATTTAAGCCAAATAGTTGGGACTTTTCTTTCTTTCAGGCGTGTATTAAATAGCTTATTTAATATTGTTACCATTATCACCCCCCCCCCCCTGCTTTGATTTTCTCACCGGTTATACCATCTCTGCCAACTGTCCATCCTTCTTTTAAACTGTTTATTACAACCCCCACCTCACTGCCCATTATGTATTCATTTTAGTAAAATGTATCCTGCTGATCCGTAATATGTTCATATATTGGTGTGCTCACCGTGCATGATTGTGTTGTTTCGTATAGTTATCTAAAAAAGCGGCTAATTACGTTTAGTATATCTGTTGAATTTCTAATGATTTGTCCATATTTATTTTAATTGATACTTTTTTACTTGCTACCAATCTCTGCTTTCTAAGTCATGATACTAAGGTTTGCTGCTTCTTCGATGATGTTTTTCATTTCTTTAATTCTCCTTTCATTTGCCAATTCCTTCCATTTATCTTTCTGTTTCAATTTGCTTCCTTTTTCTACCCTTCTTATTTGATTAGGTAAATTGTTCTTTGATCCTTTTTTGTTCCTTTTTCCTTTTTTTGGTCCTTTTTTGCCATTTATTCTTCTTTCCACCTGAATGTTTCGCACAAAAGATTTGAAGTTGGTCAAATCGCTGTTCACTTACGATATTCTGGCTTTTGGGTGTTCATAATAAATAAATGTTTGCCATCTGCAAATTCTCTCTGCTTATTACCGTTCCAAAAGCCACTCATTATTATTGAGTATTTACATTTGTCTTGTTGGTACGTGACATTGAGGTTCTCGTAAAAGTCTTCTTGTTCTTCATCAGACGGCGCCATTGTTAGGACGTTTACTTATTTACTTAATTTTATTCTTCCCAAATGATGGGCGTTGCCTGTATACAGTATTATTTTTGTAATTCTGTGCGTATATGGCTTGTAATAAATTAGTTATCCAGCTACATCCCTGTTTATAATAAACCCTGCACCTCCGCTAGTTCCCTCTCCATTGTAGTAAAATATTTGTCCTGATAATTTTAGACAATTCTTCTTACTGATATTCCCATTATATCCCATTCTACATTCTTCATGCCTGACAATAATTCGTCCAATCTGTCATTATCGTTCAATGTTCTACAATTAAATGAGTAAACCTTCAAGGATAACTTTGTTTTAATTGATGTCCATTTTCTGATTGCGTAGTTTCACTCTTTTTCCCAATTAATTTATTTTACCCAATCTAAAACTGTTACGTTACATTGGTCGGTATCGTGTATCCATCAGAAGGAGCACAATCTCGCTTTTTGGAACCAAGTGATGCTCTTTGTGATCCCATATGTTTTAGATCTTACATCATCCTAGACTATTTCTTACATCAGCCTAGACTATTTATTGTAAGTAAACTTTCGATACAATTTTCACATGTTCTAACCTCAAAACTTGTAGCTTCCTTGATAAAACTATCAACCGTTAGCGAAATATTGGAATTAATAAAAATAGGCCAACCAGGACAAGGCTTTCAATCAGCTCACTACACAAATATACAACCTACATAGGTGATTATTTTGATCAACGAGCAAAAAGTCTCCTAGTCACGTTATCTTTATAGTTCATCAACGACGACGACCAGTCACAAGAGATTGATGTCTTCATGCCATGTTTGGTAGAAAGCTTTAACTTCTATGTTTCTGCTTGAAAAATTGCTTTTAAATTGTAGGTTTTATACCAACAGAGCTTAATAATGTTTAACTATATGGAAAGCAAAATTTACAGAACTATACAAAATATCACATCTTCTGTTAGTTGAACATTCTTGGTATCTTGGTATGTACTATGTGTTCTTGTTATCCTACTAATAACATCCTGTACCTATGTGAAAACCGTTGCTTTTGTGCAAAGCTGTAATTAACAGAGAAGTGCTTCATTGGAAAATCAAAAGTAATAGAAACATTAATTCCTGGTGTATTTCAAGAATCTGGAGAAATAATAGTTCTAAAACCCAATAAAAGGCCAAATAAAGATAGAGAAATGCTCTGAGAACAATAAAGCCAAGTTGATTTGCCAGTTGGAAATTTCATTATTTATTTACTATATTATTTTTAGATTTATTTTTTATTTAATTTCCTAATTGAAGTCTTTTAAAGTAGGTATTTTTTGTATGGACTTGGACAGGTTGGAAATTGGAAATTTGAAAACCGTTTATTTTTCAAACGTCGGTTTTCCTATAAACCCTAGTATCTTTTCAATAAATATATTTACTGTTCTTTAGTTTTTAACAAAATTGTACAAATCATTTAAAATTATTGCATATTTCATAGAGAAAAGTACACTCTTTACAATGACCCCAAAACCAGTTTGGTAGCTATCTTAGCGGCAGAATTATTTGCATGTAAAGTTTCGTAGAAGAAAGCGAGTTGTTAAAAAACTTCAACCGCGTTTTTCTCGAAAACGCCTTTTCGCCCATAACCCCATTTCCGTAGTCCAGGTCACATATGTTGAATTACCAAAAACACTACTTACTGAACGGAGTGTAACAGCTGTTGGGAGAATGAGATCATTAGATATTTGACCTAAAATGTCAAATTGGGGCAGCTCCTTGAGAATATCCAACATCGGTAGTATTGGGTGAGTTTGGAACGGTCTCCAGTGGCGTTTGAGTTTAATTTCGCGACTGAGTTTTAATGAAACCGCGACAATTGCAGCTTGTTCTAACAATTGTGCAATTAGACCGTCTGCTCGGAACAAGGTCTGCACAATTTGGCTTTTGTTTGCCGTGAAATTAATTAAGATCTCCCAGGAGGGACGAGGATGCCAGATGGAATTGAAACAGAATTCGTCGATGGAGAATGTCTAATTTAAGTTGTAAGTTACCAAGTTTTCAAGAACGGCTGTGATAAAATTTGCAAACTATTCCCCCGCTGATAACTTTAATATTTTATCAAGGAGATTGGGTAGAGAAGTGCAAATTTGCAGAGTGAGTAATTTAGAATATTCAGGTTTTCTCTGAAAAAATGTGGGATCCTTGATGGAACATATTCGCCAGGATTATTTTTTTTACCGCAGTCTCTAAAAATAATAGAAGAATTACTTTTTTATTGGCGGTCGTCTCCCACTCTCCTGAAAATGACCTAGTTTCCACGTCCTGAAAATCGGTATTCGGATTATCCTTAACAAATGAAGAACTCCTTGATTACCATTATCGTATCTACTCCAGTTATGCCGATGTAAATTGATTTTTACGACTAAAGGCATATCTCAAAAACCGAAAATTTGATACACGTGAAGATTTTTATTTCGATTGAGATTTAAAACAACTAATTTTGTAAAATACGTATCAAAATTGGTTCTGAGATTTTTCTTTAAAAAACGCAGACATGTACGAGTTATCATTTATTTATGATTGTCGATACATAATCCCGAAACACCAAACATGTTAGGGTAATATGTGTAAATCAACACAATTGTCAACCTCATGGATTTTGAATAAATTTGCTACAAATGATTTGCATTTTAAGTTTATACGAATGCAGATTTCAAAAACTCTCGATCATTGTCAGACCCGAACACGCTCGGGGAAATTCTAGTCCTTATTAATTTCCTTATATAGTTTTAACACGAATCAGTGTTTCAGTCCAAATGATTTACATTATCGAAGACTTTACTAAAATATTTTCTCACGACTTTTCAGAATCTTAGAAATACACCTACCTATAGGTAATGAAACAATTTTCTGTCGAATGGTAGATATTTGATATATTTTAAGGTTTTTGCCATAGGGCCATCTGAATCCATCTGAAGTGGTCTAGAGGTGGCAACTCGACTTTTTAGACAAAATTCAATTTTATTTTATGAATCTCCCTGTGTAAGTACTGGGAGCGGAAAAACAATTTTATTATTCTTTTTCGTTTTATTCAGTTCAGAACTGGCGGTCATTGTCGAGTCAGCGAATCAGAGATTTTTTACGTTGGTAGGTATGTATTTGCGTTAAACTAAATAACTTTGTTTGGGTTTGTCATAGAGATTTGAAATAGAAACCATTCAATAGGACACATTCCATGCTATGTTAAGTATATAATACATAAGTTTTATACTTCTTTTCTATTTAAAAAAATACGATGCGAAATAGAAAAATTAGTTCTCTTACTTCTTCCGCTTTCTAATAACAAGCTATTGAAATTTGAAAGTTTTACATTCTTTCTATATTTAATCCCAATTAATTCATATTATTATAATGTTAAAAAATACATAAAAATGTTCTTGTGTATTTCACTATTTAAACCTTTATCAGAACTTACTAACAAATAGAATAATTCCCTTCTGAAGTTGGAACAGTATAATTATTTTAAATAATTACAATTTACTGTATCATTAACTTTATTCAGCTTAAAATAGTTATGATTTAGATGCAGAAACTATTTTTTTTTGTTCAGCACATGGAAATGCAACAGAATAGCGGTTATATACTTAATAGCCAAATCCTTACTGTTGAAGGTATGTTCTCCTTTTGTGGATACCTTCCAGGGATAAAATACATTTTAGTCAGAAAAAGGACAGATTTCAGAGCTGCAAGAAGATAACTGGAACTAGATGTTTCCACAAATACTCACATCAAGATTCGGAGTAGAAAATAAGAAATAATTGCCTTTATTCAAGACCGTCATATGTGGATTGGTGAGGTATTAAATTTGAGAATTGAGAAAGATGAAGTCACGTATTAATTCACTTTTACCATCCATCTGACCCAAGAAATTATTTTCAGATATCTGTTGAAGACAAAGTATGGATTTTTGTCAAGAATGTTTAAGAAAAGTAACACCTTTAGAATTAACAACTCTGAGCACCAGTCATAGGCAATTATTTCTTATTTTATATTCTGTTTCTTGACGAGAGTATCTGTGGAAACTTCTAGTTCCAGTAATATTTTTGTGGCTCTGAGATCAATTTATTAAGGGCGGTTTTGTGTCATGAAAACGTTTCTTTTTTGACAAAAATGTGTTTGAACCTTGGAAGGTGCCCATCACAAAAAGAGAACATATCTTTACAAATCGCTTTGTTGCCCCTCCTCTTCCGTTGCATTTCCTTGTGCTGATCCATAAGGAAAACCATTCTGCATTTAAATCATATTTTTTTTTCTGGACTATTTCATATTTATTGACCCTATAATAACTATTGATACAGATTGTTGAAAAATAAATACAAAATGTTGCAAGCGATTTTATCGTGCTTTCGTGTTTTTTCCTATTACTCTTAGAACGAAGACAATTTTTTACACTCCACGATGTCGCTACCTATCTCTGTCTCTGCAAAGTACCTATCAACCCATACATAAAAGAAACTCAGACGAATTCGCAATTCATCGTATAGGTACGTGGGATATATTATTCATTGGAGGGACGAGGCATTCCACTTTTGATAGCAACCGGTATTGCGAACACATCATCTCAGAACTAATTTTCCGGAGTATCGAACAGACCAATCCCGTCCTCTCCGGTACATTTTAAATTACTTCCATTCACCGGGTCAATCGAAGGAACTGAATCGACCGCCGCACGGCTACCGTCGCCTTCTATTTATGTTCGTATCAGAGAGGCGGCTGAAAAACCGGGCACGTCGTTACCGTACCGGATTCGACGGCGAAGAAGGGTTTTTGTGGAAGCCGGTGATAAAAGCGACGCGTCGCGTTTGATCGCGGAAACGCTCTCTTTGCGCCCGTTCAATTTTCTGGAGGAAATTCGCAAGTGCGATAGGTTCGGCCCGGAAAAACCAGTGGTTTCCAAACGTCCAGGGCCTGCTTATAGGGTGGACGACGCTGACCCTAACTTATCTATCCACACATTTAATGTTTTATTATTACATTATTTATTTTCTATACTGTTACAACTGCAATCAAAAAAAGCCCACAAATCAAAAACTGCCTGGGACTGCAAAATTTCCCTGGAAAAACTAGCCAAAGAGAACAAGGTTTCACTGATGTGGGTTTCAGGACATTCAGGGATCGAAAGCAACGAACAAGCCGACATCCTAGCCAGAGAAGGCTCCAAGACTCCCTTCTACGGACCTGAACCCTGTTGCGGTATCACAAAGAGGCTCATCAGGAAGATGGTACAAAACTGGGAAGATAAAGGTAAACGTCCTTAGGCCTGTTTGCATTGTCCAGTGAATTGAATGAGAACAAAGTTGGTGTTCAGTTATTACCTGGCGAAAAGTTAATTGGTCATTATATATGGATGATTTGAAACTTTATGCCAAAAATGATGAGCAGTTGAAGAGGAGCCTCAGTATAGTTAAACAATTCTCTGACGATGTTGGGATGCAATTTGGTCTAGAGAAGTGTGCCAAAATTAGTATTGTCATAGGCAAAATTGAGAGAACCGCTGACATATGCCTGAATGATCATACTAGTATTAATGAATTAACAGATAATACTAGATATAAGTATCTGGGAATGGATGAAGCCTTTGGTATAGATGATGAAGGGATGAAGGCGAAGGTTATAGGCGAATACATTAAGCGAGTCAGAAAAATTTTAAAATCTGGTTTAAATGGAGAATATAAAATGCAAGCGATAAATGCATATGCTATTCCAATATTTCGATATAGCGTTGGAGTTTTAAACTGGACTAAGAAGGATATACGCGATTTGGACATTAAAACTAGAAAACAGTTAACACTAAATTTTATGTTTCATCCTAGGTCTGATGTCTGCAGGCTATACCTGCACCGTTTAGATGGAGGTCGTGGCTTGCAGCAATTGGAAAATATTTATGATTTGGAAATGTTAAATTTAGGAAATTTTATAAAGGCCAACAAGGGGGGATAAAGTCATTAAACAATTAATTAGGGATACTTCTGGTAAGTCAATAATTAGTAAACATAAACTAATTTTAGAAAAATTTCAGGTGGAAGAACTCGGTAATTATGAAAATAAAATTTCAGTGGAGAGTTTAAAGCGACAGATAAAGTTAAAAATGAATCAGAAAATGAGAGAGGATTATGTTAGTAAGCCAATGCATGGCCTATTTTTAAGAATTGTGGAGGGTGATGGTATTTCAAAGTCTGGATCGTTATCTTGGCTTTGTCATGGAAACATTAAGGCTGAAACGGAATCCTCTATCATAGCGGCGCAAGATCAGGCAATACGTACCAGATATCATGAACAGATTATGAAGATTATGAAAGTTGCTCATGATGGGAGTTGTAGACTGTGTCATCAGGCTCCGGAACATGTCTATCATTTGTTAGCGGCTTGTCCAGTCTTAGCTGAGTCGCATTACATTGCTAGGCATGATAGGGTGGGAATATATATATACATTACAACTTGTGTTCCCAACTATTAGGTTTAGCAATGGATGTGTCTCGGTGGTATGACCACGTTCCATCTCCTGTTGTGAGTAATGATCATATTACCATATTATGGAACATGCCTATTGTCACTGATAGAATGCTTGATGCTAATAAGCCAGATATCGTGGTAAAGGATTTCCAGAGGAAGGTATGCACGTTCATAGAAATCTCGGTACCTGCTGATGCGAATGTTGTAAGGAAGGAGCTTGAAAAACAACTTAAATATAAGGATCTCTCAATAGAAGTTGGACGTATGTGGGGAATGAAAGTAAACATTATTCCGGTGATTGTAGGTTCATTGGGAGCAGTTACTCTAAATTATAGTAAACATGTCAAGGAGTTACCGTGCAAAATTTCGCACTGGGAAATTCAGGAAATTGCGGTTTTGGGAAGCGCGAATATTTTGAGGAGAGTTTTATCATAAAGAATATGCTGCTATCGTACTACTTTTCATCTTTACCTTCCTTTGTATATGTCTATTAATAAATATCTGCATGTGTTTTTACTGACCTGTACACAACGCTGTACGGGGTTTCCACAGTTTTCCTTTGCTTTGCAAACTTGTGTTGCAAAGCATCAATGGCGTTGTTTTTCAAAATTGGGTTGAGCTGTGGTGATACCCGCAAAGGGAGTACCCTAAGCTTCAGCGAAGCTCGGTACTACCAATTTGCCCTGATGATCCTCATTACATGTCAAAATCTATTAGTGTAATTTTAGTATTTATATGTTGTATCTAAATTATATTATCTAGGTTTAATGTATTTAATGAGATGTATCAGAGAATTCCAATAAATAATAATAATAATCTTTATTTGCATTCCATAAAAGGCGGATACAATTGTCAGCATACAATGAGTTCACATGTAATAATATATATATATATATATATATATATATACACACAATATTTTAGAACAATACAAAACAAACTTTTATACAAATTTAAAGTCGAGGAATTCATGTATAGAGTAGAAAGCACCCTTGACTAGAATATCTTTAATTTCACGTTTGAATTTCGTCATGGTTAGTTCTGTAAGCGTTTTTGGCAGCTTGTTATACAAGCTAACACTTATAAAAGGAGTTGTTTCTTGTGTACGGCTCAGTCGGTGCAGAGGTATTTCTCTTCTATAGCTATTTCTTGTTGGGTAGTTGTGAAGTGTGTTTCGACGCGGGTGGATGTGTTCGCTGCTACTGTGTATGTGGGCCAGGGCTTGATAGATGTAAATGGACGGTATGGTAAGTAGTTTATTCAACTTGAAAAGTTCTCGACACTGCTCGATAGCCTGACATTGTTAGTGCTCTAACCGCTTCTTTCTGTTGCAGGAATACTCTGTGCGCATCCGGAGAAGCTCCCCAAATGAGGATGCCATAGGTTGCACGTGATAAGAAATAGGCAAAGTAGGTTGTTCTCGTTGCTTGGTATGTTGATATTCTTCTTATTCTCCGAATGGCAAAGATTGCCGATGCTAGCTTGTTGCTCAGGTTGTTTATATGGCTGTTCCATTTCAAATTGCTGTTGAGGTGAAGACCGACGAATTTGAGAGAACTATCACAGCTCTTGTCTCTGGTGGATATTATTAATTGCTGTGTTTTGTTTATGTTTAAGCAAAGGCTGTTGCTGGAGAACCATTCTGCTGCCAGAGCCAGAGCTTCATCAGAACTTGGTTGAAGGCTACCTCGCGCTGCCGATCGAGTAAGGATGGAGGTGTCGTCGGCAAATAGGTTTATTGTTGCACCAGATATGTTGTTGGGTAAATCATTGATGTATATAATGAACAACAGCGCAGCCAATACTGAACCTTGTGCTACTCCTAGATCTATCCTTCTTAGTTCTGACTTAGTACCGTTCCAGTAACCAGTTGTTGTCGGTTCTCTAAATATGAGGACATGAGATCGTGAGCTACTCCTCTTATCCCATAGTATTCCATCTTCTGGTGTAATAAGTCGTGCTTTGCGCAATCGAAGGCTTTACTAAGGTCACAACATGTCATGCATGCCTCTTCTCTAGTGTCAAGTGCAGCCGCTATGCAGTCAACTGCCTCAAGAATAGCGGTTGTAGTAGATCTTCCCTTCATATATCCATGTTGTCTTTCCCATATTATGTTGTTTTTTTGTAAGGTATTCTACCATTCTATTTTTTATTGCTGTTTCTATTATTTTTGATATTGTCGGAAGGATGGATATTGGTCTGTAATTATTTGGCAGGTCCATTTTTCCAGTCTTGAAGACTGGGACAACTCGGGCTATTTTCAGTTCTTCCGGGTATTTTCCGGTGGCGAAGCATTTGTTTATTATGGGAACCAACGGGGTTGAAATTTCAGCTATTATTTCTTGTAGTAGCTTTGTTGACATACCATAAATATCTGTTGTTGTCTTTGTTCTTAATTTCTTTGTAATTTCTATCACTTCTGCAGCTGTTACAGGAGTCAGAAAAAAGGATGTTCTCTGAGATGGCATTTTTTTACAAAGAAGGTTGCAGCTTGATTTGGACCCGGGATGGTGTTCGAGATTTCAGCTGCTATTTCGCAGAAAAAAGTGTTTAATATATCTGCTTTTATGGCTGGCTGGTTTTGTTCGCTTGGTATTAGTTTTTCCTTTTTTATTACTGTCCATAATGCTCGTGTTTTGTTCTCACTGGAATCGATAAAGTTTTCAATCGATCTTCTTTTCGCCAACGTTACTTCTGTTTTGTACTCACGTTTATATTTCTCGTACGTCTCATTGGATTCGATGGTTCCTGCTACTCTTGATATGACATAAAGGGAATCCAGTTGTAATTTTTTCTTACTCAGGTCTTCTGTGCGCCACTTTATGCTGCAGCTCTTATGATTGTTTGTGACTGTTTTCTTCAGGGATCACTTCGTGGAATGCATCTAGTAGGACTCTGTGGAACGCAGAATATTCGGTGGCAACAACATTCCAGTTGATACTACCAAGTGTGTTCTTTAAAAGGTCAGTATTTTGTTTAGTTATTACCATAACTTTTCTTTTTTCTTGCAGTTTTCGCTTTCCTTGGATTGTAGGTATGGTTAGTATTTGACCATAGTGGTCGGACATGTGGAGATTTATCGTTTCTGAGCGGATAATCCTCATGTCACCTATGAAGATATTATCAATACAGGTCTCAGAGTTTTTATTTACTCTTGAAGGTTGATCGAAGACTTTCTTTAGACCGAAGGAAGCAAGACATCATATTAAGTCATCTTTGTCATTAGATGTTTGAATAAAATTAATATTAAAATCACCTGCAATCACTAATTCATAGTTTCCATAACAATCGTAAACCTCGTATAGGGCGCCTCGTAGGTTACCCACAGGAATGTTTTATAACAACCCAGTGGAGATCTGTAAACGCTTATCACCAACATTTCCTGTTTTGTCGGAAGAGCAGCCGACAATTCAACATCCTTTTCGATACAAAGTAAGTACAACTATTGTGCGAATGTGACGCTCTAATGCGCACAAGACAAAACCACTTGGGAGCCACCACCATTGAACCAGCAGATACTGACACAACTTACTCCTCCAACAATTACTGACCTCGTGAAAAAGTTCAACATCGAAGGAGTCTAATATATGAGGGAAATACAGACGATCTTTTAGGTCAAAGTATATCGACAGGCACAGATGCCAAACAACCCAACTCTACCATACCATACTGTTACGAATGTGGACCGGTATTTTCTGTACTATTATGATTGCAAAACGGTATTGGCAAGCCAAATCTTTCTGCTTCTTAGAACAAGCGTCGCTTTTTTTACATTCAAAAGTTTATTGACATTGTTGACACAGAAAACAGAAATTAACATTGTACAAATCGCAAAAAAATCTATCGAAAATTCAGACTTTATAATTACGATACAACGGAGGAAAAGGTACCTTACGTCTCGATCAGTTAAATATTAAGAAAAAATTCTTAAAAGTTTTATTGCCAAAACAGTAGTTTTGACAGCGTTTAAAAGAATAAAACTGCTTAAATCTATGAAAGGAACTTACTGACACCATGAATGTTCTTTTAGTAAACGAATGTACGAAGATACAGGGTGTCTCAACAGTGCGATCTCGGAAGATTGTGCCTCTCTTAAGGAAGATATTTTAAAACTTATGTCACTCATATATGTACACAGAATGCCGAGGCGCACATTTCAAAATTATTAGCGTCTATACAGGCTCTTCAATAAGGTAGTACCAACCCAAACTTATGTTTTTTTAAATGGAACAACCTATATTTCGGCACAATTTTGAATTCCTCGCAAAATTTTACCTACCCTAAACATTATACTTTGTTTTATTGGCATTTCAATGGACAAACAACAGTCGAAGAAAAATTGTACATCTCAATACTAGTTTTAAATTTTATCGCGCACCGTTAGATTATGATTAGTAAGAAGTAAGAAGCGTTCTATTAGCGTGATTAGTGATTACCTACCATATCCAAATTGTGTACGTCATAATCTGCAATAAAATATAGCCAACAGTTTTTTCTAAGAAAGGTATTTTTTTTAGATGGAACAGCCTGTATCTATTTAATTTTTTGGTTTGAGCTGAATGGTTAGCCTTTTGCTAATATTTGTTTATCTTCTTGAGGTGAATAGTTGTCCCTTTGATAATATTTGTTTAATTTTTGATATGAAAGATGAGCCCTTTGCTAATATTTGTTTATCGTGTACGTCATAATCTGCAATAAAATATAGCAAACAGTTTTTTCTAAGAAAGGTATTTTTTTTAGATGGAACAGCCTGTATCTATTTAATTTTTTGAATTCTACTCATCGTTCTGCACAAAAAAGTACTAGACCACACACTTGTGCTGAAATAAACCATTGCAGAGAGTCCTCATAAAAAAAAATCGATTTTTCTGTCAATAAGTGCTTCTACACCTGCATTAACCATTAAACCAGCTAAGTATTTACCTAAATTACTATTTTCTCGCATGATTTCATCTTTTTTAATAAAATTACCACATCTGCAATTTAATATTATAATTTGAAAGAAAATTTTCGAAACAAGGACTCTAGAGACATGTAGTATTCATTATACGTATTTATTTCTTTTATTTTGACGTTTACTTCATAATCTCTGTAACAGATGGCGCCACTTGCGTGTAACTGTCACTGCGGTCGAGTTGCAGCACTACTTTGTAGGTTCTTGTTTTGTAGCGAACAGAATCGCATAAGCTTCTGTGCAACAGCCAACATGTATTATTGAACGTATCAACGAATATATTCCTAAGTTTGGTTCAACTCCAAGAGTTTTATTCAGCATAACATCACGCTTCAAACATCACATCACCCTACACAAGTAGGCTATGAAAAACTGTGGTGTGGGTTCTTGGCGAATACAACAAAAATGTTTTATTGGCAAGTAGAGTTTTCAGAACACGACATCCAGATAGTCAAAGACACCCAACAAAGCAAGCGTTTGAAAGTGTGCGTCTGCGCTTCACAAATTTTGGAAACGTTAATTACCCAAAACAACAACCTCGTAGAAAACCAACTACTAACGACGACAAACAACAATCAATTCAATCTGCTTGCTTCAATAGTGGAAGATCCAAAAACAAGTTGTTGGCAGTTAAGTAGGGGGTTAGATCTAAGTAGAGCTTCAGTAAATAGAATAATAAAATTTCATTTCTAATTATAATATTAAATCGCAGATGAGATAAAATGTTTTATTTATTAGAAAAATATGAAATCATGCGATCAAACAGTAATTTACTCAATACTTAGCTGGTTTAGTGGTTTGTGTAGGTGTAGAAGCACTTATTGATAGAAAAATAGATTTTTTTGACTACTAGTTATCTCTGCAATGGTTTATTTTTGCACTAGTGTGCGCTAGTACCTTTTTGTGCAGAAACATGCGTAGAATTCAAAAAAATAATTAGATACAGGGTGGTCCATTTTAAAAAACTAACTTTCCTAGGGCAAACTGTTTGCTATATTTTGTTGCAGATTATGACCAGCCTGTACACAATTTGGATGGTAGGTAATCACGCTAATAAAACGCTTCTTACGTAACCATAATCAAAGCGTGCACAATTAAATTAAAAACAGGTATTGAGATATACAATTTTTCTTCGACCACTGTTTTTCTATAAAAAGTGCCAATAAACCAAAAAGTATAATGAATAAAATAAAGCACGTAGTCTTGTATTGCAAGGATTTAATTATAAGTGCAAGCTATCGATTTCGTTCCTTGCGGAACATCATCAGGCTCATCTAAAAAGGAATGATTACAATTATGTTATAATAATATGGTACGCCAGGTGCTCACAGTCTAGGGGAAACTCGAAAAACGCAGCGAACAAAACTCGTGTACAACATATGCGGAGACTGTCACGGTGCATACTGAAGGTTATTAAATTTTGTATGAACGCCCAAGAATTACGCATGCGTGTGGAATTCTTTCATCTCGTGACATCAAATAAAATTTTCAAATAAATAAGTGTCGTCGAATTCAGTGATTTCGTTTATTACGTTGAAACCTTCGCTTATATGTTTTTTAATTTCATATATCTCATAAAGGTCCATTGTTGTTGATTTTTTGAGATTGTGTAATAGTTTCATGTTGTCTATATCTGTTTTATGATTGTTCTCTTGTAGATGTTTGTTAAATGTTTGTTAAAATTACGACCTGTTTGACCAATGTAATGAGCTGTACATGCAGAAGTACATGATAGTCGGTATATTCCACTTTTTTCTATTGTTGCTGTTTTGTCTTTGTTGTTTGTTAGGAATTTGGCGATTGTTGTCTTCGTCGTAGTCATAATGTTAGTGTTGTGTTTGTGTAATATACGTTTTAAATGCTTATGCAATGTTGGCTCATATGGTGTGGAAATATATCTCTGTGTGATTTTATGAACGATGTGTTTTTGTTTTATTGTTGTGTATATTGATTTAATTTCGCTGGTTGTGTAACCATTATTGATACCAATTTGCAGTATGGTGTTAAATTCATGAGTGAAATTAGTTTTCGACAAGGGGGTATTCATTAGTCTGTGAAAGAGATGCTGGAATGCTGCAGATTTTATTGTATGTGGATGTTGTGACGTTTTAGGTATTATTATATCTGTGCTTGTTGGTTTCCTAAAAATATTGTATTCTAAATGATCTGAGTTCCTAATAATAGTTAAGTCAAGAAATTTTATTTTGTTATTCATCTCTTTCTCGCATGTAAATTTTAATTTGGAAATATTGTTGATTTTTTCTAAGAATTTATCAATTGTATTGTGATCTCCCTCCCATATACATATAACATCGTCCACGTATCTTCCCCAAAAGTGTATATGTTTTTTCTCTGGCAGTTGAAATATTTTATTTTCTAGGTTGTCAACGAATAAATTAGCAAGCAAACCACTAATCGGATTTCCCATGGCCACGCCATCATTTTGACAGTATATTTAATCATTAAATTGAAAAAAATTTTGTTTTAGAACCAGTTGGAAGTCAATTACGTCATTGATGTTATTATCTAAAAGATTATGTTTTTCTTAAATGACTGGTTGAGATAAGAAACTTTTTAAAATGTTGATAGCTTCCTTTGTTGGTATATTTGCGTAGAGATTGACTATATCAAAAGATACCAAAAAAGAATTGTCAGTAAGTTTTATATTTTTAGTTTTGTTAATAAAGTCGTTTGTGTTTCTTATTTCATATTGTGGTTTGAAAATGATTTGCTTTGTCATTATGTAATTTAGTTTACTTGCCAGTCTGTATGCCAGAGTGTTGCAAGAAGTGACAATGGGTCTTATTGGATTATTTTGTTTGTGTAGTTTTATTAAACTGTAGAGTTTTGGGGTCATTGGGTTCATTTCAGTGATTTTGCTTTGTTGCATGTTGAATTTCAGTAAAGTATTTTCACATGTCCTGAGGGTTGACTTAAACATTGCCACATATTTATTTAAAGGATTTCGTGGAATGCATGTAATGTTGTTTTCTGTAAAAAAATGTTCTGTCTTTTGTACGTATTCGGCCCTATCTAATATGACTAGACCAGCATTCTTGTCTCCTTTAGTAACAATGAGGTTGTTATTACTAGTTTTGTTTTTTATGTCAATTAACGTTTTTATGTGATCTTTTTGCCCCTGTTTCGGTTTATTAAGATTTGTGAGTCCTGAGTCCTGTTATTTGATGTCACGAGATGAAAGAATTCCACACGCATGCGTAATTCTTGGGCGTTCATACAAAATTTAATAACCTTCAGTATGCACCGTGACAGTCTCCGCATATGTTGTACACGAGTTTTGTTCGCTGCGTTTTTCGAGTTTCCCCTAGACCAGTGCTCCGCAACCACTGTGCCGCGGCACAGTTGTGCGAAACGGAGCTATCAGACTGCCGTGTGCGGGAGGAGGACATCGGAAGGCGCTTGCGGAGCACTGCCCTAGACTGTGAGCACCTGGCGTACCATATTATTATAACATAATTGTAATCATTCCTTTTTAGATGAGCCTGATGATGTTCCGCAAGGAACGAAATCGATAGCTTGCACTTATAATTAAATCCTTGCAATACAAGACTACGTGCTTTATTTTATTCATATCATTAATTGCAAGAATGGAAAACTTCATTATTTTAACAAAAAGTATAAGTATAGGGTAGGTAATGTTATTTTTCATTGTCGTAAAATTTTGCGAGGGATTCCAAATAGTGCCGAAATACAGGGTGTTCCATTTAAAAAACACTAGTTTGGGTTGGTAGTACCTTATGAAACACCCTGTATACACGCTAATAATTTTAAAATGTGCGTCTCGGCGTTCTGTATATATGAGTGAAATCAGTTTTAAAATATCTTCATTAACAGAGGCACAATCTTCCGAGATCGCACTATTGAGACACCTGTATAGAATACATCCAATATATCAGGGATGGCCAACTTTTGTCTACTTAAGATCTACCTTTTATCTTTAAAATATGCCGCGGTCGACATGTCGTCATAGGCATAGCACTCCCGCGAGCTATGGGTAGTAGATACGCAAAATATATATTAAAAACTTTTCTTTTATCACCACATTAAGTTTTCGATATAAAGGCATAAAGAAAATAAATTTCTTGACTCAACTTTTCATATTTGCAGAGTTCATCATAAAAATGCACAGTATGGCTGAAAATTTGATTTTAGGATTTCACGACACTTTTTTTTTTGCCAGGAAATTAACATGGAAGATTTTTATACTTATTTTCTAAAGATTTTAGACCTTTGTTAATCTATCAATAGATGGTGGGAGTTCATCTCGTACTGAAACAACTTGTTTATCTACCTACGTGGTTTATCTACGAGTAATATTAACATATTTGATTGGATTTGAGCTGAAAGGATAATCCTTTGCTAATATTTTTATCTTGTTGAATTGAAAGGTTAGTCCTTTGCGAATATTTGTTTATCTTGTCGAGCTGAAGGTCAGCTCTTTACTCAAATGTTAATTTATTTTGTTTTGCTGAAAGGTTAGCCCTTTTCTAAAATTTATTTACTTTGTTGAGCTGAAAGGCTAGCTTTTTGCGAATACTTATTTGTGTCAGCCCTTTACTGGCGTGGTAGGTAATTTATTTTGTTGAGCTGAAAGGTTAACCCTTTGCTAATATCTAAATGGTTTTGAGCTGAATGGTTAGCCTTTTGCTAATATTTGTTTATCTTCTTGAGGTGAATAGTTGTCCCTTTGATAATATTTGTTTAATTTTTGAGATGAAAGATGAGCCCTTTGCTAATATTTGTTTATCGTGTTGAGATGAAAAGTTACCAATTTGATAATTATTTTGTTTATATTGTTGGAGATGAAAAGTCGACCCTTTGCTAATATTTGTTTATCTTGTTAAACTGAATGATTAGTCCTTTGCTTATTTGTTTATGTTCATGAGCTGAAAGGATGACCCTTTGCGAATATTTGTTTATTTTGTTGGGCTGAAAGTTTAAAGCTTAACATGCTAAGATATGTAGCTGCGCTGAAAGGTGGTTTGCTTTTTGAAATTATTTGCCTATGTTTTAAGTTAAAATTTTTAGCGTTTTGAACGCAAAAGGAAAAGAAATACATGTTGGCAACTTCATTATTGTTAAATGAGTAACACCTTTGTATTTTGGCAAATTATGAATTGTTGAATGGAAGTTTGAATGAGTTACTGAGGCCAAGTTTACCATTGAGGACAATAGTTCTGGAGACTGACTTTGAGAGCAAAGCTATAGACAGGATTGGCCGTGTTAGGAATTATTTTATTTGTTGGATTAATACAGATATTGGGCAAGTGATAGGCTATAAACACGCTTATTTGTAAATACATGAGTAACTAGACTCAGTTGTTACTGTTTTTGTTACAATGCGATAAGCAAAAAAACTGCTATCGGTAAACGGACAGTTCTGTGAGATCGAAACTTGATTCTTGAATCGAAACTGTCCTTCGGCTTCCACGCGATCGACCAGTCGATCGCGATCGACTTATTGGCCACCCCTGCAATATATGAATAACACAATGCAAGGCTTGGTAAAAAATGGCGAAGGCGACGGAACCATTGACATTTTCGTTCATTTGTCCAACATAAAAATGAAAAGGCTTTATTCCTTTACAGGCCTTAGGTAGGCACTTTCCTAAATAGAATTAAAAGGCATTGAAAGCTTGTTAAATATATATATTGTGTATGGTATGTATATTTGGATGGAGCTTATTCTTGAAGTTATTTTTTTTTCGGTACTGTCACAGTTTTTTCCTCTACATAAAGACTTACTTAATTGTTGGGAAATATACTACTCAACCATAGAAACAAAATGTGCAGGCTTATTGTTAAAACTAAAAAAAAAAACAAACTCTTGAATGAAAATGCTGCTTTAATGCTAACGCAGATACCACCTTAAACACAAAAATTGAACAGCTTAACGATAAAAAAAAGAAAATCAGTAACTGCATTGATTACCGACAATCTTAACACTAGTATAGAATTAACTGTACTGAAGAAGAAAAATTAAAATATGTTTACCGGCACGCTTAATAACATGTAATGCTATACCGGTCCATGGTAAGTTTTGAGTTTTAGAATCATCAAGCTAGATCATCCTGAATTTCTGCTTGTGTCGATAAATATTCCTATTGTGTTATGTTAATGCTGACTTGAAAACTTCAAAAAGGTAACATAAAATCAACATTTTGATCCACAGAATGCAATCTACCTATATGTCACCACGTTCCAGTGTTACAGATATTTATATTAACCCTGTCCCTAGAAACAGTGCCCGGAAACTCAAGATAACAGCGTTTGAATGTCACTGGAGGAACGGTTGCTTTGAACCTAGCTTATAGTGAAACGTAAGGACAGGTGCACCCAGCACTAGCCAAACAGCTCTTTGCAAGGAAAAATCCCTTTGAGGTCACCATCAAATATTTATGAGAGGACTTGCGGCACTTCTTACATTCTAAATTTTACAACAGTTTCACCGGGGACCGCCAAATGTTTGCTATTTTAAATAAACGTATGAGTATGAGCTATATCACAGCAGAAATATGCTTATATATTTTAAAGAAGACGTATTACTTGTATTAGGGCGGTTCGAATTCTAAAAAATTGATCGCATCAAATGGGCATAAAGCGGAAAAAATGGTATCGATTAATACAAGCACATTAAAAGAATTAAGAATATATGTTATACAGGGTGTATGTCAAATGAGTGCATTAATATTTAAGGGTTATAGATCTTCATAGTTGGAGTAAAAAATTCAACCTAATCCGCGAGATGGTGTGCCGGGCAGTGGTGGAGATCAGCTGACTGCTGTCTCCACCAGCAGAGTGCCGAGCGAGGCGTGGGAAGCACCGTGTTTGCCGTGTTTCCTGTGTTACTTTGCTTTCTGATTGTCCGTCTCGGGTTTTGTTATTTTGTTTGATGAAGATGGATAATATCACAAGTAGTGTGTGAGATATTATGGTCATATGCGAAAATGTAGACTACTGCTGCTGTCGCTCGAAGACTATGATGGACATTAGACGTCGAAGTTCAAGTGGAAGTTGGCCGTGCACCAGTGGCGTAGCGTAGTAGGGGGGGGGGGGGCGGCCCGCATTTCATATTTTTGTTGCACCTACGATTCGGGGCGATTGAAATGAGCACGGAATCTGCTTATAGCGTTTTCTTTTGGTAGAACTAGTGCACCCTAGAACTGCATTGGCAATACGCGTGGACTCTCTTTATATATATTGTTACGGAATGTAAAGTTCGGATCTAAGACTCCCAAAAATGATTGCCAGGAAACGAATATATTGCTAATGTATTATTGATGAAAATAAAGTTTGAATAAAAAGTTTGTTTGACACGATTGCCGAACCTTTTTATATAAATACGTTACAATCTATTAAAATTCAATCTGGAGAAACCATTGCTAACTTTTGGTTTTTATATGGGCGAGATGTTTGGTTTTAACATGTTAGGTTGTCTTTTCTTCAGTTCAAATTGCGATGTATCACACTTATTGTTTAGCTGAAAATTTTAGATAAATGTTAGTAAAACCATTGCTAACTTTTGGTTTTTATATGGGCGCGATGTTTGGTTTTAACATGTTAGGTTGTCTTTTCTTCAGTTCAAATTGCGATTTATCACACTTATTGTTTAGCTGAAAATTTTAGATAAATGTTAGTATTTTCAGTTTGCTTTTCCAAAGATTGATTCGGAGCTAGTATTAACGTTTCTTGAGTATTACACAAGTTTAAAGCAACCCTTTTCATTTTTCACGTTTATGTATGTAAAAAAAACAGCCCATTATTTGTGGTACATTACGTGAACCAGAAGCAAGAATCTTCATTAAAAAATGTTAAAATCATGCATGGCATCCATAAAAAGGAAAAAGCTGGCCATTGCTTCTCCATCTTCTTTAAAGATAACTCAGGTGCCTACGCAAATGGATGTGTCGTGCCTGAAATGCACAGTCATGCCTAAAGTAACATAACATTGGATTGAAATGTCATATTATTGCGAATATGGTGTCTTTGTAATCTTCACACTATAAGCTTTTCGAGTCTTAAGTTGAGAGAAATAATTGAATTGACTAAATCTTATTGGAAATACGAGTAACTGAATATTTCTACCGTTTTTTTTTTGCCTAAACCACTGCAAGTCTACAAAAGTCAGTGGAATACGACTATGATTTGCTTTCTCATAAAAAAGTAGAAAATTATAATTAAAGCATTTTTTATATACGAATAAAACTTCGTAAAAATTTAAATTTTTTGGATTATAACAACTTTTGCGTCACAAACTAAACAAAACGATCAAAATGTAAAACAATCTTTAAGCAAGGTTCGGAGACAAACGGCATTGTCCGATGGAATTACAATTTTTTCCGTCATTATGTCATCGTCACAAATTTCAAAATTTACGAAGTTTTAATTCTATACTTATTACTTATTTAAATCACCTTCAGTGGTGAAATTTCATATTGCTAAAATGCTTAATAAGTGTAACAATTCTGTTTTTGTCACCACACAAAAGTAGGTAGGTATGTATACATATAGTTTAAAAATAAAATTGCAGTTTTGCATATCGCCGCGCTGCGAGTTCAACTCCGACCGAAAGCAACCGCAATTGTGGTTAGTTTGCCATACGTCCGCGCGAGTCGATCGGCAGCACCGCGTAGTCGCTCAGTTTGGCGGAGACGAAACCTGAAGTGGGCAGCGGGGAGCGATGCGAGCACATGTTTGGCTTAAATACATGGACGTTGCGTGTCTTTACAAATTATCAGTCAACGCTACAGAGAAGTCCGTGAGTGATTGACACCTACATTAACCTAATCGTATATATGTATGCGCTTTCCAAACAGTGATTTTAGCGGTCATAAGTACGTGTAGTGATTGGTAAATTACGGACCTTTATTGACAATTTGTATTGTCCAGTTGAATTATTAAAATTTATTGTGAAATCGAAGCTGGAAGATGCCCAATATTATAATTATGCTCCGAATATTTCTTACAACTGCCATAAGCAATGCCAGCTGTGAGAGGAGTTTTTCAAAATTGAAATTATTCAAAAATTATGTAAGATCAACATTTGTAAACTTTATAATACACAATATAATAGTTCTTTAGAATTATTGTATATTTTTAGTATTTTAAATTGAAATACCTAAATAAGGGGGCGGCGAAATTTTCCTCCGCCCAGGCGGCTGACAGCCACGCTACGCCACTGCCGTACACAAGCTTGTTTGGAGCATTTTTTTTACTTTTCCGTAAGTTGACTGTTGAGTCAATGAAACATATCGTTATTTATTATAAATTTCCGAAAAAGTGGTTTCTTGCCCGTTCTGCGTTGTTGGTTCATATGTGTGTGAACTTTACCGTCTTGTATCAAGGATTCATTGACCAATGTTTAGGTAACCTCATATTGCTTTGTACGTTGTGTAATCTTAATTCTTACTTTTGTTATTACTCTGCCTGTACCGGAGCAAGCAGAAAATAATCTGCCAAATATTGAATGTAAATAAAATGGTCCATTTTAGTGAAGCTTTTGATTAGAAGACCCGTTACTACTCAATGCTCTTGAATTTTGCTTAATTACTACCGGGCAGGACCTGTGTTTTGATTAAAGTCATGTCGAAGAATGTATAAACTTATGACAATCATATCGTAGTGCATATCATCTTTGACAACACGCAAAGATCCATTCAAAACTACAGACAACTGTATATATGGTATGCCCAGTGGAAAACGGCTCGCAATTCTAGTAACCGCTTTAGCTGTTTGACTCAATAAGAATTAGTTCTACAAATAAATAGTAAGTAAATTGTAGAAATGCTTAGTAGTTCTACAACTATTAAAGTGCCTTTTTCAATTATCTGTAAGTGAACATACGTTGCAATAAACTCTGTCAACCCTCCATTGCAGACAAAATCTCCTTTCGAAAATAGAAAGATTAAGAATAATGATAAGAAGCTAACATAAGACGATCGGAAATGAAAGTACATAAACAAAACATTTACGTGTCGTGTTGCGATTTCACAATGAGCCTGTCTTCGGCTGTTCACGAAGTTAGCCCCAAGATATATATAGTACCTACCTACTGAATGTAGCGTTCCGAGTGTAAATTGTATACGTGCTCTACCCGCATATATCTGCAGGATGTAGACAGAAGGAGCAAAGGCGGTGGCACCCAGAGTAAATATTTAATAGGCCTGATGTATCTTGGAAGACAATACATCGCCGCGGGTACGAAACTAAGCACACCCAGGAGATCACTACACATAAATTTACTTAAACTTTGGCATAGTCACGCACACCCCGACGGAAAATTTCAGCAGTTTTCCCGAAAATTTATACGTTTTGTGGGAGAAATAGGTCATACGTATTACTGTGTACTTTATTTATTATTTATATTACTTACTTTGTGAAATATGGTAAACGGAAACGTTATTTTTCACTTGAAAAAGTGGAGACGGAGTTGTAAGGGTGGGTGACTTCCATCTTGTGTAATTTACCATTCATTCGGCACCATCACGAGTTTTTTTATATGAATGTTAATGAATAAAGAACATAATATTAATAAATAATATTTAATATTATGTGCCATAATGCTCCGTTACTAATGTGTCTAAGACCAGTTCCTAAGTTACCATTAAAATGGGAATTACGGTGGAACTTAGCAAGCAATTTGCTTGCGTTTTTGACAGCGGTAATATAGTCATTTTTTACATTTCATCATCGCACAATTATCGCCTTCTTCGCTTTTTTAGTGAAAAAGTTTTGTCGAAAAGTGCACTTAGATAAAAATCTATTTTTATAATGTGGGTCGAGCTATTTGAACTATATTTGACAGAACCGAAAGACGTGCAAGTAATATATTTTTTTCCATGACTAGAAATTGAATATTTAATATTCTCACTTGTTGCACTGAATATTTCATCAATTAATTTTGAACAATAAATAACGCCTTTACCTGAAAACGCGATTAGAACTAGGTCTTAAAGTCGTAATTCCACAACATTGTGCGTGCAGTAGAGAATTTGTTTTTTTTTTATAGTAGCTAAATGTGTAAATATCTGCTGCGAAAGACAACAATAGTATTTTTTATAATTACATATAGTTTTATCAAACTTTTAAGGGTAAAATGTGGTACCTACCTAAGAAATCCTTACTTGAAAAACAAAGAGAATATTTGGCCTTGATTTGAGTGATATTAGTAATCTTAGTGTTCATGAAGACTTCTTCGACACCAACAGCTTATTAGATAAAATGAAAAGCTCCTTGAAAGTTTGCAGGTTTATTTAATTGCTATAAAAAAGATTCGGCTTACGCCATCATCAGTGTTAGTAAACAAAAAAGCAAAAGAAAACAATGAGAAGCAATGTCACAAGTAAGAAATATTTAAGAAAGTTTTCATAGTGGAATTTTGACTGTAAGTTTCCTTACAGATTTTTACTTGTGCCATTGGTGGTCTTTGTTTTCTTGTGCTTTTTAGTTTCCTTACACTGATGATGACGTAAGCCGTAACACTTGTAGAAATTAAATAACCCTGCAAAGTTTCAAGATGCTTTTCTTTTTATCTACTAATTTTTCATCATCGACCCAGTGAATTAATAACTTAGTTGATTCTGTATATTATCCGCATTAGTTCAAGAACAAGCTAATACTGATAGTGAGGATAACTATGATAATGTAGTTTCTGCCAGTACCAACCAAAAGACCAAAGAAAATGTAATCGTAACACAGCGAAGAGTAAAGGTAATGATTTAGAATTAACTTTTCACAGAAATTGATAACTTAATAATAAATGTAGAAGGATTCCGTGAGGCGATACAAGGTGAGGTGATTGTAGCGTTGAAATAAAAAACGTTCTTCCTTGTAGATATTTTATGTAATTTTCTTACTACCGGTTTCGGCTAATAGCCATCATCAGGTAAGCAAATGTCAGTTTAGGGTTATTAAAATAAAAATAAAAATAACCCTAATAACCCTAAACTGACATTTGCTTACCTGATGATGGCTATTGGCCGAAACCGGTAGTAAGAAAATTACATAAAATATCTACAAGGAAGAACGTTTTTTATTTCAACGCTTTAATAATAAATGGATAACTTGATAATTTGTCCACAACCCATGAATATTTAAAATATTTATTTACTGACACCTTTCAGATAAAATTGATATTGACTCAAATTTATATGTGTAACAAACTGGTGTTTCAAAACCATTACATATTACAGCAGCAGAATTGAAACAATATATAGGAATTTTAACTTTCATGTCCGTTGTCTTTTCATGTCTTACTGGAACACTCGTTGTTACTGGAATAGTGACTTCGGAGGGGATATGATAATAAAAGCTATGACACTAAGTACTGGTATTTTCACCTACCAGTAAAGTCCTTATGTGACACATCTGTCAGGGTTGTTGCGCTGTTTTAGCCCATTATACAAGACCTCTCTTTAATCAACGTAGAAGAAATGATGATAAAGAAGAAGGGTGGATCATCTCAACATGTAACTCTGAAGGATGTACGGTTGGGTCAATTAGGACAAACATGTGGGCTAAACTTGTACTGTGATAAGAAAAATAAGTGTTTGAAGATGTTTCTTATAGTACTGTTCATATAGAACAGTAGTACCTATAATTATTATATATCATAACGCGCAATGTTGTATATCTGCAACATTTATAGATTGGTACATTAAATTCCTTGAAAAAAGAAAATACACTTTTAATTCATTCGCTAGCTGTTAGCTACTTATAAAAATGCGTAAAATAATTTCTTTCGCTTAAATTTTAAACATTAAAAAAACTATGCATTTAAAGGTTAAAATGCAAGCAGTTAGTCTACTTGAATAATAAACATCACTGACGCATCAATTCTAAAGTTATCCAATTTTATCTCAAAGAATAGAACAAAAAATTGTCAAATTGGGATTAATATGTAAAAATTAAAATGTGCCTTTATCAAAAAATTTCTCTTACTAGTTTTTATTTATTAACAGCACCTCAATCGGTTTAACTTAAATTTGGTTTACATGCTGACGTTTAAAACTTTACACACTGCACGTTGGTCACATCACTCTCATAACACTGTACTCTGCTTTTAACATCACTTTACCAACTCAACAAGTGTGACTATTTGATAAAACAAACTGTATAGTGTAGGTAGATGAGAAAATAAACCTTTTATTCCAAGAGGATTTATATTTTTTGCGTACAAGCGTGAACTTCGCAGGATAATAATGCCCTACTGAAACTCTAAAAACAAAAGCTCCTGAAAGCTAACAGCGCAGCATCAAACAAAAAGTAATCGTACTTGTTGCAGGCGGGCTCCACCAAAGGAAATTACTCACTAGGTACGTAAAGTTTTTAAATCGAATTTCCTCGAAAACTTTCAGAGTGGCAAAGCAGCTTTCTCGTAGCGGCGCCATATTACAAAAGTTTGCTGTTTGCACACTTGGTGCTCTTTTTATTTCCACTTTTATCTGAACACTCACTGTAAACATACAGACTCCCAACTTGATAATACATTGACGTAAGCTCATCGTGCTTTCCACCCCCACATTGTTTTTAAAATAATCCCCTATAATCATTTAATCCCGTTATAAAAAGTTACGATTGTGGTTTATCTTAAAACTGGTTTTTGTTTTAACTGCTAATCTGGAATACTAACATTGAGCCAAGAAGAAATAACTATCGGTTAGTAAATTTATTTGGAAGGACATTTCTTTAAGACAGGAACAACAGCAGCATATTTGATCCTCACTAGTTAGCTAATCAATGAAATGTGTTTGTGGAGATTTTAATTTAAGTTACCGTAATTTTCACCAACTAAAGTATGCCAGTATCCACAGCATGTTAAAGTGCCACGTTAATATTAAAGAAGTATGAATACGTTTTCCTACTTGTACTCAGCAATTTATGTGCTTATATTAGTATATCATGTTGGTACTACACTAATTCCGTTGCGTTTCTTTTTTGCAATTTATGTCAAAAACTGCGGCTCAGAAAATAACTACTAAAATAACAATCGAAAATGAACTTGTCGTGTTCTTGCTGGTTAAAATAAAATACAATTTATTTACATTTTGAATCATTATTGTAGGCGATGACTGAAGGGTGGAACACATTTGGACATGAGGCACTTTTGGACAATTGCAATTTCCATCTCCATTTGCGAAATATTTAAATACAAACGTAAATATGAACAAACGATTTCTATATTTACATTTGTGTTTAAATATTTTGGTAAATGGGGAAGAAATTGTCCAATTGTGTCCCATGTCCAAATCTGCTCCACCCTACCGTAAGGTTTCCTAAAAAGTTCAGGTCAAAATGTCAAAAAAGTTATTTAAGCAATGTTTGCTAAATTATAGCGGGTAAGCACAATCCCGTAGAAACTTCATAAGGATCTCAAAGTAGTCTTTAAATTTAGTACTTTTACCTATGCCTCTGAAATTTTTATCACCTGCGAGCACAGACAACATTTCTTGAATTGATGTGTGCCGGCGTTCGAACAAAAAAAAATACGTGAAAACCTGGCATGATATGAAGCTATAAAGTCCTGATTCGTATTCAGCAATTTGCTTTCCAGTCACAATATCCTTAGATTAGAATTAATTTATTCCTAAAGAAATCTCGTTTTTCACAAATTGTACTACATAAATTACATTGGGTAATTTAATCATATAGCATTTCTTCCAGGAACGGCCATTGACCGGGGTCTTTCAGCCTTGCTTGCTTCTCTTTGTGTCTATAAGGTTCTTTTCGTTCTATTGAATGTAGTTGAAGTGCTGTCTAGTTTCGTGTATGGTGTGGTTGGGATGGGTTAGTTTATTGTGGGTTCGGATAGGATTTCTTTGTGATGGAGAGGGTTTCAATTCTAGTGGTCATAGGAGTAATGTTGGTAGTTTGATAAAGGAGTTCGTTGGATGGGTTATGGAGGGGGTTGTTAGGATAACGTAAGCGGGTGATGTTGCGGAGTGCACTCCTTTCACCGACGTTTATGTCGCTCAGTGCCGCTGTGGGTAGATGGTTGAAGAGAAGGCATCCATAGTCCAGGATCGGGCGACATATGGTTTTGTAAATGTGAACCGCCCCATCAGTGCTAATTCCTCTATTCTTAAAAGTGGATCTTCGAAAGTGTGCCGCTCTGCTTCTGGCCTTTATTTTTGTTTGTTTGGTATGTCCACAAAACTTTAATTGCAAGTCGATAACGATGCCCAGATATTTACAGGAAGGGGATGGGGTGATGGTAGTGTTGTTGAGGCGGATTGAGGGAGAGGTATCGAGGATACGGTGAAATGGGATGAGGTATTGGGCAATATCCTTATTTCGTTATCAATATCTTAACTGTCTCAAAAATATGAAAGACCTACTTAATTCTACTACTAAAACTACTAAATTTTGCTACTAAATTTCCGAGAAATAAGATGTAACCAATTCCATTTAACGAAATAAACTAAAAAATCCAAAAACTTTTAAATAACCAAATAGCCAAAATAAACAACCGGGCGATTGTTTATTTTGTTCCGCTAGTAACTGCTTTTATTCCTACCGTAAAATGTTACATTAAAAAAAAATTGAGGTATTATTTGATGTTTTCTATACACAACTTGTGTATAGAAAATGTGCAAAAGTGTGTCACTAAGAAATACATTGATGATGTAGCGGATTTCTTTACACGAATGAACTAAAGTGAACGGAGACGCTTTGTGAAATATTTGTGCAGACAAAGTTCATCGCTCAAACGTTAACAAGGCGAGGGTTCCTTTGATCTACTACATTTCGTTCACAACACATCCAAATATAATATGCATCATCAATAATAGGGCTTAAAAGAAGAGACATCTTCGAAATCAGAATACAAACAAAACGCAGGGCATTATTAGAAGGGAGATAAATACGACCATTATAACTCAGGCCCAATTCTGTCAAAAAGTTTGATTTAAGACTTTCTCTTGGAGGTTTTGTTTCCTTACCATCGTTTCCTTGGCGCAAAAAGAATTAAAACTTACAACCATTATTCATTTGTTTCGGAGCTCTATCTCGTTCCGCGTTGGACATCTGACAGTTTTGCTGGTTATTATTAAATTTTCGATTCCGTATAAAGTTTCTATGAAATATGATGTTAAAGTTAAACAGTAGGGTACACAGATAGACATTTTTGTTTAACTCAAATAAATATTTGTTTGTGTAGAGGCAAAACGGTGGTCTCCTTGTTATCTCACCGTTTTGTCTCTACGTCGTTGTTGTTAATTAATTAATTGTTTTTGTATTTTTTTATGGGTAAGTCGGTGGGTCCAGTGATAAGGAATGACAAACTTTACATACAGTTTTAGTAATCTTGTCTAAAGCTAAGCTTAAAAAAATAGTTTTTTAGTTTCACCATACATTTATTCTATATTCATTTCTGGGTTAACTTTAAACAAATACGTATCAGCGGAAGTGCGGTCATACATACATCCTTATTTTTCTCTGCTCGTCGCCATATTATTTTCCACCGCCTGAACCTAATATCTATGTAAATTCCCATACTATTATAACATACCAACGTGAAACTGGAAGGAATTTCCAATTTAGGCAGCCCCAGCATATACGTCCTTCGTACTTCCCTTTCAACAATATGTTTCGCCTGTGAACTGTGGAAACGCAAAGTGGGCCCTCTTCAGTCTAAATCAAACATTAAAGTAATATCGGCATACTTCGCGAGAGTTGTTAGTTAATATCGACTGAAACGGCGATCCAGGCATGCAAAGAGACGTCCTGAAACTCCGCGCTGAAACTGAAACTACTGACGCCTGAAACTTCGAAGCAAGAATGTTCTACTTCTTGCATTATACGTTATTAAATATTCATGTCGGTGAAGATATCCGGAAAAGTTTAACGGCGCCGAAGAAATAATGTACGGTAGTACTTTCGGAAAGAATGACCCCGAGGATAACGAAATGCGACGAAAGGGCGCCCCCTGTATTGGAAATTTGTTATTTAACGTTTATGACGGAGTTCGATGCTTTAAAGTAATAAATATTAAAGTTTGCTAAAAACGTTTTCCGTGTTTCTTGAACTGTTGTTAAAGTATTAAATGAAGTTGAAAATATTGAAGCAGACTCTCGCTACACAGTAACCGGTAATATTATGGCACAATTCCCGATGAATTTAAAAATTTTATTTCGTGAACTTTGAAGTGAAATTCTTCTTACGGAACGGGGGTACCTAATTCGCTCACCACGTTAGAAGAAGAACGCAAAAGCCCCGACTTGACACCAGATTGCTCTGTACTAGCTATACAGTGTGTGCGTAAAGTATCAAAACATGAAACAATCTCTGAGACAGTTTGATATTTTAAAAAATCCTCGATCGTAGTCGATTTTTAATTATCAAAATCGACATCTTTATGTAAAATTCAATATGCGTCCGTCACTTGATACTGGCTGACGACATCGACTTTTCTTTAAAAATGGTAAGGGACCAAGTATAGTGCCACAAAAACGCAATCAATAACGTGCCGTACCGCATGCCGTTCCGGATGACGAAATTAGTATTTATAACTAAGTAATGATATGCTATTGGGGGAAGCAGCCAGGTGGATAAATAAAACACTTCCTTTGATCAGTCCCTAAGCTTTCGACAATTTTATTGCCTTCCTCAGAGGGTACGCTGCAAAACAGTGAGAATAGCACAACGAAAAACAATCAAACCATCAACTCACATCTAGAAGCGAGTAAGAGACCGCTATCAAAAACATCACACAGTGAAGTACGGCGACGGGCAACGGCACATTATGGTTACAATCAATTTCTTTTTTCTCTAAATAATAAAAGAAAAAACATACACTTTAACAATAAACTAATTACACACACAAGACCAAAATTACCAGGTATTCCTCCCGAGCGGTCACAGTAATAAAATTATAATTTAAAATTTGTCAAAAGAAAAAACACAACAATGAAGTTTCAAAACAAAGGTACTCAGCTGAACCCCTCAACAATTAGCGCGTGGTAACAATTCAGGTTAGGTGACGTCTAACGTCAAACAAGCAAAGAGAGCACTGCAATACCGACCGTCCACCAAACCAAGCACGACGGAATTACGCATACTACGGGGTACCGTCAGAAAGTCAGCGAGTCCGAGGTCACGTTCGAGATAAGTTCCCTGTCCAGACGTAGCAAATTGCTGTACGTCGAGCTGACACCCTGTACGTCGGTTCGCAAGTTCACGGCATGGTCCTCCCTCTGTATATATACCATTTCAAGGAACATGCGTTTGCCATAGCACGGTTCCCTGTCCACTATAAGAGTGCCATCAAAATTGAATTTTTGTCCTGTTTCCAGGTGATGAGTGACCTGGCTGCTTCCCCCAATAGCATATCATTACTTAGTTAGTTATACTACAGCCGATAAAGATATTCCTTTAATTTAGTATTTATAGTTCCGCAATGATCTCAAACGAATTGAGCACCATCTAGTGGACAAGTATATACACAACGGCATATAACCTCACATGTCAGTGTTATTGTTGATTGTATTAATGAGTGGTAGATCGTGGTAGATATAATAAATTATGGACGGAGGGCTTGTTGCAGCAACAATTCATTGTGAAGTCGTCCTCGTTCTGTGTTCTCGTTGCCACAAACTATCAAAATGTATCAGTTAACTTACAACTTACTGGAAACGGCTATTCACTCGCCGGTACACGTACAGATGGCACCATACGCGCGCATACGCCGGAAAAAGTAAGACATGACACGCAGGAGATCAAATTCGTTGCGATCGAGAACGAACTTTACGGTTTACGGAGCGTTACTATAATCGCCGAGTGGAAATTATGTACATTGATCTGTTTACGCTACTTTTTACGCTACACACGTTATTACGGTGCGGTCACTATACTTGGTCCTTTAACACCCATATTTTTAGTGATTTTGATAGACCCTTTCAATTACCTTAACTGTCTGATAGCGAAAACATTTCATTGCCTTACATAAGAAAACCGTCGAGAAAAACAATTGAAAATGACTTAATATAACTCTGCGGCAGAGGGAGTTTGTAAATGGAATATGAAAATGCGTTTTGGACAGATATATTTGCCCTGAAGGTAAATTCAGATATCAGGTAAGGTTTTGGGATAAAGTAAAGTCCGGATGACAAAAAGGCGTAATTTTAGCAATTGCCTCGCCACTAAACTCAATGTCCCAGAAACCTCAAAATGGCGCCATAGTAAACCTTAAACATTATACTTTTATCTGAAATGTTGAAAGTTTGGTGGTGTGCGGGCGCTTTCATAAAAGAAACAAAAACAAAAAGAAACGTAATAACCGCCGTAATATGCAAGTGGTAAGTTCTGATCCATATTCAGCGTTAAGTAATTTAAAAAAACGCCTATTCGCTTTCCATTCAAAAGTGATAAATATTGCCCTAATTTTTAACTGTCTGTTTTTTCGTGACGCCGTATAGTTTGTGCTAACTACCAACATCAGCAAAAGATGCCAATAAAAAAATCTGGATTACTTCCTAAGTCAAATGTAATTAAGGTCGAACATTTTGTTTATTATAAAGATGTGTGTTTATAATTCCAAATCGACGAGTCCGAAGATTTTTATAAATAACAAACCGTTTCAGAGATTTTGTCATTATTCCAGGTTTTGTGCGCTGACTATATAAAAGCACAGGAATGGTATTCTCATACATTTGCTACAACCAAGGCCACACGTTATCTGCCAATTACAAAGAACTAAAAGTAATAACGAATGACTTTTGTCATGACAAAAGGATGCTTTTGTCATGACAAAAGGATGAGACTACGGTCCCTGGTCACTTACTGGTGTTCACATAGTCAAATATAGTCAAATATAGTTCGATCAATGCTTTTTTTGGTTGCTGTCAAAGTAACACGAACTAGTTTGTATGGGATTGTCCTGTGTTCACACTTTCTACGATATGTGAAATTATTGACATTAACATCGGACGTACGTCTTTTCTGGCTAAGACACACGATCTCGGATACTAATATAAGTATGAGTAAGTATAAGTACTGTGCCAACTGTGGTATAACAAAATGTCAGATGCGAATAGTTAAATTTTAAAACCACTCTCTGTTTTCTTTTGCGTTAAATCTCGATCATGCACCACTTTTTTAATAGACTTGTTGCTTAAATAGCTACCATTATTGTAATTAGCTATTTTAAAACCATAAACTGAGTTTAGATATTAATAATCCTTGAGACCTAACCTCGGTTTTAGGTTTATTGAAAACCTCGATCTAAAGAGTTTTTTAACGAATTGCAAATTACAAAAAAAAGAAGATAATGACAAAAAGAACGTAGGTAATGCCGAAAATTGCATAAGCGACAAGAACTGCGAAAAGGCCACAATGTATACGAAGGACGAAAGAAATGACAAAAAATTATTTCATTCTTCATGTAGTTTTTATCAACTTTGTCAATTTTCTTTACGCTTTATCATTTTCGCCCTTGTTTTGTTCATTTCATTCCATTGTGCTCTACGTAGTTTGACCGATTAATCATCGTTGTCGTTTCATTATTTTTAGGGTTCCGTACTTACAAAGTAAAAAAATTGAAACTTTGGACATTTGTAAGGCATATTAACCCACATATTTCAATAATTATAACCTAAGATCGTCAGAGCTAACACCGACCGTTGGAAATTTGATCTTCCACTTGTTCTTTTGGAAGAAGAAGATTTAGGTTGCTTACACGACGAATGTTTACGGGTAACCTTTGCGGATTCCTGGTAAATTTGTTACTAAAACTCTAGACACCTTTGACACCTATTGTCTTCATTATTTCTCAAAAGACTTTTGAAAATTTAAAATCTACCCCTTGTCTCAACATTCATTAGACCCATAGAGAACCATTTGTCCATTAAAATCTGTTTGATTCTGATTTTGATTTAATAAGACTTGAAAATAAAAGATCTTCTTTATCGCTTAGATCTGAAGGCCTTTTAAAGTGCTTGAAAAATTCGATAAACATTTCACTATTTGAAGATTTAATACAACATTTTGTCAGCATTGATTGTTCGAAACCAGCTTTTATTTTGGATAATTGTCCCCTTTCATCTTAACGATTAATAAAATCAAAGAAAAAAGTTGTTTCGAATAATTTTTTAACCTATTATTAATTTCCGGTTTGGAAATTACTTTTCATGATCAAGTAGTTTTTAGTTTCCATGAACGGTTGTTATGTATTTTTATGACAACACATTATTATAATCAATAATTGATTATAATGTTAACCAATCAGAACCAATCTCAACCATCAAACGTAGACTTTTCTCTTTTTTTCAAGTCTTTAGAATATGTGAACACACTTAACTTACTTTTCTCGTGACCAACGGTGAGTTAAAGTTGCATCAAGTAAGGTCTAGAATGACATTCTCGCGACAAACTAGTGATGTCACAGTTAACTCAAGGTATGAACGTTAAGGTTACTCCAGCTTACCTGACTTACCGTAGTATGTGACCGCTAACGGACGTACAGCGCGTGGCACCAGTGTGTAAAATAGCAACAAAGAAGTGAAAAAGTGGAAAAATAGTCTCAAAAATTCTGAAATTTGGGCCACTGCTGCATCGCAACGAGGGCAACAAAAAGTGTTAAAACCTTTTTTGGATACTCGGTTTTTTTCGAGGTCTTAACGCGGGTGGAGTTTTGGAAATAGTGCGTTGGCACATATTCCTGGAGTTCTCCGACTTTGCGGGGGCGTTAGGGCACCCAGCGAATTTCTGGTGAGAGGAGTGTTCAACGCTAATCGGACCCGACGGCTGGACGCTGATTTTGTGAGAATCCGCCAACAAATAAGGGAGTTGGAAGCACACCGAAAAAAGGGTGTGGCCCCCGGTTTTTCATTTGGGACGTTGTCGGGGTTGTTCTCAGAGACTGGAGAGTGCGCGGAATAGATTCCTAGTGTGGAGACCGTTAACGTGACACCGGTCTCGGTCGGATCCGCGGAGATTTTTTTCGCCCAAGGTAGGTGGACTTTGTCGTTTTTCTCGGGGCGAGGGTGAATTGTGCCGGAGTGCGGGTTTTGAGTGCGAGAGTGATCGGGGTGGATTCGCCGCGACGTGCTCGTCGTTCTGACACCCCATATGACGGGGTAGCGCGGCGCGAGTGTTATTTCGCGATTTTTCCCGGATTTCGAACTTTTTGGGACATAGAAGAAAAAAAAGACAAAAAAAAAAAGTTGAATTTTGCCTTATCCGGGGCGTGTTCGCCTGAACTTCCTCAGGATGAGCGAAATGCAGAAGAAGGATGTGCCACAGAGGGGGTTCAGCATCGAGGGGTGGAGAAAAAGAGCCAACGAGCAAAAGCAGAAGTTGCCATTACCTGGACTAGATACCTCGTCCGTCAAGGAGGTGGCAAAAAACGCGAACACTCAGGAGGAGAGCATGAACCAGGAGCAAGACATATCTGTCAGAAGGTCAGCTCTGCTAAGGTCTCCACCCCCAGAAGGAAGACAGAGACTGGGATCGCTACCAGCGATAAAAATAGCCGGGTCGGCAGAAGGGAAGTTGGCGTCAGTCTCCCAAAGAGCCAAGTCAGGACATACAACGCCCGAACCAACACATGACCTGCCCGATGGAGCTATGTCGGTATGGCAAGACGTGGGAGGTAGAATTGACCTCAAGAGGAAAAGAAAAGAGGGCGAAAAGAAGAAGGAGGAGGAGAAGGAAGAGAAGCTGGAGGAAGTCTGGAAAAAACTCAACCAGAAGGTGAAGGGCCTAAGAGACACCGGTAAGAGCGAAACCAGTACAAAAGAGGAGATGGAAAAGATATCTCATGAAATGGAGAAAATGATGGCAGCGGTTGGTGAGGAAATCGTAAAGATTCAGCACGACACCAGAAGCCCGGACACGAAAGTGACGCGCAGAGAATGTATCTGTAGATGCGGCGGATACAAGGAGGACGGTGAAATGCCACGAAAGGAAGAACGTCTACAGAAGGTAGAGGGAAACCCCCTTAACGCGCCGCAAGACCACGACGTAGTGATAGTTTTGGGAGGGGGGGATCAAGAGGCAGGAATAAAGAACAGACTCCTGCGAACCTACCCTGAGTATGAAGAGGCGGAGTGCAACATGGTCGGCGTAACAGAGATCGTGCGAGCAATCACGATAAAGTCCGGAGGGAAGGTCGTCGAAAAGAAGAGGCGAATTTTTGTCGCGCAGAGGGGCGAGGGAGCCCTACCAATGGCAGACATGCTAAAAGAGCTAAAGGCCAGTATCGGGGATGAAAAGAATGTGGCGATAAATGACCCGGAAGGAGAAACCGCGGGAGAACAGAGAGAGCGCCTATGGGACATTTTTGGAAAAAGGGTTGTCCTCTACGTAAGAAAAGGAAGCCAACAAGAGAAGAAAAAGTATGCGGAAGCCGCCGCAAAGAACGCTAGCGGGACAACGCAAAGGGTAATAAAACCCAACCCTCCCTCAAGGGAAAGGCAGTTCCCATTATTGCCGAAAAGAAGGGATGGAGCTGTCATAATAAAGACGGATAGCGCATCCTACGCGGAGACCCTAGCACGGGTCAAACAACAGGTGGGAGTCAATAAGACAAACCTGAACATCAAGGGCGTCAGAAAAACAAAGACTGGAGACTTGATGATAACGGTCAAAGACAAGGAGAGTGCATCAGTCCTACAGGACCAGATCAGCAAAGCGTCTGGTTTTGAGGCTAGAGTGGCTGGTAAGACGAAAACCCTGCTGCTTAAAGAACTGGAGGCAACCAACACCAAGGAGGAAATTGCAGTCGCCATCAGGGAAGCGCTGGGAGATCTTAGCTCAGAGGTCACAGTAAAATCTCTGAACGATGCGCACCACGGAACAAAAACTGCAGTGCTGGAGGCTTCAGAAGATGCAGCGAGAGCGCTTCAACGAAGAAGAGCTCTCAAAGTAGGATGGGCCGAAGGGCAAGTACGGGAGCGGCAACAGATGGCGGCTTGTTTTAGGTGCTGGGAGACCGGTCACCTGGTAGCCAAATGTGAAGGCCCGAACAGGACAAATCTGTGCAGGAAGTGTGGGGAAGAAGGGCACTTTGCTAAAGACTGCAAGAAGCAAGGAACTTATTGCCCAGTGTGCAAAAAAGATGGGCACAGGGCGAACAGCCTAAGATGCCCAACGTATGCCAAAGCACTAGAAGGGATCCAGAAGGAGAAAAGCTCAGTCCATAATGCCTAACTCCTACCAGGCAGCATCGGGTCGATCGGAGAACCCAACAAAGAGGAAGAAACCGCCGTCGAAAGTCACAAGAGACCGGAAGAGGATGCAGATCCACATCGAGAAGATGCGGACCGGCAAAGCATTCATCAGTGGTGGAATCATCCGATCGGAGACACGCGCGTGCATTCAGTACGCGTGTGGGAGGATAGAGGTCTTGAAACCGAAGCCACCCAAAGATACCGAGATGATAAGAGAGGAAGAGATAACTGAACAGGACAGCCTGCGAGCGAACGTAGCGGAACCGGAAAGGCCCAAGGAAGACAGAAGCGAAAAGAAGCCAGGATGGTACTCCGCGGTCCCTCCGATGGTGCGATTAACGAGACAGAGCACCAGTTATGCCACACAGAGGTTGAGAGAGAGAACGCTGTTCGACTTAGTCCGAAACCACCTGGGCTACTTCGAACGTACCGACGACGGAGAAATAGTAGGAGGCGAGAGCAAACTCTCTTCCGAGATCAAAATACAGTCGGAGGGCATGCCGTGCGGGAAAGAACTGAGATCAGTGTATCTCGATTTCCTAAGAGGAATGGGGGTGTCCGAGAACGAGGCGATCAAGGACCTAGAGCGCGTGGGGTCGTACCTAAGAACGGCCCGGATAATGAGGTTACAGTCCATTAGGGATTGCGAGAGGCGCTACATGACTCCATGGCCACCTCCATCCTACAAATAAACCTAGGAAGAGGGCGGGCTGCTCAAGAGCTACTGATAGCCACGGCAGCAAGGAAGAAGATCGACGTCATGCTGGTCTCGGAGCCTAACAAGGCCATGACCGCGAACCTGGGATGGCTGATGGACCGTGACAGGAAAGCTGCCATTGAAGTGAGAGGCCGCAAGGTAAACGTTACCAGACAAGGATCGGGAGAGGGTTTTGCCTGGATGGTTGTCGGTGGGGTAACAATGATTAGTTGTTACGCCTCCCCGGCGATGGAGCTGAGAGAGTTCCAAGACTTCCTCGATAGGTTGGAAGGAATCCTCCAACGATCGGAAGGAAAGTGTCTTGTCGCAGGCGACTTCAACGCTAAGTCTCAGGAGTGGGGATCGACAACAACCTGCCGAAAAGGAGAGGCGCTGGGCGAATGGGCGGCGAGAGGTGGACTTGTACCTCTGAATGAGGGAGACTCAAACACCTTCAGAAGGAGGGGAGGAGGAGGATCGGTGATCGACGTTTCGTTCGCCACTGACAGGGTAGCCAGGAAGATCGACGGATGGAGTGTGGTCGAAGAGGAAACCCTCAGCGACCACATGTACATTGAGTATAGACTGAGGGACCTGGTCGCCGCGAAAACAGAGGGGCGCAACGAAATTCCACGGCGGTATAACGTTCAAAAAATGGACCGCGCAAAGTTTAGAGACGCCTTCGAGGATGCAATTGAGACGCGAGGAGGGTTGCCTAATGTGGAAGCATGCGAAGCGGCTCTCTCCAAAGCCTGCGAAGAAGCAATGCCCAAAACCGGAGGAAGTGGGCGAAGGGCAGTCTACTGGTGGACGGAGGAGATTGCGGAATTGCGGAAGGAGAGCAACAGCGCCAGAAGAGCAGTCCAGAGGACGAGAGGAGACGAGGCCAGAAGGGCGATCCTCTCCCTCGTATACGGTGAGGCCAGAAGAGCACTTAAGAAAGCGATCTCCAAGTCGAAGGAGGGGAAATGGGCGGCGGTACTTCAAGAGGTGGAGGCCAACGTTTGGGGGGAGGGTTACAAAATCGTAACCAAAAGGCTGAGAGCCAGGTTACCACCTCCAAATCTGACGCTGACCGAGATGAAAGAAGCGGCGGAGACCCTGTTCCCGGAGTATGAGCCTGTGGAGGAGGATGCTCTCGAACCGCACGAAGAAGCCCCAACTTTCTCGATAGAGGAAGTAAGAAGACCAGCGGGCAGAGTCGCACCAAAGAAGGCGCCGGGACCCGACGGCATTCCACCGGAAGCGATAAGGGAGATGGTGGCGGTGGCGGGGGGTTACGTGAAGGACGTTCTGAACGGTGTCCTCAAGTCCGGAAATTACCCCGCTCAATGGAAGATGGCAAATCTCGTACTGCTGGCGAAGAAAGCAGCCACTGAAGGAGAGGCGCCAAAGTACAGGCCCATCTGCCTCCTGAACACCGTCAGCAAGCTGATGGAGCACCTGCTCGTGGACAGGCTAAAGGCGGAACTGGAAGAAAAAGCGCCCCTAGCGGACAATCAATTCGGATTTCGAGAAGGAAGGTCAACGGTAGACGCGGTGAGAAGTGTTATGGAGATGGCAGAGAGGGCAAACCAGGAAACGCGCAGGACAAAAAAGTTCTGCATGCTGGTTGCTCTTGACGTAAAGAACGCCTTTAACACCGTGCCGTGGAAGCATCTCATCGCAGAACTGCAACGGAGAAGGGTGAGTCCATACCTGTTGGACATGATCCGGAGTTACCTGCGGGATAGATGGCTGATCCTCAGGGATAACAATGGCGAAGAGGACCGACGGAGAGTTAGCAGCGGCGTCCCTCAGGGGTCCGTCCTGGGTCCAACGCTTTGGAATGTCCTCTATGACGGAGTGTTGCGACTCAGGCTGCGCGGGGTCAAGCTGGTGGCATACGCGGACGATCTCGCGTTGGTCGTCACGGCAACCACATGTGCAGAGCTTGAGGCGAACGCGAATCTCGCCATCCACAGAATAACCGAGTGGATGGAGGAAAGAAACCTTGAACTTGCGGCCGAGAAGACAGAAGCGGTGCTCCTCACCGGAAAGAGAAAATGTCAACCGGTGACGCTGACGGTAGGAACCAAGAGAATCCAACCAGGAGACAGCGTTAAGTACCTGGGGGTGAGGATCGAAAGAAACCGCAGGTACCGAAGGCACGTGGAGGAGGTGGCAGCCAGAGCGGAGAGAACCACCGGGGCCCTGCTAAGACTTATGCCTAGAATGGAGGGACCGTCGGCGGCTAAGAGAAGAGTATTGGCGTCGGTTGCGGAATCAGTGATGTTATATGCAGCACCAGTCTGGGCAGACGACATGCAGCTAGAAAACCGGAAACAAAGGCTCCTGCGAGTACAGCGAAGGGCTGCCGTCGGTGTCACGTCGGCATACAGAACAGTGTCCACGGGCGCTGCTTTGGTGGTAGCGTCAATGGTGCCGGTGCACCTGAAAGCAGACGAAAGAAGGAGGATATATGACGGACGCGGACAGGATGGCGCCTCCAGACAAGAACAAGCCTGGCAGAAGGAATGGGACGAGGACAACAACGGTCGGTGGACGCACCGACTGATACCGGATTTGGATGAGTGGACGAGTAGGAAGCACGGAGACGTGACCTACGAGCTCACCCAAGCCCTAACTGGGCACGGATGCTTTGGAGCCTACCTCTACAAATTTAAGAGGAGGGACGGCCCCGAATGCAGACACTGTGGAGAGGAAGAGGACACCCCGGAGCACACGCTATTTGTATGTCCCCGATGGGAAGTCTATAGAAGGGAGTGCCCATGCGGGGATGACCTCAGTGTAGGAGGAATGGTACGGAGAATGCTGCAAAGCACGGAAGCGTGGGAGCAGATTACCCGTACCATAGGAACGATACTCCGACGAAAGGACGAGGAAGACAGGCGACGAGGAGAGAGAGAACCTCCCGCCCCTTAGTTATAAGGGACAGGGACGGTCTACGGGACAGACGGAAAGGAAAGCAAACAGGAATGTAAGCGACCGGAAAACCGGCGCGGGAATGCTCCCGGAAAACCGGAGTATGAGAGAAAAGGGCCCTGGAAACACCGGACCACGGACTTCTGGATACACCGTAGTCTGGGGAGGAGCCGCAGGAAAAAAACCGCTGCTTCGGAAAATAGCTCAGGATGTGTCCCAGTGAGTGCGCGAGGACGCCTGCAAATAGGGTAAAGTGCATAGACGCTTGGAACTGTATGTTATATGTTACTTTTAAGGGTAATTATGTAAACCTCTTAAGGTGTCAGCTCCGGCTGGGTTTAGCTGTAATTTGTTTTTAAAAAATAAAGTCACTAGAGCATAAGAGCGAAGGGGCCCAGATTTTTATAATTCAAATTGTTGTTGTGGTAAGGAAGGAAGATGCCGCTGCACTGCAGAATGCCTCACGTCGATACCAGGCAGCGGGGTGGAGGTGGGTTCTTCCTGGGCCCCTTCGCCCTTATAAAAAAAAAAAAAAAAAAAAAAAAAAAAAAAAAAAAAAAGCTTACCTGACTGCTGACATGAGTAACCTAAAAGAAGAAAGCAGTTGCTGAAATCCATGTTGAGCCATCCGAAGGAATACCAACATCTAAGAATGCAAATGCCATTCATCATCTTCTTGAGCTATGGTTAACCTATAAGTACAATATTTTGAAAAATGGCGATACACGCGCCTATTTACTCTTTACGGTGCAAATCTACTTATATCTTTGTTAACCTACAAGTTGAGTGATTGTGGTGACACTGTCGCGGATTTCGACACTTCTTTTTCGACGATTAAAACTTGCTTTGTCGAAAATCTGCCAAGTATAATCATGCGTTGGGATTTAGTTTCCTTGTTCGGCATTTATAATACTCAAATCTACAGAGTAGGTATAGCAAAATACTATCCCACTAAATAAAATGTATCGAATATTTACCTACGTTTATAATACGGGCCTTAATGCAACAGGAATGACTAAATCTGCTTATTATGTGGGCCGTGGCAGAAAATGAGCCCAAAAGGATATGAATTTGAGCACAAAAATTCACAAACTTGATAAAGCATGTAAACTGATCTCACTTAGAAGTAAAAAATTGTCGCAAAGGACAAAACAATTCTCTTAAAAGTCTTCATCTTCTTTGACAGAAGATATTCAAGCAGATGCAGAGAAGCAAAATTTACCGTATCAGAAAAATTAGGTCATATCGTATTAATATAATGTTTATTTTATTTAGTAATAAACAATTTTTTGTAGCCTTTCTTGTTATTGTTTTAGAGTAGAGTGACCAAATATGGAATAGGTGCTTAATATGGAATACCGAGTTATTTCCAATACTATTGGCGCCATCTACAACTGAAAAGTGATACCACATCTAATGCACATGTGTGCATTGCCGCAAAATTCTGAAAACACATGTTTGTATTAGTATGGATCACTGGCCGGTAAACGGGTTGTGTTGATGTTGAAAGTTTATATGCAAGTAAGTATTTTTGTTTTTTTAGCAAAACGTTTTAAATCATTGAATTACTTTGGATGCGTGCTTATTCTCCAATGTCCTTCTTTTTTAATGTTGATATTATTTATCGTTTATTTAATGTTTTAAGAAGAAATAAACAGGTTCAATTTAATGTGAAAATAGTCCCAAATATGGAATACGTAATTGTTGCAAATATGGAATGTATTCGATATTAGGAGCGCTTCCAAATATTGTGTTGTACAGTTGTTTCGTAGTAGAACCACACAAAAAACCAACAATATATCTTTCTACACAGAAAATGTCCCACACTTCAAGTAAGCGAAAGTTGTGGAAGGACGAGAAGATGCTGGCGGCAGCAGTTCGATACAGCAGTTCGAGAAAAGAAAATGGGGTACCTGAAAGCAGCCAAAGAATTTCAAGTGCCCAGAACAACTCTGTTTCGACTATGCCAAAAGGAGGGTAGACCTGAAGAAATTACAAAAACTAAATTAGGAAGAAAACCTGTCTTTTCATCAAAACTGGAAGATGAGCTCGAGAAACATTTACTGGAAATGGAGAAAAATTACTTTCGGTTAACAAGAATGGATGTGAGGAGATTGGCAATACCAATTAGCGGTTTCAAACGGAATTGGACATACATTTTCGGTGCATATTCAGCGTTCTGGGCGAAAGTGGCTAAATGTTTTTTTGCGGATACATCCAAAATTATCTGTTAGAAAACCGACCGGAACATCAATATCTGGGCTCTTGGATTTACAAAGGAGAATGTTGACAGATTCATTGATCTCCTTGAAGCAAAAATGGATGAACATAATTATCCACCAGATAGAGTTTTCAACACGGATGAAACCGGTTTAAGTATCGTACAGTCCAGATGTAGTGAAGTTATTAAAGGGAAACCGGCAGGTAGGAACATTTACATCTGCTGAGCATGGCTCACTTGTTACAGCAGTTTTATGTATGAGCGCTGGTGGCACTTTTGTCCCCCCTCTCATAATATTTCCCAGAAAGAATATGAGCGTTCTACTGGAAAAAGGTGCTCCGCCTGGAACAATTTTTGCTCCCCATATAAGCGGCTGGATTCAAACTTCAATTTTTACGGATTGGTTTAAACACTTTCTTCTGAAAGTAAAACCATCAAAAGAGGATCCTGTACTTTTAATTTTGGACGGACACAACAGCCACACAAGAAACCTTGAATTATTAAAGTTGGCGAAGGCAAATTGTGTGACCGTTTTAAGCCTACCACCTCATACGTCACATAAAATGCAACCTTTGGACAGATCCGTAATGGGGCCTCTAACGACGTTTTACTCTGAGGAGATTCGCATTTTTATGCGACATCATCAACGAGCAATTACTCAGTTTGATGTTGCTGAAGTGTTTGGTAAAGCCTACCTCAAAGTACAGAGTGGTGTCTATGCTAAAAATGGGTTTGAGGCAACCGTCTTGTATTCAGTCAAACAAAACATATTTGACCAATCAGAATTTCTATCTGCTCAGCTAGAACATGAGAAAATCGTCGAAGACGGTCCACTGGACGCCGACATAAATTACGTTTCACCTCAAGCCATAATGCCAGTTCCAAAACTAAAAAGAAAGGCTGGGTCTCGAGGAAGAAAACCAGGAAAGGCGGCCGTCATAACGTCATCTTCGTATATAAAAGAGTTGGAAGCTTCAATAGCAATAAGCAAGGGAAAAAATAAAAGCTAGCAAGAATCTTGCAAAGGAAGGCAACATAAAAAATAATGAAAAAGGGGACATGAATGAAGCAAAAAAAGACAGCTACGAAAACGTTTGCCATCAAGCTCGTCAGATGGGTCAGATGACGCTATTGAACTGCAAGATTCTTCTGATGATGATCAATCCAACGAATTAACCACGAAAGCCCCTGACAACGACGCTGCTTGCATGTTTTGCAACACACATTTTTCTCAAGCTACCACTGGAGAAATCTGGATCCAGTGTCTTTTGTGCAGTCATTGGGCACACGAAGAATGGTCAGGTGCATTGAGCGATCATTTTGTTTGCGATTTTTGCAAATAACTTTTGTCACAATTAAATGTCAGTTTTTGTTTATGGACAATCGTTATGAGACAATTTTTTAATTTGTATAGTTTGTATATTTCTTTTAATAAACCATCGTTTCCTGGTTGATGTGTGTACTATTGATTTTCTTAGATTAAAGAAATGTTATTTTCCATATTTTATTTATTTATTAAGGTATTCCATATTAGGCTCACTTTTATGACAAACTAAAATATACAACTTTTTATTTAATTGCTCATATTTTATTCCTTGAGAAACTTAATCTCTTATAACCTCAATAATCTTTCATATGATCATTAATAAAAAATGTTAGCAATATAGTCATTTTCCCCCAAATAAATTAAAAATTCATCAATAACAAAATGGTATTCCATATTTGGCGACCTTACTCTATTATAAAAATTTTATTGCTCAAGTGCAACATTTTATTTATAAACAGAAGAACAACCAGTCACCTGCGTCTTCTAAAGAGAATGAAATATCATTGAGAGAAAGGAACTAATTCCTAAGCGCCAATTTGGTTTTAGAGAAAAGCATTCCACTATAGATCAAGTCCATAGAATAACAGATATCACAGAGAAAGCATTAGAAGATAAGCTTATTTGCTCAACAATATTTCTTGATGTGAGACAAGCTTCCGATAAGGATTGGCACGATGGATTGATACACAAACCAAAGGATATGATACCTTTACAATAAGTCGACCTGCTAACATCCTATATCTGATAGACGAATCAGAATAAAACAGATCGATGAATACTCGGTACTAAAAGAAGTAAAAGATGGGGTACCCCCGGGTAGTCTATTGGGACCAATTGTTTATCGACTATATACATGTGACCTACCACAGCTGGTAAATGTAACAGTCGCAACATTCGCAGATAACACGGCGCTAATAGCAGTGGGATCAACTATTGGAGAATCTACTAGGAATCTTCAACAAATATATAATTGGACCAAAAAAATGGAAGTCCAAGCTCAACGAACTGAAATCTGTCCACATTAACTTTACAAACAAAAGAATCGAGGACATACCTTATGTCAAGATTAACGACGCCATAGTTCCATATGGGAACACTGCAAAGTATTTGGGTATGACTCTGGGTACAAAACTAAGGTGGAAGGAACACCTTAAGAAGAAAAAAGTAGCGCTTGGCCTTACATACAGAGAACTGTACTGGCTTCTGGTAAGAAACTCTTAGTTGTCGGTACAGAACAAACTACAAGTTTACAACCAAGTATCTACTAAAACCGATTTGGTTATACGGCATCCAGCTTTGGGGCTGCGTGAGAAACTCCAATATACATGGAATCCAGACTTTCCAAAATAAAGTACTAAGGAATATGGTTAACGCTCCTTGGTACATAGGGAACAGTGGCCTGCACCGTGCTCTCGGTGTCCCAGAAGTCATCCAAGAAATAAAAAATTCGCCGCTGAGCATGAATCTCACCTTAAGCCATCACGTCAACGTAGAAGCCCTGCAGCTACTGGACAACCAGAATCTAGTGAGAAGCCTAAAAGGAACTAAACCCTTCGAACTAGTGAATCAGTAAAATGTGTAAAAAACAGAGCACAGTGAGTAAAGTGTTAGTACTTCTTGTTTAGGACAAAGTAAATATAGCACATCAGTGGATAGCCTATTAGAGACAAGTACCTAGTTTTAAGAATTCAGATTTAACTTGATGGTTAATCTTTTAGATCAGTTTCAATATGTTAAGCATCTTATGCTTATTAAGAAAATCTACGTCTGACAATTATTATGAAGTTAGATTTAGGTTAGTCAAGGCTAGTATACATTTGTCACTCGACAAAGACTAGCTATCGCGATGAATCCGAAATAAAACAAATGATGACGTCATCCACATACTACAGGTCACCGTATCAACATAGTTGAGCATACCGAGTATGTTCACAAGAAAACGCCTTTAATGTTTCCACAAGCTGATCTTAAGTTCTTTAAGCATCTTAAAAATTATTCTCTCAAACTTTATGTTACATGTTTTTCGAGGTTTCCAAAAAACGCGTAAAGACATCCCAGCAATTACGATGTTTCCAATAGCTATATTTTGCAATATATATATATATATATATATATATATATATATATATTAATATTTGATAACTAACAAAATTACTGGGGAGAGATAACTGCGCTTTTCAATTATGATTTTGTACAAAACTCCAGTTAGAAATTCCAAAAAAAAAATGTTAAAAACGTTTGTAAACAAAATAAACGACTAGCAACAGTCAAACGTTACGAAGTGACAACGTGTGTCGATTTAATAAAAGGATATTAGAATCCTACAAAGATTGCTCCTTCGGGATTGCTCAATCCCTATCTTCCAATGTTACCAGCGGTATGAAGTCACTATATATGTAATACATACTTATATTGCGGCTAGACAGAGAGGTTATTCACGATTCAAAGCGAAATGGAAGATACTCTATTCTATTTCTTTCTACAATACCAAGGTGCTCTACGCGCATGCGTGGCTCTACGCGCATGCGCAAATTAGGCCGCAACAGTGTTGTTTAAAATTCGCGGTCAAATTGAGTCAGCGCGTCTGCGCATAGCGTACAAAAACATTCTACCCATCTCCTTTCATACGCGGAGTAATTTAACATTGATCGAATAGGGTAAGACGCAGGGACTGGAAGTCACTCGCGGTCATTGTCAAATGGTCGGAGCAAACACGAACTATTCGGGCGGCTTTGCCGCCTCGGCGCTGTCAGCACAATGCTAATGATTGTGATTGGTCTGTTTGAACTGTCACGCTTGACACGTAAAAACGCGGGGATTTCAAAAAGACCGACCAATTATAACGCGATACTATGATGCAATCTGGCAAACACAAAATGGATTTCTTCGAATGTGCTATGAAGTTTGTTTTTATTATCAGTAAAGAAATGTCAGGAAGGTGTTGTGCCATTGCGGTTTGCAAAAACTATTCTGCAAACACAAAGAGGCTAAAAGCAGACATTATTTATCATCGCGTTCCAGAAAGCGATGCTATTAGAGAGAAATGGATACAAAGATGCAAAAGGACTGATCAATTTAATCCAGCGAAAAGTCAAATATGTCCAGAACACTTTTGTGAAAATGATTATAAATCTGGTTATGACAGCCGTTGTAGTGTTGTAGTATAGTGTGCTGTATTTGTTTAATAAATAATTTTTTCTACTTTGCATTCACAATGCACACATTGTAACACTGTTTTCGGTGTTACAATTAACACATTGTAATACCGAAAACAGTAACATTTTTGTCTGATTGGTACACGGTGATATCAAATGCCATATGTCAAACGTACAATACATAACCCAACATAACCACACACTGCATCTTCTTAATCGCTTGCAATCACATAAACTGCGAAATATCAATATTCTATACATATTTAAACATGGGTGTAGCCTGCTATAGTATGGCCAAAGGATTGGGGCTTTCTTAGTTTTGCTGTGTTCATCAAAATACGCCAGCATGACGTTTACGGTGATGTTTTACGACTCTAGTAAGTGATCGTTATCATTGTTTTCAACTAAACATCAAATCCCCTTTTCAGATATAATTCAAGGACCACATTTACTTTAATAAGGTATTATGCGAAGATCAAACCTACATCGTAGATACGAACGATTTTAATTACTGCTGCGAGATTGTATATGCGCAATAAATGGTTTATCAGCATACACGTACGAAGCTATAGTACATTTAAAGTGTACTTAGTTAAAGTTTCTTAGTTTATGTAACATATAAGTTTTTGGTAATATTTTGGATGCTTGGATGCTCGGTTCAATTCATATTCGTTTTTGTCCGTCGCTTTCTACTTCGTCCTAGTTCTAGTTGTGTGCAATGTATTTGTATTACCTCCATCACATGTAATTTTACTAAGTATAATTTATTCTAATAAACTACTTTGCCGAAATTAGAATTGGGTTTCAATTATAAGTGCTTGTAAATATATAAGCCGCAACGGCTACGTAGCGGAATTAGGTAGACACCGGTATTAAACGTTAAGCGTTATAACAATTCTTTAGTAAGTTCTTGTTCTTCGAAGTAACTAATCAGTCACCGCCAAACACTTCTATTCTGATTATTATACTTATGAAACCACTATTTTAAAATTGTTAACTTTTTAGGTTAAGTTTCATGTATTTATCACAGTAGGGTTAAAAGTGTTGCCCCAAGCTCCATTATGATCATCGTTGCGACCTCGCTGAATATTTATTCAAACTTGTAGGCTAAAGTAGAGTAAAATTATTCACAATTAGATTTTGTCATGATTTTATCTCATCGATATCATCCTTAACGAAGCTGACAGTTACTACAGTGCTACCACGTGGTACCCGCAAAATACCCTAGATTCTAATTTAGCGCGATATAGTAACCACAATTTCTAAACTTATATAAAATTAATGACGCAAAGTAGAAAAAACAGTATATTACACTCGTTTTATAAGACGTATTGGTGCACTCGTTCCAACTCGTGCGCCAATTTAACGTCTTATAAAACTTGTATAATAATATACTATTATATTCATACATGAATCATTATTTTGTTATTAACATTTTGGTTAAAACTGTTCTTTCGTTCGACCAGATGCTTGAAGTTCCAAGAAATATAATTTCAAGGAGATGTGCCTTTGCAATTTGCAAAAACTTTTATGAGCAAAGCCACAAAGACATAGTCTACCATCGCTTTCTAAAAACAAATGACGCGACGCGACATTAAAAGATTGGATAAGAATGGATTTGTTCGCCGAGCAAATCCCGAACTAGTTCAGGCATCTTTTATTATGCCTGTCTTATATTGGACCAATACTATGATTCCCTTACCATCATCACACAATATAAATTACGTCCCGAACACGTTCAGATCGCGCTCAGCGAACAAAGTTATTATGAGAGCTAATAATTTTAATTCAACAACAAGTTATAATGTTTAAAATCAGTTCTCGCCAATTCAGTAATGAATTCTGTAAATTTGTAGAAAACAGTTAGGTTAACTTACGTATTTGACATTTCGCGCTTGAATTCTTTTGCAGTAACCTAGTAACGCTGACGTCAGCTGCGGTCATTTAGGTAGAAATTTGCCATTGAGCAAATATTCTAGTATTGTTGGGACGATATCGGCTAGTCGGCGTTGCGGGTTGCCTACCCACATTTGTTTAAACTGTCACGCTGTCACGCGGGGATTTCAAACAGACCAACAGTAGCGCAATAATCAAGGTTGTGGTTATGTTTGTCTGAAATGTCAAAAGCAGACACACTTGAACGTAAAAATTCGGGGATTCAAAAAAACCAATCAGCGCATAATTCACGTTCTGTGTCGATCTGAAACGTCAAAGGCAGACCTTGAGGAAACACATTTGACATTTGAAGCTTCAAATGTTTGTATTGCGGTAACCCAGGTATGATGACGTGAAATGCGATCATTATCAGAAACTCAATAACGGCCATTGAGCAATCCTTTCTAGAGTTAGCATTATTAGATTTATTACCATGACAAACGAACTGTTTGCGGAATTTTGACGTTAGAGCAACGTACACCCACGTACACCCAGCTGCTGGGGTATGACAGCCAATTTTCCATGCAAAGTTTTCTGTTTGGAACGAAAAGCAATTTCCAAGGAACGGAATTTCCAAATGCTTTGGCAAGCGTGTCCCGCGCACTATCCTTTTTTCTATCAATGTACTCTATTTTGTACTTTACGTTCCTTTTTCCTTTTCATCCTTTTTGCCCATTGCGTTTTCATCGGAGGTTTTCATACATTCCTTCGCGTCGTTCCTTTTGACCATTCCGTGCTTTATAAAATGTTTGCCTTTTTATCGATGTTGTTTTTGACGTCGGTGACTAAAACTAACTTGAGTTTACTTAAATGATTTTCGATCCCAAGAATATGGTTGTTAAACGCCACAGTCTGTGGAAACTATACACAAAGTCCCAAAACCTATCTACCAAAATAGATTGGAGTAAACTCATTACAAGTATCGCGTATAAGATCCTCGCTATCATCAATTTAAACTACAAACTAGAAATATAATTTGCGGGGAACTTTGGTCTCATTATGCAGGAAGTACGTAGATAATGCGGCACCGCAGGGCGTTTGCGCAACTGCTCGACAGTTTGTGCATAATAGGTTAATAAGTTCCCCTACATAACGAAAACTGTGCATTCGATGCAACTTATAAGCCGATTACTATGAAGATATGGAAATGTATATCGTTTGCATCAGAAATTTAATTATAATAAGCTTACATTCAGTATATTTAGCAATACGGAAAATGTTCATCTCCATTATATTGTATTTGTGTAATTTGATAAGATATATGTATATATATATATATTTATGGCGTTGTAAATTGTTTCGAACTTGAAAAATAGCAAAATGATCCCTTGTAATGTACACTCCGGAGCACAAGAAAACTGACCTGTCATATGGAAGTCTTTAATGTTTAGTAACTTTTGTAATTAATGATGGATTTAGATAATTTTTTCAACACATTTTAAACAATTCATCACTATTATCATTCACTCTAACCATTTTGAAACTGAAAATTGTAGAACTTAATTTACCGGGAGAATCAACATGATGATTTGGTCGTCTAAGTGCACGGACAAACAGTTAGCGACGCAGATAGCAGTGCTTCGAGCGGTGCTGATAGCGGCGCTGGTAGCGGAGCGTTTGAATACACAGGTGCTTACGGCCATGAACACTGCCGCTCACTGTGTGTTCATGGCCACAGTCTCAGTTAGTCCGTTACAAATCTTTTTGAATATATTTTGAATTTGCTAATAAAATCCTACAGATATCAAAAAAAATTTGTAGATTTTGTTTAACATAGTTTTTGAAATTTCCCAACTTAATAATAATGGCATTCGAAGTATACCTGAACTACTGGAAAACCAGTGGCGTAACTAGCGTGGGTGTAAGGGGTGCGGCGCACACAGGCACACGACCCGGGGGGGGGGGGGAACAACCGCCCGCGTAGTGTTTTAGAAGCGTCCAAAGCCTACAGAAGACTGAAGTTTCATCCGAGGAGTAGTCCAGTGAAATTAGTCAAATAAAGCATTCACTTCGGAAAAATTCAAACACAGCGGGACTTTTGCATATACCTTTGATCGGTCAACTGGCCAAAGATGAGCGAATTCGTTATTTAACAATATCTTACTTTCTATTCTTCGGACGGTAATGAGCGGCATTACGAACATTCTAGATATTCTAATTCTCTACAAAAACTAGAAAGTACGTTGACGTTTTCAAGTTATGCGTCTGAAAATACGTCAAAATGATAACAATATATTTATGCGCTGAGTGATCTCTTCCGTGTATTTGAAAACGTGATTGAGGATGATATTTTATAATAAGAAAAACAATAATAGCTTGCAATTTGAACATTTCCGAAATATATCCATCAGAAAATAAAGAAGTTTCTAGGTGGGTATTAACCACTGAACTATATATATGGAATGCCTGAGCCTTGTATCAAATGTGACCACTTTACGACTTCGAGGTCTAATGATTACCTGCGCGCTGCGCAAATTTATTCGCGGCATTTTTAATTTATTTCTATAGGTTATGGTTACTTATATTACATAAAATAAATAAATATAACCTCCATCAAAAATTCAATCATCACGGATTGAATCATAATGATTTTATAACAAAAATTTATCGAAGATGTTGACATTGACTATCAGATATGTATGACATGTGTTCATATAACCTTCATCTATTCTGTATATTGTGGTTACTTGTATAATAAAAATAACAAAAACACTGAATATTAATCAAAACACTAATAACTGCTAATAAAAATACTAATAATACGTAAGGAAGATATCGAAAGAAAAACAAATGAAAACACAAACGAAAGCATCAAAGTTGGCGAAATCAACGAAACAAACCAGCCGGTTGATCGGAACGGTGACAATATTACCGATCACTCGTTTATCGCTATAGTAGCGCCATCTGTCGGCACAACTGTTGTTGCGCTCGTCGCATATAGCGCAAGTCCAATGATTACCCAGCCAACGTTCAAATGAGGGCATATTTTTCACGCGCATCCCTATTCATCCAGCATTCCATATATATAGTTCAGTGGTATTAACCCACCTAGTTTTTTCGGAAATGCATCAAAACTTCTGTAACAAAGTATACAAAGTGCAACAAATTTGTATACAAAATGCAAGTAGATAAGGGGTACTAGTTCTAGGAAAATCCCATAAAAAATAAGGCAGCTATATAAAACATATTTTCTTCTGAAGAAAATTTATCGAAAACCGCCAACTTTTGACTACATGTTTATTGGTTCTTTTGCCATTAAATGTCTTGCCACTTAAAATAAACCTGCACACTTTGGAGACGCCTTGGTTTCTGTATAATATGTAGAATGTGATTGTTCCTACTTGTTGTAGACGTTTTTCAGCCGTATACCAGGTATACGATTACGCATACGCAGACGATGAATAGATCATTTATTGTAAAAATTTTAAATATCTATCAATTGCCATCTAACCGCCATTGTCGTCACACCAATAGCAAACAAGATAAAGTTTATGAATTTGCTCATTTTTCGAAATCGTTTGTTATTGTTCTTCCTTCCTATGGTTTTGAGTCAACTTGGGATAATATTGCTAGATCTTTCAATCATCTACAATAAATGTCATATGCACACAAGCAGCAAGCAACCTATCGCAACAAGCAACCTATCGCACAAGCAATCGTACTTATCTTAGACGTCTGAAAAGCATCACCTAGCCGAAACAGTAGCACAGCATATATTATTTACAGAGTGTCACCTTCCGAGTTTTTAAACTATACACTGGAGTCTAATAGAGCATCATATACGTTGTGGTGATCTATCATATTTTATGCTGATATACTGCTAATCAGACAACCCATAACTGGGCCATCGTTTTGTCGATAAACGTATTTGTTTATATGAAATTTTGATTTAAAACTGTATTGAACAAATTAACGATATCTTTGACGTTTTTTTTAATCCAAATTATGAGATTGTATAAACTTGGGTTGTGTAAAGTCTTGTAAAACCAAATGATACCATAATTGATATTTGTTTATTTTTGAATTTTTTGGTTTACTTCGCAAATCGATGGAGTTTTAAACTTTATTTTGTGGTTCTATACTGTTCTATTTTTTATATTTTTTTAACTGTTATATTTTGGTAATTATGTTATTAAGATTGCCAACAAGTCCATGGACTATAGTGTTACATGATGTTACTATTGGTCTAATTGGTTCAATCGCTTTATGTAATTTTTAACCTGTAACCTATATTTTGGATAAAGCCTGATGCTGTCAAAAGACGAAATCGATCGCGCTACATTTTAAAATAAAATTTAACACTCGTTTTTTCGTTCTACGTTTTCTTTAATTATTAATAGTTTACGAGCCAAACGTATGACATGAAAATGCCAACTCGTACTTAAACCATTCATACACATTTTTTTTGTAGACAATTAAGGGAAGTAGATGCTTCATAATACCGCTCATAGTTGACTGTTCAAAGAGAGCAAGATTTTGTTTAAAAAAACAACTTGGTCATCTTTCACCGTGAATAATTCGCGACGCAGACACGATATCGATGGGAACACATTATTTGTAATGCGCAACCAAAATTGTATACAAACATCAAGCTGAAATTTTCCGCAGTGAAATCCTGATATGACTGGGCTAGGGGGGCCATTGCAAGGAATTATTGTATTTTTGTAAGCGTGTAGATACACGCTTACCAAATTATATTTATACACTTATCCATGGGCAGGTTGCATCACACGAACCCACACACTCTTTAGTTACGCCACTGAGGAAAACTATTACTATATCAATACGATACGATATAGATTATATAGAACAACAGCTAAGGTGGATATTTTGCCTAACCCAAACGATATCACACCACTCTTGAAGAAGGAACACATGGGAGCTGGAGCTCCAGATATCTATAATGTGGTGTAAAATTAGGTAGGTATATAAGGTAGAATTCTCTAGTAGGTTTTTCACTGTTCAGTTTTTTTCACTGTTCAGTGACGAATTTCCATAATCGAGTGAAAATATCTGTTATGAATCGGCTGTTATCGGCGCCAAAGAGTTATGTGCCGTAACTGTAACTTATCATAGTATATATTTTCTAATTATTCAGTTTTAAAACATTTCTATCATCAGAAGCTTCGAGACCACTTTGTTGGATCACAATCACATAAATGCAAAATGATATAAAGAATGTTCGTAACAGCAGGCTGTTCCAACACTAGCGTTGCGACATATAGCTCTATCTCATCCGACGTAGTGCCACTGGACACACTACGCATGCGTCAAGTCCGTGGATTCGATTGGCTGGATTGGATGCATAGGCTGCCACAGTGCTGCGCCAGCTGCCACATCTAAAAGGTTATCTATGGGCTGCCAATGGGCAACACTGTTCTCGGCCCTCCGCGAAACTTAACAGGACATCTACCGGAATCGTAATAGATTTTGGGAAACTGTAATAGATTCTCCTTTAATTGTCAGCTACTCTTTAGAGATGGCGCTGCAGTGCTTGTAAACTATATAGTACATACCAGGAGGGTACATACCAATACCAGCAGTGTTGTAAGTTGTAAATTATAAAACGTAGTAGCTACACGTTGTGTTGGTCTCGTACGCGGTGCTGTACGACCAGAAATTCCTAAGTGACGAGATGTGATTAGATAGGTATGTAACTGTAACATGTAACTTTTATTGTAGTAAATTGTAATCATTATTTGTTTTTAGATAGACCGAAAAGAGGAAAAGTAAAAGCTGTGCAAGCTCGAATCATGCAAAGAGAGTCCTCTAACCTTCCTGTAAAGATGGACAGGTATGTAGGTGGTTATGAATGTTGATAGTTGATTACTGTTGATTACTGCTTTTTTTATGTTCTTCTATTAACTCCATTAATAATTTATAATAATTTGTTCTTTTAATAATTCATTAACGTCGTGAATTGTGTTTAGGTTTGTTGTTCGTAAAGATAAAGGTGACACGAAATGGAAAGCTGTGGGAATGGAAGCATCAACAAGCAGCAAAGGTACGGACCTGGAAATTGTTGTTCGTAAAGAAATAGGTGACACGAAAGGAAAAGCTATGGGAATGGAAGCATCAACAAGCAGCAAAGACACGGAACTGGAAATTCCGGAAAATGTACTTGATTTATGCGAAGACAAAGTTTTAAACTAGAATGGGTCAAGCAGTTTGGTAACTGGCTTAGTTACAAAACAGAATGTAATTGTAAGACAGCATATTGCATTGTATGTACAAGACTTTTAAAAGGTGGTATTACACATATCGAACGACATGCAAATAGTTCTTTGCATGGCAAAAATTTAAAGGCACCGCAGGCAAGACCTACAACTATAAAAAAGCTACTTACATGTTCAAAGACGGAAGCTTTGTCTAAAGAAATTAAGTCAACGGAGCTGAAGTGTATAATGTTTTTGGCTGACCACAATTTGCCCTTTTTTGTTTTAGATCATTTTGCAAAGTTTCTGGCTTCTGCCTGTCCAGATTCTACTGTGGCAAAAGGTGTAAAATGTCAAAGAAAAAAAGGAACACACATATGCCTAAATACAATGGCACCCTTTCAATTACAGTCACTTGCTGCTGATTTAAATAAGAAGTACTTTTCCTTAATTGTGGACGAAACCACTGACGGATCAGTCACTAAATCTTTACTAATGGTTGCTAGATACTATAGCAACTACAAAGTAGTAGAGAAATATCTAGGACTTTTGGAAGTAAAAGGTGGGTCAGCGCAAGATCTTTATGAAGCCATAATAGACTTTTTTACAAGAAACAACATAAATTCTCAAAACATGCTAGGCTTTGTTGCAGACAACGCATCTGTGATGCAAGGCAATAAAAATGGTTCAAAGGCTAAATTTAGTGCTTTAATACCGCATATATTTGTGTTAGGATGCGTTTGTCACTCGTTTAATTTATGTTCATCCGCAGCATGTACTAAACTTCCAAAAAACGTGTAAAAATTTTGCAGAGATGTGTGCAATTATTCGTGTACACAGCAGTACACGAACAGCAAATCTGGTAGACTTCAAGGAATTTTGCCAATTTGCACCACATCGCATTCTAAAATTAAGTCAAACGAGGTGGTTGTCAATGCAAGATGTTGTAAACCGCATATAAGAACAATGGCAAGTTTTAATATTATTTTTTACAGGCGAGTGTGGTGCATCTGCCAAATTAATAAAGGAGAATGCGGAGTTAATCTTGTCCGCATTAAAAAATCCTATTTTCAAATTTTGATTTTTATTTTTAAGCTACAGTTTAGATTTGATCAATAAACTTAATATTGAATTTCAAGGTGAAGCTACACTGTTTATTAGATAGGGTTAATTCCTTATATAAAGCCATCCTACAAAATTTTGTAAGGCGTGAATTTTTGGCAAAAAAGTTTTAATGATTTTTGGACCCTAGTAGTCCACATTTTTTAAAAGAGTTAGAAGATATGTACTTTGCAAAGTGTGAGCTATTACTTCTGGAGACACAGATTGATCCATTAGAATTAAAAAACTGCAGATTAAATAGGTTAAATTTTTATATCGATCTGACAAAGCAAATAAAGCTTCGATTCAACTTCAGTGATGATGTTTTAAATTTAGCTAAAATTTTGGATCCAAAAGTTGTTTTTTCAGAACAGTTTCCGTCACTAATTCCTATCATTCACAGATTCCCCACTTTATGTAGAGATTCTGATATTGAAATCGCCAACACAGAGTGGCGGCTACTGACGGAAATCCAAGATTTATTTCCATACGATTCAGTAGATCAGTTTTGGAGAAACGTGTTTCTCACAAAGAATGGCTTAAATGATCAAATGTTTCCAAATTTAGAAAATATTATTACTGGAATAATGTGCCTGCCTCATTCTTCAGCAGCAGCTGAAAGAATATTTTCCCAATTGAGCTTGATCAAAACCAAACACAGGAATCGTTTCAGTTCAACTTGCGATGCCTTGCTGCATACCATGGCTGCATACCATGGCTGCATACCAAATCGTTGTTAAGTGGCAGATGCTGTGATTTCAATCCTTCAGCAGGTTTGCTGGAAAAATACGGAACCAAAACCAAACCTGTCAGCACTGAAATGGATTATTGTGAGAATCTTACGTTCTAAGACTGAATTCCTAGTTCTTTTTTTACAATCTTGTTTTATATTATATTATTATATTTATTTTGTTAAATATGCTGTGTATTATTTTCTACTACTTTTGTTTTTTTGTATTTATATACATAACATACAGGATTATTATTTATTTATAAAGAATAAAGTGGTATAAAAAATGTGTTGTTTTTACTTCAAGTTACAGATAGGTACTATCGTTGATTGTCAACGACAATCAACGGTACTATGCACGCCAAAAAAAAGTCGTACACCTTGTAGCTTTGTAAACGGTTCTTTTATAACCTATACGCTGTCATTCTGACATTAGTCATAGGGATGAAACATGCACCAGCTGTCAAGTTGACAAGCCAGACTTACATGATGTCAAACTTAGCTGTACGACTTTTTTTGTCGCGGATAGTACATACAAGATACATTTTATTTGGATTTGCGTTCATCCTTAAGAGTAAATGTTAGTCACCGGCCTCAAAAGTTCGACGAAACTGAGGCGCGAGAGGAGGGAACAAGCCGCGCCCGCTGTACACTCCGCAGAAAATGCAAGCAACGCACTGATTAGATGAGGGGAACAGCGGTATCGTTCTTTGGCGGCGAAGATCAAAGGGGCCGTGCGGTGTCGAGTGGCGCCGAACCGTTTCCTAATAATTTTGTGTATGTGACTATCGCATGTTCTGAAATGCTTTTCTTGTATATTTTAAATACAAATACAATTCCACAAAACAATACAGTGATACAAATTAATTAATTGCTTTATTATAACATACCTATTTTACTACTAACTATGGTTGAACATTTTACCTTTTGTATGTTGAAAAAAATTGTAGTTTTGGTAAAATAGACAGCTTTCTTACATAAATCATTTTATTGCTTTACATTTATTATTAGAATTAGTAACTAATTATCAGTTAGCTCCGAAGAAGCGAACAGCATGGTTCGAGAAGACAGTAATTATGAATTTTTACTCACGGCATAAACCGGTAACTATTTATCATCTAAATTTAAATGACTCTGGCCGTGAAAGCATTCGTACTCAGATACTTATTTAAATCCATTTAACGTTTTCTTTGTGCATCAATAATCTCGAATGTCTCGTTCGTACTTAGCAGAGATCGATACTTTCAGGTAAAACACACCTCATATAAAAATTCAAATTTTTATCGGGTGACGCAAGTAGGTGTTAGTAAATATAATATTCCTATTTTAATTCTAGATACAGTTGGATACTGCATTTTGAAATTTTACTCAAAATTATTATTGCTATGTATAGACTTGGTAGTACACGTACTTCAATTTCAATTGTAGGTATGAGAAAAAATAGCGATTTCGATAAAACAGGCAGCTTTATGTATATGTATAAGTCATTTATTATATATTATATAGATACATGTTCAAATATTTTAGACCTTTATAAAAGTTTTTTGCCATATATGGTAATCCGGCACGCTTACGCCTATAAGAGAGTATTGCCCAAATTAACTAGCGAAGTTAATTAGCGAAGAATTACACTACACGTATAATATCTACATATACACTTACCGCAGGTACTCTCGCAAGTTATTAGTTTTCTTAGAACGCGGGCCACATAAAGGCAGCTGATTTTTTAATTTGCCCATATTTCTAGCGTCTGTTCTACGTCTGTTGTACAACAAGTAGAACTAAAGCCAACCATCCTACATAGATTGCGATTGCCCTGAATGCATTGCCAAGCGACAAGTGTTTGGTATTAATATTATTTTCTAAATCTAAATACCAATATATTTGAAATTCTATGACGAAAAATAAATGACTGATTAAAAATTAAATTACTTGTATTTCCTTAGTAATAATTTATTTAACTCCTATTAATTATTTAGTAGTTGTAACATTGTAAGTAAGTATTGCGGTACTGCAATATAAACCCACGCGGGAACATGCGCTCCTAATTTATAACTCGCTCTTTGCTGTCTGCGTAGAGTCCATCAGGACGGCAAAAAATTATTTCTCGTATTCGGTTTCTAGCCTATTTTGGTCAAAATTCAACAATTCATGTTGATCACATACACTTCCGCAAGAACATGCTGTCCTAATTTATAAGCGAGTCGATGCTATCTACGTAGCACCAGCACGGTAAAATTTATTTTTCGTATGGCTTTCGTTTGCCGGGCGCGGCGCCGCTACACCTCCCGTGTCAACATGCGATCAATATTTTTGTTAGGCCGAAATTGCTCAATATTTGTGATTCCCCTGGCTACGTATTCATGCTGCTGCTTCAGACTGTACCATTTGAATTTGATTGGTCGAAGAAAATGATGTGGTGTTTATCCAACAGATGGCTGCACCGTACGACTATAAAATATGTTATTCTCGTCTCATTCACATGTTCAAAAAACCAACGGTTAAATCATTACAACATTCATATTTTGTTGTCATTTTTTTTATACAAGTTCATGAAGGCTCAATACAAAATGTTGTAATATTGCTTTTTTGATGTTTGGCTCGGATTTGGAAAAAAAATAACAAAAATTACCAATTATTGGCTTCTTTCGCAAGGGTAAAAAACAAAACAACAACGCAAATGAAAAAAAGTGGCATTCGTACCCGGTGTAATACACCTTTATCTATAATTTAATGTATTACACGTGATTATTAACACACAATTAAGCTCAGGATGTTTTGTTTTATGTAGTGTTGTTTTGTAGTACGCTACTAGGGGTGGGCGATCTCGGAAATTTGTGATCGATCTTCGATCACAATTTGAGATCGATCTGATCGATCGATCGATCATGATCGATCAGATCGAAAAGATCGATCAGATCGAAAAGATCAATACGATCGAAAAGATCGATCAGATCGAAAAGATCGATCAGATCGAAAAGATCGATCAGATCGTAAAGATCGATCAGATCGAAAAGATCGATCAGATCGATCTTTTGATGATACGTACATGGTTGGACACGTGTCGTACATATATGAAAGAACTGAAAGATCGATCGATCGATCGTGATCGATCAGATCGAAAAGATCGATCAGATCGATCGGATCGATCTTTTGATGATACCTACATGGTTGGACACGTGTCGTACGTATATGAAAGAACTGAAAGATCGATCGTGATCGATCTTTCAAATAAGATGATCGAACGATCGATCTGATCGATCAGATCGATCAGATCGATCGATCGATTTTTTTGCCCAGCCCTATACGCTACTACCTCTAGTGATTTCTCTTAAGGCTATAAAATGACACTTTAAGCCCTCTGCGTAATTAACACAAAATGATAGTAACAGCAATCTTACTTACATGCTTTTCTTTTTTAAATAACATTTTGAAATTCTACAATATTTTATAATTTGATTTAAATTATCGCTCACGTTGTCGGGGCGCGAAAAATATAATAAACAACACGGAACATAAGGATCATGTTGTGATGTCCTTACGATCACTATTCTAGATTATTATTTATTATAAAATATTGTAGTAGTGTTGGTTGATCTTGAAATCTCCTAAAATGCTGCTTTCTATACGCAAGTGTTAAATTGGTTGCATAACCAATTATTTGTAAGTTTAGTACAGCCGCAAAGTGAAGCAACACCAAGGTATCTAGACTGGGAAAGTAGTCGTATCTTCCATCTCTGTCTTGGCCCAACCCACCAATGGCAATGAACAGTAAATGCCCGCCGCAGTGCGACGTTAGACAGTACCGGCCGTTCATTGGTGGATGGGCCCAAGAGAGAGATGGAAGATTGTGATACGTGCAGAGCGTGCAGTGCACACCCTAAGATTTAGGAAAAAGGAAGGAGAAATATTAAAGATGGTCCAGCCTAAAAATGATATATTATGTATGTATGTATATGTTACCGGCAAAACCCGTTTTCAGGTAGAACCAGGTTAACCTAGGTTAAACTAGTTCTGCCGAAGCGCGTTAGGTCGAACTAGTTTAACCTAGGCCAAACTAATTTAACCTGGTTTGTAAATGCATACTTTAGGTCAAACTGGTATGGACTAGGCAAAACTAATTTCGATTAACGGTATTGAAATGTGCTATTATACCGGGTGATCCACGCTGTTATTTGTGGAACCAGACGAATGAAATTTGGATAGTTATAATAGACTAAAAATTTAAATTTTTGTGATATACTTGATTTTAGCATGACTTCCGTCTTTTTTCCGGAATGGACGTTATCTTTGAAATTGCATACTATTCTTTGCATGCAGTAATTTCAATAGGGATGATATAAAAACGAAACACATCGATTGACAATTTTTACTTCTTCCGGTTTTTCCAGAAATTACGTCATGTTTTACATTGTAAACTGCAGGCTATACTTTGTCAGCGGTATTTTCAATTGTGATGATTTTATGAACCGAAAATGTAATGATTAGTAATCAGTACCTCGATTGGACCAACAGGCGCCAGATCAACAGTGCCTTCACTCTTTCTAATACCACATGTGAAAAGATTGACATTAACGTTTGACGTAGGTACCTCTTATCAGACGACTGTCACTTTTGACAACACGCAAAGATTCCATGACCTAACTATACTTATTCGTCATCAGAACGCAAACGTCCTCCAGATGCTATACATGCAACTCGATGCCGTTCTCGTACCCGTAGGTCCTTTTTTTCGGCTGCTCTCTACGGCCTAGCTTATCACCAATTTTTTGACGTCACGGAGGATTTTATTTCTTAAGTTAGATAAAATCATGCGAGACCCCTATTGAGTTTTTGATTATAGCTTCTACGACAGTAGACTAAATGTTGGTGTTCACTGAAAAATATTATATAAGTGCAATAAGACAACCTATTTAGCCTTTGCTGATTATTTTTTTTTGTACCGGTTCCGATCTACGATAATAATCAGCTTAAATGGTCAAGTAATCCAAAGCCGTAAAACACAGTAAAACACATTTTAAAAAACTTCCAAGTTCTCCTAGAAACGAAGTCATTAGCGTGTCAAGATGGTGGGGCCGTAAAAAATTTTTACGTCCCAACCACCAGATTACTTGACCATTTAAGCTGACGATGATCGTAGATCGAAACCGGTACTTAAAGAAATAAATAATCTGCAAAGGCTAAAGAGGTTTTTTTTATTGCAATTATATGAAACTACACCTTTGAACTTCAAGAAGAAAAATATTACCTTTTTAAGTCTTCGATGTGTTTCGTTTTTAGAATACCATCCCTGTTGAAATTACTGCATGAAAAGTATAGTGTGCAGATTGCAATTTCAAAGATGACGTCCATTCCGGAAAAAATACAAAGTCATACTAACATCAAGTATAAAATTTTTTTTTAATTTTTAGTCTTTTATAGCTATCCAAATTTCATTCGTCTGGTTCCACAAATAACAGCGTGGATCACCCGGTATAATAGCACATTTCAATTCCGTTAATCAAAATTACTTTGGCCTAGTCCATACCAGTTTGACCTAAAGTATGCGTTTACAAACCAGGTTAAACTAGTTTGGCCTAGGTTAAACTAGTTCGACCTAAGGCGCTTCGGCAGAACTAGTTTAACCTAGGTTAAACTGGTTCTACCTGAAAACGGGTTTTGCCGGTAACATATATACCGACATATTAACTGATGATTCTTTGTAATAATAATTTAATGTAATTTACACCACATGGTGATACACCATATAACACCATATCATTGCTACTTGCTAGAGCCTAGCGCTCCCGTCTCGACCGACACCGGCCTTTGCGCTACTGCCATGTCGTGCAGCCACAAACGGTGCACGAGACGGTGCTATTTGGGTTAAAATTGTGAATTGAAGAATCATAGCTGCTTTATACGTATGTAAATAATTTATGAACTATCGCACCTCTCTACCACTGATCAAATAAAACTATATTCTAGAGAATGAATACAGAACACACCAATGTATTTGTCCACTGTCCGATCTTTACAACCAACCAATACGCAGACAGTATAGGAGGTACACGCAACCATATCGCTCAAGCGTGCAGCGGCTAGGGGCGCACGGACAAACGTCAAACAATTGCTAATGGTGTAATTCAAAAACTACCAATGAATTTTGATCGGGCTTTTACCTATGCATTCTTTAAATTCCAATAAATAATACAGAGAAAGCCTGATCAGATTTTTTTATGTATTTCGCTTAGATTTGTTTATTCGTTAATTTAAATTCGCCTTTGGGCAACGTATTTCCAGCAGCTCCGATGCACAGTTGACATTTGGCGCTTGTTTTAAATTTGTGTTGGAAGTGTTTGTTGATTTTGAAGTATGAACTATTTGTGTACGTTTTTATTATTTTTTTTAATAACGCATAATTTTGATAACATGATGCATGTGCCTATTTTTATGAAAGTTTATCGTATTAAAATAAGTTTATTTCAGATTTACTTATATTTCATTCTGTCATTCAGTCAGTTTTATTTCTGGTTTACATCAAAGTTACTAATAATCCAAGCCGGATATTTATGAAAATATCAGAATTGTATTTAAAATGCGGAAAAGAGCATTGAGTTATCATATAAGTAAATATCTTTAATAAAGGATACGAGGTAAATAAAACACTCTTAAAACACCCCTTTTGCAAGAAGGTTTACTTAGGTACTAGTGGACCTGTAGACCGCCTATTTAGGTAGATCAGTTAATTGGGTAGATCGCAGGAATCAATTGACAGCATATGTAGAAGGATGTCTCAAGAAAACACAGTTGCCACCGCCAATAAAATTAGGCTTAATAAATGTTGAAAATTGGGTACATAACCTGCCATGAGGTACCAATTTCTCACTATTTGGCGAGTTTGTCGTCAAAATAAATTGTGATAAACATTTGTCCCATGTGTCAGCCTAACAACTACAATCTTTAGTTTACCCTCAAAACTTTCCTTTATCCCTAAGGTAAAGATACTATTTTTGGAGGGAAACCGCCCAAATGTGAGAGAAAATCCCCCAATCTGGCAACAGTGCACTGCTTTTTTATATAAACGCATGTGGTTGGCCAAGCAACTACAGTATACCGTATATAGATAACATTATTGAAAAAATTATTAAAAGATTTGTTATTTTTTTTCTTTCAGTTCATATGAAAGATGCTTGTCATTTGAAGAAAAAATGTTAGATTTATTTTTCCCAATACCGTGAACCTTGACTTAAATGAACTACAAAAATAAGCTAAATTTGTTCAAATTACTCAATTTTATGAAGTGCGGAAGACCTAAACGTTGCAATAGCATAAAAATTTTGATACTTTATAGTTCTGGTTTTTGTTTTGATATTGGACAAAAACTACAGCCAGATGCTCAATTTTTAAATAAAAATAAAACATAAAATGTTAAATTTGTATACCAGTGTCTACCTTTCCTCCTTCGTAAAAGAAATGGAAAGTATGTTAGAGTACCCTCGTCAAGCAAGAGCACATAATAAAATAATGTGAAAATATTTAATTTAAAATTTATTTATGTCTACTATAAACCAAAAACTCAAGAATAAGTATCAACATTTAAAGTAATCATTGAAGAACCCTAATTAATTATTTTATAACTAAATAGTATTATTTACAACACAATATTCATATTTGAATTTTAGAACAAAGTTGGATTCAATGCATAATTTTCAATTTAGTTAACAAATGAAATTGATAGAAATCTTAATGATAGTCTAGTAATAATACAATAGGTATATAATACCCAAAACTAATACCTAAAATTAATATTATCTAATCTTGAGATGATTTAACCCATTTAATTGTTTAAGATTTATCGCCTGCACCTCACTGACAAAAATGCATTTGGTTGCCGTGACCACATGAACTAAATTATTACATATTTACAAAAATTTAACGTCATACCGAAAGATATCAAAATTTGCATACCACTTGATATGCCCATTCAAATTTATTTGAATTCATAGGTATTAGAAGGCTTGCAGCTTAGAGGGCTTTATCACCCATCTCCAATAAATCATTCAGAAAACAATGAACTAAAATTATTAGTATTTTTTTATACGCTCACGTAAACATTAAATTCCATACCAATTAACTTCATGTGGTAAACTGAGTGACGTATGCTATAAGTTACCAGACAGACCTATCTATTTTTAGTAACCTTGCGTCATAGCCAAATCTAAAGTACAGGTAGGCAAAATATATCCCTTTACTGTCAACAATGATTATTATCGACTGCGGCCCCTTGGTCTCTCCGGTACTCCCTTAGTACGCCCAATATCTTTTGGGTCAAGTTTTTTCTTAAATAAATAATTGTTTGCCACTTTGTTATGGTAGCTTGTCTACGCAAAGCAAGTTGCTGTTACTCGGAAAGACCTTGAACCATTTCCACTGCGTGTGTACTCTTTTCATCATACCACGTTACCTGCAAAAATATTAAATTAACAAAAGCTACGCATTCTAAACTCAAAACTAACCTCAATGTTGCCAACAAATTGATGAATTCCATGTAATTCTCTTACTGTATTTTAGTTTAATCTGGAGAAACCATTAGAAAGAACCACGGGCAGTTCAAAGTAGTTTGAAGTGGGTGATCAGCCTTTGCAACAAAATTGTGCTGGGGACCATATTCCGAGCCATTGGAGGCTTTTTTCAGGCGCCTCTATCAATTCCACACCCTATTGATCTTCTACTACTTCTTGGTCTTGCAGCTAAATTTTGTATAGTGTTTATCCCTTCCTCCATGTGTTCATCCAAACTTATGTATAATTATAGGTTATATAACGATATTTCACGCCCGCTAGGGGCGCTAGTAGCAGAAATATCTTGTGGTGCCATCTAATATGTAACCTCTCAAGAGTTGTATTCGTATTCGGTTAAAATAGGTTCTGAGCGGTGCTTTCACGTTGGGTTTGAGACGCGAACTTTTCACAAATAACATTCATTGGATCGATACACATTCTTCGAACAAATATTAACGCAAAGGCAAATAATCACGAATTAATAATTATTATTATACGTACAACATTGTTATAGGTTTCTCAAACATTATTTGTGGGTACGGACTACGGAGTTTGTGCTTTAGGCCCCCGCAGATAATGAAATCGCTTAGCTTTGTACATACCAATGTGAATAGGTTATGGTTGCGTTTTTGACGTTTCTAGCTCGCAGCCATGACGACGCGGAATAAACAGCTACTGAAATGTTGAGGTTCTTTCACCAAAATCGCTCGCGTTTCGGAAAATTTTGAAGCAAAAACGCCCGAGAGGTCGTTTTTCGTCGATTTCGAAAACTCACGCAACGTAGAATGGTCCATTTAGGGGGACAGTCGCGCTCCGCGCGACTGAAATACCTTCCCCATTTTTTCCATAAGCAATTAAGAATGGACTTTCTGGCAGGTGAAACACCGATTTAAAATCGTTCAATTGCGTTTACTTAATATAGACAAGTTTCGATCAAATATCATCATTAGCCAAAAGCTAGAAAAACACAAATCAATTATATTTAAACAACACAAAATTGTAACATACAAAATCACTGAAGCATCATTCTGTTGCCTGATGTCTGATGGGTTGTGCCTCATGCACTTGAGCTTGACTGTAAGCTTACCATTTTTATACATTTTTAAGGCAACTCCTATCTTTTACTAAATATTTACAAATATTTATTCTCCACTGCACACCTTATGAACAAATGCACCGCACGCCACTGGCCAAAGGGCGTTAGTGATGCCGAATATTACCGGCTAACGGCCGCGGTAATACCGACCGCGCACTTTAAGCTACAATATCGCCATCTGTCGACGGTCCTAATAACTACTGGTCAAGCATGCGCAGTTTTTTATATGGTATATGTTTGTATACGTATATGGTCACAATGGAGTGAGAGGATGTAGGTATCAAAGTCAAAAGTCACAGCTTTGTCAAGTGACTGGAAACTGTGTATCGTCTATAAAAATTCATATATTTTGGATTCATCAAAGAAAAGCAAAATGATGACATTACATGAGGCCTTGTCACAGTGTTTCATATCTATATGTTCCCAAAATTCTGCAGTGGATTTACCCCTTAAGCAAAATATGGAAGACCAAACACTAATTTAACTAAATTAACTAACTCGGCTAACTAATTTCATAATTCATCGTGATATTAGAGATGTGAGACGCTGTAGCAAACAATTGTGTATCAGGATGCAGCAAAACTTTTGCGTCGTCGGTCGTCGGTCGTCACTTATTCTGGACAGCGCAACTCGTAGCAAGTTACATAATGTCTTGCGTTGCTGTTGGGAAATTTTATTAGGTGTGTCGGCAGTCAGATGTGTTTCCCAACACAAGTTGGAGTTAACTAGCGGTTCTAATTAAATTTTGAGATACGCGCAATACCCTCGAAGTGCCCCTGCAGGTATAGTAGGCGGAAGTGCCGGAACACTTCTTGACAGGCACACATTTTATCGTTTCTTACGTCTCATTAAGGAACTTAACTGAGTTCGGGAAATCTCACTCGCCGTAGATTCTTCTGAGTGGATTTATATGTCTTTTTTATTGGTTTTTGATCAAATAAACCCGAAAATTTTTGAAAATAATTACTAAATGTCACAGCAACATATTATACAATCCCGAATATGGAAAAACGTTTTTTTCGAAATTCAAAATATCAAGTTGATAAAAAGTTGTTCCTATGGAGCCACATTAACTACAAAATTCGATATTTCCATATTTTTTTAAGGAAAGATGTGATTTTTCTTCTAATTTGAAAAATGTTAAAATATTTAATGACAAAAGATATTTGTCATTAAATATTTTACTATGTACGTCCATGTAAGCTGTTTTTTTAAATGCACTGATTGCATTAATGTTTATACCATTAGATAATAATAATAATATGTCGAACTGCTATGTTTAAAGTAAAGCATTTAAATTAAAAGCTGTTAGGGAAATGATTTTAATCATCAACATTTTTTTTAAACAAAATATAAAAACCCTTATACAACATTTATATTGATGTTATTTCCAATGCTATTTTGTCAAAGTTGTATAGAATTTCATGACTGTTATTATAGTTATTCTAATCCTGTAACCTAATTTGTTCACCAGACTAATTTGTTATTCCCAGCTTAAGGAAAAGGAGCATAGAAAGTATTAGAAAATAATTCAACAAATAATTGTCAACAACATGACCTATTTAATTTTAGTTTTTCTAACAATTCTATGAATTTAAATAAACTGCGAGTGATGATTTAAATGTTGCATTAGAGTAATATTTTTTCTATACGTTCATTTCACACCATATTGTTAAACTTTCTCTATATGAAAAAAATCACCTCATCTATGATTAAACAAAATATGGAAAACATCGAGTTTTTAAAGATATGTATTTATAAACTCTGGGTCTCCTACGGGATACCAAAAAATTTTTCAATTACGTCAATTTTTTGTGTAGTATTTTGTGGTTACCTACTCTTTATCAACTTGAAATTTTGTATTTTGAAAAATGATTTTTCTTTACCCCTATTATACAAGGTGTGTCCCTCCACTTGTGGGCATAAATTCAGAATTATGTAAACAAATCATAATACCTACACTGAGCGTCAAAACTAACGCCCCACTAAGTAACTATAATAATTTCATAGTTGAATTTCTCTAGAACCGCTCATCCGACGTTGCTGATTCTTTTGTTCCGTTGTTGGCTGATTCATCGGGATAAATACGAAAAAATTAGGTGAATTTTGCACAGTGAATGAAGGACATTTGGCCGCTAGATCACCCTATTTGCTATACGGGAGTAATAACCTGGGTGTCGTCTCTGAAGATATACGGTCTTAGTCTTAAAGATTTCCACAGCACATTACTTGATGATCAACTTTTTAATGCTCCAAGGCGGGATGCTGAGATCCGTGATGAGCTGGGTTAGGGTGCTTCTTATTTTGTTAAAATGATTTCAAAATTATTACAGCTGTCAAAAATGAATAAAAAAACAATAAATTTGCATATCAAAATTATTATCTTAATGAAGAAATAATTGATAACCTTCTCAGTAGATATCAGAGCATTTAACAGATTTACAATTACATACTTAAATAGTCAAAAATGCAATAATCGAAACAAAAGAAGCAAGCTAACAGCAAAAAATCGAAGAAATTTCAACCGATGTTCGTATCCTTTTTTTGTAGAATCATAATGTGGAGGCAAACATTTTATATTATTACCTAAATATAAACATTTATTTTATTTTTATCAAATTGTTCAAATCTTCATATTGCATGGTTTTCGCTAAATTGAAGAAAAAACGCCCGTAGAAAATTGTAACGTTAAACAATTAAATTGTAAATTGTATCAATTAAATGTTTTGTCTAATTTTAAGCCAGTGGTTTAGAAACATTTAGGAACAATAAGTCCACGATTATTATAGTATGAAAACAGATAAAAACATCCAATAACAATATTTTAAATTTTATTTTATATTACTGTCAATTGCGATGTATCAATTTTAGAAAACATTTTCTTACTTACTTCTGACGAAGATGATTGAGAATTAATACTCAAAACGTCGAGATTAAAATATATCTCCAGATGGAAGTAGTCCAAAGAAAATTAATTGTTTTGCGTGCAAGCCGGTTGTTTTCGAAAATTGAAAGCACCTATTGTATAACAAAACAAAGCATCGTAATCGATAGGATGCGCTTTTGGAAATCTCGAAAACTACGTAACAAAGTTTAAGAAAATAATTTTTAAGATGCTTGAGGATCGTAAGATCAGCTTGTACAAACAAAAGCTTTTTGTTTTAAACAAACTATCGTTGAAATATATTTTTAATATACAAGATGTTTATTTTATTATGGAAACTTAGTAACCTCCCCTTGTTCTAAGAGAACACTCTGTATGTTTGTACTTTTTTAATTCTAGAAATTGTTTACAGTAATCATTTTTTGAGTTATAAGGAATAAATCAAAGCCATGGCGTTTTATGTTTTATTTACCTTTATTTATTAAACGGATAAATAATTCAAGAAAAAATAACAAAGCTATATAGAATATATAATAGAATTAAATTAAATGTTCAAACTGCCAAATTAATTAAAATGTGTAGGTATGTAGAAAAATATTTCTAATTTAAAGTTCAGGAGTTTTGATTAATTGCTTAAAATGTCAATCATTTTATAAACAAAAATTCTTACAAAAAATTCTTAGAATTAATATTAAGATTAAAAATATCGAAAATGTACAGGTGTTTAGAAAAAGGAAAGGTTATCTAATTTCCATTATAAAATGAACATATTGAAAGTATATTTAAACAAGAGCTTGTTTATATAATCCAATAATCTGTAATCCTGTATAATGTATTTTGACTAATTTTGATTATTTGCTTATAACTCAAAAATGATGCATTTTATAAAAAAACAATCCTACAAAAAATTCTTAGAATAAAACAAAATTAAAAATATAAAAGAAAGGTTACCTAATTTCCATAATAAAATGAACACCCAGTATATTAACAATATATTTACAAGATAGCTTGTTTAAAACAAAAAAAAAATTGTTTCAAAAGTTGTTTGAAATTATTTACGATTGGAGAATTATTTAGGTGCTCCGGTAATTTTGGCTAATCGTGTAGAAATATTCGCAGTGTGTAGCAAGTTGTAATTACATATTTGTGAGGCACCGAAGAGCGACGCAAAGCTGCGACGCGTTCGCCAATTTAACACTTGGTAGATGGTTTGGTACACACTATATAAAAGTGATAAAGTCAAATTGATAAGTTAAGAAGGTCGTGTATAATCTCATGTATTTGTTAGGTTTTATTTTAAGCGGCAAATGAAGCACTAATTTATTCGTAACAATTGTATTATTAATAACAATAACCGATTATTATTAATATAAATACTCTTAAAACTAGTTTTGTTGGCATTTTTGCATTACGGGTACCTGTTTCCCCGCCAGCCTCCCGGTACGGTTGACGACAGTCGCTATGCGGTAGAACAGCTGATGACAGCCATATTTAAGCTTGGCGTTTGCGTCGTTTGCGTGCACAACGCAATTGCCAACGCTGCACGGCGTTAAGTGAGAAGTGCACGACGATAATAAGTGATATACATCAGGATACCAGCAAACTATATAAGAGGCTAGATTAGATCCGAAGTAATACAGTAAATAGTGAAAGAACGCTGCTTTGGTTAATATTCGACAAGGACGTGCAGGTACGCGTAGGTTAGGTTTCCATAGTCCGTAAAAACGTCGCATATCATTGCTATAAAGTAGGTAGCGACATCTAGGGGAATACGTGGGAAATAATAACGTTGCGTCCTATGCCGCGCATCGACTGTTGTCGTTGCTTGTGGACAGCAGCGCCGTTATTTTATTATCGGGCCGTTCGCGCTCCAAGGCCGCTCGACACATTATAGACAGTTGATTGACTATCTGCGCATTCCTTTGCGCGTATACTATCCCCACGCTTAATATTTAGAAAAAATAATACCACAATCAGTATGATGTTGTTAGTAGTGTAATAAGTCCACTAGAACTTTTCTATAGACAGATTTGCATGTGGTTTGAAATGCAACCGAAAGAAAACAAAACACAAATACACACAATTCTACCAATGCAAAAGTAAATAAATAGTAAATACCTAATGTAATTTATAATATATAATAATAAATTGCTACATAATAGGAACACAATATACAGGGTGCCTCACGGAACTGGTACATTAGACGTTTCTCATGTTCTACTATTTCTGGAAACATGAAATTTTTGAATTAGAATTTACTCGATCTGAGCTCTTCGGCTAAAATATTCTCAAGTTAACTGTCACGTCCGGTCACCGCAAGTCGGTAACAACTTTGTTATTTTAAATGGAATGATATACTTTTTATTTTATTTTCGGTTTCTCCATATCAAAATACATCATTTTTGATAAGGTTTCCCTATACCTAAATACAACCATATTTTAGTTTTTTTTGATTTTACAAATTTTTTGGTGATTTTCTAGGTGACGTTTAAAATTGAATATCTCGGTTATTATCGAAACAAGAAGTTTCATGATTAGTGGTCCAAAACTAGAAACATAGCCAGCTAAAACGATGTTTAGTTCATCATGATACCTTATACAGCATGTTCAAAATTTACAACACAATATATGAATTTTCAAACGTAAAAAACTCATTTGTTTTTCAAATGGAACACCCTGTATACCGATACGCCATTCGATAGGAAATCCTATTCCCTATGAATCAATATTAGTGTTCTCCCTACATCTATCTTTAATAGTTTTTGAGATATTGTCAGTATAAAAAAATGCAAACTAAATACAAAACGATTTATTGTTCATTTGTAGGAATGTAACAACTTTGGAACAGCAGGAAAGCAGAAAAATATTGAAAAGGTTTGTTAAAACTAAAATAATTTAATTGGGATATCTAACTGAAATTAAAACTTAATTATGTTGTTCGAAATGCTGCCCGTTCTGCTCCAAACATTTTAAAACTCTTCGCTGTACTTCTGTCATCGTCGTTCTTCGGATTTCTTGTCGCTGAAATCCATTAATGGCGACTACTACTTTGTTAGTCAACTCTTCGCGAGTATTAACTGGTTTGGAATAGACCTGCCTTTTCACATGACCCCAGAAATAAAAGTCTAGTGGTGTTAAATCTGGTGAGCTTGGTAATTACCGCCAGGGTCTCCTATTTCCGAACCATCTATCGTCAAACATCTGATTAAGTTGCATGGATACCACATGCGAAGAATGGGCCGGTGCACCGTCCATTTGATAAAAGCAGGCGCGTAAGATATTGAGGGGAAGAGTTACGCAAAAAGTTTTCACACATCCACGCAAAATTTGTAAATATCTATCACTATTTAAATTTTCGTTGTAAATTTCGTATCTAATTTCGTCCCGCATTATTAATAAGGAGTATCAAAATGGATTTAAAGAAAAAGTGACAGTATCTCAATACTATTAAAGATAGGTATAGGGAAACCTAATATTGATTGATAGGGAATAAGATTTCCTATCGAATGGCGTATCGGTATACAGGCTGTTCCATTTTAAAAAAATGAGTTTTTTACTTTGAAAATTCATCTATTGTGGTGTAAATTTTGAACAGCCTGTATAAGATATCATGATGAACTAAACATTGTCTTATTTGGTTATGTTTCTAGTTTTGGACCACCAAACATGAAACTTCTAGCTTCAATAATAACCGAGATATTCAATTTTAAACGTGACCCCGAAAATCACCAAAAAAATAGTAATATAAAAAAAACTCTATATCACTCCATTTACAATAACAAAGTTGTGACGGTTAACGGACATGACAGTATTTTAGCCGATGAGCTCAGATCGAGTAAATTCTAATTCCAAAATTTCAAGTTTCCAGAAATAGTAGAACATGAGAAACTTCTAATGTACCAGTTCCGAAAATAAAAACAAAACATAAAATCGTATGAAACTTTTTAGTTTTCAGTTTGAAGAAGTAAACAAAAAATAAGTACCTATATACAGCTGTCCCACTTTTTTCACCGCAAAAGCTTTCTTCCAGATAGTAAGGGTCACATTGAGCAAAAAGTTCCATATGGACTTACATACTTGTTTTCTTTAGTCCTTAAAAAGTTACAGCAGTTTAGCAAACTTAGTAAACGGCTCTAATTTATTTCGGAAATGAAACGCCCATAAGTCGACATGATATTTTTTACTCAGAATGACTTGTAGAGAAACAAAAATCTAAAAAGTTTCATATGTATTTTGTTTCTTCCTTGATTTGTTTATTTAATTTATTTTTAATATTTTGTCTTTTTTACTTAAATTTATTTATGTAGGTACTTTTATGGTAGTGTCCTTTCTTCGTTTTCGCATCGTTTGATATATTTTTATTGTTTAGTTTTCCTTTTTTTGTTAATATTTTAGGCGACTGGAACTTTTTCAGGATTTGAAAAAAACGAATATAAGTTTTACTCAGAATAACATTTACTTTCTAAAAATAACTTTAGCTGGGAAATAAGTTGGACAACCTTTATATATTAAGCAGACATCAAAAATACTTTTCAGCTTGCATAATTTTATTTTATTTATTTCTGTATTAGAATTGTATTTATTTTCTAAATTAATACCAGAAAACTATCACGAAAGTTGTAAGTATTTAGTATTGTTTGTCTTTCCTTCGTTTTTTAATCCAGAAAAAATATGTTGACAGAAAAAAGGCGAAATGCTGAATTTTTCTGTGTAGTTCTATTTCGACGTTTCAAACAATATGTGAGATCGAATCAATAAAGGACCTATAGCGTTCTAAAAGTTTACAAAAAATGGCCTTACTGTCCATCGCATAATGGCCGGTTTTTGTAAATGTTTACCTTATTTCCTGATTTGATCCCACATATGTCAAAATTCCCCAAAGATAACAGTGCTGCAAAAAATAACAGGGTAAAAGTAGAGAAAATTGAGCGTTTTTCCTGGAATTTTCTTTGAAGAAGATGATTCAAATTGCGGTTCGTAATATTTACCATTCAAAAATATTGCAGGCCTTTTTAATACATCTAATCGTTTCAGAGGCGTCTCTGAACTTCTAAAACATTAGAAACAAGCTGAATTCTTTTTAAAAGTTTGTTTAGTTATTATTTAACTACTTTGACGAAAGTACAGAAATGGCGCCTCATTCCATGCTAAGAGTGAACCTCCAGTTCCTTTGGACGCTTTTGAACAAACCTTCTTTCAGTTCTAAGTTTCGTCCGGGGGGCCCAAAACGACAAATTTTCCCTAAAATCTTAAAACATTTTTTCGACACGATTACAATACTTTGTCATAATATGTATGACCATGATATAAGGAATTACAGAAGATATATAGCGCAGGTTGGCCGCCATACTGGTACGTCACGCGGTAATAAATCACGAATATATGAGTGTCAGTTGATGTGTTTTCGTGCGCTGAATTTTTTGTAGGTGTTATTGAAAGGTATCATTTTCTAACTATGAGGTTTGCAGTATTTGTGTGTATGTACTAGTGACGATAAAGTGAAATATTACAAGAAGGTTAGAGTAGCTTGGGAGAGGGCTTGTAGTCATAAAGACACAATAAACACTAATAATGCGAGATTTTCTTCTAAACATTTTAAAGACTCATATTATCAACACAACACGAGCTATTGGGATACCATCCAAACAAGGGCCGTCAAATCAACGCAGGCGCACTTCCAACTGAGAATTTACCTAGAATCTTAATAATGGTTTTGAATATAATATTGAATAACTATCTTCTTTTTCGCTCCTGACAATGTTTAACAATATCTCTCTTTGTTTTGGCTATAGGGAGCTGTGTTATTAAAAGATGCTTTACTTCATTGCTGACGTTTCGGTTGTATTTATAACCTTATTCATAGCTACAAAATGGTTAGTTATCATTAAAAATGTCAATACAATGTATAGTTAATATCTACCTAAAAGTTACGCACAATAATCAAAAGTTACACTAAAATTCATCACATTAAACAAACCACACTTATCAAACAGTGTCATGCGTCGATTGAACATTCACAAAGTACAAAAAACAACAAACGAACACTGTAGCGCAAGTGTTGTGAAAAGATGCCTACATCGGATATGATCGACAAGTTGCCTAGTCATCGGCGAAGATTATCCCGGTAGCAAAGAGAGCACACTTGAATAGATATTGCTAAGACCATCCGTGTCTGTACGTAGGTTTACCGTACCTTTCGTTTTCTTGATGTAAATCATTTCCATGATGCATCTCTTCCTATAATGTGGCTCTGTCTTTAAAATCTTTTTGTCATCAAAGTTAAAAGTGTGGGTGTTTGCGAAGGCGTGGAGTGCCAAAGCTGTTTTTTCTGTTTTGTCTTTGTTTTTGTCATTACAGTCAGATTTATGTTGTTGTATTCTGGTTTTTAGGTATTGATTTGTTTGCCCCACATATGACATGTCACAGTCAATACAGTCCACTTTATATATCACCCCGCTCTTATTATCCATTTCCACCCTGTCTTTCAACTTAGTATAAAGTTGGCCTAGATTTTTTGTGTTATACGTAATTATTTTCATGTTATCCATTCTTAAACATCGTGTCAATCTTTTTGTTAATCCTGGAATACCCGGCAATCTATAATATTTCATCTCCGACCTATCTTTGTTGTTATTGCCCAAAGCTCCAGGGTTAGTATTATCTATGTTTTCCCCATACAGCACTCTGTTGATCAAGCCCCTCGGGTAGTTACACTTAGTGAGATATTCCGTAATGAGCTTAAAATTCATGTTATCAAATTCCCTTTCCGAAAGTTGCACTGCTCTATGTTTCAAATTTTTTATGATATTTATCTTTTGTGATATACTGTGATCAGAATTAAAATTAACAAATCTGTTTGAGTTTATTTCTTTTTGAAACCAGTTAGTTTTAATGATGTTATTATTTCTTAACACAGATATATCCAGAAACGGCAATTTGTTGTTCAACTCTACCTCAACCGTGAACTGAATGCAAGGGTGGATAGAGTTAAAAACCCGAGTGACCTGATCAACCTTATCCCCTGGTAGCGCTGTCAATATATCATCCACGTAAATGAATAAAAAGGGGGGTTCAAAATCTAATTTTTCCATTGCCATCCTCAATATTTTGTTCATTACTAGATTGGCAAACACAGGTGAAGCCGGATTTCCCATTGCTGTCCCTCGTTTCTGTTTATAAAATGTGTCATTGAACTGGAAAAAACTATTATTGTACATAAACGAGATCAATATTTGTATGTCATTAGATGTTAAAGTAGTATGTGGTTCCAGTTCATGCCAGCATTCCACAATTACCTCCAATACAAGCTCCAACGGAATATTTGTGAACAAGTTAGTAACATCAAGGGAGACTAATTTGTAATTGGATGGAATTGCTAAATTTTTAATTTTTTCTACTAATTCGTACGAGTTCTTAATACTGAATGTGCATGTGTGAGCGATATTATTTAAAAAAGCAGAGATAAACTTTGAGATTGCATACGTAGCTGCTCCTACACATGACACGATCGGTCTCATTTTTAAGGGTCCCTTTTTATGTACCTTTGGTAGTCCGTAAAGTCTTGGGAGGGTGCCGTTGTGTGCTTTTAGTCCTCGTCCAGTTGTTTTCGGAATCTTCCCTTCTGTTATGAGTTGTTGGACAGTTTTATTCAAAAGTCTCTGTATGGAAGGTGTAGGGTCCCTTTGACATGGCTCATATGTTGTGTCGTCCTGGAGTAAGATACTCATCTTCTGTATGTATTCATCCTTGTCCATAAGTACCGTTAGATTTCCCTTATCCGAGCGCGTCACCACTATGTCCGGGTTCTGCTTTAGAAACTGCTTAGTTTTGTAGTACTGTTCATCTATGTTTGTCATGGTCTCCTTATACGTAGCGTCGTACCTGTGTTTGGAGTGTAAAAAGTTTGTAATAATGTTTGTCGATTCTGCTCTCATTTCATTCCTTCTTTCTACATCATTGGTTTATTGTAAGTTCTACCTCCGTCAACAGTTCGACAAAAGGACGATGTATAACAACATAAAAACACGACAGAGGAGAAAGTTGGAGAGATTATTGTTGGACTCAATGCCGTTAGAAAGAATAAAAGGTAGCGAAGACTGGTTAATTGATAGAACGACTACAGTAATTGACGATGAACACTTGGAACTATTGTCATTGGGTCCTAAGTTTAGCCTGAAACCAAAGTTTAGAGAGATTCCTTTTGTCGAACTGTTGACGGAGATAGAACTTATAATAAACCAACTCCCTAATGATGTAGAAAGAAGGAATGAAATGAGAGCAGAATCGACAAACATTATTACAAACTTTTTACACTCCAAACACAGGTACGACGCTACGTATAAGGAGACCATGACAAACATAGATGAACAGTACTACAAAACTAAGCAGTTTCTAAAGCAGAACCCGGACATAGTGGTGACGCGCTCGGATAAGGGAAATCTAACGGTACTTATGGACAAGGATGAATACATACAGAAGATGAGTATCTTACTCCAGGACGACACAACATATGAGCCATGTCAAAGGGACCCTACACCTTCCATACAGAGACTTTTGAATAAAACTGTCCAACAACTCATAACAGAAGGGAAGATTCCGAAAACAACTGGACGGGGACTAAAAGCACACAACGGCACCCTCCCAAGACTTTACGGACTACCAAAGGTACATAAAAAGGGACCCTTAAAAATGAGACCGATCGTGTCATGTGTAGGAGCAGCTACGTATGCAATCTCAAAGTTTATCTCTGCTTTTTTAAATAATATCGCTCACACATGCACATTCAGTATTAAGAACTCGTACGAATTAGTAGAAAAAATTAAAATTTAGCAATTCCATCCAATTACAAATTAGTCTCCCTTGATGTTACTAACTTGTTCACAAATATTCCGTTGGAGCTTGTATTGGAGGTAATTGTGGAATGCTGGCATGAACTGGAACCACATACTACTTTAACATCTAATGACATACAAATATTGATCTCGTTTATGTACAATAATAGTTTTTTCCAGTTCAATGACACATTTTATAAACAGAAACGAGGGACAGCAATGGGAAATCCGGCTTCACCTGTGTTTGCCAATCTAGTAATGAACAAAATATTGAGGATGGCAATGGAAAAATTAGATTTTGAACCCCCCTTTTTATTCATTTACGTGGATGATATATTGACAGCGCTACCAAGGGATAAGGTTGATCAGGTCACTCGGGTTTTTAACTCTATCCACCCTTGCATTCAGTTCACGGTTGAGGTAGAGTTGAACAACAAATTGCCGTTTCTGGATATATCTGTGTTAAGAAATAATAACATCATTAAAACTAACTGGTTTCAAAAAGAAATAAACTCAAACAGATTTGTTAATTTTAATTCTGATCACAGTATATCACAAAAGATAAATATCATAAAAAATTTGAAACATTGAGCAGTGCAACTTTCGGAAAGGGAATTTGATAACATGAATTTTAAGCTCATTACGGAATATCTCACTAAGTGTAACTACCCGAGGGGCTTGATCAACAGAGTGCTGTATGGGGAAAACATAGATAATACTAACCCTGGAGCTTTGGGCAATAACAACAAAGAAATATTATAGATTGCCGGGTATTCCAGGATTAACAAAAAGATTGACACGATGTTTAAGAATGGATAACATGAAAATAATTACGTATAACACAAAAAAATCTAGGCCAACTTTATACTAAGTTGAAAGACAGGGTGGAAATGGATAATAAGAGCGGGGTGATATATAAAGTGGACTGTATTGACTGTGACATGTCATATGTGGGGCAAACAAATCAATACCTAAAAACCAGAATACAACAACATAAATCTGACTGTAATGACAAAAACAAAGACAAAACAGAAAAAACAGCTCTGGCACTCCACGCCTTCGCAAACACCCACACTTTTAACTTTGATGACAAAAAGATTTTAAAGACAGAGCCATATTATAGGAAGAGATGCATCATGGAAATGATTTACATCAAGAAAACGAAAGGTACGGTAAACCTACGTACAGACACGGATGGTCTTAGCAATATCTATTCAAGTGTGCTCTCTTTGCTACCGGGATAATCTTCGCCGATGACTAGGCAACTTGTCGATCATATCCGATGTAGGCATCTTTTCACAACACTTGCGCTACAGTGTTCGTTTGTTGTTTTTTGTACTTTGTGAATGTTCAATCGACGCATGACACTGTTTGATAAGTGTGGTTTGTTTAATGTGATGAATTTTAGTGTAACTTTTGATTATTGTGCGTAACTTTTAGGTAGATATTAACTATACATTGTATTGACATTTTTAATGATAACTAACCATTTTGTAGCTATGAATAAGGTTATAAATACAACCGAAACGTCAGCAATGAAGTAAAGCATCTTTTAATATCACAGCTCCCTATAGCCAAAACAAAGAGAGATATTGATAATATTGAATGCTCTTATGTGTTTTACTTAATGATTTGTGCGGTCACAACTGTTTTCCTGATTATAAGTGATAACTGATAACACAACCTCGTGCTGATGCTTGTAACTTCACATACTACTTCCTGGTACTTCCTGGTACTTCCTGGTACAACATTACAAAATTAACAACAATACATTTTCATTATTATTGTTTTAAAAAAATTACATTTCCATTATTTTTGTTTTTTTAAATTGCATTTTTGTATACCAATCTTAGCAGTGTAATTCCACAAAGATTATATTTCTTCAATAATAAGAACGCAAAAATATTTATGTAATGTATTTATGTAAGTAAATATGACAAACTAAACTTGAAATACTGTGGTAAACTTCAAACAAATAACTTTTTTTTAAACTGATTACTCCTTCAGTACATAAAGAGAACAACTGTAAAAAACATACAATCCACAAACAGTAGTTAATAAATAATATATCTGTTGCAACTCACTGATGGAGAACAGTTTACAGACAATAAATCTATTTTTTCTACTCCTATTGATGAATGCATTCATTATCATGGCAATTTATGATAAGTAATACTAACCATTCCCCACACACATGACAAACATTTCATTCCTGGTTCCTCATACCCCGCGAGCCGTGAGAAATATTTCATTTCTCACGGCAATATTTCATTTCTCACGGCTGTAGAACCAATCATAGCGCGGACTTTCATTTCCACCGTGTTTAGAGAGACTGCTTAGCAACGTTGACAACGTCGCTAAACGACGAGCGCTACAAACAATTTTAATCTGTCAGATATTTTAACGAAATACACTACCACATACCACCACATACGTACAGTGTACAGTAATTACTGTAATTCGTTAATCATAATTATAAAAAAAATGTATTCTGAATGTGTACTCCACCTGATGTAATACAAGCCGCGCAAATCCGCACATTAAATTTATTGCACGAAAAATAGAGGACAAAATACGAAAAAACCTACAAAGCGTTTATGGATTGGCGAATCAGAAAAAATGTAAGCTCATTTTCCGAAAATGTTAGCCTATTTTGGTGAGCTTGCCGACAAATTTAAAGTCGCCCAAAAAGTGTAATAATGTAATGGGTAATACATCAATACGCACCAACAAGGGATAATAATTATCTGTCACTTTGTAGGTTAGATACCTTGTTATCTTTTCTTCGCTGTCAATAATTGACACTTTCAGAAAAAAATCTGTAATACCGACATAATGTCATAATAATAATACATCAGAATACCTATACGTCCCACCGCGCCACCGCCGCGCCGTCCCAATACGGACTAAATTAATTTAAAAAAAAATTGTATAGTCGTAGAAAAAGTATAGTATTCCATTCGCAAGTAATGGCAATTACTCACTCGAACGTTTTGCAGCACTCGCCTACGGCTCGTGCTGCAAACTTCGTTCTCGTGAGTAATTGCTTACATTACTTGCTCATAGAATAATATACTATTCCACAGTTATTACTTGCTGTTTGGTGAATAAAATAGATGATTAAATGCTCTTATGTGTTATATTAAACGAAATGTGTGGTAAAGTATCGTATAATCCCATATTTTCATTATATTGCCTTATAAACGATGGACTTTCTACTTTTAAAGCGAGCCCTTTATATAGCGCGTGACGTCATGCACACAGCCGAACGGAAAGGAAACCGCTTAGTATCATATCTTCTATAATTCTTTATATCATGATGTATGATAAAGTAAAAATATACGTTACGGTTTTTCAATATTTTTCAAAAACGTGTAAAACAATCTTCTCTAAATTTCCAACACTACTACAGCTATAGAACTTGGTGCTAAATAGATGTCAAACTCAAACAAAGTTATTTAGTTTAACGCAAACACATACCAATGTCAAAAACGTCTGATTCGTTGACTCAAAGGTGGGCGCCATTTCTGAACCAAGTAAAATAGGAAAAGAAAAAATGTTTTTGCATTCACAGAACATAGGGATTTACATTAAGCAACTTTGAAATTTTGCTAAAATAGTCCAGCTACCACCTCTGAACCACCTCAATTGGATTGACCCAGTCCCTAGATTTTTACACAATAAGTCATATCAAAACATAAAGAGGTGATTATCACATACCACGGCGTCTGACATCTTGGACCGAGTCCAACTCACATTTTGGAAATGAAAATGACCCAATTCTAATTTACAGAATGACATCCGAGTTTGACATACAGTTGGTAGGCCTTGCGGCTAAGTGTCCAGCTCTTTGGGATAAGCGCACCAATGCCTACAAAGACAAAATAAAAAAGAAACGTTTTATCACAGAACTGGCGAAGTCATTAAATACTACATGTAAGATAACCAGTGCATTCAGTAGTATTATTTAAACTTATACGAATATAATTTTAGGCAATCACGTAGAAGTTAGATTCAGGTCGCTTCGAGATAGGTATCGTAGGGAAAAGCTTAAAATGCTCGAGGAAAATGGCACTGACGAGACTGAGCACATAACATGGCCTCTATTCAAAGAATTGAGCTTTCTAGATGCGGTCATGTTTCGTACAATCATCCATAAAGATTGTTCTGGCGCTTCGGATAATGGAGTCTACATTGCGAAGATTGATATGTCGACTTTGGAGGAACCTGACCAAGGTGACAGGATGATCTTGCTAAGTTTTGTTAAAATTAGTGTATGGTCCAGTCAAAGTAGGTCTAAAATGACTTAACTAATAATAATAACAAGCTGGGTTTTTCTGTGTAGCTTTATTTCGACGCGTTAAATCATATATCAAATGTTTCCACCGGTACCATGCCTGCAAATAAAAAATTATAGGGGGTAGTAGATAAAGGGTATTTCTTTTAAGTCTCTGCAAAATAGTTCTATATATCCTTTGTCTACGAGTTGCATTTACACGTTATACTGACAAACATAAACAGCACGTTAGAGTAACAACGTATTCATATGCAGGTGTTCCCTGTCGCATCTCTATTTAAAAACATGATCGAACTTTATATTTGATTATAAAACAAATTCATTAACTTTGCGATTTATGTCTTATTTTAGTTTATGAAAAATTCCGCAGAAAACAAAGTAGACATTTATACTAAAAAATACATGGCATTTACCATTTTTTATAAAACATACAAGCTATAATTTTCCTAACAATAATCTGTTTTTTACAAAACCTATTTTTAGGGATAATTTAGTTTTAGTTTTTAAATCTCTTCTAATTCTCCACTTCAGCACTTCAGCCTGCCAATATAAAGGACCCAAATATTCGATATTTTACTAATTTTCATTACCTATTTTTTTTTGGGATATTGTAAGAGATTCGTCAAAATTATCACATTACATTGTAATTTCCATTAATAAAATGTTACACCTGATTATACCGGCTAAATCAACGTGATGTTTTTGGTCTATTTTCAAGACACCTTAGAACTAGGGCAAGTTATAAAGTATTCTTCTGCAAAGTCACAGCGTTTCTCAACATTTTGTTTGTTTGTGTTCTGAATTTTTTACACAATTAGATACACAATTTTGTGCAATCCTTTGGAATTTGCAATGTAAACCTTGCAGGAAATGTTACTTAGACTATAGTTTCAAAACCAGCAACGATATAACTTAAAGGTAATAACCTGAAATCAACCGACAATCAATAGGTAAAATATACATTTTAATAATTGAAACTTACCATATACTTGATACCTACTTTAATAATGTGTATGTCCACTAGTGATGGCCGCATTCGGATTACATAATCGATTCTTGAAATAATCGAGATATCTCAATTATTATTTTTAATAATCGATTTTTAATAATCGATTTTGAATAATCGATTTTTAATAATCGATTTTTAATAAGCGATTTTTAATAATCGATTTTTAATAGTCGGTTTTTCCTACATTTACATCAGTTTTATAAATATAGCGTTTCTGGAAGTAAAACAACACAAAATTTTACTTGAAACTGTATTTTTTACAAAAATGTTGATATTTGGATGAATTAATATAAAAGTTATAAGAAATGGTATGGCTACAAAGCTATATAACCGAGTTCTTAAAACATCAGCAAGTTGCTTGGATGCCCCACAGGATGTCTCAAACTTAGAAGATAAACATTATGTTGGTCTTCCAGTATAATCAATTGTAACATTTCTTTTTCAAATCATGTTTGTTTCGTCAGACAGCGTTATTTTCTGGACTATACCAGAGGGTGCCGGGTACTTAGATTCAAGATTGCAACTAAAACAGTTTTAGTTGGGTACCTACAGTTAGTAAATTTTGCCCCATACAAGGATTGTTTCTAATTATAACACCTTCCTATTTTTTAAGAGTTCATAATGTTTATTTTTGATAAATAAAAATGTGTAACAACATACTATGTCAAAGTAATGTTATAGGTTAATAATATGGTGACATACAGGCGCGATGTAAATTTGAAATAAATCAAAAATTACAGCCACAACCTAGATTTGACCTTTGCGTCTCTAGCACAATGCTCTGCCATCTGAGCTATTGAGGTTGTGGCTGTAATTTTTGATTTATTTAAAATTTACATCCCGCCTGTGTGTCACCATATTATTAACTCTTAGTTAGTGATATAAGTAAAAACGAAAGATGTGTTCCCTTTATGTAGCTGTAACGGGTGTCCCAATTATCTTGGTTTTTGTAAGCTAAACATAAAAATTCAATCAAACCATAACACCATATACTTAAGTTGTTTTCATCTTGACTATGACTAATTCCATGTGATAACAACGCAGATTTAGCACATTTTTAAATTGTCTTCCTGTTTTCCATTAAATTTCAAAAATCCCCTACACTGTTATATATATTTTTATACTGTGGAATAGGTGTCATTTTTCCAGCATTTGTTTCTGCTAACAGCACAAATGAGCTGAACGCTTTGTTACATGAGAAAGGTATGCACAGACAGACGGCATGATAGCGGTGTGTTCACCCCATCTAAATTTAAAAAAATACCTAATTTTCACACATACCAGTTAGATTAATACTGTTCTCTAATTGCTCTCAGATGTTTTTCATAGCAAGACAATCACCATAAAGATAACCTCTAGCCTAAAATATAGTCACAAACAACTTAAAATTACTATCCGCAATGCTCATAAATTTATTAATCACAAGAGTAGCGTGTATAGTGTATATTATTATTTAAACAGAATATACATATTTAATGCAATTAGTACCATAATTTACGTGGCCGGACAGAACGAATGGTAAAGCTTTTACCTTCCACTGCAAAAGTTCCAGAGTTCGAATCCTAGACGAGTGACGCTAAAGGGCCAAATCCACGGTCATGCATGCGTGTCACGCATGCTGTTCATGCAAGTTTTGTATGAAAAACTGTCTCATGCAACGCAATCCACTGTCATGCCTGCATGACAGCATAGAATGCTCGTCATGCATGCACGACCGTGGATTCGGCCCTTAAGGAGCCCGTCCACGGTCATGCATGCGTGTCACGCATGCTGTTCATGCAAATTTTGTATGAAAAACTGTCTCAGGCAACGCAATCCACGGTCATGCATGCATGACAGCATCGAATGCTCGTCATGAATGATGACCGTCGATTCGGCCCTTAACCTAAACCGGGGCGTGTTTACTTTGTTCCGTTGGAAACGAAGTTCACAACGCCCCGTAAGAACTGATTCCCCATTTTGAAGTCCGAAGTCGTCATCGCAAATATCTTAACTGAAACACCTACTTATTTCCAGTCATTATTTCCTTTATTTCATTTACTTCTCCAAAATAATAACCAATTTTTAATCAAAGGGCAACTTTTTCAAATGTGGTTTTAAACGCATTATCAACGCTTATGAAGAAAAAAATTACATCAAAACATAAATATTTTCCAATTAAAATTTTAGAATCTTAAATTTGTAAGTCGAATAAAAAAAAATACGGAAAGAGGATTTTTGAGGTGTGAATTTTTTTTTACGTTATTAACAGTTCCACCAGAACTAAGACTAATGGTGTGTAATTTCATGTTAACAAGCATAAACAAATCGTTCGGGCCAAAGTACAGAATTTTAGTATCTATAAGGAAACATGTTCTATCTTCAAATAGTCCAGTCAAATCGATTTCGAGGGTGCCTGTTCCAGGAAAAAAATATAGAAGTTTTTTTTCTCTTTTTATATGTTTTTTGGGTTGCTGAATCCGAATTTCAACTTTGATACTTCCCACGGATGTGACTTCAGAACGAAAATCGCAAAAAAACTCATTTTTTTAAAAGTTTTTGCGAAAAAGTGATAAAACTATCCAATTTTCAAGGTAGACCATCCTATACAAGAAAAAACATTAAATTTACTATAAGAGCACCCCTGAAATGCATTTTTGGTTCAACGGTTAGGGCGATAGAGCGCGCTGAAAGAAAGCCAAATTTTCCTACTTTATGTAAAAACCAGTTTTCGAGTTAGTTAAAAAGGCTAGGATTGTGCTAAAGCTACATTAATTTCCCAACCAATTGCACATCTTAATCACTTATTTTGGCCAAACCGTGTAGCCGCGAGATCGGGTTGATATTTTATGTCACAATAAGCTAAGCGAAGCCGCTAAGTCGAGAGCCCGAATGTTCAAGAGTCGCTAACCGTCGCAGACTAATAAAAAAACAAATAAATGCATAATACATTAAGTATTAATTAAAAAGAGCAAATATATAGTTTTATAAATAGTAACAATACTAGGAGAATGTGCAGGCCTGCTGGTCGACCTAGGTAGATCGCCGAAGCGTTAAGAGGTAAACAAAAAGCCCGGATGCTCTTACACGCGTGACGTGATTATGCTCGTACGTTCGAAGCTACAGTGGCTATAACAAGACAGTGTGGACAAGAGCGGTCGTCGTTTTGATTGGCTGTTCGGTCACGTGGTACAAATCCGCCATTAGTGTGCCAGTTTACCCAGTGTTTACATTACGTTGTTTGGTTTTTCTTAAAGTAATCGAGGAAAAACTGTCGTACAAACGAAATAACATGTTAATCATTAGTAGACTTGTTGTACTAAATATATAAAGGTATGTAATAGCAATTTCTTTGCTGTTGTTAAGTAAAATAAGGCGTAATCAGTTGCTCCACATAGGTTATCTAGTTCGTATTATTATGTTGTATAGTTTTATTTGTTAGTTAATGTAATGACTGGTCCCCTTTTAGGTCATAAAATAGAAACATGTCTTGTTGTGCTGCCATCAACTGCTTTGTCAACTCAATCAACTCCATTAACAGAGCTGAGAAAGGCCTTTCCAACCGATCCTCAAAGAAGAAAGGACGTTGAGATTTACACAAGATTACTTGGAGAATTTATTCACTAGAGAACGAAAATAACAAATAATTCCAACAGCACTTCAATATAGGAACAATCTAAAGTTAAGGTGTATCACAATACCTGAAAGACGTATCGTGTCAAAAGCCAGTTATGAAACGGATGACCGATTGTTCCTATCGGAATTGTTCGATTTGTAGATTCCACACGTAGTAAAGAACAAACTGATGAAGAAGTTCTTGTGGAACTTAATAATGAAGAGCTCCGAGCGGAAGTTAATTTTAACAACTGTGAATTAAATCCTATTGCAGTTATGAGACGGATGACCGATTGTTCCTATCGGAATTTTTAGATTTGGTAGATTCCACACGAGCGAAGTTAATTTTAACAACAGTTAATTAAATTCATTGTATCGCAGGATATTTAATAAATAGTATTTCACGAATGTCCAGACCATGCCCTTTGTGCGTGACTTTAGTGGAGTCAAAAAGTTACGATGAAACCTATAAGTATGCCAAATGATCTAAAATAAAACTTTTCAAAGATAATTCATTATTTTTCTGTAAAATGAAAGTTTTGAGTTATTTATTTCTTTGGAAAAACTTTTTCAAATATTCCACAGCTGTTTCATAAAAAAAAAATAATTTGAAAATGTTTATATTAGCTTAATTCAAACAACTGATGCACAACATAATTTTTCAGTGCCACAAATAAAAAGAAAAAATAATATCTCAATTTGTAACTTTTAGATTAAAAATATCACGCAAGAAAAAAATTGCAAATATCGTACAGTAGCAGATCAGCGGCAACTCATTATTAAGATATTTATAGTTGTTAATTTTTATCTATATTGGTGTATAGGTTTGTAGATTGAATAAAGGATATCTCTTCTTTGTATACTTCCTTTATCTGTATGTAACAGTAAAATATATGGATTTATAAATATTCGAAATTTAAGTTTCCAAAGGTATTTTTATTTCAGCCACTTTAATTAATCTTTATGAAGTAATCCTGTTATTTAAGGTAAGTAATATTCCTATACAAAGATGGTTCCCTAACTACCATATTTAGAGTACAACAAATATTTTAATCATATTGCTAAATAAATATGAAGTATGTATTTAAACTTTATAGTTTATGCTTATATACTCGTATATATAAAGATTATATCTATATTTTACGTAATAATGTGTCGGCGTAGGTTCAGGAAGCATTTATGTGGTAATATATTGTAACACATTGAAGAAAACGACTTGAAATAACCCAAAAATCGTTTTTCTTTCTGTAAACCTATGCATGTTTCAATCCAACTGGCACAAAAATGGCGGCATTTGCTCTCATGGCCACACTGTCTTGTTATAGCCACTGTATTCGAAGCGGTTACGGGGCGCCATCTATTCCTTCGTAGCGTAATCCCAACAGCGACGTGATGATGTGCCGCCGTCAGATGACCGCGCCGCGAAGCGCGTGGCCGTTGCCTAGCAACCTCGATAGGTTGCCATGGCGACGCGCTGACCTGTATACTCCTAAACCATAATCCATAAATTTACCCGAATCGAGGTAAAAAATAACGAAAACTGGGCCGAAAATGGACGAAATCGAAGGCCTAAGCGCTGTAGAATCAAATTTTAGGCGAAAAATCGGCGCCCGCGGCGCCAATTTTCGCTTCTCCGAGGAGCAGACCTTTCCCCCGATTCGCCGATTTTCGTAAGCTTCTTGCGCGGACTGTGTTAGACTTTTAGTATATAGTAGGGATAGGTTTCTACTGAATTTTTGGTGAAGGGCTCTTGACGGTTTCGCGTAATGTGACATACAATTTCAACGCGCTCTAGCGGCTACACAGTTTGGCTAAAATAACTGATTAAGTTTTGCAATTTACAGGAAATTTAATGTAGTTTTATCTGAATCTAAACTTTTTTTGTAATTACACGCACATTACATAAAGTAGAAATATTTGGCCTTCTTTCAGCACGCTCTAGCGGCCAAACCATTCAACCAAAAATACACTTGAGGGTGCTGTTTATAGGAAATTTAGTGTACTTTATTTTTGTGTATGGTGGTCTACGTTGAAAAGTGCATAGTTTTAAGACTTTTTAGCAAAAAACTGACTTTCGGTGTGAAGCCATATTCGTGGGAAGTAGCAAAGTTGAAATTCCGATTCAGCACACCAAAAAACATAGAATGAAAGAAAACAACCTTCTATAATTCTTTCCTGGCCAAAACACCATTTGACTAGACTATAACTAGACTGTTGTATTCAATCGGACGCCTATATTTTTGACACAATTTGTTGTACGAAATAATACTACTGTGTGGAACTCTTGGCATTTTTAAAACGTAAGAACAAAGCAGTATACAAGAATTCAGCCTGTTTCAATTTTTTTTATAACTACATTCACACATATCGCTGAAACGGTTACTTACAGTATAAAGAAAGACCTACATACAATTTTGTTGTATGGCAAATTTTACGAACTACAATTTTTTATGTATTTCATCTTCTCCGAGAAACTAATTGCGTCCGAGATTCGTAAAAATTTCAATTATTTCCCCTTTCACTATTTTTACTTAAGGCAAATTTTAAGAACTACTATTTTGATTAACATTATCTTGTCCGAAGAACTGACAGTTTCAGAGATAAACGCAGAAAACTCAATGTTACCCCTTTCACTCCCTATAATATTTTATTTAGCAGTCGTGTCCCTACAGAAAAATTCTGCTTTTGATTATTTTTTCGAAGTTTAGTTTTTTTAGATCTCATTTGATTGAACTGCTCGGCTACATTTGATTTATAGAAACAATCATATTCATTTAGATTCTATTTTTTAATAGTTAAAGTCTAATTTTACTGAAATATAGTTATTAAACAAAATTTATATTACAGAAATGTCCGATTTTGATGCCAGATTGGTGGACCTAGCGGCAAAGTGCCCAGCACTTTGGGATAAGCGCAGCAATGCATTTAAAAATAAAATAAAAAAAGAACGCTCCATCAGAGAACTTGCAATGGTCTTGAACTGTTCACGTAGGACAAAAATGGCATCCAGTATTGTTTTTAAAATTAATGGAATGTATTTTAGCGCAAGTCGTACAGACTAGATTCAGGTCGCTACGAGACAAGTACCGAAGGGAAAAGATTAAACTGATCAACAGTGACGGTGTACTTGACTGCGAACCGTGGCATCTCTTGAAACCGTTAAGCTTCTTAGATGCGGTACAGGTTTCCAGGAAGTTCTTTTGTCCACCAGAAGATTATTCTAGGGATTCAAGTCTCCTGTCGGACAATGAAGTCGAAACTGAGAAAGTTCAAGACGGTGACATCGATATGCGTAAGTTTGTTCTAAGTAACTACAACGTCTTACTACAGGACAGATTTATAATAATTAGAAAAAAATAAGCACAATACGCGTCTCTAAAGTGGATATATTTTGGTACAAAATCTATAGAATATTTTTTGTAGATCTCTTTTGTAAAAATCTTCATATTTATCAAGATAGTCAAAAACAATTTCTATAATTTTTGACCTTCAATAACTTTTGTAGGGTTTCTCTTTGAAGGCTCTTGCCTAGGCAAAAGCTTTTCGCCTGGTCAAATAGATATGTTGTCTTGATTTTACCTTTTAAAGGTATTTGCCTAGACAAATGTATTTGCCAAAGCTGTTGTTAGGCAAATAGCATTTTGTTTTCAATCGTGTTTATAATAAAATTATGTGAGGTTATGTGCATGTATGTTGTCAAATACATCTTTGGTAATTAAAATTTAGTTGTTGATTACTTCTCGGTGATATAATACTTTAATCATGGTTCTAATGAAGCTACACCTGATTTGATGTGACAAGTGTCAATACTCAGGAGTGTAAAGATACTATTTTATATGTATTTTATGCCACTAAAAGAAGATTTTTAGGTTAGGATGTTTAGTTCCCCGTTTACAAGAAAACAATGTTGTGCTAGATGGAAAAACAGTAAATTTATCAATTATTATCGACTGAATCATTTGACGTTTGATGTAGATGATATCACGTAATTCCTATTTTGCATACGGAAAACCATGACGTACCAATCTACAACACGGTGAACTTTCGGTTAAAATTAAGCATTCCTAACCTAAAAGTCTTCTTTTAGTGGCATAGAAATAATCAACGAATAAATTTTAATTATGACGTACTTGAAAACAACTATGCACGAATTGCACATAACCTCACATAATTTTAAGCAAAATGCTATATGCCTAACAACGGTTTTGGCAAATATATTTGCCTAGGCATATAGCTTAAAAAATAACTAAAGACTCCATATCTATTTGACCAGGCAAATAGCGTTTGCCTAGGCAAAAGCCTTTTGCCTAAAATAACCATTTGCCTACGACATATACACCTTTCCTTGGGCATTCTAAATATGATGCAAAAAGTCTATATCGATATCGTATCTGCGTCGCTAGTTATTCAGGGTCAAAAATGACCGAATTGGGTTCTTCAACAATTTCAATTGATCTGTTAATTTTCTACTATAAATGTCTATACATCGTTTACGTACGAGTTGGCATTTTCATGTTATAACTCTAGAAAAACGTAGGGGAAATAACGTAGTTTTTTGCTGGGTAAAAGTCAATTCGCACTATACGGGAACGTCACGTCACGTCAGGGAACGCCACCGTAACGTAAAGTCTGCTATGAATTCTATGCTATAGAATTCGTTTTTCATGGCAAGCTAGCTTAAAGTTCCCGTCTCAATTCAAATACCGAACTATAGCGAACTTCTTTCCAAAGCTTGGAAATAAGAAAAAACACCAGATGTAGATGGCGCTACTATAAACAAGTGTGTTCTTATTTCGTATTTATTAATTTGACGTATGGTATAACCTAAAGAAATAAATGTATTGCTTTCTATTTGTACAAATATTCAAACTGGACTGTTTGAGTTTTCTAGTAGATGATATAGTACTTTCACAATCGTCGCTATTGTAAACATGGTTGCCAACTGATTACAAACACGCACTACAATACTCCAGAGTGCAAGTCTAGAGACGTTCAGCAGAAATTAACTTGTGCTCTTATAGTTAACATTTAATTATATTTTATAATGTATTACAGCAGACGATAATCAGACGCAACTGCCATCGGAAAGCATTTCTATAATTGTAGTCCAGACCAAAATGTGCATAAATAATTTTCATAAATATTGAAATTCCTTTCCGATGGTAGTTGCATAAGGACCTTCGGAATCGAATGGTAGCGAGCATTTCACTATTGGCGCAATAATTATGACGTGGGTTATTTCCGCGTTTTGGGAGACTGGACCCTTAATACAAACTAATAAGAAAATTATCTTTATTTTAAATATTTAAAAAAATAAAATTGAGTGAACCGAATTTACCCATTCACGAACTCACCTTACTTTTTAAGAGATAAGCTTGTACGTATACCAAATTTCAAATCAATTACTTCAAAATTACGGCAGTTATCGTGTACACAGACGGACATAGCTAGATCGATTCAGTTTTCAATGCTGTACAAGTCTATACCTGCCACGCTTCCTTAAAGGTGTAACAAATGTTGTGACAAACGCAATATACCCTACCACAGTAAATGTGGTGGTATAAAAATAACAATGATTGCCTTAATTTTGGATAAAGAATAGGTAACTGCAATCACTAAAAGGAAAATGAGCACGAAAGATGTTCACCCTACACATTATTAATCACTTTCTTACTACGTTCCTTGCTTTTAGATAGGTGCATATAATAAATGCATAATAGTCGAAATCGATTTATATGGGTCAATATTAATGGTGGATTTTTTCACATTAAAATTTAGGAAAATAGTTGAAATAAGCCAAATATTGCAAACTAATTAATTGGGAACAAACTATCAAACTACAATTACGTGTATTTCTCTTATGAATTATGATACTTTTGGTTTTATTCTTTAATGAAATAACCTTTTGTATTTAATTACTTGACACTTTATTTTTCATGCTATAGCTTGTATTTGCAAATATTGGTATATTTTCAGTTTGCCATACTGTACATATAATGCACTGTATAGTGACTGATAGTCAGTGAAACACTTGCTCATTGAATCATTTCATCATTCGAATTTAAATCTATTTCTGTATATTTTTGTATTAACACGTTGACGTCGACACTTTCAGAATCGATAGGCAAAGTCACGGCACGTCACGTCAAAAATATCATTTTGAGACTACTCTTTTCTTGACGATTGGTGACGTTGACAGTCTATGATGGTCCATACAAACGTTACCATACAAACTGCATTTAACAATATTTTGACGTGACGTTGCCGTTCTCTGACGTGAGGTGACGCTCCGTATAGGGCGAATTGTCTTTTAACATTTCCGCTACCAAAGTCATTGAAAACATGATAGAGCATCATATTTTATAATAAGAAAACAGATGTCCATCAGAAGGTTAAAAAGTGTCTTATGTAATGTTGACCTTGTTTTTTTTTGCGGAAATAGAATTCAACTTGCGTAACTATGTAGTCAAATATACGCTAGTAAAGGATACTACTTTTGGAAACATCCTATAAATAACACGGGAGGTATTTATTTAAAACAGTGACTTCGTTCTCATTTATTGAGGGAATAGTAAGAGTACATATATTATGATTACTTTACAGAGAACGCCAACTTTGATGATAAATTGGCACACCTTGCTGCTAAATGTCCCGCACTTTGGGATAGGCGTTGCAACGATTACAGAGATAAGAAGAAGAAAAAACACTACCTGAAAGAACTTGCGAGGACATTAAACTGTTCAAGTAAGAAATGATATTCAAGTACCCACGGCATATGTAAGGCTGTTGATTATTATGTTGTTATCATCGACAAATGACATTTTTGTTTATTATTTCGTATGGTCACGAATGCGCAAACAGTCGGAAATTCTCACCTAATTAAATCTATTTTCGCCGATATTGTACATTAATTACTTAAATAATGTAGTGAAATTGTGCTGAATGACAGTTCACGCCATCTCGTGGTGCGAGTTGTCACTAGGAATTAGTTATGTATTTACAGTTTGGATAGTATCTATCTTTTATGATCCTTGTTCGCTTTTGTTTCATTGCCTGAATCCGAAAGATTTGGAAATAAACAATTACAATGAACAAAAATAGTGAAAATCGTTTTAAGTTCACCGTTGTTGGTAGTATTATGTACAGGGTTGCCATATTTTGTGGTGTAACTGTCGGGACATTAGTGACCAAGGGAATATAATTGTCATTGTACCTGACCAAGCAAAGTTTCCTTATTTCCATATTATCAGAGATAGGGGAAGAAAAATGCAATGACCAATGATTCTTAGTCGTAATAGCATCGAAAATCAACTGTTTTTACTACATTCTATTATTGCGCTTTTCTAGAATAGTTTTAGAACGATTGAAATTCAAACCACAATTAATCTATAAACCTATAAAAATAAAGTTAAATAAACAAAAACAATAAAATTGGAACACACTCGTGAGGAAATTATGCAGGATGATTCCATTTATTCTCTGTGCATAGTTTAATTTATTAATTTCTGGTAATTATCAATAAATTAATTCATTTCAGCTGTCATAAATATCAGTCTCAGTAATTCCAATGGATAGCCGCACAACATTTACAAAAAAAACAAGTTGTTGAAAAAGGTACGCGCGTTGTATTTGAAAGCCTATATCTTCTACAAAAATGCGGATCTTTGGATGAATCGAATAGCAAAATGTTGTAATAGAGTAGAGTAGTTGAATAGTAAAATATGACCAAATACGTTAATAACTCCACAGGTTATATTTTTGAAAACGAAATTTCCGACAAGCCCGGAAAATAATTAACAGTCGTACATATGGCATGGGAAACCCGATATGCACGGTAATAATATTGCCACTTTTAACACACGCTGTGAATCTTTCCGTTTTCAACTTATTTTTTAGTCAAGATTATACAAACTAGATTCAAAGCGCTTCGAGAGAAGTACCGACGGGAAAGGGTTAAACTAGAAGGTGGTGGCACTGACCACGAACCATGGCATCTGCTCGATATATTAAGCTTTCTAGATGAGGTCCATGTTTCTAGAAAGCCTCTGTTTGTAAGGAAGTAGGTATATATTCCGATTCTGTGTACATAATGTTCTAATAAATATTATTTCATGTTGAGACCGCGCGACACCAACTTCTTGTCAATATCGCAAGATCCCCACGACGACTATTCCGGCACTTCGAGTGTCCTTTCGGAAAATGAAGTCTTTATTGAGGAGATTGAAAATCCGACCATGGTATTCGATTTGGAGGAAGTCCAAAATGGTGACATAATTGAATTTCGTAAGTTTCTTTCTGGCTAAGGGCTTGTCAAAGTTAAAGGATAAAGCTCACGATGGGAAAAGCGATACAATTTATTGTTTGAACCTCAGAAGTTCTGAAAAAAAAGACAAAACTTATTTAGAGCTTATTTGCGTCTTAATACAACATAGTAACAAAGCGATGGATTTAAAGTATTTCAAATTGTCAAAAAAAGGCATTGTTCAACAGGGGTATTAAACAATATAGACGTTAACTACTTGCTTTCTTCAAATTTCAACATAAAAGTGCTCCATTTTACTTAAACGACATTACAAGTTGTTTTCAGTAGTTTTCTGTTGCTTGAGTACCTACTTCCACAAAACTCTCAGTTGTTACGTTATTCAAGTGGAGCACAGTTGTGCCGTATTATTTTCTCTATTAATGTTTTGAACTGGTATGTAAAGGAGATAATCACTGACACTATCAGTGTCATCAACTCAGTATACAACAAAGTTCAAAATAAGCATTTCTTTCTCTTCTCTTCTCAGACTTGTACACCCAAGTTAACCTAACCTAACAACCATCTAACAACTTCTGCCACTTTCCATTTATAACGTAACGTTCTGTTATGATTTATGCCCAAGCACACTTTAAGATGTATTTCTTACACTGAACATTGGCTCACGAGTTGTTTTGGAAACAATGGAGCGAGCGTTATATACAATTTTCTACTTTGCGACATTAATTTACATATATTTCGAAAATAGCCGTTGTCATCTTACAATCTAGAGTAGTTTAGAACAGTTGGTAAATGTGGTGAAATTGACAAATACGATTGAGGTGAGCCAATAGCAATTGAGATGTCAGCATTATTTGACGCTTGGCATCAATATCATCAATTTTGGAAAACTAAAAGTTACTAAAAGCTAGTGCTCTCGTGTTTTCATAACGACACCGAAAGTGGTTTTGTTATGAGTTTATAACGAACGCAAAGTATAAAAGTAATTGTTTCTCAATAGGCAAACAGTTTTGTAAAAAAAGAAATCAGTCAATAGTTTTGGAGCTAAACAATATACTTGCAGAAATGTGATTTACAAAATTACATACTTTCTTTTGGGATTGATTTTCTATGACAACGTATTATTGAATGGTACTGGGTCCGTTAATTACTAGTACTAATAACACTGGCCAACAAAAAAAATGCCGGACAAATGACAACTGATTCGGATAGGTCTTTTTCCCAGAAATCCGAATCTGAACACAGAAATGGTGAATTGGCTCTAGTTTTCTCGAAAAATAGTGTTAAAGGTGCAAAAAAGCACGTTTTTTGCTACTTTTGAATACATTCAAAACAGTAACGTTATTTAGTAGATGTTTTTATGTAGGATCAAATAAAACTATGAACTTTCTCCTTTAAGACCATATAGCGAAAAATCTGATATATAATCTGATATATAAATCTGGCATATACTTTGAATATTTTATAGGAGTTTTTTTTACAGGAGCGCGTGCCCATCGCAGCCCCGGTCGTAGCGCACTGCTTCTTCCTATATTTATATATTGTACAGGACAAATAAAAAGTTGTAGTGCAGGCAAATTAACTGATTATAAGCCAAAACCGGTATTAATTGTAGACATGAGTTTTATCATTGGAAATGGTAAAGGGGCTCATAGTGAACGTAAAAAAAATAAATGCAGGTCATGGGGTGGTATAGTGTTTATTTGGGAGGGTTGAAAGCGGGTGCAAAGCATATTATTGCGTTTTACGGCGAAACTTGACGTTTTATTCAAAAACGGTCTATACTAAGTTGTAGATCATAAAAAAATCTACAACATTCATATTGGTCACTTTTTACTATGACCTCAATATTTCCGAGAAAAATGCGAATGCCAATGTCAAAACGAATTTTCTGTTTTTTATTTTTCGCTGACGCAACAATGATTCAATTTTAATCAAACTTTGTGAAAGCGTGCCCTTTTATACCTTAAATAAGCACACATTTTTTATTATACAAAAAACAAGAAGTTTTTGAGATATTTAGTTTTTTCCGTCAAAATCAGACTTTTTTTAAAAAGAAATTCTGTGATCAAAAATCATCGTACAGTTCTTCTGGGTCTCATTTTTGTTGTTTTTACATGTACTTATTGACACAATAATAAAAATAATAGTCCCTATTTAACAACATGCTCAAAAATTTAAAAAACTCAAAAACGACTTTTGCCATAGTGAATTTTTCAGTAATTGTTCATTATTTGTTTAAGTTTTTAAGAAAATTGCGATACTGGTTACGACATTCGATTGTACGGAAAAATATACAATGAAAACTGACTCCCATTTCTACACTAATGCTAGAACCATTAAATTAGAATAAGAAATCTTCAGATAAGTAACCAAAATAGTCAGTTTTTGTCTTAGTATCCAATACAAAAGTTGTAGGTCAAGAAAAAATATACAACTTTTGTAGAGGTTACTATATAACATAACCTCAGAACTTCCGAGAAAAATGCGAAAAATTCATTTTTTTTAGAATTTATAATTTTAATTTAGTTTTGACGAAACTTCTGAAAGTAAATTATTTATGTCTTAAAAGATCACAAACTGTTTATGAAAAAATCTTTAGTTAAAAATGTGATAACATTTAATGTGAAACAGTACTAATAATTGATAATAATAAATTACAAAAGTTAATATTGTAACACGCCCCTAATACCAGTGCGCTCCATGACCAGCGAGGGCGTAGGAGCCCCCTTCCACTACGTGTCGACACACGACCTGGACCGAGCAGGATAAAAGACGGTACGCAATCCTGGCACATGAGTTCGCTCACCGGACTGGAGGAAACTATTAACTTGGCGCACCTCGTAGGGCCTTGGTGACAACGTGGAACCCAGACGGAGAGACAGGCATCGTCAGTATACGACACGCTGCACCTACCGCGACTTGCATTTTCAAATATCTTTTTCCGAACGACCCCACCCCGTCAATATATATTTACAGATTTACAAATAAAAAATGAAAAGTATTTATTAAACATTTTCTATTTGATTTTTATAGATTGGCATAGTTATTTAACTATGCCAATCATTGCCTTATTCGCAATTTTTCTCGGGAGTTTTGAGGTTGTGGTATATAGTAACCTCTACAAAATTTGTGGATTTTTTATTGACCTACAACTTTTGTATTGGATACTTTTTGATTCTAAGCCAAAAACTGTTATTTTGCTTACTTATCTGAAGATTTCTTATTCTAATTTAATGGTTATAGCATTAGTGTAGAAATTCGAGCCAGTTTCCTTTGTATTTTTTCCGTACAATTTAATGTGCCGTAACAAGTATTGCAATTTTCTTATAAATTTAAGCAAATAATGAACAATTACTGAAAAATTCAGTGTTGCAAAGGTCATTGTTGAGTTTTTTCAATGTTTGAGCATGTTGTTAAATAGTAACTATTGTTTTTATTATTGTATCAATAAGTACATGTAAAAACAACAAAATTGAGTCCCAGAAGAACTCTGTGCGACGATTTTTCACCACAGAATTTTTTTTAAAAAAGGTCTGATTTTGACGGAAAAAACTAAATATCTCAAAAACTTCTTGTTTTTTGTGTAATAAAAAAATGTATACTTATTTAAGGTATAGAAATGCACGCTTTCACCAAATTTGATTAAAATTGAATTATTGTTGCGACAACAAAAAATTAAAAACAGAAAATTCGTTTTGGCATTGGCATTCGCATTTTTCTCGGAAATTTTGAGGTCATAGTAAAAAGTGACCCATATGAATGTAGTAGATTTTTTTATGATCTACAACTTAGTATAGGACGCTTTTGGATAAAACATCAAGTTTCGCCGAAAAACGCAATAATATACTTTGCACCCGCTTTCAACCCCCCCAAATAAACATTATACCACCCCATGACCTGCATTTATTTTTTCTACGTTCACTATGAGCCCCTTTACCATTTCCAATGATAAAACTCCTGTCTACAATTAATACCCACTCTCAACATAATTTGCCTGCACTATTGACGGAAAAATGACAACCGATTTCAGTAGAATTTTTTCACAGAAATCCGAATCTGAACTCATAAATAAGAATTTGGGTCTTGTTTTCGCGAAAAACTGTGTTTAAGGTAAAAAATACGTGTTTTTTTGCTACTTTTCTACGCATGCAAAACAATAACGTTATGTAAGTAGTATCGAAATCAGTTGTCATTTCGCGGACAACTTTTTATTTGGTCAGTGCAATGTATAAATAAAGGAAGAAGCAGTGCGCTCCGTCCGGTGCTGCAATGGGCGCGCGCTCCTACAAAAAAAGGAGTGCAAAATGTTCAAAGTTTATGCCATCTGATTTTTCGCTATACAGGGTGTGTATAAATTGGCGGAAAAGCTATACGTGGCGATGTTCTTCGTAAAATTCTGAGTAAACAACCTTTATACTAAAATGTTTTAGCGTCATTATTGTGCCCTCAGGAGCCATTTGAAGGAAACATAGATTTGGCAACGCTGAATCCAACAGGTGTTCGTGTTACTATGCGCTGAATCCAACAGGTGTTCGTGTTACTATGCACTGTAAACAAACAAGTCAAATTACTTAATTTGATTATACAACTGTCAAAAGTGACAAATGCCAAAATTAAGTTACCCATGTTCTACAGTGTTGCCGAATGTATTTTTATGACAAAATTAACGAAATACCGAAATTAAAAACAAACTTTTTAGGCAGAAAGATAACATTTAGGAAAAGAAAAATTTTCAATATTGTTCTTTATTCTAAACTGCAGCTTCTCCATCAATAGATTTCAAATAATAACACCATTCAAGAGATCGGATATCATGACTTTGGAGACCTCGTGAAGACTCAAGAAGCACGGTACAACATTTTAGATTATAGATTGTCTACTCAGAATTTTATGAAGAACATCGCCACGTATAGCTTTTCCGCCAATTTATACACACCCTGTATAGTCTTAAAGAAGAACGTTCAAAGTCTTCTTTGATCCTATATATAAACATCTACTACATAACATTACTGTTTTGCATGTGGTCAAATGTAGCAAAAAAAACGCGTTTTTTTGCACCTTTAAGGGTGGGCACACACATATCAGTCATGTTGGAACAAAACACGTTTAGACGAAAACGTTTTTGTCTAAACGTGTTTTTGCTTTTCAGAGAAAGCACGGCGGTGCACACATACGGACCAAAATAGCATTAGTCAAAAACGTTTGACATAAATGCCAATATCAACCGTAGTTAATAGTTATACTAAAATATATCGGCGGACGAAGCCACCGAGATAGCTTTAGTGTTTTGGCAATGGTTTATGTCCCAGGAAAATAAAATTGCTAAAACACGGTTATGGATGCACCCTATTAACCACAAAAGAACCGGTGAAAAAAACATTACAGTGCGCACTTGTATGTTTTTGTATGCTTTTGTATGTTAAGGGAAAATGGAGCAAAATTTAAAACCTTTACTCTGATGAGCCCAAATTAGGTGGATTATCTATTGATATTAACATCTAAAAAAGTTATGAAGAAAGATACAAAATGGAGATGAAGCATATCTTCAGAAGTAAAGCGATTGATTACTTTGATGTAATAGTGTTTATTAAATACTTTAATTATAATAAGGAACAAATCAACAAATTTAACATTTGTATTATTTTTGCGAATACACAGAACCATCTCATCAAAACTCTTTCACTCTGCATGACGGACTAAGCTTCGGCTTCCATCTTCTTCCTCTTCATCCAACAATTCATTGAAAAGCGACAGTGTCACCGGTCTTTAATTTTCGAGGACTTGGCGATGGAGCTTCTTCGATGAGGTCTATGTCTTCTTGCTCATGGATATTGATTTTTAATGACGTTTCCTCAAAACCTCCACTCATACCTTTATGTTGGCCCATAAACGTTTTTGTCTAAACATGTTTTGTTCCAACATGACTGATATGTGTGCGCCCAGCCTAAGACTGTTTTTCGAGAAAACTGGAGCCAACTCACCATTTCTGTGTTCAGATTCGGATTCCTGGGAAAAAATCTTATCCGAATCAGTTGTCATTTGTCAGGCAATTTGAAGTCGGTCAAATTTTGTTGGTCAGTGTAATTTCCTGGTTAATTGGCATGCAAACAATAACAGCAAAAATACATCCTGTGCTTTATGCAGTGACGTTGTTGCGGGATTGTTACCACGGAGAAAAAATCCGAACGTTTAATGGTGGGTAGTACGATTAATTACCTAACATTTTACGTATGAACCAGCATCCATAGTGAGCTTAATTTTGTATCAATTCTCACATGTTATACTAAGTAGATCATCCGTACATCAATTTTAGTAGTTTTATAAACGTGTGGTAAGTTTTTTTTTATGGATGATACCTACGCCGTATCATTACTAGATGCATATAATCTCATGTGGTTTGCAAATTTGCAAAATTCTTTATTATTGCATTATTAAGTCGGTACTGTAATTAATTTAATAGGTACTTTGGTTGCTTCTCTTACTCCAATTATATTTCTTAAACTACAATATCTAAAGGAAATTCGATTATCATTCAAGTACCATCATTCCCCTAGCTGACCGTTATGTGACAGTTCGTCCCGCCACCATTGACAAATAAATTTAAAATATTGGATATAAAATGGAATTTATGAGTAGTAGATAAAACCTCGTATTCGACTCGCACACAACGGATATAAATCGCCCGCCTGTTTATATCCTTAGTTATGTGCTCGTCTAATAATATACTATTTATTTAAGTAAATTCATATTTTATGTATGGTGTATGTGTCAATGATGGCGAAGCGAACTGTCAACCACGTAGGTGCTGACAGTAGCGTTGTATTATGTCTTTATTATAAAGCGTTACAAACTCTTTATTTTTTCCATTATTCTTCATAATCTCCATTATTTAAAGAAACTGTCATTATTATACAACACTAGTGTCATCATAATTAGAGATATGCATACCATAAACTTATATGTGACTCGTAGTTAAAATCCAGTGGCACCTTCTTTGTAACGTCTTGTAAGTTTGAAGCAATATATCGATGAATTCTCAAAATCTAGTCATTTCACCCAGTTCACATCAAGGTGTAACAAACTGTGGATGTGTAAAGCAAATACTTATACTTCAACTTGTTCATCTATTTGACTTAAATGGTGAACAAAATACTATAATTTTGGAGTTTAGACTTGCGAACTGAAACTTTTAGTAGTAGTAAAAGCTAATACTATTTTATTCGTACGACATAATGTAAAATAACAGCAAAATCATCAGAAACGATTCTGCTCTTACGAATTCCGAAATAAAATCCTTTATTCACTGCAATGTGATAGTAAAATGGAAAGTTACCGATGACTAGTATAATTTTGGATAATAATTCGACATTAGTGCGATTGCAAACAATGCACGCTTCTAGAACTGTATCATACAAGTGCCTTAAAAATCAATATTTTTTCTCGGTTGTTCGGTAAAATAAAGGTATTTTGAAATACTTGTTAAAATTGTCTAAATTGTAATTTTGTAAAATACACTCTTATTCACATGTCATTACAAAACTATTGAACAGATTTTTTCTCTGACGAAACTGACTATTGAGAAAAGAATTATATGTAGAAAACTTGTAGAGAGAACTTTATTCTGTACAACTTTTCTAGCATTTTTTGTCTAAGATTTGGCGGATAGAAGATACTTTGCAAAAACTTTCAATTTTCCACCTAGGTGGATTTTTCTCCACCTAACATTGCCTACTGCCTGGACTACTTAAAACATGTTAAATGTATTGTTTTATTTCAAAACTACTACATGTAGTTACTTACAATGTAAGTATACTTGTTCACTTTCTTACAAAGCTAGCAAAACATTCATTGGGTACAGAAACACTTGGTTGAAACAATTGATTTTCTAAACGCATTTGGTTGACAATTATAAAAAATTATTGTTTTTAGTGCCTTCCCGAAATAGTGCAACATCCAGTCGAATAGGTATGAGCAAGGAGTAAGCATCATAATTTAGTTATAGTAATAATTATTATCACATTGCAGATAATGATGTATCAATAGATGACAGTAAAATTGTGATAGGAAACCAACTAGAAACAGCCGAAACTGGAGGAAGACGAAGCGACCATGGGGATGCCCATATAGTGGCATTTGGAGAATATCTTATGGCCACGTTAAGAAGATTGCCAACGGACTTGTGTGACGAGACGATTTTTCAACTTACTGATATATTGAGAAATGCTATTACAAAATCTAATTCCGATAAATAATATACTTTTTTTGTTCACTGTTAAAATAGTGTATGGTCAGTAATTACAAACTCTTGCAATTTATATTTGACACCAACAATAAATTTGTTGTGACAATTTGTAAGTATTGATCATAATGTTGCATTTTTTACACCAACCTATAATTTTGCCCCGTCTATCAGGCTAAAACCTTATGACCATACATTTTAATACTCCAACAATTTTAAAACAAAGTTAAAACAATGACTAGTACAAAACTGAAGAACAAAGGACAAAGCTACAGTTAGACACAATCTTTACTGATTAATTGATTGTTATATCAAAAACAAGCTCACTAAGGAACCTTGAAAGCGGCGACTTGGCTACTAATGTTTTCATGTCAGTTCTTGTTGTTCTTGTTGATGTGTCATACTCAAAAAAAAGTTGAGTTACAGTTACTGAGCAAAACCAAACTAGTGTTTACCCATTTCAATACACTTTCAATTCACATTAAATTGACCAGATATTAGAGAATTAGAATTAGAGAGAACGTGAGTGGGCCGCTTAACCAGCCATCCACCGCGACCGCAGGGGTCTATTGTGGCTCACTTACTACTGCTAGTAGCTAATTGTTATACTTCACCGTCCAGGTCCAGTTCTTTAATGAGCCTGATTATCCTATCGGGTGGTTGGTTCTCCAGGTCTTGTAGTTTGATTTTGGCCGTGCCAAAAATCCTGACCCTGATGCCATCCACGGCTGGGCAGGAGCAAATAACATGCTCCATTGTTTCATCATCCTCCAGGCATAGTCGACACTCAGCGGTATCGGTCAGTCCTATCTTATGAAGATGATGCCGAAGTCGGCAGTGTCCCGTGAACGCAGCAGTCATAGTTTTGATGTCCATTCTGCTTAAGTTCAGCCAGGATTCAGTTCTGATTTTGGATGGTGATGTGGTCACCGCCCTGAAATGTCTCATCCCTGGGCATCCTGATCAGAAATCCAAGGATTTCATAACCATCCATCTCTTAATCGAGTGTTTTGCCACGTCTCTCGGTATTCCGAGAGTCGGTTCTGGCCCCTCCGGTACTGTGTTGGCCCCCACTCTGGCCAGGGAATCGGCCATTTTGTTTCCCTTTATGCCAGCGTGGCCAGGCACCCATACGAGAGTAACTCTGTTTGCCTTCCCCAGCCCGGATAATGTTCTCCTACAGTTTTTTACGACGAGAGATTGGTATCTGCTGGTCGCCAGCGATCGTGGCTTTCGGAGAAGATTTTAATTGATTTGCCCACCCAGTTTCTGTTGAAGATTTCCTGGGCGCAGACATCAATGGCAGTTATCTCTGCCTGTAGTATAGTCGCAAATTTGCCAAGATTGCAGCTTATCTCTGTTCTTGGTTTGCGTCCGTAGACTCCTAGACCGGTGCCAAGGTTGGTACTGGAGCCAACATTAAGTACAGTTAGCCCCTCCCCTAATATATAATTTAATAAAGACTCACCTTGCTGGTTGATGTTCGTGCTGCCCCACAAAAGATGATGGGCATTTGCGTCACATCCGACAACCAGGTGGATGTTGTTCCTCTTACTGTAGGCGACTAGTTCACGCACTACAGCTGGGGGTGGGTACTCTGTGCTGTCCCCCGGGAAATACGCGGAGCAGCATGCTCTGGGTCTCTCATCCGAGATCCCTGATACTACCTTGCCGGAGATGTTTCCTAGGCTTCCAATGTGACCCGCGCCGGTGATCCACGGCTCCTGTATAAGGGCGAGACTTATCCGCTCCTCCAGGAACCGTTTGCCAAGGAGGAATGATGCCTCCTTGGCATGTTGCAAGTTACCTTGCAGGCACCTGAAGACAGGCATTAGGATTTCCTCTCTTCAGGTGTCTTTGCCCTACCCTTCCCAGGGGGTTTCTCTCCTCTCCTGGTTTGGGTCGGTCCCCTTTGGGTGTGTGCCTTCTCCTTCGCCATACTCGACTTCTTAGGAGGCATTTTACCGCTGGCAGGACGTTTCCCCTTGGCGGAAGTCGTCGCTGGCTTTGCTGTCGATCCCTCTCCAACCACTCTCCCCTGAGAGGTCGGATTAGCCCGATCCCCTCCGGGAAGTCGTGGTGAAGAAGCCGAAGCCTTCTCTTCAGACGCGGTCCCTCGGCACCTAAACAAGACCCGGCCTAGACCAAAATATGGTCTCATACCGAGCGCTTGTAGGGCCGTCATGGAGCCATCGTCAATGGAGAATGTCCATGTTCGTCCCGGACCCGACTCCACGTGGTTGAGTACCATCCACTCTTGGGTCCTTAGTCCGGTGTTCACCTTCCTCAGGCGTGCCAGCACCACCTCCTGCGTGAGTCGTTTATCGGCTTCATCATCAGGGTACCAATGCTAAATAGCCATACACAAAGTAATATAACATTGGATTGAAACGTTCTCATATTGCGATTATACTATCTTCTCACTATAAACAAGTCTTTTGTTAAAGAAATATTTGTATTGACTTAATATTATTGGAAATACGCGTAAAAGGAAAAAGAATCAAGAAATGATATTAGGGACTTTTCCCTAATCCCCAAATTTCCTAAATCCCTTAAGTTCAAAGTTATAAACATCAGATAAAAGTCAAATTAAAAGGAATGTAAATGAAAATAAACTATTAAAATATAACAGTACAATTCTGGTTAAACCGTAAATAAACGTTAAATAACTTTAGATCAATGTGTTATTAATTATAAAAAAATAAAAGTAATGCAATTCTTTCGGCGCGTTAAATATACAAACTGATTCATAACTCGAGGCAAAAGTGAAAACGGTATGTTAAAATATGAAATAACGGGCTTTTCTTCATCGGTATTTGATCCCGAGATTTCACACTTCAATAATTTGTGACCGCGGCAAATTCACAATTTGCACAGTATCAGACTCAAAATGAAAAAAAAAATCTGGTGCTTTGGGATTTACCGCCTCCAAAAGAGAATTAATACCGACCACAAATTCAAACGCAGTTGTCGCAAACAAAATACCATTATAATCAGAATTATGAAGAAGAATAAATACATTGCGAACAAAATAATTCAAAAATCTTGCTAGCTCAACATGTTGCAAAGTTTTAATTAACTTACATTAAAATATAACTACTTACTTAATTAAGTGGTTAAGTTGTTTCTCAGGCTTGCCGTGGGTGAGCCATTATCGCATTATCGCCATTATCGATATTCCTATCCTCACTCAGCCTAAAAATACCTTAAATTCATTTACTGCCAGTGTTTTTTTTTATTCAGGTAAATAATCACATTGAAAAAATAATGTGATAATAATTCATTACAATTTTTTACTTTATCATACGCAGTATGTAAAGTATTGTAATCATGCCAAAAAAATTTTTTGAGATTTTAGCGGAAATATGTCTTTTTGGGTCCCCTGAACATTTTTGACCAAGGTACAAAAAATGTCTGTGTGTGTGTGTGTATGTGTGTGTGTATGTGTGTGTGTGTGTGTGTGTGTACCCGTTTTTGTGGCGACGATTCCGGAGAAACTACTAAAGGTGTCGGGACGAAACTTCATATTTAGAAGTTTCATAACCAAACTTAGAGCTGAAAAGCTTTCTGTTGAAAAGGGTCCAAAGGAACTGGTGGTTTACTCATAGCATTTTTCGAAGATTTTGCAAATGAGCCGCTATTTGTGTAATGTCGTCAAAATAGTTAAATAATAAATTAAAGGAGAGGAAATTTTCTATAATTTTTGTATATGACATTTTTTGGTAGAATTTATAGTTTAGCTGCATGAGCAAATTCTATTTCATCGAGATCGGTCGTACTGCTTTAAAACTAGTAGCCAGGATATGTCAGATTTTTTGATTGTAATGACAGTAGCTAGTGTCTGCGTTCGGATATTGGACCCCGTTACACTTTTTACACCCAATAACACGTAGGTGTCATTTTGACGGTGTACCCGGTGTCAACGGAGTACAATATCCGAACGCAGCTTTAATTGAGATATCTGTCTAGTTCTACTATTTTTATTTTGATGCAGACATAGCCGATCTCGATCAAATAGAATCTCATGCAGCTAAACTATTAATTTTATATGTAGTATGATAAAGTCATGTGCGAGCCTGAGTTGAATTTTGAAGTTCGCACTCTGTATGTTGATTAAATTTCATACTCTCGGGACAAGAAAAACTGCATAGGCGGTATTGATAGAGTCAGACTCAACTCTGTTACACCGTGATTTTGACCAAAGTACTCCTACCTGTCTTCGCCTTCCAACATAGTCCGCGGGTGACCTCAGCTTGCTCTTCTCATCGGAGAGTGGGGTGGGTGCAACAATGTATTCACACGGGTAACAGACAGGGCGCCACACAGTCTCACCCAGATGCGGACAATTGGACTGTGTCAATTGGTTGGGAAAATGGAAGGAGACTCTACAGTGAAACAAGCAAATGGTAGCCAAAAATTTATTGTCAATGAGGGGTCAAAATGCATCACACATTTATCCATATATATTCCCAACAAGCGAGAAAAAAAAATTAACGGGTGCCCACACGCAAACCGAAAACGTGGCAAAAGTAGTCGCCCGTTCTATAATCAAGTTCAGACGTTGATCACACTTCCGCAGTACAAACTCAAAACGTAAACAATTCAAGTGATAACAAACCAAAAAAAAAATATAATATCAACCGCAATTGTCAACGTCGGACGCAGAAGGACGCGTTGAATTAAAATAAAATACCAGCGCTGCAGATGTAATTGGCCAAATACACGTAAGCGTGACACGGTACTGCGTGTCGTAAGACTGAACACACACAAGCGTTGACTAAATCGTTGATCCACAAAAAAAATAAAAATACACTGAAATGTCCTGAAGGGAATTGTTAAAGTTCACAAATTAAATAGCAAAATTTATTGAAAGTTTAAACTACGGTCAGGTCTGGCGATATCAAGCCAACTGCCCGCCTGAACCGATTCAATTTATAGAACAAGTTCAGATACAAGAATGCCCAAAATTATTAAATGAACCAAAAATAACAAACAAATGATAACACAAAACGTAGCGTTAACTTGTGCCTAGGCAAAATAATTCAAACAATGAATCTAAACAACCAACGTAGGCACTCCGAACCAAATTGTCCGTTGTTGACCTCGGAAGAGGCTAGAATGTGTGTCCACGGCAAATAATCATATGCAAGACCTACTTGAGCGATCCCTTTGGGGGTTATGGTCGAGTTACACGAAAAGGATATATTCCCCAGCGGCCTCCGCTCCAACTTGCAGGCTTCGGCAACGGGAGCTGCTGTCCGACGTACAGTATCGCTGCGTCGTCGGCTTCCGGAATTATGTTCAATCACATCAACCCAGTCTTCCAAGTGTAGACAACCGACCGCTGACCAATACTCGTCTGCCGGGCACAACCTCCAATAGACTAGCCAATCCGAAAGTCAACAACCTCCTACAGGAAATGTTCGGTTCCAAGACAAAACATTCGGTAACCTCACAAAATCTTCGGTACCCTCACAAAATCTTCGGTACCCTCACAAAATCACTAAAAAATGAGAATTCGCCAACAATTACCAAAGGATCAAGATATAACGCAAAGTACATACCCCTTAAGGATGTTAGGCGGGTGTAAACGTGGTGACAATCGGAGCTGAGTAGAATCCACAAACAGTGTAGGCTCAAACAATGCCAAATACCAAGAACCAATCTCTTATCTCCCGAATGCACGGTTCGACGCTGTTCTTCAATCAAAACCCAACAACAGACGACGAAAATTGAGAGATTTGGCTCAACAGACTCCAATTGATCACAAAAAAAGGCAACTAGAGCTCAACAAGCAACACGTCTAGTTAGCTTCAAAGACAAAATTCAACTGTCCCGACAAATTTGCTCGAATCGCCTATCTCAACCCATGTGGAAAAAATTATGCGACGACAGCGACAAATGCGGCGGGAAGGGGGAACTAACAAAAATTCAACGCAAAATCTTAATTAAACTAACGATTTCAATGAATTACGAGACACTACTCATTAATCACCTGGGGCGTCGGTTAACAACAAGAGTAGCCATAAACTGATGTGAAAAAGAAAGTCGAGTGACACTAACAAAAAAATGACCTAACTAAGGAAACGGGTAATAATGCCACAAATTAAGAAGCAAACAATCAACCAGGGGATGCACTAGGTAGGGAACATGACCAGACAAAGTAAGAAACAAGACAATTGACTCGGAATGCGAAGAGTAAAGGAAAATTGACATAAACATGAATTGCCGGCCATGTGCGTAATGTTTGGAATACCAAACTTCCAGAACTGAAACTTATACAAACAATACCTCGACGCAACCCGGCCACTTGCACAAAAAGTGGTCAATAATCAAAGTCTAATTAACAAAATACAATCCCACCATGCACATGAGCAATGCATTGAGCACCACTACTGGGCAACAGATGGAGCCACGGGGATCTAACTTGAATTAAATATTTCGAATATGAATACATGGCCTAGTTGATCATTTAACTCCTGTCACAACGTGACAACTCATTGATAGAGTTAGACTCAACGCTACTATTGAGTGAACAGTTATAAAGAGGCGTAACGAGATAGCTTTGCGTGCTACACTGAATCGACTTGACATCGAGATGACGAATTGCGAGCGCCCACGATCTTAGTACTCTTGCGGACTTCGTCGTTCGGAATTCAGTTAATATGTTATCGCGGTACTGTGAGGGTCGTGCATCCCATATGCTCTTTATTGAACGTCGATGCCTCTATGACTTTGTGCAATTTGAATGTATTATTTTGCAAATTTTGAATTAGCCTCCGTCACAGAACATTGAAATGTGAAGTCTGGGGAATAAAAGCCATCGAGAAAAGCCCGTTATTTTGCATTTTAACCTTTGATCTACCGTTTTCACTTTGAATCTACCACTTCATATTCACCTCGAGTTATGGATTATGGTAGGTACTTTGTATATTTAAAGCGCCGAAAGTATTGCAGTATTTTTACTTTTTATTATTAATAATAACACAAATCTAAATTTATTTCACGTTTATTTACAGTATAGCAGAATTGTACTGTTTTTTACAATTATTTTATTAATTATTTACATACATAAGTTGATATATTAAACGATGGGAAAAAATCCGACATATCCGACGTTGGTCGGCTTTGAGGTGATAACATCCTGCTCTTTTGTAGTAGCGGATTTGCCCTAAGCAAGGGCGCTTAGTGACCACAAAGAATTTGTAGTTTATCCTAGAGAATTTTGCCAGGGATGCGGTTTTAGTGTTCCGGGCAACATATGTCTGCGAGATCACATTTCCAGAGTTAAATGAAATACTTGATGGTGAATGTTATGGTGAGATATTGGATTTTTCATGTGGGTTAGCTTGGACACGTGCATTTAAATAATACGGGCTTCCTACAGATTTTATGTACTATGATATAGCGTAGCAAATTGAAGATTCCTAAAGTGCAAAGTTTATGCTACAACATAAACAATTCCGGAAAGGAAAATTAACCATCATAACACATTTCTCCGCTGTGTAGCGCTCCATATTGAGTAATCAGCGTATGTTGATAATGAAATGTAACGAGCAGAGTGGTGCTAAACCCTGCAAAAAAATTACGCACAATTTAAAACGGTACATATTTTCAATTACTCGTATTTCGAATAATATTTTGTTAATTTAAATATTTCGTTAATACACGAAGTGCTTCTATTGTGAAGATTGAAAACATACCAGATTCGGAATAACCGATTATTTTAATGCCATGTGATGTATGTATGGCTATGCAGGACTGATAATATCGGGTAAATTTAATATGAAATGAAAAGTTTTTGACATACCGCCGCGGCCGGCGGTACACTGCATCCAAGCGACATGATCCGTTGGATATATGGCGTGTTGGCGCCATATATCGACGTGACATGTCGTATTGATGTCGTATGTTGATGTCGAGAATAGGGTCATAATTGACCGGATATTATCAGAGATGCTGCATACATAACACAACGTTGGATTGGTACTTTCAAGTATTGCAAATGCGGTATGTATTTATATACCATACCACAGAAACACTAGTTTTTTTTACATTACTGTGCGAGTCCGTGTTTGAATATTATAAAACCACAGTGAGCATAATATTGTCTCAATATTATCTTTTAGGTGGTTTAACGGTAAATGTCAACGCCAAAGGTTGCCGTGATTGGTCGCCCTATCAAGTGATTATAAACATCGACGAGATCATAAAGTCTCGTGCGAAAAGAAGGGTTTATCGAAAAATGCTATTTTAATTGCTTCAGTGGCCTCAGTTTATCAGACTCGTGATACTGAAGAGATGGCATTCGTATTTAAAATGTACAACTATCGATTTCGTCCTTCGACATCATCAGGCTTATTGTCATGGTAAAATAAAATAACTCTCAACAAGGTGTTAATATGTGGGAGTTAGTACACGTTCTGCTTTTAATCGTGAATTTTCACGAGTATTGAAGATGGAAAACTTCATACACCTTATACCTATTATGAAGTACCATATTCACATAATATTGAGGACGACGGCGTTTTCCGTACACATACGTAGCGAGGGTTCTGCTACTTTGCATCGATGTATTCATGTAATATTTACCCTCTGTGGTTAAAGTCGATAATTTTATTTTAGTAACTTTTGCAATTAGTCTGATTCCAATGAAACGATAATATTTATATTATACACTATACATTTACAGTACGTAACAGTATAGTAATACATTAGTTTACGGGTGAGTAGATATAAATTTTAAGGTGTTCGGCAAACATGGATTTTACTGAGATTATATCTAATATATGTCTAATAATAGTCTATCCATTACCACTTTTTATTTATTTTATTTTACTACTATATATTTTTCCCACTTTACAATAAGACCATTTTAAACCTTTTAGGTTGTCGGGTTCGTTCGCTAGACATGTGCAAAATAGGCTAATTATACAGTGAGCGCGTAAAGTATGGAAACATGACAAAATCTCAAGAACGGCTTTGCTATTTTAAAAAATCCTCAAACACGGCGATTTATAATTATGAAAATACACCTTATGATTATTAATTTCACATTAATTTTTTCCCCTTCAATTGTTTTTAACAGATGACATCATCGACATTTGACAACCCTATATTTTTTTAATTAATTTGACAGATCTTTTAATAGTCTTAATTGTATTAAAAACATAATATATTAATAATATTTTTATGGCCTTACATAAGAAAATTTTCGAGAAAAAGACAATTGAAGATTATGAAATAAAAGTGACAAAAACTCCGGAACGGCTCGACCGAATTTAACGGAGTTTTGGAATTAAGTATTTTGCAACCATGTGAAGTCACTGGCGTTATTATTGTTGATGCAACGTTCACAGTTTCTGAGATATAACCTAAAACTTTTGAATTTGAAATCGAACACCCTGTATATTTTGACATTTAGAAAATATATAGGGTTGTCATTTAAAAATATGTCAATGACGTCATCTGTTAAAAACAATTGAAGGTAAAAAAATTTATTTGATATCATTTGATAATTATAAATCAACGTGTTCTAGGATTTTTTAAAATGAGAAACCGTTTTCGATATTTTGTCGTTTCCATACTTTACGCGCTTACTGTATGTATAAAATTGTCCATATCTCGATAACAGACAATAACTTGTCAATAATTTGCATAATGATATATTTAGTTAAATAGGTGCTAAATGACGTCTTCTATCATCCCTTCATCACATTTCTAACACAGTCTAAATGCACTGCACTAGTAGTTTATACGAAATGTAGCTAGCTACATATTTATTTTATACTATAGGTAATACCTATAATGAGGGATGTAAAAGCGTAATTTACCGCCTAAATTACCGAATTAATTACCGTAATTAATGGTAATTTACCGATTTTTAATTACCGTAATTTACGGCGTAAATTACCGATGGTAATTTACCGTCAATTTAAATTACCGTTGGTAATTTACCGACAATTTTAATTACCGTTAGTAATTTACCGGAATTTATAAATTAATTTCAAAGACCGTCCATCAGTAGACGCATGAATGCGCCCCACCCCTCATAAGCAGTCGACAAGTGCGCTGTTGTTTGCGTTTGCCTAAGAAGTACCTAACAATCCGCGTGGTGCATGATCGGACTCTTACGTGACAATGTTATTCAAGGTGTCATTTAGCCAATGGAAATGGGTCTATGGGTAAAGTTGACACATCCAATGACAGTCCCATTGCCCGTAAACGTTATATTTTTACTATTCCAAATCATCCGACATTACTTGAGAAAATACAGAACTAATATTTTGTATTTAATGAATAGAGTAGTGGAAAGCCCCTTCGCCAATGGCGACCAATCCAACAAATCCGATAATGCAGCTTTGAAATCAGAAGCCATTTATTATCAGAATTCACTTTTTAATAAATATGCCAGTGTTAGAAAAATGACAAATGACAAAAAAAAACCCTGTAAACCGGAGAGTTATTTTGTGAATGTGGAAAGAATCCTATTGTTTATTTTCTACTATTATTATTCTGTTTGATTTTCCTGTTTTTGTAGTAGTGCTATAAATAGTATTTCTATGTAGTCTTTGCTTTGGTTTTAGTACTATTAAATCAGGCAAAAGATCAGAGATAGCTAGTTATCCACAAAATAATGATTTAAGGTTTTACCAAACATTTTGTTATTCAGGCGTAATTTACCATTTTGAATTTTTAATTACCCGGTAATTTAAACCAGCGTAATTTACCATTTTGAATATTTAATTACCCGGTAATTTATTCAGACGTAATTTACCATTTTGAATTTTTAATTACCCGGTAATTTAAACCAGCGTAATTTACCATTTTGAATTTTTAATTACCCGGTAATTTATGACATCATAATTTATTATTTTTAATTTTTAATTACGTGGTAATTTAATATTTGAAATTAATAATTTTAATTACAACGGTAATTTACGAAAAAAATTAATTACCGTAATTTAACATCCCAGCCTATAATATCTCTTTCAAGTATCTCCAGATGTAAACAATGCCATATATATTATACACAGTGATCTAAAATGACTGAGAACAGGTTGAATTTTCCGCCAATTTGAATAATTGTGATGTTGGTAATGGTTGCAAATGACGGCTGTTATTTTGGTCCAGTGGCGTAGGTGTTCCTTCTTGTAAAGGGATTCATTCTCTGATTATAATTAGGTATATTAAATTGAAACTATTAATTGAATTAATTGAAAGATATATAGTTTCAATTCAAATTAATTCCCGTGAGGGTTAAATAAATACTAAAATTACATCCTTTATATCGTTGCAGAGGAACGTAACCCTTACTGACGAGTTCACTGTGGTATCTGACACTAATCATAACCTGTATCATGCACGCATACCATTATTAACACTAAATAAGTTCAAAACTGTGGCGGGAAATTCAACCTGTCCTCAGTCATTTTAGATCACCCGTTATTGAATGTCTGCGTGTGCATATTTATTATTTGTGTGTACATAGGTATTGATTTATTGTAATAAAATACCACCCAGTAGTTATCACTCATAATCACATAGTCATAATGTATTACTCCTGCAATTTACGACAGCAATAACAGTCCATTTGTGATTTTTTTAAATTTGTTTTATGCACATAGGACATATTACAAGATTTAATAATAAAAAAAAACGGCTGAAATAGCATGTCACCCTGCTTGTTCGAAGGGTTAAATATTACCACAGCAAACGCAATCTCTCTAAAGATAAAAATTAAAATAAATATTACGCCTCGCCAAAAAATAACGCAACTGAATATTTCGTGCCATTATCTTGTAAAGTAAGAGATTTTTACTACAGTCAAGATTAGTTAATCTGGGTACTCATGAGGTGGTCTATCATCCCACCCAGTATTAGTGTCAGTTACGAAGCATCCTGTGTATAAACTACACATATATGGCGGAAGCGCCAGATTCCTAAAACGAAATCGACCGACATCATCCAACAAAATGCGCGTATCTTGAATCCATCCAGCCATAACAGAAATTCTACGCAGAAATAAAATAAGCAAAATACGGGGTAAGTAAGGGGAACCCCAAACCAATAAGGTGTCGCGCTACCCGCCCATCTGGCATAGTATATTCAAATTTATGCATACCGTATAGCGGCATAGACGTACGGCGTTACAAAAATTTGCATGATACCGGGTATCGGCGGCAGGTATCCCGATGACGTGCCTGGCCTACACCAGATGCACGACCCGGTCTCGTACCCAGAATTTCCCCTCGATTTAATAGAAAAATACTCGTGCGCAAGAAGCTCACCTGCACTGGAAAACTCTTATTATTCAAATGTGAACTGGCGACGGTAACGGCGCAAAATAACCGACGCCGCACGGTGGTAAAATTGGCCGTTTTTTTTTCTGCTATTTCTTGTGATACTATTTTGTTTGCGGGAGGAATTGAATACGTTATAACGTGATATGCGGTTGTGGGATTTCGGTCTTGGGACTGAAATGAAAAGTTGAAATAGTATATTACGTTACAAGAGCTGTAACTAGCATATTACGTACGAGTGGAAAGTTAACATACGAGACGCGAAGCGGCGAGTTTTGTTATTTTCCTCGGGTATGTAATATGCGTTACAGCGCGAGTATTGTACATAATTTTACCTACGACCGACAGTTTCGATAAATTGTATCAAAAATGACAAACAAATATAGGTAAGGATATTTGACGGTTAACCAGTCAATGTATTCGCGCGACATTTATCGCAACTACGGAGAACTTTGTCTGTATTGTCGACTGAAAATTCCAATATAAATTCAACATAAATTATTACGTGCATGTAATATATGTTGTAACTCGAGTATTGGCACTTACCTACGTCCGAAAATTTCAATTGTATCTACGTAGAACTTTGTGTAATGCTATTTATTTACCGACATATTTTGTGTAATGTGTTGACCGAAAATTCAATACAAATTGCACCTAAATTTGGACAAATATGACCTCATATATTAACTCATATAGTTGTTTTGAGATTAATAACAGAATTGCATTAGTAAATAATAGACACTTTTTATAATAACTATAATTTATAATAACGTAATATATTTATAACATGTTAATACTTAATTTTAGATTTACTTAAATATTTGAAGTTATTACATTAAATCTTATAATAATTATTTATTGTGACAGAACAATTATTAAAATTAAAATTAGTCTGTTCCATGTGAGTCGTCGTCTTAATAATATCACTTTCCGTTCTAACGATTTTACAACACAGGAAGAATTCACTGGAACAACTACCGTCACCAAGCCTTGCAAATTTGAATGACGGAAACTTACGTCTGCACAAAACATGCCGACCAGGGGGAAGTTAGCCATAAAAGTTATCCATAAAACTTTTTTTCAACCGATTTCAATAAACGATACATTTTTTGGAAAGCTCACAACGTGCTGAGTCTATGCTGAGTCTAGGTTATGGAAACAGGATCATAATTACTACCGCAAAAATTGAAAAGAAAGTAATTTTTTTCATAAATGTGCACGATTGTCAAAACCTCATAACTCCGCAAATAGTTGACGAATTATATCAGTAGTTGTAGCAATCGAAAGCCCAGATGTCCCTTTAACTTCCATAGTTATGGCAACTTAAGATTATACTAATTAGTGGTGTAAAAAAATTAACGCACTTTGAACTTTCGGATATACTTCAAAGCAGAACAGCGCCTTATAAAAAACGGTGCATAACTAATTTCTTTTCACTCGATGGAGACAATATTTACATCAAACGATAGAGGAAAGCCACCCCTACCTATGGTAGTTATGGCAACTCGAAATTGCGTTAATTAGTGATGTAAAAACAAATTGGGTTTCAACATCAAACTAATGTTGTAATTTGTACTACTAAAATAAAACGCTGCTCCGCTTAGATGGACATACAACAGAAAACACGTTCAAAGTTTGTTAATTTTTTACATCACCAATTAACGTAATTTCGAGTTGCCATAACTACCCTAGGTAGCGGTGGCTTTCCTCTATCGTTTGATGTACATATTGTCACCATCGGGTGAAAAGAAATGAGTTAGACACCGTTTTTGATCAAGGTCTGTTCTGTTGAGGAGTTTATCCGAAGGTAAAAACGTTCAAAGTGCGTTAATTTTTTTACATCACTAATTAAGATAATTTCGAGTTGCTATAACTACCATAGGTAGGGGTGGCTTTCCTCTATCGTTTGATGTAGATATTGTCACCATCGGGGGAACAGAAATAACTTATGCAACTTGATTTATGAAGCGCTGTTCCGTTTGGACGACTATACAACGGTAAAAACGTTCAAACTTTGTTAATTTTTTTAAATCACCAATTAACGTAATTTCAAGTTGCCATAACAACCGTAGGTAGGGGCAGCCTTCCTGTACCGTTTGATGTATGTACATATTGTCACGATCGGGTGAAAAGAACTGACTTATGCAACATCTTTTTATGAAGCGCTGTTCTGCTGAGGCGCTCATCCGATTGTAAAAACGTTCAACGTTCGTTAGTTTTTTTACACGACTAATTAGTATAATCTTAAGTTGCAATAACTATGGGAGTTAAAGCGATGTCTGGGCTTTCGAGTGCTGCAACTACTGATATAATTCGTCAACTGTTTGCTGACTAATGAGGCTTGACAAATGTGCAAATTTATGAAAAAAATACCTTCTTTTCAATTTTTGAAGTAATAGTTATGATTTGATCCTGTTGCCATAACTACTGTAGAGTCAGGACGCTGTGAGCTTTACAAAATTGTATCGTTTATTGAAATCGGTTGAAAAAAAGTTTTATGGATAACTTTTATGGCTAACTTCCCCCGGTAACATGGTGTTATGGTACATATTTATGCATTGATAACTCGTCAATATTGATGTCTTTTCGTTTCTTATTGGCAAACAAAATAATCTGAATGTCTAAACTTAACTACTCGAAAAGTATAAACACACAATCAATTCAAGTCACAATTTAATCAGAATTAATACGTAGAGCGGTGAAATAACTTCGTCACGAGCGCAACGGACCGAAACCGCACCGCTCCCGTTCCAAATCCCAACGCAGAGTTCAGAGTGGATTTTGTGTTTCGCTCGGCGGGCGATCCTTTAAAACCGACCGAAGCGGGCGACGCCGTTGTCTGAGACGACAGGCGTCGAGAAACTTGGACGGAAGTCAGCCGCCGCATCCTCAGCCACGTTCTCGGCCAATCCACTTCCTGGACACATGCGCCACCGTGCGCCCAAATACAACACGGCGCGCTCTCCAGCAAAGTTCTGCCGGCGTTGAGCGCCCAAGAACAGTCGTCCTGAAAGCTCTGGCGAGGAACGGTTACAGCTCCTGAAAGCTCATAGTCTGACACGCGGCCGTCGCGATCTTTTCAGTACAGGTGTTCTTGATGTCAACCCGACACTAAATCGTGTTGATACGATCCGGTGAGCCTTTCTTGATTTTCTGTGGGATACTCTGTTGCAGATGACTGTGTTTAATAATTTTTTATGATTTTTTTGCGAAGTTGTTTCGTAGTTGTCGAATGAAGGACTAATATTGATCAATCCGTTCTTGACATATATGTTTTTATTTTATGGGACCTGAATAGTTTTATGGCGATGAGTAGTTATATGGAGTGTGTCACCAGGTGGAACTAACTATGATGGATCTAAATTTAAGTACTATTTATAAAGAGCTCAAGAATATCTACATCCATAGTCTAGTAGAGCTATAAGTGTCTTCTGTTGGGAAGATAATAGTATGTTCAAATATTAAATTGGAATGTGGTATGTCAGATATCGGCCCAGTTCAGGCCATAGTCGAGCGGACCCCATTAATTAGAAATTACATTACTTGACATTTTTAAACCAGGAATTAGGATCAAAACACAACAAGACTCTGGTTTATAAATAATTTTTTAAATTCACATCATATGTTACAACGTAAAGTACTTGTAACGTGCAAAAGTTATGAATTTTTTAAACAAGTGTTAAACAACTTATAAATAACTACAAACAAGGACAACAACAAACAAAGAGAATTTGGTGAAAATAAGTACTGTACCTAGCGTATGTATGACAGCTTGCAAAGTCACATGTGAATTACAAAAATAATGTAAAAACTCTCGTTAATGACAAATTGTTGTAAATCGACTTTACAACACTTAAAAAATGCTGATTTTTTCCATAATAATGCTCATAAATTTACATTTTCTGGTGCGCCATTTTAAATTTTGTAATTTAAACGCTATATTCAGATATAGCGTCAGCCAAACCCCTAAATGCTAGTTTAGGGTAAAATACCTTAAAAAAAAGCCATGACGCAGACACAGGACTTTTTAGCACTTTTACTATGTTAATAATTGTTTTACTATGTTGTTCAGGGCACTCAATAGAAGGTATTTACCAATTTGCAGATTTACTTTACCTTTTTTCAGGGTTATAACCTAATATGCCTGAGATAATATAGTCTTGTAATCTTCCCCATCCTAATTTACTATTCAAAAATTTCAGATCTCTATGATTGTTATTTCCTTAATACTCTTTAGCGGCAAATAGAGAAAAAACTACTCATCCAAATGCGCTTAAGTAAGCGGCAAAAGCACGGAATAAATTCGTTAAAGTTGTGAAATTGCGTTTTTTTATTTAGATAAAAGAATCGGACACTTGCATTTTTGTATATTTAAATACAGATTTCTATCTCAAATTCAATTTCCGACCTTGTTTTTGACCTATGGCATCATCGATTTTATTGGGGATTGCTATAAGTAAAAGTGTTATATGTCTGATATCTGAAACAATATTTTGTTGAAGTATGTATAGATATTATTCTACATAGTAGTCGTCCTTATTGTTTATTTATTGTCTATCTGATGTTGAGTTCATTCAAAAGTGTTTTGTGAACAACGTATTTTTATCACATACATAAGATAATGTAATTATTTAGATTTTGGAAAATTCCGCTCCCCTGAGGAATCAACTGAAACAACAGTGTTTTGGAAGTGTGGACTGAGGTGCTTTAAGTAGTGTGCGTTTCCACACAACCGCCGCAAAAATTTTTAAGTACGGATTTGTATAGAAAAATATATATCGAAAATACTGATTCCCCTTCACAAACCAAACAAATTAGTATGTTCCTTCTTTCCCTTTTTGTTGACTTTTCTGGATTTTTTAAAAGGTACCCAAAAATCTGTGAGAAAAATTTAGGGTTGCCGTTTAAAAACATCGATTACGTCATAATTAAGTGTCACATATTAGTTTAAAAATAACCAGTTTTGAAAAAAAAAACATCCCTAATTAGCAGGAAAATGTGTCAGCAACAAAAGCATTTCTAGTTATACGCTCAGCGTATGTTATTCAGAGTAGTAGAAAGCAGAGTTGGGCACTACTTGAGTAGATTTAATAAATTTGAGTATTGAGTACGTGAGTACTGAGTAAAAGTAATACTATACTCTACTCAAAACGATTTGAGTAGATTTGCTCAGAGTACGCGTATATTCAAATCGATTTGAGTATTCTACTCAAACCGTTTTGAGTACTGCGTATTATGAGTACTGTGTTTCGGCTTTCTTCGTGAATGCATAGATAGCACATACTTTGGCGTGTGTTTAGTTAGAAACCGTTTAAACGCATTTTTTATTTCTCGTAATCGTCCACAAACCATGCAAAACTAACCAACTTACTTGGTATTTTGATTCGTGCATTGCAACACATAGTAAATATGTTTGTCGTATAATTACGTATTTTAAACCAATATTTTTAATTATTTAAAAAGTTTTGTTATTTTGTGAACAATGTCCGACCGTTGTTACTGAGTTGTGACGTCATCGGCACCTTTTTTAAATGACAACCCCATTTTTCTTCTTACTGATTCTGGTAAATCTTTTATAAGTCTAAAGGTAGCTGAAAATTATATGGCCTTCCATATGAACGTTTTCGGGAAAAGGACGATTAAATATTGTAAAATATGGACATTGATTGATCATGGATTTTGTGAATTGAATTAAAAAGGAATGCGGGCACCAATATATCAGTCACGTAACAAACAAAACTAATAAATATTTCATCAATTTTCGACTGCCTTTTGCTTGAAAACCGTCTGTTGTAAGGTCATAAATTTTATAAATTAACATTAAGACAATTAACATATTTATCAATATTATCACAAACAAATGTGGGGTTGCCATTTAAAATAGTGACGATGGCGTTTATAAGTCGAAAACTATTGAAAGTCGGAAATTTGGTACAAATATGTGTATTGTGATAATTAAGAGGTTACTGATTACGATTCTGAACTCAAAATATCCGAATACAAAACGGCGCACAATGAGAAAATACCCGAAAACGTGGCCAAAACCCCCTACATCAAAGTTTCGTTTTAGGAATTTTTTTGCCGTAGATCCTTAGTCTGGTGTGCCTACTATGTGATGTAAGGACCGGGGAAACACACATAACCTAGAATCCATTGTAAAGCCGATTATAGATCGTGTTGCATCTCCAGCTCGCGTTCTACGAATACCGCTTAATTTAAGTGCCATTTTGTTTTTCTCTTTAATAATATCAAATTCGAAATCAGCGACCTCAAAAACCCCTATACACAAATTTTCATAAAAATTTAATTACAACTAAGGGTTTTGATCACGTTTTCGGTCTTTTTCCCACTGTGCGGCGGATCCAATATGGCCGACGACATACAGAACATCAAAATACATTTTTAATTACTTGAAACGTATTTCTGTGTGTTTTCGACGTCGCTGATTACGACTATGAACTCGAAATTTCGTAAAACAAAATGGCGGATCCAGTATGGCGGACGACTACATCAAAACATGTTTTGATTTACTTGAAACGTGGCCGTTTGGGAGTTTTTGAAGTCGCTGATTACGAATCTTAACTCTAAATTGATGAAAACAAAATGGCGGATACAATATGGCGGACGACTACGTTCAAATGTGATTTAACTGAAATGTGGCCTATTTGGGGGGATTTCAAGGACGCTGATTTTTAGTGAACTAACCTATAAAATAGACATCCTTTCATATAGGATACATAATGGAATAGCATTCAAATGTGAAGATTTGTATTTTGTCCACCTATTCAGTACATGTATCCCATAGTGTAATGGTGGCTGCGCCGTCTAAGTGATTGTTAGGTTAGTACGGTGACAGCTCCGCGCATGTGCACCACACCATCTCCATGCATAATTTCATAGAATTTACAAGTTTAAAAAGTTAATATTTGTCAATAATTCGTTACTTTTGGACCAAGGTGGTATAGAGTGAAGATTATAAAGTATTTGTCTTTAATTTGACGCATTGCTTATAAATCTCTCTGTATAAATAAATACCAGCCCAAAACTTAGTTGAAAGTATAGGTATTGCGTTTAAACGTAAGGATACCGATTTTTCGCTAAGTTAAGCTACCGAAGAAAAATAAATTACGGAGAATACGCAGCTATCAGCAGCAAAATATAAGTGGGATTTGTAGATAAAGATAAATATTATAAATATATCCTACAATAAGTGCAAACTAATGCAAACATATATACATACTTTCAGTAGGAAGCCCAACATATCGCTTTTAGTTATTTATCGCTTAAATAAACAAATAGTATTCAGTATTCGATTTTCTGCTAACTGCGTTTAAAATAATGAATAGTGGTAGCAGCGCACTATGCGCCATTTTGGTTTCTTACTGTGAACGAATGCGCTGTAATTGCGCATCAATTTCACGTGTGTTTAAAGCATTAGTCTATTTACTTTAATATAGGATACAGAATTTAACTGAACCCACAACTTGAAATTTTACTTTTGCCCTACAATCCGGTACCGGACCGGACCGGATGTTGTCACTTGATAACGTACCTCGTAACCACAAACACTTTGGCTTGGGAGGACATTCAGGCCAATTCTGTAATGCAGTTGTTACGTAACAAGTGGTTAAATTTCTTAGCAACGTTGTTAAAATAAAAAATGGTATTCTGTAGCATAAATAGTGGTTAAATAGTGTTGCCACCAGTTCAGTGGCTAACTGAGTGACTACGAACTACGTAGCAACCGATAGGGAGAAAGAGGGAGGACATACAGGCCAATTCTGTAATGCAGTTGTTACGAATTGTTTGGTTTATGGTATAAGCATCGTAAATAAATAAGTGGTAAATGAAATAGAAGACTTACATGAAAGGTGATTGATTTTGTTTTTAGTATTAAATAAGTCTGATAGGTATTTTGATTTAATTTATATTTCTATTTTAAAGGTTACCTAACAGGAACTTAGGGGACACTCCCTTTGGTTTTTACCTAGGATGTATATCTATACAAATACAATTTTGTATTCGTCGACTATTAAAACACGTTTGTTAAATTTATTAAATGTAGAGTGGAAAGAGTACCACAGTTAAATTAAACGATCATTGTTAAAGAATTAAATTAGTATCCAATTAAAAAGGAAACCTTTAAAACTTTTAACCACAACTACTAGAATTTAGCCTATTGTCGTATTAATGAACCCTTTTAATTGAAATTTGTGGTTATACATATCCGAATAACCTAACCTCACAATTCAGAAATGCACTCAGACACGAAGTCTCAGAAGCATAACTTAAAGAATAGTTCGTTTTACGCGACTTCACTGAGCAGCTAGCTTCTCTGGACCTTTGCACAACTTTAATTTTTGCGTAAATTGATTCGACAATTTTTCGACGATACCGGCTTCCGGAAACGGAGTTGAGTGCGTCGCCACAAAACTTTATTTTTGTGAATAAAATTAACCATGCCCGCATAAATATGGCTTTTGTGTAGTTCTACTCTCGCAGATACTCCTATTCATTATTAATTTGCATACAGAAGTGTGTACACAGCACATCGAAGGTACCGATCAGCTGGTTGAATGTTTTGTACTGAATGCGCATGACCATCAACAGTTAACCACTGTTGTTAACCGCATGATTCTTAACAAGTGGTTAATTTTTCCAATATAGAATGCGAAATCTTATTAAAGTCGTTAACAAGGTGGTTAACGAAAGTTGTTAACATAGTTGCTACGTAACAACTTGATACATAACAACTGCGTTACAGAATTGGCCTGATTGGCTATTGGGCGGGGCGTGGTAAACATGCTACGATCCGCTCATGTTCATACTGTGCGCTCGTAAGAAACTATCCGATAAAAAGGAATGCAAAATATTCTTATTACCAATGGCTAACGACACCTTACGATAAACATAAATACTATCCAAGATAAATCAATCAAAAGTCAAATAAACTTACGCATATTCAGTTTTACTACCTCCCAAAATGTCACACAGCCCGAATATAATTCCCGCCCTTATTGAGTAATAATCCGTCGCGACTTTGATTCGTCATAAAAACGTCATAGGCTCTGCTGATATCGAGGGATAACGCTCGCCCACGGCCCCAAATCTCTCGGGAAGGTCTCGTAAAATTTGTTTGCCTTCGTTTCCTTTTGGGTTTATGGGGCAGTACGGTGGCGATTTTCGGAACGAGTTTTCCCACTTCTCACCTTACCCACTATCGAAGGAAGGGTCCCGGATTCATCTCAAATTTATTGAAAAACCCTGTGGACGAGCTGCAGCAGTAAATTCCCCGGGAAGCCGATAAGCTCGCGGTTGGTGGCGCGTTAAATCTCGTGTTGGTAATTTTCGAAACACTCCCGAACGTCGTGAAAGCGCGATGTTCGACAATATTGTTAGGTTAGGTTGATTTAATGGGATATACCGAACGATGTACACAATCGATATTCGGCTCATGTTACAGGTTATATATTTTCCGTTGTACTGAAAGCAACATGCAAATATGATGTATTTTAAAGTCGTGTATTTTATTTCTCTATCTATTTTGCGTAAGGTAGGAATTTTATGATCTTTACCATAGTATAATGGTACTTACTTTACCTATTCGTAAGAAACCTGTTTTGGTAGCCCCAAAATAAGGAGGTTCCCGCAACTGTTCATGGTTGCAAATTTAATTTTTTCAGTAAGTACCTAAAACGAACACCAAGGTAATAATCTTAATTACCAAAAAACTATTTCGGAAGATGGGCTCTATCGTGTACAGGGTCATCAGAATGGACCGTCCACGAAGAAATACTATTTGTGTGCCTAAACCACATAGCACTAATACTTCCACATCGTTCGCGAGAGTTCATTCCTTAAGCGTTCCTCATACCACGCAGTTTTACAGACGTTGGTTGTTGCCGGCTTTAGTAGACGTGAAGCATCATGGCTCAAACAATAAAAGAGTTGATAATTACCCAAATAAAAAAATGTCGCTACGGGACAATCTTTGCACGTGTGGTCTCGGTCAACTCAAGATTTTGAATAAATAAATGTGTCCGAGAATCAACGGCTGAAACCGACAAAACTGGCGGAAACTAACCTAACAGGTTCCCACAGAATCAAGTTACGCATCAACTTCCAAGGCAACAAACAAACTTCCATAATACGAAGGAAATCCGGAAACAAAGGAGGAAAAGCGTGAATCACAAACAAGGGGTCTAAAAAGTCGAACGTTTTTGAAGAGAATTAAAACACCTAAAACTTTTCTCATAACCAGAGCTCACCAAAAATATGGAGATAACGATGTATATTTAACAGAGAAGTAAATAAGTACGTACTTCCCAAGAAATAGCGACAATATGTCCGCTCTAAAGATTCCTTGTTTTGTCCGGGCGGTGGATAACAAATTAGTACAATGGTACTGGTTTAGTAGTCACGCAACAATTTGTTCATTTTGTCGGGTATTTTGCAAGTTTCAGGTCAGTAAGTCTGTAGTCGACTTCCGCCGTTGACTCTTTCTTTTGATAATATACAGTCAAAATTGGTTAAGTGCGAACTCAAGTGACTTTTGAACTTTTGGAAGTTAAATAAATAAATTTTTAAATAAAGTTATTCTATACTAAAGTACAAAAGGTAAGTATAACACTAAACCAGTGATTTAAAGTACAATCCTTTAAGTTATGTTAAAAATCGGTATTTATGTCACTTATAGAGTGGTTCACTATAGGCAAAGCGAATGAATTGGTAATCGTCAAGTAGTGATTGATGTCAAAAACTGTACATTCTTGCAAATCCCAGTTACAAATGTGTAATTATCAGAGGCGGTCGTCTCTGTAATAGAGTTATTCCTAATATGTAATAGAAAAAAAATACTCTCCTAAAGAGGTTAGTCAGTTTTACTAACACAGTTTTTTTGTCTGTAAAAATGCCGGTACCACAAAATTAGTCCCAGGAACACAGGTTTTCTACTTATAGAAGTTTGTCAGGGTGCCTCAAAGTTTTTTGGGTAGTTTTAGTATTATTGCAACAAAACCCTACACTTTTCTAGCCTTTTTCATTTCAACGTCATGGTAGCTTTAGTGCAGCTTTTCATATGGAAATATATCTATTTGTCCTGATGCTTTTCATTACTTTTCAAAATCTATTAGTGTAATTTTAGTATTTATATGTTGTATCTACATTATTTTATCTAGGTTTAATATATTTAATGAGATGTATCAGAGAGATCCCATAATTATAATAATAATACTAATTATCATTTATTGGCCAAATAAGCAATGAAAGTAGACATATATAAACATACATAATATAAAAGACATGGTATAAATTACTGACCAAAAGGAATGCCTTCACCGATATTGATCAGACACGCATGAATCCTCAAACCGGCGCTCTTCCTGGCATCCTAATAAATATAAATGACACATAAACAAGCAATAAGCAGAATCAGAGAAAAATAAACATCCATACAAAAAACAAACCATTTCTTTTTGTCTCAATCATAATCACTCTTCACATCTCACTAATCAGACTAGCAAAACACCTTCCTTTTCATGCACGGCACTGACACAAACTCCCCCGCAAAACGACCTCCATCAACGCAATAATTATTCATCAACCTACCTACACGATAACGGAATCCATACTCAAAAAGGGGCGACCGATGAACCGGTACACTAATATTGTCACGTCCACGCATATTTACATCGTGGACATCGCCCCGGAAGACAACCTTTCGGTATAGATAGCTCGGCTTCTTGGTGAGCAAGATTCCATAAAATAAGGTGATGGAATGCAATCTTTGCCGCCCCGACATATTTAACCATCCACTGCTCCGCAAATGCCCCGTAGTGTGATCGCCTCTTCGTATGCCATAAATTAGTCGAATGTAGGAATTCTGCATTTTCTGCATGCGTCTAGCATCCACCACGCGCAGGAACCCTACGAATACCGCGTCGGCGTAGTTCAGTCTTGACAGAACCAGAGACTCACAAAGTAGTTTCTTGCAAGGGCTATCCAGAAACCGTCTGTTGCTGTATATAGCCTTGTGGGTGGGCACCCAGGGTAATTTTCATTCTTTGGTCCATCAAACCTCTTGCCTTCTTGGGTCCGAACAGAATGACCTGCGTTTTAACAGGATTCAAGGTAAGTTGAATCCCTGGAATATTCCTGGAATATTCCTCGAGCACAGATAGCATCCTGCAGAGCGAGTCCTGAGCCATTCTGACCTGATAGGAATTGAAAGGTAGTGTCCGCATACTGATGGTAGCGACAATCAGTGATCAAATGAGGCAGGTCAACTGTATACAGAGTGTACACGGACAGGACGGCTCCCTGTTGAACACCTCTAGTAAGAAATTTGGGCTCTGATAGGTTGCCATTCAGGCAGACCCGCTGGGTCCTGTTTGAGAGATAGGACCGTAGATGTTCCACAGCGCCGGCACTCAATTAAACTGATGATAAGATCTCCACCAGAATCACATGTTTGACGGAATTAAATGCCCTACTGTAGTCCAGCAGCACCAAAGCCGTGACCTCACCTCCATCTGCAGCAGTAACGACAACATCTATTATGTCGGTAAGTACTGTGGCGCAGCTATGAGATGATCTGAAGCCAGATTGATACTCTGGGAGGCGCCGACGGTCGTCAATATAATCCCCCACCTGGCGCTCAATCAACTGAAAGAGTAGGTAAAATACTGACGGATCGTAGATCGCCAAGATCATTCACAATAGCGTTCTTGGGGATAGGCGTGACCAGGGAAGACTTCCATTAATGATGTGTGCAATTAACTCGAAGATTATCGATGGACACAGGCCAATCATCCGCAGGTTGACTCCATCCGACCCCATAGCATCGCTCTTCATTGCACGAACACTCCATGCAAACTTCTTCCAGTGTTACTTCCCGAAATGTACATTCATTTCGATGCCGTGCAATGGGACGATCCGATACCGGAGGATGACGGTCTCCCTGACAGGGGGTGGGTCACCAGTTGAGAATCTCGACCTAATCGCTTCTACATCACACATGATGGGGGGAAAGTTTTGCTCCAGAGCGGGAACCGACTCCCAGGTGACCAACATTCCTCCATAGAGCCCTCCTGTTGCATTGTGCAGAATCACACCTATAGCGAAAGTAAGCCTTCTTCTCTCGTTCAATGGCTCGGTTGGTCTCGTTACGCATAGCTTTATAGAAGTTGGTCAATTGGGCTTCCAGATGCACGATAGCGCCTCAATTCTGTGTGCCTGGCTTTCATCATCATGCAACGAATGTTGTATGATCAATGTATGATAAATTCCCGAACAGGGGCATGACAATCAAATAGCCTCAATAGATTTTCGGTAAAAAACATGAGCTTCCGATTGGGATCCTTTATGTCGTAGATATGATGCCAGTCTGTATCGAAAAAGTCGATATCAAAACCACCCTCCTCGAAAGACGTAGAAGTCCGTGCGCGGGCCTTCGAAAGGGGGCTATCATTGTCACCCAACCGTAAATGGACAAAAATTCATTTATGATCCGATATGTCGTCGCAATCCACTGTTCCGGATGAATATCCTTCGGATTCACAGTTTAAAACAATCAGATCCAACAGTGTGGAACTACTGCCGGTGACTCTGGTTGGTTCGTGTATAGCCTGAGTAAGATGGATCCATTGTACCAATTCCATGAAATCCACATCGAACCCACTGTCCATGCACATGAGTTTGATATTAAAGTCACCGAGGCAGACGATGGAGTCATATCTTAGAGGCATATCGCCAAGCACATCCCCAAAGCAGTCGAGGAAGCGAACAGGATTTCCACGCGGCGCACAATGGGAAAATGCCAGAAAACGTGGCCTACATCAAAATTTCGATTTAAAGATCACTTTTGCCGTAGATACTTACTTTGGTGTGTCTAGTATGTCACGTAAGGACCGGGGAGACATACCTAACCTAGAATTCATTGTCATCAAACCGATTGTCGATCGTGACTGTGTGTTTTGCAGTTGTCCGATTTTTATTTCTAAAAGTGGATTATATTCTTAAGGGTAAGTATATTTCAACAGTATACTTAAAACTTCTTAAAATTATTTTATTAGTAATCAAATATAGCATGTAAGCAATGCATTTTTCCGTTGCTATGTAAATAGAAATATATACATATATACATTTTCTGGAAATTCTATAATAAACACGAAGATGTTCGAACACCTAAAGAAATCAATATTTCTCAGGCCATTTGCTGTATATAGTATATCAATTCAGGACTCTTTTCGATGCCATTCATTCCTACCGGTGCGAGAATAACGATCGACGATATTCTACATAGAGCAATTCCCGCATCTATTCTATACATCCCGCGGGCAATTCCTTTCCATCAGTTCCAGCTGCGTCACAGCTCATCTTCACGGCAATTTATCTCAAGGGTCCAACCATCCAGCACCATAACCTTTTGCTAGCGACAAACGCCCCGCTATAAGCCCTGTAATAAGTTACACACGGAAGGTAGAGGAGGCGTAACAAATGTACGCAGTTTAAAATAAACGTGGATTAATTAGCAGATTTATGGTCAGAATTATCACTTCGACGAATGATATAATGCAAGGGATGAAGGTACAGACGTTACTCACAAAGCACATCGTACGTAAATTAATGTTATAAAGTACTTATGTTTAATTAAAAAACTTCGGGTGGGCCATGATTATTTTAAGCTATTTAATGTTTTATGTTGGCAATTTCTTGCCGTAGGCTGCTTAGAAGGGCCACACAGTCGACGATGTTGGGTGGATACTGGATAAATGAAACGGAGTTGTTGGGATACTCTTTCTTATCCATAATCGGTCTTCGTTCATGTTGAACAGCTAAAACTGCTTAATTAGAATGGGATTATTGGAAATAGTAAACTTACAGTCACTCCGCATGTATTGGCACCTGTTCCGATGGTGTTTGGTCACCTCGCAGTTCTTTGTACCTCTGCACTGATAGCCAAGCAGCTCAGATTTCACACCTTGCTCCATGGTGTTTTGCACTCTTCCATCTAACCACAAACGCACGAGGTTTCGAAATTAGGCCAATATGTTGCGCGAAAAGTTACTTCTCGTAAAATATTTGCGTTGATGGTATTAAAATGTGATCGTATTGGACAAGGTTCATGACCTTACACCTGCCAGGGAACACCAAACATACATCAACTCAATAGCATTTGTCTTTATTCACAAATCAAGAACTACAAAAAAAACTTCTAGTTTACGATACGGCTTACTTTTTTAATTCAATTAGTCCATTACTATATAGACTAAATTGTCCAATTAGTACTTAATTCTACCTTATTTTACTAGTATAACTTACTTCTAATTTAACAGGCACCCATTTCTCAATTAGTCCTGGTATAGTACTGGTCACGTTTTTCTTGCGCACTACGTAGCACAGTCTCTGCTTTTACAACTAACCCTTACATCCAAAGCACTTACTCTGTTTTTGTCACTAACTCACATATACAGTCAGAAAGCTTCTTTGTCTTGAGTCTGCTACTCAATCCGGTGTTGTCGAGAAGCTGGATGGCCTCAACGTTTACGTGGTGATACAGCATTTCCTCATTACTTCTTCAAATTGTTTGTATTTCTTTGTACGCAGACTACTTTTTGAGGTCCTTACGGAGGTCATCATTCGTAATGTATCAAGGCCCATGGACAATGCACCAACCACTATTAAGTGGTTCAATGATAGATTAGTTAAGATGAGAGAGAGAATCTCTTTTTGGGTTGATTTCAGGTTGAGATATCCGAATATGGTGAATGGAGAACTTATTAAAACTTTGAAAATAGATTACAGAAACGAACTACGAAAAGCAAAAACAGCAGCTCATGACAGCTTCTTATCCTCCGCTGATAACAAACAGCAGGCTTTGTGGAAATTTATTAGGCAATCACTACTTTCACAGTTGACAATGTTGCGTCTATTCCAAGTGCATGTGAGTTTAATAAATATTTCGTAAATATACCCATTGAACTCAGTAAAACCATCCCTCAAACAAACGTGGATCCACTTAGTTTTTTGAATGCATCACCACCCAGCACATTTAACTTTTGTCAAATAAATACTAGCGACGTTGGGTCTATAATAGATAATGTTAAAAACTCTCCTGGTAGAGATTCCTTTGGACTAAATGCTAAAATCATAAAGGCAATCAAACGCGTTATTGTTGTTCCTCTGACTGATTTGATTAATGAGTGCATTCGCACAGGCTGTTTTCCTTCCTGTTTTAAAACTGCTACGGTTATCCCCATTCATAAGAAGGGGCCAACTAATCTATGCAACAATTACAGACCTATATCGATAACACCAATTTTTTCTAAAATTTTTGAATCAGTTTTAAAGAAACAAATTAACCACTACTTTGAATTCAACAACCTATATAGCCCATGTCAATTTGGGTTTAGGAATAAAAAGTCAACTTCTCTAGCCATCAATACCTTCAGCAACTTGATCACAAACAATTTTGAAAACAAGAACTTTGCTAGTGCAACATTCTGTGATCTTACTAAAGCATTTGACTGTGTCGACTATGATATCTTAATAAAAAATACTACAGCACTACAATTTCTCAGTTAGTGCTCTAAAGTTAATGTCATCTTTCCTAATAAAACGATTACAGACAACTAAAGTGCGAAATACTATATCTGAGGAACTTACTGTCAACTGCGGAGTACCCCAAGGTTCTGTCCTGGGTCCGATCCTTTTTATTATTTACATTAATGACCTTACTGATACGCTCAATACCCTAATACTGTTTGCTCGTGATACCACTAGCATCGTGGAAGACAGTGTATTAAGTAATTTAAAGCCTAAAAAATCCATGGCCGACGACCAGATAAGACAGTGGTTCGTATCAAATAAACTGAGCGTTAATGCTTCTAAAACCAGCACTTTGTTGTTTGGGTTGCGTGCTGGTTTTTTGACCGGCACTTTAAGTACTTGGGAGTTTTATTGGATTCTCATTTAATATGGGAGCCACATGTTAAGTATCTGACCGGCAAACTATCTAAGACAATATACCTTATAAGAAATATAAAAAATAACATATCCAGTCCTTATTTAGTGCAAGCCTATCATGCACTTTTCAATAGTGTAATGGACGTATTCCATTATAAACTGGGGCCACTCGTCTCATATGCATAGAGTATTTAAAATACAGCGCCGCTGTGTTCGTGTTTTATTGGATGTTGGCTACCGCGATGAGTGCAGATGGTGCTTTGTTCGGTTGGGCATTCTCACGTTACCAAGTGCTTATATTACGCAATGTTTGTTGTTTGCCCATGAAAATTACAACAATTTAATAAAAAGTAATAACACACACGCTTATGACACGCGGCATAGACATATGTTACGATATGATTTTCACCGTCTTAACCGATCCAGAACAGCGACATCATATTATGCGATTGTTTGTTATAATGCTCTTCCGCAGGATTTTAAGAACTTACCACTGAAGCAATTCAAACTTAAAGTGAAGCAGTATCTTGTGGGTAGGGCCTGTTATGACTTTGATGAGTTTATTTCCGCCGAGTAACATTTCATCTCGTAGGTTACTCGCATGGATTTTTCTTTCTGTATATTTTGACTTGTGTAACATATTTAATGTATGATTTGGCACCAATAAAGAAAATAAAAAATAAATAATAAATATACATTATTTTGAAAGGTCTGCACCATTTGAATGTTATTTTTTGTGTGCATCTCCCTACTTGAGCACCATAAGTCCACACGGATTTTAGAACAGATACAAGAGAAGTACTGACAGCGTGGAGTTTCTTGCCAGCAGCCAATACATCTCTCTGTATTGGATTTCTAGTTATTCTCTTCTTTTTGACATTGGCTTTCCAGTGTAGCCTGCCGTCTATTTTGTCAAAACTATTGATGAGTCGTTTTTATTGCATTAATGGTCCTTCTAATTTGGCTCTTGTCCGAAATTAAGAGAGCAGGATATAAATAAAAAATAACTCAAAATTTGTATAATTAATCTACATTTTAGATTTAATTATTCAGAATACACACATTGATAGTTTTTGAAATAATTTATTACATAGCCTACTCTTCGTTTCGCATATGTGCTGATTTTGAATTGAAAAACATTTTCTATGTATACATCATAAAGACGGCAACTCTCAAGGTAGTTACAGATACATAGACTGTATGATTGATACATAATTTAAGCTATGATTAAAGCGGTCTGACGTTAAGTGAAACTAAAAGATGTTTGTGGAAATTGTTCCAAATGTAATCGCACAATTACACAGTAAATAGGTACCGATAATAATAAACTATATTGAGATATGTAACGCTATATAATACACCACTGTATAGTATTGCAACTATTTAGGTAATTTCTCAATTCCTCATGTCCATGTCTTTGTTCAGCCCGGTCACTGTCACATCAAACACAGTTTGATGAAAGTTTTGTTTATGTTTGTTCTATATAGAGTATTAGGAATTGTGATTTCGTTGTGAGAAGGATGTGTAAAATATTCCATTTGTCAAATACAGGTACACCATTTATTGTTGCCGCTAATTAGCCTTCTTAGCCTAATTTGCCTTGCAGTACGATCTGAGAGACCTGCATCTGTCGTCCATAGTATTCATATCGTCCATAAAGCAGTATATATCTACACTTAACAAACTATAACCATAACTACACACAGAAGCCAGATTATTGTTAATCGTCAATGGTGTTAATCAAATGAAACATTATACATTAATGAAAATATCTATTTTTTTGTAAATAATATACGCACATAAATATATAACAAATTATTGTGTTAAAATAAGCAGCAAAATGTGTTTTTATGACAATATATCGATATAATAAGTAGTGACGTACAATCATTGCACCTATTTAAAAAATCTGATGTGGCCAGGCACATGACTTTATCATACTATATATAAAATTAATAATTTAGCTGCATGAGATTCTATTTGATCGAGATCGCCTATGTCTGCATTAAAGTAAAACTAGTAGAACTAGACAGATATTATGTCGATTAAGCTGCGTTCGGATATTGTACACCGTTGACACCGGGTACACCGTTCAAATGACACGTGATATTGGGTGTAAAAAGTGACGGTGTCAATGTCCGAACGCAGCTTATGTTGACAGTAGGTGTTGTCAAAATCATGTCAAAACATTAGCCTGACATTACCTACTGTCATTAGAATCATAATTTCTGACATATCCTGGCTACTAGTTTAAATGCAGTACGACCGATCTCGATGAAATAGAATTTGCTCATGCAACTATACTATTGTTTGAACCAAAAAATCTCATAGTCATAAATTATTCAGAATTTCCTCATCTTTAATTTATTATTTAACTATTTCGACGAAATTCCAGAAATGGCGGCTTATTTGCAAAAGCTTTCAAAAATGCTAAGACTAAACCTCCCGTTCCTTTGGACCCTTTTCAACAGAAAGCTTTTCAGCTCTAAGTTTGGTTATGAAACTTCTAAATATGAAGTTTCGTCCCGATACCTTTAGTAGTTTCTCCGGAATCGTCGTCACAAAAAACGGGTACACACACACACACACACGCACACACACACACACAGACATTTTTTTGTACCTTGGTCAAAAATGTTCAGGGGACCCAAAAAGACATATTTCCGCTAAAATTTCAAAAAATTTTTTTGGCATGATTACAATACTTTACATACTGCGTATGATAAAGTAAAAAATCTGATGTGGCCAGGCACATGACTTTATCATACTATATATAAAATTAATAGTTTAGCTGCATGAGATTCTATTTGATCGAGATCGGCTATGTCTGCATTAAAATAAAACTAGTAGAACTAGACAGATATGTCGAATAAAGCTGCGGTCGGATATTGTACTCCGCTGATACAGGGTACACTGTCCAAATGACACTTACGTGTTATTGGGTGTAAAAAGTGTACGGTATACTATATTCGAACGCAGCTTATATTGACAGTAGGTTGTCAAAACTTTTGCGTTTGACGCTACGTACTGTCATTAGAATCATATCTGACATATAATCTGACATATCCTGGCTACTAGTTTTAAAGGAGTACGACCGATCTCGATGAAATAGAATTTGCTCATGCAGCTAAACTATTGATTGTACCAAAAAATGTCATGGTGATAAATTATTCAGAATTTCATCTTCTTTAATTTATTATTTAACTATTTCGACGAAATTCCAGAAATGGCGGCTTATTTACAAAATGTTTCAAAAATGCTAAGACTAAACCTGCAGTTCCTTTGGACCATTATCAACAGAAAGCTTTTCAGCTCTAAGTTTGGTTATGAAACTTCTAAATATGAAGTTTCGTCCCGATACCTTTAGTAGTTTCTCCGGAATCGTCACCACAAAAACGAGTACACACATCCACACATCCACACACACACACACAGACATTTTTTTGTACCTTGGTCAAAAATGTTCAGGGGACCCAAAAAGACATATTTCCGCTAAAATCTAAAAAAATTTTTTTGGCACGATTAAAATACTTTACATACTGCGTATGATAAAGTAAAAAAAAAAGACATTGGAATTTTTTTTTGAAAAAACGAGGTTCGAAAAAAAAGAATGGTATGATAGTGAAAGTGGGGGTCTCAGATCCCACAGATAGGGCACTGCAAATGCATGATTAATGATATGGAAATTGCGGTATGTTTTGGTATAAACAACACATGCATATTTATTTTCAGTTTACAAACAGTTGCATATGAGTTGGTCGAAAAACATACCTGGCAGAGTATTTCCTGAGCACACACTGCTTCATTTTTATTCCCGACGCACTCGGAATATTTGCTTTAACCACTAGCCAACGGAAATCGATTCCTACGCGTTGGAAATGTGTTTTTTGTGGGGTTGTCTTTTCTAATAAAACCTATCCCAAACGATGATGGTGCACAAAACATCAGACACGTGTACGCCAGATTTCTGCCCTGAAAAGTCATCAAACTCTTTTGTAAAATTTAATTCGCGTCATAGTCGCTACAACGAACTGAAATTCAACATACAGTATGGTGTTGATAAGTACAATCTACCTGCGTACTTTTCTTAAGCCTGTTACCTACTGTGGGGACTTTTTTTAGGAAATTAATTGTTAAAAATAAGACTAACCATATTTCATTTTTTAAATTAAATTAATTATGTGTAATTATAATGGAAGTTCTGGTCGGTCTAGAATCTAGATCAATGGATCTTAATTCGAAAAGGTTCGTATAAAAGATATATTTATTACGAGAACATCCCAATTGGGTATGCTTGCGTTCATATGATATATACAGGGTGTTTACCATCTTGTGATTTTATTTTCAAGGTGTGATTAAACATATTAAAGGAAGGCTATTAACGTAAAATAGTCTTTACAAAAATTGCACATTAAGAGAGATATTAAGTTGCTGACATCAGCCTACTTGGTAAAAAAATCGCTGGTAACTTATCCCTTGAATTTAGATTCACCCTGCACATGTTCTTGATCAATAGTTTTGGCATTAATAACCTTCTTTTAAGATGTTTAGTCACCCCTTAACAATAAAACCAAAGAAATAAATAACAGTAATATCACTCTTATTATGCAATTTTTTAGTCATTTTAACGTTAAGGGGAATCCACACCCCCTACGTTTTGCTTGCAAAACACGCAAAAGTTCTGAGGCTTTTTCTTAGCAATTAGTTCACATATACGTAAAAGAAATACACCAAATTAGAGATAAAAGATATATAATTTTGCGTCTAGTGGTAGATTTTTGATAGTCCTGTTCGTTTTTAACAAATCCATTTCTGAATATGACATAAAATTGGCTGATTTTGCAATTTTTTTACGAAGAACTCAGGTTAAAATTGAAAAAAGTACCACATAATAGGTCTAAGTTACACCTTCCTCTATAAGTGTACAAAATTTCACGTAAAAATATCAATATCTTACATGCTTTTTTCACTCAAAACTTTACTTCTTCGAGTACATGAATAAGTTATATTTTATCACGTAGCTTGGATACAAGAGCAACAAGTAAAACATACACATTACCACAGCAAGTAATACACCTTTATCTATAATTTGATGTATAATAGTTATTCAACGCAAGTGACAGAATCGATTTGCGGGTTCCATTAATTTTTACACTAATCAGTACACAGTAATCACTCGTGGTGTACTGTATATTTAACCCATCGAAAATGTAACACCGTATAAATGGAAATTTATGCATCATTTCACACGGTCGAAATCACTTTAACGTTTTAATTGCATCCCCGATAAATTGAATAGCGTGACGTTTTAAAACAGAGCGCGAATCAGGACGAATTTATTATGAGGTTTGCGGTGTTCTGCCGCGACTGCAATCTTTATAAATGAAATTACTCCACCTTATTTGTATAAATAATTCGTACTGCTAAATAATTTATTACCTCTTCCGGAGGGACGGCGGCGGGGCAAAGTTCACTGTGAAAAAATTCTTTGGAGTTTTAGTCGTTAGTAGGTAGATTTGGGAAAAGTTTTTCAAATGTTATGAATGCATAATTTATATCACGAAAGTTAGATAATTCAATAACGCATAATAAGAAACCTATGTATAAAGTTTGTAAGGCTGGTAGATCCCATAGCGTTTAAGTCCCATTAAGCTCTCTGTGCAAACCTCTCCTGTTCACTCAGGTCTGGTGAGCCAGCCCAGGATCCGTATTCTTGTCATCTTTAGTTATCATGTGATAAAAGTCATTCGTTATGGGAGGTGCGCAGTGGCGATTTTTTGATAATTCGCGTTTACACACGTATACTGTAGGCAATCGTAGCTGGTAATTTGTATTTGTGTCTGTATAACAATACACTCAGATTTATAATGATATAACTAAAAAAATAAATATGATAAAGAAAGAGAGACTTACACTTTCATAAACAGGCGGGAATAAATATAATATGCCATTGACATACAAGTAAGCATTTATTATAAATTGTTTAAATGTAATTAATGATCAATGGCATGGTAGCAGGCGTGCCAAAAAATAGGATTGTTTCTTACCATTAAAACAAACATGAACTTAAACATCCTAGCATGGTGTCCAATCGCACACCCTGCCATTTTGGGAATCTAACAGGATAAAACCCACAAAATCAATAAAACATTATTGACTTTTAATATACTTAAATCAAAGAGAATATGCTAAATAAGCCATACCTAAAGTATGTCATTGATCGGCTACGAGCTTTAGTGTCCATTACTCTTTAAAACCCAATGTTGTTATGGTGCTTTCAAACGCTATGGTGAGACTTTTTGTACGATTTCAGTGGTATATAATTGAAATTGTCGTATAACATACATGTTTGTGAAAAACTTCTACCATGGATTATTAATATCAAGATATGTACCTACTATATCTTAGTATGCAAAACTATTCTTTGAACCATGTATCGATTATAAAAAAAAACACCAAAATATGGTGAAAGTAGGTACTGAATGCCATGATATTTGACCGGGGGGAAGTTAGCCATAAAAGTTATCCATAAAGCTTTTTTTCATCCGATTTTAATGAATAACACATTTTTGGAAAGCCCTTAATGTACTGAGTCTACAGTATTTATTGCAGAGGGCGCAATTCATAACTACTACCTAAAAAATTAAAAAGAAAGTAATTTTTTGTTTAAATTGGCACATTTTTACAATCGCATATCTCCGTTAATGCTTTACCAATTACGACATCTCTTACAGCAATCAAAAGTACAAATGTAGACCATACTTACATAGTTATTGCAGCCCAACTTTCCACTAATTAGTGGTTTAAAAAAATTCCTGAACTTTGACTATTTTTATCCAGGGATGCGAGTATGGAAGCACCGTTTTTTTAGACCACTAATTAGCGGAAACTTGGACTGCAATAACTAGCATAAGTGGAGACAAGCTTCCTCTTTCCTTTGGTGTATAGTTTGTTACAATCGGATAATAAAAAGGGGTTATGCTCACTATTCTACTGGAACGGTGTATGCTTCCATACTCCCATCCGTGGATAAAAATAGTCAAAGCTCATGAATTTTTTTAGACCACTAATTAACGGAAACTTGGACTGCAATAACTTGCATAAGTGCAGACAAGCGTCCTCTTTCGTTTGGTGTATAGTTTGTTACAATCGGATGATAAAAAGGAGTTATGCTCACTGTTCTACTGGAACGGTGTATGCTTCCATACTCGCATCCCTGGACAAAAATAGTCAATGTTCAGGAATTTTTTTAGGTCACTAATTAGCGGAAACTTGGACTGAAATAACTATCATAAGTGGAGACAAGCTTCCTCTTTCGTTTGGTGTATTGTTTGTTACAATCAGATGATAAAAACAAGTTATGCATAGGGTTTTTCTGAAACGATGTACTTTTCTATACTCGAAAGTGAAAATATTCAAAATTCATGAATTTTTTTAGGCCACTAATTAGCGGAAACTTGGACTGCAATAACTTGCATAAGTACAGACAAGCGTCCTCTTTCGTTTGGTGTATAGTTTGTTACAATCGGATGATAAAAAGGGGTTATGCTCACTGTTCTACTGGAACGGTGTATGCTTCCATACTCGCATCCCTGGATAAAAATAGTCAAACTTCAGGAATTTTTTTAGACCACTAATTAGCGGAAAGTTGGGCTGCAATAACTATGGAAGTATGGTCTACATTTGTACTTTTGATTGCTGTAAGAGATGTCGTAATTGGTAAAGCATTAACGGAGATATGCGATTGTAAAAATGTGCCAATTTAAATAAAAAATTACTTTCTTTTTAATTTTTTAGGTAGTAGTTATGAATTGCGCCCTCTGCAATAACTACTGTACACTCAGTACGTTAAGGGCTTTCCAAAACTGTGTCATTCATTAAAATCGGATGAAAAAAATTTTATGGATAACTTTTATGGCTAACTTCCCCCCGGTTGATATTTGACATACTCTTTGAGGTTGATCTAAGAACGAAAACGTAAAAAGAACATTTTTATATGTCCTTCATTAAAGGCTGACCATGTTATTTTGATTATTATACAGGTGCCCCAACAATGCGTTGTCGGATTGTGCCTCTGTTAATGAAGACATTTTAAAACTGACTTTGCCCTGACAATCGGATCGCTCCGGTGCACATTTTAGAATTATTTTTTAATATACACGTGTTTCATAAGATGAAAGTTGTTTTCTTGAATGTAAAACTCTATATTTGTAATTTTTTAGGATAATAAGTAGGTACTAAGATAGTTGTTCCGTAAAACCAATAGTTTTTGAGTTATTGATTCGTTTCTGTGAAATTAGCACTCAAAAAATGACTTGTCAACTATACTGTACATTTTAATCATTAAATTCATTTTAGGATAGAGAGTTCTATCTAAGCTCACAGCTTGTGTACAGTTGTATTATTTCTTTCTACGTATTTTTCACACAAGTAAGTACCAACGTGTTATTGTAAGAGCCGTTTTACACGACCGAGAATACTAACGAAAATAATAGCGAAATTAATAGCCAACACTATAGACAATAAAATCGGACGTGTACGAGCCGTTTTACACTACCGACAATTCTAACGAAAATAATAGCCAAATTATTATCTATATTTATCTATTGCAGATCCGTATGTAATTTTAGGTTACAAAGATGTCAGATGTTCTGATCTGAGAAAATCGCACTAGTACGCGCGCACAGGTCTAGAATTGTAGCGAAATTGATTACTTTTGTCAAATGTGTCAAATGTCAATAATTCCCACCAAAACTATAGTGATAATTTTCGCTATAATTTTCGTGAGAATTCTCGGTCGTGTATAACGGCTCTAAGAAAAGTCTATCGGTTTGAAGATAATTGCTTTTTTTTATAATTGTGTAGTTATCAAAAATTAACAATCACTGATCGATACTAATTTTGCCAGCAACGCAGATTGTTGTGAAAACAGCAATTTAACACAAAATTACTTGTCAGCTATACTGTACAGTGCACATTATAATCATGAAATTCATTTTAGGATAGAGAGTTCTATCTACGCTCACAGCCTGTATACAGTTATATTATTTCTTTCTACGTATTTTTTTTACACAAGAAAGTACTAACATGTTATTATATACGTAAGAAAAGTCTATCGTTTGGAGATAATAACTTGTGATACAGAATTACAAAACAAGCAATCAAAAATCAACAATCACTGATCGATACTAATTTTGGCAGCAACGTAGATTGTTGTAGATTACGAAAATCGTAGCAAAAAATCTCCATCACAACAAATTTCTTTAAAAGTGGATTCAAAGTGTCAGAAGAATATATTTTGCAGTTTTTGATACCCTTCACAGAAAGCTATTTGGATGTGACGTCACTTCCGTCAAAATCGGTGATACTAATCTCAAGAATATACAAAAAAAATCTGATGTGGCCAGGCACATGACTTTATCATACTATATATAAAATTAATAGTTTAGCTGCATGAGATTCTATTTGTTCGAGATCGGCCATGTCTACATTAAAATAAAACTAGTAGAACTAGACTGATATGTCTATTAAAGCTGCGTTCGGATATTGTACTCCGTTGACATCGGGTACACCGTCAAAATGATACGTGTTATTGGGTGTAAAAAGTGTAAAGTACCATTCACAATGCAAGCCAATCTGCCGAATAGCTTAGCTTGGGAGATAGATTTTTCTGGAGATTGGCAGCGAGAGTACACAGTGGCCTAATTTCTTGTCCAGATTGCACTCTGGCCGGCCGGACCCAGAGTATGTCCACTCTGCGCAACACCAAGATGGCCGTCTCGGCATCAGCTGATTTTACAAACACCGTGTGCGATTGCAGTTTTGTCAATTAAAATTTATTGCGGTTACCACAATATTTTTAATGTGTGAGTATGTCGCAACGCCAAAGTTATTATATTTTATTAAAATTAAAAAGTATATAGTATATTTTCAACGTTGGCACAAAACGTTGGCAACTATTGGCAACACTGTGCACTATACTATTGTCAAATTGTCAATGTCAGCTTGCAACCAGCGTTTCGGGGGCATATACAGGATAAACCATAATATACAAGGTAAATCACTCATAAAAACTTTATATTTAATCACTATTACAGATTTTTTAGGTGACCATAAAAGTAAGGTTTCAGTGATTCAGTTAAATTATACTACCGCGAAAAGACCATACAAGCAATCACAACATTCAAAACATAAACGTGACCATACCGTTCGTTATACCTATATTTTTGGCGGAGGTACGAGTTTCCTACAGATAGTTACCAACTATGAACAAGTCCAATCCATGGGAATGCTAACAGCTGTTCGGATGAACCAAGCTTTCGAGGTTATATTTATGTTTCAAGCGGTCGGGAAACATTCGTCATACCTACATTTTGGGTGTAGATAAGTAACAAGGAAAGTGTTTTCTTCTGTTTTTCATGCACAGAAAGTGTCCACGGTAGCAGAATCTTTTATTACGCTGTGTTCAGCATCATCGTGCGATATGCAGCTAAAATATTTACATACGGCAGCAGGGCATCATATGTATATGGTTGAGAACGAGAGCAGCATGTAGCCGACACAGAATCAGCTAATCAGCTTCAGTTCAGCCGTTGAAAAGTTTAGGAATTGTTTACATTTTCTCAGTGCGAAAAAAAAGATGAATCGGGTACGTCTAAATACTTTTTATCACCAATGATTTGATTTTTAATTAAAAACTTATAGATTAGCAATGCTGCAGTTGGCAATAATGGTTCTCGACATTTATCACAGTTTCGACGTACGCTACAGGCAATCCGGAGAATATATAAGCAATCAGTCATTAAAATGAATCTACATACAGGGACTACAAAGTACAAGCTAAGGTTTCAGTGATAATTACTTGATACTGAGGAAGGACAGTTCGAAGAATGTACAATAACTTCTACATGTGAAGGCAAAGATGGTTGAAACTATTGTCATCAATGTATATCGCAAGTGGTTGAGGTTTAATATGAAGATGACTGTTCAGACTCTTGTTGGCGAGTCAAATTGCAGTGATTAATGATTTAGCTGTTATATTCTCCAGGTAAGATGTCTAAAAGATATCAAAAATTGTGCAAATGTTTTACACAGTATTTTTCAGCTCACCACATAAAGGGAGATTTCAGTTCATAGTTCTGTGATTGATAAAAAGCAGCATTCAAGAGATTCCTGAGTTTTATTTACCATACTACCATTTTCTTCAGGACTTTATCTATAACAGGGATTGAACGTGTCTAGCAGTACCCGTACAATTTTCGGAGAAGCTCGAAACTTAAACTCGCTTGTTCTCAAAATTAGATAATATATTATTAGAAGTATTGATACCAAATGTAGATTTCTTATACTTAATCGGCTTAAATTATTTATTTAATTTACATTCATTATACTAATATAATTATTTTTTATGACTAGTTTTGTAGTTAGTACATTAATAACTGAAATTTCTTTAATGGTTTCATCATATAATATGCTATTGAACCGTTGTAAAGTTGCTTCTGTAAATAATCCAAATGCCTTGATGCGGCTAATGTGATTTTGGCTATTTGCTCTATCTGCTGCTATAGCCAACATTTCCACAAATTCATGAAATCATCTTGTGGCCTCTTTTAGCTGTATATTTGTACATGTATATGTATATTTTTTAAAAATAAATATTAATTTTAAACAGATTATAAGAACATATTAAAGTTTAAACAGAAGGTTATTGTGATAAATCAAGTATAAAAAGCTTTAACATTTAAAATCATTTTGTTCCTTTTAAATAAAAAACAGAAATAATTGAAGTTAATTAAGTGCATCATATTAATCTGTTCAAACAATTAATTGAAAAACTAGTGGTAACTCTGACATCTGTAATTTGTTATTTCAATTAAATTAAGTTAACACCATACTTAACTATATATATTTACATATTGAAATAAGTGTTCATCAAAAAGATATATTTATTGACTCCTTCATATGCAGTTAAATGTTTAAAGTTCTTTTATCTTCAAATGATAATCATTTATCACAGTGCACCGAAACTGGTGCGATACCACTTTAATTTTCCTTTCTATATCTATAACAGGACTTGATGTAATGGATAAGTTTTCTGTTGTAACACCAATCAACTTAGACTCACTTGTTCTTAAAATTAAATAATATTTATTAGATATATTGAGGCAAAATACAGATATATCTACTTTCTTGGCGCATAAACACTATCCATTAAACTTTTTAAAAGTTTTTAACAGATGCCATGGTTCCTCCTGCTCTATTTGGCCACTGCCACTTATTTTTGCCTTTTTTCTTCTATATTTTTCCCTTAACGCTCTGAATTGTTGTTGAACTTGATCGGTTAAAATTATTTTCATTAATAGTAAAACAATACTGCAAATGTCCATTGTCCTTAGTTGAGCAATTTAAGTTAGATGCTAATTCTTTTATGGCCGTCCCTTTTTATTTTATTCTTGTAAATATTTGAGTACTTGTCCCACAAAGCCGGACAACTAACAAGTATTTCTGCTAGGTGCAAAGCACATTTGTTTATAATCTCCAAACTACAATAATTAGAAATACATGTATATAGATCTTCAATAAACAAATGCTGTTTATATAGGTGTTTTTATGATATTTCGGACAAGGTGAGTATTATTAAAATTCTGATCATTCCGTTAGGGAGGTTCTCTATTAAAATCATAATTAATCTTATCCATTTATCCTTTTGAAAAATTGTTTAGGTTTTTATTTTGTCAAAATGTCATGTAAATTGTTTGAAATCTACAAGTTATATATATATATATATATATATATATATATATATATATATATATATATATATATATATATATATATATATATATTACTTTAAATAAGAACGAATATTATGTTTTATTCCTTTGTGTATCCCAAGAATTAATTCAAAATTGCCAAAATATAATTAAAGCTTTTTAAAAATGTATATTAATTAAAATGCATTTAAAATTACTTACTGTAAATATTAACTGCATAAAGCTAACAGTAGTAATAATGTAATGTATAATATATCCAAAATTATTCGCATATCAGGCATGTATTTATTTGAAAAATATAGAAAGATGATGACAAACTGGGAGGATGTAAATTTTAAATAAAGTTAGAATTTTAGACACAACTGGGCAATATTATTCTTTCATATTATTACCAAGTTCGATACAAAATTTTCCAACATTATGGATCATTGAAATATTAAATATTTGGCTGGTATCCTGCGAACATAATAATTACTTTGTTTATTCTTACCTGTTTGTTATCCATATAAATTCCGCACAATATAAGCTGTCTTAGCTAATAGCATTTGGAAAATTAATTATTTTAAATGGTTATCCAATTTATTGAACAAAAATGGAAAATACAAAAGAATAAATACCTTATATTATACAATAATCTTATATTATAAATGTGGATTTGTTAATTAGAGTGCAGAATAAAACTTAGTCTTGTACTCTATTTAAAACATAATATTTTAGCTGCATATGGCACCATGAATGTTAAACACATAGCGTAATAAAAGATTCTGCTACCATAGACATTTTCTGTGCATGAAAAACAGATGAAAATCCTTTCCTTGCTACTATTTACTTCTGTTACGATGTCCACGAATTGGAGTTGTTAGCATTTAGTGTATTCTGTAAGAATATTGTATCTCCTTCAAACACCAAACATGTAGGTATAACGATATGGTTACTGTTTTGAATTTTGTGATATATGGATTCGTTTTAATGGCGAATGCTTATATTGATTCTCCGGATTGCCTGTAGCGTACTTATAACTTCGAAAGCTTGGTACATCCGAACAGCTGTTAGAATCCCTATGCATTGGAGTTGTTAGTAGACCCAAATGGTGCCTCTTTCACACACTGCCAAAAACACAGCCAAAAATATAGGTATAACCATGGTATAAAGAACGGTGTGGTTATGTTTTGAATGTTGTATTGTCTTTTCTCTGTAGCATAAATTAACTGAAACCTTAGCTTTTATCGTCACCTAAAAAATCTATAATAGTGATTAAATATAATGTTTATATCAATGGTTTACCGTCTTTCCATATCCCGGGTTCGCTGATTGTAAGAGTTGGAATGGTTGGAAGCTGACAGACAGCTGACATATGGACATAATATGCTCTACACAGGAAAATAAGATTGTTGCCAACTTACGTTTTGGTGCCAACTGGTGCCAACCTTGAAAATATACTATATACTTTTTAATTTTAATAAAATATAATAACATTGGCGTTGCGACATGCTCACACATAAAAAATATTGTGGTAACGGCAATAAATGTTGGAATGCAAAAGTGCAATCTTAACCGGTGTTCGTGAAATCAGCTGATGCGAGATGGCCATCTTGCCTGTCGCCCAGAGTGAAAACTCTGGACTCTGGCACGAAATTAGGCCACGCTGTACTCTCGCTGTCAATCTCCCTAAAAATCTATCTCCCAAGCTAAGCTATTGGAGAGATTAGCTTGTATTGTGAATGCACCTTAACGGTGTGCAACATACGAACGCAGCTTATATTGTGTCAAAACATTAGCGTTTGACACTAACTACTGTCATTAGAATCAAAATTTCTGACATATCATGGCTACTAGCTTTAATGCAGTACGACCGATCTCGATGAAATAGAATTTGCTCATGCAGCTAAACTATTAATTGTACCAAAAAATGTCACAGTCATAAATTATTCGGAATTTCCTCTTCTTTAATTTATTATTTAACTATTTCGACAAATTTCCAGAAATGGCGACTTATTTGCAAAATCTTTGAAAAATGCTAAGACTAAACCTCCAGTTTCTTTGGACCCTTTTCAACAGAAAGCTTTTCAGCTCTAAGTTTGGTCATGAAACTTCTAAATATGAAGTTTCGTCCCGATACCTTTAGTAGTTTCTCCGGAATCGTCGCCACAAAAAACGGGTACACACACACACACACACACCCACATCCACACACACACACAGACACTTTTTTGTACCTTGGTCAAAAATGTTCAGGGGACCCAAAAAGACATATTTCCGCTAAAATCTAAAAAAAAAATTTTGGCACGATTACAATACTTTACATACTACGTATGATAAAGTAAAAATTGTTGTCTAATATAATAATAATAATAATACGTTTATTGAAAAACTCAAGATAAAAGCACCAAATTCCATTGGTCTAGTTTCATAAATAAAGAAGTTATGAGTTTTGTGCAACTGGGTTGGCAAATTGCGGTACTCTGCCAAATATAAGAATTGACGAGCATTATGTGCTTATGTTCGGAGTTTTATCCTAACTGATAATATTGGAAAAAAGGTATAAGATTCCGTTTCGATTTTCAAAAATGACGTCACTTCTAGCAAAACCAAAATAATACTACCCTCTAGAATATCAAAACTGTATATTATAATACAAGTTTTATAAGACAAAAATTGGCGCACGAATTGTAGGACGAGCGTAGCGAGGAGTGCCCAAATGGAACGAGTGCGCCAATACGTATAATAAAACGAGTGTTATATACTATTTTTTCTACTTTTCAACATTAATTTTACATAAATTTCGAAAACTGCGCTTGTCATCTTACAATCTAAAGTAGTTTTATCTTCAACAGTTGGTAGTTGTGGTAAAATTCACAAATACGATCGAGGAGAGGCAATAGCGATTGAGATGTCAGCCTTATTTAACACGACGTCAATATCATCAATCTTAGAAAACTAAAATTTAGTAAAACTTTGTGATCTAGGGTTTTCATAACGACACCGAAAACGGTTTCGTTATGAGTTTATAACGAACGCAAAGTAGCAAAAAGAAACTATTTTTTGTCTATTATCAATCAACCAAATTCCACTCGTCACGTTTAATAAATTTTGTTAAATTTTGTCCTGCTAAATTCTAAAAATGCCACACTGTGTACCGGTGAGTGCAACTACGGTGCGCGATGTTCTTCTTCACGTCTCTTATGGCGGTGTTAGATGACACAATAAAAAGTTCAGGTGCGATGGCTGCGTATCTGGCAGCTCTCCGTACTAGTATCTCGTACACTCTACTGATTACCTTTGTACATATCTGAAATGCCTTTTGATCCAGGTGTAGATGTTCTTATTCCTATCTGCCTCCACTAGGGAGTTGGCACTCCAGTGCTAACCCTGAAGTGAAACCACATATTTTAAGAGCTAGGATGGATTGCCAACTGTCAGGGAATATCACTATATTTTTTCCAGGCTTATTATAGTCACTAGTAGGTGTCTGAGGCCAGTGGCGCATTATCCCAGGACAAAATGGGCATTTGCCCAGGGCCCTCTATAACAAGGGGGGGGGGGGGTCCAAATCAGTATTTTGGAAACTCATTTCCGCAATAGACTACCACACCATGCCAGTCCTCAAGTTGCAAGTAGATTTAGGTCCTCTCAGCGAGGCCCCAACCAATCTTTAATTTACTACCGTCTCAAGAATAGTGAATTTTATATTTGCGCTCCTGCCGGTTGGGGAACAAAATCAATCTCCGTAATATAATATAATCCGTAAATTTTATAAACTATAAATTGATTGGGTAGTTAATAAATTACCGTAGTAAGAATATCAAATTGATCTTGCCTATGGGGTCCCAAAAAGAGTGGAGGCAGTTTTAGCAGTTAAAAGGTTTTTTTGCCATAAAGGAAACTATCTAATATTGTACGAGACTAATGAGAACCCCTTGACTAAGTTAGAAGAGAAAAACTGTATGAATTCTTCGAAGATTTTCAGTCGACACTTTCTTCTGGAATTCTATTCTGTAAAGATGAATGCTCCAAAAAAGTCTGTAAAATAAAAATTCTGATATGCAAAATTCTGTAAGTCCTTCTTATTACACAGTGTGTATAAAAAGAAATATAACCACTCAATATATTTCTTTCTAAAAAGTTGACAATATAAAGATTTGAATAAAAGTTTTAGGAAATTGCTTAAGCTACAAATTTGGTATGCTTAGAAATGAGAGACACTTTATATTCAAAAGTATTTCGTGTTTATAACTTCAGTCATTTTCAAAAACAACGAGTTATTGACACTGTAGAAATCCTTTTAACATCGTTTAATTGCTTTCTTTTAAGATTTAATTGCCTTGTTACGTTTACACCACGGACCTCACGGACATGCGGTTTTCAGAGTTCAATTTGTAATTCAAAAGAGTATGAAAAACAGGAAAAATATACAGGATGTTATATTAGAAAAATGGAATTTGGACTGCTTGTTCCAAATACCTAACCCTGTATATTCAAAATTCTAGCTTAATTCTTTTCCTAAACCTTTTATTTGGTTACTTTCTTCTAAACTTTGAGGGCCAGATGTTGACACGTTACGCTTCTTCTTGTTAAAACTGTATATTAGAAGGCATTCGGAATAACTGTATTTTTTTTTTGATGATATGGAATCAGAATCTTAGGTAATGTTAGAAAAAGAACTATGAAATTACATTTTATTAAAAGTAACATCTCAAAAAAGCTATGAAAACTGCACCGCAAATTTAATAAGTACATATTCAGAGGACATATGCATGTCGGACATGATAAATATTCAGAGTTCTTAATTCTTAATTTACTGACAATGGTAGAAATGTATAGGACACAAGGGCTCGTAGACGATCCCAAAACAACTCTCGTATCAATTCTCTGTCCCTTATTCTATCAGACGCATTTTCGATACGTCTCGGTTGTGTTTGTTTTGATTCCGTCCAGCACGTATCATAAACAGAGTGACGCCCCGAAATTCCACGTGCTGCGACCCCTTGATCCGACACGGCCATCCTGACAAGTCACACGTCCTCGTGTGTTATGTCTAAAGCCTAATAAAGTAGAACTAGTTGTAGTAAACTAGTAAAGTTGTCCTGCTCTAAAAAGCAGACATCAACATCGGACCAGACATATCACTGTTGTTGACAACTCAATTAAAAATATCATTGACCAGGAGCAAATGTAACTTAAAAGAACAAAACAGATTAACAAGTTCAGACGGCTTACACATTTCGGCCTACATAGCTATGCTATTCCTTTTCTTGTATACCCATGACAACCTAGAAAAACTGATAATAAAAATTGACTTTTAAAACATTTAACATGGACACACTGAATCGACCAGTCTCAGCGTACTGCATGAGACTAATTCAAACACATTTGTATCAGCTTACTGCAAGATACACTTTAGCCTCAACTTTTAGAGACTAGCTCACAAAAACGTGTATCAGCCTCCTGCTAGATACCAGTTCACACACACTTGTATCAGCTTACCGCTAGACACACTTTAGTCTCAACTTCTAGAGACTAGCTCATAAACACGTGTATCAGCCTCCTGCTAGATACCAGTTCACACACACTTGAACTCTGGTCTCCGCTTCCTGCAAGAGACCGTCAGTTCCACACGAACCTGGTATCCAAAAATCGCGCACCCACGGACTATGTAACATAGACACCGATTTCTACCAGGCTACGATTATGGATAACGTCGTGTTATTATTTGTATTGTCAGTTCAGTGTTCCCTCGGTGCAAGATGTACCCTCACCTGGGTCACTTTCAGTATCATCAACATCATCCATTGTTACACAGCATTCAGGCATTTTTCTAAGATGTTCATGGGAATACTTATAACTAATAATGATCACAATCCAAAACTTCAATAACTTTAAACAGTCCCTTAAATTTTTGATCTTGCTTAGTTACGTCCCTCATTTTCTGTTAATCCTGATCGCCAACAGGAAAATGTTGTAACTTTAGCCTTCTTCATAACCAATCTCAGTATATCATATTCATCGTTATGACTAACATTGCTTCCTGATTGCTCTCTCAACTCAGGTAAGTGAATTGGTAAAAGTTCTTATCGTCATTACAGACTAAACTTAATGATTGTACTACTTTACCGACCACAAGTTCTAGAGCACTAGCTTTAGTGACTCTACTTGTTGTACAATTCAATGCTAATTGTCTCTCACCCAACAATTCTTGCCATGAACCGTCATTACTAGACTCAACAGTGGTCAACATAGATTTCAGTGTACTCATAACACGTTCTACTTGACCGTTCGCTCGACTAGCGCCTGTTGCGATGAGGTAAAGCTTCATATTAGATATTTGACAAAAATCTTCAAACGTTCTTTGTTTGCAAAACAACGTTCGAACAACGATATAGCAAACTTTATTCCTCTCATATTACTTTCAGTATCCATATGTAAACTATTGTACAAGAAAACATATTTTGTGAATTTGTCTATAACAGTTTGCCATGGTATCACAACTTTTGAGATGAGGTGAAACTCAGCTGGTATCTCACCAAAACTCGATTTGAATACGTGGAATATGAGACAGATATCCACAAACTTTTACACATACTGACTCATCTCGTCAAACTAGTGTTAACAATGTAATTCATCTAAAGTATTTTTCCAATCTAGGCAAACTAAGCTATGAAATACGCTATTAAAATATAACTAATATGTTATTATTGTGTTCCGCAGAATAAACAACATCAGTTTACTCCCTTTACAACGTTCTCGTGCCTAGGTACCTGCCTTCTATTCCTTAAACAGTCGTATTATTTGTTAACCTAAATAACCCGTGCGTCACTCAACGCCCATCGTTGAAAGAGGTTACCGACGAACCATGTGTCAGTTGACAACATTTATTAACATTAGTAACACTAACAAATGAGCCAGTCTCCCAGGCATATACAAAAACGTACAAAAAGTATATTTCTATCGCATAGTAATATGAACAAAAACGATAACCGACCAACTAAGTGAAATCATTGGCCAATAAATGAATAATTCTTAATCGTAATATCTTAATTAATCCACCAAATAAATTGATTCCTAACACTATGTTAGCAACAATAAACGTATGGCACATGTCCGTTAGTTCGTAACAAATTTGAGTTTAATTAGAACTGTTTTTAAGTTCATGTTAAATTAAATCTTTTCCGTCTCTAAAGCAACATTTGTAACTAAAGGCACACAATTCTCCTTTACCCGCGTCAAGTGGTTGGTTGACCTTTTTTTGAAATTCCCAGACCATTCTTATTACTGTTACCCAAACACTCCATAATGGTTTCACAATAATTTTATAAACTCGTTCACAGTTTGGTCGTGAGCGATATCAATCTACATTTGAAATGATTAAAACTTGAGCAGTACAAAGAATGGAATAATTGCCTATTCCTTAAGAATAAACTACGCGATTCTCTCTATTCCGTCAAGAGAATGCAAAACACTTTCTAACCAATCAGTAATCGGAGCAACTGTCAAAGACAAGGGAAAAGTTTAACTTAGCTTTAGTGTGCTTGCTTTCGATGCCAAATGTCCAGCGTTTAGGATCCTTGGCGTTTTAACACGATAACATTTTCCCAAAAAGATTGTTGATCCACTTGACTTGAGCGTCCGATTGATGTGGTGGTCCGGCCAAGATAGAGCATCATGTTTCCCAAATTTCTTCGGAGCGCGTCACAACACTTCTAACGTCGCCTGTGGTATCAATTTCATTTTTACACCAAATGAAATTTTGCGAGTATGAAATGTCTGGACTATCCGAATAGCCTGGAAGTACTAAGGCGGCACAGTAATCCCACTTCTGATGTCGGAGATGATAAATATTCAGAGTTCTTAATTCTTAATTTACTGACAATGGTAGAAATGTATAGGACACAAGGGCTCGTAGACGATCCCAAAACAACCACCGCACCGACGCTCGTATCAATTCACTCTGTCCCTTGTTCTATCAGACGCATTTTCGATACGTCGCGGTTGTGTTTGGTTTGATTCCGTCCAGCACGTATCACAAACAGAGTGACGCCCCGAAATTCACGTGCTGCGACCCCTCGATCCGACATGTATATATTGATGATGGCGAATTTAAGAATGAACTATACGCAGTTTTTGAAATATTTAAAATAGTAAAAACATGTTTATTTGTTAAGAATACCCTTTATTTATTAAGATAATACATTTTACTTGCTACGAATTTTGATTTTAAAATTGTTAAGCCATTTATTAGTTACTTTGTAATTTTCAAAAATAATTTGTTGTTGTTAAATAATTATGTAGGTACTTATATTAAATGTTGTTGCAAAAAGGTCAAAATTCGTGCGAAAAATGCGTGTAAATCTTCGGGTTCCCACGAAGCCAACCTCGAGGTCTGGGGTGAGGGCAATAAAAATTACCGTTATTATATTATAACAAATCAGTATCAATCTCGACAGTTTAAAAATCCTTTCTCTCATAAACCGTATTCATAATAAAAGATGTTTGTGATATTCATACTTTTGCACTTTATCCTTCATGTGTTATGACAATGTAGATATTTTGACAGTTGTTACGTTTGGAACTTGTTAGTTTTTAATACAACATTGAAAACTGTTTAAAGTTTCTGGAACGAACACCAGCATTTTGACTTTTTACTCTTCACCCAACATAGCGGCAAATCTAGCTGCGACACACAATAATACTAAAAGTTTTCCCACTATTTTAAACCCGCGCTATCAGCAAACTCCCTCCAGCTAACTAACTCCGCCAAACTACACAAACCTCAAATAATCCGGCGATTGTACCCCAAGTAACGCTTGGAAATTTTACATTAATATTCCAGGGCTGTATCAAGGGCAGGCTGGTACTTTTCTGGCAGGTTGGGGCGGACCGGATTAAAACTAAACTCTTGTATCCGGATAATCCGCTTTCAACTATAGCATACGCGACCAGACGGCGTCGTTGGCGTCGAAATGGTGGCTAGGTGCGCCATTGTGAAACCAAAGTGATAAATTACCGTTGGCGGCATTTCAAAACTTTACTCGACGGCGAGTTGTTCGGTTTTCGGGTGTTTGGACGCATATCTAGCTGTATATTAAATTGGGGCGAAACGGATAAATTGAGTAAACTTTTAATGTGTATTGCCTGAGAGTGCGACAGCGTGCAGTATTTTAATATACGATACTATGGGAAGCAGGGTCGCGTGTAGGCGACGCTGCGAAAATTTAGTTTGGAGTGAGTTGTTTTCGTTTTTCTTTGTTATGCCGATATTTGGTAGGAGTACGATAACGAGACGTCATAACAACACGAATTTGTTCAATATCTTTTTAAAGTAAATTACACATAAAAGATACGGAGTTGAATTTAATACTGATTGAACAACACATCAGAACTGTATGAAGATAATTCAGATGGAGTTGACTTTTGCGGCGTATATTTACTTTGTAGTTTATTATTATTTGGCAAGGAGTTGAATATACATTTCGCGCTAACCGCGTTCAAAATTACGTATCGTTCAATCTAATGTTCGCGATTTAATACAGAATTTAAATATTAATAATGAATTCCTCCATCTTACACCAGTTGTAATCGAATAAGGGTAGAAGTAAACAGATCCAGTCTTTTTTGTGATGTTATTTTATTATGCACTTATGGCTACCGGTTTCGAAGACGAACGCGAGTCCGAAACCGGTAGCCACAAGTGCATAATAAAATAACATCAGAAAAAAGACTGGATCTTTTTACTTCTACCCTTACAGAATTTAAAGTTACTATAAAAATGAACCATGGTATAACAGCCGACTGTGCTCTCTTGTATGGAAATAAACTGATGGTAAATAAAATAACGTGGCCTGATTCACATGATGAATGATATGACAGGTAAATTCGATAGTGTTTTTTTTTCTAAAATAAGAACAAAATATTAAACAGAAATCACGTTTCTTTATTGTGCTTCTTAATACCCACTAACAAATAATTTCATAACTTAAAGTTTTCACTTAGCCTACTTAGAGAATTCTATTACGGTATTTTTTTTTAAGTGAGTTTTAAATATGAAATGGAAATTATGTAAATAGACATAAACAGTCGGACAAATTATTCTAATTGTTGATTTATTTAAAATTTGCATCCCGCCTGGATATCACCATTTACTTTATATTCTAATTAAATTCACGTCACGTGAACTTCTCGTTTTTTAAAGGAGCAAGTATACCCCACTAATGAAAATTGTTGTTATTGTTTAGAGAAAAACTATTTGCAATGCAAACTAAGCACAGGTGATAAAGGAAGTAAAAAAACACATGAAACAAACGGTAAAGTCAAGGGTGTCTTAGAAAAATCAATTTTTTTCTAAATCGCGGGTTCGAAATCACGTAAAAACGATAAATAATTCAAACTAAGTTCATAGGTAAAACCTTTCTATTTCTTTATGTTCTATTTTGGAAAGTCATTTTCATAAAATAGTAATGTATCCCAAAGAAAGTAATGTCGTTATTTAATATTTTATTACTTTTATATACTTTCCAATATGCAATACTACATCGGAATACCACTGTAAAAATTTCATGTCTCTACAACGCATATTAACGCTAGGATTTTGAACCTACGGTACACTTCCGGTAGACTACATCGTTAATATAAGAAGAGCATTATTTACGTGACGTCAATTTACCGGATCTATTAAAAAGTCCACCGTGTATGTCCGCCTAATGAAAGCTTGAATCTTGACCTTGCACGTTTTATACGTCTACAGAATACCGGGCGACCCACGCCATAGATACGCCCGTTGTTTTTTGTTTTATTTTTGACGTTGTACGAACTAAAGTTTGACAACGCTAATAAAAAAAAAATTCCAACCAACAAAATTTGGGATACTTTTGAGATTAGTAGGTATGACCTTTTTTCAATGAAATTTTAATAGGCATTCTATATTATTTATGCCATATTTTCAATCAGGGTGCCATTCTGAACACGAAAACATATGTATCGATCGTAAATTTTTATCACCAAGGCAACGAAATTGTCGAAAATTGTCAAATAGGCACTAACAAAATCGATGTTGGCCGATATTGTATTGCTGGCAACCTTTAGCGTGATTTTATTGGTTTTTGGCCTATAAAACATTTTTGCCCGTGTACATTAAGGGTACACCTTGGTTATTCGATAGATAACATTTTTCCGATTACTATGACACCAAATTCCTAACATTTTCCTGAAAATCGTAGCGTGAAAATGTCGTTTAAGCAGGGAAATAGAAGCAGGGTTAATGATTAAAAAATAATCAATGTACCTATACAAATATATGTCAATATAGGTCCGTATATTCATTTCTAATTAATGATTAAAGTCAGCGTAATGAACGATGGACGAATGCTAACATCCGAATTAGACAGTTATCTCCATAATTATTGTTTAAGGTTATTGCCAATTATTTTCGATTATTGATATAATAATTGTTCGTTATTAATTATGGTTGTTATTGGTTATTGTTTATATCACAATTATTGCTGTTTGGATTGCAAGTTTCTAATACCTTACCTAAATACAACACCATTTTTCACCAAACTAATGACGCACTATACAGCGAACTGTCAAACTCGGATGTTATCATTCATCCATAGTTCACTACGCTTACTTTGATCATTACCACAATAGTTTTTTTCTATTTCCCTTATTTAAACAACATTTTGACGCCACGATTTTCAGCAAAATATCAAGTATTTCGTGTCATTGTAATCGTAAAAATTATATAGCCCACTAGATTAATAAACAAAAAAGAAATTTTTTTGTTACCTTGGTTATAAAAATTGACGATCGATATGTTTTTGTGTAAAGAATGTTATCCTGATTGAAAATATTACACAAATAATATAGGTTACCACAAACTTGACGTATGAAGACGTCTTTTCTGGAAAAACATACAAAAACAAGTCATACTAACCTGAAGAGTAGCCTAAAAATGTCATTTTTGTCTATCAACACTTCTCCAAATATCATTTGTACTTATGGCGTCAGTCCCCAGTATATTAGTTAAGTAATCTGAAAAAAAACAATTTAACTTGTAATTGTACTTTGTAATTTTTCGTTTTAAATATAAATAAGCATATCTGAATCAGTTGCCATTTTGCTGTTTTGTATTTATTTTCGGTATCAGATTAAATCGCCAATAATTGACATAGATGACTGACAATACAGACAATTAATTGTCAAACGTATAACCTTAATCACCAATAATTAACATTGACCATTTAAAACTTGTTTTTTTTTTTGTTTTTTAAAACAATTTGAATGACAAATATTTGATATATTTGACATATAACCATGGCAATCCTTTATGTTCATTTAGGATATAAGAAAAATTACCATCCCATATGGAAAACAAAATTTGACATACGCCTGTATTGTGGCTACGTCAACTAGTTTAAAGTATGAAATAAACTATAATGTTTTTGGTTTATATCAATTGGATAACAATAATCGGTTTTAATAAGTTTTGCTAAAATATACTAAAATATTTTTAATAATATTATCAAGCGATATAAAAGAATTATTAATTTTACAGTTTTTACTATACGGATTGTTCAGACACTAGCATTATAAACAATATAATGCCGTCAACTAACAATATAACCGTGCAGTCAAATTCAAAATTATTTACACAGTGTTACAAATGTACAACATTTAATTATCATGAACTCGCAAACGAGTTTCTAGTTGTTTGTCGTGCGGTTCACTGTCATGGTGGGGCTTTTAATTAGATCGACGCCGGTGTACTGGCATTCCTGTGTTTGCAATTCCCCTGTTTTCTAGTTATCTGTTGCAAATTATACTCCGACAGCAAACGGTATCCAACACCACGACAAGGGAGTTCAGCACTGCGTATTTGCATGTATCTTTTAATTGCCGAAGCGAAATTGTCAATGCAGACCACGGTTGGCAGATTTCTAAAATCACTGATCGGGACAGTCGCTACTTTGAGTGAAGATTATTTTGTTATTTTTTATACCCCACACATCTGCTGTGGTGAGGGCGTATTGAGTTTGCCACAATGGCCGTCTGTCTGTCCGTCTGTGTACACGATAACTGCCGTAATTTTGCAGTAATGGATCTGAAATTTGGTATACAAGCTTATCTCTTAAAAAGTAAGGAAAAGTTCGTGAATGGGCAAAATCGGTTCACTTTTTGTTTTTAATATTTTACGGTGGGGGTATTTTAATTTCAGCACGGCTGAAGATAATTTTCTTACTAGTTTCTATTGAAGTATGTATTGAGTTTCTTGTACGTTATGTAGTTGTTTTTGTTTAGAACAAAGTAAATATAGGACATCAGTGGATAGCCTATTAAGAGACAAGTACCTAGTTTTAAGAATTCAGATTAAATTGATGGTTAATTTTTTTAGATTAGAGTCAACATGTTAAGCATCTTAGGCTTATTAAAAAAGATGTAATTGTTTTAGAGCAATATATTAAAATATAAATAAGATACTTCGCAGTTGTGCTAAATTTCCCAATATTTTTAGTTTTAATTTTGATGTTTTATGCCACACAAATTATTTATAATCAGTAAATTATGCTTCTGGCAGCTCCGAAGGAAATTTCTTTACAAACGTCTTTCTCTGCAATGCAAATATTTATATAAAAATTCTTGGGGTACACAGTTTCGCTAAATTAATCGCACCATCAGAGCGTATCTAGCTTGCATAGCTGAATAAATACAACAATAACAGTTACCTATAGTTACTATTATTGAATTATTTCTTTTCTTATGAAAATTCTTTGGGTGTTCTGTCAAAATTTGTTTTGAAAACCTGACCGAAAAAAAACAGTTATATAGTGTTTTTCTTGTTCAAATTAAAGATAAAAAAAGTTACTAAAATGTTTTATTTTCATTCCACACAATATTGTAAATACCGGGCGACCCACGCCATAGGTACTCCCGTTTATTTTCTTTGCTTATAAAGCTGGACAAATTAAATTTGGAGAAGTGTTAGTAGACAAAAAATTCCATTATTTGGGATACTCTTGAGGTTAATATGACTTCCGGTTTTTCCAGAAATGACGTCATCATTGAAATTTTAAATGGCACCCTATATTCTTTGTGTGGTATTCTCAGTCAGGATGACGCTCTGGATACAAAAACATATCGATCGTCAATTTTTATCACCAAGGTAACGCAAAAATAACTTTTTTGTGTATTAATCCAGGTGGCTATGAATTGGTGAAAATAGTTGAAAATTGTCAAATAAACACTAACTAAATCGACATTGGCCGACATTGCATTACTGAGGCCCTCTAGCGTGATTTATGGCCACGTAGATTAATACACAAACAAGTAATTTTTGCGTTGCCTTGGTGATAAAAATTGACGATCGATCTGTTTTTGTATTCACAACGTCATCCTGACTGAGAATATCACACAAAGAATATAGGGTGCCATTTAAAATTTCAATGATGACGTCATTTCCGGGGAAAACCGGAAATCATATTGACATCAAGAGTATCCCAATTAATGGAATTTTTTGTTTATTAACACTTTCCCAAATTTCATTTGTCCAGCTTTACAAGCAAACAAAATAAACGGGAGTACCTATGGCGTGGGTCATCCGCTATAATTCTTTATCACTTTTTTTCTCCACTACTATACTTTATTTCCAATGTCTGCCTTCAATTTCCGATTCTACGGAAAATTAGGATACCAGAATCAGTGGGAATTTGTGTATATTTTATGTTGTTGACCAGGATAATAATTTGTTTTTGCCCTCGCTATTTTCAGTATTACTAAAATATGTTGCTCGTTTATGTATGAATTCATGTTTTAGCAAATTGACCATGCCTCCATTAAGATTAGCAGAGAAAATAAATCAAGCTTAATATTAAAGTAATAATAAAATTAATTCATAATAAAAAATATGAGTCCATTTCGAATAAATCAAACTCTCAACTTATACGACTTATTTTTATTTCATATCTGAAATTTTGGTATCGTTAATTTTTTACCTGGACCGATGTTTAAATTTTCGATATTTTTCCGAAATCTTCAGAAAGTCTACTTTTTTTTTATAACTATATATATAATTGACATAAGTCAATTACTTACTCGAAAATAAAAGATATTTTGAACTATGAACAAATATTAGGAAAACAACTATGGACATTACTAACTTTTAAAAACTGTTGATAAATCTAAAACAATGTACAAAATGGCAACGTAAACCACAGTAAGATGAGAATATCAAACTGTTTTTGCAATATGCATGAAAAAAATGATTTCACTCTCTTTTTGATTCAGTGCCTAAACGGCCCTTTTTCGGACTCAACTTTATTGACAGAAGATGCTTGTTTAGGTGACCCCTACAACCGCTGTCAGTTTGTCGAAATCTTTATGTGGCACCCTGTAGATTACACAGGGCAACTATTTGAATCAAGTTGATTTAAAAAAAATTAATACTATGATAAGAAAAAATCTCCACAATTACATGCAATTGATATACATGCAGCACACAATCATGTGTTGTATATCAAGAGAAACTGCATAAAAAGTGTTCTGATTTCTCTAGCTCAATTAGGTGAGCTAGACAATTTGAAAATCTAAAGTTACAGCGAATTTTTGCCTTCCTTGATACGAAGTCAGTTAAATGGGGCAAAAGTTGCGTAAATATGGACCCTTCTCAGACAGCGTACGGATTTTGAAAAATTTGCATAGATCACTCGATATGATCGAAAAAGTAGAAACTATAGATAATATGATAAATGAAAATCTTGGTACCTATATGTAAAAGAATAGCTATTATTCTATATTCATTTTTGGTTGAAGAAATGTATATGTTTACCAGCTTTTGCTGGTAAATTTTAGCGGCATTCACTTTGTTGGATTCAAATAAAGTATTCAAAATTCTTTACAACCATCTATAATATGTTTATCAATTTATCACAGCTAAAGCTGGCGGACAAACATGTTTTATGGCACAAAAACTGGCTTGAGTGTATGAATACAAAATTCAAGTGATAGTTTTTACTTTTGTAATGCTTAACCAACTTCGTATCTCGGAATGCAAACTTTCAAAAATCCGCTGTAACATTATAGTTTTTAATTGTGAATGTAGCTCACCTAATTGACCTAGTGATCAATACATAATTCTTAAAAAAAAGCTATTCCGCACTGTTTTCTGAGATCTCCAGGTAGGTATATGATGTTCCGTGAGACATTGGGCGACCATTAAATAACACTTACCTCATATTTCAAACGTATTTTTTTATTAACTTTAACAGAGAAATTTTCTTTGCTCAAGCATTACTAGTATCACACAATGCAACACCAGGCATTGAACATTACAAACGCAATAGTAGGTGTCGATCAATATCAAAATTTCTTTTAATTGCTTATATTAATTGATACCACAGCGCCCCATCAATTCGAGCAATTTGCAAAAATGCCAACCACCCCGTATCCATGTATCATAAACATTACTTACGCAATAAACAAACTTGAATTTAAATCAGAATTAATTATAAAACCGGTTGCTATTAGTTCTGCGAAATAAAACTAAGCAACCCACTAATTACATCGGCCCTTCACAGCAATATTTTATACGAAAATTGCGGAGGGTAGTCTGATCCTCGACTGCAATTACGGAAAAGTATCCACTTCAATCCATCAGCATACATTAGCCTTGGTTGAAACACGTACCAGCGTCAAAACTTTTCCAGTTGGTGATCCTTCATCATACAGTCCAGTCTACCTTTCTAAGCGATATACATTAAATATTTGAAAAGTTTTAACTCAACCACCCGTAAGAGTTTAATCGCTTCCATCTCAGGAGATGAATAAATTGAGTTTCGTCAGCGGACCTATATTCATACATATAGTTATAAATTAAAGTGTTCGTGGATGTTTAAAATTGCAACCTGATATTTGTGGACTTTGAAGATAAAAACAAAATATTCTGTATGTACAGTATTGTACAAAAAAAAAACGTAATAATAATAATAATCCACGCCTGAACGTCAATAAGAGTGTTCTGGAAAGTTTACAAGCAAAACAATACAAATAAAGGTTTTAGGAAATTACTTAGCCTACAAATTTGAATTAGTTTTGCATATACAGAACGTCCTAAAAAATTCAAATAAAAGTTTTAGTAAATGACCTAAGCTATACATATTTGAACCATATAAATGAGAGGAGTATTTAGCCTTCTTTTGCGGCCTATAATAATCACAATGAAACAGACAACGTCTTGCCTTATTTGTAGAAATGTGATTTACATTTTAGGGACCGCAGTTTGACAAGGTACAATTCCAGAGTACTTGACGCTCTTAACAGAAGCTGCAAAATGTCCTAGAGTGGTCACAATGTATACCTTGCATTTTCCTTTTGCTGGAGGGCAACGATCTTCTTAATCTGTTTCTTTTTCTGAAAAAAAAAATCCATTAAATTAGAGAAAAAAATACTATTTGTTTAACAAAAATAAACAATACTATGTAGGTACATAATTTCCTATTTTTTACAGAAATTATTATTATAATCCCAATTTTCACAAAAATCAAATCGTAAATTGTTAATTAATTTGATATTGTTTAAACAAATGGCATTTTATTTTTTCGCTGAAATTATTACTATTAAAATATACAATATCACGTACATATATTTTTTGCAAAAATTATGATTGTTAGATTATTGCCATGTTTTTCGTAATTTGTTAATTAATTTGAAATTGTTTTAGGAAATACCATTTGTGTAACCAGTAATATACAATGTTACATATTTTGTTGAAATATTATTATTATTGGATTTCTTGTCTTTTTTTGTAATTTGTCATTTAATTTGTAATTATAACCTATAACAATAATTAATCTAATAAACTCTAAAAGCTTTTAAATATTATAATATATGAAACAACTTTACACATGTTTATATTACAATAATATATGTGTTTGTTATTAATAAACACCTAATGTTATTAATAAATAACTAAATAATAAGTAATAATTCTGTTGATAGTACAGTCGTAGACACACCGCGTTAAAAATACGGGCGCATTTTGCCGGGAACCCATGATAATCTCTGAAAGCACGAATTAAAAACAAAATATATTTTAAACAAATGGATGTCCAATAATAATAATTTCTGCTACAAAAAAAAACATATACATAACATTGCATATTTATGTTTAAACAAATGGTATTTGTTTAAACCAGTGTTTTTTAACCTTCCCACGCTGTCCTTCTCTCGCTCACGTCAGGCGCATAGGGTCTGCTCCGCTCGTAGTGCTCCGCGGAGCACCGGTTAAGAAACACTGGTTTAAACTATATATAATAAATTAATAAATAACAAAAGAACATGACAATAATCCAATGATTTTTTTAAAATTTCTGGCATATTTATTAGCGCGGGCCCGCATATCAGTCATGTTGGCACAAAACACAGACAAATGAAAACATTTTGCGTCTCTCTCCCAGTCACTGGTTCAGTATATCGGTATCATATTTCTAGACGTTTCGACTTCTGTCAAAACGTGTTTTGTTCCAACATGGCCGATATGTGTGCGTCCACCCTTAGAGTACTGCAGGGGGAAGGTGGGAATGGTGAAAAAATGTGGTTGTGGATTTGTTCCTTGGGGAGTTCTGAACAATTTATGATAATCTCCCGCAAGTTTTTTTCTAAATCCGAAACGTGATAAAAAGATGCAGGTTTAGTGGCGGCAAGTGCTGTCCACCACGAAACTTGCCTTGTTTAAACCGTAGGAAAGTACTAGCCGTCAAGTAGAAAGTCTACTTTTCTATGGTTTAGATATGGCAAATTTATTGGCGGACAGCACTTTATGCTATATAATTTGGCATGTCTAAACAATCGGTGTTTACACCATTCAAATATTTGCACAGCATACACATTTGGACTATTTGATGAGTGGCTTAATTTATTATTGTTATCAAGGTGTGTCCAAGCCAAAGCTTTGCTAGTATGAATTTTGTATTTTGGTACGGTTGTTTTTTAAAAGAACATGTGGACTGTTTTTAAGTATTATTGCGGACAATAATCTAATATAAACCTCTTCTACTTTGCTGTGCTGGTTTTTATTAATATACTTCGAGTATACTAATAAAAAATAGCAAAGAAGAAGAGGTTTTTATTTAAATTGAATTAATTTAAACTTTGTAATATGGATGTAACCAACTATGTATAATCAAATAAGCTTATACAGGGTGTGTATAAATTGGCGGAAAAGCTATACGTGGCGATGTTCTTCGTAAAATTCTGAGTAAACAATATTTATACTAAAATGTTGTAGCGTCATTATTGTGCCCTCAGGAGCCATTTGAAAGAAACATAGATTTGGCAACGCTGAATCCAACAGGTGTTCGTGATACTATGCACTGTAAACAATGGGTCCGTATACCATATACATATCGGCATACTCATTAAACGTATATTCCATGTTGAACGAACGAAAAGATAACGTAAAATACAATAACTAATAAACTAATTAACTAATGAACTGTAGGAATAATCACGGTAGAACGGTAGAACTGACGAAATTAGCACAAACAAGTCAAATTACTTAATTTGATTATACAACTGTCAAAAGTGACAAATGCCAAAATTAAGTTACCCATGTTCTACAGTGTTGCCGAATGTATTTTTATGACAAAATTAACGAAATACCGAAATTAAAAACAAACTTTTTAGGCAGAAAGATAACATTTAGGAAAGGAAAAATTTTCAATATTGTTCTTTATTCTAAACTGCAGCTTCTCCATCAATAGATTTCAAATAATAACACCATTCAAGAGATCGGATATCATGACTTTGGAGACCTCGTGAAGACTCAAGAAGCACGGTACAACATTTTAGATTATAGATTGTCGACTCAGAATTTTGCGAAGAACACCGCCACGTGTAGCTTTTCCGCCAATTTATACACACCCTGTATATAATAAATAATTATAAGTTAATGATCTTTTTTTGTTCTGGAGTCACCACTGGGAGATTTTCCATTCGCAACTGGTCGAAATTGTGTTCTTCCTTTGATGGACTATATTATAAGGGCCCGATATTATTTTAATTTTCCCTATATTCTGGGCAGTGATTACTATATTTTTGGTTTTATTTACTAATTTAAGACTACAAACCAACAATTGGTGTTATTCTGGATGTCCAACATATAGTTACAATATTGAAAAATAGTATAAACTGAATAAATCAAAAACTGAAGGATAACAAAGAAAATCAATACAAAAATACTTTCTGAAGCTTTAGCTCCGCCAAACATTTTATGCTAATCTGACTTTACAATGTAAAACGCATTACCGAATTTACCTTCGTCATAATTTCAGAATTCGGTAAAAAGCTTCACCGTTCCCTAGCACAAATTCATTTACGTAAGAGGATTCCGCGGTGGCTCTTACAACCTAATCCCCTTAATGTAGATAAAGCTGTCTGGTCAAATTTATAGTGTTAGCTGTTTTTACTACCCCAATGTAACAAGGTGGTTCGTTTTTGTCACCTCAACTAACTAACCATTATTTTACAGCTTATCGGAGAAGCCATCAGCCAAGGTATATGTTAAAACAGTTAAATTTATAGTTCCACATTTAAACCACTCTGCCAAAAATTTACTTTAGCGTTTGTGCAATGTAAATATTTTTTATAGAGCAATTTATTGAGTGGCAATGGATGGTACCGTAGATGCATGATTTTTATTGAAATAGAAAGCTCAATAACGAAATATATTTTGATACAATATATATTTGAATTAATGAAAATTTTCTATCTGTGCAGTCCTGATATTCGTTTCTTTAAATTATGAAATCCATAATGGTTTGATATGGCCACGAGCGCAGATTTTTAGTGCCGCTTCAGTCAACATTCGTTAATGACACGCGAGAGTTACCTTTTGCAAAGACCAAAACGAATTACAGGCAAAATTTCAATTGAAAGGTTACCTTTGTGCTGCGCGCATGTTACGCCGTTGTGCTATGGTAGACCATAGCCGATGTGACCGCTCATTTATTTTAAATTATCATGCGGCGTTACGTTGACGTGCAAACACAAAGACGAGCCTTGCTGATTTCGGCCGTTTGATGTTAGGCGCACGTTTTTCTTTTATTAAAATTTTTAATTAACCTTTATGTACAGAAATTATTGAAAGTAGATACCAAATTTACAAACAAAAATTTGTAGTAATTTTTGTGTTTTCTTCTAGTTATAATTATTAGTTAAAAAAACTTGTGGTGAAGACTCCGAGAGTTAATTTATGGTGGGGTAGATTGAATTTCCATTTACTAAAGGCGGTACATACAGAATTTATAGCAAGTTCCACGAATGACGTAAAGGTGTAAAGGTAAGCAAAAAAGACCGTGTTAATCAGGTGCTAAGAACTAATATTAATTTTGTGGTATGTTGTGCCATCATTTTTAGCCCTGGAATGGTGCTAGCAGCAGAAGCTCTGGCTCGAGCTCTTGCGATTCAAGACGGTGCTGTATGTTGGCCTGTCCATAACCGGGACATCAAAGTCTACTTGATCATTTTGCTATGAATGTCTCCATCAGAAAGTAGTATACAATAAAAAAGGCTATTGAAAGTCTGACGTGTGTTTTTATTTTGATATTTTGCAAATCTGGATTTCGGGTTACCCCGTCTTCAGTGCAATCGTCTAATTGTACATTATATCATAAATATTCTTCGTATTTCATAATAAGTTACGAGTGTAACGTCAAATGTTGCTAGGGTTAACGGATCGTACGTGGTTCCTTTTCCATCTTATACTATCCTAACCAGGGTTGTTATAAAAAACGTTTTTTTTTATTTTGAACAAAACAAACATGTTTTTTTTTTTATAAAATGATGTTTTTAAACACGCAACAATGTTTTTAAACACTTCGCAAAAAAATTACTTAAATTAAATCACAAAAAAAAACATGTTTTTAATAAGGAATAAAAATTGTTTTAAACATGTTTTAAATCACGCGATTGTTCATTTGTAAACATTTTCATCGGCGTTTTTCGTACGTCAGTTCACAGTAGAGCTAAATCTGTTGTGTGAATGACTTTTTGTTGTGACGCTAGATGGCGCCAGTAATGCAATGTCGGCCAAAATCGATTTAGTTAGTGTTTATTTGACAATTTTCGACTATTTTCACCAATTCATAGTCACCAAGTTAATACACAAAAAAGTTATTTTGGCGTTGCGTTCGTGATAAAAATTGACGATCGATATATTTTTGTGTTCAGAATGTCATCCTGATAGAATATATCACACCAAGAATATAGGGTGCCATTTAAAATTTCAATGATGACGTCATTTCCGGAAAAACCGGAAGTCATATTAACCTCAAGAGTATCTCAAATAATGGAATTTTTTGTCTATTAACACTTTCCCAAATTTCATTCGTCCAGTTTTATAAACAAAAGAAATAAACGGCAGTACCTATGGCGTGCGTCACCCGGTATGCTATTAAGTTATTCTAAAAGTTTTTGTTTATTGTAGTTACATGTTATCACTGAATGTATTATTATATTTTATAAAGAACTTTTTTTTATTAATAAATACAATATTTAAATATTTGTTTGATTTTTTAATTGATCCATGCATAAAAATCTTGAAGACCAGCATACAACTCTGATTAAATAATTAAATATGTTGTCCAAATTTCGGTAGTTTAGAACACATATTTTAAACATTTAATACAAACTGCTTTAAACAAGTTGAAAATAAAATACTTTAAAACAAAATATTTGTTTAAACATGTTTAAAATAATGCGTTAAACAAAGTATTTTAAACATTAGAACAAACTGTTTTAAACATGTTTAAAACAATGTTTAAAAAAAGTGTTTTATACATTTAAAACAAACTGTTTTAAACATGTTTTTTTAAAAATGATTTAAAACAAAATATTTGTTTTAAAACATGTTTAAAACAATGTTTTAAAACAAATGTTTTAAAACATAACAACCCTGATCCTAGCTATTATTCCTGCTGTACACGTCGGGTGTGAACAGCAGGAATTTTATTAATTAACCTGAGACAGAATAATAGCTGAAAGCGAGGATCAAAGGTGAAGGTCACTGCTTGCTTCAACATTTATTCGCAAATATGTTCACACCCGACGTGTGCAGCAGGAATAATAGTTAGGATAGTATAAGACGGAACAGGAACCACGTGCGGATCGTGAACCCTAGTAACATTTGACGTTACAATCGTAACTTATTATAAAATATGAAGAATATTTATGACATATTGTACAATTAGACGATTGCACTGAAGACGGAGTAACCAGAAATCCGGGATTTGCAAAATATCAAAATAAAAACACATCAGACTTTGAATAGCCTTTTTATTGTATACTTCATTATTACTTTTAATTTTCACAGCCTACATACATACTACTGTTCAATACGTTTTTAACCCGTTCGCGTCATGTCATTGGTGTTCTTGTTGTAACTTCTTTATTAAGAGAGAAATGCTGTTAATCATTACAATCAAAATGTTCAGAAAAGATCGGGCTACTGTTTGATTCCAGTTGATAGATATGGTTGCATCGGGTACAATCCACAGAACGCTCCATATTTCAATAAAATCTAGTACTCCAGCGCCGTTGTTGAGGAAATTGCCTTCAATAAAAAAAAATCAATCAAAAAATTAAATTTGGTAACATTTCCTTTTCAAATAGAACATAAGGTACATTTTTAAATTTTCTAATTCAAAGATTATTTTTAAGAATTTTTTGTAGGAACAATTTTTTATAAAATGCATAATTTTTAGTTATCAGCAATTTATTAAAACTCCTGAACTTTGAAACTAAATATCTTCCCACATAGATACACATTAAAAATATTAAATTATAATATACCTATATGTATTATGTATTATGTTTTGACGTGTCACATCTACGTACTGTAGCTAACGTGAATAAAGATCTATCTATCTATCTATCTATATATATATATATAGATATATATATACAGTGTGTCCACGAAAGTCCGCACAATATGGAAAAAATTTTTATTGTGTATTTCTCAGAAAATTTTAGTCTTTATAAAAGTTGGCGGCTCGTATGAAACCAAAACTGCAACCGTCAAATATGTTAATTTCGGTGCCATATACGAAGCGATTCAGAATATATGAATTTGTGATAAGAGTAAAGTACCTGTATTTTCATTATTGTCGATAAAGTTTATTTGGAAATGTTGTTTAGAAGTAAAAATTATATACAAATATGAAGTCAGAGCCACCTACCTTGAAAAAAAATATTTTCAGTTTTTTTCTTAATTATTACTTTTGTGACAAATATTAGTAAATGCCAGTGATACTAAAAGGTTCTTTTTAATCTATTTTTTGGAAATTTGAATACATTTTTTATATTTTTTGTTATTTTGATATGATAACTAATGTTTATTTAGAACTAACGCAAAATTACTTATTTTCTTGGTGCGAAGTTGATATTTCACCCTGTAGATATTAATATATCATACAATAACTAATTCAGGAGCGTGACTTACCTTTTATTCAGTTATTATTATTGACTGTGGATAGTATAATAGTAGTTATCCATCTACACCGAGCGATTCTCAAGTGGTGGTACGCACGGTACTACAACTTATGAAATTTTATTTTCACTGATAATATCTTAATAAACATAACTGAAACCTCAATCAATTGTCTTGAATCAATTATTTTATGCAAGAATGTATCTTCTCATGTACAGCAGCACAAAACGCACCAATAACCACCTAAGTATAGGTTCTTGTATAGACAACCCAATGATACAAAAAAGAAAGAATATGAAACAAACAGTTTATTTTCTTTATGCAACATTGTTTAAATTTTAAAATAAGCATACACCAGTTATCACAGGTGGATATGAAAAACAAAAGCATTATCCAGACAATATTATCCATTTAACCGTACTCCCTGCAGTTTACGTTAGTTTATGTGCTGTAACTTTTAAAACCACGCTTACACTCCAACAAAAAGTTGAAATTCTTTTAATACATGGAAAAAATAGACCGCACCCAGATGTTGCTGCTATTTTCAAGACATCCACACAACCAAATTGCCCATTCAACCATTTCCAGGATAATGAGAAAATTCAAACAGACTGGGTCTGTTGAAAATAGCTTCAAGAAACCCCACAAAAATATGTTGCCAAAATGAGAAAACAAGTTTGCCAGTGTTGCAAGAAGTAATCGAGCAGAAGTCGAGACTTCTGTTCGACTAATTGCTTCACACAGCCAATGCAGTAAATCAACAGTACATAAAATAATAAAACTAAACAAGTATCACCCTTATAATCCACAATTTATAAGTACACTAAGAGAAAGAGACTTCGACATCAGGTATGACTATACCATCTGGTTTGAGGTGAAAATGAAAGAGAATATAGTTTTTTTTAAATATTCTTTGGACAGATGCGGCAACATTTACGTCAAATGGGACAGTTTCTTCAGAAAATTGCCGGTGGTGGGCACATGAAAACCCGAACTTTACAGTAGAATGCCGAGATCAGTACCATTTTAAGACTAATGTGCTGTGCGGTATTTTGAATAATCAAATATTTAGGCCTTCTTTTCGTCAAAACTTCAATGGGGAATTATATCTTCAGCTCCTGAACAGAGAGTTGTCACCTTTTTTGCCGTTAATTCAACGGGCGTTAATTTGGTTCCTGCTTGATGGTGCGCCCATATACACAATATAAACTCTGTCTAGAAGTTTTTAAATCATAAATTTGGCCATCGCTGGATAGGCAGAAATTCGGAATCAAGATCCTGGCCACCAAGATCCCCCGACTTTACCCCGTTAAATTTGCTTTTGTGGGTTTGCGTAGAAAATATCGTATACAAACACCGACCATTTAGAGATATAAATCATTTAGAGGAAACTATACAACATTTTAAGTAGTAGAAATAAAATAAGTTCATAGATAATAAATTAGCATTATTAACATATTCATATTAGTTATTAACTTAATAACGGGTAAATCAGTCATAATTAATTCAAGAAACAATAGATGTTTGATGCTTTCGTTATTTTTATTAAAATATTATCAGTGAAAATAAAATTTCATAAGTGGTAGTAACGCGCGTCCCACCACTTGAGAATCGCTCGCTGTAAATGGATAACTACTATTATAAACCTATCCAAAGTCATTAATATTAACTGAATAAAAGCTAAGACACGCTGAATTAGTGATTGTATGATATATTAATATCTACAGAATGAAATATCAACTTCGCACCAAGAAAATGACTAATCTTGTGCTAGTTCTAAATAAACATTAGTTATCATACCAAAATAACAAAAAATATAAAAAACGTATAAAAACGTAATTTCCAAAAAATAGATTAAAAAGAACCTTTTAGTACCATTGGCATTTACTAATATTTGTCACAAGAGTAATAATTAAAGAAAAAACAGAAAAGATTTTTTTTCAAGGTAGGTGGCTCTGATTTTATATTTGAATATAATTTTTACTTCTAAACAACATTTCTAAATAAAGTTTATCGATAATATTGAAAATAAAGGTACTTTACTCTTATCACAAATTCATATATTCTGAATGGCTCGGTATATGGCACGGAAATTTACATATTTGATGGTTGCAGTTTTGGTTTCATGTGAGTCGTCAACTTTTATAAAGAATAAAATTTTCTGAGAAATACACAATAAAACTTTTTTCCATATGGTGCGGACTTTCGTGGACACACTGTATATATAATAATTGAAAATAAGACTGCAATAACTTGAAACTGATAAGATTTATTTGAAAGAGATACATAATATATTCTTTAGGGTGGGTTGTATCCACACTGATGACCGACTGATCACGTTGATCATTTTCGCTTTTTTGAGCCACTTTTGCATGTAAATTTTGCCTGCTAACCAAATGAACAACTGATCGGCCGGTTACCAGAGTTGGTACAACCCGGCCTTAATATTGCTATTAACTTTAAAGTTCATTAGTAATCTTATAATAGGGATGGTTAATTAATTGATATGCGTTTGCATTTCTTCAATAATGCAGAAATAAATATCAGTATCTGGTATATTTTCCATTTTAACTTTGCGTATGATTTTGTGGTTTTTTTCCTGACAAATTATGATAATGGGGACGTTACAAATAGAGAAAAAAAACTATCGGATAATAAATTTAATATCAATGCAAACTATTTGTTATTTGCATATAAATTTATTGCGTTCAATATTTTTTAATCTTTTTATTTCAATACTAAATAATTATTGCATTCGTTACCCGCTTTTCGGACTGCATTGGTGCCCGACAGGCTGCTTCGACGTAATAAATCAGACCCCTTTTGTAAATAACTCCTTCGGGTACAAACAAAAAATCTTTTGAGTCGCGTCAAAAAACCGACATCGAATGGATCGATGCGAGCGCGTACAAAAAATGCGGGCCAGAGCGGGACACTCGCCGAACGCGTGATTTCTATCTGACTATCTGCATCCGTAGAGACTTCGGGCAATTCGAATGTAAGCGGATTTGGGTGAATGTGGCATCCACACTCTCCCGATTTGCGGTTTCCCGCTATGTCTCGGCAATAGACATAGCGAGAGTTTGGAAGACGTTTTAGAAAATACATACTTCTTCGCTGGCTACACCCAGACCACAGCGAATTTGAAATACATTGGAAAAGATACGCTACCGACTCGCAGGGGCGAATTCCGGTCTGGTCTAGGAATAACTTTAATTTATACAGCAAACGTATAAAAGAAATGTTATTTCGTTCTAACCCACGTTAATTTATAAGATCAGCAACGTATGCGGAAAATATCAGCAAAAATTGATGCAAATCTAATGAGAAAACTAATAGACCTTAACTATAAACTGTAAGATTAATAAATAAAACTCGTCCGTGTTAGAGATTTGTAATAAACAACAAAACTTTCGCAGCGCCAATACCGTCCGGCAAATGGACAAAGGAAAACTTTTGTCGGAATCAATAAAACTGTACGGATTTTCGAACCGGAAAAACTTTCGTTTTCAATTAGCGTCAAAACTCAGGTCAAAGACGCGACGGCAGCAAACTTCTCCATTGTGTTGGTTGCGTGGTTGGCACATAATTATAGTTCGGCAATGTAAAGTTTAAGGGCTTACATTTACGCTACTGGAAACTTATTTAATGTGTGTGAAATACGCAGGTGTATCTGAAATAAAATATTTACTCGGTAATGCGAGAAGTTTAGTACCCATTTCAAACTCTATCGCATAGGTGAATAAATAAGTTGCCGTACTACTTATTGTAAAGTCTAGCAGAAATGTGTTAAATCTTATACAACTTTTATGATAAAACCTACAAGTAGACTTCTTTTAAAATATGCTGCATATTTTAAGTGATTAAAACCAAATGTCATCGTAAAATCGACAAATTCTTGGTTTTGGGTTACATCGAAAAAGAAAGGGCAATTAAAATCAAAATCATAATTTGGTTTGCGTACACAGATATTACTTTACGTTTTGTTGATCAAAAATAACACTACATAATTTACTTATAGATAGTAATTTTAGAATCCTTGGTGTTCAATAAGGTATGTACATATTGAATAATGAAAATGCAAATGTCCTTATTTCCAATTTATTTCTGCTCGCTACATGTTTCGCATCTCACCAGATGCTTCTTCAGGCAACTTCGTCAATTTCTCAAAATCACATATAAACATATATTTACGCGCTCATAACGCTGATTTAAGAAAAAACAAATATAGTAGCGATACCTGCAGTTTTGATTTCTAATGTTATAGATAAATATTTGTCACGCGGGGGTGAAGGTCGGGCTCAGTTAGTTGACGTTTACTGAATTCTGAACAATAATTAAAAAATCATCAGAATTTTCAAGTTAGTTTATTATGTGACGGAAACAACCGTAGGGTATTTTTAATATATACCACAAAAACAAAGGGTGTCTCTACCTACATCTATATTTCATTCTTCCTAACAAATTATTTTGGCAGAATCATTTATGGTGCAGTTCTGAAATGGTAGTCAAGGCTGTGCTTCCAGTTTTTCACTGAGCAGGGGTTTGTGCCATGGTTTCCTGGACAGTAAATTTGGTGACACCAACTGTTCTCTAACTCTACACACAGAACCATTTGCTCCGACCTAGCTTTCAGTTCGGGAGAAATTAATGTTGTTGATTTGTGCCTATCGTGAAATCAGCAGCAAATTCATTAAACTCTACTTATAACTATTCACTAGACGGGGATAGTTCCGAGGTGAATTTACTTGTGATTTTTAAATGGGACGTCCAAATTAAAATATTGTGCGATGAGGAAAAACCGGTTATTCGCACGATAATGAGAACTATTCGCGTCCAGTGAGCAGCGGTCTTAAAGGCCTCTTTCATTAGTGTATTAGTGGTATTAGTAACATACGCCATTATAGTATTTCTGATAAAAAAATGCTAGTGACCCATGTTTATGTACATGCAAACTAATATGTGTCACTATCAGGGCCGTCCTAAGATATTCGACGCCCGTGGGCTACTAAAATTAATGCGCCCCTCTTCATAAGAAAATACACGAGATAGCTAACGGATGCGGGGTGACCGACAAAGTTGTCAAAAGTGTCAGAACTAGAAAAAGCCAATTCATTATCATTACACTAAACAAAAACATAATATTTATACAAAATTCGAAAAAAAAAGAAGAAATGAAAAACCAACGTTTATAGTAAACAAAAACAAAAGTAAGTTATATATTTGCTGTCCGTGCTTTTTCTTTCACTCTATATAAATAAACTACTCAAATAATTTAATTTGGTCTGCCCTAAAGAATTTGTAGTAGGATTACTAAAAATGCTCAGTGCGTAGTGCTGTGGCCACGTTAGGAAATGTAGACGCAATTTTTGAGTCAATTATTTATTATCCTTGAAAAATTACCAAAAGCTCTATGTTGAAACATTTGAACGAAACATTTGATTACATTTGCCATCAATTATAAAATAATCATAGAAAAACATAAATCAGCAGTTCCTGTACTGCGGGAATTCCTACAAATTCCCTTTATAAGGAATAAATTGGCTTTTAAACCATCCTTCCATATAATAAATTTTCAGCTTAGTTTCTACGAAAATAGTCCCAATACTCAAATTTTGTCAACATAGCTTTTGTGTTACATAATTCGATAAGCAAGTTTCACATCGATTAAAGGATGCAATAAGTATCATAATAATTTATAGTATATATATATAGTACGTCTTTACATCCCTAATAAGTAAAGCAGCTGGTCTCCGTCTGGTTCTATACAAATCTGAACCGCTTTTTCTCTACTGTAAATGTTATTGTTTTGGATTTAAGCCATTTAAATATTAGGATGAGACTGTTCAACTTTTAGTGGAAGTTGTTATTTTCATATTTATGGTATGTAGACATTGAGCGCGTAAAGTATGAAAATATGAGAAAATCTAAATGAGGGTTAGTTATTGTACAAAATTCTCGAACACGTTGATTTTTAACTCTTGGAAACATGAATATTCCGAATAGAATATGAAAATGCGTTTTGGGTAAAATTAGTTGCACTGTGTACGTACACGGACTCTCCCGTAAGATTGTTGAAAAAAGCGAGACAAAAATGTCAAAAACCTGAACCCAATTTTAGAAACCTCAAAAGGGCGTCATAGTAAACCTTAAACTTTGTACGTTTACCTGAAATCCTGAAAGTTTGTTCATAATATATTTCAACCATTTACAACGATTCTAAGTAGTACAATTCCTATTGCAAACATATCTACCTAAAACTGCTATTCGCTTTTAATTCACAAACAAAATCCTTAATTTTTAAACTTTTTCTCGTAAATTTTCTGATGTAAGGTCATACAATTTGTATGCTACCATGAAGATAATTAACAGATCTATCATAATCAACAAGAAAAATATGGAGTTTGCCATTTGTCGATGACGTCATAAGTACAAAACGGGAAATTGAATTTGTTACAAATATGTGTATAATTTACAATTGACGTGTTCAAGAATTTTTGTAGTTAACAAACAGTTTCCTGTGTATATATTATGATTACTTTCCGTGAATTATTATACTATAATAATAATAATAATAACAATATGTAATATAATAATAATGATATAATAATAATAATATAATAATAATAATACCAATCTAATACGGCCAATATCACACTGTATCTCTGGTCATCCAGGATTAGTTTTGGACACAATCACCTGATTTTCATTGACTAAATCTATTACAAAAATGCAAATGATAATTTAATGTTGTTTTATTAGTTTTTACTTGAATACTAATAAAAAAAAATAGTCACAAATGTATGTACTCTCAAATATTGAAATAATTGTTGTGCAAAATCTATCTTATTGACTTTCAGGTAACAAATAATACAAGTTTTGTTTCTAAATTACTATTTTAGAGTATTGTTTTGTATGATTGCAAATCTGACCATTCTCATTGCATATATATAATGATAAATAAAGGCAGCTTCTAAATATACTTTCAAAACGTAAAACATTATTGTTGTAAATATCATGAAATAAACCATGCGCATTTAGCACATTTTATAAGAAAGTATGATTCTTGAGTGTAATGTAATTTTAAAAACTTATTTCAATACGTTTGCGTATGGTAAAAATTCAAAAAAGCCTACATATTAAATTAAAAAATCTGATGTGGCCAGGCACATGACTTTATCATACTATATATAAAATTAATAGTTTAGCTGCATGAGATTCTATTTGATCGAGATCGGCTATGTCTGCATTAAAATAAAAATAGTAGAACTAGACAGATATCTCGATTAAAGCTGCGTTCGGATATTGTACTCCGTTGACACCGGGTATACCGTCCAAATGACACCTACGTGTTATTGGGTGTAAAAAGTGTAACGGGGTTCAATATCCGAACGCAGCCTATATTGACAGTAGTATTTTCAAAACATTAGCGTTTGACACTAGCTACTGTCATTAGAATCAAAAAATCTGACATATCCTGGCTACTAGTTTTAAAGCAGTACGACCGATCTCGATGAAATAGAATTTGCTCATGCAGCTAAACTATAAATTCTACCAAAAAATGTCATATACATAAATTATAGAAAATTTCCTCTCCTTTAATTTATTATTTAACTATTTTGACGACATTACACAAATAGCGGCTCATTTGCAAAATCTTCGAAAAATGCTATGAGTAAACCACCAGTTCCTTTGGACCCTTTTCAACAGAAAGCTTTTCAGCTCTAAGTTTGGTTATGAAACTTCTAAATATGAAGTTTCGTCCCGACACCTTTAGTAGTTTCTCCGGAATCGTCGCCACAAAAACGGGTACACACACACACACACACACATACACACACACATACACACACACACAGACATTTTTTGTACCTTGGTCAAAAATGTTCAGGGGACCCAAAAAGACATATTTCCGCTAAAATCTCGAAAATTTTTTTTGGCATGATTACAATACTTTACATACTGCGTATGATAAAGTAAAAATCTGATGTGGCCAGGCACATGACTTTATCATACTATACATAAAATTAATAGTTTAGCTGCATGAGATTCTATTTGATCGAGATCGGCTATGTCTGCATTAAAATAAAAATAGTAGAACTAGACAGATATCTCGATTAAAGCTCCGTTCGGATATTGTACTCCGTTGACACCGGGTACACCGTCCAAATGACACCTACGTGTTATTGGGTGTAAAAAGTGTAACGGGGTTCAATATCCGAACGCAGCCTATATTGACAGTAGTATTTTCAAAACATTAGCGTTTGACACTAGCTACTGTCATTAGAATCAAAAAATCTGACATATCCTGGCTACTAGTTTTAAAGCAGTACGACCGATCTCGATGAAATAGAATTTGCTCATGCAGCTAAACTATAAATTCTACCAAAAAATTTCATATACATAAATTACAGAAAATTTCCTCTCCTTTAATTTATTATTTAACTATTTTGACGACATTACACAAATAGCGGCTCATTTGCAAAATCTTCGAAAAATGCTATGAGTAAACCACCAGTTCCTTTGGACCCTATTCAACAGAAAGCTTTTCAGCTCTAAGTTTGGTTATGAAACTTCTAAATATGAAGTTTCGTCCCGAGACCTTTAGTAGTTTCTCCGGAATCGTCGCCACAAAAACGGGTACACACACACACACACACACACACACACACACACACACACACACATACACACACACATACACACACACACACACACAGACATTTTTTGTACCTTGGTCAAAAATGTTCAGGGGACCCAAAAAGACATATTTCCGCTAAAATCTCAAACATTTTTTTTGGCATGATTACAATACTTTACATACTGCGTATGATTAAGTAAAAACAGAACGTTTAGATACAAATATCCCTACAATGATTTCTTGATTTTTATTGTCATATGTCAGGGGCTTTGCATTTGAAGAAAGCCAATGCATTTTTGCAATAAGTAGACCATTATGTGTTGTATTTGTGAACACAATCTTACTGTTTCATTTAGCCATGTCATCAAAACTTTAAACTGCGATATTTCGGAAACGGAGCTGATCGGAAAATAAGTTATCTCGCAATGTTTAATTAAAATTTTATGCTGAATCCAACTTTTCATTTTTTGCCTCTAGATATCAATTACCCTGTATATAAGGTTGTTACACTCTTAAGGGGGGGGGGGGGGGGGGGTTCAATGCCAGTTTAAACCATGAACAAGTTTGCTGAATATATAGTTACGCCACTGTGTTGGACCATTGTGAAAGAGAATAACATTTAATAGAAAGTGTAGCGAAAAGAAAACGCGAAGGTGTCAGAAAAAATAATTAATTTTAAAAAAAGTAGGAAGAGCTTCGTTATCGCCGAAAGGATGAAAAACTAATTCCATATGTTGGAATCGAAAATTTAGCAATTGCTGCATTTTCTATGTGTTGACTAACTTAACACTAAATTCAGCTGTGAAATATGAACATGTTCACGTTGTTTCACACATGAGGTATACACTTTCACCTACTCCCCAAAAAGTTCGCTACACCTGGTTTACACTTTTACACTATAAAGTGTAAAGTGTGCACAACCAAAACAAACCTAATAACTCAAAACACAGGCATTTTATGACTTTTTTTATGTCAGACGTATTTTTAGTTGTGTCACTTGTAAAAAGGATGCGAGATGTTATTTTATTTCTCGAGAATGCGTTCTTCTTGCGCTGTGTTTGGGACACATGTCTCACTTCCAGGTTAGCAGTTATTTCAAAGGTACCACTACCCTGTATTTATGCTAGTGACTGAGGCTGCTAGCAAAATATAGTCGTTAAAGCAATTTTATCTAGGAATATGTAGCTGCAAGAAAAGTTGGTAATATATGGACCCTAAGTAGAGGCAGATGTGGTGCGGTCCAATTTCAAAGACGTGTTCGTGATTACCTTCTACTACACTCCGGTCCTTATATTTCACCTATTCATGAGCCTACTTTTGGTAGTACACCCACTCTGGAAACTGGATTAAATTAGGAACGTATTTTCCTGGCAGCATACTGGAGAAAATAGGACGACGAAGAAATAACTACATAGAGAACTCCCCAGTACCGAACACAGAATATAAAAGAACCGACTGCAGTCTGTTGCGTTGCATTTTAAATAAGCTACGAACGCATACCACAAGGTAGCAGTCTAAGGTCTAAAGTTAATAAGTGAAATAGACCGAAAAAAAAACTGAGCGTTACCGGCAGTAAGGTTGGAATGCAGAAATGCTAAATACGTCGCGTTCTACATTTCAGCAGCTTGCGAGAGGTAAAGTTGAATTATGCAGTCTCTGGAATGCTGCTTAAGTCAAATGTATGTAAATAGTCTGGAATATGGAACGCTGTGTGGTGTTGATGACGTATTTAATATAATTAAGCCTGTTAATTTTCAGCGAAATTCACTGTGGATGATAATGGAATTATTATTCTCTGACGAGGAAAGGTACGGTCTGTAGGGGGCAAATTAGATGTCTTTGAACTACTATAGGTTAATTTTCTTTCGTATTGCTAATCTTGAGTGGAGACGATAGACATTTTTATTCAAGTTTCAGTTTTGAGCTTCGACTAGTTTACACAAAACTGGGCATAAGACCCAGCAATTATACCAAAAAATCTGATGTGGCCAGGCACATGACTTTATCATACTATATATAAAATTAATAGTTTAGCTGCATGAGATTCTATTTGATCGAGATCGGCTATGTCTGCATTAAAATAAAACTAGTAGAAAATATATCGATTAAAGCTGCGTTCGGATATTGTACTCCGTTGACAGCGGGTACACCGTCCAGATGACACTTACGTGTTATTGGGTGTAAAAAGTGTAACGGTGTTCAATATCCGAGCGCAGCCTATATTGACAATAGCATTTTCAAGACATTAGCGTTTGACACTAGCTACTGTCATTAGAATCAAAATAATCTGACATATCCTGGCTACTAGTTTTAAAGCAGTACGCCCGATCTCGATGAAATAGAATTTGCTCACGCGGCTAAACTATAAATTCTACCAAAAAATGTCATATACATAAATTATGGAAAATTTCCTCTCCTTTAATTTATTATTTAACTATTTTGACGACATTACACAAATAGCGGCTCATTTGCAAAATCTTCGAAAAATGCTATGAGTAAACCACCAGTTCCTTTGGACCCTTTTCAACAGAAAGCTTTTCAGCTCTAAGTTTGGTTATAAAACTTCTAAATATGAAGTTTCGTCCCGATACCATTAGTAGTTTCTCCGGAATCGTCTCCACAAAAACGGGTACACACACACACATACACACACACACACACACACACACACACACACAGACATTTTTTTGTACCTTGGTCAAAAATGTTCAGGGGACCCAAAAAGACATATTTCCGCTAAAATCTCAAAAATTTTTTTTGGCATGATTACAATACTTTACATACTGCGTATGATAAAGTAAAAATATATTATTTGAGTCTTGGATTCTTAAATCAGACAATAGTACTGAAAAATACAACGAAAAAAAAATCTGATGTGGCCAGGTACATGACTTTATCATACTATACCGGCTGACCCACGCCATAGGTACTCCCGTTATTTTTTTACTTTATCATACGCAGTATGTAAAGTATTGTAATCATGCCAAAAAAATTTTTTGAGATTTTAGCGGAAATATGTCTTTTTGGGTCCCCGGAACATTTTTGACCAAGGTACAAAAAAATGTCTGTGTGTGTGTGTGTGTGTGTGTGTGTGTGTGTGTGTGTGTGTGTGTGTGTGTGTGTGTATGTGTGTGTGTGTGTACCCGTTTTTGTGGAGACGATTCCGGAGAAACTACTAATGGTATCGGGACGAAACTTCATATTTAGAAGTTTTATAACCAAACTTAGAGCTGAAAAGCTTTCTGTTGAAAAGGGTCCAAAGGAACTGGTGGTTTACTCATAGCATTTTTCGAAGATTTTGCAAATGAGCCGCTATTTGTGTAATGTCGTCAAAATAGTTAAATAATAAATTAAAGGAGAGGAAATTTTCCATAATTTATGTATATGACATTTTTTGGTAGAATTTATAGTTTAGCCGCAAGAGCAAATTCTATTTCATCGAGATCGGGCGTACTGCTTTAAAACTAGTAGCCAGGATATGTCACATTATTTTGATTCTAATGACAGTAGCTAGTGTCAAACGCTAATGTCTTGAAAATACTACTGTCAATATAGGCTGCGTTCGGATATTGAACACCGTTACACTTTTTACACCCAATAACACGTAAGTGTCATTTGGACGGTGTACCCGCTGTCAACGGAGTACAATATCCGAACGCAGCTTTAATCGAGATATTTGTCTAGTTCTACTAGTTTTATTTTAATGCAGACATAGCCGATCTCGATCAAATAGAATCTCATGCAGCTAAACTATTAATTTTATATATAGTATGATAAAGTCATGTGCCTGGCCACATCAGATTTTTGTTAATAATGCTGGACGAATTAAATTTGGGAAAGTGTTAATAGACAAAAGGATAGCATTATTTGGGATACTCTTAGCCTAATGCTTAATGACACAAAAATGTTATTTTTGCGTTGCCTTGGTTATAAAAATTGATGATTTTCAACAAAATATCAAGTATTTGGTAGTATTGTAATCGGAGAGATGTTTCCTATCGAATAATCAGGGTGTCGCTATTTTTCGACAATTTTCACCAATTCATAGCCACCTAGATTAATACACAAAAAACTTATTTTTGCGTTGCCTTGGTGATAAAAATTGACGATCGATATGTTTTTGTGTTCAGAATGTCATTCTGATTGAAAATATCACACAAAGAATACAGGGTGCCATTTAATATTTCAATGATGACGACATTTCCGGAAAAACCGGAGGTCATATTAGCCTCAAGAGTATCCCAAAGAATGGTATTTTTTGTCTATTAACAGTTTTCCAAATTTCATTCGTCCAGCTTTATAGACAAAAAAATAAACGGGAGTACCTATGCCGTGGGTCACCCGGTATATAAAATTAATAGTTTAGCTGTATGAGATTCTATTTGATCGAGATCGGTCGTGTCTGCATTAATATAAAACTAGTTAGCCATGATTTGACAAATATTTTAATTCTAATGACAGTAGGTACTGTCAAACGCTTATGTTTTATATAATATAATAATACCCACTGTCAATTGTATCAAAATATCTGTCGAATCCTGGCTAACTAGTTTTATTTTAACGCATACACGACCGATATCGACCAAATAGAATCTCATGCAGCTAAACTATTAATTTCATATATAGTATGATAAAGTCATGTGCGCGGCCACATCAGATTTTTTTTTCATTGTATTGTTTAGTATTTGTGCTTGATTTAAGAAGCCAAGAGTCAAATAATATATTTTTTGGTATAATTGCTGGATTTTATGCCCAGTTTTATGTAAACTGTGAAATACCAAAATATGCTTTATCAAACGATGCACATTATTTTATTCATCCAATAAGTGCCATCACGTTTTTCTTTTCATTAAAATTAAAAGCACCAATATGCATATTGCATTTATGTATGTATCTCATATTTATAAGATGCATACATAAATGCAATAAACACAAATTTCTCAACCTTTTTTTATGAACTTTCGGTATATTTTACTTATTTATTAACAACTATCCCATCGCAAGTACCCACTACACAGAACGAGCAAAGCTCAGTTTTATAGGAAGTTCTCGTGTGTTCATATACAAAAGTGAAGCTTTCATCCCAAGAGGAAAGTAGCAATAAAAATACGCCTCGCCAAGTAAAATACCGCCCGATTTATTTACATTTATATCGAAAGCTATTACGATATACACAGGAGACCCGCTATAGAACCGACAAATCGAACCAAACACGAAGCCATTCCATGAGAAAACCTTCCGATGGATTAGTACAATGAAATATTGTCTCGCATTTCCTCGGTAATCCACTTAAGAGAGAATAAACGACGAAATTACCTGTTTTATTCGCATTTATTCGCCAGTTCCCGGAGAGCGGCGTGAATTAAATTAAAAATTGTGAATGGCTTCGTCAGAATTTTATTTAAGGGGTGGATAGTGAAGTTTTATGGTTCCATTGTGTTTCAATTTTTTGGAGTGCTTAATTAAATTGGATCTTGTTATAAAAGTCGACTTTTTACGGCAGGTTATATAAACTTTGTGACGAGATGTTTTTTTTCTTTCTAGTTGTACTTGCATATTATTTAAATAGAAAGAAATAACTTGTAAAGCGTTACCTCTATGAAAGTTTATTATACTACATTTTTCGACAGAAGTACTTGTTGCAAAGTTATTCTAGTTCTGCATTAACAACGTGTCTAAGATTCGTAGATTACAAAGGAAATCTGGGCGCGTATGTAGGTGTGTGCGTGTACACCACAGGGACAATCAGCCATATTCGGAAAGGGAAATAGATAGTGTGGATAACTGTACGTAAGAATGTTCATATGAAAATGGGCGTTGATGTAAAGGAATCCATGCCATGGGAATTAGATGTGTAAAGTAAAACTCATGAGTTGGTTTCCTATGCTCCATTTATTTAAATGATCTATTGGCTACATGTTTCACAACATTGTTTCGTCTTCAGGTCATGATGGAATAACTTAAACGAGAATTATAACACAACAATGGACAAACACAAGTTAAATACTAAATTGTATCATATATAAGATATTAAAAAAAATCTATTTCGAAAAAAATCACTAAGGGGCAGTTTTGTTCCGTACAATATATAATTAAGAGAGAATGCCCAATAAAGGCTTCAATTTTTTGATTTATTTTGGCCTCTACCGTGCGTCAACAAAAAGTTTTATTAGCTTTTTATAACGTTGCATTGTTCACTTCCAAAGTTGCCTAACTCAATGTGATAAAGTGATAAAAAAAAACTAGTTTTACCATATTTCCGAAATCTAGTTTTGGGGGATTCAAAATTGTTGTAAGTTTTTATGATCGTATTGTTTTTTAAACCGGCATATACCGGGTGACCCACGCCATAGGTACTCCCGTTTATTTTTCTGTTTATAAAGCTGGACGAATGAAATTTGGGAAAGTGTTAATAGACAAAAAATTTCATTATTTGTGATACTCTTGAGGTTAATATGATTTCCGGTATTGCCGGAAATCACGTCATCATTTAAATTTTAAATGGCACCATATATTCTTTGTGTGATATTTTCAATCAGGATGACATTCTGAACACAAAAACATATCGATAGTCAATTTTTATCACCAAGGCAACGCAAAAATAACTTTTTTGTGTATTAATCTAGGTGGCTATGAATTGATGAAAATAGTCGAAAAATAGCGACACCCTGATTATTCGATTGGAAACATCTTTCCGATTACAATAATACTAAATACCTACTTGATATTTTGTTGAAAATCGTAGCAGTTGTTCGAAGCAAGGAAATCGAAAAAAATATCGACCTAATGATCAAAGTCAGCGTACAAGTCAAAGTCACTCAATGGACAACTCGAAGGAAGTACCATTAAACGTCAGTTTCCCGCTACTATTATCAGCAATTGGTATCATTGTGTCCGAAAAATGTGTTTCCTTGCTTCTAACAACATTTGTACGGTACGAATTTCAACAAAATATCATGTATTTGGTATCATTGTAATCGGACAGATGTTTTCTATCAAATAATCAAGGTGTGGCCATTGGGTACCCGTGAAAAAAATGACTCACTGGCTAAAAACCAATTAAATCACGCTAGAGGGCGCCAGTAATGCAATGTCGGCCAAAGTCGATTTAGTTAGTGTTTATTTGACAATTTTCGACTATTTTCACCAATTCATAGCCACCTAGATTAATACACAAAAAAGTTATATTTGCGATGCCTTGGTGATAAAAATTCACGATCGATATGTTTTTGTGTTCAGAATGTCATCCTGATTGAAAATATCACATAGAATATCGGATGCCATTTACAATTTCAATGATTTCCGGAAAAACCGGAAGTCATATTATCCTCAAGAGTATCCCAAATATTGGCATTTTTTGTCTATTAACACTTTCCCATATTTCATTCGTCCAAGCTTTATAAACAAAAAAATAAACGTGAGTACCTGTAGGGTGGGTCACCTGTAGTGGGTCACCCGGTATATTCGCCTTTATAAATTTAAATGTAAATGATTATTTTTACAATCTCCTTAAAAAAAAGAAATTCGTTTTAACAAAATGAAGATTGAGGGTTAAAATGGAATTTGATTGTAGTTAGCAGAGCTTGTAAATATGTAGTATTTCGTAGTTAGTAAGAATAGCTAGTTATACATAAAAAAATCAAGTTTTCCGGCGCGTCCACCAAAATGAAACTACTCCTGATACCGTTTTGACCAAATATGGATATTTAATAGTGTCAGTATAAAAAATAGTTACATCTGCAACAGAGTTATCATATCTAAAATTAATTATTATTGTTCATCGTAATAACTTTCATTGTATTTTCTTTCAGTTGGAACTACCTTCGCAGAAGATATATTAGTCGTATTATACCGGTATATGAGATTTGAAGGTGTAACAGACAATGATGTAACACTTAAGGTTCCAAGTAGCAGTAGATACTAGTGGACCTTTAGTGTAAGTTAAGTTACCATAGTTTGTTTGTGAATTTGTTCTAAGAACTCCGTCAAGGTGGCTGGTCCTAGTAATACAGCTATTACACCAAATTCCAAGAGAAATTTAGGTAAGAATAAAATATTACCATTATTATATCCTAATATACTATTATTATATAATGTTTCTTTAAAAACATGGGTACATCTTATCTTTTTGTTAATATATTCTGCCTTGTTTATCAAGACCTCAGTTTGCTTGTGATAAAACAAGAACCTACACCTACGTACTTCACCACCCCTTTTTTTATAAATGTAATTACTTTTGCTCACCAATCGATTTTCTACAATTCCTTATCAATCACTGTGTACGGTCCGTTTCAGATAAGTTGAGCGGTCTAAAACGGTCCTCAATTGATATGGTACGGAAATACTTTCTACCCATGTTAGTATAATGACAGAAAAGGATACAAATATTTCCGCTCGCTTATATCCAATAATCCATCGGAGTATAATGGGTCAACCATCTGTTATAGGCAAAACCGGGAAAGGTGAAGTTGACTCATCGCTTAAAATCGTACGAACCAAGATATGGACGTACCGCGTGGATTGGTTATATTGCTGTGTATATTTGGTTGGCTACTAGGTAGTTCGTTAAAGATTAATATTCAATTACTAAAAATACTATCATTGGTCATTTAATTGTGATATCCTATCTAATTTATATATCCATCATAACCATGTTTAACAGAAGCAAAGTGAAAACATACCAACTAGCCCACTTAAGACAGTGTATTTGTGCGGTTGGAATTGGCTCAGCAATAATCATTTTGTGACTGAGTGCTTAACTTGGAGTTTCTTTTACTGTTTGTGTAGACACTATTAAATATGTTTTGAAATTCATTTCTGAATATTTCACGATAAGTATTTCACAAAACGGTGATAGGTTGTTGTAAATGTGAGGTTATGTTTTTAATAATGGATTAAAAGTGTTTTGATAATGGATTAAACGTGTTTTGATAATGGATTAAAAGAAACATGAACTGAAAATTACTTTATTTTGATAAAATATATAACATATATACATAAATAGTAATATATATTATATTGAAAAAAAAAAACATGGTCCTCTCACATTTAATTCACACGTTCGTGCTGTGTTATTATAATAATTGGAGGTTAGGTTGCAGTACCGCTGTCATCTGTTCTAAGAACAGACGTACTTTTTTGTCTTGCCCATTTAAATTATACAGCAGACGTATGAAAAGAATGCTATTTCGCTTCAACACACGTCAATATTTAGAAATAATCTGTAACGTATGTCGAAAATAACAGCTGAAATCTATGAGTAATCTTCACCTCTCCCGGTTTTGCCTATACATATGATTACTATAGTGCAGCAATTCTAGTTTGTTTTGACAGTAGTCATGATGAACTGTCACTTAGAAGTCACCCAGTAGCGGCGCGGCGGTTTATTCATGCCAAGAATATTATAGTAAATTGTTCGTAGCGGTTCACGGGCAATAATTTCTAAGTTTGTGAGTATTAGGAATCGAATATCAATAGATAAATATATCTTTTAAACGGTCAGGAGCCTATACAGGACTGTCAGAATGCTGAATTTGTCCGCCTATGGATTTAATGTTTATGCAACCCTCTAGACCGCTCAACTTAACTGCAACGCACAATAATAGTATGAAAATATAAGTACGGGAAAAATTCAAATAGAATTTCTGAAAGTTTCTTTTTATAAATATTCTATATAATCTATTCTATATTATAGACAGCAACACAAAAACTCACATCATATATTATTGAAAAATTTCGCGCCTTCTTATTTTTTAAAACCGATAAATAACTAAAATCAGGGCCTGGCAGTCGAACTAAGTTGTGTTCAGACCGATTCACGACTCACTTATTAGAGTTAGATCTATAATCTATCTCTGGGTTTGGCAAACATGATAAGTGTCACACTGACCAATAAGTTTATGAATTTTTACGTACATCGTTTAAAGTCTCGTTTACATCCACTTAACTTAACTTAACGTTCGAAAAATTAAACATTAGAGATAGTTGAACTCCATTGAATTATATGTGTTCGTTTAGATCCACTTAACGTAGAAAAACTTAACGTAACGTACGGATTTGTTCACTCAACTTCAACTTAACAGAATTCGTGCACTAAGTGCACCAATCACAAGCTCTCGATTTTGACAATTTGGATGATGGTGACAGCGGGTGACAGTAACATAACCTAAAAATTAACTCGTGCGACTTGAACTTTGTTATCTTTGTGTTGTTTTGCAATATTTTTAGCTCGATTAACGGATTATTAACACGGATGATGGAACCTTAATCCAACTTGCATGTACATAAATATATTTGTATAATAAAAGACATAGATTTAATATGGATTTCATGTTGTGTCACTGTCAAATGCGCATGTCGAGCACCCCAACTTAAGTGAATGTAAATGGAACGGATCTAAATTTCGTACGTTAAGTATAATTTTTCGTACGTTAAGTTAAGTTAAGTGGATGTAAACGATACTTTAGATTACATTTATTTTCAATATCGTATTTTTGATTTTGATTTTGGTCATTTAAAATGATATTTAAAAGTATAAACTTTCTTATTGCCACTTTTGCTCTCTAAAACATGACCCTCCTAGAACTGTAAAAAGAGTAATATGTTTTTCTTTAACATAGCAACTTTAGAAACGTTGGGACAAATAAAAAACAACATGTTGGGAATTTATATGGCCTAGCACAGATTTATGTAGAACCTCGCAAAAATCTTTATTTTTCCCACAGGGGTCTTAAAGTTAGACCACAAGGATTTTTTATCTACTCATACAATAAACTGCACATTATCTCTTGTGCTGAACAAATATTCAAAATCAGTTGAAGTTTACCAAATCTATTGAACCTTAAAATTAAAATTTCAGTGTTACTTGTAAATCTACATCGTTTACAAACATTGAGATACTGTGATGAACCTGCAGCGTTTCTCAATCATTTTACCGCTGCGGAACGCTTGAAATTGGGTTGGAAGTCGGGCAAACCCCAACAAGAAAATATTATACGTATATTATGTGTACTTTTATTCCACATTTTGTCAGAAAGTAAATGTCATTGTGGCTGAAAACTTTTATACATAGAGACAAATTTTAAAGCAATTGTGCTGTAACAGGTAATCAGCAACATGTCAATAAAGATACGCAGTTCAATTGTAAAATTACTTCTACTGTGAAATTAACGTACTTTTCCTGTCAAATTGCAAACATATCCTGTAAAACTACGTAATAATGCTGTAATTTCACAGAAATATCTCAATACCACAGGGACGTATTGTAAAGAACGCAATATAGTCGGTGTCAATCAACCAGCGAATTTTGGTGGAATTCATTATGCACATATAATTGATTTTAATTTTATGGTCTTCACTTTCATAACATTTTTGCTTTTCAGACGTTTTCCTCTATGTATAAACTATTTCTTTTTTCTATTCCTTCAACAGTTGCAGCTATTTAAAATACTAATAAAAGCAGATAAAGAGACAATATATTATATATCAGATAATGCAAAAACGAAGAACACAAACAGTATCTACTCTTTACGATAATAAAATGTAATTAAATTAATCTAGTTATCTTCAGTTATCACGTATTTCACGTATTTAATTTTTTTGAATTAATTAAATGAATGGGTCACTTTAGTTCAAAAGTTTCCTGTACGTTTTTCAGAAACAAATCGTTTTTTTAGAATTTTATTGTGATTAGCCATATCAATGTTTGGCTAGAACTATCTTTTTAGTTATTGATTTTCTTTAAATGGTAGGACACAATTTCATTCACAGAAGCGCAGACCTTGTCTGATGATCTTATATGGAATGTAAGAACATATTGCAACCCATTCTTCTTCATAAAGTCTGGTTTCCAGGATGAGCAGCAAATTAAAATTATAGGTCCATACATTTGTGTCATAATTGTGTTATATTATTAGGTGTCAATTTCTTTAAAATATTTATACTCTACAAGTTTATTAAATTGACGCACGCTTATTTTAGTTTTTTTTTAACCAACAACCTACCTTCTAGTTTATCATATTAGTGCGGTGTGGCACGACAGTGGAAACCGTCGATAGCATCGATAAAGTATGTCACGACAATCGTAAAACATATGAAAGATTAGGAAACATAAACATTCGACTTAAACGATTGTGAAGTGCTGTTATTAAACGAAACCGTGATTAAAAACCCGCCCTTAGATATTTATTCTGATATTTATCTACATATTTAATGGACTCATATCACATAAAAATCTGTGTAAACCGTTACTACTACATCTACAAACTACAGCCATAATTCACTCAACTGAAATATCAGATACGCTCCACCATAAACCGCCGGTGGTCTGAAGGGTTTGCTCCGCAAACCAACCCTGAAACCAGTTCCGGTTACAGAGCTGAGCCTGCCCTCAGTTGGGAATAATCCAGTCTAAACAATTCACCAGTGAATTGAGTATTAATTAATTCAAATTGTACCGACGACGACGCAACCGAAGGGCCCTGGCACGTTCACTATTAATCCTATCAACCTGTAATTCCGGATCATAACTACAAGGCGGTGAAAGCGGGGTCGTGCTCAAAGGGGTTTATTTATAAGCGGCGAATGCCCGGAAGAATTTTAATTAATATTCAATCCGCCAGGACCTCCCACGGTAACGCCAACTTTCCCTGCATTGCCTGGAGCTCGGCTATCGAATGCAGGCATCCCGTCATTGAGTTATTTGATGTTGAGCTTAATTAACTCGAAAATGTTCGATGCAAATATAGAACAGTTTGTCAATAATTCATGACTGATGTTTTAACTATATAGTTTGCACGTTTGTTTGTTTGGCGATGTATAACTGTATTACTGTGAAAATATACAATGCATGCTACTTTAGGGTGGTCCAAAAAATGGACTTTTCGCTCTAGGGCAACGATCTCCCAAGCTGATCCTTTTCCAGAAAAAAAATTCCCCCAAATTTGAGCAAAATCGGGTAACGTAAACACGTACAGTCATGGAAATAAGTAAGTTCGTATCGCTATCGCAGGATTTGAAAATAGTATGTCGGTTATATATTCGTGTACTGTTCTACCTCGACCCCGAGAATTCATTCTGTGATGTCTGTTCGACCGAAGCAAATGCGCAGTTTAATTATTTTTAATTTAAGTTTTAATACCTTCCATCTGAGCTATGAATATGATTTTAAATAAATCGAAACGTCAGCAAGGATGAAATAGTTTGTATTTGATTCAAGTGCTCCCTAACGCCATTAAACCAACACAAAATATAAACTATAACTGAAAATGTTTAACGACATACTTTGTCAAAGTAATATTATAAATTAATAGTATGGTAACATACAGGCGGGATGAAAATCTTAAATATATCAAAAATTACAGCCATAACCTGGATTTGTACCAAGGCCCTTTGCGTCGCTAGCACAATGTCAATAGCTCAGATGGGAGAGCATTGTGCTAGCGACGCAAAGGTCCCTGGTTCAAATCGTCAAGTTGTTGGTTTCTCTTACGTATACCTTTTATTGCATATGATTGTGAGTAATTAATATGCAATAAAAGCTATACGTAAGAGAAACCAACAACTTTTCTTTCTGAAGCGTCTCCTTTTGGGAAATTATATACCCGTTACCAACACAATTTATACTCATCCCAGGTCAAATTTGATGAAATAATTTTTATGTTGTATAAATGTTCTTTTAGATGGTCGTATATTTTAGTTTATTTTTTTTTTTTAAATAATAATTATAACATATTTACATTCCATCAAAATACGTCGAAAATTTTTCGTCGTAAATTTCCAAACATTTTTGTAAATTAGTGATATACATAATTGTCATTATTTTCAGTTGTCAGATATTTGAAACATATTGTGTAAAGTAAATACAAAATAATAATATAAAAAAAAGTAATGATACATTCATGCTATACAAAATACATACTCCTTTCTGTTTATTAAACACTGCAAAATATCGTTGAAGCTAAATATCTCGAAAACACCAGTAAATCACAATTAACAAATTACTTTAAACAATTGTTTAAACAATTGCTAATTAGTTAGTAAAGGACAAGAAACAATAATTTAATAATGTTTGCAACAAATGGAACAATGAGTTCGTTACATCGTATACTTTTGTTATAACAAAAGGTAATTGTTTAAACATTTCTTTAATTTTTAAATTGGTTAATAAATGACAAAAAAGAATGTCAAAAAGAATTCAATACTAGTAATTTCTGTCAAAAAAATAATAAATCACGTAACTTTGTAAATTTGGGAAAATTTTTGCCTCATTTTTAGGGTACTGCTGGAGAGGGTGGGGCGGTGAAAAAAAAATAGTGGTTGTGGATTTGATCATTGGGAAGTTCTGAACAATTTCTGATAATCTCCCGCAACTTTGATGCATTTTCCAGAGTATTTTAAACGGGAAATTTGAGGTGCTCGGTGGCACGTGTTAACGTTAACCGATTTTTCTCAAATTTTGGCGGAATTTCCTTTTCCGGAAAAGGAGCCGATTGGGGAGATAGTTGCCCTACAGCAAAAAAAAAAGATTTTGCAAGGTATAAATTTGGACCACCCCAATTGCTACATACTATACACGTAAAAATGCGTATTTGGATTTAACACCGATTCCAAAGAATTGGGGATGACAAAAAATTAGTCTATTGTAGTTCTCATATTAAAATAAAGAATAAACATTGTTTTCTGACCATATTAACTTTTCATAACTAATTTATATGTATGAATATGATGTATATTCACGTTTTAAGTTACGAAATTCATTTATTCTATTCATCTATTATTATTAGTTTATCATGTACTTATCTTTAATTTATTTATATAAATCAAAGATAAGTACATGATTGATGAACGAAATTAACTAATGAACGAATGAAAGATATTTTTATAGAAAGCGTTGATAAACATAGTCCAAACTATGACTTACACTGAGTGGGGCATGAAAAAAATACCCCCATACCTACATACCTGTATAATAGGGTGGAACGAAAAAATGAATTTTGTCAAACCGTTTCGTAATAGTGGGCAAAACTTGCCTTTTGCTATCAAAATCAATTGGCCAAAACTGGGGCTCGATCAAAAATCATCTTGAGGTGCCGCAAACGCCTAGACGGAGCGTGAGCGGAGAGCGCAGCGATGCTAGTAAAGAAGGAGCGAGACGTATCGTTTTTTGGCGTTTTGTAAACAATGGCAGCTAAAGCAAGTAGTGTAGTGTCTCGTGGTGTGGATGAGTGTATTGTTTTTGGTTTTCCATCACAGTTGAAGCAACAAGTTCTGCCTAGTTACGGTGATGAGATGCTATCTTTTTGCAGCACTACGAGCAGAAAGCAAGAAGGAACCAACCTTGGCCGCGAAAATTGAAAAAATATGGGTTACAGCTTCTATTCCCATTGAGTCACGAAAGCGAATCTTAAAAATGCTAGAAACGGACCAAGGAAGATATCGGAACTCTATCAGAAGCAAAGGCCGAAAAGGATCTCAAAAATTTGAATTAAACTTAAGTTTTCAAAAACGACTCAGAAAAGCTTTTTTATGTGGCTGCTTGCAAATGCTGAGAATTTGCATCATGCAAATGTGGAAAACCAAAAAAGTCTCGAAAAGGGAACAGTCTTTCTTGCATGACCAAAGATCATTGAAACAAAATGGGAGGGGTTGATAAAAAAACGACGGAACAATTGCTCAAGCGTGCAAATAGACACCAGTAGGTACAGGAAAGACTTGAAAATGAAGTACCAGGTTTCCGAAACTATGAGTGTAGCTGTAGATACTGTAGATTCGAGTTCCGTTAGTGAAGAGGAAGACGGAAGCCAATCAGAAGAAAAGGAGAAACCATCGTCGTCAACAGGCCCATCATCGTTTTACGAACCGTCAACCACTCAGTCACAAATGCGAGTGAAGTTACCTACATTAGCATCAATTTGTGACAGGACCGGCGTTTCAGATCGCAAAGCAGCTATCATTGCCAGTGCAGTGCTTCACGACGTGGGTCTTATAAAAACAACTGACACGACCAAAGTAGTCGACCGAATGAAATTAAGACGAGCAAGACAGAAAAATCGTGAGAGAGTCACGAACAAAAATAACGAAGAGTTGGTTGAGCGTGGAGATACGATTTTCAGGGGTTTATATTTTAATTGGAGAAAAGATAAAACGATTGTCCAACGAAAAAAGGGTGATGAAAACTTTAGAGTATTCACTGTTGAAGAACACATAACTGTGGTGGAAGAACCTGGCTCAAGATTTTTGGGACACTCACAATCTGGCACAATCTAGTTTATTTTATATTATTTAACATTGTTTTCAAATGTTTTATTAAAACTTGTATTGACTACATCCTTCAGTTTCATTCTAATCCTTGTTATATTATTACAGTAAGACCATAGTCATCGATAAAACTCCTTATTTAAAATAGCACATAAAGAATAAAAACGTTGCTTAAATTGGTAAAAATCCATATTTTAGCATGGTTTGCGGCACCTCAAAGCATCATTTGATTGACTCTATATTTGTAGTGATTCTACAGCAGTACAAAAGGATTAGTTTTCATGCTATTACAATATAAAAACATTAAATCTAATATTCTTACTTGATCCAGCAATAAAGCTGAAAATAACTGGAAAAATATAATTTTAAGTTACTTGCGGCACCTCAAAGTACTCTTTGATTGACTCAAAATTTTCACAGCTTTATAATCACTATGAAAGGCAACTTTTCCGCACTATTACGTATTGGATTTCACAAAAAATAAAAATTGACCCGTTTTCGTTCCACCCTACTGTATAATGTATATGCTCAAAACTGAAACGCGATAAAATTGTTACCCTAGTTTTGCTGCTGAAGAATCAACTTACATCTTCCTTTGAGCAGGGCATATTCATTAAAAGACTTTCTATATGAATATAAACGAGATGTAAAACGCATTTTGTTAAGTCTAAGGTGGAGTTTCGAGTAGAGTAATGATTTTTTAGGAGCCACCAGATGCAAATAACTTCTGACAACTTAAAACGTAAATCTAATCTTCCCTCTTCACTCCGGCAACGTTAGGCGTCATACGCTGGAGTGCCACGCTCGACTTCAGTTGAAGTTGAACTACATCAGACACTAAAAGGTTATGTCAAATACGGATCTGTGCACTAAAAGGAAAATGTCCCCATTGACTTTCGTGACATAATAAACTAGGTAGCTACAGAAATTTAGATGATGTGAAATGATTTGTTTATTTCTTGACATTTTGGCATAAAAATATTAAAATTTAGGGCAAATATCAAAGGAATATTAATAATAGTAGTGGCAGGAAAGTTGTACCAACTTTTAGGTAAACTCGGATCAGTTTTAGCTTTTCTGCATGCTATGTATTTAGACCCGTTCCTACCAACTCTCTAGCGTCATCCTGTTGAGTTACGAAGAGAATTAAGATTGTCTTTAGCAAGCAAGTTCTTTCGACAAGTGTTTCAGCTTTAGATACTGTAGTTTCACTTAATACCGCTTAAAAATACCCTATACAATTCACAATAATTTATGTTGTGGTCGCACCTTTAACATGCAATTCGGCAACAAAAAATGTTAACGAACTTTTGTAATCTTTTACCGATTTTAATAATTCTTTCAGGATATTGTAAGTTTTCAGGATGCGGAAGGTGGCATCATGTATATGTACAATGTGTGCCGTGCTTCTCTTACGTGTAGGTGATGCCTTTCAGCCCTATTAGGTAAGATGGTTACTTGTACGAAAAATGCATATGACATTTATTATAGATGATGAAGAGATCTGACAAATGTATCCGAACGTTCACTCTTGCCAAACTCTACTATAAAGGCTCTATTCATGAGCGTACCAGGTAACTGTTTTTACGTTATATGCCTGAATAACGTCAACAACAAGTAGCAACGAACACGTTATACTTATTATACAGGGAAGTACAATCCGTGTATCTAAAACGTACAGGGTAATTTTAAATGGGATCACATAATTATTTTATGACAAAAAACTAATAAACATGGAGGTAAAAGTTGGCGGTTTTCGATATATGTTCTGCAGAAGAAATCAGTGTTTTTATAAATATAAAAGAAAAACTAGTATCCCTTACTAAAGCACATCATGAATCCAACATGAATTGTTACAAGTTTTGTTGCATTTCCGCTAGAAAACAAGGTAAATGCACACAGACAAGTGATTATTTGGAACGACAAAACATAATTTTTTGAATATATTTACTAGATTCAAATGCATATTTACTTGGATGTAGAAAGGTAGGTACATACAAGAAATGCCACATACTCAATATAAGTAAAATAATTTTTCAGATAAATGCTGTCAACAAATAAATTCTTTCTTTATAAGAACCAATATTGTACTGAAAGAAGTAATTGAATTTTTCGCCCCAAAAATGTTAATTTCTCCAACGAAGTAATAGTAAATCCATGCAAGTGCGTTGTTAGTTGATCCAAGAAAATATAAGACATTTAATATAAGTAATTATTTAACTGAAGTGATTCTCACTTCTTTCAAGTAATCCCTTTCTCTGGAATAAATATGCGCACCGTGATTTTGTCAAGGCTCGCGCGCCCGCGCCTGGTGCTGGCGCCGTAAAGGAGCCTAACCTAGTACAACAACAACAACGAAGTACCCGTAGGGGATGTGCCTTGTGATTAGTGTACAATAAACGTTTCAACACGGAATAGTTTGATGTAACGCACGCAACAGTTTAGAACGAGTAAGTAAATATAACATACCTATCTTGTTAATTAGCAATAGAAAACGTATTTGTGCCAAATCTTTAAAATTCTTACTTTAAGTAGCTAAACATATTTACCGGAAATAAAAATATACACTTCATTGAAGACTGTTTACTTACTTCACCAGAGTAACCACTTTCTTAAAACTAGTAATTATTCCAAGAAATAAAATTTCTTGGTTGAAGTCAATAATCTCTCGCGTATATACGAACCTACCAACTACTTCAGCCAAGTAATTCTCTCTTCGTTCGAGAGATCACTTTTCTGTGTGTGGCATTTGTCAGAAATGGTCAAATTTTAACTGCATGCTGTTGTTTTTGTTATTATAAAATATGATGCTCAATCATGTTTTCAAATACTTGAGACGCGGTATGAATTACCTAATACATAAATACGTTGTTACCTTATGTGTTTTTGATGTATTTGCAGACGTATAACTTGAAAACGCCAACTCGTACTTATACGATGAATAGAAATTTTTTATAGAGAATTTAAAGATCTAGAAGTTTAGTAATAACGCCCATTCCCGCGCGATAATAGAAAACAAGATATTTTAAAAACCCCTATCCGGTCATATTTGACGGTGAATAACTCGCAACGCCGCGCCGACAGGATATCGATGGGGACTTTGAGCACGTTATTTGTAAGACCCCCACCAACAGTGTATTAAAAAATCAGCTGGGTTCAAATTTTTCCTAAGTGATCAGTTATATATTGTAAAGAAAAAACATGCTATTCGTTATCGATAAATGTAAATATTAGGTTAGGGTACGAAAACCGCTTTATTTCGCATTCTCGTTCCGTTTACATTTATACACATTGCCGTGGCTATTTGTTTGTATTACAGTAATATTATGTTACCGTATCAGTTGACGTTGCCGTGTTTGTATTGATATTTTGAACTTGGTACCTGTCAGTCTAACCTAACCAGGTTACTGATTGTATTGAAGTGCGCGCCTACGGGTATATAAGGTCCCATAAACCCGCGGATAAATCAGTTCTTAACAGGAGCCCACCCGACTAGTTGGCTCACTGTTGACAGTTGGAATCGCCGCGCCCAGGATTCGCCAGAAAACAGTTCTCCCACGGATTCACCTCGAACTAGTTGGTCTTTGTGTTGACAGTTCGATATATCCGATTACCGAATTTATATTTCTTAGATTAAGTTCCGACCTGTTATATATTTTTTGTGTTTACAACAAAATAAATTTTAAATTTATATTTCTTTGAGTTGCATTTGAATACCGAAACCTCGTGAACTTTGGACCCAAACATTAAAAGAGTTGCCGTTTGAAAGGGAATTAATAAATTTATCAAATTTATTGTGCAACGACAAGTTCCGCCAGTGAAACGAACCAGGCCGTCAGAAAAAGAAGAAGTAGCCGTCGCAATATGCCAAATTTTACTGTGCTATAGGTAATAATACTAATAACATTTCAGCGAACAATATGCAGATTTTGAAATATCACATTATACTTGTATGTTAATCTTAATAGGATGTTAAACAACGGCGTGTATGTAATTATGTACATTGCTGGTAATTAACTTGGACATGCACTAAAACGTTGATACATACGTTGTACGTAGTACGTACACTGCCATGTTTAGTCGACCCTAACACACGCAATATTCTAATGTAAACACTGTACTTGTGTTAATATTGGAATAAACAGAGTATATGTACAGTCTTGGAAAGGTGTATCTTCCTATCGCTATTTAAAATTAAAGGACTTTAAAATATTCATGTACTGGGTCTTCCTTCAGCTGCTTTGCAAAAAATGGTTCGTCATGTGGTTGTTTGCGGTGGATATAACATACGGGATTTTTGTTGATTTTTACCTTCTGCTATCATTACCAGTTGGTTTACAATGAAACTTTTATTTATAAGCGTATTATATAATTAATGTAATACCTTAATCGCAATCTAAATATCTCTGCGTGTTTGAGTAGGTGTAGGTGTAGGTGTTTGAGTAATGAATTTGATTAAATATAAAATTAATAATTAAATTAATAAACCAAAAGTGTTTGATAACATGATACGAAAAGCTTATTGCAAGATCTAATATCACGACCAAATGTATTTCATCTAATAGGTACACATTTTAATAATGTAAGTAAATGCACAAATCAACAGAATTGTAATATTAAAATGTCACTAAATGTAAATAAATTCTCTGTTTAGAACATCTTTCATCAGATCTAATACATACCTGAGAACTAAATAAAAAAAAATAAAATAATAGCACTAATATCTACAGCATTTCTTACATTTTCTTAAAATGCAAGATGTTTAATAAATAAATTAATTTGAACTTTTAATTATTTTGCGTTGATTGTTTATTTATATTAGAGGTCGTGGGGATTTTCGAACATTTGCTGAGATATAAATATGCAATAATATTGTTAGCTATTATTTACATAAAAAATAAAGGTCTTGTTAATTTCCGCTAATATAGGTACAGTATTGATATGATGAAGTTATCCACCTTATCCATATTAGCAATACATCATATTATACACTAATATACCGTATTAGTTCCTCTTAATGGCACAACACGCTTATATCTTTGTTAGCTACTATCCGATTTAATCTTTTTTATCCCATACCTGGAGCACATAATCATCTACGCAACGCTGGGCAAAGTTAATCAGAAAGTTAACTTAGTTAATCATTAATCCGTTAACGAAAAAGTTAACTTCGTTAACCGATAGTCCGTTATTTTTTTACAAATGTAACGGAAGTTAACGTTAACCGTTAATCGTTAACTATTTATAAAGAAAATATGGGTTATGTTGAGAGCCGATCTACCGGTGAGTATGCAACCCAAATAACTGCGGACCTTTCTTGCGGTTGCATATGTAAAAATTGCCTTACAAACTTTTCAAACTAGGTACCTACAGTGGTACAGGTACAGGTACAGTGGTAACTAAAAGAACTAAATTTCGAGATACAGACATGAAAAGATCAACTAAAGCTACTTTTATATCTATGCAGTTCAAACCTGCACTTTCAACAATGCAGTTTTGACAATTTGTACACCATTTACATCTGTGCAACTTTAATAAATCGCATGGCTTGAATATCAGTGATTTTTTATTTTTTGGCAACAATAGTTGCTTTGGGTTGGTAGCAAACATAACATCCATTCTTTGCTATTAAATTATTGATTACGCTTTTCTTCCACACACAGTTTTTAAATCACAGCAAACAATAACAAATAACGAAATGCAGAATAGGTTATGTTTCGCATCTATACATAGTGGTGTCAACAAATTTTCGTTTTAGACAAAAATTCCTAGATTGTTGCTATAAACGCACGCACTTACATATTTAGAACTGATCGAACTGATCCTAATTCCATGTAACTTGGAAATTTTAAAATGTTTCATAGAGTAAAACAAAAAATCATATTGGACTTGACGAATTTAATTGCGCGTTTGAATTGCACAGAATGAAGTAAAGGGGGTTGAAATTAATACAATTAAAACCAAAACAACTCGTGCGCATGCTTTATATACAGACGCCACGTCACACAAAGTAGTACGTCACAGATGTAAACAAAACCCAAGTCCGAACTTGCACATACTGCCTATACAACCATTTGAAATATTTATTGATGATATTTCCGATTTAACGAACTTGAATTAACGGATGATGAATGTAACGGAAGTTAGTCAGTCCGTTAATGCTTTTGAAAGTTAACTTAAAAGTTAATTCGTTAACGAAAAATTTAACTTCGTTAATTAACGATTAACGGATTAACGCTTTTGTGCCCAGCTTTGCATCTACGCATTAACAAAGAAACAAAACGCCCCATTCAATGCAAAACCCTTGCCATATAAATGCAAATAATTAGGAAATAATATTTTCATATTTTCTGATATTACTTATTGCTGTTCAGAATTGAATATAATTTGCAATGCTCTGCCTTGAAAATTCGCCGTAGCAGAAATTACAGGGATGAGAACCGTCAGCAAAGGAGGCGTAATTATTGACTGCAAAATGGAAACATTGAGAGGTAAATTAGTTGGAGACATAAATAATAACCTGGGTAGCAGTTAATGTAAAGATTATAAAAAAGAATTTGTCAAAGGCGAAAATAGTGGGACTCAGCGAGAATCAGGTCCCAAAACATGGACGTCGTAAATGACGAATCACAAATAAAAGTAGTATATATTAGGGAGGAAAGGAAACGCAAGAAAAACATACGAGAAGTCGATAAACAAGGTGAGAACAACGTGGAATGCTACAAGTGTTGTGGGTACGGTCCTAAAGCAAAACACTGTGGGAATGATCCCGCTTGTCCGACATCTTTTGGAGCGCATGAATTCAAAGACTGTAAAGTTGAGGAAGCCCAAGTAAGTAGCATAAATTGTAAGGTAGCCGTGAACAACTTAAATATAAAGTTGGACATTAAACATGAAGCGTGAGATAAAAAATGTGCTGTGTATAAAAGAAAGTTACCAGCCGAGAGATTTAAAACTGAGAACTATATCACGAAAAGTAAACTTTTATATCTACACTACCAAAGTATGATTGGTAGTCTGCAGGAGTTAGAAATCAAGCTTGTTGAGAAATAGAAATTTTAAGTGACACTCACTTAACACATGAGATTATTGATAGCGAAGTCAACATTGAAGACTGACAGACAAAAATGTCTGTACAACAAAATCGAGCAGTCAGAATTCTACAAGGCTCTAGGTTAACTACTAGGTTAACTAGTAACCAGTCAATGTTGAGAAATCAAGTTTCTTGAATATTAAACAAGGAACGGTATATTAGGCCCCCACGTTGGTATATAAATTGTATAAATAATCAATTTCCAAATTATATGAGTAATTATTTAACATACAATAGTCAGCACCAGGAATAGCACACTTGGCAAAAGGACAGCTTTAGATTACCATATATAAAATATACAAAAAGCGGTACTCAAAATTCAAAATTAAAAAGTGATATTAAAATAGTCGCTATGTCTTCCTAAATCATCATGTCGGGTTTATGTATTGGTTAATTTTAAGTAGTTGATATGTTTACTACTGTAATGTCCTGTATTACGATGGTTGAGGCAGGTCGATGGAATTACACACAACACCCAGTATAATACATATATTCACTTGTACGTCTAGTACAATACTGATCTACATAATAATGCCTACTCTCTACTTAATACTACTATATGCTGACTTAAGACTATTCACTCACACACGCACATTCATACACTATTACATATTACCTTACAACTCCCTCGCAAAAAGGAAAAAAGATAATCTTCTACAAAGGTTGTTTTTTTTGTTATTTTATAAAATTTTATTCCTGAAATAATTTTACTCCATTCTTATAAACTGTTACTAACTTATTGACCACCTTGATTATAATATTAGGATCGTCATCCTGTATAACTTCGTACGGGCCTGTGTACAAAGAATCTTAGAAACTTACTTGCTAATAACATTATACTTTCTTAATAAAATTCTCCTATTTAACAACTAGAGAAATTTGTTGTATCATACATTTTTTTACGCTTTATTTTTGACTCTATTAAATTATTACGTGCATCGGTTTCAATTCGATTTCAATTTTAGAATATCAAAATTATACTACTCTGAAAATAGTACTCTCAAAATGATATAACATTCAAAATTATTTATCTCTCTAAATTGCTTATACCTTGAGCATCTCCAACAACAGAAATCTGTAGACCTTCCTTGATGATAATACATTTATTTTTATTTTATTATAATTCTTTTAGTAATGATGCGCATCTATTACTTTTTATCATAAATTATTCCGGAATATTATAATGCAAACATATGTTTTTTTATTAGGTCTGTCCACGACGCTCTAATGCTGACGCGGATCCAGGATCCTATTTCATATGAATAATTGCTTCATGTATTTATATTATAACTAAGGTTCTTAATGTCGGTATACCTATTATTTTTCATTATATTTTCATATTTCTTTTCATCTATTAGAGATACTTCAACGCATTTTTTTCGGTTTCACAATTAATTCTTACCACGCCAGGATGATCAAGCCTTTCATGATACAAATAACTAGAACACCTACAGCAATTTGCTTGTAAATTTCTTCCTTCAATTTGGTTGTAAGTACCTACTCGAAATGCTGACTCTTGTAAATGCATTGTTTCGTTATAAACATTGGCGACTTGGTAATTGGATCGAATTCCAACTGAAACAAGTCAGCGTATTTTGCTATTTTTTTTCTAATTCGTACGGTTCTTTGAATAAAAATTGTGAAGGAATTTTTACGGCACCTATTTTATTATAATACTATGCATTTTTCTATCGAACTTTTAAATAAGCAAATTTGCAACCCAATTGTATGTCATTTATGCTAATAAAATATACGTAGTTATGCATTGTAGTTATGCGATACAAGCAGTTTTACTTTCTTGAACAATCAAATTTTTACGTTGTCGCAAATGTTTCCTAACATTGTGCTTTATTTTTTTTATATATGAATTGTTTCTTTAAATCTTATATTACCTTATTATACTCGTAGGTTAACAATAATATATTTTTCGTTTTTTATAAAGTTTGGTTTCTAAAATACATACCTAAAGAAGTATCACTTTATACACATTTATACAATAATTTATAATCATTTTTTCCATTGTAAATAACAGTTAGTATCGTATAATTTTATAGCGCAAATTAATTATTGTTTAGTTATGTTTTCGGTATTATTGATAATTGATCAAATTTCTCTGTTATTCTCGCTAATCCGTTTTCTTACTTACTAACTTATCTCTTTCACACACTGATTCACTTTCTAACAACTGTATTTGACAATTATCTCCTCATCAATTGTATATACACTTTTGTGTTACGCTGCTTACATGAGAAATACAATTGTATTTATCCATAATATTACGAAATTAAGTCGTAAAATTACCAAATTTGAATAGTTTGTGTTGTCAATAATAATCAATAATTGTCCTTGATTAAATACAATGAAAAAAAAATATATTTCTTCTAGTGTTGTAATGTTGAAATTTGCTTGGAATCACATTTTTGCACTTGCACAATCTCTGCTTTTCACAAACCCACTATTTTTCAAGAGTTACGAACACTGTTTCACACTGTTTTTGTTCACTGTTACTTTGGTACTATGATGATATTTTTCTAATACTTGATTCTTGGGACAAATTGCATTGGTCGTTTGCAATTTTTTTTCCTCACTTTTGTGTAGTAGATACCCATTCTTGTTTCTTTTCTTCTCAAGTTATTTTAAAGGTGCACTGGCAGGATCGCCATGTAATGTCCTGTATTAGGATGGTTGAGGCAGGTCGATGGAATTACACACAACACCCAGTATAATACATATATTCACTTGTACGTCTAGTACAATACTGATCTACATAATAATGCCTACTCTCTACTTAATACTACTTTATGCTGACTTAAGACTATTCACTCATACACGCACATTCATACACTATTACATATTACCTTACACTACTAAGGAAACATAATTTTTATATTATTAAAAAATAGAGAGGGAGTTTTTTTACGTACTTTTGGGACTGTTAAAAACTACTTAAAATACAATTAAAAAAATTATGATGCTTAAGGACACAAGTTTTTTTGTGGCAAACTTCAATCCCAACCTTCAATAAAAAAAAAAAAACAGAACATGGATCTATCACCGACACACTACTTGAAATATCTGAAATTGTGATAGGAAGACACATCTTTCCATGACTGTACCTATACTAGTTAGGTAAATAGAATGACACAATATAAAGAAATATTAGGCGCGTACGATTTATGAGAAGTGTAAGAATTAAAAACCTCTTTTCATTTGTATTTATTTTAATGGGAAGTAGTTTTATCGCATTGACATATTCAGCCCAAATCTACAATTAGAATAAATTACATCAATATTATGTGGTTAAAAATTCCATGGCAACTTTCAAAAGTATAAAAATTACTGGTATAATAATAATAATAATAAAGTACTTTATTACAAAACTTAAACTCATTACAAAGGAACAACAAAATATAATCATAGATATAGAAAAGGCAATATTACATAATGTAGCGAACAATCCTATGGCGTGGTTCAGATATTCCGCTGTTCTTCCACCCAAATTGTACAATATTGAAACTATGCTGTGTCCTCATCGTCAGTATAGCCACTATAAACAAATGCTATAATTATACATCAAACAAAATAAACACAAATATCAATCATGTGTAACTCGACCGCTGAGAAAAAAAAAAGAATTAAGAAAAGGAAAAGAATCGCAAAGGTTGATTACCCAAAGACTAGCCATGTCCATCCATTAAAAACTCCCTATATCTCCTCTTAAAAGCCCAAAAGTCTGTGGAATCGTATTATACACTTTTTGGATCTGATATGTGAATGATTTTTGAAATGCGGCACTTTTACGTATCGGTGGTGAAAGGCGACCCTTGAACCTTACATTTAAGGTGTGCACGCCTCCCCTGAATATAATTTTGTTGTACAGATATGGTGGTTTGTGCGTCTGAATAACCGAGTGGTAAAAGCAAGCCGAATGAAGCACCCTCCTTCCCTGCATACTCAACCATTTCAATTGCGGCAGCTTGTGATTTACATGCTCTCTGCGACGTATCCCACATATGAGTATAATACAAGAGTTTTGAACTTTCTGTATTTTATTTTTCTTAACTTATGATAAACATGGGGAGTATAGTATATCATCATAATTAAAAATTAACAGCACACGACACGCGCAAAGAAACCGTTTACTTTTTGTGTCTAGATACGTTCAATTGGAATATATAACTTTCAGATTACCATAAGCCCGTTGTATGCACTTGTTGAAGTGTACGCCAAATGTCAGACCCTCATCCAACATAAATCTAACCTCTTCACATTTTCCTGCACCTTAACTTCTTCACCGTTAATAATTATTTACTCGTATGGCAAACATGTGTCTAAACGTAACACAAACACATAGAGGCGAATTATTAGGGACATCCATAGAGAAGTTAACGGCGCAATAGCGGACGGCAGGGTAAGCAAGTTTAGGAAAGAAAAGTGTCTATGAATAGGGGTCTCTTATAGAAAATTATATGATCGTTTAGTAAAGGACAGTTCTATCTCTTTTATGCCCATCTATTTCTAGTTGTTCTAAAAGATCCTTTTTGTAACTTTTCTTAGATTTGTGGATTAATTTTGGCTCACTGTATTTAATACTTACATATTGAAATAAATTTAATGAAGATATGTTTTGCTAAAGTTCTGTTATGCCGGTTTGGCTGTCATAGGCCTTACTATTTGAGCACTTTACAAAATAAACTCCTAATATACTTGATATCCGTCGATCGTTTATTTATGAGTCAGTTAGTGAATAGGAAATCATTTATTAAACAGCTCTATAAATGTACGATCTCTATTAATGCATGATTTGTTATAGACAATCAAACGACGTCATTATAGCTAATCGAACATATGTGAAATAGCAGAGGTACCTACTGTTATTTCATAAAAGGAATATTTTATTTTATGATTTATAATATTGTTCTATTATATTATTTCTGCATAGAAGCAGTAGTCTTAAAAATAATTAATTATCCGTAATAAATGCGACACCTGGACACGTTTTAACGAACACAACCATTTTATATTTGGCTCGATTGTTGACACAGCAACGCGAAGTTCTCGATCGAGGTTCTTCAATCCCGACCGTTTACCATTTTTGATTAAGACTAATGCCGAAAAACTTTGTTCACATAAATATGTGGTTGAAAATGGCAGCAGACGTTCTACAGCCTTCTTAGAAATTTGAGGATATTCTCCATTAACCGAAATCCAGAATACGTCCAACGGTACTTCCGTGAACTTAAACTTAAGCGTCCCGTCATTTTTTATATCTATAAATTCCTCTTGTTGCTTGATGGAAAGTTCCTGCACAGATTTTTCGACGTTAGGTAGAAAAGGATTTCGGATCCAGTCATACTGTTCCGTATTTATTGTCGGAAAATATTGCTCAAATTTCTGTTTTAGCAATATTAAATGCTCTTGAGCCAAACCCATTATATATTGCTGGTTTTCGATAGGTGTGCTATTGGTTCTTGCAAACATTTCAAGCGATCCTCTTCGTAGCTCCCGTTGCCAAAGTTCCAGCTTCTCCTTAGAATGGGTTCAACTTTTCAGAACATGATAATAGATTTTCATTCCGTCCTTGCATTTCTTTATTTGGATCATTTAGGTGCTGGAATATGTCTGCCTTATATGCTAGTTTGGTATCTACTGATTATCTTCAAGCAGCTTACGTAGTTCACACATTTTTTGCTTTAAGAGAAATTGACTAACCGCATGACGTAGCTCAAACAATCTTCCCAGAACTTTTCCGCCCGATAGCCAACGTACTTCCGTATAATACAATAATGACTTACGCTTCGATCCCATTTCTGCACAGTGTTTCAAAAATTCGAGTGTTAAAGGCCCTACTTTTAATAGTATTTACTATTTTGACGCAGTCGTTCATATTTTTAGATAATTCTGCTAGCAAGTTTTTTTGTCATGACGGCTTCACGATGTATAAAGCGGATTATATCGTCTTACACAGGAGACGCAAACACTCACGCAATGAATGTCATGCACATGGAAGAAATCATTTGTTATGCGAAATATGGCCTCACCTGTTGTGCGCTCCGGAAGGTCTTTACAAAATAAAAAGTGTTCCTCTATGGAGCCTTTATTAACAAAACGTACAGTACAAATAATTGGAGCATCGTTTTTTATATCCGTTGATTGGTCGATTTGCAGTGAAAACTTTACAGCCCTTTTCAATTTTTTTACCAACGTTTCTTTGCTTAGTTCTTTAACTTCATTAGGGCCAAGCATTATTCGAACGATTTCCATGCATGCTGTTTTAATAAGCGTCTCTCCAATCGTGTGAGGCTAGCGACATGGTAGCTAGCTTGTAACGCTTTTTCAGAAGCGTATAATATTCCTTGAAAATGTGTTTTATCGTTGTTAGCGCAACTGTGGTGTTTGGTTTGCAAATGACGGATCAGGTTATTTGGGACCATTGATTTGTTAGAAAGTTTTTTTCCGCAAATAACGCATGGCATTGCAATGGCCTCGGAAGTTTCGCTGCACGAAAACCCTTATTGAATATAATTATCTTTGTACTGTACTGGCCAAATCTTCGTTTTTTTTTTACAACACCGCTCGTGCTGGATTGATTTATCAGCGAGGTTGGCGAGGTCCTTTCTTAAACTCCATAATATTTACTAATATTTATTTTTAATTTTTAAGTAAAAGTAGTAAGTAAGCTAAGTTCAAAGTAATCAGCAGCATTAATTAATGCAGGAAATTATGTAATACAGTTTTGATAATAATATGATGAATGCATCGAGTAATAGTTCACACCACAGTTCTCACCAAAATATATATATATATATATATATATATATATATATATTAAAATAAAACACAACACGCTTATTTAACACCGTGTATTATTGGGATTGTTGGCTTAGTCACTTTAACACATTAAAAAGTTAAAACAGTACAATACATTTGAGTAACTGACGTTTCGGTGGTTTACTCCACCTTGATCACAGTAAACTAAAAATATCGAATCTACATATGGTCGACGTACACGTTTTGACAGAAATAACAACTGGCAAGGTCAACATGTGCATTAAAACGTGAAGCCTAAGCCTAAGCCTAAGCCAACAATCCCAATAATACACGGTGTTAAATAAGCGTGTTGTGTTTTATTTTAATATAAAGTGACTTGGCTAATAATAAACATTTAAATAATATATATATATATATATATATATATAGTATTATTTCTCTAATACTATATATATATATATATATATATATATATATATATAGGAAACTAGTTTAGTCGGTTTGAATATAAGGTATATATATGGATAATGACGAAAGAGAAACCGGGTGAGAAGTAATTTTAAAATTAATTAAAAGGATACGGTCTCAGCCCGGAATCGAACCGGGGTCTTCTGCCTTGCCGGGGCATTGCTCTTCCGCTAAGCTACCAAGGCCTGTGACAAGGAATAGATATAATTCGTCATTTCAAAGTATAGTAACAGTAAGGACTAGGAGAATGTGCAGGCCTGGTCGACCTAGGTAGATCGCCGAAGCGTTAAGAGGGAAACAAAAAGCCCGGATGCTCTTACACGCGCGACGTGATTATGCTCGTACGTTCGAAGCGGTTACGGGGCGCCATCTATTGCTTCGTAGCGTAATCCCAACAGCGACATGATGATGTGCCGCCGTCTGGTGACCGCGTCGCGAAGCGCGCGGCCGTTGCCTAGCAACCTCGATCGGTTGCCATGGCGACGCGCTGACCTGTACACTCCTAAACCATAATCCATAAATTTACCCGAATCGAGGTAAAAAATAACGAAAACTGGGCCGAAAATGGACGAAATCGAAGGCCTAAGCGCTGTAGAATCAAATTTTAGGCGGAAATTTTCGCTTCTCCGAGGAGCAGACCTTTCCCCCGATTCGCCGATTTTCGTAAACTTCTTGCGCGGACTGTGTTAGACTTTTAGTATATAGTAGGGATAGGGAAAGGATTGCTGTCTGACTAATATTATCATGACATCTATTGGACACTGGTGGAAAATTGGTTCATGGTATGTCAAGTTTGTCGCAAATCTTGCTATTGTAAAGTAGGAAACTAGTTTAGTCGGTTTGAATATAAGGTAGATATGGAATAATGACGAAAGAGAAACCGGGTGAGAAGTAATTTTAAAATTAATTAAAGGGATACGGTTTCAGCCCGGAATCGAACCGGGGCTTCTGCCTTGCCGGGGCATTGCTCTTCCGCTAAGCTACCAAGGCCTGTGACAAGGAATAGATATAATTCGTCATTTCAAAGTATAGTAACAGTAAGGATTGCTGTTTGACTAATATTATCATGACATCTATTGGACACTGGTGGAAAATTGGTTCATGGTATGTCAAGTTTGTCGCAAATCTTGCTATTGTAAAGTAGGAAACTAGTTTAGTCGGTTTGAATATAAGGTAGATATGGAATAATGACGAAAGAGAAACCGGGTGAGAAGTAATTTTAAAATTAATTAAAGGGATACGGTCTCAGCCCGGAATCGAACCGGGGTCTTCTGCCTTGCCGGGGCATTGCTCTTCCGCTAAGCTACCAAGGCCTGTGACAAGGAATATATATAATTCGTCATTTCAAAGTATAGTAACAGTAAGGATTGCTGTTTGACTAATATTATCATGACATCTATTGGACACTGGTGGAAAATTGGTTCATGGTATGTCAAGTTTGTCGCAAATCTTGCTATTGTAAAGTAGGAAACTAGTTTAGTCGGTTTGAATATAAGGTAGATATGGAATAATGACGAAAGAGAAACCGGGTGAGAAGTAATTTTAAAATTAATTAAAGGGATACGGTCTCAGCCCGGAATCGAACCGGGGTCTTCTGCCTTGCCGGGGCATTGCTCTTCCGCTAAGCTACCAAGGCCTGTGACAAGGAATAGATATAATTCGTCATTTCAAAGTATAGTAACAGTAAGGATTGCTGTTTGACTAATATTATCATGACATCTATTGGACACTGGTGGAAAATTGGTTCATGGTATGTCAAGTTTGTCGCAAATCTTGCTATTGTAAAGTAGGAAACTAGTTTAGTCGGTTTGAATATAAGGTAGATATGGAATAATGACGAAAGAGAAACCGGGTGAGAAGTAATTTTAAAATTAATTAAAAGGATACGGTCTCAGCCCGGAATCGAACCGGGGTCTTCTGCCTTGCCGGGGCATTGCTCTTCCGCTAAGCTACCAAGGCCTGTGACAAGGAATAGATATAATTCGTCATTTCAAAGTATAGTAACAGTAAGGATTGCTGTCTGACTAATATTATCATGACATCTATTGGACACTGGTGGAAAATTGGTTCATGGTATGTCAAGTTTGTCGCAAATCTTGCTATTGTAAAGTAGGAAACTAGTTTAGTCGGTTTGAATATAAGGTAGATATGGAATAATGACGAAAGAGAAACCGGGTGAGAAGTAATTTTAAAATTAATTAAAAGGATACGGTCTCAGCCCGGAATCGAACCGGGGATCTTCTGCCTTGCCGGGGCATTGCTATTCCGGTAAGCTACCGAGGCCTGTGACAAGGAATACATATAATTCGTCATTTCAAGGTATAGTAACAGTAAGGATTGCTGTCTGACTAATATTATCATGACATCTATTGGACACTGGTGGAAAATTGGTTCATGGTATGTCAAGTTTGTCGCAAATCTTGCTATTGTAAAGTAGGAAACTAGTTTAGTCGGTTTGAATATAAGGTAGATATGGAATAATGACGAAAGAGAAACCGGGTGAGAAGTAATTTTAAAATTAATTACAAGGATACGGTCTCAGCCCGGAATCGAACCGGGGTCTTCTGCCTTGCCGGGGCATTGCTATTCCGGTAAGCTACCGAGGCCTGTGATAAGGAATAGATATAATTCGTCATTTCAAGGTATAGTAACAGTAAGGATTGCTGTCTGACTAATATTATCATGACACCTATTGGACACTGGTGAAAAATTGGTTCATGGTATGTCAAGTTTGTCGCAAATCTTGCTATTGTAAAGTAGGAAACTAGTTTAGTCGGTTTGAATATAAGGTAGATATGGAATAATGACGAAAGAGAAACCGGGTGAGAAGTAATTTTAAAATTAATTACAAGGATACGGTCTCAGCCCGGAATCGAACCGGGGTCTTCTGCCTTGCCGGGGCATTGCTCTTCCGCTAAGCTACCAAGGCCTGTGACAAGGAATAGATATAATTCGTCATTTCAAAGTATAGTAACAGTAAGGATTGCTGTCTGACTAATATTATCATGACATCTATTGGACACTGGTGGAAAATTGGTTCATGGTACGTCAAGTTTGTCGCAAATCTTGCTATTGTAAAGTAGGAAACTAGTTTAGTCGGTTTGAATATAAGGTAGATATGGAATAATGACGAAAGAGAAACCGGGTGAGAAGTAATTTTAAAATTAATTAAAAGGATACGGTCTCAGCCCGGAATCGAACCGGGGTCTTCTGCCTTGCCGGGGCATTGCTATTCCGGTAAGCTACCGAGGCCTGTGACAAGGAATAGATATAATTCGTCATTTCAAGGTATAGTAACAGTAAGGATTGCTGTCTGACTAATATTATCATGACATCTATTGGACACTGGTGAAAAATTGGTTCATGGTATGTCAAGTTTGTCGCAAATCTTGCTATTGTAAAGTAGGAAACTAGTTTAGTCGGTTTGAATATAAGGTATATATGGAATAATGACGAAAGAGCATATCATAAAGGAAAGATTCAGGAGTATAACTAACTATACTTCAATTTTTTTCGGTATGTTGTTCCAGAGTTATGCGCCTTCAAACGCAGAACTTAACATTTTTGCAACCGGTGTAGGTGTGCCGTGATCGACGGCCGGTTGCGGAGCACTGGGTTAAATAACTATAATACGTAATTATACAGATAGCACGGAAGATTCACTTTTTAACACACATCTAATAGTCATTCAACCGGATAATGCAATATAAAAGTAAACCACAAAATGATCTATTTGATACTTCAGCCCTGAGCACGCAGATAAAGCACGTTTTCACAAAAATGTTAATTCCTAACCAGCATTTTGAGCGGGTATCTTACTTTAGAATTACATATTGTAGTAAAGTCAACGTAGTCGTAACTATAAATTCGGACTAACTCTAATAATTCGAACTGCTTTGGTTAGGATCGCTTGTCATTGGTAGCGAACTTAAACAATTATTCACGTTTTATGTAAAAAGTCGTTAAAACTGAAGCGGTTGTAAAATTCGCTGGATCTTGCTGTTTTATGTTTATGGACAGGATAATACTCACCTAAAAATAGGTCGTAAACATCGATGGTTATGAAGACTTTAAAGGGGTACTTCCTGACAGAGCGAGTTTATTATTAGGTCAAACTCCCTCTTCAAACTTGATGACGACGAACTTTCGCGTCGTAGAACATATCTGTTGAATTTCTGTGTCGCCATTATTTTTCAGTAATTTTGAAAATTATGAATCGAATTGAAATGTACTTATTTAATTGATTTAGTAATAATGTTAAGTAAAATAATCACAAGCTTGAACATGGTAGCTGCAAATAACTGTTGACTGACTTACAGGCAAATTAGTAACCTTTTTCTGATGGGATTTTGTTTAAAAAATAGCAAAAGCTTTGTTTGGCAACATACATTCCAAACAGTATATATTTAAAAAGAAATCAAAAGCGGAGTTTTTATCGAAAACTATAACTATTGGGGACCCTAGCAAAAGATAAAACCATTCACTTATCATAACCTCAACTTAAAACAATTTAAACATTTTACCCAAATGTAACATTTATTCCGCTTTTAAAACCAGCAACACCATCTCCAAATTACTTTCAAAAACCCTAAATCAGTTATGGATGAGCCTGGAGTCTACTCAGTAAAATGCTCTGTGATGCTGTTTATGTAGGTCACACCGGAAGGACGTTGTCCAAACGGACAGCGGAACACAAATCTAGAACTTCTAACATTTTTCAACATAAAATTTCACACGTCATTGTATAAGATACAAGGAACCTATATTTCTTCACAAATGTAATAAAAACTACAAAGTAGGTTTATTAGAACAACTCGAGATAGAAAAGCATAAAAGAAACTTTATAGCTTTATTGAATGATCAATTAGAATTTCTTTATCCATTCACATTACAATGATTTAAAAATTTTGAATTTTAATTTATCCCTCTTGCTAATTTTCAGCCGCATGTCAAGTGCTTCCTCGTTATTCACACTTACCACGCGTTTGTCGCTTGTATTTTTGCTTACCTAATAGTAAGTTATATGTTAAGTTATTATATTATTTATTTTATTACCACCTATTTTCTACCTAATTGTAGATTTAGGCTGATAATGTACTAAATAATGAAACCGGTACCTAAGAAATGAAAGAAAGCAAAGATTTTGTGTATTCATTTTACCTTTACCTTTATTTATCTCCGTTAGAGGTCTGCACCCCCAGGGACAGAGTGAAGAATGATGTTCAAAACTTTTTTTTGAATTTTTTGCAAAATTTGAATGTTTGACAAAAGCTCATGAAGTTTCCATCAAAGTTTTTTAACTGCAGTAGATATTACTTACCGAACACTTTTAATGTTGAAATAAATATATTTTATGATATTGACAAAAACACGACGACATATTAAAATTGAGAGGAAGTTTTTTTTTACTTTATAAATAAAAATTTGTGTGTGTGTGTGTGTGTGTACCCGTTTTTTTGTGGCGACGATTCCGGAGAAACTATCAAAGGTATCGGGACGAAAGTTCATATTGTTACGAAGTATAGTTTAATTGCATTGTACAATTGAGGTCAGGTCATCCAACTCAACCTGCAGACAGTTGCTTGTCCAGAAATGCAGACGTCAGGCTTTTCATATCGGAACAAAGACATTCCTTTGTGGCAAGCGTGCAAATTAACTATGATTTATATCAAAGGCCGTGTGCAACCAAAAATCCTAACTCAGGATTTTTGGGGGCTCAAAACAAGTCATGACGTCTTGCCAAATTCAATATAAAAGCCACGGCAAAGGATGGGAACGGGATCAGTAGTTTGCAGCACCTACTTGTAGTGTAGCGCGACTATTGTATTTTAGATATCAGCTGTAGTATTGGAATTCTGCATGGTCAGCAATACACGAACGATGTAAACAACACTGCGACTTTTTTATACATCTCCATCCTGACCTAGAGCCGTCCCCCCATTAAGAGCTACGTAACATGGTGGAGGCGCAAAATGGTCCCAAGGAAGATCGGGAACGGCTCATTTTGGTCAGGGTGGAAACATCTGAGAAAATCCAGCGCGACGAAGAAGAAGCATGGCTGAAGCGACTCGGAGACAAGGCGAATTGGGTTGGCGGTCAATCTGCAGGGAGGTTTTGTAAAATTTCTCACTCCCCCAATGAGAAATATACCGTTCCAAGGGCAGCTATTAACAACCGCATGGAAGGATAGCGTTAGGGTCAAATACCGCCCAACTCTTCGTCGTAGAAATTAGTTAATTAGAAGTTAGTACCTATTGTGTTTATTTTTTTAGTTTAATTGTTGAAGGTTGATGCCGTCACTGTAAGGAACAATATGCATTTGCCCGTTCTCACTTCGATGGATGCAGCTGGCTAGTCCGGGATCACGAAGAGAGAAATACACGGATGGTGGTCATCTACAAGAAGCAGTCGACACATGACGAAACGGGGTACCAGACCGGCATAATTGAGTTATATGCGAGTTTTAGGGTTGCCGATACCGCCAGAGGAAGCTGGCGATGTAGACTGGAGGGGATTTGGCGCTACGGATTCTACCGAACCACCCCGCACGGGACAAGGGATGTCTCGACCAGTCTGAGAAAAAGCAAACAAAACGACTAGAGAGGAACGGTTCGATGGATTCTACCAAACCACCTCGCACGGGACAAGGGGTCCCGACTAGTCCAAGTAGAAGTAGAAGGAGAATTAGGAGAATTCTGAGAGGCAACAGGAGATGATTCTGAAACACGAATCTGGGTACACGGTCAAAGCCGACCGTAATGGTATCTCTCACGTAGATGACCATCGCAATCCTAGAAGAAAAAGGTTAGCAGGAGGACCCAAGAACCAGACGGAGACGGATGAGAACGGGCCAAATCGCATAAGATACTGGCACGACGACATTGAACTTTTTTCTATGGGTGTTTTTTTTGTATTGTTATTTCCTATGTTAGGCAAATAAAATTATAAGTGGTGCGTTCTTTCCTATCCCGCTCCGTGGCTGTACAATTTCTTTTCATTGCTCTGGGTCGAGCAATTGTTTGCGAGGAGGGTTGTTACGAAGTATAGTTTAATTGCATTGTACAATTGAGGTCAGGTCATCCAACTCAACCTGCAGACAGTTGCTTGTCCAGAAATGCAGACGTCAGGCTTTTCATATCGGAACAAAGACATTCCTTTGTGGCAAGCGTGCAAATTAACTATGATTTATATCAAAGGCCGTGTATAACCAAAAATCCTAACTCAGGATTTTTGGGGGCTCAAAACAGGTCATGACGTCTTGCCAAATTCAATATAAAAGCCACGGCAAAGGATGGGAACGGGATCAGTAGTTTGCAGCACCTACTTGTAGTGTAGCGCGACTATTGTATTTTAGATATCAGCTGTAGTATTGGAATTCTGCATGGTCAGCAATACACGAACGATGTAAACAACACAGCGACTTTTATTTATACATCTACATCCTGACCTAGAGCCGTCCCCAAATAGGAGCTACGTAACAATATTTAGAAGTTTCTTAACCAAACTTAGAGCTGAAAAGCTTTCTGTTGAAAAGCGTCCAAAGGAACTGGAGGTTTAGTCTTAGCATTCTTGAAAGATTTTGCAAATAAGCCATCATATCTAGAATTTGGTCGAAATAGTTAAAGAATAAATTAAAGTAGAGGAAATTCTTAATAGTTTATGACTATGAAATTTTTTTGGTACTATCAATAGTTTAGCTGCATGAGCAAATTCTATTTCATAGAGATCGGTCGTACTGCATTAAAACTAGTAGCCAGGATATGTCAGATATTCTGATTCTAATGTCAGTAGGTAGTGTCAAACGCTAATGTTTTGATAATACTAGAAATATCTGTTTAGTTCTACTAGTTTTATTTTAATGCAGACAAAGCCGATCTCGATCAAATAGAATCTCATGCAGTTAAACTATTAATTTTATATATAGTATGATAAAGTCATGGGCCTGGCCACATCAGATTATTTTTACTTGGGATAGGTATTGTTCAATGCAGAATGTATCATCAGGTATCATTATGGAATCGTTGAGTTTATGTTTGTAATTACGATCATGCTAGTAAGGTTCTATTGGACCCTGCTGTCACTTCAAGTGTTGACACATGCTTGACACTTCCGCAAAACTTTGATGGAAACTTCATCAAAAATTTGACAAGAACATGTCAAAGAAAATTGTCAAAACGTGTATAGTGTAACTTAGGTATTAGAGACATGTGTGATGATTTAATCAACTCCTTCACACGTCTTGTCAGTTAGATCTTTGGCGATTTTACCATACGTGGTGGAATTCAATAGAGTTACAGAGCAGTTTTGTCAGTATTAAGTTACCTGTGATGAAGCAAACAACATGGTTTGTGAAACGTCAGCAATATTATAAATTATTACGTACTGCATAACTCATTTTCCTATTCACATCGTAACGCTGATTACGCACCGCAGTTTATAAAGAAACAACCGTCATTTTCAGGAACGGAAGGAAGTTGTGTCTAATTGACTGGAAGGAAGGAAGTTAACCAACCGCGAAAATCAATTAACCGGTTAATGTAATTGGCAGTAGGAGCGTACGTGTAGGAAACTAATTGGCTGCTCAATGGAGAACAGCAGTAACAAATGGCTTCACCTGTACGGACGCACCGGCGCCGCCACCATTATTGTTCTGACATTGCAGCTTAATTGCTAATTAGTTATTAGAGAGCTGGTTTGGCAGTATCTCATACTATACCACCTATTGAATTATCACAGAGAATATGGGCATATTTATGACCGTCTAAGTGCAACGTTACCATAGTATTAGATTATTCAAGGATATTACGCGTTGTTCCTACTATTATCGGTTGCAAAACTATTGGGCCCTAGCCTTTGAAGGCTAGTAACTCTGAAATGGCTGAACAAAAAAAATTGAAATAAGGTGCGTTATACTCCTGAATCATTTCTACATAACAGGAGTGACTATCAAAATTTTCTTCCCGTCGGTTTAGGCACGAGCGCGAGAGAAGTAAAAAAGGTACGCGATTTTTGCGGTTTTAAAATACTTCTCGGTTTTCCGATTTTTTTCTCCTAAACCACATACCAAAAACATTTGAATTTTTGTTCAGGTTAGAGTTAGAATCTCTTCTATAGATTGGTGTTTTTATTTTCTTGATTTCTTATGTAATACAGTCTAAGCGAGCTTTTTATGAACGCTGATATCTCAGAAACGAACGATAGCAGGACAACGCAGTTAGCACGTAAACAATCCTTATTGATTGTGATACTCATCCATTGATGTATAATAACCTAAAAGTTATTTGGGAACTTTAAATAGGGAAAATAATGTGATCGATCCGGTGCGCAGGATGGTTCCCTTCGGGAAAAGGGGATAAAGCTCGCAAAACGATGCGACGCTTCGCGCGACGATTTCGAACGATCAACTCTCAGGACCGTATTCGATACTTTTGTCATTTTCTCGTTCGGTTTTATTTTTGAAAATAGCATCATAAGTGATTTTTTTTTCGTTTCTGGAATTGTATATATATTCTGTTTTGTGATTTATTATTATTTCACAACATTATTTCGGCCAAAAATAAGTTGATATTTCAATTGCGACAAGTATTTTCTAACTTCGATTTCTTTTGTGGAAATATTACATTTTCCATGATTTCCACAAAAATATTTTGATAACGCCCCTTATTCCATTCTCCGTGTTCGCTATCTTAGTTGTAATATCCCCATATATTTCTTCCACAAGATGCCTCTAGTATTCCAAAACGTTGAACCACCATAAACAATTTAATGTCTATGATAAATATTGTTTAAGCAATTTTAGAGTGGGCGTTAACTACTAATTCCTTGACTTTCAGGAAATTATTATCACAAATTATGCGTTTGTGTAGTTCAAAATTGGGGAATACCATTACTACAAGCTGCTGCGTAAGAAAGAAGTATTAACACATTTGTGAGAATGTTGACTTTCGTCGAATCATTTGGACATTTAATATTGTAGGAATCAGTAGGAATGTCGACTCTTCAGGAAAACTCCAGTACTTCTTAACACCTTTTATTATATTTTGTAGCAACAATAATACATGAGAACTTTTTCAATCAACATCTTCTAACTTCTAATTATGTTCTAATCTGTCAACGTTAGCTCTGCTAGCAATTTCTCTCATTGTTAATACATATTCTTGGACAGATTCCTCCCTTTTCTTCCTCCGAAAAATCAGCAGTTTGTGGACTTGTGCACTGCTTTCTTTAACTTCAAACTCCAGTTTAAGTTTTCTTTTTAAAACATCCCATGACTTAATACCTCGCTCCGACTGTACAAATAATTTTGCTTACCCCCTCATCATCTTCTTAACAAATATCAGCTTTTGTAGATCACTCCATCCAACCATTTCAGCTACTTCTTCAAAATCGTTTCAACCACGTGTTAATCGGATACTCATCCTTTCCATCAAAAGGTTTGATTGTACCTTCAATGTCTCCAAACGTAAACGAGTCACGTTTTTCCAACTTCTCGGCAGTTACTTGGGGTCTCTCACCTTTTTATACCATGAAGAACCTTCTACCTTCACCACCAAATCATCATCCTCATTCTCTTCATCGCTCCCATTGACATCGTCTTGACGAGTTCAAATCATTTAGAAATAGACAGATTCTTTCTGCAACCTGATCTAAATTCCATCATAGCTTAATCCCAAAACGCTACAAAATCATACCAAATCCATTAACTCAAATGTAGTTTTTATTTGTTGAAGCTTTTGTAAATATTCATTCGAATTTGTACTAAAATAAAACCCTTCAAATTCCCGTACGTGTCTTTCTACCTTGGCCCTCGTGACCAAAAACAATAAGGTGAATCGCCTTGACAACCTTTAAGTTCCCATGTACTAAACTATTGTCTATCTTCTTAAACTCACGCAAAGTAGACATCTTCCTCTCTTCTATCCTCTTCTACGCCAACCTCAGCTGCGCAATCCCTCTCTCTGACTCACTTTTCTTAATCTCCTACGCACCTCTCTTCTATCCTTTACGCCAAGCGCAGCTGCGTAATACAAACTCTCTTGACTCTCTTCGGACGAGCCCCCAAAATGTAGGAATCAGTAGGAATGTCGACTCTTCAGGAAAACTCCAGTACTTCTTAACACCTTTTATTATGTTTTGTAGCAACAATAATACATGAGAACTTTTTCAATCAATATCTTCTAACTTCTAATTATGTTCTAATCTGTCTTGATCTGTCTATATGTCAAGCTTGTCTCCCCAGAAACGACAGTGACAGCCCCGCACAGCCCTCTCATATCCTACAATATTAATGTATGATTATTGTGCATAAATTATAAATGCCAAATTAGATGCTAATAACTTTTAGCAGTAGGCGATAGACATGGAGAGTCAGATATGTTAGGAAAGCTAATTTATCGATCTTTCTAACTATGTCAAGATATGGGGTGGTCCATTTAAAATTTTTATAAGTTTATTATTTTAAATTTAGTATCTCCAGTTAATCGGTATTAGTCATATTAAAAAAAAAACATGGTTGGTACGTTATTGTAAGATAAATACGGATGAAAATATCTTTGGCTGTAGAGCGAATGATTATCTGCGACTTTATATATGTAACACATTATTCTACGTCACATATAAAATTTGGTAGTACTGTTTTGTGAGGATACAATTTTGCCCCGGCCTCTCCGTGTAAAATAAAGATTATATTTATCATAATTTCCACCCACCGGCAAGTCCCACACAATTTTAGCGCAAAGTGGTGTTTTACGGCTGTTTTACTGCAAGTCTTGTAATGATGGTATTTTATTGGCCATTTCGTATGGAACGAGCAAAACTCCGGACAAACAACGACATATATAACTGCGTTTCGCAATAATCGTGAAAAATTCGCGTCGTTTATTGCCCACAGTCTGTTTTTCTGTTTTGCACCGTCCGTAATATTGCGAGGAAAAATGTAGGAAGTGGCTATAGTCCGTTATTAATAATAGGGGAAGTAGATTGCGTGGCCCTTGGCAGTTTATCAAACGCCCTTTTCTATAAGGAAATTTAATTAAACTAACGGATGGGCAATCTGTTGACTTTGGACGTCAGTAAATGGAAACAGCGAGGGAATAGAAATATTACAAAATGTTGTTCTGTTTTCAGAATTTTTTAGGATCAAAAGTTGGCAGCTTTTCAAGCGCTCTCTTTAAATATACGCTGCTCGACAAAATTAACGCACCGCTAAGTATTTGTCATAATTTCGATGAAATATTTTCTCTCGAACCGCTCATACAATTTTGGTAATTTGTTTATACAGTTCTAGGTTGATTCACCAGTAACGATACTGTGGTAGATATGTTTATGTAAATTTCAGTTTTGAGCATAAACAGGGTACAAAAATGACGATAGAAAAAGGTATTTTAATCAGGGAGCAAATACCTTTGCATACCGTCTTCCATAACGTTAAACAACTCTTACTGGTAGTTGGTTTCCCCTCAATTCGACAAAATTCCTGGGTTTGTGTAGCCTGCCCTTATCGTCCGTCGGTAATTGGCCTAAGTTGCGAAAATAGACCGACGTAAAATAAACAAAGTTAAAAAAGTAGTGGCTTGACAACAATGTTTTGTAACGTGACAATTATCACTGACGTCCGCGCATTGTGGGTTGAATTTTACTGTAAGGTCATGCAAAATTTAAAAAATTTAAAGTTTCAAGAACTCATGAGCTATGAATAGCGTTTCTTGCAAAACAACGCTAAACTTATAGTGTTTTTGTAGGTTCAATGGCTGTTAAAACGATACCGATGTTGAGTACAGTATTTTATCAATCCCGCCAGAGGACGCTAGCGATGTAGATGCTAGCGAGACGGATTCTACCACGTACCTGACAAGGTATGTATCGACCAGTCTAAATGGAAGAAACAAACAAATCCAGTATAGAGAAAAGGCGCTACGGATTCTACCGAACCACATCGCACGGTACAGGACGTTCCGACAAGTTAAAGTGACAGCAGGAGTAGAAAACTAATAAGGAGAATTATAGGCAACAGGCAATGATTCTAAAGAATTCAATGTGGGTACACGGTCCAAGCCGGTAGTAATGATGTCCTTTAAGTAGATGGCCATGGCTATCCAAGAAAAAGAAGGTTGGTAGGACGAGCTAAGAACCTGATTAGACGGGGATTGGAACGGGGAGAATCTTAAATAAAAGCGGCACACAGTGGAGGATACAGAAAAAACTCAAAGGGGGAGAGCGCTAAACGACATCTTGAGCTATGGGTGGCATCAAGTCTGTTGCAAAGCTTAAAAAAACTGTATTCATACAACTGTTTCCTACAATCAACCGAATAAAAACACACATTTTCTGACAACAAAAATGGCTTCAGGGTATGGTCTTATGTAAGAATACAACATTGTCGTAATAGCAAAGTTATTCAAGAAAAAAGAAATGAACAGTTTTGAATTTATCCGTAATATCTACATAATAAAAGTCAAAAACTGTTACGCAACTTTTATCCCATTTAACCTACATCGTAGCTCTTCAGTCTTAAGCTAGTCCATCTAGTGCGTACTCCGCAGCGTGCGTTCATGGGGCGTTCCGCGTGCGCAGTCCGCATCTATATGTTGGTAGGTTTTTAAATGCAACCGTTCTGTAGCGCTCGTATGTGCACTGCGCACGCGAAAAGGCTTGCTGATTATGCACTAGACAGACCCTAGCTTTACAGTTTCTAAGATTCCCGCGCTTAAAAAAATCGTACAAATAATTTTTACATCATGTAATTCTAGCTTGTCAACTTGACAGTTAGTGCATGTTTCATAACCTATGACTAATGTCAGAACGACAGCGTATAGGTTATAAAAGAACCAATTTCAAACCTACATGGCGTATGACTTTTTATGGCGCGCATAGTACCATCGCGACCATAAAAAACGGGGACAACAAAGTGAAATTAGGCACTTATAGCGTTTTCTATTTATACAATTTTATGCACGCACTCGGTGCACCATGAATATGCGTAAAGCGCACAACTTTCATGTAGTATGGTGCAGTTCTTCATGTTTTGGTGCAGTTCTTCCAAACCAACTTCACGGTGAACAGAAGTAGAAGAAGAAGAAGTTTCCAGTTTTCCTGATGGTAAATACCAACATTGGCAAATCGCTTGGGCATATGATTTGTTCATTGCGGTTAGGTTCAACCAATATACGAAATACAAATTATAAAATTTGATTCTTTATTGTTTGCGAGTAATGGAGGGCGAAGACTTAGACGAACAGAATTTCGCATAAACGAAGACTTGTTTGACTTACAAGTTCAACATAACAACATAAATATGATAAAATTTGGTTTATAAATATGATCATCATATTTCTAATATACATTAGTAATACGGAAAAATGTAAATAATTACTTCAAGAGACCGGCAATATTGATAAAAAAAAGTATGCTGGAAGAGTTATAAACAATTATAATATGGTACGCGATTTGGTTAGTAACTGATATCAAGAGGAGCGGAGGTGGCCTAGTGCAGGGGTGGCCAATACGTCGATCGCGATCGACCGGTCGATCGCGAAGCCAATTTTGGTCGATCGCTCGCGATGTCTTGACTTAATGTGTAATGGTGGGTTTAGTCACCTTTACATAGTAGCAAATATGCCTGACTGTAACACCATTATATAAAACCGGTTGTTAACTGACTGCCCAATATACTACTTAAACAGTGAAGAACCTTTGATTTTCTCCCTAAGTATATAACCGTATTGTTAGCGAATGTGGAAGATAAAAGATAGTTTCGAATCAAGAATCAAGCTTCGATCTCACAGAACTGTCCGTTTACCGATAGCAGTTTTTTGCCTATCGCATTGTAACAGAAACCATTAACAGTAAAAGGTGAGTCTAATTAGTCATGTATTTACAAATAAGCGTGTTTATAATCTTCTATCACTGGCCCAATATCTGAATTAATCCAACAAATAAAATAATTCCTAACACGACCAATCCTGACTATAGCTTTGCTCTCAAAGCCAGTCTCCAGAACTATTGTCCTGAGTGATAAACTTGGTCTCAGTACATCATTCAAACTTCCATTCGACAATTCATAATTTGCTAAAATTCAAAGGTGTTACTCATTCAACAATAATAAAGTTACCAATATGTGTTTCTTTTCCTTTTGCGTTCAAAACGCTAAAATTTTTAACTGAAAACATATTCAAATTATTGCAAAAAGCAAACTACCTTTCAGCTCAGCTACATATATTAGCATGTTAAGCTATAACCTATTAGTCTAACAAAATAAACAAATATTCGCAAGGGGTCATCCTTTCAGCTCATGAACATAAACAAATAAGCAAAGGACTAATCATTCAGTTTAACAAGATAAAGAAATATTAGCAATGGGTCGACCTTTCATCTCCAACAATATAAACAAATATTATCAAATTGGTAACTTTTCAGCTCAACACGATAAACAAATATTAGCAAAGGCCTCATCTTTCATCTCAAAAATTAAACAAATATTATCAAATAATAATAATACATAATAATAAAATAATAATAATAATAAAAAACCGCTAACCTTTCAGCTCAACAAAATAAATTACCTACGACGCCAGTAAAGAGCTGCCACAAATATGTATTCGTAAAATAACGAACCTTTCAGCTCAACAAAAAAAATTAACATTTGAGTAAATAGCTGACCTTCAGCTCGACAAGATAAACAAATATTCGCACAGGACTAACCTTTCAAAACAACAAGATAAAAATATTTGTAAAGGGCTATCCTTTCAGTTCAAACTTCAAACCCAATCAAATATGTTCATATTCCTCGTAGATACACAACGTAGGTAGGATAAACAAGATGTTTCAGTACGAGATGAACTCCCACGATCTATTGATAGATTAGCAAAAAGCTGAAATTTTTAAAAAATAAGTTTAAAAATTTTCCATGTTAATTTTGCTGGCAAGAAAAGTGTCGCGAAATCTTAAAATCAAATTTTCAGCCATACTGTGCCTTTATAATGAACTAGGCAAATATGAAAAGTTGAGTCTTATGCCGTTATATCGAAAACTTATAGGTGATATTAAAAATAAAAAAAAATGTTTTTAACATATATTTTGCGTATCTACTACCCATAGCTCGCGAGATGTTATGCCTATGATGTCATGCCTATGATGTCATGCCTATGACAACATGTCGAGCGCGGCACATTTTTAAGATAAAAGGTAGATCATAAGTAGACAAAAGTTGGCCACCCCTGGCCTAGTGGATAAGGCGAATGCCTTCCACTATGAAGCCCAGGGTTCAAACCCAGGTTACGCAGCGATTTTAAAAATACTCCGTCTCCACGACCGCCGCACAGACAAGCCAAACCGGCTTTGTGCACATGGCGACATCCCCAAAAAAAAAAAGACTTCTTTGGTTCAAAGTGTAGTTATCGTTATATGCTGAAATGGTTATGTCGTCTTAAAGTTGGATCTCCTACAGTAATATCAACATTTACACATTCTGTACATCATCTCTGTCCTGTTTAGAATCCCGTCAATTAAAACTTCTTGTAAATATTTATCGTCTTGGTGAAGTTATAATCCTTTAAAGCAGGACACGGTAAACATTTCTCCGGGCCCGACGGGCGCATTGCGTCGTAAGTGTGACGGTAACCGCGGGGATTTGCCCATTCCTGTGGGGTCCTTCCAGCACCTCTAATGCTAATTAGCGTTATTAAGTTTACGTCGCATATTTACTCATAATCTGGGAAACTGTCTTATCTTGGTAATTTTGTCGGTGGAAATCTGAGGAGGGACGCAATTTAGCTGGTTATTTGGGCCCATGCCTCGGGTTTACCGCAATTAAATTGAACGCCATAAATGGGATCCTCTAACGTGGGCTACTTAAGTTTGTCTTGTTATTTCAGTAAATAATAATTATATTGTAAAATTAGATATTTTAATAATAAAGGATATGTATGTGTAAGCTTGGAGAGATCTTTATTTAAAAGAATTTCGTAGGACGATCGATTTCGGTACTTCAATTTTAGTTACTAAGGAATTTTGGACCAGCAGGCGCACAGCGAGTGATTTTGATTTTTTTTGTGAAATGAACTAAAAATAGTTGATAGATAACGCGTTCGTATTTAGTTAGTAACGGATGGTAACGACATACTTGATACTACGAAATACTAAATCGTATTATGACTTATCGGGTAACAATGCCATTCTTCTTCTTAGTGATCGTAGTAGATTTAAGTAACTGAATAAGTTTTCAAATATTACCAATAGACGTAGGTAGTCATTAAAGTGGAAGAGAGGCATACAGGGTACAACTGAACGGCAACTGGCACCCAAATGGGAAACACTCCAGAATTGTTAAAACAGCAAAACGAACATTAAGAATGGGAAGCGACTGCATGACACCACAATACTCCCTGGATAACACCTGCAAAATAATAATGGAAACGAACCAGGAGAAAACACCAAAAACCACGGAGTCCTGACCTGGTACACAGACGGGTCTAAGATGGATATGGCGCAGGAATAAATAGTATATAGTCTATCCACCAGATGTGAGATAAGTCTCCTTGGGGGCACTGGCAAGGAGGTACAAAAGGCAACACATCCTATATACTCCGAGCCAAGCAGCCCTCGCAGCACTTGACAGCTACAAAATCCTATCCAGAATAAGCTGGGAATGCCTTCAAAACCTAACGAGACAAACAGGCAAAAAATGATAGGAACAAATTGGAACAAGACCAATGATAGACATATCATCGTGTACAATTAAGACATACGTGCGAGAGGACGCTATCATTTCCGAAAAGAAAACTTGATAGGGCATCGATACCACCGTAACTGGTCGAAGATCTTCGATTAACTACCTGGCCAGCGACAGTACAACAACTCACATGGCTGCAGTGCTAGGGGTCCCAAACCATATGCCAACGCTCATGGCAAAAAAAGCTTACAATTAGCCAATAGCTTGTCAACATTGTTTACCGTGTGACTTTTCTTCTCGAGGTTATCTGTGGCTATTACGGTGATATGGTTTGCAGTCAAATGCTTTCTCAAATTTGACGTGCTCCAGCTTTTCAATCAAAAGTAAGTGCCGTAAATATCACAGTTGTCTTTGTCGGCTAACCACTAAAATGTAGCCAAATATTACTACGTTTTTTCCCATTGTCTGCGTCAGTTTTATAAAGTAATACTTCGACTATTATTATGTTACATAAAATCTGTTGAACAGACTAGTATCTAAATATAAAGGAATAGAGAAAAACGTAGCAAATAAAGTGCATAGATGCTGCGTGAGTATCTACATACATACCAATAACTAATACCGCCGATGATGTCAGTAGGGCCCAATAGATGGCGTGTGCATACAAACAGTTAACTGAAAAACTACACATATAACTTATTTCTTAATATTAGGTACTTCAGAAAGTTAGCGGCATGCATTAAAAATAACAAATATTTTGTATGCATCGAATATTAATCTACGCCACAATTTTACAAACGCTTTGCCAAACACATAAGGGACATTAAAACTTTTTATTTAAATATAAATGTGTCCATAAAATATAAAACATGTATTATTAAAAGCAAAAAAGTATACAGAAAAATAAAATAAATTACCAACTGTTGATGTAGGTATCCTAATGTTTAAAAAGTAACGATTACTGCACCCAAAAGTAACGATTACAAAAGTACTAAAAAGTATCGAAATTTTCAAGTTATACAATATTTTTTTTTAAAAAGTTATAAAAATTTTGCTGATGCAGCCAATCAAAATATCAATTCCCTCCAGTTGGTGCTGCACATAATATCGTCAGTTGGGGGCCTTTCACCATCAATAAGCATTTAACAGCTAAAGTTAAAAAGTTAATTACTTACAATTTTGTATATGAGAGAAAGATACTTATCAACAATTCTATGACGGGTGGGCAAATGAGTATAAAAGCAGAGTAGTTTGTGGTAGATACATGTTAATTACCTGCAATTTGACATATGAAGGATATACAAAACCATTTTTGTAGAAGCTAACCATTTTGTAGAAGCTGAATCCTTTGTTCGTAGCTTTTCCTCGTAATATATGGCAAAACCTACATAGACAGAAGATACAAATTATAGGGATTTCGGGGTTTTCAATTCGGAACGTGAAGGGGTGACTAACTCGTCTAATAAGTCTAAGTCATGCAGCAATCTATGAAAAATGTATAAACAATTTTCACTAGCTCACAATAATGTTTATCTTTGGCGGTAGATACACAATATCGTTACAATAATTTATCGGTTAGTCACCAATTAATAAAAATAATAACCATAAATCGTATGAGTCTTATGAACATGAGGGCACTTTTTTGACAAAGAAAAGGTGACTTGAGTAGAATTTGCCTTTGTACATTTCTAAAATTCTTCCAATTTGTAACAAATATAGAGGTCTGTGCTTTACCGACCAGCAAGCTGCATTTTTCAAAAATTATGTCTACAGGGTTGGGCAACTAAATTGAATATTCTATACGCAGTGTAAATTATTATTAATTTTAATGATAAACAAAAATTGTTTGACTAAAAAAATGTAATTATATCTAAATAGTTAAATGAAAGCACAGCGACTGTGATGTCATTTTTTTTTAATGGCAGTATGTGACGTGTCATATATCGTTGGATAGCTCTATTTCTTATCTTTACAACCGTATAACACTTTACCCCACACTTATAATAAATAAAAAAAAATAAATAAAAAACGCCAAATGATAAAAATAAAAAGGCTTTTCATTTATTATTAGAAAAGAGCAAAAATGAAGGTTGCTAGCATAAATTCGCAAAGTAAACTTAAAAAATAAATAATGAAACTAAAAGTTTGAATTGAGGACCAGTCACTGCTTGACAATAATAATGTCTGTCAATCAATCTCTGTAGTGAATTAGATAATGCCTGTGCTGGACTGCGTATTAACTCACGTCGGCTTTCTTTCAAGTTTATTATTCTCTATAAACCCTATTTTTTAAATGACCCCATAAATAAAAATCCAATGGGCGTGAGTCAGGTGAACGTGGGGACACTCGATAGTCCTTCTTCTACCAATCTAACGATTTTGGATTACAAAAGATTCACCGTCTGTTGCGGAATAATGAGGAGGTGCTCCATCTTGTTGAAACGAAACTGTGTTGATGACGTTGATGTCCTCAATTCTTTGGATATCAGGACCAATGTTTGTTGCAGTAAGTCCAAATATTTCTGCCCAGTCAGCGTCCAGTCTATAAAACGTCTATGGGCGAATAATGTTGGGGGTAAAATACTAATCCAGACATTCACTTTTTGGGGATGCTGTGTATGCGCTTCCTGTATCCAACGTGAATTTTACGCCGATCAGTAATGGCAGTTGTGACGATTAAGATAGATGTTTAAGCAGATGTGGCCTCGTTGGAAAATAGAATTCTCTTCACAAATTTAATGTCATCTGTTCTAGCTAGTTGATAAGTAGATGTTTCTGGGAAATGTTGGACCAACAACAAAACTTCCAAACTTTTTTCTTCATTTTTCTGTATTATTTGTTCAACTTATGGCTAAATTATTTAGAACTTGTTAAGTTTACTTTGCTTAATTCAAGTTCAATTCAAGCATCCTGTAGTGCCGTTTCGTTGTGGTTTTTTTTTCTAATAATAAATGAAACGCGCTTTATTGATCTTTCTCCGATTCATATTAATTTACATTTGATTTATTATGAGTATGGGGGAATGTGTCATACGGTTGGAAAGAATAGAGCTATCCAACTATATATCACAAGTCATATGTTGTCATTAAAAAAATACCGTCACAGTCAGCATGTTTTCAGTTTACTATTTAGATATAATTAGAATTTGAGAAAATTTTGGAAAAGATAGTCTAATAACTTTATGTTCAACATTTTTGGTTAAAACTAATATTTTACGCTGAGTGAGAATGTAGAGAATGTATTCCATTTGGTTGCCCCACCCTGTATAAAAATCACTGATTTACTCCTAGTCTAAGTTTGACAATATATATTCCTAGATGACGACAGGTCTAGATCAGTCCCTTGATCTGTGTGAATTGTTTGTCATAGAAGCTTGTTAAACCGAGATGTATGGTAAGCCTACCTGTGCTGCTTTAATAATTTTGGCGGAGGTGCCGTGGCAATTGAAACTCCCCTTCCATGGTTGAAATTCCAGTGTAATCGGCTTAGTTACGCTTACCTGAGCATTTTGCCGTATAAATACCCCACAGCTAACGTCTCTAACAACCACAGAGCTTTCAACTCTGAAACGTACTTTGAGAATTCAGAACGGCCAATCGCATGTAAACCGTGAAGACCGGCCAATAATGCAAATCCTCCCCGGAAAAAGCCTAAGTGACATACGACCATCAAGTTTCGAGGATTTTCCCGCAGCATTGATTTACGGTTTGACGGCGGTCAAGCCTGGGGAGCGAAAATCGGCAACGATTTCTGCTCGTCGCTTCAGTCGGCCGGTTATGTTATGAATTCAGTTCGCTCTCGGTCGTGGAAGATTTACGGGCCCGCAAATCGACAAACAGACATGGAAAACGTAAATATACGGCCTCTGGAAAAATATGTGCGCCCCATTTATTTGCTATACTGCGGGTTGGAAATTCGGTTTCCGTCTTCGAATGCTCTTCTAGTTCGATTTCGAGCAGTTGTGTATTTATTTTCTCGATTTACGGGAACGTATTCCATAACAAATGTTATAGAATGGCAATAAACTTCGTGCGCGCTGTATATATCAAACCGTTTCTGGTTCTGTGATATGCACTTGCCCAGAGTCCTCAATTTCGTGGAATTTGTGCTACTGGTAGGCGGAATAAAGGCTATTTACTATACTTCCATAATAAAGTAAACTGATTTTGGCCGTTTTAAAGCATCATGTCACAAGAAAAAAAAACTCTCTTGCCTATGGAGACATTTGTAGAGATGCAAAACGCGCAAATGGCTCCTATCGCGTTGATTTTCAAAATAGACTCGAAACTGCATGTTAAGGGTTTTTAATTGTTGTATGTGTAAGTTGTAGGTTGCATAATTTAATATTGATCGTATTGTTAGTGCTGTGTACAGGAAAAACTGCAAAATCCGATGAAGGCAGGTAATTTTACAGAGATTTTTAAGAAATTCCGACAATTTTTTTTCATAGTATAATAAAAATCCCTCTTACTTTGTATGACAATATACCATCACAATCATAAAAAATCTGATGTGGCCAGGCACATGACTTTATCATACTATATCTAAAATTAATAGTTTAGCTGCATGAGATTCTATTTGATCGAGATCGGCCATGTCTGAATTAAAATACAACTAGTAGAACTAGACGGATATGTCGATTAAAGCTGCGTTCGGATATTGTACTCCGTTGACACCGGGTACACCGTCCAAATGACACTTACGTGTTATTGGGTGTAAAAAGTGTAATACAATATCCGAACACAGCTTATATTGACAGACGTTATTGTCAAAACATTAGCGTTGTCATTAGTGTCATTACTGTCATTAGAGTCAAAATTTCTGACATATCCTGACTACTCGTTTTAATGCAGTACGACCGATCTCGATGACATAGAATTTGCTCATGCAGCTAAACTATTGATTGTACCAAAAAATGTCATAGTGATAAATTATTCAGAATTTCCTCATCTTTAATTTATTATTTAACTATTTCGACGAAATCCCAGAAATGGCGGCTTATTTGCAAAATCTTTTAAAAATGCTAAGACTAAACCTGCAGTTCCTTTGGACCCTTTTCAACAGAAAGCTTTTCAGCTCTAAGTTTGGTTATGAAACTTCTAAATATGAAGTTTCGTCGCGATACCTTTAGTAGTTTCTCCGGAATCGTCGCCACAAAAAACGGGTACACACACACATATACACACACACACACACACACACACACACACAGACATTTTTTTGTACCTTGGTCAAAAATGTTCAGGGGACCCAAAAAGACATATTTCCGCTAAAATCTCAAAATTTTTTTTTGGCATGATTACAATACTTTACATACTGCGTATGATAAAGTAAAAATAGGTAACAGACAAAACTTACATAATTAAACTGGTGGCAATGCTTACTGTCGTTAGCATTGCCATTATTATTATGATTATTTATTGGAACCCATACAATTAAATATATCAAACTTATATAACATAATTTAGATAGGTACATATAAATACTAACAATTACTCTAATAGACTTTGAAAAGTAATGACGAACAGCAGGGCAAATTGGTATTACCGAGCTTCGCTGAAGCCTAGTGTACTCCTTTTGCGGGGCGTCACTGTAGCTCACCCAATTTAGAAAAACAACGCCATTTATTCTTTGCAACGGTTGGTTGCAAAGCAGAGGAAACAGCAGAAAGCTGCAGCATTGTGGATAAGTAAATAGAAACACATGATAAATTATTTATTAATAGTCAATAGACATTACAGGAACACTAGCAGTAGTAGTAGTATTCTTTATGGTAAAACTTTCCTCAAAATATTTGCACTTGCCAAAACCGCAATTTCTTGAATTACGCAGGGCAAAATTTTGCACAGCAACTCCTTCAAATGTTTACCATGATTTACCCACATACGCTGAACTTTTATTGAGAGATTCTTATATTTATGTCGCGTTTCAAACTCCTTCCATACAAAATTCCATCAGCAGGTACCGAAATCTATGAAAGCACACCTTCTTCTGAAAATTCTTTACAACCATATCTGGCTTATCAGCATCAAGCATTCTTTCAGTGGCGATAGGCATGTTCCAGAATATGGTAATATGATCGTTGCTTACAACAGGAGACGGAATGTAGTCATACCACTGAGACACTTCCATTGCTAAACCTAGTTAGGTAACATACATTGTAATGTATCACTGAACGGTGTGTTTTTTTGGGTACTCAAGGCTGGATGCTCAATTGAAACGCACAACGTAGTTTGTTTGACTTTTTTATTAGGTTCGATATTTCGCTGTATATTCTCAGCTTCTTCAGGAAACTAAAAACACAGGAAAAAGAAGAGTGTATATATATATATATATACTATCTAATAAACACTAATAGTAACATGCTGTTAAGCTACCTCTAACAATAGTGGTAATTACATCCTAAACTTTATGATATTTAACGACATGTGGAGTAAGGTTAAGGACTTTAAACAAATCGTCCAACTACTTCTCAAAACCAAAAAATAACGACAGCAACACTGGCACACTACAAAGAGAAAAGGCATTTAATAATTATAACAAAAGAAATAAAGAAATATCAACAAACAAAAGATGTCACCAATTATCTGAGATAAACAACATGACTCGCAATCAAAACATTTGTTTACTTCGGCGGCAATAGCAGGTTAAGATGACAATAAATAAATCAGAACCGGCAATCAAAACGAGCCGCAAACCAAAAATCCCTATAAGTGCAAAACAGTTGTACACTGTAAAGCTCCAACATAAATTTATACAATCTGTAGGTAGATTTAAAAGAATAACTCACTCAAGTTGCCTAACCCATTGGATGACTCATTCAACAACCGTTCGTGGTTGTGGTTAAGATTAAGCAAGTGGGCATATGCTGAACTTAGATCTTCAGTGTCAGAACGTAAATTTACGTCGTTTGGGGTCGACTGTATTCCCACCATTGCAAAGAATAATCTTTCACGTAAATTACGTTTGTTGTATAGAATTTCAACCTCGCCAAAGTTCATCGTGCGTTCGTGGTGCAAGGCATGTTGGGCCAGCGCACTCGTCATTCGTCCCTTGCGGACATCGTCCTCGTGTTGCTTCACCCTGGTCTTAAGCCAGTTAGACAAGGAACCCAGTACACAAGTCCCGATCTACATATACTGGGTCAGTCTTACGTTTTGTCCTGGTAAACAACTCTCCTATCTTTTTTAAGTTGTAAAAAGCAATTTTAAGGCCTTCAACTTTAAACAGTTTACTGATCCGTCCAGACAACTCGGGGGTGAACGGGAACTTCCTGTATACGATGGGGACCCGCCTAACCGGAGCCGTCATGTCCACTGGTCTACGTTTCTGGGCGACGTTATAGATTAAGTTTTTTGTTAGGTGTCTTGGGTAGCCATTGTTGAGGAACAATTCGAATAATATTTTCTTATTCTCTTGATGGAAGTCAACATGGGAAAGTCTCAAAACCCCATCTCTCAAAGCCCGTAACATATTAACCTTCTGGGTGATGGGGTGGTTGGAATGAAAGTTGAGGTATCTACCAGAGTTGGTGGGTTTCCGGTACCAATCGATCTTTATCACACCATCATCTCCCCGTCTTAAGGCCAAGTCAAAAAAAGCCACCATGCCATCGGTTTCCTTCTCTACAGTAAATTGAATGTTACCGTTGAAAGAGTCATCCACATCTTGGCGATGTAGATATAGCCTGCACACATCAGACTTCGGCTGAAACTTAAAATTTAATAGAAGCTGTTTTCTGGTCTTAATTTCCAGATCGCGTACTTCTTCCTTCGTCCAGTTTAAAATTCCAACACTGTGCCGAAATATTGGAATAGCATATGCATTTATCGCTTGCATTTTATATTTTCCATTTAAACCAGACCTTAAAACTTTTCTTACCTGGTTAATGTATTCGCCTATAACCTTTGCCTTCATCCTTTCATCATCAACGTGGATAGATTAAAACATAGGCGGATATCAGTTATTTCCTTAATAATTAGCCAAAATTAAACAAAACCGCTAGAATACATAGTAAATAAAAGGAAATAGAATACATAGCTCATTTGGGCGTGTTTCTTCAGTAGCGATGTTTTCCACCTTTTTATACATGGTTATGACCAGTGGCGGCTCGCGTATAGGCACTGTGGAACTGCAGCACTCCCTATTATTTCCCCTTAATATTACGGATAACATTTAATATAATGAGTCTTTTTTCCTTTAATTCTTTCTTTATACTTGTACAAAGTATAATCCTTAATCCTTAATGTCAGTAGCCATCCCCCAGTTTAAGAAGAAGATTCAAAAATCGTCGTATGGAACTGTGATGTGCACAGTTCCAGTAGGCGAGCTGTTTGGCTGTTCTGCGCATGCGCACACAACAGCGGCAAGCGCGGCAGCGGCCTATTGGATACAGATACAGAGACTAGAGAGTACTGTTGTCCCCGCAGTGCCGACCGTGCCGACCCTCGGCTGGTGGAAGGTAGTTTTACAAACTGCGAATGGAATTTCAAAAGGCAATACGTATTTTACAACAAATGCAGTGCTTTCAATAGAGAAAAAATTCCTCAGTTTTCATCCAAAGACCAAGGATAAAATTATTGATATTTTCGCGCAAATTAAAACAAAAAGAATTACGCTTATCTTAACTTCACTTGTTTGTTTGCTACAATCCTGTAATCGATATTTTACCAACTTCCCAATATCCGATCGAGTTGAAATTTTGCACGTGGACAGATTGCCGGTGACAATGCATAAAGGAAAAAAAATTGAAAATTTTGGGAAATTTTGCCACAATTTTCAAAATTTAACTGTTAATGCGTTTTTTTTCATTAAGCGTCGTTTCTAAAAAACTGTATTTTTTACATACATTTATTACTACGCTTACCTTAACTTCACTTGTTTGTTTATTATGTATAAATCTTGAAATCGATATTTTACCTACTTCCCATTGTCCAACCGAGTTCAATTTTTGCATGTAGACGATTTCTGGTGACAATGCATGAAACATTAAAAAAATAGGAACATTTTTAATTTTTAGTACATTTTGTTAAAGCGTAGTTTTTAGAAAATGTATTTTTTACATAAATTTATTAATGAACGTAACTGTAACAATTTATGTAAAGTAAATAAGAAATCCGTTTTTATTCCCTAAATTCTTTTACGATTTCATCAAGTTTCTGAATAAATTTTCTTTTTATACTTTTTTTTTCTTTATCACAATATTTTTTAAAACAATGACAACAACATTTCTGGAACAGCACCCCCACTAATATTAGCTACGAGCCGCCACTGGTTATGACTGATGATTGGATTGATCGGTAATGGTGAATGTTGTCTTTAAACACATCCGCCAAAATTCAATATGCATTTGTCCAATTGTGCCCCACCATGGATTACATTTGGACAATTGAATAATAACCTCATTAAAGCCTTTTGTAGAAATTTATTGTCATACTCTACACGTTACTATAAAATCTACTAATGCGAAAAGGCGCATTATGTTGTTATGGTACACCAGGGCAGTAATTTCTGTATAAAATTCAAACATTTTATTAATAAGGCATTTTAAGTTAAGCGGTTTGATGAAAAATACTAGCTTTGAAATAGTGACCAATTTTCCATTATCCCCAAATTCTGTGTTATTACCTCTGTGTCCCTCAATTATATGAGCGAATGAGTTGAGTTTTGATTACTGGTGAACATGTACCACTACTCATGATATAACATAATCATAACATAACAATTGCGTCAGTTCCACCGGTCATGTGCCATCTCTAAATTTACATAACAGACAGTGGAGTGCACTCAACTCAAAATCAATGTAGGAAAGCCGACCCATTATTTCCGATGTATATATCCATCTAAATTAACGTCGGTCACATATGCAAAACGCCGTACCCTTCAATTAACTAAACATACAAAGCAAACTGCACCCGTTTGACATTGAAAGGTACTCCAAGTTTGCCATCATTCATTGCAGTGGAAATCGGCTTTAGTATTATCGTAATACTAGCTGGCCTGGGGTTAAAGGGGTAAGGCCCTTCGTCCACAGAGGAAACTATCGTGAGGCGACCAGTTGCCTTGCCATAAGCAACTATTCCAGCGAGTAGGTGTAAGCGATTATTCCATTTAAAAAGTATTGTGACTATTCCGTTGTTTGTTCACCGGGGAAATCAAAAAAAGTCGACCAAGAAACTCGATAAAAAAACTATCCCCTCGATTTGTTATAGACCAATATTCCATATAAAATAAACGCATTCCACATTTTGCTTGTCCACCCGGACGCCGCGTCGACAAGTTTTTCGTTGAGAGCGATTGCGGTCGATCAAATGGCTTTATCGCCAAGACCAAAATAGTTGTATAGGTACCTAGTACAAATGTTACCAAGTAGTGCTGGCTTCTATGCTATGGACAATGGTAAAACGCCTATGCACAATGTGTTCGATTTTCCAGGCAAATATAATGTATTTTATTATACCACATAGAAGAATATCTAGAAGCAATAATATTTTCACACAATTCTGAGTAATACTACAGAAGACATTTATAAAACATGTTCTACAATCGAAACTGTTGTTAGTTTTAATAGAAGTTAGTTGTCGGGCATATACGCCATCAAACAAACAACCGTATACACATGTTTCGGACTTATTAGTCCTCATCAGTACGGTATAGCCAAGGAGCAGGATGGGAGCTCAATAGAGAAAACACAAAAAGGGACTATAATCAGGGTGACCAATGTCTCGAATTTGGTGCTTTGGTCACAACACCCTTAGATTCGAAGACTAGAAGTAAAATCGCGCCGGACGGAGGTAACCAGTACACCCCAAGGTACAACCTTTAGTCACTGGTAATACAACGAAAGTTGGTTTATCGGCGGTGAAATATAAATAGTAGATGGTAATGATGTTACTTCTAGTCTTCGAATCTGAGGATGTTGTGACCGAAGCACCAAACTGGCGACATTGGTCACCCTGATTATGGTCCCTTTTTGTGTTTTCTCCATTGAGCTTCCATCTTGCTCGGTTGCTTGTTTTATGGCGGATATGCCCGATAATTACCTTCTACTATTTATATTTCACCGCCGATAAATCAACTTTTGTTGTTATTATTTTGGAATATTCTTAAAAGTCTTAATAAATAATAATAAATAAATAAAATAAGGAATAATTTACTTATCTCAAACTCATTTCAATAGATGTCAGTTGAAATAATAAATAATAATAAATAAATAAAATAAGGAATAATTTACTTATCTCGAACTCATTTCAATAGATGTCAGTTGAAAAAAAAGGCAATTTTTATTCTGGTTTAAAACTGTAACTGCATAAAGAACCACTGTAATACCTCTTCCAGATTCTCGCGAGACATAGCGAGAGACTGCAAATCGGGAGAGTGTGGATGCCGCATTCGCCAAAATCCGCTAACAGTCGAACTGCCAGAAGTCTCTACGGATGCAGATAGTCGGATAAAAATCACGCGTTCGTCGAGCGGCTCGCTTGTTTTGTACCCTCTCGCTTCGATCCAGTCAAACTGGATTGTTGACGAGGCGCATAGCAGGTTTTGTCGGTACCCGAAGGTATTATTTACGACAGGGGTCTGATTCATGACATCAAACACGTGCGGTGAACACGTTAGAGCACCACTGCAACCCGAAAACTAGGTAACGAATGGAATAATTATTTAGTATTGAAACAAAAAGATTAAAAAGTATTGAACACAATAAATGTATATGCAAATAGTTTACATTGATATTAAATTTAATATCCGATAGTATTTTTGTCTCTATTTGTGACGTCCCCATTACTATAATTTGTCAGGAAAAAATCACATACGCAATACGCGTATCAATAAATTAACCATCCGTAATAAGATTACCGTATTTAAGAAAATTAAAATTAATAGCAATATTAAATCAATAATTAATTAATTAAAACTAAAGAATATATTATTTATCTCTTTCAAATAAATCTTATCAGTTCCAAGTTATTCCAGTCTTATTTTTCTATGATGTCTGAATCTATTGTATCGTTTTGATAGAGTTCTTTGATTACTTGGGCCGGTTGAAAACTACCTGGAAAGTAAGTATTATTTTACCCTCATTAATGGGTAATGTCGCACATGTCCTTCTCGTACATTGGCGAAAAGAAATATTTATTCACTGTCGACAGACATTCATCAGTCATTCTTGGTTTATCTTTCTCGACAATCGCAAATTACGACTGCGATCTACATTGTGCAATTACTAAGTTATTGATTGATAATATCGTTGTTACATACCAGTATACAGAGTTGATCAACATAACCGGAGCACCTAAATAATTGTCCAACCGTAAACATAAAAAAAAAACTCTGATGTGGCCAGGCACATGACTTTATCATACTATATATAAAATTAAGAGTTTAGCTGCATGCGATTCTATTTGATCGAGATTGGCTATGTCTGCATTAAAATAAAACTAGTAGAAGTAGACAGATATGTCGATTAAAGCTGCGTTCGGATATTGTACTCCGTTGACCCCCGAGTACACCGTCCAAATGACACTTACTTGTTATTGGGTGTAAAAAGTGTAAGAGCGCGTACGGTTTGTCAGGCTAGGGTATGGGGAGATCAATGCTCAGATAACCTATGTCGGCTGTCTCTCCCTTATATGCAGATAAACGCCGTATGACGTTAGTCACTCTCACCTTACCCTATCTGATTATCCGAACGCGCTCTTACGGTGTACAATATCCGAACGCAGCTTATATTGACAGTAGGTATTCTCAAAAAAAAATAGACTACCTACTGTTATTAGAATCAAATATCTGACACATCCTGGCTACTAGTTTTAATGCAGTACGACCATAGTACCACCGATGTTGATGAAATAGAATTTGCTCATGCAGCTAAACTATGGATTGTACAAAAAATGTCATAGTCATAAATTATTCAGAATTTCCTCATCTTTAATTTATTACTTAACTATTTCGACGAAATTCCAGAAATGGCGGCTTATTTGCAAAATCTTTCAAAAATGCTAAGACTAAACCTCCAGTTCCTTTGGACCCTTTTCAACATAAAGCTTTTCAGCTCTAAGTTTGGTTATGAAACTTCTAAATATGAAGTTTCGTCGCGATACCTTTAGTAGTTTCTCCGGAATCGTCGCCACAAAAACGGGTACACACACACACACCCATACACACACACACACACACCCACACACACACACACATAGACATTTTTTTGTACCTTGGTCAAAAATGTTCACGGGACCCAAAAAGACATATTTCCGCTAAAATCTCAACAAATTTTTTTGGCATGATTACAATACTTTACATACTGCGTATGATAAAGTAAAAATCAAACATAAGTTGTTTGATTTTAAACAAGCTATCGTCTAAATATATTTTAAATATACAGAGTGCTTATTTTATTATGGAAACTGGCAAACTTTCAGTTTTCTAATAGAGCACATATATTTACATTTTATAATTCTAAGATTATTTCCATAAATTTTTTGTAGGAATCTTTTTTATACAATGCATCATTTTTTTAGTTATAAGCAGTTAATCAAAACTCATAAACTTTTATTTTAACTAAACGGATAAAAAATAACATTTAGTTCAAATTAAATAGAACTAAATTAAATGTTCAAACAGCAAATTAAAATAAATGTGTATATATGTGAAAAAATTCAGGAGAAAATTTCAAAGTTCAGGAGTTTTAATTAATTGCTGATAACTAAAAATGATGCATTTTATGAAAAATTGTTCCTGCAAAAAATTCTAAGCAATAATCAAAATATTAAAAAATGTACAGTATTGTTCCATTTGAAAAAAGGCTAGCTAGTTTCAAACAAAAGTAAATTTTTTTTCTTTATTTTTTTACGGTTGGAGAACTATTTAGTTGTAATTTTAACTCAGTCTGTATTGATATGCACTATAATATTCGATTTATACCGCAATACATTATACAAAATAATAAAATAATAAGTATGCAAATATTTAAAATATACAGTGTTGTTCTATTTAAAAAAGGAAATGTTACCAAATTTCGATAGCTAGTTTCAAACAAAAAAAATGTTTTTTTCTTTATTTTTTTACGGTTGGAGAATTATTTATTTGTAATTTTAACTAACTCTGTATGGATAAGCACTATAATATTTGATTTATACCGCAATACATTATACAAAATAATAAAAAAAAGTATGCAAATATTTAATTTTTGTCTATGGAAAATCGTATTACTATGTCTTATATTAGTATATGGTATCTAATATAAATGATCAGAATAATAAACCAAAAGCTATTAAGAAATTTTTCAAATATTTAATGTATTTTATATTAAATTTTTATTTACGTTATTCAATTAATTATTAATTAATAATAACCACAATTTCAATTAATTTTGAATGCAAAATTTAAATTACTTATTTAGATACTTTTTTGGACTAAAAACCAACTTCATTAAAAAGACACGATAGAATTTTACGTTACATGCAAAATATTTTTTTATGACGTATTGTACATATCCATACTTCAAATCTGAAATAAGGAGGCGCGGTTTCACAGACATGCTCTCTCTTGTATTGTGTTTTTTAAGTTAACATTGTGATGTCGATTATTACTGTTAAGTTTTTCATTTATTTCCAATAACAGTTGTATTAAAAGAGAAGTTTTGCAAAGTTTTATTGCTTTATTTGTTTTTATTAATTTATAGCATTATTAAGAATTTGGGGACGGATATTCATTTATTTTGAATATGTCCGCTATAAAAATAAATATATATATATATATATATCTTTGCACACGAAATATCAAATATCATATGCAAGGTCCCGTATTGATTGCAACAAAGCGATAAGGATTGTAGGGGTAACTAAATAAGCATTTTGTTGTCACTAACATCATACCTGGAAAAGAGCCATGCTAAATCAATAAGAAATAGACTGGAATTATTTATTTCTTACATACTGGAAAAACAGTTCAATACATAAGCTGGCACGGTAATTTAGGGATGTTCGGACCCCATGGAAAATCTAGTCTTGTAGACTAGATTTTGTCGGATCCCCAGAAGAAAAGTCAAGTGAATTTAGTACAGGGGATCGATCGGGCCAATAAACTGAGCCGCGTTGGCCAATACAGTGACACTATATTTTTTTTTAATATTCAATGACAAAAAATGTGTTTTGGTGTTACCCTACAACCCCTTTCAGTTTGTCGTAATCTTATAAAGAAACTTCATTACTTTAATGTTATCAGCGGGCTTTCTGATTTACAGAGTGCATCCCTGTAGTTGGTATCCTTTTTAACTATGGTTGGTCCAACAAGCGTTTCAAGCTTCCAAAAAATGTACTTAAATGTACCGGAACTTATGAACCAAGTCTTTGTTCCAACTCTTTTGAAAATCGGAATGTACGCAAAAACGCTTAATTTTCCGGTGTTTTAAGTACAGATATCCAATAACAGCATCGCCTTCAGACGATGACATCAAAACGAATAATCAGGCAATACTTGTGTGCGATATTTTCCGGCTACTAATCGCAAGGCAACTGGTCGCTTCACGATAGTTGAGTTAGTGGACGAATTGCCTAACTTTGGTTGCGTATGTGGCCGTCAGATCCTCATTATGCGATCCAAATAGGCGGAGAGACCTATGTGGATGATCTATCGACAAAGGAGAAGTTTCAGAGTCGGGTAACCGGACCTTTCCGAATTAATTCGTTTGGGGGAATGTTCCGTTTTGGGGTCGTGTTCAACTGGTGAATTATTCGTTTTGGTAATTCGACGTCTCTCGACGTGTAGTTATCGCCGCAGTTGATGAACTTCGAGCGGTAATGTGGGGGCGTTTAACTGTAATTAATTGAATTGGTTTGCGCTGGATACACCATTGTTTAGTTGGGCTGATTCGGTGGAGCGCTTTCAAAATTATTTGTCGAACGTTACGCTAAAATTTCGTTATCGTAATTGGTAATCGCAAACATGTGTTTGTTAAATTTTAACAAAAGCGCCTTTTATTAGAATTTGATATATAATGCGTTTCACATTTCATTTGTTTTCGTAATGCTGTTATTGTTATGTGTAATTACAAATTACCGCATGCGGCGGTTGTAATAATATATAATTGAAAATATTGTAATACTAATCCTATCGCAGATCAATAGTATGTTATTATTATTTATTGCAATAGCACATATACAGTACTCAGATAGAAAAGATTTTTTCGTTTTAAGAAACATATTTATTTAAATTTATTCTGTTGGCTCATAACATATTTCCAAAGCTGGGCAAAGTTAATCAGAAAGTTAACTTCGTTAATCATTAATCCGTTAACGAAAAATTTAACTTCGTTAACCGATATTCCGTTAATTTGTTACAAATGTAACGGAAGTTAAAGTTAACCGTTAATCGTTACCTTTTTATAAAAAAAATATAGGTTATGTTGAGTGCCGATCTACCAGTGAGTATGCAACCCAAATAACTGCGGACCTTTCATGCGGTTGCATATGTAAAAATTGCCTTAGAAACTTTTCAAACTAGGTACAGTGGTAACTAAAAGAACTACATTGCGAGATACAAAGATGGAAAGATCAACAAGCTACTTTTATATCTATGCGGTTCAAACCGTGGTATGAACATTAAAGGTATGTTCAATTTTTGGACGAGTTTACGACCGCTACTGCGCAGGTGATATATAGACAACCAACATTGCATATCGACCCATGCAACGAAGACTATAGTAACTACATAGGGATTGCACTATCGTTATGATAGTCTTCGTTGCATGGGTCGAATTATGTCAAACTTAGGGGTTATGCCACTAACAATTTATAGAATATAACAGACAAATGTACTTGTATAAAAACAAAACTTTCAAGCATTTGCATTATGTACGCAGAAATAAGCATAAATAACAAAAATTGGTTTGGTACTAGTTATGTTTACATTATTAGGGGTTATGCCACTAACAATTTATAAAATATAACAGACAAATGTACTTGTTCAAAAAGAAAACTTTCAAGCATTTGCATTATGTACGCAGAAATAAGCATAAATAAACAAAAATTGGATTGGTACTAGTTATGTTTACGTTATTATGCTTCAACCATGCAGCGCCGCCCAGCGGATATTAACGTAACGAAGATTTTCTCAGATTTTCATCCACACTCCACATGAGTATGGGCATACCTCTAATAATAATACCACGGTTCAAACCTGCACTTTCAACAATGCAGTTTTGAAAAATCGCATGCTATTTTATGACAATTTGTACACCATTTACATCTGCCCATGGCTTGAAACATAACCTCCTTGCTTTGCTATTAAATTATTGATTACGTTTTTCTTCCACACACAGTTTTTAAATCACAGCAAACAATAACAAATAACGAAATGCGGAATAGGTTATGTTTCGCGTCTATACACAGTGGTGTCACCAAATTTTCGTTTTAGACAAAAATTCCTCGATTGTTGCTATAAACGCACGCACTTACATATTCAGAACTGATCGAACTGATCCTAATTCCATGTAACTAAATTTTAAAATCTTTCATAGAGTAAAACAAAAATCACATTGGACTTGACGTATTTAATTGCGCGTTTGAATTGCACAGAATGAAGTAAAGGGGGCTTAAGGGGGTTGGAGTTGAAACAACTAAAAACAAAACAACTCACGCGCATGCTTTATATACGGACGCCACGTCACACAAAGTAGTACGTCACACATGTAAACAAAACCAAGTCCGAACTTGCACATAATGCCTATACAACCATTTGAAATATTTTTTATGATATTTCCGATTTAACGGACTTGAATTAACGGATGATGAATGTAGCGGAAGTTAGTCAGTCCGTTAATGGTTTTGAAAGTTAATTTAAAAGTGAATTCGTTAACGAAAAATTTAACTTCGTTAATTAACGATTAACGGATTAACGCTTTTGTGCCCAGCTTTGCATATTTCTTTGGCACAAAAAATACAAACTTCATTGATTCAGTTTATTTGCTTGAAGAGATTAATTTATTTGGAATATTTATTTAAGTGAAATAAATATATTTCAATACAAACAAAAATTACTTTAAAGTAATATTTTTGTTTTGATTTAAAAATACGTTTACTTTCGCCAAAGCAATCCAATTTTAATTCAAATAAATGTATTGTTATTATGATAAACTCATCCAACTATATTGTAAGCTGTAAGCTATATTATCACAGATTGGCCCAACCCTGAGTATATAATAGACTTGTAAATGCCCGCCGCTCAGTTGACGTCGTGCGTCTGGCGAAATTGCTAAAATGGCCGTGTGTTCGGCAGTATATGTGGCCCGCTCCGAAGACGGCCACATATACTGCCGAAGACAAAGACGGTAAATTTTTCAGGTGGTTTAATTTTAGAGTTGTCCTTGTGACGATTCATCATGATGCAAAAAAAACTTGTTTTGCAGCTGGAGATGTTTCTAATTCGCACTCAACTTTGACCGCGTATGCTGACAAAAAAGTATACGCGGCTAAATTGACAACGTCTCATAAAGTTCAATTAGTTTAGATAATAAAACGAAACAGAAATGTTTATGATTTTTTTTGTGAAGTAACTAATATTCCAATCACTACATATCTCAAAAGAAAACATCGCACTTCTCGAAGTTTGCGGTCTGAGGTGGTTTTAATTCGTACTCGGCTTTAACCGATTATGCTAAAAAAAAACACGAGGCTAAACTGGCAAACTAATCTCAAAAATTAGATTTTAGATTAGATTTTGTATGTTATCACTTCATAGTCACAAAAATAATCTATTTAACTGCAGATAGAGCTTATTTTAAAATTAATATATAGACTTTGTTTTTGATGAGAATGCAATTTCTTTTTATTTACTTTTAACCTATCATTTAATTGTGTTCATTTGGCCAAACGGTATGCAATGTGGTCGCAAACTGATGGCTGTCTAATAGGTTGTATCAAAAACGCCCTGGAAAATCAAAATTTCAAGTTGTCAAAGGTTCAAAAGTTGAAGAAAATCTAGATCTGCCGCAGGTCTTAAGCTTATAACTTTCTTAAAAAATAATTTTGTCAATTTCATTCCATTTCCTTTTGTTTCAGCTCATAATAAAAATGTTTGTCACTTGGAACAAAGTGTTAGATTTGTTGTTCCCAGCGCCATTGACCTACATTTACATGGACTACAAAAATAAGTTAAATTTATTAAATCTAGCAAGACACAACAAACTGATGTGTTCGTGTTATATTTTCACTGAAAACTCGGCATCAGTATCAACTTGTCCCAATGTTTCTGCTAAAGTTGAAAGTTTTACGATTTTTATGATACTATGTTATGATATTATGATGATAATTTTCTTATTGTTACAAACGCATGGTAGCTGGCTCACAATTCTTGGAATCAGAGCTGTCTTCCAACAACCCAGAGTTATTGTACGCCTTTTTATTAGGGAATCTCCAAACGTACATTTTTTTTCAAGTGGCATAGGTTCAATAATGAATTGATTCCAGTTTTTGAGGAAAGCAAAGAGCAAAACATACCTTTGTAAATTTTTATCATTGAGTCTCAAAAAGTGGAGACAATTCACTTCTGACTCCAGACTCAGATTCTACAGAAGAAAAAAATCATATCAGAATCAGTTGCAACTTGTTCGTTTTTTACTTTATCATACGTAGTATGTGAAGTACTGTAATCGTGCCAAAAAAATTTTTGAGATTTTAGCGGAAATGTCTTTTTGGGTTCCCTGAACATTTTTGACCAAGGTACAAAAAAATGTCTGTGTGTGTGTGTGTATATCTGTGTGTGGATGGATGTGTGTACCCGTTTTTGTGGCGACGATTCCGGAGAAACTACTAAAGGTATCGGGCCGAAACTTCATATTTAGAAGTTTCATGACCAAACTTACGAGGTGAAAAGCTTTCTGTTGAAAAGGATCCAAAGGAACTGGAGGTTTACTCTTAGCATTTTTGAAAGATTTTGCAAATAAGTCGCCATTTCTGGAATTTCGTCGAAATAGTTAAATAATAAATTAAAGTAGAGGAAATTCTGAATAATTTATGACTATGAAATTTTTTGGTACAATCAATAGTTTAGCTGCATGAGCAAATTCTATTTCATCGAGATCGGTCGTACTGCATTAAAACTAGTAGCCAGGATATGTCAGAAACTTTGATTCTAATGACAGTAGATAGTGTCAAACGCTAACGTTTTGACAATACCTACTGTTAATATAAGCTGCGTTCGGATATTGTACACCGTTACACTTTTTACACCCAATAACACGTAAGTGTCATTTGGACGGTGTACCCGGTGTCAACGGAGTACAATATCCGAACGCAGCTTTAATCGACATATCTGTCTAGTTCTGCTAGTTTTATTTTAATGCAAACATAGCCGATTTCGATCAAATAATTAGTTAATTATTTTATATATAGTATGATAAAGTCATGTGCCTGGCCACATCAGATTTTTTTATTATTGGCACGTTGACCGATCATTTGTCTTTGATACTCGTCTTTTTGGCAAATTTAATAAATCTGCCGTTATTCTGACGTTCCTGTACTACCTGAAGAACCTATATAAAAAAATTTTAAAAGTGGTTTGTATTTTTAAAAAACTTAATAAGCGTGAAAATATTACTTAGTTAAAAGTTTAAAGTTTGGTAGCTAGTAGCAACCGGTAAATATTATTTTAAAATTATGAAAACATACACTACTTAGATCATAGAATCTGCAAAGCTATATATAACAACCGGAATATACGAAATTCCGGAATATACTGAAGAAACACCTCCTGAGTCTTGCATTCTACACTGTAAGAGAGTTCCTGGACTGATGATTTTGAATTTTAAGTTTTGAATTGAATTTTAATGGTACACTTTTGTTTGCATTTACATATACATGTATACACTTTGACATGTTCTACACTCTTGGGTTTAAAGAATAAAGCATTTATTTATTTATTTATTATTATATTCAACATTCAACACCCTTACTTAAAGTATACTTTAAATTGTATTGCAATGAGAAAGAAAACAATATATAAAGTTTTGTCATCTTGCTTGTCTCAAAGGTACTTTCTAAAATCTAATATTAAATATGGCGAGTTCAAGAAAAACTATAGAATAAAATAGTTGATTTTTTGTCACAACAAATATTTCATTAGATGGTCGTTCAAGATGTCCTAATGATGAGTTTGTGTTGACAGCCCTATATCTTGGAGGTAATGGTACAGGTTTTCCAGGTGCACCTAAGCGTCATTGGGAACCTTTGTGATTTTGCCGGAGCTTGATATGCCACGTTTAAACTCTCACTAACTGTTATTCTATGATAACAAAAACCAGAGGTGTTCGACAGATGGCCGGTAACAAGAGCTTGCCTTCTGAGGACCAGTGAAAGAAGAGCTGCAACTATCAATTGAAATTGAAAATTGTAATTCCTTAAACTTCACCAAAACATTTTTTTTTGCACAAACGTTGATAACAAAATGGAAAACACTTTTAACTATTGATGGTTCTTTCGGAATATTGATCAAAAGCAGAATTACAAAATTCAAAACTATAAACTTATAGCTCATACTTCTGGGTACTCATGAGTTGTATAATTACATCCTGCTAATGGAGAGGCTGTATGGTTTTTCTTTTTAAATTATTTTACATCTTTACCACCAGAACTGTGTGAATGAAAGTAGAAATTGATCTAGGACTTTGTTAGGAATCAACATTTTTGAGAATTTAATAATAAACGATAAACAAATCTAAATAATATTATTTTCTAACCAGCCTTGGGTTCAAGATGTTCACTTCGTTTTGAGACTGCAGATAAATTAATAAAACGAAAGGTGGAGTTTTATGAAACAAAATTGATCATTTAAAAAAAGAATCCTACTATCGAAAATATTTTTTTGTGGCCCATGATTGTTGACGATGGCCAACACACCACCAGAACTGAGGCAGCCAATGTGTAAAGCTTTTAGCATGTTATTAGATACCAACGCAAAAATTACATTTGGAAAACTCATGCATTTTTAATGTAATTTACATGATCCTGGTTAAAACCTCCCCATCCCGCCATTTCCAACATTTTACAAAAATCGCTGCTCTGTCAGTTTACTCGCATTGTGTGCCAGCATGGCATCTGCACAATGACGGCGCGCAATTTTCAATTAAAACCGCGTGATGCGTCGCATGTTCGCAATTAATTCCCAATTTGACTTTATTACTGCGGGAAACGCATCTGGAATGGCAATATTCACCGTTATCAGGATGAGAATTCTCGGCCCATAAAGCTATAATTTCATTACGCGCGGACAATATATCGACGGCGATTGTTAGAGACCTGCTCCACATAATCTTCCCAAACGGTTTAGCTCCGCATTATTGCTTTATGTTGTGGTCGTAAAATCCAATGGCCGCGTGCACCTGGTGCACAGTAAATTCCATTACACTGGATGCTGTAAACATGTCCGAACTATGCGTGGTTAGCTACCAGAACATCCGCCAAACTGTGGTCCCTTAGATTAACTATCTAGAATGTACATTGTACAATATCGATAATATAATATATTATCCGAATATACAGATGTATTATACAGGGTTATTCAAAATTACCGCAACACCTATATAACGCTCCAACAGTAAAAAATTCACACAAAAAATTTCAAACACAAGTTTTTTGGCAGGAATATTTTTTTTATATAAAATGCATCATTTATGAATTATAAGCTATTAATCAAAAATAGTCAAAATTACCGGAACACCTAAATAATTCTCCAACCGCAAAAAAATCTTAATCAACAGTTTTTGGTCTTAAACAACCTCTCGTTCAAATGTTTTTTGTATACAGGCTATTCCTTTTTCTAATAGAACACCCTGTATTTTACATTTTTTTATTCTAAGAATTTTTTGTAGGAATTATCTTTTTATAAAATGATTATTTTTGAGCGAACTCATGGACTTTTACTTGAGCCAAATGGATAAAAAATAAAAGATCCAAGAAAAAAATAACAGCACAATTAAATCGAATTAAAATAAATGTTCAAGCTGCCACATTAAAATAATTGTGTATGTATGTGGGAAAATGTTCTTAATTTGTAGTTCAGGAGTTTTGACTAAAAGTTTTGGAATTAATCTTTGTGTTAAAAATATAAAAATATACAGGGCCATAATTCCGTTGCCAATAAGGTGTAGATATACAATAAAAAGTGGTTTCATGCTTCTTCTTGTTTAATTTTAGCAATCGCTACAAGTTCCGTGCCCAACTGGGCACTTCTTCAGGCGCTACAGGAAATCAGATACAAATTACACATTATAGGTACAAACAAATCAAATTGCAAAAACATAACTGTAAAAACTTACATTTTGTCAAGCATGGAGAACATAAAACAACGTATAAAGGTCACAAATAAACATGTATAAAACTATAAGAAACTATTATTTATCAAGTAAAATGCCGTACTTCGAAAAATGTGCTGAACGTCAAGCAGTTGGGGTTGAATGCACCTCATGTGTGTGGAGTATGAATTTCTTTCTCTTACATTCTTGTAAAGCATGCGCACAGGCATAAAAAATATTTGAAAATGCGGTATAACAACAAAATACAGTAAAACAACATAAATTCCTCGGTCTGACAACTTCAAACTATGTACGTTATTATTAAATAAGTAACTTGAATAGAGGTCTAAGGGATTGTATTACAATCCGAGCAATCGAGTCTATAAACACCGCTATTTTCGATCCGATCTGTCTCTAGTGTTAGAATCAGATTTAAATGATATATTGAAGTTGCTGTCCTTGAATATGTTTTTTATAGGATTATAATTGTAGTGTGAATTGAAATTGATGGATTTATAAGCCATCTCACTCATCACTGTGGTATCCCGGAAATCACTGTTGCTGAGTAGTCTGCTGACTAGTTTCCGAACAAAACCGGGATAGAGAAACGAATATAATAGAAACTATAGCTAAAAACAATGGTTATAACTAGAGACTGGACATGCACAAAAAAAGTACTCTAAAATTCAGGCTTTTGGAGAGGTAAGCGGCGGACAACGACTCAGGCAAAACAGTACGCATACAACGTTAGTAGTCTGACCGCTCTGTTGATGATTCACGCGTACGATGTTATATTACAACACACCAACCAATACCTCAACGTCTCAGTCGTTGATTCAAAGTACTAAAGTACTAAAGTACTAAAGTCTACTATCGAGAGCACACGTGAAAATATCCCCCTGTGTTAAAGCGAAAGTGAGTCCGGAAATACCCAACGAATATCAGTGATTTTAATACCATTGTGTAAAGGGAAATTAGATCCATATACCTGCACAGAAGCCAGCAGGTGAGAGCAATCAGAGCGGAAACAACACCCAAAACAATTAAGTCAGATTGAAGAATCGCCAACTCAGACTGCTTGACGACTGCTTTTTTTAACCCGGCAAGTGGAAAGGCCAGACCAGCTGGCGAAACTTGTTTACCAGAACATAAGCGGGAATTTAAACAAGTATTTTTATAAAGATATAAAGTTTTGCAAACAGACATCGCTAAAGAAATGCCTCAATTAAGAACTAATAAAAGCGCGACCCAGGCGAGCGACATCGAGGATGAGAGCACCGATTTGAAGGAAATCAAGCAAATGCTGATAGACCTCCAAAATACAATGACGGAAAAATTCGACCAAATGCAAAAAGAACACGTAGAGCTGCAGAAAATTTTGAAAAAGAGAGACAAGAGAAAGAACAAATGAAGAAGAGAATCAGAATTCTGGAAGACACTGTAGAAGCAATTGAGCGAGAGAAGATAATGAACAATGTAATCATAACGGGAGTCGAGCAACAGGAGAAAAAGAACGAGAACACGACGAAGATAATAACAAAGATTGCCAAGGGTTTAAGCGTCAAATTGGAGGAAGGAGATATCGCAAAGGCATACAGAAAAACGGAGAACGGTCCCATAATAGCCGAATTCAAAACGCTGGAAATAAAAAATAAAGTATTGGAAGCCAGAAAAGAAATAAAATCAGTAACAGTGAGAGAATGCGAACTAAAGGGAAGAGAGACGACGATATATATAAACAACCAACTTACACCATACACCAACAACATCTTTTACAAAGTACGTGAACTGAAAAAGGAGATGCACTATAGCTTTGCATGGTGTCGGGATGGAGTGGTGTATCTAAAGAAAACGGAAACAAGTAAGAAGATCAAAATAAGAAACCTGGAAGATATAGAAAACTTGCAATAACAACCAAAAGACGAAAACAAGAAAAACAGAAACAAAAAAACAAAAAAATATAACCAATAAAGCAAAATACACGATGGAACTAAGGATTTACTTACAAAATTATCGAAGTCTAAAAAATAAACTCCACGAACTAGAAGTAACAGCAAAAATGCAGGCCCCCGATGTAATAGCAATCACCGAAACATGGCTCAACGCACACGAAGAGCACCTATACAACATAGAAAACTACAACGCCGAATACCATTCAAGGCAAAACAGAGGAGGAGGACTGGCCATTTACATCAGGAAAGGAATAAATTATAGAGTATTGCAAAAACAGACTATAAACGACATAGAAATACTAAGAATACTACTCACAAAGAACGATAGTGCGTTAGCACTAGTATACAAACCACCACATGTATCACTCCAGGCACTACTTCACACATTGCAGAAGAATGTGGTTAACCGAAGGAAAAGCCAAATAATAATCGGAGACATCAACATAAACATATTGGACAAGAATAATACAACAAATGACTACCTAAGAACATTAACAGAAAACAATTATAAAGTGGTAAACAAAATATCGAGAAAACACTACACAAGACACGGCAGTGATGGATCTGGATCAATAATAGACCATGTAATTACGAACAGAGTTCAACAAATAGAAAAAATAAAGATAATAACAACTGACATATCAGATCATTATGCAATATTAACAACAGTGAAGGAAGAAACAAAGCAAGAAAAAGAATACAAGCGATACCACAAAACCAAAGATGACAACAAGGCAATCGACAGGGACATCTTGAACAAACTATCACCAGAAATCAATACATATGAGGAAATCTTACATCAACTACAAGGAATTGTACTGGCTAACCAAATACAAACATCAATTAAAAGAAGAGAAAATAATGAATGGGTAAACGAAGGGGTAATTCAAGAAGTAAAGGACAGAAATAAACTGCACAAACAAATGCATAAAAACCCAACAAATATATATTTGCAAGATGAATACCAGCGAAAAAAGAGAAATACAAGAAAAACTATTCAAGAAACAAAAAGAAAATACTACCAATCTTTGTTTTCTCGCAATAAAGGCAACTCAAAAAACATGTGGGAAATAGTTAAAAAAATAACAAACAACACAAGGGAAAAACAAGTTATAGAAAGTATGAGCAAACCAGACGGCACAACAACATCCGACCCACAAGAAATCGCAGACACAATAAACGATTACTTCACAAATGAAGACCCTGCTGCAAAAAGGGGCTAACTCCATTTTTTCATCAAAATGACTTTTCTATGTTTTATCATAGAATACTACATTCTGCATCGTTTGGTATAAAAACGACGAAATTCCGCTTATTATATAGAACACTAGAGCGTTTTATCACTTATTACATAGTGTACTTTGGTGCAATAAGGGAACAACTCCTCGAAATATTTCGTTGTTGTCCCAAACAGATTCGCAAGTTGTCTAGTGGAATTTTTAGTGATTTGATAAGATTAAACATTAAAAAATAAAAACAAAAGAGATACTACAAAAAAATACATGAGATCGTTTAGTTGAAAAGTTACAACAACGGTAAAACAGAAACAATAATAAAGTTGTGCATTATTATGCTGGTTCATTAATTATCTGAAAAGAAACTTCCCCTATCTTTCGCTCTATTGATGATAACAAAAAAAAATTGAATTTTTATTAATTTTTAGTATTTTAATATTTAATATTTTTTATTAATTTTTAATTTACACTGCCAGAATTTGGTTATTTTCAAAACTAAAAATAATAGGTCAAAATGTTTAGATAATGGATCAGTATTAAAATGCGCAATTTTGTCGATATTTACCCATTTAGTTTATTGCAAATCGGACCCCCATCCATTCGCACGTAAAACAGACACTACCATGCATTAATGGCTAGTTTTCGCACGCTTTTTTATTGAGGTTTTTCTCTCAGAATTTTGCGATGAATATCTCCACGTGCCACGTACTGTCGCACGTACACACCCTGTTATTATGTGTCTATTTTGTTTTTATGATATGAAACTTTTATTATTGATATTTAATTTCTTTTTGTATACATACTATAAAGTTATTATTTATTTAATTTTTATTAAAAGAAAATTAGTAAATCTACGATTGGTGTATTATTTTTTAAATTCGAAGAATAAAAATCTGATGTGGCCAGAGACATGACTTTATCATACTATATATAAAATTAATAGTTTAGCTGCATGAGGTTCTATTTGATTGAGATTGGCCATGTCTGCATTAAAATAAAACTAGTTGAACTAGACAGATAGTAGAACTATTTCGACGAAGTTCCAGAAATGGCGGCTTATGTGCAAAATCAAAAATGCTAAGACTAATCTCCAGTTCCTTTGGACCCCTTTGAACAGAAAGCTGTTCAGCTCTAAGTTTGGTCATGAAACTTCTAAATATGAAGTTTCGTCTCGATACGTTTAGTAGTTTCTCCGGAATCGTCGCCACAAAAAAACAGGTACACACATCCACACACACACACACACACACTCACACACACACACACACACATACACACACACCCGCGCGCGCGCGCACGCACGCACGCACGCACGCACGCACACACACACACACACACACACACACACACACACACACACACACACACAGACAGCCATTTTTTTTGTAGCTTGGTCAAAAATGTTCAGGGGACCCAAAAAGACATAATTTCCGCTATAATCTCAAATTTTTTTTTTTTGCACGATTACAATACTTTACATACTACGGATGATAAAGTAAAAACGTCGGTATGACACATAATCTAGTGGGTGTCTGGTGGGAAGACTTGCCGAACGAATGGTTGCATTTTGTCTCCGTTGACAACGCCGATTCTGTTGTCAGTTGGTTGTCAGTTTTTAAAAACTGCAAATAAAAAATAGTATTTACAGCGATTTAACCAGATTTAACCGAAAAGTATACCTACAATAGTGGAGATCGGTAGCAATCGTAACCATGAGTGATTTAAGTCAACAATCGGACTCATCTTTAAATAACCATGATATTGGCAGAAGCGCAAGTAGCGAATCCGAAAGTGAGGTTATACGACAACCAAACCCAAATCAACCCAAAATAAAACGGAAACGAGTAAAAAATGAAGATAACTGGAGGAGAAATGTGATAAAAAGGCAACTGGCATCAGGCGTGGCTCATAATACTTCTAAAAATAAATTTAAAGCTGCTAGAACTATAGGGCCGGATTGTAAATTCAGAAAGCAATGTTTCAAGCAAATCAACCATATCATGAGAAACACAGTTCTGTCAAAATTTAATGATATTGCGGATAAAATTTCACAAGACCGTTATTTAATTGGTCATATCACAAGTCATTTTCCTATTCGTAACCGTCCAAAAAACAATAGAGGCAGCCCTCGCACAGCTGTGTATAAATATAGGATACGTCTTGGATATAAATGTGTAAATGTATGCAAAAAGGCTTTCTGTTCCATTCACGGTATTTCAAAAAAGCGGGTTTATCTTCTATGTAAGCATATCAAAGATTCAACCACTATAACGTCACCAGAAGAGCGCAGAGGAAAGCATAATAACCGACCAAATGCAATCCCGGAAGAAATAACTACACAGGTGGATTTGCATATAAAAAGCTTTCCAAGAAGAGCATCCCATTATAGCAGAAAAAGAAATTTTAAAACCTACTACCTAAGTCCAGAACTTAATGTGAGAAAAATGTATGAGCTCTACCTTGAAAAGTTCGAACCAAACATGAAAACCTTGTTAGATGATAGGAAAGAAAAAACAGCAGACTTCAAACCACTAGTGACTTATGATTTTTATTTCCGCTATTTTAAAGCAAATTTTAACTACAAATTTGGCCATCCTAGATCTGACACATGCCAGCGTTGTGATGAACTTCATATAGAAGCAATATCTTCAACTATATCGGAAGAGCGTCGTATCCAGATAGAAGCAGAAAAAATGATCCACTTAGACAAAGCTCAATCATTTTATGATGACTTGGCGGAGAAAACCAACCTTGCAAAGGATAACTCTAATATTGAAGTGCTCTCTTTTGATTACCAGCAGAATATCCCACTACCAAAAGTGCCATCTGGGGATGCATTTTACTTACGACAACTTTGGTTATTTAACTTCTGCATACATTCCGGTAAAAATGGCATTGCTCATTTTTACGTATATGACGAAACCGAAGGAAGAAAAACGCCGAATGAACCAATAAGTTTCTTACTTCACTACATCGAAAATGTTCTTAGTGACGAAGTGGACACTTTATATATATTTTTTGATAACTGCAGTGCGCAAAACAAAAACAACACAATGGTGCAGTTTCTATTTACCTTAGCTAAATCGGGACGCTTTAAGAAAATAGTTCATAGATTTCCGGAACCAGGACACAGTTTTCTCCCTTGCGACCGTTGCTTTGGTGTGCTTGAAAAATCATTTAGAAAAACTGAAAGAGTTTACCTTCCACAAGAGTATATACAAATAATGAAAAGGTGTTCACGTTTATTTGATGTAATAAGAGTTGAGCAAATTCAAATAAAAAATTTTGTTGCATTGTTTCAACCTTAATTTAAACGAGCAACAATAAATAAAACCAGTAGAGAACGATTTTGCATAACTCACTACAAAATATTTGTTTATGACAGTGAACATCCCGACATTCAGTGCTGTAAATTGCACAATAAGAATGATAATAAGTTTATCACTTTTCCTATTCAAAAGACACAAAGAAGAAAAATTTGATCATGTGATGCGTTTAGCTAATAAATACGTGCCACAAAATGATATATGGTACTACCAGCAGCTGAAATCAAACAACATAAGTGATGATGCCACGGACGTTTCAGAAGACGATGGTAATGAATAAGTTCATAATAAAAATAACTACTATAATAAAGAATACAAATCATCATATTCTGTTACAAAGAAATCTAGTAACATAATAATATAAAATTTCTGTTAGTTATTAATGTTAATTTTGTTACATAACGTTATATTTTCTGTTTTGTTTGAATAAAAATGTAAAAAAAAATATTGTGTTTTTTTTGTTAACTTTGGTGCAAAAAGGGAACATCTCCAACAAATTTGATTTTATTGTGTTAAATCTCATATTTTTTTTACGTCGAATTTCCGATAAAATAGTGGCAACTGGCAATATAATTGCAGGAAAAATGTATGAATTTTGTAACTATTAAATATAAATATTAAAACGTTTCTGTCAGTTAACTAGAAAAGTCATATTTTGGAGTTATTCCCTTTTTGCACCAAGGTCTTCAAATGTTGGGAGAGTACTAGCAGAAAACCAAACAAAAGGTAAACAGACGCAACCAAAGGCCACAACAACGACAAGGATACGTGCAGAAGAAGCAGTTTTTCACAACACAAACGAAGACGAAATAAACTATACAATAAGCAAACTAAAAAACAACACAGCACCAGGGTACGACAAAATTACGACAGCCATAATAAAGAACAATAGAAAGACATTAACGCCATTACTAGTAAAAGCAACGAATAACACAATCGACACCGGAAACTATCCTGAATGCCTCAAAACCACGATAGTCAAACCAATATACAAGTCCGGGGAAAAAAATAAACCAGAGAACTTCCGACCAATAGCACTACTATCCACGCTGAACAAAGTTCTAGAAAAAATTATCCAAAGCCGACTGAGAGAACATCTAGAAAAATTCAACATCATAGACAAACAGCAGTATGCTTATCAGAGAAATTCAGGGACAACATCAGCGGCCTATGACATGATACACGAAATAAAAACTAGACTCGATGAGAGGAAGATTGTAGTAACACTATTCATAGACCTAAAAAAGGCTTTTAACACAATATCTAAAAAAAACCTAATAAAGAAACTAGAGGCAATAAATGTTACTGGCAAGAACCTAAAACTGATAGATACGTACCTGACAAATAGACCTCAATATACTAACACAAACGCAGCAATAAGCGAGACACTATACTCAGGAGAGTATGGAATCCCACAAGGAGGAAACCTCCCACCTACGCTTTACATCATCTACACAAACGACTTGGCGGAGACAAATATACAAGCCACACACTACATGTATGCAGACGATACGTGCTTCATATATTCAGGAATAACCCAACAAGAGGTACAAAATAAAATAGACAGCGATGTGAAGATTTTGGAGCAGTGGTTCTACGACAACCAACTAACTATTAATGAAAATAAATGTGAATACATGGTCTTCGAAGCAAGTAAAGAAACAAACAACATCGAAATAACAATAAATGGCAACAAAATCAAAGAAGTGAAATACGTCAGGTATCTTGGGCTAACAGTACAGAATAATTTGAAATGGGACAAACACATTGAAAAACTAATGAAAGATAACGCAAGAACAATTGCAACTATGTGGAAACTGAAAAACTTGGTACCCCACACAATGAAGAAAGCAATTTATCACAGTTTATTTACATCAAAAAACAACTATCTGATTCATGTGTGGGGAAACACAACAGCAACAAACATTAATAAAATTCAGACACAACAGAACAAAACACTCAAAATACTATATGGACTAAATAGACTGACGCCGACCATTGAACTGTACAATACAACCAAAATACTGAACATCAGCAAAAGTATTACATGTAACAACTTAACACTCATACATAAGATAAAGAAAAAGCAAATAAAAACCAACATAAAATTACAAATAAACAACGACTTCCATCAGTACCGAACCAGAACATGTACCCACATAAGGACTCACAAATTCAAGAAGAACAAATACGCTCAAACACTACTTACAAAGACAATCAACACATACAATGGACTACCGGACCACCTAAAGGTGTCACCGGTGAATGCTTTCAAAACAAAAATTAAAAAGCTGCTCTCAGAGAACAAATTATAGACTAATAAAATGACAAAAAAAAAACAAAAAAAAATAAAAAAAAAAACGAAAACAAAAAATAAAAAAATAAATAAAAAATAACTATTAATAATAAAAAAATATATATACATATAAAAAAAAAATGCACCCTCAATACCGATAACCCGAGGAAGGAGACCCCGTCTACATGTGGAAGACCAACCCCGAGGCGAGGACAGAGGGACGAAAGAAGATGTGTTCATCATATGTTATATTATTATTATATAAATACAGGGAACATACTTTACCATGAATTGTACTGCTTACAATTAATAAAGAAATCTTATCTTAAAAAAAAAAAATCAAGTGTGAAAACTGGTCCATCTAGTGGTTTGGGCTTGTTTACGCTTCGAGACGGTTCATTGGCGTTGCCTGCGAAATTGCCGGGGGTTTCAAATTTACAATAGTATTATAAACACATTTATTAATATTTAGTATTTCTTATAAAATAAATGAAATACCATTGTAACACAATAAATAACTCAATATTTAACCCTGTGTTAATTAGCTCATAGGTCCTGAGATCGTCGTGAAAAAAATACGATAGTGGATAGTAAAATAATAAGTAAGTGTATACTTTCCTATTAATCATAAATACATATCAACTGGGAAATATCGGATTACGAGAATACTACTACAGAGTGTACTACTACAGTAGTACACTATTTGTACTAATTAAACTGGGCTTTGTAATGTCATGTCAGTATGTTTGTCATGTCACATTAATGTTATGATGCATGATGGAATCCGCATTCGAGAAATTTCTACTGAATTAAGTGTAAAATACCGCGAAGAATAAAATTGTTGAAACCGGATCAAGTTTGTAGGTTGACAGATACCGTCGAAGTTTAGACTTCATAGGTAAACAAATACGGACAAAGTAAGTTACACAACTAAAATTGTTCAGAATATAAGCGCCTAACTTCACTTTGCTGTCCCCGTTTTTTTTTTTGCTCACGATAGTACATACATAATATGTCTATTTAGGAACATTTTGCGCCTCCATTGTACAGGCAAAAATTGTGTGTTTCTAAATCTACATAGGTGTGTGATTTTCTACCGCCGACAAAGAATTTAAAAGAAATTATTTTAATTTTTCTATCTGAAAAGATACGACACCAATCCTACATATTAGGGATGAGTCGTTCGCGAACGAACCGTTCAAAATGAACGGGTCAAATGCCTGAACCGTTCGATCCGGTTCAACCCTGGCAAACTGACCCGTTCAGTAGGAGATCCGGTTCAGCAGTTCGTTCGTTTACGGCGTTTACGCTCTCGGCTCATTTCTGTTCAAGGCATAGACGGCTCAAAGCAGACACAGTCCAGCCGCCGCGGCGCGGCGGTGTCTTTGATGCACGTGTTTCCAGTACCGCGTAAAGTACATAATATGTATATACGTTATACATATATAAAATATTTTCGTTCGGTTATTTCTGGTTTGATTGATGCATAAAGATTCGTTAACATATTATTAATCTGCCCGAACATTTTCTTTGCGTTTTAAAATTGTTGAGATCCGTATATCTGCACTGTATTTATTTTAAATATTTTTGGGATATTATATTGAATCGGGAGTTGATAATGAAGACCATTAATTTTAATAAATATAATTTATTAAAGAAAATGAAAGTTTGAGAATATATAAGGAAAAATATAAAAAGCATAAAAAGCAGAATGAAAGATATGATGGTTTTTCGGTAAAATTGAACGATTTGTTAAGTTAACCATACAGAACTTATTGAAAAGTATAGTATAAATTCCGTAAAATCAGCTTTCGAAAATCGCTAAAAGATCAAAATTAGATTTAATTAATTTAAATTATATATATGCAAATACCATTGACTTAGCAACATTTTTATAGGATTTATTTTGTTTTTGTTACTGAATGGAGGTAATTTCTATCAGCATAAATTACAAGAAAAACTAAGTTAAATCAGAAAATTCCAGTTCTGACAAAGAAAAACAATATTCGCAGGAGTTAGGCCGTCGCGCGTCGGTATATTCATAAAACTGACCCCCCTGCCACATAGGGCCGCTGCGATGACTGAACGAAGATACCAGCAATGCCCGCGTCGTGTATCTCGTTCTTTTTGAACGGTTCGTTCACTAGATCCGTCTATAACCTATATGAAATACGTTCATTTTGAACGGTTCGGTCGCGTCGGTCCATATGAAAGACGTTCATTTTGAACCGGTCCGTTTGAACGGGTCATTTTTGTGAGCCGGTTCGACTGATCCGGCTCCCTGAAATGACCGAGAATGCCCATCCCTACTACATATACGTCTGTGCTAATAACGCAGCATAGTTGATAAAAAATACCCCACTGAAAATATGTGCGGCACGCCAATGGTGTCCTAAATAGTGTCCTAAAGACCGGTCTCTAGTTATAACCCATGCTTAATACATAAAATGATAATACGGATAGTAGATAATAGAAAACGATAATAGATGTTTTCAAAATTATAACCTTAAAATAGCTTTGATGGGACAATTGCCAAAAAACACAGTGTTGTGATGTGACAACGTGTGTTCATTTGATATTTTAGAACCGTACCGACTGCAAATTATAAATTTTGATGGAACGGAACCCAATCAGGCGCGCCAGTCACTCGCTCTTGTCCCGATTTTTACTTTATCATATGCAGTATGTAAAGTATTGTAATCATGCCAAAAAAAATTTTTGAGATTTTAGCGGAAATATGTCTTTTTGGGTCCCCTGAACATTTTTGACCAAGGTACAAAAAAATGTCTGTGTGTGTGTATGTGTGTGTGTGTGTGTGTACCCGTTTTTGTGGCGACGATTCCGGAGAAACTACTAAAGGTATCGGGACAAAACTTCATATTTAGAAGTTTCATTACCAAACTTAGAGCTGAAAAGCTTTCTGTTGAAAAGGGTCCAAAGGAACTGGAGGTTTAGTCTTAGCATTTTTAAGAGATTTTGCAAATAAGCCGCCTTTTCTGGAATTTCGTCGAAATAGTTAAATAATAAATTAAAGATGAGGAAATTCTGAATAATTTATCACTATGACATTTTTTCGTACAATCAATAGTTTAGCTGCATGAGCAAATTCTATTTCATCGAGATTGGTCGTACTGCATTAAAACTAGTAGCCAGGATATGTCAGAAATTTTGATTCTAATGACAGTAATGACACTAATGACAACGCTAATGTTTTGACAATAACGTCTGTCAATATAAGCTGCGTTCGTATATTGCACACCGTTACACTTTTTACACCCAATAACACGTAAGTGTCATTTTGACGGTGTACCCGGTGTCAACGGAGTACAATATCCGAACGCAGCTTTAATCGACATGTCTGTCTAGTTCTACTAGTTTTATTTTAATGCAGACATGGCCGATCTCGATCAAATAGAATCTCATGCAGCTAAACTATTAATTTTATATATAGTATGATAAAGTCGTGTGCCTGGCCACATCAGATTTTTTTTTTTTTTTGTAAACCGGCGGCAGTATGGTGCGTAGTTAGTCCACACTGGTTACAGATTATATTTTCCCAAACTCTTCTGGTCGATATTCAATGTAAACTCAAATGACATATTCCACTTTGATCTGTTTTGTGCAGTTTTCCGTATCTTTGTTGCCGATTTAATTAGCTTTTATGTTTACAACATTGTTTACTCAATACCCTTCTCATAGGCGCCCCCCTGTTATCTACACCGAGAGGATCGTAATTATTTCAAACGTTTAATGAGCTGGAATAAATACAGGTGGGCCTCCCTAAGCGAAACGGGTACCCCAAGGCATTGGGAATTTTCAATTAAATTTTTAATGAGAAAATTTAATGGATTCCGCTGAGCTGCAGTTTTTCCACGCGTACGCTGTCTGATACAAGCGATAACAGGGCCCTGGTTAATGGAATAATCAAAGTTTGCTAATAAAAGGGAGAGAAAGGTCAACGGAAAGACGATTTGAATTTTTCATGACGGGAATATTTGAAGGCGAAAGTTTAATTAAGTGGCAGGTGTTGGAAGTTTGGTTGCTGTAGATATCAACCTTCTTGCGGCGAAAGAGGATTACTAAAATCGCATTGAAGAATCCAGTGTTGTATTACTTGCTTACAAGCAGCATGGAATGTTTAAAACATCAGTTATTTTTTTTTGTTTAAATTCTCTAACATGACATTAAATTAACCACTGTCTGTTAAGTACATAATACCGCCCTATTGGCGCCGTGCGCGTACGATATGCCCATCTCTATTGCCGCCGGACAGGACTAAGATCGCCACGAGGTGGCGCTGTTCTATGCAGTTTCCTTCCTAGTAATCACCCACGTGGTAGTTACCTGTAGCGCGTCTACTAAGTAAACATAAACAAGAAAGCTGTTGCCGTACGTAAATGACGTTAATTGGTAGAAGCAAGTAATTTATTTGTATACACAATGCTAGTCTGTGCACAACGCTATCAGCTGACAGAAATAATAAATAAAGTCGACTACAGCGCTTTTGCGTGCAGCGGTGACCGAGAAAACTTCTGGCGGATACATATTCCGCCATGGGCGCATAAAGCGTTCCTCAATCCCCCCCTCCGTACTGCGCACGGTGCCAATAAGGTTCTATTTTAAAAACATCTCAAGGTTTACTTACTATATTGTCTTAAGACCCGTTTTAAAGATTTCATTCCGATATGAGAAAATATTTTTAAATAACATAATAAGAAGAATTAACTGTGACAGGTAAACATTTTTAATTCTCTTCGGTGTAATAAAAGTCTCTTATCTTTGCATATTTTAAATTTTCTATACTTAGGAGACATGTTTCGGTTTTGTAAAAAACATCATCGGTCCTAAATCTACAAACAATACAGTCCATTTATAAAATAACTGCTACATTTTACGCACAGTCATTTGTAAACCTATCAACAAAAATTTATATATTGATAGTACGGCCCTTGTAAGAAAATACATTTAGATATTGAACAAATCAATAGCGTGTCGTCGTGATGGTGGTTGGTCAATGAGATGGAGGGCATATGGAGGGTATTTAAGAACCAGTTATAATAAAGGGTGGTGTATGCAACCAATGGCGCGCACAAGTAACCATGGTTGTATTAAAACAGGGATACGTGAGTTTCTGATTCAAACCTAGATAAGTAAATAAAGGTTTTACATTAAACAAAAGTTGATCATTCAATAGATTTATCTGTGGGTTCATATTATGCTTTGTAATTTGAAGTTGTTCAAGTAGATCAATTTTTGGGCCTTTTTTGCATTTATGTAACAGTATTACGCTATTTTGATCGATTTTATGGCCCCTCTCAATTGTGTGCTTGTATACATTCGAGGTATTACGTTGCGTATGTTCTGCAATTCTTTTACCTAATGGTCTACCTGTTTGACCTTTGTAAATGGCAGGGCAATTAGAACACTTGATGGAGTATATCCCATTCTGTTCCCCAAACCGGTCTGTCCTCGTATCTGAATTTTGACAAGAAGCTCAATATTTGGGTTTGGCTTCTGTAGGCAGGTGTTATGTTGTATTTTCTAAGAAGTTTTTTTAATTTTTTAAAGGGATATTGAAAAAAAAAACTCTTATTCCTTTGACGGGGTATATTTATATTATTAAGAACCGGTATCGACCCTCAATTGAGTCATCATCAGCTTAAATCTACAAAACAATACAAACAATCAATTAGAAGGAGACAATGGGATAATTTAAATTATAAAAACATCTAAACAATTTCTATCTGACATTAATTTTTTCATTAGTGTTATATGTATGTAAGGATTTTATATATAGTCAATAGAAAGAGTATCCAATCCCGTCAAAATCTCAAAATCAATTTTTTTGTGCCAATTTCTCCATTCCAGATATACTTTTGTTTCAATTATTTGGAATACCTTTACCTAAAATGAAGCAATAACTCAAAAACTATAGGAATTAGAGCCGAAGATGACCAGTAAAAAATATAATTTAATTTCGGAAAAACTCAAACCTGGCTGGAGTTTTATATACATCTTTGAATGGATTACAAATGGATTACAAATAACGTGGTGACGTGATGACCCCGGACGATAATGAGCGTCCAAAACTGACTATACATTGTTAAAGTGACGGCAATTTGAAGTTATACGTTATATGATGATAGAGGATCATATTTTATAATAACAAAAACAATAGCATGCAGCTAAAACTTTTTTCTAGATATGACCGACAGAATATTACGATGTGTCTTATGTAATTCCATCTTCTTTTTTTCGGAAATGCAACAAAACTTCTGTAACTATGTATTCAATTGTACGGTAATAAAGGATAGTTACTACTAGTTTTGAAAAATTCCCAAAAACAAAGGGCGGTATTTAGATAAAACACATTTATCGTCTGGAGTACATATAACGAAAACCGATAACTTTTGGCTACATGTTTATTAGAGTATTTGTTTATAAGATATGATGATCCTTTAACTTCCCTGTAAATCTTCAGCCCTCGGGTGAGATAACTATTAGGTATGGGTGAGTCGTATTAGGTAAGAACAGGTGATTGTACGAAACAAATTACTTCATTCTTTTTGATGATTAAGGGGGAGTTTTCAATGTTTTTGTATAACTAAACTCAGTTTATGGTTTAAACTAGCATTGAAAGCCCCCCTCCTCTAAGAAATCTAGCAATGTTATCATAACTCTCACTCTTGCCAGACCATAGGAAGGAAGATATTGACAAAAAGCAATTTCGAAATATGGGCAAAATGGGGTATGTGACATTGCTTGCTTTTTTTTGATCCGATGACAATAAAGGTTAGATTGAGACTGACAGATCTTTTAATTTTCTACAATAAGGGTTATAAAATATGACGCTCTATCATGTTTTCAAATACTTGGGACGCGGAATTGATCATCAATCACATAAATGTGTTGTTACTCTAACATGGTTTTGACGTATTTGCTACTTGAAAACTCCAACAATTTTGGTAGAGAATTATAGGACCTAATGATATATGAATAAAAATAGTAATAACGATCATAAAAAAGCAGCATCATAGAATAACTCGCGACGTAGACACGATATCCATGGGCACCCTCTTTATAATATGTCAGCGTCAATGATCCCTTGTATAATATTGTACTTCTTAATTTTAAAATGCTTGTAATTTCTGTTAAACGAGATTTTCGGGCGTTTCAGATAATACACGAAAAAGATCAACGGTAAATTGATAATTACAAAATTCTCGTCTCTACTAGTACAAGACGTACACGATTACTCATTTATATTTGAATTCTACGCGTTTTGGAAATCATTTCACAGCTTTCGTATTATAGAGCGGAAGGGAAAATAAAGTCTCGCAGGTGGTTTCTGTCGTGGAATTTCCACTGGGAGGAGATCCATTTGTACTAGAGAAAGAGCTTTCGTGAATTCTCACCTACCGAATGCGACCGAGATTGTGACGACGCAGACGACGACATCTGAAATTGAACTTTAAAATTTTATTGCAAATCCGCGGCAGGCTGAAGGTTATGATTGGACAGAAGATAGGTATGTGGGTGTCTGGAATTCTATACCTATGCCAACCTTTATTTTACTTTGTGCTCAATGCTTTAGTTTACGCAGTTACGGCTTTGTTTCCATTTTGCGTCATATTTCATGGCGAGATTTTAAAAGGATTCCGTACTACGTTACACCTTCGTCTATACGAGTAAGTGTAAAAAAATACGTAAAATATCAATATCGAACATGCTTTTCTCACTCAAAACGTTGCTTCGTTGTGTACATGAATCAGACATATTTTATCACGAAGTCTGGATACAATAATAACAATTACTACATATACATTACCACAACAAGTAATACACCTTCTATAATTAATACACCACCTATAATTTGATGTACAACATGTGAGAATTGTTTCAAAATTAAACCACTGTGGATGCTTGTTTTGTAGGACGTACTAGCTGTAATGAAGGCTTTACTTCAAAACCCACTCTTTTGTCGGAATTGTAATTGTATAATGCTTGCTATATTTCATCACTGGTGGTATTTTCCCGCTTCGCTCGCATTGATTTCGTGATATAATACTATATTACAAAATAAATTTATGTAAAAAATACGCTTTATAAAAACATTGCACTAAATCTTAATCTTTTTTATTTTAATCTTTTTTTATTTTTTAAATTTTCTGATTGATTAATTCATTGTCACCGGTAATCTGTCCTCATGCAAAAATTCAACTTGACACGAAAAAGCTTTTCGAGATTTTCAAAATTTTATAACATTTTTTCACCATTTTCTAAATATTTGAATATTTTCCAAACTTTTTCAAATTTTTTTATGAATTCATTGTCACCGGAAATCAGTCCACATGCATAATTTCAACACGATTGGACAAATTTTCCAAATGTTGGAAAATATTCCATTTTTCCTTATTGATTCATGCATGGTGGCCGGAAATCAGTCCACATGCAAAATTTCAACTCGATTGGACATTGGGGAAGTAGGTAACATATCTATTAGAAAATTTGCACATAACAAACAATCAAACAACTAGGGAAGTTAATAGCTTAGTAAAAAGGCAGGTGGTCGATGCAATGCATCGGACCGTATCATTGAAAATAAATGTCTAGTAGATTTTTCCGGTTTTCTTAAAAATCATTTGAAGGAACATGTCGCATTTTGCATACATAGCCCTCATGTACCGACATCCTTCGTCTTTAATATGGTGTATAGTTTGCTTTGTCTTCAGTTAAATAGCGTAACCGATTACTAATTATTAATAATCTGTTATATAACGCCTACGCGCCAAATTATGGTATTTCCGGTTACGATTTAAACTCATTTTCCTTAACTTTTCTCTTATTTAGTTTCCCTTAGTTAGTTACAGCATGCCCGTTCTTCAGGATAACAATCTGGTTCGCTAATATTTGATTTTACGAGCTTCCTGTTCGTGTAGCAATCCATTGGTACAGCGGAAGCGATCAAACAGTATTAACGAAGGGTCGGTCCTGCTGAGTCTATAAAATACTTAGCTTTAATAGTCAACATTTATTCAGGCCAGATTTGTGAGCCCCCGAGGTAACAATTCCTTGGCACCGGACGGCTCAGTAAGCTATTTAATTGGATGGATTATTAGCTGAACTAGCTTCTGATTCTGATTCAGTTCAGCATTCACAATTTTTTAAAACACTTTTATATTTTTTAAAGTTTAGTTATTGACTGCATTTGTCAAAATGTTAAAACAAAAATCAAGGTATTGTTGCACAGTCTGAACAAAAATTGGTCGTATATTGTTTTGTTTTTAATAGATAATAATATTTCTGTTTTTTAAATTTTTACTAAAATAACTTTTGAATTAGACACTAAAGTTACCAAACTTTTTAAATTTTTGTTGCGATGAGTGCATGGGAACTGGAACAACAGTTCATGTTCAAAAATAAAAGTTTTTGCAGCTTTATCTTTTTAAGTATTTTTAAAGTAAGCGAGCTCATTACGGCGCCTGCCTAAAAACGTGCACACAACAGAAGCACATCCAAACCCGTATGGTAGTTACAAAAACATTGCATGTCTCTGTATCAGAAACATTCGTGCTGCAGTAACGGGTGATCTAAAATGACTGAGGACAGGTTGGATTTCCCGCCACAGTTTTGAACTTATTTAGTGTTACTAAGATGGTATGCGTGCATGATACAGGTTATGATCACTGTCAGATACCATAGTGAACTCGTCAGTAAGGGTTACGTTCCTCTGCAACGATATTTCATCTTTTTTCTCAATTAATTTGTTACTGGATTCTTCAAGAGTTTTTCTAAAAATACGTAATATTAAGGACTTTTCATTATTCTGATAAGTTCATCCAGTTTTCTTAAATTAAATTAACCTAATTATAATCAGAGAATGAATCCCTTTACAAGAAGGAACACCTACGCCACTGGACCAAAATAACAGCTGTCATTTGCAACCATTACCAACATCAGAATTATTCAAATTGGCGGGAAATTCAACCTCTCCTCAGTCATTTTAGATCACTGTGTACATGCTCACAATATAATTAATGAGCACAGCAGTCAGCTACTATGCTCCAATAAAATAACTGAAAAGTAGTATTGGAAAGAAGTATTACATTTTCTAACAATCGTCATTTCTTCATTTGAAAGGAGAAATTATATACAAAGATGTATGAGTTATATGCCCAGATCGGACGTCTAGCATAAGGAATCTGCTGACAAGACATTAGATTAGGAATTATATAAATAAGCCGCGGGCAAGCCACTCGGCATTATTGCACGCGTGACCTAGACCTACATGCACGTGTAGTATTCAATCTGTACTATTTTTTATATTGTATTGTAGTTGTAAAGAGTAAAATAAAAACATCTTTTTTAAATTCTACAACAACGGGAATTTAACTTATGCATATCACTTTCGGCCAAATGGGGTTAGTCACAACAAGAATAAAAAAATAAATGAAAGGTTCATTTCCATTCCATTTTTTTTATTTTAAACGGAACACACTATATATTTTCATATTTCAATAAATATTTTGTCAGAGTTAGCTCATTTTGTCCCCTCATCTTTCACACATGGCACACGTTGTCGCTAATGTTTTGAATTACCCATCATCTAGGCTAATGATGTTGAGAAACAAAAAGGCACCTAAGCAAACAAAAAAATATTTCAAAGGAAAAGAGGTATTTTATTCAGTATCTTTAGTATATACAGGGTTAGCCAAAATTACCGGAACACCCAAATAATTCTACAACGGTAAAAAAATTCAAAAAGAAAATCAAACAAAAGTTTTTAGACTTTAAACAATCCATCGTTCAAATATATTTTGAATATACAGGGTGTTCATTTTATTATAGAAATCGCATAAATTTTCTTTTTTCAAATGGAACACCCTGTATCTTTTTACATTTTATAATTTTAGGACTAATTCTGGACATTGTTTATTAAAATAATTTTTTTATAAAATGCATCATTTTTGAGTTTTAAGCAATTAATTTAAATTTGTCAAAATTACCGGAACACCCAAATAATTCGCCATCGGTAAAAAAATTTCAAAAAACATTCAAACAAAAGTTTTTGACATTAAACAAGCTATCATTAAAATATATTTTTAATATACAGGCTGTTCATTTTTTATGCAAATTTGGTTAACTTTTTTTTTCAAATGGAATACCCTGTATATTTTTACATTTTATAATTCTAAGACTAATTCTAATAATTTTTTATTGGAATAATTTGTTTATAAAGTTCATAATTTTTTAGTTATAAGCCAATTAGTCAAAACTCCTGAACTTCAAATTAAGAATTGATTTGAAGGATGCAATGTGGGATAGCTTACCACATTAAAACTATTGTCCTTTCAGTGATTTCTTCCGGTTTTATTGGAATATTGAGCATAAAATGAAGTAATACCTCATCTCCTAGTTATATTCAACGAAGATCTGAATAATATTTGGTTTCAACAAGATGGTGCACCGCCGCATTACGGTGTCCAAGTTCGGAATTATTTAAATTCAATTTTCCCGCAGAGGTGGATTGGAAGGAGAGGATCCATTGAATGGCCACCTAGGTCGCCGGATTTACAAATACTGGATTTTTCTATTTGGGGCCACCTAAAGTCCAAGGTTTACACCAATAGGCTGCAAAATATTGATGCGTTGAAGCAGAGAATAGTAGACGAAGTTCAGAGTATTACTGTCGATCATTTAGACAACTGTTTACGGGAATTTGTTGATAGGTTGGGGCATTGTCAAGCCGCTCAGGGATGGCAGTTTGAAACTTTAATTTAATTGTTTTGTTATTTTTTCTTCACATTGTTATTATTTATCCGTTCGGCTAAAACAAATGTTTTGGAGTTTTGATTAATTGCTGATAATTAAAAAATGAATCAATTTATAAAAACCTACTTGAAAAGAAATTGTTAGAATTAAAAAATTAAAATGTACAGGACGTTTAATGAGAAAAAGGAAAAGTTTTCCATACTTCCATAATAAAATAAACAGCCTGTATATTAAAAATATATTTAAACGATAGCTTGTTTAAAGTAAAAAACTTTTGTTTGAATGTTTTTTGAAATTTTTTTACCGATGAAGAATTATTTGGGTGTTGCGGTAATTTTGACTAATTTTAATTAATTGCTTAAAACGCAAAAATTATGCATTTTATAAAAAAATTATTTTAATAAACAATGTCCAGAATTAGTCCTAAAATTATAAAATGTAAAAAGATACAGGGCGTTCCATTTGAAAACAAAAGATTTACGCGATTTCTATAATAAAATGAACACCCTGTATACTCAAATTATATTTGAACGATGGATTGTTTAAAGTCTAAAAGCTTTTGTTTGAATTTTTTTTTGAAATTTTTTACCGCTGTAGAATTATTTGGGTGTTCCGGTAATTTTGGCTAACCCTGTATACATTTTGTCGACATGGACACTTTCCAAATCGTCTTTCTGTGTCCATTAGTATCTATCTAAGAGCCGAAGTACTAAGCCATTGTCAAGTTAGTATTGTCTATAAAGGTGCATTTATACAAGAGGGAACAGAAGCGAACGAACGATGGAACGAATTCGCAGGTATTTACCAGCAGGCGTTGGAACATCCACGAACACGAACAAACTCGTTCGTTCTCCATGTAAATTATGCTAGCTAAAGAAATAAAGTTTTCATGAAGGCAAATTGTATTGTATCTATCGTATTACTTTTCATTCTTTTTATGATTAATACCGGTCAATATCAAATACTCGGCATGGATAAATTTAACTGAAAGTGTTAATCAACACAGTTACTATGTAAACACTTTTTGTATGTCGCAATATCCTGTCGAATGTTGAACAACTTATGCTTCCTATATTTCCAGCACTTCTGCGAACGGAATTGACATTTTCATTACGAAAGTTAAATGGGTCTGCGGTGAAATTGAGTACTATTGATCAGCGGCGTTTTTCAGCCTTTTGTAATGTTCGCCATTTGGAGAACCGAACGGCGTAAAATAACGAGTTTGTTTGTTGACGTCTAATTTCAATTTAATTAACATCAACCTGCTTCAAAACAAATATCTTATAATTAAGCCAAAATCAATTTCTACTCTCTAATTAAAATCACAGTCGGCTATAGTCAACTTCGCCCTCCATGTATATTTTAAATTAATACGAATTCGTATCTTTGTTAACGAGTCCCAATAAAGTTGCCTTGGAAGATTTTACCTGTGCTGACGAAACCACTTCAAAATTACGTCTGTCATGCGGGGCGCATGGCTCTAGACTCTAGAGGTAGAGCGTTGGCTACTGACGAGGTCCGGGGCTTACACCCAGGACCAACCGAAAATACGAAAACCCGGGGGCCCGGCAACTTGTTGAACATCTGTGGTTGTCGATATGACTGTAAGTACTGACAGGAAAGCTCAAAGGGTCAATTGTGGCCTAGGAGCTGCGCGGAAAAAAACGCACTCCTACCATACATACATTATGTCCGTCACGATCGAATTGCTCGGTGGCACTTACAGCTACTGTTCTCTAACTGCTATGTATTACCGGGTGGCCCACGCCATAGGTACTCCCGTTTATTTATTTCTGTTTATAAAGCTACACGAATGAAATTTTGGAAAGAGCTAATAGACAAAAAGTGTCATTCTTTGGGATACTCTTGAGGTTAATATGACTTCCGATTTTTCCGGAAATGACGTCATCATTGAAATTTGAAACGGCACCTTATATTCTTTGTGTAATATTTTCTATCCGGATGACATTCTGAACACAAGAACTTATCGATCGTCAATTTTTATCACCAATGCAACGCAAAAATAACTTTTTTATGTATTAATCTAGGTGGCTAGGACTTCAAATAAACACTAACTAAATCGATTTTGGCCGACATTGGATTACTGGCGCCCTCTAGCGTGATTTAATTGGTTTTTCGCCAGTGAGTCATTTTCTTCACGGGTACCCAATAGCCACACTCTGATTATTCGATAGAAAACATCTTTCCGATTACAATGATACCAAATATTTGATATTTTGTTGAAATTCGTAGCGTAAAAATGTTGTTAAAAGTAAGGAAATCGAAAAAAATATTGACTTAATGATCAAAGCCAGCGTACAAGTCAAAGTCATTTTCACGCTACGATTATCAGCAAAATATCAAGAATTTGGTATCACTGTGTCGAAAAAATGCTTTTCCTCGAATAATCAGGGTACTTTGGATGGTCCATCTCTACTGGACGTCCATCCTTGCTTCTAACAACATTTGTACGCTACGAATTTCAACAAAATATCAAGTATTTGGCATCATTGTAATTGAAAAAATGTTTTCTATCGAATAACCACGGTGTGGCCATTGGGTACCCGTGAATGACTCACTGGTCAAAAACCAATTAAATCACGCTAGAGGGCGCCAGTAATGCAATATCGGCCAAAATCGGTTTAGTTAGTGTTTATTTGACAATTATCGACCATTTTCACCAATTCATAGCCACCTAGATTAATACACAACAGTTATTTTTGCGTTGCCTTGGTGATAAAAATTGATGATCGATATGTTTTTGTGTTCAGAATGTCATACTGATTGAAAATATCACAATATTTAAATATAGGGTGCCATTTAAAATTTTAATGATGCCGTCATTTCCGGAAAAACCGGAAGCCATATTAACCTCAAGAGTATCCCAAATAATGGTCTTTTTTGAGTATTAACACTTTCCCAAATTTCATTTGTCCAGCATTATAAACAAAAAAAAACGGGAGTACCTATGCCGTGGGTCACCCGGTATAGATTGTGTAAACAAGTTTTACTTCTGGTAGCCTGTAGATTACAGGGTGTCTCACGTTTTTAGATAAAAGTCGACATACTTCTTGATGAGTTCTAATTCAATCTCCATACCCAATCATCATTAAAACTTCAATTCTTTGTTGTTCTGTCAGCGATGACATTTTATTAACACCATAAACGTAAATAAAGTCCGACAGCTTAATAATTATTAATCACCAGCGCCGGAAAAAAAGCAACGTTTATGCACCGCAAAAAAATATTATTTAAAAAAAGATAGGTAGACATGACGTCAACCAACAAACATCTGGGAAACCTCAAAACGCAAATTATGATATTGATGTTGGCACACCTTTATAGGGCATTAACTGGCTACCTCATCTATAATATACGCAACAAAAAGTGCCCTTTAGTGCTTTTGCTGGAAATCGGTTCATTTTTTAAAGATCTTACTGCTTATCTGTAATCTTCAACAGTTCATTAAGCGACCTATTGTATGTATCCTATAACACAACTGGTAAGTAATGCTAATCACGTAAGTAAAGGTTTAATGTATGCATAAATACCCCTGGGCAAAACTCCAATCTCATTTAGACCATCCTATATCACCATAGAAGGCACAGAATAAAAGTTAATTGATGCCGTAAAACTAAGCGAAACAATAAAACGTGCAGAGTAATTCCAACTTTTATCTTCGAAATTTATTGCTTATAGCCTTCACCGGCCGACTAGGTCCCGAAGGAAAATGTTTTTGTTGCGGCCCGTCGCGTTTGTTTCGCCCCGTCAAGTTTCGGGACGCATGGAAGAGTGGCGATATCGACTACCCTTAAATCTGACGGTCGGTCGTTAACGGATATAATGGATGTTCCCGTCTAATGGTCGCCACTATCACAGTTTTCAATTAGGTCCGGATTTGTTTCGGTGAACGTATGTGCGCTCGGGCATTCGCTGTTTGCGGTCGACGATGTAATGGATTCGCAGACTGCTGAAAATTGTGTGCTTCAATTTATTTTTGCCCAGTTCCATCCTCCTATCGACTGTATTCTGGCTTTATCTAATAAATAGTTTGATTACATTGGTTTTTATATGCTGTAGTACAGTAAAATTAGACGAAAATGCTAATGTGTACGTTGGCGCCTTTTCGCATTTTGTCGGATGACAAATCGGCAATTGGCAAACTCAACGAAATTTTATATCCATTCAGATGCATGTTAAGCCTTGTATACGCTGCAGCTGTAACGCGTAATGTAACATGTAATGTAACGTCAATGCTCGTGGACGGGGTTAAAACGACCGCGCAATGCATTGGCGCGCTGGGGCGCGCTAGTCCCGCTCGTAGGTGATCCACAGTTGTTCGACGAGCGTTGAGAAGCATGGAATCGTCATTTCAAGTAGCCGTTGCTTGCGGTGCATTTATGTTGATGCATGAATTAACTACGTATAGAAAAAAGCGAAGATGGTGGAGAACCAATTTATATAAAAATCGAACCGAACGTAGTTTAATGTTAGAATTAAAGTCGCAAGAGTTGAGTGGTCAGTATCGAAATTTTGTCCGAATGACAAGTACTGATTTTGAAAATCTGGTGCAGTTAATCGGTCCTCGAATTGCCACAATTTGGATATGGTAGTTAATCACGCTAATAGAACGCTTCTTAGTTAATCATAATCAAGGCGTGCGGAATAAAATTAAAAACAGGTATTGAGATGTACAATTTTTCTTAGACTGCTGTTTTTCTATAAAAATGCCAATAAATCAATAAGTATAAAGCTTAGGGTAGGTAATGTTATTTCTCATTGTCGTAAAGTTTTGCGAGGAATTCAAAATTGTGCAGAAATATAGGTTCTTCCATTTGAAAAAACATAATTTTGGGTTGGTACTACCTTATGGAACACCCTGTATACACGCTAATAATTTTAAAATGTCCGCCTCGGTGTTCCGTATATATCAGTGAAATCAGTTTTAAAATATCTTCCTTAACAGAGGCACAATCTTCCGAGACTGTTGAGACAGCCTGTATATTGATATCATAAAATTTGGTATTTTTCTATAACTGCATGAAGACAACAATTGTACAAAATGTCATCAAAATCCAAAGTGGTGAGGAATAAAACTCTGTTGAGTTGACATGGAATTACCTATTATTAAATAACGGAGTACATGCATCAAGTATTTTGTTTTTCAATTTGAAGCGAGCATAGTTAAACAAATTTTGTTTGTCGATGTCATTCTGCTGTTTATTTAGGTTTATGGAATAATTTGCTAAGTATGTTAATCCGTTCCATTAATCAACGATTTCATATTTATTCAGCCGGTTCAAATTAAATGATACGATCAGATTTGCTCTATTTACTTTATTTTTTATTTATTTATTTGAATGTCACATGACCTGGATTCATTTATCAAACAAAATCAATCCCAATCAAACGCCAAATATAGTTTTTAATTAATATTTTATGTGTTTTATCCATATGTGACATTAGACACGCCTCTTGACGTTGTTCGCACTGCTTGTTCGCTGCACAGTACACACTGGCCGATGCGCCACCAAACACGTCCACGCTGCAACTGCTCAGTCCCTTTGTGTTCGCGACAAAAACCGACAGCCGACGGAGCACGGCGAGCACACAGTGTAACGCTCGCTGTAACATGGAATGCGCCATGGTACCCCGTCCACACAGGTTACATTACACGTTACATTACATGTTACATTACACGTTACAGCTGCAGTGTATGTATACAAGGCTTAAGTTTTGTTTAGGTTCTCATAAAATTACCAACAGACCATGCACATTCAGAGTGGAAGCGCCTACTTTGCACTTTCAGTATGTTCGGATCTCAATTTCACTAATGTTTTTAGGTTTAACACATAATTTCTTTTTACTCTCCATACCTTGGCAACATAATTTAACATAAAAACATAAAATCATAACATAAAAACGAACATAATTTGAAGTTAACATCAAAAGATAATTTTTGTTCCAATTTTTCCTCGTTGTTGAGATTTTGGTTGCATTCAGCAGAATCGATACCGGTACCGGACCGATACCAACCGATTTACGATACCGGTCCGGAAATTCTCGTATCTGCTGAATGGCGCTATTCGCCGTGTGCATAAACCGCGGAGGGGACTTGAAAAACGATCTAAGCGCCCGTACCGGAGAAATGCCTAACTAAAAAGCCTACAGTATGTGCAGTAGTTCACGGCGCATTATGTTGTGATCCAATCCGTCAGAACTAATAACATATCGTTGGTATAAATAATCATAATGGGACACAATAAGTGTTGCGTTATCAACTGTAATAATACAGGAAGAAGTATTAACAAATCTAATATTGTAATAAATAATATAAATTTATACAGTACAGATACGGCCCACTTATACAGTACAGATAACTGTAACATTTATTAGCAATCTGCACCATTTACGCCTCGTGGACCTACTCCCGCCTACACCTGTAGAGGCGCTTGCATCGCGCACCCGGCCAATAATGCGCCAAAGTTTATTTATCATCCAATAGGAGGCGCTATATGACAAAACGCTGAACCATAACCTCCTCGTTCGCAAAGCGTTACGAGTTATTTTGGTTATTTTGCTTTATTTGCCGTTTATTTGGATTTCACGACTCTCACATACCATATACAGTGTGTCCCACTTAAGAGTGTAACACCTTCATATCTTTTTTATTTTTAGTCCAATTTTAGAAATTTTTTCTCTCAAATATAGAATACATATTGCTCTATTTACTGCCAAAAAAACAATTGTCTTATTTAAATGCAAAGCACCTTGTGATGGCAAAATGAATGGCAAAAATCAAGAAATCACTTTAGGGATTTTTTTATCGAAAAATTTTACTAGTAATAATTGTTCAGAATTACCCAAAAACCCTATATCCAAAATTTCATGAAAATTAAAAAATATTGAAATTGTCTTCAAAAATAATTCTAAGGGCGTAAATATTATTTGCATAGGCAGCTGCGCTCAAAAAGTGTGCTGTGGAAATTTTGTTTGAAATAAAAAACATGAAAAACATGAACTGTCAAAGTGGTTCAGCTGCTTACCTTGCTGATCGCGCATTATCACCGACAAAACTGATTATTTTCACCTTTTCGGCGAGCATAAGCATTATGATTCAGACAATAATTAAATACGACAAGGCACTTTGACAGTTCAGGTTTTATTTCAAACAAAATTTCCATAGCACACTTTTTTTAAGCGCAGCTGCCTATGCAAATAATAATTACGGACTTGAAATTATTTTTGAAGAAAATTTCAATATTTTTTAATTTTCATGAAATTTTGCATTTGGGGTATTTGGGCAATTCTGAACAATTATTACTAGTAAGATTTTTCAATAAAAAAATCCCTAAAGTGATTTCTTGATTTTTGCCATTTATTTTGCCATCACAAGGTGCTTTGCATTTAAAGAAGGCAATTGGTTTTTTGGCAGTAAATAGAGCAATATGTGTTCTATATTTGAAACAAAAAATACTAAAATTGGACTAAAAATAAAAGAGATATGGAGGTGTTACACTCTTAAGTGGGACACACTGTATATGAAATTATTAAAACAATATTCTCTTTCTTCCATTTTAAATGTAAAATGACAGGTCTGCAACCAACACTGGTACAATCCACCGCTACCGGTAACCATAAAATTTCTATGATACCAAAAATGGCGTCTGATCCATAACATGTTGGTATCAACCGTTCACCTACCTTGACATTCAGCAGATTTTTACTAACCTGTTACTTCACAGTTACTAACCGGAGTTATCCACTGAGTGCAACCAATTGATCATAGCTCAAAGCGTTCAAACTAAAACTATAATAGGCAGTTTTTCCGTACAGCGCCGCCCATCGGATGAAAAATACAATTCATACTTATAATTCATGCAACCATTGATATGTAGTAACGGTCCAATAAAGCTGGTATCGTCTTTTTAAAAATATTGGTCTCCCACCCATTTCTAGCTAGACGAGGTTAAATCGACCAGTATGGAAACATGGGAAATGTTTTGAAACGGTTTATTATTTGAAAAAAACCACCGACTCGTGGATTTTTGATTATCAATATACACACATTTATAAGTAATTGAATTTCCGGTCTTCAGTTGTTTTCGACTTATGACGTCACCGACACTTTTTTAAATGGCAACCTCATATTCTTTGAACTGATACCGATAGATCTGTTAAGTATCTGAAAGGTAATTTACTCAATTTATGGACTTACATAACAAACTTTTAGAGAAAAAGACAGTAGAAAATTAAGTCTATATTACTAACTCTTGTACTATTGCAATAATTCTCTCCATGGGAACTTTGGTTTGATATAATTGAAAATGCATTGTTGCAATTGTTCCAAAGTTTATTAGCAAATTAGTTTTCTGGGTACCGGTTTCGAGTATTAACTCGTCATCAGGCCCTAACTACGACAAAACAATAAGTATAATAACATCTTGTTTCATAAATAAAATAGTAGAATATCTCACCGTCAATGCTGTACGATGGCGTATATATTGTAGGTTAAGTCATATTCTCGATACATCATCCAATTTAAGCACTTACACATTCTAAAAGAACATTAAAACATACATAAATACATTTTGTTCTATTATACAATCTTAAATAATGTTAATTATTACTCTTAAACAATTTTCAAGGTAACGCACGTCAGGTTATTGCGTCTTCCGTTGTTTTTTTTTTTTATGAAGACGTGCGCACACTACCTAAAGGAATGCTTAGAACGTTTGTTAACAAACTTAAAGGATATTAGGAAAACGATGAAAGTCTACTATGAGACCATTTTGAAATGTCTAGGACAATGGGTTCTGCTGGTATAAATCTGTAAAAATAGATAATAGATAGTTCGACAGATAATTCTAAAACTCAATTTAATATTCAATTCATAAAATCGATTTTCCCTAAAGTTATCAATATTGTACAATTTTCAACTGACATTTTCTCGAAAATTTTCTTATGGAAGGCCATAAAATGTTTCCGTCTCCAGTTAGACAATTAAATGATTTACCAGAATCTGTATGAAGAAATGGGGTTGCCATTGAAAAAGGTATCGATGACGTCATAATTGAGTAACAATTGACGTTCGTAAATTGAAATTTTCAGAGAAATGTGTAGTTTAATAATTAAAAATCGACGTTTTTGAGATTTTGAAATGTTGTCAGGCTCCCATAATTCCCTATATAATTCAAAACAAAATCATTCAAAGATAGAGTGAGGGTGGCCCAGGCAATGATAATAATTAATAATGAAGCCTCATTAAAAAACACCTTTCGGCCGGATTTGCTTAGGCACACACGCCATTTCTTACTCTGCACATTTTACATCACATCACACACAACATGTAACAATTATTAATCGTGTGTTAGAAATGCAAAGCAGCACTGTAAACAGTATAGAGTATAAACTAAACAATAATGCACTACATCATTCCTGTTTGCTACATAAACATTCATGTGGCTTTAGATTATTTTACTACTTCCAGCTCATAAATAATTCCATAATTTATTAAGTCTACAAATCCCACCTAATATACACGCGAATTGTGATATGATTTACCACTTTTGGCAGCATAAAAACGACAATATCTTTCCAATACCCCGTGCTGCTGTGACGTGCAAGCATTCCATCATAAAGGCTCATTTTTCCGGCATAAATCACGTCGTAGAGCTTTTTGCGGTTCCTTTTCCTGGCGTTGCTGTCCTTTGTTCTTAAAAGTGAAAAGAACGGCACCCTATTATTCGCTTTTGTATGAAAATAGCCGGCGGCAACGCGCGTTGTAAACGCAGATGCGTGTCTGGCATCATTTCAATCTATCTTGAGGAAGGAAATTAGATTGCCGAGGGTGAATATAGCTCAGACGCAGATAAATGAGGAAACGCACAAAATTAACGATGGGTATTACTTCCAGTGATGGATATTTCGTAGACTAAAAGACCGTTTTATCTTTTTACTACAGCTAGCAGGCAAAAGGTAGCGATTTCAATGTGTTTACCCGGTACCGTATTTCAGATAGTTTTAGCACATGCAATACTATAGTTCGATCAACGGATGTTTGCGTATTATCAAAAGCATGACATGAGCTAGGTATATATAATTTCTTAAAAATTATGAAAATATTGTAATTATTATTCTAATCATACAGGATTTGAAGCGTTTTCCCTTGAAAAATAATTTCTGACAAAATAAGTACTCTATTACACAATTTCTACAACAATTTACTTTCTCTTTTGGAGAGCATGTGAGAAAGTTTGAGAGCATGGTAGCATTTTTATATTTTGTGAATACAGACTGTTGGGCAGGTAGTAAACACATTAAACTATTCTGTAGATGTACGACACGTTTAAAATTGTATATTAAAAGAAAAGGGTCACGGACGCCAGATCTAAAGCTATAACGCAGAAGATTGTATCCTGCCTCGATGATCATAGGTTGATAATATGTGTGCATATTCTACAGACAATGCAAAAACGCATGTTACCAAAAATACAAGAAAAAAATCTCTCACTACATGAAAATTTTGGACTGTTATTATTATCACTAGAAATATGCTTGGTCTTAATATTGGTATTTTGTCTCAACTTGGTTGAGTCGTTGTGATATATTCTACAAAAAGAAGTAGAACAATAAGACGTTAATTTTCGATATCAATTAATTGAAATAACTTACTAAGTAATTAGCGCCTAGATCTTATCGTTGTTTACATACCTATGATATGTCCAAATTTTACATCAAAGCGTTACTAAAATATATGTGTTGAAGCCGCACATATTTGCGGGGGCTATTTATTTAAAGCCCTTGCGCCCCAAGTCAAAATAATTTTTCTCCGGGCCACAATCGGCACAATATAGGCAACCCTATATGAACCTATTCATTTTTTTTATTCATAAGTTACAGTCGTTTTATATATGAACAAAACTAAAAAAAATTAAGTACATGTGAAACAATGAACATTAAAACTAGTAAAAATAAAACGAATAAGCCAATAAAGAAATAAATAAATCCAGAACTTTTATTGATTTCTGTTCATGTTCATCTCTGAGTAAAAAGCTTCATATCGACCTATTGTTTTTTAATTCCGAAGTTAAAATACCGTGCTGTTAATAGTACAAACGGTTGTAACTTTCTAAGGAATTTTGAAAACAAATAAGTCCAGATGACACGTTTTACTCAGTACAACATTTACTATTTGAAAAAAGAAGATATCATGTGATATCCTAGTAGAATAACTGCTAGTCAATGAGTAACAGGTAATTCGTAACAGGGGCAAATAGGTTTCAAATGTTTCTCCTGTAAAATATACCTACCTTTTATAGTTGCACCACTACTGAACAAACCAGCGATATGGTGATAATGACTACGAAAATTTCAGTATTTGAGACTATCAATAAAAGAGCAACTGAAGGTGCAATAATTAAGCTTAAGAGCAAGGTGGAGCTTTTTTTCGATTTCAATTTATTATATATTTTATTTTAGAATATGAAAATATTAAGTAATTATTCACAGGACATTTTATGTTTTCTTACTGTAGTAGGTCCTTATAGGTACATTTTAGTGATTTGTTTTTTTTGGAAATTGGGAATTCGAATTTTATATAAAATCCTACTCACCATTTTGAAATTGAAAAATTTTAATATCTTCTGTGGCCAGACACATAACTTTATCATACTATACACCAGTGTCAAACTGTGTCAAACTCTGATGTATTGACAATAGAACCAAAATATCTGTCCAATCCTGGATAACTAGTTTTAATGCAGCCACGACCGATCTCGATCAAATAGAATTTGCTCATGCAGCTAAACTATTAATTTTACCCAAAAAATGACAATTGTAAAAAATTTCCTCAGCTTTAATTTACTATTTAACTATTTTGACGAAATTACAGAAATGGCGGCTCATTTGCTCTTTCATTGAAAAATGCGAAGAGTAAACCTCCAGTTCATTTGGACCCTTTTAAACAACTTCTTTCAGGTTTGGTCACGGAACTTCTAAATATGAAGTTCCGATACCTTTAGTGGTTTCTCCGGAATCGTCGCCACAAAAACGGGTACGCACACACACACACGCACACCCACAACACACGCTATCCAATATTCAAATTTTAGGAGTAAACTAATAACAGTATAAACTATTATCAGACAAAATTATAGATACAAATTTGTAAAAATGCAATTTGTGCATTGTTAAAAAATGATCTATTAATTTTTAATTAAAAAGTATGTAGTATACGAGGAGAAACATGGAAATTGCCAAAATCATAGTTTGCAAAGATAATGTGTGATCGATTTTTGAAATTTGCATTCCCGTAATTACAAACCGGAATTGCATATCAACGTAAAATAGATATTATTACTTACCGACAGAAAGAAAGCAAGAAAGCAAGACTACATTTTATCCAAATCCAGGATGGTGACGTCAAAAACTGTATTGATTTCATATGAAATGTATGAGGAGAGATAAATAAATAAAACTAGCATAATTTTGGTTTATGAAGATTGTATTCGCTGCTTGGGATAGTATAAAATTGTTCACTTTTTTCATTTGGGACGTTTCTTTTTGTCTCAAAAACTGGGTTGATTTGACGTAAAATAAATCTGCGCAAACCACATTTGTGCGAAACTGAGGAGAGATAAATAAACTAAACTAGCAATTTGGTTTATGAAGATTGTATTCGCTGCTCAGGATAGTATGGAGGTATTACCGTAAGACCTCTCTGAATTAAAAATATCTTTAAAATTAGGTTGCAATTGCATCGATTTCATAGCTCCGATGCACTTGAGATGGAATTAGAGGCGAGAGAACCCCCAACTTTATATGAATCTATATTTGAAAACCCTTACTGCCCCATAGGACACATTATACGTTACGGTCCGGTGAGACATACAGGCAGAAAAGTAAATGTTTTCTTAGTCTCGCTCCCAAAGTCTTTTATTGATCCCCCAGATGAAACGATTGCGTGTTTCCAGTTCAATTCCTTTATTAGTTTCCACAACCTTCTCTTACGTAACGTTTAACTAACAAGAACGCCAGAGTTTTAGAATATGGCAAACATGCACAATCAACGAAAAAAAGAACGTATTACACTTAATTTTTTTATGGCGATGTACACAGAATATCCTCGTAGTCCAGAAAATGTTCAAGATTTACATGTGCTGAGTAGTAAAATCTGCTAACTGAAAACAAGTTTTTTCTTAGAATATAAACATTATGAAGGTAAACATTGAGTCATATACATCATCAGTCATAAGAAAAAATCATTTTCCTTTTTTTTATACAAAAGTTAATACATTATATTTTATAAAAAATAGGGTGATTGTGATACTGCTGACAGGTAAAACAAAAAGTGAACATTTGTCTGTGATAGGTTCGAGCAACGGGATCTATTTCTTGGAATTACGTAGTATAGGAACTTAATAATACACTTAACTCTTACACTTAACTTAATATACAAAAAATACTTAAACAATACGCTATTATTTAAAATATACAAAACTTAAAAATTTAAGTACGTTTAATAAAAAATAAGTCGGATAGGACATGACTTGTTTTTTAGCAGGGTCAGTATACATCAAAAATAACAGTATCTGTGTTATGAGACATTTTGTCCAAAGGAGTTATGTCATGTTCTATTGTGCCATCACGGTCGATCTTTGCATAACTTATCAGGAAGCTTGGAGGTAGAAAAAAGTATATGCTTTACGATCATAATAGAACAATATGTAAGACATTATTTTTCTAGCTTGGATATTAATTTTCGCTGTTATTTTACCAATCACAAAATACAAAATAATTGATGGTGGCTCTTCTGGATCACCAGATATCGTATTTTTAGTGGGATTCTGCGCCGTATGGCTTCCTCACTGTCACGACATGTGGTGAGTAATAAAAAGCCGATATGTGGATATCGGGGGTGTCGGGAATCTCGGCCCACTATTTCACTTCTGCCTGTAGAGCATACTTTCTTTTAATATACAAGGTTAGTCTAAATTGCCCGGAACACCTAAAATAATTCACCAGCCATAAAGAATTTTAAAAAGTTTTTCTAACAAAAGTTTTTATGATTTTAAACAAGCTATCGTTTAAATATATTTTTAATTAATTTTATTCTGGAAATTTGGTAACGTTTCCTTTTTCAAATAGAACAGTAGAGCAAGTAGAACATCCTGTATATTTTTACATTTATAATTCTAAGATTAATTCTAAGATTTTTTTGTAGGACTTGTGTTTGTAAACAATATATCATTTTGGGTTATAAGTAATTAATCAAAACTGATAAACTTCTATTTTAACCAAACGGATAAAAATAAAAAATCTGATGTGGCCAGGCACATGACTTTAACATACTATATATAAAATTAATAGTTTAGCTGCATGCGATTCTATTTGATCGAGATCGGCCATGTCTGCATTAGAATAAAATTACTAGAACTAGACAGATATGTCGATTAAAGCTGCGTTCGGATATGGTACTCCGTTGACACCGGGTACACCGTCCAAATGACACTTACGTGTTATTGGGTGTAAAAAGTGTAATGCAGTATGCGAACGCAGCTTGTATTGACAGAAGTTATTGTCAAAACATTAGCGTTTGACACCAAGACTACCTACTGTGATTAGAATAAAAAAATCCGACAAATCCTGGCTACTAGTTTTAATGCAGTACGACCGATCTCGTTGAAATAGATCATGCAGCTAAACTATTGATTGTATCAAAAAATGTCATAGTGATAAATTATTCAGAATTTCCTTATATTTAATTTATTATTTAACTATTTCTACCAAATTCCAGAAATGGCGGCTTATTTGCAAAATCTTTAAAAAATGCTAAGACTAAACCTCCAGTTCCTTTGGACCCTTTTCAACAGAAAGCTTCTCAGCTCTAAGTTTGGTTATGAAATTTCTAAATATGAAGTTTCGTCCCGATACCTTTAGTAGTTTCTCCGGAATCGTCGCCACAAAAAAACGGGTACACACACACATACACACACACACACACACAGACATTTTTTTGTACCTTGGTCAAAAATGTTCAGGGGACCCAAAAAGACATATTTCCGCTAAAAACTCAATTTTTTTTTTTTCGGCATGATTACAATACTTTATAATACTGCGTATGATAAAGTAAGAAATAACAGAACACAAATAGAATTAAGTTAATTCGAAGTCCAGGAGCTGAAATGATTATAATAATTTTAATAATCATTTTATCAAAAAAATATTCCTACAAAAGTTTCTATTAACCTAAGAATTAAAAATTTTAAAAATATACAAAGTGTTCTATTAGAAAAAGGAAAAATTACCAAATTTGCATAGCGAAATGTACACGAGAGACTTGAACGAGAGCTTGTTGAAGCCAAAAAATCTTTTGAAATTTTTTATATTATGAGAATTATTTAGGTGTTTCGGTAATTTTAACTAATTTTGATTAATTGCTTAAACCTCAAAAATGATTTATTAAAAAGCTTTCCTACAAAATTCCTACAAGAAATTTATAGAATTAATATTATAATTAAAAGATGTAAAAATATATACGGTGTTCTATTTGAAGAAGGACATGTTACCAAATTTCCATAATAAAAAGAACAGCCTGTATGTTAAAAATACATTTAAACGATAGCTTGTTCAAAACAAAAAAATTTCTTTGAATTTTTTTTCAAATTGTCTACGGTTGGAGAATTATTTAGATGTTCAGGTAATTTTGACGTGTATACAGATCAATCTAGTATTTCACTAGAATTAAGGATGTATATAAAACAGCAAACTAAAAGGACCCTGTATACAAACATTTACAATTTAAAATATAAGAACCACTCAAGTATTTACTGATATTTATTTATTTTTGATATTTGTGCAGTGGAAAAAACTGCGCGATGATGATCAGCGTGGTACTGCAAAGCCCCATATATTGCAATAGCGCGTCGGCAAACCGACATCCGCGCCGCTGACGCGCCTAGCGTGTGGTCCTCGTCCGCGCTCCGGAGGCGCTGACTGTCGGTGTTGCACTGCAAGCCCTCATATATCTCTGTTGATATAGCGATCATTTGTACAGTTGCACTGTGACCGGCCTAAATGTCTCCCCGTGGGGCATGACTGTATTTGTGTTGCTAATATGTTCCTTCAAGCTTTTGTTTAATTTTCTTCCTGTCTGTCGTATGCCAGTATGCCTCTTTTCGGTTTTACTCATTGGTTGTTTGATAGGTGGCGACTAATCACTTACGATTGGTGTTACTGACGACGAAGAAATAAAGTTATTATTTGTGTTTTTTTGCATTCCTAAATATTAGGGTTAAATTCCCAAATCAAAGCTTCACGGCAGATCTGTAAAATACGACAATAACTATTGTAAAATAAACCGAAATTATTGTAGCAAAGGACTCATTATTTCTGTTGATACTACGTATGCGTAGGTCAGTGGCGTATATAGGGTAGGGTAGACAGGGCACGCGCCCTGAGCGCCCGCTCGGCTGCGCAGAATTTTTAAGCAACCTAAAAATTTTTCGAGTCCAGACTTTGACTCTTAAGGCCTTTTCATACATACATAAGACAAGACAAGGATAAAACCTATGCAATCAAATGTACAATGTACGCATTAATACTGACATAAGCAGGGCTGGATTAACCATTAAGCACACCTAAGCACGTGCTTAGGGCATCAACAACAGGGGGGCATCCCAGGGCCCCGCTTACCACTAGGAAAAATAAGACACTTTTTTGTCAAAAAAAATAATGTTCTCTCTTTATTCAGTCACCCTTACACACGTTTACGGTAAAAGGAATTATAAGTAACTTTTTTATTTGCTGGAAGCTGGAATTTTGTACTATTATTAAGTGTGTAGTGTGTTTACGGCAATGTATTTTGGTGAACATTGCCATACCGCAGACCAAAGCGTATAATTATTTATTAAACCCTATTATATTTTAAAATTAAAAATTTTCGTCAAATGCAATAACCATAACAATAATAATATGTTTCTAATTACTCCATATCTCATTCTTATAATAGATAACGTGTTATTTTGCTTTCTATAGTCTATTATACAGTGGAAGCTCGCTTAACGAGCACCTCTCATAACGTGCAATTCGCATAACGAGCAAAAAAAAATTTTAAAATTGACTCGCTTCACGAGCGATGTTTCACATAGCGAGTGACAAAGGCAGAAGAAGTCCCGGATTATGCCTGCTACCCCAGCTATGTTTCGTACTCATTCCAGTAGCATCTTAGTGGCGGTTGTGTGCGTTTAAACATAATATACAGAGTGAGCAGGTATGAGTAGACAAAATCTGCTTGGTGATAGATCTCCTTTTGGTGAATAATAAATTCTTATAACAAAATGCTCCATTCTTTGTCCTTCTTAAGACATGATACGATAAAGTTAAGGGTTTGCTAGGTTGAGTAGCAGCCTTGGCCTATCTATTTTGCCTTGCTTTGACCCATAAACGTCAATTTTTAGACTTTTTTAAGTTTGTCTTAAACTATGTCTTTTAGAAACATTTCACATCTTGAATACCTGGCTGAAAAAGTACATAGTAAAATTTAAATACATCGAATCGTTTGTGCTAAATTCAGTGCTACAAATTGCTGAGTGCTTTCTTAATGTAAGTATATAATTTATTATTTGTTTTTTACTTCACATCGGATGATTGTGTACCCGCATCAGCAGCAACGTTCTGAAGACTAAGTGTGAGAACTTTGGCCATACCTACAACTGCGATATTGATGGTCATCCGCTGTATGAAGAGATTTTGGACTTCAGAATGATGATTAGTACCAGGACTAACATCAATCTAACACGACCTGAAGATGTTCTGCTATTCATCGCACAATACGGAGATGAGAGCGTCTTCCCAAATCTTCGAATCGCCATCCAAATATTATTAACAATTGCAGTTTCCATTGCTAGCTGTGATAGATCTTTACAAATTGAAAATAATTTTAAACTATCTTCGAGCCTCCATTGGTCAAGATCTATTGAGCGATCTTGCTTTGCGATTGAGTGTCGAACGGGAAGAAGTTGAGAAGGCTCATTTCAACCTTGTTATTGACGCTTTTGCATCAACAAAGGCGAGAAAGGTATACATATAGAACGTATGCAGACCAAAGATCCTCCAAATGTTCCCAATGTGCCTCAAAATGTTTCTAAATGTTCAATAAATAAATAAACATATATATTGATAGTAAGTTTGTTGTTTCACTCTTGTTTGTCCACATCTGTTAACATTAAAAATGATAGATTTTCAAGGGAGGGGGGGGGCGCAATTACAACATTTGCCATGGGCGCCATATTACTCCGTTACGCCACTGGCGTAGGTATATTTATATTAGCATAAGCATGAAGGATTTCATGGAGAATAAAACAAGTGCGATTCAGCAATCCTGGATTATTGCGCTGCAAGCGGGTTAGTTAAATATTTTGATGATAGCGTACGGTAAATATTCATCGCCCCATTTAGTTTACACTGTACCCAGTAGGATACCGGGACAAAGGTCTATATCGTATTTTACATTCTCTCACGCTTAGTGGATATAGATTACCCCCAGGGATTTGCAAGGTTTATATGAATACCAGCTATGGTTGATGTTTTATGGTAATAAGCGGTGTTTACTGCGAACCTTAGTCGCCCAGCATTGACCACAATAGTCATGTTGTTTTATTGAAATTTATGCGTCCATGACTAACGCAACAATGCACTGGAGCATCGGCTGCGCGCGCCGTGTAAATGTAGTAGGTTTGTTCTGAATTCATTTTTGAGACTAAAATTTTCGAAAAAACAACAATTAAAAATTGTAAAATATTGTTAATTGGATTTTGTGAATGTAAAGCATTGGCGTTTTCGATAGATTTTTAGATTTCGATATGAATCCTGACTTTATTACGTTTTCAAAAAAGTTGAGGTCAAAATGTCAAAATTGGTGTTTTCAGTATTTTTATGAATAAATAGCGGGTAAAATCAATGCCCTACACAAACTTTCAGGTTATCATATAGACGTACAAAGTATGATGTTTACTTCGCAACCCTTGAAGTGTCTAGAGCATTGGGTTCAGTTAATCTACTTTAAATTTAAGGGTGATTTGGGGCGAAGGGGTCGAATATAAAATTTAATCACATGAAGTTTTTCTTATGAAACATCATATGGTGTTATAAATACATTATGAATACAAAAAGGTGGATAATCTTTTAATTAATGCGAATTTAGAGTGTCTGAAATATATGCCTTAAACAATATTTCAGGTTATCAGATAAAGTTCAAAGTTTAATGTTTACTTAAGAGATCCTTTTGAAGTTCCTAGGACATTGGGTTCCCCGCTACAAATACTACCAAAACGACAATTGTGACATTTTGATCTCACCTTTTCGAAACCGTGATTGAAAAATGTTGAAGGAACATGGAATTTAGTAAAAAGTCTCTGATTATTTTTGGGAGAAAATATTGGCGTCTTAATTGAAAAGAAAACATTGAAATGCCCTTGTCACAAAATGTCATGTCTTAGTCCAGTCAAATGTTTACCATGTTTACGATGGTGCCCCAGGAAAAAAAATATAGAACTTTTTTTCCTTTCATTCTGTATGTTTTTTGAGGTGCTGAATCCGAATTTCAACTTTGCTACTTCTCACGGATATGGCTTCACAACGAAAATCGCAAAGAAAACTCGAAATTTTCGACTTTTCTTTAGTTTCTAGCCAAAAGATTATAAAACTATGCACTTTTCGACGCAGACCACTGTATACGAAAATAAAGTACACTAAATTTCCTATAAAAAGCACCCTCAAGTATATTTCTTGGTTGAATAGTTTGGCCGGTAGAGCGCGCTGAAATAAGGCCAAATTTTCCCACAAATATGCGTGTAATTACAGAAAAGCTTAGATACTGATATAACTACATTTATTTCCCTACAAAATGCATAACTTAATCAGTTATTTTCAAGTCACTGCAGTCATTGCTAATAATGTTGTGTTTCCCTTTCATATTTCAGAAGAGAAACCAGGACACTCAACCGTTAAGCGTGGCAGAAAAAAAAACATACAAATACATAATACATTAACAATTAATTAAAAAGAACAAATATATAGTTTTTAATAAATAAATATGAATAATATAGGTCCATACTGAAATTTTTGTGAAGGGCTCTTAATGTGACATAAAATTATAACGAGCTCCAGCGGCTATACAGTTTGTCCAAAAAAACTGATTAAGTTATGTAATTTGTAGGGAATTTAATATAGTTTTATCAGAATCTAAACTTTTTGCAATTACACGCACATTAAATAAAGTACAAAAATTTGGCCTTCTTTCAGCGCACTCTAGCGGCCAAACCATGCAACCAAAAAATACACTTGAAGGTGCCTGTTATAGGAAAGTGAGTGCACTTTATTTTTGTATATAGTGATCTACGTCGAAAAGTGCATAGTTTTATGACTTTTTGGCAAAAAACTGAAAAGAAGTCAAACATTTTTAGGGTTTTTGCGATTTTCCTTGTGAAGCCATATCCGTGGGCAGTAGCAAAGTTGAAATTCGGATTCAGCATCCCAAAAAACATATAGAATGAAAGAAAAAGAAACTTCTACATTTTTCCTGGCCAAAACACCATTTGGCTGGACTATCTAGTTCATACTAGTTTAGAATAATCAATTCCTCATTTTGTTTTGTTCATTCCACCTCCAGAATTCACACGAGTAATAAATTTGGCTCGTGATCAATCTTTTGCAAACGACATTTAGTGCCCAAGTTATGTTGGAAATAACCAGCCTGGACGTCTACCTGCCCTTCTACCTGATTGTCTACCCTTTATTGTGGTTTCATGTCATTTTTCATTAAATTTATAAAATGAACAAAAATACAACTAAATAAAAACAAATAAACAAAATAAACAAAATAAAAACAAATAAGAAAATAAATAAAAGAAAACTCCTAAAAATAAATAAAATATTTAATGACACTTGTTTCATTCATACATTTATGCATTTCATTGACTCAACATTTAAAAAAAAAAATAGAACTAATATTGCAAAATGCCGGGGAGGTTTTGTTAGCTAGTTACCCTACTTTAAATGCTCGTTAGAACCACTCGGGATGGTTTTTATTGCTGCACAGTGATAATAATCAATTATCTCTATTATGGATAATAACTTAATTGTGTATTTGACAATATTGTAGGTTAGATGTTAGCTTTGGGGTGATTTTGCTTATTATGAATGATATCTGATACGATACCATATTCTTAATGCTGTGTATGTAGATTGTATAGACAAGTTTAACTTGTTTAACTGGTGTGTAGTATAGAAGTTTAGAAATACATGTTTTTTTAATTACTACCAGACTATAACAAACTTGTTGGACTGACATGCCATTGGTGTACTTATATGTGATAACAAATTGTCGCACAGCTAAGTTTTTTGTTATATCAGCGTACTTTGCAAGTTAAGTTGCATTTAATGCCACACATTGTAAATTTTTATTACGTTTTTATTTATTTTCGCGTAGTATCCGGATTTGCTACTAAACATGTTTATGCATACAGGGTGTTCCATAATTACATAGGATACATTTATCCAGTTGAGAGAGCCAAAAATGCTTATTTTGTACATGCTACAATCCCGCGTTGTTTGTCTAGAATTATATTCTACATAAACTTAGTTGTGCAAGTCATATATTTCTGCAAGGGATGGATGGTAATGACATCAGCGTCAAAATTTAATTGGAATCAGACCAGCATAATAGCCTCGTAGAATTCATATTGGCCAAGAGATTTTCAATTTTCCCATAGTACGAGGACCTTATTACATTTTTTGTTGGAGAGTGCGTTCGTGATGCATATCCTATGCAAATTGAAAACTGTGAGTTATGATCGTACCCGTTTGTCACTTTCAAGCCGTTCTATATTGATCTGACGCCAGCTTGCAAGATTTTTCGCATGCATTTTCCTATTAAACGGTGGGGCAGAATAGCGGGCGATTTTGAAGAAGTGGCAATCTCGGTGGACCGAAGGAAGGGAATAGATAGCTGTCGGCCGTGGGCTATACACATTATCATTTTGTCATTTTGCATTTTTGGAACGGTAGGCCAGTGAACAACGATCGTAGGTACGCCGTGCAAGCTGTTAGGAATGTAGGGCCCACTTTTTTCGAGAATGCTCATGGAATGCTGACTTCGAGAGCTAGGCCAACTGTAATGTATATGTATAACCTGAAAACTGAAAATTTATGTTCAGGTTGCATTTAGAATCTCTTCTATAGATTGGTGTCTTTGGTTCAGATTTGTTTTCAAAGCAATTAATTCTACCCAAAACGCAATTTCATATTCATTTACGAAAGCTGTCTTTTTCTCAAAAATTTTTATGTGTAAGGCCATAAAATATTTTCGATACCATTTAGACAATTAAATGGTCTACCAAAATCAGTAAGAAAAAAATGGGGTTGCCTTTAAAAAAAAGTGACGATGACGTTATAACTTAGTATCAATTGATGTCAACTTTTTTACAGAAATGTGTATTTTAATAATTAAAATTCGACGTGTTCGAGGATTTTCAAAAATGACAAACCATCTCAAAGATTTTCGCATGTTCCCATACTTTACGCAATAACTGTGTGTTGTATGAATTATGAAGTGTATATAATTGTGTATGTGCATTAGGGTGGTCCAAATTTATACCTTGCAATTTTTTTTTTGCAGGGCAACGACTTTTTGGAGGGCAACAATTGAGAAAAATCGGTTAACGTTAACACGTGCCACAGAGCACCTCAAATTTCCCATTTAAAATACATTGAAAAAGTGCATCTTTTTTTTTCCTTTTTTTCACGTTTCGGATTAAAAAAAAAAGTTGCGAGAGATTATCAGAAATTGTTCAGAACTTCCCAAAGATCAAATCCACAACCACTATTTTAATATTATTTTTATATTTTCCCCAAATTTACAATTTTACAAAGTTACGTGATTTATTATTTTTTTTGGCAGAAATTACTATTATCGAATTGTTGACATGTTTTTGTCATTTATTAACAATTTTAAAAATAAAAAAAAAATTTCAGAAATTACCAGGATCGCATATTTTTGTTTAAACAAAAATATACGATGTTACGAAGTTATTTTTACTTTATCATACGCAGTATGTAAAGTATTGTAATCGTGCCAAAAAAAAATTTTGAGATTTTAGCGGAAATATGTCTTTTTGGGTCCCCTGAACATTTTTGACCAAGGTACAAAAAAATTTCTGTGTGTGTGTGTGTGTGTGTATGTGTGTGTGTGTGTGTGTGTGTACCCGTTTTTTATGGCGACGATTCCGGAGAAACTACTAAAGGTATCGGGACGAAACTTCATATTTAGAAGTTTCTTAACCAAACTTAGAGCTGAAAAGCTTTCTGTTGAAGAGGGAACTGGAGGTTTAGTCTTAGCATTTTTGAAAGATTTTGCAAATAAGCCGCCATTTCTGGAATTTCGTCGAAATAGTTAAATAATAAATTAAAGATGAAGAAATTCTGAATAATTTATGACTATGACATTTTTTTGTACAATCAATAGTTTAGCTGCATGAGCAAATTCTATTTCATCGAGATCGGTCGTATTGCATGAAAACTAGTAGCCAGGATTTGTCAGATTTTTTGATTAAGCTTTAAATGCCAAATGTGTTTTTCAAGGTCTTCTTTTGACGTTTCTGATGACAATCACAACGTGAATTACCGCGCTTTGATTGGTCTGTTTGAAATTCCCGCACTTTTACGTGTCAAGTGTGTCTGCTTTTGACGTTTCAAAAAACATAACCACAACATTGATTATTGCGCCACTGTTGGTCTGTTTGAAATCCCCGCGTTTTTACGTGTCAAGTGTGACAGTTTAAACAAATTTGGGTAGGCAACCCGGTACGCCGACTCGGCGAAATCGTCCGGTCATTGTTTCGTGTGTCCCGACATTTTGACAATGAACGCATGTGAAGTCATAGCGCTATTAACATTGGAAGATAGGGATTGAGCAATCAATCAAGAATCTAGTATTCTTGGTGTCAACGGAGTACAATATCCCAACGCAGCTTTAATCGACATATCTGTCTATGTGGCTGTCTAGTTCTACTAGTTTTATTTTAATGCAGACATGGCCGATCTCGATCAAATAGAATCTCATGCAGCTAAACCATTAATTTTATATATAGTATGATAAAGTCATGTGCCTGGCCACATCAGATTTTTACATTTGTTGCAAACATTATTAAATTATTGTTTTTTGTAATTTATTAACTTATTATCAATTGTTTAAACAATTACTATTTGTTTAAACAAAAATATATGTTGTTACGCACATATTTTTCTAATTTTGCAGAAATTATGAGATTATTGATATTTTTGATATTTCTAACTAATTTGCAATTGTTTAAACAAATACCATTTGTTTAAACAAATATACAGGGTGAGTCACTAGAGTCGCGGTGGTAGATATAGCAATTATCTTTAGAGATGGAAAAAATATTTAATACAAAAGTTGTTTGGCATATCATTTTCTACAACGTAAAATTATTTTCATTTATACTGGGTGTTGCATTTAGGCGTAGCAGAAAATAAATTAACTTTTTTAAATGGAATGCCCTGTACATTATAACATATTCTGATTGCGAAGAAAATTGTCTTACTAATTGTATCAGGTGATATTGACGTAAAGCTAATAGTTTCTGCAATATTCAATTTTTTATTAAAAAAATGGCCGTTTCAGGCCTTTTCCGAAAACTACGTAATAGCGTCATTTTTGCAGATATTTTCTTACAACTTTGTCAGAAAATAACCAATACTAATAGGGAGGTGATAGTGCCCAAAGAAATTTGATGCGCTATACAGGGTGTTCCTAGCACCTAATCAATTTTGATATTTTTCAAATGGCTTTTTCTTGAGTTTTTTAAATGGAACGCCCTGTATATTATTTGCTGGTTGCATTTCCCATTAAGTTGCCTTTAATTTATATTAAGTGTGGCATATACATATTTGTACCCGTTTTCGTGATATTTGGAATTTAAAGAAAATGTGTAATAAAGTATACCAATACAGTGCTTTAATATTACACCCTGTATAATTGAGTTAGTTTTTTTCATGTATTTTGTTATAATATAAATATATTATAAATGTTGGTAAAGTTAAAAATGCTATTTTTTATAAAGATACATTTAAATAGCAGAGTTACGCTAATATTTTAAGTTAGCTTAGATTTACTTAACCTCGTTGTCATGGAAACAAAAACAAATAACAGACGTGTAGTTATTGCTGTCAACAGACTTAATATAGCTAACCAACATTTGTAATCTCTGTTAACGATGAATTTTAATTATACTAAAGAGGAACTGATAAATATTATTTACATCTATGGAGAAGCCGGCAAAAACGCTCTACTGGCCTCAAGAATTTACGCTCAGCGATATCCCGAAAGACGGCATCCCGATGCAAGAACAATTAATAGAGTTCGGGAACGTTTTGAATCAACAGGTACTATTACTTACAAAAAAAGAAAAAGAACAAAAGCGGCGACACATGAAGAGAATGAATTTCTGGTAGTTGCTAGTGTGGTAGAAAATCCATACTCAAGCACTAGACAAATAAGAAATCAAGGAATAACCCAATCATCTGTGTCCAGAATAATACGGCGACACAAGTATCATCCATATCATGTGCAACATGTACAGGAATAGAGCGAAAACGATTTAGAAAAGAGATTAAATTTTTGTAATTGGGCAGCTGCTAAAATTCAACAACAAGCAAATTTTTTTGACTTTGTTCTTTTTACTGATGAAGCTACGTTTCATAAAAATGCGTATGTTAACCAACATAACTTCCATTTTTATGCAACAGAAAATCCTCGCGTTATCAGGCCTTTGGACCATCAACATAGATGGTCACTCAATGTATGGGGTAGAATAGTAAGTACCAATTTGCTAGGGCCTTACTTTTTTGAGGGTTCCGTAAATGGTCAAAGGTACTTACATTTTGTTAACAACCATCTACATGAATATTTAGATGATTTGCCGCTTAATATTCGCCAAAACTTAATTTTCCATCACGACGGAGCCCCACCCCACTTTAGTCTGAACGTAAGACAATTTTTGAACAACCAATACCCCAACAAATGGATCGGAAGAGGAGGCCCTACGTTATGGCCGCCAAGATCTCCTGATCTAAATAAGTTGGATTTTTTTTTGTGGGGTCATGTTAAGGAATTAGTATACCAGACACCACCTACCACACAAGACGATATGAAGATTAGAATAAGAAATGTTTTTGCTGACATCAGAGAAAATAAGAGAGAGATGTTAAGAAATACTTCGAGATCTTTTACCCATCGGATTAATGCTTGTAGAAGACAAAATGGAGGGCATTTTGAACACCTACCAAATCAATAACTACTTGTTGTTTTATCTTTAATTGTTATAGTTTTTTACTAGTTTTATGTTAATGCTTATCAAGTTTAAAAAATAGTTTAATAAATGTTATTAGTTGTGGTTTCTCTTAATTATTTGTTTTTATTTAATTTTTAGTTGTCTCAAATTATATTAATTTTTCATATTGAGTAACTAAATGGTAATTCCATGTACTTTTCAATTTATTTTGAGCAATTCTGTCAGTTTTTTAATTCAACAAAAGTATTTTTTTCCTTTCTATGTTCTCTTTACAAAAAAAAATCATTAAAAAGAACCATGTTATGCAGGGTGTAATATTAAAGCACTGTATTGGTATACTTTATTACACATTTTCTTTAAATTCCAAATATCACGAAAACGGGTACAAATATGTATATGCCACACTTAATATAAATTAAAGGCAACTTAATGGGAAATGCAACCAGCAAATAATATACAGGGCGTTCCATTTAAAAAACTCAAGAAAAAGCCATTTGAAAAATATCAAAATTGATTAGGTGCTAGGAACACCCTGTATAGCGCATCAAATTTCTTTGGGCACTATCACCTCCCTATTAGTATTGGTTATTTTCTGACAAAGTTGTAAGAAAATATCTGCAAAAATGACGCTATTACGTAGTTTTCGGAAAAGGCCTGCAACGGCCATTTTTTTAATAAAAAATTGAATATCGCAGAAACTATTAGCTTTACGTCAATATCACCTGATACAATTAGTAAGACAATTTTCTTCGCAATCATAATATGTTATAATATACAGGGCATTCCATTTAAAAAAGTTAATTTATTTTCTGCTACGCCTAAATGCAACACCCAGTATAAATGAAAATAATTTTACGTTGTAGAAAATGATATGCCAAACAACTTTTGTATTAATTATTTTTTTCCATCTCTAAAGATAATTGCTATATCTGCCACCGCGACTCTAGTGACTCACCCTGTATACATTGTAATGGACATAATTTTCTATATTTTTTGCATAAATTATTATTAGATTATTGGCAGTTTTTGACATTTATGAACTTATGACTTATTTGAAATTGTTTAAACAAGTATATACATGTTACGGACATATTTTTTATATTTATTGCAGAAACTATTATTAAATTATTGGCATTTTTGTCATTTATTAACGAATTTGCAATTTTTGAAACAAGTACCAATTTTTTAAACAAAAATTAACAATTTTTTTGTTTTTCTTCTTGTGAAACTATATTGTTACATTGTTGGCAAGTTTTTTGTAATTTGTTACTTAATGTGCAATTGTTTGAACAAATAAATTTGTTATAATTTAAAATTAGGTAACAAATTTGGCAAGAAAAAAAAGACAAGAAATACAATAATAACTTTTGTCAAAAAGATACGTCAGTACTATCGTATATTTTTGTTTAAACAAATGGTATTTATTTAAACAATTGCAAACTAGTTAATTAATGACAAATGGTATTTGTTTAAATAATTGTTAATAGTTAATAAATGACAAAAAGCCAGAATTTAATAACTTCTGCAAAAAATGGAAAAATATGTTCGGAACATCGTTTATTTTTGTTTAAAAAATTCTTTTTGTTTAAGCAATTTCAAATTAGTAGTAAATGACTAAAAATATGTCAATAATCGAATAATAACTCAGTTCTGCCAAAAACAATAATAAAACACATAACATTGTAAAATTGTAAATTTTGGGAAACTTTTGTCTCATATTCAGTACTATGCGGAGGTGAACAAACAAATAGTGGTTGTGGATTTATTCCTTGGGGAGTTCTGAACAGTTTCTGATAATCTCCCGCAACTTTTCTTTCTAAATCCGTAACGTGAAAAAAAGGGAGAAAAAGATGCATTTTTGCAATGTATTTCAAATGGGAAATTTGAGGTGCTCGGTGGCACGAGTTAACGTTAACCGATTTTTCTCAAATTTGGGGGAATTCTTTTTTCTGGAAAAGGAGCAGATTGGGGTATCGTTGCTCTCTAGCGAAAAGTCCGTTTTTTTGGACCATCCGAGAATTTACATTTTCGTTCGACTACATTTTCAATGATTGTCTCCGAAACTAGTTTGAAGCCAACTAGGTACGAGAAGAACGAAACAGGGCAAGTTTATCAAATTCGTAAAGAATCGTATAAATTTATCCATTATTTGCCGATGCTGTCTCGTCCTGAACGAAGGACTTGAACGAGATTATCGACGTATAGGATAGGCACTATCAAGGGCACGTAGAATTCTTTGAAACTAAGAAGATGCTACCCCCAATTTTATTCCTGCGCGGCGGAAACCAAACTGACCATGAGATGCCCATATAAGGCAATGCATAGACTGCTTGTTACAGTGAGATATTTCAAGATTTTAAAGGAACAAAACTACTCGTTAAAGAAACGTTTCTTTTTTTCTACTAATCATTACAGGCGAGGGAACTTGAATACTAGTCTTGAAGTACATTAAATTGAATGAACGCATCCCAAATTGCCCCAATAACCCAAATATCTACGACACTGAATAAAATTTTATCAACTGCGCAGCCTGGCGGCAAATGACGTTGAGAATTTCTCTAACAATATTTTGGATTTATTGAACATTTAACCACACAATAGAAAATGTTCCTCGTTTCAGGTCCAGGTTTATTTATTTTTTTTTTGGGCATATCTCCTCCACGTTTTAAATAAATCTTCCCTAACGAGCGTCGTATACTCCACCCCCTCGGTGTAATCCCTCGGATAAATAATGGGATTTTTTCGTTCAAATCGCGGAAAAAAACTTGATACAGCTGCCCTTGCGATAGGCCGGGTTTAACCGATCTTTATTCCCTACGGATTCCATTTTTGGAGCGTCAAGCTCGACATAATCTCGCCTACTCTACGATTCGAGAATAAAATTTAGTACCGGCTGCTACAATAGCCATTAAACCCTTGGAAAAACGTGAGAATATTGGCCGATCAAAGGGAAACGTGACGAGAAAAGATGTACGCGATAGCCTATGAATGAAATATCGTCCGCTTTTTCCGCATGGTCCCACAAAACAAGAATCATTAATACCTTCCTTTTATAGTGTTTGGTATAGTTTAAAATACTGTTGTGCTATATACGCGTAGGTATAACTGCCTGGATATGGAAAGGGGCCAGTTTTCGGTAATTGAGTTGTAAGTGATTTCAGACAGGAGAAGTCATGCGTTTACCATGAACGAAAACTAGAAAAAAATAATGTTTATGAAGAAAAATTGAAACTTCCGAAATAGGGTTGGAAACCCGAGGGAACCCCTAATTCTATCCTGCATTTTGTTTGGAAAGTAAATGTCTAAGCGAAAAGGTTCACACACAGAGATAAAATTGTTAAGCAATTTCACTGTATCAAGTAAACAACGCCATGCCTGTAAAAAACACGTCTACCGTTAAATTAACATTCTAAGCCTGTAAAAATGCCTAAATATGCTGTAAAATTACTGTGACAAAACTGTAATTTTACAGGAATATCTCAATATCAGATGGACGTATGCAATGTAGCGGGTATCAAACATCCCGCAATTTCAAGATGTACTATTATAGATAATACGCAAATGAGTGCGAGTTTCATATAGTATACCCCACTAATGAAAATTCTTGTGATGTTTAGAAAAAAAAATCTGATGTGGCCAGGCACATGACTTTATCATACTATATATAAAATTAATGGTTTAGCTGCATGCGATTCCATTAACCATTAACACAAATATATTAATTAAAGAAAATACACATTATGAATTAACATAATTTGAAATGAACGGTGCCTTGCGCCGTGGGCGCTTATCCGAAATTGTATTTATAAATTTAAAATCTTTACGATTTACCCGCCAGTGAGTGAATAGCTTGGCGGGTATATTTTTAAAAACAAACAACGATAAAACAATAAAAATGCTTTACTAAAATATTTAAAATAACGTAAAGCGTTTTGATCTAAATATTATTGAATAAAACATGGACACACACAGCACGCACACGCAGCTACCGCCACCGCCTTCGCCGTCGCCTTCGTTGATCGGGCTCAACGTCATCTTTATCGCTGAGCATCTATTTGCAGATGTCCTGCATCCGCTTTGCCCTCGTGTTTGTCCCCAGGCTGGTCAGGTCATGGGGTGCTTACTTCCCATACGCAGGCGTTGATAGCAAAATTTTAGTTCACCCCCACGCGCTATCTCTGGCTAGCGCCCTGCTATACCGGCCGAATCACATGCTTGATACCTATTGGCTCGTTCAAACCGTCACTGTGGATGTCGCGTTTTGCGTAGTCATGGCGTTAGTAAGCCATAAACAACCATTAAGTTCTGTCAATTAACTGTCTAGTGACACTGCTAATTTTTACCACAGGCATTTAAACGGATATTTTTCACTTATATATGGGTGATGTATATAACTTTAAATTTCCTGTGGTAATTTTTGTTCTGTACTAGTTCCATCACGCGGTTTTCCTGATATTATGAATTACTTAAAATATAACACGAGAAAAGGCTAGAAGTGGGAAGTGCTATTAGCGCCTCCTAGCGGATGGGGGTGAACTAAAAATAGAGTCCACAAAGATTGCCTTGAGTCGCCCATCTTATTAGTATATATGTATTTTATCTATGGGTCAGGTGGTTCCGGCGCAGAGCTATTGTCAAAACATCACCGTATGACACTGTCTGTCATTAGTTCTGTCACAGTTTTGTCATTAGAATTAAAATCCTGGCTACTTAGTTTTATGGCCGACACGACCGATCTGAATTTGAATCTGCTCCTGCAGCCAAACTATTAATTTTACCAAAAACTGTCATAGACATAAATGATACAAAATTTTCCCTTCTTTAATTTATTATTTAGCTATTTTGCCGAAATTACAGAAATGGCGGCTCATTTGCAAAATCCTTGAAAAAGGCTTGGAGGAAACATCCAGTTCCTTTGGACCGTTTTGAGCCAAAAGCTTTTCAGCTCTAAGTTTGGTCATGAAACTTCTAAATATGAAGTTTCGTCCCGATACCTTTAGTAGTTTCTCCGGAACCGTCGCCACAAAAATCGGGCACACACACACACACACACACACACACACACACACACATACACACACACACACATACACACACACACACAGACATTTTTTTGTACCTTGGTCAAATATGTTCAGGGGACCCGAAAGGACATATTTCCGCTAAAAACTCAAAATTTTTTTTCGGCATGATTACAATACTTTATAATACTGCGTATGATAAAGTAAAAGGATTTGCAACGGAAACTAACCACATGTGACATAGGACTTAAAAAAGCAGATGAAACAAAAAGTCGTAGATTCGAAACCGCGTAAAAATGATAAATAATTCAAATAAAATTCATTGATGAAACCTTTCAATTTTTTTATGTTCTACTTGTTAAAGTCCTTTTTCTAAAATAACATTTACAAAACAAATAATTACGGTAATTAATCGTTTATTACTTTTATATACTTTGTGTGCAATACTACATCAGAAAACCACCGTAAATATTTCATATCTATACAACGCGTATTAACGCTAGGATTTCGAATCTACGGTACACTTCCGGTGGACTACATCGTTAATCTGTAGTTGTAACTGATGGAGGGTGATCCAGCCACTGCACTTAGACCCCAAGTTGGCGCCTTGTGCTTCCTTCTTTGGGAATCCCACCTGAGCTTTACAATATCCCACCCTATTCTTTTGAGTAGGTCGGTGATTCTGCCCAGTTGTATTCACCTTGTGCTGGAAAAAGAAAGCCAGCGATCACCCAATATGGCTTCCCTAGTTGATGAAATAACAGGGCACTCCAGTAAGTGTTGGACTGTTTCATCTTCATGTTCACATTCCCTGCAGAGGAGTGTCGGAAATTCTCATGTTATACATAAACTTCGTAATAAAATTATAAACCCCTAACCACAACAAGTATTTTAGAACCTAAATACGTATTTCAGCAACTAAGTTGCCATCTTCAGTAGAAACTAAAAAGAAAAGAGATTAGCACTTCATAGTATCTTTACTGGATATTGTCCAAGCAAATCACTAGTGGAAGTGACGTCCATGTTAAAAATTAGCCTATATATACCCATTGTTCGTCACACCTCAGTGAATTTTGATCACTGAAGCGTAAAAAACATGTTTTAATTAAAGCAGGTCAAACAATGGCGAACTAGGTATAGGACCCCTGTCTGAATTTATTAATTTATCTCTATTCAAGTGAATAAAGATACTTTCCAAGCTGTTTAGTTCCCTATTATTTGACACAGCTTTTACAAGTTTTAAGTCATCTACAACTACTTTATGACCTGTGTCTAAAATATGTTGAGCCACACTCGATTTTTCAAAACGATTATATTTAAAATGAGCTACATGTTCTTTGAACCTAGTTAAAATTGTTCTTCGAGTCTGGCCAACGTATTCTTTTTCACAGTCATGACATTTGATACAATATATACCAGATTTATCAAGTATATCTACCTTATCCTTTGGGTTTCCAAGAAGGTTTTTTATGCTATTATGAGTCGAATATGCTATACAGAGATTTTGTGATGTAAAAATACTTCTCAAACCCCTCGTATATGCACAATCGAACGGTATTTTAACATATTTCTTCTTTTCTACAGACAAAGTATTTAAAGTAGATATTTGATTTACATACATTTTTTGATTCTGCTTCTTAATCATTCTATCAACTATTTTCTCAGGGTACCCATTATGTAAGACAGCATTCTTAATAAACAATAATTCTTGCTGATATCTATCTGCGGACAATGGAAATTTCAATAACCTATTTACTAAACAACTAATAAAAGACAATTTCTGTTGAAAAGGATGCTGCGAATCATTAGGGATAAACCTGATTGTGTTAGTATCTTTCCGATACACGTCAATTTCTATTATATTTTTGCTATTCCTGACTACCAGAGTATCTAAAAATGGAAGTTGGCCGTTAACTTCTTGTTCTACAGTAAAGTTAATCGTGTTGAATTTAGAATTCAAAACGAAAAGAAAATCTTGAATACTGCACTTTTTGGTGTCAAAAATGGCAAAAATATCGTCGACATACCTAACCCAAGTCTTAGGGAAATATGGTGCAATAGACTTTACATTGGTTTCAAATCTGCTCATAAACAAGTTGGCAATAAAAGGTGAGAGACAGTTACCCATTGCAGTTCCCTCAAGTTGTTCAAAAAACTTTCCGTTTATTTGAAAACAATTTTGAGACATACAAAGGGCAGTCAATCTTACATATTCATCTATTTCTGACGGGTCAAAGTTGTTATTGCTCAATAATTCCCTAAGAAACTCCAAAGTTTCCGGAATAGGCACACTAGGAAACAGTGAAGCAACATCAAATGAAATCAACAATTCGCCATCCTCTAATTTTACATTGTTGACCTTATTGATAAAGTCCAATGAGTTATTAACAGAGAAGCTTGGTTGAGGAACAGGTAAATTGTTGAACTCATTCGATAACCATTTCGCTAACTGGTAAGTAGGTGAGTTAATACCTGATACAATAGGTCTCACTGATTTACCAGGTTTGTGAATTTTGGGAAGAACATATAATCTAGGTACAGTAGGATTGGAAACTTTGATTTTAAATCTAGTTTGGCGGGTGATAAGATTAGGACAACTGGACAGCGTACTATTTATTTGACGGACTAGTTTGGGCAGTGGGTTTTTCTTGATTTCCTTATAAGGACCATTTGCAATTAAGTTATCAATCCTATCAAAATAATCCGCTTTATCCAGGATGACCACCTTATTACCTTTGTCAGCCTTAAGATAAAAACAATTCTTCTTCTTGAGTCCTTCAACAATTTTGTATTGATCTTTACATTCATTACTAACTTTAAAGTCCTGTTGATTCATTAACAGCTGATTCTTACAAGAGCTCCTGATTGCAGCTTTTGTGGTGTCATTACATTGGCTAATTGAAGATTCAATTCCTGAAATTAACTCTATAGTAGGCATCCTTTTATTAGGCAAGTTGTATTTTAAGCCTTTATTCAGAAAGTTAATTTCAGTTTTTGAGAAGGACTCAGAAGATTCATTGATAACTATGTTACAATCTAAATTCTTAATTGGAACTTGTTTCAACAAAACATCACTGTTTCGTTGAGATAGCAAAGAGAGTTTCTTCCTATGGTTGAAATTAACCTTATCCATTTTGTGATTGATGATTTCGTACATGTTTTGTTGAAACACTAACCATTGTTGGTAATTGAGATCTGAAAGATCTTTACAAAGTTTTAAATGCAAATTATATTTTTCTAACTCTAACCTACTTCTTTTTGCGTATAGATATTTAATTTCCAAATCAAGCCATTTTCTTTTAGCAAACAACGTCAAGGATTCAGTGAATCTTGACTTAACATTTAAATTAATATGAACAAATTTAGGAAACAAATATTGATTTTTGGATTTCTTTAGAAATGAAATATCTGCACCTATTTTACAAATCTTAGTACTAAGTGAACTATATCTATTTAACTTCGTTGACCGGGAAGCCATGTTAATAACAATATTTTGGAGACTGTGGCGAACTTAATAATAAAATTATAAACCCCTAACCACAACAAGTATTTTAGAACCTAAATACGTATTTCAGCAACTAAGTTGCCATCTTCAGTAGAAACTAAAAAGAAAAGAGATTAGCACTTCATAGTATCTTTACTGGATATTGTCCAAGCAAATCACTAGTGGAAGTGACGTCCATGTTAAAAATTAGCCTATATATACCCATTGTTCGTCACACCTCAGTGAATTTTGATCACTGAAGCGTAAAAAACATGTTTTAATTAAAGCAGGTCAAACAATGGCGAACTAGGTATAGGACCCCTGTCTGAATTTATTAATTTATCTCTATTCAAGTGAATAAAGATACTTTCCAAGCTGTTTAGTTCCCTATTATTTGACACAGCTTTTACAAGTTTTAAGTCATCTACAACTACTTTATGACCTGTGTCTAAAATATGTTGAGCCACACTCGATTTTTCAAAACGATTATATTTAAAATGAGCTACATGTTCTTTGAACCTAGTTAAAATTGTTCTTCGAGTCTGGCCAACGTATTCTTTTTCACAGTCATGACATTTGATACAATATATACCAGATTTATCAAGTATATCTACCTTATCCTTTGGGTTTCCAAGAAGGTTTTTTATGCTATTATGAGTCGAATATGCTATACAGAGATTTTGTGATGTAAAAATACTTCTCAAACCCCTCGTATATGCACAATCGAACGGTATTTTAACATATTTCTTCTTTTCTACAGACAAAGTATTTAAAGTAGATATTTGATTTACATACATTTTTTTTGATTCTGCTTCTTAATCATTCTATCAACTATTTTCTCAGGGTACCCATTATGTAAGACAGCATTCTTAATAAACAATAATTCTTGCTGATATAATAATAATAATAATAATAATCTTTATTTGCCATAGGACCCAAGAAGGGTATAGACAATGGTCAAGTATTACATTACATTAGATAGGCAAGAGCAAAACAAAAATATAAAAAACGAACAAAATCCCACAAAATGTAGACCAAATGAATAATGAATAATAATATTACACTTTAAAATCAAGATCATATCACAAAAATACAAAACACAAAACAATCGAAACTGTCAAGAGATGGCGGGTGTCGACAAGTATTCTTCGACAGTATAAAAAGAATGGGCAATTAAATATTGTTTGACAGCTCTCTTGAATATCGCTATGCTCGGTGAAGCCATTACATTGGGCGGTAGAGCATTGAAAGATTTTATGACCATATATTCTGGCCCTCGCTCAAAAGCTGATGACGAGTGTCGAGGTACAACAAGGCGTGATGCGCTCCGAGTTGTCATTGTTGTTGATATGTCCCCGTTCCTCACAAAGACACTGGCGTTCTTTCTGTAATAGCATAACAGTCTGTATATGTATAGGCATGGAAGAGTTAATATGCCTTGGTTTCTAAAATGTTCCTTACAAGACTCTGTATAGTTCAAATGAAACATGCACCTCATGAATCTCTTTTGCAATCGAAACAGAGAAATTAAGTGATGGAATGAACCCCAGATAATAATCCCATATGTCATGATCGACTCCACATTAGCAAATGTATATCTATCTGCGGACAATCTAGACAATCTACTATCGTCTGTTAAATAACTGGTCTGCAACCAACTTCCAGCCATTTCCGGCTAGGCACACCAGGGTTTGTTAATAAGAAAGTCCAAAGTTTCTTGTTATAAAAAATGGGCGTGATGTTCGATGAGGGTGTCGATACACTGACTGTCCTCCCCTTCAGGGAGGTGTGCCAAGTACGTCCGGCCAAATGGGGTTAGCCACACCAAGTTATTATGAGTGAATATGCATTTATCTATGTGACAAAAGAAGGAGAGAGATGCTTTATGAAAGTACTACGACATAAAATTGCAGTAGATAATTAGCGTAATTAAACACCCTTTCGGCCAAAATTTCTTAGGTACACCAGCATTTTCCTTTTATTCAAATCATTTTACGTTACATATAAATTATTCGTTGTGATGCATTATCAGGGTATGATTTTGTCGCGGGCTCTCGGACTATAGTGTCAAACGCTGATGTTTTGACAATACCTACTGTCAATAGAATCAAAATATCTGTCCAATCCTGGCTGACTAGTTGTATTTTAATGCTGACACGGCCGATCTCGGTCAAATAGTCATGCAGCTAAACTATTAATTTTACCAAATAATGTCAGTATGATAAAGTCATGTGCCTGACCACATCATATGAAAAGGACAAAAATTGTCTTACTGATCAGAAATTATCTGTGCAGATCTGATGTGAAATAATGTTAGATTTTGTCTAACAATATGGCAGGTGAACGTCCTGATCTCGTGTTTTTGTTTTCTAAATTATTATTTAAGAAATTTAAAGTAGCAGATAAATTTAAGAAAACCAATATTATCACTTGAAATCAATATATTATTTGCTCATAGACCGGCAACCGCCACTGCTATTTATTTTTATTTTCCGTGGAATATTTAGGGAATATCTCGGGAAACCCCGGTTGAGAAACGCTGGTTTAGGCGATATAATACACCAACAGACTAAAAAAAAAGTATATAATATACCTACATTTTACTAACTTCTACAGACAAACTAAGGCATGACGATCTTCACGGGTCCTGGAATAGTCCTGCAAAAGATGTACATTTCTGAATGGCAAATATTCTGCGAATACACAGCTGCGCCAATCACTTCCCCTGTGCAATCAAGCTATACCATTCAGGTCCAATCCCGCTGTCTTCATATGCAATCACAAATCTTCAAGCAAACGACGCCTTCGTACAGTTTTTCTGAATGAAATGTAAACTCCTTCATCTCCATCAGACTCTTTGAACACAGAACGATCCATTCAGTAGAAGTGAGACGTGATTGCAGGGCCGGCGCAAGGCAGTTCAGTGCGTTCCCCTGAACCCGGTCCAGCGTTTGAGACGACCCCGCGAATAAAAAAGAAACAGTTTCCTATAAACGAGTGTAAACTTCGATGAAAAAATGCATCAATGTTAGAGGAATAATCAAATTTTCTTAATTTTGTTTTGTTCATAACTTATTGGGTTTGGATTTCTTTGGTTGTACTTTTGCAAATTAGGAAAGTTTTTTATTTAAATTCAACGGTGTTTTATTCTAATTTTATCGCCTTAAATTATCGAGAAAAACTGAATTGCTTTTTTTTTTGCTAATTGATCGTATTTTGCCACGGCAACGGGCAGATTTGATAGGTTTCTTTGCGCTGGATATGAATCCTGGTGACTTATTATTGGAGAAATCTAATACACCATAAACACTTTTCAATAGAACAAAAAGTTTAAATTTAGTGTGGTTTCATTATTATTCATATGCGTTATGAATCACAAAAATTATAAAATATATATTTTGTCAAAAAATAAAAGTATTTGGATTTAAAACAAAAAGATAAAAATGATTTTCACATCTACTAGTTCGTAGTGTACCGAAAACTATTATTCTATTTCTGTTTACATCATCCATGTTCTTCAGAGTAACTAATAATTATCATTTTCAAATGTTTTACTTGAAAAATTACTGATGTAAGGAAAAACATTTAAGACCCAGTTCTACCTCTCCTAAAACGCGTTTGCAAATAAAAGCGTTATTTATTGTTCAAAGTTTATAAAATTTTTTATGTAACTTCTTAGATAAATAACGAATTGGGCTGGATGAAAAAAAATTTTTTTTAAAGATAAAAATCAATTTTGCTTCTACATCTTTGGTTTTTTTCAAATATAAAACATTTAGCCCAACTCATGATACAAAAATAGATTTTTTATTTAAGTACAATTTTAATCTAAACATTATAATTGCGATAACAAAGCGTAATTGCCAGAAATGTATGTAATTTGCCTATATTACGGGCCCGGTGTAGACAGCAGACGTTAGGAGTTTTAAACACCGCCTATAACTACGCCACGCCTACTGCTATTTTTAGATTAACTGTTCACAGGTTATGACCGTAGCGAATATTGAATCGGGAGAACCGAGTTCTCGCATTTCACATTTATACGCACGGTTTACAAATTTAACACACGATAAAAGTATATACTGTATGATATTATACTTAGTCTAGTTATACCTGCTAGGTGTTAGGTACATTTGTTTAATAATGGGTAGAAGTCGTGGCAAAATACCTAAACATCCGCATCTGTCCTCTAGACGAATTAGTAAAAGACGACTACGTGCCACCTAAGTTAAAATATATGTATAGATAATCTAAAAGAACAATATTATAATTATTTAATTACAAATGAGACAAAGAGACCAGAACAGGACTCAAATGAACATTTTATTTAAAATGTCGGTTTTGTGGACAGGAAGAGACAATTAGCAGTGACGAACTTGGGTCGGCTCTAATGGATATTAGTTCAGCGACTGTATTGGACAGTATTACAGCGGGAATTGGATATAGCCAATGCCAGAATTTGTTTTCATTCATGAATCTTGCATTCATAGAGCCCAAAACGTTTATATAATATAGCGAACTTGTAGGTGACAAAATATTTGGAATCTATATAAATGGTTTGGGGAACTTTGGACTATGTACTATGATTTTACTTTATCATACGTAGTATGTAAAGTATTGTAATCGTGCCAAACAAAATTTTTGAGGTTTTAGCGAAAATGTCTTTTTGGATCGCTTGAACATTTTTGACCCAGGTAAAAAAAAAATTCTGTGTATGTGTGTGTGTTTTTTTGGTGTCGGGTGTTGGGACGAAACTTCATATTTAGAAGTTTCATAACCAAACTTAGAGCTGAAAAGCTTTCTGTTGAAAAGGATCCAAAGGAACTGGAGGTTTAGTCTTATAGCATTTATGAAAGATTTTGCAAATAAGCCGCCATTTCTGGAAATTTGTCGAAATAGTTAAATAATAAATTAAAGTACCTACAGGAAATTCTGAACAATTTATGACTATGGCATTTTTTGGTAAAATGAATAGTTTAGCTGCATGAGCAAATTCTATTTTATCGAGATCGCTGCATTAAAACTAGTTAGCCAGGCTTTGTCAGATATTGCGATTCTAGTGACAGTAGGTAGTGTCAAACGCTGATGTTTTGACAATACCTACTGTAAATATAATCAAAATATCCGTCTAGTTCCAGTAGTTTTATTTTAAAGCAGACATGGCCGATCTCGATCAAATAGAATCTCATGCAGCTAAACTATTAATTTTATATATGGTATGATAAAGTAATGTGCCTGAACGCATCAGATGATTTTTTTTATTTTTGTTTTCGTGTGTCACTGCCGTGCGTTCGTTCGATATCCAGCATGTTTATAGATGTATTGGGTCCTCATTGCTCGATTATAATTAATTCCTTTCTAAATTGAAATCCATAATTCACCGATGAGTTATCATGAGTTAATACATTTTTGTCAATTTACTATACTGTATGTACGTCACCCTGTTAAAAAGATTAAATATTATAATAGCAAGCGCGCTCTCTCTACATTAAATCAATATATTTTCTTTTACCGCCTGGCGGCCGCCAGCCAGCTGTATGCATCTGCGACCGTGATGAGTGAGAACACTAATACATTGTAACTTGAGCGAAAGCGAAAGCGCCGACACGCTGCGACAAACTGGCTGAGTACTTCCCCTTCGAATGTACTCGCGTCGACTATGCTCCGCCTTTGCCTGCTTCCTCTAAACCCCCCAACTTCCCCTTATCGTAAAACTGAGGCCTGGTTGACGTTGGTGGGGGCCAGGCAGACCACTCCCAGCAAAAAAAACATCGCAACGAAATATTTCGTTTGGAAGTTGCGATGTTTTTAAAACGGAGCCTTAAGAATGGTTGAATTCAGAAAAAAACATCTTATTAAATTTGAGGGTAAAGAAATTGTATAAAAACACAAATTTGGTTGCTATACCAAGTCATGGAAGTTATAAACAAAAATTAACTTGCAGAAGTTTTACCAAAACTACATTTATTTTCCTAAACATTATTCTTAGAAAACCATATTAAAAGAAATTATAGCAATATAAGAGCGGGAAAACAATAACTTGATCGAACAGTAAGTACCTTTTATCTCTAAACCGTGCTCAAAGATGTTACTAAAAGATATCTTTTTATGTTTAGTTTTGGAGGCAAAATTTATTATCTATTCAAATCAAGTTCAAATTTTTAACGTTACTTCGATGATACTTCGCACATTTTGCTACCACATAGGTGTCGATCTGACAGCCCAAAGTGTAACACCCTGTATGATATGTAAAATGCATAACGCAATAATGTGTCTATAATATTCGTAAGTAAATTATTTGAAAGTGTTTTGAATTTTGTACCCGGCCCCGCAAAAGTTTACGCCGGCCCTGCGTGATAGACAGGAAATATCTCCACGCCTCAGTGTTTCGAACGTCGGAAACTATTCATTGTTCCGGCTCTGGCGGTCGCCATGAATAGTTTCCATCAGGAACAATCTTCTTCCTTGCTTCCCTTGTATTCGAACGAAATCGGGTGGTACCCGGTCAGAAGTGCAAACTATGAACGATTCAAGGCGAGACGAGAATATTTAAATTTTGCTATTAACAAGTCTCATCTAACAGTAAATGGGTGGATAAAGTGGATTTTGACGAAAAGGAGAACTGTTATATCTGTTGTGGATAGTTATTATTAATACAATTGAAATAAAATTATAATTGCGGTAAACATGCGATTATCGTATTTATTTGAAAGTAGTGTCACCATGTACAATTTTCAGGTTGAGATTTTTTAACCGAAAACTCACATTGTCAATAGGTGCCCACAAATATATCAATATTATGTAGTTTCAAAAATATCAAAATGTCAAACAAATGAAACAAAAAAAAAATATACCATGTCAAATTTCCGTTTTGTTCCGTTTGTCCTTCTATTCTCTTTCTCCTTTTTCGTACTTTGTATCCTTTCTGTCGCTTATATTTATTTTACTGTTTATCTCTTTTAATCCATCGCCTGTTAAATAAACCTACATTATATTTGCGGTTACTTCATCAGCTCTAAGTTAAGACATAAATTAAGACGTGTTACAGGCATTGTGATGCCTCCTAAAATGCTCAAGTTATTGATATATTGATTTCCGGGTGGAAATCGCGTTGAGGATTTTGATGCAGTCGACGTTTCACGGTCTGTTGCAAGCGGCTTCTTCAGGACTAAGTTATCAAACCAAGTGTTCATGGTACTAAATTTAATGGTTTAAGCTTACATGTCAGTCTACTTAGCTAATTTAGTTACACCAAATTAACTTTATTCAGTGTATCAACAATAAAATAAAACGGATTTGTTTATACACTGCTCAAAAAAATTAGTGAAACACTTTTTTCGAAACCTGTAACTTTTTAAATAATAGTTCTAGGCAAATCAAATTTGGTATACCTCAACGGCATATATTTAACTAAAGAAAATTACAAAAACAATGTTACAACTGTTAGTTATTTCTAAGATACACTTAAAAATGTAAATTTTTCTACTTTTCGTTTGTTATAAACTCTTAACGAACCCGCTTTCGGTGTCGTTATTGAAAACACTAGATCACAAACTTTTAGTAACTTTTACTTTTCCAAGATTGATGATGTTGACGTCGTGTCAAATAAGGCTGACATCTCAATCCCTATAGGCTCGCAACAATCGTATTTGTGAATTTTACCACAACTACCAACTGTTGATTATAAAACTACTCGAGATTGTAAGATGACAACCGCAAGTTTCGAAATTTATGTATTAATATAATAATAATTATCATAATAATTAATGAAAAAATAGTAGATAACATTCGTTTTATAAGACGTATTGGCGTACTCGTTCAATTTGCAGACTCCTCGCTGCTCGTCGTGCCAAAAACAACTGTTGCACCAATGTTTGTCTTATAAAACTTGTATTATAATATACTATAATAACGCAAAACAAAATGGAAATGATTGTTAGGCTATGGTTACACGGACGGGTGAAACGTTGCGGGCGACCCGTAGATTTTTTTATAAACGGAAGAAATACATAGGCGTTTAACCGCTGAAAGAACGTTCGTGTAACCCCACTTAACGGTCAACACGCATCGTTCCGACCGCTTAGAAAAAGTTGTTTTTACCTGGTTTTTACCAGACCCGAGTTCACTGGCGTATTAAATTCGTGAATGTTATGTCTCCGTCTCGCTCTATCGTCACTGAATTGATAGTTTCATGTAGTTTTTCCATAATTTATTATATTGTTCTGGTCAGTCATTAAAGTCGCAGGGGTTGATAATTCTGTCATCTTAATAGCAACGAATATTTTTTGTATACTGGATGTTGTATTTAATTAAACACCGCGGAAAATATTCAGTTGTTCAAATGGAATGGCCATGTATGTTAGCGGCAACGCGTATATTTCCGCATGCTGCAGAATGCCGGGGCAATCTGTGTAATGCCTTGTGAATTTCGACAAAGTATAAAATAACAATGATCGTATATATGTCCTTTGCCTAGTTTTATGGAATGCCTAGCCCCTAGGCATTGTGTACAAAGTTGAATACTATATCTAGTATCTCTAGCATCATCTAGCATCATCTCTACCTATCGGTAGACAGTATAAGAAGATGAGTATAGAATCACTTAGACGATGTTTCAAAAGAAATAACCAGAACTTCAAGAGTTTGCTTTTGATAAACAATGTATATAAAGTACATAACATAAAGTCATAATATTAATAAATAATAATATAAATGTTGTTTTAGTACCTAAATGCACGTATTTCAAAACGTGTGGTCATAACATTAAGGGCTGCTTCATTCTTGTTTCTAATAATCTTAAACGAAATATTAAGTACTACTGAAAACATATTAAACTAGGTATACATTTTTGTTCACCATAATTTTGATTAAAAATTGTATATTATTTGACGTATGATTAAGGTTGCCGCGGAATAGGACGATCCACCACAGAATTTACGAATGGTCCTTGTTTCCTTATAATTTTGCAGAAAAGCTCTTCTTCATGATACTACAGCCATTGTTTTTATCCAGCTCTATATGTAGGGAATAGTAATGTAAAATTTTATTTTCGGATAACTTCCTACAAATCGTCGATGTCATGTTTAAATAATGGTATTTTACAATGATTTTAATCCACAAAATTTTTGCCATACCTGACATACAGTACTTTTATTGACTTTTTATAGATCGAAACAATTCAGAACTTCAAGTTATACTATGTTTATATTCTTTTTACATGAATTTACCACCAGATGGAATCAATTCTGAAAGCAATTTACTTTGCCTAGTGAGCCTTTGGCATTACATAAAATGCCTAGGCAATGTATAAACCTAATCTCGTTATACATTATGCCTATGAGTGATAGGCAAATAGAATACCTAGAGATTCCTTAGAATTTGAAACCATACTGATTTCCAAGAACAATTTAATGCGAACTGAAAAGCGTACTTATTAAAATAAAATTGGTAGTACAAATTGCCATTTGTTTGGGTTTGGTCAAAAAGAACAGTAGAGATTTTATAGCATCGTCGGTGATATTGTGAAATATCGTCCTTTATTGTTTCACTCAAAAAAGTACTGCAGTAGGGCGTTTGGAAGGATAACATTGCACAAAATGTCAAATCTAAATGTGTAATTGAATTATCTTTACAGATTGTGTCTTTACAGATTGTGGAGAAACTTTGGCCAACTTTTAGTTGTCTCATGGGTGCCATTGTTGATTTTGACATTTGAAGAATTTCCCTTGTTTCGTTTCCGTTTCACGCAATATACCATACTGGTTGGGCAGATAAAAGTTTGTGTGCAAATTTTGATATCGTTACTTTTGCAAAATGTTTTGGAACTAAATTAAAAATTTTTAAACTGTTGCTTCTAGCTCTTGCTTCTGTTGTTAAAATGTTGCTTCTAGCTCCGATTAAATCTTCGCGCAAACAATCAAGAAATAGTAACATTTATTTTGTCTAACATTTAACATTTATTTTGTCTAATTGATACTGAAAAATTGAAAACCAAAAGTTGGTAATTGATTCTCTCCGAGATTTAAAGATAAGTCAAGTACAAAATTAGATTTCTCGTGCCTTTGCAATGTTTTTGTTCCAAACGTCTACAGTTCGTTAGAAGTTAGAAAAAAAAACAAGAAAAAAATCTTTTTTTAACGTTTGCCCTGTTAAAAAACACAAGTATATGATGCAATAAAAACTCTAGTCGTTTTTGACGAAAGCAAGACCAATGTTACCTACTGATTTAAATACACCTTTCATTTCACATTAAATTGATCGGATATCATTAGAAATGCTGCATAGCATAACATAACATTGGATTGAATATGTATGTACAAGTAGTATGTACAATCTTCACAATACATACAATTCGTTTTTTAAAGAAATATATAAATTGACAAATATTATTGTAAATACGAATAATTAGAAATTTATACCGTTTTTTGCCCACAGTGTATGCCATGTAATTCGATGGGCAAAACCACAGGTTCTTGGGTCGAATATTAGGGCGCTGCCATAACCCCGACGCAAATCGAGAGAAAAATAATAAGTATTTAATTATGTATCAATATCCCACATTTGACTGCCAGTGTACCCATAATGAATTAATTAATAATTCTAGCGTTTAATATTGCACCGCATGTAGAACGCAACCATTTGCGTTCAAGCGGTTCTAGCAAAAAAGGGTCGATCGTCGAGCATTTCGGTCGATGATAAAAACAAGTGCGAGTTGTACGACGAGTATTCAGCGTGCTAGCTAGCCAGAAAGAATACGATTTTTCCATTCCCAACGGGCAACCCGGTGCGGACAAACCGCGACGGTATACCCGCCCGTGTAACCATACCCTTATAGTATCGATGGCAGTCGGGTTTTCTGTGGATTGGTGAGGTTTAATACAGTGTCCTCCAAGAGCACGAATCACTTCCTCACACCTGCGTGGCATGCTTCGCACTAGTCTGCGAAGAGATTCTTAGGGTATGCTTTACCATTCCTCAATCAGGGCTTGTGTCAGTTCCTGTATGGTTAGTGGTGGATTAGGGCGCTTACGAACACGTCGTTCAAGCTAATCCCACACATGTTCAATAGGATTCAGGTCAGGACTTAACGCCGGCCATTCCATGACCTGAATTCCACGTTCTTGTAAAAAGTTTCTGGTGGTACCGGCGATATGTGGCTTTACATTGTCCTGCATTAGGATGAAGTTTTGACCGTCGCCATATGCAGCAACCTCCAAGATGTTTTCGATGTAATTCATGGCATTTAGTCAGGAACCACAACAAAATCAGTTCTGTTGCCTGTACTGCTTCCAGCCCAAACCATCAGAGATCCACGACCAAATCTATCCACTTCCTGTATAGTAACGGCTGCGTAGCGTTCACCAGGACGTCTATACAGGGTTAGCCAAAATTACCGGAACACCCAAATAATTCTACAACGGTAAAAAATTTCAAAAAAAAATTCAAACAAAAGCTTTTAGACTTTAAACAATCCATCGTTCAAATATATTTTGAATATACAGGGTGTTCATTTTATTATAGAAATCGCGTAAATTTTTTTTTTCAAATGGAACATCCTGTATCTTTTTGCATTTTATAATTTTAGGGCTAATTCTGGACATTGTTTATTAAAATAATTTTTTTATAAAATGCATCATTTTGAGTTTTAAGCAATTTATTAAAATTAGTCAAAATTACCGCAACATCCAAATAATTCTTCATCGGTAAAAAAATTTCAAAAAACATTCAAACAAAAGTTTTTTACCTTAAACAAGCTATCGTTCAAATATATTTTTAATATACAGGGTGTTAATTTTATTATGGAAGTATGGAAAACTTTTCCTTTTTCTCATTAAACGTCCTGTACATTTTTATTTTTTAATTCTAAGAATTTTTTTCAAGTAGGCTTTTATAAATTGATTCATTTTTTAATTATCAGCAATTAATCAAAACTCCAAAACATTTATTTTAGCCGAACGGATAAATAATAACAAAACAATTAAATTAAATTTTCAAACTGCCATCCCTGAGCGGCTTGACAATGCGCCAACCTATCAACAAATTCCTAAACAGTAAACAGTTGTCTAAATGATCGACAGTAATACTCTGAACTTCGTTCACTATCCTCTGCTTCAACGCATCAATATTTTGCGGCCTATTGGTGTAATCCTTGGACTTTAGGTGGCCCCAAATAGAAAAATCCAGTATTTGTAAATCCGGCGACCTAGGTGGCCATTCAATGATCCTCTCCTTCCAATCCACCTCTGCGGGAAAATTGAATTTAAATAATTCCGAACTTGGACACCGTAATGCGGCGGTGCACCATCTTGTTGAAACCAAATATTATTCAGATCTTCGTTGAATATAACTAGGAGATGAAGTATTACTTCATCTAATTGCTTATAACTAAAAAATTATGAAATTTATAAACAAATTATTCCAATAAAAAATTATTAGAATTAGTCTTAGAATTATAATTGTAGAAAAATAGCTTCTTATATCTTTGCAATTGTTTATTAATTTACTATGTGGACATGTTTCGACAGTTTTAAACTATCATCTTCAGCACATAATCTACAAAAAAGTACAATCAAAATTCACAAGAAAACCAAATGGCAGAGGCAAACCTACAGTCAAATCCGAAGCACAAACGGAACAAGCATCGGGAAAGCCACCGCAAAGACTTGTAGCAATTGGAGGCAAAACTAAACGGTAACAAACGGAAACGTGTCTAATTAAACGGAACAAAAAGTTTTGTTCAGGCTAAGAAATATAAATAATAGTTATTGAACTTACATGTTACAGGTTAAAATGTCATTCCAGACAAAGTTATCGGTAAAACGGACTAGTCAAAAGTTAAAACAGCAAGCAATTATCTCAAAATCAAATTTCAAATTCGGAGAATGTCGAATAAGTACACATCATTTATGTAGGCGGTTCGAACGAGACAGAGCGACTATGAATGGCCGGAAGGTCATTCAACACCTCAAGAAGATACAAAAACGCAGCGGAGCGATACGAATAGCCGCAAAATGCTTAAAATGGAGAATACAATAAATCTGAAAATGTATATAGTAAAACGAGATAGTGCATATCGCATAACTCTAATAAATAATCAATTAAACGAAATATAAAGAACAGGAAAGTTTAAACGTTAAAATAACACGACTATAAAAAATCATTTGAAGATATTGTCAAGAATAGAACAAAACTACAACACAATACAAGTTTCAAGAGTGGGTAAATTTTTTTTTGGTTGTTGGCGAGACGAATATGGGAACTATTGTAGATAAGTGAAAAGGGGTTTGTAAATAAAGTTGGTTTGATCGTTGAGTAAAACGAAATTTGGCATTTGTTTATGTCGTTCGATCTCAAGTTGTTCCAACAAATCTAATCTGTAGCCCTTAGGGCATCTATGTAAAAGCTTAACATTAGTGTAATCTATATTATGACCTGTGTCCAATCTGTGTCTATAAAGATTAGATGTAGATTGAGTTCTGTGTTCTCGGATTCGTCTCGCCAGAGATCTCCCTGTTTGTCCCACATAAATAGCGTTGCAATTACTGCATTGGACCGAATATACACCACTCTCCCCTTCCTCCGATAAAGAAACCCGACGCTGCTTAGAAAGTAAATTATAAAGTTGAGTGGTTGTTTTAAAAACGGGTACAATATTAAAGGATTTCAAACTTTTAACTAGTTTAGTGTTGGAAGTATTATACTTAAAGGACCTGTAGAAAGGGTTAGTAGTGTCCGAAGGTTCGCGGGTAAAAAGTGGGTCAAGTTTGGTGTTAATATCATGTAAAACCTTATTGATTAATTTTTTGGGGAAACCGTTTTGGAAAGCAAGATTGTTGATGAAGTACAGCTCATTGACTCTATCATGATGTGAAAGAGGATATGTCAAGGCCCGGCGAAAATAATATTTAATAGCGGCAAGTCGATGTGATACGGAGTGGAATGAATCATAGGGGATAATGGTGGTCACAGAGGTGGGCTTTCTATAAATATTAAATGTGAATTTGTCGTCATGTCGAGAAACGGACAAATCAAGAAAATTAAGCTGGTTTTCAGTTTCAATTTCGATAGTAAACTTAAGCTTGGGGTGTAGGTTGTTGATATAATTCAACATGTTGTTGAGGTTGTCACGATCACCTTCCCAAATACAAAAAACATCATCAACGTAACGTGTCCATGTCCCCACATAACGACAGAAAGGGTTATTAGGGTGAATAATATGATTATTCTCAATATGGTTCATGAAAACATCTGCGAGAAAACCGGAGAGAGGCAGTCCCATGGGGAGTCCGTCCTCTACTTTGTAAAATTTATGGTTAAAACTGCAGTAATTGTGAGAGATGACATGTCTAAGAATAGCCATCAAATGTGGTACGTTAGGGTCATTGGTGAAATGAGAAATCAACAAATCTTCCACAAGCTGAACGGTTAAGTCTAAGGGAATAGATGAATAGAGATTGGTAACATCAAAGGAAACCAAAATACAGCCTGAAGGGTTAAGTTGTTTTATGGAGTTGATGAAGTTCATACTATTTTTAACGGTAAAGGATGGGTTAAAGTTTATTGAATGAAGAATGTTAAGTATGAATTTGGATAGAAGAACTGTAGGAGAATTGTAGAAAGCAGTGATAGGGCGAATAGGGATGTCAGGTTTATGTAATTTAGGGAGAGAATACAGGTGTGGGATGGAAGGATTCATAGGTATGAAGGAGGATAAAAGAAAAAACTTGAAATTAGAAAAATGCATTAGAGTAGCTTTATGGGCGTTGATAATTTGTTTGGTTTTTGTGATAAAATTAGGTAGAGGATCCTTTTTACTTTCTAAGCAGCGTCGGGTTTCTTTATCGGAGGAAGGGGAGAGTGGTGTATATTCGGTCCAATGCAGTAATTGCAACGCTATTTATGTGGGACAAACAGGGAGATCTCTGGCGAGACGAATCCGAGAACACAGAATTTAATCTACATCTAATCTTTATAGACACAGATTGGACACAGGTCATAATATAGATTACACTAATGTTAAGCTTTTACATAGATGCCCTAAGGGCTACAGATTAGATTTGTTGGAACAACTTGAGATCGAACGACATAAACAAATGCCAAATTTCGTTTTACTCAACGATCAAACCAACTTTATTTACAAACCCCTTTTCACTTATCTACAATAGTTCCCATATTCGTCTCGCCAACAACCAAAAAAAAATTTACCCACTCTTGAAACTTGTATTGTGTTGTAGTTTTGTTCTATTCTTGACAATATCTTCAAATGATTTTTTATAGTCGTGTTATTTTAACGTTTAAACTTTCCTGTTCTTTATATTTCGTTTAATTGATTATTTATTAGAGTTATGCGATATGCACTATCTCGTTTTACTATATACATTTTCAGATTTATTGTATTCTCCATTTTAAGCATTTTGCGGCTATTCGTATCGCTCCGCTGCGTTTTTGTATCTTCTTGAGGTGTTGAATGACCTTCCGGCCATTCATAGTCGCTCTGTCTCGTTCGAACCGCCTACATAAATGATGTGTACTTATTCGACATTCTCCGAATTTGAAATTTGATTTTGAGATAATTGCTTGCTGTTTTAACTTTTGACTAGTCCGTTTTACCGATAACTTTGTCTGGAATGACATTTTAACCTGTAACATGTAAGTTCAATAACTATTATTTATATTTCTTAGCCTGAACAAAACTTTTTTGTTCCGTTTAATTAGACACGTTTCCGTTTGTTACCGTTTAGTTTTGCCTCCAATTGCTACAAGTCTTTGCGGTGGCTTTCCCGATGCTTGTTCCGTTTGTGCTTCGGATTTGACTGTAGGTTTGCCTCTGCCATTTGGTTTTCTTGTGAATTTTGATTGTACTTTTTTGTAGATTATGTGCTGAAGATGATAGTTTAAAACTGTCGAAACATGTCCACATAGTAAATTAATAAACAATTGCAAAGATATAAGAAGCTATTTTTCTACAATATCCATTTACTTTGCACAATGGGCTCAAACCAATTAGAATTATAAAATGTAAAAATATACAGGGTATTCCATTTGAAAAAAAAGTTAACCAAATTTGCATAAAAAATGAACAGCCTGTATATTAAAAATATATTTTAATGATAGCTTGTTTAATGTCAAAAACTTTTGTTTGAATGTTTTTCGAAATTTTGTAACCGATGGAGAATTATTTGGGTGTCCGGTAATTTTGACTAATTTTAATTAATTGCTTAAAACTAAAAAATGATGCATTTTATAAAAAAATTATTTTAATAAACAATGTCCAGAATTAGTCCTAAAATTATAAAATGTTAAAAGATACAGGGTGTTCCATTTGAAAAAGAAAAATTTACGCGATTTCTATAATAAAATGAACACCCTGTATATTCAAAATATATTTGAACGATGGATTGTTTAAAGTCTAAAAACGTTTGTTTGATTTTTTTTTTTTGAAATTTTTTACCGTTGTAGAATTATTTGGGTGTTCCGGTAATTTTGGCTAACCCTGTATACATGTACTCGACCGTCGCAACGAGTTAAACGAAATCTGGGCTCTGTCTGTAAAAAATACAGGCGTCCAGTGACAAAGTTGCCAGTATCTTTGATCCAGAGCAAACCATATTCGCACTGCGTTGTGATGCTGCGTAAGCAGTTGTGCGCGGACAGGTCTTCTTGGTTTCAAATTCGCTTCTTTTAATCTGTTTCTAACAGTTTGATCAGAAATTTCTATTCCAGCTGCTCGTCTTAGGTCGTTTAGGAGGTCTCGTGCTGTGGCAGTACGCTGACGAAGAGAGGAAAGGACAAGAAATCGGTCTTGATTTTGAGTAGTTTTTTGATTTCAACATTGTCCAGCTCTTGTAACATATTGGCTAGTCTCCCGAAACGGCATCCATAAACGCTGAATAGCAGAAGGGGATACTCGAAGGTCCTTGCTAACATGTCGAATAGAGTGGCCATGCTGAATAAGGGCGACAGCACGAGCTACTTGCACTTCACTAAGATGCCTCATTTTACTTCTAATGACGTTTCTAATCAACGAAAATTGACAACTGAATTCATTTGTCATCTTTAGTAGGTTTTCATACGTGAATTCAAAGCATACTTGACATTTTTTCCATTTTGTTTTGCGTTATTAATTTACATTTTTAAGTGTAACTTGAAATGACGCGATGACAACGTTCGTAATCTAGACAAAAAGCGTATCGAAATTATAACATACAATTTATGGAAAGCAGTAATCTCCACAACGATAGACTTTCGTACAATAGAATGTTAGTCCTTTCTTGTGGAAATAATATTATGGGGTGTATAGATTCAAATTAGCGCAATTCCTTTTAAATATGATACGACCTGTTAGATCGTTTGCATCAACTAGCAGATTCGCTATAAATTTCCTATAGCCGCTGTCGCCCATCAAACATAACCAGCTGAACTCATATCACTCCACGAACATCAGTTGAAAAGATAATTACACCAGCAAACACCGAGCGTTCGCTAGAAATTTATCATCGTCTATCCCGACACAAACAAACAAGCGTCACAGACACAATTAATCTTCACAGAGTATTGCAAAATAGCAACGTAGCGGGTGGTACGTAGTTTAGGAACGCAACATTTACCACTCTACTGCTTTTGGAACCGTTTCGAAATAGTTCGCTAATGTAGCGTAGCGCTAGCGTTGGTAAACTTCACCACGTTCCGTGCGAATAACGAAATCGGTGCGAGCGTGCGACGTATTCGCCATAGTATACGATTTTCGCTCGTCCGATTTTAGTTTCGATGGCCACAAAATGGGTAGGAATTAATTCGCCGCTCCGGATCATTCGCGCTAATGATTCCGATTTATCATCCGTTAATTGGACAGTAGATGTCGTTTTCGGTGACTGCTAATTAAATTTGTTTGCCAGCGCGTGGTACTGAACGTCGCGGAACGATCCTGTCCCCATCTGTAATTATCAGATTCCAATTTGCTGGATCGCGGTACTTCGGCGATGATGTTTGCGATTATCGACTTTTTTTGAAGTGCTTGTGTTCGGTTTGTTGGCGATGAGGGGGCTGTGATTTGCAAACAGTTATAATTAACAGAATAATGATTATAAGAAACATTATTGGTCATTATTTTTTGGAACATTGAACTATGGTCTAGAAGCTTTCAATTCTTGGCCAAAACTCAATTTTCTAGTTTTGAATTCAGTTAAATTCTATATATTATATGAAAGTGAACAGGTTAATTAAACACGCGCAGAATTGATCCACAATTCTAGCGCATTCAGTTACAGTAATAATGGCACATAGTTGAGGGACTGTCCTGCTTTTGGCGGGACAGTCACGACTTTCAACATTTTGGACCGCGTCCCACAGAGTTTTAAAAATGTCCCGCTTTTTAGGAAATTTGTACTATACATGTTAGGATAGTATAATAAATAATAATAAAACAAAATTAACCTAATATTTTTTCGCTATAATCTAAATATTAGTGATCATCCTACAAAGAAAAATATAAATCTTAGGTAACTTACATACTGCAATAATTATGAACTTAATATTGATTAATTTGTGAACAACAACATAAATGACTACACAAGCAGTTCATTCTGTCATCCAAATAAGCAGATATAATTTAAAAGTATACAAATGTACCATGAGGAGCATGACTTGGTACGCGGTCGTACTGATCCAGACTGTTCAAAGAATAAGTTTTGATGTTAAAATTCGTTTTCAGGTTCGATTACCTCACGATAATCTGTTGCATGTCCTAAAATATGATTAAAGCGCATTTATTTTGAAATTTGCTTTTTTATGATTTAGTTGTCATTCACTGCTTTGCTTTGATAGTATACTATCTATAGAATACTACTAAATAGGTAGTGGTTAAGTGTAAACAAAGTTCTCAACGGATTTCTAGCATCAAAGCAAAGCAGTGTAGTTCAATGTATCATTTATCGGCGAATCTTGTAGGCATTTTAAGGGAAAGCAAATCTCCTGTTGCAATGAAGTACCTATGAACAAATAACTGTATTATATTTATCGTATCGTAAATTGTCTTATAGCTAATGGTGGATATTTGGTATTTTTCTTTTAGGTTTTTGAAACATCTGTATTGTAATCAGAAAAAAGAACTTACGGATTTTGGCCTTTTCCTTACCGAAAACACAAGACAAAATGGAACTGATCTAGAAAACACCTTTCATACGTGTACAAAATGCCACCAACAAATATCAATATATGATAATTTTTTTCTCAACGCCATATTATTCAGGGCCGTTTAATTCGAATATTTGTTTGTTATCTCTTTGTGCCTTAAGATTTGTCTTATTACGCATAATAAAATAATTAACCTTCTTAATATCTTTGCTAGTTCATACAAATTCATTTCTTATAAAGGACATACCATTTACCGAATTTGTGTTCACGGAAAGAGTTCAAATTTACAACTTGAAAGAATAACGAAATAAACTTTAAAACAATAAAACACTAATAATGAAGTACCAACCTAATAGTTATTTATGTACCAAGGGCATTAAACGGATGTTTATGCCCCGAGGGTATAAACATCAAGTTATGCCCGTGGTACATAAAAAATTTTATGTCCTACAATGGTTTTGTTCCGTTTGAATCAGGAATAATATTAATAAATATTTTGACGTAATCAAGTGACATGCCATGACACGGATAGGGTATTTGACTATTACTGGAAAACCATCTTAGTGTGTTTATTTCTTCAGTCTACATTGTAAATGCATTATTTTTCGTAATTATTTCCTCAATACTTCATAAAAATCAACGTTAAACATTGAATCACAAAAACTCCCGCCAAAACGATACTTTCTGTTGGGTGACGTCACCCGATAGTATGTCAAATCGGCCCATATGGTCTGCCAGCATCGGCATCGTCGCCGTTTGGTAATTGTGTTGTATGATGTGTTGTTTTCACCATTTCTACATAAAAATTGGTTATAAATGGTGTATAAATCCACAATGCAGAAATACATCAAGAAAAACTCCGGATAAACTATTTGTAAAGTGGTTGGCTCGTAGAAATCCAAATGAAATATATAGCGGCCAATACAAGCGTTTTATGTTGTGAAGATTACTTCGACATAAGTAAAACTGACTAGAATACGTTATCTATCGTATTTTCGAACCAGGTATTATCTGATCTGACAGCTTAAGGTTAGGGCTATCCTAACCTACAAAGTTATGCTTACATGGCACTTTAGTGCTATTAAATTCAAACGGGCGAAGCATAAGAGCGCGTTCGGATAACCCGGTATTGTACGGTGAGAGTGACGCGCTACATAATAGGCGGACTAACGTCATACGGCGTTTATCTGCATACAAGAGAGAGACAGCCAGCCAGGTTATCTAAGCATTGCTGTCCCCATACCCTACCCTGACAAACCGAACGCGGTCTAAGCGTACTAACGAATGACGTCACTGGAGACTGAGCCAATTACAGAGCGTTTTCAATCACGTGATAGGACATGAATAAAATTCAATTCTAATTTTTGTTTTTAATAGAAATATAGCATATTTTTTTTTGAAAAGTAATAAGGAATAGGTACTTAAACTGTAATCAATTAGGAAGACTGTAATACAAGCCATATTTTTAATACAGTCAAATATCCTATTCGGAGTTGAGTGACAATACGGACAATTAATTGTCAAACATATAACCTTAATCGCCAAATATTGACATTGACGATTTAAAATTATAATTGGAATGATAACTATGTGATATATTTGACATATAACCATGCCAGCGCGGGCGTTAAGGATTCTTAACGCCCTCGTGGGCGTTAATAGGCAGTTTTTGCCCCGGTATCTAAGACGTAAAATGTCACTTTATGATCATGTAGGATATAAATATATGTATCTACGACTCACATATAATAAGTTCATTGCATACGTATCTATGACTATATAATCCCCATCATGATACGCGCCAATGATTATAATGACACTAGCGTTGTATAATAATGACAGTTCGTTCAAATAATGACTTCATTATTTGAAGGAACTGTCATCATTATACGAATGTACTGTCAAACTCAGTCTAAACCTACATGGATGACAGTTATTTGACATTTCACCTCGCCACCATTGACAAATACATTTAAAAGATTTGATATAAAATGGAATTTATGAGTCGTAGATAAACCGTCGTATTCGACTCGCACATAAGTGATATAAATCGCTCGCATGTTTATACGCTCGCCTACGGCTCGCCTATAAACTTCATGCTCGCGATTTATATCCTTAGTTATGTGCTCGTCAAATAATATACTATTATCTACGAGTCATATATAATAATAATATAATCATACATATAATCATATTTTGACACTTTACGAACAAAACGAAGCAAGATGTTATCCAATCTTGCTTTTTTGAGAAGGTGTAAGGACAAAGGTTTAGTACCAACGTTCCTGCGTACCAAGCACCATATCAACACCGCTGCCGCCAAGAAGATTTTGAGGAGAACGGAGAATGCCTTATTACGTGAAAGGGTACATTTCACGTACAGATCTTTACAGGACACTACAGGTAAATTGCTAAAACTTCATCTCAAATTAGCAAATAGATTGTCAGCCGAAGATTGGGGTAAGCTTGATTCCACCACATGGAGAAAGGCGGAATTCCAGTTTGAGAAAGCAACCGAAACTCACAAGAAGAAGTTTGTTAGGTTAGAGGCTAAGAAGATTGTGACCAAAACTACTACTGTGGACAAAGTAGTTATAAATATGTCTAATCACCAACTCTCCACCGGTGAATTGTCGGTCCTAGGCAAAGGATTGAACTTTGCAATCGCACCGATAAGAATACCTAAGGAGGAAATTATTACGGAAGTAGAAGCCGCATTGTACAAAATTCCAGGTGTACAAGCAGAGGACATTCGTCAAGAGGTTTCCAGGATAATTAGGAAAGCTACCCCGCCAAAGAGCAATATTACCAAAGAAGAGAAGTACTCTCTGAAAACCATCAAGGACAACAAGGATATCACAGTGCTACCAGCAGACAAAGGGAATGCAACGGTGATATTGAACAAGGAGGACTACAACAGGAAGATGGACGATCTATTGGACCCGAATACGTACCGTAAAATTTCCAAGGACCCAACAGATAAGATAGGTAGGCGAGTGAAGGAATTGGTTAAATCATCATCGATTCCCGTACAGGAACAAAGAAGCCTTTTTGTTCAAGCCCCTAGGGCACCTAGGATCTACGGTTTGCCAAAGATCCACAAGGATAACGTACCTTTAAGACCAATCGTTAGCGCAATAGGCTCCCCAACCTATTTGTTGGCAAAATACTTGGCGAAAACCATCCAACCGTTTATAGGACAAACTACATCTTTTGTCAAGAACTCTGAACATTTTATTCAGATTTTGAAGGAAGTTGTCATTGACCCTCAGGATATACTCGTAAGTTTCGACGTAACATCACTATTTACGTGTGTTCCGGTTAAGGAGGCAGTCGAAGGCCTCCGAACAACACTTGTCCCCCTAGGTCTACCAACCGATGTTCCGGATCTTGTAGAGTATTGTCTCTCCACCACATACTTCAAGTGGGCGGGAGCGATGTATGAGCAGGTAGAGGGTGCAGCCATGGGATCACCTTTGTCACCGGTAATCGCCAATTTCTTCATGGAATTGTTTGAAGAAAAAGCCATTACATCAAGTCCCTTCAAACCCAAGCACTGGGTCAGATATGTCGACGATACCTTTGTGGTTTGGCCACACGGTAGAGATAGACTTAATGAGTTCCTTAACCACCTGAACAATGTTAGTCCTTCCATCAAATTCACGATGGAAATAGAAGAGGACAATCAGCTGCCTTTCTTAGATGTGCTGGTATACAGAACGTCAACGGGTAGACTTGGACATACAGTCTACCGTAAGAAGACGCATACCGATCGGTACTTGAACGCGAAATCACACCACCACCCCCAACAGAAGAGAAGTGTTATTAACACTTTGTTCAACAGAGCCGAGAAGGTATGCGACTCTAGCACCTTGCACGACGAACGGAAACACTTGGAGTGGGCCCTACGCCAGAATGGATACACCAAGTCTGACATACGGGGTGTCACACAAAGAAAACCGCAAGTCTCAGAGGAACCGCAAGAGTCAAAGGGGTTCGCTTGCTTACCATACGTAAGTGGGGTATCAGAGAGAATCGGTAGAGTACTGAAGAAATCGGGTATCACGGTAGGGTACAGAGCACCAGCTAAGGTAAAGGATCTTTTGCCTAACCCAAAGGATATCACACCACTCCTGAAGAACGAAGGGGTATACAAGATAACATGTGAGTGCGGAACATGCTATGTAGGACAGACAGGACGAAGCATCGAATGTCGAATCAAGGAGCACGGTAGGGACACCCGGCTAGGCAAGATCCAACAGTCCGCTGTTGCTCAACACTGCCACGAGTCGGGACACACAATGGATTTCGATGACGCGAAGATGTTGGCAAGGGTGGGTAATTATCATCGAAGGCTTATTAGAGAAGCCATCGAAATTTACAAACATCCTGACAACATCAATCGCGAGGACGGTACTGACATTAGTAGGGTCTGGAAATCGATCCTAACGCGGTCAGGTGGAAAAAACACATGGAGCGGTAGGTCTTCAGTATTCAATTAGCTTTGAAGAAGCGAGCAACATGGCTCGCGAAACGTCAGCATTAACAAATCTTGACACACGGCATAACCCGGAAGCAGTTTATTTTCTAATATAATCATATATAATATAATATATAATAATTCATTGCATACTTATCTGTAACTATATACTCCCCATCAGGATATACGCCAAAGATTATAATGACACTAGCGTTGTATAATAATGACAGTTCGTTCAAATAGTGACTTCATTATTATAACGAACTGTCATTATTATACAACGCTAGTAGTGTCAAAGTCTGTCAAAACCTACGTCGATGACAGTTATATGGCAATTCGCCTAGCCATCATTGACAAATAGATACATTTAAAATATTTGATATAAAATGGAAGTTATGAGTCGTAGATAAAACATCGTATTCCACTCGCACACAACGGATATAAAATGCTAGCATGTTTACAGCTAAAATCGAATACTGTAGAATATTATTTGTTTATTTAAGCGATAGATAACGAAAACCGATATGTTGGACTATCCTACTGAAGATGTGTATTTCATATTTTGTAAATATGAATGAAGAATAATTGGAGTAAATATATGCACTTGTAGCATATATTTACGATTCCACTCTTTATCTACAAATTCAACTTATATTTTTCTGCTCATAGGTGCACAATCTCCGTAATTTATATTTCATTGATAACCTAACGTTTTGCGAGAAATCAGTCTCCTTGCGGTTAAACGCAACTAAGTTTATGGCTGTTATTTATTTAAGTAGAGTTACAAGAAATGCTTTAAAATAAAAGGTAAATACTTTATAATCTTCTATACCAGTCTACTTAAAAAAAATTGCTTTTTATCTTGCGAATTCTATGAAATTTTGCATGGAGTTGGTGCGCATGCGAGTACTTGCCTAAAAATCGCTCATAAACCGTGACGAGATTATGTGGTGTATTTGTTATTAAACCAATTTTCTATATTTGAACTAACACTTAGTTTTGTCCGCAAATTTTGCGTTCAGGGTACGTTTAAAAACAGAATACCCAATTTAGGCAGCGTTTCAGGTGAATAAAAGAGTTTTGTAGTAGTTTTATATTGGACCCTCTATTTTGGTTTAAAAAATTTGCAGTACAGATTTATAATTATGACTACGCGTTCTCAAAATCGACCACGTTTTAATAAATTAAATATTTTTCAAAGTAATCGTCGGCCATATGCAATCCCTGAAGGCCATGTTTCACATAAATCAAAGCATAGTCGTCCGCCATAATGGATCCGCAATTTTGTTTTTATCAATTTAGCGAGCTCGAAATCAGCCAAAAAACTCGTTTGACGTAAAACAAAATATTTCAAAATATTTCATATTTCAATATAGCGACCGCCATATTGGATCCGCCATATAGTTTTCGGAAATTTCGAGTTCAGATTCACAATCAGCGACCTCAAAAACCCGCAAAAGGCCACGTTTCAATTAAATCAAAGCATATATTAATATAGTCCTCCGCCATATTGGATCCGCCAGTTTGTTTTTTGCAATTTAGAGTTTAGATTTGTGTAAAGCGGCCACAAAACTTTGTATATCTGAAGTTTCAGAATTTTGGCCAAGTTTTTACGTGTTTACGCCGCCTGTTAGTTGTTTTGTTTCTGTGGGTTCATCTGCAGCAGTCATCATGCTGTTCTTTAGAGTTTTTCATTATTGAGTGACATCTTGGATTTCCCCAGTAGGATAGACTTATTTCTTTTTTTACGGATCGAAAATAAAAATTATTTTCACAGGACCTATACTCTTTCTAATCTATATCAATGACATAATAAGAATTAACATTGAGGGAAGCATGGTTCTTTTTGCAGATGATACTGCTTTAATGTTTGAGGGTGAGTCATGGGATGCTGTGAGATCGATTGCTGACTGCGGTTTGAGTAGATTGACGGAGTGGCTTGCTACTAATTTGTTAACTCTAAATGTCAGTAAAACTAATTTTGTTGCCTTCAGCCCAACAGACAAGAGTCGTCCAAGTTTTGATGTTTTGATTATGCATAGACCGGATTGTGGCCGGAACGAGCATGAATGCCAGTGTGGTCGAATCGATAGTGCATATGAAGTAAAGTACCTTGGTCTTATTATAGATCAAAACTTAAAATGGAGTGAACACTTATTGTATATATCGCGGAAGCTTAGAAAACTGGTATACAAATTCTATCAATTGCGTAATATATTGACAATAAATCTAATAAAAACAGTTTACTACGCATTAGTCGAACCGCTCATCAGGTACGGTATTATTGTTTGGGGTGGAGCTTATCGGGCTAATTTGAAAGTATTGGAGGTTACGCAAAGATGTGTGTTGAGAGTTATGTTGGGCAGGGGATTTCGTTACCATTCCCAGGATTTATATGATGAAGCAGGAGTACTTGATGTGTTTTCAATCTATGTTAAGACCCAGTTCTACCTCTCCTAAAACGCGTTTGCAAATAAAAGCGTTATTTATTGTTCAAAGTTTATGAAATTTTTTATGTAACTTCTTAGATAAATAACGAGTTGGGCTGGATGAAAAAAAAATTTTTTTAAAGATAAAAATCAATTTTACTTCTACATCTTTGGTTTTTTTTAAATATAAAACATTTAGCCCAACTCATGATACAAAAATAGATTTTTTATTTAAGTACAATTTTAATCTAAACATTATAATTGCGATAACAAAGCGTAATTGCCAGAAATGTATGTAATTTGCCTATATTACGGGCCCGGTGTAGACAGCAGACGTTAGGAGTTTTAAACACCGCCTATAACTACGCCACGCCTACTGCTATTTTTAGATTAGACTGTTCACAAGTTATGAGTGTTATGACCGTAGCGTATATTGAATCGGGAGAACAGACTTCTCGCATTTCACATTTATACGCACGGTTTACAAATTTAACACACGATAAAAGTCATATACTGTATGATATTATACTTAGTGTAGTTATACCTGCTAGGTGTTAGGTACATTTGTTTAATAATGGGTAGAAGTCGTGGCAAAATACCTAAACATCCGCGTCTGTCCTTTAGACGAATTAGTAAAAGACGACTACGTACCGCCTAAGTTAAAATATTGCATAGATAATCTAAAAGAACAATATTGTAACTATTTAATTACAAATGAGACAAAGAGACCAGAACAGGACTCAAATGAACATTTTATTTAAAATGTCGGTTTTATGGACAGGAAGAGACAATTAGCAGTGACGAACTTGGGTCGGCTCTAATGAATATTAGTTCAGCGACTGTATTGGGCAGTATTACAGCGGGAATTGGATATAGCCAATGCCAGAATTTGTTTTCATTCATGAATCTTGCATTCATGGCGCCCAGAACGTTTATAAAATATAGCGAAGTTGTAGGTGACAAAATATTTGGGATTTATATAAATGGTTTGGGGAACTTTGGACTATGTGCTATGATTTTACTTTATCATACGTAGTATGTAAAGTATTGTAATCGTGCCAAACAAAATTTTTGAGGTTTTAGCGGAAATGTCTTTTTGGATCCCTTGAACATTTTTGACCCAGGTAAAAAAAAAATTCTGTGTATGTGTGTGTGCCTTTTTTTTGGCGACGATTCCGGAGAAACTACTAAGGTATCGGGACGAAACTTCATATTTAGTAGTTTCATAACCAAACTTAGAGCCGAAAAGCTTTCTGTTGAAAAGGATCCAAAGAAACTGGAGGTTTAGTCTTATAGCATTTTTGAAAGATTTTGCAAATAAGCCGCCATTTCTGGAAATTTGTCGAAATAGTTAAATAATAAATTAAAGTACAGGAAATTCTGAACAATTTATGACTATGGCATTTTTTGGTAAAATGAATAGTTTAGCTGCATGAGCAAATTCTATTTTATCGAGATCGCTGCATTAAAACTAGTTAGCCAGGATTTGTCAGATATTGTGATTCTAATGACAGTAGGTAGTGTCAAACGCTGATGTTTTGACAATACCTACTGTCAATATAATCAAAATATCCGTCTAGTTCCAGTAGTTTTATTTTAATACAGACATGGCCGATCTCGATCAAATAGAATCTCATGCAGCTAAACTATTAATTTTATATATGGTATGATAAAGTAATGTGCCTGAACGCATCAGATTAATTTTTTTTTATTTTTGTCTTCGTGTGTCACTGCCGTGCGTTTGTTCGATATCCAGCATGTTTATAGATGTATTGGGTCCTCATTGCTCGATTTTAATTAATTCCTTTCTAAATTGGAGTCCATAATTCACCGATGAGTTATCATGAGTTAGGTAATACATTTTTGTCAATTTACTATACAGTATGTATGTCACCCTGTTAAAAAGATTAAATATTATAATAGCAAGCGCGCTCTCTCTAACTTAAATCAATATATTTTCTTTTACCGCCTGGCGGCCGCCAGCCAGCTGTATGCAGTCCGGTATGCATATGCGACCGTGATGAGTGAGAACACTAATACATTGTAACTTGAGCGAAAGCGAAAGCACCGACGCGCGGCGACAAACTGGCTGAGTACTTCCCCTTCGAATGTACTCGCGTCGACTATGCTCCGCCTTTGCCTGCTTCCTCTAAACCCCCCAACTTCCCCTTATCGTAAAACTGTGGCCTGGTTGACGTTGGTGGGGGCCAGGCAGACCACTCCCAGCAAAAAAAAAACATCGCAACGAAATATCTCGTTTGGAAGTTGCGATGTTTTTAAAACGGAGCCTTAAGAATTGTATAGTTTTTATTTATAAGAATCCTCACATGAGAATTGATACCGCTCACCATCACCTCACAAGGGCTAATACAAGTGGAAGGTTACAGCTTCCGAGTGTTAGCCTAACAATGACTCTAAGTTATATATCATATGTTGGAGTCAAATTTTATAACCTTATACCTGAAGAGTTACACAGAATTAACAACGTAAAACTGTATTCCAAGGTTGTAGCAAAATATATCAAAGATGAAAAGTATGTTTTCGAGTCTTTGATGGGTTAGTGGCTCGCGTTGTGGTGGATTGTGGCCCGTGGGTGTTCCTTGTTTTTGGTGGGGTAGTATTGATTTGTATTTCTATTTTTTCAATTATTGTGCTAGAATTGTTTATTTTATTTTTGCTAAGTTCAGATAATGTTAATAAGAACCGCAGATCCTTCGCACACAGGCACTTAGCCTATGCGAAGTAATTTGTATTGATTTTGCACTATGTATTATTGTATTTATTGTTAATAAACATTATTATTATTATTATTATTAGTCTATGGGGTTTTCACTTTGATTTTGCACGGTATAAATTTATGATTGCTTCCTATGGTTGTATTACATTACAATTGCATGTACAATTGTAACCGTATGTTGTTTAAAGAAACTTTAACGTCCGAAATAATCGTTCATAAAAATGTACGAAACATTTGGTCAAAATAGGCGAAAATCACGGGTTTCGTTGCAACTAATTGCACCTACTTTCAAGTAAATATACTGGTTAGCAGTTTCCTATCAAGCATGCCATCAATAGTAATAAATTCTTTCTGTTTCCGCTGAAAAATATTTACCCTCGACTTTACCCCGGACGTACGTAACCTACTTCTGGAACTACCAACCACCAACAAGCTTGCTTTCCCAATACTACCATTACAATGTTTTCAATTTGCAGAGTTGGATCTGGATTTTTTGGAGCGTCGCCAGAATGCGTCGTCCGGAAAAGCATCAGCGGCAGCGGAGACGGAAGACAATGCACAAGGCCAAATTGAAATCAGCCCCGAGTCCGTCGACAGAGTCAAAGTTATTCTCCTCGGGGCATCTGCAGTGGGGAAGAGCAGCATTATTCAGGCAAGTCCTTCACAATCCAATCTGACTGCGGAGTGTAAAGTTTATCCAATTACTGCGCCTTGTTTATGGTGTGTTCTTCCGGTACAAGTTAGATGCACAACTGTGCGCATACAACTGTAGTTGTATGCGCACAGTTTCTTGAGGTTTCTCAACTGCGCTGTTTATAACTAACGTTATTACTATCAAACGAACATGCAAGCTACTAACTAACGTAAAACTTTGTTTTTAAGTAATAGCTGTATGCACTCGCATTACTGAGAAAATGCTTATATTTCTATTTCTACAAGTTATCGACCAACAATGAAACACATTTTAATGAAACTTGGCGGTAGTGTAGAGAAAAGAATACGTTTTAAGATCGTAGTATACAAAATATTTTTTCAAAATTTTTAAAACCTCCATTGCGCATGTGTAGAAGAATACCAGATTAGTCGACTACTGCTTCAAGAAACCTATAATTGTGAACACACTATTTTGTTGTCACCGATAGGAATAAAACAGAGAAATATTTTGGTATGGATATATAGAGATATACGGTGGTGGCACTATCAGGACATTACCGACCGGGGGAATATACAGTGTGATTCCTGACACAACAATTTTTAATCGTAATCGCATCACTATCAGATATCATTATTAATAATTATTTTTTCTTCTATTTTGTGAATAAAATGTTGAGAAGTGCTAATGGACAAAAAACATTTTTGGGAAAATCTCTAGATGGCACCCTATATTATTTGTGTGATATTTTCAATCAGGATGTCATTCTGAACACAAAAACATATCATCCATCGTCAATTTTGATCTCTAAGGCAACGAAAAAATAACGTTGAGTCCGACAGATACTTGATATTTTGCTGAAAATGATAGCGAGAAACTGTCGTTTAAAGCAGGAAAATAATAAAAAAAGGGTAAATGCTACCATCCGAATATGACAGTTATTTGTATTTTGCCTCTTGATTAAAACTAGTGTTGTATTTAGGAAAGGCACTTTTAAAATTGCAACTCAAATAATAATCCAGATGCAAACAACAAATTAAATGAGAATCAACAATAACCAACAATTAAGAACGCACAATAATTATAATAGTAATCGAAAATACCTGGCAATAACTTCAAACAATAAGCAATACAGAGAACTGTCAAATTCGGATGTTAGTATTTATTCATAGTTCGCTACGCTGACTTTGATCATAGCCGAATATTTTTTTAGCCTGCGTTAAATGACATGTACACGCTGCGATTTTCAGCAAAATGTCTAGTATTTGTTGTCATTGTAATCGGAAAAACCTTTTCCATCGAATAATGTACCCATGTAGTACACGGAAAAACACAATATCGGCCAAAACCGATTTAGTTACTGTTTATTTGACGATTTTCGACTATTTTCACGAATTCATAGCCACCTAAATTAATAAACAAAAAAGTTATTTTTCCGTTGGCATGGTGATAAAAATTGACGATCGAGATGTGTTTGTGTTCAGAATGTAATTCTGATTGAAAATATCTCTAAATAATATACATTTAAAATTTTAATGATGACGTCATATCTGGAAAAACCGGATATCACTAATCTCAAGAGTATTCCAAAATTTTCTCAAGATCATATATCGGAAACGGTACATTTCTGCCTTAATGATCTTTTCGGGATGCGGCACTCGATATCCATATTTGGTGTAGGCACACCAAATAAAAAATACATTGTAAAGATAGGATAAAACCTTACAGAGTTGAGAGTAGTAAATAATTACCTAGTGGCCAGCGAGTGTCGACATCAAACTGTGGTAAGCGGCTTAGCTGTTATTAGTGGTGGAATTATATCGCGCTTACGTCGGATAAAAGCTTGTCAGTCGATGTCCATGTCCGACAGATTGCTTCGGTAGCTACATGCCCAATGGGAATTCCTTTAATTACCCTCTGTACGAGCCCAGCCGCCAGTAACTATCCAATTAAGCCGCGTGTAGTACGATAATAAAGCCAATTATAGCAAAGGGACAAACGGCTTTGACTAACCATTAACAGAACAAATTAGTTATTATTAAATTTATACCGCTTGTATAATCAAGAATCTTGCTATTTTGAAGATGGCAAGATTGATTAAATATAAAAAGTTTAGGTGTATTTTCTGCGTTAATAGGTACTGGATTATCGGGTTATATTACGCGGAAATTGTTGAATTATAGTAACCATTAGTTAATATTGGGTGTACCATACACCTAAATCAGCCAACCAGTTTTTCCTCAATCTTATATCTATAAAACTGTTTATCTGTTTTTAGTACCCCTAAAATGCCTAAATGGCTCAACAAAGTGGCTGAATTTTGTATGAAAAAACTATATCTAAATACATGGAGATGTAACGTGCCGTACCGGCTTGCCGTTTCGGACGACGAAATAAGTATTTATAGTGCCGCAATGATCTCAATAGTATATTGTGTACAAAGCCGAGAAAGTGGTTCTTTTCCGGGCCAAGAGAAGGCACTTCTTTAGGCCCGGTAAACCACTTTCTGGGCGTGGTGCACACTTAATTTTTATCCTACACAACAATGAAAGTTGGTTAATCGACTGTGAGATATAAAAGGAGAAAGGCATTTGTCGGGCAATTCCGTCAAACGAAGGTCGAAGAAGCAACCGTAGACACGTGTTTCGGACTATTAGTCCTCATCAGTACGGTATAGCCAAGGTCACCCCCTTTAGGTCTCCATTTGAGTGCTTTTTCCATTGAGTTTCCATCTTGCTCCTTGGCTATACCGTACTGATGAGGACTAATACTCCGAAACATGTGTCTACGGTTGCTTCTTCGACCTTCGTATGACGGAATTGCCCGACAAATACCTTTCTCCTTCTACACAACAATATCGTAATAAAATCACCCGTTTCTAAAGACCAATCAGTGACATATTGGCTTTTGACAAATAAAAAAACGTTGACGTTTTAATCGCAAACGGCAAACCGAATCGAAAGCTGTGTTTTGATTGGACAGACCATTCGGTCGCCACCTATAGGGACAATTATTTTCGGCTAGCGCTGAAAAGTGTTCATTACAGGCCTGGCTGGGCCTGGCGGGCAAATAGCATCTTTCGTGTCTCCATAGAGACGCGAAAATGACATTTTCGCATCGTGTAGGATAAAAACAAATTGAGCGCCATCTAGCGGAGAAGTATATACACAACGGCACATAACCTCACATGTCAGTGTTATTGTTGTTTGCATTAAGCAGTGGTAGATATAATAAATTATGGACGCAGGGCTTGTTGCAGCAACAATTCATTCTGAAGTCGTTCTCGTTCTGTGTTCTCGTTGCCAAAAAACTATCAAAATGCTATCAGTTAAGCTACAACTTACTGGAAACTGCTATTCAGTCGCCGGTACACGTACAGATGGCGCCATACGCGCGCATACGCCGGAAAACGTAAGACAACACGCAGGAGATGAAATTCGTTGCGGTCGAGAACGAACTTTACGGTTTACTATAGACTCACTATAATCGCGGAGTGGAAATGATGTACATTGATCTTTTTACGCTACGTTATTACGGGGCGGTCACGTCACTATACTTGGTCCTTACACAAGTGCGGTAGGGTACGTACTAATACACAGTAATTACGGATAATAATAAACTATATTGATGTATGTAACGTCATTATGATACACAACTGTATCGTATTACAACTCTTTAGGTAATGATTCATATCCATCTCTTTGTTGAGGCTGACCGTTGTCCGTGACTCACATATCCCCGTCATGATCAGGCCGCCGTCACACTATCACTGCTATCACCAGGGTTCGTCTACACAAGCGAGAAGTTGATGTGATGTCAATTTGATCTCATCCAACTTGTTCCGCCAAACCAAATCCTTTAAAAAATCCGTCCATATGTGTCTATTCGGCAATATGCAGGTATTGTAGGCTTTCGGAATGCGGGTTCATTCAAGGATCTGTCATCGGCGCAAGTGGTTTGTACAGTTCCCTGTAGAAGTCTGACGAAATCTGAAATACTGGTTGTAGTGAATCTGTCCCTGCTTGTTATTTCTAATAATTCATCATTAAAAATGAAAAAACATTTATGTCATAATTTCCATATAATACAGAAAGATGGGTGAAAACGGTGGGTTATGGTTTTTATGAATGTATCTCAATAACTCTAAATGTAAATGCAAACTGGTAATTGGGTTCTGTTTTAAATATCAAAAAATCTGAAGTGGCCAGGCACATGACTTTGTCATACTATATATAAAATTAATAGTTTAGCTGCATGAGATTCTATTTGATCGAGATCGGCCATGTCTGCATTAAAATAAAACTAGTAGAACTTAATAGATTTGTCGATTAAAGCTGCGTTCGGATATTGTACTCCGTTGACACCGGGTATACCGTCCAAATGACACTTACGTGTTCTACTTGTTCTACTTCTGACCCAAAACGCTAGACAACATGCGCAGAAGACTTGGCGCCGTTGTCAAATCTGGTAACAAAAGTCAAACATAATATTGCTTAAAATCCCCAGAAAACACGCATTCCATGCAAAATTACCAATTTCGGCTTTAATCATGAAGTATTCTGTATCTACGTATCCCAACTCAAGGAAGCTTGCCACGGTTGTACCTGTTTTTATGTACTTTGGGAAATTTGCTGAACTTGAACTTGCCTGATGGGCATCCTCAGTCTGGAGACTTCTTCCTTACATGAATTAATCAACAAACAAAAATAGTTAGTAAACTCCCTTCGCTCTTTTCGGTTTGGGTCGTAAACCTTTATTGATTAATTTAACATGATCTTTCTACCTATAATCCTGCTCTTAAAGTCGCTACCTTATACTAATACATACTTAAACTTATTTCTATAGACATGCATTATTCCCTTCATCCTAATGTCACAGCACTTTGACAGAACTACCCACACTACTCTTGGGGACACATTCTCTTCTGTTCTTCCGTGAGCACCGGTTATCTGTTCCGGTGGTCACTCCCTTTTACTGCTGGCGTTGCTCCCGCAGCTTTGGTCCGGATCGTCCGGGACCTTTCTGTTCAACTCGCTCCCGGTCTACCGTGAGCTTTCCTGTACCGGTCTCCGGTTACATCTCTCCTGTACTTCCAGGTTCTGCAGTCCCCAGACCATCAGGTCTCCTTACGTAATAAGGATCCAGAGGTCCCTGCACGCTCCTTTGCCTGTTCGTGCTGTGTTCCTATCTTGGATGCCTGGATATGGTGCAAACCTGGCGTTCTGGTTGCCTCGTTATCCAGGGCTGAAGGGGTCTGCCATCCGGGCTGTCCTCAGCAGCTGCGTCTGAGGGGCCGGAGGCTATCTACCCCCTCTTGTCCTCCTCGTCCTTTATTTTGAGGATACCGGAGATTGTGCGGGATATCTCCTCCCACTGCCGAGGTCCTTCTAGCATACGGGTGACCATCCTTTGTTCGTCAAGGTCCTCCACGTACTGGCACGCCCTTCTGTCTATCTCCCCGCAGTATCTGCAGTTGGGGCTGTCCCTCCTCTTGTACTTGTAGAGGTAGGCCCCGAAACACCCGTGCCCAGTCAGCGCCTGGGTTAGTTCGTACGACAACTCCCCGTGTCTTCTCTCCGTCCATGTGGCGACGTCTGGGATGAGCTGACGTGTCCATTCCCCCTGCGTCGCTTCATTCCACTCGATCTGCCAGGCCTCCAGCGTCTGCCTTCTGGTCTCTCGCCCTGTTGCCCGACCTTCCGACCTTCTTAGGTCGTATTTCTTCTGGCGCTCTCTGGCCTTCAGGTGAATGGGCACCATAGAAGCCACCACAAGCGCTGCCGCGGTTGATACAGTCCGGTATGCAGCTGAGACTCCTATCGCCGCTCTTCTCTGCACCCGGAGGAGTCGGCCCCTTCTGTTGGCAAACTCCATGTCATCTACCCAGACCGGCGCGGCGTACAACATCACCGACTCTGCGACAGACGACAGAACCCGGCGCTTTGCCGTTCGTGCCCCAGATGTTCTGGGCATTAGCCTTATCAGGGCTCCTACTGTTCGCTGCGCCCGTCCTGCAACCTCATCTATGTGTTTATTGTACCTAAGGTTCTTTTGAATCCTGACCCCAAGGTACTTTATGCTGTCGCTAGGTTTTATTTGGGTCCCTGCCACGGTTAGCACTGCGGGTTCCACCCTTCTCCTACCAGTCAGGAACACTGCCTCAGTCTTCTCCGGGGCAATCTCTAGTTTCTTTTCGGCCATCCACTCCGCAATCCTTCCGATGGCCGAGTTTGTCCGTTTCTGAAGCTCCCAGCATGTGGCGGCGGTGACAACCATTGCCAGATCGTCAGCATAAGCAACCAGCTCGACTCCCGGTATCCTCAGTCGGAGTACCCCGTCATACAGGACGTTCCAGAGAGTCGGCCCAAGGATCGACTCCTGGGGCACCCCGCTGTTAATGGGCACTCTTTCCTGCGCCCCCTTTCCGTCGACCAGTAATAGGCTTCTGTTCTCGAGGTAGCTCCTGATCATTCTCATGAGGTAGGGACTCACACTCCTCTTCTTGAGTTCCGAGATGAGGGGCGCCCACGCCACGGTGTTAAAGGCGTTCTTCACATCTAGGGTGACGAGCATGCAGAATTTTCGCGTCCTCCGCGTTCCCAGGTTTGCCCTTTGAGCAATCTGTACCACGCGCCTCACTGCGTCTACCGTGGATTTTCCTTCTCGGAAGCCGAACTGGTTCTCTGCTAGTGGGGCCTTGGCTTCTAGCTCTTCCTTCAGCCTTTTCACTAGCAGTTGCTCCAAGACTTTGCTGACACCGTTCAGGAGACATATAGGCCGGTATTTTGGCGGTGCCGCCTCTGTCGCTGCCCGCTTAGTCAGCAGGACGAGGCTAGCTGTTTTCCATTGTCTTGGGAATGTCCCCTCCTCCAGGATGTCATTCATAACCTCGGTCACATAGCCTCCTGCTACTTGTACCATTTCCTTAATAGCCTCCGGGGGCACACCGTGAGGTCCAGCAGCTTTTTTTATTTTCAGCCTTTCCGCGGCCGCCCTTACCTCCTCCTCCGTGAAAGTCGGTACGTCCTCGATAGGCTCTCCTTCTTCCTCCTCGGGAAGGTCTTCATGCTGCGGGAAAAGTTCTCTGGCAGCCTCTTTCATTTCGGGTAGCGTCAGGTTGGGAGGCGGCTGTCTGGCTTTGAGCCTTTTGGTGACTATTTTGTAACCTTCCCCCCAGACGTTTCCCTCTACTTCCTCCACCAAGCTTTTCCAGTGCTCCTCTTTGGACTTCGAGATTGCGGCCTTCAGGGTTTTCCTGCACTCTTTGTAGCGGTCAAAAAGTTGCTCTCGCCTCTCCTCGTTTCGCTTCTCCCTCTGTGCCGCTCTTCTGGTTTCCATGCACTTTTTTCGTAGGTCAGCAATGTCATTCGTCCACCAGTAGGTCGATTTGGTGCCTCTTCCTCTTGGTTTCGGCATTGAGGCTTCGCAGGCTTCTATGAGGGCCGCTTCGCATGCTGTCACGTTTGCGGTCCCCCGTGCCGATGCCTCTTGGAAGACTTCCCGGAACACCTCCCGGTTTAACTTTCGGGCATTATATCTCACACGCTGATGCCGTTCGTCTCTATGGGCTGGTTGTGCAACCTCTTGGAGTTGGTAGGAGATGTATGCGTGATCACTGAGGGTCTCCTGGTCTTCCACTCCCCATCCGTCCACTCTCCTGGCCACGTTTTCGGTTGCGAAGGTGACGTCGATCACTGACCCGCCGCCCCCCCTTCTAAAGGTATTGGTGTTCCCTTCGTTAAGAGGCACCAGTCCGTTTCTCGACGCCCACTCGCTGAGTGCCTCACCTCTAGCGTCCGTAATGGCCGATCCCCATTCGTGTGACTTTGCGTTAAAGTCGCCAGCGACCAGGCATCTGCCGTTGCCGCTTCGTTGTAGGCTGCCTTCAAGCTCTCCAAGTAAGTCTACGAACTGCTCCAGGCTCATCGCTGGAGAGGCATAACAGCTATACACTGTGACCGGTCCCAGGTCAGCCCACACGAATCCGTCTCCAGAACCTTGTCGTACGGCGTGCGCCCGTCGGCCTGTCAGTCCGATCGCTGCTTTCCTGCTCCGGTCCACTCCCCATCCCAGTCTCTCTGCCCCAGACTTGTTTGGTTCTGACACGAGAAGAATGTCCAGATCTCTTCGGGCGGCGGTCGTGATCAGCAGATCCTGGGCCTCCCTACCTCTTCCAAGGTTAGCTTGCAGGATTTTTAGGGCCATGGTGTCCTGTATTTCCTGTCGCTCTCTCGGATGGCCTGTAGCCTCATTATCCTGGTGGTTCTGAGGTATGAACCGACTCGGTCTAGGTCTTTCAGTATATCAGCCTCGGTGGCGCCCATGTTCAGTAGGAATCCGAAGTATATATTCCTCAGATCGGCTCCTACCGGCATACCTTCCGACAGTATTTTGATCCTGGAGGAGAGTTTGCTCTCCCCTCCGACTATCTCCATGTCCTCTGTACCTTCGAAGTAGCCAAGGTAGTTCCTAACCATATCAAAGAGCGTCTTGTCTCTAAGTCTTTGAGTGGCGTATCGCAGGCTCTGTCTCGCCTGGACCGATTGTCTTGTCAGCCTTACTATAGGGGGGACCGCCGAGTACCAGCCCTGGCGTTGGTTACCTGCTTGTGGTGGTGGTTTCGTGTTTCTCACGGGACCCGCTGTATTTTCTTGTCTTCCCCCCTTTATATTGTCGGCGTTTCCAGCATTTGGGGGGTTGGAAATCAGGGTCTCCACCAAATTTGCTGAACTGTCCTAACCTAAAAACACAGTAGGTATTTTGGTTTTCATGTTCACTTCCATATAATTATTCAGTTTTCAATGAATGCATGTCATTCTCACACTTATCTTTTATTAATTACATTTCACTTGATACTAATTAGGCTTTTTACACAGCACAGTTGCAACTTAATTTAGTCCTGGGTGGTCCTGGGAGAAATGCGCGCGCACATCGTCAGATCAAAAACCAGAACGAGAAACGTCTATTGGGTGTAAAAAGTGTAATACAATATCCGAACGCAGCTTATATTGACAGAAGTTATTGTCAAGACATTAGCGTTTGACACTACCTGCTGACATTAGAATCAAAAAATCTGACAAATCCTGGCTACTACGTTCAATGCAGTACGACCGATCTCGATGAAATAGAATTTGCTCATGCAGCTAAACTATTGATAGTACCAAAATGTCATAGTCATAAATTATTCAGAATTTCCTCATCTTTAATTTATTATTTAACTATTTCGACGAAATTCCAGAAATGGCGGCTTATTTGCAAAATCTTTCAAAAATGCTAAGACTAAACCTCCAGTTCCTTTGGACCCTTTTCAACAGAAAGCTTTTCAGCTCTAAGTTTGGTTATGAAACTTCTAAATATGAAGTTTCGTCCCGATACCTATGGTAGTTTTCACACACACACAGACAATTTTTTTGTACCTTGGTCAAAAATGTTCAGGGGACCCAAAAAGACATATTTCCGCTAAAATCTCAAAAAATTTGTTTGGCATGATTGCAATACTTTACATACTGCGTAGGTATGATAAAGTCAAAACATGTTTTGCGATTGTTCTAAAATCAAATTAAGGGGGATGAAAGGATTGGTGTGATTAATTGTTTATGAACATACCTATATCTCAATAACTCTAAATTTAATGCGAACTGGTAAATGGATTCTGCGCTAAATATAAAGAAACCATATTTTGCGATTGTGCGAAAATCTGATTAAGGTGGGTGAAAAGATTGGGGTGATTGATCATTAGGTAGCTTCATAATAAGCTACCTAATGATCAAAAATCGAATAAGTTACAGACCTAAAACTTCGTGTCTACATTCTACTTTAACAATGCAAATGTTTTACCGTTTTTCTAAAATTCAGATAGGGTTTCCAAAATGGGTGGTGATGTTTCTCATGAAGGTATCTTTACCTCAATTATCGCAAACGTTAAAAACGTGCAAATTTTCGTTTAGATTCTACTTTAGAAATAAATAAACCCTTGACTTACTTACATGTGTAAGTGCATATTGGTGGTTTTTGTGAATCGTGAGTTTTTTAACTAATTACTAATTTGTATCATTGCTTTGAACTTGTAACCCCTGAAGAAGCGTCTAGAAAGATGCGAAAAATATAGCGACTATAAAATAGAGAAAATAATAAGGACTACCACTCGAATTTTTAATTAATCGACACCTTATTGGACACTAAAGAATTTATTAACAATATTATAGAATACCTGAGTATATTATACAGGATCATTATAAATGATTGTAGTCGAAGTAGGCAATGCCCATGTTAATAAATTCTTGCCGCTTTACACAAAGAACTGTCAAACTTGAAACAGCTTATGCAATTAATTTAAGTTTTGCGTGTAGAACATTGGCATTCCAGTCAAAGAGAGCGGCAACCAGACATTTTTACATTTGATATCATGGCTTACATCGATTACAATCATGTATAATGACCCGTTACAATATACGTATATTACATTATATAATATTATGCCATATTGTACAATCTCATACAATATCGTGAGAGAGAATATGGGCATATATCTTTAACCAAAGCAAACAAGTAAACAGCGACGAAAAAATAACGTGATCTAGATTTGAGAGACTTCTCGTATTGTTTACTTCCGGTGAGCGCTTTCCGCTCATTTAAATCCTGTGTACAGTTGGCAGATCCAATAATTTATTGGGTGGAACGTTGAATATTTTCGCCCCCGGATCCGAAAATGAGCCCGCTTCCCGTCGAAAAATAAACACAATCGGCTTTTTGCCCTTATCCCTCCACTCGCCTAACAATACGAAGCTGGATTATACCCTTCGGGGTGCCAATATAATTTAGGCGACACGGCTTGTACTTTTGTATTTTTGCAATTGAATTGAAAACAGCTTGTTGGATGTTGATTTTTCCGCTCAGTCGATAACATGCCAAATTTAGTTCTTTTTCGTGCCATTTGTACGTTGTGATTGCATTAAATTTAAGTTATACAAACTTTATGGAATACCATTCATTAATTTTGCACCATTTTTTTGTTATCAGTTTTCTGCGTGGTTTTCATGTGAATTGTTTCTCATTGTGTCCCACGGGGCGTTATATTGTATGGGTACTTTTGTTATTATTAGAGATAGAGCGTCGATTAAATGGGCAAAGTAGTGCGGATTTGTGGGCTCTCTTTTTTGTTTACAATGACACCATGTCAGATTGATTTTTTTTGCCTGTGAATGTTTCTAGGATGTTATTTGTTCATATGTTATTAAGACCATCTTTTAACACGATTCCAGGCAATCAAACAAGTTCATCACTTGACATTTGGGAATATATCAAGTCACAGTAGTTGCGCGCCTAAAATGTTTATTTTGTTATATTTTAACAGAATACAACAAACAGGCAAAACAAAGTGGAAACAATATTACTGATAGTAAACAACATATAATTATAATGATTATTATTATGTACTACACTTAAAAAGTCCGAAATATTTGTTTACATCATGACATCTAGCAATTAAACGCAAACATAAATTAAATCATCAATTGTATTAACATATGTTTGTGGAAAACGAAATTACTGTGTGTGCTACACCCAGATTATTTGACAGAAAACATTTACCGATTACAATGATACCAAATACTTGTTATATTACTGAAAATCGAGACGTGAATAGAATATGTCGTTTAAAGCAGGAAAACCGTAAATAAAGTTTTGCTGTTCTTGGTATTGCTTATAACTTCATAGTTTCTTATTATTTGAGGTTATTGCTATGAATATTTGGTTATTAATATTCCTTTTAACCGGTTATTGGTTATTAATTGTTGCTCTTTATTAATTGTTGGTTATTGTTTATTCTTATTTAACGTGTGGTTTATTTGGTGGTTATTGTTATTGGAATTGCAATTTTAAATATGTATTTTCAAAACTCGTACTCAAGGGATGAGAACGTGAGTAAAAACCTTTTAAATTTTCCGAGGTATGCATTGTCACCGGAAATCTATCCACAAAATTTCAACGCGATTGGACATGGGGAAGTAGGTAAAATATCGATTACAAGATTTGAACGTAATAAACAAACAACAAATGAATTTAAACGAACGATAATAATAATAATAATTCACGCCTTAAACATGCCCCAACAGCTTTCGCCACTACGGGGGCATCGACAGGCCCGGATTATCTTTATTATGGCCCGCGTCTGTGGCACGTCTTAACTTGTTCGCCGAGGAGTAAAGGAAAACCACAGAAAAGCCTTAACTCTGGAAGCGGTGCGTGAGACTCAAACTCACGCCGTCCTGACTGATAGCCAAGCGCTCTACCACTCCACCACAGTCAGACTAGTGTAGTAATACACAAGTTTACCTATGACGTTGAGCACCTGGTATTTACAGTAGTGTGGTCCAAATAACGAACTTTTCCGTGGAGGTTTTCTTTTCCGGAAAACAAATCCCCCAAAATTTGGCAAAAAAAAGGTTACAGTTGAGGCGCCAACGTGCCAACTAGCACCTCAAATTTCCCATTTAGAACACATTGGAAAATGCATCTCGTTTTTCTTATTTTTTCACGTTTCATATTTAGAAGAAAAGTTGCAGGAGATTATCAGAACCACAGTTTCCCCCCCACGTTTCCCTACAGTATCCTAAATAATAATAATAATAATAAACGGTGTTTATTGGGCGAAGTCTAGCAATACAGCTATTCCAGGAGGCAATTTTTTCTCCAAATTCACAATTTTAGAATGTTACGTTTTTTGCAGATATTATGTGAGTGTTAGTGGTATCACGTGGGTTCCCGGCAAGATACGCGCGTATTTTTAACCCGATCTATCCCTTTAAGTTATTATTTCTTAATAATATAGTATTAGTAGAAAGGACATACATACAGTAAGAACGTAAAGTATGGAAACACGACAAAATCTAAAGAACGGTTTGGAATTTTTAAAAATCCTCGAACACGTCGATTTATAATTATCAAAGTACACCTGCTGATATCAAATTAATTTGTTACCTTCAATTGTTTTTAATAGATGACGTCATCGACATTTTTTTTTCAAATGACAACCCTATATTTTTTTAATGAATTTGACAGATCTCTTAATTGTCTTAATGGTAGCATAATATTTTTATGGCCTTACATAAGAAAATTTTCGAGACAAAGACAATTGAAGGTTATGAAATAATAGTGACAAAATCTCCGGAACGGTTCGAACGAATTTAACGAAATTTTGGAATTAAGTATTTTGCAGCCATGTGAAGTCACTGGCGTTATTATCGTTGATGCAACGTTTACAGTATCTGAGATATAGCCTCAAACGTTTGAATTTGAAATAGAACACCCTGTATATTTTGACATTTTCTGTTAGTCTTCATTATTCAAAAACATCTAGAAAGTAACAAAAACCTTTATTACTTAGGTCTAAAAATTAACAAAGAAAAAATTGATAACAAAACATTATTACATATTCTACTGCAACTACCCTAGTTGGCTTATAAGGATTCTCAACCATTACAAGAACACATTGTTTTAAGTTTGATCGGTTTTTTTTTGATATTTTTTATTATCAATTTTTCATTGTTAATGTATGGACCTAAGTAATAAAGGTTTTTGTTAGTTTCTAGATTTTTTTGATATAATACGTAACAAGGGTAGTAACATTGAATAGGTAATGGAAGACTGTAACAGATAATGTCAAAATATACAGGGTGTTCTATTTCAAATTCAAAAGTTTGAGGTTATATCTCAGAAATTATAAACGTTGCATCAACGATAATAGCGCCAGTGACTTCACATGGTTGCAAAATACTTAATTCCAAAATTTCGTTAAATTTGGTCGAGCTGTTCCGGAGATTTTGTCACTTTTATTCCATAACCTTCAATTGTTTTTTTTTTCGAAAATTTGCTTATGTAAGGCCATAAAAAAATATATATATATATATATATATATAAATATATATGCTACCATTAAGCCAATTAAAAGATCTGTCAAATTCATTAAAAAAATATAGGGTAAAGAAATGTAGATGACGTCATCTGTTAAGAACAATTGAAGGTAAAAAAATTAATTTCATAACATAAGGTGTATTTTTATAATTATAAATCGACGTGTTTGAGGATTTTTTAAAATACCAAACCGTTCGTGAGATCTTGTCATGTTTCCATACTTTACGCACTCGCTGTATATTATTGTAACAAAAACCTGTGGAAACCTGTGTTTCATATATTATAATATTTAAAACATCTTCATTAGACTCATTATTATTATAGGTGTTAATTACTTAAAACTTAGTTAACAAATTATAAAAATTAGAAAAGAATAAGAAAATGAATGGGAAAAATATGTAACATATGTATATTATTGGTGAAACAAATGGTATTTTTTCAAACAATTTCAAATTAATTACCAATTACGAAAAACAATCCAATAGTCTAACAATAATAATTTATGCACGAAAATAAAGATATTATCGTATATTTTTGTCTAAAAAAGTGGTATTTGTTTAAACAATATTGGAAATTAATTAATAAATAACCAAAAAGCATGCCAATAGTGCAAATGGTTATTCAAAATTCTTAATTTGGGGAAAAAATACCGCATATTTAGGTGCTCGGTGGCACGTGTCGTTGCCCACTATTTTGTTAAAAAATACCATTAGTTTTTTATATTTGTATCCTGTACTTTGATGCTCTAGAACATTTTGGCTTGGTAGTGGTCTCTGGTGATAATTTTCAAAACATAGCGGTTTTGTTCCAACCATCAATTCTAGTGGATGCGCCGGGAAAAATTTTTTTAAGCCGTTGTTCGTATATAGTAAAAACTATGCAAACCAGGCACATCACTCCTTGAAAACCCAGTATTGGAAGGGAAAAATGTACGATCTTCTCCTTTTTAATAAGCTATCGTAAACGAGGGTCATTCACAGCGCCTTTTCATATCAGCGGTAATAACACCAGCGAGAATATCCCCTGTTATCCGCTATATCTCGGTACGAGCCTCCGTACTCCCGTTCGTGATTGGTTCTTGCACTTCTTCAGCATTCGAGTCCTCGAGACCGTTTGCCGCGGCGCTTGCGATTTAATTTGGCGAGCACTTCCGCAGAGGGCCGTTTCCCACGCTTATCCGACATTTCAGCAGTTTAATCTGCCAGGAGAATGCTTAGAAAGGTGCGGCTGACCCAGATTTTTGTTGGTTCAATCCCTAGCTACCGAAAGCATACTACAATAAACTTAGATTAGCCTCAAAACGTTTTCGTAGTAGAAATAATAAGATTTTCTTTTTGTGTAGTTTCCACAGAAAATGGTAAAATGTTGAGATGTTTTGATCAATTTCTATACATTTTTGAATATGTGGTAATTAATAATATCTTCGGTTTCAACTGTCAATTTTGGTTAATTGTTGCAAAGACTTATTTATTTTGCTTACATAATAATTATTTATATTCCAGATGCCACCATAAACTCAGAAACCCAATTTTAACTTATTTGTGTGTATAAATAGTTGTAAAACAATATGAGTGCGATGATAACGACATATATTGCCTGCAAAACTTGATTCATGAACGAAATTGAAAAAAATAAAAGTAAAATTTATAGGCGAAACTCAAACACAACAAGGGTGAATATATTACCATATTAAGCTTTAGCCAAAACTGCGCCTGGCATGAAGTAATAATCCCCTACTCTTCTCTCCAAGCAAGCGCAAGAGGTATTGAGGTGGGTGTGACAGTTTGAAGTTGTAATATTCCAATTAAATTAGCATCCCTCCGGTACATATCGATTTTTGACATTTCAGTACCAGAAATCCGCTCAGACATCATATAATACAAATAAGGACACAGCTAAATATTAGACATTTGTTTAAACTTCAGTAACTGTTTGTTACGAGGGTTGAATGTTTGGTTGCGGGTTTGTTGTTAAATAACTTTTGGTGTTTACGTTAGGGGAAACATACGGTCGTGCCTGCTTTATACAAGTTTGACAAGCAAACTTACTTTTATTGTGTTTACAGTCGGTAAACGAAATATATAGTCGCAATAAAAGCGCCAATATCCCGCAGGAGTCTACAACAAAAACAAAACATCTACCAATTCGATCGATCAGTTTGCTGCAACTAACACAAGACACTGCTAAATATGTATGGTAAAGTGCTTTTTATTTGATCAAAAATGTTATTTTTTTAAAGGCGAGCCCTTCAAAATATTATATGACCACAACAACAAGAAATATTTAAAATGACCATAATTCTGCTGTCGTTGTAACACAGCGCTTCGCGGTCTCTAGGAACTTTAGTTGAAATGTAAACCACGGCGCTAGCCGCGCGTCGTCAGAGACATCGTAACTGAATATTTCGTTTTTAGTTTCGATATTTTCAGAACTGAGCCTCAAGGACTGTGGGTGCATTATAAAGAAAAAAATATATTTTAGAATATTGCTATATGTATTTCCCTCGCAACCGTTGCCCAAAGTTAAATCAGACTGCGTTGAGTTTTTACAGACTGCATTCATTTTGTAGTTATTTATTATTTGACAAGGAGTTGAAAATTTATCATTTGGGAGTTGCGGGCCAGTAAAAATCAAAATTATTATGTCAATTAATACGCTTTCTATGTTATATTCATTGGTCAATAAGAAACAACAGCTTTGTTAGTTGTCTTTACTATACAGGCTGTCTCACGGAACATGATGTACATGGGGATCTCGGAAACTGTAAAAGCTACGATGTCGGTTAAATTGGACCAAACTTACGTGAATGTGTACTCTTTTCAGAACAGGACTGCGATTCTCGAGCATTTCGTATGCGAAAATGACAAATTTACGCATACATTAATAAAACTGCATTCTCGAGTGCGCGAAAATATTACGAATGCGAAAATATTCGAATGAAATGCAACGATTGGTAAAAGCGTGCGGAATCATAGATGACAATGGTATTTGACGTATCGTTGTGTTTGACAGCTTCGGTTTTCGTGTGGTTTTAGCCGTCAATAAGTTTGTTGTGATCGCGGCATTAGAAGAATTTCCATATTTAGCTGCAATGGCCGATGAAAAGAGGCTGAAATATTAAATCAAGAAGTAAAGGTGATATCAACATCGTGATAACAACGTCATTTAACCGCGTAATTAGTAGCTCAAGGGAACCCGCCTAAATTACGCGTAGTTCTTCCGAACGTCACCACAGAACGCCACGTATCTTAACACAACTCGAATCGTTCTGAACATTTGTATGCATTTAGTACCCAATTTGTACACTCAGAAAACACTAACCCCCGAATTAGTATCTCTAAGGAACACCCAGAAATCGGGGGGTTAAGACGGCGCGCGTCGTTACAGAACGCCACTTGTCGAAAAACATCTAGAATCACTTTGAACTTCTGTAAGAATGTAGTACCCAATTTGGTACCCTCAGAGGACACCGACTCCCAAACTGGTACCTCATAGCAAAACACTTTTCACAAGTTTTACTTGACGTATTTAAATAATGTATGCTAATCCGGTGTCCAAATGTGGACCACAATTATACCTTGGAACATGATCTTCATAACTAACCACGCAGATATATCTCATATGAACTCCCTTTCCCAGAGGGTTGAAATTTCAATTTCGGTGTTTAATTATAACATTAATGTCTACAAACACTAAAGTCTAAAATTTTTAAAACTAAAATACTTAAAGGTAATAATATATAGAATACAACTGTATGACGATGTGATATGTCAGCTGATGTTTGAAAATTTCTACTGTTAGGTGCTACTACCAACACAAGAACAAAAAAAGTACCAAGAATTACCAGAATTTATGATGTTGCCATAGCGTTCCTAGTCAAACGTCGGCATCGAAAAAGTAGTAGAATCTTATTCGAATGCTTTATTACGAATGGTTTCAAGAATAGCTAATATGATTCCTATTAGAAAATTTTAAGCGAATATTTGCGTATGCGCGTATTTTCGAATGAGTTCAAGAAACGCAGCCCAGTTTTTACCTTCTAAACTTTTTTCATGGATTACTTGATATTAGGGAAAAAGTAAAAACTATCAATTTCTTCTTTCTTGAATAACTTTGCTATTACGATAAATATAAAGTTGGAAATTTGTATTCTGACTCAAATGACTCTAAAGCCAGTATGGTTTAAAATTTTTTTTTGTCAAACCGCTTTGGTTGGGCATTATTCAACTTTTTATTACTTATGGTCGCCATTGTTCTTTGTGATTTAAATAGAATATTGAAAATGCTTTACAACCATGTATAAGACGTGTATAACATTATCACAAAATACTTTGAAGGTCCCATTAGGTATCCCTCCAGATCGCCCAACCTAACCCCATTGATTTTCTTGTATGGCGCTACATAAAAACTAGCGTCCATGAACTGTGACAATGTACAGGGGCTTCAGACGGCAGTGGAGAAGACTATTAAGGCCTGTTCATTCAGTAATTGGTAATTCTTGCTTAGAACAAATAATGGTCAACAATATGAGGTTCCATTTGATATTTATAGTTTTAAATAGAATATCGAGAAAAGTGAAAGTAAATTTGATTTTCCCAATATAGTTTGGTACCTTTCGCGTACCACCTGGGCAAATTTCCTCAAAAAATCCATTGCTTAATTCATACGTACTTGCATCAAAAGACTGAAAAGAATGCTCCAAATTTACGAAATTGCGAAAATGTTTGGCAATGTAGCCTAAAAGTTTTGCCGTTTGATTTCGTTCTAGAATGTACTATATCGCCTGCTTTTGTGCATTCTTAAATCTGTTTTGGTCAATAAATAAAGCCGATTTAAATGTTTCTTTTTATTTATCTAGCATTTTTTGTTGGCCAGTGATTACAATAATTTCCCAAATTAGGATATATGTCGAGTAATAGTAGATATGTTTTAGATATTTTAAGGCCTGTAAATGTATTTTGTGAATCTTTTTCAGACGTAAACATTTCAGTTTCTTCCCCGAGGCGGTGGATTTTCCAAACACCGTAACGGGCTGAAATACCTGTCTAAACCAGTCATGAGCTTTTACAGCTATTGAGCTGTAAAAATCGTTTTTTTACAACGTAGCTACGTTTTTTTTTTGTATTGTGAGTTCCTTCCATACCCTGATCATCCGAACACCTTCACATTCTCACAATCCTGCCTAAACCTAATACAGCGCCATTGTGGAGAAAACGACGTCGTTTGCTTCTCCCAAAGAAATCGTCTTTCTCCTCAAGAAATAAGGAGTAGTCCTCTTAATCCTTACATTGGGGGCAGCCAGCTATCCGTGGCATTCGTGAAATATCACTCTGTCGTGCGTTTGACCTCTTTTTTCGAGTAGAGCAACGTGACGGAACGGCGAGTTTGCCGCTCCGGCGCCCCCTTCGTTTTTCCTTCCAGCTACAGAAACTCCGTTAAAAATAATTTGACGTAAATAGGAAGCTGTGTAGTACTGTGACAAAGGTCGGGCACTTATTAAATGTCCCCAAGTTGGCGAGAAGAATTGCTTTCTGAAGGCAATTCCTCCTAGTATAATTCTCGTATGAACGTCCACGTCCAACCATACAGCAACCCAATAAATCGACAATGCCGCTGTAATGAAACCAGAACTGTCAGAATTTGTAGTTATCACTTTATCTTACTTAAGGCTTCTCTACTTTCGTCTTTTTCTAAACTACTTCTTAAACAAGAAAAAAGTTACAAGAGATGGGTATACTAGACACACTTCTATTTCAGAATAGCTTTGTGCATTTAAGGTTATGTTGTTTGTTTACTTTATGCCGGGTTATTTCTGGAATATTTTGCTGTAAACATGTCAGTACAAATTAATTTACATAAATTAAACCAGTTGTACAAAGCGTAGCGCTGTCGGTTATCGGTTAAAAAATACGTTACTGCGGTATGTTAAAAAAAACAAAAGTCCTATGTAACTTATGACTGTGCGGTTTGTGACAAAAGTCTCCCGTTAGCTCTGTTGGCAGACTTTAATAATGCCTCCACTTCGAATACGTCTATACCAGGGTTGCCACCTGTCCTCGTTTCACGAGGATTATCCTCGTACGAATCATTTGTCCTCGTGCCCTCGGCGTGATACCATTTGTCCTCGTGTACACAGATATAAAAGAGTTCTTGTTTTTAAGAAATTATATATATTCTTTTGAATTTATTGTTTTGGATCAAAACACATTTCTTTGACGCCAACAATATTTATTTCATTGTATACTCTAGTTTACTTTCTTGTCGAGATTATTTTGTTTGCAATATTTATTTAAGTCGAATGATTATATTTGGATTCAAACAAAAATTACTTTCCTTTAAAGTAATATTTTTGTTTTGATATAAAAACACGTTTCTTTACACCAAAGAAATCTAAAATCTATTCAAATGTTTATATTTGTATACAAGAATAGGTGTATTTCCTTCAAAGAAATATTTTTGCTTTGGCTTTAAAATAGGTTTACTTCCGCCAAAGAAATCATATTTTGATTAAAATGAATATATTTTTAGTGTGAATACCTCATCCAACTGTAAAGGTGCTGTAAACACTCTCCTCGCAGTTTGGCTTTATCTTGAGTATACATAGTAGACTGTTGAAAGCCTACCGCTCAGTTGATGTCATGCGTCTGGCTAAATTGTTAAAAAGGCTGTGTGATCAACAGTATAAAGCACAGTGCATGCAGGTTCAAGTTTCAATTCCGAATCAGCGTACACTTTGCTACCCTAACAATGACTATATGTAGATCTGGGGAAACCAACCACTGGTCGAGGATGTGCGACATGATGTGCGATACGGTGAGACGTGGAGAATTTTCTCTACTGTACCCTTCGAAAAGTTCTAGTCAATAATAGCTCAATCATTTCTTTAATCAAAGAACCATTATAGAATAGAATAGAATAGAATATAGAATAGAATAACTTTATTAGACCTGTACAGGCCAAGTCAAATACAATTTAATATTAATACTTCAATAATGAATTACAATACATATCATATGCGCGGGGGCCTAAACTCTTCAACGGTGTATATAATTGTCTGCTGAAGGTATTTCTTTAGTGACCTCGCAAAAGCTCTCACATCCCCAGTTTTCCATTCTGCTGGACAACGGTTGTAGAGAGCTGTCGGTCTTCTCAGGTATTCGGAGGTTGCCAGTCGTATCATGGGTAGTAGTACAGCCTGCCTCCCTCTGGTGTTGTATGTGTGCGAGTCTCCGACCAACTCCAAAGATTTCCGCGCTGTGCGGTCATGGATTTTAGGGACAGTTGCCATGATGTACGCAGCCGGCACCGTCAAAATCTGGAGCTGCCCGAAGTGTGGGACGCATGACTCCTCGGGTAGTAACATCTTTATGGCTCTGATTGCTTTTTTCTGTTGTCCCATCACATTATGCAGGTGACTGGTGGTTCCCCAAGCTTCAAGGCCATATGTAAGAAGGGGATGAAACATACCATGGTATGCTGTTAAGGCTGCACCCTCACCAGCTGCACGCGAGACGAGACCAGATGCCTAGAAATCGGGCGGTTTTTCCTGCGTTCTGCCATCTATCCATTTCAAACACGATAGACTCCGTTTTGTCTTTGTTTAGAGATAGCTGGTTTTTAGAGAACCAATCCTCAGCCCTCTCCAGGGCTTCTCTGGCTGCCACTTCTCGTTGTTGTGCGTCATCAGCTACTATGGTGAGCGTTGTATCATCTGCGTACATGACGGTGTGACATTGTAGACTGTCTGGCAGATCGTTAACATAGGTGATGAACAAGACCGGCCCCAACAGTGATCCTTGGGGGACTCCTGCTGAGACAGGACAGGCAGTACTGCACACATTATTCACTGTTACCTCTTGTGTTCTTCCTTGTAGGTATGAAGTGAGTAGTTGCTTTGCTACACCCCGGAAGCCATAGTATTCCATCTTCCAGATGAGCGTTCCATGGGAAATAGTGTCGAACGCTCGTGACAGATCGCACATAATTGTTTGACTTTGCTTGTGCTTCTCGAGCGCGTCGTATACACAGGCAAGGAGTGAATGCATGGCCTCGATGGTGTTCTTTTTCTTCCTGAATCCAAATTGGTTCTTGCTGTAGTAATCGGACCTCTCAAAGAAGTTGTTTATGCGTATGACCATGACACTTTCCATAATCTTAGATAGCGTTGGCAGTATAGCTATCGGCCTATAGTTACCACAGTTCCCAGTATCACCTTTCTTATAAATTGGGTGTACAAGTGCTATTTTGAATTGGACTGGAAACACTCCCTCTTGCAGACACTGGTTGATGATGTGGGCAAGTGGTAGTGCAATCTCGTTGTGTACGCTTTTGATGATTCGTGGGCTCATTCCATAGACGTCGATTGATGTTTTATTCTTCATGTTGCGGGTTATTGATCGTACCTCATTTTCATCGGTGGGGTTGAAGAACATGGATCTGCCTGTAACTGTTCTTCTAGGCGGCTCACAAAGCCGCTCTTGTGGCCGTGGAAGTGATGCATAAAAGTGTGCAAAGTCCATGCATGTTGGCATGTCATGATTTATTTTCCGGTTGCGCCCTGTCTCCTGGTTGATACAATTCCATATTGTTTTTGATTTGTTATCTGAAGTTTGGATTTTGAAGATATTTCTGTCTTTGTGTTGTTGTGCAACTTGTTCATTGTAGAATTTTCTATAGCGTGCAATCGTTTTCCGGAATTCAGCATCTTCACCTCCATCCAGTAGCCGCGTCATGGCATCCAATGTGTTCTTAATTTTGATCAGTTGCGGTGAAGTAGTCGTTCTCTTGTGGGGTTTTCTAGGTATAAGTGCAAAAGCAGCCTCAAAGCTGTGAGTCAGAATCTCCATGAAGGCCTCTGTTTTACTCTCTGCATCAGGTTGATCATACACAAAACTCCAGTTCGCTCGCAGCAGTAAGGATCTGAACTCGTTCATACTTTGACCCGAAATCCTGCGAGTAAGGTTGGTTCTTGCGCTACCTGTAGCCTGCTGTTCATTGTGGACGTGTAGTAATTGAGCTCGGTGGTCGCTGATCATTGTGTTGCAAACCTCTGCTTCATACATGTTGTTGTCCATGTTTAGAAATATGTTGTCAATACATGATACCCCCTGATGGCTTAAGTGGGTCCATTCAAAAATTGTTCTTCTCATTCCGATTCCTTGCATTGTCATTTCTAGTTTCTTTGCATCTTGGGTTCTGGTGTTAAGATCCCAGTTAAAGTCTCCCATCCACACTATACGGCAGTCCATTGGGTATTTATTAAGTATGTACAGGAAGACACGGTCCACAGTTTCGTAGAATATGGTCTGTTTACCTACGGGAGATCTGTAGCTACATATTACAACCGTGTTAAGGTCATCAAGATATATTGCTGCCAATTCGCAATCTTTTTCCATGGACATTTCTTTGATATCTGTAATCTCGCTGGCTTTCATGGTCATGTCAACAAAAATGCAGACCCCTCCGTGAATATAATTCAACCGATGATACATGGATTTACATTCAAGTCCATCGAGCTGATAAAGGTGTGAGTTGACTTCAGTAAGCCAATGCTCTGAAAGACACATGATGTGTACTTTATTTTGCTTCATTATAATCTCCAAGGAATGAAATTTATTTGTTATGGATTGGACATTAAGATGCATCATTGTTATTTCATATTCATTTTGACTTGTTAAGTTGCTTGCAGGTTCGCTGGTCGTGGCTGAAAATCCACCCCGGAAGCTCTCTTCGGAAAATAATACTTATCAACTCTGATTCCGTGTGGCCAGAAGTCGAGGACTCGGTATATATCTTCTTGGTCCTTTGGGACACCCACTCTAAATGCCACACCATCTTCTTCCTTCCTCTTAAGATTAACTTTTTCGCAAATGTAATTACCTTTTTTGTGAAGATTTAGATATGCGATTATGTCTTCAGCTGTTACGGAGCTTTGTAGGTTACCAATAAATATCCAGCCTAATCTCTCTATTGTCTTCAACTTAGACGCTTCAGCTGTCGTAGATTTGCCACTGGCCACCTTGATTTTTGTTTTTCGAGTTCGTTGTTGTTGCCAAGGATTACTATCTTTTTCGTTACTGGTTTGCATGATTGATGGTTGTATGCTAGAATCCAGCTCGATTACCTCCTTTAACGGTTCTGTCGTTTTATTTTGCGTTGTTAACATTGCATAGTTATGGTGCTGTTCCCTTCTCTGGGTTGGGCAGCTTTGCTTGTTTACATTGTATTTGGTGGTTATGTTGGCCTTACAGGTTAGCTCGGTCGGCATCTTAGGTATCGCTCCAGTCGCTGAACCCAATCTTGGCTCCCTCTGGTATTTGCTGGCAGAACTAAGTTCTGAGTTTTTTGCGGTTTGGGCATCCTGGCTGTTGTTTAGATTTTTTTGCAAATGCGTAATTTTCTCCTCGAGGAGGCTATTGTTTAGTTTCAAAATATAGTTTTTGTCTCTTACTTCCTCCAGCAGCTGCTTCAGAAGTTCGTTTTAACGTTTTATTGCATTATCTGAAGTTATATTGCTATCGCTATTGTTATCTAAGGTTATGTTCTCTGGTTCGCAGCAGATTACCCTGGTCGCATTCAAGGTTTTGTAGTCTTTCCTGGTTAGACAGCTCTTGTGAAAGGCTTCTCCACACTTCACACACACACAACATTGTTTTGTTTTACAACATTTAAACGTCTTTTTCTCACTGTTATTTTCTGAGTTGGCTTCTCCTTCGCCATCTTGAAAATCTTTTTTTTTCATTTATCGCAACTTTAATTTAGCGCATTTTAACTCAACTAACAATTTAGTCAATTTCAAAAATTTTAATTCTTTCACTCAACACAATCATAATTATTTGAACTAAATAAACCTCGTTCGTTATAATATACAAATTGTAAATTTTAATTGAATACATAAGTTGTTTGAAACAAATAAACGCTCTTTCTACCCTGCAAATACATATTTCAATCAAATGCGTTTTTATCCGCAAATAAATATTTCTTTGTCTCTATTGAAACACCAGATTTCTTTGATGTCTATTGCAGATTTCAATGCATATTTATTTGAATTAAACAAAGTTTCCTATCTGTGTAGGATGAAATTGTGCTACCTAACCTAACTTACCAATGTTTTGAACATTTCGGTAAGATTTTGATATTTTACGTTTTCTCCGACTGCGTCTTATCTTAATTACAGCAATGATGAATGCCCCACCTAACAAAATTAAGCAAGATACAAAATTCAACAATTCCTGGCTAACCACCAAAAAGTTGACGTGAAATTACGGTTTACATGGTAGTTTTAGAGAATATACATAAATTGTACTTATATGTGATATTACCACAGCAAGGTATTATTTTCGCACATTTAATAAATGTGCGAAAAATGTGCGTAATAATGTAATATTTTTTCTTGTTATATTTCAGGAATATTTTGTTTTATTATTTGATTTGCTTTATGTGGCAGTATGATGTGGACATATTTAATATCAGATATGACATAATATTTTCACCCATTTACTGTTCTCGTAAACAATTACAAAAAGGTGGCAACCCTGGTCTATACTAAGAAAAAGTGAAGAAATATGATAGCACACATTTCCAACTATACTATTTTGTAGAACTTTTTCTAGTTACTAAAAAGAAGTTTAGAAAAAGACGAACTAGTGTAGGGTAAAATAGCCTTTATCTGTATTGAAGGTGGAACAGACGTATGTGGTTTGGTGGAATCAGGATTTAGTAATCCTCCTTTTTGATGGTGGAAATATTAAAGTCTTTCGGTTAACGTCAATGATTTGCATCGGTTCATTAGTAATGATGCCAGCACTAATGCATATGAGACTCGTATACAGCCCAGTAACATTGAGAGAAACGCTTTTCAATTCAGAAAAATGGAGTCATGGATAACGTGTACCTTGGTCGGACGACAATGGAAGCAATGATTTGACTTTATAGGTACGAGCAACCGCTTTTGCGTCGTACGTCCGAAAACACCGCACGTAATAATAAGAATGTCTATTACATGCAGTGTATTTCGTTGATCGTTCGGTATAGTATTTGAAAACACGATCCGCCATGATATTCTATATCGCAAGCATTTTAAATAAATAAAATTAGATTTATTTTTTATATTACAGAAACCTTCTTTACAGAGCTCCGCGGTGACAGTTCGTAGTAATTCGACACAATTTTATAAAAAGCAGATCAACTTGACAACGGCTGGGTCAATTTTAAAGAGCGATGTCTTAAAACGTCACCCATAAATTAGCTCCTGTTCCAGAATTAATGCCATTGGTATAATCACCATGAAAGCATATTAAATCAACCAGTATATCGTGTCAAAAATTAGCTTCTTTTCTCTAATTAAGTTGATGACTAAAGTAAGCGCGGTTGAATTTTGTATATATCCCAGAACAATGCTCTATGCTTACACATTCCAACAGTACCTTACTTTTACACATCAGTCCAATAGTTCCGACTCCGATCTGCTTTTTATGCTCCCGTGTTTTGCTTGTAACTGGTATATGGATAAACGCCCCTCTTAAGCAATTCTGTCCGAAACGATGTTTAATTACTAACTAGTGACTAAAATTGTGGATATCAGTACCCTCACAACTAATCTGAATACTTTCTTTTCACAATATTATTGAAGGCCCCATTTGAATGGATAAAATAGGAAAATAATTTACAAGGGTGTCCCTTTTTTTAAAGCTGAAGAAACCCCTTGTTTTAATTTGGCTGTATAAAGTATTTATTTTTTTGGCCTTTTCTCTATACCCATTGGTTTTGCTTATTTTAGACAAAGTCAATTCTGTATGCTAGTGCAACATGTGGGCCATCAACAATACTTAGGGGAAAATATTCCAATGCTCCGGCTACGATGTCATGTGCAAGGAGAGTGAGATTTGTACACATCAAATAATCCATAATCCTCCATAAGTATTTGCCGTTTTATGCAGTTATGGTACCTGCCGTTACTTCATAATAGACGCATCTGTCTTGGTCCACGATTTGTTCTTTTCTTTTTTTTCTCAATACGTGTTTAAGCTGTACTCTTTGAAACCTAAAATTGGTCAAGAAATTATCATTATGTACTCATTTAACCAACAAGTACATTAAAAAGACCGATTAATGATCGAGACTGTTAAACGCACGAGCAATTAGCGAGTGCGTTAATTGTCGAGGACATTAATCGCCGTTTAATATTCGAGTTGGTTACAACATTTTTTCGGCAATCGTATTCTTCTGGCGGCATCTACATAGGTTCTATTCGCCGATGTCGTTTGAGGTTATATAACCACTTATGTAATTTGACGCTGACAGTTCTGGACTGTGTGCCTGGATAACGGAATGTTTTGATTGGATGGTTTTTTACGTATGTTCGATTGGCTATAATAAACTCGTTTGATTGGCTATAACAAATCATTCAATAATATAAATCGTGTATTTATAGAGCTTTTTAATAAATGATTTTCTATTCAGTAAACACACTCATAAATAAACTATCGAAGGAAAGAGGTATTTTTCTACAAACCTTAAGTAAAGTAAAGTAGTTGATGTACACTGACCAACATCATTTGTCGACTTTTTGACAAAGACAACACACAATTTTATTGTTCTTTATAATTAGTTCTTCTGTAAGAAATGAAACATAAATAATAATTTGTTATCTACAGTATAAAATAAATCTTACGGTATAACTATTTTACAGCTATTTTACATTTTCTAAACTTCTTTTTCCTAGAAACAAAATAGTATAGTTGGAAACGCCGTGCTATTATATTTCTTCAATTTTTCTCAATGTAACATTTTGCTTTGTTTTAACATACCGCAATAAAAACAAATTAATTTGCACTGACTTGTTTACGGTAAAATATTACAGAAATAAACCGCCATGAAGCAAATAAACAAAATAACCTTAAATGCTGAAAATATTGTTTTGGTTGCACCAGGATGGCTATTCTGAAAGACATTCAGAAGTGTGTCTAGTACACCCATCTCTTGTACATTAAAACTTTTTTTGCTAGTTACTAAAAACAAGTTCATCAAAAGACGAAAGTACTGTAGTGTAAAATAGGTTAAGTGAATGAATTATTTGCAATTGAAACGGCATCCTATACAACAAAAACAATATGCTGCCCCCTTCCTCTACGTTATTTTCAAAGGGTGCCCATGCCCGGTTTCCTAAATTAGAATCGGAAGCAAGCCTTCCGTGAAAATAAGCAGCGATTAAAAACCGGCTGTGCAATGCGATCGGCCTTGCGTGAAAAATCGAGACCGAAATGAGCATCGGAGCTCGTTTCAGGCGGGTGCATTCTGAAGCGTCGCGTCGCGTCGTTGGCGACACCGGAGTTTTGATTAAAAACAAGTCGCTCTCGAAATGTGTTCATTAGGGCGTCGGGACGAGCCGCGTCGGCGACAGAGGGAGTGCCGGCAGGATTTAATTCGATTCGAACCATTGTATTATTGTCGCCCAAACAATTTTAAATCCAATTACAGTGCCGACAACTGAACCTGGCACCAGACAAGCGGCAGCAAGTCGCGAGATGTTAAACGAGATTGAAAGCGATGCGAGGATTGCTTAGGTCTTGGCTCCAGTTGGAGGAAGATCTACTTGATCTTCTTCAACGTGGCGTCAGCGAGGTATTAATCCAGTCAAATTAGGTCTCAAAATAGGTGAACTATATACTAACAAGCTGGATTTTTCTTTGTAACTTTGTTTGGGTTTGTGTTATGTGGAATGGGTTGTACTAGACTTTCTGGTCAAAAATATATTGGTCGTCAAAAGGCTCTTAGCAGTGCCCGACAAAAAGTTGGACATATACGTAAAAAACATTATCAATTTTAAAATTTTATTCTTCAAACTGTTTTCTGTATTGTCTTAACCCTAATAAAATGCAAATATTAGATTGTAAGTATCTGCTTGCATGTACCGGGTGTTACAAACAAATTGAGATACAGATATTTTAAAAGCTATACAAAATTATTATTGGCAAAAAGAATTTAGAAATATTAGAGGGCATTAAATACGAAATTATAATCCTTCGGTCGTACCTATGGCTTGGGTCACCCAGTATAGTCATAGATATGTGCACAATGAACTTATTATATGTGAGTGGTAGATAAACCATTTCAATCCTTTCTTGTGTATTCAGACGCATTACTGGTGTATTTCTAAACATCTTTTTTAAATAATCGTATCTTGCGTATATTTCAAAATAAAGGTATTTTAATCTTATGTAATTTAATGCTTTCTGATTTGACGATTTATGCCATCTGATTTCTAGCTATACAGGGCGAGTTATTAGTATCCCGGCGGTCGATAGTCATCAAATCGTTTGAGAAAGAAAAAAATGTTTTATACAAGAGTTGTCTGACTCACTAGTCTCTATAACGCAAAATTATTTTCATTTATACAGGGTGTTGCATTTAGGCGTGACGGAAAGTCAGTACATTTTTTTAAATGGAGCGCTCTGTGTATCATGCCATATTATGAATACTAAGGAAGTTGTCTTTCCAACTGTGTAAGAGATATTCAATTCTTTGTCAAAAAATTGGCAATTGCAGGCCTTTCTTAAAAACTACGTTAATACTACATTTTTGCAGATATTGTCCTAAAAATTTTGTCACATAATAACTAAACCCATAGCTAGATGCTGATGTCATGAAAAATTTGATGCGCTATACAGGGTGATTGTAGCATGCACTAGTTTTTAAACATTTTTAAATGGCTTTCTCATCAGATTTTTAAATGGAACACCCTGTATATTATTTGCTAATTGAAATGTCTCTTAAGTTCTTTGTAATTTATATTCACTATATCGTATATCTATTTTTAGTAGTTTTTGTGATATTTGGAATTTCAAGACATTTAGTCATGCTATTTAGTATCTTAATATTGCTTTGTAAACAGTGTGCTGGGTAGCATGATGTAAAATATTTAAAGCGTTATAGAAGAAGCCATTTACAACCTATTTAACTAGATTTATTCATATAAAAAGTATTACCGTTATCAAGGTATTACACAATTTTATAAGTATGTTTTGCATTTTTTACAAACGTACAGCGAGCGAACCTGAAGACCTAGTAACTTCAGTTGGGCTCCGAAGTAAATCAAAAACATTGTAGTTTTAGGGGGACTATCGTGAAAAATTGTTCACCTATGTGAAAATTATGCGGAGACGTTTCATTGTAATAGCATGGGCGCTCACACACAAAAACAAACAGAAACGCTAAAACCTGTCTTGATGAGCTACGTTTGAGAACGAATTTGTATTCAGTACAAAAGACAACCAACAATATCTACTTACTATTGTTAATTGATTTAAAATAGGTTCTTTTTCTGGAGAGACAATTCAAAATTGGGATAATATGAATGATAGTATGAGTAATATTGATAATGTGAATGGAAAGTGGGTTACTTGGAAGTAATTTTAATAGATTTTCTTGCTATAAATGAAAATCTGGATCTAAAGATGCCTATCAGTTTGCTTTTGTTGCATATTTGGGTTTTGTGTAAGAGCACATAAATCACATAAAAAAAAATCTGATTTTCAACACTCAGAAGTCAACAAATTTGCACGATAGCTAACCTAAAAGTACACGGTTTAGGGTTTACTTTAACAGTAATTAAAATCTTTAAATCGCGTGTTCGGTTGCCAAAAATTGCTAATATGTTCATAACGGTAATACTTTGTATAAGGATCAAGCTGATTAAATCGTTTCTAAATTATCTCTTCTATCGCCACTTGAAGACTTTACATCAAACTACCAAATACCTTATTCACAGCAATATTAAAATTTATAATTGCATTACATTTTCGTTAAATTGCAAATATCACAAAAAATAGTAACATTTGGTGTATGACATACTAGATGTAAATTGGAGTGAAATAAAGGGTTATTACAGCCAACACATATTATACAGGTTGTTCCATTTAAAAATCTCGAGAAAAAGCCATTTGAAAAACATCCAAATTTATTAAGTTTAATGAACACCCTGTATAGTGTATCTAATATCTTTTGATACTATCATCTACCTACTGGCTTTGACTATTGTCTCATATAGTTTAAAGGCAAAATCGGCAAAAATATCATGTTTACATAGTTTTTAAAAAGATCTTCAACGGGCATATTTTGGAAAAACAGTTGAATATCTCTGGAACTATTAACGTTGTGACTTAGCAACATACACGGTTGGATAAACAAATTTAGTAGTGTTTATAATATAATAAAATATACAGGACGTTCCATTTAAAAAAATGTGCATACTTTTCGTCACACTTAAATGCACCACTCTGTATAAATGAAAATAATTTTACGTTGTAGAAAATGGCGAGTCAAACAACTTTTGCATAAAATATTTTTTTCTTTTTCACACGGTTTATAAGCTATCGACCGCCGGGATACTAATAACTCACCCTGTATATATGGACATACTGCAGAAGGTTAAAGTTTAATTTGATTCTACATAACTCCTTCATTATAACGTTATTGTTTTGCATGTGTCAAAAAGTAGTAAAAATACGTTTTCCACCTTTAACACTGTTTTTCGGGAAAACAAGAGCCAAATCCCCATTTTTGTGTTCAGATCTGTGGAAAAAATCCTAGTGAAATCGGTCATTTTCCGTCAAGTTTTTACTTGGCCTGTACAATGTATAAATAAAGGAAGAAGCGTACGCTCCCACCAGGGCTGCGATAGGCAGGCGCTCCTATAAAAAAGTGGGGTAAATGTTCAATGTAATGTCATCAGATTTCTCGCTATATGGTCTTAAAGGAGAAAGTTCAAAGTTTAATTTGATCTTACATAAAAACATCTACTACTTAACGTTACTGTTTTACACAACTGCTAGGATAACATTTTTGTCTTTTTCGCTCTATTTCTTGGGATAGTGAGCACACGCAGTTTATACAATTTTTTTTTGCAATTTTTACACAAAATAAATGTAGCATGCTCATATATCTGGACGAAAATAAGCGCTTTGAGGCCATAATGACCTACCTCGGCGCTGTTGGTGCATTCCGACGTCACGTCGTGTTTTACTTTTAAAAATCTGCTCGATTTGTATATTTTAATCCTCCATGGAGATGGGTTTTTGCGAGCGTTGCTTTTCAGTACGTGCCATACAGCTGCGAGTGTGAAAAGTGATCCGGGCACATTTCAGTCATATATTTGTTTCGCCCAGTTCTAATTCTGACTGGAATGGAAGCAACTCAACGATGCGTTTTTTATTATCATTCAAAACTAGATCCATAACGGCGAATACGGTGTTGATGTGTTCTACCAAAGCCATTTCGGTTGTAGATTAGTTCTGCTGTGATGATCCTGAATACGCACCCAAAGGATGTGATGGTTTTGTAGATGTTATTTTGTAAGGGGTGACAGAATAGACGATTTTGAACGAATGTGTAGGGGAAACCCGATGAACCATAAACTTCAAAATGGCCAACATGCTTTTTTAGCTTCTCTGAAAGTTGTTCACATGAGAAAGTTCGACTAAAAATTAAAAAGAAAAAAATTAATAGTCTCAAACCTGATACGCAACTTTTGAGCTCAGTCAGAGGCGTACCTAGAGTAAATGGCGCCTATGCAAAACACCGATTTGCGCCCCTCTCCGACGATAGATTCCTTACGTTTTATCTCTAAAAAAGTACTTTAAAATTGTTTAAAAAAGCAGACAAATTAAATCTATTAACACTTTTTATCATAAATTTATCTTTTTAGTTTATCATACGCAGTATGTAAAGTATTGTAATCATGCCAAAAAAATTTTTTGATATTTTAGCGGAAATATGTCTTTTTGGGTCCCCTGAACATTTTTGACCAAGGTACAAAAAATGTCTGTGTGTGTGTGTGTGTGTGTGTGTGTGTGTGTGTGTGTGTGTGTGTGTGTGTATGTGTGTGTGTACCCGTTTTTGTGGCGACGATTCCGGAGAAACTACTAAAGGTATCGGGACAAAACTTCATATTTAGAAGTTTCATAACTAAACTTAGAGCTGAAAAGCTTTCTGTTGAAAAGGGTCCAAAGGAACTGGTGGTTTACTCTTAGCATTTTTCGAAGATTTTGTAAATGAGCCGGTATTTGTGTAATGTCGTCAAAATAGTTAAATAATAAATTAAAGGAGAGGAAATTTTCTATAATTTATGTATATGACATTTTTTGGTAGAATTTATAGTTTAGCTGCATGAGCAAATTCTATTTCATCGAGATCGGTCGTACTGCTTTAAAACTAGTAGCCAGGATATGTCAGATTTTTTGATTCTAATAACAGTAGCTAGTGTCAAACGCTAATGTTTTGAAAATACTACTATCAATATAGGCTGCGTTCGGATATTGAACACCGTTACACTTTTTACACCCACTAACACGTAAGTGTCATTTGGACGGTGTACCCGGTGTCAACGGAGTACAATATCCGAACGCAGCTTTAATCGAGATTTCTGTCTAGTTCTACTAGTTTTATTTTAATGCAGACATAGCCGATCTCGATCAAATAGAATCTCATGCAGCTAAACTATTAATTTTATATATAGTATGATAAAGTCATGTGCCTGGCCACATCAGATTTTTTGCTTTAGGTGACGGAAATTGTTTAATTGTGCATATTATCAAAGTCTATTTCTTCGGTCATTTTTCATTCTATGCAAGGTCACATAATCGACTTTGGCCCATCGAGGCTCTGAAATATGAGTAAGTATCAATTTTATTTTCTAAATTATCTTTCGCAACTGGCAATAGAAACCGCGATTGTCAGCAATATGACGACTTTCACGGGTTGTTAACAGCGTTCGACAAATCCTAAATTTCTTCATATAATGGACTTAATTCTTCATTAATTCTTCATAAATTGCCATCCACATCACAACTGTAGGTTTCTCCAACACAATGTTCTTTAAAGTAGCTCAAAAAGAAATCGAAATTTTTCATCTATTTCTAGTCCCTTTCATATCTTCTTTAGCTGATAAACCAGCATCTCTCGATGTTTCGCCATCCATTATTTTCATTCTTCTTTGACGTCTTTCAAATTCAATGTCAGGTTCATTGCATATTTGAGTTCCTTTTTTCAGTGAGTCACTAACTAACACTTCTCTCTCATCATGAAAATAAATTTGAAGAGCTTTTAAATCTAAAGCTGCATAATGTAAGTTTATTTTAAAATCCTGCAACCTCTTTTGAACGCGGTCAATACGAATGTCTTGTGTCCAGGCATAATAGCAGCATTATCATAGCACTGTGGCCTGTAATCTTGTAAATTCATGTTGTCTTTCTCTAACTGCTTCAATATTTCTTAAACCAAGCTGGCAGCGTATATATCGCTTATTTGTATAAAACCGAGAAATGATTCTTTAATCTGAACAGTATTTTTCTCAAAATTTATGTCAACATATATTCTACCTTTAGACATTTGTCAGACGATGAGCTTGATCAGGAGTCAGAAGATCAGGAGTTAAACATGAGTTCGTAATACTTTGGTTTACGTATTCTTTCTAGCAAACTATGAGGAACAGTGGATGTTATGATGTGAATAAAGTCGTCCTGTATTTTTTTTTGTAAAAGATATGAAGTGGATCGATGACGGCTCTCCGCAAATTTATGTAGTATTTTATGACAGGGTCAAAATTAGAAATTAGTTTCAACAAACCAAGATTTCTGTATCAAAATCTGACTGAAGGACTCTCTGTGGCCTCACAAATATCGCAAGGTCGTTGATGCAGTGTCTTTTCAAGAAATCGCACCACTTATGACTTTCTCTTTGATTTTATTTTCAAGTACAAGATCACACTTACCTATAGACAGAAAGAGGCCTAGAGAACATGGACAAACAAACGAAAAACGAATGCGTGCGTTATTCCTTGGACGTTTGGATTTTTCTTTTTCATACGCATTCTTTTATTAGACATAGTTTTATCTATATATTTTTTTCGGTTTCGTATATACAAGTTGTTCCTAAATATCACGTAAATACGAAAAGGGGTAATTCTTTGGCTTATTTAATGACTAAAAATTCATATAAACATAGGTCCGCAAACGATTCGTTGCCGATCTACAGGGTGTTGAAATTTCAAGATTTTTTTAGTTTTTTCTTTATAGCTCTTCTAGTTTTTGAGATATTCAGCTCTAATTTGGAATTAAGTTTACGCTGTAGGACTTACATCATTGGGCATACCAGATGGTTTTAAGAATCTACAGGGAGATATTTTTTCAGGGGCCATGCCGCCTTTTTTCCACGAACTTTTTTTCGGTGCGCCGCTGGTGGATTCTAAAATACAAAATGCACTTTTTGTTTTGTTTTAAAGCATTTTAATCTCTTGTAGTTTTTTCGTATTTACCACCGTTATCGAGAAAAAAAATAAAAGCTTTTCTGTATTTCGCTAGATGAAATTAAAATTTTTTAAATAATTGGGCTTGATTTAGAATACCTTTTGTTTGTATTTATTTTGAAATTAACAAAAAAAACTACAAGGGCTATAAAGAAAAAACTAAAAAATCTTGAAATTTCAACACCCTGTAGATCGGCAACGAAGCGTTTGCGGACCTATGGTTATATGAATTTTGAGTCATTAAATAAGCCAAAGAATTACCCCTTTTCGTATTTACATGATATTTAGGAACACCCTGTATACGTTAGGCGCTTGTTCGCGCCCCCTTTAGTTGGCGCCCATGGCACGTGCCATGCCTGCCATACCCTAGTTACGCCTCTGAGCTCAGTATCGTATTTAATTCAAAGATAAACACCATCCCATTCATCACTCAGTGTTTAAAAATGTATTTTTTGTCAAAAGCTAGGCAATGATTCTCAACATTGAAAATGGCGGATCCAATATGGCGACCAAAATATAAAAATTATTCATGTATAGGAAATACCACGAGAGCTGCAAATGAGTCATCGATTTCAGATGTTATTTTGATGATACGTTACAGACCAGTCCCGTGCGTTAGACAGAAACATCGTGCTTTTTCATGCGTCCGTTCTTACGATTTTAAGCGATGACTCATTTGCACCTCTCGTGATTTTACCTATAACTTATTTCCTGCGATATTTAATGATTCCTGTTTCCAATTCTGATATCAGATTTTCGAAATGGCGACCACAAATCAACATCGGATTGGCATGAAACTTTTCTTTTGTTATTGTAATGTTTAAAACCTCATAATTTCAAATTTGATCTCAGATATTCAAAGGCTGTGATACCTAGGTAGATAATACCATAGTAGCAAATGTTCATAAATACCTTCACGCAATCTATGAAACGGTTAATTGTGTGTAAAAGTCTCTTAAAAACAAAAAATATTTTTTCTATTTTCAAGGTGTCTCTGGAACAAATTGAAAATATTTATATATTTATATATATTTATATATATTTATATATATATTTATATATATTTATATATATTTATATATATTTATATAATTATATTTATATATTATTATTATTATTATTGTTAATATTAATACCTATAGTTTTCGACAAATTCAACAATGAGGTATATCCCGGAACTTGTCAAGAAGCGAATTTATTTCATTATGGTCCCAAAATAAACACAATGGCAAGAATCGTTTTGATCTGTTGAGAGCTCAAACACAAAATTATCCAAAAGTATGTTTAAAACGCTCCGAAATTGTCTAAATTTATATTTCAGCCTTTCAGGGTTACGTTCGAATACAACTGTATATCATTTTTCAAAGGTTTAATTAGCTTTAACGGTCACAAAGAAGTTACTCATTGTCCTCAAAACATTTAGGACGGTCTCGGAATCCTTCCATTATTATTCAAATTACAACACAGAATTATAAGTGAGGCCATCCTTGCGAGTTCATCTGAAACTTGTACAATGGAAGGTTTAGTCGATATAAAGAGTTTCCATTGTTTTCATTTAAGCCTGTCACCATTGAAATGAAATTTCTCATCTATTTTCATCGCAGCTGCCGTGTAATACCGGTTATTAACGACTTTTAGTGCCCAAAATTATGTCTTTATTCAGGTTCGGGACTCCAATAAAATAAACGAATGGCCCACTGAAATATTGAGTTCTGAAGATGGTGTTATTCTTTAGAAACATTTGTGGAATTGTTTGAATGTAACAAAACTGCAAGTAAATCTTATCCATACAGAGCAACCAACATCGACAACCTCTATTTTCACTTCCGACAATTACAGCCCCACCTTCAGCTTTGGTAGTATTTCGTAAATAACTCTGGGTCTTAACTGTTGGTTTATTAAACAATAACTTGTAGCGTTCCAAAAGTTAAGCCTACAGTATTGCAGAGGGCTTCGCAAGCTAGGGCCGCAAACCCCTGTGGGTAGCCACATATAAGTGGGAGTCGCGTTACATTTTGTTAACATTTTAGAAAACAATCAAGCGCTAGTAATTGTGAACAATTCTGCCGGTGTTTTTAATTTAAAAAAAATTGAACCGACTTTACTTTGTGCTTCAAATAGTGGATGGACACTATACCTTCTTCATTTTTCTTTCACTTCATCTTCAATGTCACTAGCTAATAGCATTAACATGCGGAACGTTCTAAACGCCATTTTGATCTAGACTGACATTCGTATACAAACACAAAACTGCAGTTGTTATTTAGGTGACGTCAACTGCAACCCGTAGCTTGCCACCCGCCACCTATCGCCTGCCTCCTGGTAGTATAAATGCGGCCTTAGCGTCTTGTTATTTTGTTATTCTAGGGTTTTGTTCTAAATTCGACTAAATCGTTACTTGCGATACACAAAACATGTCCTAATTTATTTTGCAGATGCAGAGTACATTTCTAACTGCATCGTCTTCGAAAATGTCCGACGATAATGGAAAATATTTTCCGTCAATTTACAGGAAATTACTGTGCCGGGGTTACTTCTTATCTCTTTCGGGCGTGACCGCCTTGTTCCTGAGTTGTTAAGGAACGTGCCCCAATTGCAAATGTGGTGCGTCAGCGGAAAGCTTGCCGCAGCGCTGCTGGGGGGAATTGTTGCTTATTCGGCCAACCAGAAAAGCAGAAAACCCCGTTTCGAAATGCAATTCACAAAGTGAGCACGGCGTTAATTTGCTAAGTGGTCTCGGGGTTAGACCACAGCAAAGACTACTAATAAGAATGGCATTTGAAATTCTAGGCAATTGTAATTGTTTAAAGCCCTGACATTTAGTTGTCAAGGCACTAGCTAGAAACCTACCTAAGAAGGAATCTTGTACCAACTTTCTTTTATCATTCTTTTGCTTAAAATACGGTATTACCTTCTAATTAATAAAACTAATAAATAAAGTAGGAATGCCAGAATCATTTCCAGTAGTGGTGTCAAACTCATTTATGGCCCACAAAATTGTGACCAGAGCTTCGGTGAGCAGTACACAAAAAAACAAAACAATTTTCACTTTTATGTCCCTTATTTTATCTTTTTACTTTATCATACGCAATATGTAAAGTATTGTAATCGTGCAAAAAAAAAATTTGAGATTTTAGCGGAAATATGTCTTTTTGGGTCCCCTGAACATTTTTGATCAAGCTACAAAAAAATGTCTGTATGTGTGTGTATGTGTGTATGGATGTGTGTGTACCCGTTTTTTTGTGGCGGCGATTCCGGAGAAACTACTAATGGTATCGGGACGAAACTTCATATTTAGAAGTTTCATGACCAAACTTAGAGCTGAAAAGCTTTCTGTTGAAAAGGGTCCAAAGGAACTGGAGGTTTAGTCTTAGCATTTTTGAAAGACTTTGCAAATAAGCCGCCATTTCTGGAATTTCGTGGAAATAGTTAAATAATAACTTGAGTTGAAGATGAGGAAATTCTGAATAATTTATGACTATGACATTTTTGGGTACAATCAATAGTTTAGCTGCATGAGCAAATTCTATTTCATCGAGATCGGTCGTACTGCATTAGAACTATATAGTAGCCAGGATTTGTCAGATTTTTTGATTCTAATGACAGTAGGTTGTGTCAAACGCTAATGTTTTGATAATAACTTCTGTCAATATAAGCTGCGTTCGGATATTGTATTACACTTTTTACACCCAATAACACGTAAGTGTCATTTGGACCCGGTGTCAACGGAGTACAATATCCGAACGCAGCTTTAACCGCCATATTTGTCTAGTTCTACTAGTTTTATTTTAATGCAGACATGGCCAATCTCGATCAAATACAATCTCATGCACTTAAACTATTTTTTTTTTGGGATGTTGCCATGTGCACAAAGCCTGTTGGCTTGTCTGTGCGGCGGTCGTGGAGACGGAGTATTTTTAAAATCCCTGCCTAACCTGGGCTTGAACCCTGGGCTTCATAGTGGAAGGCATTCGCCTTATCCACTAGCCCACCTCAGCGCACCTTAATTTTATATATAGTATGATAAAGTCATGTGCCTGGCTACATCAGATTTTTTATTTTAAGATAAAGTAATCCATTGTTTCTAGGTCTCCAAACCCTGTCTCTAAACCATTGCTTTTTAAAATGCCAAAAATTGTTTTTGAAAGTGAAGTCATAAAAAAAGATTTTTTACAGAAACCCGCAACATATGCAATTTAGTCAAATGTGGTTTAAACCAAATTTTTAATTTAATCTCACATATTTAATTTGTAATAGTTCAGAATTATCCCAAAACACTAAATACAAAGTTTCATAAAAATTAAAAAATAATAAATATGCAGAATTTTGATGCACACGGAAATGATACAAAATAGCTTATAAACTTGACTACACCTTCAAATTGCACGTTTAATTAATTAAAAATAATTGCTACAGTACGCTTTTAATCTCAAAACCTCATTCACGTGATATTCTGGTTTCTTGGATTCAATGGAGACTCGCGTGCAAAAAATCGCCCCATCTAAAATGTACGTCAACTTTAAAGTAAAGTGTCTTTGCAACCATATGTTCAATTTTTATGATTATTTCGATTAATTGAGGGCTATTTGCTCAACAATAGCGCTGGGGTAATATTTTTTACTGAAATTTCAGTTTTGAGAATATACAGGGACTCACAATTCAGGTAAGTTTTGTTATCGAAGTGTTGTGTAGATTGTATAACTGATACAATCTTCAACCATATGTATCAACAGCCGTCCAATTTTGTTATCCGAACCCCAAAATGCGAAAATAACCCACGTCATAATTGTTGCGCCAATCGTGAAATGCTCGGTACCGTTCTATTCCGAAGGTCCTTAACCAACTGCCATAGGAAAGGAATTTCAATATTTATGAGAATTATTTATGCAAATTTTGGTGTGGACTACAAATATAGAAATGCTTTCCGATGGCAGTTGCGTCTGATTATTGTCTGCTGTAATACATTATAATAGTATATTATTTGACGAGCACATAACTAAGGATATAAATCGCGAGCGCGAGTTTATACGCGAGCCGTAGGCGAGCGTGTAAACATGCGAGCGATTTATATCCGTTGTGTGCGAGTCGAATACGACGTTTTATCTACGACTCACAAATTCCCTTTTATATCAAATATTTTAAATGTATTTGTCAATGATGGCGAGGCGAACTGTCACATAACTGTTATCCGCGTAGGTTTTGACAGACTTAGACACTAGCGTTGTATAATGATGACAGTTCGTTCAAATAATGAAGTCATTATTTGAACGAACTGTCATTATTATACAACGCTAGTGTCATTATAATCATTGGCGTGTATAATGATGGGGATTATATAGTCATGGTTACGTATGCAATGAACTTATTATATGTGAGTCGTAGATAAAATATAATTAAATGTTAACTATAAGAGCACAAGTTATTTTCTTCTGAACTTCTCTAGACTTGCACTCTGGAGTATTTTAGTGCGTGTTTGTTGCGAGTTGGCAACCATGTTTACAATAGCGACGGTACTATATCATCGACTAGAAAACTAAAACAGTCCAGTTTGAATATTTGTACAAATAGAAAGCAGTACATTTATGTCTTTAGGTTATACCATACGTCAAATGTAGTAAATGCGAAATAAAAACAGACATGTTTATAGTAGGTGATTTTTTTATTTCGAAGCTTTGGAGAGAAGTTCGCTATTTGAATTGAGACCGGAGCCTTAAGCAAAGAGGTCGAACCAGCATATCTGCTGCTAAGACCATTCCAGAGCTACAAATTGCGGTAACAGAAGGATGAGACAACATCCCACAAAGTTAATTAATTCAATTAATAACCGTATAGCTGTTGTTATAGCACGAAAAGGATAAACATGTTATGAAAGAGCATTTACGAACTGCATTGCTTAAAATGTATCGTTGAGATCCCCACTTCTTTTACAATAAAATAATGTTTTACTTGACAATATTTATTTCCCCATTACTTGAGTAATGGAAGAAAATCTCAAAAATTGACGTATTTCATTACCTACGTTTTTTAACCCATTGGAGTCATGTCATTGCTGTTCTTGTTGTATCTGCTTTATATACAGTTCAAAAAATCAAAATCAATGTATCAGAAAAGATCGCGGTACTTTTCTTTCCAGTTTATGCATATGGTTGTGTCAGATACACCCCACAGAGCGCTGCAAATTTTGATAAAAAAAACTTACCCTAATTATTACACCCTGTATAATTAAAATTTCAATAAAAAATATTACACTAGCGGTATTGTTGGGGAAATAACAATAAAACAAAACAATCATAAAAATTGAACAATTTGTTCAAAAAATACTTAACTGTAAAGTATTTTAGTGCCCCGATATTTTTTTACGCAAGTGTAGCTTTTCTTTTCTACATATATACTTTTTTTTTCATTTAGTTGTCATGTAAGTTTTTAGGTGTTGTGTATAAATTCATCTAATAAATTATTATTTCAATTTAAATTCAAATCTAATATGTGTTAAGAAATTGACAATTTTGAGAAAAACCTAAATTTTACAAATTTGCTCTAGAAAGGCCTAAATTTTACAAAATTTCTCTCACAGAGCAGCTTTTGCTGTCTACAACTTGGGACAAATCAAAAGACAACATACCGAAATCCATAATTTCCCCCACAGGGCCCATGGTCGGGAAGTTGGACTGGCAGAACATTATTTTCTAGACTAGAAAACTGGACTAGAAAAATAATCAAAAAAGTTATTAGACATTAAAGTTAAAATCACAATGTGCATCTTTTACAAAAATTCAGATATTGGGATGAATTAAAATAAAAATATTGGGAAGTGATACGAAAGTTCTACGGATTTGTTTGAAAAAAATGTGGGTGGGTGACTATAATGATGAATTTGTTTACATGTTAAAAAAAAATTAAAATACCGAGTTTCTTCCCACACTAGTTCTGACTCATTTTTCAAAACAGAAAATATATTACTTCAAGACCACAAACCTTACCTTACCTTACCACAAATAATAATTTTATGTAATGTGAAAATTCATTCAAGTACTTCTTCCTAAAGTCCTAATTTACCATTTCCATGTCGAATGAACAGTTTTTTTCCTTTTTTTTAATTGGGATCCTAGAAATTTGGTATAAAAATTTTATTTATTTTTATCTAGCTAAATAAATATTGGTTGCAGCATTAGTATTGGAGGATCCACTAACATATCCAAATAATACCATTTTCTGATAAATCAATAATAAGTTTCGCATTTGATGCAAACTTTCTGGAGCACTTTGTATATATTACATCAATTCTATATGAATACATATTATATCCCTAAAATCGAAACTCATATATCGCTGTTAAGCTGTGCGATGAATAACTTTTACGGCATAAAATTGTGTCATAAATCCTATTCCGTGAAGCCAGGTCGTAAAAAATCCATTGTCCCGACACAGACATATTCGACGCATTTGCACAGCATGAAAAATACCGTCAATTTTTTAAAGTTATAATTTCACATCCATTTTGCATATTATTCAACAAAATGTCGACCTAGATATTCGTTCTAATAAAATACCGTGTGCCACGTGTGCAATAGGGTGTATCGAATAACACATTTTAATACACAAACATTTTGCTCAATTGAAAAAAAAAAAGCAGTCTCTCGCAAGCGGCCTAAAATTTCTATTTTTTTATACAAATGTTAAACAAAGGGTGTAAAATAAAAGTATAAAACAATATTTCTCTAATGCAAAATTTAAGTGTCCTGCACAGGTTTCGAAAAAAACGCCACTTTGCGACAAAGAAAAATTGTTGTAAAAAGATGCACCCTAGTGCACACAACTAAAAAACGCAAAAATCGGATCTGATAGGTAATATTTTATTAAAAATTCGGAATCAGCTCAACAGAATGTCAAACGACTGACTTCACAATATCCGTATTCCCCAGTTTACCAATATTATCCAAATGATCAATGGGGTATTCCGGTGTTTTTGAAATTGTCATTTTTTACAAAGTATGGGTGCTACTGTTTGCTACTTCACAAGTAAAATATCAAACATTGTTTTAAATGAAGAGAAATCGTCGTTTGAAGTTTGAATTAGGATTGGTCTTTGTGACGTCACAAAGACCGCTCAAAGTGAGCGACTTGACAACGTTGCTATATCTAGGGAGCACGTAGTAAATTTTTGTCTTCTGTTGTGTCAATGTTTAGAATCGCTCGTTTGTTGACACCTGCTTTGGTTGTTGAGGTTACATCAAAAACTTGTTCAAAATGTATAAACTCCAACGCCGACATTGTTCTGTGCCGGGCTGTAACAGCAGTAGAACAGTAACTCCTGATAAGATTTTCTTTACATTGCCGACTAGCGAGATGAGAGATGTTTGGCTTCAAGTTTCAATGATCAAATCATCTCTCAAAAAAGTTACCTTTATTCGTTGTCAAACAACAGGGTCGCCAACCGTCAACTTGGCCGATCAGCTGTTCGAGAGCTGTCCGCTGTTGCCACCGCTACTAGGGATCGGTAATCATCGTGTATTTCCGAGGGTGGTCGGTGAATTCAAACAAAATTCACTTTTAATTGCAATTATCTCATAGAAAAACTAAATCAAAAAGCTCAGAGCTTAACTTTATGAATCCTCATAAATTGTACAATAGGTTAAACCGAATATCTGCTTAAATTTTGACATGACCGGAATACCCTATTGTGTTTTACTAGAAAGTTTAATTTAGTATCGAGGACACTATTACACCAAAAGTTGGAAAATAATTAACCAACCAGCTTTCACGTTTAACATTGTTTGATCATGAACGTTTGCTCAATTGGGAAAATTCCATTTAACTGCTCAACCCTGTATGCATCTACCATAGGCCACCAGTTTCGAACTAGAAAACATCTATATTTACGGCAAACTTTGTGATCCTTGTAAAAGTAATCCCCTTAACAGCCAAATATCCCTTCCTATTGAACAACGCATAAACTTGGGGACTACTATGAAAACAATTTCTGCAAAGTTTAAATTTATAATGCCTGAATCTACTAACAGACTTTAGAGACATAAACCGTCACAGTTTCTAAGAGATTTCAAATTCGTAGGTGGTGGGTATATTTTGTGATGTAGTAGTAAATAGCAGCAAATGATGTTGGTAGAAGTTGTCTAAGTTTGAAACTGGTTAGCTTCTCAAGTTCTCTGATACAAAGCCTATCTATTCTCATCATTGAAATTGATTTATGGTTCGCCCCATTAGTTATTTTTTTAGAGGATAGACTGTTTCTAGTTATGTATGCCAAAACAACACAAATTTTGACCTCACCGATCTGGATTTGAGAGAAATTTGGCAATTGTTGTTCTTATGTCTTTATTAGCAAAGTAAAAATACAAAATTTTATGTTGATATCTCATCCTGTTTTGCATTTATGAGAATTATTGCAAATTATAAAACATTAATACTTTAAATGGCGATTATAGCTCATCCAATTAAGCTATAGAAGTTGAATTGCTCTAGATTGTTAGCAGTTTCATTAAGTTGGTCAAATTTTGGGTATCTAGGGCTCAATTAAAGATGTTATTCGTTTCACTTTTTTCTCCATTCCAATATTTCGCCAATAAATTGTGGTTTCTTCAGGGACAACATAACTACACGTAACACGGATAACGACATGTTATACACACGAGGTGCCACACGAGCAAATTTGATCCCGTTGATATACATCGACGGGCAAAAAGGTCTACACTGGTTTTCGTTAAGGTTTCTCCTGATATACAGTGTGTCTCACGGGACGTTGGATTGTATGGGTACTTTTGTTATTATTAAAGATAGAAAGTCAGTTAAATGGACAAAGTAATGCATATTTAAATGCTCTTTCATAATCTGTTCAGGAAACAGTTGAATTCCAAATGGTTTCCAGGCTATTGTGAAAAAACCAATCATAACTTCTTTATTTGTGATCCCATCAAAAAAGCGTTTTGACATTATAAAGGCACTTTTTTGTCTATAATTTGATTGTCAGTTTAAAATTTTGTTCGCCAATGGATCTGTCAGAAACAAACGAAACATTTGTTTTGCTTATGGACGCCATTTTGGTTTTATGCATGTTTAGACACAGATTTTTTTTCTGAGTAATTTGGTATACCTCATGCCATATTTAGAACACAATAAGCCGACAAAATTGAAGTTTCTTTAATATCTGCAAAACGCATGGTGCCATGAAAGGCACATTTGACTGATACAGTATTTATGTCAAGTTACAGTCAAATTTTGGTATGCATTTATTTGTACTAACTACACAACATAAAAAAGCAACAACATTTTAACAAACTAAATAATGTTTTCAAAAATCTCGCCATTTTCGGGGAGACATTTTTCACAGCATTCCGTATAACGGTGAGCTTACCGAGGGTACTTCTGTCAATCGAATTGAAAGCGGCGATGACGGTGTCACGTAACTCCCCAACGTTTCCAAAATTATAAACACCATACAGCTTATTTTTTAAGTCCCTCCATAGATAAAAATCACAAGGGGTAAGATCCGGCAATCTTGGTGGTCATGATACTTCTGAATAGGTAGCAATTACTCTCAGTCTTATATCTAAATAGTTTCTCACAATTCGGACATTATGTGCAGGTGCTCCGTCTTGTTGGAACCACATACCTTAGCGTAAGGCCAACGGTATATCGTCCGTCCTTCTTTCTTCCACGTCCTCAGAGAGCAATACTGCCGATACCTCTCCAAAATTAATTTTTTTATAAAAAATTGGTCCGATTAATTGGTTGGCCACTATACCGCACCATACATTAAAACCAAACCGCACCTGATTATGGCGCGGTACAAAAATGTGCTGATTTTCGGGCCCATTAGCCAGTAGTGCGTCTTCTTTAAGTTAAAAGTACCGCAGTTAGAAAATATGTTTCATCGGACCATAATATTATTTTTATGAAATTCTGGGGATCACCAATTTTGTTCAACAGATGGGTACAGATGGGTAGATATCACATTGTTTCACAAAATATCTTCCATGGCAACATGCGATTTTCGAGCGTTTGAAAGTGGCCTCGCCTTTCTAATTACCTACAATCTGACGTATGATACAAAGTAATGCAACAATATTTGTAAAAGTTTGAAACTATTATACTATTCACTTGACGAATTTCTCATTTTACAGACGTATTAGGGTAGGTTGTCTTCAAGGTAGTGTCTTGCTAATACAGACGTCAGATGTAGAATTTCATGTGCTTTTCGAATTTACTGATGTCGATGTTCTGTGATGTCGGTGGGCGGAGTAATTTGAAATTGTTTTTGGAGAGGTCCGGCGCTCTTATTAGATAACGCTCTCTTTATTAAATAAATAAAATATTAGGCAAATCTGCTTGTTACATTTTCGGTGCAGAACGATGTATACAAAAACGAAGTATACTACTTGGACAGTTCTATCGTTTGGTATGTTTTATTAATTTCGATAAAAGAAGGAGGCTGTCGTTCTCCGCGGTACTCTACGAATCTGATAACTTGATTTATAACAGCAGATAAAAAATATGAATATTATTTTAAAATTTATTAGTATCGTAGTTAATGATTGACCAGATTACTAACAAAATAACCGACATCCGGTATCTCGAGTATGTAGATTGTAGGTAAAAGTACATAAAATTATTTTTAAGGTTAAGCCATCCGTTTATCAAAATTCAACTGGTCAGGAAAAAAACACCTTAAATCTTATTATGTATTCTGAAATCTTACCTTATTATCCTGGTTCTAGCCATGAACTGTTGTCCATATATTGTCCCATGTTGCCCACGTTGTCCCATGGTGCCCCATGTTGTCTCAGGATGTCCCAGGTTATTGCACGTTGTCCCATGTCGTCCCATGCTGTCCCATAGCATACCATAAATTTGCACCATTGTGCTATAAAATCTCTAGCTGACTTTAAAGAGATATTCGTTAATATACCAGGTTACCATAATTTTTTCATTTCGAGTAAATCTCTTGAGGTCATAGGCGGTCATTCGATAACCAGCTGAAGCTAGTGACGTTTTCCCCTGTTCTGCCAACCCAACGAAGGCAAGACGGCTAGTACTCCTTCGTAGTATCCTTTCGTAGTACACAATCGCCGAGGTTGTAAGTCGGTCTTAGGTATGCCAGGATGAAGCATATCCGTGTAGGAAAAGGTCGTCCGTCCGTTTTATACTGCGAACAGGACCACATCAGTACCAAAATCAAATATCAAATGCTAATCTAGTATATAAACGAATATCTAAAACAATTTAGATTATTGATTTTATTGACAGTGAAAATACCATGATATTGCTTGCGAAGGAACGTCGCACTAACAATCCTGCAACAAAAAGAATCTGAATTTACCTCATATTATTCTCTCATCAATACCTTCGCCAAGATCTTTCTGATACGTCCGGTTTTTGAAGAAAAAAAAAACGTGGTAAAAGTACCAAAAACGTGACGTTTAAACAAAATTTTCTCGGTGCAGCTGTACTCCAGCTGATATTTTACGATATTCATTCAAATAAGTCACCCTAAATATTTAGTTATTACCTGTTATGAATTTGATATATTTATGATTATGTTTGGTATATTGATTAAAAATGTGTCTGCTCCTTCATAGTAAATTATTATTGTCCACTATATGCTGTTCTTGCAGGTTATGTATCAATTTTGAAACTTTATTTTTATGCCCATCGTTCTATTTATTCGTTAGGTACTGGCTGTTATCACAAATTAATTAATTACAGCCGTCAAAAACAACAGTCACCGATTTGTACACATAAATAATCCATACAAATACATCAAAACCAAAAACTCACCTTTATACAACACGGCGTTCACAAATGTCGTTATTCTCCGTAATACCGCAAAAAAATCACTTAAAACGACGCGAAAACATTACCAATCGCGTTCTACACGCTTTTATATACCTTTCGCATGACAGTTCACCGTTTTGTCCCATGAAGATCCGACACGAATGTTTACTGTACACAGCAAAGTTGTTCAAATGGCTTCGAGAAAAAATTCTTATTTTTTACATTGCTAGGCAACGCGCACAGCTACTCTGTCACAGCAACTATGATTTCTATGTTATACCATAGAAAATACTTCGTAGAAAGGAAACAAGCATGCTAAGATCTTGGTAATACACACGCCCTCCTTCTTACGGAGGTCCAACGAAGTTTACTATACGCCCGTAGTTATGCAACTTATTCTGCAGAATTAACCCGTATATTTAACCAGTACTTTTGCAACCCATTATTCGTTCCCAACAGATTTATTGCAGTAGACGTAATATGTATTATAATAGGAAATCTACAAAAATTAAACTAAATAAATTTATTTTTACACGCCAATACACAAATACATTACATACATATAAACATTTATAAACTAATTTACAAAATTGTCATTAAGGCTGCATCAAGTTTAATCATGAAAAGCACACATTGAAAGAATTTAGGTCTCCTTCAGGAGGCCTAAAGTTTATAATTTTCTTTAAAAATTATGTATCGAATATTGTATCGAAAAAACGTTTCCTTCGAAATTAAAAATTTTAAGTTGATAAAAAATTGTTCCTATGGACCCATATACAGTGTGTCTCACGGCACGTTGGATTGGATTGGCAAAGTAGTGCACATTTATGTGCTGTTTCATAATCTGTTCAGGAAACAGTTGAATTCCAAATGGTTTCCAAGATATTGTGAAAAAACAAAAAAATGTATTTTTTTAATTATGGTCATTACTTCTTTATTTGTGATCCCATCAAAAAAGCGTCTTGACATTATAACGGCACTTTTTTGTCTATAATTTGATTATGTCAGTTTAAAATTTTGTTCACCAATGAGTCTGTCAGAAACAAACGAAACTTTTTCTAATGGACGCCATATTGGTTTTATGCATGTTTAGATTCAGTATTTTTTCTGAGTAATTTGGTATGCCTCATGTCATATTTAGAACACAATAAGCCGACAAAATTGTAGTTTCTTTAATATCTGAAAATCGCATGATGGCATGAAAAGCACATTGGACTGATACAGTATTTATGTGCCCATAGTCAAGTTACAATCAAATTTTGGAATGTATTTATTTGTACTAACTACACAACACAAAAAAGCAACAACATTTTAACAAACTAAATAATTTTTTCAAAAATCTCGCCATTTCGCGGAGACATTTTTTACAGCATTCCGTAATACGGTGACCTTACCGAGGGTACTTCTGTCAATCGAATTGAAAGCGGCGATGACGGTGTCACGTAACTCCCCAACGTTTCCAAAATTATAAACACCATACACCTTATTTTTTAAGTCACTCCATAGATAAAAATCACAAGGGGTAAGATGCGGCAATCTTGGTGGTCATGATAATTCTGAATAGGTAGCAATTACTCTCCGTTTATGTCTTATATCTAAATAGTTTCTCACAGTTCGGGCATTATGTACAGGAGCTCCGTCTTGTTGGAACCATATACCTAGGCGTAAGGCCAACGATATATCGTCCGTCCTTCTTTTTTCCACGTCCTGAGAGCAATATTGCCGATACCTCTCCAAAATTAAATTTTTGTTATAAAATATTGGTCCTATTAATCGGTTGGCCACTATACCGCACCATACATTAAAACCAAACCGCTCCTGATTATGGCGCGGTACAAAAATATGCTGATTTTCGCGGGCCCGGTACCCAGTCTTATATACCATAATATTTTTTTTTATGAAATTCTGTGGATCACCAATTTTGTTCAACAGATAGGTACAGATGGGTAGATATCACATTGTTTCTCAAAATGGCACCATGCGATTTTCCGCAATTCTCGACGGGTACAATCTACAGTCAATTCTATTATTGTATTCAAAATATGGCATGTGGCATACCAAATTACTGAGAAAGAAATGATGAATACAAACATGTATAAAACCTATATGGGGCCCATAAGAAAAACAAAAGTTTTGTTTGTTTCTGACGAATTCATTGGCGAAAAAAATTTTAAACTGACATTATCAAATTGTAGACAAAAGAAGTGCCTTTAAAATGTCAAAACGCTTTTTTGGTTGGATCACAAATAAAGAAGTTATGACCATAATTAAAACATGACATTTTTTGTTTTTCTTTCAAAATAGCTTGGGAAACGTTTGGAATTCAACTGTTCGCTGAACAGATTATGAAAGAGAACATAAATATGCACTACTTTGTCCATTTAACCGACTTTTTATCTCTAATAATAACAAAAGTACCCATACAGTCCAACGTCCGGTAGGACACACTGTATAGCGCAATTGTTTTCGAGGAAAGTAATTTTGTGAATTAAAAATTAAAACATATTTTTAGTCCAGGAACATAGATTAAAACAGCATTATTTCGCAATAATATGTTCTCAAGGAACTATTAGGTCGCTGATTACGAACTTGTCATCATAACTGCCAACTTGAAAATTGCGGATCTATAACGGCTGTCGCAAATGCAGTAGCAAATGAGTGACGAGATCGTAGTGATAAGTATTTTTTTTTATTTGTTAGGTCTATAACAATAAAAATACAATAGTATATTATTATACAAGTTTTATAAGACGTCAAATTGGCGCACGAGTTGTTTTGGAACGAGTGCCAAATGCCAAATGGAACGACTGCGCCAATACGTCTTATAAAACGAGTGTAATATACTATTTTTTCTACTTTGCGTCATTAATTTTATATAAATTTAGAAATTGTGGTTACTATATCGCGCTAAATTAGAATCTAGGGTATTTTGCGGGTACCACGTGGTAGCACTGTAGTAACTGTCAATTTCGTTAAAGATGAGATCGATGAGATAACATCATGACAAAATCTAATTGTGAATAATTTTACTCTACTTTAGCCTACAAGTTTAAATAAATATTCAGCGAGGTCGCAACGATGATCATAATGGAGCTTGGGGCAACACTTTTAGCCCTACTGTGATTAAATACATGAAACTTAACCTAAAAAGTAAACAACTTTAAAACAGTGGGCCATAAGTATAATAATCAGTGTTTGGCGGTGACTGATTAGTTACTTCGAAGAACAAGAACTTACTAAATAATTGTTATAACGCTTAACGTTTGATAGCGGTGTCTACCTAATTCCGCTACGTAGCCGTTGCGGCTTATATATTTACAAGCACTTATAATTGAAACCCAATTCTAATTTCGGCAAAGTAGTTTATTAGAATAAATTATACTTAGTAAAATTACATGTGATGAAGGTAATACAAATACGTTGCACACAACCAGAACTAAGACGAAGTCGAAAGCGACGGTCAAAAGCGAATATGAATTGAACCGAGCATCCAAACGTCCAAAATATTACCGAAAACTTATACGTTACATAAACTAAGAAATCCTCTACACTTTAAATGTACTATAGCTTTGTACGTGTATGCTGATATGTTGAAATAAATAAAATAAGTTGTAGTTGTTAGGGAAACAATATATAATAATATTGATTGTCAGTCTTATAATATTTTGTCATATGTATGTCATATAAAAATGTTCTTTGATGTATGAGAAGCTGTTTGAATATACTGTAAAATATATTAGAAGAATTTGAGTCTACCCTTCATTAAAAGTACAACAGGTTTTGGTTTTATTTTAACCATTTATTGCGCATATACAATCTCGCAGCAGTAATTAAAATCGTTTGTATCTACGATGTAGGTTTGATCTTCGCATAATACCTTATTAAAGTAAATGTGGTCCTTGAATTATATCTGAAAAGGGGATTTGATATTTAGTTGAAAAGAATGATAACGATCACTTACTAGAGTTGTAAAACATCACCGTAAACGTCATGCTGGCGTATTTTGATGAACACAGCAAAACTAAGAAAGCCCCAATCCTTTGGCCATACTATAGCAGGCTACACCCATGTTTAAATATGTATAGAATATTTTTATTTCGCAGTTTATGTGATTGCAAGCGATTAAGAAGATGCAGTGTGTGGTTATGTTGGGTTATGTATTGTACATTTGACATATGGCATTTGATATCACTGTGTACCAATCAGACAAAAATGTTACTGTTTTCGGTATTACAATGTGTTAATTGTAACACCGAAAACAGTGTTACAATGTGTGCATTGTGAATGCAAAGTAGAAAAAAACAATTTAGTATCAACGAATACGACCTACACAATAATTATACAAATTCTCAATAATTAAAAACTACTAAAAGGTGCTGAAGTGTAGGTAAGGATCAGAGAAAGTGGATTGATTAGGACCGTAATAGTATTGTTATCATTTCGAACTTTGAGAATTTCGAATAAAATAGCATATTCTTCATATTTTGTATTAGTTTTGACGTTGGATTTTAATCAGCGAGGATTGCACATTACATTTATTTTTAACTTCAAAACATTTTGGACAGATTTTTAGAAACGTGTACTAACATATTGTATCCGTCACGTTGTTTGGTTTTTATTGTAATTTTGGATGTCAATCTTAAATCAGCGAGTGCAAAAACCACCAACTACTCAATATAAACTGAATACAAAATATTACCCGAAACCTCCTCCGTATTCGATTCGTCATTATGTCGTCGAATTTGAAATCAATGACGGCATAGCCTCCAAATTACTAAATATCAGCTAAATGGAAACTTGTTTCAGAAATATCTCCCACAATATTAGATCCGCCATTGTCTTTTTTAGTCTTTTTTAAGTTTCTGTGTTCGTCTTTTGTCTACCTGTTTTTCATTTTCTTATAAAAAAATCTGATGTGGCCAGGCACATGACTTTATCATACTATATATAAAATTAATAGTTTAGCTGCATGAGATTCTATTTGATCGAGATCGGCTATGTCTGCATTAAAATAAAACTAGTAGAACTAGACAGATATGTCGAATAAAGCTGCGGTCGGATATTCTACTCCGCTGACACAGGGTACACTGTACAAATGACACTTACGTGTTATTGGGTGTAAAAAGTGTACGGTATACTATATCCGAACGCAGCTTATATTGACAGTAGGTTGTCAAAACATTTGCGTTTGACACTACGTACTGTCATTAGAATCATATCTGACATATAATCTTACATATCCTGGCTACTAGTATTAAAGGAGTACGACCGATCTCGATGAAATAGAATTTGCTCATGCAGCTAAACTATTGATTGTACCAAAAAATGTCATAGTGATAAATTATTCAGAATTTCATCTTCTTTAATTTATTATTTAACTATTTCGACGAAATTCCAGAAATGGCGGCTTATTTACAAAATGTTTCAAAAATGCTAAGACTAAACCTGCAGTTCCTTTGGACCATTTTCAACAGAAAGCTTTTCAGCTCTAAGTTTGGCCATGAAACTTCTAAATATGAAGTTTAGTCTCGATACCTTTAGTAGTTTCTCTGGAATCGTCGGCACAAAAAACGGGTACACACACACACACAGACACACATACACACAGACACACAGACACACACAGACACACACAGACACACAGACACACAGACACAGAGACACACAGACAGACAGACAGACACACACACACACACACACACACACACACACACACACACACACACACACACAGACACAGACACAGACACAGACACACACAGACACAGACACAGACACAGACACCGACACAGACACAGACACAGACACAGACACAGACACACACACACACACACACACACACACACACACACACACACACACACACACAGAAATTTTTTTGTATCTTGGTCAAAAATGTTTAGGGGACCCAAAAAGACATATTTCCGCTAAAATCTAAAAAAAAAAATTTGGCACGATTACAATACTTTACATACTACGTATGATAAAGTAAAAAAAGTCCTAGATTAATGAGCTATAGGTACCTACAAAAATCATTTAAAAAGTAACAATAAAGCTCCGTGTAGCATAAATGTAAAAAAATATCTACTATATATTATTATAATTGGATTTAGAGAACTTCGAATGAACATTTCAGTTTTCTTGCAAAAGTTCTAGGGGTAACCGGGTTATTATATTGTTATTATATTAAAATAATAAATATATACCTATTAAATAAATAGTTAAAAATTTGTTGTATAAAAAAAATTTAAAAGTTACAACACAAGATTAAATTCAATATTACTTTATCATACGTAGTATGTAAAGTATTGTAATCGTGCCAAAAATTTTAGAGATTTTAGCGGAAATATGTCTTTTGGGTCCCCTGAACATTTTTGACCAAGGTACAAAAAAATGTCTGTGTGTGTGTACCCGTTTTTTGTGGCGACGATTCCGGAGAAACTACTGAAGGCATCGAGACGAAATTTCATATTTAGAAGTTTCAAGACCAAAGTCAGAGCTGAAAAGTTTTCTGTTGAAAAGGGTCCAAAGGAACTGGAGGTTTAGTCTTAGCATTTTTGAAATATTTTGCAAATAAGCCGCCATTTCTGGAATTTTGTCGAAATAGTTACATAATAAATTAAACTAGAGAAAATTCTGAATAATTTATGACTATGACATTTTTTGGTAAAATTAATAGTTTAGCTCCACGAGCAAATTCTATTTCATAGAGAGCGCTATTACTGCATTAAAACTAGTAGCCAGGATATGTCAGATTATATGTCAGATATGATTCTAATGACAGTAGGTAGTGTCAAACCCTGATGTTTTGAGAATACTTACTGTCAATATAAGCTGCGTTCGGATATTGTACACCGTTACCCTTTTACACCCAATAACACGTAAGTGTCATTTGGACGGTGTCCCAGGTGTCAACGGAGTACAATATCCGAACGCAGCTTTAGTCGACATATCTGTCTAGTTATACTAGTTTTATTTTAATGCAGACATAGCCGATCTCGATCAAATAGAATCTCATGCAGCTAAACTATTAATTTTATATATAGTATGATAAAGTCATGTGCCTGGCCACATCAGATTTTTTTTGCAATTGCAATTGTAACAATTATTCGCAAAGTTATGAACAGTCATACATATATCAACATATATTGCTTAAATGTTGTTAAAACAGTATGTAAAAGTTTAGGTGTCACTAGTACGTATGCTAGACTTGAATAATGTGAATTATGTCCAAGATGCTGTGGAAGTGAGTTGATAGCGTTAGTTCTTGCTACTCAGAGCATCAGCAATAAACAACGTTGGCCACATACAACAGCGCGCGTGGGAGCTACCTAAAATCAAATAAAACCTCATGGAAAATTCTGAAAATGACACATTCCATAGCTGTTTAAAGATATAATGTTTGAACTAGTTTTGATAATATTAATTCCCATATTTCCAAAACGGAATGACATATCAACATAAACTTTTGTATTTTTATTTACTTAGGCACATAAAGACAAAAATTATAACGGAATTTCATTCAAATATAAGATGGTGAGGTCAAAAACTGTGTTCTTTGACATTAACCCGTTTGCGTTGCAACTTATTTTTTTGGAATTTTGGAACATCGAAATGTTTTAAGTTCAAGCTTTAGTTGAAACTAGGTATAATTAAATTTACATATTGGCAAATAAAAAAAAACCTTTATGATCAGTATAGGCGACTCTATTTAAAGCGAGATAATCTGACCCAGTTGATTAAACGTCATAGTTGTTCTCCCTGACTATTTAACATAAAAAAACATTTCAGATGTCCATGATTGCTTCCATTTTAATATATTTACAGAAATTTAAATGTTAACCCACTACTCATTTCTTTATTTATACCTATGTTACTTTTTTTTTGCTACAAGATTATTATTTTGCAATGTTGCATAATGTATACAAATTCTGCATGACTTTCTCCTAGTGTTGTAGTACCAGACGTTTCAGTAGTATTTGATAGATCGGATACTGCCGAACCGAAAGGCATTATTTGTAATTGAAACGTATTGAGCAGATACGAATCATATTACTCTAGACTCCATCATTTGACGTAAACCTTTGAAGTCCCTATTCTGTCTGAATTTGCGCTTTCATTTGTAGGACAAAGTGTAATGAGAATCGCCCAAATGCTGATTGCCAATTAAATGAAACTGCCTCTACTATTTATGCTGGACAACTGTATAGCTATTAGTGGTCCAGCCGCTAATTGAGGAACATAGGTATACTGCTGTTGTTAATAAGTTTGTTTGTATTGGGTACTGTGTAAGCACAGTTTACGTTACGGGGATTGCCTATGTAAATACCGCCTAAAACCTCTTTTCTGTAAGCAATCGTTTACAAATGACATTTTCCAATTCACATCAGGAAGTTATAAAGTATATTATTCTGACGGAATTGAAACAATTATTCTCTCGTTCGAGAAAGTAATTGCCGAATAGTGAAACCATAAAGGTACATACTGGTGTAAGGACACTAGAAATAAAGCATTTTTTGGAAAAGAACTATAAGACATAAAATTCTGTTTTTCACTCATCTATTCAAAGACATATCGCCTAAATAGAATTGTTGAAGGATATGTTCGACATGTTCGGTAAAAAGAATTGGTTACAAAATATTACTATTAGTGAAAACAGTCTAGTTTACGTAATAGCTACTCAATCTACGAATACAATGGTGCAAAAATATTTAATATCGGTTAGCTAGTTTTCCGTTACCTAATATTATTTTTTTAACTTTAATTTCAAATTTAACATCCACTTGTCCACCTACGTTTTTAACAATATCTCGAAAACTATTAAGCTTTACAAAAACAATTTCGAATTTCGGATTTTTTTTCTAGATGTGATTAATTCGTCTTCAACGTCCTCCGAGCTTGATAGATCAATTGGTTCGAGCTCCGAACTGGAGACTGCTGTCACTAGGTCAAATCCAGGCCGATGGCAAAAACATTTATCACCGCATTCCTCACCTGGTTTAATTATTACTCGCATCCTAATATTACGAAAAATGTTTAATTGTATGAACTGTAATACAAGATTTATATAGCCTGATTGGCGAGCAAGGACTTTTCTCGCTGGTCCACGTGTTAAATGGCATTCACAATGCAAGCTAATCTATCCCATAGCTTAGCGTTGGATGTAGATTTTTCTGGAGATTGACAGCTGTTGTCAGCGAGAGTATAGAGTGGCCTAATTTTGTGCCAGAGTGTCACTCTGGGCAACAGCAAGATGGCCGTCTCGCATCAGCTAACCAAAACATGAAGATCTGCACCATGCCATACTACATGAAAGTTGTGCGCTTTACGCATAATCACGATGCAATTGTATAAGTCGAAAGCGCTATATGTGCCTAATTTCACGTTGTTGTCCCCGATTTTTATGGTCGCTATGGTACTATGCGCGCCAAAAAAAGTCGTACACCATGTAGCTTTGTAAATAGTTCTTTTATAACCTATCCGCTGGCGTTCTGACATTAGCCATAGGTATTAACATGCACCAACTGTCAAGTTGACAAGCTAAAATTACATGATGTAAAAATTAATTGTACGATGTTTTCAGGCGCGCGTAGTACATGGGAATCTCAGTAACTGTAAAATACTATTCACAATGCAATCCAATCTGCCGAATAGCTTAGTTTGGGACATAGATTTCTTTGGAGATTGGCAGCCACAGTACACAGTGGCTCAATTTCTTGCCCAGATTGCACTCTGGCCGGCCGGAACCGGAGTATGTCCACTCTGCGCAACAGCAAGATGGCCGTCTCGGCATCAGCTGATTTTACACACACCGGGTGATATTGCACTTTTGTAAATTAACATTTATTGCGGCTACCACAATATTTTTACTGTGTGAGCATGTCGCAACGCCAATGTTATTATATTTTATTAAAATTAAAAAGTATATAGTAATAATTTCAAGGTTGGCACCCAAACGTAAGTTGGCAACAAATCCTATTTCCTGCATAGAGCATATTCTGTCAGTTGTCAATGTCAGCTTCCAACCCTTGCAACCAGCGAACCCGGGGGTATAGAAAGACGGTAAACCATTGATAGAAACATTATAATTAATCACTATTATAGATTTTTTAGGTGACGATAAAAGCTAAGGTTTCAGTGATTCAGTTAATATTATGCTACCGAGAAAAAACAATACAAGCAATCACAACATACAAAACATAACCATTCCGTTCGTTATACCTATATTTTGGCATTGTGTGAAGGAGGCACGATTTGGGTCTACAGGTAGTCACCAAATACTAACTCCAATGCATGGGGATGCTAACAGTTGTTCGGATGTACCAATCTTTCGAAGTTACGGGCAATCCGGAGAATATATATGTATATAAACATTCGTCATTAAAATGAATCCACATATCACAACATTCAAAATAGCAACCATATCGTTATACCTAGACATTTTTGGTCTTTGAAGGAGATACGATATTCTTACAGAGAACACTAAATACTAACAACCCCAATTCGTGGACATCGTAACGGAAGTAAATGGTAGAAGGAAAGTATTTTCTTCTGTTTTTCATGCACAGAAAATGTCTACGGTAGCAGAACCTTTTATTACGCTATGTGTTTAACATTCATGGTGCAATATGCAGCTAAAATATTTGCATACGGCAGCAGGACAACACACGCGAATGTTTTAAATAGAGTACAAGACTAAATTTTATTCTGCACTAACAAATGCACATTTATCATATAAGATTATTGTATAATATAAGGTATATATTCTTTTGTATTTTCCATTTTTGTTCAATAAATTAGATAACCATTTAAAAGCATTATTAATTTTCCAAATACTATTAGCTAAGGTAGGTTATATTGTATGGAATTTATATGGATAACAAACAGGTAAGCATAAACAAAGTAATTATTATTATGTTTGCAGAATAGCAGCCAAATATTTAAAATTTCAATGATCCATAATGTTGTGAAAATTTTGTATCGATCTTGGTAATAATAGTACTGAAAGAATAAGATTGCCCAGTGGTGTCTGTAATTCTAACTTTATTTAAAATTTACATCCTCCCTGTTTGTCATCATCGTTCTATATTTTTCAATTAAGTACATGCCTGATCTGCGAATAAGTTTGGATATATCATACATTACATTATTACTACTGTTAGCTTTGTGCAGTTAATATTTACAGTAGGTAATTGCATTTTTATTAATATACATTTTTTTAAAAAGCTTTAATTATATTTTGGCAATTTTGAATTCATTCTTGGGATACACAAAGGAATAAAATATAATATGTTGTTATTTAAAGTAATATAACTCGTAGATTAAAACAATTTAGATGATATTTTGACAAAATAAAAACCATAAACAATTTTGTAAAAAGATAAATGGATAAGATTAATTATGATTTTAATAAAGAACGTCCCTAAGGCAATGATTAAAATTTTAATAATACTCACCTTGTCCGAAATATCATAAGTAACACCTATATAAACAGCATTAGTTTATTGAGGATCTATATACATGTATTTCTAATTATTGTAGTTTGTAGATTATAAACAAATGTGATTTGCACCTAGCAGAAATAATTGTTGGTTGTCCGCTTTGTGGGACAAGTATTAAATATTTCCAAGATTAAAATAAAAAGGAGCGGCCATAAAAGAATTAGCATCTAACTTAAATTGCTCAACTAAGGACAATTGACAATTGCAGTATTGTTTATTAATGAAAATAATTTTAGCCGATTAAGTTCAACAACGATTCAGAGCGTTAAGGGAAAAATATAGAAGGAAAAAGGCAAAAATTAGTGGCAGTTGCCAAATAGAGCAGGAACCATGGCACCTGTTAAAAACTTTTAAAAAGTTTTATGGATAGTATTTATGCTCCAAGAAAGTAGATATCTGTATTTTGCCTCTATATATCTAATAAATATTTAATTTTAAGAACAAGTGAGTCTAAGTTGATTGGTGTTACAACAGAAAACTTATCCATTACATCAAGTCCATGTAAAGTCCCTGTTATAGATATAGATTAAGTATGGTGGTGACTTAATTTAACTGAAATAACAAATTACAGAAATCAGCGTTACCACTAGTTTTTCAATTAATTGTTTGAACAGATTAATATAATGCACTTAATTAATTTCAATTATTTCTTTGTTTTTTTTTATTTAAAAGGAATAAAATGATTTTAAATGTTAAAGCTTTTTATACTTGATTTATCACAATAACTTTCTGCTTAAACTTAAAACTAAACTTTGTTGTAAAAAAATACATATACATGTACAAATATACAGCTAAAAGAAAGAGGCTGCAAGATGATTTGATGACTTGGGCGCAGCATTACTCGTATCAAGTCATCACTTGGCTTGTGCACGGCGCACGGGTATGCATGATATAGGGTATGCATGATACGTAATGCACAGGATGAAAGATTGACAATGGAATGCGATGGTTCTAGGTAATCACTTACATATTAATTGCGTCCATATCGAGAATTACGATGCAAAGCGTACAACACGTCAGCACACAAAGGGAGTTAAGCGCTTTTGTGGCTCCTGAAAATTGACCCCTGTTGTGTTTGAAGAGGTAGTTAGGTTAAGGAGAGGATACAGAAAGACAATAACTTAGATATATATCTGGTCAATTCTGATACTCAGGGGGGCCAAGTACTCTGTCCATTCGGTAGGCGTTTGGGAAAGAGGTTTCCAAATATGAAGCGTCCAATCTGCGTTAAGTTAGTTGTATTGTATATGAATTAATCAAGAACAAAAAGAAGCTTTACGCCAGCAATTAATACTGTGTAGCGTGTGATTAAAGTATGCAATGACAATGGCGCCATTAGCAGCCCCAAAATGTAAGAAGGTATACCAGCGATGGGTCAAATGTTGATTTATTTAGTGAAAAATTCTATGTGGCAAATAATACGTTTTTACTTTATCATACGCAGTATGTAAAGTATTATAATCATGCCAAAAAAATTTTTTTAGATTTTAGCGGAAATATGTCTTTTTGGGTCCCCTGAACATTTTTGACCAAGGTACAAAAAAATGTCTGTGTGTGTGTGTGTATGTGTGTACCCGTTTTTTTGTGGCGACGATTCCGGAGAAACTACTAAAGGTACCGGGACGAAACTTCATATTTAGAAGTTTCATAACCAAACTTAGAGCTGAAAAGCTTTCTGTTGAAAAGGGTCCAAAGGAGCTAGAGGTTTAGTCTTAGCATTTTTTAAAGATTTTGCAAATAAGCCGCCATTTCCGGAATTTCGTCGAAATAGTTAAATAATAAATTAAAGATGAGGAAATTCTGAATAATTTATGACTATGACATTTTTTGGTACAATCAATAGTATAGTTGCATGAGCAAATTCTATTTCATCGAGATCGGTCGTACTGCATTTAAACTAGTAGCCAGGATATGTCAGAAATTATGATTCTAATGACAGTAGGTAATGTCAGGGTAATGTTTTGACATGATTTAGACAATACGTACTGTCAATATAAGCTGCGTTCGGATATTGCACACCGTCACTTTTTACACCCAATAACACGTAAGTGTCATTTGAACGGTGTACCCGGTGTCAACGGTGTAGAATATCCGAACGCAGCTTAATCGACATTTTATTTTAATGCAGACATGGCCGATCTAGATCAAATAGAATCTCATGCAGCTAAACTATTAATTTTATATATAGTATGATAAAGTCATGTGCCTGGCCACATCAGATTTTTTTAAAAATAAAAGGTAATTAGATTAGAATGCTTAATGTAATGGTAGAGAAAATTTTAGAACTGATAGTGATAGTGATTTATTTTTTATATATTTATCCAGTTATTTCTACCATTATAAGATAATACAAATTACAATAATATATATCATGTACTGTATGATCGCCATGAGTGGATTTCTTTTTAATCCCTCGCGATTCATCTCGAGACTGATGATGATCCCGTCCCGGGCTATTGGTATAGAGAGCGTGGTTTATCATCACATTTAATCACAAAAAAGTGCAGATAACACTTCCGTGGTCTTCCGTGTTTATGTTCTTCCGGTTATTATTGATTTGAGCGGTTTGAGTTTTTTCAGTTGTTGGAAAATCCTATACTGTTGCACCGTTTCCGTTGTTAATATGCGTGCAAACTTCTTTGTCCTGGTTCTCTCCGATCGAATTTGCGAGTGGCCTCTTGTTGAATAGCTGTATATTTCATCATTGGTTGTTAGCTTTATGTTGGTTTTTATTGTGTGTGTGGTTGATTTTATATAATAAGATAATGTTTTTTAATTTTATCAATTTCTTCATGTTTAATTCGCCCGTGTTTTTGTATACGTGTTGAGTTGGTGTTCGCCTATCCAGGATATAGAGTAATTTCATGATCGTGTTCTGTTGTCTTTGGATCTTTTGTCAGTTGAATTGACTGGCATCGCTCCATATCGATAAAAGGTTGACGTAAATAATGCATGGCAAAGGGATTTTTTGATGTGCTGTGGAGTGCTATTGTCCTTCCGTGTTTTTTTTTTGCTAGGAGGATATTTATGTGGGCATCCCATTTTACTGTTTATCAGTAGACCAAGGTACCTTATTTCCGTGTTTTGTTTCATTTCTATGTTGTTGATATTTATGGTTAGTTTAGGTTGATGTATCTTGTTTTTAAACAGGATGTACTCAGTCTTCTTTTGAGTTATTGTTAGAAAGTTGTATGAAAACTATTCTTCCGCCACTTTAAGATTTTCGTTTATCATTTGTTGTATTTGTTGCTTCGTGTTTGCTGTATACAATATGCAAGTGTCATCCGCGTACATAAAGGGTTTACCATTTAACTGTAGGTTGAAGAAATCGTTTGTATAAATGATATATAAGATCGGTGGTATATTTCCGCCGTGTGGTATTCCATATTCGGCAAATTGGATGCTGCTCTCGTTGTTGCCCAATCTGTTTTTCTGGCCTCTCCATTAGGTTACGTTTGAATGATGTTTAAGTTTTATCCTTTATACCCAATACTCTATTTTTTTGTATGTTTTGTCTTTGAAATCATATCGAAAACCTTCTTCAGATCAACAAAACACTCACGATCTCCTCCTCTCGTCTAGGTTTAATTTTATGCCTTGTACCAAATCTTTCGCCGCTGATGTGCTTGATATTTTTTTTTTAGTAATCGAGCGATAGTTTTCCACCTTCCACCTTTTATTAGTATTATTATAATTTATAGAAAAACTCTCATTATTATTTATGTACAGTCAAACTTCAATAAGTCGAACTTCGATAACTCGAATTTTTGATAACTCAAACTGATTTTTTGGCACAACCGTCAATAAGTCGAATTTTCTTGAGAATCACCTCACTCTACGTTGTTTAAATGCTCGTTTTATAGCATAACGATGTTTCTGTGTTACTTCTTGTGTATGCTTTATTAGTTGTTATTAAGTGAAAAACAATATATTCTGTGTATTTGATTTATCACAATATTATTATCAGTGCTGATATGTCAGTAAAATGTACTTTAAGGTGACGTTTAAATCGGAAATGCAGTTATAAATTTCAATCGGCTATTATATTATATATGTATGTTCAAGTCTGTGCATTAAAAATATACGTTACTAGAGTGAACTTTGCAACTTTGCTAATAATACAAAAATACCTGGCTCAATTCTGTCAAGTGTAGGTGACGAATATCGGTGTTTTTCAGTTGATCGCAAGAAGACTACGACATAGCCACCAACAATCTGAAAATCCGTCACCAAGACCCGACAGAATTCAACCAGATAATTTTTGTATTATCGGTAAATGTTTCAAGTTCACTTTAACTTAAAGTTTGAATGGAAATACCTAATCATTTCGGTGTAAATCTTATTACAAAATCATGAAGTATAGTTGGCTGCCTACTCAATTCTTTCCCAACCTTAAAAGCTTTATGTATTGATGAAAAACTTACTTATAAAAGAAGTGGAAGTGGTTCACGAAAGAATGGTATTACGGCAAAAACGGTGCCTACTATTAAAAAAAAATAAGCAATCACAGATGATATTGTTGAGCTCTACAGATCTACATCCAAATAAGTACAGCTTGACAATAAAAATGACAGCAAAATAGATGCAATAGAAGATGATTTACAGCAACCACCTTTAAACAAGCCGGTTGCAAATTCGTTGAAATTGTTGAACGTTTCGAGTTTGTATTTAGAAACCAATAAACATACAACCAATTATATGTATAGTTTAAAATCCCTCGTCAGTCAGAAATAACCGACTTTTTACCCAGAAATAAAAAGTATGTAGGTACATATATACACTTTTGGGCATAGGAAGTCCGTATCAAACCCAATTTTGGTGTTATTCTTGGGTAAAAGTCTACGTATGAGTACATAGTGATGTAAAATGGTAATATTACCGCGGTAATATAACCGGTAATTTAAGTAATATTACCGATATTTTAATTTATTGCCGTTAACCATAGAAAATTGTATTTTTAAATTTAAATTTTATTTTTCTTACTTTCATATTAATAAATAGTTTACAATTAAAAAGTTACAAGATTTTATATTATTATCTATCACACGCCACGCCATTAGCTTTGTATAGATGTGACCTGTGGATAATATTACCGGTAATATTGCAAGCTATAAAATTACAGGTAATTTATCGTCACGGTAATATTACCGGTAATATTACGGTAATATTACCGGTACCTAATATAACCATTTTTTAAATTACCGGTAATGTTACATCACTATGAGTACATTTTAAAGTACATATGTAACATATGTGTATGTAACGCGTTTTTACTCTAATAAATGCACACATAAATATTATATACATATTAAGTCTTTCACTTAATAAGTAACACGAAGTCTTGACAACTCGAATTTTTTTGGTAGCAAGTCATGGTTCGAGTTATCGAAGGTCGACTGTATTTTTAATCAAAAATGGGTTTATTTATATACGTAGTGTCTTTTTTTTATTTAATAGTATAGTCTTACACAACGTAATCTAATTTTTGTTTATATTTTACAACATATGTAGATTAATTTTTGATTCCGAAGAGATTTGACAGGGATTTTTCTCCACGTTATTTGAAACAGCAAAACAAACGTATACAGTTGCAGTCAGTTGGGTTTGTTTCTTACAGACCCGCTTATTTGCCAAACATAACTGGGCCAAATTACATTTATAGTTCAAGTTGTGAAACTGGCTTCCATCATTTTCATCGTACTACACCAAATTTACTACAACCCTTAACTGAATTATGTGTTAACGGAATCCCCACATGAATATTAAAGCAAATTACATCGGGTCAGCAAATTTTGTCCCCGGAAACTATTACACTGCAACGGGTCAAAAATTGAATTACACGCTAGTCAGGTCAGTTAGCGTACTTATAATTAAACACTCGGGATTATGTAACGAATTTTGCACCCCTCACTATATTCAGTTTGCGTCCGGCATAACTCGACCTAAACTCCTTTCTATGCTAAGTTAATTTTAAGTTGAATTCCGGCGCATCCGCCATTATTGGAACTGCATGCCTTATTCATGGCAGACGATGTCGCATTGCCTGAGACATCCATGTATTGGATCTATTCTGCAAAACTAATGACGTCTGGGTCGGTTTTAGAATTTTCTATTGATTCCGTAAATGATATTTGAGTGTTTTGTCCGACACGCAGTGGTCCAGATCAGTGCACTGTTCATAATAGTATATTATTATATGAGTTGTATGGCTTGTGATGTTTACCTTTTTTTGTCATATTTAGAAACCAATTACAAAGGAAAATGACTCAAAACGGTGGACACAATTATTAGCACAATTCACACCAAATCATCGCATCAAACTTCTGTCGTATCATATTGGCTGGGTACGCGACTCAGACGCATCTTGCATCCTTTGCAGCATTTTTTGTGCAAGTGGCCTGCACTATGCAGTTCCCTACTGGAAGTTACAGTGTATGAAGTGGATCCATTTGTGCCGCTGATTTAATCTGCAACCGATATGAAAAATCTACATAATTAACATGTGCAATTCCTTCCTGTATTATTGCAGTTCACCTTCCACACTTATATACTATGGCCCATCTCAGCGTGCTTGTAGAACGATAGAGCATATATTTCTGACAAATCGAAACAACAAACACACTAAATAGTCGACAAAGCGACCAGTGCGCCTTGCACTGCACATCCTTGTTAGCCGGTATTTCTCTGTTTCTCCGCTGCGGACGCTTAGATCGTTTTACTGATCCTTTCCACATGGTTTGCACATGGCCAACACTGTACCGGCTTCAGGCGAGAGAAAAAATATTTAATTTCTTCCTTCCTCCTTGTTGCCCTTACACCAGGCCTGCTGGGCTCAAACGATAGAGTAGATCAAGATCTTTATTTAGGTGTAATTTAGTTTATTATCATTATAATAATTATAATTTTAACTACAAAATACAGGGTGTCTCACGGAACTGGTACATTAGAAGTTTCTGATGTTCTACAATTTCTGGAAACTTCAAATCTTGGAATTAGAATTCACTCGATCTGAGCTCTTCAGCTAAAATATTCACAAGTTAACTGTCACGTCCGGTCACCGGAAGTCGGTGTCAATGATGTTATTTTAAATGGAATGATATAACTTTAATTTTATTTGTGGTTTCTACCTATCAAAATACATTATTTTTAATGAGGTTTCCCTATACCCAAATATCACAATTTTTGGGTTTTTTTGATTTTACAAATTTTTTGAAGAGTTTCGGGGTTGCGTTTAAAATTGAATATCTCGGTTATTATTGAAACTAGAAGTTTCATGATTGGTGGTCCAAAACTAGAAACATAACCAAATAAGACGATGTTTAGTTAATCATGATATCCTATACAGGGTGTTAAAAATTTACAACATAATAATTGAATTTTCAAACGTAAAGAACTCAGGTTTTTTCAACTAGAACAGCCTGTATACCGATACGCCATTCGATAGGAAATCTTATTCCCTATCAATGAACATGAGGGTTCCCTATATCTATCTTTAATAGTTTTTTAAATATTGTCACTTTTTCTTCAAATCCATTTTGGATACTCCCATTTAATAAGGGGGGACGAATTAGATACGAAATTTATATAGTGATGGATATTTAGAAATTTTACGTGGATGTGTGAACAATTTTTGCGAAGCTCGTCGCCTCAATATTTTACGCGACTGCTTTTATCAAATGGACGGTGCACCGGCACATTCTTCGCATGACGTATCCATCCAACTTAATCAGTTGTTTGACGATAGGTGGTTCGGAAATAGGTGACCATGGCGGTGGCCACCAAGCTCACCAGATTTAACACCATTAGACTCTTATTTCTGGTGTCATGTGAAAAGTCAGGTCTATTCCACACTAGTTAATACTCGAGAAGCATTGACTTGAATTTAAGTTATACAATATCCCAAATATATTATTTTAGTTTTAACAAACCATTTCAATATTTTTTTGTTTTCCTGCTGTTCCAAAGTTGTTACATTCCTATAAATGAAGAATAAATCGTTTTGTATTTAGTTTGCATTCTTTTATACTGACAATATCTCAAAAACTAATAAGATAGATATAGGGAACCATTAATATTGATTGATAGAGAATAAGATTTCCTATCGAATGGCGTATCGGTACACAGGGTGTTCCATTTGAAAAAAAAAATAGTTTTTTACGTTTGAGAATTCTTGAAAATTATTGTGTTGTAAATTTTAATACCCTATATAAGATATCATGATGAACTAAACATCGTCTTATTTGGCTATGTTTCTGGTTCTGGACCACCAGTCATGAAACTTCTAGTTTCAATAATAACCGAGATATTCAGTTTTAAACGCAACCCCGAAAATCACAAAACAATTAGTAAAATAAAAAAAACTGAAAAATCGTGATATTTGGGTATAGGTAAACCTTATTAAAAATGATGTATTTTGATACGTAGAAGCCAAAATTAAAATTAAAATTATATCATTCTATTTAAAATATCAACCTTGATACCGACTTCCGGCGACCGGACGTGACAGTTAACTTAAGAATATTTTAGCTGAAGAGCTCCGATCGAGAAATTCTAATTCCAAAATTTTTCCAGTAATAGTAGAACATGAGAAACTTCCAATGTACTACTTCCGTGAGACACCCTGTATACTCATAACCTTTAGTGTAGTCTATTTAGATTTGAGTAGAGATATAAAACGACGACCGCCTATGAACAAGATGCCAATAAATTAAGAAAAATGTCCTCAACATGGAAATGTTTACTGGTTGGTTGCTGAAGAAAAATACATGTATTTGCGCCGCCTGAGTGCAGCAACTTTTGACCGGAGAATGCCATAGGCTATAAAAACCATAAAAATGCGAGAATAAAAAGAAACAGTTTTAAGGGGTTATGTTGTATACTTCAAGATGTCAAAGTAAGAAAGAAAAAAATGTTTTTTCATCCGATTATATGAGAACCTTCCCTTGAACATTATATTCTATGGAAAGGAAGCTTACCGATCGTCACATATTCGATTTTTTCATTAATTTAAAAAATTCTAATGTCTAACGTATTTATTTTTCTTTTTCATGTACCCTTCCTGATTCGTTGGTCATCTTTAACCAAGCAGCAGTTTGTGTGGAATGACTTCAATGAGGAATACACGCCCACAGACAGAAAGTACACCTACTATCCATCCGTTATAACGAACAATCGTCTCTACGAGATCAAGATTACCGATCTACCAGTAATACCATATTTCCCGGTCAATTCATTTTACGAATGGACCGACTTCCGCTTTTACGGTCTCCGGAATGCTTCAGCGTACATTCTGGTCTTCGATCTATCAAATCTGGAGACCTTCCAGTACATAAAAACCATCAGAGAACAAATCGCCGAGAGCCGGAACATGTCCAACGTTCCAATTCTCATTGTTGGTAACAAACAAGATTTAATACTTGAGGAAGCCGGACCTGCATGCGGGAAGGCAATCACCAGCGGGAATGAAGAAAGGAGGAGGGAAATTGTAAATATCGTGAAGAAGCAATGGAAATGTGCATACGTCGAATGTTCTGCCAAGTATAACCTAAAAGTTGTCACAGTGTTCAAAGAGTTGATCACCTTAATCGATAGTATGGAGAGTAGAGATCAAAGCCCGATGCTGGATAACATCCAGGAGGCTCTCGATAGGAACAGGTGCATCATAATCTAGGAGAGGATGGCTGTATCGCGGGCTATGTCCTTTCTGACCGAGCGATATTTTTCTATTAAAAAGCTGTTCATCAGAAATCTAAGCAATTCCGAAAGACCAACCGAAATTTGATTTTGACTAAAATTTGATTCCTTCATATAAACTTGCATCCAAATAAATCAACCAATCTAAACAACGGTATATGAAGGTGAATTTGCAGTTACCTGTTTAACAGTACCGTGCAAGCATCAGGCAAACTGTTCTTACCTAGAAATAATGCAGTATTAACTTTTGATTTTCAACAGAATACATTGTGCCTCCGACTATCTTGATTATGAATAACATACATTAATTTCTTTATAACATTTGTCTTCATGATGAACTTCAGTTGTAGCAGTCACGCAACAAATATTACTAAACTTTAGTCTTAAAACAGATTTTTCTTGGAAACTCAACCAAGCTGGATCATTGAAAACGTGACAGCATATTTTCTAATAAGAAAAGCATAATAAGATATGCTCATGAGATGGTTACGAACAGTGCCGAGTTATGTAATACTCATCTTGTTTTCTTTCACGGCAATGCAACTGCAAATTCTGTAACTATGTATTCAAATGTACGCTAGTATTGGGAAAAAACATAAAACAGGAAGGTATTCATATAAAACACTTTTTTCTGAAGAATATATACCATTGAAAACGGGACTACTTTTCACATGTTTATTGAATGTTTTCATCATAAAATATGATGCTACTTTAACTTTCCCTGTAAATATTCGGAACTCGGAAAGTGACGCCCTGTATACCATGTGTGCCGTGTTTCTCTTACGTTTAGGTGATGCATTTCAGCGGTATTTGGTAAGAATGGTTACTTGTACAAAAAACAATGTATAAGAAATTCATTGTAGATAATTAAAAGATCTAGCAACTATCATTCTCCTCAGACCATAGGAAGCAAGATAGACACAAAATAAAATAAATTGAGATTGACAATCTTTTAATTTTCTGTACCATAGGTTCTAATTATCTTCTTCGTACGAGTAACCGTTTTTACCTTATACGGCTGAAAAGCACCAAAAAAAAACTAGCAACTAACACATTATAACTATTATACAGGGAATCAGTTGGCGGTTTTCGATATATTATGTACATTAAAATACATAATTACAAAAGATGCATTTGGGCTAGAAAACCAGGTGGAATTTGGGTACATCAAACACATCTTAACCTTCCGAAAGACATTTCTTGTAAATGGTCAAGTTTCAACTGCATGGTTTTTGTTTTGTTGTTATAAAATATGATGCTCAATCATGTTTTCAAATACTTGCGACGCGGAATGGATCACCCAGCATATAAATATTGTTACTCTTAAGTGCTTTTGAAGTATTTTTAGACGTATAACTTGAAAATGGCAACTCGTACTCGAGTGAGGTGACTTTTGGTCACCTTTGACCGTGAATAACTCGACACCCAGACACAATAGCGATGAGTTTTGTGAGTTTTTGCACGTTGCTTGTAATGCCCTACTAAGGTGCATAGAAAATCCAGCTGGGTTGAAATTTGTCTACTTTATTTTCTAATTTGACTGGGCTAATAGTGTTCATTTCGAAATGTCCAAAATAAATAATGTTATATGATGAGTGCTAGAGTCGTTAAGGGGCTTCAAAACTCTCAACTTTAAAACTATTGCTTTTGAACTTTAGGTAAACACCTAAACTGTCAAACAACAGTAACGAAAAACCGGAGTTAACTCTTGTTGAGATTTCCTAAAGAATACTATCGCGTCACATTTAAAAAAATGGCAAAAATGTAAAAAATCTCAAAGTGATACCTAAGAAAATATCAGTACCTGACACTTTCTGAAGTTACCCAGTTTCCTATTGATAGTAGAATTTCATAATGATGAAATTCAAGGTCTGTCACTAAACTGTCCAACTATCTACGTGACCTTCAACTTGTAGGCAACGGGACACATTCAGGAACTTATTAATCTATGTACCGTGTGAACACTGTTTTCTTAGTAAAAAATATTACAATTTCTTTTCCCAATTATCAACAATTTAGTAATAAAACTTTAAATCAAAAATTGATATCAAATTACCACATTCAAATAGCTATAAAATAAGTATTGTTATAAGTTATTATCGAATTTCCTCTTTCGCCTAGGTATGCAGATTTAATAAAAATTGTAGATTTAATTGTATATTTTATCAGGCGGATATCAATGAAGTTTGCCGCGGATTTGATGTGTTCATTATAGTTCATTCATTTCTAAGGTGTTTTAATAATTATAATTAAAGCCTCCATGAGTTGGTAAACATTGATAATTGAGAACAAATTTATTAACATTTTTGACTCAGAAAACATGAATCAACAAATCCTTAAACTAAATGTTTTTTTTTTGTTATCAGGGGTAAAAGAGGTTGATGTCTGTTAGTCGATTTTATATGGAATAAGGGAATGAACAGAATGAAATAAAAAGGTCCGACAAACAATATATGTTTGTTTTTCCCCTGTTTATCCAAGAAAAGTATTATTGTGTTATATATTCAACGGACACAGAGCTTCGTCCAAAGGATTGCAGCTTATGCCGCAGCAACTCCTTTCGTATAATTGTATGCAATAATAAATTACTGTTGGACAATCTATTAGTATTGTTAAATTAGCAAATATAAGGGATATAAACAAATAATGTTATCCTGGCAGCCCTAAAAGCCACCCTTACGTACACGTTTCGGATTTTTCGCATTTTACCGCAACAGTTACGATTTCGCAATATTAGTTTCTTTAATAAAATAACAGTGGTTATCAAACTAGCCGTAAAATGGGGTAAAATGCGAAAATCAGCGAACGTGCACGTTAGGGGTGGCTTTTAGGTTCTAATAACATTTGCGAACGCCATAGAATATTGAAACCCAACACTTTCCGCATTGGGTCCCAAACGAGCAACTTTATTCGCTTTATAACCCATAATAGCCATTTTGTGTGTAATTTCACCGTACTATTTCAATTGAAATCATTAATGAACTTACACACGAGAAAATATCAATGTGATCGATACGTAACACGGTCTATTCCCAGAAAAAAAAGGATTGAATAGCAGGACCCTATTTTACTGAAGGTTATATATTGTTAACTTAGTGCACAATTTTACGGAAGTAATACATTTTAAATGTGTTCGTATTGTTTATCGATATAAAACGAGATTATTATTTTGTTACCATTTTTAAGCATTTCTTGACTTAGAAAACTTAAAACTGTACTTATCGCCATCATGTATATGTTACGGTTAAAGTGATAAATGTGGTTTGTATTAATAATTACCGGCTATTATTAATAATAACCGCATCATTTGGTCAATGTGATTAGAAACACTTAAATAATCACATGGACCGGCTATTATTAATAATTTCCTAACGGTCACGGTAAAAGTGATAAAAACGTTACTTTTTACAAAAGATCTTTTGTATACAGTCTTCAAAGAAGTTAGCTAAGTTATTTTGATTACTATGTAAGCTATTATATTTATTTACTCGACGCAAATCATTAGTATGGCTAGCCCAATGACCAAAATTACGAATAATACAAAACATTGATAATAAAGAATGTTTTCTTTTGTCTCCCTTGTACTTTAGAAACTACTGGATATAATTGGTAATGATATTTGGTATACATCGAAGGACGGCTCATTGCCGAAAACATAAAAAGAACATTTTATACAGAGTGTTCAAAAAAGTTAACCATTTTATTATCGATAGCACCCATTTTTAATGCATGTGGGTAGTTTTTTGTAAATGTACAATTACAATTTATTAAGTAAATTCTCAAATCCCAATTATCTTGAAATGTTGCGCATTTAATAATAATTTTTTCAATATTGTATTTTCATGCAAATACATGCAAGAATAGGCGAGACTAGTTTACATAGATGTTTTTACATAAATTGTACCGCACAAATGATGCTAACATTTTTGTATGGTTCTGTTCCTAACACGGTATTTTTACTTTTGGTGTTTGACAATAAAGTACTATTTTATAAATAAATGATTAAACATTGTAACAACTTGCCCCAATCTTCCCTACATTAGGTTGTCCATTGCCTATGCCTACCGTAAGCATATCTAATATCTGACGGATATAATCTGTTTTATAAGCCGGTTATTATAAAAGTGGTTATCACCAACAAAAAGAAAGACTATTAAATACATTTTTTATTTAGATATATGAAAAAAAAATATAACAGTAACAAAAACACAAAATAATTCTCAAGTCCAGGAATCAGTTTAAAAATAAAATATATTCTTAATAAATAAAATTAACAGTAGGTAACTCAAATAAAATCTGTATCACATTTGTGCATTTACAAATCAAAAGTGAACAATATTCATAGTAAATAATAAAATAAAAATAAAATACAGGTACAGTTCACATTTGTGAACAAAACAAAAGAAGATGAGGACCTATTGTTACAAACATTATCTTGCTTTATTTTTACAATATAAATGGTGTAATTGTTGTACTACCACAAAACAAAAATAAAGGTCTAGAAGGACTTTTGTATTCAAAATTAAATATAAAACTTTTTTTTTAAGTTTTGTATTAAAAAGATAATAAATAATAAGTTATAAATAAAAATAATTTTTCTTGCCACGAATTGCAAAATACAAAAGCACTATGTACGTATGCACTGGCAGAATAATATAAAAAGAGTTTCTAATTTATTACTGAAGCCTCAATTACATTTAGCGAGTTTACACGCTGCTAGTGGGCGAATTCACTAGTTGCTAGTAAACTCGCCCAGTGTCATCATGTTCACAATGTTACTCGCAGCTTGTAAGCTATCTGCGAACATCATGACAACTAGTGAATTCGCCAACTAGCAGCATGTAAACTCGCTCTATGTAATTGAGGCTTTACTTAGCTTTTAAGAATTGCGCAAATAAGCATGCCCCAAAGAGTTACACACTCGTGTAAAATGCAATTTGTATGGATTGGCATTTATTAGTCTCGATTTGATAATCTTCCTTATTTTAGTCATGAGTAGTAACTAAATAAGTTAGTCAGGACTAACGTCACTAAAGGCCCAACACTGAAAATCCAGTGAATAGATTCGTTGTGTGGCGATTATGTAGATACTAACAGAATTCCAAATCTGAGGCTCTATTATATTGTAGCATCACCTTAATGCAACATCGAATTGAAATATATCACATTGACCACAGCATGCTGGAAATTATTAATAATAGCCGGTTCATGTGATAAATTCTTCACTTTAACCTCGCCACTTGGCTATTATTAATAATAACCGGTAATTATTAATAATAACCTATTTATCACTATGACCGTAACATATATATTTAATTCTATTTCTGAGAGCAGGCTATGATTTGTGTGTGTAATAATAAGGACAATGATGACACCCGAATAACTTCAAAACTCAATAATATTATTATTGTACGTATTTGTTGTACACAATCCTAAGACGTTGAAGTTAAATTGTACCGGATGTTTAAATAACAATCACGTTAGGTAATATTTTGATACGTTCTGATTATATTTTATAACAACATATCTGCGAATAATAACGAATGTTGTGTATACCTTATCTTAAATTATTTTGTTGTCCTTAATTATACAAATAATTATATAATTATATAAATAATTATTCTTTTATGTAATATCGACTCTACAATAAATACTTATTTGTGTAGTGTATTTATAATATCAATCTGTAAACATTATATTTCTGAATAATAACAAGAATAAAAAAGAATAAGAATATCAATCCGCAATTTTGCGTGGAAAAGTTTGCTTTCAGTTAATATCTTTGCAAAATTTGGAAACTTGTACATTCAATGAGATTTATAAATGTGTCAAACATTTATGCTGATTTATATTAGATGTAGGTATTATATCTACAAAGTGTAATTCACAAAGAGACGTGTGGTTCAAACTATCTTTTTCGTTGTATAAGTTTATAATTAAAAGAATAAAGAAGTGAATATTAGTCTGAGATTTGTTGTAAAATTGTAAACCTACGTTGGCATTCAACTGCAAGCTTACTGTGTTAATATGTTATTTCTACATTTGCATATGAGAAATAATATGTATGTTATGTATGTATGTTACTCTACAACAGGCAAACTCGGCAACGAGATATGGAAATATGGATTAAAGTGATTACAAAGGGGTACCGAAAACACTCAGTTGGATGGGATAATATCTATAATGGTAAAACAAAACCGAATATGCCAAATTTACCCAGTGGCCGATTTTGTGTTTCACTTGCCTCAGTAGCTGAAATTGTTGCTGGTACAAAAAACCGCACTCATAATCAAATGCAATTGCAGTTTTCCGAAAGATCAAACATGATGTTTTGCTGGTTTAAGATCCAGAGACCTTGTGGAGTAATTAAACATCTCGGTCAGGTGCTCAAGGATCTGCCATAAACCCAAGTCACAAGTTAGTTTTACACGACCGAGTTTTCTAACGAAATTATTAGCGAAAATTATCACGAAATTATTAGCGAAAATTATCACTATAGTTTTGATGAGAATTATTGGCATATTTATGGCAAGAAAGAATTGCTTGACACCATTTGACACGCACTAATTAATTTCAATATAATTCTGTCACTGACGAATTCGGGGAATATCGGTGCTTTTTAGTTGATCTCAAGCAGACCACGACATAGCCACCAATATTCTTAAAATACGTCACCTAGGCTCGACAGAATTGAGCCGGGTATTTTTTGTAGTATCGGCAAAAGTTCCAAGTCCACTTCAACTTATAATTTGAATGGAAATACCTAATCATTTCGGTGTAGATCTGATTACAAAATTATGAAGTATATTTGGTTGCCGACTCATTTCGAACGCTCCACTGACTGATGCCATCCTGATGGGGTGGTTATTATTTGAACGTTTGTAAATTTATATGGCTCCTGAAATAATCATTCTATACGCTCACCAATAGCCATCCTGTGTCAGTCTATGTTACTTTGAACCAATCTAACGTATTTTCCATATCTCGCAAGCCGAATTTTATTTACGTTTATGTGCATCATTATTTTATGTCGATAGCTCTCCGAAGCTGTTTAGCTGGAAAACATTTCTGCGTTTTCGCTTAGGTGGATGTCTACTTTTTTTATGAAAAATGCTTGTTTTAATTCTGTTTTTTTTTTAACCAGGAAATGTTTTCAAACTTCTTGGTGGTTGCTACTGTAACCGATCTAACAAAGAAAACAATTAAAACACAACCAGGATATTAAAAGAGGGAATATATTAATGGCACGCCAGAATTAGTTATTTAACCAACAAGTATATTAAAAAGAGCGATTAATGATCGAGACTGTTTAACGCACGAGCGACTAGCGAGTGCGTTAATTGTTCGAGTTGGTTGCAACATTTTTCCGTCGATCGTATTCTTCTGGCGAAGACTTAAGTTGTTTTACGCAACTAATTAGGCCAAATTAATACCACGTGTCCAAAACCATAAACGAGGATTTCGAACCAAGGCAAAAAAAGCTTTGACTGTGCAATAAAATGCTTTTTATTGTGTTTTTTTTGCGGTAAAAATATTGTGTTTGGTTTTGTACACGTTGATTAGTGTAAGAATTTGTATTTGTAGTTATTAATACCGCCGTTAGTTTGTAATTTTCTGTCGTTAGTTTGTACTTTTTATAATTCATGTGTTGTCGTTCATAGAATTTTTCCCGTGCATATTTCTATTGTGCAAACACCGTATTTGTCGGGAAATATCATGTTTTTTTGTCTTGCAAAATATTTCTAGTCCGCCAATTTGCATTGAACATGCATTTTATTGGCGTCGCAAGCACTTTTTTTGCCGTTATTTTGCCCTTTTCAGGCGGGCTGATAAATCACACCCAAATACCCTATTAAAAGTGACACTCAAATCTACGCTGTACGCTGTACATCAGTGATGTCTTCTGTATATAATTAAGTAGCATCACGAAAAACATCACACCTATACTTAAGCAATAATGAACTCCGATCATGGAGACGATGACGTAACACTTCTACATGTAACCATTCATAGGCTCGCAGAGTGAAACTTGTTGAATAAAATGATTTTAAACCGACAATATGACTTTTATTTTTCCACACTGAAGCCGATCTCGAGGGCCCATTATAATTTCCAGTCTCGTAATGCGGAATTGGCAAAATTTCCGGTGCCAAGTGAAGAAAAGGATACGTCGCCCTTCTGCAGCCACCAGGTCCAGGGCGTAAAAAAATTAAAATATTATGGAGGCTTTGGTGAAACGACAAAGTTGGGAAACTCGTTAAAACTTGGCGCTTGGTGACATGAGGCTCTTCTGTCGGAAATTAAGAGCGGTTTCGGTATTCAAAGAGAAATGTGGCTTTTTAAATGTTTTTCGCAGTAATGATAAATGAAGCTGGGGTTTCCTTCTTTCTTCGGTATTTTAATTTTTTGCATGCTTGGCGGTTTTGCGGAATTCTTATAAGAGAAATATTAAATTTAGGATTCTTACGATATGAACCTTTGCAAAATTGGAGAAGAGACTAGGAAGAAGTTTAGTTATCGAACTGCTGTATAATTATTCACATAAAAAGACGGTTTGTATTACAACGTCACCGTTGTCAGCAGGATGAATATAATACTCGGCAAAAGGACCACTTCAGATTACCAAAATATACAAAATATACAAATATACAGCCTACCAAGTGATATAAAATAAAGTAGCTGGCTATTTTTTTTAAATCATCATGCCGGGTTTATGTATTGGCTAATTTTAAGTAGTTGATAAGTTTAGTACTAAGGAAACCAAACTTATTGCAATTTTTAGTTTCTTTTAACTAAATACAATATCATTATTAAAGAACACCATTCTCTCTAGAAATATGACCTTCAAAGCTAAGAATCAAAAATATGAGAACTTTGTGCAGTAATTTTTTTAATTGTTAAACCCCATTTATTTACCATCTACTCTATGGTAATAAGTTAATTTTGTAGAAGCATTTGATGTGGTATTAAAATAAGGGCTAGGTTGGTGACTTACATTAAAGATCCAACAGTTAATTGTAACATAATGTAGTGTTAGTTGTTATAACAGGGCATATGATTCACATTAAGGCTCCCGCCTCAACTGAAATAGCGAACTGTAGCGAACTTCTTTCTCAAGCTTCGAAATAAAAAAATCACCAGATGTAGATGGCGCTACTATACACATGTCTGTTTTATATTTCGTATTTATTACATTTGACGTATGATATAACAACCTAAAGAAATAAATGTATTCCTTTCTATTTGTACAAATATTCAAACCGGACTGTGTTTGAGCTTTCTAGTCGATGATATATTACTTTCACAATCGTCGGTATTGTAAACATGGTTACTACAAACACGCACTACAATACTCCAGAGTGCAAGTCTAGAGAGGTTCAGAAGAAAATAACTTGTGCTCTTATAGTTAACATTTCATATTTTATAAAGTATTACAGCAGACAAGAATCAGACGCAACTGCCATCGGAGAGCATTTCTATATTTGTAGTCCACACCAAAATTTGCATAAATAATTTTCATAAATATTGAAATTCCTTTCCGATGGGAGTTGCATAATAGGGTGGGCCGGTTTTTTTTAAATTTTCAAATTCGGGAATGTGCATTCATGGAAAAGTCATGAGTTAATGAATTAAAGAAAACACGTAATTTATTTTTTTTTATATATGAAAAAATAAAGCAATATGGTAGTATTACTATATTGTTAATAAAACGATTTGTTATTCTTCTCACTATCGATTTCGGTCAATCGAATTACAATCGACTATCATCAGGTGCGGCTAAAAAATTAATTAAATTAAAAAATAATTAAAATTAAAAAATTATTGATCAATTATAAAATACAAGTGAAAACGCAAAAATTGTACAAATAAAATGATCACCGGTGAAGCGGACAACCGAAAAAATTCAAATATATGAAATTGAAATGATCTGTGAATAACAAAACATTATAAAAATCAAAATAAGTTTCAGAACGGTTTCTTGAATTAGTTCGAATAAAAGAAAATGGTGAAGGTTTGTTTTTGTGGTCGTGCTCACTAGGTATGTTAAAGAGAAAAGGAAAAACCAAAAAGGGGCAAAAACAGGCAAACCGAGAACGATACATAGTAAAAAAAGAACTCATCGTCTAATCAGGAGGACTCGCCATCTGTTGGGTTAGGAAGGAGTCATGTGGTGTGTGTGTGTGCCATGTCAATAATTTAGCCAGCCACATATAGAGGGAGGCAAATGTCTTGCTATATACTTACTATATAAGTACTATATAAGATATAAAAAATAGTGTGAGATTATAATACAAACTAACAAATCAAGGCAACAAACAGCATGGTAGTCAAGTGCAATAAATAATGGGGAGCATTGAAATACCTTATGTGAACAGCTATATCATCTTGAAAAGGTGTGGTTCAGGAAAGCTTGCAATATCGTTCAATAATTGATGTCCTCTGTAATGTTTCAGTATCTCGTATTTCTCGAGAAGGCAGTCTATAGGATATGATGACGTTATGGTGGATAGAAAGGTTCTCTACGCATGTTCTGTGTCCACACTCAAAAAGGTGTCTACCCAGGGCTGAAGTGGTCTTATTCTTAGAGTGCTCATTAAAACGAATATTGGTGTCTCTGGAGGTCATACCTATATAAATTTGTTCGCAATCACCACATGTAATCTAATATACCGCTGATGAGATATTAAAATTGGAATGATATTTGATATTGATCAGCAAACTAGATAGGGTGTTAGGGTTAGAAGAGGATGCAGTTACATTGTACTTACATTGTATTGTAATGGAAACGAAAGAGTTTTTTATTTTTATGGGTGGATATATTATTTTTCTTTTATTTTCAGAGAGTTTCAATAAATAATAATAATAATAATAAAATTAATAAATTTACTGCTATCGTACTACTTTTCATCTTTACCTTCCTTTGTATATTATGTCTATTAATAAATATCTGCATGTGTTTTTACTGACCTGTACGCAACGCTGTACGGGGTTTCTGCAGTTTTCCTTTGCTTTGCAACCTAATGTTGCGAAGCAAAAGGGCGTTGCTTTTCCAAATTGGGTTGAGCTGCAGTGATACCCGCAAAGGGAGTACCCTAGGCTTCAGCGAAGCTCGGTACTACCAATTTGCCCTGATGATCATTACTTTTCAAAACATATTAGTGTAATTTTTGTATTTATAAGTTGTATCTAAATTATATTATCTCGGTTTAATGTATTTAATGAGATGTATCAGAGAATTCCAATAAATAATAATAATAATAAACAGTTTATTGTTCAAATAGTAACAATTATCACAAGTACAAAGTAAATATGCATGAGAACAATCTTGCGGTGCAGTTTAACACTGTTACTCTTCCACTGCACCGCACAAGAAAAGTAAAGGAAGCGAAAATAATATAATAATTCTAAAATATTCTAAACATTAAATTCATATAATTGTACCGGGTGTCCCAGGCTAAGAACAATCGAAATACACGTTTTTTCCATATATAAAAGTTGTAGATAATCATTGGCTCTACAGCCAGAAAATATGTTCATGCGCACAGGGTGTCCCACAACAACGTACCAACACAAACTTATGTTTCTTTAAATGGAACACTAGGTATATTATTGCAGTTTTGGATGAAGATTTTTATGGTAATCATTTTAACATGAACTTATATTAGGCTATTGTCAACTGTTTCCGAGATATTGTGAAATCAATGTCAAAATCGTGCATTTTTCTAACAATCATTCGGAGGTAACTAATTAAGATGAAGAAACGAGAAAACTCATTCCCGACAGTAAAGATGACACTCTTTTTGAGAGATATGGTTTATTTGAGATTATAATATGAATAATATAAAATAAATAATGATATGTTAAATGTCAAATAACTTAAGAATTTTAAATGGAACACCCTGTATATTATAACACCATTATAAAGTTCGATACCAAGCTTTCTAAAAATGCCAAATTTAGTAGGTCTATCATCAACAGATAAAAAGTTATCAACCCACAAGTTTTCAATATTGAATAAGTAGGCTGTCACGGCCAGTATTGCTTAACAAACCACAAGAAGAAAGCAAAAAGTCTAATTTAAAATTTATTACCTACGCAAGAATTCTTAAATTAATACAAAATATCTAGTTGCCATGATAAAATTCGACAAACGCACAGATGTAAAAATTTAGCGTTTTGTCTATTCGTCTATTCGTAGCTTGTAACAACTTTTACTCGCAATAATGAATTATAATAATGCAGAACTTGTTAACATGGTTTTTATATTAGGAGAATGTCAAAGGAATACTCTACTCGCTCTACTCGCTGGCGAAAGGTACCCAAATGTCCGAATCCCGCGTAGGCGATTCCTCGAAAATTTATTGGTTAGGTTTCAAAATACTGGAAGTACTGCTACCTTGAAACGTAGACCCTGGGATGGGTTGGGTTTGGTTGGGCGCGCCCAACCAAACCCAACTCATCCCAGGGTCTGTATACAGGGTCTGTATATAGGGTCTGTATACAGGGTCTGTATACGGATAAATGGAGGCGCTAAGAGGATAAATGGAGGCGCTAAGAGGATAAATGGAGGCGCTAAGAGGATAAATGGAGGCGCTAATGTCACTCTTGAGTCACATTTGAGTCACTCTTGAGTCACATTTGAGTCACTCTTGAGTCACATTTGAGTCACTCTTGAGTCACATTTGAGTCACTCTTGAGTCACATTTGAGTCACTCTTGAGTCACATTTGAGTTACTCTTAGAGTCATGTGGTATAATATGTTGTCATTATCCCGTACTAGCTCATACGTGATAGCATGTGTGATGTCTGGGGTTGGTGGGCTGACGCTTTGTGGTTTAAATCACCCCTCATGGAGAAGTACACCATGCAAGTTTCATACAAAAGAAATAATATTAGCGTAGTTTGTGCTATGAATAATTGTAAACTTAAATATTGTTTACTTTCAAATCTGAAATTGTTGATCCTAAAGAATAAGTGCTGCCACTAATCCCACTTATTCTTATAGTATCGTTTTTATCTATGGCACAACGACTATTTAGATCATCTGAAAAAAAAAATAATGCTTAATATATAATTATACAGGGTGAGTTATTAGTATCCTGGCGGTTGATAGTCATCAAATTGTTTAAGAAAGGAAAAAATGTTTTGTACAAGAGTTGTTTGACTCATTAGTTTCTATAACGTAAAATTATTTTCATTTATACAGGATGTTGCATTTAGGCGTAACGGAAAGTCAGTCAATTTTTTTTTAAATGGAACGCCCTGTACATCATACCATATTATAAACGCTAAGGAAGTCGTCTTTCCAACTGTGTAAGTTGTACCTGTGTAAAGTAACTAGTTTACCTGCGATTTTCAATTGTTTGTCAAAAAATTGGCAATTGCAGGCATTTCTTAAAAATTACGGTATTATTACATTTTTGCAGATATTGTCTTAAAAATTTGGTCACATAATAACTAAGTCAAATTTACCATTCGCTCTTCAATTTCCTTACCAAAATTTTCAATAGATTTTTCGTTCTGTCGCGCATTATGTAATTTGATAGCCAATGAAATTGCTGAATTTGTATTACCATCGACAGAGGTAATTTCGTATGGGCCATTGTACCTAACTATACCTATCTTACCATAAAAATGACAAAGAAGTATTATCAACACTTAACATGTAATTATATACAATAGAACGTTTAACAATACTTACCAACTCAGGTTAGGTCAATTTGAACGAAATATAATTTTGGCCAGCTTTTTAATCGAAATACCCCTATGTGCAACGCTTCAAAACTTTTGCGCGCCCTGTATAGCACCAACAACTCCATGAAAATCTGTTGTTACATCGTTCATAATAAAAAAATTGTGGTCTAATTTGCAATCACCCAACGTTAAACAAATATTTGCTGACCCTTGCGCTACTGTTGAGAACCTGATATACCCTCTATTTCTATTCGCTTTGTTGTGTCAACATATTCTAATTTATTTACACATGATGCGAAGAGAGCACTAATTGAAGCACCTGTGTCGATTAATAATTTCAATATATTATTTGAATATTTTACTGATAAATAATTTGAACCGCCAAAATTTAGAATAATGCCTTTTTTCGGATAAGATTTGCATTAGGAACGAACAAACTGGTCTTCTCGTTCTTTTGAGATATTATCGTTTTTTTTTGTGTTGAATCAGAAGTCATATAGAGCCTTCTGTCTGATGAACCGTTAAAATTTCCTCGACCTCGTCGTACATTGTAATTATTTTTTTGGAATCTACCGTTATTTTGCCCTCTAGAATAATGTTGTTCTCTAAAATAATTTTGTCCTCAGATTTGATTTTGCCCTCTAAAATTATTCTGACATCTGAACTGAGTTTGTCCTCTAAAATAATTATTGTTCAAACAGTAACACAATTAAGACAAGTACATAAATAGAATAACATGAGAACAATCTTGCGGTGCAGTTTAACACAGATATATGGGTTTTGTCGTTCTACATTATTATTCACGAAAAAACTTGTGTATTGTTAATATTTATATCTGTTTCTGCGGACACAGCATTTACTTGCGGATCACGACCTCTGTTAAACTCGCGCTGAGGTTGCAGATAATTGTTCGCTGGCCTATTGCCATTTCCGTAATTTTGGTTGTCTTTGATAGTTATTTGTGAAAGAATTTTGTCTGTTTTTCGAGATATAAGGATTTGTCGCCAAAACCGGAAGTTATTTTTGAAATCGTAATAATAACGCCTTTTTGGCCGTTTTTCTTTACGTTCGTATATACAACCCCAATAGCAAACCCTGTGGTGTTTTTATTTTTTCGATCCGGCAACCCATTTCGAAGATAGAGGAATGAGTCATACTTTTCAAAAGTGATAGATCTAAGGCCTTTTCGGAAAATTCAACAACATCATTTTGTTCGTATTTGTCAAAACCGACAGGGGGGTTTCTGTGGCGGGGGGTGTTTTTTCAATTATTTTTTCGATCAGCCCCTTTCTTTTCGAGATATAGGGGTTCTATCTCAAAGGTGCATCGAGGGGAATTCTAACCTCAAAATTGGGAGGCTCTAACGAGGGGGCCCTGGGGCAGAGCCCTAGGTGGAGTGGCGAGGGGGCCACAGCGGGGGCGGAGCCCTAGCTGAAGGGGCGAAGGGGGCCCACTCTGAACTTGAGAACCTCTGGAGTTAGGCGCGTGACCCCTTGTTTGAGTACCACTGGAGTTTGGGGTCAATTGAGGTCGTCCATACCGACTCCACACCTACTGGACAAGATTTCAAAACATTTTTGGAACATAATTTGCCGATATTGTTGGAAGAAGTTGATTTATGGACAAGACAAGAAATGATACTGCAGTTAGACGGGGCTCCACCACACTACTCTAGAGTAGTCCAAAACTATTTAAATATGTTTGAACGTCGTTGGATTGGTCGTGGTGGTCCAACATCTTGGCCAGCCAGATCACCTGACTTAACGCCGTGTGATTTCTTTCTTTGGGGGCATGTTAAGGAACAAGTTTATAGGGATATTCCCACCACTAAAGAAGACATGAAGACCAGGATAAGGCAAAGTTTTCACAATATTTAAGTGGAAACACTAGAAAATGTTCAGAGGGACTTTGAAACAAGACTTCAAAAATGCATTAAACAAAGAGGCCAGATATTTGAACATTTGTAGTGGAATACTTACCAGCCTCTTCACTTTCCTTTTTGCTTTTGCTTATTTTCTTTAGTTTATAATTGTGTTGCATTTATTTGTTGTTAACTGTTTGATTAATTATTAGAATTTAATAAATTTTTCCCGACTTTTTGCTTTCTTCTTGTGGTTTGTTAAGCAATACTGGCCGTGATAGCCTACTTATTCAATATTGAAAACTTGTGGGTTAATAACTTTTTATCTGTTGATGATAGACCTAATAAATTTGGCATTTTTAGAAAGCTTGGCTATCGAACTTTATAACGGTGTTATAATATACAGGGTGTTCCATTTAAAAATCTTAAGTTATTTGAAATTTAACATATCATTATTTATTTTATATAATTCATACTATAATCTGAAATAAACAATGTCTCTCTAAAAGAGTGATATTTTTACTGTCTAGAATGAGTTTTCTCGTTTCTTCATCTTAATTAGTTACCTCAGAATGATTTTTTTTAAATTGCACGTTTTTGACATTGTTTTCACAATATCTCGGAAACAGTTGACAATAGCCTAATATAAGTTGATGTTGAAATGATTACCATAAAAATCTTCATCCAAAACTTCAATAATATACCTAGTGTTCCATTTAAAAAATCATAGGTTTGTGTTGGTACGTTGTTGTGGGACAACCTGTAAGAATGAAAATATTTTCTGGCTGTAGAGCCAATGATTATCTACAACCTTTATATATGGAAAAAACGTGTATTTCGATTACTTCAGGCCATTAATGTGCTTTGTTCCTAGCCTGGGACACCCTGTATATTATTTGATGAGCACATAACTAAGGATATAAATCGCGACCATGAAGTTCTATACATACACTTAGTAGGTACTATCGCGTATAGCGAGCCGTAGGCGACCGTAAGCTAGCGTTAAACACGCGACCGACAGAGAAGTTTCTATTTTCTTGCTCACGAAAGTTTCTATTTAAAAAAAAAAATTATATGATGCCGCAAAAATAATACTCTGGCATGCAAATATGTTTCTAATTGTATATTGCTAAAATCATTGTATCCATGAAAACAGCAAGAAAATTCATTCAATTCAAAATTCAATTCAGCGTATAAACATTACTTCCATGCCATAGACCATTAGGTAAAATGGTAAAATTAGGTAAAATTATATAGCAAATCCATGTGTTTTATCAAATAATCGGACGTTCTCTAAAATTAATTTGTGATTTTGAATCAGTTTTTTGCGCCTTCTTGCTGTTTTCAAGGATACAATGAGCTCAGCAATATACAATTAGAAACATATTTGCATGCGAACGTATTATCATTGCAGCATCTTATATTTTTTTTTATATGACAAGAAAATAGAAACTTCTGTGGACAAGAAAATAGAAACTTCTCAGTCGCACGCATGCTTACACGTGTATAAAGTTCATGCTCGCGATTTGTATCCTTAGTTATGTGCTCGTCAAATAATATAGTATTATTAAGCTATATCATATTTTAAAAACAAAAAATTTAAAAAAAATAATTTTTTAAAATAATTTTAAAGCCTTTGCGCCAGTTCAAAACATCAAAATAAAAAGAAATAAATTAGGTGTTTTCTTTAATTCATTAACTCACAACTTTTCCATGATTGCACATTCCCGAATTTGAAAATTTAACAAAATCGGCCCACCCTATTACATAAGGACCTTCGGAATCGAATGGTAGCGAGCATTTCACGATTGGCGCATAATTATGACGTGGGTTGTTTTCGCGTTTTGGGGGTCGGAGACCCCCAATAGAAACCGACGGGGGAGAATAATAGGGAAATTTACACAATTCTAGAATACACTTATCTTCTGTGTCTAATGTCCAGGGGGTCACAGCGCTTAAGGCGATACTGAACTTTGGCATTATCCAATAAATCAACAGTTAAGGGATAAGGATGCACTTCCAGGCAGAAAGGTACTTCTCACTCACGCACTTAGTTTCCCCCAACACGTAACGGATCTGAGATCGCAGTGTATAGTCTCGTTACCCACAAACCACAGAGCACCCGTTATTGTTGAAAGCACATTGGATTGACATTTTTGGAGGTTGTTGATAAGTATAGTACTTGCTGTGATGGGAAGACGTCCGCAAGGTGTTCGGCAAATACGTCAGCCTTTTCTTTATATATATATATATATATATATATATATATATATATATAGTTATATAAAATGAGAATAACAGTAAGTGCTGGTAACGTATGATTGCCGTATTCTACAAAAAAAAATCATAAAAATTATGATGGTACCTTTTGTAACTTTCTCTCTATTTACTTAATAACTGTTTTGAAATTGGATTTTCAAGATTTGAGACCTGAGACCGCTTATTCTGAATGAGGAAGGTTTATTTTCGTCGTAAGGTGTCTTTCTTCGGACCGGGTTATATACATGGGCGCCCGCAGAAATATTCCCAGGGAGATATTATTGGCCGCCCGTGTTCGAAGAGAAATATGGCACCCCAAAAATAATAATAAAAAAAGAACAAATATGTTTTTGTAATAATATTTTCGATAGTAGTTGACTAGGGTTGACTAAAATAGAGTGAAAATAGTGAAAATTCTCGTATTCAAATTCCAGGGTACCAAATGTTGCCTAATTAGGTCAATAAAAAGGCTATCACCATCATCATGCACTGATGATGGTGGTTGTGCCCTGACTCCATTGACTTTAAGTTTGTGATTATTTTACGCTGATTCTTTGTTGTTGCAGTTTCTGTAATCAACAACTGTATTCTGCTAATATGGATTAAACCTTTATCAATAAGATACGACAAACATATTATCTTGGTCATATTATCGGACAATATCTTTTGCCGTTAAATCTTGCTCAAATGTTTACTTTCAAAGTAGAAAACAAGTATTGACGGATTGCAACGTCAGGTGTAAAAATTTGTGTTGACATCAATACAACAAAATTTTGAACTTCATCAACAATACCGTTTGCCGCAAATCTTATTAGAAGTATTGACGAAAACATGAAAGTTTTCTGCAAATTAAAGATGCAAAGTTATTTGTCCGATCCAGCTTACATTTCTAGCGTTTATTATTATTTACTTCTTGCATTTTAATCCCACAATATTTGTAAAACAAAAACAGAACAATATAAATTAGTCGTCATATTAAGGTAAACTAAAAAGTAAATGTAATGGCTTAAGCCTCATTCTGATTAGTGGTAATGGTAGTGGTGTGGTAACAGACGTCTTCATAGTATTTCTGATACGAAAGTGCTAGTGACTCATGTTTATGTTGAAGAAATCATGTTATTTTTAATATTTAAATTGACATACATATATAGCGCCACCTACTAGCGGTTATCCGCAACCATACTGTATAGGTTAACCGCTGTCGAGGAAGTTGTCAGCACAGAGTTACTATTAAAAAGAGGACTCACTCAATGTATTGGTAGAGGAAACAAATGGGACAACTAGCGGCTCCAGTGGCTCCAGTAACTAAACTACACTGGCGGCAAAATTGAAATCGGATTCCCAGCATTTATACGTATTATTCCGATTTCATGCATTTAATTTTTATCGTATGTCGTATTACGCCAATTATTGTGCGTTCTAAAAGTACATATATTCTTGTACAACTTGCATTGTGCATGTACTTTTAGAACACATGAATAATTATCATATGACACAATATAAATCAAATACATAAAACCAACTGTAAACCCTAATTACGCACGTATATTATACATATTTGATAAATGATAAATAAAAACACAGTTTATGAAAAAAAGTTTATTTATTAAAATAATAAATACGATATACAAAATATATATATATATATATATATATATATATATATATATACAGTGTGTCCACGAAAGTCCGCACCATATGGAAAAAATTTTTATTGTGTATTTCTCAGAAAATTTTATTCTTTATAAAAGTTGGCGGCTCATATGAAACCAAAACTGCAACCATCAAATATGTAAATTACGGTGCCATATACCGAGCGATTCAGAATATATGAATTTGTGATAAGAGTAAAGTACCTTTATTTTCATTATTATCGATAAACTTTATTTAGAAATGTTGTTTAGAAGTAAAAATTATAGTCAAATATGAAGTCAGAGCCACCTACCTTGAAAAAAAATATTTTCAGCTTTTTTCTTAATTATTACTTTTGTGACAAATATTAGTAAATGCCAGTGATACTACAAGGTTCTTTTTAATCTATTTTTTGGAAATTTGAATACATTTTTTATATTTTTTGTTATTTTGGTATGATAACTAATGTTTATTTAGAACTAACGCAAAATTACTTATTTTTTTGGTGCAAAGTTGATATTTCACCCTGTAGATATTAATATATCATACAATAACTAATTCAGGAACGTGACTTACCTTTTATTCAGTTAATATTATTGACTGTGGATAGGTTTATAATAGTAGTTATCCATCTACACCGAGCGATTCTCAAGTGGTGGTACGCGTGGTACTACCACAATTTTATTTTCACTGATAATATCTTAATAAACATAACTGAAACCTCAATCAATTGTGTCTTGAATCAATTAATTTATGCAAGAATGTATCTTCTTATGTACAGCAGCACAAAACGCACCAATAACCACCTAAGTATAGGTTCTTGTATAGGCAACCCAATGATACAAAAAAGAAAGAATATGAAACAAACAGTTTATTTTCTTTATGCAACATTGTTTAAATTTTAAAATAAGCATACACCAGTTATCTCAGGTGGATATGAAAAACAAAAGCATTATCCAAACATTATCCATTTAATCGTACTCACTGCAGTTTACGTTAGTTTATGTGAATAGCTTCAAGAAACCCCACAAACATATGTTGCCAAAATGAGGAAACAAGTTTGTCAGTGTTGCAAGAAGTAATCGAGCATAAAACGACTTCTGTTCGACAAATTGCTTCACACAGCCAATGCAGTAAATCAACAGTACATAAAATAATACAATTAAACAAGTATCACCCTTATAAACCAATATATAAGTACACTAAAAGAAAGAGACTTCGACATCAGCTATGACTATACCAACTGCTTGGAGTTGAAAATGAAAGAGAACATAGTTTTTTTTTTAAATATTCTTTGTACAGATGCGGCAACATTTACGTCAAATGGGACTGTTTCTTCAGAAAATTGCCGGTGGTGGGCACATGAAAACCCGAACTTTACAGTAGAATGCCGGGATCAGTACCATTTTAAGACTAATGTGCTGAGCGGTATTTTGAATAATCAAATATTTGGGCCTTTTTTTTCGTCAAAATTTAAATGGGGAATTATATCTTCAGTTCCTGAACAGAGAGTTGTCACCTTTTTTGCCGTTAATTCAACGGGAGTTAATTTGGTTCCTGCTTGATGGTGCGCCCATATACACAATATAAACTCTGTCTAGAACTTTTTAAATCATAAATTTGGCCATCGCTGGATAGGCAGAAATTCGGAATCAAGATCGTGGCCACCTAGATCCCCCGACTTTACCCCGTTAAATTTGTTTTTGTGGGTTTACGTAAACGTATACAAACACCGACCATTTAGAGATATAAATCATTTAGAGGAATCTATCCAACATTTTACGTAGGTAGTAGAAATAAAAGAAGTTCATAGACAATAAATTAGCATTATTAACATATTCATAATAGTTATTAACTTAATAACGGGTAAATCAGTCATAATTAATTCAAGAAACAATAGATGTTTGATGCTTTAGTTATTTTTATTAAAATATTATCAGTGAAAATAAAATTTCGTAAGTGGTAGTACCGCGCGTCTCACCACTTGAGAATCGCTCGCTGTAGATGGATAACTACTATTATAAACCTATCCACAGCCATTAATATTAACTGAATAAAAGCTAAGACACGCTGCTGAATTAGTTATTGTATGATATATTAATATCTACAGGGTGAAATATCAACTCCGCACCAAGAAAAGGAGTAATTTTGTGCTAGTTCTAAATAAACATTAGTTATCATACCAAAATAACAAAAAATATAAAAAATATATTCAAATTTCCAAAAAGTAGATTAAAAAGAACCTTTTAGTACCATTGGCATTTACTAATATTGGTCACAAGAGTAATAATTAAGGAAAAAACTGAAAATATTTTTTTTCAAGGTAGGTGGCTCTGATTTGATATTTGAATATAATTTTTACTTCTAAACAACATTTCTAAATAAAGTTTATCGATAATAATGAAAATAAAGGTACTTTACTCTTATCACAAATTCATATATTCTGAATCGCTCGGTATATGGCACGGAAATTTACATATTTGATGGTTGCAGTTTTGGTTTCATATGAGCCGCCAACTTTTATAAAGAATAAAATTTTCTGAGAAATACACAATAAAATATTTTTCCATATGGTGCGGACTTTCGTGGACACACTGTATATATATATATATATTTATAATACATATAATTATCAATAAATATTAAGTAATAAAATAAATAAACATCTGAAACTCTATAAAATAATAAAAATTGAAAGTAAACTCTGTAATAATAAGATAGCAACCACACTATATCAAAAAATAAATATAACTCTAAAGAATAATAAAAAGGAAAATGAAACTGCGTTAAAACAACAACAATAATAATAAATACTAATTGGTAATCACAGCAATCTGGACGTTTCTTTGGTGTATTGCAGCTGGGGTCACATTCTCAGGCAGTAGATACTTGTAACGAAAAACAAATCATTAGTTTATGCGCGATTCTTCTTATATCGTAATTTGTCTAATCGAATCTTGTATTCTCCAAAAAACTTTCTAAATAATAACTCACTGAGCACATTCACTGCTTCTTTCATTACACATTCACTATGCACTTCACAGGTAATATAATCAAAATTAATAGCTGTTGTTAAACAATGTTTTAATTCCTCAATGATGTTAAGATTACTTCTGTGTTCTTCTAAAATTTTGTAGGCGATTTTTTGGGGGTGGGCAACAGATAGCATACATTTTGTATTCACATAAGTCAGAGCTCGTTTCGTATCATTGTATTCCTTGAACATAGTGAACCTATGGCTTTCTAGTAAAGCCTCCGATAGTATGTCTTTCTGACATACATTACATTCCCTGCCTACTGCTTCTTTTTGCAACATACCCGGCTACGTAATGTAGTGCTTGCATATCTGCACTTTCTAAATCTCTTGGTGCTTCAGGAATATTTGTAAACACATGTTGTGGATATTGTTTAGTTTCTTTAGGTTTGTTCACACTGACACATTTAACTTTAAAATAAATCACAAATTAGCACATCAAATAAGTAATTTTATAGAGAATACCAAATCTGAGAACAAATAATATTGTACATTAATAATTTAATAGAAAACTCACCGAATGCAGCAATATTTATAAATTTTTCATTCGCCGGCGTTTTCCATTAAGGCTGGTTTTCCTAGGAGCAGGTTTTTTACGCAGCGTACAATGTTAGCGTACAGACCGCAAAACGTAATGTCAAAATACCAAATGTCAAAAGTTCGTTTCTAAGTTTCTAGGTTAAGATGCGATTGTTATGCATTCATTCTTTCTACGACATGTGAAAAGATTGACTTGAACGTTGGACGTACGTCTTCTCAGACGACTGTCGCTTTTGACAACACGCAAACATCCCTTAACCAAACTATAAGTAGGCCCTGATACTTGACAGGCCTCTATTCAGTTGTACGCTGCGTAAAAAACCTGCTCCTAGGAAAACCCGCCTTTACTGGCGAAAATCTTCCACGTTCCCACAGCGATCTAATTAAAAGAATAAATTAACTACAAAATAGATTATATTGAGGATACCAGTATACTTACAACGAATTAACGTTTTATGTAATTCCAAACGCCATCCGTGCTAAACACTTGCCCGGCGGTGGAACACTGTATAAAACGAGGAATGTGAACACCCAAGCACTGTAAAGTATGCACCCAACCTAAATTACTGTTGTGGTTAAGTAGGATTTGTTTTGGCGGTTTTGATGGGTGAAGTTGCCGCCAATTCTGAAGCATGCGCATGGCGCATACAAAAATGTTTAGTTCGTCATGCCGCCACGGGCGCGCTAGTGTTGCTTCCAATTTCGCGTATAAACTGTTTATAAACTTTTAATATGTAAACTTTTATGTTTATAAACTTTTTAATAGTAACTCTGTGGTTGTCAGTCGAGCGTAAACTACATCGCGATGCATACGTACTTTTTCCTTTTGTCTGTAACTGAACCACAGAGTAGATACAAAGGCAGAGACGAAACTCTCGGTGGCGGGACAGTTAGCGCCGATCTCGCCACGCATCGCCTTCCGCCATCTTCCCAGAGTGGACATTTTCAACCAACCAGCGGCGCCCACTTGATTCTCTAGATATAGGTTACCGCTTTACATTGCACGCCCGGTATGAGGCTTATAGCAATTGGAATACCGTCTGTTGGGACAAATATGGACATAGAGACAACGTAGTGACCTCTATCGGTCACATTTGTATTTATTTTGTTTTATTTTTAAATTTCGTTTATATTCCGTAACAGATGGCGCCACAAGCGTTCTTAACCGTCATTTCGGCCATGTGGCAGCACTGTTATATCGATTTTCTCCGTAGCGGACAGAGTCGCATAAGCCTTTGTACAGTGTACATGTACAGCTCAAGTACCACGAATATACACTTAAAATTAGTTCAACTGCATGTGTTTTATTGAACACACCATCACACAAACATCATCACATCACTCTACAAGTTTGGTCCGTCGAGCCGGATCGTCGATTGATTGCCATTCGACGTCTACAAGATCCATCAACAACAAGCCACCATTGCGGTGATCACGTGAGTACCCAATCCTTCCATTATTCTCATCCCCTGATTCTCATCATTACGAACAACTTGCATTGCGCACAACAACATTATTGCATTGAGCATAATAATTATTAACAACAAAACAATCCCTTTTAAGTGTAACGAGCAACATGTCAAACAAAGAACAGAAGGAGTTACAAATGTTAAAACGTAAGCGCGGTTCAGTAAAAGCAGCGGTAACGCGATTCCAAACATTTGTTAAAGATTACGATAACTCTCAACAATCGGAACTTAACTTAAGATTGAACGATTTCATATCAACTCGTCAAGAGTTTCGCGAACTTCAAGAACAAATTGAATTATTAAATATCGAAGGCGAAGAGGCAGATTACGAGAACGATCGAGTGGATTTTGACAACAGTTATTATAACGTCCTTGCTCAAGCAAATAACCTATTAAAAACGGAACGTCCGGATAACGTAGTGCATTCAGCAAACCAAAACGAAGCGCATGGCCTAGAAGCTACCAATGTACGACTTCCGACCATAAATTTGCCACAATTCGATGGTACATACGAAAATTGGTACGGGTTTCGCGATAGTTTCGACGCGTTAGTACACGATAACACAAAGCTTTCCGACGTGCAAAAGTTTATGTATCTATCCTCGTCTCTCAAAGGCACCGCGGCTGAAGTCATTAAATCACTCGAAGTGTCGGCGCACAACTATAAAGTCGCTCTGGACTTGCTAAAAGGGCGGTTCGAAAACAAACGTGTCATTGTGAACGCACATATTAAAGAAATATTTTGCCTGGAAACTCTCACCCGCGAAAATTGTACGGGATTACGATCATTATTAGATAACTTTTTAAAACATTTTCGCGCTCTTAGCGCAATAGGATTGCCAGTAAAAGAATGGGATGCCTTAGTAGTACATTTATTATCAAATAAGTTAGATAACAACACACGCAAGCTCTGGGAGCAATCAAACATGGGCACCGACCTACCCGCAACAGATGAATTAATAACATTTTTAGATCAAAGGTGTCAGGTACTAGAAACGGTTGCAAACAGCACAAATCAACGAAATCAATCACGCATACATACGAATTTAAGCACGCAAAATAGCTCTTGCATCATTTGTAACGGAACCGATCATTTAATCTATAAATGCCAAAAATTCTTAAACAGTACTCCTCAGGAGAGATATCAAACTATAAAGAAATTGGGTAATTGTACAAATTGCTTAGGCTCACGACACACTGTGCAAAATTGCAAATCTAATCGAGGCTGTTTTAAGTGCCAGAAACACCACCACACTTTGTTACACTTAGATCGCAAAGAGCCACCTGAAAAAACTATCGCATCACACGCATTGAATAAAGGAACACATATCATTCTATCAACAGCAATAATTTACGTAAAAAATCATCGTGGTAAATTGATAACTGCACGGGCACTCCTCGATAGTGGTAGTGATAGTCATTACATAACCGAAAGACTATTCAACAAATTAGGCTTAAATTATCTAAAAACAAATCCCACAACGATTATAGGCTTAAACGGCGCATCTTCGGGAGTATCGAAGGGGACGAGTTTAACAATAAAATCAAAATGCTCAAATTATCAACACGATTTAAAATGCTTTATTTTATCGAGGATAACTGACAAAATACCGGTAGTAGAATTAGATAGGGATACTATGAACATACCAAACGACATCATTTTAGCTGACCCTGAATTTCATCACCCGGAAGAAATTGATATCTTAATTGGAGCTGAAATATTTTACGATTTGATTGAAGGAGGTAAAATTAGTTTGGGAAGGAACAAACCAGTACTAAGACAATCTAAATTAGGATGGCTATTAACTGGACGATTGGACTCATATGAGAAAAACATAAAATACTGTCATCTAACCTTACAAGATAATGATCTCAACGATAGTTTGCAACGATTCTGGCAACTAGACGATTGTCCGGAACAACCACCTTTAGGTACTGCCGCAACGCAATGCGAAAACGAATTTAAATTAAAAACAACACGCGACGAAACGGGTCGTTATATTGTCTCACTACCGTTTAATGACAACAAACCCAAACTGGGTAATAACCTTCAAGACGTGTTAGTACGATTTCGAAAATTAGAGGCAAGACTTGAACGTAATGCTGAGTTAAGAAAGGAATACACAAAGTTCATGTCCGAATATAGGGACTTAGGCCATATGCAACTTATCGAAAACTGTAGAACGGATATGTTAAAATATTCTGATAGCGTCGCGCAATATTTTATACCGCATCACCCAGTATTAAAACCATCAAGTTCAACAACTAAATTGCGTGTCGTTTTTGACGCCAGTGCGAAAACTGATACAGGTCTATCTCTAAACGACATATTACATGTTGGCCCACCGATTCAAAGTGAATTATTTTTTATATTACTTAAATTCAGATTACACAATATTGTTTTAATTGCGGATATAGAAAAAATGTTCAGACAGGTAGTAATAACGGAGGAAGATCACAAATATCAAAAAATACTGTGGCGAAATAACAAAGATGAACAAATCGGAATTTATCAACTCAATACGGTGACATACGGCACCGGACCTGCAACGTTCTTAACGACGAGATGCCTAAGGGATCTAGCCGATCAAACAAAATGTCTCCCTGCGGCAGACGCCATAATTAACGACATGTACGTAGATGATTTGATTACCGGAAGTGACACTATCGAAAACGCGATTAAATTAAAAAACGAAATAACTAAAATTCTTAGCAGCGGCGGTTTTAATTTAAGGAAATGGGCAAGTAATTCAAAACAAATAATCGATAACTGTTCAACATCTAACGCTAATAACAACAATGATCATTTGATAAAGGACACCAATGACAATCGTACATTAGGCGTAACTTGGGTAACACAGAGCGATCAATTCAAATTCTTATTTAATTCTAACATTCCTAACAATGAAATTCCAACTAAAAGAAAAATACTTTCAACAATCTCAAAAATATTTGACCCTTTGGGACTCTTATCTCCACTTACCATACAAACAAAATCATTAGTTCAGGGTTTATGGTCATTTAAATTAAATTGGGACGAAGAAATACCAACAGATCTTAAGGAAATTTGGTCACGCTTACTTAGACAACTAAATGCTATAAAAGAAATCAACATTTCACGCCACGTTCTCTGTATCAACCCCACAAGTATTGAATTATGCGGTTTTTCTGATAGTAGCGAAATGGCTTACGCAGCGGCCATATACTTACGAAGTATCGATCAAGGTGGAAATGTAAAAGTAGCATTATTATGTGCAAAAACTCGCGTTGCACCTCTCAAGAAGGTCTCTCTACCACGCTTAGAGTTATGCGGTGCTTTACTGCTCGCAAGGCTTGTAAAATGTGTGTCAAGTTCTTTGAAAATTCAATTTTCACACAAATTTTATTTTACCGATTCTACCATTACTCTTAATTGGATAAATGCCGAACCTAGTAGATGGAAAAATTTCGTCGCAAACCGAGTCTCTAAAATACAAGGTTTAACTGATACAAAAAATTGGTTTCACGTCGCGGGAAAAGAGAATCCTGCCGATATCGCAACAAGATGCGCGGGAATTAATAAAAACAATGGGAAAATGTGGTGGAATGGTCCTTCATTTTTGACAAGTCCATTGGAAGAATGGCCAATCAATAATAATTTTGACAAGCAAGAATCAGAAGAAATTAAAGCTAAACAAATAATCTGTGCAGTAGTAACTTCCTCCTGTAATGAAATATTTAATAAATTTTCAAGTTTAAGTAAATTAAAACGAGTTACTGCGTACATATTACGTTTTAAGGCAAATTGTTTATTACATAAAAACGATAGAACATTTGGAGATTTGACAATCGAAGAACTCGAACGATCCATGATCACATTATTAAAAATGACTCAATATAGTTCATTTAAAAATGATATAACTAGATTAAATAAACACGATAATATTGACAACAAAAGTAATTTAAAATGCTTAACACCATTTTTGGACAAAAATGGACTATTACGAGTGGGAGGCAGAATTCATAAGGCAGACATATCGTACAATACCAGGCATCCTATTCTTTTACCGAAAGGTCATAACTTAACTAAGCTCATTATACTTGACGAACATATTAGACATTTGCACGCTGGAACGCAAGCTACACTTTCGGCTGTACGCGAACGTTATTGGCCAATTTCTGGCAAAACTTCGGTTAAAATGGTAATTCGGTCGTGCCTTGTGTGTTTTAGGTACTGCGCTAGGCCTACTTTTTTACAGATGGCCAATTTGCCCGCGAATAGACTTAATCCTACTAGAGCCTTTTACTATAGTTCCATTGATTTTGCAGGACCATTTCAGGTCAAGGAAACCAAATACCGTAATAAGAAAATAGTGAAAGCATACGTATGTGTTTTTGTATGCTTTGTATCAAAGGCAGTTCATCTAGAGATTGTCTCAGATTTGACTACTGATAATTTTTTAAACTGCTTGAAAAGATTTGTTGCTAGGAGAGGTATACCAAAGGAGATTTACTCAGACAATGCTAAAACCTTTATTTGTGCTGACAAGGAATTAAAATCTGCATTTAAACAAATACTTGAATTTCAAAATGACTGTAGTACTAAACATTATTTGACAAACAATTCCATCTCTTGGAAGTATATGCCTCCACGAGCTCCGCATTTTGGTGGACTCCATGAAGCAGCTGTAAAAAGTATGAAATTACACTTAAAACGAATTGTTAGTAATAATGTACTTACCTTTGAGAATTTTTCCACGTTGTTGTGCCAAGTCGAGTCAGTCCTGAATTCCCGGCCCTTGTGTCCTCTTTCCTCTGATCCTCACGACCTTGGGGTACTCACACCAGGCCACTTTCTGATTGGCGAGCCCATGACAGCATTACCACAGCGTAACGTAACCACCATCCAGACAAATAGATTAACTCAATATCATCAACTACAACAGATGTTACAACATTTTTGGAAAAAATGGCAACGAGATTATCTCACCAGTTTACAACAGAAGAGCAAATGGTTCCAAGATAGTCCCAATCAGCCGAAAATTGATGACTTAGTCTTAATCAAGGAGCCCAACTTACCGCCTCAACATTGGCAGCTGGGAAGAATCATCGACCTTCACCCCGGTTCTGATAAAAAAAATCGAGTCGCCACCATCCTCACGAAGGGAAAGAATATAGTGCGCTCAGTATTGTGTCTGTGCCGGTTTCCCAGTGTTGAAATCGAACATTTCAAGGTGGGGGAGGATGTTGGGACAAATATGGACATAGAGACAGCGTAGTGACCTCTATCGGTCACATTTGTATTTATTTTGTTTTATTTTTAAATTTCGTTTATATTCCGTAACAGATGGCGCCACAAGCGTTCTTAACCGTCATTTCGGCCATGTGGCAGCACTGTTATATCGATTTTCTCCGTAGCGGACAGAGTCGCATAAGCCTTTGTACAGTGTACATGTACAGCTCAAGTACCACGAATATACACTTAAAATTAGTTCAACTGCATGTGTTTTATTGAACACACCATCACACAAACATCATCACATCACTCTACACCGTCCGCTCAAAAGACACTACCTTAAATTCAAACAAAGATCCTAACAACTCCTAACAGGCAACACCTCGTTGTACAGGGACGGATTTGCGTATCACGGTGTTGAGAATTGCAATTTACGGCGAATGTACTATTTATTAGTGTTAGTTTAGTGCAAAGTTTAGTGTTTATTATAGTAGATATAAGTTTAGTGTTTTACGTGACTGACAATGAGTAAACACGGTTCGGGACAAAGGTGTGCTGTCAAATGCTGCAAAAACACAAACCTCAAATCAAACTTGAGTTTCTTCTTATTCCCAAAAGATATCAATAGGTGAGAAATAAAATGTCTCAATAGAACTGGATTTTACGTATGTATCATATAACTATTTAATTTTTAGAGCAGAAAGATGGGCCCAGCTGTGCGGTAGGGGTGACCTAATGGAAACTGTAGACTCTCTCCATAAGACCCACAAAGTATGTGGGGCACACTTTGAACAACATATGTTCTTAAACGACTTGCGGAATAGGCTGCAACCTCACGCTTGCCCAACAATATTTCCTACACTAGAAGGGTCGTCAAATGTGTTAAGTGACCATAATTATGGAGTATTTAATCTTCCTGTTACTGTTGAGAATATTGCACCAGAAAGAGGTATGTTTAATAGTGTTCATACCTCGGTTTATACAAAGCCTATGTTTTGTTAATAATAAAAATATAAAAAACATTTGGTTTCAGAGTCAAAGAAGCCTCGACTGGAACTTGATGCTGTTGACGAACCGAAAGAATCAATTCCATTGCAGAAGATAAACATTTTACAAAATATTGTACTTCATCCTGGTATGTTAGACGTGGATACAATACCACACGGAACATTTTCTTATATAAATATTTTAATTGTAGGACCACTGCAACCAGTTAATTTAAATATATCTGATACAGGATTGGTATCATCACAACCTTTGGTTTCGCCACCTTTATATTCGCCCACATCGACCCAAACTGACACAACTCTATCGTCACATACGCCAAGAAAAGAAAAAATGAGGCAAACAATAAAGGAATTGAAATCGACAAACAATTACTTAAAAAATGAACTTGAAAACAAAGGGATATTATGAATACCGTAACTTTGGAGCAATACAAGGCCCTAACATTTAAATTTTGCCCATCGAAGGAACTTGCAACATTTATCAATGAGCAACTAACTCTTGTTCAAAACCTACCGAGAGATCGATTCGGATGAATTTAAACAGCATTGTGTGCAAATGTATTTGCTAGGGCCAAAACTATATAAATTGAAATTGACAAAGGCATTTTGTATGCCTGGGCCTAGGATCTTGTTAAATTATATCAATCGACATAAGGTATGTCCAGGTATGAATGCCACTACGTTCAAATTACTTAAAATGAAAGTAGACAGTTTTAAACCTGAAGAAAAGGTATGCATTCTTTGTGTTGATGAAATGTCAATAAAATCGAACTTATTTTATCATATTGGCAATGATGAAGCGGTGGGGTTTGAGGATTTTGGCAATTGCAAAACTTTTAAAGCAGCACAAAATGCAACTGTTCTAATGATACGAGGAATTAGGAGCAACTGGAAACAACCACTTCTTTTTCATTTCCATCACTCCACCTGCCCAGGAAGAAAATTAAAAGAAATAGTGACCGGTGTAGTTTTGAAATTGTTTGAAATTGGACTAAATATTGTGACATTGGTCAGCGACATGGGCTCAAATAATATAGAAACGGCAAAGCTTTTTGATGTCAGCGCAGAAAAGCCATATTTCATGATTAATGAGGCCAAAATTATTTATGTTTGATTCGCCACACTTGCTAAAGGCAACAAGAAACAATATGTTAAAACATAAATTTATATTTAATGGGCAACAAGCATGCTGGGACGATATAAGGAAATTTTATGAACATGAACAAAATTATAATTCAAGGGCTGCTCCAAAGCTAACACACTCGCACATATTTCCAACAAATTTCGAAAAAATGAAGGTAGTTTGCTGCTCAAGTGTTCAGTGCATCGGTCGCTGCGGCAATAAATATGTATGTACGTTTTCAAGCTCTTCCGGCAAAGGCATCTGGTACATATACCTTTATCACTATGATGGACAATTTATTCGATTTGTTTAATTCGTCGACTGCATCCCAAGGCAAACAATTCAATCGGGCATTCAAGGCATTGGAATATCAAATATCTTTTTTAAAGAACTGTTATGAATTTTTTGAAAAGTTGCAAGTTATAAGGCGGCACAGATGTTACCAATCGCATGAAATTTATTAATTGCTGGAAGATTAACATCAACGGTTTGATGCAGTTGTACAACATCCTACATCAAAAAAAATGCGATTATATATTGACCCGAAGAATTAATCAAGATTGTCTAGAAAATTTTTTTGGCTCCATCAGGCAGCAAAATGGTAATTGTGTGAATCCAGCTCCAATTCAATACCAGGGAAGCTTTCAAAAATTATGTTGCGTTCGGTTAATGTATTCGGGCACTGAAAATTGTGATGCAGATGAGGGCCAAATATTATTACAAATGAAAGATGTACGCAGAGAGGACAGTGCAGAAAAACTTATCTCCGAAAACAGTATTATTGCTGTGGATACTGAATACCGAACAGCCGATATATTTCAGCAGAATATAATTCGATATAGTATGTGGGTATTTGCTGAGGAAGTGTTTAGCAGTTCATACATGCAATGCTTGTGAGTTATATGCGAAAGAACATCAAGACCTTGATGATAGCTCGTTGTTGTGCTTTTTTAGAGCTTATGAAAATGCAAATAAGGACACTTTCGGCAATTTATATATGCCGAACGATAATTTTGTATTTTATATTGCGGCGCTTGAGAATAAGTTTGAGGAGATATTTAAAGAAACAATAACGATGAAAAATGAGAGAATAAATTTTATTTCTAGATTTAATATGATAAAATTTATGCATCCGTGTGCCAAGTTTCCATACAGATATTTAATTAATTTGTATTCTAGAATGCGATTATATTTTACTTTAAAGTTCATCAACCGTAATTTTAAAAGTAGTAGAGGTAAGACACAGCTTATTATATGGAAACATAAATAAATTGTTTAGTAGTAATTGTTGTTTTTATGATTTATTATTTTTTAGATCACAATCCCATAAATATGACTGGTGCAGTGAAAGCACTACAACAAAAACAATTTTTAATGCTGTTCAAGATAATTTAACAATCTATACAACATAGAATATAGATTCTATATATTCCTTCAATACAAATAGTGACAGACGATATTTACAACCCCACATCTTTTTCATATATTCCGGCCCTGACTTTTCTCCTTTACAAAATGGCGTCAAGGTCATTCAAACGGGTCAACATACATCAAAGGTGCCGCCGAGAGTCACCATTCTGTATTGTATCTATTCTGTGACTGAACGTTAATTGCTTTACATAAATAAAGTGTTTATTTGTGACATAACGCTGTTTTAATCTGTGCAACTTATAACAGGCCCAGTGGTCGCGAACAAGCAGTGATAAGTGCAGTTGCGTGTCGCGGTCAAGTTGAAGAGGTTAGAAGAATTGGTAACCGAAAAAGAACAGAGAGACCATTTTTGCGTGTCCTTTGTGTGAGACCGTTCGCGAAACCAGAGTGAGTGTAAGCGGATGTAAGTGAAATAGCGGAACATTCGAGCAATCTGTTTAACGTCGGAAAGTTTAACGGGAGAGACTACAGGCACTGGAAATTCCAGATAAAGTGTGCGTTACGTGCCAAATGCGTCTACGACGTCGCAAGTGGAGCCACGGTCAAGCCAACGGCTAACAGCACTGCAGAGGAGAAAGAAAAACTCTACAAGTGGAACAAAGACGATGCGATGTGCAACCTCACGTCTGCAATGGAATTGACACAGATCAGTCTCATTGAAAATTGCGAATCCGCTAAAGAAATTGTAGATAAACTCGGCTCAATTTACGAATAAAAGTCCGAAACTAATAAAATGCTTGTGCACGAACGTTTTTACCAATACCAAATGCAAACAACAGACTCGGTAGCCCTACACATTTCAAAAATTGAAACGTTAGCGCGACAAATTAGAGAATCGGGCGATGCAATTACCGATATTACAATAGTAACGAAAATTTTGAGCACTTTGCCTAGCAAATATCACGCTTTCCGCCAAGCATGGCTCTTGCTTAAAGAAAAAAAGCAGACCATAAGTAATTTAACGGCAAGACTTCTTGATGAAGAAAGCAATATGAACGGAGAAAAAGACGGTGCTAGGGCAATGACAACAAGTGGGAACAATCCACAATTGTCAAAGAAAATTCCAAAAGTTGAAAATTACGTGCTTTAAGTGTTCCAAGAAGGGCCATTTGGCAAGTGAATGCTGGTCGTCCTCCAAGGATAAAAATAAAGCGAGCAACAATCAAAATCAACCGAAAAGACAGGGAAGTGCAATGACGTGCAGTGTCGAAGCGTTGTCCATGGCCAAAGACACCGGCGACATATGGCTACTTGATAGCGGCGCATTATATCACATGACTGCTAACAAGGACTGGTTTGAAGGTATGAGCAAACTGAACGAAGCCAATGTAAAATTAGGGAACGATACAACTCTCAAAGTTGAAGCAAAAGGTACTGTTAAAATAGAAAAATGTATCGATGGTGAATGGTACGAAGGAGAGAGTACCGATGTCTGGTATGCTCCAGAACTTGGTCTCCGAAAGACAACTCACAAAGAAAGAGTTCTCAGACATCAAAAACATGTCAACGGTTCAGATTTTTTAAGTCAACTAAATTTTAACTACATTTTATGTCACTTGAACGCGTGTAAGTAGTAAGTGACAAGTTGCCGAACAAGTAGAAATTTAGTATGCGGAATAGAAAATATTCTATCTTTCGTGCAAGTAACTGCGCTGCGCGCGCAGCGCTTCCCCCACCTAGGCCGTGCACTTGTCACTTGACCCGTGTAAACGCGCACAGTTTAGTCAAGTTTATAAGTTAGCAGAAGTTCGCTGGAACGTCGATGAAATGGCGACTACCAAGTTGACAGAAGAGACCACGGTAAAATTTGTGTCTGAATACATAAAGCATGAATGTTTATGGAACGTGAGAAATGAAAACTATAGAAACAAACTAGCTCGCAGCAATGCTATATTAGACATGAAAACGAGTTTGAATATACCGGATTTTACAGAAAAGGAAATATTAAATAAAATCAAAAGAACTTTGCTTAGTAAATAATTGAATGATTCTTCAGACATTCGCAAAGCATTAAAATATTCTAATGTATCTTCAGCGGCGAGAGTTCTTTGAATAAAATTTCACTTGAACTGTAGTGTGTGTTGTGGATCTTATGTGTAAATGTTATATGTTATATAAAGAAGTGGGGGAAACCAGTTGTTTCCCATGTAGCGTAGGTACGCCTAAAGTTGAATCAGATATAAAATGTATGTACATGAGAGCGGACAATAAATAGTATATTAGGAGTGTGGACTATTATTTTTCGGCGAGAACATTACAAGTGGCGACGAGGAAAGTTGGAAGATAGAAATATGGGCGAAAAAGCAACGCAGTTACTGGGTACGTTGACCGAATTTTCGGCGAGCACGTGCGAATGGTCTATTTACAAAAAGCGGCTCACGAATTACTTCTTGGCAAACGACATAGACGATGATAAGAAGAAACGGGCAATTTTATTAAACATCTTGGGTGAAGATACGTATAAATTGGTTTACAATCTACTATTCCCGAAGGCACCAGAAGATACGAATTTTGAGCAGTTAATTTCCGTACTGGACGATCATTTCCAGTCATCACAGTCAGTACTGGCGGCAAGATTTAAATTCTACAACGCGAAGAAGACGGAGGAAGAATCCGCGAAGGAATGGGCAGCAAGAGTATGCAGCTTAGCCAGTGCTTGTGAGTTTGGTACTGAAATTCAAATATTACTACGCGATATTTTCATCGTAGGTTACACAAAAGGTCCGATTCGAGATAGTTTGATGGAGAAAGATAAGGAGTCCAAGTTTAAAGACATCGTGGCATTGGCAACAAGTAAGATGGCGGCCGCAGAGTCCATTTCCGTGAAGATGGAACCAGGTGTCCATCACATATCCAAAACCGGCCAGGTACGTCACCGGGATACGTCAGCGCGACGTCATCACGGTCATCAGGCACGTCAGACCACGTCACAAGGAGAGACATGGAGGAAGAGACGACCAGATGATGATTCAAAAAAATGTTATCGCTGTGGTAAGCACAATCACATTGCGAATAATTGTTTCTATAAGGATGTCACATGTCATAAATGTAAAAAAAGGGGTCATTTAGCTAATGTTTGTAGAGAAAAGAGGGTTAATCATAATTATATCGACGAAGATAACGGAGTTTTTGGTATTAGTGTAGAAGAAAATAAACCAATTGTGTTAAACGTAATGGTAGAAGGAAGTCCATTAGGATTTCAGTTAGATACTGGGTCATGTATAACCGCTATTTCGTTGAAAATATGGGATCAATTGTTTAGCAATAAGTTTAAACTAGAAGGAAGTAATAAAACATTGTACGCTTACAATGGAAGTCAAATGCAACCGCTAGGGTTTTGTAAATTAAGGGTTTCTTACAAGAATAAGAATGAGAATTTAGATATTTATGTTATTTCAAGTGCAGGTCCACCTATTTTAGGGCGAGATTTTATGTTTAAGTTTAACTTATGTATAGAAGATAATTTTGGTTCTGATGTTTATTTTTTGAGTTAGAGAAAGAGGTCTCTAAACTAAGAGATGAATTTGATTTAGTTTTTGATTCTAATATTGGAAAATTTAATGGAGGTGTTGTTTCTTTGCATGTAAATTCAGACGATGTTATGCCAAAGTTTTTTCGTCCTCGACAGCTACCCTTTATTTTAAAAAATAAGGTGGAGGATGAATTAGATAAACTACTAAAATTAAAAATAATTGAGCCAGTTAAATTTAGCAATTGGGGTACACCAATTGTACCCGTGCTAAAAAAGAATGGTTCAGTCAGGTTATGCGGGGATTATAAAGTTACATTGAACCCGGTATTAAAGATAGAACACTACCCCTTGCCTAGAATTGAAGATTTGTTCGTTAAATTGCAAGGAGGTCGGTACTTTTCAAAGTTAGATTTATCAAATGCTTATCAGCAGCTTCTTTTAGATGATAAGTCAAAGGATTTAACCACAATTTCGACACATAAGGGGTTGTTTAGATATACGCGATTAGTTTATGGGGTTAAGACAGCACCGTCAATATTTCAGAGGATTATGGAAGGACTTTTACAAGATTTAGATGGGTGCATTGTTTATTTAGACGATATTCTGATTAGTGGAAAGAGTAAGGAGGAGCACTTAGATAGATTAAAGAGAGTTTTACACAGACTACAGGATTCAGGGTTAACAGTGTCACTGGAAAAATGTAGTTTTTTTCAAGAGAAAATTAATTATTTAGGGTTTTGTTTAGACAAGGAAGGGTTACATACCACAGATGATAAAATTAGAGCTATTACTGGCGCACCAATTCCTACATCTATTACTCAATTGAAATCATTTATAGGTCTTGTCAATTACTATGGAAAATTTATAAAAAATGTGTCGACAATTTTATATCCATTATATAATTTATTAAAAAAAGACACTGAGTGGAAGTGGGATGAGAAATGTGCAGTAGCTTTTGCAAAAATAAAAGAACTATTAACGTCAGCACCAGTTTTAACACATTATCAACCAGAATTACCTTTGGTGTTAACAACGGACGCAAGTTCATACGGTATAGGTGCTGTTCTTTCGCATTTAATGCCAACTGGTGAACAAAAGCCAATCGCATTTATTTCAAGAACTTTAAATAAACATGAATCAAATTACGCTCAGATTGAGAAGGAAGCGTTAAGTATTATTTTTGGTGTAACTAAATTTAATAATTACATATATGGAAGAGAATTCATTTTGTTTACGGATCATAAGCCATTGGTTGCAATATTTAATCCCAGTAAAGCTATTCCACAATATTCCGCAAACAGATTGCGACGTTGGGCTCTGATGTTAAGTAATTATAATTATAAAATACAATATGTAGCGTCTGAGAAAAATTTGGCGGACAGTTTGTCTAGATTACCAGTTAGTTCAGAAGAAAACAATAATGAGAACGATAATCTTGATTATGTATGTTATTTTGGAAAATTACCTGTAGATTTTGGAAAAATACAAGAAGCTACCTTAGTAGATAAAATGTTGCAAAAAGTTATTAATCATACGAAGGTTGGATGGCCTAATAAAATAAAAAATACAGAGTTAAAACAATATTATACTTTTAAAAATGAAATTACTTTAGAAAATGAAGTTTTGCTTTTGGATAACAAAATTGTTGTACCACACAATCTTAGATGTTTGGTGTTGGAAGAATTACATAAATCACACATGGGCATAGTCAAGATGAAATCTTTGGCAAGAATGCATTTTTGGTGGCCTGGAATTAATAAACAAATTGAGAGTATTTGTAGGAGTTGCGAAAAGTGTTTGATGACTAGGGATAATCCTCCAAGAGTTGAATTAAGTTTATGGAAATGGCCAAAGCAGCCATGGACTAGATTGCATATTGACTATTTGGGGCCTTTGTTTGGTAAATATTTTTTGGTTGTGCTGGATGCACATAGTAAATGGGTCGAAGTTTACCCCACCAAGGTAATTGATACAAATTATACTATTATGGCATTACGATCCTTATTTGCTAGATTTGGTATTCCGACACATATAGTATCAGATAATGGACGACAATTCACATCAGTAAACTTTCAAACATTCCTGGCTAGTAACAATGTTAGACACATTACCAGTGCACCTTATTATCCAGCATCTAATGGTGCCGCAGAGAATAGTGTTCGTACAGCAAAAAACGCACTAAAAAGAGCTTTGGATAAAGATAAAATTAATGACATTAATCTGATATTAGATACGTTTTTGATGGATTACAGAAACACACCTCATTGCACGACTGGTGAAAAACCGTCAAAGTTAATGTTTAATCGTAACTTAAGAACTCGTTTCGATATTATGAAAAATCAGGATACTAAATTAAATTCTGAAAATATTGATAGAGAAAAACATATAATTAATAAACAAAACCAACAAAAACAGTATTGTAATTATAAAAGAAATGTAGAATTTAGAGTTGGGGAAGAAGTTATGGTAAGAGATTATAGAAATGCGAATAAACCAACATGGATTAAAGGTAAAATTAAAAACAAAATTGGCACCTGTATTTATTTGTGTGAAATATCAGCACTTGAGATGATCTGGAAAAGACATGCGAATCAAATTTTAAACAGTGATAGTTTTACTAAAGGCATAGTTCACTCAAGTTCTGATATTGAAACTAATAATTGTGATGTTAGACCGAAAAGAAACGCTCGACCGCCTGATCGTTTACAATACACTTAAAGATAAATTTTGTATTTAAGAAACATCATATTATAGACTAATTATGTGTACATGGTTGATTATGTTATATGAATGAATGAAGATAATAATAATGATGATGTTGTTGAGATGTATGTTAGTTTTAAGAAGGGAGGTGTAGTGTGTGTTGTGGATCTTATGTGTAAATGTTATATGTTATATAAAGAAGTGGGGGAAACCAGTTGTTTCCCATGTAGCGTAGGTACGCCTAAAGTTGAATCAGATATAAAATGTATGTACATGAGAGCGGACAATAAATAGTATATTAGGAGTGTGGACTATTATTTTTCGGCGAGAACATTACATGAACCAAAGTTGTTCCTTCTCGTAATCCATTTTCGCTCCCAAACTCGTTTTGGTCTGTTTTGATCAGATATTTCCTCCACAATACATCGCGTATTATATCGTTTAATATTTCACCCATTTCTAGGGTTGCTGCTGGTTGCTGCTGCACCTCCATCGTGTCCGCTAACTTGAGCGCCAATGCGTGTGAACGGCACTTACCACAAAAGCAGTAACAAAAATTTAGTTGTCACTTGCCGATGCGTGTGAACGACACTTACCACAAAAGCAGTAATTAAAATTTAGTTACCACTTGCCTACTGTCCTCGTGTAAACCAGTCATAACAGATGTATGCGGACCAATAAGCACCGAATCATGCGGACGTGGCAGATATTACGTGTTATTCAAGGATGATTATTGCACGGGCTACAGAGTCATCAAGTTGCTAAAGATTAAAACGGATGTTTTCGCAATCAAGAACTTCGCAAAGATGTGCGATACTCAAGGGCATAAAATTAAAAGACTAAGGGCAGATAATGGCACCTAAGGTGCTCTTACACGACGCCACTTTTCGTATTGCGCAAGTTAAAAAATGGCGCAATTCTTGTATTGCAATGTGTGAAGAACGCTGCAACTATAAATATTGCGGCACTTTCAGTACAGGGCGCAATTTTTTAAAGTTGCGTACAGCTAAAATGTTGCTGCGTGTAAACAGATACAAACACGGTACTAGCGCCACACAGAAATGGACCGACGTGTTGGTCCACTTCCACTTTAGTGGCGCAACATTTAGTGGATGTATATACGGTAGTGTTGGTTAAACATGGATAGTTGGCGTGTCCGATAGTTATCGTTAAAACTATCGATAACTATCGAACTTCAACAAAGTAAAAACTTATTAAATTGATATTTTGTAAATAAAGGATGCTAACCGATAAATACTAATTCTCTAAACAGAAAAGAACATAAATAAATATTTATTATTTCTTCTCTAAAAGGAATTTCGAATAAATATGTCATTCTAAAAAGAAAACCGATAGATAAATATTACAATAAATATTCCAACTAAAATCCTCGTAAATAAACAACTGATTTTATATTTTCCGCATAATGCTCATTTAGCAAAATTTTCTTTCTAGTTGTTAAAATAATTCCCAACCCAACCCAAGACGAGACTTTTTGTTCGAATAATTTTTTTACGATCGTAAAAAACGACATTGATGGGAATGTTAGGTTAAACTTAAAATGAAATTTCTCTACATTTGGATCCGCCTATCATTCTTGGGGACTTTCTCCTGTAGGTTCGACAAAATATGCAATAATACGCGGCAAAGTTAAAATTTCAATAAGAGCCTTTTCCTACAAAAGTGGCCTTGAATAGCTCATAACACGCAGTTGCTCTAGTCCTCTCATCGGCATCAGAATCCATTTTTTTCCATTTTTTATGGAATAAACAACAACACAGTATCACTATCGCCGCTTAAAACTTAATGAGGCAGAATATAAACACAACCACTAGAAGTACGAGGGTGCGCAGTCGTTCCTTGACCAATTCTTGACATTCGACCTGCCACTTTTACAAGTTGCAGCAATGAAAAGTGGCGTGTTCTGTGTGAATAGCATCGCAACTTTGAAATGTGTGGCTGCCACTTGGCGCTGGCGCTAGTCGAAAGTGGCGCAACTTTTGACTGATTTTATCTCACGTGTGAACACAACATGCCATTTCGTAGTGTCGCAACAGAATCTCGCGCAACAAAAGTGGCTACGTGTAAGAGCACCTTTAGTACATCAACGATCGAGTTAAAGCGTTCTTAAACAACGAGGGCACAATATTGGAGACATCCGGACGTCACACGCCCGAACAAAACGGCAAAAGCGAAAGGAAAAATCGCACAATAATGGAGAGTGTCAGAGCAATGCTTTTCACGAAAAATTTGCCAAAGGAATTATGGGGAGAAGCGGCCAACACGGCAGTCTATATTCTCAACCGTACATTCAGCAGTCAAATCAAGGACATTACTCCAATTGAGAAATGGTGTGGCAAGAAGCCATCCCTTAAGGTGCTCTTACACGTAGCCACTTTTGTTGCGCGAGATTCTATTGCAACACTATGAAATGGCATGTTGTGTTCACACGTGAGATAAAATCAGTCAAAAGTTGCGCTACTTTCGACTAGCGCCAGCGCCAAGTGGCAGCCACACATTTTTAAGTTGCGAGGCTATTCACACAGTACACGCCACTTTTCATTGCTGCAACTTGTAAAAGTGGCACGTCGGATGTCAAGAATTGCTCACGGAACGACTGCGCTCCCTTGTACTTGTAGTGGTTGTGTTTATATTCTGCCTCATTAAGTTTAAAGCGGCGTAGTGATACTGTGTTGTTGTTTATTCCATCAAAAATGGATTCAGATTCTGATGCCGATGAGAGGACTAGAGCAGCTGCGTGTTATGAGCTAATGTTCATGAGCTATTCAAGGCCGCTTTTGTAGGAAAAGGCTCAACTATAGCCTATCGCAGAACTTGAGGATAAAGTGAAGTAGACTTGTGGATTTTTCTACTTTAACAGCCCTACTCTACTTATTGAAATTTTAACGTTGCCGCGTATTATTGCATATTTTGTCGAACCTACAGGAAAAAGTCCCCAAGAATGATTGGAGGATCTAAATGTAGAGAATTTTCATTTTAAGTTTAACCTAATATTTCCATCAATGTCAATTTTTACGATCGTAAAAAAATTATTCGAACAAAAAGTCTCGTCTTGAGTTGGGTTGGGAATTACTTTAACAAGTAGAATGAAAATTTTGCTAAATGTGCGTTATGCGGAAAATATAAAATCAGTTAATTATTTACGAGGACTTTAGTTGGAATATTTATTGTAATATTTATTTATCTTTTTTTTTAGAATGACATATTTATTCGAAATTCTTTTCAGAGAAGAAGGATTTATTTTAACTGGTTTCTGTTGTTCATATTGTATGTTGAAATAATAAATATTTATTTACGTTCTTTTTTGTTTAGAGAATTAGTATTTATCGGTTAGCATCCTTTACTTACAAAATATCAGTTTGATAAGATTTTTTACTTTGTTGAAGTTCGATAGTTGTCGATAGTATCGATAGTTTTAACGATACTATCGATAACTATCGGACACGCCAACTATCGATGTTTAGCCAACACTACCGTATATACATCTACTAAATGTTGCGCCACTAAAGTGGAAGTGGACCAACACGTCGGTCCATTTCTGTGTGGCGCTAGTACCGTGTTTGTACCTGTTTACACGCAGCAACATTTTAGCTGTACGCAACTGTAAAAAATTGCGCCCTATACTGAAAGTGTCGCAATATTTATAGTTGCAGCGTTGTTCACACATTGCAATATAAGAATTGCGCCATTTTTTAACTTGCGCAATACGAAATGTGGCGTCGTGTAAGAGCACCTTTACGCATTTACGAATATTCGGAAGTACTGCATACTTACATGTACCCGATCATCTTCGTAAAAAGCTCGATAACAAAAGTGAAACCTCATTTTAGTGGAATACCAAGGAAATTCCAACAATTATCGGGTATACAATCAAGAAACTGGAAGCATAAAAGTATCAAGAAACGTGATTTTCGATGAAAATACAACCAAGGAAAACGCAAGGCCACGAATCACAGTGATTGACTTATCATTTTTTTTTGTTGAAACACAGAGTGTTTGTGGCATAACACCTAGTCAATGACTAACAAGTTATTTTCACCTAACCTAAGCGGTTAAAATAATGAGTATTTCTACAATTTAGCCCATTGGCCCAAGTTGTTTTAGTCTGACAGTTTTTACGACAGTTTTTACCTTATCATGCGAAGAACAAAGGCAAGAAAGAAATCGTACAAATGGAACCAGAGGCAGACGAAAACAACGATGATTAAAACCACGATGGCATCTTTCACGGCAGTTCTGAAAGTTACGACGAAAAGGTCACTGATGAACAAAAAACATACAAACTGCGTGAAAGAATAAACGTCAAGAAACGAAAACATCTCAATGATTTTGAACTAGGCGAGATAAACTACACCGAAGCAATGGAGTGTAGTGATAAGGAAAAATGGAAGCAAGCAATCCAAGAAGAGTTAAAATCACTGGATGACAACGAAACATGGGAGATACGTCGTCCCTCTACGAACAAGCCAATTATAGGTTCAAGATGGGTGTTTAAACTCAAGAACAAAGATGATGACATCATCTACAAGGCAAGATTGTGCGCGAAATGCTACAGTCAAGTAAAAGAAATAGATTACAACGAAACCTTTGCCTCTACTGCGAGGTACGACACCATCAGAATGTTATTAGTAGAGAGCGGCGGTTCCAGTCACTTATCCTTTCCATGAGCTTCGTTTTAAAGAGAGGGGTCGCGGCGAATCCAGCTTGCGGGCGCCTTGGGTACGGTACGCCTTGAGTCGCGCACTGGGGTTTTGTACCTGCTCTCGCGCTAAACATATACACTCCGCACTTGGCCGATTAGCAGCGCGTCAGAGAGTGACTTAAACCGCCGATCTCTAGTTATTAGCCATCGCAGCTCAAAACAATCTCGAAATAAGTCAATTCGATGTAAAAACTGCTTTTCTTCACGGAAAATTAAGTGAAGAAATTTACATGGAGCCTCCAGAGGGGGTAAACGTGAAATCAACAATGGCATGTAAATTAAACCAATCCCTCTACGGTCTGAAAATAATCGGATATTCAGACTCCGACTACGCAGGAGACCTCGAAACACGTCGTTCAGCTACTGGCTACGTTTTTAAGATTGGAGAGAGCACCATCACATGGCGCACCCAACTTCAAAGGATCGTCACCTGTTCTACAGCGGATGCTGAATATCTTGCAACATCTGAAGCTGTAAAAGAGGCGTTGTGGCTTAAGGAACTGTGAAACGAAATCGGAGTGTTAACTAGTGCGGTATTAGTAGCGTTCGATTACCAGTCGCACTCAAATTGAGCGCCATCGTTTTGAGTGGAATTCGGATACTATTGAACACCTATTGAATGTGGTAATAACAGAAACTTGTTCAACAGCGTATGTGGCGGGTTATTTAATTCACAACATTTTGCAAAAAACCAATTGTGAACAATGTGAATCCGATTTACTGAAAGCCTCTGATGAAGTTCTTGCAGAAAATGAATTATTTATTTTGAATAAAGAATACGGTTGTTCCAGCAACATAAAGTCTTTGAAGAGACCTGCTGAGACCTTTATTAATATCACCGCGTGGCTTCTAAATAAATTTAATATATTGTTTGAAAAATATAAGCTGTCTGAAAATATTGTAAATAAAATAGAAACTGTAATAATGGAAGAGTTGCCCTGGATTCATGAAAATCAGAAGTTTTTGGCCCATAGAAAGCAGATTATTAAACTACTAATAAAAATGAAAATATTTAGAAATTTGAAATGGCAATCTGACGGCTGTACAAGCAAGAAAAGCAAATATACATCAAACCCTAAACCACACAGGAAAGTCAGAATAGGTATTATGTCAGTAATATATTTATTTTATTATTAGGTTTGTTATTTTGTTATTTATTAATAAATATTTATTAGTGCATTGTAGTGTTTCCCTTAAAATGTATCTCCAATTCCCGAAACTCTGTTAAATAGGCAAGTATTAAATAAAACTTGTGAAGTTTCGTGTAGGGTCAAGGTGGCAACAGTGGTAATAACAGAAACTTGTTCAACAGCGTATGTGGCGGGTTATTTAATTCACAACATTTTGCAAAAACCAATTGTGAACAATGTGAATCCGATTTACTGAAAGCCTCTGATGAAGTTCTTGCAGAAAATGAATTATTTATTTTGAATAAAGAATACGGTTGTTCCAGCAACATAAAGTCTTTGAAGAGACCTGCTGAGACCTTTATTAATATCACCGCGTGGCTTCTAAATAAATTTAATATATTGTTTGAAAAATATAAGCTGTCTGAAAATATTGTAAATAAAATAGAAACTGTAATAATGGAAGAGTTGCCCTGGATTCATGAAAATCAGAAGTTTTTGGCCCATAGAAAGCAGATTATTAAACTACTAATAAAAATGAAAATATTTAGAAATTTGAAATGGCAATCTGACGGCTGTACAAGCAAGAAAAGCAAATATACATCAAATCCTAAACCACACAGGAAAGTCAGAATAGGTATTATGTCAGTAATATATTTATTTTATTATTAGGTTTGTTATTTTGTTATTTATTAATAAATGTTTATTAGTGCATTGTAGTGTTTCCCTTAAAATGTATCTCCAATTCCCGAAACTCTGTTAAATAGGCAAGTATTAAATAAAACTTGTGAAGTTTCGTGTAGGGTCAAGGTGGCAACAGTGGTAATAACAGAAACTTGTTCAACAGCGTATGTGGCGGGTTATTTAATTCACAACATTTTGCAAAAACCAATTGTGAACAATGTGAATCCGATTTACTGAAAGCCTCTGATGAAGTTCTTGCAGAAAATGAATTATTTATTTTGAATAAAGAATACGGTTGTTCCAGCAACATAAAGTCTTTGAAGAGACCTGCTGAGACCTTTATTAATATCACCGCGTGGCTTCTAAATAAATTTAATATATTGTTTGAAAAATATAAGCTGTCTGAAAATATTGTAAATAAAATAGAAACTGTAATAATGTAAGAGTTGCCCTGGATTCATGAAAATCAGAAGTTTTTGGCCCATAGAAAGCAGATTATTAAACTACTAATAAAAATGAAAATATTTAGAAATTTGAAATGGCAATCTGACGGCTGTACAAGCAAGAAAAGCAAATATACATCAAACCCTAAACCACACAGGAAAGTCAGAATAGGTATTATGTCAGTAATATATTTATTTTATTATTAGGTTTGTTATTTTGTTATTTATTAATAAATGTTTATTAGTGCATTGTAGTGTTTCCCTTAAAATGTATCTCCAATTCCCGAAACTCTGTTAAATAGGCAAGTATTAAATAAAACTTGTGAAGTTTCGTGTAGGGTCAAGGTGGCAACAGTGAATCAGAGGGGATAATTCGAAATCAAACCTGTTTATAGCGCTCTTCGTTTTACACTACATACCAAATGTCCCTAAATACGTCACGGCCAATCGGCGACTCAATACACATGCCAATAGTGGTGATACATACTGTTTGTTGTTTTTAAGTGTCCAAACTTATTGTTCAAGGTAAGTTTTATAGTGTCATATTCATTATACTATGTACACTACAAAGGAAGTTTAACTTACGTCGTGAAGTGTACATATCGTAGAATATTTGAACAAAGAATATTATTCCTAAAAGGTAAGTGACCACAGTACACAATTAATCACGATTCACTATGTATGTACGCTACTATTTAAGAACGATAAATGTATCTACCTCATCTTCTAATCTTTTGTTTTGATTCAGAATGCCACAACCAACTGCTAATAAGAGGAAAATTGTAAATCACAAAGAGAGTAAAATGAGAAAACCACTAGATTTAATACGCTCTGGTAGATATATTAGAAATGCAGCTAAAACTATAAATATTCCCTTTAACACAGTTAGACGTTACTATTTGAAGACAAAACCTCTACTGACTTATGATAGTGTGCGTCTACCGTCCAACTACACTGTTAATAAAATATTTACCATAGACTAAGAAGAGAGCCTAAAACAATATCTGCAGTATTGTGCCTTACTATTTTACAGATTGACTACAAAAGAAACGCAAGCACTGGCAGATGAAATGGCGGTAATAAATAATATAAAGGTTCCATTCGGAACCTTACTGTTGTGTTCCTTCCATGCATTCGCATGGAAGAAACACAACATGCAGGAAAGGATTGGTTGGCCATTTTGCCAGACACAACGCACTGAGTATACGAACGCCAGAGGCACTTGGTCTAGCGCGTGCTACAGCTTTCAATAGGGCAAATGTAAAAACTTCTTTGACAATCTGGAAGGAGTTATGATGAGAAATCCATTACTATCCGATTGCACAAGAATCTATAATCTGGATGAAACTTCGACGACACTTGTAACTGATCGCACGTGTCCAGATTAGGGATGCACACGATACATCGATGTTTCATAAACATCGATTTTTTGCTTTTGATGTTCGATGTTTTCATCGATATTATTCGATTCAATAATATCGTTAACATCGATGTTTTGCAATGCGATGTTTTGTTCTTTATATGCAATTTATTACAGAAATCTACTTTTCCGTATAGAAACGTATTGCATTCGGTTGACGCTAGATGACTCTGTTGTACTGTGGTCCGCAAATGTAGGAATAACATAAATTAATTAAAACTGAATTATTTAGTTGAGTTTGTTACATACGTTTGATACTCACTAAAAAATTAGAAGTGAATTAAATAAATGCGTAATTTAACATGGATATATACTATACTCATGTATGGAATATGTGGGGTATAGCTATTATAGTAGCAGCGCTCGGCCACAGTTGGCCCCTTTTGCTTCCCCGATGGATATCACAAATGCGCAGCGCGCCTCTAACCAGAACAGTCTGGCTGAACACGGCTGGCTAGTATAGCCAATGCCCCTTGAACAGAGAGGGTGACTCCCGTGGGAGCACATCCCTCCCAAGCCGAGGCCTGTCTCTGCGAGGCACGCTATCACGTGACTCCATCCAATACAATGTTATCGAAACCAGAGGTCGAGACTGGTTACGGGACCACCGGCTTAACGTGCCTTCCGAAGCACGGGTCTCATAGAAATGACTATACTACGTCAAATTTCGCACTTCTACCCCGTAGATTATACAAGAGCGGTCGCCAACCGGAGGTCCGCGGACCTTAAAGAACGGAGAACGGAGACTAAGAATGAAGTTGCAATGAGCGGGAAAAGGATAGCGCGAGCAGGTTGGTAACCGCTGTTGTAGAAGAATGATACGCCGCTGGTATTCCCAGGATTAGCCTAAGAATACGTCCATGAATACGAAGCAACAAATTTCATGTTCATTCGTGTGTACCTAGTAAGTTGTATTTTAAAGTGTTAAATCTGTCCGAATCTGTGAATGCTAGTAGAATTAGAATATCCAGTGAATTGGTAAGTCAATAGCTCTAAGCTGGTAATAACTATTGATAGCGTATTTATGAGCTTTATAGATTTTAGATAATTTTTAATTATGCCATCAGTAAGAAGTGATGTGTGGAAACATTATTCCAAAAATAACAATGGCACTGCTTCATGCCGTTATTGTAGCAAGATACTAAAAACGTCAGGAAATACAACCAACTTGATGGGGCATATTGTTCGCTTACATAAAGACCTTCTCGGAAGGAAAGAACTGAAGACACAAAAAAAAACTCTTTCGGAGTATAGGACTTCGCGCTCTTTGGAGGACTTGCAGGAGACAGTTGCTGGGCCATTGCAGTCAACCTCTGCCCTCCCCCGGATATAGCTCCCCAAAGCCCTCAAGTGTCATCGCATCACGAATCCGATAACGATGATGTCAGTGCGTCTAGTTTGGTATCTAATTTTAGTAACCAGACAACCGTACAGGTAAAGCAATTGCAAATTAAAGATACTTTTCAAAATATTACATCCTTTAAAGAAGGTGGTGCAAAATGTAATAACATTACAAATTTAATTTTATTTATGATATGCAAAGTATGCAACCAAGTAATATGGTAAATAACGAAGGGTTCCGACATTTAATAAAAACCATTGCACCACTGTACAAAATACCGAGCCGCGCAACATTTACCAGAAGACTCGACATAAAATATGAAGCAATTGCCTCAAGAGTGAAGGGAATGATTGCATGTGTTGATTGTTTTACATTAACCACTGACATTTGGACAGATACAATGCAAACGAGGAGTTTTTTGGGAATTACTGTTCATTTTCCACAGAGAATCAAATTGGTGTCTGTTACTCTTGGAGTTTACGATTTAGGGGAACGGCACACAGGAGAGTATTTGGCCCAAAAATTAATGGGAACATGTGACCAATGGAACATTGAAAAAGAGAAGGTTACTGCCATCGTGACTGATAGCGGTGCTAATATTGTAAAAGCGGTAGATATTGCTTTTGGAAAAAATTTCCATCTCCCGTGCTGTGCGCATGCGTTAAATTTAGTCGCAGAAAAATCTATTGAAAATGTGGAAAATTTATCTGTATTGATCAACAAAGTAAAAAATATTGTCACTTGGTTCAAGCACAGTGTGGTGGCCAGTGACGAATTAAGAAAAAAGTCTTCATTGAAATTAATCCAAGAAGTGGCCACTCGATGGAATTCTAAATATTATATGCTTGAGCGCTTTTTACTGCTAAGAGCCGAAATTAACGATATTGTTAATAGACATATCACAGCCCCATCAATGGTTAACGCTTTGGAAATCCGGCAGATGGAAGAAAGTACTAAGACCTGTGGAAGCAGCCACTAAAGAACTTTGTGGAGAGCATTATGTAACTGCAAGCAAAATTATTCCCATGATGGCTTGTCTTGCAAATAAAATTACCACAACCAACTGCCAGCAGGAAATGGGAATAAAATTGATGGCAGCTATAGAAACAGAGCTTGCAAAACGATTTGGCCAATAGAAGAAGTACGGATAATAAGCTTAGCTACTTTACTTGATCCCCGATTTAAAAAAATTAATTTTCAAAATAAATTGGCCTTTTCCAAAGCTGTGGCTAAGTTAAAAAATATCTTACAATCAACGCCAGGAGAACCAAATGAAGTTTTGGACAGTACAGAAAACCGAGCAGAAGGTAATTTTATAATAGTATTCAAGTATGTTGCTTCTTATACATTTTTTTACTTTTTCAGAAGAAGAAAACTTCAATCTCTGGAGCCACCACCACCAGCTCGCAGAAAAAAATAAAGGCGCATACAGTCTAGACGGGAATCAGTCATCAGAAATAGCGCAATATCTGCAATCTCCAGTACAGGAATTTCACGAGAATCCGTTGAAACTATGGGAAGACATGGTGGGCGTCTACCCTTCTCTGGCTAAATTGGCACCCAAATACTTATCCGTCGTGGCCACATCGGTACCCTCAGAGCGGCTGTTTTCTAAAGCTGGGCAAGTTTTAACCCAAAGCCGCAACAGGCTACAGGGAAAGCTTTTATCAAAATTATTGTTTTTACAAAGCTGTGTATTTGTTGTGTTTGTTTTTCTTTTCAAAATAAATTACCTTAAACAGAAAAGTTGTATATAATATTGTTTATCTACGGACTCACATAATAAGTTCATTGCATACGTATGTATGACTATATAATCCCCATCATGATACACGACAATGATTATAATGACACTAGCGTTGTATAATAATAACAGTTCGTTCAAATAATGACTTAATTATTTGAATGAACAGTCATCATTATACAACGCTAGTGTCAAAGTATGTCAAAACCTACGTGGATGAGAGTTCGCCTCGCCAGCATTGACAAATACATTTAAAATATTTGATATAAAATGGAATTTATGAGTCGTAGATAAAACGTTGTATTCGACTCGCACACAACGGATATAAATCGCTCGCATATTTACACGCTCTCCTACGGCTTGTGTATAAACTATAATATTCATGCTAGCGATTTATATCCTTAGTTATGTGCTCGTCAAATAATATACTATACTTAGGTAAAGATAAATCAACCAAATATCGATAAGTAATTTGCAGCTTTCGCGGTGACCACCGGTCGCAAGAGTCGCTTGCTATTTAAAAACATCGATCAAAAACATCGATTTTTATTCTTCGATTTTTGTACAACATCGATTATTGAAATTCGATATATCGTTAGATATAAACATCGATGTTTTAAATGTTTTAGGCATCCCTAGTCCAGATTTCAATAATCGCGGTGTTCTCCAAGACCAAGAAAGAAGGACATCCTGGACATCAGATACTCAGGCCGCTGTGACAGTGCAAACAGCAACGATTTTTCATTAACGAGACCGTAAAAAGAATTAGACGATAAAAGAGATATTTTACATTCGACTCCCAACTGAAGAAATAAACGCGGTAGCGCTGGAAGATATAAGTCCAGTAAAAGAAAAAAAACATGTTTCTGTCATATCTCCTTTCGAATTCAGGAAACCCATAACAGCTGGTCTAAGGGAAAAAACGAAAACCACGAAAGTTAGGAAGGAGCGTGGTAGCTACAGATACTTCGGAAATGCTTCTAATTCAAACTGAAAAACCACCAAGAAACCCGATTATTGCGAGGAAAAGCAGATATAGAAAATCCTAGAATGTGAATTAGATGACGAAACAGAAGTAGCATCCAGGATTCTGATGACGATGAAAATTGGATTGACGACGATGATGCAACTGTAACTACAGTGACTGAACATGATTTTATAGTTCCATTGGCACAAAGAAAAAAACTATTCCGTTGGAAAAGTGTTGCCTATTAATTAACAGCTTGAGTACTATATCAGTTTCCTGCGTATCAAAGGTACCAATAACAATAACAATAAATTTATTTCAAAAATCTGTATACAATGTTACAAGAACATTTCATACAACAAACTGAAAATGCGTCACACAACAGAAAAAGATAACAAAAAAACAAGAATTACACAAACTATTCACTTAGATTATACGGTTCGAGTTCTACGAATAACTTCTTAGTTTCAGCTTTGAAAGTCTGATAATCTTGAATCCGCTTTACATATTCAGGAAGATTGTTAAAGATTTTAATACACATATAATTTGGATTTTTTTCTGTGACTGACAGTCTGTGAATTGGATATTGATAATCACATGTTCTTGTGTTGCAATCAGAATTTTCATTTAAAGGAACAAACAACTGTATGTTCTTATAGTCTGTGAATTGGATATTGATAATCACATGTTCTTGTGTTGCAATCAGAATTTTCATTTAAAGGAACAAACAACTGTATGTTCTTATGAAGATACAAAATAATAAGAACGAATTTCGTTTTCCAAACTCTTCTGATCTAGCTTTTGTTCAAGACGGCATAAAACTTCTTTTACCAGCACCCTCTGCAAGCGGTAGCACAGCCAGGCAGCAGTCGTTATATTATTTCTCAATAGACTTTTCGTTGCTAAATGTTTTGTTATTACACAATTTGTTTACATTTCTCGGATTTATAACTAAGTTTTGTAAGACTGAACTAAAAGATTATCAGAAGAATAATTTGTGATATTTTTGTAGTTAAAAGTCCATTTTTTGTTTAATTGGGTAAATAGTTATTAATTTTGATGTTACTTATTATTATTCCCTACAAAAAGAATATTTAAATATGCTGATTCACTGTGTACTGGGGGCTGATTCACTGTACCCATCCTGTGGTACACAGTGAATCAATTTTCTGTTTTTAAAAAATACTGTAATCTATAATCTATAAATACTGTACACATCCATACATATATAACACAAACAACCTTACAAGAAACTGTAATAATATAACATATATAACATCTTCCCTTTTTTTTAAAGGGAATTAGGAGTAGTTTAATTTCATGTTTAAGTTCAAATTGATTTGTCGGTAATTGGAGAAATTGAGTTAAGTTAGGAGTAGTTTAATTTTATGTCTAAATTCAAATTAGTTTGTCGATAATTGGAGAAATTGAGTTAAGTTAGGAGTAGTTTAATTTTAGGTTCAAATTCAAATTGATTTGTCGGCAATTAGAGAAATTGTGTACATAAAAATCAACTAAACTCAAAATATTACATGTTATACGATTGACTGGAATGTCCACTAATAGTTAAGTAACTTGGTTTTCTAAAAGTTCTACCATGCCTCGATTGTTGTGTTAAATCAATAACATTTTCATTATTAATCTCTGTGTAATTTCCAGTAGATTCTATATTCACATTATTCCGTTCAACGTCTTCATATTTGTTCCTAACACTAACATCTTTTATAAATTGTCTGTTTCGTCTTATAATTCTCCCTGTGCAATCTAACTTAAGTAAATATGATCTTATACTTTTTCTACCCACTATAATTCCTTTCTCCCAATTCTTTTCAAACTGTTTTACATATACTCTTGTTCCTTCATTTAATAGTTTTAATTCTTTGCATCCTGTGTCATAATAACACTTTGATTTAGTTTGTCGGTTTTTAAAATAATTTTTTACTTTATTTTGATTAATGTTACATGGTTTTAATAAATTATTTTTTACTGGAATAATTCCTCTTAACCTTCTATTATATCAGTGTTCCGCAAACTTTTTGTGTTGAAGGTACACCTACCAAATCAAGAAATAGTCGAGGTACACCAAAGAGAAACCAATGTCTATTTCATATTTATTTATTATTAAAATCAGTATAACACGAAAAGATTATTAATGAGAAACGTGAGGCTGCTTAAGTGAGCATAGGCGATCAAAATTTGGAGCAATTGCTGATAGGGCTGCTCTCATCTCTTCGTCGATCGTCCTCAGGCGTTCTCTTTTTTTTTGATTTAATCGTAGTGAGAGTTGAAAACCCCAATTCGCATAGGTAGGTCGTGGCAAATGGTAAGAGAATTGCAATAGCACGCTTTGACAGCAGTGGATACTCATTTTTTATGTGCAACCAAAAATGTGCTAGCTCTATTTCGGAAAATTTTAGTTTTAATGTCCGATCAGTTTTTAGCTCCATGAACTCTTCCTGCTCATTTATCGGTAAGTGTCCAAGGGAAACACTGTCTGAAAGTGGATTTCTTACCCAGTCCACAGGTTGCAGGTCACACTTAGGAAAATACGAGTTAATTCTTTCTGCTAATAGCTCCAAGTGTTTCACGATCAAAACTTGCACTTTTTTGCTGAATCGGTAGCCATGACGTTTGGAAACATTTCGTTACTGCCATTGGTAGCGTTGCTGAGCCATAGCACCAACTTAGCACGAAAGCTTTCAATCTTGTCCGAGGACGTTAAAATATTAGAATTCCTGCCTTGCATTTTTTTGTTGAGCTCATTTAAATGAGCAAATATGTCTGCCAGATATGCAAGTTTTGCTACCCATTCTTCTTTTTTAAAAAGAGAAGCAAAATCTGAACCCTGGGCCTCTAAAAATGTCTGGGTCTCATTTTTTAGCTCGTAAATCCGAGAAAGCACTTTTCCGCGAGAAAGCCATCGTACTTCTGTATGAAACAGAAGTGACTGATGATCTGCTCCCATTTCCTCGCACAATGCATTAAACAGACGAGAGTTCAGAGGTCGCGACTTGATATAATTGACAATTTTGACGACATCTTGTAGGACAGACGACAATTCATCGGGCAAAGACTTCGCCATCAGTGCTTCCCTGTGTGAAAAGCAATGGAAGTGTTTAATATTAGGGTTTTTTTCAGAGGCCCTGGCTAAAAACCCCCTAATTTTTCCCGTCATAGCTGCAGCTCCGTCTGTGCAAATGCTTATGCAGTTGTGCCATTCCAAACTATGCTCACTGAAGTATTGGTCTGTTACTTTGAATATTTCTTCTCCAGTAGTATAACCAGGTAGTCGCAAACAAAATAAAAAGTCCTCTTTAATTTCATACCCGGCAGTGTACCTAACATTTGCAATAAGATGCGCATGCCCACTGATATCAGTAGACTCGTCGACTTGCAGCGCAAAAACTCCACTAAGCCTTAATTTTTCAATTAACGTGGATTGAATGTCGCTAGAAATATCATTAATGCGACGTGAGATCGTATCTGCTGACGCTGGTATTTTTCGATTTCCTTAGCGGCTTCCTGGCTAATCATAATCTTGACAACTTCTTTGCAGACAGGTAGAATTAAAGTTTCAGCGAGAGAATGAGGCTTCTTGGATTTAACTAACATATTAGCGATCACGTAGCTCGCTTTTTGCGCTTTGTCTGATGTTCTGAAAGACGAATTCATCAGAGTTGCCTTGTTTCTTACACTGGTCTTGCAAACGTAGAAAAAAAGCTTTGTCTCTTTGAGCCACCGATGAGTGTTTAGTAGTTAAATGTCGTAGAAGTTTACTGGGCACCATCGAATTATTACCCAATGTTTCCCCACAGACAAGACATTTTGGGTTTGGGCATGATTCGTCTCCGCAATAAGTAAACCCATAACTTATATAGCTCTCATCATATTTTCGATTAAGTTTAGACTTTTTCTTCGTTAACTCTGCTTCATCCCGGGCATTATTAGTTTCACTTGACATACGTTTAAGGAATTTATCCATTATATTCGCGTATTATGGTATATTTTCTAGTACTCTATGTATTTGTAATTAAAAAAAGTCAATTGCGTACGTTCGCGACGACACAATCACAAACTATCCGATATTTACTGGCGCACAACAACGACTAAGCGGAACGAAACCGGTGGGTGATGCGATATATCGCAGCCAACTTGAGACTGAGGGTACGCGCTCACTGGACGCGGATAGTTCCGATACTTCCGATCATCGCACGAATAACATGTTTTTACTTCATCGCACGATCTTTTACATTGGATGTCCCATTTAAAAATTGCAACTAACTTCACATCGGAACTATCCCCGTCCAGTAAGCGGCGGGCTTGAGCCTTCCCGCCATATTCGCGCCAATCACGCTCACTTGAAACCAAGGCGGGTCCGTCTGCTTTGCGCACAGCACCATGCGCGGCGCGCAGGTGTGGTTGCATAACTCTCAGCGATGTGCAAGTGTATTATCTTCCGAACTTTTTGATAAAACTTGACATTTTTTCGCGGCACACCAACTAATGACCACGGTACACCAGTGTGCCGCGGCACACCCTTTGCGGAACACTGTATTATATAATAATTCAGCTGGACTAGGTAGTGTTGCTGTTAATGGTGTATTTCTAAGTTCCAACATACATAAATATGGGTCATTTCCATCGTGTTCACATTTTTTATTTTTTGTTGTGAATAGTTCTCTCAACCATTCCATTTGATTGGGCAAATTGAGGACTTGATGTAACATGTTTAATATCATATATTTTACAAAACTACTTAAATTCAGCACTAGTATATTGAGGACCATTATCTGAAACAAGTATTTGAGGAATACCTTGTCTTGAAAATATTTGTTTTAAGTGATTAATAATTGACATAATTGTTGTTGAATTTAGCAAAGATATTTCCATAAATTTAGAATAATAGTCTACAACAATTAAATAATTTCTATTTTTAAATTGAAATAAATCGGTACCAACTTTTAACCATGGGTATTGAGGAATCATATATGGGATCAATGGTTCTTTACTATTATTATTTCTGTAGATTGTACAAGTTTCACAATTTGAGATTAAATTATCGATATCAACCGTCATACCTGGCGAAATACCAATTCTCTAGCTTTGTTTTTCGTTTTTTCCATGCCGAGATGACTCACATGAGATGACTCTTTTCTTAACACTTTAGGTACATACAGACGTTGTCCTTTAAACATTAAACCATCAGCAACATATAACTCATCTCGATAAGGCCAATACATTAACAATTCTTTTTCTAAATCCTTCTTGTGTTCGGGAAATCCGTTTTTAATTTTATTTATTAATAATTGCCAATATTTATCATTTTTAATAACATTTTTAAACATTTCAAATTTTGTGTCAGACATAGGAATTGTCGATCTTAACATACAATATTCTGTGCTTCAATATTCTTACAAAAATACCAGAGCAAATACCATAAGGTAAACCATAAGGTGTAGCATAAGGTTTAAAACAAAATCGATTACCGATGTGGTAATAATTATAATGTTCAAAGGCGTTAACAATGGAAACATGATGGTGAGCAATGTTCAGCTAGTCGTTACAAATGCCAGAAGTTTGGACATATTGCGAAAATGTGTCGCAATAAACGAGTACAAGGAGTGGAAGAAGGAGTGTAGCCGATGTCGGAGAAAGATTAATAAGACGAAGAATTCCAAACAAATTCCGTTGTAGTGTGTAACGTGAAGCCAGTTTCGAAGGTGCACGCGACACTACAGCTCACCCTGAACGTGGAAGGCCGAGATGTCCAGTTTGAAGTCGATACAGGGAGTGCAGTTACAATTCTTTCATTAAACCTGTATGAGTTGTATTTTAAGACAAAATTAGCTATCTGTAAGTCAAGGGTTAAATTATTTACTGTGTCTGGTAATAGATTAGAATGATTGGTGTTGTCAATGTCAAAGATATCGTTAAAAATATTTCTTTTAAATTACCACTTTTTATTGTTAATGTTAAAAATAAAAAAAAAACCTTATTGGGTCTAAAATGGTTAAATGTTGTATTGCCAGAGTGGAAACAAGGTTTTGTTGTGAACAACATTAGTAGTGGGGTAGATGATACATAAAACAGACAAGAGCATAAGGCCCATAGTGTCCAACAAAAACACTCCTATCGAGACAACAGCCAAGATTCTACAGCACCTACTTCAAAATATCCTGGGATTCAAATCAACATACAGCATAAGTAATTCAAAATAACTTATTAAACATACAGAAAACACCATAATCAACAACAGGACCCGTCTGGTGTCATTGGACATTGTTAATCTCTACACGAACGTGCCAGTCAGGGAAAAAATTTCCATTGTCAAACAATTTTTATTAGACAAGATGACAACATATAACTAGGGGAATTGTGCCTAATATGACATAGTCAGGTAAAATGACACAGGGTTACTTGTGAAAGTTTTGGTGGGTATAAGAATGAATGGTTATGTCCGCAGAGGGAGCCATATGTTTGTCTATATTCTGAGAAAGTACGGCTAACTTCACGTCAATCACAGACACGCTGTGACAGGTCTAGTGATTTTACGGGTTTTGAATATTGTTTAATTGATTGTGTTTTCTCGTGTTACAGCTTTAATAAAGGTAAGTAGTACGACTGTTATTTTTCTTCAACACTAGAGGCAGTACTTAATAATCAGTTTAAGTGCTTAATTCGTTTTAGAAAATAATAAAACCATAGCAACAAGTTATATATTCAGACCACTGGTCGGGTAAAATGACATACAACAAAGTCAGTTAAATAGACATAGTATGTCGTGGTATGTCGTTTTACCCATATCAATAGGGTATTACGGCACTTTTCAAATTCTGTTCTATTACAAAGTAGGTTAGCTTAGCATCACCCTTTCACACGTAAAATGCCAAACAACGCTTTCATTTAGGAGAAAACGCGTTTTGAAATTCAAATAAAAATCCTACTTGTGACGTCACAAGGAGGGATTATAATGCGAAACTTGACAACGTCGCGCATAGTTATTTTATGTTGCTGTGGTGCCAACAGTCGCGTACTTCACTCTGTTTACCGCATAGATTAAAGATATAAATGTATAAATAGATAGGCGACTCTGAAACGTGTAGTTTAGTTTGTCAAACTATCGCCGGAGGCGCTGCTCTCCCAATTGAATCTTTCCCGCCATTATTTAAAATTGATATTAAATCAAAATTAAGCACAAGGACCCTTTTGGACCCTAATTTGAACCCATTAGAGCAAAGTATAGAAATGTATAAGTTATGGCAAATATCGAACAAAAGACCTGAATTCAGGTATAAGAATGAAAACCAAACTTTAAATTAAATACGTTTATTACAAGAATAACTATAATAATCGATAATAATATTTTAAACACTAACAATAAAAATCAAAAAATAAGAAATAATACAGAAATAATATGGCAAAATATAGAAGAAAAAAGAACTCAAAAGTTATCCCACAACACCACTGAAATAACTATGTAACTAACTATCTACTATAATAACTTTTAGAAATAAAATTTAAAACAAATATAATTTACAAATAGTATATAACAATTTTATTAAGGGAGGGACACGTATGTGTAAATTGTGTATGAGTACGTGAAAAACACACACGGACGGTATCTGAAATACGTAGGTATATGGCTCATTTGTTCACTTTCAAGAAGCATATGATATCATATGATCATATTAATATACTATGTACAGCGAATATAGGGGCTTGGATAGAAACTAAATAAAGAATTTTAAAACTAATTAAAAATGAATCTTTAATTACTTTTAATGTGATTTTCCATAGTTTCTATCCAAAGCTCTACTTTTGCTGTGCAAGGTACATTAATATGATTGGTTTTTAAAAGTAAAGTAATGAATCCTTATATGTACTTATTTCGGACACTGTCGGTGCGAGTGTTTTTACGAACACATACCCATCCCATATGCAATCCACCCTTAAATTAGCTGTTCATTTAACCTAATTCTATCTTGCTTTTTTATATTTTTGCACTTCCATCATGGCAGCTTTCTTTACCTTATCATTTATATTTCTAGTATGTAACCCTTTGAAAATATTAACTACATTTGTACGTCCTCTACTTCGGAGCTTCTGGTGCTTCAGCTGGCTCAACACAGAATTGTATGTAACTTTGTTCAATTTCGCATGTAAATAGTTTGCAGTTGTTGCATATGCCATCGCTCCAGTTATGCATTCGGTGTTAGAAGAATGTTCGAACAGCTTGGTCCTCACATGCAAGTCCTTGGCAATATGAAGCCCCATCTTGCTAATTCTTCTCCAACCTCCACAACGGCGTTCAACGCTTTTGGACCCCGCAGTTATTTGTTCAACGCTTTCGGACCCGGCAGCTATCTGTTCAACGCTCTCAGACCCCACAGTTATCTGCTGCTAACCACTTTTGGATCCTACAGTTATCTGTTCGGCTGTGTTAGTTACATCACCAGTATATATTTTTTACCAAGATCGGACCCTGCTGCAGATATTCAAAACATTTTACATCAAACATTGATTTTATTGAACTTACCATTCACATCCAAGTCAGGAATCGCAAATTTCTTTAAATTGGCCCTGTTCTTATTAAAAGGAAACATCTGTTTGAAAAATGTCGAAAAATGTCTCCTGATAACTCTTCCTGATCTTCGCAATGTCCCCTTTTTCAACAAATCTTGTCTGCCTACCACTTCAATCCACTTCTCAAGCAACTAAAAATTTTAAAATTACTATAGACTTCGAACAGTTGTATATTAGTTGTACTATTTAACTTAGGTACAATTTAAGGTTAATATTTAAGAAACAACTTACCTGTCGACCAGCAGGAAATCTGAACATACTATGCGTTTTGCTAGTAGTCGGACAAGTCCGCACACATGAATACACAACCATTGCCTTTAAAATAATTAGAAACCCGCTCGTACAATAAAGAAAATCGGCACACGTTGATGACGCGTGACACTGATGACACTGGCACTATCTTTTTAGGGTTATCAGCGCAGGCGCGAACCTGCGTGAACCGCATTAAAATTTTTCTAGCAGCGCCGACGGCGACAGTTTGACAAATCGTGAGTGCGCTCCCCGTGGTTTACCGTTAGTTCATAGAGGTTAGGTGGTCAGTGATGTTTTAATCAGTTTTAATTTTTAATATATCAACACCAGCGAACACCATACACAATCAACATGAGCAAACAACAATATAGAGTTTGTTGTGTGCCGGGTTGCAACAGCAAATCAGTCGAAACACCAGACAAACTATTTTTCAAAATACCATCAAATGATATGAAGGATGTTTGGCTTCAGTCTTTAGGTTTGGCAGATGCGTCGCTGAAAAAAGTGGAATATGTGTGTGAAAATCATTTCGATGTAAGTACTGCTAGCTTTGTAAATTTGGAATAATTTTGTAATTCCTATTCTGAACTTGATTTTAGGCTGAAAGAGATATAGAAAATTATGCGATGGCATGAATTACAGGACAAAAAATGACCAAGTTTTGCCTGCGTAAAGGAACTGTACCGTCTGAGGAGCTCAAGGAGAACATAGCACCGAAATCTACCCGCAATGTTTGTAATAAACAGACTCAGTTCCAACCAGAATCCACCTCTAAAGCCACACAATGCAACTTGGCCATTATGTTGTCGCCGGATGTTGAAGAACTTTCCTACTCTGCAGGTAGTTCCCCCGTCGCTAAGAAGAGAAAGCTTTACGATTACATGGACAGCACCGAATCTTCTCAAGGGAGTACAACAAATTCGGAAAGCAAACTACTGATGGCTGACGACATGAAGGAAAAATGTATTATAACAACATGTTATAAAATTGAAAAAGATCCAAAGTAGGTCTAACAGTAGAAGCATTCGAACTCGTAAAGATACTTTCAAAATCAATAGCAGTTATAGTGCGGGATATATATATTGTATTAAAGAAAGTTTCTCTAGATATAGAGTTTAAAGCTCTTTCCGATGATTTTGGACTCAGTATTTCGCAAACAGCTCATATATTTAAACATACCTTATATAAATTAAGCAGCGGATTAAATAAGTTTATTTTTTGGCCCAGTCGCCCTCAAATTGAAAAAAATTTGCCTATACCATTCCGTTTAAGATATGGCAAGGTTATATCTATTATTGATTGCTTCGAAATTATAATCGAAAAGCCATCCTCTCCCATGCATCAAGCTCTTACCTGGTTATTAATTAATTTTATTTCACCCGGATTTGGCGGTCGGGCATTGTATCAAATTGTACTTATTTAGATAACTTGACCAAAAACATGATTGTTATGGCGGATAGAGGATTCAAAGGAATCGAAACTGAATTGAGAAAATTGGAATGTTCCTTGGTAAGGCCACCCAGCGTCACAGGAGGTGAACTGTCTGCGGAAGATGTCTTACAGACAAAGAGAATTGCAAGTCTTAGGATCCATGTGGAACGCGTAATAAATCGTATTAGAAATTTTAAAATATTATCATTACATAGTTGTGTAAATCAAAATCTAATACAACATCTGGATGAGATGGTACATCTTGCATGCTGTATAATAAATACACAGGAGTATATTACTAGGAATATTTTGTAAATATAATACAATAAACCGTTTTTATTTATTTCTTTTAGTTATTATTTTGATGTGGAAATAAAGACTGTAGAGAAAACAAATAAACTCGATATTGAGTCACACCTAGACATTTAGGATAAAAAGTCAGGTTTTGTTACATTCAATTAATTTCTCTACGATTAGGACAAACACATGCTGTAGTCTTGACAGTAGCTGTGAGCAAAGCATTCTAATATGCTCGAGCATATCAGTAATGAGTCCAAACCATTAATTGCTTTGCAAGCAGCTATTATCAATGCTGCAGCTTTTGTTTGGCCTTAGAAAGCTTGGCACACCTTCATGAAGAATACTTACTTTGCTTTGTCTAAAGGTTGGGATAAAATGAGTAATTATTTATAAATAATAAATATTACATTTTTTTATTTATATATATATATATATATATATATATTGTATAAATTTTACAAATTTACTGGTTCATTTTGGGTTATATATTCCAAACTAAAAGAATCGCTGGCCTTAGAAAATATATATATATATATATATATATATATATATATATATATATATATATATATATATATATATATATATATAGAACGTGTAATAAATAGAATAAGGAATTTTAAGATGTTGTTACATAGCTGTGTTACTAAGAATTCAATACAACATTTAGACGAAATAATGTATCTACCTTGTAGTTTCATAAACACACAGGAATATGTTATAAGAAATGTATTATTAATAAACTTCTATTTAAGTAGTTATTATTTACTAAAGGTAAAACTACGAGAGCTGAAGGTGAGTCATCGCCTAAAAACGTAAGAACAGACGCATGAAAAAGCACTCTGTTTCTTTCGCACGGGGATGCACGGGAATGGTCTGTAACGTATCAGCAAAATAACAGCTGGAATTGATGACTCGCTTTCAGCTCTCGTGGTTTTACCTATACTAGTCTTTCCCTCTACATTCAAATTTCTTTGTGAACCATGTGATTCAGGATCTTTCATTAATTTGTCGTTAATTTAGTATGAACAACTGTAAGCTGGTTGAATAATATGTATGACAGATTTGCACAATTATCTATTGTAATCTATTTGTATTGTAATGTTCGTATAACGGTATGGGTGCAAGATTGGAAAGTTCATTAGTTATCTCCAAACTCTTCACGTGTTAACTTCTTTCTTACGTGGAATTTATTTATCGATGGAGGAAGTACGTAAAGACTAACGTTGAAATACTATTACCATTAAATTAGTTACCGTATAATTAATGTACATGGTAATAATGTATAAAAGTTGAGTCAACTAGAATATACAAATAAACAAACATTTTATTTTAGCATATATTCGTTTTAAATTTGTACCTACATACTTATTGATTAAGTTTAGGGTATATATATACAGACCAGAAGTTTTCAGCCTCACTAATTAATTTTTTAATTAAATCATGATCATATTCTACTTCTTTTATGATTATCTTTTTTGTTTCTTCAAAGCTTGGTTCGGCAACAACAAAGAGGGCTTTTTTGCGTTTACAAATATACATTTGAAGTTGCAACTGGGCCATACATTTTGGCGTAATTTCATCTTTGTTAATAAAATTCGTTATCGTGGTTTCTTTGAAGGGTGATTTAATTTCAATAACATAAGTATCGTTTATGCCATCCGGAGAGGCCTCAAATATGGGATATTTCTTTGTTAAAAATAAACCACAACTGTTTACTTGAATTCCCTTTGTCCTCAATATTTCAATAACGGCAGTTTCCATTTCTTTACCTCTTCGCATCGCAGCAGACTCGAATACTTTAGCTCCAAAGATGATTTCGACTAAAGAACCATCGGTTTTACATCTTGACGCTGTGTATATTGTTGATGCTGTCACTCTAGCATACCGCAATTCATACCACACGGGACTATTACTTTGAGCTCTTGTTTCTGCCACTTCGTGAATGTCTCCCATCTTCTCTTTGCAGAATTCAATAAAATTTTCACAGGTGCGATGTGCTTTCCCATATAATATTTTGAATTCACAAAATAAGGTGTGCATTGACAGATGTTCAAAATCACTCTCACTTAAATACCTAATTATTTGATTTTGAATACCATTACTAAGGCAGTATTCTTCAAAATCTTTAAAAACATCTTTAGATTGTTTGATTTTACTGTCGCATTCCTGATAGTTTTCAATATTTACAGTCCCAATATCTTTTGCTAAAATATACTTCACTGACGATCCAATCTGCGACAATTTCGGTTTCTGCCAATAGGATGTCACAGATGTTGGCGATGGTTCCTCACTTCGGCGATATAGCCACATTAGTAGAGCAACGGAATGTTTGCAACCGCCTTTACACGCAACACAATTCTCGCATTGAACACTTACAACGTGTACCAAAACTTCATATAACACACGGGATACTGTGTATGGTTTCTTCGTAACCGAATGCTCAGGTGTAATTCTAGCTTTCATCGTGCAGGTATTATCACTTCGTTGAAGTTGAACATAACCTATAGCGTTATCCCCATATTCTTGCCTTGATGATCTAAACATATCATTATATTCATTATACTCATACTAACATTTGGATAATATCTTACCGCTCAAGTTTAATCCCTTTCATTTCAGCGCCTAAAAAATGCTGGTTTTCGTTGAAAAAGGTCATGATGGTAATTAGATCGATTGTGGGCAAATTTTGCGAATTCGCTTTAGTGAAATCATCTTCCACAGAGCACATGCTTGCACTGGTAACTTAACAACTTATAAAAACTTACTTAATAAATAATAACTTTACGTTACGCTGAAGTTTGTCAACACACATAGAAACAAACAGCGGTGCAAACACTGTTGCAAGAAAATTCCCTAGGTTTTGATCAATTTCTTGGCTACGTTGCCAATTCTACACTTGGCCAACCACGATAGTGATAGGAAAATTCAAATTTTAATTGTAATTTTCTCAACAAATTCTGAAAGTAATTTAATTTTAACTTAACAGAATTTCGGTTTATATACTGTAAAATCGCTTAAGACACGCTTTTGCTTAAATTTCCACATGACCGTAATACCCTATTATCAGTTGCACATAAGTTGTAAAATACATTAATTACATCTTTCGTCTGTAATTACGCAATGTATTTTTTTATTAGATGGTTGGCTGTTACATAAGGAAATCAAATCGGCAAACTTGGGGCGAAAAGGATATGGAACTTGCTATAAAGGCGGTCAAAGATGGAAAAATAGGATGGTTGGCTGCCTCAAAGAGATATCATGTTCCTCAAGCTACATTACGTCGTCGCGCGCAAGATAAAAATAAAAAAGTTAAGAGTACTCAAAAAGGTTTGGGCAGATATGATACAACGTTTTTACCGGAACAAAAGGAAGAGATGGTGTCTTATTTAGTTACATTGTGTTGTACAATGTTCCAATAGTTTACAGTTGTCATTATTACTGACAGTACATATTAAGGATCATAGATTGTACATGTTGGATGTTTGACAACATCACCAGTTGTCACCAGTTGAGTGTATTGAATAAACCACTTTTAGAGTTTCTGCATATTATTGACATGACCACAACATGGTGTCAGGTGTGAGAAGATTTATAGATAGTGAGACAACCTATTTAGATAGAAGTACAGAGATAGATAGAAGTACCGAGATAAATAGATAGATAGAAAAACTGACATAGCGATTTAGATATTTAGAGCAAGCGTCATAGATAGAAGCTAAGATGGCCGAGAACGAAGCGCTACTGCAATGCTTTAAAGCTCAAATGAAGTCCTTAGAAGAACTAACTAAGAAAATGACAAGTACCTCATCTGTCAGCATGAACAATCACTTAATTCCAGCGCCACCACCTTTGCGAAGATAAAGTAAAACTAGAAATAGATGTAAGTATACAACCCATCATCCAAAGCCCAAGAAGAATACCAATAAGTCTAAGAGAAGATCTTAAGAAGGAATTAGAAAGGCTAGAAAAACTTGATATTATATCAAAACAAGAAAAACATACAGATTGGGTAAGCAATATACTTTTAGTAAGAAAAGGAAAATCTTTTAGGATTTGTCTGGATCCTATTCCATTAAATACAGCCCTGTTAAGACCCAACTATCAATTTACAACCATTGATGAAATCTTACCAGAGCTAGGAGAAGCCAAAGTGTTCTCATTAGTAGATACCAAGAAGGGATTTTGGCATGTTGAACTGGAAGAAGAAAGTAGTCTTTTAACAACATTTTGGACCCCATTTGGAAGGTATCGATGGAAGAGAATGCCTTTTGGTATCAAACCTGCTCCAGAAATATTTCAATTAAAAATGAATGAAGTAACCAAGGATTTCCAAGGATCCTAATATATGGCAGTGGAAACACTCACGAAGAAGCTATGAGAGACCACAATGGCAATTTAGATAAACTTATGAAGAGATTAGAAGTCAAAAAGTGCAAGCTAAATAAAGATAAGCTTAGACTCTGTGTCAACGAAGTAAAATTTTACGGTCATGTATTAACAAAACATGGTATGAAACCAGATGAAGCCAAAGTAGATGCCATAAACAAATTTCCAGTGCCTCAAGATAAACAACAGTTATTGCGATTCTTAGGTATGGTTAATTATTTAGGAAGATATATACCACATCTTAGTAGTAAAGTTGTACATCTGAGAAGTCTGACACGCGATCATACTCCCTGGTCATGGACTACAGTAGAAGAAAAGGAATTCAAGGACATCAAGTCATGTTTGATTAATGTAAGACCACTTCATTATTTTAATGTAAATGAGCCTGTCATTATGGAATGTGATGCAAGTGAGTTTGGATTAGGAGTAGTTCTGTATCAAAAAGAAAATGTGATAGGTTATGGATCTCGAACACTAACAAAAACCGAACGTAACTATGCACAGATTGAGAAGGAGTTATTGGCAGTTGTTTTTGCATGTATGAAATTCGACCAATTTATTATCGGAAATGTCAATGTAACTGTCCGAACAGATCATAAACCTTTGCTCAACATTTTTAAGAAACCTTTAATAAAGGCACCAAAAAGATTACTGAAAATGTTGTTACAATTGCAAAGATACAATCTGAGTTTGGAGTTTATATCTGAAAAAATGAACAAAGTAGCCGATACACTGTCTAGAGCACCTCTCAAAGAAGATTTGAAAACCAAAGAAATCTACAAAATATTTAGAAATTTTGAACAAATCAATTTAATCGATACTGTCAAAATATCAGACGAATTGATTAATAAAATCCGTGATGAAATTGGAAAAGACACAACTATGAAGAAATTAAAAGAATTTGTACAAAATGGATGGCCAAAAATGCATGTGGTTCCAGATGACATACAAAAATATTACAATTTCAAGGATGAATTGTCTATTGAAGAAGATTTAATAGTGAAGAATGATTGCATTTTGATACAATTTAACATGAGAAAACTAATAATCGATAGAATACATGCTGGTCACGGAGGAATTGAGTATTGTACTAAAGTTGCAAGAAGAAATGTGTTTTGGCCAAACATGACAAGAGAACTGATCGATAAAATTAAACAATGCGAAGTTTGTACAAAATTCAAACCATCTCAGAGGAGACCATATATGCAATCTCATGAGACTCCAAGATTTCCTTTCCAGTATGTATCAATGGATATATTCTTTTGCAACTATAAGGGAAAACAAAGAAATTTTTTAGTCGCTGTTGATCACTATTCTGATTTTTTTTAACTTGACATCCTTAAAGATCTTTCCAGTAGAATATTAATCGAAACCTGCAAGATAAATTTCAGCAGACATGGAATTCCTCAAAGAGTGTGTACTGATAACGGAACAAATTTTGTCAGCAAGGAATTTCAGACGTTCAGTAAAGAATGGGGATTTCAACACGTAACGTCGTCGCCTCAACACCAACAAGGCAACGGAAAAGCTGAACCAACAGTGAAAACAGCAAAAGGACTCATAAAGAAGACTCAAGAGTCAGAAGAAGATTTGTGGTATGCACTACTACATTCTAGAAATACACCTAATAAAATTGGATTGAGCCCTGTCGAAAGATTATCATCTAGAACAACAAGAAATGGAATACCATGTTTGGAGAAGAATCTGAAACCAAAAATAATAGACAATACTTCCAAAAGAATTGAAGAACAAAAGGAGAAGAGTGCCACATGGTACAATAGAAAGGCTATAAACCATGAAGACTTAAGAAGAGGACAAGCAGTAAGTGTTCAGCTGGGAGACAAAGAATGGACCCAAGGTAACATTGGGAGAAAATTTGAAGACAATTCGTATACGGTTTATGTCGGGGATATTCCATATCGAAGGAGTCGAGTCCACATCACTCCAAGTAACATCCAGCCTACCAAGCAGTTCCTCAACCAAACAGCAGAGTCAAATGCGGACAATGAACGCAATCTGGAGTTAGCATACGATGAGACAAACAATCCAACTTCAGTTAGCCAGCCAACTTCGATCAGCAATCCAACTTCAGTCAGCCAGCCAACTTCGATCAGCAATCCAACTTCAGTTAGCCAGCCAACTTCGATCAGCAATCCAACTTCAGTTAGCCAGCCAACTTCGATCAGCAATCCAACTTCAGTTAGCCAGCCAACTTCAATCAGTAACCCAACTTCGGTCAGCAAGCCAACTTCGGTCAACAAGCCAACTTCGGTCAGCAAGCCAACATCAGATGTCGAAGAAAACCAGAAAGATGTTTTACCGCAAGAAATTGTCAGCACAAGTCGACCAAGAAGAGAGCCAAAGAAACCATCCCGATTTAAAGACTTTATTATGTAATATATGTTAAAGAAAAAGAAAAAAAAGAAAAGATGTTGTACAATGTTCCAATAGTTTACAGTTGTCATTATTACTGACAGTACATATTAAGGATCATAGATTGTACATGTTTGATGTTTGACAACATTACCGGTTGTCACCAGTTGAGTGTATTGAATAAACCACTTTTAGAGTTTCTGCATATTATTGACATGACCACAACAGATCCTTTACCTTAGCTGGTGCTCTGTACCTTACCGTGATACCCGATTTCTTCAGTACTCTACCGGTTCTCTCTGATACCCCACTTACGTATGGTAAGCAAGCGAACCCCTTTGACTCTTGCGGTTCCTCTGAGACTTGCGGTTTTCTTTGTGTGACACCCCGTATGTCAGACTTGGTGTATCCATTCTGGCGTAGGGCCCACTCCAAGTGTTTCCGTTCGTCGTGCAAGGTGCTAGAGTCGCATACCTTCTCGGCTCTGTTGAACAAAGTGTTAATAACACTTCTCTTCTGTTGGGGGTGGTGGTGTGATTTGGCGTTCAAGTACCGATCGGTATGTGTCTTCTTACGGTATGTCCAAGTCTACCCGTTGACGTTCTGTATACCAGCACATCCAAGAAAGGCAGCTGATTGTCCTCTTCTATTTCCATCGTGAATTTGATGGAAGGACTAACATTGTTCAGGTGGTTAAGGAACTCGTTAAGTCTATCTCTACCGTGTGGCCAAACCACAAAGGTATCGTCGACATATCTGACCCAGTGCTTGGGTTTGAAGGGACTTGATGTAATGGCTTTTTCTTCAAACAATTCCATGAAGAAATTGGCGATTACCGGTGACAAAGGTGATCCCATGGCTGCACCCTCTACCTGCTCATACATCGCTCCCGCCCACTTGAAGTATGTGGTGGAGAGACAATACTCTACAAGATCCGGAACATCGGTTGGTAGACCTAGGGGGACAAGTGTTGTCCGGAGGCCTTCGACGGCCTCCTTAACCGGAACACACGTAAATAGTGATGTTACGTCGAAACGAGTATATCCTGAGGGTCAATGACAACTTCCTTCAAAATCTGAATAAAATGTTCAGAGTTCTTGACAAAAGATGTAGTTTGTCCTCTAAACGGTTGGATGGTTTTCGCCAAGTATTTTGCCAACAAATAGGTTGGGGAGCCTATTGCGCTAACGATTGGTCTTAAAGGTACGTTATCCTTGTGGATCTTTGGCAAACCGTAGATCCTAGGTGCCCTAGGGGCTTGAACAAAAAGGCTTCTTTGTTCCTGTATGGGAATCGATGATGATTTAACCAATTCTTTCACTCGCCTACCTATCTTATCTGTTGGGTCCTTGGAAATTTTACGGTACGTATTCGGGTCCAATAGATCGTCCATCTTCCTGTTGTAGTCCTCCTTGTTCAATATCACCGTTGCATTCCCTTTGCCTTGTTGTCCTTGATGGTTTTCAGAGAGTACCCGGCTAGTCAAGATCCAACAGTCCGCTGTTGCTCAACACTGCCACGAGTCGGGACACACAATGGATTTCGATGACGCGAAGATGTTGGCAAGGGTGGGTAATTATCATCGAAGGCTCATTAGAGAAGCCATCGAAATTTACAAACATCCTGACAACATCAATCGCGAGGACGGTACTGACATTAGTAGGGTCTGGAAATCGATCCTAACGCGGTCAGGTGGAAAAACACATGGAGCGGTAGCGCCAGATGTGCGCAGTGAGGTGTAAATTCAGGTATATAAGGGAGACTTTCTTGGTAGGTCTTCAGTATTCAATTAGCTTTGAAGAAGCGAGCAACATGGCTCGCGAAACGTCAGCATTAACAAATCTTGACACACGGCATAACCCGGAAGCAGTTTATTTTCCAAATATATAACTGTTTCTGCAATGTCTTTATAACTTACTAAACTACACGTCGCACGTCACTAACGTAAGAAATATTTAGAAATAAAATATTGGTAATAAACTAAACCAAAAGTATGTCATTTTAGGCACAATTCCCCTACATGGACGCGATAGACATAGAATGTCTGATAGAGTTAATTAGCTAGTCACCCAGCAGAACTTCTTCATATTTGATGGAGAACACTACCTCATGAACGACGGCTTGGCAATGGGTACGTCACTATGGGGACTGTTAGCAGAATTCTATGTAAATCACATTGAACAAGAAGTATTTTCCAGCATATATAGGAATTTCACTGTCGACATCAAATACTATTGCAAGTACGTGTATGACATACTGATATTGTACGAAGGCAACAACGCTCAGCTGGTGGCTCTACACACTTTATTCAATAACACAGGAAAAATTAAATTCACCATAGAAAAAGAAAACCACGGAAGATTAAACTATTTAGATATCACCCTGCAGAGGAATGAAAATAGATTGAAATATAATATTTTTAGAAAGCGTACTAGTACTGACGTTGTCATACCGAAACAGAGCAGCTCCTGTAACACCTACAAGGATGCCGTCTTCCGTTTCCTGTTCAACAGAGCCCTCGATGTACCCTTAAACCCACGTCCAAAAGTCCAAAAGGAAATAAGAACCATAATGACGATAGGAGAGAATAATGGATACAATGCCACCGATCTGCGGAGAGTATGCAATAGAATCCACAACGCCAATATGATTAAAATGATTTACCCACACTACAAGGCCTAGAGTGAATACCTAATTATGAACTACCACACTACATTGTCAAAGAACATAGAGACTACACTCGGACAATATAATATACTGACAGCATACAGGACGGACACGAAGATGGGCAACCTCCTGGTAAACCATAAATACAGGCACGACGATACAATGACAAGTGGAATATATCGTCTACAATGTACAGACTGTGCAGGCTATTACATCGGCCAAACGGGAAGAAACTTGTTGACGAGATACAGAGAACACATAAACAATAAAAATGGTACTTCAGCATTTGGACAACATCTTAAAGAAAACCGCCACACTTCCAACATAAACAACATCAAACTGCTACATAGTGTAAAAAAGTCTAATAAAATGAACCTTTTGGAGGAGATGGAGATAGAACGAGGTAAGACAATAAATTCTGAAGAAATGCTTAATGAATACACCGAATTTCGAAACCGACACATGTTTATGGCATATTTAAAAGTGCCACCTACAATGCGTGACACCTAGCGGCGGATAGAATAAGTATACCGAACTGACCCACTGACGAAACCTAACTTGCCGACCCGACATTTTACTTATCGCTGTATTTGACATCGTTGACATCTTGGCCATATCTTGGCGTACAAATTCAGTTGCAAATTAAGAACAGTTTTAATTGTAATGAATATAGTTTTAAAGTGTGATAATACCGACAGCAATATTGTAAGCGTAACAAAGATACAACTAGGCATGTACAAATTGAAGAGCGACCCTACAATTTCCAGGACTTATGATTAGGATTAGACGGTAGGATAAGTTAGGTTAAGTCAAGATGTATTTTATTAATTGTGACAATATTTAATTATAGTTTGCACTGAAGACGAGGAAACTCGAAACCGGTCTGCAAGATATGAAATAAACCTTCATCGACTACTTTTACGATCGCTTTATTCATTTGGGTAGATGATATTTCTAAAATTAGATGTGAATTACAGGAGGAGTTTCCAACCGTATTCGATGAGTAACGAACAAAACCAATTGTAGGGTTCGAGTTACATCTACGACTCAAAGACAAGAACATTCTTGTTTTCCATCGCCCCTATACCATACCCTATGCGCAGCGACCCAAGGTGGAAGCGGAGTTGGACAAACTTACTCGAACAGGCGTCGTCGAGAAGGTATCATGCAGCGAGTGAGCAAGTCCAATCGTGGTGGTGGCAAAGAAAGGTGGATAAATAAGGATTTGTGCAGACTTCAAAAGAACTGTGAACTCGTGCCCGCAGGTGGAACAATACCCTCTACCCCGGGTGGATGATGTAATTCAGAAAATGGCTGGGGGGAGATATTTTTCTGTTTTAGATTAGTCTAATGTGCCATAAAAGAAGAGTGCCTAGAAATTTTGACGATAAACACTCATAAAGGGATATACGTTATAGAAGACTACCATTTGGAATAGCGAGTGCTCCAGCACTATTTCAAGGACTTATGGATAGAGTACTTAATGGACTTCAGTGGTGCGCTTGCTATCTGGAGAAGTTGACACTATATGCCAGATAAATATATATTTTCCAAATATAATTGAAGATACTGACATTGATAAGTTGGACATGGAGTGGAGAAGCCTACCAGGAATTATTAAGCAGTTAATTTTAAAATCTGAAAACATTGACAATCTTTGGCAAGAAATCCCAAAACGTGAAAAACACTGCTAAGCTTCTGTACTATCACAAAAGTGGAAGGTTATTTCCAACAGGACAGGACAGGCTGAAGAAGAGGTCATGGATGATATCCTGAAAGTTTTGGTTAATGATTAATGTGCTCGACCAGAGAAGAACGTGTTCGTTTATAAGCTAATGTTTTTATATTTTTGCAGAAATTATAGTTTATTTTAGATTATGTGATCTCACAATATGGCAATATATGTTTTTTTTTTCATTAATGCGTTTTCGTTGTTTTATAACACCCTATATAACATCCTTTATCTTTATAACACCTATTCACGATAGAATTGACGAGAACATAAATTGGACAATGACCTTCCAATAGATTACAGAATACTTCTCAAAACCAATTTAGGTGTCACCATTATTGATTTGTCTTAAAGTGGGAATATATTATGTAGGTACTACAACATTTAGATTTTAACATAGAAGATAACATCCGGATAGATGTAAATATTGACGGGTTGCCGTTAACAAAAAGTAGCAACAGTCAGTTTGGTCAATACTGGGATGCATTGAAAATGAACCCTTTCCAATAGATATTGTTATAATGTTAACCGTTATATTAGCTAGTTTTAGTTGTAACCGTTGGTACCAGTGAACCGAGCATTGGGCGCGAACGACTACGACCGTCAGTCGAGTGGAGTCCGTCTTGTGTATTGTATGTCCGATGTATCTGGTGTACTAATGTGTAATATATACTTCTAACAGTTACAGTGTGTTTTACTAATTGTGTCTCGACATAACATGTGGCGACGACCACGGGATTGTGTCGGAAACTGAATGCGAAGAACTTTAATTACTGTGTGTGAGTTCGTAAATTCGCAAGTGCGCGTTAGTAGTGGCGTACGTGACCAAACGTAATACGATCAGGTCCGGACTCGGGCTGGTGGACTCCGTGTGTGGTGGGTGTGGCAGAATCAATCATGGCTATGATCGGGAGCATAGAGCCGTTATCTATGAAAAGCTACTATTAAAGCTACATAGAGCGGATGGACTATTTATTCGAGTGCAATGAGGTGGAGCCTAGACGCCTAGACGGCGCTTTTTTGTACTTTGATAGGTAGTGAGGCGTATGAAAACTGAAAAAACCTTACTGCTCCAGAAAAACCATCGTGTAAGACTTACGAACAGAAAAATATTTTTCGAAAATGTATGGCTCCGAAGAGAATCATAGTTGCCGAGACTCTAAAGTTTTATAGGATAAATCAAGGTGAGAAAACCATATCTGAATATATCCTGGCCTTAAAAAGTCAGGCAACACATTGCCAATTTGAAGGCTACTTGGAAAGAGCACTCCGTGACAAGTTTGTGTGTGGATTGTCGGATGAAAGTATACAGAAGAAATTATTATCCGAAGACGCACTGACTTTTGACGATGCCTGTAGTAAGGCCCTAACCATGGAAAGTGTGACCAGTGATGCTCGTTCGTTTAAGTCAGTCAACCAAGCCAATCACCCGCTCAAATGGAAAAAAAGAAAGGAGACGAGTGAAAAGAAAAATGACCTGAAGAAAACCAACTGCGAAAGGTGCGGAAAAACTCATGAAGGCGAGTGCCCGGCCCTGCGATGGAAATGTTACAAATTTTAAAAGTATGGTCATGTGGCTAGGTGCTGCAAGTTTAAGAAGATGGTGAAAGTAGTGGAAGATGAATCTCAATCCGAAGAATCTGAAGACAATGGCCCAAGCGTACAAGCAAACTTAGTGGTAGTCGGTAACGTGCTAGTAAATAAAGTAGACGAACCCTTGCAAGTATCTTTAAATATACAGAATTGTACAATGTTATTTGAAGTAGACACTGGGAGTGCCGTTACGTTAATTTCGAGAGAGTTATTTACTAAGTTAAACTGTAATAAAATGTTGCAAGAGTCTAATATTAAACTAGTAAATGTTTCGGGAAAACGGTTAGATTTGGTAGGAGTTGGTAATGTTAAAGTAAAATGCAAAGAAAAGATTCATGTATTACCATTGTATGTAGTACATGTAAGAAATATAAAGTTAGCTCTACTGGGTAGGAAGTGGTTAAATATATTGGTACCTGGATGGAAGGGAAATTTTACTGTTAGTCAAGTTTCATCATGTATAACTAATAACTTGTGTACTTTACAGACGATGTATCCGTCCGTCTTTTCCAAGGAACGAAATAAACCTATTGTAGGATTTGAGTTGCGTCTACGTCTCAAAAACGACAGCGTTCCTGTGTTCCAACGTGCCTATACCCTACCATACGCACAACGACCAAAGGTGGAAGCCGAACTGGAGGAACTCATTGGAACAGGAGTCATCGAGAAGTAGTCCTATCGTGGTGGTATCAACGAAAAATGGGAAAATAAGAATCTGTGCCGATTTCAAAACAACGGTAAACCCATGCCTTTAGGTCGAGCAGTATCCCCTACCACGGATAGAAAATGTGATTCAGAAGGTGTCCGGTGGAGAGTATTTTACTGTCTTGGACTTATCAAATGCTTACCTGCAGTGTGCGATTAAAGAAGAATGTCGAGAAGTGTTGACGATCAACACTCATCAAGGACTATACAGGTACAAGCGCTTACCATTTGGAATCGCAAGTGCTCCAGCACTATTCCAAGGGCTTATGGAGGTCTTGCATGGTCTACAGTGGTGTGCTTGTTACCTAGATGACATTATCATTTGTGGGAAAACAGTTGAGGAAGGTATACACAACGTACATGCCGTCCTTAAGAGATTAAAGACCCACAATGTCAAGGTAAATATTGACAAATGTATTTTTAACAAACCCACCATTGAATTCTTGGGATTTGAATTATCTAAGTCACGAATTAGACCCTTAAAAACAAAAGTCAGAGGGATAGAACAAGCTCCTAGACCTGAAAATATCACAGAACTAAGATCATATTTAGGACTCTTAAACTATTATAACAAGTTTATTCCGATGGCCTCAGATATTTTGCAACCATTATATCAATTAGAGAAAAAGGGAGTAGACTTTGAATGGTCGATAACATGCGAATATGCATTCCAAACAAGTAAGAAAATTTTAGCTGAAAGAACATTACTAGTGCATTATTCTCCCGCAGAGGAACTGGTCATTAGTGCTGATGCGTCACAATATGCATGTGGGGCAGTTCTGAGTCATACTATTAATGGTAAAGAAGTGCCTATTATGTTTGTCTCATCAACATTCAGTTCTGCAGAGAAAAACTATGCACAGATCGAACGAGAGGCTTTAGCCATTGTATTCGCCTTAAAACGATTCCATAAATTTATCTACGGAAGGAAATTTACGATCTTTACAGACCATAAACCCCTCGAATATATTTTTAGTCAAGATAGGAAGATACCGACAATAGCTGCTTCAAGGTTACAGCGATGGGCGATAATTCTTTCAGCGTACCAATATAAAATTAAATATAAGAAGGGAGAAACTTTGTCGAATGCAGATGCACTATCTCGTTTACCTTTACCTGAAGGAACAACAATAAAGACCCCGATAAATGCAATGTTTGCAGCGGATGAGAGTCCCATAACAGCAGAAGAGTTACTGGAGATTACAAAAAGGGACAATCTGCTGGGGAAGGTGATAGAATTCACTAAAAAAGGATGGCCTAACAAAGTGAGTAATGAAGCATTAAAGGGATATTTTATTAAGAGACAGGATTTATCAACTGAAAGAGGATGTTTGCTGTTCCGAAATAGAATTGTCATTCCGTATCAATTACGCCACAGGGTCCTTGAAATGTTGCATGACCAACATGTGGGCATGGTCCGTATGAAGATGTTGGCCAGAAACTACTACTGGTGGCCTGGAATTGACCCCGATATTGAAAGTTATGTAGCAAACTGTGAAATATGTCTAAAATTTGCCAATCTACAAAAGGAGGTTGTAAGCACATGGCCAAAAGCAACTAAAAGCTGGTCGAGGTTGCATATAGACTATTTTGAAAAATGTGGGTTCTATTTCTTACTGATAGTTGATACGTTCAGCAAGTGGTTGGAAGTTAAACTCGTTAGTTCAACAAACACCGATGAATGTATAAGACATCTAAGAGGAATTTATACTGTGTTTGGTATTCCAGATAAAATTGTTAGCGACAACGGTCCACCATTTAATGGGCAAAAGTACAAACATTTTTGTACTAGAAATGGAATACAATGTACCTTGACACCACCCCTCCACCCTAGGTCAAATGGTTCGGCAGAACGTCATGTTCAAACAGCGAGAAATGCTTTGAAGAAATTCCTAGAGGAAACCAAAGACAAGAGTAGGAAAGCTATAGAACTGTGGTTGGACAACTTTTTGTTGAAATATAGGATTACTCCTTCCACCACAACCGAACTTAGTCCAGCAGAGATTTTACTAAAGAAAATCCCTAAAACACGCTTGGACGTATTGAACCCGACAGAACTGAAAAAGAAGGAGAGATATAGTCAGGACCCGGTTCAAAGATTTACTGTAGGTCAATACGTCATGGTCTTCAGTAAAAGAAACAAAGAAAATATATGGAAGAAGGGAAAGATAGTGAAGGTGGTTAGCGCTTATACGTGTATCGTGGATGTTGATGGAGAGGAACGATTTGTTCACATCGAGGACATTAGGATGGCGATTACCCATGAGGGAATGGAGCTAAGGAAGAACCCCATCCCAGTGCCCATCTCAACTGATCCCGAACAAGAAGTTTCGGCTCAAAACGATGAACTACCAACCTTATCCGAAGACTACCCCCCACTAACTACAGTACCGCAATCCCCTGACAAAGCCCAATCAGATATTCCCAAATCCCCCTTAACGCTGAGACGCAGTACCCGAACTATAAAGAAACCAGAAAAGTTAAATTTATAAGTTTGATGCTAACGGGGAGGAATGTTATAATGTTAACCGTTATATTAGCTAGTTTTAGTTGTAACCGTTGGTACCACTGAACCGAGCATTGGGCGCGAACGACTACGACCGTCAGTCGAGTGGAGTCCGTCTTGTGTATTTATTGTATTGTTCTAACAGTTACAGTGTGTTTTACTAATTGTGTCTCAAGACATAACAGATATTTTTCAAAAACAAGATGTTTTTCAGCACGTTGTTGAAGAGTACATGGAATTAAAAAATATTGGAATAGTATACAAAGGAAGATATATAAATAAATAAATAAATAAAATAACTTTATTGTATGTAAAATACAAAGGGTAAGTACAACACCGAAGTGATATAAAGTACTACCAAACGAAATGACAAGGAAACAGTATAAAAAATGAATTCGAAGAAAATTAAAACAACATCGAAATAGAATTTCAAAATAAATATCTCAAAAAATATTTTCGCACACAATCACGCCCGATAAAAGCGCCTTCTTCAAAGGTTCGATGGTGGATTCTCGGCTGCGGAAGCCGATGGTGCTGAGGGTATTGTTTACAACAAAGGCAGCGAGATAGGAGAAAGACCTCCTGAAGAACGCTGCCCTGTGTTCTGGAACCGTCGCTGTCGTGGCAACCCGACGAAGCTCTCGGGCATGTGCTTCAATCCGCAGCTGTATTTTCTCGGCCAGATAGGGCGGTTGATGCTCGACAGCAGCCAAGCGCACCACGCCGACATAGTGGAGGAAGCGACGCTCACCCATTCGCAGACAGCGATGCTCTCGCAATACCCCGGTCATATGCTGGCGTCGGGGGCACCCAACGGCAAACGCCAAACAGCTGTACTGGATACTCTGCAGTCGTCGCTTACTGGCCTGTGTAAGAAAGGGCCCATAAACAACATCTGCGTAGTCCAGGCTAGACAACACCAAGGAATCTGTAATCATAAGTTTCACTTTAGTTGGTAGAATAGCCTTGAATTGGTAGAGCAGCTTTAACTTCGCGTAAGCACCCCGACACAACCGATCAACGTGTCCATTAAAAGAGAGATTACTGTCCAACATCACACCGAGATTCCGAGCTTCTTCGACGATTGGAAGGCTGACACCGTTTAACGCGATTTTGAAGTTCGATTGACCGACAGTTTCTCGACCCGCACGACTCCCGATGAAGAGTACTTGACACTTTACCGGATTTAGCATTAAGGAGTTACTCGTTGCCCAGGAATAAACCCTAGCAAGGTCGTCATTGATGGTATTTATGCATAAGTCGACATTGTCAGCAGTTATCGGCGCGTAAATTTGAATGTCATCCGCGTACATGTGGTAGTTGCATTTCTCGATCACATCCGGTAGATCCGCCGTCAACAGGTTAAACAAAAGCGGCCCAAGCACAGACCCCTGAGGCACACCCGATTCAACCCTCCACGGCTCGGAGATATTAAAGTTATCAATTTTAGTCTTAATTGTTCTCCCGTTTAGATAATCGCCAAACCAATGCAAAACCGGTCCATCCACGCCATAGTGTTTTAATTTTGCAAGCACGCACTCGAAGCCAACACTGTCGAAAGCCTTGGACATATCCAGAAGAACCAAGGCAGTAGTTAATGACCCCCGATGATCTGATACAATATCATCAAGGACACGCAACAAAGCCGTCCTCGTACCATACGATTTACGAAAGCCGGATTGATGCTTAGGTAGTATGTTGTGTTCCTGCAAGAACTCGGACAACTGCACATGAAGCAAGGATTCTGCGATCTTCGAGGCAGCACACAGAAGACTAATTGGGCGGAAATCACCCAGAGCTGACGGGGAAGCCTTCTTTGGAATAGGCTTGACGTAGGCAGATTTCCACAGGGACGGAAAAACGCCAACCTCAAATGAGTAGTTGATGATGTGCGTCAAGGGCGCAGCACAGAATGAGCTGGAAAGCTGTAACATCATTGCTGAGATTCCATCAACACCACAACACGCTGACCTGGCCTTTGATATTAGATTCTCGACACTGGAAACTTCCACAGGTCGATAGGTAAAATCCCCACCGCTTGTGTGTCGCGATTTTTCAAACGCGCCAATATATTCCCGATCAAGATGCACTCTCGGAACACTGTTAATAAAATGAGCACTAAAATCGTCGGCGTTGCGCAATTCCGTCGGAAAGGCACATGCATCACCCCTCTGCACCACACCCCAACTTCTTAGGTGCCGCCAAATACGCCGCTGGTCGCTTGTGTCCCGAACCCGAGAAGTAAAGAAAGCCCTCTTCTCAGATACTACAGCGTTGTTGTATAGTTTCCGTAGGTCACAGAAATATGTTCTGTGAGCCGGTAACCTGCTGCATTTGTATTTCCGCCATGCATCATTCTTGAGGTTCCCCATCTGACGAAGTGTATCAGTGAACCAAGGCTCACTTGGTTTACGATGCGGTCGGACCATCCTGAGAGGTGCATGAACATCAAACAGTTCGGTTAAAACCGTATTAAAAAAGTCCAACTTATCGTTTATGTCCGTCAAAGCGTACATGCTGCACCAAGGAATTGCTGCAGCATCCCGCAAAAACACGTCCCGAGAAAAGTTTCTGTAACTCCGCGTTAAGAAAGGTGCACCCGGAAGAACTGGCACCGCATAGGGTATGCGACAAGAGATCGCGTGGTGATCGGAAAAGTCACATGGTATCACTTCACTCTCTACGTTTTTAATATCATTGTTAATAAGGATTAAATCGATTAGAGTTTCAGAGTCCGCGGTTACACGCGTAGGATCAGTAACCAATTGGATGAGCGAGTAATCATTAATTATTGTACACAGTGCATTCTTTAAACCAGAGGGACACAGCATATTAATGTTAAAATCGCCCAGGATGACAATGTTCTGCAATTCCATGTGGATTAAATTTAGAGCGTCGCCAAGCGAGCTAAGAGACGTAACACCACCCGAAGGCGGTCGGTAAACAACACCAACAGCCATACATGTTTTCTTGGTATACATTTTTACCCATAATTGTTCTATCTGAGAATCAGGCTCCTCCGGAATCTCAATGACCGAATATTTGATTGGAGTTCTGATGTACATGGCAACGCCTCCACCCCTGGCTTCTCTATCCATCCGTAGAATATTAAAGCCGGGAATAGCTATCATCTCATTTGTAATAATGTCGCTTAGCCAAGTTTCGCTAATTGCAAATATATCACAATTAGTCCGTATTACAAATTCCTTGACCTCATTATGTTTGTTGACAAGCGATCTAACGTTCAGGTGTACAAACAAAACATTTGAAATAGTACGCCGTGCACTGTCAGCAGATTCCCCTTGTGACTGCCCGCTTATTGAGCAGTCTGGCTCACTTGTAAAAAATGCTTACCATAATTAATTTTTTGCCGTTCCACTTTTGCCTTCTTCATGAAAATTGGGCAATCGGACGACCAAGCCGCATGGCAAATATCGGAAATCTCTTGGCCCAACGTATCTTTGGCATACTTACAATTTCCACAGCTTCTTGATTTAGCCTTGCAAACCGCAACCTTATGTTTCTCTGCACACAAAGGACAGACAAGATCTCTTTTGCAGTTATCGGCTATATGGTTGTACCCACAGCAGTTGTAGCATCTCAACAAATCGATAGCCTCGAACGCCAAACACGTATCCCAATAGATAGTGACTCGACCCTCTCTCATTATTTCACTGAAAGTCTTGCCGTCCACCTCTGCAATAATGGTCTTTTTCGCCTTCTTACCAACATGCAATATCTCAATTGTAGCTTCAGTCCCTATGAAATCGTTTTGAGATTTTAGGTACTGAACTATCTTTTCGTTGCTTAAGTTCTCGGTAAGGCCAACCAGTTTCACCTTAGGCAGCTTCAGACTCGAGATTTTCACATCAAAGTCATCTCCCAGCTTTTCAATGGCTTCCAGTTTCAACTTCTCTGTTTGTTCACCGTTTTTGCACTGCACAACTACTCCACCTTTGGCTACAGTTCTCATTGAGGACACAGCCGAGTTTATCGGATTGAGTTGTCCTTTCAACATCTTAGCTGTATCCTCGCAACTCTTCTTAGCATCTTTCGGCTTAATTATCACCACCGGTCCATTAGTTGCATTATTGCGTATTCCCTTCAGCTTACCAGCGTAAGAATCGTCCTGTCGTTGAGTCACCTTCTGCACTTCGTCAATCATTTCCTTATTGCCTACCTTTACTGTAGACTCGATCTCCAGAATTGTTGATCGAAGACTCTCAAGGGAATCCTCATGTTTTTGTACCATCTCACTTTGGCTCTGGAGCGAACGCTTCAACGCATGCACCAAATCAAAAACCTCCAGCAGAACAACTTTAGAGCTGGCCTTTTTGTTGTTCGCGCACAAGTCACAGAACCAACCAAAATTTTTATTTTTGATCACAAAATCACACAGTTTTTCTTCAACTGATACGCATTTTAATGCGTGAAACGTTGCGTCACACAAGGCACACTTTATACCTTCCTGCCTTTTCACTGTTTTTTTGCAGACACCACAAAAGTTTAAGTCGGTCATTGCGACGAACAATAACACACGACCGCCTAGAGCAGCCGTTCGATCACGAATATATCGAAAATTCGTTGTGATGCTCCTGCCAACTTTTTATTCTTGGAATTAAGCACCATAATGCTTATTTCAGTTGCCAAAAGTGTACAACAGAGGGATCGCATTATAAAGGCAGAATGTAGGGGGTCGCTGGCGTATAGGACAGAGCGGCTGCTATCTAAAAAATCGACTGTCCTGACGTTCTTTCGCGCCGTTTATCGTGTCATCTCTAAAAACATGTAGAAAATCATGTGCGTGAGTGAACTACGCAGCACGCAATGATAGAACGGGAAGGGATTTTAGACGTGCTATCCGCTGGACTGGGGCTGGGGCGAGCACACACACAGAGTACATCCTTCCATGCTGCACGCCACGTCTTTTGCTGCTTTCTTGGTTAACTCTTTAACGTTTATTGGGATAATAGTTTCCCACCACTACTAAAAACTTGGCGATTAACATTTGTTGGGAAATAGGCAAGCGCAGATGCAATAAAGCAGCCAGTTATAACATTATTTCGTGTTTACGTCGCTACACGCGTTCTCGTTGCTTGTTGGAGAGTGCTTGTGGGAAGATAGTCTCCCTATAGTGGTTATAAAGGAGGATATTTTGAGGTTAGTATAATGTGCAATTGATTTGTTGCTGTATTTATAAAAGTATAATATTTTCGTGGCTTGTGACATCGTATTTCGTTTGTATGGTATATGCTTTGGTATATGCCATTGTCTGATATGTAAACAGTATGTTGTGAGACCCGTATGTAATATGGACTGTATAACCAATGCTAGTGACGCTAGGGACATATAACGTGACTGTAACGTGACCAAGCAGTTATCGATTAGATAGATTTGTGAGGTTTCGAACAATGTGTGTGTGACAATAAACAACTAGTTCAAAGATGTTAGACTTTTATTAAATTGTGTACAAACATTACATGGTGTCAGGTGTGTAACGAGTGTTACGGGAATCGTCAGTTGATTCGTATGAAAATATAGACAGGTGAATCGTCAGTTGATTCGAAAGTAACCACAAAAGAAGAGAAATGAAGTCTATATATAACCCGCCAAAGAACCTCTCGCTAGAAGGAAACAGCAGAAAATTGGAAAATTTTTCAATTCTTTCACGTTCCAAGGAAATGAGGATCCAAAGAAACTGAGTGATGTAAAAGAAAAATTCGACAGCTATTGTTCGCCAAAGAAAAACATAACCTTTGAAAGATTTGTGTTTAATAGCATAGTGCAAACGGAAGGTCAATCATTCCATGTATTCTTAACTGAGCTACGTAAGTAAGTAAAAAGTACGGAGTACACACACCAGGAGGACATGATCTGTGACAGGATAGTTATAGGAATATTTGACAAGGTCACCCAAGAGAGATTGTTACGAGAACCAAGTTTTACCTTAGACAAAGCCATAAATTTATGCAGAGCGACTGAAACCAGCAAAACTCAGGCAAGAGCTTCACATGCAGAATGTACCGTTAGTGCAGTACAAGCAAAATCAAGACCAAAGGAATTGTGTAAGTGGTGTGGCTACAGTCATGAACCGAAGAAGTGTCCTGCGTACAAGAAAACGTGTGCGAAATGTAAAGGTCGAAATCATTTTGCGCAAGTATGCCAAGTATTACTGAAGATGTTCCTAGTAGTGATGATGATGAAGAATGTATTTATGTGAGTTCTATAAAAAAGCTTATAAATTCCGTTAAAGCAACATGGACTCAGGAAGTCACCGTTGAAAAAAAGAAGATACTCTTCAAACTGGACACAGGTGCAGAAATTAGTGTATTACCCCTTGAAACTTTGAAAACATTGGAACTGGTATCCAGGTGAAAAAGACTAAAGTAGTATTAGTGTCATATGAAGATGCAAATTTTAAAATTAGACCAATAGGTGAAATAAGATTGAAATGTACTGTAGGTAAGAAATCAGCTAACATATTGTTCATTGTAGTAGATGTGACTAATCAGTCTCCATTATTGGGATTAGATGCTTGTGTGGATTTAGTTTTACTCAAACGTACACAGTCACTTACTGTTAAATATGATAATTGGGAACAAGTGATTAGTGATTATAATAATGTATTTCATGGTCTTGGGAAATTCCCAACAAAACATCACATCACGTTAAAAAGTGATGCAGTACCTAAGAATCTGCCCTTCAGGCGAATACCCGTCGCTTCACGATAAATTAAAGACAAAACTGGCAGATATGGAGTTGAAAGGTATTATTAGAAAGGTTGATAAGCCAACAGATTGGATCAATCCACTTGTGATTGTTGAGAAAAAGAATTCAGATTTGAGACTATGCTTGGATCCAAAGAGATTAAACGAGTCGATAAAAAAAGAACAGTTTTTGATACCCACAGTTGAAGAAATTTCATCCAAATTAAATAATAAGAAATATTTCACTGTCTTAGATATGAAGCATGGGTACTGGCAGGTAGAGTTGGACGAGTAGAGAAATACTATATTCTCAGCGTGGCGCCACATGTGGCGGGCGTGGCGTGACGGTTCAACCCTGCCAGATCCGATGCAGCGGATTTTCAAATGGTTTTACCGGCTTTTCGGTTGGCGCTACCGGCCGCCGGCCGGAACTCTGAAATACCGGCCAGACCGGCGCAATACCGGCCAGTTGGCAACTCTAAACATGACGCTTTTTTGCCATGACGTTCTTTCGCGCATACCAACCGCCACATCCCAACACAGCACGAAACGAACGAACGTCTGGGTATGGCCGGCTAATACCTTTGCATGCCGCCTTCCATCGGACGAAGAAGTAAAGCCGGTGGTCCCGTGTGCTGTCAAAATGCGACGTGCACGTTATAGAACTCTTACTGGAGGTTGGAATTCCTTCAGTTCGACAAAATTCCTGGGTGTGTGTAGCCTGCCCTCAGCGTCGGTGATTTACCTAAGTTGCGGAAATAGAGGGACGTAAAATAAAAAAGTTAAAAAAAAAGCAGGATGACATTTCCTAAAACAGGGACAAAAACACCGCTGGTTCACCTGGATATTAATTTAGATGATTGAATACCACTTGATTACATGCACTTGGTTTGCTTTGGTGTAACGAAACGGCTGTTGCTGTTTTGGATGAAAGCTGCACGTAATGTTCGCCTAAGTGATCAACAGTTATTTAACATTGATGGCATAATAGAAAAAAAAACAGATGTGTTATGCCTAATGAATTTGTGCCACTTGCTTTAAAAAATAACTTCGGTCGTATCAAATATATCCATTTTTTGAGTTTGCACGTTGCCATTAGGATTTTATGTACCTCGGACATTTGCTCTGAATATAATGCATATGCCAAGGAACTGTTGATTTATTTCGTAAGCAAGTATGGAGAATTGTATGGCGATGAGTACATAACACACAATATACATAATCTTGTACATATTACCAATGATGTCCTAAAGTGACCTTTAGATAATTTTAGTTGCTTTAATTTTTAAAATTATGAAGGGTTGTTCAAAAATAAGTTGAAAACTTCTAACAATTCTTTGCAACAGATAATACGACGTGTCAATGAACATAGAGAGCACAATATCAAACTTAAGAACAGGACTTCACCAAAGAACATTGGAGTTTTTACGAAAAATTATATTCTCTTTTCTCGGTATTTATCAGTTCAGTACCTACCGCATAGTAAATCCTTGATTGATACAACAATCAGAAATTCTAACCTTGCAACTCACTAATGTTCTTTTGTGGAAAAATTACACATACTGCACCACCTGAAAATTATGCTATTGTACATCTTAGTGACATAAGGTACCAATGCTTTTTTTGAAAACTTTGTTTCCGATGGAACATACGAACTGCTAGATTCTGACTTTCATGACAAAAATTTCCTTACTTTGACTATACCGATCCGACATGTCGAATGAATATTCGGGTATGCTATAAATTCTATTATATGATCTATGAGAATTTAATGTAATTAATTAACTGACTAAGTTTTTAATTCAATTATATCGTTGTTAAATTTGTAGAGAATGAAGAGGTGTCCGCGGTTCCTACAGCCTGAGTAAATTTGGGACCGGAGAAAAATGTGTGTTGGTGGCCAGGCAAATCCAATAGCACGGCAACTATTAAGAAGATACAACCTCAGAGTGATTGGAGAAATTATGAAGTTGAAATAATTCAAAAATGCGGTATATATTACCATTATATAGCCCCATTCCATCGATTTTTCTTAAAATTATAATTTGTAGAAACATACGATGAAGCATTTAAAGTAGAGTTGCACCAGGCCCGTTCTTCAGAATCTGAACGAGAGCTAGGCAAATGGAAGAGGAGAATCACCACCTCGTTGTCCTCTTCAGACGAAACAGAAGTGCGCATGTTTAAAACACCACGTATGTAAACAGTTGAAAATAAGTATAAAGTAATTAAAATTATTTTTTTTTTAATTTCACAGCAACCAGAGAATACTCAAAGTACATGCAAGTTAACAAAGAAAATATATCCCAAGATGCCTACAATAGAGTGTTGGTGAGTAAGTTTAATCTAGTTCTATATTGAGCCTTATAAAAAATTATATTTTACTAAAATTATTATACGCTATGTTTATTTGTGTAACAACTCATATTTTGTTTTATTAGGTAACAAAGAAAATATTCCATCGGCCACCATAGCGACTGATAAGACCATGGAGTTACAACACCGAACAACCCAGCAGTGTTTTGGCAAAACCAGACATAATCGCCATGATGGAGGTGGATCCGGAACCATGTAGCACTAGCACTACAATTCCGATGCACATCCAGCAAGATTTGCATCCACGCGCCAGCACTTTAGAGGCAGCAGTGGACATACCTATGACTGATGCAGTTGCAGTTCCAGTGGAGTTACCAAATCCACAAACTTCTACCAGCGAGTTGAGGACTCCACAACCTTTACGTAATAGAGCGGAGAGTACACGTTCATACATCTGTGGTAAAGGCTAGGCTCAATATCATTCATAGCGTGCGATTCTTGAGATGCAATAGTTTTTTCTTTTATCATTTCTAGGGTCCAGATTTCGTTATTTGGGACTGTTGAATGCCACTCGTAAGAGCCAACTGAAGGGACAATTGTTGGTATTATACAATAAGCTGATATCCTATCAGAGAAAAATGAAACTTGCTCAAACCCTGAACAAAAAGTGTAAGCAGCGACTGCAAGTTATGATAAAGGTTGTGGAGGCAGACTGGTACAACCATCTTCCACTTTTTTATTGGACAGTTGAAGAGCAAAATCTATCTTCAAGAGGAAGGTGGTCTACCGACAATGAAAAAATATTTGCGTTGAACATATACAAGCAATCCCCTAAAGCAGGGTTTCTTAACCTGGGGTCCATGCACCCCTTTGGCGTCCATGGCATTAGAGCTGGGGGTCCATGACAGATATGAAGACAATGAGGACCTACTTAAAAAGTTTATTAGTATAAAAAAGGTACGTAAGTACCTTAGTATTAATTAATTGGAGTGCATTAAGTATTTTTGTACAAAATAATTTATTGCTTGTTCCAGTTTGTTAAAAATGTCAAAGAAACGAAAATATAACGATTCATATGTCACCTAAGGTTTCACTTTTATTACTGAACGAGATGGAACACAGCAAAATTGTCAGAACACCTTACATCTGTCCACCCAGGACACGCATCTGATACCGTGGATGTGTTTCGTGCCAAAAAAAGCTCGGTTTGAGAAAGCCGGCACTTTACCCAAACTAGGTTTCACACCAACACAAAAGCCATGTTTAGAAGCATCGTACAAAGTTGCATATCGCATTGGCCAGCAAAAAAGCCTTCTGCACTAGATATCGTGGAACTTGTGTGTGGGACAGATCAAAGAAAAAAAGTTGAAGCGGTTCCTTTGTCAAATGTCATTCATTCTAGAATTGTTGAAATATCCTCGAACGGTTTGCAGCAAGTTATTGAAGAACTGAACTCTCCGCCACTTCCATTCAGCATGCAAATGGACGAGAACCCCTGGCCTAAAGCATATAAACTCCTATCACATATATTGCCTGGGAAAAAAACGTTAATGGAAATGCTGACGAAGTTTCGGCTTGGAACAGGCCTGAATAGGCAGATGTTGGGCATCTTAGAAAACGCCCTAAGAAGATGGTACCACTGGACAAATTTTGTTCACTTGTTTTTGACGAGGTGGAATTGAGTAGAGGGCTAAAGGTGGAAACAGATAGAGGTAACGCAATGCTACCGTGAAGTTACAGTAATGCCGCCATCTGTCAAGCAAAAGTAGAAGTACGGCTAAGTAGATCGAAGCGCACAGAACGAAGGTAGCAAACCGCGATGCTGCAGCAATGGTCGGCGCTATTCTACTTTTCCGTAACGTTGGAGCAACGGCGATTGACTAAAAGTGCGCATGCCTGCCCTGTGACACATGGTCGCAGAAATGTTTGTTTACAACAGTTAACGAAATGGTTCTACGAGTTTTCGAGGAGTGATATTATTTATTCGTACCTATTATGTATTAAAAAGTAGTCTTTTTATTGCTCTATATTGGAACAGTCTCTAAAGCTCTAGAAGACAAAAGAAAATGCCAAGCTCAAATGTGCGACCTCAGTCGGGCTTTTGATTCTGTGCCACACTCTGCGCTACTACAAAAAATGGAGCAATATGGAGTGAGAGGAGTTGCACTGGAAATATTTAAATCATATCTCACAAACAGATTGCAGCAGGTGATAGTAAATGGGGAACCAAGTGAATTCTACGAGCCATTCGTAGGAGTACCACAAGGGAGTCTATTGGGAGGGATACTTTTTATCATATATATTAATGATCTGCCATCCAGAATTGACGCTACAGCAATAATATATGCCGACGACACCACGCTAGTAACCACTGCCAAAACAAGTGAAGACCTCCAGATAAAAGCAAGAAAACACATACAGCAAGCAAAGGAATGGTTCGCAGAAAATACATTGATACTGAATGAAGCTAAGACGGAACAAATGACTTTCCAGATGGATAGATGGGAAAAGCCGGAGAAATCAGTTAAGTTCTTAGGAATCCACATTGATGCTCGTCTCACCTGGTATGAGCACACAGAAAAACTAGGGCGGATGCTGAGTAGGGTTACCTACGCAATCCGAAGAACGGAAAAAACTGCAGGGTACCAAGCTGCCAGGGTCGCCTACATGTCGCTTTTTCATTCACGGATGTCATATGGAATTGAAACATGGGTCACAGTCCACACACCAAGTCCATCCTGGTGATACAGAAAAGAGCCGTACGCTGCCTCACGGCAGAAGCCCCAGGAACCCACGCCAAGCCACTGTTCAAACAACATAGAATTTTAACGGTCCACGCAGTCTACGTATTGAAGAGCCTGTACAATGTGCACAAAACACATCCCCAGATGCCAAAGCATGCAGATCAACACACCTACGAAACAAGAAATAGAAACAACCTGCGGCCAGAATTCTCCCGACTAACAACAACAGCCCACCAAAACACGATTATACGGATTTACAACGGCCTCCCATTACAATGGAAATCTAAGCCAAAAAGAGGTTTCCGAAACACCCTCAAGAAACATCTACTAAACACAGCTCCATACAGTTTAGATGAATTTGCCAGGCAGCAGATATAAATACATATTTCTATACCAATGTGTTGTAGTTCTCTTAAATTGACTTCCTCTGTACAGAGCGCTAAATAAATTTCTTTCTTTCTTTCTTTCTTTCTTTCTATTGATTTGTAAATATATTAACGGTAAGTTATTTAATTTGAGGTTATGTGTATGCAATATATAAACATTTTAGGTGATTTTGACTCCCAAACAATAGTTCATTATTTTGATAGCGCATTATCGCAGTGCCACACTCTCATTCACCCGTAGTCCAGCCAGATGACCACAAAGTTATTCTCTACAATTTTGCAACAATACAATTGTTGTAGATTATGACGTATTTTGGACAACGTACATGATGGAGTATTCGAACGATTTGAGACTAAGTACTACATAAACCTATCGTTTCAACAGAAGTTGTTAATGATATTGAAGAGTGAATTCCTCAAATCCTTGCGTAAAATTTCTCAACAAGTAGGTATTGCCAAAATAACGTTCTGACTTTCTTTATCGTTACATTAATACATTATCTTTTTAGATGTATTACGTATAACGAAAGAATTTTCCTGCTTCTGCCTATCAAGTGAGCGTTCTTCGACAACTATAGCGCACGATGAGCATCAACTATTGTAGGTGATTTATCGACCATTTGAAGATCAAGAAAGTAGATAGAAGATTTTTAAGAAAAATCAAGTTTAGCATTTATAGTGAAAATTCAATGTTGATCGAACCATATTTAACAGAGGCTGTGTCGTCACACTGCTTGACCGTTTAAATTTGTTATAACTTGTTATAACTCTCGTCACTGGTTTGTGGGTTTGTAGGAACCTGCGGGCGATCCGCTGCAATTCATTAGAGATCGGTGCAACTTCTGTCATTCTGTTACTCGATCAATCTTGATGAGGATTGTAAACAATCTAATTTTTTATTTTGTTTTGCATTTTTTTGTTGTACAATTTTGGAACATTGGTTAATAAAGGCATTTTATTTTTATTTATTTTGTTTATTTTATTTATTAATGTGTTTGATCAAAAGCAATGTCTAGACAAGTGCAGTGTGTACTGTACAGAGATCAAAGAATGATGCGGTCCATAGTATCGAAAATGTAACAACCAAGGTATTTTTTTCTCGTTTTCTGAATTATCATAATGCAGCAAACATGCAATATATTGCTTGTTGTTGCTTGGGTAAACTTTGTATCCATTTTTTACAAAATTACTCTTTCTGAATTGGACATAAAAGTCATTTAATAATTTAATTTTTATCTTATAATTTAATAAGAGTATTATAAATTATTAGGACGATCTATAAACAACATTATCAACAACGAATTATTTTCAAACAATAGCACTATCAACAACAACAAATTATTATCAATTGCAAACTAAGTATAAAATTAAAATATTTATTAATCATTTTATCTGTTCATAATATTATAACAATCTGTTAAAAACGCTCAAAAGCGTTTAAACGTTACCTCATCCTACCGAAAAGTTGAAATAGTTTCAACTTTTCTATTGCGTTGCGATTCGTTACCTCCATTCTGTGCGGTCCGACTTACTACCATGCACTTCTACTTTGCCTTGGCAGTCGGCGGCATTACTGTTGCATCGCGGTAACCGCCATTCTGTTCGGTCCTGTCGTATCTACTCCATATACCGTCGGCGCTGCTACCTTACTACAACGGCACGATAGCGCCACGTCCTATCTGTTTCAGCCTTAACTTATAACACACTAACCGATTCCATTCATGGTTTTGAAGACTATGGATATGGGAAAAAAGACAATTTCGCCTCCCATGCATGTGTTTTTATGGTGCGGGGCATTGCACGAAATTGGAAGCAGCCAGCTGCCTATTTGTTTTCCGGCAGCACAATACCAACATTGAAGTTGAAGATTTTTATCAACAAACTTATTGGTAAAATCCAAAAAGCGGCAACCAAGGATCAACAAATGTCACTGCTATCAACAGTCTGCTGAAAGACACCCGTGAAACATATTTGAGAAGAGCAAAATAGCGGAGAAGAGCGAAACAGCGGAGAGGAAGTAATCCCTATTTTTGATTCTCCTCATATTGTGAAGGGAATTCGCAAAAATCTCCTAAAGAAGAATCTGAGATTTCGAGATAACGAAGGAAATCTGTAAGTTGCGAATTGGGACCATGTTATCAAATTGTATCAGATTGATTTAGCAGTGAATGAGATACGTTTGCTACATAAAGTTACAGAGCAACATGTGATTCCAAACAGAATTAGACTAATGAATGTTAAATACTGCACGCAGGTGTTTAGTGAGAGTGTAGCAGGGATAATGATGTCAGTATATCTGTATTATCGACGGAAGTTAAAGAAAACTACTGTACTGACTAGACGATATTTTAGGTTATGTATAGAGTATTATTCACGCCTGTATTAAATGTAGAAGTCACGTACGAGTGTATTATGAACAACGGACGAATAAAGTGTTTACTCCGCTGAAGTGTGTTTCGCTATTACAATATATTCGACAGGTTATGGGCCCAGAGGACGCAAAGGGCACCGAGAGTATCGCAAAGGACGCCCAGAGTGCTGCAAGTGTCGCAGAAGCCACTGTGAATATTGTAATAGGAGAGTATAAAGAGAAAACATTTTAAGTGAAGCAAAATGGCATCGTCAATTCCACTACCGCAGTTGGAAGGAGCAAATTTTTCAAACTGGAAATTCAGAGTTGAAATACTTCTTGAAAAGGAGAGTGTCAAGGATGTATTAGAGGAAAACGACACCACTATAGAGAAAATGACAGTTGAAAATTTAGAGAAATTCAAAATAAGGGATGCAAAAGCCAAATGTATAATAGTTCAATGCGTTGCCGATAAACATTTGGAAAATTTAAAGGATGCAAAGTATGCATACGAAATGTGGAACAAATTACAGACAATTTTTGAGCGAAAGAGTCCTCTCACAAAACTGTTCGTGATGAAGAAACTTCTCAAATTAAAATTTGTCAGCGGAGAACTACAGGATCACTTTGCGCAGGTAGACATGTTACTTAGAGAATTACAAGCATTAAATATGAAACTAGATGAAAGCGATAAAGCATGTTTCTTATTATTAACAATGCCCGAGAGATATGATGTAGTAATCACAGCACTCGAAACAATGACAAATGGCCTTACGTATGAATTTGTGAAAAATAGACTATTGGATGCAGAATTAAAACTTAAAGAAAATAGACACGATGATAAAGAAAGTAATAATTGCTCATTTTCTACAAATTCAAAGACATGTTTTGAATGTGGATCTATAGGACATTTTAAGAGAGATTGCCCAAAGCTCGGAAACTATAGAGGAAGGGGACGATACCAAAGAGGAAGAGGTAGAGGTGGTAAAGGTTCCAACTTCCAGAAAGCTCATTGTGCACCGATAGAAGATAAAGAAGAGAACGGAGATGAAACCTTATCTTTCATAGCTACAACAAAAGAAGATGAAACTGCCCTTAGGACATCAACCGTAGACAACATAAATTTTAGTTTAGATAGTGGAGCTTCAGATCATTTGGTAAAAGAAGAAGTAGAGAAGTGGATGTATGATGTGAAAAGGTTACCAAATCAAGTGAAGATCAATATTGCGAATGGAGAAGAATTACTATCCGAAAAGTATGGAAAATTAAAGGTGATAACAGGTAAACTCACAATTGTCCTACAAGCTCTAATTGTAAAAAGATTATCAGAGAATTTATTATCAGTAAGAAAGATCACAGAAAAAGGAAAAATTATAATCTTCAAAACAAATAAAGCCATAATCAAAGATAAGAAAAGATTTGTAACAAAATTTGAAGCAACTCATAATATTTATACTGCAAATTTCAAATTGTGCAAACATATAAAAAGTTGCAATGCTGCTAAAATTAAAGATTTATGGCACAAACGATTGGGACATGTGAACAAAACAGACTTGAAATTGATGGGTTTAGAAGACAGCGAAGAGACATGTGGAGCATGTAAAGAGGGAAAAGCCAAAAGATTACCATTCAAAGATGTAGAGCTGCCAAGATCAAAAAAGAAAGGTGAGTTCTTACACACTGATATTGGTGGACCAGTTAGTACACCTACATCAAATGATGAAAAATATTATCAAACAATTATTGATGATTATACACATTTTGTAACAGTCTACTTACTTAAGAGTAAAAGTGAAGCCGCAGAGAATCTAATGAAGCACATCAGAAAGCTAAACGCTGAAGGTAATAAATGCTGTAGGATAAGATCAGACTGTGGAGGAGAATTTAAATCACATACTCTTAGAAATTTTTGTAAACAAAAGGGAATTGAATTGCAATATACTTTACCCTACACTCAACAACAGAACGGTGTAAGTGAACGTATGAACTTCACACTGTTGAGTAGAGTAAGAACTATGCTAGCAGAGACGAAACTTCCAAAACATTTATGGGGCGAAGCCATACAATGTGCTGCATACCAACTGAACAGATGCCCAACGAAAACTTTAAAAGGAAACATACCAGCAAAACTTTATCATGGAAAATTAGACCTAGAAAGACTGAAAATATTTGGAAGCAAGGCATGGGCATACAAATTACCAAAACCAAACGATAAGCTGGAAACGAGAGCAGAGGAATGCAAAATGGTGGGATATGGAAGAAACTGCTATAGATTGTGGAACAGGAGCACCAATTCAATAATTCTCTCAAGAGACGTACAATTTGATGAAAGTGACTACATATACGACCAAGAAGGAAATGGGAAAGAAGAAAGAAGACAATGGTTACAGAACAACGAAGAAAGAAAACACGAAGAAGAGCATGAAGAAAGAAGACCAGAAGAGCGGAATGAAGACCAGAATGAAGCAAGAGGAATCGAAGAAGAAGAAGAAGAAGACCATCCCAGAGACCACAATAACAAAAGTTCAGGATCTGGTAATGTATTACTTAAAACTAAAACAAGGGAAGTTAAAATCCCATCCAAATTAAAAGACTATGAACTATACACTGCATATTGTTACCATACAGGGGATCCTCAAACATACGATGAAGCAGTACATGCAGGTGAAGAATGGAGTCAAGCTGTGAAGAGGGAGGTGAATGCACTTCAGGAACATGGAACATGGGAGTCAGCAAAACTACCAGCCGGTGAAACAGCTATCGATACGAAGTGGATCTTCAGAACGAAGCAGGACGGAACAAAAAAGGCAAGACTGGTGGCTAAAGGATTTCAGGAAGAAAACTACGAAAATGTATATAGTCCAGTGGCACGGATCCCAACCATACGTCTATTATTATCGTACTCATTAAGAGAGAACTGGGTTATCAACCAACTTGATATACCAACAGCTTTCCTAAATGGACATCTGGACACCGACATTTACATTAAGACACCCGAAGGAGTCAACATCGAACACCTCGGTAATATACTTAGACTAAAAAAAAGTTTATACGGACTAAAATCAGCACCCAGAAAATGGAACGAAAGATTTCACAATTTTGTAGAGCAAAACGGTTTGAAAAGATCAACCAGTGATTTTTGCTTATACATAGGACTATTAATATAGGTGGACGATATAATTATTGCTGGAGAAAAACAGAATGTTGAAAATGTTATATCACTACTAGAAAAAGAGTTCAAAGCCAAAAACTTTGGAGAGATTAAAAAATTTTTGGGGATGACAATCTCAAGGGAAAAGAACAGACTGATGATAGACCAAGAGGATTTTATAAACAAAATTTTGAAGAAGTTCAATATGGAAAATTGCAAAGGCATTGATATACCAATGCAACAAAACTTTCAAGCGAACTGCGATGAACCAGCAAACACTAAAGTACCGTTCAGAGAACTAGTGGGATCATTATTATACATAAGTACAATCAGTAGACCAGACATAATGTATGCAACATCTTACCTAAGCCAACACCTAAACAAACCGACTAATGAACTGTGGAATACAGGAAAACAAATTTTAAGGTATCTACAAAAATCAAAGAATTTGAAGATGATATATGGAGTACCCAAGGACAATCAACTAACTGTATACACAGACGCTGACTGGGGAAACTGTAAAATTGATAGAAAAAGCATCAGCGGGAGTGCAATATTCAATGGACAAAACCTAATCATGTGGACCACAAGGAAACAGACCACCGTAGCTTTGTCAACAGCGGAAGCTGAATATGCCGCATGTGCCAGTACAAGTTGCGACCTATTATATTTACAAAGTGTTATGAGTGACTTGAGTGAAGGAAAAGACATCATTACACCAGAAATGTTAGTGGACAATCAAAGTGCTATATGCATGATACACAGCTATAACAGTCGACGATCAAGACACATAGACATTAAATATCATTTTATTAAAGACATTGTTAGTCAAAAACAAATAACTGTGAAATATGTTAACTCAAAAGACAATATTGCCGACGTCTTTACTAAAGCATTAAGTAAACTTAAGATCGAAACTTTTAGAAACCTTTTAAATGTATGTTTGTAAGTTAAGACAAGTTATACTTTAGATCAGTTAAACTTGCGGAGGGGTGTCAGTATATCTGTATTATCGACGGAAGTTAAAGAAAACTACTGTACCGACTAGACGATATTTTAGGTTATGTATAGAGTATTATTCGCGCCTGTATTACGTAAATTGTAGAAGTCACGTACGAGTGTATTATGAACAACGGACGAATAAAGTGTTTACTCCGCTGAAGTGTGTTTCGCTATTACAATATATTCGACAAAGGAGGCTTCCTTTTGTAAGTATTTTGCATAGTTTTCTGTAGTTTACTTCATAATTTTGATATCATATATTAATAATGTACTTTTTTGCAGCACAACGATTGAGGGAGGGGAATCCAAGTGCGGATGTTGACCTACATCCCGAGGCTTTTCAGACTGCCGATATATTACTGTTTATGGATCAATTATTTGATAGTGTAAACTGTAATAAACGGCATGATGTGAACCCTTTGAGATGCGCGTTAACATCCAAAAGTGGCCATCTAGACATCTGCGCCAAAGCGAAGGCTGTTCTCCGGACCATGTAATTCGTGGATGACAGTTCCAAGCAGGTGACTGTGAAGAACTGGATACGAACTCTGGAGGGCTTTAAACATCTGTGGAGGAAATTGGAAAGTCAAGGTTTGAAATACCTACAGCAGCAAAACTTGAACCAGGACCGCCTGGAGAATTTTTTTGGGGCTGTTAGGAGCAATGGGTTTCGAAACAACAAACCATCGTGCAACTAGTCTAGTAACACACTAAAGTCGCTACTAATTAAGAACTTTAATAAAAACTACTCCTCTTCTTATAATTGTGAAAATGATAATGCTCATACGTTAGGTAATTTACGCTATCTACTTAAATTGGATAGTGTTGCCTACTCTGAGGAACAGTATATAGACATGCAGTACGCTGTTATACCCCTTCATTCTGCGCGTTCATCTAGATTAGGTGAAGAAGCTACAATATATGTTGGAGGATTTATTGCAAATACAATGTCTGCTGCAACAACAAAATTTTGTACGTGCACAAGTGTTGGAAGCCCCTCATCAAGAGGCAGTACATGGGGGCATTGTAAGGTGTCAATACAAATCACGATCACTCACATATCCACATTCGACATTTTTAACATGTTATATCCAATCCTTGAATGTTTTATCAAATGCCTTGGGTGGCCATTCGGTCACATAAAAACACTGGTGTGTCATTCATAAAAACTGAAGTAGGTACACTTAAGGTACACTTTGTGATACTCATAATTTACTAGAAATATTTATGAATGTTCTTGTAATATTTTTATATTAGCGTATTGTAGAAACATTAATAAAATATTAGATAATAAAGATATTAGAATTTATGATAATTGTACACACACAATAAAACTCAAAGCAAAATCGATTGCTATAAAAACAGAAAAAAAGACAAAAAAAATAAAAGTTAATATAGGTGTTTTAATTGTTAATTGTAGTATTAATAGTATAGTATGTTTAAACAGTGTTTAATTTGTTTAAAAGTGGTAGTAATGGTAAATTTTTTAACAAAATTGGTAAGTTATCATATGAATACAATACTCTATTTTTGCTTCATTTTAGTAAGAAAATTTGTTAAACATTTTATAGAATTAAGCCACTTTACCTAATGTTTAACAAATGTTTACGCGCAAATGTAACAATGTTTGTCGGCTACGACTAAAATTAAATAAAATTCGTACCAGTACCAGGTTTAAACGCACCGCCAATTATCGTTAGCTATGAGGCCTGCCACCAATGGCGCTCAAAACATTGTACATGCGAGTTTTGGAAGAGTTAGCAGTCTATATTATGTATAGTCTGTGCCACAGACCCTAGACTGCGCCAGGGTTCGCCAGAGCATAATTGGTAAACAGCTAGATGTAGGCAATTTGACAATGGCCAATTGAAAACACGAAGTTAGTTAGGTTAGGATCGAGCGGTATTGACGTCATTGTTTGCCGGCCTTTCATTGCTGAATGAAGCATGAGACAACCGCTCTAGTCTAGCAACCGTGTGATGCAGTATGGCAAAGTATGGTAATCGCGTCGAAAAAAAATGAGATTTTATCGGATATATGTCCTATTTGGTCCCCTGAACATTTTTGACCAAGGTACAAAAAAAATGTCTGTGTGCGCCCGTTTTTTATGGCAACGATTCCGGAGAACGTACTAAAGGTATCAAGAAACTTCAAATTTAATAGTTTCATGACCAAACTTAGAGCTGAAAGAAAGGGTCTAAAGCAGCGTTTCCCAAACTTCTTCCGCTGTCATTCTCCTGTTCACGTCAGGAGGTATAGGTCCACTCCGCTCCTAGGGTTCCTCGGAGCACCGGTTGGGAAACGCTGGTCTAAAGGAACTGGAGGTTTACTCTTAGCATTTTTCAACGATTTTGCCAATCAGCCGCCATTTCTGTAATTTCGTCAAAATAGTTAAATAATTAATTAAAGTAGAGCAAATTTTATTAATTAATTTATATTTTAAGTCCATGACATTTTTTGGTAAATTTCTGACCAAATTCTAAATCGCTCGTACTGTATTAAAACCAGGATTTGACAGATATTTTGATACCATTGACAGTATTATCACAACAGAGTTTGTGTTGGTTCAATTTATTAGTTTTTATTAAAAAGTTTTCTGGTTATTTAATATAACATTTAGTTCAGCAAACTCACAAACAAGGCAAAATTTAAAGAAAAATTATTCCTTGTCTTAAAATTATGTTGTGTACTTGTTATAAATCAGCATGTGGCCAGGTGGGTGCACTTGCACCCCCCTCCCTTGCCTCTATCTCTGCGGCCGCCCATGGTCATATATGCTCTCTCATATGCCTGGCAAGATTATTTGCCTGTGCACACGCATAATCACATTCTCTGCATTTAAATGGTTTTTCTCCCGTATGCGTTCTAATATGAGTCTTTAGTCCAGAACGAGTTGTACACGAACGATCACATATGGCGCACATAAATGGCTTTTCTCCCGAATGCGTTCTAATATGCTGTATAAGATTGGCATGTGTTGTACAGGAAAAGTCACATGTCGTACATTTGAACGGTTTCTCTCCTGTATGCGTTCTTATATGCTTAGTAAGATCACTTTGTGTTCTACAAGCATAGGCACATTTGCCACATTTGAGTTTCTTCTCTTTTGTGTGGATTTTCATATGCATTGAAAGATTAGAACGACTTGCAAAAGCATGCTCACAAACGTTGCATTGAAATGGTTTCTCTCCAGTATGCGTCATCATATGCTGTGTAAGATCACGACGTTCTGTACCAGCATAGTCACAAAACTTACATTTAAATGGTTTCTCCCGAGAATGCTTTCTCATAACATGACTTTTGAGATCACCTGACCGTGCACTAGAGTAGTCACAAAGCGTACACTCAAATGGTTTCTCTCCAGTATGCGTTCTCATATGCAGTGTAAGATTAGCATTATGTGCCGTAGCATAATCACATTTACTGCACTTAAATGGTTTCACTCCGGTATGCCGTTGCATGTGGATTTTGACGTCATTTGCCACTGCAGCTGCATAGTCACAAATCGAGCATTTAAATGGTTTGTCTCCTGCGTGCCTTAACACATGTTTTTGTAGATCCATTGGCCGTGCAGTTGAGTAGTCACAAATCGTACATTTAAATGGTTTCTCTCCTGTATGCTTGCTCATATGCACTGTAAAGGTAACACGTTCTGCAGAAGCATAGTTACATATGCTGCATTTAAATGGTTTCTCTATTCCATGCGTTTTCATATGCTGTGAAAGATAACTACTCTGTGCACAAACATAGTCACATTTGCTACATTTAAATGGTTTCTCTCCTGTATGCGTTCTCATATGAGCTATAAGGTTAGAGCGTTGTGCACAAGCATAGTCACATTTGCTGCATTTAAATGGCCTCTCTAGTGTATGCGTTCGCATGTGCACTGAAAGATAACCCCTCTGTACACAAGCATACTCACACTGGCTACATTTAAACGGTTTTTCTCCTGTATGCGTTCTCATGTGAATTTTCATGTGTCCTGACTGTGCTGTTGAGTAATCACAAATAGTGCATTTAATTGGTTTTTCTCCTGTATGTGTTTTTATATGCTGGATAAGATGACTATTGTCTGAACAAGTAAAGGCACATAAGGTGCATTTTAATAGTTTCTTTCCAGTGCGCGTTCTTGTGGGCACTTTACGTGATTTCTTCAAGATATGAGTTAGGTTATGTGCTTTTAGGAGTCTATGCTGCTTAGTAGCAAAGTCACATATTTTACACTTATATGACTTGTTTCGTTTATGTACTTTCAGATGCTCTGCAGGTTGAGTTGCCTGTTCTGCTGTGTCAAAATTACTGCAGTTGAATACTTCATTAGGAGTTTCCGTCATCAGACTTTCGATAATTTGTCCAGATATTGTAGCTGTGGACCCAGAAATAGTAGTTTCAGAGCATTCAAATTCTTCAGTTTTCATGTCGAATCTGCAAAATACAAACACGTTTATCAGGTTTAAAAAAAAGAATATTTTCAAGCAATGTCATGAAAATTAGATAAAATCATATTATTGTTAAAAAATTCAAATCAAATCAAATCAAATTTATTTCACCATCAAAGCAGTACATGGCAAGTCATACATAGCAGAAACATAATATTTAAAGCAAGTAAATAAATAAATGACGAATCAAATCTTACAATAGACAAAATTTACGAAACTACAAAGGAAAAAAAAAGAGAAAACAGGTGTCACGGACCCCACACGATCCGAAAGAACTGTCACTCAAGTACCGTCCCAACACAAGTCTCGACCCACGAACTCCTCCACTGTGTAAATTGCCTGATTCAAGAGCACAACGCGCACAGCTTTCACGAACTGAACTTCCGGCAACCTTTTCACAATTTCCGGCAATTGATTATAGAGAGTAATCCCCATATAGTTTACATCCTGCCTTGTCACCACCAACCTGTGCTTGGGAAGTCGAATTTCATCTCTTTGGCGAGTACCGTACTGATGGTTGGATCCGTTCGTTTCGTACATGTGCCGGTGCGTGTGTACAAATTTCAAGCAGGTAAGTATGTATGCCGATGTTATTGTAAGTATTCCCACCTGCTTGAACTTATCCCTGCAGCTGTCCCTGCTCGCCAGTCCACACAACGCTCTAATGGCCTGCTTTTGCAGTTTCAGTACTCGCTGTGCCGCAGACGTGCCCCCCCACAGGACTATACCATATGTAGCAACGGAGTGGAAGACTGCATAATATGCCTGCAGAGCACACTGGTACGTTGCAACTTGTCTCATCCTCCTCACACAGAAAACCGCAGACGACAGTCTTCTGCAGAGAGCCTCCACATGCGGCGTCCAACTCAACCTACTGTCGACATTCACTCCCAGGAACTTCATTGTTGTTAGTTCTGACCCAGGTGCCGTACTGAACTGCATGATTTGTGTTTTGGTGTTGTTCATCCTGAGGCCATTCGCCCGGAACCACTGCTCTGCTCCCTCAAGGGCGTCCCGTGTACTATGGCTGCGCTGCTCCCCAGTGTCCCCCGAAAGCAGCAGCGAGGTATCATCAGCATAAAGCACACACCGATGTTCACCCATATGTGCTGTGAAATCGTTTGTGAAGATTATAAACAATAATGGTCCAAGGACCGACCCTTGAGGCACACCACACGTTATAGGCATCATATCCGAAACATCTCCTCCCCACCGAACCGCTTGCACTCTACCCTGAAGGTAGCCACTTATGAGCCGAGCTGGAGGACCCCTGACGCTATACTGCTCTAGCTTGCTGATCAATTCCAGATGAGGAACGGAGTCGAAAGCCTTACTCAAGTCACAGGCCGCGACCTGCACCACATCTCCGGCATCCAAAGCTCGAACCACATCTCCGACCATCCGCAGCAGCGCTGTAGTAGTGGACCTCCCCTCTCTGTAGCCGTGCTGTTCTTCACAGAACAAGTCGCATCTGTTAAAATACCCTACCACTCTGGTTTTAATGGCTATCTCAATCACCTTGGAGATCACTGGTAAAATTGATATTGGTCGGTAGCCGTCACAGGTGTCTGCATCCTTCCTCTTGCAGATAGGAATGACCATTGCCTGCTTTAGTTCTTCGGGGAAATAGCCCTCCAGGAAGCATCGGTTGATGATTATTGAAAGAGGACTGGCCAGTCCCTCCCCAATCCGTCGGAGAGCCTCTGTAGAGAAACCATATATGTCTTGGGTCTTCTTAGACTTTATTGTTGTAATGATATTACTTATCTCAAATTCGGTGACAGGAAAGAGAAAGAAATTACAGTCGCTGCGCAGCCTGTTCAAATTTTGCGCTGTGGCACCAGCAACCGCAACACTCCCCATCGTGGACTCTCCGACCTCAGAAAAAAACTTGTTAAATTTATTCGCGGTGAGCTCCTTTCCTACTGCAATCCTTTTCATTCCTCTGTCTCCTCTCTCCGAGTTGATAATGGTCCAGATTGCTTTCTGTTTATTTGCATCGTTTGCCACTCTCTCTGCGTTCCGCTCTCTCTTCCCCTCCTGCAGCTTCCCACTTAGGCAATCTTTACATAGCTTATATGCCAATCTAGATTCCTCGGTCCCAGTGACCGTGTTAATAATTTCAAGCGCCCCGACGACATTTGATAAATCCCTAAGTTCTTCCGTATCAATTATGGTACATTTGTTCTTCTTACCAGTTTTAACCATTATCTCTTTTTCAGGTATTGCCAAATTATATAGATGCATCAGGTGGTTGTGAAAATTGGAAAATGCACTCTCTACATCTCCACTGAAGGGGTCAGGCCATTCTGTATCAAAAAGGTATTCTTTTAAAATACTAATGTTGTCGTCACTTAACTATCTTACTTTTATGCCTTCTTTTTTAGGTGCAGAGCTTGTTAGGTCAAACGTCACCATCTGGGCACGATGATCTGAGATGTTCATGTCCATGGTTATTGCGTCAGCAATATGTACTCTATTGGTGTTAATAAAGACATTATCAATGCAGGTCTTCGAGTTCTTCGTCACATGTGTTGGGTCCCGCATCATCGGCTGCAGACCATACAAGTCCATCACCTCAATCAGTCTGTCTCCGGCTTGCGTATTTTTCAGGAAATCTATAAGGCACCCTATAAACAACAACACAGACCAAATTTCTTGATGGTATTTCCAGACCCGCTATTTCTATAATTTTTTTCTCTGACAATTTACTTATGTGTTCTATCTTTCTTCCAGGAATGTTTTCTCTTATTGCAATCAACACGCCACCATGTTCCCCCTCGTCTCTTGCACTTGTCGCCACGATATTATATTGCGGAATCTTTATAGTTTGTAACTGTTCATCGGTCAGCCAATGCTCCGTCAAGCACAGTAAGTGTGGGTCTACTTGCTCTAACTTGTACTGTAGTAGATCTATTTTATTTTTAAGAGACTGAATGTTGAGGTTAAGGATCTTGAAATTCTCTTTTTGTGTAGTTCCTCTCTTAGGATGGAAGTCACACAAAACCTGACAACCTCTAACCAGAATTTCTCTGTCTGGTCTATGTGAAGGAGTGGTTGCTATGGTCTCCACAGGTGACTCCATTCCATAATGCAAAGATCTTATATATCCTACCAATTTTATTTTTCCGTTGTAGGTAAGATATCTTCCCCCTTCAGCAAAATCGGATGTGTTCATTCTGCTAAAAAACGGGAGAACCATGACTCTTTTTGTGTTTCTCGTTTCATCATATATTATAGCATTAAGAGAATCTGGGCTATATGAGGTATCATCCAGTCTATCAGGGATTGTTGAAATTATCAAATTTGTTCTTGTTGATGCAGAGATAATTCTTCTGATTTCCATTCTGAAACATTCCTCCCTGTTTAATTGTTGTGTCATTCGAGCAAGCCAGAACAACAACGCAATCTGTGTGCCCAAAGTTCTCCAGATTGCACTCAATATTGCCGGTTATCTGTCTCATAGTAGCACCAGGCCTGAAATCCACCATTATCTGCAGGTCACCCATCTGATCTTGAAGTTAATTGAGCAATCCTCTTCCGTGATCATCGGCAAGCACCAACATTTTACTTTTTGTGGTCTTAATATTTGAATCAGTTGGTGGCTCTCTACCAGTGCAAACAGATTTGTTGTCTGTCTGCGTGCCCGCAGTCCTGAACACCTGTCTCGTCTGAGCAAATGCGTCCTTCAACTTTCCGCCCACAGGTTTTGCCGCTTTCTCCTCTGAAATCTTCAGATCTCTCTCTAAACATGTAATCCTTTCAGTTTTCTCTTTGACTTCACTGGTCAGTTTTTCCACAGCCCCATACAAATCTTCCTCCATATCCATTGCGTCCTGTCTGCTGACAGCTAATTGTTTTCCCAGCTTTGCCTTATGATTCTTAAGTAAGTCAATGTCAGTAGTCAGTTCACGCTCTGTGTGCCTTAGGGATTTCAGCTCATCCGCCGATATGGAAACGGTTTCCTTGTCGCAGCACTCAATCAGGTTTTCCGTTATTCGAATAAATGTTCTTCTCTCCAAACAGCTTCCATGATAAATAGCCAGACAATTTACACATATGTGGTAATTGTGACATTTTAGCTTACAACATTGGAAATTAAAACTAGGCTGTTTTGTTCTACGCATATTCACTATCGAATTAGAATCAAATTAGAAGGTCCGAAAGAGGTTATAACAGTAATATTAACACCAAACACCAAACTTAAAACAGTACAACTTGCAATTTGTTTACTTCACTGAGGACTACTGGAAACACTTAACTACTGAGCAACATATAATAACTTTGAGTCTTTAAATTCTTCTACAGTGGCTCTGAGAGATAGAGTTCCCATGTGTCACATATAGATTAGGCAGTTCAAATTTACTAAGGAATTACAATAATTACATCAAATCCGGGTAATATCTATTTTTAGAGACCAAGTATAGTGCCACAAAAACGCAATCCGTATCTTGCCGTACCGCATGCCGTTCCGGACGACGAAATTAGTATTTATAGTGCCGCAATGATTTCAAACAAATTGAGCGCCATCTAGCGGAGAAGTATATACACAACGCCACATAACCTCACATGTCAGTGTTATTGTTGATTGTATTAATCAGTGGTAGATCGTGGTAGATATAATAAATTATGGACGCAGGGCTTGTTGCAGCAACAATTCATTCTGAAGTCGTTCTCGTTCTGTGATCTCGTTGCCACAAACTATCAAAATGCTATCAGTTAACTTACAACTTACTGGAAACTGCTATCCACTCGCTGGTACACGTACAGATGGCGCCATACGCGCGCGTACGCCGGAAAACATAAGACATAACACGCAAGAGATGAAATTCGTTGCGGTCGAGAACGAACTTTACGGTTTACGGACCGTCACTATAATCGCGGAGTGGAAATTATGTACATTGATCTCTTTACGCTACATTATTACGGTGCGGTCACGTCACTATACTTGGTCCTTTAATATTGAAGAAATAAGAAGTTAATTTATTTTATATTAAGTTAATCTAACTTTATTTTATATTGTTTTAATCCAATTTTTTTACTGTTATTATTGTTATTAACATTATTATTAAATAATAAATATTATTTATAATTTGTTGGGAGAGCAAATTTTTACTCCCAAGAGCTGCCGGTTAGATTTGCAAGTTTACGTTCTAATCCCAACATTACAACAATTAACCTAAATTGTTTACTTTTAAAAATACATCTACAAGAATTATACTTTTGCTACATGTCATCTAACAAATCGTTATGTCTTTATGATTTTGAAGATCCCAAAGTGAGAATGACTTTATTATTATTACTATACTATTATTGTTAAATAGTTTCTTAAAACGCTTCCTAACACTGATCCTAGCATTGATTTGGTATAAGACATTAGGCTTTTTGTCGTGAGGAACGGTTAAGTTACATAAAGTAAGGTCAAGTTTAGTTTTGCGTTGAAGTATGTAGTGATGAATAAATATATAAATAATGGCTGATATCAATAGAACACACTTCTAGGAACGGAAGAAGTTGCTCAAATACATCCAAAGAAATACCAATCTACCTGATATCCGTCCAGGGATATTTTTTCTTGCCGAGCGCCGGCCACACGTCTGATTTGAACCATTTTGCACAAAGTAGGTAATTACATATCGTGATTAATAAAATGAAGTGAGCAAAAAAGTTACATTTAGTATGTGCGCATAGGTACTTGGTTTCTTTTATTGACTAAGTACGGTACCGATCGGTTGGTTATTTTATTAGTGTTATTACCTAGGCTTGTGTATTCAATTAGCTTTGAAGAAGCGAGCAACATGGTTCGCGAAACGTCAGCATTAACAAATCTTGACACACGGCATAACCCGGTTAATGTGTTTTTAACTAAATATTTGCGGGAGAATTCCGGTCCTGAGAGAGCCGGAATCATAGTCTTAGAAATTCGATTCGTTGGAGTGCCGTAAAAAGTAGTTATTGGCCTCATTAGTCTATCTGGTTTATGCAACTTGATCAGTACATAAATATTTGGCAATTTCAGGTTCATGTCAATTATCGGTTGCTTAGCAGTATTGAAGGTTTTAATGCTTTCTGCTTTAGCCTTCAACAGCGTTTTAGTGGAAGTGATGAGTTTTGGCAGCGGGTCTCTGTTGAGTTTTTGATACCCATTCTTTGAAAGGAAATCCTCCATCTTGGCTTGTAGTCTGCATCGTAAATGATGGTCATTCCTGCATTTTTGTCAGTTTTTATGATAGAAGGGAAGAACCTTTGTTTTATTGGAATATTATTGCACCTGCCTTAGCGTCACATACATTTACATATACTAAGAAAAGTTAAAGAAAGAAAATAAATGCGATGTTGACTACAGATGGAAATAATACCAATGACACAAAAGAAATATCAACCGAGATCAACAAGTGCTTCGCACAGAATTATAGGAAGGCATTTGGCTCAAAACTACAACATTGATAAAACGCTTATAAAACAGCTCCCCATCGCTCCAGCAACATTCGAAGACACAACCGAAAAAGAAATTATAGGAATTATACACAAACTAAACTTATAAGCAGCTCCCCCGAGCTGCATATGAGTTTAGTTTGTGTATGTGGCATCGTAAACCATATAATCAAATCGGACTTTAAATCACTAGCACCCATACTAACCATGTTAATCAACAATACCATGCATGAAGGATATTAATCCATCTTTGTGAAAAAGACCATTACCATTTATGCAAAAAAAAAACATATCAATCTACAGGGTCATTATAAATGATTGTAGGCCATGCTCATGTTAATAAATATTTCCCGCTACACCCAAACAACTGTCAAACTTGAAGTAGGTTATGCAACCATTTAATTTTTGTGTGTAGAACAGTGGTATTTCATTCAAATAAAGTGGCAACCAGACATATTTACATTTGATATCATGACATACTTCGACTGCAATCATTTATAATGATCCAGTATAACTAATGGCTATTAAACACCAAATGAGTTTATAAACAGAGAAAAATGTCTGCACAGTTTCAGAAAATTGATGCTATCAACTACAGCAAAAATACTGTAAAAGTAACGGTAATACTGTAAAATCCAAGTAAATTATTAGTAACAGGTTGGACCAAATACGCTGTAAAAGAAAATATTTGCATTTTTTTCCAATTGCAAAATTTGTTGGTGTTTGATTCCAGCTATATTGCTGTATTTTTTTTTTACAGTACGACCCTGTGATATGGAGATTAGTCCAGTCATTCTAGATTTTGATTCGGAACGTCAAATGCAGTCAGTCAATGAAACTGATACCAATCGATAGCTAATGATTCAAGTAGTAACATATTAAAATGTTTAGAATCATAGTTAATAGGAATTTTTTTAATTAACGAAAAAACATTGAAAAATTGTGCGTCAGACATTAATCCTTGAATGGGTAATTTTGTATAAGTTATTGAATTTTCTTTTTGCGATTTCAGGTCTACCGGTAAGATGGCATTAGAAATGCATCTTCTAATGTCAAACGATTGTTTGATGATTGTCGGTTGTTCTAATGTCAGATTGATTATACATATATGTTAGCGGCAATCTGTATAATTCCGCATTGTATAGAATACCTAGGCATTCTGTGCAATGCCTAGCATTATTAGGCATTGTGTATAACGAGATTAATTATTATACTTTGCCTAGGCGTTTCATAGAATGCCAAAGAGTGAAAAGACTCATTCGGCAAAGAATTAATCACTTCAATGCTGCCCTCTGGTGGACTATTGATGTAGCATGAATACAAATACAGCATAACGTCTAAAAATATATAATTAAATGAAAAAGTGCTGTAAAGTATTTACTTAAACTCATCGTAGATCTAACGAAGAATGCCGAATGTTTTACACACGATAAACATTTGGTGGCATAAGTTTAAGTCGCACCTAGTCGCACGTCATCGGATTTAACTGTTCGCGCCAGCAACAGAACACAAGTATTAGTTCTTAATGGTTCTTAACCTCAAAATACGACTGGCGCTATTTCGTTACGTATCACTGTTCAGTTAAGTGCTAATTTGAAGGATCATAAAGGTAGATAATTACACTACATATATTATTTATAAAGTATTAAATTATATCAATTTAAGATTTCAAGACTGCAAGCGATTTAAAAATTAACTTAACCCCACATATAAAGAACTGGAAACATCATAGGCAGCAAGAGATTGGAACCACCTCAACACATTGTGAGCCTTTAACACAATATATCAACATAAGGTTGGTAAATATAAATTATATTATTATAAAACAGTAACATATAAATTCTACTTAGATTTCTACGTGACTAACAACAAAAGATGGAAATTGACGATATGAAGAGGAGCGTTTATGCAAAATTACATGAGCGCCGACAAACTGCATCTAAAAATGCTGTGTTTTTTACCAAAGACTCTTATATCAAAATGTGTTCCGATATAGAAACAGCTAAAACAAAAAATAACAAGGAATCAAGAGATTATTGGTTACTGAAAAAATTTTATCTCATCAATATCCAAAATGTTAATAAACTGATAGTACCTCTAAACGAAAGAACTGAAAACATATTATATTATCTACACGATGATGAGTTATTTGAAGTTATTATCTTCGACACACTCTATATATATAACTGGCCACGGAGGAAGAGACAGAATGTTAAAAGAATTGTCCAACAAGTATAAGAATATTACCCGAAGTGACGTTGAACTATTTCTACATGTGTGCGAGGCTTGTCAGAAAAAAGGAAAAGGTACAAAAAAGGGGGTTGTTGTTAAACCATTAATTTTTTCTGAATTCAATTCTCGTTGTGAAGTTGACTTGATTGACTATCAGACATTTCTGGATGGAGAATATAAATTTGTAATGATTTATCAAGATCACCTCACAAAATTTGTGCTATTAAGAGCTCTGAAGACAAAATTTGCAGAAGAAGTTGTACAACATCTGTTAGATATTTTCACAACTTTTGGTGCTCCAACAGTTTTACAGTCCGATAATGGTAAGGAGTTTGTCAACAAAATTATAAACAACTTAACATTATTCTGGCCAGATTTTAAAATTGTGCATGGAAAACCTAGGCACTCCCAAAGTCAGGGGAGTGTTGAAAGAGCAAACCAAGATGTTGAAAATATGCTTTTCACATGGATGCAGGAAAACGATTCGCACTGGGCTAATGGAATCAAATTTGTACAATTAATGACAAATAATGCTTATCATGCGGGTATAAAAATAAGACCGTATGAAGCATTATTTGGCAGAAAGATGAAAATTGGCCTAAGGACATCAAATTTCCAAGTGACATATTAAGTAATATCACAGAAGAAGAGAATTAAAAGAAATAGCAGATATGATTCAATTACATGATGTGGTTGACTGTGAAAGCATAGACAATGCTGAGAGTGTCGAAAAAAGTCATTCTGTTGAATTAAATGAAGTGCAGGTAGATAACATAGTTAAACGATACTGTTGAACATGTCACTGACGATGGCAAAATGGGACTTTTTTGTTGTATTTGTTCAAATGTGGATGCAGAACAGATATGCGTTAACTGCAATCGTTGGGTTCATGTAAGTTGTGGATTTAAAAAAGAAAATAATGACATCCTGTGTCCACTGTGCAAAAACAATGAAAAAGTATTGCAAAATCAAATGGAGGTCAAACGTAATTTGGAGGTACATACAAGCTGAATATATGCTGAAATCGTCCAACAAGAAGTTCCCAACCGTTGATTCTGGCTCAACAGTTCGAAAGTTTATTTGTGATAGAATATTGCAGTATTATTTTTATATATTATTATTTTTATTTGTACTTGCCGTACCTACACCGGTAATGTATGTGAGAGGAAGATATTTTTATTTATAATAATTAAGAGTATTATTTGTATTTGTTAGAAAATATTATTTTGGTTGTAGGTTTATTTATGAGAATATAATATTTTTGTTTGTGTTAAATAAATGTTTCTTGTTTTGCAAGTTTCGATTCTTATTCACTATTCTTTTCCTATATGTGCTCTGCCTACTGAACATCTGGCATTCTACACAATGCCTAGATATTCTATACAAGGGCTAGGTAATGTATATTAAATAATTATTATTTTATACTTTGCCAAATTGCACGCGGTATTGCATAGAATGCCTAGGCATTTCATAGAATGCGGAATTATACAGATTGCCGCTAACATATATACTAAATTAACCGTTCATTTTCTCGTATACGTTCCAGAATCATTTTGATAGTAAATTTTTTCGGATACAATGTGGCATTTTGATTTTGCGATTAAGTGAGTGAGATTCGATGAATGGAGTATTAAAATCTGACAGGTACAATTTTTCTATGGTTTTTAATTAATAATATATTTTAATAATTAATATTTTTTCTTAATATTTTCCTATTAACTATGACACTAAACATTTTAATATGTTAGGTACTTCTGAAACCATAAACTATCAATTGGTATCAGTTTCATCGACTGCAATTAAACTTCCGAATACAACGTACATCAAAAACCTAGAATGACTGGACTAGATATTTATGTGAAATTACAGTTCTATTGCAATAATTTTACAGATTTATTTAGCAATTACACAGGTATGATTACAGGATTTTTAGTAATTTCACAAGTTTGATTTTTTCACAGCTGATATTTTTATATTTGAAATGCGTTTCTTGAGAGATCAGTTGCTGGTTACTTGATACAGCAAAATTGCGTTAAGTTTTATTATTCTCCTCTCTCTGTGTATGTAAAGAACTAGTATAATACTTTTTTGTTGAAGTTCTAACCACGAGTAAAACAAAACACTGCTCTGCACAAACGATATCGTAAAACTAACCGGTACTTTGTAGGTGTATGCAGACGACATGCTCTTCATATGCTAACAAGAACATAACAGATGTACAGACCATCGTTAGCAAAGATACAAGAATATTAGAACCCCGGTGCGAGGAAAATTGTTCGACAATAAATGAAACAAAATGCAACTTTATGACGTTAAACCCATCAAAAGAAACATGAAATTAAACATACATATCAAAGGAACACCAATTACAGAAGCAATAAAAAATGGCATAGTATCAGTTTTTGGAACGACAAAGAATGAGAAAATATAGTGCTTTTCGATAAATAAAACATCAAAAAATCAATCTTTCATGATCGTATAGATTGATCTTTGATCTGATCAATAAACAAAAGAACAAATAGAATCTTTTGCGATCAATTAGATCGATCTTTTGTGATCGATCAAATCAATGTTTTGTTGATCGAGCTTTCCAATTCAATATATACAGTAGAGCGACGATAATCCGAACCTCGGTAATCTGAACGTTCGCTAATCCGAACGCCCAAAAAGATATAATAATAAAATAAATCACTGAGTAGCCCAGGGAAAAGCCATTTTTGTCGATTCCTGTTTACAGAAAAATGTTGCTTTGGTTTTATATCGTGTATCCAATACTCGTTTTTTCTACTATTTAGCTGAAATATTTGATAATCCGAACAATTTAATAATCCGAATCACCTTCGGTCCCAATTACTTCGGATTATCAACGCTATATATTGACGATATTATATTTTGGGGCACGTTTAGTTAGTTATACAGAAACTTCTTTCCACTACGACTCAAAACTAAAAATAATGCACGCAATTCAAAGGAAATGTAACACATTATAGGTGCTTTCCACTTTACATTCGTGGACACTATTACAAAACAGAAAATTTAGCTCCATATATAGCACCGTGTATGCTTGCTTATCAAATGTCTTGGAAACACTTTTTCCTAAAAGAAAACAAAACAATTTCAAATTAACATTGGCAGCTGATTGATTCTTAACGAGAAAACATGTTTTAATTACCGGAACCGTATCTGGCGTGGCTAAAGATATAAACAATAATATAAACTAAACACAAGTTTATAACCTAATTCCATATGAGCCCACCATTTAAAAGCACTAAGCAGGTTCATCAGTGTCCCCACACGGAGAAAATGAAAATCGTAATAAAATTCACTCATATGTGATGTAGCTCGTAACAAACTCATGGATTTTAAGCAAATCCGACCCCTGCGGATTTGTTTTATAGCTTCCTTACTATTTGGTTTGTTAAAGTGGATCAAATTTCCAATATCGGTAATAATATATGGTCAAAAACGATATGAAATGAGCATTTTCTGTACGTCATTACTTTTGTACCATCTTAACGTAACGGGCACTCCAGAGATGGTTCCGATTCATACGTAAAACAATTCGACATAGTAATAATAATAAATGTGTTTATTAATGATAATAATGACTATCTCTAACCGGAGAAAGTGTACATTAATCTGAGATAGGTTAAAAATAGATGAAGGATGAATTTTTTTTATGGTTAGAATGTATTGATGTACTTACGGAAATTCGGTTGCCACTGGTTTGTCATCCAACTCCGTGCTGTGAAATTTCTCCTTTTTAACAGTAACTAATAGAAAAAGTAAAACGCAAGTTAGAATTTAAAATTTGCTGCAATAAATCAAGAAGCTTACTTGTGCCTGCGCCTAACCTGTCATTGGGATTCTTAATGTTCTTGCAAAAGGTAATGTGGTTTGTTAAGAACTTTTCTTTGCTAAACTTGAACCCACATAAACTGCAAATAAATTTCTTGACTGAAGGTAAGACCGCAACGACATCGGGTTCCAGTTTCATAGTGGGATGTTGCTGATCCAAACTCATATTTCTGTTGGAGATTCCACAAATCTTTAAATGACGACTTATAGACTTATGAACTATAAGTAAACTGTTATAGTACATACAAGTATGTATTATATTGATGTGCTTACAAAATGTCTTCTTCAAAACGTGTGACTTCTTAGCCAAGCTTCTTGTAAAAGAAATTGCAGTGTTGGCAGTTGGACCTTCTACCTGGCAGGTGTCACAGCAGCACACACGTCACACAGCAGTGTTGTCGTTACTCGCTCGTTCCGTTATGGTTCCGTTCAGTGTTGCCAAATCCAACGGAGGCTTATCCACTAGAACGCCTACCTTTTTCTACTAAAATTCCACTAGATTATCATTACTTCTACTAAAACGTTCTACTAGATTTTAGTAGTGGACAAAAACTTCATATTTCATTATTTATTAATTCAAAATATTTTTTTATTTGTGATTTTAATATATCAGTTTGTTTTTACTCGACTGAATTCAGCTCGGTTCTTTTTATTATTAGCAATTTAGTTTGAATGCAAAAACTTAAACGTTCAGGACAGCCGATTGAAAATATGAATCGCACAAGGTTTTATACAGGGTTTCTCAAAATTACCGGAATATCTAGAATTCTCCAACCGCTAAAAAATTCATCCTAATTTTTAAACAATTTTGTTTTGTTTTAAACAAGGTATCGTTTCAATATATTTTTAATATTATAACCTTTCCTTTTTCTAATAGAATAACCTGTATATTTTTACATTTTTTATTCTATTAATGCTAAGAATTTTTTGCAGGAATAATTTTTTTACAAAATAAATTGTGTTTTAGTTATAAGCAATTAATCAAAACTCATGAACTTTTAATTTAACAAAACGGATACAAAATAAAAAAACGCAATAAAAAAGCAAAGCTATTAAATGAAATTAAATTAAATGTTCAAACTGGATTTAAAAAATATATAAATGTGTGTATGTATTAATTACAGTTCAGGAGTTTTGATTAATTGCTTATAACTCAAAAATGATGCGTTAAAAAAAATTATTTCTTACAAAAAATTCTTAGATTAATTTTAGAATAAACAAATATAAATATACAGTGTTCTATTAGAAAAGGGAAAGGTGACCAACTTTCCATAATAAAATAAAAAAATATATTTAAACGAAAGATTGTTTAAACACAAAACACTTTTGTTTGAACATTTTTTGAAATTGTTATTGATTGGAGAATTATTTAGTTGTTCCAATAATTTTGACTAACCCTGCATAATCTTATCCAAAAATTTAACAACAATCGACACGACTATCTATTCAAAATTCCACTAGCGACTGTTTTCTAGCCTAGGTTTACATAAATTCTACTTAAATCTACCAACATTACAATCACCTATGCATATCCTACAATGCGGTATAATGTATATACCTACGTAGTATAAAATAAATATTTGTTGTAGAAATACTAAAGATGGAAGAACATTAGTAAGAAATTCTGTACCTACTTATATTAGCTTAAGTTAAGTAATACAACTACAGAACAGAAAACTACTAAACAAAGTATGTCAATCTACCAGATTTTCCACTATCTACTAGATTCAAAATTTGACCACCAGATCAATGTTTCATTCTACCAGATTTAGTAGAAATTCTACTAGATTGGCAACCCTGGTTCCGTTCCCGGCAATTCAGTGCTACCAGGTTAAAATTATATTATTCCCCACTCTGACCAGCAAAATACCCCCAGATGACCTTATTTTTGCTATTAAAAAAATACAGCAAATTCAAGGGCACAGTTTTTATGATGTTACAGAAACAGAAAATGCTCATTTCATATGGTTTTCGACCACATATTATTTGTATATTGGAAATTTGATTTATTCTGTAACAAAGTAAATAGCGTTTTCGATGTATACACTTTTTTCTGCTTTACGTTCGTTATAAACTCATAACGAAACCGCTTTCGGTGTCCTTATGAAAACACTAGATCACAAACTTTTAGTAACTTTTAGTTTTCCAAGATTGATGATATTGACGTCGAGTGTCAAATAAGGCTGACATCTCAATCGCTATAGGCTCGCGTCAATCGTAAATTTTACCACAAGTACCAACTGTTGAATATAAAGCTACGCTAGATTGTAAGATGACAACCACATTTTTCGAAATTTATGTAAAATTAATGTCGCAAAGTAGAAAAAATATTATATAACACTCGTTTGGCGTATTGACGTATTGGCACACTCGTTCCATGTGGGCACTCCTTGCTACGCTCGTCGTGCCCAAAACAACTCGTGCGCCAATTTTTGTCTTATAAAACTTGTATTATAATATACTATTATGCACCAACTCCGTGCATTTTTATGCATGGTCTTGGTGCACTTTATACACAATAGTATATTATTTGACGAGCACATAACTAAGGATATAAATCGCGAGCATGAAGTTTATACGTGAGCCGTAGGTGAGCGTATAAACATGCGAGCGATTTATATCAGTTGTGTGTGAGTCGAATACGACGTTTTATCTACGACCCATAAATTCCATTTTATATCAAATCTTTCAAATGTATTTTTCAATGGTGGCGAGGCGAAATGTCAAATAACTGTCATCCACGTAGGTTTAGACCAAGATTAGTAGATTAGTATAATCTACTAATCTTGGGTTTAGACTGACTTTGACAGTACATTCGTATAATGATAACAGTTCCTTCAAATAATGAAGTCATTATTTGAACGAACTGTCATTATTATAAGTAGTACGCTAGTGTCATTATAATAATTGGCGTGTATCATGATGAGGATTATACCGGGTGACCTTTGTTTATAAGGCTGGACGAATGAAATTTGGGAAAGTGTTAATAGACAAAAAATGCCATTCGTTGGAATACTCCTGAGGTTAATATGACTTCCGGTTTTTCCGGAAATGACGTCATCATTTAAATTTTAAATGGCACCCTATGTTTTTTGTGTGATATTTTCAATCGGGATGTCATTCTGAACTCAAAAACATATCGATCGTCAATTTTTATCACCAAGGCAACGCAAAAATAACTTTTTTGTGTATTAATCTAGGTGGCTATGAATTGGTGAAAAAAGACGAAAATTGTCAAATAAACACTAACTAAATTGATTTTGGCCGACATTGCATTACTGGCGCCCTCTAGTGAGTCGTTTTTTTCACGGGTACCCAATGGTACTATCAAGTGTTTGGTATCATTGTAATCGGAAAGATGTTTTCTATCGAATAATCAGGGTGTGGCCATTGGGTACCCGTGAAAAAAATGACTCACTGGCCAAAAACCATTGAAATCACGCTAGAGGGCGCCAGTAATGCAATGTTGGCCAAAATCGATTTAGTTAGTGTTTATTTGACAATTTTCGAATTTTTTCACCAATTCATAGCCACCTAGATTAATACACAAAAATGTTATTTTTGCGTTGCCTTGGTGATAAAAATTTACGATCGATATGTTTTTGTGTTCAGAATGACATCCTGATTGGAAATACCACACAAAAGATACAGGGTGCCATTTAAAATTTAAATGATGACGTCATTTCCGGAAAAACCGGAAGTCATATTAACCTCAAGAGTATTCCAAAGAATGACATTTTTTGTCTATTAACACTTTCCCAAATTTCATTCGTCCAGCTTTATAAACAAAAAATCTGATGTGGCCAGGCACATGACTTTATCATACTATATATAAAATTAATAGTTTAGCTGCATGAGATTCTACTTGATCGAGATCGGCTATGTCTGCATTAAAATAAAACTAGTAGAACTAGACAAATATCTCTATTAAAGCTGCGTTCGGATATTGTACTCCGTTGACAGCGGGTACACCGTCCAAATGACACTTACGTGTTATTGGGTGTAAAAAGTGTAACGGTGTTCAATATCCGAACGCAGCCTATATTGACAGTAGCATTTTCAAGACATTAGCGTTTGACACTAGCTACTGTCATTAGAATCAAAATAATCTGACATATCCTGGCTACTAGTTTTAAAGCAGTACGCCCGATCTCGATGAAATAGAATTTGCTCATGCGGCTAAACTATAAATTCTACCAAAAAATGTCATATACATAAATTATGGAAAATTTCCTTTCCTTTAATTTATTATTTAACTATTTTGACGACATTACACAAATAGCGGCTCATTTGCAAAATCTTCGAAAAATGCTATGAGTAAACCACCAGTTCCTTTGGACCCTTTTCAACAGAAAGCTTTTCAGCTCTAAGTTTGGTTATAAAACTTCTAAATATGAAGTTTCATCCCGATACCATTAGTAGTTTCTCCGGAATCGTCTCCACAAAAACCGGTACACACACACACACATACACACACACACACACACACACACACACACACACACAGACATTTTTTTGTACCTTGGTCAAAAATGTTCAGGGGACCCAAAAAGACATATTTCCGCTAAAATGTCAAAAAAATTTTTTGGCATGATTACAATACTTTACATACTGCGTATGATAAAGTAAAAAATAAACGGCAGTACCTATGGCGTGGGTCACCCGGTATAGTCATAGATACGTATGCAATGAACTTATTATATGTGAGTCGTAGATAAAATCATTTAAAGTCAAGCATACATAACTGTAAACTTGACAAGCATGCATCATCAATCAATTTGTACAAGTATGCTGTAGCGTCTGTAGGATAATTTTGCGCAAGCATTTTAATTGTACAAGCCGCTTGATGATGGATTGAATTTGAATCATGCGAGCTTGTACAAGCAGCGCTTGCACAAGTGCAACGGAACGTGTGTACCATGGACTTGGGCTAGCACAAACAAACGTCTGCTTATGAGCCAACTTCAATTTTGCTGTGGTTTGTTTTGTGTTTTATTTTTCAACTTTAAACACAAAATGAGGATGAATAGAAATAAGAATTAAAACACACCTAGAGTTATTTTATTCCGATAGGTTGCACATTTGTTATTCAACATAAAATATATTCAAACTTTTGGGCGGCATCTTGCAAAGTTATTTATACAAAATGTTTTCATTTAGTGTTTATCTTTTTTACTTACATAAAGAGTAAATCAAAGTGCTTAGTGCCTACGCAATACTGAATTTTTTAACACGATAACTGTAGCATCTAAATTTACACCTTCACACAATGTTATTCCTAGCACAACTAATTTATTGTTAATATTGTTGAGTAAATTCAAAAAAATTACTCAACAAACGCCCCGATTCTGTATCTCATTTTTGCTGATATTTTAGGACGATGTTTGCAACAGAGTTTATTCGTGCATACCAAAATCAGCCGTATCTTTGTCTTTAGAACTATGTAACTTAGAGCATGTGGTGAAATTATAGTTAATAATATTTAAGGTCTTCATAACTCCCTTCGGTCGCGAGAAAGCGTAATGTTTCTGTTAATCTTTTGTGGGGGGTTATTATAGCTTCTCTCATGATCGTATCGTTCTTTTTAATAGACGTTTCTCGTTCTGATTTTTGATCTAACGATGTGCGCGCGCTTTCTTCCCAGGACCACCCAGGATTAAATTAAGTTGGCAATGTGCTTTGAAAAAAGCCTAATTAGCATCAAATGAAATGTAATTGATAAAAGATAAGTATGAGAAAGACATGCATTCATTGAAAACTGAATAATTATATGGAAGTGAACATAATAACCAAAATATCTACTGTGTTTTTAGGTTAGGACAGTTCAGCAAATTTTCCAAAGTACATAAAAACAGGTGCACCCGCGGCAAGCTTCCCTGAGTTGGGATACGTAGAAACAGAATACTTTATGATTAAAGCCGAAATTGGTAATTTTACATGGAATGCGTGTTTTCTGGGGATTTTAAGCAATATTATGTTACCAGATTTGACAGCGGCGCCAAGTTTTCTGCGTATGTAGTCTAGCGTTTTGGGTCAGAAGTAGAAGCCCCTATTAAAGGTGTTACGAGTGACAAAAGGTTCAGCTAAGTATCTTCATTCAGTCTGAGAAAATTATGCTAATCACGAGGGTATATCTTCAATTCACTCAGTAAATTAAATATGCGTTTTTCTTTTCATCAACCACGCTTTATACCACACATTCCGTTTCTACTTTCGCGTTTTCCGCTTGTGGATGAGGCAAAAAGCTGCCAATGCCGGCACATCGTCGTCCGACAGTCCAACCACAAACTGGCGATTGATAAGCATACTTGTATCGCGTGGTGTCGAAGGGAAATTTTACGTGCTTGTGCAAAAAGATTGATCATGTATGCTTGTCAAGCTTGCAGTTACGTGTGTAGTGTGTGTACCCTGCTTTGAGCCGAACATACAAATCCGCACCAGCAGAACTGGGCCCCTCCTTTTTCGAAATTTGGAATTCTGTGTCTAAAGATCGTTTGCAATTGTTTGCACCCTTTTTCTTTTCGTTTGCACCCCCACCGTTTTCAAGATCAAATTAAAACAAATTCGGAGGGGCCAGCTTCACACTAGCCCCTCATTTCTCGAAATTTGAAATTCTATTTCTACAGATCGTTTGCAATTGTTTGCACCCTTTTTAGTTTCTTTTGCACCCCTACAGATTTCGTGATAAAATTAAAACAATTTTGTGAAGTGTGAACTTGGCCCCACCTTTTTCAAAATTTATTTTTTTTTCTACAGATCGTTTGCAATTCGTTTGCAATTGTTTGCACCCTTTTTAGTTTTGTTTGCGCCCTTATCGTTTCGTGATAAAATAAAAACAATTTTGTGACGTGTAAACTTGGCTCATCCTTTCTGAAAATTAAAAATTTTTTTTCTACAGGTCGTTTGCAATTCGTTTGTAACTATTTCCACCCTTTTTAGTTTTGTTTGCACCCCTACCGTTCTCGTGATAAAATTAAAACAATTTTGTGAAGTGTGACCTTGGACCTTCTTTTTTCAATTTTTTTTACTTTATCATACGCAGTATGTAAAGTATTGTAGTCATGCCAAAAAAAAATTTTGAGATTTTAGCGGAAATATGTCTTGTTGGGTCCCCTGAACATTTTTGACCAAGGTACAAAAAATGTCTGTGCGTGTGTGTGTATGTGTGTGTGTATGTGTGTGTGTGTGTGTACCCGTTTTTGTGGCGAGGATTCCGGAGAAACTACTAAAGGTGTCGGGACGAAACTTCATATTTAGAAGTTTCATAACCAAACTTAGAGCTGAAAAGCTTTCTGTTGAAAAGGGTTCAAAGGAACTGGTGGTTTACTCATACCATTTTTCGAAGATTTTGCAAATGAGCCGCTATTTGTGTAATGTCGTCAAAATAGTTAAATAATAAATTAAAGGAGAGGAAATTTTCTATAATTTATGTATATGACATTTTTTGGTAGAATTTATAGTTTAGCTGCATGAGCAAATTCTATTTCATCGAGATCGGTCGTACTGCTTTAAAACTAGTAGCCAGGATATGTCAGATTTTTTGATTCTAATGACAGTAGCTAGTGTCAAACGCTAATGTTTTGAAAATACTACTGTCAATATAGGCTGCGTTCGGATATTGAACACCGTTACACTTTTTACACCCAATAACACGTAGGTGTCATTTGGACGGTGTACCCGGTGTCAACGGAGTACAATATCCGAACGCAGCTTTAATCGAGATATCTGTCTAGTTCTACTAGTTTTATTTTAATGCAGACATAGCCGATCTCGATCAAATAGAATCTCATGCAGCTAAACTATTAATTTTATATATAGTATGATAAAGTCATGTGCCTGGCCACATCAGATTTTTTCTACAGAGCGTTTGCAATACGTTTGCAATTGTTTGTACCCGTTTTAGTTTCGTTTGCACCCCTACCGTTTTCCTGAAAAAATTAAAACAATTTTGTGAAGTGTAGATTTGGCCCCCTTTTACAAAATTTAATTTTTTTTTTCTACAGATCGTTTGCATTTCTTTGCACCCTTTTTAGTTTCGTTTGCACCATTACCGTTTTCGGGATAAAATAAAAACAATTTTGTGACGTGTAAACTGGGCTCATCCTTTCTCAAAATTAAATTTTTTTTTTCTACAACTCGTTTGCAATTCGTTTGTAATTATTTCCACCCTTTTTAGTTTTCTTTGCACCCCTACCGGTTTCGTGATAAAATTAAAACAATTTTGTGAAGTGTGGCCATTCTTTCTAAAAATTTTTTTTGTACAGATCGTTGGCAATACGTTTGCAATTGTTTGTACCCATTTTAGTTTCGTTTGCACCCCTACCGTTTTCGTGAAAAAATTAAAACGATTTTGTGAAGTGTAGATTTGGCCCCCCTTTTTCAAAATTGAATTTTTTTTCTACAGATCGTTTGCAATTCGTTTGCAGTTGTTTGCCCCCTTTTTAGTTTTGTTTGCACCCCTACCGTTTTCGTGATAAAATTAAAACAATTTTGGGAAGTGTCACCTTGGCCCTTCTTTTTTCAATTTTTTTTTCTACAGATGGTTTGCAATACGTTTGCAATTGTTTGTACTCATTTTAGTTTCGTCTGCACCCCTACCGTTTTCGTGAAAAAATTAAAACAATTTTGTGAGGTGTAGATTTGGCCACCCTTTTTCAAAATAAAATTTTTTTTTTCTACAGATTGTTTGCAATTCGTTTGCGGTTGTTTGCCCCCTTTTTAGTTTTGTTTGCACACCTACCGTTTTTCAGATATATTTAAAATAAAATTTGAAATAAAAACCTACCCCCCTCTTTTTACAATTTTCAAAATCAGATTCTATAGATTTATTACCATTTAAAAAAATGAAGCTAACCTTATTTTCACCGATTGCAGTGCCATCTGCAATGAAACTGATATCGCCATCTCACTTCCCCCTTTGCGCCCTAGAAGTTTATTTAAAACACTTTTGTCGTACCATGCATATTTCTCGAGATATTTAGGAGTCTCAAGTTAAAAGGACCACCCGGTTTAGCCCAGTGTGTTGTGAAATCGTCACAAACAAATAAAATAAAAAAATCATACATTTTGTTTTTTTCAAATATAAAATAATAGTAAAACTTAAAACCGTTCTCCTCCAAAAGGACGAATTTTGAGGTGTCCTACTTTTCTTGTGCACCAACCATCTGTATACTTACCATGCCAGTTCATGGTTCTTGGTACACAAATAGTAATGCAATTTGAAAAGTAAACTTTAAACTCATTTTTCTCAGAATATTAAACCTTCATATTCAATTGTTAATGAACTCTTACTAAATTACATAGTTACAACATTGTATCGATTTGCATAAACGTTCCACCTGTAAATGGGCGCGGGTTGTCTGGATAATAAGAAGTTTAGAGCATATTTATTGTATTTTTATTATGTAATTGTACAGTATTAAACTTATTTTACATTACTGTTTTATAGATATCGTAGTAAAATTTTATATTTTTATGCAGTGGGGAACAACCTTAGAATAATGCTGCAAAGTTATATTTTTTGTTATTTGTATAGGTACATTTAATGTGACTATGATGTGCATATACATTAAATGAACCGGTGAGTGGAAGAACAGAGTAAGTCCAAATCAGGCGTTTTTGGGAAACTGAAGCAAACTGTGTAGGTAATTTGACAACTGTACATTTTACTGATTTGGTCAGAACAGAAAAGTTGTAGGAAATCTCATTGGTAGTTGTTCTGAAGTCAAATTCAAGAACCAGAAATTTTATACAAAATGGCAGTCTTAGTTTGAAATGTCAAATTTTAGACTTGGTCTGTTCTTCCACTCAACGATTCATAATGAATTAGCCATTAAATTATTCCGTGGCATGAAAATCATTCCAAGAGCTATGATTATTGTTCGCCCATTCCACAAATTCACCACCAAAACGTAGTATGGATTTCAGCATCATATAAGTATCTTGTTCGCTCTTCACAAGGTTAGTGGGTTTGTGCTCTCCGGTAACTTCAGTGTAAACTCTTTCTAAGCTTCGAGGTGGTGGTGGTGATGCAACTTTTGGTTTTAAGAAGTCATATGCGTCAATATAATAAGATAAGATAAGATAAGATATTTATTAAACCCATCCTTGGACAGTACATTCTAGTATTTGACATTACACATTCAAAAGACAAAAATAGTCAGAAACAATAGTCACGCTAATCACAGTAGAACTACCAAAATCGTTCGAACACAACAAATCACATGCATATACACATGAAGCACGGGCGTGCAGAATACATGTATGAATAATTACATTTCACAACAATAAAATTAGTGCCAATCATATACAAGGAACTCGTCCAGTGAATAAAATGCCTCAGCCCGAAATACACTCTTTAGTTGACATCGAAATGTGCCTATTAACATTATATTGCGTATGCGCATGGGAAGCAAGTTGTAATAGAACTTGGCCATGTAGAACAATGAGTTCCTGCAGAGGGCCGATGTTGGCCTAGGCAAGTTAAGGTCTCCGCGCCGTCTGGTATTATGAGAATGGCAAGTGCCTCTCACATTCATGCCATGCCGACCTCTGTGGGTGTCCGTGAGAACCTCCAGCAAGAATAAGGAGTGCACCGTTAGTATTCCAGTGTCCCTGAAGAGCTCACGGCAATGGGATCTCTGAGGTCGTCTACATAACAAACGAAGAGCCCGCTTTTGAACCTTGAATAGGTCCCCGAACAAATTCAAACCGGCGAACCCCCAAACCCCAATGCAGTACCGCAGCCTAGCCTCAAACAGGGAATGGTACACCACCTTTGCCGCGTCAAACCCCACATCCCCCCTGACAACTCGCACCGCAAAGCACACGGAGGCCAGCTTGCTGGATAAAGCAGCTATGTGGTCACTCCATCCCAGTTCTGAATCCAAAACGACACCCAGAAACTTAGCCGTGTCAACTCCGTCGATACGATTGTCTCCAATCTGAACACTCAAATTCTGGGAATGATTTCTGAATAGCATATATTTAGTTTTTGCTAGATTTAGGGTAAGCTTGTTGGCGTCGAACCATGACTTTATTTCCTCCAGGTCATTTCCCACATGTTGTTCGAGGCTCTCTACTTCATCCTCACTCCACGTGAATGTGGTGTCGTCGGCAAATAATGTGACGGTGGCCCTCAAACTCATCTGCGCCAAGTCGTTTATATACAATAAGAAAAGCAGCGGGCCCATGATTGATCCCTGTGGCACACCACACTGAACTCGACCAATACTAGATCTCACAACCACACCATGATCCCTCAAACTCACCAGCTGAGTACGCCCAGTCAGATAAGAACGCATCCATTTCTCAACCAAACCCCGAAACCCATACCTATTCAATTTATCTAGGAGTATATCGTGAGAGACGCAATCAAATGCCTTTGCTAAGTCGCAAAAAATGGTGACCACTAAGCGACCCCTATTTATGTTGTCATATATATTATGCATTGTTCTATTTATCGCGTCAGAAGTGCCCCTGCCCGACCTAAACCCAAACTGTGAATCAGACAACAACTGATGGGTCTCAAGGAAATCACACACCCTGCTGTGCACAATATGCTCTATAACCTTTGAGAGGGTTGGCAACAGAGAGATCGGCCGGTAATCGCCCAGAGTGAAAGATCGACCACCCTTATGAATTGGGACAACACACGCCGTCTTGAAGCAGTCCGGAAAAGTTCCCTCCAAAAAAGATAGATTAACTAGTTCGGTAAAGACTTCCAAAATGCTGTGTGGCAGGGCTCGTATGACTCTAAGCGGAACACCGTCAATTCCCGAGGAACTTTTATTTTTCATCTGCCCCAGAGTGGACACAACTTCATTCAAATCGGTGGGGGACATAAAGAATGATACGGGGTTGCGATAATCCATAAAATCAAGTGGTGAATGTCGAGAAACCACAGTCCCCGTCAAGCCCTCAGCCACTGTACAGAAGTGACTATTAAGCCTATCTGAAATCAACTCCGGGTCATCAATCGTATGATCATCCATAATTAGATGCACAACATTGTCCGAGTTTATTGAGGACCTCCCGGTTATACTATTGACTATGCTCCACAATTCCTTTGGTGAATTTTTTGAGTCCATGATTCGGCTGGATGTGGACCAACGCTTTGCCATTTTGATAGTTTGTTTTAGTACCCTTTTGTATTGCTTACAATAGTTTTGGAACCAATCATCAGAAATAAACTTTTTCAAATAAAACAGGGAACGCTTATTTAGAATAGATGTCTTTAAGCCCTCAGTAAGCCATGTTTTCTTGTTCTTTTTTTTCATCTGTAACAGGGGAAATGACGCGTCAAACACGGAGGTCAATGTGTCGGAAAAGTGCTCAAACTTCGCATTGATGTCCAATGAGGCACAAACCCACTCAACACCATGGCAACTCTCAATAAAACGCGAGAAATTTCGACGACTATAAACCCTGCACGGTTTTAATAATGATGCTATGGGCTCTTTGTTGCACGTTATTGTTGACACAATTGCTTCATGGTCAGAGAAACCTGCATGCATAGGTGTAGCTGAAATAAACCCAGATGCCAAATTTGAACATACATAGTCAATTATAGTTCTCGAAGATCTGCCAATTCTCGTAGGTTCATTAACATGCATTTGCAACCCATGGCAAAGCAACACTCTCTTTAATTCTCGCAACACACCAGACGAGTTCCCTGAGTAATCAACATTAAAATCTCCAGTCAATATTATATTACTACCGGCGTCAAACTTCGATAAAAGTTCGTCAAGTTTAGTTAAAAATACATAGGGACAACCCCTCTGCGATCGGTACAAGCATAGAACATGATAATCAAAGTCATTAAAATATGCGCATGATAGCTCAAAGTTGTATTCATCAATAAGATAATCGTATGAGTCAACGTTAGTACAATTCAAATGAGTTAGGGACAAAATAGCTGTTCCACCACGACGATTTACGGTCCGACCAAATTGGGAAACCAGCTTATAATTTTCCAACACACAGGGATCTGGACATTGCAACCAATGCTCTGTTAGGCAAACAAAAATTGGAAATCCCTGGTCCTCCAAAAATACATAAAGTTCGTCGGGTTTATATCCCTGTATATTGAGTAACATGAAAGACGCTAGTTTCCCCGAAAATCCACACCAGATTGAGCATTATCTCTCCCATCGCTAGCCCGGCGAGTCTCACCAGCCGCACCGCTTACACCATCACACTCACGATCAAAGACAATTTGCGGCCGGCACTCGATCGCTGGAAGACTGTTGTTGCAATTCAGTGAGTCATCAGCTGGAGACCTGCGAAGGGCCTCTGAGAGAAAATTGGCAATACAGGATACCAGTTTACTCTTGCCCCTCCTCGTCATATGTAGTCCATGACGAGTAAACATTCTATGATCGATGACATCATTAATGGCGAAGATAGAAATTCTGTCTAGACCAGAAAATTTTCTGTAAAGGTTGTTGTTGAATTCATAGATAAGGTTATTCAACACATGACGACCACGCCAATAGGGAACAGTTGCAACCACCACATTTGTGTGGGTAGATATTTTTTGAAGCTCTAACATTGCAGAGTCGGAGGCTTTTCCGCCACGCAAGCAGTCATTGGCACCAGCACACACAATCAAGCAGTCGTCCACCGTCAAATCTGCGTAGCTTCTGCTATTCATTATTACATCGTCGAACGTCGCATTTGGCATACAGATTCCGGTGACTTTCCACTTCTCTGCCCGCCTGCATTCACTCAACATACCGGAGAGGCCGCGTACATGGCTGTCTCCCAGCAATAACACCTTTGACCATGACCTTTCATACACTTTGGAGCACTTAGGCTCAATATCTGGGTGCACTCGCCCCGGAAGATGCTCATGCCCACGACGCTCACTCATTCTGCCTGTATTGGTATTGGCCAGTCCGCCCACGCTCGCGCTAGCCGACTCCAGATCACAGGATTCCACCTGAGCACAAGCGTCGACCAGCCCGACGAAGTCAGTCTGGGCCGCACAGTCCTTGACAATTTTTACATCCCCAGCCGTGAGCCCAGCAATGATCTCACGCAAATCCTCAATTATGGCCTGTTTGCCCCCCAACAATATTCCAGTCTCTCTGAGTTTAGACTTTAGAGCTTCATTTTCCTCTGACAGCTCCATCACACGATATTCACTCGTCGCCAATTTATCCCGCGTTACCAATAAGGCATCCCGCTCGCAAGCATCGCCAGAACCGACATCATCACTAACTATTGTGATGTAGCTGTTGTTTAGCAGCTGCTCAGAGTTTACCACACACTCACCACGCAATCGCTGCGAACGGGTCACTCTACCAGGTGCCATTTTAAAAAGTCTAAATCCTACTTATATAATATATTACGCCAAACGACAGGTCAGAAATATAGAGTACGGATCTGTAGCGAGTGACCTCACGCACTTGAAAGAAGTTGTTAGTGCAAAAAAGCGACAATGTCTCACCCGGTCCTAGACAACTCGGCTCACCACACTAAAGAGGCAATTTACGGGGCCAACACACACGATCACAGCACGCAGTGACATCGACAGCAGAGATCAAAATTTTCTCTACAAGCCAGTACCAATTTCTCCGCACAACAACCGCTAAAAACAGACGAAAGAGTCGAAATCTTCGCAGCACAGAAAACGTGCCTCTAAACGATACTATACTCTAATAGACTAATAGTACTATAGTACTAGACTAATAATACTATACTCTAATAGACCGATGACCGAGCACCCTCACCGAAACATTCTTCAAGCTGAAACTGCAGAATCGGAAAATGAAATCTTGTACCGCAATATGCAACTAAGCATAGTGGCTGTTGTAGACGATTCAAAAACTTTTCCACCATTTCAATTGCACTTCTATCTGGTTTAGGTTGTGATTTAATCGCCTCATTGGTGATTCCTGTAACAAATAAATAGGTATGGTAGAAAATAAAATAGTAAGTAGTCCAGTCGTTTAAGCATTTCTCTGCTGATGAATTAGAATTCCTTCATGTACAGTAGTTCGCATGCGAGCTAACAAAGTTATATAGGAGGTCGATAGTCAAGACAACGCTACACATATACATGGTGTAGCGTAGCCAGGTTTTTTAAAGTCACAGATCAGGAAATGCTGCCTGCATTTCCAGTTATTTTCTCAAAAATTGTCTCTATGTAGGGCCTTAAACTATTTCCACTATCATTAAGACAATTGTAAGATCTACCCAAATCAGTAAGAAAAATATGGGGTTGCCATTTAAAAATATCGATGACGTCATAAGTCAGTAACAAGTGAAGGTCAAAATTTGAATGTTGCACAGAAATGTGCATTTTGGTTATTACAACTCGACGTGTTCAAGGATTTTTTAAATTAACATCTCGTAGTACTTTGTTCAATTTTAGAAGCGTTTTCTCACACAATGTTGTAATTAAATATTGTTCGTGCCCTAAAGTAATGCCAAGCATCTGGTTGAATGTGAATGCCATGATTTTTGCGGACGCGCTTCCGCAAACAGCGTAGTGTTACGGACATATTTTTATACCCCCCACATTTACTGTGGAAGGGTATTGGCAGGTATAGACTTGTAGATATGTATATTTTTGATCAGCATTGAAAACTGAATCGATTTCGCCATGTCCGTCAGGGTGTGTACACGATAATTTTGAAGTAATTTATCTGAAATTTGGTAAATGACCTTATCTCTTAAAAAGTAAAGACAAGTTCGTGAATGGGCAAAATCGGTTAACTTTATTTGTTTACAAAATTCACACGATAACTACCGTAATTTTGGAGCAGTTGATCGGAAATTTGGTTAAAGCTTATATCTTAAAAAGTAAGGACAAGTTCATAAATAGACAAAAACGGTTAACTCCATTTTTTGCAATTGCCTAAACAAATACCATTTGTTTAACCATTCTGTTTAGCATTTTAAATATACGATGTTACATACATATTATTCTATTATTATTCTATTGCGGAAATTATAATGGTTAGATTGTTGGCGTATAATTTTATAAATAGATATAATTTTTGCCAAGAAAATACGTAATATTGTATATTATTGTTTATTTTCTGAAACAAGAAAAATATGTATGTAATATTGCAAATTAGTTGATAAATGACAAAAGATATTATTAAGGATTATGTGCCAATAATCCAATTATAATAATTTCAAAGGGTAGTGAAACAAGAAGTAATGCTTATGGATTTGTCCGTTGTCCAACGTATTTTTGAACGTGAAAGATGTAGAAGTAACATTTACATCTTGTGTCTCTAATAATTGTGAACGATAAATAACGTCTTTATTTGAAAACGCGTTATTTTTAAAGACAAAAGTAATTGCTAACCACCAAATAAAAAATAAAAATCAGCACACTGGTTTAATAAATATAAGACATTAAAGTTAGATCAAAAATCAAGTTCGTCACTTTTTTTGGAACTGAGTGTAGTTGGTAATTCCTACATATGCGAGCGATTATTAAGTTCAATTAATTATGATTTTCAGGAATAATTACTAGTTTTAAGGAAGTTAAATTTCGTTTCTATTTCCCTAGACCTAACTTGGACACATAATCCAAGTAAATATGCATTTGAATCAATTAAATAGTTCAAGAAATTTAGAAAAATGTCGAAAAATCTTTTATGCATATTTCCTAATTTCGTGATGCATATGTACTTGGTTACACAATCCAAGTAATTATGCATTTGAATGAATTAAATTGGTTCAAGAAATTAAAAAAATATCTCAAAATTAATACTTTTTCATTGAAAGAGGACAAATTTAAATTAAATTTAAATAAAACTTTATGTATTCAGAGCATGTATAAGCTATAATAACGCACAAATCTTACCTGAATATTCAGAAGCTTGTTTCTCAATTTTTTCATCAGTGTTAAAGAACAAAGTAATTCTGTTTTGAACCGTTGGAAAATTTCCTGCTTTTACATCATCCGCTGACACTGCAGTAACTGAAATCGTTGTTAATCTATTTTGATTCAAATTCTTTGACAAACCCGTCGTTTCGGTATCGACAAAGACAAACGTTCCGAAATTCATGATAAATTATTTTTAAACCTTCAAGACGATACACTCAAATCGACAACTTTACCAATTATCGAAAACGAATCTAATAATATTGTATTTCCGTTCCTATATATACTGGGAAATTTGTACTGTTTAGACTATCTAATCTTTATTTAGAACAAAGTATGCGCCGACTGATTCATTATTACGTGCAGTTATTATGAGATGGAGTAAACAACAAAAATATGTTTCTGTGTCTATCTACTCACAGTATCAACCTACTTTGGCCACCTGTGCACATTAGGGTGGTCCAAAAAACGGACTTTTCGTTAGAGGGCAACGATCCCCCAATCTGTTCATTTTCCAGAAAAAAAATTCACCCCAAATTTGAGATAAATCGGTTAACGATAACACGTGCCACCGAGCACCTCAAATTTCCTATTTAAAATACATTGCAAAAATGCATACTTTTTTCCATTTTTTTCACCTTTCGGATTTAGAAAAAAAGTTGCGAGAGATTATCAGAAATTGTTCTGAACTCTCCAAGGAACAAATCCATAACCACATGTTTTTTTGTTCATCACCATACTTCTCCGCTAGATGGCGCTCAATTTGTTTGACATCATTGCGGCACTATAAATACTAATTTCGTCGTCCGGAACGGCATGCGGTACGGCACGTTACGGATTGCGTTTTTGTGGCACTATACTTGGTCCCTAACACTTATTAATACTTATTAATAATTTTTGTCAACAAATACGTACGAACATTGAACATTATTGTTTAAACAAATTTATTTGTTCAAACAATTGCACGTTAAGTAACAAATTACAAAAAACTTGCCAACAATGTAACAATATAATTTCTACAAGAGGAAAAACAAAATACACTGTAAATCTTTGTCTACAAAATTGGTACCTACTTGTTTAAAGAATTGCAAATTCGTTAATAAATGACAAGAAAATGCCAAGAATTTAATAATAGTTTCTGCAATAAATATAAAAAAATATGTCCGTAACAATAGTTAATAAATGTCCAAAAAAACGGCCTATAATCTAATACTAATTTATGCAAAAAAATATAGAAAATTATTATTAAATTAAAATTATTAATCCACTATAATGTATGTATTTGTTTAAACAATTGCAAATTAGTTAATAAATGACAAAAAATACCAATAATCTAATAATTTCTGCAAATATAGAAAAATATGTGGTAACGACATACATTTTGCTAATAAATGACAAAAACAATTTTAATAATGTTTGCAACAAATGGAAAAATGAGTTCGTAACACCGTATATTATTGTTTAAACAACTCGTAATTGCTTAAACATTTTTTTAATTTTTAAGTTAGGTAATATATGACAAAAAACATATAAACAATTCAATAATAGTAATTTCTGGCAAAAAATAATAAATCACGTAACTATGTAAAATTGTAAATTTGGAGAAAATTTTGTCTCATTTTTAGGGTACTGCAGGAGAGGGTGGGGGCGGTGAAAAAAAAATAGTGGTTGTGGATTTGATCTTTGGGAAGCTCTGAACAATTTCTGATAATCTCTCGCAACTTGTTTTCTAAATCTGAAACGTGAAAAAAAAAGGAAAAAATATGCTTTTTTCCAATGTATTTTAAATGGGAAATTTGAGGTGCTCGGTGGCACGTGTTAACGTTAACCGATTTTTCTCAAATTTTGAGAGATTTTTTTTTCGAAAAAGTGGCCGATTGAGGGGGTGGGGTTCGTTGCCATCCAGCAAAAAAAAGATTTTGCAAGGTATAAATTTGGACCCCCTAGTGCACAATATTGTCATTTAGGGGTTATTTACCAAGGAAAAAACAGTTAGCTTTTAACGCTGACTATATCGATTAATTTTCTACAATTTGAGATACAAAACGGAACCTTCTACATTAAGTATAGCAAAAGTTATAAACAATGTAGGTAGTTAATCAATCAGTGTAGTTACCCTGGTATGCTCAAAGGTTTGTACCGCTACAATCATCCTTAAATGACGATAATTTCCATCGACGCCCAATGACCGAATACGGATATATTACAGTAGGTATCAACAAAAATACAATTATATTCAACAAACAAAAATGTTCTATCATAGCCTCATAAACCAAATTGCAGGTATTAATTGGGAAAGCACTCAAATCAAGTCCTTGATTGTGAAAACTCCTAAATGGCGACATTATGTAGCCCACCCAGTGCAGGGCCTTGATATTTTCCTTAGCTGTATTAACAAAATGGTTATAACTTTTTCACAAACTATTTGTTTCATACCTCAAATTTTACAAAACTTTGTATTTTAAATATATTGCATAAATTTCCTTCATAAAGAAACGTGAAAATAGTCGAAAATTGTTAAATATACATTGAGCAACTTCTATTTGAGCGAGATCGCTCATACTGCATTAAAACTAGTTAGCCAGGAATTGACAGATATTTTGATACTATTGACAGTATTGTCACAACATCAGCGTTTGCATTGGGAAACACAGTTAAATAGTATGCCTGGCCACATCAGATTTAACATTTAAAAAGTTTTTATTTTTGTTTGCTTTTTTATAAATCTGTAATAGAACCTGATTATAGAATTTGCTGAATTTTTAAAAACCGTACCACTGAACTTAGCATATTTGGTTGTATTATTCAAATATAGTATTCCATTCCAGTAAATTAGAATATTTGTTTACTACCTTCTTGGACCTTAAAATAATTAATCTTTCTACTTGCCTTCACCACAACTTTGGTGTTAGGTATTTCCTTAAAGGTTAAATTTGTTTAATTTAAATAAATAAGTTTTTTCATTACGGGCGAACAAACATACATTAATTACTGAATTGAAATGTATTTACATATTTACAATACCCATTTTACCAAATAAACGTATATTTGAAGATTTACTGTTAAAGTGACGAGTTAAAATTTACACCGTAAATGTTCAAACAATATTTATTTAAAAGAATGAACACACCTTTGTCAACATTGAATCAACCTTTGTCAACGTTGGCTCATGCCAAACAGCGACATATTCGAAATCTGTATTTAACGGAAATAAATATGGTAAAATAATGAATCACTACACGAAAATATTGTGTATTCAATGAAGTAAATATTTTGGTCTTACAAAATTATGTTTTGCATCACAAAAGCGAAATATAGAAAACGAATATTGAAAACATACAATACTGGTAATAACAAAACGCTTCTATCCAAAGTTATGTAACTTATTGTATGACCACGATTTTTGATGTCGGGTCAATTTAAAATGAAATGAAAGTTGTATCAATATCAGCAGATAAAAAACTCATTTGTTTGGCTTTGCTCAAAAAGAATAGTAGAGATTTTATAGCGGCGTATACCCCTGTATTTTTACTTTATCATACGCAGTATGACAAAGTATTGTAATCGTGCCGAAAAAAAATTAGAGATTTTGGCGGAAATATGTCCTATTGGGTGCCCTGAACATTTTTGACCAAGGTATAAAAAAAAGGTATATAAATGTTGCCAAATCAGTGATTTTTTCTCTAGATCTGGTGTATTGGCCCTACGATGTGGTGACATAAATTGCATCTAGTGACCTAGTGACTTTTCTGGTGAATCGATAAAAGATGTTTAGTGAAAATCTAGTGTAAAAATCATAATGATCACATATCATTTATCGTATTTCCACAACAAATATTAGCTGGTTTACATTTACACATTTATTAGTTGATCTTAACTGAGCTTATCAAAACTTAGTTGCATGTAGCCTTCATTTTGCTTTTGTATGGCCTTTGTGAAGTCAGATGAACTTAGCAGAACAACTAGCAACTAGCAGCTTTGGATTTTTCATTTCCATTTTGTTTTAATAAGTGACTAGTGGACCTGTAGACCGCCTATTGGGTAGATCAGTGAATGGGTACATCGCAGGAATCGATAGGCCGCATATACAGTGGCTGTCTTAAAATAAGACTTTTTTGAAAAATCAAAGTGTGTAGATTTTTTTTTTCGAAATTCAAAATTTCAAGTTGGTAAAAAGTTGTCTCTGTGGACCCTCATATATCACAAAAAAATTGACCAATTGAAATATATTTAAGTCTCCCGCAGGAGGCCTAAAGTTTATAATGTTCTTTAAAAATTCGAATTTATCACATTTTTTTAATGGAGTATTAACTGGTTTTTCTTTTTCAAAGTCCACATGTCAGCACATAATAAAAAATTTAATGACAAATAAATTTTTATCAACATTTAAGCACATTTTTTAAATTGTACGAAAATGGCCATTTTTCTAATAATTTTATCGAATCTAAATAAACTGCAGGCGAGCTAAATATTGCATTAGACAGAGTAATATAATTTTACGCAATATCACACCTTATTATTAAACTTTTTGTATTTGAAAAACAAAAATCACTTACTCTTTCATTGAAAAAAAAATGATATGACAAAATTCTAATTCTTAAATAAAATTATAAAATTTAGGCTTTCTGCGGGAGACCTAAATATTTTTCAATTGCGCCAATTTTTTTGTGGTATATGTGGGTTCATAGGGACAAAATTTTATCAACTTGAAATTTGGAATTAAAAAAAAACGTTTTTTCGATACACTCGATATATATATACATGCCAATGGTCCGCAGATATGAGTGGAAGTTCGCTATATCCGGGAGTTTACGTCAATCGCAGTGTGGTTCATAACATTACGTGTTGGAAACCCTATATGCATACCATTGGTTCTCAAATGTTTGCGTAAGTCCGCTAAAGCCCCAGGGTTTATGACAAATTGCGATGTTATTTGGTTCGTTACATACGATGTTTCGTTATATCCGGGTTCGCTATAACCAACGATTTTAACCATTGTTTTTACGGGAAATAAAACGGGACTTGAAAATTAGTTTGTTATAACCGGAGGTTCATTACAACCGGGGACGGTATATTTGAAGTTGACTGTAATACAAAAACAGGCACCAGTCCTCTTTTCCCTGCTCGTACAGACAATCTGCTAATTATTATAATAATATCCATCTTAGTGATTCAGATTACATAATCGATTATAATTGATTCTTGAAATAATCGATACTTAATAATCGACTTTGAGTAATGGATTTTTAATAATCGTATGGGTTTTAAATAATCGATTTTTAATAGTCCATTTTACATACATTTAAGTGAGGTTTACCCCCACGGTCACCAACTTTGTCGCCCAATCTAACCCAAAATATGCTTCTACATTATTGTGTCTCCCCTATTCATAATCGATTATGAGTACTCGATAATTCATAATCGATTATGAATAATAGAGTATTAAAAATCGATTATTAATGCAGAACAACTTGAGAACCAAACCATACGCTTATGCGAATCATTCGAATACTGATAATCGGTTCTTCAAATAATACGAATATGCCCATACTAATTGTTGGAGCAAGTTTAGAAAAAGGACTGTAGAGACATCTAGTGTTTATGTTACGTATTTACTTGTTGTATTTTGACGTTTACTTCATATTTTATATATCAGATGGCGCTACTTGCTGTAGCTGTCAGGCGCTGCGTGCTGTAACTGTCACTGCGGTCGAGTGGCAGCACTGTTTTTAGATTATCGATTTTTAGCGAGGGTCGCATAAGCTTCTGTACTCTGTACAGTGTACATGTTTCATTCAAGCGTCTACGAATATACTCCTAAGATCTGTTCAACTCCAAGAGTTTTATTCAGCTTTACATGACCGCAGCTAGCCTACACCAAACGTAGGTCGGAGATTGTCGGTCGTCGGTCGTCGAATACCTACCTGCTAAAGTCATAAAGCCAAAGGGTTTAACTATATTCACTTTTGTTTATTTTTTTTTGTTTCGTTTTATTTTTCTGTATGAATGGAATGAAATCGAATTTCGTCTATTTATATATGTTTCCGATATCCGAAACTGACAATAGTGCATTGAAATATTTAATGAATTTTATAAATACACAGTAAATTAATTCTTATTGTAAGTAGGTATACCGACAGCTTCAGTCGGAATACTGCTGTTATAGTTCTAAAGGTCGTATCTGCAAATTTGTTGAATATTGTGTTAAGCACATTTTTAAGTCCTTGATCATTAGGGCGCCGCCGGCCGGCGTATGTCTGAAACACAAAACCGACCATTATATTCGGCGTAAGTAATTTTTAAAAGATTTTTACAATATTGCATGTAACTGAAAATCTTATTTGTCCAGGTTTCTACTTTGCTGCAGATATGCCCTTTAGAACTGTTGTTCAGCATTATAGTTTAATTATAAAAATGTTATTTTTTGTTTATTAAAATTATATTTTGACGTTGTATAATAGCATCCATAGGCATTTTCTTATGTGTGATATGTAAGGGGAGGATTTACAATCCAATATGAATGATATCACATCAGAATATGTCAATAACTTAAAAAAAATTGTAAAATTAAAATTTATTTAAACTTCAATCTACTATGTTACTCAATTTATTATCATTAAATTGTTATTTACCTTAATATTAATGAATCAATTGAATTTTATTATTTATTATGTAAGGTATGGAAACGACAAAATCTCTGGAACGGATTGCTATTTTAAAAATCCTCCAACTTGTCAATTTGTAATTATCAAAATATACATAAATATACATAGCTATATCAAATTCAATGTCCAACCTTCAATTGTTTTTACTTATGATGTCATCGATAGTTTTTTAATGGCCAGTCCCTTTTTTCTTACTGATTTTGATGTCTGTATCGCTTAATTGTCTCGATATACCTAATACATTTATAATCTTGTGTAATAAAATTTACTCAAAATTGTAAGAAATTGATAACATATTTTGTGAGTGGCCTGTGAATATGGTAAGGATTATATGTATGTTTTAGATTTGATTTTCCAAGTATTATATTCAATTCATCGCTAATTTGATTTTTGTAATGATAAAAAGATTTATACTGGCTGACTCCAATATTCTACACACCTCAAAAGGGTCCCTTAGAAACCTTGAAACATTGAACCTTTTATATGAACATCAGAAAATTGGCATACAAAAATATAAAATGGTTGTATTCAAAGTTATCCGTTGCTGCATAACAATTGGTAATACAAACTCGGATAAATTACAAAATTAAAGGCCCGGAATTATATTTTATATAAAAATTTATTTTGCTAATAATTCAAGTTTGCTGTAACTTTTTAAGGATTTGGAAAAACAATTAGGTCCATATGAAAAGTTTTACTCTGAAACATTTAGTTTTTAAAAATAATTTATGCGGGAAAAAATGTGGGACATACAATAAATGTTAATGTCCCTTTTATAATATATGTTAAACACTTAAGTAAATAAATGTGCAATACAGTCAAAAACTCTATAAATTATAATGAGCAGCTAAAAGGTCGTTAAAAATGTCCATTAGTGTAATTAAAACACCAAGGAAACAAACAAAAAGCACTTCAATTATTAATCTAGGCAGCTATTTGATTAAAAATCATTTTGGTGGACAACCACAATTAAATCAATTTGGCTGATACAACAAAATTTGTTTGGATTTTGTTTGTTTTCTTAGTGCAACAAATTGACGATACATATGTTCTGTTTAGATTGTCATAAATGTATCATTTCCTAAAACAGCAGGTCATACCAACCTCAACAAATATGAAATAAAGGCACTCCAAATTTATGTCACCTCCAACCTAACAGAACACTTTTCTTATTTAATACATGGTTATGTTATTACTATATTATTAAATGTTTGTTTTTATGTTATTACATATATTTATTTTAAGTTATTACATATATTATATTTTACTGTTATATATCTACCTATTATTTTTATCTATACTATTCTCCTTTTATATTTATATTATTTTTGTTGTATACATAATTATATGCATAAATAAAATATATAATATTCATCTAAGTGATTTTTTTTGTAGTTTACGGAGTTTACGGGATATTGGATGTAGTAATCGACTTGCCTTTAGGCGACGTAGCCATGATGATAAAGTATTTTAATATGTGCCTAATTCAAATTTTTATAATTATCACTAACGTTACTATGTATTTGAGTATAAATGAAATAATATTGCAATTGCAAATCGAAACAAAAATATTAACGAATAACAATCTTTAGCTACGAGCGGCAGTTTCGCTCGTTCCAAATATCGAAAATAATATTAATACGAAACTCAATTTCATGCCATCTATATACAGAAAACTTAAAATGAAATGAAACAGAAGTGACCCTTCGGTTTTATGGCTTTAGCAGGTATATACGACGACCGACAATCTCCGACCTACGCTTGGTGTAGGCTTGCCGCGCTCATGTAAAGATCTTTTTTTCTTCGGCTGTACATTGCTGCCATCTAAGCTGTCTTAAACTGTAATCAATTAGACGTAAAGTAAGCGGCCAAATTTAAACGAAAAGCTAATCATCTTTATTAATTTACTTACTGTGTTTTCGTAGCAGATTAACTGCGCGGTGACATTCGTAATTTGTCAAATTTTACCATATCATTTCAATTATGCTTGTATGTACAGGTATTAAGTACGTATACAAATTGCTTAGCTCTGGAGATACCCACTGCAATGTGAATAGGTTATGTTATGATGAGGTTATGGTGGTTGCGTTTTTTGACGTTTCTAGCTCGCAGCCATGACGACGCAGAATAAACAGCTACTGAAATGTTGAGGTCCTTTCACCAAAATCGCTCGCGTTTCGGAAAATTTTGAAGCAAAAACGCCCGAGAGGTCGTTTTTCGTCGATTTCGAAAACTCACGCAACGTAGAATGGTCCATGCGGGGGGACAGTCGCGCTCCGCGCGACTGAAATGCCCTCCCCATTTTTTCCATAAGCAATTAAGAATGGACTTTCTGGCAGGTGAAACACCGATTTAAAATCGTTCAATTGCGTTTACTTAATATAGACAAGCGTACCAAACAATTTTAATCTGTCAAAATCCTGTAAACCGTCATAGTGACATACAGCCGCCCCTGTATGCAATAAATTAATTTATAAAATTTTATTGCATGGTCGTGAAAGAAGTATAGTATTCCATTACGCAAGTAATGGCAGTTTCTCACTCGACGTTTTGCAGCACTCGCCTACGGTTCGTGTTACAAACTTCGATCTCCTGGGAAATTGCTTCGTTCTCGTGGGAAATTGCTGACATTACTTGCCCATAGAATAATATACTATCACGTTATCCACAACATAACACATATTTACTAGTTTGTTCTATTTTATATTTTGTGTTAATGGGTATATTTATTGGAACCCCCATTGCCCATTGACGGATTGATGTCAACCGAACTTAACTTCATTGATTATAACCAACCAATTTTGCTACATAATTATTAATTAGGTATAATTTTTAATTTTGTGTAATGAAAATCTGGTGATTTTGATTGTTACATGTAACAACCCCCCCCCCCTCCCTCCCCGGTTGACGCCTTTATTGCAACCGAATCACCTTAACTCCGTTGATTGTGGACACTTGTAGATTTTTAGTGAAAATCTGGTGATTTTTTGACCATGTCTTAGTGACATGACTACATTCATAATTGGCAATACTGGTGTGCGTGTGTGTGGGTGTGTGTGCGTGTGTGGGTGCGTGCGTGTGTGCGCGTGCGTGTGTGCGCGTGCGTGTGTGCGCGTGCGAGTGTGCGCGTGCGTGTGTGCGTGCGTGCGTGGGTGCTAGTTAATTATGGATTATAGTGTATCACACTTGTTGCTTTTGAAACGTTTATAATTTTAAACGTTACTATTTTTGCTTTGTTTTGCAAACGATTGAATCGTAGCTGGAATTAACGCTTTTTGGCTATAGCACATCACTTGAACCCCAGTCTGTTTGTTTTACATAAGCTACTTTCATTGTTAAATGAAGAGCGTTTCCAGCGGCTGCCTCAACAATCTGAATACATTGTGTCTTTGTTTTTCCAGTAAGTATAATCTTTTTCGATTATTTTTTTAAAATGGTAATTTTTACCTGTCATTAGTTTAGTTCAATAAAAGAAGATGATGATTTCATCTCCAAAGCACAAAAATAGAGAGATTTGTCAAAAATCTACAGCCAAACAATTGGTATTACGTGAGTCAGAAGCAAAAAAATCCTTCAATAATGTCTAAATAAAACATGGTGCCCATAAGAAAGCGAAAAGATAGCCATAGTGTATCCACCATCTTAAGAGATAACTCACGTATGTGTAATGCGAATTGTCGAGCGTGTGCAATGCTTTCTTTACAAACGTCAAAAACGTTTTTTTCGTTGCACTCTGTATACAAAAAATCAGCCTGTATATCGGTTATAAAATCTCTACTAGGTTTTTCGTTCGTTTTGATAAACAAAACAAATGTCATCACCAATTCATTTTAATACACTTGCATTTCACAGCAAATTGACACGATTTTATCAAAAATTCTGCATAGTAACATAACATTGGATTGAAATGATCAATTATGGCGAATATGGTATGGTTTCAATCTTTATATTGTATGCAATTCGTTTTTTTGAGAAATACTTCAATTTCCTAAATTCTGTTGGAAATACGAGTAATTGAAATTTAGTACCGCTTTTACTTTATCATACGCAGTATGTAAAGTATTGTAATCGTGCCAAAAAAAATTTTTGAGATTTTAGCGGAAATATGTCTTTTTGGGTCCCCTGAACATTTTTGACCAAGGTACAAAAAAATGTCTGTGTGTGTGTGTGTGTGTGTGTGTGTGTGTGTGTGTGTGTGTGTGTGTGTGTGTGTGTGTGTGTATGTGTGGATGTGTGTACCCGTTTTTGTGGCGACGATTCCGGAGAAACTACTAAAGGTATCGGGACGAAACTTCATATTTAGAAGTTTCATAATCAAACTTAGAGCTGAAAAGCTTTCTGTTGAAAATGGTTCAAAGGAACTGCAGGTTTAGTCTTAGCATTTTTGAAACATTTTGTAAATAAGCCGCCATTTCTGGAATTTCGTCGAAATAGTTCAATAATAAATTAAAGAAGATGAAATTCTGAATAATTTATCACTATGACATTTTTTGGTACAATCAATAGTTTAGCTGCATGAGCAAATTCTATTTCATCGATATCGGTCGTACTCCTTTAAAACTAGTAGCCAGGATATGTCAGATTATATGTCAGATATGATTCTAATGACAGTACGTAGTGTCAAACGCAAATGATTTGACAACCTACTGTCAATATAAGCTGCGTTCGGATATAGTATACTGTACACTTTTTACACCCAATAACACGTAAGTGTCATTTGGACAGTGTACCCTGTGTCAGCGGAGTACAATATCCGACCGCAGCTTTATTCGACATATCTGTCTAGTTCTACTAGTTTTATTTTAATGCAGACATAGCCGATCTCGATCAAATAGAATCTCATGCAGCTAAACTATTAATTTTATATATAGTATGATAAAGTCATGTGCCTGGCCACATCAAATTTTTTTCTTTTGCCCACAGTGTATATTAGACTTTTTTTCCAGTACTCCGGCGGGCTTGTGTCAGTTTGCGAGCAGCTCACACCTACAACCATAATCAATAATACACTTTCGAACCACACGACATACATTCAGTGTAAATATAAAATCCCGAGGAAAAAATGCGTTCTTAGTTTATTCAAGATATGAATGCAACCCCCAGGAAAAGGGAGTTCGTATGAGGTTAACTTATGCGGTATGTTTAGATATGAAGCTCATATTGAAAGCTACAATTGTGGAAAATCTGATCAAACTTTGGTCACCGGGTTACAACTACCTACATAATATGATTATGTAATATTGAAACTTTCCAACAAACACAAAATGTTATCTATACCTATGTGTTTGTTTGTTGTACGTATTAGTAACTAGTTATCTCTATCTGTACACATTATATTTCTAAGAACCAATAATTTCAAGTTAAAACGTCTGCTTTTGATAAGATATATTTTTAAAAGCGTCAGTTTTGATGTCAAAACATTTATTCCAATAAAAATATGTAATGACTTATATAATTACTCATTACAATCGACAAAAAGTTGGTCTAGTGCAGACATTTTGTTTGAAAGTTTTTTATTGAAAGGGTTTAAGGGGGCACCCACAATTATAACTCAGTTTTTACTTTATCATACGCAGTATGTAAAGTATTGTAATCGTGCCAAAAAAAAAATTTGAGATTTTAGCCGAAATATGTCTTTTCGGGTCCCCTGAACATTTTTGACCAAGGTACAAAAAAATGACTGTGTGTATGTGTACCAGTTTTTGTGGCGACGATTCCGGAGAAACTACTAAAGGTATCGGGACGAAACTTCATATTTAGAAGTTTCATAACCAAACTTAGAGCTGAAAAGCTTTCTGTTGAAAAGGGTCCATAGGATCTGGTAGTTTACTCTTAGCATTTTTCGAAGATTTTGCAAATGAGCCGCTATTTGTGTAATGTCGTCAAAATAGTTAAATAATAAATTAAAGGAGAGGAAATTTTCTATAATTTATGTATATGGCATTTTTTGGTAGAATTTATAGTTTAGCTGCATGAGGAAATTCTATTTCATCGAGATTGGTCATACTGCATTAAAACTAGTAGCCAGGATATGTCAGATTTTTTGATTCTAATGACAGTAGCTAGTGTCAAACGCTAATGTTTTGAAAATACTACTGGCAATATAGGCTGCGTTCGGATATTGAACACCGTTACACTTTTTACACCCAATAACACGTAAGTGTCATTTGGACGGTGTACCCGGTGTCAACGGAGCACAATATCCGAACGCAGCTTTAATCGAGATATCTGTCTAGTTCTACTAGTTTTATTTTAATGCAGACATAGCCGATCTCGATCAAATAGAATCTCATGCAGCTAAACTATTAGTTTTATATATAGTATGATAAAGTCATGTGCCTGGCAACATCATATTTTTTTAGGTATGATTAAACTAGTTTTTTTTTAAATTAAAGCAGTTCCCTGATATATGAATTTTCAGGCAGAAGAAGTCATTCTGAAGATAACCCAGCACGTTTCAAACATGTAAAACAAAAATAACATTGACAATGTTTTGCTCAAAACTCTCAAAAAATCTTGTAAAAGGAGTGCAGATATATTATTCGATTTAGGCAAAACACTTTATCCGCAATCATCTCTTGCACTTGATACCATGAACTGATCTCTTTATCATGTCCATATGAATATGGGAAATATAAAATTTATTCATGTTCGCTGTATGAGAGTTTTTTAGAGTTCATGTCATCCAACATATACGTTACCTGACGTTACCGGAGCTCTTGCAATCTTAAATAACTCAGTTGTCCAGTAGGGTAGGTCAAAAAATATTTTTTTCGGAACAACATAATCAATTACTTGTTACTTGTTTTGTATATGTTAAACTTAATAAAGCTATTTCTATTTCTTATTATAATACATAATAAACACGCTTTAGTTTTTTTTGCTTAATTTATGCTTTAAATAACCTAAATAACTTAATTTCTGATCAAAATAGTTATTTATGTACCAACAGCCTTAGACGGAAGTTTATGCCCCGAGGGTGACAGAAAAGCTCTCGGGCCTATCAGCCTTCGCGCTTTTTAAGTCTACCGAAATATAAAATCCCAAGGCAAAAATGCGTTCTTAGTTTATTTAAGATATGAATGCAACCCCCAGGAAAAGAAAGTTCGTATGAGGTTATGCGGTATGGTTAGATATGAAGATCATATTGAAACCTATAATAGTGGAAAACATTATCAAACTTTAGTCACCGGGTTAGCGTTTTCCTATAAGGTCCAAATTTAAGAATTTGAGGTACTGATTTTGAAGTTATTGTTGTCTGAGGTATGAACTGGGTACTAAACCCTTAAAAAAGTGGGGATTTTGTTTTGAGTGGACAGACGTTCGATTCTCTTTCAAAATTAAAATGTATGAACCAATGTGTTTTCATTCCATTTATTTATTCTGAGTTTAATGTAAATTTAACGGTTGATATTAAATAATAAAACAATGTTAGGCAATTATTAATGATTATAGTGATAATATTTTGCACAATAATATAATCCTTTCAATAATACCTACTTAATATGATTATGTAATATTGAAACTTTCCAACAAACACAAAATATTATGTATACCTATGTGTTTGTTTATTGCACTTATTAGTAATTAGTTATCTCCATCTGTACACATTATATTTCTAAGAACTAATAATTTTAAGGTAAAACGTTTGCTTTTGATAAGATTTATTTTTAAAAGTGTCAGTTTTGATGTCAAAACACATTCTAATAAAAATATGTAATTACTTATATAATTACTGTGCCATTACAATCGACAGAAGTTGGTGTAGTGCAGAAATTTTGTATTGTAAGTTTTTAATTGAAAGGGTTTAGGTAAGGGGCACCCACAATTATAACTCAGTTTTTAGGTATGATTAAACTAGTTTCCAAAAAAAAAAAATCTGATGTGGCCAGGCACATGACTTTATCATACTATATATAAAATTAATAGTTTAGCTGCATGAGATTCTATTTGATCGAGATCGGCTATGTCTGCATTAAAATAAAACTAGTAGAACTAGACAGATATGTCGATTAAAGCTGCGTTCGGATATTGTACTCCGTAGGCACTGGGTACACACCGTCCAAATGACACGTGTTATTGGGTGTAAAAAGTGTACGGACAATATCCGAACGCAGCGTGTATTGACTGTAGGTATTGTCAAAACGTTAGCGTTTCGCACTACCTACTGTCATTAGAATCAAAACTTCTGACATATCCTGGCTACTAGTTTTAATGCAGGGCGACCGATCTCGATGAAATAGAATTTGCTCATGCAGCTAAATTATTGATTGTACAAAAAATTTCATAGTCATAAATTATTCAGAATATCCTCAGCTTTAATTTATTATTTAACTACTTCGACGAAATTCCAGAAATGGCGGCTTATTTGCAATATCTTTCAAAAATGCTAAGACTAAACTTCCAGTTCCTTTGGACCCTTTTCAACAGAAAGCTTTGTCATCTAACATATACGATACCCCTGTGACCCTTTTTACTTTATCATACGCAGTATGTAAAGTATTGTAATCATGCCAAAAAAAATTTTTGAGATTTTAGCGGAAATATGTATTTTTTGATCCCCTGAACATTTTTGACCAAGGTACAAAAAAATGTCTGTGTGTGTGTGTGTGTGTGTGTACCCGTTTTTTGTGACGACGATTCAGGCGAAACTACTAAAGGTATCGGGACGAAACTTCATATTTAGAAGTTTCATAACCAAACTTAGAGCTGAAAAGCTTTTTGTTGAAAAGAGTCCAAAGAAACTGGAGGTTTAGTCTTAGCATTTTAGAAAGATTTTGCAAATAAGCCGCCATTTCTGGAATTTCGTCGAAATAGTTAATAATAAATTAAAGATGAGGAAATTCTGAATAATTTATGACTATGACATTTTTTGGTACAATCAATAGTATAGTTGCATGAGCAAATTCCATTTCATCGAGATCGGTTGTACTGCATTTAAACTAGTAGCCAGGATATGTCAGAAATTATGATTCTAATGAGAGTAGGTAATGTCAGGCTAATATTTTGACATGATTTTGACAACACCTACTGTCAATATAAGCTGCGTTCGGATATTGTACACCGTCACTTTTTACACCCAATAACACGTAAGTGTCATTTGAACGGTATACCGGGTGTCAACGGTGTACAATATCCGAACGCAGCTTAATCGACATAATATCTGTCTAGTTCTACTAGTTTTATTTTAATGCAGACATAGGCGATCTCGATCAAATAGAATCTCATGCAGCTAAATTATTAATTTTATATATAGTATGATAAAGTCATGTGCCTGGCCACATCAGATTTTTAATATTACAATTGTAAGTAATTAACATCCGTGTTCTTTATAATTTGCTATTTTGTTGCTTCCTATGTACAAATATTAATTGGAAGTTTTTATAATTACCCTTAGGCCCTGAAGAAGCCGAAGAATGTCAGCGAAACGTAGGCTGATGTAAGAAATTAAAATACAACAATCTCAAGACTGAACAAGCATTTTTATTCACTCCTCTCAACAATCACCGCAGTCGTTAACCCTAATCAAAGATACAACCAGGCTTATGATGGAACCCAGTACAACATTTTTCAGTTCAATACGCACACAGTAATAGAATTAAATTAAATGTGACTACCAGATCATAGTGTTGCGTAACTAGAAGAAATCTAAAGCATGTTTCTTCTGCTAACAATATTCGTCCAAGTTTTAAGTTGGATTACCAGATTTTCTATCCTTAAGATGTCAAATCTATCGTTAAATTAGTAGTAGAAAAAGATGCGAGATACAAAATTAGGATGAAATTTGTAATGTTAAAGTCACAATTCCACCGAGGCAACACATAAACATATCAATGACCAGATATGATACATGTTGCCCACTGTCGCCTTAGTGAATTTTGACATAATAAAATCATTGATAAGGAATCTCGAGCTGGTACTAGATAATACCAATAAGCAATCCAAATTTACAGAATAATGTTTAGATTATTTAGAAGAATGGACCAAGAAAGTCCGAGGACTTGCGTAACGGTGCTGCTTTATTTTATACTTATATAAATAATCGGATTGACGCAGCAATAGATAAATCCCGTACTTAGTTTTATGAGACGCTACAGAGATACCTTGTTGATGGTGAACATTATTCAGTGGATGAGCATGTGTTTATGAGTGGCTGTGACCAAAATGCACAACCAAAATTTACTTATTCTTATGTTTACTTTTATTTTGTTACTTTTAATGGGCGCTATATCCGTAAATTTAAGTTTTGCTTTTATTAATTTTTGCATATTGTCTTTATATTACCATATTTATCAGAATGTTTGTACACCAAATATGAATCTGTAAATTTGTATTACATAAAAATGTCAATATCTTCCGATAATGCTATAATTAATATCCTACACATACAAAATATAAATGTAAAAGAACATGCAATAGGAAAGCTATTACCAGGAGGACATACATATTTCCAAACGTAGAGCTCAAAATATCAATATTTTTAAAGATGTTATACTACAGTAAGGTGACCAGACGTCCCGCTTTTGGCGGGACAGTCCCGCTTTTTCACATTTGGTCCCGCGTCCCACGGAGTTTTAAAAATGTCCCGCTTTTAAGAAAATTTAATTTTGTACTGAATTTTTAAGGAATTATTACGAAAAATGAACTATATGCTATTTCGTTCAAACACTCTTTTTCAAATCGTGCGTTAAAACGCAGTAAACTTTTTTAATTATTAAACAACATTTTGGGGTCGAAAACCGTTGTTTCACAATTGTATTTTCTTCCAAAGAAAAATATGAATTACTCAGTTTAGGTAACTTACATACCATACTAAATATAAATTAATATTCATTTTTGTTAACAACTAGACTTTGAGCTAAATGACTACAAATACACAGTTTGAAGCAAGATTTTGTATTTCACTCATAATCAAGTAACATTTGCTGCAAGGTTGAACAGCAAATTTAAATTGCTAAGTTTTATTTGAAATTGTTTATCTTCTACAAAATTCAGATATTGGAATGAACTAAAAACAAAATGTTGAGAATATGGATCTCTTTTTAACAAAACTGTAAAATTTGCTCATGCTCCGCAGTTATTTCACAGCGTGTATCGAAAGCAGATCAAAAACATCATTATGGTCTGTTTTTCAAAAATTACAAAAGTATGTAGTAGTAAAGTATGTATGAAATTCACTGAACTTCTTTAAAATGCAATAAAAAATAATGAAAACCGGTAATAATTACAAAAGTTTAGCAAAATAAGCGCTCCTTTAATTGTGCCGGTCAGTGTATTTTTTTCTCAAAACTGTACCTTTAAACTTGTTGTGCTGTACAGAGTCGTTAGATTAGAACATAATATGATTGTTATTTTTTACCTTAAGATTTATGTATTATTAATTTATTTTATTTAATTCATCTTTCTAAGTCGTTCTTACTATATTTATTAGTTGATAAAAATGTTTTTAAAAAATATAAAAAATTATTTAGAATATTTTTTCGTGCAATGGGCATATATTTGAAGAATTTATGTTAAGAGTAAATGTTAGTCACCGGCCTCAAAAGTTCGACGAAACTGAGGCGCGAGAGGAGGGAACAAGCCGCGCCCACTGTACACTCCGCCGAAAATGCAAGCAACGCACTGATTAGATGAGGGGAACGGCGCGGTATCGTTCTTTGGCGGCAAAGATCAAAGGGGCCGTGCGGTGTCGACTGGCGCCGAACAGTTTCCTAATAATTTCGTGTATGTGACTATCGCATGTTCTGAAATCCTTTTCTTGTATATTTTAAATGCAAATACAATTCCACAAAACAATACAGTGATACAAATTAATTAATTGCTTTATCATAACATTCCTATTCTACTACTAACTATGGTTGAACATTTTACCTTTTGTATGTTGAAAAAAATTGTAGTTTTGGTAAAACAGACAGCTTTTCTTACATAAATCATTTATTGCTTTACATTTATTATTAGAATTAGTAACTAATTATCAGTTAGCTCCGAAGAAGCGAACAGCATGGTTCGCGAAGACAGTAATTATGAATTTTTACTCACGGCAACTAACCGGTAACTATTTATCATCTAAATTTAAATGACTCTCGCCGTGAAAGCATTCGTACTGAGATACTTATTTAAATCCATTTAACGTTTTCTTTGTGCATCAATAATCTCGAATGTCTCGTTCGTACTTAGCAGAGATCGATACTTTCAGGTAAAACACACCTCATATAAAAATTCAAATTTTTATCGGCTGACGCAAGTAGGTGTTAGTAAATATAATATTCCTATTTTAATTCTAGATACAGTTAGATATTGCATTTTGAAATTTTACTCAAAATTATTATTGCTATATATAGACTTGGTAGTATAGGTACTTCAATTTCAATTGTAGGTATGAGAAAAAAATAGCGATTTCGATAAAACAGGCAGCTTTATGTATATAAGTCATTTATTATATACTATATAGGCACATGTTAATTAGCGAAGAATTACACTACACGTATAATATCTACATATACACTTACCGCAGGTACTCTCGCAAGTTATTAGTTTTTTTCGAACGCGGGCCACATAAAGGCAGCTGATTTTTTAATTTGCCCATATTTCTAGCGTCTGTTCTACGTCTGTTGTACAAGTCTAACTAAAGCCTACATAGATTGCGATTGCCCTGAATGCATTGCCAAACGACAAGTGTTTGGTATTAATATTATTTTCTAAATCTAAATATCAATATATTTTAAATTCTATGAGGAAAAATAAATGACTGATTAAAAATTAAATTACTTGTATTTCCTTATTAATAATTTATTAAACTCCTATTAATTATTTAGTAGTTGTAACATTGTAAGTAGGTATTGCGGTTGTTGATTATTCTTCGTTCCGTGTGTCGTACGGGGGACTGCACTATAAACCCTCGCGGGAACATGCGCTCCTAATTTATAACTCGCTCTTTGCGGTCTGCGTAAGTCCATCAGGACGGCAAAAAATTATTTCTCGTATTCGGTTTCTAGCCTATTTTGGTCGAAATTCAACAATTCATGTTGATCACATACACTTCCGCAAGAATATGCTGTCCTAATTTATAAGCGAGTCGTTGCTATCTACGTAGCACCCAAGGTCTATAAAGAGAGAGGTTATCCAGCTTGCTATGTTTCCTATAGTCCACTTTATATACCCCCCTCAGATCCCTATATGCTCTATATTCGTGACGTCACTAGAGTCCAGGCCACTTAGCAGTTCGCATCACGTCGCTTGCATCGCCCGTTAAGTTTGTTCAAAGATACGTTTAATTATTGCCAGCTCAGCTCGTTATAGGTTTTTTAGTGAATTAGAAAGGTTGCTTTTGTTCGTGTTTAATCGTTATTCTGCGTTTATATTGTTATATTCAATAGTTGATAGTTTTACGTTATTGGTTGTTTTATTAGTGTAGTATTTTATGTAATTAAGTTAGTAAAGGTAAGATATTAATTTATATTGGAAATTACATTATTCTAAATCATGTATCAATTTTAGATGCCTATGGTTTGCTCCGTACCGGGTTGCGGTATGAGGTATAACATTTCAACATTGGATTAACAATATCATATTTTACTTTTCCACGTGATCAAAGTTTAAAGCAGAACTCATCCACAATTGGGACATTACTCATACGAAGACCAGCAAGAGCACCCATACTCCCTTCCATCCTGGATACGTCATTTATCTTTTGACGGCCTAAGAAATCCGTCGGAAGAATTTAAACGCTTGTTTAATAAAATGAATTAGCAAGTTCGAAAGACTTACGGGGGATGGGATTAATAATTCGTAAAGAATTAGCAGTAAATTAAGAAGAGAACTTTTAAAACAAGATCCAATTATTGATACCATAGTTTTGAAAGCTTTTGTCGAGCAAAGAATATATGTACCGATAAATTTTTTTAAATTTTACTTTTCAACAGCAAAAAAATCTAAATATTTAACGAAGAGTAGCCGATATTAAAAATAAAATTACAACAAAGATGAGAAAATTTGTACAATAAAGCTTCTTACTGAATTTTTATTTTTTCTTTGTACGTATGTTCTAACCAAATGTTGTAATCGGGACAAGCCAATGAGTGGTTTAATAAGCAAGTTGTACCAATACTACCAATACTGATTTAGTTATAGTTTTTCTATTTATTTATCTGTAGAGTCGGTAAACCAAACATTCGACTTCAATTCCTGATAATTTTAGTGTTTCAACCCCCAATTTGCATGGTTGCAAAAATATGTGGTTGCCGTTATACCACCTTCGACTCCGGCTCTTGACTTTGTTTGTAGGTTGACTCCACTCACTGAATTTCTGCTAAATTTTGATTCTAACTGCAGAGACCTGATTTAGCACAACACATTTCTTTAATCGGACATACATTACATACTAACGTACTTATTCAGCATTATTAACAAATTATTGAAATAGCATGTTGTGATAATCACATTCATCATTTTTTTTCCATCCTAATCATTTAAAAATGATCACAATAAAGATGCATTTATTTTTTCAATATAATTATGCACCTACTTAACCTAAATCATACAACGAAATAAGCATTCAAATTGGTGGCAGCGCCCGACTCTAGTGACGTCACGATCTCCCTTTACCCCTCAAACTGAGAAATCTCGTTTCTGGATAACCTTACTACTTTATAGACCTTGCGTAGCACCAGCACGGTAAAATTTATTTTTCGTATGGCTTTCGTTTGCCGGGCGCGGCGCCGCTACTCCTCACGTGTCAACATGCGATCAATATTTTTGGTAGGCCGAAATTGCTCAATATTTGTGATTCCCCTAGCTACATATTCATGCTGCTGCTTCAGACTGTACCATTTGAATTTGATTGGTCGAAGAAAATGATGTGGTGTTTATCCAACAGATGGCTGCACCGTACGACGATAAAATATGTTATTCTCGTCTCATTCACATGTTCAAAAAATCAAAGGTTAAATCATTACAACAATCATATTTTGTTGTCATTTTTTTTACACAAGTTCATGAAGGCTCAATACAAAATGTTGTAATATTGCTTTTCTGATATTTGGTTCTGATTTGGAAAAAAAAATAACAAAAATTACCAATTATTGGCTTCTTTAGCAAGGGTAAAAAACAAAACAACAACGCAAATGAAAAAAAGTGGCATTCGTACCCGGTGTAATACACCTTTATCTATAATTTAATGTATTACACGTGATTATTGACACACAATTAAGCTCAGGATGTTTGGTTTTATGTAGTGTTGTTTTGTAGTACGCTACTACCTCTAGTGATTCCTCTTAAAGGGAAGAGTTAATATATACAATTTTAATCCCTATAATAAACGATAATGAAATAAACTTTGTCTTGTATCAAACAATATTTCTTTATTTAAAATAAATATGGCAAAACAATTAATCACTAATAATACAAATAATGTCGAATATTCATTCAATGAAATATGTGTTGTTCAAACAAATATGCTTTGATCACAAGCATAACAATTTAAAGGAGTATGTGTGATGTTGCTTAAAATCCAAAAATCTGTGTAACCAACCAAACTAAAAAAACATACTAATAATAATTTTTGTGTTTGTAAAAATCCTAGAATTTGTCTATTTTCGAAGTACGATCTTTTGAAAAGACGGTTGGTTTTAATTATTACCGCCTAGCCCGCCCCGCTACTGTACCGCTTTTATACAATAAAAATCTGGTCACCTTATACTACAAACGACTGGAAAGAAGAGTAGATAAAAAAATAATACTTAAAAACTACTACAAAATCTAAAGAACAAATACGTTCGTTCAACATATTTAAAAAATCACAAACAAAAACATGTACTTGGATTAAATCCTAATATGTACTGGTAGAGGCATAAAGCGTTCGTACGTCTATATTAAAGGGCAGGAGACTTTCAAAAGTTAGTGTCTCAAATTGTTCAAAATAAATGCTTTTGATTAGTTTATTTGTATTTTATTTTCATTATGCATCTTTTGATTATTTTGCAAATGTACAAAATTTTTATACTATAATTCTTTATATTTAATTTACTTGATTTATTGTTAGTTACTATTAAAAACAAAGTTTTAGTTAAATTTTGTCTATATTATAACTTTACAAACCCAGCATAGGTATTTGAAGTAAGTACTTGAAGTGTTTCATAAAACTAACATAAATTAATTAAAACTCATATAAATACAAATCGTTTTGGTCCATAAACGTGAAACTCCTCACCAGTCTGTCGGTGTGCACGTCTGCCATACATATTATCACCCCGTTCGATCGTCGCTTTCTGCTGATAAAATGAAATCGGTTACTGATACATCTCACCACAGACGTTTAGTTGAACTAGTTCATTTTATTGTTAAGAACTAGTTCTATCAATACAGTTCATCCGCAAACTACGCACCTATACTGAATACATCTCACCAAAGCAGTTCAGTTGAACTAGTTCATTTTGCTGTAACAAACTAGTTTTTCGTTTGGAGCTACGAACCGTTCTTTCTAAACAGTTCGTTCGCGAACTACCCATTTCTAGTATAAACTAGCATTATCACATAAGCTGCATTAAATGGTTACGCTCCAGAATGCGTTCTTATGTGCCGTGTCAGATTACCACTAGTTGCACTAGCATAATCACATATGTTGCATTTAAATGGCTTCTGTCCTGTATGTGTTCTCATATGCAATGTAAGAGAGTAACTTGCTGTGCAAATATAATCACATAAGTTGCATTTAAACGAGTTCCCACCGCTATGCTTTTTCATATGCTGTGTAAGATAACCACTTTGTGTACCGGAATAAGCACATAAGGTGCACTTAAATGGTTTCTCTCTAGTATGCTTTCTCATATGCCGAATAACATTAGCATGTTGTGGACTAGCATAATCACATAAGGTGCATTTAAATGGGGTTTCTCCTCTATGCTTTCCCATATGCTGTGTTAGGTAATCACTCTCGGTAGTGGCATAATCACATAAAGTGCATTTTAATGGCTTTTCTCCTGTATGCTTGAGCATATGCCGTATAACATTATAATGTTGTGGACTAGCATAATCACATAAAGTACATTTAAATGGTTTATCTCCAGTATGCATTCTCATATGCCGTGTAAGAACATAACTTTGTGCACTAGCATAATCACATAAGGTGCATTTAAATGGTTTCTCTCCAGTATGCTTTCTCATATGCCGTGTAAGAACAGATCCTTGTGCACTAGCATAATCACATAAGGTGCACTTAAATGGTTTCTCTTCTGTATGCTTTCCCATATGCAGTGTAAGAGAAGCACTCACTGCGCAAGTATAATCACATAAGATGCATTTTAATAGTTTTTCTCCTTTATGGTTTCTCACATGCCGTATAACATTAGGTGTGTCTGCCTTTGGAAGATCTATAGATTGTTCGGATACTGTACCAATGTAGCCAGATACAGAAGTTTCAGTCACTTCTACTTCTTCAACTTTTATGTACAATCTGAAAAATATGAAACAAAAATAAGCAATGGTCTTCGTTTATGTGATGTATTTAAATATACTAGTTTCGCGCGCTTTACCCCAACATACTAGTTTCGTACAAAAAACGTTTAGAGAATATTCGAACTCGGATATACGACATTCCTGGGAGTCTACTCTTGTCATCTTTTTAGCGAATACGAGACTTCTCGAATGGTTAGGTGAGACGGAGTGGGGATATCAGCGGTTGCCCTGTTTGGAAAGTATCTATGGGCAATTTTGCTTGTCGCTAAGAACAATAACGCACGCGCCACGCCCATACGTTCCAAACACCAGGGCAACCGCCGATATTCCCACTCCGTCTCACCTAATCATTCGAGAAGTCTCGTATTCGCTTCAAAAAGATGATAAGAGTAGACTCGCAGTACCCACTTGTAGCGAATGTATGCAGTTTGCAAATATACAGTATTCAAATGTTTCCTGGAGTATAATTATTTCTGAACCCATGAAACACTACAGTTTACTAGATAGATGAGGAACAGAAAAATCATCCGCATTTTATCGTCGATTTTAATGAAATTTCGTAAAATTATAGTGTTACATAAAAAACATGATTACTAAAAGCAATTTAAAATTTTGCAAAATTACTCAATTTTGCATTCACGGCCAATGAAAGTCAGAAGAAAATTATATGAACTTCTATTTAATATTTTGTTTCTTAATTTTTTATTCAATGTATTTCTATTATGTGTAATTTTGTTATTTACTTAATTAATTAATTAAATTATTGTCCTGTGTATTGATTTGGCCTACCTTATTATTCAGAATGAAATAGCTTTACAATTAAAAATCTGCGAGGTAAAGTGAAACATGTATAATTATTTTTTGTTTCAGAACAAAAAAAAATCATTTTGTTGATTGTATGTACAATAGGGTGGATCGTTTTTATACCAATGACTTATTTTTTTTAATAATCAAATTTGCTCGCTCTTGGTGCTCTATGTATTCTGAGCAAATTTAAGAAGAAAATATTAGAATACTGTCTGCAAGTATTGGTGTTACTTTTACATGTCACATGATTGTGTTCAGGGCCAGTGTATAGAGAAGCAACCGATTTATATCCGTTATGTGCGAGTCGAATTTTATCTTATAAATTTAGACTCATAAATTCAATTTTATATCAAATATTTTAACGGTATTTGTCAATGGTAGTGAGGCGAACTGTCAACCAACTGTCAAGCACGTAAGTATTGACAGGAGCTTTATACATTACGTTATAGCATTATGTATACATACATTATACAGACGCACCACAACCAACCCAGAGACTCACTAAAATTCTTTAAATAATTTGGAACATTACGTAAATAAATAATAAAAAATTTTAGCAATTTTCGACTGATGCTAATAAAACTATGTCTTGGATGATCTTAAATTGTTCGTTTCTGTAGTTCATACTAGCAGATTTAAATGATTAAAAGTTGCTGCATGAAGAGAAAAATCAAAACATTTGTGCGATTGTTGAATTTCGTCATGGTAACTAGATATTTTATATCGACAAGCCTACGTACTTACTTATTTTACATCAATTTATGAATTAATATGCATAGGTTAAAAATGTTAAATTAGATGCCTAACAACTTTTAAACTGTAGACGGTAGAACTACCGAGTTAGACATTTTAGGAAAACTGATTTATCGACTTTTCAAAGTTTGTCAGATATACAGGCTGTTCCACTTAAAATTCTTAAGTTATTTGACATTTAGCAAATATTCAGTTATTCGGGATAGTCATATTAGAATCGCAAATCAATAATAACTGTAAAAAAGTGCGATATTTTTACCATCCAAAATAAATTCTTTTGTTTCTTTATCCTTGTTACTTACATCAGAATGATTTTTTTAAAATGCACGTTTTTTATATTAATTTCATAATATCTCAGACACAGTTGATAATAGCCTAATACAAGTTGTCACAACTACAAGGATAAAAATCTTTATCAAAAACTACATAGTGTTCCATTTAAAAAAAAAACCATAATTTTGTGTTGGTACGTTGTTTTGGGACACCTGTAAGCATCAAAATATTTTCTAGTTGTAGAGCGAATGATAACTATTACTATTATATATGAAAGAAACGTGTATTTCGATTTCTTAGGGCATTAATGTACTTTGTTTCTAGCGTGGGACACCTGTATACTAGAATGTATCGAAAAAGCGCTTTTTTTACGAAATGTAAAATTCCAAGTTGATAAAATGTCCTTATGGACCCACATATACCACACAAAAAATTGGTCCAACTGAAAAATGTTTAGGTCTCCCGCAGGAGGCCTAAAGCTTATAATTTTCTTGAAAAATTATAATTTTTCTAATGAATTATTAAGTAATTTTTCGTTTTCAAATAAAAAAACTTTAGCAATAAGGCGTTAAAGTAACGTATCCAAAAATACATTACTCTAATGCAATATTTAGATAATTTGACTATAAATTTCTCCATGTTCACTGGTGATGGTATGATTGAAAGAATGTTGATTTCAGTGATAGCCTGCAGATTATTTAGATTGGCTAGAACTTTTAGAAAAATGACCATTTTTTGTATAATTTAAAAAAATGTGCGTAAATGTTAATAAACGCTTATTTGTTATTAAATATTGCATTATGTGGGCTTTGAAAAAGAAAAATCAGTAATCTTTCATTAAAAAAAATAAACAAATTTGATTTTTTAAAGAAAATCATTAACTTTGAGCCTCCGGCGCGGCGGGAGACCTAAACATTGTTCAATTGGGCCAATTTTTTTGTGGTATATGTGGGTGCATGGCGACAGCTTTTTATCAACTTGAAATTTTTTTCATTTACAAAATTTATACTTGCCGTGGTATTATTAGTAATTTAACCAACAAGTATATTAACAAGAGCGATTAATGATCGAAACTATTTAACGCACGAGCGATTATCGAGTGCGTTAATTGTCGAGATCATTAATCGCCGTTTAGTATTCGAGTTCGTTACAAAATTTTTTCGTCCATCGCATCCTTCTGGCGGCCTCTACATAGATTTTATTCGTCGATGTCATTTGAGGTTATATGACCATTTATGTAATTTGACACCAGTGTTTGACACTGACAGTTTTGGACTGTGTGAATGGAAAAAGGAATGTTTTGATTGATTAATAGAAATCGTGCATTTATAGAGCTTTTTAATAAATTATTTTCTATTCAGTAAACATACTCATAAATAAACGATAGACGGAAAAATATAAATTATATAATATAAATATTATACTAAATTTATAAATACTTACTCAATAAACTATAAAAATGTAAGTTATATATACGGATATACCGCATCATACGGACTTACCGTAATGATGAAATAATCAATGTATAGTAAATGGTGATATACAGGCGGGATGTAAATGTTAAATAAATTAAAAATCACAGCCACAACCTGGATTTGAACCAGGGACCTTTGTGTCGCTAGCACATCCCTCTCACCAGCTGAGCTATTGTGGCCTATGACATGTTAGGGAAAATCGTCATATCAAGGAAAGGAAGTAACAAACGCAACCAAACCTAACCTATCGTTATTATTATTATTAATTTATTTAAAATTAACATCCCGAGTGTACCTATATCACCATTTACTATAAATAATAAATAAAATCACAATTTCCGAGAAAAGATAAATTAATCAAAATTATGTCAGACCTTACAAGCTTTCAATTTCATTAATAAATTTGTATAAATAATACTTACATTTTCCACGTCAGTTTTAAAAATACAAGTATTTAATTCATTAATAAAAACATTTCCAAAAAAAAATTTACTTCATTGTTTCTACAAAGATTTAAAATTTTTACATTATCAAATTCAAATTTGTGGTTTTCATCAAAAGCATGTTGAGCTAATAATACACAAATATATTTATTAGTTTTATGTCTAATTTAAGTAACAAAAATCTAATTTTTAAATAATTACCAGTCTGCCAAACATACAATAAATGACAACAAGAACACAGAGAAAAACAAGTATTAGTTTTTAACAAATTATATTTTGCAAATCTAATATGTATTATTACATTTTAAAATTTTAGTCAAATTAGATGTTAAACCCGTTATATAAGCAATTTTTAAAACCATAAGAGGTTGTTGAAGAGGAGGAACATTACTGTTATTACTTGACCAAAAACAAGAAACAAATAATGACCAATTAAGTAAATTTTTTGGAAGACCATTATTGAAAAATATTGTTAACAACATTTTTAAATTCTGGTATCTAAATGTAGAAATAAAAATTTATTCTATTCTATTTATTAGTGGCAAAACAGTGTTTATTTTGAAATTAATGGGATGATATGAGAAAAAATTAGTGAATAAAGCCACCAGAATTGGTAACTTTTCTAAACCAATCTTAAAGCAAAATATTTTCATCTGTCTACTAATATTATCTAAAAAAATAAGCACTCAAATTGTTTTCTTAGTCAATAGTAAACCAAGGATTTTGATTAAAACTATTAAAACAATCTAACGTATTTACAATTTGGTCCTCTGGCACTGCACAAACAATGTCATCCATATACTTAAAAATGAATGAAAATTTAAACGGTAATTTTGGGATAATGTCTTTTAATAGTTTATCCACAATAATTTTGGCCAAAATGGGTGAAATCAGAGAACCTATGGGAGTTCCATCAATTTTTGTAAAAATACTCCACCAAAAGAAAAATTATTAAAAATTAGTCTAATCATAGTAAAAAAGTTTCACACAAATTTGTATTGTTTGATATCAATTCCTAATTCGCCCTTAAGACACCTACAACAAAGGTTTTGGAATATTAGTAAAAAGAGAAACGGCTAAAAAATAAATTATAATAATAATAATAATAATAGTAATAATAATAGTAATCTTTATTCAATAAAAAAAAGCCAACAAAACAGATTGCGTCAAAATAAAATACCAACTTCTTAATATCAATATAATATAACAAATTAAATATTCAGTGAACTGCTATAGAACTCTTTGACAGAATACAACACCTTCTCGGAAAGGAGCTGCGTAATTTTGTTCTTAAAACTTCGTAATGGTAGTTGAGTTAGTTGCTCTGGTAGGTGATTATACAACTGCAATAGTTGTACAACGAAGCTTTTACAGATTTTTTCTAAGGTCGATTGCGGGATCTTCAGATAGGATTTTGCATTTGTTCTTGTTGGATACGCATGAGTTATCTGATAAATTTGAAAAAGTTCCGTGTAGTGTTTTTTTACAAAGCAACAGCGTTCTTTGATGTAGATGGATGGAAATGTAAGTATACATTTGCTTCGAAAGATATCTCTACATGAGTTTCTCTGTTTGAGGTGGTATATACTTCTTAGACATGATTTTTGTAACTTAAAAATTCTCCCAACCTCTATAGAATTTCCTGTAGATTATTCTGGAGTAGGTATACTTGATATACTTGAATTGGTTATGCAGCCAATTTAACACTTGTGTATATAACGGTGGTATTCAGTTTATATAAATTGGACAAACACAAAATTTTACATTTGATCTCAGCGCCTGCTTCAACTACAATCATTTATAAAAACCCTGTATATTTCGCATCTCTCACAAATAATAGTCAAAAGAAATAAATGAAAAAAAAATTGAATGTACCTACGTTGGCTCGGCAGTATGTTGTCCCGATATGACACAAGTGGAGTCAGAAGCAGTAGTTGCGGGGAATTCTAATTCTTCTAATTTTATGTGAAATCTGAAGAGAAAACAAAAGAGGTAAAAATTAGTAAAATGGAAAATTTTTTGGTCCCTAAAACAGTAACAGCCACATACTTAACATGAAGTTAGCAGAATAATAAGAAACTTTGGGCCCTATCATCCCAAAAACATAGGCTTTCTAATAATAAGAAAGTTTCAACATACTTACGTCGATTTTGGCGTTACGAGACCGTCAAGTAGTTCTGTGCTCTTGCCCGCATCTTCACAAGGTTCGCTTTTAACAGTAACTAAACAAGAAAAACAGAGTAAATTACGATTTAAAAATTTAAATAATAATAACAAGAGCATACTTATGTCTGTGTACAAGATTTCAGCAGGTTTATCAATGCCTTTGCACACATTATAGTGGTCCGTTAAACACTTATGTTGACTGAACTTCAAATCACATAAACTACAAATAAACTTTTGCACTGAAGTATGGTCTTTCTTTAGGTCCACTCCTTCATTCTGCGTAGAAGTACTGTTCATGGTGTTGTTCCGTCAAATCATATGTATCACCTATAAAAGACTATACAAATTACAGGTCTACATAACAGCTTATTTATCTGTACCTGAAAAACACGATAAATGTGGTTTGTTATTGTCTTGGTTCTGCTTGGGTTCATTTATCATAATTTGAGGTTAACTCTGGGATAACTCACTGGTTAATGGTTTGTAACTTTGCTGGGTTGCCATCGTTACTAACAGATGTCGCTAAGCTGGTACACTACCACACTTAAAGTTTCCAAACTTACCGCAACTTTTAACTTCAGACAGGAGATGGCGCTTTTATCCCACAATCAGTGTTGCCAGAGGTATCTTTTAAATAATAAGAAATATTTTAAAATGTAGGAATATTCAATAGTAATTGCATATTTTGTTTTTGTTTTATATATTATAATAATAATAATTGCATACTTCATGCACTCTGTTGTAAAAATCAACTAAAAACTCCACCCACGTTAATAGAATAAATTATTTAAGCAATTTAATAAATATTTAAATTTAATTTTTTATTTTTATAGGCCGATTCCTTTTAAATTTTATAAGAGTATATATTTTAAGTCTTTGAGTTCACTAATGTGAAGTTTTACGAATGTTGTTTTTTTTTTCACTGTGTAAATAAAATTAAATGTTTATCTACGACTCACATATAATAAGTTCTTTGCATACGTATCCATGACAATATAATCCCCATCATTATACACTGCCAATGATTATAATGACACTAGCGTTGTATAATAATGACTTACTTCATTATTTGAACGAACTGTCATCATTGATAAGTATTGATAAGTATGAATGTCATTCAACATGTTAAGACCTTTAGTGATGTAAGCTTCTCTGTCCATCAGAACCGTCACAGCACCTCTATCAGCTGTTGTAACCAGAATGTTTTTATTCAGAATAAGAAAAGTTTTAGTTTGAAATAAATTGTTTAGGTGTTTGTTCAACCACGTATCGGTATAATCAGTCAACAAATAGTTAGTCAAAACGTTAGTACCTCTCGCCCGTAGGCAATCCCTGTCAACCTCCGGACAACAAGACAAGACAGCCTTCATCTCCATCAATGTCCTTTTTATGTTCACATTTTCCCTATTAATCGGCAGGCAAAACTTAGCACCCAGCGACAGGAAGTCTAGAACATCACTGTAATACTGGCAAGTCTAGATGTGCGTTGTCCCACCATTCTGAGTTGTTCACATACTTTTAATTTTGATGAGGTTAAGATTTTGGACAGGGAGGCTGGCTACCACAATCGCATGTTTCTGGAAATGTACCATATAACAACCACGAAAATACTAATTTTAAACTTAACTTACTTTAATTTTAAACTAATTTAAAAAATGATTTAGATGATCTAAGCAACATTTATTCTTTCATCATTAATTTAGACGTTGAAAAGTCGAAGAAGTCCCACAAACTTTTGGCATCAGCGACCCTTTGAACAAGTTGATTTTCTTGTGTAATTTTCGCTTGAGGTTTCACCCGCTATTTGCTTGCCGTGATGGCACATCAGTCACAATGTAATCGTCCGTATATAATAATATGAAAAATAGTACTGTAGAGTCCCGATTATCCGAGTTAACGTGGACCAACCACATCTCGGAAAACCGAATTGCAGGATAAATACTACAATGTATTTTCCACTTTATGCATCTGATATTCTGTTATCCAGATTATCCGAGGCGCCTAGCACCTTGGATAATCGGGACTTTACCGTATATGAATATTGTGCGAATGTTGTCTCTCTGGTTCATTCCTATATTTACCAAAATTATTTTTATAGCACCTCTCCAAGAAGTTGATATGAATATACTTCAACGAGAGGCAGTTTCACCACTACTGGTCTCACCAACTTCTACACAAACAACATCCAGCTTATCAGAGCATACGCCACGAAAAGAAAAGCTTCGTCACACAGTAAAAGAGCTTCAAGCAGAAGTCTCATACCTAAAACGACAACTTTAGAATATCACTCCGGCTGTTGATAGCGTCACACTGGATACCTATAAAGAGCTAACATATAAATTTTTGAAGTCTAAAGAACTTGCAAAATTTGTCATCGTACAGGCAACTGAAATTCAGAAGAAACCTAGTTGAACTCGCAGGAATATAAACAGCAATGTCTCCAACTTATCTTATGGGGCCTAAAGTATACAAGAAAAAACTTTCAAAAATATTCTGCGTACCAGGACCAGGAGTATTGCACCCCTAAATGAACAAATGTAAGATGCATACAGGACTTAATGAAAATATACTTGCTGTACTAAAAATGAAGGTGGACAACTTCAACTATGCTGACAAAATTTGTGTAGTGTGTGTGGATGAAATTAGGATAAAGGCAAATCTGTTTTATAACATTGGGCGCGATAAAGTGATAGGTTTCGAAGATCTAGGAGATGGGAAAACTTGTAAAGCTGCTCAGAATGTTACAGTAGTAATGGTCCGCGGTGTAAAAAGTAACTGGAAGCAACCTGTCAGCTACTACTTTCACCAGTCATCATGCCCAGGAGCGAAATTAAAAGAGCTTGTAATTTCAGCTATCGTGCATCTGCAAGAAATTGGACTAAAAGTGCGCATTCGTTAGTGACATGGGATCTAACAACCTTGTGATGGCAAAGTGTCGAAGTACCATTCTTTTACATTAGTGCTAAAAAAATTGTTTATATGTATGACACACCGCACCTGCTCAAGGCTACCCGTAATAATGTAATAAAATATAAATATGTGTACAATGGACAAAGGATTAGAACGGCAGAAAGTTGAACTTGCTGCACAAGTATTCAGCTCGTCAGTGGCAGCAGCGCTGAATGTTTACATAAGATTTGGAGGTGTTCCAGCATCAGGAACGGCTGAATTTATAATCATGATGGATAAATTATTCGATTTATTTAACTCTTTTAACCACAAGCAATGGAAAACCCTTTATCTAGCATTCAAAGCACTGGAATTGCAATTGCTGCAAGAAGTAGCAACCTTTTTTTGATAACGTGAAAGTTGTGAACGAGACTTCTAAAGATGTAACGAAAAAAAATTAAATGTATTAATTGCTGGCGAAACAACATTAATGCCATTCATCATTTGTGGAAGCTGTTAAACGAAAACAAAGTGGACTATGTGATTTTAAGAAGATTTAATCCGATAGACTAACTGAAATTATGTGCATCCAACAGCAATACAATTTCAGAGATATTTTCAAAAACTTTGCTGCAGCAAATTAATGCAGTCTGGGACAGAAAACTGCCAGGCTGACGAAGACAACATTTTGATCAAATTTTCAGACATAACGCAAACCCCAGCCAATCCGGAATATCAACCAGTTGAACCAATGACAAGATATTTTCTAGATACTGAATATCATAAAGCAGATATTTTTGAGGAAAACACCATACGGTACATTTCTGGGTACATAGTAAAGAAATGTATAATACACCATTCATGCCAAACCTGTGAGATGTATGCAAAGGAACACATCGAATTGGATGTCACAAATCAAAGTTATGCTTCTTTAAAGCCTATGAGAATGATAACAAAGACACATTTGGAAACTTATGTATGCTAAATGACAACCTTGTGGCTTATATTTCCAAGCTAGAAAACATTTTTGAAAATTCATTTACAGAAGTAGTTATTAAATCAAGGTCCAGACACGAATTCATTCAATTGTTTAAATCTGTAAATTTAGTTCACCCCTGCAAGGATTTTCCGTTAAACTTTGTGTTGAATTTATATTCACGAATGCGTATTATATTTTACATTAAAATTTATCAATCGAATGGTTAAAAGAAAAAGTAATCCTCAGAAAATAATTAAATGTACCTAATCAGTAATCACAAATAAATTATTAGAATATTTGTCCTAGCAGTGATTCCGATTTTGAGATTCCTACACAAGTACTACCTCGTGCAAATACATCTACCAACTTGACAAATTCAGAAGTTGAAAGAGTCAGATATGTCTGGAACCGACCATGTATTTCCTGATCATAAACGAGATGCAGTTGTGTGGGAAGATGTAGAAGAGGACTTCATTCCACGCATGATCATACCCGATGATTGTGATACGACTATATTAACAGATTTGAAGAGACAATCTGCGGAGCTTGCAATATTTATGAAATTATTTCCGAATAGCTTATTCATGTATATTTCGCACTGTACAAATCAACGTCTAGAAATTCTGGAACAGGTGACAAAGAAAAAGTAAAAACCGACGGATTGCCATGAAAAAAGATTATCATGGGTTGCTTTTTTGTTATAGCATACAATAAATTAGCAGCTATTCACCATTATTGGTCATCCAATATATCACTGGGAAATGAAGCCATAAAATCAGCAATGTTTAGAGATAGGTTTCAGCTCTTAGCCAATAAATTATATTTCAATGAGCCAAATAAACCAAATGATGCCGGTAAACTTTATTACATTGCTTCAAAAAAACTTACGCTCTGGGAAGATCGGAGAGTAAGCATCAGTCAATAGACGAGTCGATGGCCAAATTCAAAGGAAAATCTGCACTAAAACAATATCTACCACTGAAACCCATCAAAAGAGGCGTAAAAATTTGGAAACGTTGAAGGAACTTTAGGAGAACGAGTTGTAAAAACACTTACTAACACAGTAAGGGATCCTGATGTTTCAGTTTGTTTTGACAGATTCTTCACAACGGTGAATTTGATGGACACACTTCCGTTTCCAGCAGTCGGCACATGTATCGCGGCGAGAAAGGATATGCCTAAATTTGTGAAGAAAAAATGGAAGAGAGGGTTACAGAACTAAAATTGATCAGCATATAAGTGCCTAATATCACGTCGCTGTCTCCGTTTTTTTTTGCTCACGATAGAACCATCGCGAGTAAGACAAAAAACGGGGACAACAAAGTGAAATTAGGCGAAATCCATTGTAGGATGAATCAATGACTCACGTAATGCTATGCAACAGATGAACAATTCTAAAACCTCAAGTTTGATACAGGGATACAGATCTGTGCACTTTCGTGACAAAAATGACCAACATTACTGCAAAATTGAAACAAAATAATCAACAGATACCAGATAAAATGATAAGTACAAACATTTTGCTTCTGCATGGGACAACGTAGCAGCAAATGAACAAACGCTGGACAAATTAACGACAGGACTACTCGTAGAAGAAGAACGTGTAGGAAAATTAGAAGAAGAGGATAAGGAACCACATGTGGCGTTAACAAGTAAACTGTTTAATGGAAAATGTTATCGCTGCGCAAAGACAGGCCACATTGTAAGTCCCGGTGTAAGAAGAACATACAGTGGTACAATGCACATATTGTAAAAAGAAGGGGCACATTGCAGATAATTGTTTCCGAAAAGCAGAGTAAGAACAATTATGCGAATGAGGGCAAGGACTCAACAGAAACAAACGAAGTGTCGTCGATAGCTGTTGTAGAGTACATCGAAACTAAAATTAATACGGACTGGTGTTTGGATAGTGGGGCGTGGCAACACATGTGTAATGACAGAAGATTCTTTCAGGATTATACAAGACTTGAGAACCAACCAAAGTCTCGATTGGAGTGGTACTACTGTGATAGCAGAAAGGATAGGAAAAATACAGGTCGAAGCGTACAATGGTAAAGAGTTCATCAAAGCAATATTAAATGACGTTCTTTACCAAAATTGTGCCAAAGTGCCAAAATTGAAAATATTTTTTTCACAAGGCCGTGCTCTAGCCAGAGGACTGAATGCAACGTGTGCAGGCAAGATCTGTCAATAAGGACAATAAGGTATGTGCAATGGCGAAAAGAGTTGGTAAGCTGTATAAAATGATGTTTAAAGTTGATTTAAGTACTATGAATACTAACAAGAAATGATTCCTTGCTTGTATTGACAACATATTATGCTTGTGTTGAATAAGGTAGTACATATTCGGAACTCGTATGTATCACAACATGGTGTCAGGTGTGGGGTTTGAACCCACGCCCTCAAAGAGGCAAGAAAAACCACTGAAAACCTATTGGGTAGACCAGCCCTTGGTCAGTTAAATATAGTGGAGTGGAAAAAGAACCACCTAATTATTAAAAACATCACAAGTTTACAAAAGATTACCAATGATTATGAAAAAGAAGTGAAAGAAAAATATGCGAAAGGTTTTAAAGGAATTGGTAAACTGAAAAACTTTGAGTATAAAATACGACTCCATGAAGACGTCAAGCCATACGCAGTCACAGTACCAAGAAGAGTGCCAATACCATTGAGAAAAGAAGTGGAAGCTCAACTCCACAAAATGGTAGCGGATGACATAATCGAACAAGTGGAAATACCAACCGAAATGTGTGCACCAATGGTTGTGGCGCAAAGTAAAAAAGGCAAGAGAGTAAAAATTTGCACAGATTTTGCCGAATTAAACAAATATGTAAACCGAGAATTTTTACAGCGAAGAGAGACTAACCTGGGCAGATGTCGTGGTAAGCGCAAGTGTCACCATCAAGAACCATTCATACTGGACCACTGCGAGACTAGAGACCGGGGAAATTAGCCTGACTAGAGGAGTCACGTGTCCATTTTTGAAGGGCTACCGTATGGATCCGGACATAGGAGAAACTATATGCGCAACAACCAATAACAACGAATGTGTAGGGCTAAGTATCATCAGCTAAGTACCAAAACAACACAAATATATCTTGTTGTGAAGGCGAAACGGTGTTCGCTTAACTGTGATTAAAACGGATTTTTTTTTTGCAATTGGGATTGCTGGGTTACCGAACATCCAAGATTAATTGTAAGGGAACAAACAAGTCCGTACATGGAAACCAATACAACGCATATTGTGATATATTTATTCTCAATTGATTTACAGAGAACGTTTACTCCACCGAAAAACTTTAAAAATCTAGGTAGTAGAGGTCCCAAATGTACCCAAAGTAAAATTGAAAGAATTCAACATAATTTTATTTTGGTACAGAACGTCGAGCACTCACAAATTATATAACCCGCAAAGTAACGGGGTATACTACAAGCACCGATAATTTTGATCTAGCAAACCTTTGTAATCATAGCGAAATTTAAAAAATTGCACGAAGTAAACTTAGCTACATGTGGGGATAGTTTGTTGACATCGGCATGTATACTTCGGGCATATTAGGCATCCACATAATATTTAAAATGATTAAATATGTTATAGGTATGATCTTTAATGGGCTATCCATTTACAAAACCAGAGGCTGGGGATTTGCAATGTTGGCGAGTCTATGGTCCGTTCTAACATCTTGGGTACTGACCCAACAGTACCATCATGCTCAAACCAAACCAGAGGAGAACGTGGAAACAACACCGATTGTGCAAGTCATACGGACTCCAACTACAATCGAGCAGGCAAGCACGTCAGCTTCCGCACCAGCGTTGTATCAAAAATTGTAGTTGAGAGGATATAACATCTATGTAGTCGCCATGTCTTAAATGTAATGTATAGTTATAAGATTATTAGATTAGGATGTCATTTTGTGAACAGGGAATAATTAGGGATAATTGACTATTTATTATTAGTTGAGTTTGAATATTACACAGAGGGAAATTCTATTCTTGAATCCCAAGGATATATGTTCTTCATTTTATTGCTTTAAATCAAGAGTTATTTTTCTTATAACAAGTAATATTTTATTCAAACAACAATACTGAAATACTAGCTACAAGAATAAGATATTTTTGTCATCCAAAAGCACTGTAAGTTTATGTCAAGTATAATTATTTTTGATTAAGAATACAGTTATTCTTTGATTGAAAATTGTGTGTAATTGTTGTAACAAGTAAAGATATTCGTGAATGAAAACGTTCGTTTTCTTGAAGGTAAAATTAGCAGAACGCTAGAGCTGGCTCAAAAAGTGCCTGCACGAAGCTGTGATGACGTACACGGTTTTAAGCCAATGGGCGTTCGCGAACTACTCGAACCGGGATCGCTGCACGTCCGCCACGCCGTTGGCGTTGTTGCACTTGTTGCTGTCTTGAACGGTTGAACCTGCAATTCTGGTGCGGCGAGGTGTTTTAAGGCAGCAGGGCGCAATATATTAATAAAGTGACCTAATATAAAGTAAAAACGTGCATCATGAGCATTAAAGACACTCTAACGGACTGGGGTTTGCCGGAACTGATAGAGAAATTTGAAGGTATGTATACTTTTGTGTTTTGTTTGCAATATTTTGTAATTTATTAATTGGTATTAAGTATTAAAACTGACTACAACAACGTTACACGGATAAAATAAGATGATCCAGAAAATATTTGAACTCCGTTTATGGATAAGTTAATTGTTAAAGTTTTTGAAACTGTGTAGCAAGAACGTGTTGGTATATTTGTATCCTAGGTATAGCCTGGCGCCGACCAGTCGGACAAAAAATGTACCTACACATGTTTTTGCATTGTTGCTATAGCCAACAAAACTTATATATGTATATTGTTGTCTATTTTCAAACGATTCGTGGCCATTGGAACCACATGACCCTTTCACGTTGTTCACATTCGAAATATTTTTTTATTGCTCCCTATGTGCTCAGTACGACAACGCTGCGTTCGGAAATAGGCTGGGGGTGACAAGAGTGATGGGCTGCATAACGTCGTAGAGCTTTTCTCTGTAGATTTTTTGTATCTTTTGTTAATTTTTCTATTCTTATGTGTTTTTCTTTTAATATATTTCATATCTGTACATAATCTAAACACAAAAGATAACAATTTTTTCATTGCTAAGCGTTTCATGACAGCCACGCGAGCACAATTTGGATGTGCTCAAATAAATAAATTTGAATAATCGCTTATAATTATAAAATAAAATGTATGTAAAAGAAAAACGTCTGCAAATTAGGTATTTTTTTGAAACATTCAAGTTTAAGTCAATTTTCATAATAAAGAAAAGTTTTCCTAGAAAGAAAAATCTTACTATTTAAAAAAAGTATTTCGTTAATTTTGAATAACTGTAAAAAAGATAATAGGTAATTGAAATCTACCTTACTTACATTAATCAATATCGTTTATAGATTCTACCCAAATACAAACTATCAAATTACGAAAAAGATTTGTTTCCTAGAAATACTAGATAATAATTAAAAAAATACAATAAATATTCAGATCAAAGTAAATATTATTAAGAAATAAATTCTTCTGATCTTTATAGAGAACGACTTAACACTGGACAACATCAATGATCTCGATGAAGATCTTATTCGAGAACTAATCCCCTCAGTGGGATTAAGGATGAAGTTTAAAAAAAAACTGAATGACTCTAAGGCCATACTTGATATGGATGTTGTAAGTACAACTTATGCAATTATTAATTATTGTAATAAATACTGTAAATATGTAGTTATTTACTAGTTATTACTAGATACAGCAGTGTACTTTTTTGCCTAGAAACCAGTAGGTAGTCTGCAACCTTAAAAACCTTAAAATATACAATTTTTAAACAGGAAATCCTCAATGAGACACATTCCATTGAAGACGATAAAATGTTGCAACAGGAAATCATCACTGAAACACATTCCATCGAAGAGGAACCTACTGATGCATCAACTATCCCTGGTAATCACAGATCTGTTGTCTGTGATTTTTCATCCTTGTTGCAATATGATAATGACATGAAGATGCCAGATTTCGACTTCAAAACCCTTCTTGAGTGTGATCCATTCGGCCTCAGCGCATTCCAATATTATTCTAAATTCCAAATTTTAAACGACGTTCATAGAAATCGAGTAGTTGACATTATGATCAAACGTGTGTTTGATTATCACGTGAAATTGTAAGTACATTTAGCAAACACTGGTTTTATATATGAAAGATATAAATTTTGTATCCGCTGGATTAATAACGACAAATTTTTTCAGCCGATTGACGCATGATCAATACAACATTTTATCTGCAAAGATTATTACTGTTTTTCCCAACGAGTGTATTGCTACCTATTATGTCCCAGCCATACCAAAACGACATTCGGTTGTAGGCAAGCCAATTCTAGCTAGAGGAAAGCTAGTCGACAAAGCCAGAAATACACTCTATAAATGTGACATTAAATTAAAACACAAACGGAAGAAATCATCCAGTGCTGGGTGTAGTACTGATTGCATAGATCCTAAACACCAAAAAACAAATGTGTATGGTATAGGCATTCAGTAGATAGGTGAAAGAACGTACATATATCACTTATTTTTATATTTTAGAAACATTCGAAGATGATCGAAACTTTTTAAAAACCAGACGAGAACCGTGGAATGATGTAGAAAAATGGACCAACACTTTTGAGCTGCGAAAAGTTCATTGCACAAACATCCAAACGGTTGCGGATTTTATTAATGAATGGCCAATATTGCATGATAGAAGATCGAACGATTTGGTAGGTCAACATCTGTAACATCTAACTCATTAATAAATATAAATTATTGCAATTTCATCATCACCAGAATCAGATTGAGAAGGATAATGAATTACTTTAATGAGTTCTTATTTTTCAGATTAATATAGATTTCGACAAAAGGTACAACAATACTGGCCAATCACTAGTGAAATATTTTTCTAGCTTTTTCGCAATTGTGAAAAAATTAAGGCATATAGATCCAAAATCTCAAGAAGTAGTATAAGCTCTTCAAAAATTGGACATATTGACAGAAGGTACGGTTATTGATCTTTTAATACTTCTATCTTTTTGATTGATAATAATTATATTGTAGATGCATCAGTTGCTGTGAAGTTATATTTGCTGCCATGTCTGCTTCGACCACGAGGACGTGTGCAAATTAATAAAACTCATTGGAAATTTAGCACTAAAGAAGTTGCAAATTCTTTGTACCTACTTGTTAAGGTATAATTATTGCTTTCTATTTTTTGCTGCTCATATATTAATATTGTGATTTTATAGAACCCCTATGACATTGAGGCGGCTATTAAAAAGAAAAGAGAAGACAACGCTGTTCATTTGAGACCAGTGCAGCCCTACATTGTTCTGCAAGGAAATTCGTTGTGTGATATAGAGGCTACTTACGTTGTGATTGATACAGTTAGGTTCCAAACCTCAACGGTGTTAGAAGGCATTGACTTATGCTTCAAGATTTTTCATGTTACGAATGCTGCATATCCACCCGAGAGCGACTATATATGGACGTTAATCCAACAAGGTATTTTTGGGATATACAATAAATCTGATAAAGTATATCCCTACACTTGTGACCTTTTAAAGGCTTTGAAAGAAAACATTGTTTTTCCATTATAAATTACTTATTTTTTGTTACCAAATATTTTTGTTATTCTTGGTATTTGTATGTATCACATCATCATGTTTAAATGTTGTGTATGTGGGGAAACAATGGCAAGTATAAATTCCTATATATATCATCTAATATATATATACACAAAATACCAAAGTTTGAATGCCCGGAACACTGTTGTGGTAGATCTTATCACAGGAAAGATGCGTTTAAACAACATTTATTAAGACACTATTCATCTGAGCATAACTATAATGGAAAGGAGAGTATTTCACCTATATTTGATAATTCTACAAACAGTGCTCCAGATGTATGTAATGATCCTAATGCAGGGAATATTCTTAGTGATTCTTCATACAGAGAAAATATAAAACAACAGACTTTTCATTCTTTCTCTGATAAATTACAGATATCTATTAAAAATTCGATCGAAAATATTACTGCAGAATTGTATAGTAATTTATTAGTTCAAAGGAAAACTGTTGACATAATAATTTCTTATATTAAAAGACTCTTTAACTCCAATATGTTTACAGATATTTTCAAATATATATCTGTTGAATGTTGTAAAGGGATGCATAATGAGGCGCTCAATGATCTCTTGAGTGCTATACAAAAATGTTTTGATCCATATGACACTGAGCATAAAAGAGAAAGATATTTGAAAATTCAAAATTGTTTATTCAGCCTGTAAATTTTGTTATTGGTACATCTACTGCATCTGTAGCAAACAAATTTCAATTAAAAAATGAAATGTCTACCTTGATACCAATGCGCAAATCTCTTCAAACGTTTTTTGAACTTGATGATGTCTTCAACACTATTTCAAAATTCCAAAATGAAACCTTTTTACAACCAAACACCATTCATAATATGTGGACCAATGACGCATTCACATCATCAAACCATACTTTGCCATTACTGTTATATTATGATGATTTAGAAATAAACAACCCATTAGGAAGTCACGCTGGGTGCTATAAACTTGGTGTAATTTATTACACAATTGCATCCATACCACCTCAGTATTCAAGTAAATTAGAAAATATATTTGTGGCTTACGTATTCCACTCTGGTGATCGAATTACTTTTGGAAATAATGCCATCTTTACTCCCTTATTGGACGAGCTAACTTATTTAGAAAAAACAGGGATACAAATTGCTCTCGGCAAGGAAACAGTTCAAGTTTACTTTAGAGTAGCTGCAATTATCGGAGACAACTTAGGGATCCATTCTTTATTTGGTTTGAACGAAAGTTTTTCGTCTAATAATTTTTGTCGGTTTTGCATAAGTGATAAGCATTCTTGCCGAACGCAAGTGGTGGAAGATTTAATAAAAGCCAGAGATCCAAATCAATATGAAGAACATGCTGAAAAAAAAACTGTATGGGGTTAAAGACCACACTATATTCCATACTCTTACTGATTTTCATATTTATAAAAACATTACATGTGATATAATGCGTGATATATTCGAAGGGGTATGTAGATATGAAATTGCAAATATGCTTAAGTATTATATAGACAATAATATAATTTTATTAGCTGTATAATAATAATAATAATATAATAATATGCTATTTGCCTAACTTCGGTTTTGGCAAATACATTTGCCTAGGCAAAAAGCTTTAAAAACATCAATAAACCCTCCATATCTATTTGACTAGGCAAATAGCTTTTGTCTAAGCAAGCGTCTTTTGCCTACGACATACAAAATTCTTCATACCTAAACTCAGGTTGTTTAAACTAGCATCGAAAGTCCCGCCCTTGGTGTTTGGGTCATGGATTGGTTTAGCGGTGAACTTTATTTCTCTTTTCTTCCTTCTGTTTATGTACATGTGGTTTTCCTTGACCAAAATGTAAAAATTGCCCCTTCTCGATCCTTTCTATTACTTCTTCTTTCTTTTCACCTTATGATTAGCGTGATTCAAGTGGTTTTGATTATGTACACGAGGGTCTGGTTGCTCAACCAGACCGCAATGCATACTCCCTTCTCTATTCTTTTTGTAGTCTCTTCCTTATGTTGTCTTCCTCACCATTGGATCTTTTTTTCAAACAGAAAGTGAGCAAAAGAGAATTAAACTCCAACCCATGTGCCTTGTATCCCCCACATATACAATATTTACAAACTTTTCCTTGCCAAAGCTATAAGTGATTAAGACTTAGACATAAGATTAAGTTTAATTTTGTTCATAAAAGACTACATTTGTTTCTTGTTTATCACTGTTTCAGTATTACTTAAATATCTAGACTAAGTTTAATATTTGTTTTGTTAATATTATAATAATAAATACAATAAACTTCGATGTTTTTTTTTTATTTTCCATATTTATTCACTAGCACTAGTATTATCAGCATTCAAATATATTAGTTTTGTTCAGCCTTATCCGTACAATTGGAGGAGACCATTCACACATTTTCATATCGGTGATGCTAGTTGCCACTGTGTGCGTCTCGTCTAATTTTACTCCATAATTTTGTCATCAGTGCTCGGAGGTGCACAGTGTAGATACCGTATGGATGCGGCTATACAAAACGCTATGCTTAAATCAAATATATAATTTCAAGAAGGTAAGTATTTCAATCAATATTACTACACGATTGAATCAAATAAATTAGAATTCTTGAATTAAATTAGTTTTTCTTCTTCCAAGTAAAATGTATTTTCACACCAACAATTAAGTAATCTCTATTCAATAATACCATATACTTTGTCGAAGCAAACGTTATTCTTGACTTAAAACTTAGTTTTTTTTTCTGACAAGCAAAATAATATTTTAGACCAAGAATTAAGTAATCTTGTTTAAAGCAATGGATATTGTCCACTCAAGAATATTGTTATTCTTGTGCGGAGTAAAAATATTCTTGGATTATCAAGAAAATAATATTCTTATTCTAAAAATGTCTTAGATTTCTTGATTTAAACAAGTGATCATTCTGTGGATATAGAAACAAGTGATATGCTTGATTGGAAGTTATTACGCTTGAAATAAGAGTACTTTTCTCTCTGTGTGGCCCCAGCCTAAGTACCAACACGTTTAGTCTTGAGATCACTTCGAAGGACGACCATACCCTGGTGTTTGTAGATAATGTGTTCTCGAATTTTTGTATTTTTACCATGTGTTTAAATAGTCGGGCCATGGAGATCCGGGACCATGCAGGGTCTCCGACCGTACCCGAACGAGTACGACTGGCTATTGATTTTTGTTAAACCGACGCGACGCATTCCTCGCCCGACCTGCATGGCGTGCGGTTGTATGTACCAAACGGTTAAATAAAACTCCATTAAAACGTCACACAATCTTTTATTAATATAACAGTTACGAAAGTGCAAACACAAAAACAGTATCACACCTCGTGGTACATAACATGGTCCGTCGAAGCGAATAATCCAGCCAGCGAGTGTAGGCGAATACAATTGCGAAGAAAACCAGTAACGCTGCATCGCTCGATGGTGGGGTTTACGAACAAGACGGAAGGATGGAATGCTGTACCACAAACGTGTAAACGCGGGTGGAACTGCGAAGTTCCTAGACATAGTCGATTAGGCATTCTCCGAATATTTCACGACTACCAATGCAATGTGGGACGTGAAAAGACCTATAACTCTATCGCCGAACACTTTTGCTTTCCTCGGATGAGGCATTTTGTTAAATGTTATACCAAAAATTGCGTGATTTGTGCTGTAAAGAAAACTAGGACCGGACCTTTACAAGGTTTTATTACCCCAGTGGAGAAACCCAACGAACCTTTTCACACTGCATATAGACTTTTTGGGCCCATTGCCTATATCTTCAGATGGTTATAAACACATTTGTGTAAATAGTTGATGCACTAACTACTGCCTACTCTTACCTATGAAGTCAGTTACTACTGCTGAAACCCGAAAAAAGTTACATGTTTTGGGTTTATATGGCACCACTAAAAGAATTGTAATGGATGCAGCAACATCATTTAAAATCACGACTTTTCCAAAATAACTGGAAAGATGGAACATCGAGTACCACTTTGTGACACCGGATGTACACCGAAGAACTGGTCAAGTAGAGCGGTACATGCGAACTGTTAGAAACCTTCTGAGAATCGAAACGAAAGTTAAGGACGAATTGCCCAGCGGCCTGTGGAAGATCCAGTTGGTATTAAATACGACTGTCCAAAAATCCAGCAACATGCCGCCTCTGCAGCTTCTACGCCTATTCGTAACCGAGCGTTACACGCGTTGCCGAGAGATTGTCCTTAACGCCTACTTTCGAAGGTGTTAATCGGAAGCACAAGGATAACGTTGAATATTCGTCTGGTGATTTTGTTTTCATGCATCGTCATTCGCAAATGCATATTAGTAAGAGCGACTACGAGTTTCTGGGACCATATAAGGTAGTAAGTATGTCTAGAAAATCGACGATATGATGTTAGGAAGGTTGGTACTAACATTATCACCAAAGCAGCCAAGGAACATTTGAGAGCCTGGCCCCTACAATGGTCATTGTCATTAACTTGTAACATGAGAGAGGGTTTAGAGTTCCTGTAAACAGACGACAACACTGCCGAAAACGAAACAGGTATGTTATCTGGTCTCTGCCCCCGTTGGCGGTTGAGCCAGGTGGTGACCGAGGTTTCCACATGTTTTTGTACGCTATCTGGTCTCGAAACTTCAAAGACAATGATGAAGTCCCATCTTTTCCTGCTTGCCATTCTAATTGTGAGCACCAATTCGGTGCGACTAAAGCCATCTGTTGCTCAAAGTGGAATTCATCTGAGTGAAATTAAGGTTTTCTTTTATGATACCCATATGATAATTCCAATTAAGATTCAACGACCCTTTATTCCGGTATTTAACACTCGGTTGAGCATGGTGGTGACCGAGGTTTCCACATGTTTTTTGTTTTTGTACGTTAGTTTATCTGGTCTCTGGCCCGTTAGCGGTTGAGCCAGGTGGGTGATGTCAGATGGGCCGTGTTAGAATTACATATATTTGCGTTATGGACAGCCGCCGCCGGTCAGAAGGCGCCATGACTCGATGGGGAGAAGTGGGAACGCGTGCCTGTCTTGACGATTCTCGCCCGTATTGGTCGTATTGCAGTCAGTCGAGTCCATGGGGATCTTTCTTTTGCGGCATATGATTCGTCAGTGTTTATAGTTCAATTCATGCACACGATGTGGCGCCACTAGACATATTTTAGCGATTTCTAAGTAGATCGGTAAAGTTACCGATCGATGGCCAATAGATGGCGCGGTAACGAAATACAAAGCAGGGGTTTAACAAGTCCATGATCATTTCAGTGACAATTGTTGTACTGTGGAATAGCGTATTTTGATTATTATTGTTTTATTGGAGTTTTATTGAGGTTTGTCGAGAATGTCGAGAAAGTGTTCAGTGCCCACGTGCAAGACGCCGCATTCTACATTGCATAGTTTTCCTAATCCAAGGAAGAATGAGACATTATTTAATGCATGGGTATCAGCCGTGAGAAATACGGAAATTTTAGGATTGGATCCTGAATTTGTTGCAAAACGCAGGTCTGTAGTTTGTAGTATTATTTCATGTGTTTGGTATATCTATTTCTATTACATTATTTTAAGTGTTATGATATACCAAACACTTTTTCTATTTTTTTAAAATACATAAACAAAAAATAGTAATAAAACAGGGGGGGGGGGGCAATACGAAATAATCATTTCAAATTTCCCGCGCAGCTGGGTTAGTACATAAATTCTGGGAGGATGGCGCTGTCTGACGAAAAATGTAACCCATTAGATAGCGTTATATCTTCTTCTATGGTCGACTAGCGTGCGTCGAGCGCTCTTCATGCTCGGAATCGCAAGTGCAGGCCGCTCTCATGTATTTTCTTATAAGTTTGCAATTAAATTAGCTTGTACGAAGTGGTGTGGTATTTTTACTTACTGAGAAGCAGTAAGTACAGTTACTATATAAGTTATATGCCCAGATCGGACGTCTAGCATAAGGAATCTGCTGACAAAAAATTAGACTAGGAATTATATAAATAAGCCGCGTGCAAGCCACTCGGCATTATTGCACGCGTGACCTAGACCTAGATGCACGTGTAGTAGTCAATCTGTACTATTTTTTATATTGTATTGTAGTTGTAAAGAGTGAAATAAAAACATATTTTTTTAAATTCTACAAGAACGGGAATTTAACTGGCGCAGTCAAATGAGGATTTTTGACCACTGCTAAAGAGGATAAAATTTTCCAAATTGGTGGGTGAACATTTATTCTTCGGGTCGAAGAACCAGCAACGAGTGCATTTCTGCTACAGCGAATAAATGGTGCCTGCAATCGCATTCGAGAAACACCTGAAATTTTTCAAAGGGTCCGGCAGGATTAGGGAAGTCGTGCTAAAATGTGCATTCACATGGAAGGACAACATTTTGAGCAGTATTTGCAAAACTCTTTTATTTATTTTTCTTCTTTGTAAGTGTTTTCTTGTTTCTGTTAAATAAGCAACGCCGATTTTGTAATAAGTTATATTTTTAAGGGAATTTAAAACTAAAAAATAAAAAAGCTATAACTTTTAATGAAGCGTCAAAAGCCAAAAGTGCATATACACTTTTCGGATGGCAGTGACGTCCTCTATCAGCTCCCTAATTTCCGGAACACCTTTACCGGACATCCTGTATATATAGCGGTAGAGCAAAGACCGTATCTTTTAATTAATTTTAAATTTACTTCTCACCTTGTTTCTCATTCGTAATATATATATATATAGATATCTTATGTATGATTTCATATTATTAATATGTTTTTTTTTTATTTAGATGAGGCCTTCCGAAGTGAATACTTCACAAACTATGTGCCCAGTGCGGAACCACCACATTCGATAAGCATCCAAAACGAATTGCAACTGGAGCAGGCGTTTCGATGGATGGATGAATCCATAAAGCTTCTCATCAACGGCTACGCCGAAGAAAAAGAAAATTTTCGAAACCCAAAGATGAAGAAAAGTGCCACATGGCAGATAATAAACTCTATAATGAACGAACATGGATATAACACAACACCCAATACATGTGACAAAAAAATTCGAAATTAAAGGTCACGTATAAGACCGTGAATGACAAAATGAAGAGTGGCAGAGCTAGGCAGCAGTGCATTTATTTGGAAGCCATGGATGAAATATTTCTAGACCATGCCACCATAACTCCACAAATCCTTATGTCATCCTTAAAAAGACGGGAAGTAGATGGAGGACCACAGCATTCTGGCATACTACAGCCATCAATACCGTCAGACGAATTGTCTGATGAGTTGCAAATCATTAACGACCAAAGAGACCGTTTGCTACATTTAGCATCCTTAGCAAACAACACAATGCCGGATGCTAGTGAAACTGTTGGCGATGTTAGTGAAGGTGAAGAAACTGTGGATCAGAGTGCAAATAGCCCCAGAAAACGAAAAAATCGTGAGCTCACACAGTTCCGTAATACGTCTTACTTTTGGAAAGAGAGAAGGTAAATGAACTCAAACAACTGAACATCACATATAAAGACATTGCGAAAGAAATAATGGAAAAAACTAATTTTAAAGGATATTATATTATTAAATAAAAACAAATAGGTTATTTTATTCTTATTTTGTTTTATTTCTGTATAATTATTATTTCAGTGTAGTCATTTTTTATTATTTATTAAAAATACTTTTACTGCTATTCGTCTCATAAACGTGATATGAAAAACGTGATATTTTTTGTCTTAAGTTTTATGTAGATCTTGTGTTTCTTTGTTTGTAAGAAATTTTATTAATTTATTATTTATTACTACATAAATATAACTTTATTAATTTACTTATTTAAGATGTTAGTTAGTTTTTATATTTTATTCTGTTGATCTTAGTATATACACGTTCCTTTTTTTTTACAATAGCATAGTTATTTTTATTATTTATGTTTTGCTTGTTTTTACTCATTAACGTGATATTCTTTGGTTGTCATAGTTTTATGAGGTTTCTGTTATTTTTTGTCTTGTTTGTAGGAAATTTTCATTTATTATATCTTACTTTGTTTACTTATGTGAAAATGTTCACCAATTAAATAAAATATATATTTTCATGAATTTGCTTACAGTCTTGTTTAGGTATCTTAGGTACCTATCCACAAAGTGCGTTTTCCACTCTATTAAATGAAACTTGCTAGACGGTACAAGAAAAATGGAGTATACATTCAATACCAAGTATTTAGAATTTTAATATTGTCAAATATGCTTTGTTATTTACTTTACCTTATTATTCTATGTACCTGTCTATGGGCTGATTTTTCTGCAATGTGGTTAAAGGAATGTTTACCTGTTAAAAGGTCAGTACAGGTACAGTTAATACATTAAAAAACTAGTGGACCTGTGACCGTCTGAATAGGTAGATCAGTGAAGTCGGTACATCGCAGGACGATTCCTCATAATAGACAGCATAAATAATTACTGGCTGTCTTAAAAAAAGACTTTCTTCGCAAAATCAAACTTTTAAGTTGATATAAAGTTGTTTCTATGGACTCATAATATATACAACAACAAAAATGGCTCAATTAAAAAAATAGTCTCTCCCGCCAGTGAAAAACAAATATAATTTGTCGAAGTAAATTTGATTTTCTTTTTGAAGGTTGCTTCTTCTTTTCAAGTTTGATCATTTTAACAATACGTATGGTGTGAAACAAAAGTATAAAAAATATAGTATTCTAATGCAACGTACTTAAATTGCATAAAATGTAGTAATTTTAACAAATTTAGCTTATGGTGGGTTTAGTCAACATTCCGTAGTCGCAAATTAGCCGAAATTTAACCGTAGGAAAATATCTCGCCGCTTATACAGATAAATTAAGAAATCCTTAACGTAACGGTGGGTGCGCAGTAGAAACTGTCAGATTTAACCCGCAAAATGAATGGCAACAAAAACCATCTTCATCGGTGATCCTTCAAATAAAATTGTATCACGGCGTATTTTTATGTTTGTTTTGTCAAATAAATATTTTTGAATAGGAGGCGCCATCTTGTGATTTGCACGTAAAGTTTGGTGGCACATGGTGCGTCTTTCTTTCTGCACGTTATTAATGTAATGTTATTAGTTTTTCGCGACACCGTTTTGTCCCTGTGAAATGCATCTTAATCTTTATTGTAAATAATTCATTGTAGTAATTTTGTTAGTAGTTTAATGATACTCCCACAGATGGCGCCAAATTAGGGAACGACCTGAAAGTTAAAACATTACGTCCTTTTCTAGGAAACTTAATTTAATTTTAATTAATTTACTTAATTTAATCCCAGTGCTGTCTAAACCAATATACGGTTTCCGTATATTTTAACTTGTTAAGAAGTTAAGACGTTCAATTGCGTTGCGGCTACGAAAAGCTGACTAAACGCACCATTACTTTCATAAGCAATACAAACTACAACGACAAATATAACAATTTTTTTTTTTTTCAAGTGGCTAAAATGATTTTAATAAAAATGTAAAAAAAATTAGACCCCTTGCGGAAGACCCAGATTGCTTTCAATTGGGCAAAATTTGTTGGTGGTATACGTGGGTCCATAGAGACAACTTTTTATCACCTTATATAATGTAAATTGTCAATTTGTCAAATTAAGCACTAAGTTATTTTTAATATAATGGCATGTTTTTGGCCATTTGGAAACTACAATCTACTCTTATATAGAGAGCTTTATTGCAAACAAAATTTTTGATTTGCTTTTTTATTTTAGATTTTATTAAAGATGTTTGTCACTTGAAAAAAAGACAATTGTTAGATTTTGTTCCCAATTAATTTACATAGAATACAAAAAACGCTGTAATTGTTAAAATTACTCAATTTTATGCCAAGTGCAGGAGACCTAAATCTTGCAGTAGAGTAATATTTTTATACTATTATTTCAAAATCTATAGTTAAAAATTTTCAACTTGAAAAATACTTTACCCTTACTACAAAAAAAAACATTTGCAACAAAATATAAACTTTAGACTTCTTGTGGGAGACCTATTTTTTCTTAATTGTGTCAATGTTGTTGATGTTATATGTGGCTTCATAGACAACTTAAATCAACTTAAAACTTTGATTTTCCAAAAAGTTTTTTTTTATACACTGTACTGCTGGGTTGGTCACTACTCATACAGATTTGTATTGTAGATTAATAACATTAGTATTTTTAAGATTAGTATTTTTAAATAACAAATAAGCAATGATAAATAAGTATGTAAAACATATGATTGAGGTTAAAAATTAAATTAGTTCCTTTACAGAGACTGCGCATATTAACATATATTTGTAGAACGATTGCACATCATTCTTTACATGTGTATACATATGTATATATTACAGAAAACAATAAAATAAGCAAAAAAATGGAGTATTTACAAATTTAAATATTTCTTCGTAACATATACCTGTTAATTTGAATAGACTCTTTTTCCATAATCGCCCCTGAGAAAACGTTTTGTCAATTTACACGTACCTACGTAGCATCCCACCTTTTAGTTGTAGAAAATGCCACATTTAGCTGGCCGTGTGCAAAGGGGTTTGAAGTAAATACATTCCAACTAAATCCAAAGTTTGTCCACATTTATGGTTATAGCAATACAGACCTTGATTGGAAATTGTATTCTTTGTAATATGATTGGTGCGTATGTATATGAAATTGAAAATCACATTACGGGTGACCGAGACTTACGATTGGCCGAATCACAAATGTAGATATAACTTTCTTTAAACCAAAATTAGATTCTTTGTTCCTCCATGCTATTTTTCACATCGTAGATGTTATCCGCAAAAATCAAATTAAAATAAATTCAAGTAAATATACAAAAATTAATCTAACCTCAAAATAATATAAAATAGTTTAATTCCTTCAAATTCTTGTACTAAATGTTTGATTAGAGGAAAAGTTCTTGTTTATTTTCTTTGGAGTCATCCTCATTTCTGGCATAATGAGCTGATGTTCACGTTCTAGGCTTCTTTCTTGCGCTCTGTCAATTCGCACACTATTTTAATTTCTGCGTTCTTGTAGTTTGTAGGGGCTATGGTATGGTAGAACTGAGTTATATGCCATCCTGTGTCTTTCGATATACTTTGACCTGGAAGATGTTTTGTATGTGGGGCTAAATACGTACGATTTATTACTGTACGACAGTTTGTTTACATCCTGAGGAAACCCCATCCTGAAATTATTAATAAATAAGTAAATGTGTTCTATAAATAATCTGTAATTAACTCACCTTATGCTATGCGTGCGGTTGTTTGTGAAATTTCATAAGCAATTAAGAATGGACTTTCTGGCAGGTGAAACACCGATTTAAAATCGTTCAATTGCGTTTACTTAATATAGACAAGAGATGAAACTGAACTTCAGACTTTTAACGAATACATAAACAACTTGATGCCGAAGCTGAGATTTACTACTGTGATAGAAAAAGATAACACAATCAATTTCCTGGACGTGACCATAAGGAAAAGGATATCAACTTTTTCACTAGATAGGTATATACAGAAAACCAATATCATGTGGTGCCCTGATGCCTGACAGCTCTGCCACAACCACTCACACAAACATGCAGCTTTTAGAGCAATGGCTGAAAGGACGTTCCGACTACCTCTAGGAAATGACGAAAGAATGAAGGAGCGAGAAATTATCAGACAGCTGGGCACGATGAATGGATACAACACAGACCTTATCAATAAATTAATCAATACATATAAAATACAGGTAATCCTGCATTTAGCGTGGACAAATCGGGCATGCGCCGATCACTACTACTCATTACAAATGCGCATGTGATCTGTTTGAATGTTTGAATTCAAGCGTTGTTGCCGCATGTGTAACTGTTTACTGTGTGGTACACTTGGGTACACTATACGCAGCAGATTTGAGGTTAAGTCGTGTTGTTGGTTTCTCGTTTGTTAGTTTTGTGACAACGGCTGCATGCGGGTGGAGGTACCCATAGTAATTGTGAATCCTGGTGATATACTTCACGACGATGTCATACGCGCAGAAGAGCTGCTGCATTGGGATTTAAAATTCCCAGATATATCCTTACTGTTGGAGTGGTTTGCGAAGAGTTGTGTGGGCGTTTGGGCCTTGTGCTGCCAGGTGGCGTAGGTGTCGCCTGTTGGCATGGCAGGTTTGGGCGTTATAGCCCTTGGGCGTCAGATGGCGCTGTGTTTGAAGGTAAGTTAACGAGATTTTTAGGTATTTGCGCTGTTGCCACTAGGTGGTGTGCATAACTTAACGAAGTCATTATGGGTCCGGAAACCGGGCGAGTTTTAGCATCGGCCGCATGATAGAGCTACCCACCTACATTCTTATATATACAAGATCTTTATTCCAACAATATGGGTTTACATTTATTATATTATATTTCATATAAAACAAAATGCTCTTCTTCACCGACTGTCGGAATGGGCTATCGACCGTGGTCTCTCTGCCCTGCTGACTTCCATTAGTGTTTGGTTATTTGAGTTTGCTTCATAGGGTTTTTATGTGTTCGTAAAGTGTTTTTCGGGAGTTTTGTACTGTGGACCTACATTCTTATTTTTCTGCTTTATACCAATTTATACATTTCAATTTCACGGAACGATAGCACAGGGAAACTGATGAGGCGCGTTTGTCACGTGTTCTCACTTCCCGCTCGCCGCCGCGCGCCGTACACCGACACGTATTTCGTGAGATTTCTTCGCATTTCTTCTTGTGACTTGCGTAGCGCTCGTGCTGCTGCAGCAGCACGAGCGCTATTATTTTTTCAAACTATTATAATAAATAATACGTTTTTGGAAAGCCCTCAACTGATGGTAACTAGAATAATGCAATATGTAGTGTATACTCAAATAGCAATATTTTGTTTTACTTTAGGGATGGTTGCACTGATAAAAATGAGTGCGAATTTACAAATGAAATTTCCATTTTTTTCAGTAAACCTACCCTATTTGTCGGCAATTTTACCATAATTTTAAGCAAAAATACTAAATATCATTGAAAATGCAGTTACATTCATTAACTGTACAAACTGTACTGTATAAATTTGCTAACAAATTTGTAAATTTCATAATAACAAATACTTCAACGGAATAAAATTACAAATCTATACATTAAAACTACTGTCTGATATGTAAATTTGCCCTCTGCTCGTGCAATTTTCCTTTCTAGATGGTAAAGTGCTACCGAGATAATTTTTATCGCGCTTGCGCAATAATGGGATGTACATTTCTAGTTCCGTTCGCCATCCGTTTGGTTGTGTTTACAGGAGCTAAGTTAGAGTTTTATTGAGTGCGATTGTTATATACAACTAATCTAACACTGTTAGTGCCTCTGTGACTTATCCTTTATCGGTGTCGTGTGGAATATTTGCCCCATATGGTTCTATAGTATTAAAAGATATAATATTGGTACATTCATGTCTTTGTATATTATGGAGGACTTTGCAAATATATACTACAAAGTGCAGGTAAAAGTTTGCAGTCTTGATATGTATAATTTCACTTTCACTAATTGGATGTTCTTTTTAGGATACAAGTGTTGATGATACCGACATTCTACAAATTCAAGGAGTTGTGTGGTGTCCATAGGTAAGATTTCGCTTGTTGTTCTTTCTTGTACATGCGGTCTTACAATCAAATTTATTACTAACATGTATAACACATATCATTTCAATCACCAATATAAAAAATACTTTTCTATAAACACTCATTAATAACTTTACACACACTCGGTACCTCAAAGGAAAGCAGCTGCTGACATTGTTATACCCTGTATATGATATATGACTCATGTACTTCTTATTTTGATTTCAGGTGACACATTTTGGACTATATTATATGCTGTGGTTGGATTATCCCCAGGTTGTCTTACTCTGGAGACGGTTTAGCTTTTTAAAAATTATTCCAAGTCAGGGTTCAAAAACGAATAAGGTGACGTAAGTTTACCATAGGCATTTCAACTTAATATTGTTGAAATAATATTTAAAAGATATGTTTCTCTCTGTTAAGCAGATCGATTTATTTTATTATACGATATGTATAAAAAAAAATAAAAAATAAAATAAAAAAATCTTTATTGGCCTTTCAAACATACAACATCAATACAATAGTAGTAAGATACAAAAAAAACATAAGTATAATGTTCTGTACAAAAAAAGCGAGTAAAACTATATAATATATATAGGTGTTATATGAATTATAAAAAAAATAATCTTAAATCACTCTCTTAAAGGTGGAAAGAATTAGACCCATATATTGTGTTGATACCAAAATTCAAAGAAAACAAAAAAAATGCCAATAAAGCAAGTTCCGCAAAATAAGTGAAAACAATTCATCCGACAGAGTAGGAGGAACAGAACCACGTAACTGTAAAACAGTTGTATGTGGTTTTCTCTAAAAATAATATGGCACAGTGCGCACAACAAAAAACAAAACGTGGGTATTAATTTGTTTCAGTCATTACAGAATTAATTAAGAACGAAAGAAAGAAAAAAAAAAAAACCGCAAACCGAAAAATTAAAGTTTCAAGATAGGTAGAGGTAAATTGAAGCAATGTCTACATCTGACAACGAAGCCACCCAGCTTTTCACAATTCTCTTTCTGTTGCTTCCATTGATTTCAATATTGTTCCTTGTGGCAAAATCATAAAATTTATTGTACACGCGCGGCAAATGAAATGAAAAGTGGCGTTGAGATTTTTGTTTTGACGTTTTAACAGTTCGGACCCTAAAACCTGTATTTTGTCGTGTATGGTATGTGTGGTCGACCGTCTCGAGCCCTATGTGGTTGTAATTTTTAAGACAGTAGCTGAGGACAGCCTTAGTGTATAATTTCTTGATGTTAAAAACCTTGATATCTTCAAAAATTAGACGGGTGGGGTAAAGAATGTTTCTTTTGCAGATGACCTTAAGAATAATGTTCTGCGTACTCTGCAACCTTGAAATAACTGTTTCAGCGGCCGCACCCCAGGCGAGAAGAGCATACTCCAAAATTGATTCTACCAGAGCAAAATAAAATGTTTTAATTGTAGATATTTCCATGACATTTCGAATTTTTCTGAACACGTAGATGGTTTTGCGTAATCTATTAATTGTACTAAGAATATGCTCGTCCCACCTGAGGTGACAATCCACAATTACTCCGAGATATTTAACTTTTCTCGCTGATGGAATCCTCAAACTGCAAGCGCAATCTTTTTTTACATTACAGTCGGAAACGTGAACCGCTAGATCATCAATAAGATAGGGATCATGTCTGATGCTAAATTGTAGGAAATTTGATTTATTGGCGTTAAGCGACAGGACATTACAATCCAGCCAGACCTTCAGGATTTTGAGATCTTCAGAAGCTTGTCGCTCAACGCATTCCCACGACGAACCCTCGATAAAAAGAGCCGTGTCGTCCGCATAAGATATTAGTTGCCCATTCAAGTTAGCCTTCAGTAAATCGTTCAAGTACAGCAAGAATAGGATCGGTCCCAAGACTGTGCCCTGCGGTACTCCGCATTCAATATTTAATTTTGGACTTAAGGTGTCACCAATTCTCACAACTTGTGACCGTTGAGAAAGATATGATTTTAATAATCTCCAAGGAGTACCCCCGACACCGTAAATATCAAGCTTCTTCAAAAGTAGTTCATGATTCACGGTGTCAAAGGCCTTGGCCAAATCAAGGAAAACCGCCAAGCATGGCTCAGAATTCTCTAAGGACGAGTTAATTTTCAAAGTCAAAGCAGCAATAGCGTCCATCGTGGACATGCCACCTCTAAAACCAAATTGGCAGCCCGCTAAAATCTGGCTTGAATCCATGAAAGATATAAGTCTCTTTTTTATCACCTTCTCTAAGATTTTCGCAATGTTGCTAATTAGTGATATGGGTCGATAGTTTTTTATGTCGTGCTTATCACCGGACTTATGAATAGGGACCACTATAGCAGTCTTAAGCGCCTCTGGGAAATAGCCGTTCAAAAAACATCTATTAAAAATCTCGGTCAAAGGCGACGAAATCTCTTCCGCTATGGCCTTTAATGCTTCCACCGTAATTTCATCCGAACCCGTAGATTTAGTGTTTTTGAGTGACTTAATTATGTCTATAATTTCGTGACGATAAGTTGGCAAAAGAAACAGTGTATTATTATTTGTTTCGATTGAGTTTAGCATGTCTGATACATTGGAGGGGCTAGATTTAATAGATTTGGCTAGATCTTTTGGGACATTAACGAAGTATTCATTGAACGTGTGGGCTATATGAGCAGGGTTTGAAATTGTGTCACTGTTCACTAATATTTTATGTATGCTGACATTAGTAGCTTTCCTGTTCAAGAGTTGACCTGTTGTCTTCCACAATTCTTTTGGATTTTTTAAATTTTGCCTAATTTTCTTCCCAAAATATTCGTTTTTTGTTTTAATAATAAGGTCTCTAATACTATTTTTATAAAGTTTATAAACGTTCAAAAGTCTATCATCAGCTTGATTCTGTTTAGTGAGTTTGTATAACTTGTCACGGATATTTATCGATTTTATTATCCCCGCAGTTATCCATGGCGATCTTTTCCTATTCTTTGCATTAATATGCTTTACATAAGTACATTCACTTAACTTTGTTTTAATATGGTTTATGAAATTTGATAAACTTTGCTCAATGTCATTAGTAAGTAATTGATTGAACTCAGACTGCTTAATAATTTCTTTAAATTTATGAAAGTCAATCACCCTTTTGAGAGTTGATGTTGAATCTCCGCTAGGTCCCCGAGAAAAATTTGAAAAATTTAGTTGTAGAAAGACTGGATAGTGATCTGTTATTTTCGAAAGCGATACAATTGGGAGAATTCTGTCAGAAACTACATTTTTTGATCTAACAAAAACATGATCTAAGAGAGTTTTACTTTGTTTGTCAATTCTGGTGTAATAATTCACGGCCGACAAAAATCCATTTTCGGACATTACGTCTAGGTATCTAGATTGAACAAATTCCAGCGATTTAATACCTTTTATATTAATATTAATGTCCCCCGCAATAAGCTCAATGGCAGAAAAACAATGACTTTGTATATATGTATTTAATATGTCAACAAACGCAAGAGAATTGAATGGTGGAGGTTTATATGCGGCAGTTACAGCCATGGCGTTACCGTCAACTTCTGTGCACATTCTTAGGAATTTGAAATCATTAATATCAATGGTACTCACCTGGTGGGACAAACGATTGTTTATTAGCATAATAACACCATCATTCTGGTTAAAACGACTGTTATTGTAATAGGTGGTGTATTCAGGCAAGGAAATTTCCTCCACGTCTGTCAGATGTCTTGTTTCGGTCAATATAATTACATCCAGATTAATTTCCAGGGTCTGGAGCATAACCTGCAGCAGATCGATGTTGGCTGTCGCGCCCCTAATATTCATATTAAGAATTCTGAAATTCAAATAACGTTCGGTGAACGAATCAACTAAATTCCTGAAGTGGTCTAATGTATCCACTACTCTTGTTTCAGGTATATCAGAATCAATAGCATTAAAAAGATCGATCATATTCCGAAAAACAATTACATACAAAATTACCTAAATATCAATTCAGAAAAACTAGAAACAAAGACGATCAGTTGCCAGTCGGCCGACCGTTGCTGCCATCAATGACTCTTCGAATCTTCTCCAAATCATCCTCTGTTTGGATTTGGATAACCGGTCTCCCATCATCGCTGCGCACCAAGAGCCTCCCACTCCTAAACCAAACGTACTTGTATCCCATGTCAGATGCCCTGGTCTTGGCCAGGAACATCAGGTGTTTGTAATAGGGTGACAGATGCTCGTTCAGAAAAATCTTGTCACCAACGGCACAGCCACGTACGTTGCGGTTTAACACAATTAGTTTTTTAGCACTTGTGAGGGCGTCGCGCCTTTGACGAGTTTTAAACTGCACAATTATTGGGCGGTGGAGTTTTTTGTTCTTAGCATTTACTCTATGAACCACGTCCACGTCGCCTGCACCAATGTCAATGTTCAACTCACGCGCAATGTCAACCACAACTCCAGTAAGATCCTCGTTTTCCAGCTCAGGTACGCCACAAATTTCGATATTTTTATTTCGAGTATACTGTTCTAAACTACGGAAGGATGCAGCCAGTTCTCTAAAATTCTTGCTTTCCTCTTCGCGCGCCTGCCTATTAAAACCTAATTCCCGTTGTAATCCGATGATTTCCTGCTTTGCCTCCTTCAGATCGCTAATTACTTTGTCATACTGATCTGACATAAAGTCCAAGGACTTCCTCAGTTCAGCTAGCTCGTTTGGGACACTTTCTAGTTTTGCCAACTTCCCATTAATTGCCTTGAACATCAGCAAAACCTCCCCGTCTCGTCCAGAGCCATCCTCATCGCAGTTGCCAGCCGCCGTCACAGGACCACAGCTAGTAGACCCAGAGCGCGTCTTATCTGAGCGTGTTGTCGGTTTTACGCCCGATACGCAGGCAGCACACCGCCAGCCGGGCTTTTTGTTGTTTACTTTTCGATATGTTGCTTCACTGACGGCACATTCGAAATGATACGAGACTGCGCATTCAGAACATGTCGCTCTCTCTCTTTGTATGGGATCCTTGCACTTTCCACAGGTGGTAGACATTTCTTATGATTGTTCGTAGCACAGATTTTCTGAATTTCGATCTATTTTCTGCGTAATTTAGATGTTGGGGGATGATATTTGCCACAGTTTTTTATGCACCAACCAGTAGGATGAACTAGCTTCTGTAGCACATCAATTTAATAATTTTCGGTGGTATTTTAAACACAAAATTTGCAATTTACCCAGGACTGACGGGAACACATGCTTGCACGTCGACTGATATTATGTTACTATTATGTAGATAAGTATAGTCCATGGGTTCCTATTTTATTTCATTTACTTATGATTACAGTTATCATAGCAACATATGTGGTCCATCACAAAAGTACTGATTGTTAACTGGTTTTCAGTTGCTTGGAGAAATCTATAATATTAAAGTTGCAGAAAATTTACTGTACAACAATTAATTGCAATTCCGTGTTTACGGTAAATTTACTGAACGTCAGTAATTTTACTTACAAAAGTATATATGTATAAAACCGTACACATCGGAAACCTCATTTCATATGAGAAGTAAATTTAAGCTCAAAGTAAAATTACAAACCACATGGTTTGTAATTCCCTTCGATACACGGAGGTTAAAAATGACCGCCGTGCAACACGGTAAAATTACCTTTTCAGTTTTATCAGTGTGGAGATAACGAAATCCGAAGAATAAATGTTTGTATACACTACACAGAAATGTAGAAGAAGCACTAGAAAGAAAAAAGCCGATGTCTCCATAGAAAGGACATTCATAAAAATAAAAGAAAACCATAATTACGACTACCCGGTATACATTTTTTGATGTTAACCTTTGATTAATTTTGCCTATATTAATATTGTTTTGACTTGACGTTGGAAATGTTTATAATTCACGATTTATCTTTCGATAATTGTTAAAGTTAATGAGTTCCTCTGAATGCTTTTTTGGCAAATTTTGGTAATGCCGAATGACAAATAAGGTTTTTGTCGTAAAACCGAGAATTTGGATATCGAACAATCCTCTTTAGAGCTCGGATTTGTATAATAACGCATATCAAATTTTATTAGGTACAAGGACGGCTAAACATAACGGGAAGGAAAAGATGTTATATGAATGAAACCAACCACACCATGCTGTGAATATTGAAAACAACGAAAAACTATGCAACGAGTACATGTTGCCCAAGTTATGTACATTTTATAACAGCTTATTACCGACAGTAGGCTTCGCCGAGCCGCTGCATCAACGGCGCGCCAGGTCCTGTGCAGCCCTAAAGCGAGGGCCACTACAGGACAAGGCACCACTGCACCCCCACGAACCAACCACACCATGGGAAGTGATGGCGGTTGACCTCATGGGCCCTTATGACATCTCAACCACCGGAAACAAGTTCGTCTTAGTGGTGACAGACATCTTCAGTCGCTGGATGGAAGCCTTCCCGTTAAAAAGAACGCACACCAAGGACCTGATCGACACAATAGAACGGGAAATATTTCCAAGGTTCGGCTACCCTAAGGCCACCCTGTCAGACAACGGCCTCCAGTTCCTATCTATCAGCTGGGACAGCGCAACCAGGAGATGGGGCTGTATACATTGGAACACACCAGTCTACCACCCCGAAGCCAACCTTACGGAAAGACGGATAGAGGACATCAAGAAGTGCCTACGCATCCAAATGACCGGACGGAACTCGAACACCTCTTAAACACCGCCCTTCACCGCCGTTCAACGTCCGGTCTAGGAGCAACGCCGCCACAAAGCAGACTCCAGCCGCTGTACTCTTAGCGTATGAACTAAAAACACCCGGCGAATGGTTTATCGAAAAGCAAAATCTGGACCCCAACGTCAACAGAGAGGAAGAAGAACGAGACCGAACACGTAAGGCTCACATGAATGAACACCGGTACCGCGAACGCTATGCAGGCGAGAAGCCTGCCATCATTCAATTATCTCCAGAAGACCAAGTGATGGAAAGGGCCAACAAGCGCACTCTGGGAACATTCGACCCTCGATGGACAGGACCAGACAAAGTAATCAACGCAGCAAGACGCAACACGTATTGGATTGTGAGACAGGGAAGCAGGCAGCCCGTGAAGCGAGACGTGAACGACCTACGCCCAGCGCCTCCACCACGTCGCCAACAACCGTCACACAACCGCCTACACAGAGAGAAAAAACTAGTTTCAGTCAAAGAAACCAGGTATTTGAAAAATATATTGAAACTAAATAGATATTTCAGTATTTCAAGTAAATAGATATATAATTATAAGAAAGAAACCAATTTATTACAGGGTTTGTGTGAAATAAATATATTTGCTTGATATAAATTTATGTTCTTTAGTAAGAACTTATTCTTTGTTTACCTTAAAACAATATACTATCAATTCAAACAAGCGACAATGTTGCTATTATAGTATTATACACGATTTTAGTTTGGATAAAATCTCTAACAACTTTAACTCAAAGAGATATTTTATTAGGTCTAATACATTTATGTTTGAGTGAAATTTTTATTTAACTGGATGAAATTGATGTATTTCTTTAAGTCAAATATATTTCTGCAATTATTGGAAACAAATCGAATATGTACTTGGAAGTTATTATTCGTTATACGCAGTATACTGGGGTCGCGCAAGCGCAAGCATCGCATGCATTGCTTTTTCCACGTTTCCATCCTGTCCAGATTGGAATAAGCTGGAATGGTTGTCGATCAGCAGCGAGCTAACAAATAGTGTGTGAACAATCTGTGAGAAAGTGAATAGTCAGTGCTTTTGGAAAGCAATAAGGTAAGATTATATTTATACCATTGTATGTATCTACTTATTAAAAATAAATAATAGGCCAATTAATCGTAAAGTAAAACGGTGAATCAAACCAGATAGTCTTGCAATGTTAACCCCGTGTGTGGAACATTTATTACCCCATCTGTCATTAGCGTTTGCGCTATTTGGCGATAAATGTTCTATGTTTGCATTTGAATTAAGTATTTTGAATTTAACCAGTGGTTTAATTCCAAGTTGTCAAATGTTGATCATCTTTTCACAAACAACGCACACGTTATTGTTTCCTTTATTTTTATTACTTAAGATATAAATAATTAGTGCTCATATTTATACATATGTAGGTAAGCACATATTGTCGGGTTACTCTCAGTAACCTGTATTTGTCATATCTCAAGAACAATGTTGCGTGACCCAAGACAGCATTCACCAACACAACGGTTTGCTAAGCAAACGGCGGCGGCGTCGGCGTGCCGTCGAATAGGCGCCACTCTCGTCGCTGGTACGATAAAAGTAGTCCCAGACCAGAGCGAGCGGCAACGAATCTTTCGTACGTTCTGGGAATACCTTCAGACCAGATTTTTTTATTTAAATAGATTATAGTTATATTATATGTTAATACACATGTCCCGCAATTCGATGGACATGGCTAATCACATATTGCCGGGCCAAAAACAAACGATTTAACTCAACTATATATGTATTCCCAAGTCCCTTTCAATTTGCCGTATACTGCTTCAGTTAATATGAATTTCAGATCGGTGCTCCAAAATGTTAGCCTCCGGCCTTGCCGAAGATATTTTTTTTTGTTACATGTGTCAAATGAATATTTGTTTGAATAAATGCAAAAGTATATTAAAGATAGAATGCGAAAATGGTCAGGTGAGCATTTTAAATTTAATTTAAAAAGATACTTTTCAACTCATCATTTTCACATTCTATATACCTTTGATATTTTCCTACAGAGGGTTGAACGTAATGTTACCTTTCAATTACAATTTTTCAAAAATATAGTTTTTTTGCTTCAAGTAAAAATTACTTTACTTCAAACAAATGTTGGTGAATTCAAATAAATATTTATCTGCACAAAACGATATTTATTTGCTTCCATCGAATGTTACTTTACTAAAAAGAAAGATTTTCATAGAGGAAAAAATATATTTCTTTGCTTTAAATAAATATTACTTTACTGTAATCATTGCAATCATTGATTCTAATAAATATTTGTTCAGTTATAACAAACGATTAATTTTGAAAAATTAATTTTGAAGCAATATTACGCCAATATTAAAAGGATTTGTTTAGTGTGTCGCAGGTATATGATTTAATTTCGGGACATTCTGTATATCTTTATTTTAAAATATGACTGTGCATAAAAGAGAATTTCTTTCAGATCCGATTTTCTATATTAGGAAATAAATACCTACGATGTCTTTTTTTATAAGACTGAAGCACATTCATACCATTAAGCGTTGCTTAATAGCAGAAACTCATACTTATGATGATTTTGTTGCATTGGGTAAATCTACAATTTTATTCACTCGCACACATCCATTATCTGTTTATATTTTTAGCAAAAAAAAAGTTTCCCGATCTGCTAGACGAGATATTATTTTACGATGACGGTGGTTGTTTATTAGAAGAGGATGTGTTAGCGCCATACGTCTTAAGCCACTTCATGAATGACCCCCTCTTACAAGTAAGGCAGAAGCACGAAGATGCCAGCACTGCAAGTGCCAGTACAGAAAGTGTTGTTGAATCTCTGGGGGATGTCACATCTCCAATCTCCGAGCGATCCGAAATATCTGGGGAAACATATGACGCAATTGTATGTATGATATAAAATTCACTTATATATACAGGGTGTAAAACAAGTTATTCGAGACTTTAATTAAAATTAAATTTCAAAGACAGTCCTCTACTTATTAAAATTTAAAGGAGCATAATGTTATTAATTTTTTTTGTTATGTATACCCTTTATGTATTTATGTGGTGGACATACAATTTTCATAACTATTTTCAGAGAAGTCTTGAAGATTTTGACCTAGAAACAATATTAAAAAGAACAGCCCAAGGGAGATGCGTTTTAAAGTGCTATGAAATGAACAAAATATTGGATAATAGTTCAAGGCGTAGTTTGGTAGATTCAGTTATTTCTGGAGCGTTTGAGAATAATAACGACAGGTAATTATTGTTTAATACTTATATTACTTATGTAAATGCATAATGTATAAAAGTAGCGGAAAAATTGATGATTTAATAGAAGTAAGCCACCATATCCATACAAATTTAGATGTCCACATCAATTATTCAGTTATTTTAAAATTATATCACATTTCCGAAAAGATAGGTAAGAACGACATTTACATTTCAGTTACTTGTCAAACCGAGAATTGGCAGTGTTGGCCCAAAAAATTAATACATTGTTCCCAAATGAGTCACCAGAGATTTATTATGTGCCACCAATAAAAAAAATCTGATGTGGCCAGGCACATGACTTTATCATACTATATATAAAATTAATAGTTTAGCTGCATGAGATTCTATTTGATCAAGATCGGCTATGTCTGCATTAAAATAAAACTAGTAGAACTAGACAAATATCTCGATTAAAGCTGCGTTCGGATATTGTACTCCGTTGACAGCGGGTACACCGTCCAAATGACACTTACGTGTTATTGGGTGTAAAAAGTGTAACGGTGTTCAATATCCGAACGCAGCCTATATTGACAGTAGCATTTTCAAGACATTAGCGTTTGACACTAGCTACTGTCATTAGAATCAAAATAATCTGACATATCCTGGCTACTAGTTTTAAAGCAGTACGCCCGATCTCGATGAAATAGAATTTGCTCATGCGGCTAAACTATAAATTCTACCAAAAAATGTCATATACATAAATTATGGAAAATCTCCTCTCCTTTAATTTATTATTTAACTATTTTGACGACATTACACAAATAGCGGCTCATTTGCAAAATCTTCGAAAAATGCTATGAGTAAACCACCAGTTCCTTTGGACCCTTTTCAACAGAAAGCTTTTCAGCTCTAAGTTTGGTTATAAAACTTCTAAATATGAAGTTTCGTCCCGATACCATTAGTAGTTTCTCCGGAATCGTCTCCACAAAAACGGGTACACACACACACACATACACACACACACACATACACACACACACACAGACATTTTTTGTACCTTGGTCAAAAATGTTCAGGGGACCCAAAAAGACATATTTCCGCTAAAATCTCAAAAAAATTTTTTGGCATGATTACAATACTTTACATACTGCGTATGATAAAGTAAAAAGATTTAGTTTAGACGGTAAATCTGGCGTCTCCCATGGAAAATTGGCTGACAAATACAGAAATTGCTTAACTAAACTAAGAAATGTCGGAATATTATCAAAAAGAGGAATTAAAAGACCAATTAATGTTCAAATGGTTTCTGTAGAAGGTAATGCTTGCAATTTGTATTATATTTTGTTACGTATAAAAACATGCATTTATTTAGATGATGAAATCGCTAAGTGCAGGGACTGGCTGAAGTTGAAGACCGAGCCTTGGGAGGATGTGTTAAGCAACTGGAAGAGTTGCTTTTCTATTCGAAAGCAATCCAAGGCAACATCTAGCCAAGATTTTTTATCGGAATGGCCTATCCTTAACCATCCCTCTGGATACACGCTTGTAATTATGAATAAATATTAATTATTGTATGCTCTAACAGATTAAATTTGTAGATTGATCAGGACTTTAAAACTATACCCCGGTAAAGGCATACTCAAATATGATACATGGGAAACATTTATTAACAAAATGTGTAGATCGACAAAACACATTGATAATATACCAGAAATGACCAATTCCAGAAGTAAGTAATAAGTACATAAAGTATCATATACAGGGTGTTAGTAAATAAGTGCGACAAACTTCAGGGGGTGATTCTGCATGAAAAAATAATGATAGTTTGCTATATAAACGTATGTCCGCAAATGAATTTATTTTATTCTTAGATGCAACTATCGTTCGGCAAATAAAGTTGTTGCCTTACCTTTTCCCTCCACGCCAACGTACAAAAAAAACAGAATGGAGAATTATGGAAGCCGTCGACTATTGAAGCTTTAAGAAGCATTGTTGCTGAAGTGGAGGTAAGCTTTAAGTATTTTTATAAATGACATTGTTCTTGAGATATATTTTGTCTGATAGTTTTATTGTATATTGTGTATTGGCCAAACCGATATTATTGAATTTAATCTTGATTTTATGTCTATTTGCAGATTGCTGGAGATATCAACGCTGAAATTAGAGGACGCATTGATGAAGCTCACAAAACAAAGATCACGGTTCAGCCGTACTTGCTAATACAAGGTTTACATTGTTATAGACACCATTAAATACATGTTTGAAGATGTACTTCGAGCATTTGAAGTGTTATTCAAATGTTTCCATGTAATGAATATTAAATATCCGTCTGCTTCGGAGCACATTTACTTTATACTACAGAAAATAATTTTTAATGTAACCACTGAGTATGACACAAAATTCATTCCTTTAATACGAGAAGTAGCCCAAAAAATGAATGTTGATTATAAAGATTCAAGGTAGAAAATTCTAGAACACACTGTTTTTTTTTATTCGTAGTATTACATATATTAGTATGTATTTATGTACATATTGTAACATCAATACTAGTAACGTGGATCAATTAGTATTACATTTAAGATGGCAACACAATCTTGATACATACAGTTGTGGGCAAAATGATAAAGGTAATCCATGTCCACGTGTTTTTAAAACACTTCTAACATTAAAAAAACATTGAAATTAAACATAATACTGTCTGTGTACCAGTTCACCCACAAAAATTAGGTAATGTAAAAACTTTTTCTGGTAATATAAACCAACATATAGAAAATGTAGAAAATATTTCATCTGAGTCGGAGTCTGTCACTTCGAACAGTAAGAAGAAAGGCACAGACTGGAATACTTCTTACATACGGTTTATGTCTAAACTGTACAATGAAAATAATTTATCTAAGCGAATTATAAAATCAATTTTGGATGATTTAGCCACTTTATTTCACTTATTTATGTTGGAAATTAATGATTCTTTGTTAGGATTGGTGGACAACAGTATTTTGTGTGAAATGTTCAATAAATACAGCACAACTTTGGAAAACTTTGTTAGTGAGTATAAACGTTTCCAGTTTTATAACAAATCCGCACATTTGATTAATCCAGAAAAGGTGGTTATCGGGACCAGAGAAGATAGAACTGTTTATAAATACCCAAATTTCATTATCTTTAAAAAATTGCGAAATGTCATATGTTTCTATAGGTAAAGTCATCAAAAGCTTTCTTGAATTGCCTGGTATAGGTATATGCTAGTATTCACGAGTATATGAAGCAGCGTTGCCAACTGTACGGTAATTACCGTTCTTGTACGGTAATTTACTCAACTGTACGGTATACGAACCAAACCTGTTACCGTACACCTAATGTACGGTAATTTCAGAACTATTAATACGATCCACAAAATTAAGATTATAAAATAAACAAAACAACGAAGACAGCGTAGACAGCGACATCTAGTGGTGTCGCTATGCACTGGCATGTATGTAGGTAAGTAGATTACAGATTTTTGAGTTACGGTTCAAACTACTACCCCTACCATCGCCGTCCACCGTCCACCAGTAATCTCGACAATCTCCTAGTTTACGTAGAGAAACATAAGTACTCTTTCTCTGCTGTATTATAACCTTAATTATGGGTGACACCAGTACGAGCAACAGCGATAACGCGCCCGAGACAACACCCCCAAAAGGAAAGGGAGTAAAAAGAAAACAAACTCATAGAGCACAGGTATGTTATTGACATAAAATAACAATTAACAGATAACGAAAATATGATACGCTGCGTTTTCAATAGTTTCGCGCGCTTTTTCTCATATTTGCAAAGTTGTGATAATTACTTATTAACAATACAGCTTCGTACATTGCACTGTGGGCCGAAACAAGCCACACACTTGTGACAATACGGTTAATATTGTCTTAATGCTATTTAGTTTATTAATATAGTTTGTTCTAAAAAAAAGTAAATACCTCATATACAATACCTATATAATGAATAAATAAATAAATAGTATAATATATTTGCGTCTGATGGCTGTAATGTGCTGTAATGCACACTTCAGTGGCGTCGAGATTTGCTGCCTCCTGTTCGGGCATAAAAATTATGAGGTGCGTTTGCTACTCGCTACACCTCTGTTGCAGTCAAGGTGCGTTCTGATTCGTGGTAATGGTAGTAGTGCCGTAGTGGTAACAGATGCCATTATAGTATTTCTCATCAGTCGTGATAGTGATACATATTAGTTTGCATGTACATAAACATGAGTCACTAGCAATTTTGTATCAGAAATACTATAATGGCGTCTGTTACCACTGACATTAGCACTAATCAGGACGCACCTTCATGCGTGCAAAAGCTTGCCTAGAACTTGTGCGGATTTAGCACGAAATATAAAATAAATAAATAATTCACATTATATAATAAATAAATAAATACATAATATACAATATATAATAAATAAATAAGCAAATAAATAAATAAATAAATAAAATAAATAAATAAATAAATAATATACAATATATATGATAAATACTAAATAACTACGTAAAAGCGCACCAAACCGGTATGAGAACGCAACCTAGCTTTGTAAGAGTTTCTTAATGACTCTTTATATTATTTTAATTATAGAAATTTCGCAAAGCATGGACTGACATCCCAGAATTTAAAGCATGGCTGAGATCTGTTCCTGGAAAAGTTAATAAAGCACAATGCCGCTACTGTAAACATGACTTTCTGGCTGAACTTTCGTGTATCAAGAAACACCAATTATCAGAAAAGCATAAAACAAATTGCAGGAACGCCAATTCCACCAAAAGTAGTGTTTTAACAAATTTTGTACAACCTTCCACAAAAAAATCTGAAGTTAAAATGGCAGAAATTCAAATATGTGCCTTTGCTGTAGAGCACAATATTCCGTTTCGGGTAATGGACCACTTAAGTCCGTTGCTATGTAAAGTGTTCGGGGACTCCAAGGCTGCTGACGGATTTTCCCTAAAAAGGACAAAAGCCACCAAAATTGCTACAAACGTTATAGGGCGAAGCCACAAAGCTAATTTGGTGAAGATTCTGAAGGGGTGCAAATTCAGCGTATTGGTGGATGAATCCACTGATATTTCCACAACAAAAACCGCGTGTATAGTGGTACGTTACTTTGATGCGAGTTCGGGAAAAATCACCACATCACTTTGGCAATTAGTTTCAATGTACAAAGAAGGGGAAGATGTAAAGTACCAAGGAACTGCGGAACATATTTATAATATAATCGTGAACACCTTCCTTGAACACCAAGTTCCAACCAGAAACATAATTGGGTTTGCGTCTGACGGCTGTAACGTTATGATGGGGCAGCACAATTCAGTGGCGTCGAGATTTTCTGCCTCCTGTCCGGGCATAAAAATTATGAGGTGCGTTTGCCACTCGCTACACCTCTGTAGCAGTCATGCGTGCAAATCCTTGCCCAGAACGTGTGAGGATTTGGCACGAAATATATATAGTTTTTTTAAGGTAAAGTAAAAAAAAAGCATTAAATAAAGACTTTATTATCCTTAAACTTAATTTTATTTCAGTTTAGCAGGAAGCGACAGTGCGATTTCCAACAATTTCAAATGTTTGCGGATGTTGAGATTCATAAGATACTCCACCCCTCCCAGACGCGTTGGTTATCATTGGGACAAGTAGTTTCCAGAATAATAGAGCAATGGCCAGCACTACAGCTATTTTTTAACGAAAAGTATATAGAAGAGCGGTTGTTGGCAGCGGAGCAGATCCATAATGGTCTCAACGATCCATTTATTAAAATGTACTATTTGTTTTTAAACTTTATTCTGCCAAAAATAGACGGCATTAACAAATTATTTCAATCAGATAAAGTGCTCATAATGGATTTAAACAAAATAATATCTGAGAGTTATGTTCAAATTTTGACATATTATATGGAGGGCCGATATATTAGGGAAACTAATATATCTAAAATCGATCCCGAAAATCGAACATATTTTCTACCACATATCAGCATGTACCTGGGAATTGACGTTCTGACCGAGGTACAGAAAAAAGAGATTCAAAGTCATCCGGAATCATTGGCTTACTTTTACGATCGCTGTAGGGATTTTCTCAGCGTGTTCTGCAAAGAATTGAAACAAAGATGGAATTTTGGAGGAGCGAAGTGGAGTCGTCAGATCTGGAGAGTGCGCTGTTCGGTGTCAGGCGGGACATTTAAAAATCGTAAATACATTCTGTTTGTACTGAAATCCGTTACATCGTTAAGTAGGCTATCTGTGGAGCAGTGTCATCTTAAATGATTTCTTCACACAGTAACGCCTAGTTATTGCAAGATATTAATAAATTTGATCATCGATACTACAATTTTTTATTGTTTTTTGAACCTTACCACTTCTATCGATGAACATGGAGCTATTCCTCGCTAGTAAATGTATTGTTTATTTTTTTAAGAATTTTATTTACTCGCTTATACAATAACAAAGTTTTCAGATTAACTTGTTTTTACCCCCCCCCCCTATGGCCAACTTTTGTAAAACTCTCAGCCCTACCATTGGTACGGTATTGGTACGGTAATTTCACAACACCGATGCGGTAATTTAACTTTTGGGATATGGCAACACTGGACGGGTACATACGCTCGCTAAGTGTTAAGATGGAAGAGGTAATCAACACGATTAGTGATCGTGAGAACATAGAGACGATGGCTGATGATATAACCACATCTATCGTCTCTGCGTATCACGAAAACTGTCCACTTAAGAGGAAGAAGGATAACCGATCTGCCTCTTGGTGGAACAGAGATTTAGAAAATAAAAGGCATGAAGTTCGTAGGTTATGGAATCGAACTACCGAGCCAGGTGGTTGGGAAGCATATAGAACTACTCTAACGATCTACAATAAAGCTATAAGAAGGGCCAAAAGGGAGTCCTGGAGAAGGTTCTGTGAGAGTATAAAAGATACTCCCAGTAGTGCCAGAATTCACAGGATTCTCTCGAGAGAGCCGGGGGCAACGCTGGGTTCGATCAAACGACCCGACGGTGCCTTTACGACCTCCGGAAAAGAGACGCTAGAGATCATGGTCCAGAACCACTTTCCCAACTGCCTGACTCTGACTGACGACAGCCCCTCGACCAGTCAATCTAAGTGGACGATCAAACGCCCTAGCAAGTATGACTGGGAGGTGGCGAAGAAAGTCATTACAGCAACCACAGTAAGATGGGCAGTAAAATCCTTCCAACCCTACAAGGGTCCTGGTGTGGATGGGGTGTTTCCAGTGCTACTACAGAAAGGCCTGGATATACTGACACCTTACTTGATAACATTGTTCAGAGCTAGTCTAGTGTGGAACTACATTCCCTCTAGCTGGTCGGAGGTGAGGGTGGTATTCATACCTAAGGTGGGCCGAATAGACCCATCACCTAAATCCTTCAGACCGATAAGCCTGATGTCCTTTATACTGAAGGCCCTAGAAAAGGTCCTGGATGCATACATCCGAGGGGAAAGTCTACGGACCAATCCCCTGCATGTCCACCAGTACGCATATCAAAGGGGGAAATCTACGGAGCTGGCACTTAACAATTTGGTGGGAAAGGTAGCACGATCCCTTGAAGCAAAGAAAACTGCTGTGGCTGCCTTTCTCGACATAGAAGGTGCCTTTAATGCTGCATTAACACAGTCCCTCTGTAAAGCTGTAAAGGCCAGGGGCACTGAGACCACGATAGTGGGGTGGATACAAGCTATGCTTGAAGCAAGAATAGTAACAGCTTCGCTACACGATGATGTTGTGAGGGTCAGAACTACGAGGGGATGTCCACAGGGAGGGGTGCTCTCGCCCCTCCTCTGGTCTCTCCTAGTGGATGACCTACTGGCAATTATTGCGGCGCTAGATGTAGAGATACAGGCGTACGCGGATGATGTGGTTATTCTTGTGAGTGGTGATGATGATAGCCTTGTCTCTGACACCCTTCAAGAAGCACTAAACGTCATACAGGGATGGTGTGTGGGGGAACAGCTTGCTGTGAACCCCCTTAAGACACTGATAGTCCCATTCACTAAAAGAAGGAAAGTGGGGCTCATCCCTCCTATCCTGAGCGGTGAAACAATCCAGTTTGTAGATAGTGCTAAATATCTAGGGGTAACCTTGGACAAAGCTCTCAACTGGAATTTCCATGTAGAAAACATACGCAGAACCAGGTTCTCCCTATGGAGCTGCAGAAGGATATGTGGAAAAAACTGGGGTCTTACCCCTAAACGACTATACTGGCTGTACCTGACGGTTGTTAGACCGATGATCACGTACGGCAGTGTCGCTTGGTGGCTGGCAACTCTACGGAGAGCTTCGGTGACCAAACTAGTAAGTTTGCAGAGGATGGCTACACTTGCCATAACAGGAGCCATGCGAACGCCCTCTGTGGCTCTGGAAATGCTGCTGGATCTTCCCCCACTGCATGTGGTGGTGGAGGGTGAGGCCAGAATGGCAACGTACAGATTACTGCACATAGCACAAAATGTGCCGCAAATGGTGGAATTCGAGCCCAATAGACTCACGACGGCGATTGAGTCGGACGAACTACTGGGCATGAGAAGTGATACCATCCCTGCTGAATACAGCTGGGAGACGTCGTTCAACGTCCTACTTCCAAGTAGATACGACTGGGGAAGGAGGGAAGCCTCCCTGCTCCAGGCCGATTCCTCCTGGTTTACCGATGGCTCCAGTACCAACCTTGGCACCGGTCTAGGAGTCTACGGACGCAAACCAAGAACAGAGATAAGCTGCAATCTTGGCAAATTTGCGACTATACTACAGGCAGAGATAACTGCCATTGATGTCTGCGCCCAGGAAATCTTCAACAGAAACTGGGTGGGCAAATCAATTAAAATCTTCTCCGACAGCCAAGCAGCGTTACGATCGCTGGCGACCAGCAGATACCAATCTCTCGTCGTAAAAAACTGTAGGAGAACATTATCCGGGCTGGGGAAGGCAAACAGAGTTACTCTCGTATGGGTGCCTGGCCACGCTGGCATAAAGGGAAACGAAATGGCCGATTCCCTGGCCAGAGTGGGGGCCAACACAGTACCGGAGGGGCCAGAACCGACTCTCGGAATACCGAGAGCCGTGGCAAAACACTCGATTAAGAGATGGATGGTTATGAAATCCTTGGATTTCTGGTCAGGATGCCCAGGGATGAGACATTTCAGGGCGGTGACCACATCACCATCCAAAATCAGAACTGAATCCTGGCTGAACTTAAGCAGAATGAACATCAAAACTATGACTGCTGCGTTCACGGGACACTGCCGACTTCGGCATCATCTTCATAAGATAGGACTGACCGATACCGCTGAGTGTCGACTATGCCTGGAGGATGATGAAACAATGGAGCATGTTATTTGCTCCTGCCCAGCCGTGGATGGCATCAGGGTCACGATTTTTGGCACGGCCAAAATCAAACTACAAGACTTGGAGAACCAACCACCCGATAGGATAATCAGGCTCATTAAAGAACTGGACCTGGACGGTGAAGTATAACATTAGCTACTAGTAGTAGTAGTGGATGGCTGGTTGAGCGGCCAACTCACAATCTCTCTAATTCTAATTCTCCGGAATCGTCGTGTTGTGGAACTGTTGTCTAATTTTGTCTTATTTCACTGTATTTAGCTAAAGTCGAACACAAATCTATCAAATCTATCAGGAAGCAAGCAGGAAGCTCCTACGACACAGACTCAGGACATGACGAATTTGCTAACGAGAGCGTGGTATACACCTTTCATAACGCCACGCTCAAAAGTGACGACCGCTGATAGCGCTGAGACATATCGTCATAGACCCCGATGTGATTACTGCAAGAACTTTGGACACGAGATGAACATTTGTAGGAAACTTCTGGCGAAAGATAGAAATGACCCGAATACCAACACAACTACACTTACTAATCACCACAATTTACGGTGTTATGGTTGCGATGAACCAGGAGTGATTCGTGCTATGTGCCCAAACTGCGATAAAAAAAAAAAGAAACCGTTAAGATTGCAACTGCAGAATTTTGGCAGATGACGTGTTCATTGCCAGATTTGGACTCCAGACCACTTCTTCCGCTGAAAATAAACGGCAAAACTGGTGTAGGATTTGCGGATTCAGGGGCCCAAATCAGTATCGCCGGTTGTCAACTTTACAAATTATTGCAAGGGATGTGTTGCACATTTACTCCTACAAAGCTAAGAGTAAGATACGCTGATGGTCACATTGACTACAGAAAATATTCTGGAAACCGCTGTCGATGTGCAAATTGGGAAGCGTTGCATTCAACAAACTTTTATAATACTTCCCAAGGCTACGCAAAACCACACCTTGCTAGGAATAGACTTTTTAAAGAAAGCTAATATTGTATTGAATGTACCACATGGTAGTTGGTATTTTGCTGATGAACCAACTATTGATTTTCCTTTTGTAAACACAAACGTATTACCTCAAAGGTCTGGAAAGCAATTGAGCAAGGAATTAAAAGAAGCGTTTACTCCAGGGGGAGCCGCAACACCTTTTGCTTCTGTAGACATTTCCAATAAATATGGTGCCAGTCGCGTGTCGGGGCCACTATATGGAACGAAAGACATAAGTGCCTGCACGGTTAGAATCGAAGAATCAAAAAAGAAGACAAAACAAATTAGACAAGATCAGTTAGCGGATCCGGAAGTAGATACGTTAATTCAAACCGTTGAAGACGTCACTAGAGACTTAAGAGCGATAGTTGACGCTAAAAACTTTAAACCTCAACTAACACCATATCTACGAATATTAGCCGACTTGTTAACAGACTCACGATACTTATTTGAAAGCGAGCAACTTAAGAAGGAAAAGTACGCAGATACGCGTCATGATCCACCGACTTTCAAATGCGGAGACTTGGTGATAGTAAAGACGCAGGAATTCCGAAGGAGTTCTAAGCAAGGAACTTGTGCTAAACTCGGACCGAAAAGGGAAGGACCAGCAACTCCGGAAGAACCCGATATAACGCCGTATAAGATAAGTATTGCGAAGACATTGCCTAAACCAACTCACCCATTGCGTAGACGAGGTCGGCCACAAGGTAGTTTCCGTAAATTCTGCTCTACCAACGAGGACGTTTTGGCGGACCAGAGGGGCAGTCTATAAGGAAATTATACCCATTACCAGGGTAACGGGGGTTCCTGATGAGAGAGTGATAAGACAAGAGATCACGACTGAACTCAATATGTTATGTTAGCTGTTGTTAAAAGTTATACACAAGCAATAAACTTATTTGGAGTTACAAGCTGCGTATCCTTAAAGAAAATAGCAACGCTACAAATTGTAAAAATACTTTTTATTATTTTTCTTTTACATAAGAAAGAAGCTAGAGAAGAAGTTATTTTACACATCTTTATCCTTGGAAGCGAAACTGAAATTGTATAGAATGATTCTACAATTAAAACGAAATTACAAATTTTAATGAATATCCAGTTCAAATAAAATAGTAGGTACGTCCAATTAAAACTGAAGTACACAATAAAAAAGTAACACACTGTATACGGGCTATGAGTATAAATAACATGACTAATAGCAACATCAGAGATGAAGAAGTCGACGCCAGAACGTCGAGAAGAATCTATGCTTATCTAAGCTAAACCTTGAGGAAAAACAACTGATAATGCAATTATCGAGTATAAAGACATTTGCTCTAACGAAAGAATACCTTTGTCTTTCACCTCCATTAAACCATTAAACAGCCATTAAACGCCAGATACAACTTAAAGATGATACACCAATCTATTTAAAGCCCTACAGAAAATCACCGATACAACGCGCAGAAATAGACACAAATTAAATCAATGTTAGCACCAAATATCATAACTGAAAGCGTAAGGCCGTCTGCACATGGGGCAACACAAAATAAACTGTAGTAGCGTGGATACCAGGAGACTGCGCGACTAGGCTACCGGCATGTATATTTCAATGACTCAATGCACGCGGCGCAACCCCAGTACCGGCGACTGGGAGACCGACGCGATTCGAGTATCAGAGACCTGACATGTTGGGTCGCGCGTTGCCCAGTCTCTTCGTGACGTGCTTATATTGACAGCTGACAGCACTGAACATGGAGCAGCAGTTGAACTTAAAATCTGTGTGTTTGGCAGAAAAGTACAATTGTGCTGTACAATTATAAAGGAAAGGGCTACACAACAAAATATGTAACGGACAAAGCTTGGAGTGATGTGGGAAAAGAAGTCAATGTGGTTAATATCAGTTCCTCAGCACTCACGCATTCCGTCATGTTGGTACTTTCTTTATGTAGGCCAGGGGAAAAAATCGCACCAATTCTAAATGACTCTGATTCGACATACGATAGAAGCTTAAAAAATTACTATCTGAAATATTGAGTTCTTTTGCTGCAATGAATAATCGGCGGTGTGAATTTCATTTGATATATGGGAGGACCCAGAAACTTCTTTTTATGCAATTTCTTCTGCGACGATAATAGTAGTATAGTAACACATCCTCATTGCTGAAATCATTATTATCCACTACGTTGGACAATGATTGCTGTGAAGGCCCTGGTTCCATGATTACATCCAAGAATGTACTGATTTAAGGGCAGAGACGAGTAAACTGATTTGGATCGCAACTGTGTGACTATAGACCGTGTGCGGACAAGGCGCAACTTGAGTAGGGGAGAACGGGTAACAATGAGACACGTGGAACAATGAGACAGACTGAATAGTTTAAACACAAATAACTTGTACCGTGGCTCCATCTGTGTATAAAGCGACCAAACGTGAACTCTTTTTTATATTGTGGCGTTAGCAGTCGTTGGCTAGTCGGAAGGGTTGTTTCGAGGTGATAGGTCCGCAGCTCCGTCAAAAGTAATAAATAGACGTGTGTGGAAATTTATTTTTTCTTCTTGTGTGTTGATGTAACATAGACCATAACTTTTTGGCAATTAGTAAGGATTGTTGAAGGTAAGTTTTCTTATTTAGACCTGGATTCTTTTAATGTAAACATAACCTTTACGCCAATAAAGCCAAGTGGTTCTCATGGGTAACAATAAGACAGTCGTTGTTGGGGAACAATGAGACACTATTGAGTAACAATGGGACGTGTCTCATTGTTCCCCAAACGATTTGTAATTTTATGATTAATTTAAAAAGCTCTTTTTTTTGGAAAAACTGTTGGGTTCTTAAAAATAGAGTACCTTTTTCTTGCAGACCAGAATGCCCAGGTTTCCCAAAAGAAAATCAACCAAGGGTTCATTTTCTGATGAAGCTATGAGGGAGGCGGTTACTCTAGTGCTCGACGGAAGATCTACTCGTTCAGTAGCAAAAGAAAAAAAACGTGTCACATGCTACTTTGGCGAGATACGTGAAAAAACAAAAAAGCAATCCTGGGCAAATAATTAGGATGACTCCAAACTATAGCGTCAATAAAATTTTTTCAAAAGAACAAGAGGACAGCTTGGCAGAATATGTTTTGACTTGTTCCAAAATGTTTTATGGCCTATCCATGGTTGAAGTAAGGAAACTGGGGTACCAAATGGCTGCTAAAAATAATATAAAATGTCCTGATAAACTGAAACAACTGGAGATTGCTGGCGTTGAGTGGATGGCTGGCTTTATGCATAGACACAGAAATTTGTCTTTAAGGTTAGCAGAAGGTTGCAGTTTATTGCGTGCTACTTCATTCAATGAGCATAACGTATCATTTTTTTTTGACAATTTGCACAAAATCCTTAAAGAATATCCAGAAAATGCAGATGGCAGTAGAATTTTTAATTTGGATGAAACAGCTACAAAAACAGTTCCAGGAGAATCACGTGTGGTTGCAGAACGAGGTAGTAAACAAGTTTGACGTGTTACTAGTGCTGAGAGAGGCACGTTGATTACATCATGTTGCATTGTGAGTGCATCTGGAAATACAATTCCACCGGCTATGGTCTTTCCAAGGATGCACTTTAAGGACCATATGCTCGCTGGGGCTCCTACTGGCACCTTAGGATTAGCCCAACCTTCGGGTTGGATGACTGCAACTCTTTTCATTGAGGTCATGAAACATTTTATTCGGCACACCAGTAGCTCTGTGGATAATCCTACTTTATTGATATTCGATAATCACGAGAGCTATTTATCACTGGACGCAATAAAGTTGGCGAAAGATTCTGGTGTAAGACTCTTAACGTTGCCGCCCCATTCAAGCAATAAGATGCAACCCCTCGATGTGGGAGTATTTGGCCCATTTCAGACTTATTATCGTGCTGCTCGTGATTCATGGATGACGAGAAATCCAGGAAAAACATTCTCCATTTATAATGTCGCAGAATGTGTGGGAATATCTCACGCAAAAGCTATGACTCCAGAAAACATTCAGAACGCTTTAAAAAAAAACAGGAATCTATCCTTTTAATAGGCATGTTTTCAATGAAGTAGACTTTTTACCAAGCAAAATCACTGATCGTCCTGATCCTTCTATTGAAAATCGTTCAGAGCTTGCCAATCCAGAGCTACCGGGAACATCATCAACTTCGCTTGAACAGCAAACTCCCATAAAAGATTTTGTTTCACCGAAAGAGTTTAGAGGATATCCAAAAGCAGGAGAACGCAAAATGAATCGAAAAGGCAGAAAAAGGGGTAGAAGTTTCATACCCACCGATACCCCTGAACTGCAGCGTTTGGAAGAATCTAAAGGTTGTAAGCCGCCACATAACTCAGTTAAAAAAGTAAAGCGAGCCGTGTTTGTAGATCATGATAAAAAAGCTGATTCATCGGACTACGACGATGTCTCAGATATATCAAATGCATCAGATGAAGAGGTTGATCTGACAGAATACGTGACAAAACCACCTGAGAAGGGAGATTACGTGTTGGTTGAATTTGTGAAAGGAGTGTTTTATGTCGGACAGATTCTGACTGAGAGAAATGAAGAAAATGAGGTTGAAATTTTCTTTCTCCGAAAATCTAATAAAACAAGCGGCTTTGTTACACCCCAAGAAATTGGCATTTGTGAACTAAATACCAGTTGTATTGTAATGGTTTTACCAAAACCAAAACCATTTGGGACAACAAAACGTCAACAGGCAACGATTCACTTCGAAATTGATCTTGGAAAGTATAATGTTCGCTAATTTTGTTCATCTTTTTGTACTGAACTCAATATATTATTTTTATTCGACTAAATGCTTTTTCTTTTATCTTAAACAATGATATAGTACCTATGTAGCGCAGCCTAATCTTGTTATGTGTCTCACTGTTCCACTTGTATTGTCTCATTGTTTACGATACCGGGGGACAGTGAGACATTTATCACCAAACAGAGAAATAACAAGTAAATTTATCTGTGATAACAAAATTAAATTTTTATCTATTTTTTTCATATATTAAAAAAATGTACATTTCACTAAGATTAAATAATACGACATTTTGTCTTTTCTTAATTTTCTAAAACTCAGTTTAAAAAAAGTGTCTCATTGTTACCCGTTCTCCCCTACCCCAGTCGCCCAGTCTCCTGGTATCCACGCTACTACAGTTTCTTTTCGGTTGCCCCATGTGCAGACGGCCTTAGTCCATGGTCAGCCCCAGTAGCAATAATACCAAAAAAGGTAGATGCTTCCGTAATACAAAAATACCGAAAAAAAATTCCAAATTTTCCCAGTTGGAACTTACTTTGCGAGGGTAGGTATATTCTAAATGAACGCAATAATACGAACAGACGCGTGATTAATAAACAGTCCATTTTAGCGCAAAATATCATGAGCAAATATTGATCCCTGCATCGAGACGCACATAATGCTTTTTTTCGTCAAAATTGGACAAAGTAAAAATATTTAAAAACTTTTTTTTTCAACTTTAAATGGCGATAACTCAAAAACTAATTGTCGTCTTGCGGAACGGAAACCGGTTTCTAGTAGGGAATGAAAAGTCTGTTCCAACAAGGTATTGTTCATGGGGGAGCTCAAAAAAGTTCTTTTGGTTAAAAAAACTAAGGATTTTTGGGAACTTTGGTCAAAATTCAACTTACTCATTTTATGACGGAAATCGATAGAGGTAGTCGTGCTGATTCCAAAACTGAAAGCCGTTTTCTGGTATCGCGCTTAGCTTTTCAGATATTAATTTTTATTTGCAAAATTTAAATTCTCGTTTTAATTTAATATCTCGAAAAGAGTAGCAGTTATCGGAAAAGTCATTTGAAGTAATTTGTTTTTAATTGTGTAAGCGTCATGGTATATATGAATCAGTGCATAGACGCAAATAAAATAATTATGCAACGCACAAAATGCCAATACCACGTAACAATAATTGGGTGGTTTCATGTTTATAGATGTATGTAATATTCTAAACCTAGTTGCGATTATATCAACTACGTTTCGAGCACGGGCATAGGTAAAAGTTCGCTTCTCTCCATCCAGCTCCCTCTATGCGCATGGTTTAACAAAATGTTCGTGTAGTCCAAAGGCTTCATCGCCAAGAAATGCAGAATTAAAATTTTTCAGTTTCGCCATTATCAGGCAAATTTAACTGTCCATTTTTAAGTTTTCGGCAAAAATCTGTGTACTCTTAAGACACCTCCATCTGACAATTTCCCTTTTTTTCCTACATCAACATACCGGGTGACCCGCGTCATAGGTACTCCCATTTATTTTCTTTGTTTATAAAACTGGACGAATGAAATTTGGGAGAGTGTTAATAGACAAAAATTGCCTTTCTTTGGGATACTCTTGAGGTTAATGACTTCCGGTTTTTCCGGAAATGACCTCATCATTGAAATTTTAAATGGCACCCTATATTCTTTGTGTGATATTTTCAATCGGGATGTCTGAACACAAAAACATTGATCGTAAATTTTTATCACCAAGTGTTTTGTATTTAAAGTTAGTTTATAGTTCGTAATTTATTTTGTGGTTGCCGTGTTGGTAGCGCCTTTGATGCGCCTGCGCGGCGGTCGCGCATATGTTATCGCTAACCGGCTGCACGCAGTGTGGCCAGATTGGGCGATTTATCGCAATTTGGGCGACTTTTGAAACAAAATTGCGACCTAGTTTTTATAAAAGTAGCAAGTAGCAAATTGGGCGATTTTTGAGTATTATGATGCGATCTTTGAGTATTATAATGATTTTAAGTAACTACATATTAATATTTGATGTCATTATTTAACCATTGGTACTAACTGTCAATTTTACGTTGCGTCTTATCTAGGACCAATCATAATTCATTACCACTCCCCACCTTTTTCTAGAATCGTGCGTAGGAACTAGGAATAGGCGCGAATATGTGTTGCCAACGCCAAGATGTATTGTATTTGCCGTTATCGTTGGTGCTATATCGGATTAGGTTAGGTGAATTTGGGTGTATTGTGCCCCGTGCAGCCTGCACGGGGCATTAGTGTTTAAGACGTGGCAGCAGACGGCTGCACGACAAGTTTCTGGACCACTGTACTAGTTATGTTACCAGTTTTCTTCGTATTAAATCAACATAAAAAACACAGTCCACAAGTTTTATTTACAATCCACAACACCAAGGCAACGCAATATACAATATACAACTTTTTTGTATATTAATCTAGGTGGCTATGAATTGGTGAAAATAGTCAAAAATTGTCAAATAAACACTAACCATTATACTCTCTGATATTTTCCTTGATCATATAGAACAGGAACATATTATCAATAATATAAACCCCTATAAATCACAGATCGTGAAGTGGATCAGATATGTTGATGATGTTTTTTGCTTATGGAGAGGTGATGAGATTAAGAGCATTAAGATTTTTTTGACATATATCAACAACCTTCATAGAAAACTTAATGTTACGTTAGAGATCGAAAATAATAAAACCTTGAACTTTTTAGATTTATCCTTAACTAACCACAATAATATTATCCAATACAATATACATATATAGAAAACCCACTGCAGTACCTACCATAATTCCATATCACTCATCCCATCCTTTTTCACAACGCATGACCTCATTTCGTTTCCTTTTCAACCGTTGTTTAAAGTACGCCCTGAATTACAACTCCCGAATCGATGAATTAAATTACATTTATAACTTTGCTTCAAACAACCTGTTCCCTTTAAAACATATCAATCGTCTTTTACAACAAATCGTTATCACCTCTGACCCACTTTACATACGTATAAAAACCCATGACAAATATTAACCATTCACTTACAATAACGTCAATTTAAAACTTAACAAAATCTTACCCAAATTTAACATTTATCCCGATTTTAAAAGCAATAATACTATCTACAACTTACTTTCAAATGTCAAAAACCCTAAATCGGTTATGGATGAGTCTGGAGTCTAATCAGTCAAATGCTCTAATTGTAATGCTGTTTATGTAGGTCAAACCGGAAGGAAATTAGCAAAACGGATAGCGGAACACAAATCCAGAACCTCTTCTAACATTTATCAGCGCAAAATTTCAACAGGTCATTGTATAATATACAACGAACCTACACTTCTTCACAAATGTAATAAAAACTACAAATTAGACCTTTTAGAACAACCCGAGATAGAAAAACATAAAAGAAACCACATCACTTTATTAAATGATCAATTAGACTTCCAACAAAACCCATCATTCATGTTCACATTAAAATAATTTTTAAATTTATGAACTTTTAGTTGCCTACCTTGTACCAATTTTTCAATATTTTCGCCATCCCTCATGCTAGCTTCCAACCGTATGTCAGTTGTTTGTCGTCATTCACACATGGCACACGTACTATACTTTGCTTGTGTTTTTAATTACCTGACGTGAGTAACCTGTTAAATTGTTATTTATTTGTTTTCGTACCAACATTTTCTTATTGTAGATTTAGGCTGATGATGTTGTAACCAACGAAACCGGTACCTAAGAAATTATATATCTTACAAAGGAATAGAGGAATTTTTTTTTCGACTATATTACTAAGAATATAGGGTGCCACTTAAAATTTCAATGATGATGTCATTTCCGGTAAACCAGAAGTCATATTAACCTCAAGAGTATCCCAAACAATGGCATTTTTTGTCTATTAACACATCCCCAAATTTTATTCGTCCAGCTTTATAAACAAAAAATATAAACGGAAGTACCTATGCCGTGGGTCACCCAGTATATAAACTCATAATTAGGACCCACCCAAGCCATTAAAACAATACTGTAGAAATTCTTGTAGTTGTAATAAATCGGTGGTAGTATGCGAATGCTTTCCATCCATAAACCCTCCACAGTTATTAAATTCCATTTATTTTGAAACTGGCGAGAAATGTTGGTCTTTTGTTGCTTCTTTTGTACTGGGAAAAAGGAATATGAAATAGTTTCATTAGTAATTTTTAAATTTTAGGTTGAAACATCTTATAAGTCAGCAACACGATCGAGAAAAAGGAAGACTGATAATGATCAGACTAAGTTCTTAAGCCTCTGCACTGCAACATTACAGGCCAATAGGAAACCGAAAAGCGAATATGATGCGAGTAACTGTGGCTACAAAATTAGAACGGATATTTTACGGAGAGGTTTATTAAGGAAGTTGACTGAATATAGTGATTTTTGCGGTGGCAATTACAAGACTACAACAGGATAGCCATCGTCGTATCTTTCATCGGAACTACCGTCCTTGCGTTTACCGGTGGTACTACAAGATTCTCCGCATTCATCTTCCTCACAAAGACAACAAGAGCCGTCATTATTGCAGTCATTTCATTTGCAACAAGAAAATGAAGACAATGAACTGCGTACATATTATGAATTATATGAAAAAAATTATAATTGGAAGTACTTTATTTGTATTTTTGTTGTATTATTGTATACTATTGTTTAGATTAGTTATACTTATCGAAGTGCGCTTAATATCAGCTTCTAGGAATTTTATTTCAGTTCATAATTATTTGTAAACAATACAGATGGCGAACCATTATATGTGTAATTCAATATAAATCATTTTTACCTTTATATATTCCATCTTAAGAACTTCATAAATATCTTTGCATGTTTCTGGTACGAGTATGGAGAAAGATGGAGCTGATATTCCTGAACTGAACTTTAAATCTTCAAAAGATCGCCATGTGGCCAGGAATCGCAGTGTTGCTATAAGGCGTTCGTGCGCACTTATGCTTTTCCTCATTATAGTACCTTGCTTTGTAATTTTTCCTTTTACCATATTCAATAATCAAATGATGAACTATCCATTCGTAAATAATTTTGTCATAATTTTGTTAATCATCAGGGTAATTTTCACGTAAATGATTAAGTAATGGCATATGACTAAAGCGTCGTCTGTATTCTTTGATCCAAACTCTTTGTTTCTGCATTTTATTTTCAGTAAAAATTACACTTAGACCGGCACAAGCTACAGTTTGTGTAAAATTTCTCCTTTGTATGTCCATGTTGTAGCAAGGAGCGCACTTTTAAGGCTGTGAAAGAGTCAGGTTACAGCCTATGAACCATGGAGCCATAGCTGAGTTCCAGAAACCATGTAAAGTCACGTGAATTATGTGGAGGGCTGTGATTGGTCGACGAAGCAACTGAACGGACTCGCCGCGGGAAGGAGCCACGAGCACATATAATTGTAAATTAGTATTAGTTGAACTAGGATAAAGATAACATCTTTATAACTATACTCAATAAATAAGTATACCGTTGAAGACGAAGAGTGTCTAAGTTATCGCAACACACCCCCCAGTCCTAGACGTAACAATATTATAATAAGTATATTTTATCACTATAAAATAAACGATACACGCTGGTTGGCTAGCCAACAATTCTCCACACTCTTGCAAAACCGTTGTCATGTAGAACGCTCCAACAGGCGCCAGATTCGCGCAGTAATGAACGCGTGATTACTTTAAGGTACCGTTACACGGCGTGTGGAGTGACGCGCCTGGAGTGTAAACTGTCGCGCCACACGCCGTGTGATTGGGTCGGCGCGACGAGTTTCACGCAGCGTGTCGAGTCCCGTCAATTGACGGTAAACTGTGAACATTTCAAAGCAAACGCGCCGCGCGCGAAGTGGACTGGCATGCTATACAGTCACACGGCGCGACCCCTGTGTCCGTAAATTTCAAAAATCAGTAGATATTTAGCTCTTCAAGTGACAACATGTCGTGGTCAAACGAAGGAATATCTGAATTTTTAAGCGTTTACGAGCAAGAACCATTAATTTGGAACCCGAAGCATACTGAGCACAAAGATAGAAATGCTGTACATGATGCCTGGATGCGAATCCAACAAAAGCTTAGTATTACTTGCACAATCAGCGAATTAAAACAGAAAAAAGAATCACTAATGGGCACTTTCCGAAAATTAAACGCGGAAGTAAAAGCAAGCATGAAGACAGGGTCCAGTGCAGATGACGTTTTTAAGCCAGACTGGTATCCTTACGAGAAAATGGCAAAATTCCTCCAATCGATATATACTCCGAGAAAAACCAACAGTTCTGATGTAAGTAACTCATTTATTAAATGTTAATATGACTTACGTAGGACTGCGTAGGACTGTTACGTAGGTACCTACCTATTCTAATTATACAAATAACACATATCTAAATGTGCATAATGCCCTCCCACTTTGTCGATAATAATTGAAAGGGTAGCAGCAAACAAGACCTTATTCCGATATTGTAAAGATATTTTACACGGCAAGCCGCTGACTTAATATATGAGCTGAGTGCAGAATCAACGTTAGTCCGTGATTTCTGCACTGAACGTATTTTCTGAGTGCAGAACTTTAGTCCATAACTTGTGTTGTTTTTTCCACTCACCATATGTTACTCTTGGCTAGCTAATGTACTTTCTATGCAGTTCCACATTACCTATTAAACATAAATCTTGTTATTGTTGTGAAGTGAAAGTGGTAGTTGAAATAAAGTAATCAATGTAAGTAGTTTAAATTATGATCTTTCAAGTCTGGAACAATAAGTTGCATTACGTTTGGTTTCAGAGAAATGAGTGATCTTGAAATAACAAGGTCTAAGAAACCGACGAGAGGCGATGAAACGTATATAAGAAATAAAATAAAGAATGGTGGTATAAAAGGTGAAGCATACATCAACTACAAAAATGTGTTAGTCCCTGCAAGACAACCTGTAGAGTGTAAGTGTAAGAACAATTATTGTACCGAGAAAATAATCGATGTAGAAAAAGAAGAGATTTTCAAAAATTTCTATCAAATTCCTTGGAAAAATGAACAAGATTTATATCTACAAGGCTTAATGCTGTGCCAAGAAATCAAGCGTAGACGACCACGTAAAGAAGTACCACACAACAGAGCAAATTCTTTTCTATATCACGTTCGTGTTGGCAGTGCTAGAAGAAAGATTTGCAGGAAGGTTTTTCACGGTCTACATGGTGTTACAGAAGGACGTGTTAAACGTATCATGTTTATTACAAGCAGTATGCGCTCCAATGGATAAGAGGGGAAAACAGAAAAGTGGAAACGCGGTGAAACCTTCTGAAATCTCGTCTGTTATGGACCATATTTCCTCATTCCCCACTAAACAAACGCACTATGGTAATCGCGATCAGAACTATCTGAATGGAGAGTTGAATGTCAAGATAATGCATTCTTTATTTTTGGAGAAGAATCCAACATCCAGGGTGAAGTATGAGATCTATAATAAAGTGTTCAGAGAACATTTTAATTTATCTTTTGGAAGACCACAGGTAGACGTGTGTAATGAATGTGCAACGCTGTCTTTAAAACCAAAGAACAAAGCTCTCAATGATACAGCAAAAAAGGCTGCCGCAGCAGAACTTGTTCACAAAAAGCAAACGGCTAAACTTTATAGTGCCCTGAAAGCCTCCAAAGAGCTATCGCAGTCAAGATAATCTGCTTGCCATTTCGTTCGACTTCATGCAAAATTTGCAACTACCTCGATGTCCGGCCCAATCCATATTTTATTTAGCCCAGCTAACTGTGAGCCTGTTTGGTGTGCACAATATGAAAACAGACAAAGCAGTTTTCTTTGTGTATCATGAAGGCCAAGCAAGAAAAAGTCCTAACGAAGTGTGTTCTTTTCTGCTAGAGTATGTCAATAGTAGTTATGTTGGGGATAATATTACAAAATTACAGCTCTTTTGCGATAACTGTCCTGGGCAAAACAAGAATCATGCTTTTATGAGTTGCTTTTGACGGAAGTTTCAGCAGATTGAAATATTTTTTCCCATTCGTGGGCATTCATTTTTGCCCTGTGATAGGGACTTTGGACTAATAAAGCGCAATTTAAAGAATATAGACAGAGTTTATACGCTGATGGAATATGTTGAAGTGATTGTTAGCTCTTCCGTTAAGCGTAACTTTACAGTTCTTCTAGTAAATCCCTCAAATATAAAAAAAAGACCCGGAATTGGTGGAGCAAATATTTCAAGAAAGATGCAATTTCAATGGAAACATTAACTACATCAGTACCGAAAAGCAAAAAACAACACTTCAATATTTCAAAATATTACTACTTTTTGTTCAGTGCCGAAAATAGCAAAGGTGTTGTTGTGACCAAAAATTATATTGAAGACCATAGCACACACACTTTTCCACTGCTATTTCGAGGGGTGAAGACCACTGATTTTCCAGCAAACACGGCTATGTCAACTATGTCAACGGAAAAATTCCAATTCGTTTGAAGAAAATGGAGCATATTAAACAATGCCATAGATATGTCGACAAAACTTATGTACACATTTTTCATTTAGTGCAAAAACAGCCGAAGTCCACAAGTCATATGACCCTCTAAACTTTTCTTACATGACCGGCAGTCGGTTATTTGATCATAGTTTATGGGCTACTGGGCTATTGTAAGCCTTGGTTCATTTTATAATTGATCCGAAAACTACTAACAAAGATATGAAGTTTTCTTTGATTATCTCCAAACATCTGGTTTGTGACTTAAGTTGTTTCTGAAACCAGCGATTCATTATTAAAGTTAATGCAAGTTGCAACTATTATTCCTCACATTCGATCCTGCCATGGAACTGCTCCACATGCTTTAAAATATTCTGCAAAGGTATCTCTAACATTTTTAGCATCAATTCCCGCTTTTCTAGGTCGTTTTCTTTATTTCGCCATAATCCACTTTGAAATTCCCCATCTATTTCAATATCAAATGTACCCGTTGGTGAATATAATGGCTTTGAAGTCATACATCTTCTCAAATAATTATGAAGTAAAACGCAAGTCATTACGATGTTTATGGTCTTCTCTGGTGATATTAGTATTGGCCTTCTAAGTATCCTGAAAATACCTGACAAATGCCAAATACATTTTCTATAATACGCCGAGCACGTTAGAGTCGATAACTAAATATCCTGTCCTTGGTTCCTTTGTTATAAACACCAGCTTCATCATATTTGTTGTTAAGGCAAATGCATCATCTGCCACAAAAGTATAAGGTACAGGTTCATTTTGCTCGGGTAGTGGGGCATCTGGTGGAAGACAAATTACGCTACCGGAAGGATTATATGAAGTGAGTGACATCGAAAACACCATAACAAATCATATCGAAGATAAATGGACCAAAGATCGCCCGATTGTAATGATAAAAGCTAATCGGAATACGCTAAAATGTAAGATTAAATCCAGTGTAGATATTGACTTTACGAAACCAAACAATATAGGAAGTTTATTGGGATATAAACCGAAGGTACTAAAAAAGGATGTTAAACATGAATCAGACTATCCTATAAATATTTTTAAAATTAATGCTATTAATGTAGATTGTAATTTAGTTACTAATTCCTACAGCAATGATGATCAAATGCACATTCTACATGTGTTTTATCCAACAGTGTTACCTGGTACAAAAATTGTTGAAAATCCTGCAAACGTTATCTATCTACCAATCAACACCAAATATATCACTGAAATTATACTTAAAATAACCGACCAAGATGGTAATGTGGTTAATTTCAATAACGAAACCATAACGGTAAGACTTCATCTCAAACGTGTGTGATATTTTCTCTCTAAAATGGTATTCATATATAATGAGCATATAAATACATCAAGTGCTAAACCCATACGCAGTGTAAAAAGAAATCTCAAGGTGCTAACAACATCTAATAGGAAGTTTTTGAGTGCATTAGGATTTAAAATATTAGAAGAAAAACAAAATTGGTAGAAGACTTATTGCGTTCTGGACCGATCTGAAAATCAGTGTAAAACAATTGGGTCTGCGTTTGTTGTGCGCTTGTCGCTGTTTAGTTCAAGACGCAAAAAATGAGTTTTTATAACCTAAAAGTTGGTGAAGGAATCTATGCAGATAATTCAATTACTAAGTATGAATTCCACACGCACCAACCGTATGCAGCTACAAGCTTTAATCATAACGATGAGATTAGGATTCCAATTCAGACTCAGGACCTGTACTCATTACCTTCCGAATCACTACTATGTATCGAGGGGAAGCTATTGAACGTTGCTGGTGAAGTTAGTAAAACATTGAATTTTGTGAACAATGGCGTCCTGTTCTTATTTGATGAAATTCGTTATGAATTGGGTGAAAATGTTATTGATAGGACAAGAATTCCAGGGATAACAACTACATTAAAAAATTATGCTTCCTACTCCCCTGGCACTCTTACTAGACTGCAAAATGCCGGATGGAATCACACAGAGTATCTAAAAATAACTGATAAAGACGGAAACTTTAGTGTCTGTATACCGTTGTCTATGCTATTGGGATTTACAGAAGATTTCCGTAAAGTAATATTGCATGTTCGCCAAGAGCTGGTACTACGTAGGAGCAATTCCGATTTGAATGCTGTGTGCAATAATCCGGTAACTGCTGAAGATAAACCGAACATTAAGATTAGTAAAATTGCGTGGAAGATGCCCCATCTTATGGTTGGTGATGAGCAAAAATTATATCTGATGGATCGCGTTGCATCTAATATGGATCTAGAAGTTGCATTTAGAAGTTGGGAACTGCACGAGCTTCCATTAGTGCAACAAAATACTAATCATACTTGGGCCGTTAAAACAACTAGTCAATTAGAAAAACCTAGATTGATTATTTTTGCATTTCAAAGCGACAGAAAAAATACCCTAAATCGTAATATGAGTCAATTTGATCATTGCGACTTAACAAACATCAAACTATATTTAAATTCTGATGTATATCCGTATGATAATTTGAATGTAAACTTTAAGAAGAACAATTTTTCCATGCTCTATGAAATGTATGCACAGTTCCAGAAATCATATGATTATAAAAGTAGTGGGGTAGAACCGTCTCTCCCTCCACTTAATTATAAACAATTAGCTCCGTTGGTAGTCATAGACTGCAGTCATCAATCTGAAGCAACTAAGGCCGGAGCCGTTGATATTAGATTGGAATTTGAAACCAGTACAAACGTCCCTGCAAAGACAAGTGCATATTGTCTCACACTCTACGATCGTATAATCAACTACAATCCGTTAACGAGTGTTGTGAGAAATTTCTAAGTAATAATGTATTTTGTGGATTTTCAAGGCTTCCAGTATAGGGATAGTGATTTTTTTTATCAAAGAATTGGCTATTTGCAATGTGAGTACTGGTAGTAGTCTACATACACTTATTGAGCTCTCACATAAATTGGAATGGTACAAAACATCTGTGAGGGATCACATGCAATGGACCACCATGAACATACACGGCTTAGAGTGGAATCAAACGTCAGATTTTACCACTACAATACCACAAGAGGATATTTCGAGATATTTAAAAGACGCAGTTGGGAATGAAATTATCTTAGTTAAAGGTCTGAATAAGAAAACTATGCTTAAGAAATTTCTTTCTAATGTTATTATAGATATTGGTAAAATTGGATGTCCAAATTTTAAAAAATTAAGTACTTTAAGTGTTAACTATCACTGCAAATGCCATTTATTGAACAGTGTTAAGCTAAATTGTGCTCTGCGAAATGTACATGTACTGCATAATTGGATTATTCAATAAAACAAAAATTATCAACTATATATGTCTTTATTTGTTTCTTCCTTATACTAAGATAATATAAATATTTAAAGTAATATATTTTCTAAAATATTAATTTTTTTTCTAATCTTCTTAACCGGCACAGGTTACGGTTCAGCATACTCTGATTGTGAGTCATCGTCTTCTTCATCGTCTTCTTCCACTTCGGTCACATCCTCGTGGTCGCTTTCCGGAATCACGTATACCTTGCGCTTCCTCTTTTGTGGTTTTTGTTGCTGCGTGGCTTGAGGTGCTTCTTCTTCAGGTGCTGCCTCCAACATTTTCGGTTCCTCAGCCTCAACGTGCACATTGAAATTAAACAACTTCAATGCTTCCTGGAATATGTTGAGTTCTTCTTGGTTTTCCAGATGTAGTTTCATAAATGTTACAGGCAGGTCGCCAAACTTGCTCTGTAGTGTCGTCAATTTTGGTGTGTATGATAGACTCAGCATTACCTGACCGTCCTTTTCTGTAATACCTTTTACGCCGTAGCTAAAGAGCTGCTTGCAGATAATGAACAGCATCTTGGTTGGGAGACGCACACTTGTAGGTTTCACTATGATGGTGCTTGGTATGGATGCCATAATGGTTGTTCGAGTAGTAGTAGTAGTTGTTGTTATTGTAGTAGCTGAAAGAAGTACACTACAGCTTGAACGGCTTTCACAAAATATATACCCAAATTTTGTTGACGATAGTAATTTTAATTAAAAATGTATTATCATGCGCTAGCAACGGTGAATGTCCATTGTGATAACAAATGTATCTCGACTGGAGACTTTAACTGCCAGACTAACATAATTATTTCCGGGTAAGTGATAAACATATTTTCGAATACATTGTAAGTAAATTTTGTTGAATCTAGAAGTGATAACAAATGTATCTCGACTGCCAGACTAACAATTATTTCCGGGTAAGTGATAAACATGTTTTCGAATACATTGTAAGTAAATTTTGTTGAATCTAGAAATAATTATTTAAAAATGTGATCATGCGATCGTTAATGCATCTAGCATTTCTTTAAAATCCATTGAGATAACAAATATATAATTATTTCCGGGTAAATAACAAATTTGTTTATGAAGACATTTCATCATCATATAATCATATGATGTGATAACAACATGTAATGGAATATTTCCTAATTTATGGAACATTCCAGAATGCCTACATGACAAAAATCACCGTGTATTATGTTTGTTCATATGAATTAGAGAGGTCATGACCCGAGTGCGATAAGATGCCATATCCGTCTAAGACCGACCTCAAAATAGATTATACTTAAATATACAATGTTTAACAAAAAAACTGAACAGGAGGTGTATATATTATATAGAAAAACATTTATGTAGACAACATATTTGTAATGTCGTCACCAGAAACAGTTGCCGACCTATCGAGTGTTGTTATCAAGAAACTTGAAGAGGTAAGCAGAATAATTAAAACACGTCCTCAATTATTGCGTTTGGTGAAATCAATAAATAAATTAATTCTAACCGTTCGGAAAGCAATCAAAAATAAATCCGTTAATAGTGGAAACTTTTTAAAATTAGAATCTAATTTAGGATTACTTAAATGTTTCAAAGAACGATTTAAATGGTTGGCAAATAAAAGAAAAAACCTACACAAAAAGCGAAACCTACAATGGGAACATGTTGAATCTTGCTTTGATTGTAGAATTCAAAGCGGTGTTATCATTAATTATAAAATTTTAGATCCGGAATTTTTTTTAGATAAAGCATTTAAGAGTTTTTTATTGAAAATAAAAAAAGCGTTACAAACGTCTCTGTTAAAAGTTAATACTGTATTCTATGCGAATTTTGTTAAGCCACAGAACAGTGATACTGATATTAAACATTTTCCTACCAAAACCGAGATTATTGATAATGGTGTAAATTTAAAGGAATGGTATAGGGAACACGTTAAAAATGAAATTTTAACAAAAATGCAGGGCTTTGAAGAGCGTGACTCAGGTTGGGCGCTCTATCAGATTTTACAATTAAAAGTTAATATTAATAACTATACGCCAATAAGCTGTGGTATATCAACGTATGTGTCAATACCACCATTTATTAGCAACACGAAATCAGTAATTAATATAAAAAATGATGATCCGTATTGCTTTTTATGATCAATTATTGCTTGGAAGTATCCATGTGATAAAAAGAAGAAAAACGTTTCTAGACCTAAGTCGTATCCACACTTTCGTGATAAACTAAAATATGCTGGTATTAAATTTCCATGCGCCTTAAGGATGTACCAAAATTTGAAAATATGAATAACATGTCAATTAATGTGTTTATAGTTAGTGATGGTAGGAATAGGGAAATTCTACCTACATATGTAAGTAAATCATTATAAAGATGAAATTAATTTATTAATGCTCAAAACTGAAATTAGTGTTGATGATGATGATGATTACGTTACACAACAAAATCATTTCGCATTAATTAAAAATTTATCCAGTTTATTAAGGAACCAACTTCCAGATTCTAAAAATAAAAGCTGGATCTGTAATCGTTGTTTAAATCATTTTGTAACTCAGGAAACATTAAACAGACATATCACCGTATGCAGAAACAAATAAAGCTAAAATTATTTTACCTAAAGAACCAGAAAACATAATGTCGTTTAGTAATTATAAAAATGTATTAGATGTTCCTTTTGTCATCTATGCTAATATTGAAAGCATTCTATTAAAACATCAAGATAGTAAGGTTACTACAACTTTGAAAAGAGAACAGAAACATGAAGCATTTAGTATTGCTTACTATTTAAAATGTTCTTTTGATGATTCACTTTCGAAATTTGAATTGTATACAGGTGGAGACTGTAGTATTTGGTTTGCAAAACAATTAGAACAAATTGCATTGGGATTAAATGCAAAATTTGTTAATATAGTACCAATGAATTTATCAATGATTGAAAACGAACAACATAAGCGTACAAAAGAATGCTATCTTTGCTTAAAACCATTTACCACATCAAATTATAAGGTCAGGGATCACAATCATTTTACAGGAAAATTCAGGGGTAGTGCTCATAACTTATGCAACTTGAAATTGCGAGATTCACATGCAATTCCATAATCTCTCCGGTTACGATTCTCATTTTATTATAAAAGCAATCGCAAAAGCAATATTGCAGGTAAAACTAGTCTATTACCACTGAATAAGGAAAAATACATTTCTTTTACAAAGTATATTAATACAAAGGTACATATCAAATTTATAGATTCTTTTCGCTTTATGGCAAGCAGTTTAGACAAATTGGGGTCTTATTTAAATGATAATCAAAAGATAATTACAAGAAAAATGTGTAAAAATGATCATGAATTTAAATTGCTTCAAAGGAAAGGTATATTTCCTTATGAATATTTAGATAATTGGGATAAGCTCGAGGAAACATCTTTACCATCTAGGGAACATTTTTATAGTAAGTTAAACAATAAGGGGCTATCAGAGAACATGCTTGTGATGTATGGAATCAATTCAAAGTTGAAAATATTCAACAGTATGCAGAGTTATACTTGAAAACTGATGTTTTAATTTTAAGCGATGTTTTTGAAAATTTTAGAAAAATTTGTAAATCTACTTATGGTTTAGACCCGCTGCACTATTGTAAAGCACCTGGCTTAGCATTCGATGCCATGTTAAAAATTACTAATGTTAACTTAGAATTACTCACCGACGTTGATATGTTAATGTTTATTGAACGGGGAATCAGAGGTGGGATCTCTCAGTGCTCTAACCGTTATGGAAAAGCAAATAATAAGTATATGAAAGATTATAATGTTGATCATGAACAATCCTATTCAATGTACTTTGACATTAACAATTTATATGGGTTAGCAATGAGCCAACATTTACCGAGTGGAGAATTTGAACTCATTACCGACTGTAATATATATTCGTTGCCTAGTGTTGAATCTGTTCCTGATAATAGTTCCATTGGTTATATTTATGAAGTAGATATTGTATATCCAATGGAACTATTTGAAAAACAAAGATTTACCGCTCTGTCCTGAACATATGGTACCACCGTGCTCACAAACAAAACTTCCAAAATTACTAACAACATTTTATGAGAAAAAAAATTATGTTATTCATTATAAAACGTTACAACAGGCTCTTAAATTGGGTATAAAAGTCAACAAAATTCATAAAGTGCTCAAGTTTAAGCAGTCAGATTGGTTACGAAAATATATTGAGTTAAATACTGAAATGAGAAAAAATAGTAGCAACGACTTTGAGAAAAATTTCTTTAAACTAATGAACAACGCAGTGTTCGGTAAAACAATGGAAAACGTGCGTAAATATCGAGATATAAAATTAGTCACGAAATGGTCGGGACGATACGGAGCAAGCTATTATATTTCTCAACCAAATTTTCACAGTAGTACAATCATCGATAATAATATGATATTAATTCAAATGAACCGGTTAAAAATGTTTTTTTCAAAACCTATATACGTTGGAATGGCAATATTAGACATCTCTAAAACGTACCTGTATGATTTTCATTATAATTATTTGCTAGAGAAATTTAATAATCAAGCCAAATTATTATACTGCGACACTGATGGATTAATTTACCATTTATTCGTTGAAGATATATATCAAAATATTAAGGAGGACATTGGTAGGTTTGATACCTCAGATTTCCCCGAAAATAATATGTATAACATGCCTAGAAAAAACAAAAAGGTGATTGGTTTAATGAAAGATGAGAATTGTGGACGTATCATGACTGAATTCATTGGTCTTAAATCGAAAATGTATGCTATCAAAGTGCAAACAACTGAAGATGAGATAAATCAACTCCAGAGAAAACTCAATATTATTGGTGAGGATAATGAGCATATCGAACACTTGGTATCGAACATAGGTACTCTAAAGAAAGCTAAAGGTGTAAAATCATCTTCACTAAAACATATAACCTTTGATCATTATTTTAATTGTAAGGAGGGAGACTAGACTGTCTCCTTTATCTAATCCTAGAATTCCCGCGGGGTACACTTTCGAACAATTGTTAGATTTCATACCAAATTCGTGTGACCCAGATAGGGACAATATAGCGTCATTTGTGGAGGCGGTAAACGTGGTAATTGATATAACCCCACAAATACACCGTTTCGATTTATTGCTCTTTATCAAAAATCAAATCAGCGGACGAGCCAAAGTTATATTAGATGTTCATAATTATTTAAACACCTGGGAAGAAATTTCGGAACTATTATTAACACGTTTTCCAGATGTAAATCGAACAAATAAAAATCCAAATCAAAGTTTTGATACACTTTCACAAAACTGCTTTAAAAGTGAAAGTTCGTCCAGGGACCCTATTTTCAAATATGAAGAATTTAGCAAATATTCAAATAACTGGGAACATGGCTTCAATATTAATTCAAATCAAGGCCAATCAAAGGCGAAACAAAAATGCAGGTACTGCAAAAAATTTGGACACACTATTGATGAATGCCGAAAGAGGCAATATAACAACTCCAGTCGCAATCCAAAGTCAAATTTAGAAAAATTCGGACAAACACCCGATATGTCTCTAACCTCACATCAAGAAATACCGAAAATTCGTAGTAATCAAAGTCAAATAGCACTTGTTAATGCGGCAATAACTATTCAAAATCGTTTTAGAGCAAATAAATTAAGTCAGATAGTTAGGAATAATTTCATAATTCAAAGAAAAGCTGTAGTGCCAATACAACGATTGTATCGTGCTGTTAGATTAATGAAGATTCAACGTAATAATTATTTGCAACTTAAAGAAAAAGCTATTTTTATTCAAAGAGTGTATAGAGCTAATAAACTGACGAAACTTCAAAAATATAACTATCAAAAATTGAAGAAATCTAGTGTTTGTGTGCAAAGAATATTCAGGGCTAAGCAATTAGCGCAGAAAGAGAGAACGCATTATTTACAATTAAAGAAAGCAGTTAAGGTGGTTTCTGATCGATATAAATCAAATAAATTAATGTATATTCAAAGAAGTAATTACATAAAATTAAGAACAGTAACTTTGTATGTACAAGAAACATACCGAGCAAAATTAATGATGAAGAAACGACATTTTGAATATTATAAAATGATTACAACAACCTTGCGTTTTCTAAAGATTTCTTATAGAAATCAAAGGTTTATATTGGAAGCAATAGGCTTTAATGTTATTTATGACCTAATGCCACTTCTTTTACGTCAGCATGTCACATTGTTCTCATCTGTGGAGCCATTCGAATGCTATCTACCTGTTTCCAACCCTAGAACCTATTCCTTACTCCTGTATGAGTTATCTAAATGCAGAGAGTTGATTTATGGACAGTACATACCGAATGATGTACAAAGAAATTCGTCGACACATGTTAGTCAAATTCCAGAATCCTATTTTCAACATAGTATTCTGTCTTAACGAGGGAGGTGTCGTATACCACCATCCAGAATTAGTGCCATTTCATGTGTTTTGTGTTAGATTAGTTAATAAATGTTATTCGTATCAATATTGTAAATATGTTTGTGTTTGTATGACGCTCACAATGGTTTCCTAGTATTTGTATTTAGGTTGGTACTATCCAGTTTGACTCGCGCGGTACCGGAAACTACCCCCAACAAGCTCGGGTCAACTACCAACGCTCAACCCTTTACACAGCTCTTTTCCTACAGACCGTCTTACGAAGTGGACGTGTCTGTCGTGACGCTACGTTCAACAAGCCTCCAAATTCTACAAGCCGCATCCAGGGTTGAAGCTTCCATCTTTGCAAACAGCAGCAACCGCGCCGTAACAGCTAATTCGTATCCATATCCAGTATCTATCGTTGTGAGCGTCGGTTGTTATTATTTTAAATATACCATTTAAAACCACTTCGTCGTATTATTACCAAGCACGAAGAAGAAGTGACCAGGAAAAGGACCGTTTAATCGAACGATTAAACACAGCACGCGGTATCAATCGTACACGGTATCAATCCCCAAACAGGTTATACAACAGTGTTGTTAAAACATATTAATGAGATACTAAAACCTTTTAACCTCTTCAGGGAGATAAGCACATATGTGTACGTTTCGCTTGACGCGGAAAACGGCCGTCCCCACATGTTTTCTTTTTTGCTCAAGTACAATTTTTGAATTTATACTTTACCACTATATGCCATGTACTGTTTTAGGATCTAAACTATGTTGTTTTATCAAAATAATAGACATATTTTTAAATAAATTAATCTTGATCAGCTAAATAACCGTACACATTTGTGTACATGATTCAAAACCATATTTAGTGCTGTTTTTACTATAATATCTAATGTGTTGTCACATTATGTATCTTTTTCAAATTACTGTTTACAATGTCCAATGCCAAACCCTCAAGCACCCTTTACGGTAGAAAAAGATCCCCAACTCGTATTCTGGATTCAATACAAAATCCATGTGACTCGGATTTGGAAGAAGTAGGCATACTAGAAGATTTTTCGGATAATGATGTGGGTGATTTAGATATTTTACCATCACATAATAATGTTAGTGATAGTGATACGGACAGTGAGAGTGATTTACCTCTCAATGAACTAGCTGCAAAACTTCGTGCTAACTGCACAATTACAACAACACTCCCGAAAAGATAACATGGTATACTGAAAGGGACAGTGAATTCCGTGATAATCCGCCAAATTTCAAAAGTTTGCACCAAGTCAATATTGATGGCATTCATTTTTTTCAAAAATATTTAGCGATGATGTTTTCAATCTGATTACAACTGAAACTATTCGGTTTGCCGTTCAATCCGGAAGAGATACATTCAATGTTAGTGTTGCTGAAATGAAGCAGTTTTTTGCCATAAATATTATAATGACGTACATACGTTACCCATCATATCGTATGTATTGGTCTTCAATTCCTGGCTTGCGGTTTGATATTATTGCAGATACTATGCCTCTGAAAAGGTTTGGAGAAATAAAACGATATCTGCATTTCAAAAACAATGAAGAGATTCAGGGACCCTATTCTTGTCATCTTTTTGAAGCGAATGTGAGTCTTTTCGAATGGTTAGGTGGAAGGAGTGGGGATATCAGCGGTTTCCCTCTGGAACGTATCTATGAGCAAATTTGCGTGTCGCCAACAACAATCCCTCACGCGCCACGCCCATACGAACGTATCTATGGCAAGTTTGCTTGTTGCTAAGAACAATAACGCACGCGCCACGCCCATACGTTCCAAACACATGGCAACCGCCGAAATCCCCGCTTTCACCTAACCATTCGAAAAGACTCACATTCGCTTCAAAAAGATGACGAGAATAGGGTCCCAGGACGATAACAAGGATGCATTTATAAAAGTGCGCCCTTTCTTGGATATCCTGAGAACAACTTTTGCTGATGCTGCAACACCAACCGAATTTATGGCTATCGACGAGATGATCATTCCTTTCAAAGGCAGAAGCAGAGCAAAGCAATGCATAAAATCAAAACCAAAGAAATGGGGCTTCAAAGTCTGGGTTCGCGCTTCTGTAGATGGGTACGTATCTAAATTTGAGATGTACCAAACATCAGCCAGCAGGGAGAAAAGCCCGTTAGGTGTAATTGGTGACACGGTTGTCAGATTATGCGTAGGGCTAGAAGGTCTGAATCACAAAATATTCCTAGACAACTTATTTACTTCCATCCCAACAATCACCTATCTGAATCATCGTGATATTCATGTAGGAACAATTAGGGTAAATAGAATCCATGGAGTGAACGAAAAGCTAATTGCTGGAAAAGCTCTTCAGAAAAGCGGTAGAGGTTCGTGTTCGGTTACAACATCAAACAATAATATTACAGTATTGCGTTGGGCAGATAACAAACAACCTGGTCCACATGATTTTGTCATATGTCGGTAAAGAACCCACAGATATCGTTCGAAGGTGGGACAGAAAATCAAAACCTTACATTGAAATTTCAAGACCACAGGCTGTTGTTCAATATAATCGTTTTATAGGTGGGGTAGACTTGTGCGGTAGGATGACTGCTTATTATCCTCACGCTCTGAAGAATAAGAAGTTTTATTTGCGTATTGTATTTCAATTCATGAATGTCGCCATAATAAATTCATGGGTGCTATATCGAAAAGTAAGCAATTCAAAAATACCATTGTTGGAGTTCAAATCATCAATAGCATCAACACTTATCCAACTAAATTGAAGTGTAAGGAAGAGAGGAAGATCATCAGGTCAACCTACAGATACGCAACCTACGAAAAAAAAGAGCGTGGACAAAAGTAGTTCGAACCGATGGGGAGGGTCACTATCAAGGTGTAACGAAAAAAATTGCACGCGCAGAACAAGATACTCGTGCAAAAACTGCAAAGAAAATATGTGTCCAGAATGTATGGAGGCATTTCATCAGTGACTCACATGGTATGTGGCAACATATGTGGACGGAAGTGTTTTTCTGCGTAAACTTTGTTTTTGGTAGTTTTTTATGTAATATTTACAACTGATATATGTTAATAAAGAATTATATAATTTTTCACGTATTATTAAATCCCAAAAATAAATTGTCCCTGAAGAGGTTAATGACGTTACTGAAGAACTTAGCTTTGACTGCAAATCTACAATTAAACTAGTATTCCCATGATATGTAAAACTACAAAACCATGTAAACTATGTATGTCAAGATGCCGACGATGTGTCAGTCAAAAATTGTAAAGATATTTTACTACAATATTTGCTCTCCAAATACATTATAAAGCTTATGCACTACGTTGGTACGTTTTTAGATCCCAGAATCAGAACATTTAAAAACCTAGTAACAATAGAGAAAGAAGAAGAATAATCAAAATAAAGGATAATAATCAAATAAAGGATAATATGAAAAAAGTTTGTTTAAATAACGACACATTTTCATTCGAGACTGAGGATGCCTCGACCAGCATTCACATCACAGCTCCTATCTCAAATTTGTCCGAATTTATTGATATTCAAATAGAAGACCATTATAGAACTAATAATTACAACCTAGAATTTGAGAATTATATAGGCTTAAAAGTGGTTGATGGAAATATTGATATTCTCAGATTTCGGAAAAATCATGAAAAAACATTTCCAAGGTTGGCGCAGATTGCTAAATCGCATTTATCTTTACCAGCAACAAGCACTCCTAGCGAGCGATGCTTTTCACTTGCTGGTCATGTGTTGCAAAAGAGACGTAGTCAACTCAGCCCAGCAGTTGTCTCGAAAATGTTATTTATCTCTTGTAATTCGCGGTTTACTTAATAAATACTTCATAAATACAATAAATATTGTGCTGTTTAAAAAATATATATTCATTTGTTATTATAATCATTGAATTTGTTATTTAAATATTGTTCCTGTTAAAAAATGTATTTTTATTGTATTGTTAAAGAATGTACATATTTTTATTTAATATTAGGAATAAACATTGTTTTTTCAGTAGTATCTCTAATTTTTATTTTTAAAGTAAACAACAAAGGTGTTCCTTATTTAATTACATGTAGAAGAAGCTTTGAGGTGACAGAGGACACAAACCTCACCCTTCGAGAATACTGGAAGAACCACTTTAACATCGTGGTATGCCTCAGAATTATTGATCAGGCCTAGCTGAGTGTTACAACGAGGACCTTGACCTCTGCATGGAAGAAGCTGTGGCCTGAGTCTGTAGCGGAAAGGACCTTCGAAGGATTCGAACCCGAAGTGCCAGTGGAGGAGGCGATTGTGTCTCTGGGAAAATCCATGGGCCTGGTGATGGACGAGAGAGACGTGAACGAGCTCGTCGAGGAGCACTCGCAGGAACTGACGACCAAGGAATTACAAGAGTTAAGGTACGATTCCGAACGTTGCTGCCGACAGCAGACTGCAACAGCAGACAAAAGTGCGCAGCGAGTCCCGCCAGCAAACATCGAGTGGTTCCCATAGTTTCTTATCAAATGCATTCGGAACGCGACGTCACCGCTGTGCGGCGTAGCAGTCTGCAGTCACTGCAAGCAGCACTACCGCTCAGGAACCAATAATATCGCTGACTGCACGGTAACAGCACGTTGTAAAATGAGTTTCACGGAGGTCGAAGAAGAGCTACTAGTAAATATTGTGGCAAGAAATCCAGTTATCTATGACGCTGCTCATGCAGATTATCGCAATGTTATAATAAAAGACACCATCTGGAAAAATATTGGAAAAGAAGTAAATAAAAATGGTAAGTATTTTATATAAACTCCTTTATTTACACAGGTTCCTGGCTACATTTTTGTTGTTTAGGTCTTATTTCTACGATAAAGTATATTTCACTAGATTTCATTGTGAAATGCGGTCTTGCCACGACACTGCACCGTATTCGCTGCAGAAGAAATCCTTCAGTTTATCTCTTATTGGAAATCCTTGTTTACTAGAAAATCCGCCAAAGCGGCTAAGGCTTATCATGTTATTCGTGCTGGTGGTTTCATTAACATCATTGAAAACTGACAAATTATTTTCCTCGAGATAACCATCACGAAGTAGGTTGAGTAAACAACATGTTGTTAATATTAAGTCATCAACCACATTTGGCGCTACAGCGATAGGTGTATAAAACACTATATATTTGACTTATTAGCCCAAAAGCATTTTCTGCCACTCGACGACCACGGCATAATCTATGATTGTAAATTTGCTTCTCCCGATCTAATTTTGCAACTTTTCTAGAGTAGGCTTTCATCATATCATCACTAAGTGCAAAAGCCTCGTCTCCAGTCAGAAAATGCGGCAATACCGTAGTTGTATTCGGCAAACATTTTGGTGGTGGAATGTTGAAGCGCTTCTGTTCTATTTTTCCCCATACTTGACTTTTGAAATATACCATTATCGTACTCTTTGCCGTAAGCACCGACGTCAACCGCTGTAAATTTATAATTTGCAATTATAGCTAGTAGCACAATTGAAAAATAATCTTTATAATTACAGAAGAGTGATCCACTATTTTTAGGTGCTTCTACGCGCACAAGTTTACCATCTATGCCACCGATGCAATTAGGTATATTCCACTGTTTCCAAAAATCTTGTTCGATCTTTTTGAAATCGTCTTCAGTAGGAGCTGGCATTAATACTGGCACTAATTTCTGTCTTAAAACATATAACGTACGTTTTATAATTCGTGATATGTAAGACGCCGATATGCGGTACGCAAATGACAAAGACTTGTAGCTCTCGCGCATTGAACCTTTGTATAACAATTCCATTAGTTGTAAGATAGGTAATTTGAAGGGTCGGGGTAAAAAAGCAGGTAAGTCAGTTTTTTGTAAAAATCAAGTTATAGATATCATTCGATTAAGAATGAAACGAAGCATATTATAGAGGCGAGAAAGTGGCAAAAAAGCAGGCTACTCATGAGTTATACGCGTGCAAAGTTTTGACGAACTGTGAAAAAACCAGTGAAGTCCATGCGCAAGCGGGACAAACCAGGTAAGTCAGTACAGTGCGGTAAATGGCACCAGGCAGTTCTGCCGCGGCAATAGCTCCAGTTTTGTTTACGTTTTGCGTCTCTTGGTTTTACGTCTTTATATTGTTGCGTTCGACAGTGAACAGTAATTATTAATATATCGTGCATTGTTTTACAAGTGCCTGGTGATGTCATCAAGTTCAGAAGACGACTTAAAACGCAGTGCAGAGCCCAAGAAGAGGAAAAGGCATGGTCGGTTATCTGATGTTGGGAATAAAATAAGGTATAAGGTATAAAATAAGCTGCTCATGAAATGGGGACATCTTGCAACTGCAAGCGATTCAAATGTTTTGATGTGATATCTGAACGACAATGAAGTGTAATATTACGCAACTTCAATGCCCTTAAATCACATGATGAACAGAATCTTTACTTGGCAAGGTTGATTACAGTACTTCCTATTAAACAAAGAAGACCTCGATAGGATGAAGCAATAGCTAACTTGCGTGATGCTACATTTGCATACAGAATTCGGGTAACCGATGGGACTGAAACTACTGAAGACATACCCGTTTGTGCCAAAGCTTTTTGCGCTATTCACGGCGTTAGCAAGAACAAACTAGAATACTTGCAGAAAAGTCTAAAACTAACTGGCTGTGCACCAGTTGATAAAAGGGGTAAACATACTTGAAAACATAGGAAGCTTGACTCGTCAACAGAATCTTTGGTAAATAGCCATATAAAAAGCTTCAGAGGTCGCCAAAGCCACTATAGCCTTAAGAATTCAAAGAAAACGTATTTTCCAGCAGAACTGAATGTGAAGAAAATGTTTCACATGTTTAAAGAAATGCATCCGACCAAGATTGTATCTTATGACACATACAGGAAAATTTTCAATTCTCAGTTTAATATTTCATTCGGTTACCCTCGTTCTGACACATGTGCTACATGTGATGAATTTTTAGCAAAAATTAAATGCTTGCCCCCTGAGACTGATAAGCAAGAAATTACAAAGCTCACAACTCTGAATGTCTGGCATAAAAAGAAGGCCGAATGCTTCTACAACCGCAAGAAAGAAGCTAGAAAGTTAGCAATGAAGGATAAAAAGAAGGAAGCTATTTGCTTAGATTTCGCGAAAAATATTTCCATTCCCAACATTGCCACCAACGACGTATATTATAAACGTCAACTTTCCATGTTTTTATTCAATGTTCATATTCTATCTACCGGTCAATCAGTATTCTATGTATGTCACGAAGGGATTGCAAAGAAAGGTGCCAACGAAGTGACATCTTTCCTTTTTCACTTCATCATGAATTATCTCGACGAAAATGTTGAAGAACTTGAATTTTTTTGTGATTCAGCAGGGGGGCAAAATAACAATTTCATTATGTTCTCATTCATCCATTATGTCACTAACAATAATATTCATGGTTTGAAGAAAATTAAAATAATATTTCCAGTACGCGGACATTCCTATCTGGAATGTGATAAGAATGTAGGGATGTGGAATTTAACAACCCTAATGGAAACCCCAGAAGACTTTGAAGAACTAATCAGACTTGCCCGAATGAAGCCGTCGCCATTCACTGTTGTCAGCGTAACCCAAAGGATGGTGTTGGATTGGAGGACACTGCTAAACAAAAAATATGTGTCAAAGTGTCCTTTTAAAATACAACCTGTGAAAGAAATAATAGCTTCATGCATCCACAGCCGTACAATATACCATCGTGCAACGTACAATGGAGCGTTACTGAGCAAGATAATAAGGAAAATAGAGGGCATTACAACACTGCGGAAAGGAGAGTTTGAACTTCCTGCACAGGCCTATAATGGTAACTTCTTTTCTTTAACGTATGTTTAATCACTTCACTTTCCTAATTCTTTAATCAACTGGTGCGCAACCAGTTGGTATTAAAGTATTTACCTAAACCTATTCAATCTCATTCATTCTCTTGTCGTAGGTCTTTTACCACTTTCCAAGGCCAGATTCAAGGACATTATGAGTCTAATAAAGTTCTGTGGTGTGAAAGAAAAAAAACGTTTTTCCAAAGCCTACCCCACGACTAGAAAATGGTAAATTTTTTTTTAAATAATAAAGCAAACATACTTGTTAAAGAAGTGAACATAGCTGACTTAACATAGTTTTTGTCTGTTTCAGGTGACTTATCTTGTTATTTCTGCAGACAGCTAGATTATCTCACCAGTGTTTCAGCTGGTAAAAGCTGTATGCCATTAACAACATTCGAAACTTCAATATAATTACATCGTATTTCATATGTTTAATATTTGTTTGTCTAATGACGTTTTGAAATTAAAATTTCCTTCTGTGCGTTTTGGAAGATAGTTGACTTACCTGCTTTTTTACCCCGACCCTTCATTTTATCATAACATTGTCACATTCCATTTATATTATCATATTTACACTTTCAAATTTCCCACTTGTAATCCTTCGATAACTGTTCGCATCCACGCCTTGAAAAAGAACCTGGCTCTGACGAGATATACATGTTTACCCTGGCAGTCGCCATTTGTCCGAATATAAACACCGTTCGGTGCTCGTTATATAAAAATAAAAATACCTAACTCGAGGCTTGGAAGCATGTAATTGAAGCCTCATTGATGTTAAGCTGGACTATTGTACAATCTTCGCCAACTCTCACCCTACGTTCACATTGTAAGAAGAATTATATCCTCTAATTATCAATAAGTCACAATGTTTCTCTTCTTTTATGTCCTTCAGATGACCCTGATGAAGCATGCGATGTATTCGAAATATTGGTAAATTAATAAAGAACGTACTAATTGAATAGACGTCCATTATTATTGTTGCTGGATTCTCCAAGAAAAGTTCTCTTACTTTCTGCTATAAAAAAGAAAAAGTATGTTCATTTTGATTCTGTTCTTTTTGGTACCATCCTTGCAAAAAAAGGGAGACTAGCAGCTGAAAATATTCCACCAACAATCGAACCCCATCCTGTAAGAAGGCTTCAAAAAGCTAAAGTAAATAGTGATTATGAACAAAAATTATTAGATTTGTTTTAATACAAAGCAAGACGGGTGAATATGACGAAAACATAAACTTTTCACAAATGATCGTAGGGGAGACCCATGTCAATTGTAACAGGGCGTCAAATGTAACATAACACTTTTGCGCGCCATCTATGAGCCGAATTCGAAGGGATTGTCAGGGTAGGTTCCACTTGTTCCATTCTAAGATATGACAGAAGTTCGGCGCGGTCGGTTGGTTATTTACAAAGTTATCATTTAAAGTGTATATTCTACTGTCTCAGGTAAGTTTTAACTGTTATATTAAAGAGGTAATAACTCAATTGATGCTGCACGTTTTTCTGCTTTACTGGTATTGTTTGAAAGATCATCTTTTAAGCTTCCAAATGTGATATAAACCGGTCTCAAAAAGTAGGGTTATGTTGTTTCATTTGCGGTGTAGAACAAATTTCTGCGGGTGGTCACGTTTGTAACACTCAATGTGGGTCTCAATTGTAACATGTTACAATTGATACCCACCACCTTTTTAAATTATTTTAAGCATTTTAATCAAAATTTTTGTGACAATTTAGTTTAAATCCTTGCAGAAATGGTCAAACCAAGAATTCGGAAAACAACAAGAGGGCTAATTCCTCAAGAAGTCTACGAAGAGGCTGCTGAAAAAGTAAATAAACATAACTTTACCGTTAGAGGGGCCGCAAAAGCTCATGGTTTATGTCATGTTTCGCTAGGGCGATTCATAAAAGCTTTGAATAATAACAAATCTCCGAAAGTCGGCTATCATCCTCACAACAGAGTCTTCTCCAAAGAACAAGAACTGGAGCTGGTAGAATATTGCAAATGTTCGGCAAAACTTTATTATGGACTCTCTACTAAAGAGCTGCGAAAACTGTCTTTTCAGTTTGCTAAAGCTAATCAATGCAAATATCCCGAACAGTGGAATATAACGAATTCGGCAACTGAAAATTGGTTAACAAATTTTCTCAAACGTAACCCCGAACTATCTATTCGTACACCCGAATCGACGAGCTTAGCAAGAGCAATGAATTTTAATAAACACAACGTCAAAAAATTTTTCCACAATTTGGCGGACGTTTTGGATCGATTTAAATTTGAACCGTCAAACATATACAATGTTGACGAGACTGGATGCACAACGGTTCAGAAACCGAACAAGATAATTGCCGAAAAAGGTGTAAAGCAAATCGGGGCTATTACTTTCCAGGAAAGAGGAACTTTGGTGACCCAGTGCATAGCTGTGAATGCTATAGGGAATGCCCTTCCTCCAATGTTTATATTTCCCCTGAAAAGGTACAAGGAACATTTTGTACGAGATGGTCCCGAGAGCTGTATTGGCAGTGGGAATAAAAGTGGCTGGATGCAAGAGGAGGACTTTTATTTGTTCATGAAACATTTCGTGAAGTATGCTAAACCAAGCGAAGAGAACAATGTGTTACTTATCCTAGATAACCATAGCTCTCATTTATACCTACCAACGATTCAATATTGCAAAGATAATCACATAACGTTGTTGTCCTTCCCACCACATACTTCACACAAATTGCAACCCCTTGATAGGGGGGTTTTCGGGCCATTTAAGCGTTATTACATTGCCGCTTGTGACCAATGGATAAAAAACAACCCAGGAAAGCGCATGGTTATTTATAATATACCGCAAATTGTTAGAGATGCACTTCCTTTAGCTATAACTCCGAAAAATATTATGGCAGGATTCTCATGCACTGGAGTGTGGCCATTTAACAAAAATATATTTTCTGACGACGAATTCTTACCAGCTCAGGTCACAGACCGGCCTCTGACCATTGAAGCGGTAGCTAATGCAGATCCAAATGTCGCAGAAGAAGAAAATACTTCGAAAAATGATCCTGCAGAAGACAGATTAAAATCTCTTTCAACGACACCACCCGTTTCTGTTCAAATTAACCATCCTCCACCTTTACCGCAGCAGATGAGTGCAACTACATCTCCGGCAGACATCAGGCCCTTTCCTCGAGCAGATTTTTCTAAGCCAAAGACGAATCGAAATAAAGGAAAAACTACCATCCTTACCGACACACCTGAGAAAGACGAGATCGCTGAAAAATATAACAAAAAGCAGATCTTACTGGCAAAGAAACAAATAGCTACTAAAGAAAGGGTTCAAAGGAGCAAGCACACTACGAAGCGAAGGAAGACACGCGAAACTGCAAACGATTCTTCATCGGATGAAGATGAAACAATATGTCTCAAATGTTGCGGATCCTACAGGAACAGCAAGGAGGACTGGCTACAGTGTCGCCTATGCAAGAACTGGGCACACTCCACTTGTGCGAATAATGACCCTTTCTTCGTTTGCAACAATTGTGAATCAGACTAGGCAGAATAATATAGGTATATTGTTATTTCTTATTACATATTCTAAGACCAGAATACTTTAATGTTTTGTTTTTAAGGAATATATATTTATTTTTGTACTTTCCCATGAATATTTACATATGTTGTTATATTTATCAGAAATAAAACTTTCTTTTTGTTTGTATTTGATTGTTGTTACAATTGACACCGTGTACTGTAACAATTGACACCTGCCCGGTTTCAGTTGTTACATATGTCATGCTTGAATATTTCTTTTTTTCTACGACGACTGTACGCAATTTTTCCAATATAAAAATAAAACTGTCATTCACCACAGTCAGAACAAAATAAAAAAAAATAAAAAAGCATTCTAATGCCTCCGCGTTATGGCGTATTAAATAAAAACGAAAAAGTGTTACAATTGACATGGGTCTCCCCTACCAATATTACGCAAACTTAATGATGATCTGAAACATTTTGCTAAGATGGAAATTAAGAATATTTTGCAAAAAGCCAAATCTTTCTCTACATTCGAACCACCAATTGATGATCAAGGACCACGATCACATGTGTCATTCATGCAAACGCCGTCTCCGCAATCATATACAGTTACCACGGACGAACAACGCAATCTAAGAAGTTGCTGACAATAGAAGAATGAAACAATATTTTATGCTTGCTTTGTTTAATGGTAGATTAGTCTCGCAAGTCTTTCGACGCGCTTCATTAAATTACATAGCTCCGTAGAAATATTGTACGTTGAGTTTTAACAACAAAAATAAAAACACTTATTAAAAATTCCTAATGTTTTATTAAAGTGTTAAGTGGCGCAGTCGGTAGGATATTGACAAACGTGTGTGATTGTTTGTGTTGACTCTCAAATCGTGTCAATATACGAATAACGCGACGCGGTGAACTTTTGTTCTTTATTGTTGAAATCCTAAAACACCAAGAACGCCCAGCCGAGGACGAAGCTAAAATTGCCCACATCCCTGGACGAAGAAGAGAACCTGCCGAGGAATCAGCCTTCTCCATTGCTGACTGGTTTCCAGGACTCCAACAAGACAAAGAAGAAACCCAATGAAGACAGCGATAATCCTAGGATTAGCACTGTAAGTACCACTCATTTTCTGCCAACCCATCCCTGTCTATTTTCCGTGTGAGTAAACGTGTAAACGGTGGATATTAACGAATTAGTTAGGGCCTTAGAAGAACTGAACATGGCTCGAGAAATAACTAAAGTCGACCAGGACCTAATTCCGGTATTTGATGGTGATAAAATCACGCTGCGGAGTTACATCAACGCTTGCCAATTCTTGATAGAGGAGTATCTACCAGCAGCCCCCCAAAATCAAAACGAAATACGTATGGGAAAACGTTTGTTGCTAGTTTTTATGGGAAAACTACGTGGTAAAGCCAGAGAAGCTGTCGACGCCAATAGAACACCAGCAACGTGGCCCGAGTTGAAGAATATCTTAATTCATTCCTTTGGCGATAAGCGATCGGAAGACGTACTTGCGTATGATCTAAATTGCTTGACACCAAGAAGAGACGATACAACGTCAAGTTATGCAAACAAAATCAAATCAACCCTTTATACCCTGCTTTCGAAAATTAATCTCGAAGAACAAAACGCTGCTTTGAGGCAAATTAAACAGAATCAGTACAATCAAATTGCTCTACGAACTTATTTGTTTGGCCTGGATCTTATCAGTGCAACCATTGGCGTGGAGGTCAAGTTACGTCGACCAGCTTTTATAGAAACCGCCGAAGCTTATGCACTCGAAGTCGTCAACTATAATACGCAGAAGCATCGCTTTCTGTCTAGCTTTAGACAAGCTGCACCGAATCAACCCAGACAAGTGGGACAAGGACAGCAAGCTGTAAACCAATCCCGGACGCATTTGCCGTCAACAGCACCGCCACGGAGGCCGATGCAGCAACTAAATCAGTACATACCACCCGCGCAATTACCACCAAGAGTAATGTACTATGCAGGGCCGGCTCAACGACCAAATCAATCTTTCGCCAAGACTTCAGCCCAACTTCACCAACGGCCGTATAGACCAACACCCATGGATATCGACACCAGTGCCCAAAAACGCGCAGGGTCTTCAACAGTAAAGCCTCCGCCGAAAAGACAATGGATTTCTAATGCTATTGAGGCAACTCCCGAAATCTCAGAACCAGAAGAATATGACGTGTATGAAATTCCCGAAAATAACTACGAAAGTGTATACACTGAATCCAATGAATATGTAGAACAGGTAGAAGAACAGCTGGATTTTCACCTGGACTATCTAGCGGACCCACCTGCTTAACAATTTCGAATAAAGCTTACTCACAGACGCCAGTACTTCCTTATGTAGAATTTGAAGGATTAAAATTTTTAATTGATACTGGTGCCGAGTGTTCGTTAATAAATTCTGAGATTTTTGACGATGCTCAACAATATAATTACCCTTGTCAAGATTACGCATTTAACATCAAAACACCACATGGTTTAGAGAAAATTACGCAATCTACAATAATACCATTACCAAAAATATTCAATTCCGAAGTACACCACTTGTTTGTTTGCTTCAACTTTTCAACTTCATTCGATGGATTATTTGGATTCGATTTATTAAGTAAACTAGGAGCCTCGTTGGACACAAAAAATAAAAAAATTATCACGGATACTGCTGAAATTCCATACCAAGTTAATAATTCTTTCCATACTATTTATCCTCATTCGATCACTACAATTAACTACGAAATTACCAATATCAGTCATGGGCTCGCACTATTTCCGCAAACATTAGATAAACGAGGAAATGTTATTATACCTGAGTCTTTAATTGAAGTAAAAAATAATGAAGCGCACGCGCCAGTAACTAACCGTTATAAATATCTTGTACATCTAAATCAAGAACCAATAGAAGTGGAAGAAGTAAATCAGGCAGTGAGAAAAATTAATATTGCCTACGATATGGTTCATCCGCAAAAATTAGCAGAATTGCAGAAGAAAGGTATACAGGATAATTTCAAGAACGATTATTTAAATTTGGAAGAATTTACAGCCATAAAAACTTTGCTTTTACGATACAAACATCTTTTTCATGTGGAAGGACAAAAATTAACATTCACCCACAAAATAAAACATTCTTTAAATATGAAAAATGACACTCCTGTTTATGTACGTAATTACCGACAACCTCTAGAAACTAAAAAGGAAATTAAAAAACAAACTCTGGAACTATTAAAACAATACATCGTAAGAGAAAGCATATCACCCTGGAATGCCCCAGTACACATAGTAACAACTACTAAAGACGGAAAGAAAAAACAAAGAATGGTGATTGATTACAGAAGACTCAATCAACAAATGATAGAAGACAAATATACAATCCCAAACATCACAGACATTCTGGATAAGCTTGGAAGAGCAAATTATTTCACTTCACTCGATTTGGCTTCAGTATATCACCAGGTAGAGATGGCAGAAGAAGATATGCCGAAAACCGCATTCAGCACCGAACAAGGGCATTTTGAATTTAAGAGAATGCCATTTGGCTTAAAAAATGCTCCAGCAACTTTCCAGAGGTTATGGATGACGTGTTGCGAGGTTTATTTGAGGATACCTGTCTTGTTTACCTCGACGATATAATCATTTACTCTTCGTCACTGCAGGAACATACAAAAATTAATCACAGTATTTGAACGTTTAGAAACGGCTAACTTCAAAATAAAACCTGAAAAGTGCGAATTTTTGAAAAAAGAACTGAAATATTTAGGACATGTCGTGACTGATAAAGGGGTTAAGCCGAACCCTGAAAAAATTGAAGCCATTACTAAATTTCCCATACCAAAAACCAGGACTGAAATTAAAACTTTCCTTGGACTCTTGGGTTACTATCGTAAATTTATTAAAAATTTTGCCAAAATTACGAAACCCTTCACATTATGTTTGAAAAAGAACGCTAAGATTACCTATGAAAAGGATGATTATGTCAGAGCTTTTCAGCAATGTAAGGAACTTCTAATAAATGACCCAATTCTACAATACCCAGATTTTACGAAAGAATTCATTGTCACGACCGACGCTTCAGATGTCGCGTTGGGAGCAGTCTTATCACAAGGAATTATAGGAAAGAACAAACCCATATGTTACGCATCGAGAACCCTTTCTGACACAGAGCAGAAATATTCTCAGATAGAAAAAGAACTCCTCGGGGTAGTTTATGCAGTGAAGACATTCCGTCCCTATATTTATGGCCGCAAATTTTCGATCTACAGTGATCATCCGAGGGGTCGATGATCACTGGTTGTGGTCCCTGAAAGAACCACATTCAAAATTGATGCGATGGAAAATCAAATTTGAAGAGTACGATTTTGAAATTATATATAAAAAGGGAAAACATAACACCAATGCCGATGCCCTCTCAAGAATACGACTGAGTGAATTAAATCCTATTACACAAGAAGATTTGGACAGTATCACCCCAAATGTAGACGATGACGAACTAATGGAGCTTATCGAAGAATTAGGCATCGACATTATCCCTGGACCACTTGAACCCTCAACTAGTCAAGATAATCGCAAAGAAATGCGCATGACAGTTAATCCGCGTTCTATAACAGAAAATATTGGCGTATATGAAGAAATTTCTGACTCGGATACTATTCATTCAACAGCTACTCAATAGCCTGCAAAAACAATTGAAATTCAGGATACTATCATCGATAACAAGAAAAGACAATTTATTGTTACAGAAACTTTGACGAAAAATCTACAAGTCGAAATTAAAACAAGAAATAACAATATCACTATCCATTTTGTGAAAATACCAAGAGATTACTACGATGTGGCGATATTAAAATTATTCAAGGAATACATGAGTGAACAATCCACATTCTATTTATATACCACAAATGAAGAATTATATAAAAGATTATGCAGAGTTTATACCGAATGTATGACCAACAAAGGCCCACGTATTGTTCGATGTTTACGAAAAGTCGATGTTATAGAAGACGAAAATCAGAAGATTCCGATTGTAACATCTTACCACCAAGGATTAACAAATCACAGAGGAATTCAGGAAACATTGGAACATTTAAAACGCAGTTATTGGTGGCCAGAAATGGAATAATTGATAACTCAAATTGTAAAGTCATGCGATACCTGTAATCGATCGAAGTACAACAGGCATCCCGATGTACCGCCATTACCTGTGACGAAAACACCTGATGCACCGTTCGAAAAAATCTTTGTAGATCTATCTAACGATTGAATTATAAAATTGTAAATAGTGTAAATAATGTAAGTAAAATTGTAAATAAAAACGCGGAGGGAGCCGCTGAAAATGCCATAAAATTAGTACAAAATGCGTTAAAAAAATGTGTATACAATTGTCCCGGTGCAGATGTAAATGTGATACTTGCTGACTTTTTGTTTCATTACAGAAATACCCCCAATGTAACCACCAGCAAGACTCCTGCGTTTCTGCCTTTTGGCCGCTAACTTAGAACCAGATTTAGTTTACTAAGACGCGACAGGAAAGTAGTTAACCGAAATAGAAAATTAAAAGGTCATGTAGCGGAACAGCAGGATCGCCAACGTCGACGTGAATGTTATGAATTGTGAATTGTATATAATTGTGCATATTCGATTATGGTTATGTATATCTACGCGCATGTCTTGCCGTGCGGGCCATCTATGCATATGTATTGTATGAACAATCATTGTATGCATTCAATAAAGTGATAGTACAGTTAATGGTCGTTTCATTATACTAGTGCGAAGAAGACATTACGCTAACAATAATTTAAAAATAATAATTCTAAAATAACTAAATTTTACATATATTTTCTTTTATAGGAGGCAGAACCGTTTGAGGGGTACCGAACCTCCACCGAAACCGCTATTATTATGGCAGCAGCAACATTCAAGGCATCAGCAGGGAGGAAAGGTGGTTTGTCGATATACCATTTCCAGCAAGACATCAAATGCTGAATCTCCATATTCAATGACACAGCAAAAGGATGAACCTGTGGAGAAGAGTAAAGTCCAGAGACGCGAAGACCATCTTAACATTTTAGAGGAAGAGTGTATGCGACGGTGGAAAACCCTTCGGGATCGATACACCAACGAAATAAAGAAACTCGATCAGCCATCTGGGTTCGCTGCAATTTCTTCGCCGTCCTGGTATATGATCGATGCTATGAATTTTCTGAAAACACATGTGGGTACAGGTATTGTACATATTTAATTCTGTCAATTAAATCTTTAATGTGTCAAAACAATTCAGGTAAAATTGAATAACAAAATTCATAGTGTAAAAGTATTTGCAAAATAAACAAATGATGAATAATAACAATAAAATTTCAAAAATTCTCAAAAACCAACGACTTTTTACTAAGGTCATATTTAGATATTCTGTTCAGTCATGAGTTGGCCTATAAACCCTCCACAGCTTGACATTGAGTTTTGGAACAGGCTGTATAGCAGCTGAAGGCGCTTTCCGCCAATAAGTATTTCCATTGAATTCACACTTCTTTTTAGAACTAGGTCGAATTATAACTCATTGAGTAAAAAAAAACTCGATAATGATTCTGCAATGGAATCCACGCAGGAAGAAATGGAATCCCACGAAGAAGGACAACTGACAGCTGCCGTAGATAGCCGTAGATGTATCTGTCATGGGGGTCGAAGAACGCCCACAAATGACGTCAACTCCACTACCAGCCGATTCACCTTCCACCAGCACGAGCACCAGAATTGGATTTGTACCATTGAATAGGGGTAGTAAAAGGAAGAAAGTAGAAGAGCTGGACACTCAGTTTTTTGATGCTGTCAAGTCCTTTGAGACATAGTAGGAAAAAAATCCACTGCATTTACCGAAAACAAACGGCTTACGTAGATTATTGAGAATCCTTTGGAGACATTAAAAGTTACAGAGCAAGATGAAGTAAAAAGTAGGAAGTTCTCCATTATAGCCGAATACGCATACAAGAAGAAAACTTAAAAATATATATTTACGAAACTACTCATTAAAATTATATATAAAAACGTATGTTTTTTTTTATTTATTAAACCCTACATAATTAATAGGTGTATTTTACAAATTTGAAATCATTGTCAACAACACCTCTATAAGAAAGTCAACATAACGTCTCACGTAATTTTCACATTAGAAACACCTGAACTTATAGTTGCTACCAGTGCTGAGTTTTAAGACTGAACAAAACAATCTGGATGTGAGAGAAAATCGATGCAAGGTAGAATTATCATTGGAATGGAACTGGATTGGGATCGCATAATGAAAATACACAAAAACAGACCGCGAAGAGGGACAACTGACAGCTGCCGTAGATAGTGATGTATCTGTCATGGGGGTCGAAGAACGCCCACAAATGACGTCAACTCCACTACCAGCCGATTCACCTTCCACCAGCACGAGCACCGGCATTGGATTTGTACCACAGAAGAAAGTAGAAGAGCTGGACACTCACTTTTTTTATGCTGTCAAGTCCTTTAAGATGTACGTAGAGAAGAAATCCGCTGCATTTACCGAAAACAAACGGTTTACGCAGATTATTGAGAATCTTTTGGAGACATTAAACTTTACAGAGCAAGATGAAGTAAAAAGTAGAATGTTCTCCATTATAGCGGAATACGGATACAAGAAGAAAACATAACAAAAATATTTACGAAACTACTCATAAAATTATATATAAAAACGTATGTTTTTTAATTTATTAAATCCTACATAATTAATAGGTGTATTTTACAAATTTGAAATCATTGTCTACAACACAACGTCTCATGTAATTTTCACATTAGAAACACCTGAATATTATATTTGCTACCGGTGCTAAACATTGAGCATACCGATGACAAATTAGGCGTAGGCTCAAGTAAGCTTATTGATTTATGGACGTTACTTCTAACCTCTAAGTTGCGTTTTGCATTTGTTACTAGCCACTGTTAAAAAGGAGGAGACGGACAGTACGGATATGGTTGACGAACGAACGACATCTGAATTAACGTAAGTGCAATCTATCCGTTTAAAGAAAATCCCTGGTTCGTCAATTTTCTGACCTATCTAGACCAATGTTTACTTTCTCAAGTAAGGCCGTCTGTCCACGACACGTCTCGGAATCGTCTCGTCCAAGACGCGACATCGCAAGCTTTACGCTTCGATGCTTCACCGCATGCTTTTAAATAATAGTCTGTACACGACGCTGCAGCGTAGCGTATTCGTCACAACATGTAAGCCTCGCGACGATAGGCGTACTAATCAAGCGAGTTTTTAAGGTTATCTTTATGTGAAATAAGGTGAAGGTTAAATGAGTGAAATACCGTAAAATTTTCAAATATAGTGGAAACAAATCCATGTTAATTCAACTACTCATTACTAGATTATACTTGTAAGCACACCACAATAGTGTAAATAAATATTAGTGTAATGAATAAATTAGTACACACATCAGACTTCTTCTTCTTCAATCAAGATCCAAATCCGTAACAGTATTTTCGGCATCGAATATGTTAGTAAAACTAGATTTTTTAGGTTAACATTCCAAAAGTGCATTCACGGGTCAGTGTATAATAAAAAATTTCTGTTATGTTAGTTATATTTCTTTGTCGATATGACCTCATAATATTATGTTATAAAAGTTAAAGAAAAAGTTTGTCGACGTCTTCCTGCCGCCGTTGTGGTAGATGATGCATTAGCTGTATCTAAGCTAAATGTTATTGCATCACCCTTCCGGATAACAGTTCCAATTAAATTGTCCTTTGAAATGCCCTTTTTGATGAATTAATGTGCGAGATTAAGTCGAAAGGAAAAACGGTCGCACTTTGGATTTCTCCTCTTTGTTCCAATGGATATTGATATGTACCGGATCCGTTATCCAACTGGTAATTAAATTTTAATGTCGGATAGACGAATATATACAAATCGCGAATGGGTAAACATATGTACGCGTATAATTCTTTATCCGCCAACGGTGACGATAATGATTTTAATTATTTTGTTCTAGCGGATATATCACGACCAAACTTATCAAGAGTCATGGTAAAACTGATAGACAAAATTTGAAATTTACGAATTTATACAATGATTCGCGCTTCGCATAATTCCTCCACGATGCTACTAATTTCGTTATCGTGACCGTCATTTCCGGCATCTTGCGATGCAAGCAACATCCTTAAACGTTCGCAGAGTTCATTCGCACAGTCCCAAAACGCGTACTCTATCGGTTTGTTATTGTATTTGCTGCTACTGCTGGCCCAAGTGCTAGCTCTCGCTCTTGCCGCCGTCGGACGCGTACTTTTGGGCGTCGATTGATCGTAAATGAGTGGAGCGATAACTTTACGATATTTGACGCCGGCATTACCGACCACTTGCTTTTTTTGGATCATAATTTACTCGCGCAGCGTTTGTCATTAATACGATTTCGCGATAATTCTTTTGATCTTCCTTTGTATTGTTGATGTGATTTTTCTTCAATATTAATTCGTAAAGCCCCGGTGTTCCTTTGAACTCTCATCCGCCAACGACAATATTGTCACTTTGGTTGCTAAATTGTAAGTCCGAGGGGCCAAGATAGAATTTGCCAAGCTCGGGATCATGGCGGACGCCCGCGGAAGTTTAGAATGAAACTATAAGCAACGTAATTATTATACTTTTTACTCAAGACGGGCGCGTGTACTGTTGGCAATGTTGCAAAAATCGGTTTATGGTAAGAATCCAATTCTAGGTATGTATGCACTGGCGTCCGCGTCGTGTCCGAAAATAACAATAGAATGGTTGCTAAGTGAAGGAGGAGAAGTAGCAAATGAGGTAGGCGCCACTGAAATAACGAAAGAGGAGTTAATACATTTTACGATGCTTCTTCTTAACGGACTCATCGCTATTATTGAAGGTCATTCTTACGCTTAATAGCTTCAGCAATGGCGACTTGTTCGATAAGAGTACGCATCTCAACTTCATTTGTAATACGAATACGCAAGTTCATTGATGTGTGCAGCAAGTTCATCGTCAGAATCAAAGCCACAAATAGAATGTAAGAAACAGTAAGTATTTTCATGTACGCGGCCTACACGATCGGACAATGTCTGATAGCCTATTTTAAACGGTGCAACAACAAATATACCAATCTGTTTTTTCCTTACCGTCAACTTCAGTAAATTTAGTTTGTATATCACAATTTGGATACGTAATTCCTAAAATTTCACATAACTGATCAAATTTTTTTTTAGTTCGGATGATAAAATATATAACAACTCTTAGACACGCTTACTTGTATTTCGCCGTAACGTGCTGATAGTTTTAAGACTGAACAAAACAATCTGGATTTCAGATAAAATCTATGCAAGGTAGAATTATTATTGGAATGGAACTGGATTGGTGTCTCAATGAAAATACACAAAAATAGACCGCGAAGAGGGCAACTGACAGCTGCCATAGATAGTGATGTATCCTTTATGGGGGCAGGGCCGTAGCTAGGTGGGGGGGGGGGGCATAGTGGGGCAATGCCCTACCTTAAAATACCAATGCCCTACCTTAAAAAATACAATCATTAAGATAATATGCTCAGTACTGTTTGTTCATTGAATGACATGATGTAAAAAAAGAAAATAATTTGCTACTCGCGTAGCGACATCTAAACAATTCCGAAGTAATCACAGTTTGACACATTCATAGATGCATACTAATTCATTATGCAGCCCATAGATGGCATTTGAAGTATATGTAGAACCTGTGCCGGTATTGCTGTTTGTGGTTTGTAGAATCCCCATATAAACTAAAATAAGCAGATTAGAGATGGATTAGAGGTTATTTGTATATGGTATTGGTTAGTGTTGTGTAGGTACAGTGTTTCAGTCGGTTAACGACACAATTGCTGGTTTATTGCTGTAAACTGAAGATTGATTGATTTTGCGATGGATATACGGACTTTCTTTAGCAAGAAGCGAAGAATTGAAGAGGAAATTGACTCCGATGAACCTCATTCCTCAAAACAGATGGAAGCACAAAATACAATTGCTCCTTCTAACCCTGTGGAACACAGAACAGGTTTGGTGAAACATGTTAGTAGTATTAGCCATGGTATTCCTTTTGATATTGCACAAATCGGAGAACCGATAAAGCAAGTTATTTTAGATACATATCCAAAACAAAATAATAGGGCCTTTGTAGCGGACTGGTTCAAGCGATTATAAATGGTTGCAGTATTCTGTGGAGAAAGATGCTGCGTTTTGCTATCCTTGCCAGCAATTTTTGCCTTATGGAAGCAAACAAACTTCTTACACTTCGACAGGTTTCAAAAACTGGAAAAACGCCACTGATGCAAAAACTGGTTTCCCAAAACACCAAAAATCAATTTCCCATACGCAAGCCATGGCGATGTGGGAAGACAAACTACGAAGAACGTCTACAACTACCAGTGTCGAAACGTTGTTACTTAGCTTAGTATTAGAAAAAACCAGGTATTAGGGTAAATGCGGGAGAGATGCCGCGGTGGGATAGATGCCGCAAAACACGTAGTTGAAATGTAAACCAACAGAGGGCGGAATTGATACCTTAGATGGTAAGACAGTGCGGTATCTTAGTCGGTTACGCACATGTTACGCAGTTGTGGCCGTCTGTTTGTAAAGCTGAGACGCGTAATTTGACATTTCACAAAAGTAAGTATTATTTTGCACGTGAAAATTATTTAATATGTGTAAGTTCTGCGCGATAACAAGTCTGTCACTTAATTTACCTGGTGATAATGCTTTTTTCTCGATGTTTTGGTGCTATTGAAATCAACTGATCGTAGATATAACATTTAGAACCTACCACATGTTATGATAGTGGGGTGCGGCGTCTCTCCCTTACAAATGGGACAGTTGCCGCATTCGTAGTTTAGCGAGATGTCGCATTTTTAAATCGGTTTGTTTTGCGTTTTTTGCTTAAGGGCCGTTCTACATCAGCCCGTAACGGATACGTAAATCATTGTCGGAATGCGCAGTTGACCACTGCCCATGTCATTTCTGTCATTTTTGACACTTACAATCGTAGGCCATTCGTAGTCGCAGTGGTCAACAGCGCAATCCGACCACGACTGAGTACTGATGACAACAGCATAAAAGCAATTTGAATAAATAATTTATAGGCATGCCTCGAAAATATCGGCGAAAAGTAAATGCTCCTTTTTACGAGCTACTTGGACGGAAGAACAGTTACGAACAGCTGTGGAAAAGGTACAAGCGGGAGAAATAAGCAAGCGTGAAGCACATATGCGCTATAACGTTCCTCCGAGGACTTTAGAACGCAGAATGAATACGGGAAGTTTTGAAAAAGGAGGTCTTGGCCCACAAGGTGACCTTGTATACTTTTACGTTTTTGAATTCTGTAATAATTTGCCAATTGTTATTTTAGGAATCTTAGGAAAGGAGAATGAAAAAAGATTGGTTTCCCATATTCAAAGATTGGTTGCTGCTGGTTTCGCTCCCGATAGAAAAGCCGTTAGGTCACTAGATACAAATTTGCACAGAAATTAAACATCGACCACCATTTTTCAGCGGAGAAAGAAATGGCGGGAAATGCATGGCTAAAATCGTTTTTAGAAAGAAATCCCGAATTATCCATAAGACAAGCTGAGGGCCTTTCTCTCTCTAGAGCTCAGGGAATGAACAGGAAAGATGTGAAAGATTTTTTTGAAATTTTGGAAAAGGTAATGACTGAAAATGGTTTGCTTGAGAAACCATCTCACATTTTCAATATGGACGAAACCGGCGTACAGCTGATCAATAAGCCTGGCAAAGTTATAACTACGAAGGGTGCCAAAGCAGTGCATGTACTCACCTCAAAGGAAAGGGGAGAAAATGTGACGGTCATAGGTTGTTGCAGTGCTGATGGTAAATGCTTACCTCCGGTACTGATTTTTAAGGGCGTCAATAGGAAACCGGAATTTTCAGATGGATTACCAGGGGGGTCCAAAGTCTACATGAATAAGAAATCCTCCTTTATTAATTCTGAATTATTTCTGCAGTGGCTGAAGGAGGTATTTATTCCCCATAAACCATCAGGCAAATGTTTGCTAATTCTGGATGGACACACATCGCATAGTACGGATATCGATATGCTTGAAATCGCAAACAATAATAATATCATCATTTTGTGCCTACCAAGCCACTGCACTCAAGCCCTTCAGCCACTAAATAGAAGCTTTTTCGGCCCTTTTAAGACTTATTTCTTCCAGGAGGTCCAACTGTGGATGAAAAATCATTCCAACTGTAACTTCACTAGGTACCAAGCTGGTGAGGTAATCATTTAACCCTAATGCAATCCCAGACCACTTCTTTTCTATACAAAATACTGCGAACAAATCATCTGGATCACACGATATGGACACCAGCGAACTTCAAGCAAGTACTTCTTCAATAAATGCACTACCTAGCGCAAGTGGGATAAATAGCATTGACGAACCTCAAGCAAGTACTTCTTCTTTGCAGTGTGAAGAGGAGTTGACACCGTCTAAGTATTTGTACGAAGTTTCTCCTATTCCAAAAATGCTAGTATCCTTTAATAAAAGGAAAAAACAGCTGGCAACGGTATTGACGGATCCAGAAAATATGGTAAAAGTACGAGAAAAAGGAAAGCAAAAGTCTAAAGGAGAGCTCAATCTAAAGCAAAAGAAACAAACAAAGCATACAGCAACATCACGTGAGGAACAAGAAAAATGTGTTGCTGGAAGTTCCAGCACACCTGAATCAAGAAGGACTAAGAAAAGAAGGAAAGACAAAGAAATAGACTGGAGTGAAAGTGACGATGAGCCTCTTGTCAAACATTCAGATGACAACACCCTATGTTTAGAGTGTTTTGAACCATATGCAAAAACTACAAAGACAGATGATTGGATCCGGTGCATAAAATGTCTTCGATGGCTTCATGAAACGTGCACCATGTATGGTGACATATGTAATATATGTTCTAGGGAAGATTTCCGAAAGAAAAACTCTGGTGGTTAAGCAGTGACGGGTGTGGCGTCTCACCCCAATGTACGCGGCGTCTCTCCTACGGAGTTGGGCAGAGACGCCGCATGTAGACGCAAACAAGAAAATAAAAATTATGTTCCGTTTGTAGAATTACATTGTTTATTTTTGGTTTGTGAGAAATAATAACATTTTTGCTATTTTGTAAAAAAAAAAACTAACATTTAAAATAAACCCCAAACAGAATTACTCGCCTATTTTAAAATGTGCGGCATCTCTCCCGCATTTACCCTACGTGAAATCTATTGTAGAAGTAATACAATTTCTAGTTGTCAACGAGTTAGCTTTACGTGGAAATTATATCTTGGAGGAAGAAAAATAACAAGGATTATTTCAGAATTTGTTTTAATATACGTGCATGAAAGATCCAAATTTGAAGGAGCCTCTCACACACATACCACAAAATGCAACGTATCGTTCACCTAAAATTCAAAATCAAATAATTCAGGCAATGGTTCAAGCAGTACGAAGTTCCATTGTTAAAGATATTCAGGAATCTGACGTGAACTGGTTTGCTCTAATGGAAGATGGGACGAGAGATAAAAATAACCGCGAAAATATTGCAATAGCAATACGTTACGTTAAGGGTGGAATCGTCAATGAGTCGTTGCTGACAGTTACAACTACTGAAAACCTTGATGCAGCCACTTTTACGGAATTAACGTTAAATACCCTTACGGAAAATAACATTGATCTCTCACGTATGCTAAGCCAATGCTATGATGGTGCAAGTGTAATGAGCGGAAAAGTTTCGGGAGTTGCTACCAGAATAGAAAACAAATTGGGCCGAAAAGTTCCTTACGTCCATTGCTATAACCATCGCCTGCATTTGATAGTCATCAGGACTATCTCGGAAATGACCTTCATTCGGTTATTTTTTGACCAATGCGTCATGCTACATGAATTCTTTCACCATGGCAAAATAGCTGCTTTGTATGGTGGAAAAAGGATTGGCCGGCTCCTCGAACAGCGTTGGTCAGGACACTTTTCGGTAACAAAAGTGGTAAACGATAATTATTCAGCGATTTTGGCGACTTTAGATGAAATTAAAAACGACAGATGACGTCGCCAAGAGTGTCGGTATTAAAAAGGTCATTTGGAATTCCGAATGACTATGGTTGTCGCCAAAATAATCTTATCTACGCTTCAGCCTGCTGCTTTACAAGCCCGGAGCGCAGCATTGAAAGACGCAATCAAAATCACAAAGTGCGTCCAATCGAAACTGAGAGCAGATGATAGGTATCTTCAAATTTTGGCAGAAGCTAAGTCGATGACAAGCGCCGATTCCGAAAATAGGACCCAAACCCAGAAGAGGCAAGTCAAAAAATCTATTCGTATGGATGACTACTTGGTGTATGGCCCTTCCTGTTCCTGCGCGAGACAAAACATAGAAAACCAGAACGATCAGCCATTTAAGTCTGAGTATTTCGAAACGTTGGATGTACTAGTTGCAGAATTACAGAGAAGATTTTCGGACAACGACGATTTACTTAATTCATTAGCGAGTCTTGATGAGTTGGATGTAGACAAAATGGTACCTTTGAAAGATCTAGGTAAGTGTGAGAAAATTAAACGAAACTGTGTTGCTACTATTGTTTATTTATGGACCACTTCACAATTTTACCTAATTTTTCAGGTCTAACAATTCCATCAAGGGAAGAGGCTGCTGTGGTTAAAGCTTATTTGAGTCGTCGCGAGGATAGAACGGAAAACACAATGCAAGTTTTGTACAGGCAGCGAGAGGCCTTCAAAGATACTTATGAACTGTTTGCATCTGTGGCGACCATAGGATGCAGCACTGCTGTGTGCGACTCGACGTTTTAAACTTTGACTGCAATCAATAGGCCTCAGAGACTTTCAAAGGGTCATGAAAGAATGGTAGGCTTGGTATTTCTTGCCTTTGAAAGAAAAAGAACAAAGTCAGTTGATCTCAATGAAGTCCTTCGCATTTTTAATAATATGGCGAATCGAAGAATTCGGCTTTTTTAAGGAAGGATTTTTTATTATTATTGTTATTTATTATTTTTTATTGTTTGTATTGTTTATTTTTTATTGTTAGGGAATAAATATAGACCTGAATAAATAAATGTTTTGAGATTATCTACCTATCACCGCTCCCAGTAATTAAGTACTACCTCACTCACTCAGTTATAGTCCCGTAAGTACGATGAAAATCGATTTACCCAGATCACAACAAATAACATTTTTATTTCTGCCCTATCTGTAACCACCGTTGCCCTACTTTAAATTCAACTCTAGCTACGGCCCTGCATGGGGGTCGAAGAACGCCCACAAATGACGTCAACTCCACTACCAGCCGATTCACCTTCCACCAGCACGAGCACCGGCATTCGATTTGTACGACAGAATAGGGGTAATAAAAGGCAGAAAGTAGAAGAGCTGGACACTCACTTTTTCGATGCTGTCAAGTCCTTTGAGACGTACGTAGAAAAAAAATCCACTGCATTTACCGAAAACAAACGGTTTACGCAGATTATTGAGAATCTTTTGGAGACATGAGTAAAAAAAACTCGATAATGATTCTGCAATGGAATCCACGCAGGAAGAAATGGAATCCCACGAAGAAGGACAACTGACAGCTGCCGTAGATAGCCGTAGATGTATCTGTCATGGGGGTCGAAGAACGCCCACAAATGACGTCAACTCCACTACCAGCCGATTCACCTTCCACCAGCACGAGCACCAGCATTGGATTTGTACCATAGAACAGGGGTAATAAAAGGAAGAAAGTAGAAGAGCTTGACACTCAGTTTTTTTATGCTGTCAAGTCCTTTGAGACATAGTAGGAAAAAAATCCACTGCATTTACCGAAAACAAACGGTTTACGCAGATTATTGAGAATCCTTTGGAGACATTAAAAGTTACAGAGCAAGATGAAGTAAAAAGTAGAAAGTTCTCCATTATAGCGGAATACGCATACAAGAAGAAAACTTAAAAATATATATTTACGAAACTACTCATTAAAATTATATATAAAAACGTATGTTTTTTTTATTTATTAAACCCTACATAATTAATAGGTGTATTTTACAAATTTGAAATCATTGTCAACAACACCTCTATAAGAAAGTCAACATAACGTCTCATGTAATTTTCACATTAGAAACACCTGAACTTATAGTTGCTACCAGTGCTGAGTTTTAAGACTGAACAAAACAATCTGGATGTGAGAGAAAATCGATGCAAGGTAGAATTATCATTGGAATGGAACTGGATTGGGATCGCATAATGAAAATACACAAAAACAGACCGCGAAGAGGGACAACTGACAGCTACCGTAGATAGTGATGTATCTGTCATGGGGGTCGAAGAACGCCCACAAATGACGTCAACTCCACTACCAGCCGATTCACCTTCCACCAGCACGAGCACCGGCATTGGATTTGTACCACAGAAGAAAGTAGAAGAGCTGGACACTCACTTTTTTTATGCTGTCAAGTCCTTTAAGATGTACGTAGAGAAGAAATCCGCTGCATTTACCGAAAACAAACGGTTTACGCAGATTATTGAGAATCTTTTGGAGACATTAAACTTTACAGAGCAAGATGAAGTAAAAAGTAGAATGTTCTCCATTATAGCGGAATACGGATACAAGAAGAAAACATAACAAAAATATTTACGAAACTACTCATAAAATTATATATAAAAACGTATGTTTTTTAATTTATTAAATCCTACATAATTAATAGGTGTATTTTACAAATTTGAAATCATTGTCTACAACACAACGTCTCATGTAATTTTCACATTAGAAACACCTGAATATTATATTTGCTACCGGTGCTAAACATTGAGCATACCGATGACAAATTAGGCGTAGGCTCAAGTAAGCTTATTGATTTATGGACGTTACTTCTAACCTCTAAGTTGCGTTTTGCATTTGTTACTAGCCACTGTTAAAAAGGAGGAGACGGACAGTACGGATATGGTTGACGAACGAACGACATCTGAATTAACGTAAGTGCAATCTATCCGTTTAAAGAAAATCCCTGGTTCGTCAATTTTCTGACCTATCTAGACCAATGTTTACTTTCTCAAGTAAGGCCGTCTGTCCACGACACGTCTCGGAATCGTCTCGTCCAAGACGCGACATCGCAAGCTTTACGCTTCGATGCTTCACCGCATGCTTTTAAATAATAGTCTGTACACGACGCTGCAGCGTAGCGTATTCGTCACAACATGTAAGCCTCGCGACGATAGGCGTACTAATCAAGCGAGTTTTTAAGGTTATCTTTATGTGAAATAAGGTGAAGGTTAAATGAGTGAAATACCGTAAAATTTTCAAATATAGTGGAAACAAATCCATGTTAATTCAACTACTCATTACTAGATTATACTTGTAAGCACACCACAATAGTGTAAATAAATATTAGTGTAATGAATAAATTAGTACACACATCAGACTTCTTCTTCTTCAATCAAGATCCAAATCCGTAACAGTATTTTCGGCATCGAATATGTTAGTAAAACTAGATTTTTTAGGTTAACATTCCAAAAGTGCATTCACGGGTCAGTGTATAATAAAAAATTTCTGTTATGTTAGTTATATTTCTTTGTCGATATGACCTCATAATATTATGTTATAAAAGTTAAAGAAAAAGTTTGTCGACGTCTTCCTGCCGCCGTTGTGGTAGATGATGCATTAGCTGTATCTAAGCTAAATGTTATTGCATCACCCTTCCGGATAACAGTTCCAATTAAATTGTCCTTTGAAATGCCCTTTTTGATGAATTAATGTGCGAGATTAAGTCGAAAGGAAAAACGGTCGCACTTTGGATTTCTCCTCTTTGTTCCAATGGATATTGATATGTACCGGATCCGTTATCCAACTGGTAATTAAATTTTAATGTCGGATAGACGAATATATACAAATCGCGAATGGGTAAACATATGTACGCGTATAATTCTTTATCCGCCAACGGTGACGATAATGATTTTAATTATTTTGTTCTAGCGGATATATCACGACCAAACTTATCAAGAGTCATGGTAAAACTGATAGACAAAATTTGAAATTTACGAATTTATACAATGATTCGCGCTTCGCATAATTCCTCCACGATGCTACTAATTTCGTTATCGTGACCGTCATTTCCGGCATCTTGCGATGCAAGCAACATCCTTAAACGTTCGCAGAGTTCATTCGCACAGTCCCAAAACGCGTACTCTATCGGTTTGTTATTGTATTTGCTGCTACTGCTGGCCCAAGTGCTAGCTCTCGCTCTTGCCGCCGTCGGACGCGTACTTTTGGGCGTCGATTGATCGTAAATGAGTGGAGCGATAACTTTACGATATTTGACGCCGGCATTACCGACCACTTGCTTTTTTTGGATCATAATTTACTCGCGCAGCGTTTGTCATTAATACGATTTCGCGATAATTCTTTTGATCTTCCTTTGTATTGTTGATGTGATTTTTCTTCAATATTAATTCGTAAAGCCCCGGTGTTCCTTTGAACTCTCATCCGCCAACGACAATATTGTCACTTTGGTTGCTAAATTGTAAGTCCGAGGGGCCAAGATAGAATTTGCCAAGCTCGGGATCATGGCGGACGCCCGCGGAAGTTTAGAATGAAACTATAAGCAACGTAATTATTATACTTTTTACTCAAGACGGGCGCGTGTACTGTTGGCAATGTTGCAAAAATCGGTTTATGGTAAGAATCCAATTCTAGGTATGTATGCACTGGCGTCCGCGTCGTGTCCGAAAATAACAATAGAATGGTTGCTAAGTGAAGGAGGAGAAGTAGCAAATGAGGTAGGCGCCACTGAAATAACGAAAGAGGAGTTAATACATTTTACGATGCTTCTTCTTAACGGACTCATCGCTATTATTGAAGGTCATTCTTACGCTTAATAGCTTCAGCAATGGCGACTTGTTCGATAAGAGTACGCATCTCAACTTCATTTGTAATACGAATACGCAAGTTCATTGATGTGTGCAGCAAGTTCATCGTCAGAATCAAAGCCACAAATAGAATGTAAGAAACAGTAAGTATTTTCATGTACGCGGCCTACACGATCGGACAATGTCTGATAGCCTATTTTAAACGGTGCAACAACAAATATACCAATCTGTTTTTTCCTTACCGTCAACTTCAGTAAATTTAGTTTGTATATCACAATTTGGATACGTAATTCCTAAAATTTCACATAACTGATCAAATTTTTTTTTAGTTCGGATGATAAAATATATAACAACTCTTAGACACGCTTACTTGTATTTCGCCGTAACGTGCTGATAGTTTTAAGACTGAACAAAACAATCTGGATTTCAGATAAAATCTATGCAAGGTAGAATTATTATTGGAATGGAACTGGATTGGTGTCTCAATGAAAATACACAAAAATAGACCGCGAAGAGGGCAACTGACAGCTGCCATAGATAGTGATGTATCCTTTATGGGGGCAGGGCCGTAGCTAGGTGGGGGGGGGGGGCATAGTGGGGCAATGCCCTACCTTAAAATACCAATGCCCTACCTTAAAAAATACAATCATTAAGATAATATGCTCAGTACTGTTTGTTCATTGAATGACATGATGTAAAAAAAGAAAATAATTTGCTACTCGCGTAGCGACATCTAAACAATTCCGAAGTAATCACAGTTTGACACATTCATAGATGCATACTAATTCATTATGCAGCCCATAGATGGCATTTGAAGTATATGTAGAACCTGTGCCGGTATTGCTGTTTGTGGTTTGTAGAATCCCCATATAAACTAAAATAAGCAGATTAGAGATGGATTAGAGGTTATTTGTATATGGTATTGGTTAGTGTTGTGTAGGTACAGTGTTTCAGTCGGTTAACGACACAATTGCTGGTTTATTGCTGTAAACTGAAGATTGATTGATTTTGCGATGGATATACGGACTTTCTTTAGCAAGAAGCGAAGAATTGAAGAGGAAATTGACTCCGATGAACCTCATTCCTCAAAACAGATGGAAGCACAAAATACAATTGCTCCTTCTAACCCTGTGGAACACAGAACAGGTTTGGTGAAACATGTTAGTAGTATTAGCCATGGTATTCCTTTTGATATTGCACAAATCGGAGAACCGATAAAGCAAGTTATTTTAGATACATATCCAAAACAAAATAATAGGGCCTTTGTAGCGGACTGGTTCAAGCGATTATAAATGGTTGCAGTATTCTGTGGAGAAAGATGCTGCGTTTTGCTATCCTTGCCAGCAATTTTTGCCTTATGGAAGCAAACAAACTTCTTACACTTCGACAGGTTTCAAAAACTGGAAAAACGCCACTGATGCAAAAACTGGTTTCCCAAAACACCAAAAATCAATTTCCCATACGCAAGCCATGGCGATGTGGGAAGACAAACTACGAAGAACGTCTACAACTACCAGTGTCGAAACGTTGTTACTTAGCTTAGTATTAGAAAAAACCAGGTATTAGGGTAAATGCGGGAGAGATGCCGCGGTGGGATAGATGCCGCAAAACACGTAGTTGAAATGTAAACCAACAGAGGGCGGAATTGATACCTTAGATGGTAAGACAGTGCGGTATCTTAGTCGGTTACGCACATGTTACGCAGTTGTGGCCGTCTGTTTGTAAAGCTGAGACGCGTAATTTGACATTTCACAAAAGTAAGTATTATTTTGCACGTGAAAATTATTTAATATGTGTAAGTTCTGCGCGATAACAAGTCTGTCACTTAATTTACCTGGTGATAATGCTTTTTTCTCGATGTTTTGGTGCTATTGAAATCAACTGATCGTAGATATAACATTTAGAACCTACCACATGTTATGATAGTGGGGTGCGGCGTCTCTCCCTTACAAATGGGACAGTTGCCGCATTCGTAGTTTAGCGAGATGTCGCATTTTTAAATCGGTTTGTTTTGCGTTTTTTGCTTAAGGGCCGTTCTACATCAGCCCGTAACGGATACGTAAATCATTGTCGGAATGCGCAGTTGACCACTGCCCATGTCATTTCTGTCATTTTTGACACTTACAATCGTAGGCCATTCGTAGTCGCAGTGGTCAACAGCGCAATCCGACCACGACTGAGTACTGATGACAACAGCATAAAAGCAATTTGAATAAATAATTTATAGGCATGCCTCGAAAATATCGGCGAAAAGTAAATGCTCCTTTTTACGAGCTACTTGGACGGAAGAACAGTTACGAACAGCTGTGGAAAAGGTACAAGCGGGAGAAATAAGCAAGCGTGAAGCACATATGCGCTATAACGTTCCTCCGAGGACTTTAGAACGCAGAATGAATACGGGAAGTTTTGAAAAAGGAGGTCTTGGCCCACAAGGTGACCTTGTATACTTTTACGTTTTTGAATTCTGTAATAATTTGCCAATTGTTATTTTAGGAATCTTAGGAAAGGAGAATGAAAAAAGATTGGTTTCCCATATTCAAAGATTGGTTGCTGCTGGTTTCGCTCCCGATAGAAAAGCCGTTAGGTCACTAGATACAAATTTGCACAGAAATTAAACATCGACCACCATTTTTCAGCGGAGAAAGAAATGGCGGGAAATGCATGGCTAAAATCGTTTTTAGAAAGAAATCCCGAATTATCCATAAGACAAGCTGAGGGCCTTTCTCTCTCTAGAGCTCAGGGAATGAACAGGAAAGATGTGAAAGATTTTTTTGAAATTTTGGAAAAGGTAATGACTGAAAATGGTTTGCTTGAGAAACCATCTCACATTTTCAATATGGACGAAACCGGCGTACAGCTGATCAATAAGCCTGGCAAAGTTATAACTACGAAGGGTGCCAAAGCAGTGCATGTACTCACCTCAAAGGAAAGGGGAGAAAATGTGACGGTCATAGGTTGTTGCAGTGCTGATGGTAAATGCTTACCTCCGGTACTGATTTTTAAGGGCGTCAATAGGAAACCGGAATTTTCAGATGGATTACCAGGGGGGTCCAAAGTCTACATGAATAAGAAATCCTCCTTTATTAATTCTGAATTATTTCTGCAGTGGCTGAAGGAGGTATTTATTCCCCATAAACCATCAGGCAAATGTTTGCTAATTCTGGATGGACACACATCGCATAGTACGGATATCGATATGCTTGAAATCGCAAACAATAATAATATCATCATTTTGTGCCTACCAAGCCACTGCACTCAAGCCCTTCAGCCACTAAATAGAAGCTTTTTCGGCCCTTTTAAGACTTATTTCTTCCAGGAGGTCCAACTGTGGATGAAAAATCATTCCAACTGTAACTTCACTAGGTACCAAGCTGGTGAGGTAATCATTTAACCCTAATGCAATCCCAGACCACTTCTTTTCTATACAAAATACTGCGAACAAATCATCTGGATCACACGATATGGACACCAGCGAACTTCAAGCAAGTACTTCTTCAATAAATGCACTACCTAGCGCAAGTGGGATAAATAGCATTGACGAACCTCAAGCAAGTACTTCTTCTTTGCAGTGTGAAGAGGAGTTGACACCGTCTAAGTATTTGTACGAAGTTTCTCCTATTCCAAAAATGCTAGTATCCTTTAATAAAAGGAAAAAACAGCTGGCAACGGTATTGACGGATCCAGAAAATATGGTAAAAGTACGAGAAAAAGGAAAGCAAAAGTCTAAAGGAGAGCTCAATCTAAAGCAAAAGAAACAAACAAAGCATACAGCAACATCACGTGAGGAACAAGAAAAATGTGTTGCTGGAAGTTCCAGCACACCTGAATCAAGAAGGACTAAGAAAAGAAGGAAAGACAAAGAAATAGACTGGAGTGAAAGTGACGATGAGCCTCTTGTCAAACATTCAGATGACAACACCCTATGTTTAGAGTGTTTTGAACCATATGCAAAAACTACAAAGACAGATGATTGGATCCGGTGCATAAAATGTCTTCGATGGCTTCATGAAACGTGCACCATGTATGGTGACATATGTAATATATGTTCTAGGGAAGATTTCCGAAAGAAAAACTCTGGTGGTTAAGCAGTGACGGGTGTGGCGTCTCACCCCAATGTACGCGGCGTCTCTCCTACGGAGTTGGGCAGAGACGCCGCATGTAGACGCAAACAAGAAAATAAAAATTATGTTCCGTTTGTAGAATTACATTGTTTATTTTTGGTTTGTGAGAAATAATAACATTTTTGCTATTTTGTAAAAAAAAAAACTAACATTTAAAATAAACCCCAAACAGAATTACTCGCCTATTTTAAAATGTGCGGCATCTCTCCCGCATTTACCCTACGTGAAATCTATTGTAGAAGTAATACAATTGCTAGTTGTCAACGAGTTAGCTTTACGTGGAAATTATATCTTGGAGGAAGAAAAATAACAAGGATTATTTCAGAATTTGTTTTAATATACGTGCATGAAAGATCCAAATTTGAAGGAGCCTCTCACACACATACCACAAAATGCAACGTATCGTTCACCTAAAATTCAAAATCAAATAATTCAGGCAATGGTTCAAGCAGTACGAAGTTCCATTGTTAAAGATATTCAGGAATCTGACGTGAACTGGTTTGCTCTAATGGAAGATGGGACGAGAGATAAAAATAACCGCGAAAATATTGCAATAGCAATACGTTACGTTAAGGGTGGAATCGTCAATGAGTCGTTGCTGACAGTTACAACTACTGAAAACCTTGATGCAGCCACTTTTACGGAATTAACGTTAAATACCCTTACGGAAAATAACATTGATCTCTCACGTATGCTAAGCCAATGCTATGATGGTGCAAGTGTAATGAGCGGAAAAGTTTCGGGAGTTGCTACCAGAATAGAAAACAAATTGGGCCGAAAAGTTCCTTACGTCCATTGCTATAACCATCGCCTGCATTTGATAGTCATCAGGACTATCTCGGAAATGACCTTCATTCGGTTATTTTTTGACCAATGCGTCATGCTACATGAATTCTTTCACCATGGCAAAATAGCTGCTTTGTATGGTGGAAAAAGGATTGGCCGGCTCCTCGAACAGCGTTGGTCAGGACACTTTTCGGTAACAAAAGTGGTAAACGATAATTATTCAGCGATTTTGGCGACTTTAGATGAAATTAAAAACGACAGATGACGTCGCCAAGAGTGTCGGTATTAAAAAGGTCATTTGGAATTCCGAATGACTATGGTTGTCGCCAAAATAATCTTATCTACGCTTCAGCCTGCTGCTTTACAAGCCCGGAGCGCAGCATTGAAAGACGCAATCAAAATCACAAAGTGCGTCCAATCGAAACTGAGAGCAGATGATAGGTATCTTCAAATTTTGGCAGAAGCTAAGTCGATGACAAGCGCCGATTCCGAAAATAGGACCCAAACCCAGAAGAGGCAAGTCAAAAAATCTATTCGTATGGATGACTACTTGGTGTATGGCCCTTCCTGTTCCTGCGCGAGACAAAACATAGAAAACCAGAACGATCAGCCATTTAAGTCTGAGTATTTCGAAACGTTGGATGTACTAGTTGCAGAATTACAGAGAAGATTTTCGGACAACGACGATTTACTTAATTCATTAGCGAGTCTTGATGAGTTGGATGTAGACAAAATGGTACCTTTGAAAGATCTAGGTAAGTGTGAGAAAATTAAACGAAACTGTGTTGCTACTATTGTTTATTTATGGACCACTTCACAATTTTACCTAATTTTTCAGGTCTAACAATTCCATCAAGGGAAGAGGCTGCTGTGGTTAAAGCTTATTTGAGTCGTCGCGAGGATAGAACGGAAAACACAATGCAAGTTTTGTACAGGCAGCGAGAGGCCTTCAAAGATACTTATGAACTGTTTGCATCTGTGGCGACCATAGGATGCAGCACTGCTGTGTGCGACTCGACGTTTTAAACTTTGACTGCAATCAATAGGCCTCAGAGACTTTCAAAGGGTCATGAAAGAATGGTAGGCTTGGTATTTCTTGCCTTTGAAAGAAAAAGAACAAAGTCAGTTGATCTCAATGAAGTCCTTCGCATTTTTAATAATATGGCGAATCGAAGAATTCGGCTTTTTTAAGGAAGGATTTTTTATTATTATTGTTATTTATTATTTTTTATTGTTTGTATTGTTTATTTTTTATTGTTAGGGAATAAATATAGACCTGAATAAATAAATGTTTTGAGATTATCTACCTATCACCGCTCCCAGTAATTAAGTACTACCTCACTCACTCAGTTATAGTCCCGTAAGTACGATGAAAATCGATTTACCCAGATCACAACAAATAACATTTTTATTTCTGCCCTATCTGTAACCACCGTTGCCCTACTTTAAATTCAACTCTAGCTACGGCCCTGCATGGGGGTCGAAGAACGCCCACAAATGACGTCAACTCCACTACCAGCCGATTCACCTTCCACCAGCACGAGCACCGGCATTCGATTTGTACGACAGAATAGGGGTAATAAAAGGCAGAAAGTAGAAGAGCTGGACACTCACTTTTTCGATGCTGTCAAGTCCTTTGAGACGTACGTAGAAAAAAAATCCACTGCATTTACCGAAAACAAACGGTTTACGCAGATTATTGAGAATCTTTTGGAGACATGAGTAAAAAAAACTCGATAATGATTCTGCAATGGAATCCACGCAGGAAGAAATGGAATCCCACGAAGAAGGACAACTGACAGCTGCCGTAGATAGCCGTAGATGTATCTGTCATGGGGGTCGAAGAACGCCCACAAATGACGTCAACTCCACTACCAGCCGATTCACCTTCCACCAGCACGAGCACCAGCATTGGATTTGTACCATAGAACAGGGGTAATAAAAGGAAGAAAGTAGAAGAGCTTGACACTCAGTTTTTTTATGCTGTCAAGTCCTTTGAGACATAGTAGGAAAAAAATCCACTGCATTTACCGAAAACAAACGGTTTACGCAGATTATTGAGAATCCTTTGGAGACATTAAAAGTTACAGAGCAAGATGAAGTAAAAAGTAGAAAGTTCTCCATTATAGCGGAATACGCATACAAGAAGAAAACTTAAAAATATATATTTACGAAACTACTCATTAAAATTATATATAAAAACGTATGTTTTTTTTATTTATTAAACCCTACATAATTAATAGGTGTATTTTACAAATTTGAAATCATTGTCAACAACACCTCTATAAGAAAGTCAACATAACGTCTCATGTAATTTTCACATTAGAAACACCTGAACTTATAGTTGCTACCAGTGCTGAGTTTTAAGACTGAACAAAACAATCTGGATGTGAGAGAAAATCGATGCAAGGTAGAATTATCATTGGAATGGAACTGGATTGGGATCGCATAATGAAAATACACAAAAACAGACCGCGAAGAGGGACAACTGACAGCTGCCGTAGATAGTGATGTATCTGTCATGGGGGTCGAAGAACGCCCACAAATGACGTCAACTCCACTACCAGCCGATTCACCTTCCACCAGCACGAGCACCGGCATTGGATTTGTACCACAGAATAGGGGTAAAAAAGGAAGAAAGTAGAAGAGCTGGACACTCACTTTTTTGATGCTGTCAAGTCCTTTGAGATGTACGTAGAAAAGAAATCCGCTGCATTTACCGAAAACAAACGGTTTACGCAGATTATTGAGAATCTTTTGGAGACATTAAACTTTACAGAGCAAGATGAAGTAAAAAGTAGAAAGTTCTCCATTATAGCGGAATACGCATACAAGAAGAAAACTTAAAAAAATATATTTACGAAACTGCTCATTAAAATTATATATAAAAACGTGTTTTTTTATTTATTAAATCCTACATAATTAATAGGTGTATTTTACAAATTTGAAATTCTTGTCTACAACGCCTCTATGAGAAAGTCAACATAACGTCTCATGTAATTTTCACATTAGAAACACCTGAATATTATATTTGCTACCGGTGCTAAACATGGAGATCCCGATGACAGATTAGGCGTAGGCCCAAGTAAGCTTATTGATTTATTGACGTTACTTTTAACCTCTAAAGTTGCGTTTTACATTTGTTACCAGCCACTGTTAAAAAGGAGGAGACGGACAGCACGGATTTGGTGGACGAACTGGATTGGCATCGCATAATGAAAATACACAAAAACAGACCGCGAAGTATTGCGATCGGCGACAATATCGGTGACAAACACGTTCCTTGTGTTTTCTCTTTGTTTAGACATTATTATAGTTTTGTAGGTTATATTTTTAAATAATATACCTAGGTAAGTTCATATTCTTTGGAAGTGCATATCATTATCATTAATCTTCTAACATTTCAGATTTTTCGTTCGTTAGTGCTAGGCCCTAGTTTTTAGGTTATCTAATGTATATAATTCATAGTTGTAAGAGGCAAGTTAACTTTAAAGAGAAAACTCTTATTTAATTATAAAATCTTTATCCTTATTTTGTAGTAGCTGGAGTTGGTGCGTACGTAAATTAAGTGCAATCATGGATGAGGATTTGGAAGTTCTAGTAGTAGTTCTAAATTAATAAAAGCTAGAATTGCCTAAATTACTCGAGTGCATATGATTGAGGATTTCATTTGACAGTAGGAGACGTCACTTTTGCTTTTCAACAGCCGATTGACGGTTTCTAGGCGTCTTAGCGGGTAAACACTGTTGTTTTGCAAAAAATAAAAGTGTTTTGATAGATGATAGAGGTGGAGATTGACAAAGGGCGTGAATTAGAATAATCCTCTCCTAATTGTCATTTTTTTTTTAAATTTACTGCTCGGAAATAGTGGCCTTATTGTGTAATCTAATTTCTAGGCAACAGCGGCCAAATTTTGCTAGCATAGTTAAATTCATCCACAGCCACAAAAACACCTACCAGTGCAATAACGGAACTATGAACTAAATCGAGAAATGGCGAACAAAAATATATGAACAAACAAATTGCAAATTAGAACAAGACCATCAAATTTGTCGGCTTGTAGCTGTGAGAACACCATCTCGTAAATTTTACGGGATGGTGCTCCGGCCAAAATTTAACCCGAAGCTCCGGTATTCGGCTATTCGGCCAAATCCCGCTACGGTGCACCCCTAATTTTAACGTCGCCTGCAAGATTGCTTTCGCGCTAAGTTGGTGTTATGGATCAGCCACGCTACCAATGGTAGTAATGAAAATTTCCAAATGTCATTAGCTACCGATTCAGCAAAAAAACTGCAAGTTTTGATAGTGACTCACTTGGAGCTATTAACAGAAAAAAATAACTCTTATTTTCCTAACTGTGATTTGCAACTTATGGACTGGGTAAGAAATCCATTCTCAGATAGCATTTCCTTTGGACACTTACCGATAAACGAGCAGGAAGAATTCATGGAGCTAAAATCGGACATTAAACGCTAAATTAGATAATGTGATAAGGTACGTTAATAGTTTTACCAGAAATATAACTTCAAGTCGATATGCCAATTCACTATTAATTACTTTAGGTGAATTAGAAACATCGTACGAAATTTTATTATCGTCAGCCTTCACAAACCAGAATAATTTAATAAATATCATAACCTTAGCTCAAAGAGGTATTTTACACCCTCTACTAATAAGCCCAGTAGAACTAGCAAGTCAATTGTCAAGTCTGCACAATTATTTGGAAGCCTTTTCACCCAGATTCCTTTATATTTGGTCACTCAATCTGTTACCAAACATTGGACCTCCATTTCTGACCATTCTGGTCTTGCACAAAACGATCTCATCAAGGTTATTTCATACTTGTACAACAATTGTTTTTTCACTTTTGACGGTATTATCTATAGGCAGCGTAGTGGCAGCCCCATGGGCTCCCCGCTCTCCCCCATTCTAGCTCTCATGGTAATGGACGACCTACTTGAGGTGACCATAGAGAAGTGTGAATTCAATATCCCTTTGATCAAGAAATATGTTGACGATTTAATTTTGATTTTGCCTTCGCACCAAATTAATAATGTTTTGGACCTTTTCAACGATTACCACGAGGACATACAGTTTACCATTGAGAGAGAAAAACATGTCAGTCCCTTTCTTAGATTCTCGTCTCATTAGATCGGCCAACGGTGAACTGAGGTTCGACTGGTACACTAAACCTACCCATTCAGGGAGATACATGAATTTTCATTCCTCGCATCCTTTCCGTCAGAAAATCAACTTATTAAAGGCGATGCGTGACAGAGTCGTGTCCATTTGCCATCCTGAATTCAAGAAACGTAACCTGACCAAACTTAAACAGTTTTTTCTTAGCAACAATTATCCCAAACAGTCAATTCAATTTTATTCAATTCTACTAATGAGCCCCCACACGTTTGCCTGCATCTGGGGATGTCGCTGCTGTGGACCTTCTGTCCTCACCTAGGCGTAACCGCCTGAGCATTGTGACGATGGACGCCGGCGCGGCGCCGTCCCAGTTGACGACGTTAGTGCCTCCGGCAACGACGCCTTGCCCATCGTCAAATATAGAAGGATACCTTTCATCGGCGACCTCACGGAAAAACTCAAGCGTGTATTACATCACCAGTCCTTCAGATTTGGTGTCTTCAGTTACCTTACTGTGAGGGACGCTTATTTTTTCAAACTTAAAGACAAAACCCCGTCTAACTTGAGGAGTAATGTTGTGAACGCCATAAATTGCAATGACTGCAACGGTCTGTATATAGGACACACGTCCCAATACGTTAAAGCTAGAGTATCCAAACATAAAAGTGCCGTCAGGTTACAGAAAGGTGCTGCAAGTGCCCTTGTTGAGCATGCTATGGGTTTTTCACACTCCTTCAAGTTTGACGAGACAAGGATAATTGCTAGTGAACCTAGGTACTTTGGTCGGCTATTTCTGGAGATGTTCCATATAAATGTGAATGACAACACAGTAAACCATAAGGTTGACACAAGTGGTTTAGTAACATTTATAGTTATCTTTTTGAACTTTATAAACAAAGACGCTCCGAAAATGGTCGGCTGGATGGACGGGACCGCGGCTCTGACTCGGCTTAACCTTGTCTTTGTGTCACAACCTGTTCAATTTTGCTTAAAAACTTTTCATTTTCTGTGTGTTTTTTCCTTTTTTTTTGTGTTTGGTCCCTTCAGGATGATTCCCATTGTTATTTTCATTGTTATCAATTCAAATTAAATCTCATAATTTTAAGTTTCACATTTTCGGTGCGCCATCTGTTGCGCGGAGTTGTCGTTTGATCATTTCACTGCACTTGTCGGTATTGCAGTTCCACATGTTGACCACCGTTTCTCTGGTTAACCTCACATTTCCGACGAGATGATCAATTGTCAACGTGCCGGCAGCATGGTCTGCAGCTAATTTGTTCTTGTCTCATTACTGATGGGTCCACTGGCCAGCCGTGGAGACATCGATTTTCATTAGATTTGTTGCATCTCATCACCATGTGGTTTTTCGGTTGTTTGTAAAAATTAAGGCTGCTTCTTACACTACTAACGTTAGTTAATTTAATGTTAAATTTTAATTAGTAACTATTAGTGGTATTTTCTGTCTTTATAGTAACTTTGTTGCCTGATGAAGACTTTAAACAAAGTCGAAACGTCGCAGAGTTTATAAGGTTGTGATTATTTGACCTGGTCGTTGACCCAATATCCCAATTTGTGTGCCAACGTAGTACGACCAAGAGTACTTCTTGCTATTTGATAATGGACCATCATCAGGTGGGGCTAAAAGAGGAAAATCGAACAATTACAAAGTTATGTCAAATATTGGTATTTGTAAAGGACATGTAAAAGCGCAAAGACGCTACAAACAGAATAAAAATTATCGCTGGCGAAGCGGGGAACCGAATAATAAACGTGCGGAACCGAAACGATCAGTATAAAATTATATAAATCAAAGAAAAGAGTTCCAGATCGGTTTCATGAAAATAGTCTGAATAGAACAAAATGGTGAAGGACCCTTTTTTGTGTGGTCGTGCTCTGGCTTTCTAGGTGTGTCAATGCGAGAAAGAAAACAAACTGAAAACACCCGAAACAGGCAAAAGGAGAACGATACAATGTCGAAAAGGGACTCACCGTCTATTTCAGGAGGATTTCAGCAAGGGCATGTCGTACTCTATCAAGGGGCAGCTATCAAACATCCGTGTACGTTGGTATAAGTTTTGTACCAAAGATATACAACAATGCTCTAGAGTCGCCAACGAAGTGTCACGAGGTGGGCGTTTGCCATCTGTTGGGGTAGGAAGGAATCATGCGGTGTGTGTGTGTGTGTGTGTGTGTAATGTTAGTAGTTTTGGCTATCTACGCATAGAGGGAGTCACACGTTTTGCAAAATATGAAGATAGTGGAATACCACAATTTAAATGAATATCTCAAAGCAAGGAAAAATGTATGACTCCAACCATAATCAACAATGGGGAGCGTTGAGATATCTTACGTGAATGGTCATATCATCTTGAAAAGGTGCGGCTCAGGAAAATTTGTGATGTCGTTTAGTAATAGGTGTCCCTCTCCGCAATGCTTAAGAATCTCGTATTTTTCAAGAAGGCAGAGTCTGTATGATCTGCTGGCGTTATGGAGGATGGAAAGGTTTTCGAGGTGTTTTGTGTCCGCACTCGAAAAGGTGTCTACCTAGTGCTGAGGTGGTCGTTCTTAGCGTATTCTTTAAAACGGACATTGGCGTCCTTGGAGGTCATACCTATGTAAAAATGTTCACAGTTACTACATGTGATCTTATAAACACCTGACGAAGTATGAAAATCAGAATGAAACTTGTTACTGATCAGTAATCTAGATAGGGTGTTAGGGTTGGAAGAGGATGCAGTTACATTGTATTCTTTCAGCTTATGATTTAGTTTCTTGTTAGTAGAGGTGTTGTGGAAAGGAATTTATAAAGTATTACCTGCTGCACATTGCTTTATTTCCATACACAATGATTCAGTCGATAATGGAGACATTCATACAGAATACATTCTATATACATTCAACTAGCAACGCCAAATTCATGGTTATATATCACTCCTCATCCCGAACATCTCGACATTTCATGTAAAATAGCTCAACAACGTGTATCAGTCACTCTTAATAGTACTGGTATACTTCCACTGCACTCAAATTGCTCAGCATACACAAATGCTTTGATACTAAATCCCCATAAACAATTTTGTTCAAGAACAACAATAGATTATATTTCTCCATTGAACCTTACTGAAGGTCTAAATATTTCTCTTATGTTAAATAGATATCCAAGTGATGCAGAAGAAAATGTTTTGTAACATTCAAGACAAGTTAGGTAATCATTGGCAATCTGACGCCTTGCGTTCTATGACTCGCTGTCGCTGGTGCTGAAGAAAGGTTTGCTTTGGAGAATAAGCAACTTGACAACACTGGAAACCCCTGGACCAGCGTATATGTGGATGGAGTAAGCGGTCCTACGGCCATTCTTATAACGCTTCTTCAGGCTCAGTATGTCAAATATAGGTTTTTCCATACCATACATAGAGTATACATAGTGCAATGAAGACTGCTGTACCCCTGTTTTCTCATTTATCTTGTTGACGGATTACTAACTGTGAGTATTTCCCACTATTTGTACCTTTTGTAGTTTGTATATTTGCATTTTTTGATCTATTGTATTTTGTTGTATTTGACATTGTAATACTTGTAGTTATTTGATGCACTCGTTCTCATTGTGGATTCGTTTTGTAGATATGGTCCGAAGATGAAATTATTATTTCAAAATCGATCACCATGCAAGTAAAGAGTTTTTTTAATTAAAGCTGATGCTAAACAACACACATGCGTTTCAATTCCTATACATAGAGTGGTCAGATAAGTTGGCTTTAGACCGGACATTTTTCTTTAAAATACATTGTCTACTCTAAAAAACCGACTTATCCGGTCAGTACGATGTACAATAAATATATGCAGGCTGATTTATAACTTGAGGTGATAAAGGTAAATTTAGCATATAATTGTAGGTAAAAAATGCAAAATAAGTTCTTTTTCAACCGTCGTTTGTTTTTAAGATATTTTACTTTTCAGTTTTATTATCACTGATCAATTAATAAAAAAAAAGAATGGCATAACATGGAACAAGAATTTGCTAACAATAAAACTAATTATTATTTATATTATAGAACTATAAATGTTGACAACGCATATTAAGTGAATAGACATCTCTACTTTTGGTTTTTGATGTGTCACGGTATGCGTGCGCATTTTCCCCCAGGAAGAAATTAAGTTTGCAACACACATTCCCACGTCTTGTCAAAATTTGATTCATTGCGCTTGGGGTTTTCTTTGTGTTCAGTTTATGTGTTTGCTTGTTCAGTTTTCGCAGTTTTTCTCTCAAGAGAATGTGGAGCAAAAATATTTTAAGTTTATCTGAGTTTACCATAACTCTGACTGATTTATTTATGCAGCAACATGGAATAGCACACAATCAAAAGGTAATTCTTGGTTTATTTTTTACATAATCACGTATAATTAATGTTATGCATTATTTTTACAATACACAGGAATTTGGAGTGTTTGATTATTTTTACAGGATACAAATTTTATGCGGAAGGCTATATCAATGAAGTCGTTTATAATGAAAGCGAAAATGTAAAAGTCAATGCTACAGAAGCCAAAAAAAAAACCAAAAGCCACACGTTCTACATTGTTACTATTGTAACTATGTACTGTAGTTGTGAAATAGGGTAAGTGTGATTGTAACCTAAAACACATTCTATATTACTTTCAGACGTCCAAATGAAGTGAGGAAAATGTACATAATTATACGTTGTGTAAACCCGCTTGTGATCTCACTGTGTCTGGACGAGTTATTTTTAGTGAACAAACCCCGAGGAAGAAAAGTGACACCGGATACCTTTATCCTTTATATATATATATATATATATATATATATATATATATATATATATATATATATACGTACGCCGCATAAGATGAGATCCGCATATTCCGTAACCGGGACTACATCGCTTATGTTACTGGCGTGTTTCTTTGGTTGCAGGCCCAACGCAAGTATTGTGGCATTTTGTTGAGAAATAAATTGTACGATGTTTTATAGTTTGTCAGGCTGATTTAAGTATGTTTTTTGACCCATAATGGTTTTCTTTAACATTGTAGTTAAACCGTTATCTGTTTGTTCTTTGAAAATTGTATATTTTATGGGTGTGAGAGAAAATTAGATGTTACTTTTGTGCAAAAGGGAAAGACAGAAAAAACAAGTTTTGCGTGTTCTGTTTGTTGCAGGCCATATGCAATTAAAATCTGGCTTATGAACACTTAAGACTAATTTTAATTATTTTTTCCGTTACAAGTATTAGCATCAAGTTGTATATGCAAATAATATTTTGATTTTATAAAAATGTAAAGGATGTTATGGCTTAAGTTGAAATGAAACACAATTAGATATTCAAACCAAACTTAGAGCTGAAAAGCTTTCTGTTGAAAAAAAGGCTCCAAAGGAACTGGAGGTTTAGTCTTAACATTTTTGAAAGATTTTGCAAATAAGCCGCCATTTCTGGAATTTCGTCGAAATAGTTAAATAATAAATTAAAGTAGAGGAAATACTGAATAATTTATGACTATGACTTTTTTGGTAAAATTAATAATTTAACTGCATGAGCAAATTCTATTTCATCGAGATCGCTCATAATGCATTAAAACTAGTTTTCAACAGAAAGCTTTTCAGCACTAAGTTTGGTTATGAAACTTATAATTTGAAATTTCGTCCCGATACGTTTAGTAGTTTAATATTCAGGGGACACAAAAAAAATTCAAACGATGGTAGATTGATCAGCATTAGCAGCAGAATCATCGACATAGGCTCCTCAGGATCTTTATACGAAGAAGAATGCATTAAGAAGGCATTCTTATTTAACAATGGTGTTAAATAAGAAAAAAACATACTAACACCACTAAAAGAAATGAAAAAAAAACACCCACACCACCAGAGCTGCTAATCATCGACATAGGCTCCTCAGGATCTTTATACGAAGAATTCCTCAGTATCTTTATACGAAGAAGAATGCATTAAGAAGTCATTCTTATTTAACAATACTGTTAAATAAGAAAAAAACACACGGCATTAAGAAGGCATTCTTATTTAACATTAAATAAGAAAAAAAAACACACCAAAAAAACACTACTAAAAAAACGAAAAAAACCACACCAGAGAAATAAAAATAAATGGAAACAAACACTCGCATTAGAAATAAAAATAAATGGAAACCATCGCCAGAAATAAAAATAAATGGTAACTATCGTAGATTCAATTAGAAATAAAAAAAATAAAATATAATAACGAGATAGGTACTTACATGAAAGGTATATCTATTGTTTCGAATAAATGGGCAGCGTTGACGTTGGTATTGTCGTTCATATTGATGATATTTTTCGCAAAAATTACTTAAAATTGAATTTTAAGCGCGTTCAATACTAAGTTGGACGATATTTAGCACTAGATGATCGGATTGGATATGTTCAAGCATTGGTTGACTACCACCTTATATACCGTAACATAAGATCTTTTCTAAGAGTAGGGGTAAAACGTTTCAGGAAAAACACAGAAAAAACACCAGTAAAACACAGGAAAAACACAGGAAAAACTGATGATATGCGCGCGCAGAGAAAAGATTTAAGAAAAAAATCTAGGAAAAACTCATCCCCAATTTACATTAAATTCTATTTTTTGCGCGAGCACTCTACGCAATAGGTCAATGCGCGACAATAAATACATTCGAGGGTCGTAAAGAAGTGCAAATAAATGGTCCAGGAAAAAGCACCCTAACAATTGTCTATAATATAAACTAGAAAATACCAATTATGCAAAACATAGGCTGCATATAATGAAAACGCTAAAGTTTATCGGACAAAATATAATATCGGAATTTAGCGATCGACGCTATACGCTCGCTATATGGACAAAATGCGTTTCTTAGAGACACGTATTTGGTTTTTGTCGAATTTAAATTTGCAATGCAATTTTTTGTAATCACGTGCACACTATTTAAGAAAAAATTAACACACCTACCCCCATGTAGCCGAATATGGATATTGTATTTGTGATTTAATAGTTGAAGTTTGATGTATTTGTGCTATAATCTAAACTTTAATTCTTTTGGATAATCGTCAAAATTATATACTGGATCTATCGCATTTACGAAATTTGACGGTAGTCGACATTCCTTCCCGTAAACTAACTCATGTGGTGTATATCGAGTTTCGGTGTAAGAACAGTGTAAGAAAAATACCAATACGGAACACACGAACTCCAAGAATTTGGAAATTTAACCGTACGCGTTCTTAAATATACCCCTAAACTTTTATGTAAATTTTCTCTCCAAGAGTTTGAATTTAAGCTCCAAGAGTTTGATGATGATATGCAGTTGATTTTAATGTTTTGATTTTTAACATCTTACAAGTTTCCTGAAATACTGAAGCTAAAAAATCTGTTCCTTGGTCAGTAATGACCTGTTCTGGAATAGCTTTATACTAGTCAAACAATAAAAATTAAGGTAATTGTTAAATTCATTACATACCATACCCTTAGATATCTCATTATTATTATTATAGGGTCAAATAATTCGTACCTAACGCGCGTTAGAATACACTTTTCCTTTCGTAACTTTATCCTGCAAATATATTCTTTGTTTACTAGTATTAAGAACCGAAAGAGGGTTGCCTCCATGTGGAAAACGTCATTAAATTTAGCACAAATTTGGCGATTGATAGTTTTTCTTCCTTATTTCATCCATATTTATTTAATGTGGATAGCAATTTATCAATCCTATCAAATCAGGTCGTGATCAAATCAAAATTCATAATTACGTTTCCTGGTCGTTAGTCCAACCGGCAGCACCCTGGTTTGATGCTGCATTGTTAACATAATAATAACATCACGACGCTTTTTGCATACTATATCATGCATTAAATCCTTAAATGACAATATGCACTCGTACCTGTAATATTGGACAATCTCTACACTATAAGTTCGTACGAACTCAAGTATACGAAACCAACGGAAAAAATTGCAAACCAAAAGATAGTATACCACCATACTTTTTACCAGTGTCGTGCGAGATCAAAAGACGATCAAGAGGGTTGCCTCCATGTGGAAAACGTCATTAAATTTAGCACAAATTTAGCGATTGATTGTTTTTCTTCTTTATTTCATCCATATTTATTTAATGTGGATAGCAATTTATCAATCCCATCAAATCAAGTCGTGATCAAATCAAAATTCATAATTACGTTTCCTGGTCGTTAGTCCAACCGGCAGCACTCTGGTTTGATGATGCATTGTTAACATAACAATAACATCACGACGCTTTTTGCATACTATATCATGCATTAAATCCTTAAATGACAATATGCACTCGTACCTATAATATTGGACAATCTCTACACTATAAGTTCGTACGAACTCAAGTATACGAAACCAACGGAAAAAATTGCAAACCAAAAGATAGTATACCACCATATTTTTTACCAGTGTCGTGCGAGATCAAAAGACGATCATCGAAAGTCGTCAACTAACACTACCGCCACTCTACTCGTTTTCGTTTCCGAAGCCCATTCGTGCACTCGAATTTGTATGCATCTATTGAAATATGAGAGATGATACTTTTGAAACATCACGAATTTATAAAGAGATAATCAATAATACAAGAAATACGTAATCGTAAAGGTAACAGAGGGAGCTTATCACCTATTTTTTAATATATATTTTATACAGTGTGTCCCACTTAAGAGTGTAACACCTTCATATCTGAGCAAAGATGATATAGGACTGTTAAAGGAAACTCCAACGTTTAATATGGCATATAACATTTTGAGTTCCAATGAGTTGAACATATTTGAAAACATTAATATAGGCAAAGAAGTACAAAACATCAAACACGGTGTTAAGCGTTTGTTTTACCATGAAAATAGGTAATATTTGGATTAAATGACACATGCCAATCTATTTTATGTAATCTACATATCTCGAAGTTCAATATCATATTGATTTTTTCACAAAAAAAAACACTTGAAACAAAGAAACGAAAAGTTTACACTCAACTGCGTGACAAATACAAAACGTGATCATGATATTTTTTTGGAGAACAATGACCACGCACGATCTATATACCCATTTTGTGTTGATAACCACCCTTAGGTATATGCTTAGATATTTACTGGTCATCAGGCGGATCAACTGTTTCCCAATAATTTGCAATACATATTGACCGATTATTCGAGGAAATATGAGTTGATAATTTAATCAAATTTTGCTCGGAGATCGTAGCATGCACCAAGGACAGCAAAATATTCCAGGCATCATATGTACGTGTTTTGGCAAATAAAAGCCATAGAATCACCAAGATTAAGCATATCTCTCTGATTCAATTTCTGTTACAATATTGCAATAAATTTAGAACTCTACACCTTCCATGGCATCAAAATGCCTCGGTTGTCTTTGTAATTATGGTCAATGATGTAAAAAAGGGAAGTGTCTGTGAGCTGCAGAAAATTAACACTTGGACGAATACATTTTTTCTATATACAGGACGGGACATCTTTTTGCTAATTTATTTTATATTTTTCTTCGTAACTGAGGATGGTGGGCCTTCTTAATTTTATGTTAGGTATACTGGTATAGATTGTTATTGTCTGTTATTTGGAGTATAGATATTATGACTGGATTGTGTACTCTTCTCGTTCAATTTTTATGTGCTAGATTTGTTCAGCGTCGTAGTCCATACACGCATAAGACAAAGAGGAAAAGAAAAATGATGTTTATGAGGATGTACTGACTGGGTTGTATAAAGGAGAATAGCCTTCGTCCTTTGGGGGAATCATACTAAATTATATGAAATGGTTGGAAACTATAATATGATTAGTTATGTATTCATCAAATATTTAGGCACTTTATTTCTTGGCTCGACAATTAGCAATCAATATATGTACGCTCGAGGTTTAATTTACTGACAAATATGGCAAAAGAAAAAAACAAATTTTATTTATCCCACAATAGCTTAAAACAAATTGTTAGGTTACATGCTACGCTAAGGTAAATTCTTTAAAGTGTAAAAATTGTGCGCGATTCTTGCATTCAAACAGAGAAATTTTGGTGGGCAGAATGATTGCGTTTGCGCATTTGGTATTACCGTTCGACTTGGTGGGTATAAAAAGCAATAGCGGTAGAATCATTCCTCAATCCAACAACGTACGTTAATAGTCTCAAAAATGAATCATCAAGATATTGTACTTCGATTTGTGCAAGAGCACTTGTACAATGGGGAGAAGCCCATTGTTTTCGAGGGAGGGCCGCTATCCGAAGAATTCATGTTAGTGGAAGAGGAATACGAAGATTACATCATTAGAGTGTACGAAACTAAAGAGTTAGTACATATCTATTGGGAGCTGGACCAAGTAAGTTGTATAAAATTAGCCAATTCTTGATAGTCCATTGTGTTTTCCATCAATATTCTGAAGAATTTGAGTATAACTTACAATTGTTAAATTTATTTAGGGTTTGAAACTATGGATGCTAAGCGGCGTAGAGAGTGAAGACGAGTCACTCTCAGACGTGAAATGCGGTCCACCGATTCCCTAAAAAGAAACGGAAGAGGAAGACATTTCCGGTGCAGCGGTCCAGTTTAAAATTCAGTCTAGTTAAGGTTTTATTTTCTCTATTTTACATTTGCATGTTGCCGACGTTTCGCTGGTCGTTCTGAAACGTCGGCAATATGCAAATGCAAAAATAGAGAAGAAATAGAACCGTATCCAGACTGAAACACGTCTATTGGGAGCTGGACCAAGTAAGTTGTATAAAATTAGTCAATTCTTGATAGTCCATTGTGTTTTCCATCAATATTCTGAAGAATTTGAGTATAACTTACAATTGTTAAATTTATTTAGGGTTTGAAGCTATGGATGCCAAGCGGCGTAGAAAGTGAAGAAGAGTCACTCTCAGACGTGGAATGCGGTCCACCGATTCCGAAAATGGTGGAAAAAGAAACGGAAGAGGAAGACATTTCCGGTGCAGCGGTCCAGTTTAAAATTCAGTCTAGTTAAGGTTTTATTTTCTCTATTTTACATTTGCATGTTGCCGACGTTTCTGAAACGTCGGCAATATGCAAATGTAAAAATAGAGAAGAAATAGAACCGTATCCAGACTGAAACACGTCTATTGGGAGCTGGACCAAGTAAGTTGTATAAAATTAGTCAATTCTTGATAGTCCATTGTGTTTTCCATCAATATTCTGAAGAATTTGAGTATAACTTACAATTGTTAAATTTATTTAGGGTTTGAAGCTATGGATGCTAAGCGGCGTAGAAAGTGAAGAAGAGTCACTCTCAGACGTGGAATGCGGTCCACCGATTTCGAAAATGGTGGAAAAAGAAACGGAAGAGGAAGACATTTCCGGTGCAGCGGTCCAGTTTAAAATTCAGTCTAGTTAAGGTTTTATTTCTCTATTTTACATTTGCATGTTGCCGATGTTTCGCTGGTCGTTCTGAAACGTCGGCAATATGCAAATGTAAAAATAGAGAAGAAATAGAACCGTATCCATACTGAAAAGCGTTATTTTTATTAAATATGCCAATAAATTGAAATTACATATACGAAAAAATTTGATTTATTTACAAATTATTAAAAACATTACTTTCCTTACTTTATATACCTACTTTATTGTGAAAAAACATTATGAACCGTATTGAGAACGCGTCATCTATTTTTACATCTTTCAGGCCTTAGGCTTCGGATAATACAAACGTCAGACCTACCAACGTCACACATTAAGAATTAAGTGAGAAAAAATATCTAGTTGTTCAGAAATAATTCGGTTCTTCAGATATTTTTTTAGTTAGACAAGGCAGAAACTCAAAAAATGTAAGCTAGAATTTTGCAAATAATATACAGAAATGTAGAGCAGTTCACAAAAAAAAACGAACTCGTTTCAGGACATTATCGCCATCTATACCAAAACCACCAGTAAGACGTCCTAGTGCCCCCCCCCCCTTCATCCATGAAGAGATTGAAATGACCCATCACAGGGTGGGTTGATAAACAAATACAAACATGAAAAAAAATATTTGTATTGTAGTGAGGATAAGATAATAAAATCACACATCAATCGTTATTTAAAAAAAAAGAGATATGTTGATGAGACAAAGGTACCTAAATAGCTGTTTTGCAATTTCATCTTACTCAAACTAATTAAAACCAGAGCAATTAGGCATAAAAAATTGGAAATAACTTCCTGCACTAATTGACCCGCCGACGCTGAGTCTGATAATTAAAATCTAGTTTAAGAGGAATAACATATTACAGGTTAATCTTCTGTGAAGTCCTATAACTGTAGTTTTTCAAATAAAACAGTCACATTTCCTGCTCATCATACTTAAATCTACAATATTAATATATTTATTAGTTTATTTTTTATTGGGAAGGTCAGTATATCACCCAGGACCTAAATATACTTTTTTTATTTAAAAAAAATGATTGTTGATAGCTTTATTCTATTTGATATATTTTTGTACCCTGATCTACTATGTAACTATTGGTGGCACTTTAGACCTACCTAAAACCATGGTTTAACTTCACCAATGATATATCCCAAAACTTGTGTATTATCTTGAAATCATACTATACCTACATAACTACCCAAACCATATTATAGTTTCTGTAGAATGATTTGTAAGGGAATATGTAATAGTGTATGAATGTGCGTATGAGCGAATAGTCTTAAGTCGGCATAAAGTAGCATTAAGTAGGATGTAGGTATTATTATGTAAATCAGTATTATAGTTGATGTACAAGTGAATATATGTATTGTACTGGGTATTATACTAGTCTATAATTTCATCGACCTGCCTCAACTATCCTAATACACGACATTACATGGCGATCCTGCCAGTGCACCTTTAAAATAACGACAAGAATGGGTATCTATTATACAAAAGTGAGAAAAAGTGCGACCAACGCAAGCAACTTGTGTTAAGAATTAAGTGATTGATATCAAGAAAAATATCATCGTAGTACGAAAGTAAAAGTGAACAAAAACAATGCAAGCAACTTGTGTTAAGAATTAAGTGATTGATATCAAGAAAAATATCATCGTAGTACGAAAGTAAAAGTGAACAAAAACCAGAAACACCTGGAGACACAGATAACGGTAACTATCGTTCGGCCAACTTTAAACTATTGTTTTGTATAAATCAAAAGAGTTTTACCAATTTTAATATGTATGCCCATTTTCAGATTCAGTTGTAAGTGTTGCTGAAATTGAAGAAGAAACCTTTGAAGTCAACAGTCACAATTCACCTGCAACGTCGCAAGTAAAGAGTAGACGCCGAGGATCGTGGAGCAATCGACATAAAAGCATTATGCTATTATTTTTTGAGAAACACATTAAAAAGAAGGTAGCTCCTAAAAAAGCGGAATGTGAAAGGTTAAAGGGAAAGTATGAAAAATTATTTAAAGATAAAAATTGGGTTCAAATTAAAGTTTTTGTGTACAACACTTATAAAAATAATAAATAAGTTCTAGTATTTTCAAATATGAATACTTATGGTGGCAATGAAACCATGTTTTGTTTTCATTATAAATATTTCGTACTAAATTATTTAAAGATAAATGGAACCCAATTTTTAAGTTTTTGTGTACAACACTAACAAAAATAATAATTAAGTTGTAGTATTTCTAAATATGAATACTTATGGTGTGGTGGAAATGAAACCATGTTTTGTTTTCATTATAAATATTTCGTACTAAATTATTTAAAGATAAATATTGGTGTCAAATTATGAATACTTATGGTGTAAATGAAACCATGTTTTGTTTTCATTATAAATATTTCGTACTAAACATGGCTGAATTTGAGGCAGTAAAAGAAACCTTATATGGATTAAATCTTTATTGGACAGGATTAATGTCAATATATCAGAACCAATAATATTATATGAAGACAACTAAAGTTGTATTGCTATGGCAAATAATCCATCGACATTAAGAACCATTTTTTACTCGTGAACAAGTAGGTAGAGAACAACACTGTCTCTTTGAAATATTTGTCCACAGGTCATCCATCAGCAGGCTGACTTACTGACAAAATCTCTACCAACACATCAGTTCAGGGAACTGAGGGAGAAGGTGGGACTGCAGCAGAAATAGAATAATAAATTCTATGACTTTTAATATATCATGGTCTGGTTAGGTTTTTGTGGGGTTTTTCCCTAACCCTTTTAGCAACAAATGTTGGATCATTAATTGTTAACTCCCCATATATACATACAATAGCAAATATTAGTTCATACATTAAAAACTGTAGTCACTTCTTAATTTTTATGGCGTTACTGTTCTTCAAAGCGTCAACCTATTGATTCAGAGAATGTGTTGGCGAACTATGCTGAATATGTAAATTTGTGAACAACACCATTTATATAGTTCTACGCACGTTCTACGTTTAGCAGTCGCTTGTAAGCTATTGCTATAAAAAAGGCGTACTTCGTTAATTAAACTAAAGTGTGAACGTCTAATTGTGTTTTATTTCGACTTAAACCATAACATCCTTTTTGTACATTTCATATGGGAGCGGCTGCACTAAAGAATTAGCCCATTCGACGACCAGTTCTCATACAATCTATCATATAATCATATCATTAAAATAAATTCGCTTCCAAGCTAAGCAAAGTCTTTTATTTGAATATTAAGAAAGAAATTAGAAGACATAACCCGTCATAACTATTCCAGGTAAGTAGAATCAACAATCAGCTTTTTCCTAGTATAATTATTACAAATTTTGAGTAGTCGTTTTTTTATGTTCTAATTGGTATCTATTGTTCCTTTATTTTTTAAGTAAAAAAAGCCTAGACGTCGGCCTTGGGTTTTCAGGCGAAAATGAAAAGCAAAATTCCACAATGGGAAATTTTTTATGTCAATAATGACATGTTCTACTAAACATATCAATAAGTCGTATGAAACAAAGAGCTCATAGGTAATCCATTGATGTGGTTGCCTATAGACAGTTCCTGCAATATTGCCGGTGTGTGTTAAATATAAAATCATCATCTCATGCACCTAATTGTTATGTTACTCAATAGACTATAGTGGTGTATGGTGGGTTGCAGGAGTTGCAACGGACCTCGACAACTACTAAATAAATAATGTATTTGTCGGGCAATTCCGTCATACGAAGATCGAAGATCGAAGAAGCAACCGTATACACGTGTTTCGGACTGTTACTCACCGTCCATTAACCAGCTTTCCTTAAATAAATAATATACTGTATAAAATCGAGTCATACACTTGTTGGCAGCTCATATGAACTGTATATGAATAAAGTTTGATAAAATGTGTGTAAATGAGTTAAAAAAAAAAATGAAACAAAGAGTTCATAGGTAATCTATTGATGTGGTTGCATAGACGGTCCCTGCAATATTGCCGGCGTATGTTAAATATAAAATCATCATCTCATGCACCTAATTGTTATGTTACTCAATAGACTATAGTGGTGTATGGTGGGTTGCAGGAGTTGCAGCGTTATTTCTATTGCGCGGCTTGCCGGTTGAACGGATCTCGACAACGACTTTTATATGCACTGTATAAAATCGAGTCATATACCTGTCGGAACCTCATTTGAACTGTAAATGAATAAAATTTGATTAAATGTGTGCAAATGAGCTCCAACAAAACATTTGGCTTTCATATATATTAACCCAAGCGGCCAGCGGTCGCAATGGCTACGATATACACGCAAAATAAGACGAGATCCGATTTCGGACCTCGCCTTAGAAAATGGATCTCGACTGAAGCAAGCATGTATCAAAATGATCTCGACTTAGCGCTATATATATATAAAAATTTGAAATAGTTAATACAAGATGGCAATAGATAATAATAATAATACAATTTTCATATCAATATATGCAGGTTTCTGCGAGAATTAACATCCATTATATATATATATATATATATATATATATATATATATATATATATATATATATATATATATATATATATAAAGACAAGGAGTCTTTGCCGTTGATAACAAAAAGTAAGAGAACTTTTCTTGGGGAATCCCGCAACAATAATAATGGTCATACTCCTTTCTGTTTATTAAGTTAAAGACTGCAAAATATCGTTGAAACTAAATATCTCGAAAACACCCGAAAACACAAGTAACAAATTACCATAAGTATAAATTTAAAGTAATTTAATTCTAATTTATTTCTATTTTGTGAAGAAATGGTAATACATATATTAGTTCTGAAATAAACTTCAGTAAAAATATTGACAACAAAAAATTGATTTTTGTATTTATTAACGCACAAAAAGCTATTAGATGCAATAAGGTTGTATAATTTGTTGTTTTATGCAATATCTTGAAATGCGATTTTCATTTCATGTAATCGAAACTTTTATGTTTATTAATATAAAATTAACGTTATATTTAATAAAAACACAATTACTTTGCAATGTAGGAATTATATTAATTAATTACACATTAAGCTAATAAATAGAAACCTATAAATCATTATAAACCAATTCAAAGCATTCGAGCAAGGTTTCGCATATAATAAATTTCCGATATACGAGTTGCAGCGTAAACGGACAATTTTTTGCACTTAGCGGCCGAGCGGCCGAGCGGCCGACCAGAATTACAAAAACTCGTACATGGATGTATTATCGACACACTGCTGAAATACTGATACGAACATACTAAATTCCAAGACTGTACACTTCGATTTTTAATTATTAAAATACACATTTCTGTAAAATGTTCAATTTCCGACCTTCAATTGTCATAATTTACTTCAACTCTTCAACTGAATGATTTTCATTAATAGTTAATGATTCCGGACATTCAGGACTGTATAAATAAATTCATAGATTCGTAAATTTTTGCTTTTAGCTTAAATTTTTGGTAATACATGTCTTTAAAAATCAATAGTTTTAATGTTAACATACCGGAGAATCGGTGATATCAATAACCTCGATAGGTTGAGTTGTAACTTTTAGTCTATTTCGGCGGAAGTTTTCTGGATCCTCTTCTTGTGCTAGAAGTATAACAGAGTCGTCCCTGGCGATGGCTTCTGCTTGTTCTCTTAGGAACTGCTGGTGTTCTTCCAATACCGACCTAGCCTCAGCTATCACTCGCTCTACATTATTCATTACACTCTTTGGTAAATGTGGTCGCCATGAAGAACAGGGTTTTACGGTTGTCGCATGAAGATTTCCACAACCAAAACAAAAAGAGAGTCTATGATGTTTTCCGGAATAATGGATATCCCAGAGAACTTTTACGTAGGTTGATCTACAGCACTTCAGCAAGGAGGCGTGTTGTTGATATGACCGCTCCTGTTCGAGTAGAAACCCCGGTCTATAGAAGACTTCCATTCTTACCTGGACTTTCACAACCTTTGAGTGGGCTTTTTAAGATTGACAACCTTAGGATAGCGTACTACAATCTGAGTAGAGTAAGGGATTTTTTCACTAATGTCAAACAAAGGACACCCACCAGTCACATGTCGGGGGTTGTTTACCGAATTCCTTGTGGAGGATTCAACTCTAGCTACGTCGGCCAGACCGCAAACTGGCTAAAGACAAGACTTGGACAACATATTAATGACATTAAGAAGAAAAAGTTAACTAGTGCTCTCGCCCAACACGCTGTCAACACTGACCAAAATTTTGATTTCGACAACAGCGTTATCCTATATAGAAAGCGAAACCTGCGTGAGCGGCTTTTCTTTGAAATGATTGGAATACAAAGAACGGAACTCTTTAAATTTGAGATCAGACACGGACGACCTAAGCTCTGGATACACCTTTCTACTCAATTTGGACTATAACCATCAACGAGTGCTTGATGAATCGTCTATGAACTTAGGAGACTTAAGTGAGCTTGCGTTTTGACGATTTGTGGTCGTTTTGTTGTTGTTTTTCGTATTTTAAATAGTTTACTGTCATGCGCCTTTTTGAACGAAGGTTGGCACTCGTGCCTAGTTATTTTTTCGTGGCTGCATTCACTACGCACGGTTCTATTTTTAGAATACTCTGTCGTCACGGTAATGGCTGTTGTTTTGTTTTGGTCGTTGACAGTTGAATGTGTTCAAACCATACTCGATTTGCTGTTTGTGCTTGGTGTTTTCTTGAATTATTACCGGTTGTTCGTCCCAGGTATTGTTCTGTTATAATTGGCTACATGTAAAGTTACCTAACAATTGTTATTATTGTTTCAATTAGGTTACCTCCGGACGGACTCCATTTTGTAGCGTTTTATGTCTCCAGTGTTTTGAACGTGATTATTGTGCTTCCTTGTTGCGTTTTTTTTCCGTCACCGTTTATGTATTGCGTTATTGTTGACCGCTCTACCGCCGAGTTTCCATCTGCTCCGATGATATCATATTTCATGTTTGTTTGACCACTATTCTAAGGTAAACCTTGTAGGTTATGTCTCTGTGCCGAGCCTTCATTTGTGTTTTGTGCTTGTATTGTTTTAGTTCTTGAAGAAGCAACAAATGGTTTGCGAAATATTGAACAAGAATAAAAGGTCGGAAGAAATTTAACATCAAATTTTCATTTGAAGACCTTCATACCCAATATCCTTTACTGAATTATTCATTACTCTCTCCACATTTTGCGCTGCTAGAACCCTAGCCGTCGTTTCGTCGTCCTCCTGGGACGTTGAGGGATTATCTATATCCTCAGTGGGATTCAGCATGATTTTTGGTTGTCTATTCAATTAGTACGTTCTTTATTAATTTACCAATATTTCGCATACATCGCATGCTACATCAGGGTCATCTGAAGGACATAAAAGAAGAGAAACATTGTGACTTATTGATAATTAGAGGATATAATTCTACTTACAATGTGAACGTAGGGTGAGAGTTGGCGAAGATTGTACAATAGTCGAGCGTAACATCAGTGCGGGTTCAATTACATGCTTCCAAGCCTTGAATTATTTTTATTTTCAGATAACAAGCACCGAACGGTGTTTCTGCTCGGACAATGGCGACTGACAGGTTACCTCGTCAGAGCGAGGTTCTTTTTCAAGGCGTGGATGCGAACAGTAATCGAAGGGTTATAAGTGGGAAATTTGAAAGTGTATATATGAAAATATAAAAACAATGTGACAATGTTTTGATAAAATTACCTATCTTACAACTAATGGAAATGTTACAAAAATGTTAATGCTGAAGGCTGCACTGGTAAATGCACAACTACAAACGATGCTTAACTTACTAACTATGCAGTACCTATATGAAGTATTAATTTTTTTTGGGATGTTGCCATGTGCATAAAGCCTGTTGGCTTGTCTGTGCGGCGGTCGTGGAGACGGAGTATTTTTTTAAAATCCCTGCCTAACCTGGGCTCGACCCCTGGGCTTCATAGTGGAAGGCATTCGCCTTATCCACTAGGCCACCTCCGCTCCACATAAATTAATATATAATATGTAAACTAATAATATCATTTACTAGTATTAGTGATTTCATTTGTTTTCTTATTGAACCTTTATTAACGTTCTGTCAGCGGTTTGGTTGGCCACCTGGATGCAGGGACAAGTCGGGGATTACCCAGGTTCGGCGGCACTCGATGGGGGGTCCATGCGTACGAGGTGGGGACGCAGCGGTGGACATTCGGCGACTCGACCAGTTAGAGAGAACACGCAGAAAATACTAATACTTAATATTGTAATCCAATTCGGAAGTTAATCACCAATATAATATATATACATATTGTGTCACCCCGGAAGAAAAGTGACACAACTCAAAATATTCAGGTTTTGAGTTATCTAGTTGAAACGATCAGAAATTCGATCAACTTTCTGGTAGAAAAAGGTCATAACTTCAATACTAATTCTCAGCGCTAGGTGGCACTTGTGTCACTTTTCCGCCGCTGCAACTATGAGTCACTGAAACATGAACAACGACACAGTTAGAGTTGGTGCATGTTGGTTTGTGGTTTTACTCGTTAAAAACGACATAACTCGAAAAGTGACTTATTTAATTTAATTTGTTTTGCAAGAAAAGTGTCATATTTAGTGTTGTGACGGTTTTCGCGTTAAGGTGGGTAAGAATAAAGTTGTATTAGTTAGACTTCTGCCACTTTTCGCGATTCAGGTGTATAGGTTTAAATTTTTTCAACTAGTTTTTTTTTGTGTTATCTCCTTATTCTTCTTAGGATGTTCTTAGAAAAACGTATTTCTCAATTTGTGAATAATGCTTTTAGTGTTGCGTCATTATTCTAGTGAATTAATTCTCAATTGTTGTATTTTAGTGACAATGTTGAATAGAACAACATTGATTTTAGAACTCGCCAAAAAAACATTCATAGATGAAATCGTCGAAAATGAAGACAATACAGACGATCAGGGCACAACCAGTTTTGAAATCTCCGGAATTGAACAAAGTAGTAGCTGCTGTGAACCAAATGAGGGAGGTTCACCCAGTTCAAAAGATGGACCTAACGTAAATCCGGGTACTATTCTGGCTTTTAGATATTTTGAGACGATTTAATAAACGTTATTTATTTACAGAACAGCTGTGTTCAGACAGTTCGAAGGACCTCCAAACAGAAAAACCGAGCTGCTCAAATAATGAAAGGGGTAATTCGTCTAGTTCGCCCAGTTCATCGAGTTCATCCAGCTCATCGAGTTCCTCATCTTCAGATTTCAACGAAGATTCTGATGACAGCGTAGCAGATCCTAATTATAACTCGACTGAGTCATCAAGCAGCCAAGAAGATAATGCCTCCAACGTATCCAGAAATTCTGACAAGAAAAAAGTACTGGGAAAAGTAAACAATCCATGTAATACAAAAAAGCAAGGGAAAAAACGTGTGTGCACAGCCAGACAATTGGATAAAAAATAAAGCAAAATGTGCAAGAAATTGTGGTAAATCTTATACGTCTTCATCTACTTCCAAGAATGTCTTCCAAGAAAAGAAATTATTGCCTCCTTGCACGGATAAGTTTCGGTTGAAATGTTCCACAAAAATTATACATGAGGATCGGATGTCCATTTTTAAAGATTATTGGAATTTAGGAAATTTACAACGACAGCGTGATTTCTTGATTGCAAGCATTAAAGAGATTAAACCAAAGTATCGGTATGTTAGAGAAGATAGAACAAAAGTACGTGGTCTTAACAATGCCTTTTTCTTTGAGATTAATGGGCAAAAAATCCAAGTGTGTAAAACGTTTTTTAAAGCAACTTTATCCATTAGCGACAGACCAATAAGAACTATTTTAAGTAAACGAACTTATTCAACAAACAACATGATTTCTACTGACTTAAGAGGTAAGCATGGGAAGCATGCCGGAATAGATGACAATATTAAAGAGGGTGTTAGAGTTCACATAAATTCTATACCCCGAATAGCCAGTCACTATTGTCGTGCTAATACATCAAGAGAATACATAGAAGGTGGTAAATCATTGGCAGACATTCACAGAGATTACGAACAAAAATGCAAAGAGCATAATGAGCCGGCTGCAAATTACATGATGTACTCCAGAATTTTTACTGAAGAATTCAATATCTCTTTCTTTATACCGAAGAAAGACCAATGCGAACTGTGTATCGCATATTCAAATTCAACAGATGAAGGAAAAGCCGAATTACAAGATAAGTATGAGATCCACATAAGAGAAACCAAATTAGCACGTACAGCAAAAGATGAAGACAAAAACTCACAAAACACATCTGTTGCTGTATTCGATTTAGAAGCTGTGCTTCCATGTCCTTCTGGTCAAGCTTCATCGTTCTATTATGTTTCAAAGTTGAGTGTTTTCAATCTTACTGTGTTTGATTTAAAATCAAATAACGTTAAATGCTTTGTTTGGCATGAAGCCGAAGCGTACAGAGGATCTAATGAAATTGCCACATGCATAAAGCAATATCTTGATGATCTGGAAGGAAAGGCCAATAACAGCAATGATCCCAAAGATATAGACGTCATCTTTTACTCCGACAATTGTGCTGGACAGCAAAAAAATAAATTCTTGTTTGCAATGTACATGTATGTCCTTTCAAAATATAAATTCATTAAAAGCATCACACACAAATTTTTGATAACGGGACACAGCCAGAATGAGGGAGATAATGCCCACTCGGTCATAGAACGACAGTGCAGCAAAGCTAAAAGAGCAGGACCTATTTATACTCCTGATCAGTATATTCAACTGATAAGATCCGCCAAAAAAACTGGTAATCCTTATCAAGTTATTGAAATGTGTCACGCCAACATTTTCGACCTGAAGTCTCTAGTTGCTGACCTTGGTTGGAAAAACGCACCCAAAGATGCAGAAGGAAATAATTTTAAGATAACCGAGATAAAAGTGTTGAAAGTAGTCAAAGAAAACTTTGGAAAACTACTTTATAAAACTAGCTATGAACAAGAAGAGTTTCAAGAAGTGGAAGTTTTAAAAAGCACAAGAGGCAGAAATTCTGTCGATATTAAGAATATCGTTTTAAAAAGAGCTTACCAAAATAAAGTAGGTATTCCTGAGAAAAAAAAAGGAGGGCCTGCTATTGCTTTTCACAAAGAAAATAATTCCAATGTCGTATTTTGAGTTTTACAATACCTTGTAAAATGAAAGCATAACTGAAGTCGTTTATTTTTCTGGGAATGTAGTTGTCATTTGAAGCTATTTTGTTTATAAATTGTAGTTTCTGTTTGATGTTACTTAGTTTCATTAAATTATAGCATTTATATTTTATTTCTTGTTCAAACGTTTAATAAAAGTTTATTAACATGTGCACTTTTTATTTATTTCGACGAAACCATAATTATTATTAATCGGCTTAACTCAAAATTGTGGAATTTACGTTTTCGAGAAAAGTGACCTAAGTCAAAATAAGGGTGGAAATTTTAATTTTTGAGGGATAATGACTTGAAATCGTACATTGCAAACCGGGACTTTTATAAAACTAGTTAATAGCTACATGATCGCCAAAAAAATTTTGGGTTTATCTTATTACAGTACACTCAAGAAGAATTTGAAAGTCATGAAACTTTAATCGGGTTTTCTGAAGAACTATGGTTTTTGAGTTGTGCCACTTTTCTTCCGGGGTGACGATATGTACGTTAGTTTGAGCGTGACGTGTTTTATTAAGGGGACTAGGCAGTCCAAAAATCGATTTTTTTTTATTTCAAATTTCAAAAATAAAGGTCTTCCCGATTATAATGCTAATAGCTACTCTTATGTCGAAATTTTGAAAATTGTTGATTTGGTAGCAAAAAACGCGAAGCGGCGCGCTCACCTAGTTCCCGCGCTCGAAATCGCCAAACGTAGCACAGCGGTAGAACCGCCCGGCGAATACTTAGAATTAACAAACCGGTTTCTTAGTATTTTAGAGGTATACAACTACATAAATGTATTAATTCTGCCTAAACGCAAAGTTGCAACTGCTCGTCAGTCTCGATCAAACACTTCTTCCGAGAGGTACATCGTTAGTACTGTTTTGAAAACATTATATATTTGCAGTTGTGTGCAAAATGGAGCAGCCGGGTAGAGCTGATCAAAAAAATCGTGGAAAAAAAGTTAAAAAGCGGCAGTTTTACGGCAACCAATTTACAAATGAGGACAAACAAGAAGCATCTACATCACAAACTGAAAGAGACATCTTTTTCTACTAGACCTGATTCCGAAATTGCTTACGAAATCATAAATTTTGCTACTGTTTTTAATCTAATTGCTTCTTTTGTTGTGTCCAAAACGTGCGGTGAAAATATCAATTTTGAGAAGTGTTATCAACAAGGACTTGGCTTTAAGATGAAACTTAAGTGCTCCAAATGCGATGATCGATTTCTTTACTCTTGTCCAATATCGAAGAACAGCAAGAGTACTATATACGAAATTAATTCAAGAATAATGGCTCCAATGAGATACCTAGGTGTCGGATATAGTGGACTGGAAATATTTTGCGGTCTCATGGATCTCCCTGCGCCTTTGGTTCGTCGCAGCTATGATGCGTTTATGAAGAGAATGCGCAACACTGCGAAGAATGTTTGCCTACTATCATGCAAGGAAGCAGTTTCTCAAGAAATTTCGTATTATGATGATAGAGAAAGCTTAGTCGTTTCGGGAGATGGAAGCTGAAGGAAACGCGGTTTCCAATCTCTGCACGGCATCGCAACTCTTATTGGACATTATACAGGAAAAGTACTGGATGTAATTATTAAATCATCTTATTGTGCCGCATGTAAATTATGGGAAAACCGTTGTGGTACAGAGGAATATGTTAAATGGCTAGATAGTCATGAAGACGAGTGTCAAATAAATCATGAAGGCAGTTCAGGCAAAATGGAAGTGGACGCGATCATAGAAATGTTTTCCAGATCTCAAGACTTGTATGGTGTAAAATATAAATATTACGTAGGTGACGGAGACTCAAAGACATTTAAATCCATTTTGAACAAACAGCCGTATGGTGACAACTTTGAAGTGTATAAAAAAGAATGTGTTGGGCATGTTCAGAAACGTATGGGTACTAGGCTTCGTAACGCGAAAAAAGAACACAAAGGTCTTGGTGGAAAAGGGAAGTTGACCGATAAATTGATTGGCGAATTAAGTAAATATTATGGTATGGCCATACGTAATAACTATGATGACCTACTTAAGATGAAAAACGCAATTATGGCAACGCTTTATCATAAACTATCGACCGACGATAAACCTCAGCACGACTTTTATCCTAAGGGAATTGACAGCTGGTGTACATGGCAAAATGCAAACAGCGAAAATAAACTTGAAACATATAAACATATAAGCCTGCTCTTTCAAGTGAAGTACATGAGGCTATATTACAAATATACGAAGACCTTTCCAACGAAGAACTTCTTAAAAAGTGTATCGGCGGATACACACAAAACGCTAACGAAAGTTTAAATAATATGGTTTGGAAAATAGCTTAAAAAAGGACCTTCAGCGGCCAGGAAATTGTAGAAATAGGGACATATTTATCAGCAGCCATATTTAATGATGGCTGCTCTGCATTGTTATTCACCTTGAAAGAGCTTGGAGTGAAAGTAGGAGAACGTGCTCAGGCAGCATGCTCGCGGGTGGATCAGAAACGCTTGTCCGACGCGGGCCAAAGTTTGGAAAGTAGCTCTAAAAGCAGCCGTATCCAGAGGAGGATAAATGAGCAGCGACGAGCTGATGCTGATGAATCACTGGAAACATCTTATTACTCTGCGGGAGCTTATTAAACAAGGTATGTATTAGTAATTTAACTTTGAATTCAAGAAAAACTTTAAATCCATTTTTCTAAAAAAAAAAATTGTTCTTCATTTTTCCCTAATATCTCGTGAACGAAGGGGCGGAACAACTTGAAAAAATCACAGAATTTGTATAACATGTGTTATTTCCTACTGAACCTCTGAAAAATTCATATAAATTCTCGCTCAGCCACGAAAAATTCAGAAGTTGCGACCCTTGTCCAAATTGTCGTTTTTCAACAAAAATAATCTTTAGCCACCAATTTTATAATTACGTACCAATTTTTTTTCTTTTAGGTTCAATAGAAAACTGCTGGTTCAAGCAACATAATACCGTCTACAAAATGACGCAAAACAAACAAAAAACAGGATAAAGTTAACCAGCACATATTCAGCAAATATACATATATACATATTATTTTATGATGTAGTTTTTAAGTGTACGATGCCAATAAACTTTTTGCAAAAGGACACACTTGTATTTGTTTTTATTTATTTTCAATTGAGTCACATTTTTTTTGTTTGTTATTAATATTAACGACTGCCTAGTCCCCTTAAGAAGGCAGTTATGGCTGTGGCACAATTTCCTAAGTCTACAAATGTTCATCAACTTCGTCAATATCTAGGACTGACTGGTTATTTTCGGAAATTTGTCCCTAACTATGCTTCAATGTCAAAACCTCTGAGTGCATTGTTATCAAAAGATGTAACATGGCATTGGGAAAGCACCCAAGATGAAGCATTTAAGAAATAAACTAAGATTCTCACGTCAGTTCCAGTCCTCGCCTTATTCAACCCTGCACATGAAATTAGATTGTACACCGATGCTAGTCGATTAGGGGTTGCCGGTATATTGGTCCAGGTCGAAGGTCGCACGGGAAAAGTTATCTCCTATTTTAGTAGACAAACTTCGATAGCTGAACAAAAATTTCATTCTTTTGAGTTGGAGACTCTAGCTATAGTAACCTCGGTAAAAAGGTTTCGTCAATTTCTCTTAGGAAGACATTTTACGATCATTACAGATTGTGCTGCCGTTAAAAACACTATGGCGAGTGAGGTAAATGCCCGTATAGGTAAGCAGAAATCCGCCATCTAATACAAAGGGTGTAGTTATAACGGTATTACGGTACAAAGGCGTGGCCGGAGTAGATAATTTGAGGCCATGGATACACTAGGATTGATTCTGCGTAGTGGGTTGCAGGGAGGTTGGGTAGAACCTTTCCCGGATAGCTTGTAGTAAATCCCGGTTACCGCAGTGGCGGGTACACGATCTGGTATCTCTTGGTTCCAAGGAGTATAGTGACAGGGTAAAAAGGGGCTGGCTTATGAGAGTTTCGTGGAAAAATTCAAAGAAATTGATGCAACCGCAAACAGAGATATAGTTGTAAAAAATTAGTTCTTTGAGAAGTGTTTACCGTAAAAAATTGGCAAAAGTTAATAAATCGAATCGATCTGGGGCTGGAGAAGACGAAATCTACAAGCCATCTCTGTGGTATTTTGATTTATTACATTTCCTAAATGATCAGGAGACACCAAGGCAGTCTAGGAATCCCATGGCTGAAAATAAAGAGCCTTCAGTTGAGGAAGCACCAGAACAGGTAAAACAATTCTTTATGTAAACATTTTATTAATTTATTTAAATACACCATTAATTGTTTAAAGTTATAAATTTATCTTGCCAAGGAACAGACCCCTCATTGTTATGCCCCCTTTACACGCTTGCCGAGGCTTGGCAAACGTCCATAAACACAAGCGTGTGAAAGGGGTGTTTGGCTTGGCTTGCGTGAGCTTGGGTGCGCTTGTCGCCAATCCGGGCTGGTGTCGGTTTTTGAACACAGATCAAAAGAAGCTTGCGGCAAGCGCTTGCGACGTATTTACACGCTAATTATTTCAACGGTTCTTTCTTACAAAATATTGAGCGTATTTATCTCTAGCAGATAATGCTAACGAATTACCGCTATGCGGTTTAACTAATGCTAGACTCTCAAGATTGTGATCCTCATGAAATTTGTCGTCATTCGATCGAATGCCGTCGCTTGAACGTTTGGCTTATATCCATAAATAGTGTTTTCGATTCGTCGTTTTCGTCAAAAGAACTTCAAGACGATTATAAAATTCCATATTTACTAACTCGGCACCTAAATCAAGATCCACTTGAAAACTTTTTTGCGGTGATACGACAGCAACAATGGTTGCTGTAAAAATCCAAGTGCACAGCAATTTTGAAAATGGACTAAGACAAGTAAGTCTACATTACAAGTATTTCTAAACTATCTGCTTCCTCAAATTATGAAAATGACTATAGCCTAATGCTTACTAAATTAAAATGTATGGCAAAAAGCAAACTAATAGTTGTTTCTCAGCATTCTAATGCGGATTATAGTGAGATCCCACAGTTGGTGATCGAAACCATATCTGTTTTAGATGAGAATGCAGTGTATTATGTATCAGGATATTACTACAAAAAGCTTTTAAAAATACAAAACTGTGATGTTTGCCAGTCCAAACTTGTAGGCAAAGAAAAACAATTAGTTGGTGAACATCAACTTTTTTTCGTCAAAGTGATGTTTTGGACTATATTAAAGAGGGCTTAGTGTTTCCTACCAGTGATACTTTTGAATACTTAAAAGTTGTGGAGGTGATTCACAACAGACATTTTAAAGAAATGTTAAAAAGTAAGTCGCTGACGCAAGATTTCATTCGTATTGTCCGAGATCTCAATGTACTACCCGTCCACAACTTATGTTCGGAAGAAATTTCTGAATTATTTTTAATGACTTATCTGAAAATACGGCATCATTGGGGGTTTAACTTTACAATAAAAATAAAATTACCAAAGTTGTCAACAATAACAAAAACGTGAAAAATATTTGTAATGAATAGTCTAGTTCTAGTTTTCTAGTATTGTAAGCTTTCTATTGTGTTGTAAAACTGTTCGTCTTTGTTATTCATATTTAATATATAATAAATAAGGTACAATTAAGTTTTGTCTTTATAAACTTCTTTTTGTTTTGTAGGAAAACATAATAAGCATATAAGAAATGCACACATATTCAAATTTACCGCCACATCCCGCCGTTAATCGACAAGAGCGCCATCTAACGTCTCAGATGTTAACCAGATAAAAGGTGGTTGAAATTGATCATAGATGGCTTATGGACGTCTCCTATCTTTATTTACTTTGATACATTGATGTTGATATCATGTTGATGTAGTAAGTAGATATAAAAGGGCACTTCTGGAGCCACCACATCCACCACATTTACATAGGAAGCTATCCCCTCAGTAGTGGTAGCAAGCCGATTCGGGAACCTCCTCCGTGACCTTGACCACACCTCCACCCAAGGTCAAGGTCACGGAGGAGGTTCCCGAATCGGCTTGATGGTGAAAATTACGAGGACTCCTCATTTTAATTTTAGACGACCTTATCTAATCAGGAGGAGATCGAATTGGAGGAGGTGAATGACTGGTCAAGGTTAATGAGGAGGTTTTATGACTTGGTAACAATTGATGGTGGGATTTGTGTATAAAAGGTAGTGTGGGAAATGTTTTGCATACAGTGTAAAAGCGGCAGAGAAACAGTGAAATAGTGACGCATTGAAGTGTGTATCTATTGACATGTTCATAGAAAAAATGCAGAACCATGATTTATTATCCAGCATATGTAAAGAGTTAGATGACCAGCTCAGCATAACATTGCTCCTTCGCTTAATCGCTTAGACGTACTTGTGATATAAAGTAAAATAAAGTCATACATCGTATAAACGTTTATTATTTTTGTATTACCAACTATCTTGTACACTTCTTACCATCGAAGCCGAGACATTCATTGAAGATCGTCAGTTTATATATCCAAATAAATATTTTCAATTGTTCTATACTACTTTTTTATATAAGGTTATCGTCATTCCCGAGATTGTCATTCCACTTTCATCCTAAGAACGAAACCTTACCTTCCCACTACTACTAGTCGTTATGGGTGTTTCTTATTATATACGGTACGTTTTCTTCGATGATAACGGTAAAAGATTGGAGCTGGATACTCTGGAGTCCTACAAATTCCAAATGGTTGGACAGAATGTAATTATACCTCCTAGTGCAACGATGATTAGAATAGTTGGTTTCCATGAAGAAGATGAAGATGATATAACTGTTTATTCTGATTCCGAGTCTGAACTGGACGAAGGTGAAGTAGATGATGATGAGGAACATAGCGATGAAACTATGATATAGTATTTTTTTGATAAAAGATTATCGTTACCCCGAGATTGTCATTCCACTTTCATCCTAAGAACGAAAACCTTACAAATTTGGTGATATGAAGTTTGTTGTATATTCATCATATAAAGAAATAGAATAATAAAGATACTACAAAGAAATGTTTTTATTTATTTATTATCGTAATCCTTACAATAAATGCACCTGCTATCGCCAAGCTTTTCGAAATTCAATCGGTTTAGAGTGTTTCTCGCCATTAAATATTAGCTGTAACTGTGTTCCAGTGTTGTTGACATACTGTATTTGCGCATCTGAGATCCTTTTAACCAATCTCCTGGGTACAAACAGCTTAACACGACCGCATAAGTAGCACACAAGTCTGCGAGATGCTTTCAACCTGTAGACACGTTCAAGGGGGTACCTGACCCCGATATTGACATGCTTTAATTGAACCAGTAGCACCTTATCAGTATCATCTTGCAATACTTGTTCAACAGTGTTCATGATATTAAATATCGTAGTGGTGGGGTCGATCACTGTACACTGTACACTGTACGCTGTATACTATAGTAGTATTTCACAAACTTGGCGAAAAAACGTACTCCGCATTATATATTCAACCAAACCCCACCCAAAACATTCCGCGTGGGGGTTTAGAAGGGATTAACTATATTTAAAATAAAACACGAATGAGGAGTATTTTTATTTATGTTTTATTTTTTATTACGTGTATCATAACATAACCATTACAAATTTGTTGTTACTGTTTCGGTGCCATTACAGATTTCTTGTAAGTGTTTCGGTAAAAAGCTATACAAATCATCTCGTATGTTTAAAAGTTTTAATTCTTTCAAACGGTTTATTAATTGGTTAATATTAATTCTATGCTGTAAATAGTCTTCACATGTAGACCACCCTTCTTCAAATTCCTTCCGACGTTGCGATAAATATTCAAACTCAAACTCACACCTAAAGTTGTTTAGCGATAATGCAGCTTCGCGTGCTAATGTTGAGTACTCCTCCTGTTGCAGATTCACAGCTTCTATTAAAGTTGCAGCTTTCTGTTGTGAAATCTGGTCAAGAGAATAACATGCCCACATTGTTGATAGTTGTTGCTCACTCATGTAATAGGAATGGAAGACTGTGGTGAAAAAACAGTGCAGTTATTATGTATTTAATAGTTCAACCCCACCACTTCGATCCACAAGGACGTCACACAACTTTTGGTTAGGGAGTACTGGACAGCACAGCAAGTACCACCAAAAACTTCCAACAAATGACTGCAAATAATTGGATTAATATAATGTAGAGAACGTAAAATGTGATGATACTTACATCAGTAATTTGTTCCTCCGCAATATTATCAGGACACCTTGTAGTACGGTCAGACACGTTAGCCCACGTCTTTTGTTTATCGCACTCATTTAGTGTTGATGAGTAACAATGTGAGTGACTCATCGTACCTACAACAGTTTCGACTGTTAGTACTGCGGAACCATATGGAGAACGGTTTAAATATGTAAAGATTCAAGTCGTGCTTGAAACCAGATTTGCATAGTCCAGTGCAATAACCCCACGCTGTGGCAATGTCTACATCCTCCGACCTCTTGACATTGAAACATGTTTTGTAAGATGTGGAGGGTGATAACCTCCTTACGCGAGGAGGGAGGGAGCCTTTAAATACAGCGCTTGCAAAATAAAACCTCAGTTTGATCTCCTCTATCATCTTGAACAGTTAAAATGTTTGAGTGTGAGCAGTGCGGTAAAAGTTTCACGCGTGCGGATAATGTTAGACGTCATCAGAGAACAGCATGTGTTGGAAAACGTCTCAAATTAAATAATCAGCAAGACAGTGATAATCAACGACAGTTGACCAATGTTAGAAAATGTGAATACTGCGATATTGACGTAAACCAAGCGTCATACTCGGCACATCTACGCAGCAATGCGCATAAAGCGAATGCCTTAGTATTAACCGATGATGGTGTTGAAAAAATTGCGGGAGCATTTGGGAACAGAATTGTAACCTATAGAATATCAGAGCCAAGACACTATATACATCTGGAGGATTTTCAAAATGATATTCGAGAAAAAGTAATCAATTTAATTGAGAACATGCGTTATGTTCACAACTGTGTGAAGGTTAATGTTGAATGTTTTGCGTTGTATTACCTGGCTACGAAAGAAGATACTGAAATTAAATCATTCAACACGAGAAATGCTGTTATTACGAGAGGTGTTGATTTATACGCGGTATATACATCATTTGTGAATGAAATATCGACAAAAATGTCTGAATTTCAGGAGCGGGATTCAGGTAATATAAATGTTATTGTGAGCAGTGCAATAATGAATAATGAAAAATGTTTTTTTGTAGGATGGACATTGGTTCAAATTTTGTATTTGGAGGTGAATATCAATAAATATAATCCCTTGAAGGCATCAAGTTATATCGATCTACCACCAGATATAAAAAAGAAAGAAGCAGTAATCAATGTGCAAAATCATGATCAAGAATGCTTCGGTTGGGCTATAACATCAGCGATTTGCACACCAACAGGTTTACCACAAAGAACGTCGTCCTATCCGGAACCATCAAGAGTACTTAATTTAAGAGGTTTGCAATCCCCAGTAAGTTTGCATGATGTGCCAATATTTGAAAAGAATAATAACATATCTGTAAATGTATATGGTTTGCAAGCAACATTCGATGATGGTAAGGTTTACAATAATGTTGTAGGACCGTTGCATTATACAGAAAGACGACAAAATACACATGTAAATTTGTTAATCATTAGTAATGATAATGGTAATAATCATTATTGTTGGATTAAAAGTTTGTCACGACTTGTATCTAAACAGTTGTCGCTAAATGGCCATGAAAAATATATTTGTGAGGGATGTTTGGTATATTTTTCGGAAGAAAGTAAATTGGAACGACATATGAGGGAAGATTGTAAACGTGTTAAGGCGGTCTTACCCACCAATTCATTGAGAATAAATAAGATTGGGGAAACAGTGAAGGAAAATATTTTACAATTTGAAAATTATGAAAAACAATTGAAAGTACCGTTTGTTATCTATGCCGATTTTGAGGCGTTGCTGAAACCTACCCCTAATGATGGTAGAGAATTCGATCATTCAATTTCATTTACAACCAAATGTTATGAGCATGAACCTTACGCATTTGCATATTATATTAAATGTTCGTATGATGATTCATTATCCAAATTTGTAAAATATAGAGGACCGCATGCCGCTACAGAATTTATGAGTCAATTAGAAAGCGATGTGCAGAGAATTTATAAAGAACATTTGGGCATAGTAAAACCAATGAATAAATTAACCGATGATGAAAACCGTTTATTCAAAGAGACAAGCACGTGTCATATCTGCAATAAATTTGTGAATGTTAAGGATAAAGTTCGCGATCATAACCACCTAACGGGAGCTTTTACAAATGTTGCACATTCACTATGCAACCTCAATTACAAAATTCCAAAGTTTATACCAGTCTTCTTTCATAATCTTAGTAATTATGACAGTCATCTGTTTGTGAAAACAATGGCGTTAAAAGAAGAACGAGTAGATGTTATTGCGCAAAATAAAGAAAAATATATTTCATTTTCAAAACGAATAGGTGTTGGACATACGATTGATGCTAAAGGAAAACATAAAAAATTATTTTTAAAACTTAGATTTTTGGACACCTTTAAGTTTATGGCATCATCGTTAGAGAAATTAGCATCATATTTGGTTGATGATAGTTGTAGAGAATTAAGAAGATATATAAAAGATGATGTAAAATTTAGGTTACTTCGACAGAAAGGAATTTTTCCTTATTCTTTTGTAGATTCATTTGAAAAATTAGATTATCCGCAACTGCCTACGGCTGAGGATTTTTTTGATATATTGTCGGATAGAAGTGTAGATACGAAAAATTATGAACGTGCTCAGCGTGTGTGGCGCACATTTGAATGTAAGACACTTGGTGATTACGCAGATATATATTTAACATCGGATGTGCTGCTTTTAGCTGATGTATTTGAAAATTTCCGCGATATATGCATGAAAGATTATAAACTTGATCCGGCACAGTATTTTACCGCCCCAGGTTTGAGTTGGGATGCTATGTTGCGTATGACTGGTGTTAAACTCGATTTATTAACAGATATTGACATGTTATTATTTTTTCAAAATGGTATTCGAGGAGGTGTTAGTATGTGCACAAAACGTGAAGAAATAGCAAATAATCCATTCCTTCCCAATTATGATCATGCAAAGGAAACATCATACATTCTTTATTTAGATGCTACAAATTTATATGGGCATGCAATGTGTCAAAATCTTCCTGAAGGATCATTTCGATGGTGGACGAAAGAAGAAATTGATAATGTAAACGTTGCAAACCTGTATGATGATCCTAATGTTGGCTATGTGTTAGAAGTCGATTTGGATTATCCCGCTAATTTACATGACGATCACAACGATTTCCCATTTTGTGCGGAAAGCAGAACACCTTTAGGGTCAAAAAATCGTAAACTATTAAACACTTTATATTCAAAAACAAAGTATATAATTCATTATTTAAATTTGAAGCAATGCATAGATCATGGACTTGAACTGGGAAAAATTTATCGAATTATCGAATTCAAACAAAGTAAGTGGTTAAAACCTTACATTGATTTTAATACGAGTAAAAGAAATGAGGCCACAAACGAATTTCTCAAAAATTATTACAAATTATTAAATAATAGTATATTCGGTAAGACAATGGAGAATGTTGAAAATCGGGTAGACATAAAGTTATTAACGCATTTCGAGTCACGACATAGGAAAATTGGAGCAGAGGTTTTTATAGCAAAACCAAATTTTAAATCAGCAAAAATTTTTAGTGAAAGTTTGGTTGCGGTTGAAATGAAAATTGTAGAAGTTCATTACAAGAAACCATTGTATGTAGGTTTCAGTGTATTGGAAATTTCCAAAGGTATTATGTACGATTTCTATTATGGTTACCTTAAAACAAATTATGGTGATCGTGTATGTCTTTTATATACAGATACAGATTCTCTAATTGTATCCATTAAAACTGAAAATGTTTACAATGATATTAAAAAGAATGTTCATAAGTTTGATACCTCTAATTATCCCATGTCTAATATTCATCAGATTCCACGAAACAAATCTATTATAGGTAAAATGAAAGATGAGTATGGTGGACGAATAATTGAATCATTTTACGGTACAGGTGCTAAAGCTTACTGCATACAAGTTGCAGGAAGCGATGTAAATGTTGCTGAAGATGTTAAAAAAGCTAAAGGAGTTAAAAAATACGTTATAGACAAACACTTAACTGTTAACGACTATAAGCGGATTGTGAACGAGGGGGGGCAGATACTTAAGAAAATGTATGTATTCCGGTCACACTTACATACAATGTATACAGAATTGAAGAACAAAATTGCGTTGTCAGCAAAAGATGATAAACGGTACATTCTAGATGACAATTGTAACACATTGGCATGGGGACACTATAAAATCCAAAATGACGAGGCAAATGTACTGTTAGATGAATTAATAGCTATGTTCTATGAAAATAACTAATCTCTTATAAACTTGTGTAAACAATTAGAAAATAAAAAACGTTCTAAATGAAAAAAGGTGTTTTTATTAACTTTACCATGTACAATCATAGTTTACAATACATTGTTTTTTGCTATCCAGGAATTATGCGCATCGCTGAGACCCATCCATTTCACGAGGACTTTGTTTCCTTTACGTTTAATAACCTTTTCAACCAAGAAAACGTCTGGATGTCGAACCTTCTGCAATTCATAGTCATAAAAACCTCCTAATATTTCTACCTCTGAATCTTTGATTATGTAAGTTCGCGGAAATGTATTTTGTATTCTAGAGATGGTAAAAATTTCATTAGACCAGTTCGGCGTATAGTTTTTGGCAAAGGCCTGTCGATGTTTACTGATGCGAACGTAGTCACCAACCTTAAACTTTGCAGGTTTGGGATCCATAACTTTGAAGGAGTTATATACAGTGTTGAGAATATTTTTAGCATTTTTCTGATTCACTTTAACTGGTTTAAATCCCGTTGTACTATGAACAGTATTGTTATAGGATGTTACTATTTCCGGTAGTAAATTCAACCAGCGATAATTGCCCTGCATGGAAAACTCTTTCCACATCTTTTCCTTCAACGTTCGATTCAACCTTTCAACGATTGAACTTTTCAGAATGGAGTATGTACTGTAATGGTTTATTCCATAACGCTTCATTAAGTTTTGGAATGTTGCACTATAGAATTCTTTCCCCATATCGGTTTGAAGATTCTTCGGTATATTCTGTCTCCTTTCGAGAAATATCTTGTTCATCTGTTTTGAAACTTCGTAACCAGTTTTTGTTTTTAAAGGTTTAGCCCATGCAAATTTGGAAAATGTATTAATAACCACTAATATATACTTATATCCTTTGTTTTCTGTTGAATATGGAATCATTTCGACCAAGTCCGCTTGAAAAAGATCCTTTAGTCCTTTGATAATAACTTTTCGTCTTGGAAAATTTCTTCGTACAGGAGCGTGAATTTCATTAATTAAATCCCTTTTAACTGAACTCATCGTTGGATAGTAATATTTCAACAAAGTAGGATTCTTTAGGTCTTGTACGTTTTGAAATATATTTGATGGCAAACGAGTCACCAGGCTTAATTTTATATCCGATAGGATCTATAGCTGTAACACCGTTGATGATGAGTGTCATGGTTGAAGGAACGTTCACAAGTTTTATTGTTCCTTGGTATACAGTATTTCGATAATAATCCTTGAAACCCTTGTTGTGAATTATTAATTCATCTGTGGATGAAAGCGTACCATCTCCAAAAAATGTAATAACGTAATCACTTTTTTGTTCAACGCGTAAAGCTCTGTGTTTTGCAATGTATTTCTTATGAATCAAGTGTCTTCCCAAACGATCAATGGTCATGGTTGTTGATATGATAGAACAGATATATTAGAAATGAAGGTCAGCGGAATATGTGCAGCTTTATAAATGAATGTGGTATACTCAATATATAATGTTCGCTTCTTTTAATTCTTCAATAATTGAAATAATTTCATTTTTATGTCCGTTGTGACCAGCCGATTCAGAAGCTAGTAAGAGACGTAACCGATTGACAAGTTCGTTCGGATTGTCCCAATATTGCAATTGCAACTTTGTATTTGGATTGAACTGTTTCTGAATATAACCCGAACCAGTTTTCCACGATTTAGCCCACCACACATTTGGCGCTCTACCTGCTAATGTAGGTTTGATAATATTCACGTACTTGTACCCTTTGTTGGCAGATATTTGTAATTCCGGATTATAGTGCAATCTAGCAGCATGTGTTCGTCCTAATATATCTCTGTACTGACGAACATCTTGAGGTGTGAACTTTCCTGGCTTTTTCTTAAACACTAATTCATACAATCCTGGAGTTCCTTTGTATTCAAAACCGGCAACGCTTAGGTTAGGACCAAGAAACTCAACTTTGCTACTTCCTATGTAAAGATCACCTTCAACTTCTCGTACTCCATACTTTTTGTCGAATATATCCTCAACATCTGTATTATACTCTTCAATGTAAGCGCGAGGTAATCGATGAAATTGTTGTAAGACTGCTTGTACCTGTGGTTGTTGCATATTTTCGGATAACCTTTTCTTGGTTTCTTGAAGACGTTGTGAAGCATCACGACTCAATTCATCTAAATCGAAGCTGTCATCATCTTCAACTTCTTCTATGTCATTATCAGAGGGCACATCCGTTTGCTGCGCCTCCGTTTCAGTTGCAGTTGACAGAGATCCAATTTCTTCAAGTTTCAGAAATTTAGGTGTCTTTTTTCGCTGCGATTGTATTGGGGTTGAAGAATCAGTTAGTGATTGAAATTTAGAGAATTTTGGCTTTGGTTTATCATGTAGTAGAAATGACTCATCTGCTTCATATGAGTCATATTTAGACGCTTTCCTTTTTTTTTTTGAATTCGTAAATGACTCATCTTCTCCGTATGATTGCTCCAGTTTTGGCATGATTTGAACCGTTTGTAACCGTTCTGCAATAGCTTTCAAAGGTTCTGTTATTGGTGTATAAGCTGTCTCAGCACTTTGCCTGGATGTTGCAATTTCAGCCTTCAACAATCGAAGCTTATTACGTAATACTTCACGGGTGCGTAATAATTTTTTAGTAAGTTCCTTATCCATGTTGAATGAATTACAATTTAATTTCAACTGTCCAATATCGGTATTAGAGTTGTATATATGTGTCAAATCCTTTACGATACCGACCGTTGTTTTTTGCACAGTCAAGGTCAACTACTAGGAAACCATAAGTATCAGTCCAACATTGGCGACAGATATCCTGAAATTTATCAAAAGTCATATCTGCGCCAACGTGATTATCAAAAATGTGTTTCAAATTCGTAACATCTTGACGGAAAGCTATAATGAGATTACAATTGTCCCTCAACAAATGCTTTGGAATTGCAGCGTAAGATTGACATAAATAAAAACAATCAACGTTCTTATGTCGTCCGAAGGAAAAATATTCCTTTATAACATTTTGCAGTGTACATTGAACATCATCGAAGATGACAACGGAATATTCTTTTACTGTACAAGGTGTAACCATATCATCTACATCGGAGCATTCATAATAAAAGAATTCAGGCATCGGTTTCATTAAAGAACGTAAATATTCATACTTCGATTGATTTAGCGATTTGGAGCAGAGGTAAACGTTTTGAAAACGTAATCCGTTGGGATGCGTCAGTAGTGTCAGCAAGATGTTTGTTTTTCCCGTTCCCGAAGCGCCAACGATGATTGCTCGCTTGCAGAAACCCCCAAAGAGGTCACTATGTCGTTGAAATGTTCTCAAATCACATTTTTCATCAAAATTTTGCACTGGCAATGCGAGTTTATGTGTAACAAACTTCATATCACTAAATCTGTAAGGTTTCGTTCTTACGATGCAAGTGGAATGATAATATGGAGGGTAAGGGTAATCTTTTATAAAAAAAATAGTCGAAAAGAATGTAAAACATTTATTGAAGCTTATTTGTTAACAGTTGCACTACATTCTCCAACGCAGTACGTATGGCATTACAATCCCGTTCAACTGTGTCTATGAGATCATCTAGATCTCGCAGACAGCAGTTGAACGAAGCCGCGACCTCTGCATCTTTCAAACGTTTCAAATATAGCAGAAACGAGTTGTAACTGCGTATATTCGACTCCATTAATGCCACTACATGCCGGTATGAGGCTTCATTCCTTCCCAGGAAATCCGCTTTCATACCGGCTATGCATTGCTGCATATGTGGTCGATGCCATACGTCGGCGTTGAGTGTAGAGGCGTGCTGTAGCGCAGTAGAGGGAGGTGTGCACCGTCTAATGATTGTTGAGGTTTCCGATCCAGTTCCGACGGCGCTTGAAGTACTGGGTCGGACGTCGAAGGAAGGCTGCAAAAGCTTGTTCTCTAATATATTTAGAGTTTTTACCAGCCCAACTTCCGACGAACCCTCAACATGTGGGCTCACAACCATTGGTGGACTCGATCCGGCAACCGATACCGGTGTAGCCGGTGCAACCAATGTTGGCGCCTCATAATTCTGCGGTCCCTCTGCAACCGAAACAACCGAACCTTCGGAAGGAAGATGAGAAGCATTCTTAGCATTCTTCCGATAATGATGCTTTGCCTTTTTCGCCTGATGTGCGGTTGAGGAAAGCATCAATGGCTCATCCAGCTCCAGATCATCATCATCGACCTTCTTCATTGACAGCCTCAACTGTCTAAGCAGTTCACTGCGGCCAATTTTCATTGGGGAGGGTCTTTGCAATAATTCCTGATGCGGAACCATCACCTGCTCGGTCGGCTGCAATTGAGGTTGCAATAATTCCGGGTGATGCGGAACCATCACCTGCTCGGTCGGCTGCAATTGAGGTTGCAATAATTCCGGGTGATGCGGAACCATCACCTGCTCGGTCGGCTGCAGTTGAGGTGGAGACGTCTCATCGGATGATGATGGCATAGGTGCGGTTGGCTTCGCATTATAAAAGTCCACAGCCTCCTGGCTGTTCATCGTTAAGTGATGGGAAGTGAGAAAAGGCATGGCTAAGGAAAAGCAAAAAAATTCTAAGAAGCTGATAATAATAGTAATAGTAGAACTTACCGTTGGTTGTTGCTTGTTGTTGTTTGTTGAGGAGGTGCTGGAAGTACTGAAGGCATTGATGATGCTCCTCAATTTATACCTACTCAGTGGTGAAAGGAAGTGGGTGGGAGACTGGTGGGGGGGTCATGTGGTTTGAGAGTGGTGGGGGGTCACGTGGTTTGGGATCGGTGGGGGGTCACGTGGTTTGGGAGAGGGGGGGAGTCACATGGTTTGGGATCGGTGGGGGGTCACGTGGTTTGGGAGAGGGGGGAAGGTACAATCTCATTATCATTGGTCTTCTTCAACCCCAGCCTCAGGTGTCTAACAAGCCCACTTCGGACAATCCGCATTGTTGAGGAAGGTTCTGAAATTGACCTTAAAGGTGAAGCTGCGTGCATGCAAAAGTGGCCGGTTTGGCCGACTTCGAGTGACCTTGAAGGTGAAAAAAATGAAGGTCAAATTTTTCGAGTGACCTTGAACCCGAAAAAAAATCCGCTGCACTGCTCAAGGAGATACGTGCAGCTCTGCTCGAGACGCTGCGCTGAGCCCGCCCGGACCGGACATTTATAAAACTGCAAGCGGTGCGTGCGCCCGGACCGCCCGCGGCACGGCCTTCGGCCGTGCCGCGGGCGGTCCACGGGCGCCACGGTTGTGTCGACCCGTGCCTTGCGCCGCCACCACGCGCTTCGCGCGTGCTGGCAGCCGACCGCTACCGCGGCCGGAGCACGGCCTTCGGCCGTGCTCGAACAAAGCGATTTTTTTTCGGGTTCAAGGTCACTCGAAAAATTTTACCTTCATTTTTTTCACCTTCAAGGTCACTCGAAGTCGGCCAAACCGGCCACTTTTGCATGCACGCAGCTTCACCTTTAAGGTCAATTTCAGAACCTTCCTCAACAATGCGGATTGTCCGAAGTGGGCTTGTTAGACACCTGAGGCTGGGGTTGAAGAAGACCAATGATAATGACATTGAGCCCCCCAAAAACCACTAGAACATGAAAAGGATTTTTACAAATACAAATACAAGACTTTCTTTACAACTCAGTTTATTGAGGAATATTACAAAAGTACAATAATCACATTATTCAATATTCATGTTTTTCCTGTTTCCTTCTGTAACCCCATTATCAATAGGGGGTATCAATTCCAACGCAATGGTGATTTGGATAATTCTCATCGTAATACGGAAGTTTTCTTCGCAAACTTTCGTTCTTCTGATAGCGCTTTGGTAGCTTATCCCATATTTGCACCAATTCATAACAATAAACTCTACTTCTTATAAATGGTAATGGAATGTAGTTAAAATCTTCTTTTGATAGAGGTATAAAAGATCCGTGACTTTCATACATTTCCAATACTTCCGCACTTTTATTCACCACATAGTTCACAATTCCAAGTTTCAGCAGATAACTTAAAATCCATTTCATTACTGACATCGTCACACGTTCCTCACGCGAAACAGTTTCTACCTTTAGTGACTTACTTCAATTCACCTTCACCATTTAATACTTCAGCAATCGCATTGAGGTTGGGGATTTCGGTAGAGGGGAGAGGAGGGAGAATCGTTAGTGTTAATGAAACACAATCTTACTATCATATTATTTATTAAAAAATATTTTTCATTCAACAAAACACTTGTTCGTCATGTACTATGGCATCACAATCTATTTTCATTGAATACACATTATTGATTGCGCAAATGCAAACATCCTTTTCGTGAAATGAACACATTGGAACTTGTCTTTCTATTCTGCGGCTATTTGAATTATCCAACGTTTCCACCATGCTTTTATTTGAAACAAATTTCTGTATGTACTTGGATTTCTCTTCACCCCGCACGTAAATTTTTTCATACTTCTTTGATAGTTCACCGATTATGCTACCTATTTTACTTGCTGAAATATATCCTGCGGTCCAATTGATGCAATGATGAAATTCCGATAACCATTTCGCGGTTCGTTGATCCCTCGAAGATAGAATTTGTAATGGTGCGGGGGGTTTGAATATGAAGTGGCTCGTCTTCCAGTCGTAACTTACTGCTGCTAATTCCTTCGGTATGAACGTACCGCCCGTCCGAAAACCTTGAATGTCGATGATTACGTACTTCATGGTAACAACTTCCGCTAATGACTAAGTCATTTTATCATTGCGATTTCGTTATAAGCATGGGTTTACACCTTAAACCAGTTGCCTAACATACTTAAATAATGGAGAATACTGGAATGCGCGATTGTGCAGAATTAGACAATACGCCGCTGTGTCTTTCGGTACGTTTTCGCGTGTTGTAAATTCAATCCTTATTTCCACGCCGCTCTTATGCACAGCATCCTTTTGATGTGTGCAATCTATTCCTACTAACGCTATGTTCTCTTTAAACTGAGCAGGTTTAAACGCAGGTTCACTATCTACTCCACCATAATAACGTTCTTGAAAACGAGCATACATTTCATATAATATTGCGTAATGATTATTTTTATAATCGATATTTAAGTTATCGTATGGAAATCGTTCTCCATTTAAAAATACAGTTAAATTTGTTAAGTCTACATTATCAAATTTAGCCATATTCTTTTTCATTTGTCCTTTTCGATTGGTTTGGAAACCTATAATGATAAATCTGGGAGTCTCAGTTTGTGGAGCAGTTTTGACAGCCCACGAATGTTTCGTAGTTTCTGGAAGAGATGGATATTCATGCATTTCCCAGCTTCTAAAAGGTAATTGAATGTCGGTATTTTTAGTAGATATCTTATCGAATAGTATTTGCTCTCTTAACCCCACATTGACGTGGGGAACTCGCCACACAATTTTTTCTATTGTTATGTGCACCTTCTCATCCTTATTCACGCTTGGTACAACCGTTTCGACAACGGCGTCGGTATCATCGTTACACCGAATTAATACCAGTTCCTGCCTAGCATTTAGTATGACCTTTCTATAATCTTCTGCAAACCCTAATAACGACCTTAATGGTACGCAAACGCTAAAATTTCCCATGCTATCCACAATGTCGCTTGTATGGTCATCATCAATATTCCAGCCTGCATTTCTCAACCTAACCATGTCATTTGGAGTGTACGAAAAATATCCCTTCATTAAAGATGAAAGACCTACATATCGTACAGAATCTACTTGCACTCCATTTATATTATATCGTATATCGCTGAAGAGAAAAGCGATGGGGTTGCATATAAATTTTGTTGCTTTGGGAACTCCTTCAATGGTTCCATCAGTTTTTTTCGTTGCTGTTTTTACAACTCCATTTTCGTCTAACAAATTCATGCGTCCTTCTACATACAAATAACTTTCACCGGGCACTGTAAAATTATCAATTTCTGGTATGGTGATCCGTACTTCATCGCTGTTATTAAAACTTTGAGTTCCAAATGGCTGATGTGAATGATATTCATAACTTATTATGGAATTATCAATTCTACTTTTATCGGTAACACTTAAGATATCCATTGCTTAACGTACTATATATCCTAACTTCTGCAAAAATTTCTTATTCGCAACTGTTATTGTCTTCACAGTTCCACAACTACTGTCGCTTGTATTTGCTAACGCTTTCCATTTATATTTACTTCCCGATTTAGAATTTATAACTTGCAATATGTTGGTACCATTTCTCCGCTTTCGTTGTCGTCGTACACCTATCATCATTTTACCCTTTCACTTCCTGTAGATGTATTCGAATTGTTATTTCTTCTTTTTCACCAAACTTTACAACCTTTCCGTGCTGATCCAAAACCTTTACGACTATACTTGTGATATCTTCGACGTGTACTGGTAAATAAATCGGTGGTTGTGGACTTTCTATTATTTTAAATCCGGCTGGAACGTTTGGGAAAAAATGGTGTAACACGTGAACTAGTCGCCCGTTGTTGTATGAGCCGCTTACCAAATTACAATAGATCTGTAGTGCATTTACAGGGTTAATATTTACTCGATTTTCACTAATATGATTCACATTCTTTACAAGTTTCCTCCTTGCAAATCCTAACAATTTACCGATCGATCGATCTTCATCAAAGTGGATATCTTCGGCACATTTAATGACAACTTTTTGAGTATTAGGATTTCCGCGAATGCGTATCTTTATTGATTTATTATTCAGTTCACTTGTGATTTGCTCTGCGAGATCATCTACATCATATGCTCCGGTAGGAATTTCAATTTTCTCTTTCTTATCACCATACTGCAATACATTATTATCTTCCGTCACGTTAGCAATTGAATTATACGCGTCAAAATTTAACAATGCTAACTCATACTCTACATCCTCCTTCAAATTTATTGGAGGATACACATTACAACCTAATTCCGAACTTGGACCGGTTAACGTGAACGTATAAGAATGTGCCACCATGTTTGCAATTCACCAACCACACATCTACTATAACATTAATAACTATGCATATCTACTTATCAAAAACTTTAAACATAAATGACCGCAATTATATGAATTACTTTTCTGATATCGATTATAGTTATAATCAATTACTCTTCCACCTCCGGACAATAGATAACTTTGCACTTCTATGGGAGGTTGCAAATCGCCAAAACTATCGAAATATGAGATATGATCACCTTCCTTCACGTAACTCGTCCAATGAGTTCCTTTACCATCATCATCATCCAGATTAATGATTCCGCTTTCGGCATGGTGAATGCGTTTCGGTAACTTATCCTTCATAAAAACACCTCTAAAATTCGGTATTTTCAGATCCTTAACATACTTCAGTAACTGAACGTTGGTTAGCGGTTGATGAGGAAGGGATTTAATCAGTTTTTTGAATGTGATGATAAATACAGTCCGCATCCGGCTTTGTACGGTTTCAAATAATAACCACTTCCCGTCATTTTTTGTGCTTCTAGCGCGCGATTATGCCTCTTAGCTTCCTCCATCTGTTCACGAGCGGCTTTCGCTTCATTAACAGTTTTTGCTATTGCTGCAGCTCCGCCTCCTAATGAACCTAACGCTCCCAAAGCTGCGAACAATGGTATTAAGGGGAGAAACCCTCCAGTTTTTGGAATTGGAATTATCCTACTTCTCGGGGGAGTAATTTTTTTCTTCCTTAGTTTTGAATATGCGATGTTTACATTTGCTAATAAACTTCTGTTCTTACCTCCGCGGGAGATAGCTTTTCTAGCTGTCTTCATAGCTTGCGTAAAACTTAGCGCACCTCCTCTCATTTTCATCTTTTTCAACCCTTTCTTTCTTTTCGAATTTCCCAATCCCAACTTTGTTTTTCCTTTCATTATTGCGGCAATAGTTGAAGCTGCTAACTTTTCTCCAAATCCTGCGTTTCCACTTTTTATACGTTCAACTGCTTTTTCATACAATTGGTGGTCAGCTTTGTGTCTATGGCTTAAATCGTCACTTTGGGAATATGAAATATCGTGTTCCTTGCAAGCTTCATCTAACCTATTCACACCGGTGTGACCTTTCGCTAATCTTTGCTGAAGTTTCGTTCCTGGTCCGCAAAAATTATATCCGGGTATGTGCAGTTCGAATGGAAGCTTATTTATTAACTTATTGATCAATCCTCGACCTGCTCTTTTTGCTTTCCCGTGATGACTAGTCGGTTTTGCTACCGCAATCATCATTAATACTACAAATTTCTCACGAAAGGTTTACGTAGACTGTCACGTTCCCCACAATCGTAGCTATATAAATGATAAAATCTATCCCCACATTTTTTTACTCGACACGCTTCCCACAAATGTTCCGTTACGTTTTTAAATAAAACACATTTTACGTTAACGCAAAATTTATTATAACTAATTTATTAATACATACATTAACACTACATTACATTACATGTACTACAATCATTATTATTGTGATATGAACTTTTAATGTAGGAACATTTGACGTATTTCGCAATCCAGTTTTATCTTGTCTGATCCCAGGGTGATAAATTCTTTCATAGTGCAAAACTGTTCGGAGACTTCACCATTCATTGCTGTCAACACATTGGTCAGTATTTCACCTTCCATACAAGCGGCTCTTCCCAAAATCTGATTATAATAACTGCCCATGTTCAGAGCTTTTAAGTATGTTAAACGAGTATGAATTATTTCCTTATATTGCCACATTTCCTTGAGTCCTTCACATGATAAATACAACCATTCTTCACCGCGACAAATTTTCAACACTTTGGTATAGTTTTCAAACCATTCACAGTTTATTCTAAAACCCATATTTTGCATTGCCGGACACACTTCCTGGGTTTGCATGTTCATTAAATGTTGGGTAATTACATGTTCCTGCTTCACAAATTCGTTCCACTGATCCGCGGTAAATGTTACATTTTGTCTTGCCTTCCCAAATATACGCACTGCTGGATCTAAACCAGATTCCATTTTCAAGCCTACAGCTAAAAATTTGCTGTTACTCTTGTTCAAAGAGTACACATGTTGACATATTAATGGTTTTTGCATTCCTTGATTTTGATCATTAAAGTCATATACGGTCACTTCTTGCATCATGTTCTGCAGCACAGATCCATCAGTAGAATGTGTGGGTTGCACATTCATACCATTAACGGGTTTCGATAATTGTGTTGCAGCCATGCTAAGATCTAATGGGTTTAGTGTTGTGCACTCACTATTAAACAATGGTAATAGCTTCGTAGATTGCACATGTGGAGCACGTTTTCTCCTTATTTTCTTTGGGGCATCACATACTCCACCACCCGGTCCTACATTTTGTGTTGGTGTTGTTGACACTAAAATAATGATTTCAATTAATATTACGTTTCTTCAAACTTACAAACCTCACTTCTTCAATGCGTCACTATTTCACTGTTTCTCTGCCGCTTTTACACTGTATGCAAAACATTTCCCACACTACCTTTTATACACAAATCCCACCATCAATTGTTACCAAGTCATAAAACCTCCTCATTAACCTTGACCAGTCATTCACCTCTTCCAATTCGATCTCCTCCTGATTAGATAAGGTCGTCTAAAATTAAAATGAGGAGTCCTCGTAATTTTCACCATCAAGCCGATTCGGGAACCTCCTCCGTGACCTTGACCTTGGGTGGAGGTGTGGTCAAGGTCACGGAGGAGGTTCCCGAATCGGCTTGCTACCACTACTCCCCTCCACTTTTCTGCACGAAGACGACCGAGTCCCAAGTCAGCCGATCTGCCGAGCGCGACCGAACGTTGGAACCTGGAGTGTATGACTCACACGTCGCTGTTAGAGAGAGAACGCACTACTATTTTTTCTTTCGAGCGTGGCATGTGCAAACCGATCAAATTTTCCCATCAGATAATTCGGATTTGAATTTCGCGCGCACCATCTTACCCGATGATGACCGAACGCCGAGCGCACCCGAACCGATAAAATTCAAATTTTTCCCGCCAACCTTAAAAAATTCGAATTTTCGCGTAATTGCATGTAAATGAAATGTGCCGATACACAGGTGTGAAAATAGGACGCCGCCTAAGACATATCAAATTACAGTCGATCCTTGAACTCAGCAAGTAGTATCAACTTCTGCATGAGGTGGGAATGAAATTAAGTGGAAATTTTGTGGTTTACATATTTAGCATAAATAGGTGTAGCACAAGTATTTGAATTTTTAGTCTTCAATTAGAAACACTTCGTTACCTACATCCTACAAAAATGCAGTCTTCGTCAATCCAACAACTAAATACAATCGGTTTGTGCGCTCAATTACCGAGGAAAGCACTCAGTGATTTGGAAATGAACGCCGCCTATCCCATTAAAGCCGCGCGGAGGATTACAACGATGAAATGGCCTTCAGTGTTGGTGGAAATTGAATCTGCGCCCCCGTTTGTGGTGTTTTTACCCTCGAGGATTGCTGCCATAATTACGGAGCAGCAAATTGATGCATTATCAACCATGTGTCTGGTGTACCGAGGGGTTAAAAGTATCGGTAAGAGTTTGCCGGCACAACTCGTTGAATTTATTGATAAATCGATTATTTAAGTATGTAAATGTATCTTAATGTATCTCATAAATAACCGTTTTGCAATAAAATGTGTAAAATCTGAATATCTTGTTTTATTTAATAATTTTATTTTAATTAAAATTTAACGTAAAATTTTAAACGACACAAACATACCATAAACGAATCGCATATTAAATTAAATACTGGCGACGCCATCTACCGACCAATTAGCGAACTACAATGGTCGGACATCATCTTTTAAATTTTAAGGTGTAGCAGGACGCATGCGCGAACCGAGAATTTTCGAATTTCAGCGCGTTAGACACTTAAAATTCTACAGAGCATGCGCGAACCGTTCAAATTAAAATTTTCGCACCATTAAGGATAAATTTCAAAGTTTAAACCGTCTTTATTAATATTACTCGCAGAAATAATTGCGTTTAAAAAAAGAGCATGCGATAAGAATTATATTCGAATGTCATTGACGTTGGTAATTGTTGTTATATATCAACCATGTGTCTGGTGTACCGAGGGTTAAAACTGTCGGTAAGAGTTTGCCGGCACAACTCGTTGAATTTATTGATAAATCGATTATTTAAGTATGTAAATGCATCTTAATGTATCTCATAAATAACCGTTTTGCAATAAAATGTGTAAAATCTGAATATCTTGTTTTATTTAATAATTTTATTTTAATTAAAATTTAACGTCAAATTTTAAACGACACAAACATACCATAAACGAAACGCATATTAAATTAAATACTGGCGACGCCATCTACCGACCAATTAGCGAACTACAATGGTCGGACATCATCTTTTAAATTTTAAGGTGTAGCAGGACGCATGCGCGAACCGAGAATTTTCGAATTTCAGCGCGTTAGACACTTAAAATTCTACACTCTTAGGTACAATCAGAACAAACTTATTCTCTAAAACATGAACTGGTAAACTTGAAATTCTTATTAAATCATATGTTTTGGAGCTCGATATCGGGATAAACAATACAAAGGTTAATTGAGTGCACAGCACGGTATAGGTACAAACTGCACATCAGCACATTACATGCGTCGCAAGTGTCCGCGATAATGTAGTAAACTAAGGAAATGCATTATAAGCAAATTTGATCAGCACATTCGAGAATAATACAATAATAATTAACACTAATCTAAAACAAAGGAGCAACAATGTTAAACAAAAGGGGTTGTCGAAGATTTACAACCCCAGACATTACACCTGCTATCACGTATAGCTGTACACACCAGATGACTTATCCGTAGACTTAAAAACTTTCCGTTAAACTCGTCTTTTTATGAATGTAAGCAAATAACATATTGAAGAATTAGGAAATATTTTTAACAAATAGGATAGTAAAAAGCGAAGAAGCAGTTAAAATTTTGTAAGAGTAATCTGTATTTGATAATATTTAAATTAAAACTGTCTTAGAGAACTTAGAAGAATCGAACAATTATTTGCAACCTCAGCGCGAGTTGAACGCGAGGTCGTGATCCGCAAGTAAATGCTGTGTCCGCAGAAACAGAAATAAATATTAACAATACGCATACTTAATTGAATTGTCTTAATTGTGTTACTGTTTGAGCAATAAACTGATTATTATTATAATTAATAAAAACTATAGAAATAATTATTTTAGAGGACAAACTCAGTTCAGATGTCGAAATAATTCTATGCGAATTTAAAATGATAATCGTTTATGTAAATAATTGCATGTAAATTAAGAGTGGTTATTTAAAAATTTTATATGGTATCATATGGACTAATTGGTTTTCTCAATTGCTTAAGAAGTTAGAGCCGGTTAAAATACGGTTTCGTTAATAACGCAAACGGTTGTAACTTTGTTATAAATTGCAAAAATAACAAGTCCAAATGAAACGTTTTACAGAGTATCTCATTTACCATACTGGAGAAAAATTGCGGGGAAAAAAGTGAAAAATGAAAGAGTTACAAAGAAAAACTTACAAAAGTATTATGAAATAGAATGTTCGACTAAATATTATGGAGGTAAAGTAAAACTGTTTTTGGTGTACAAAAGTTTTAATAATATAGAAAAGTTTATAATATTTAAACAAAAATAAATAGTATTATAACAAATAAACAAACATAAAAATATTAATAATATATAATAAATGTATATTTATCGATCTTACCAACACAAAATTGTTATGTGAAAAGATTGATGTAAGAAAGCAAGCTAAAGCGCATATTAGCATAATTCAACAGTAAATTGGAGAGTCAAATAACGTATTGAAGAATTAGGAAATATTTTTAACAAATAGGATAGTAAAAAGCGAAGAAACAGTTAAAATTTTGTAAGAGTAATCTGTATTTGATTATATTTAAATTAAAACTGTATATAATAAATGTATATTTATCGATCTTACCAACACAAAATTGTTATGTGAAAAGATTGATGTAAGAAAGCAAGCTAAAGCGCATATTAGCATAATTCAACAGTAAATTGGAGAGTCAAATAACGTATTGAAGAATTAGGAAATATTTTTAACAAATAGGATAGTAAAAAGCGAAGAAACAGTTAAAATTTTGTAAGAGTAATCTGTATTTGATTATATTTAAATTAAAACTGTATATAATAAATGGATATTTATCGATCTTACCAACACAAAATTGTTATGTGAAAAGATTGATGTAAGAAAGCAAGCTAAAGCGCATATTAGCATAATTCAACAGTAAATTGGAGAGTCAAATAACGTATTGAAGAATTAGGAAATATTTTTAACAAATAGGATAGTAAAAAGCGAAGAAACAGTTAAAATTTTGTAAGAGTAATCTGTATTTGATTATATTTAAATTAAAACTGTATATAATAAATGGATATTTATCGATCTTACCAACACAAAATTGTTATGTGAAAAGATTGATGTAAGAAAGCAAGCTAAAGCGCATATTAGCATAATTCAACAGTAAATTGGAGAGTCAAATAACGTATTGAAGAATTAGGAAATATTTTTAACAAATAGGATAGTAAAAAGCGAAGAAACAGTTAAAATTTTGTAAGAGTAATCTGTATTTGATTATATTTAAATTAAAACTGTCTTAGAGAACTTAGAAGAATTAAAATTACAATTAGATCATTTATTACCATATACCAACACAAAATTGTTATTTGAAAATACGACGAGGTCGAGGAAATTTTAACGGTTCATCAGACAATCAGTAAAATATTCAAATAATATATTGAAATTAATAATCGACACAGGCGCTTCAATTAGTGCCCTCTTCGCATCATGTGTAAATTAATTAGAATATGTTGGTACAACAAAGCGAATAGAGTAATTGGAGCAGACTACCATTATGAAGTATTTTTCGGTAATAGATTATGAAAAAATTAATGTGCTCATTTTGGTACAAGGGAAAGAAAAATTACATATCGCTGAATCGAGGAAAAGAATGTTTTACTCTCATACCAAGTAGATGCGAGGCGAAATCATATTTCAACGTGGAATTTGCCTCAGATTACGCTGTTTTACCAGAAGAAATTTCCAAAGGCATTTTTACTGCAAGAATGCAGTTGTATTTTAGTATAATTCGAACCATGAATACCGCAACATGTAAGTACAAAACTAAGCAATAATCTAGGTTTATTGTTATTATTGTTTTTATTTTCTAGTATTATCAATTCTACGAAACCATTTCACAGTTGAAATGCTGGTGAGTACATAAATATCAATAATTGTTTAACTAGATGCCAATATAAATTTTCTTAGACAACGATGGTGGTGCTTGGAGGCGCCCACGCCCCGCCAGCTCCGTGGCCTCCTCAGGGGACGACAGCCCTAGGTGCCAACATTTGCTATTACATCGACGCGGAGGGGGTGCTGATGGTTTGGGCGTTTAATTTGCAGGATTAAGTGAGTATATAAATAATAGTTGATTAACTAGAGACTAAAATATAAATATTCTTAGACCCCAAACTAATAGTGCCCTCCCCGGGAGACCAGGAGGGATTGCTGCAACGCGTATTATAAACAATAGAAAAAATAAAATTTAATAGCTAAGTTTTAATTGTTTTTTTCTACAATTAACTTGTAGTTTTCATGTCAAATTCAGCAAACGTTAAGAGTTAGATAATTCCCTCGGCTGTACCTGAAAGAGAAAAGCTTACATAAATAAATTGCGATTTTCATAAAATATTTACATACCCGTAATGAAGCCTCTAGAAGTCAATTTCACTACTGGAAGACTCGCTGTCTTCTTCCAAATACCCATCATACTGGAAAAAAATTCCTGTGGAGGAATGGTGAACAATCGTCAATGTCAGGTATGACAAAGTTGGACTGCCGTAAACATAGTTGACACCAGCTGTCGTCTTTTACAATATGACGCTTAAATTGGTTGAATGTCATCGCATGTTTGTGTACAGTTACGCGTTTTGGTTCAGAAAAGCTTATTTTATAGCCTTTTGATTTTAAATCACCATACAGTCTTCTCATAACACAAAACAATTTCTGCATACAAAGTTTGCAACACTTCCCCCAATCAGATTCGTAATATATCTCCCACAAGCATGAGTAGCCTGTCGGGAATAAACTGCCTCCGAAAAAATCTTCCATTAATAAATTGTATTTTTCATAAAATTATTTAAATAGGTACCCGAATGCGTCCATATTCCTGAACAATTCGCACTGCATTTCGTGGGGGAGCCTAGATAAAAAAATATCCGGGGAAATGTCGAGGTCGAAGCCTTCTTGTGTGACGTAATGTCGATGAGCTCCCAAAACTCACCAATTATCTTCAAACCAACTATGGAATAGTTCGGTAATAAGCTTCCACGGAAGGGCTTTAACCAGTTGTAAAACATGCACGCGCGTTTTAATACTCAAATTAACTTTTTCAGCCGCCAGCTGATATAATGATGCAGGAAAATTATTTTGTGCCACTTTTGTTTTCACAATTGATCATTCACAACTGAGACATTTTAAAACGTATATGTAAGGAAAAAGCTGCCTACAATGTGCTTGGTCCGCAAAGGGGGAAAAAATGTTGGTAAGACCTTACCGGCACAGCTTGTGGAATTTGCACGCAAAAAACATGTTAATTTATTATACATTTTTGAGGATGGTAAGGGTCATTTCGTATTAATTAAAGATTTTTCAAAAAATTGATAACGTGCATAGCGGAACGTTGTATGTGTGTACCAGCAAGTCAACACGTCTAAATAACATCATTATAAGGAAGTGCCTGATGGTGGGCAAAAAATACATATGTAGTTTAAAATTATTTAATACATGACTTAAATATTAGGTAAATGAGGGTCTCGGAGGATCAAATGAGGGTCTCGGAGGGTCAAATGAGGGTCTCGGAAGGTCAAATGAGGGTCTCGGAGGGTCAAATGAGGGTCTCGGAGGGTCAAATGAGGGTCTCGGAGGGTCAAATGAGGGGCTCGGAGGATCAAATGAGGGTCTCGGAGGGTCAAATGAGGGTCTCGGAGGGTCAAATGAGGGTCTCGGAGGGTCAAATGAAGGTCTCGGAGGGTCAAATGAGGGTCTCGGAGGGTCAAATGAGGGTCTCGGAGGGTCAAATGAGGGTCTCGGAGGGTCAAATGAGGGTCTCGGAGGGTCAAATGAGGGTCTCGGAGGGTCAAATGAGGGTCAATATACAGGGTCTGTATACGGGGTCTGTTGTGATTATACAGGGTCTGTATACAGGGTCTGAACCACGAATTTCTTGTTTTATTTAATAGATTAAGCAGTAATAATTTAAAAGTAAACGGTAAGTATAATTTTCTTGCTTAATATCTTCATCGTTTTTAATGTTTTTCTTCAGTAAATTTAATGTGTTAGATGAAATGTCTTTTAAAGAGTTAGTTATGGGTTTTACAACACGTTCAATTGTTTCTGCATCATGTTCACGCCCCAATCTCAATGCTAGATATTTTTTTCTTACAACATTAGCAATTTCACTAATTCGTCGCTTAATATGTTTTCCATCTCGCTGAAGTAGTGATCGTTTTTTGAGATTGCCATATCTCAGCTGGTTCTTCTTCTTCATCATCATTGTCCACCCTCTTCTACACAATGGTTTATTGATACTGATGATTTTTCTATGATACCCCTAATATATACTGGTCGAACCCCATTCTGTATCGCCCATCTTTAATTTCAAAATCTTTCATTATTACTAATGCATTATGTTTTCCTCCTTTCCAACATTCTGAACAAATTTTTCGAAACTTTTCAAAATTCATATCCGTGGAAGCATGCTCATCATATATATGACGTAAATTCAGAACATCTTGTGGGAATAAAACTATTACGTTCGCATTATCACGCACCAAATGTTTAGGAATTCGTGTGTAAGTCTGTGTTAAGTAGAACGCATCAACAAGTTTATGTCGCCCCATACAGAAATATGAGCGTATTTTATGTTGCTTATCGCATGCTATGTCGTCGAAAATAAATACAGAGTTGTTTTTAGCATCTTGAGGATCCACAATTTCATCATTGTTACTGTAGTTAAAGATTTCAATTTCTGGTATTTTCTTGATTATGTTATTTAAAAATTCATATTTTGGTTGATATAACGTCTTGGAAAAGATGTAAATATTCTCGAAGCGTAGCCCGTTTTCTTCAAATAACAAACTAAGTAGAAGATTTGTCTTTCCGCACCCAGATGGGCCACAAATAATAGCTCTTATAGTGTTTGGTAGGAGCTCACCATGCCGTTGCTGTTTTGTCTCATCGTTTGAGCAAAGACCGTCTAGATTATTTAAGGGGAGAGATAATGATGGATGATTAACGACCTTCATCATAAACAATACTGAAGGAGTAGCACCTAAGGTAGTCAATATATAGTAGCTGTCAACGAGATCTGTTGATTTTTTTTTTTCATCAGGGTCTGTATACAGGTCTCTATAATTTATACAGGGTCTGTATACAGGGTCTGTTGTGATTATACAGGGTCTGTATAATTTATACAGGGTCTGTATACAGGGTCTGTTGTGATTATACAGGGTCTGTATACAGGGTCTGTATAATTTATACAGGGTCTGTATGCAGATCTGTATAATTTATTCAGGGTCTGTATGCATCTAAAATTTTAAATAACCACTCTTAATTTATATGCAATTATTTACATAAATGATTATCATAATCAGTTTATTGTTCAAACAGTAACACAATTAAGACAATTCAATTGTTCTCACGATTTTAATTTTGTGGATGGAGAATTGTATAATAGATGGATCAATCGCATGATTTATTTCTTAAGTTCATAAAATTCGTTTATTTTAACGCTAAGCAGTGATAATATAAGAGTGAACGGTAAGTATATTAAAACACTGATGGTGACGTCATCATTTGTATGCGTGCTCAAACATGTACAAAGTATACAGGGTCTATAATTTATTATAGTAATTTATTCAGGGTCTGTATGCATCTAAAATTTTAAATAACCACTCTTAATTTACATGCAATTATTTGCATAAGCGGTTATCATTTTAAATTCGCATATTAAATTTTGCTCTCTAAAATTATTTTGACATCTGAACGAGTTTGTCCTCTAAAATAATTATTTCTATAGTTTTTATTAATAATAATAATAATAATAATCAGTTTATTGTTCAAACAGTAACACAATTAAGACAATTCAATTAAGTATGTGTATTGTTAATATTTATTTCTGTTTCTGCGGACACAGCATTTACTTGCGGATGACCTCTGCTAAACTCGCGCTGAGGTTGCAAATAATTGTTCGCTGGCGTATTACCATTTCCGTAATTTTGGTTCTGTCTTTGATAGTTATTTGTGAAAGAATTTTGTCTGTTACCTCGATTATTATGATTTGAATTAAATTTCCTACTGTTGTTAAAACCATTACCAGAAGAATATGGATAATTCTTCTTTTTGCATAAATGATTATGATTTTAAATTCGCATATTAAATTAATCGGCTGCCATCTATTGGTGAAGTGCCGAACTATTATTTCAGCATGGTTCGCAACCTCATTGGTGAAGTGCCGAACTATTATTTCAGCATGGTTCACAACCTCAGTATGTAGTTCGGTAATTGGTCGATAGATGGCGCTCTCGGTACAATTTAATTTATTAAATAAATGTGTTCAAGAAGATGGAGTCGTTTAAAATATGGCGGTCGGTCGACATGCCGTTTTAGCGCGTGGGGTTGGTACGTCTGGGGTTGGCGGATCTGGGGTTGACGCGAAAATTTGAAATTTTTAGTAAATTTAAATTTTGTAGCGCCATCTATTGGTGAAGTTCCCGAACTACGTGTACTGAGCGAGCTCACGCGCCATCTATCGGTGAACGACCGAACTACTGCGTTCGGTCGCGCTCGGCAGATCGGCTGACTTGGGACTCGGTCGTCTTCGTGCAGAAAAGTGGAGGGGATAGCTTCCTATGTAAATGTGGTGGATGTGGTGGCTCCAGAAGTGCCCTTTTATATCTACTGTAGTATTTAGAGGTTAGGTCGACATTCGTGTTGATATTTCATCGTGTCATTCTTGAAGTAAACAAATGGGCAATCTCTCCCGAACTTTCAGGTTAGATTGGTCAGTATTTTAGGGGATAGTTGACTCATAAGAAAACTATAATCATTGTTTTTATTTTGATGAACAAACCGGCGAACATTTTCAACATGGATGAGACGGGTCTCCAACTGAACAATAAATCAGGAATCGTAATCGCCGAAAAAGGATCAAAGAACGTTGCAGGTATCACTTCATCTGAGAAAGGTGAAACAATAACAGTTATATCTTGTTGTAACGTTGAGGGCTCGTTTTGACCGCCTGCATGCATTTTTAAAGGGCAGAACAAGAAGGCCGCTTATGAAGATGGAATGCCTCCAGGTTCTATTGTTAACATGAATAAAAAAACTACATCCATCAGCACTAACTTGTTCCTACACTGGTTGAAGACCCATTTTACTCCTAGAAAACCAAGTGGATAGGTACTTATTATTTTAGATGGGCACACACTGCAACTCCGTCGAAATGCTGGAATATGCGGATGAATGTGGAATTATATTTCTGTGCCTACCTGGTCACACCACACAATTCCTGCTACCTAATTTGAAGTCACATTTTGCTAAAGCTTCTAAGGCACTACTCACACGGGGATACTCAAATCGCGAAACGATTGGGATACTTAGCGACTAAGAGACCCGCCGTGTGTAATCAGACGGCAGCACTCATACGGGGATACTCCAGTCGCGGATACTCGACAACTGTGCAACAGTTGTTAGCAGTCGCTTAGTTGTTTGGTTTCCTTCGGCGAGAAAGCACGATGAATGACCAAGAATTTAATATAAAGTTTGTGGAAAAGTTCCAAGATTTATATAATTACAAATTAAAAGGGTATTCGAGAAGGGATATAACGGAGAAGGCTTGGAACGAGGTAGCTAAGGCAGTCCAGCTCTCAGGTTAGTACTAAATTCACAAAATTGATCAATTTAATTTACTTCCAGAAGGGCATTCCAAAAGGGCATTCTACAGATTTTCTTCCTCTACTCAATCTGTAATTGAACACTCTTTTAGTATTATCAAGAGTTCTTTGGGGGTAAGGCCGCATCAAGGATCTTGACAAAGGGAAGCCTTCATCTCCAATAAAATAGTAAGGAAACTACAATCATTTTCGTCGCCTGGTAATCTCGATGGTGACGGCAAATTCGACATTCCGCTTACAATCCACTGTTCGGTTGCTAATGCACGAAATATCCCTCCGTCACTATTCCTGCCAGCATAACCTGTTTCAATGGTTGTACAAATCCCATCAGCATCACTGCATGCCGTTAGTACTATGGAGTGATATTGTTTATAATTAAAATTAGTAGAACCGGTCCCAGGTAATTTTTCGATGCGGATGTGCTTTCCATCCAACGCTCCCAAGCAATTTGGTAAACTACACAGTGAACAAAAACGTTGTGAGGTTATTTTCCAGTGCTCTTCGTCTGGAAGTGGCATGTAGGTCTCATTCAACACTTCCCATATTAGCTTCGTAGTTTCATGTACGATGGATATAATTGTACTGTGTCCTCTTGCGAAGTACAATGAGAGCGATGTAAAGTCTAGGCTAAGTAATTTAAAAGTAGGACAGTATTACCAAAATGAAAACATTTATCTATACTGTACGTTTTTGCAGAATAGAGTGCAAAGACCTTTGTATAATAATGCCTACCCAACAAATAGAGATCAAGTGTACGTGATGCAACGTGACGCCAACGCCACTATGCGAATCGAATGAATGTTTTCAAATAAAAATAAATATTTGTTATTAAACAATTCTGCTCTGATAATTGTATGCATTTTTTTTTTTTATTTTGTTCAAACACAGAGTGTTTGTGACATAACACCTAGTCAATGACTAACAAGTTATTTTCACTTAACCTAAACTGATAAAATAATGAGTGTTTCTACAATTTTGCCCATTGGCCCAAGTTGTTTTAGTCTGACAGTTTTTACCACTCAAGTAGACGGCGGTTGTTTTCACCTACACTATCACTGTGAATACACTACGGGTGCTCTGCTTTTAGTCACTCCCGCACTAGTTCGAATGGTTTAGTTCTTTTCAGCCGACGCACTAGCGCACTGTTGTCTAGCAGCTGGATGGCTTCAATGTTGTCGTGGTGGAGTAGACGATCCTCGTGCTTCTTAGCAAATTTTGATATTTCGCTAGTTACCATCTCCATGCGAAGGTCCCTATGAAGATTGGTGTTTTTGATGTACCATGGTGCACCAACAATGGACCTTAGAACTTTATTTTGGAACCTCTGAATGAGGTTGATATTGGACTGCTTAGTGCATCCCCACAACTGTATTCCATACACCCATACTGGCTTTAATATTTGCTTGTATAGTAGGAGCTTATTTTGCACTGACAGGGCTGACCTCCGTCCCATTAGCCAATACATTTTGCGGAATTTTAGGTCGAGTTCGTCCCGCTTTTTCTTGACATGTACTTTCCATCTAAGCTTGGCATCCAGTGTCATGCCAAGGTATTTCGCTGTATCCGCGTATGGAATATCGTTCCCATTCATGGTTACTGGAATATAGTTAACTCTCTTATTAGTGTAGTTTACATGCGTGGATTTTCCTTCATTTAGTTTGATGCGCCATTTCTTTGTCCAAAGGTTGATTTTGTTTGCAGCTATCTGTAATTTTTCAGTTGCTTCTTCGACACTGTCACTAATCGCCAAAACAGCCGTGTCGTCTGCAAATGTTGCCACTGTGCTTTCTCCCGAATTGTATGCATGTTTTAAAGTTTCTTTAGACTGCGGCGACATTTTGGATAATGGCGCTTGCAGATTTCATGGCCTGGGCTGCTATGAAATGATAATGGTACTGATTAATCAAAAGAATTAATCAGGATATAATTACCCCAGATAACAATCGTGCGACGCACGAAATCATCACGCGTAATTTTTCGGTGCGATGAGTGCAATATCGCTCGCACGCGTGCGTTTATGTATCCACACGCATGAGTGCAGATCAAAACAATACACAATGCGTCGCACACAATCCCGGTAAACAGGGCCGCGAAGAAGCATCGGTGACGACGAGATGAAGGCATCATGCTAGCTACAATGCTAGCGTACTTTTGTTTTATTATTATATTTATAACAAGTCAATAAAGAAAAATAAATTTAGGTTTTTACCTAAATATATATATTTTTATAAAGTACGCTTTATAATAAAAAGCAATTCTTTTTATTGATTCATGCATTGCGATCGGAAATATGTCTACATGCCAAATTTTCCAATTTTTGTTATTAATCTATATATTCGAAATCTGAAGAACCAAATCTGTTCAAATGCAAAACTTCAACTAGACTGGACAAATTTTCCAGATTTGTTTTTAGTAATTGCATTGCAAAACTTCAACTCGACTGGAAACATTTTTGGAAAATTCTCAAAATTTTTTTTGGCCGTCGTTGTCACCGGAAATCTGTCCACATGCAAAATCTACTCGATTGGACCATTTTCCAAAATTTGAAAACTTGACAAATTTTGGAAAATATTTCCATTTCTTATTATTGATTCATGCGTTGCATCGGAAATCTGTCCACATACAAAATTTTCCATTTTTTTATAAACGTCTTCATGGCACCGGAAATCTGTTCACATGCAAAATTTCAACTCGATTGGACATTGAGAAGTAGGTAAAATATCAGTTACTAGATTTGAACGTAACAAATAAAGGGAAGTGAAGATAAACGTAGATTAGTGAATAATATCATATTCATAGTATATTTCACAATAAAAGTAACCTATTTGCGATTATTCAATAATTTCTTACAAAGTTATGGTAATTTTTTAGTTCTTAGAAATTAAGGTGGCCATTCTGCAACTGCGCGCGGCGCGGCGCTGTGGGAATAATAACGAAAAGACTAGAACAGCCTTTTTGCTTTGGCCTTTGCCTCTCTTTAGTTGTTATCAAGTAAAGAACAATAAATAAAATACGTGGTAAGTATCTGTTAACTATTGATTCATAATTACAATAATTAGCGGGCGTTTTATGATTCTTTTTAGAAACAACTCAAGCCGAATAAACAAGAGGGTGATATGAGGTTGATATGGAATATGGAATGATACACAGAATAGAATGAAACCTCCCATAACTCGTGACACGTTTCATCATCGAAAGCCTGCAATTTTATATAGAATATCAACCTCCATGAAGCGTACAGCGATGGTATTGTTGGTTGGCGTTGGAAGAGTTCACGGTACCGGTGGCTGAACTCGGCAAGAACTTCAAATAGTCACTGCGGGTCAAGGCAAGTAATTAGTAGAAAGTTTTTAATTAATACTAGGATATACTGGTTTGGTTATAAACGCTACTTATCGCATGTGACAATATTATATTTGCAAAAATCTTTACGTTTGAGATAGCGTTTGCAGTTAACCAACTGAGCAGTTTTAATTTTATTTATTTTTTTTTGTTTCTACAGCGTTCATTGGGAAGCTGGTATCAATTCTCCGTGATTAAACCAACCCACCTATTCAAATGAAAAGAACAATGTTGGTTGCGATTGTTCTCAGAAAGACTTTAAGAAAGAATACGAATTGACTAATAAATAATTGAATAAGAATCCTTGCCGTAAGTAAATCAGTATAAAATATACATATTACAGTAGTTATAGTATTACAGCAGAGTCCCGATCATTTGAACTAGTGCAGTGCGGTTGTTTCTTTTTAAGGCAATTATTGCAATCCTGATTTTGAGAATTCCCATGTTTATACGTTCGGGGGCTACATGTTATGTACACCGGTAACACGAATCAGTTGGGAATCAAATAACCGGGGTGCAGTGTATCGGTTAATAAGGGCTTCGATAATTGGGAATCGATTGTAAATGATCTATTTACAATCGAATTATTTATGTTAATAATTTTTCTTTTTTATTACAGAACAGAAGATCTGAACTACACGATAATGCAGAATTGTTAGTTTGAGTGTCCATGCTTTAAGGAACCTAAGAATCTCTCGTACAGTATGTCAACCCAGCCAAATTGTTACTTATAGTCATGCCAGAGAAACAGCTAATACATTGCATTTTGTGATTCTTGGCGTACTGTAGTTTTGTTTTCTTTGTGAATAATAATTTAAGAACATTAAGGTGTATCAGCTGTTGCTGGCTTGACCAAAGGCCTATAGATCCTATAAGACGTCACACTCCGGACAGTTCCTTCAATGTTTGGGCACTCCTTCTCAGGGACCATGAACGGTTGCCTGTTTAGGTTTTAGGCGGGGTGTGTCGCGGTTAGAAATAGCGGAGACAACTGCATTTAACATTGTTGGCTGTAGACAAGCGCTTTTGCCATAGCCACTCGAGTACACACAAATCCTTTTAAATAGGTTTAACTCTCTATCTCACTCTCGAAAAGTGGTTCTGTTTTTGACTGACGCTTCTTTCATGACTGGACATTTGTTTTACTCTATCACATTTGGAACGTGGTTCCCTTTTCGAGTGTTGCGTCTTATAGGATGTCTAGTCTTTCGCTTGACTATAGAATAAGCAAACGTATGTCACCGGGAATAAAGAAACCGACCTATCTGTCTAGCACGGTTAGGGCGTTTTGCTGTGACCTGGAGTGAGGAAAGCGACTGTAGTGACTGAAAGCAATTTGGTCAGTTCCTTTATTTCCTGTTCTGACGGATAATGATTTTTCGTAGTGTTGAATTTAAAAGAATTTCTATGTAAATATTGCATGCCTAAAATAGTCGCATTTTTTGATACAAATTTGTTATGTAACCAATGTACCCTGTTTATGCCTGGTTTTGTAATAAAATAAATATCAATAAAAGAAATAATTGACTCTCATTTATAAAAATAAGCCGTGACGTCACACTAACACGTTCAATGCAAGTGTGAGGGCGAAATCTGTTCTTATTGCGCCATTACGCGTGCATTTCGTCGTGTTGTGCGAGCTATATGCGTGTCAATATGCTGATTTTCGTCATACGTCCGGCACGGTGCGTCGTCCGTGACGAATAAAATGCACGCGTGCGAGCGATATGCGTGTCAAATTGCTGATTTTCGTCATACATTGGGCACGGTGCGTCGTCCGTGACGAATAAAACGCACGTGTGCGAGCGATATGCGCCGCATATCGTCACTCGAGTGAGAATGCGGGCGATATGAACCTCCATTGATGACGCATCTGCGTGATCATATGAAGGCACGTGCGGTTGCAATTGCATCATTATGCGTCGCACGATTGTTATCTGGGATAGGAGAATTATGGAAAATACTTAGTTGAAAAATATATAAGAGAAATGGAGAATCACGTAAAATGTCAGGAGCAGACAATTAAGGCTATAAGTAGCAGAACACAGATTTTAAATATGCGGATGAATATATTGATGTATTTATGAATGTATGAAAATGAAACGTATTTATAGAAGTACGGAAGTGTATTTGTATTGTATTGTTCGTATGTTTTTGTTATACGATGTTTTTACAGAGTTGAATTAGTAATTTCAGATTTTTGTTATGTGCATGTACTGTTTATTTTTTATTGTGTGTTTCAGAGCTCAAAAGGAAGAGATGTTCGAATGGGTCAGTGGCTAAGGACGTAACTCAAACCATACCATGTTTGCCTACATCGTGGGCGATGTTTTTTTTTGTGCACAGGGAAGTGTAACGTTAAGCGTTTAGAGGCATAACATATAATCAATTAATAAGGTCAGCTTAGAATTCTTATACACAGTGATCTAAAATGACTGAGGACAGGTTGAATTTCCCGCCAATTTGAATAATTGTTATGTTGGCAATGGTTGCAAATGACAGCTGTTATTTTGGTCCAGTGGCGTAGGTGTTCCTTCTTGTAAAGGGATTCATTCTCTGATTATAATTAGGTATATTAAATTTAAACTATTAATTGAATTAATTGAAATATATAGATATAGTTTCAATTCAAATTAATTCCCGTGAGGGTTAAATAAATAATAAAATGATGCAGAGGAACGTAACCCTTACTGACGAGTTCACTATGGTATCTGACAGTGATCATAACCTGTATCATGCACGCATACCATCTAAGTAACACTAAATAAGTTCAAAACTGTGGCGGGAATTTCAACCTGTCCTCAGTCATTTTAGATCACCCGTTACATGTGCCATGGCCAGAGCATGTGTATTAGGAAACTAAAATAACAACAAACAGAGAAACAAATCCACTGAACTACATACGAATATCTCACCTTCGAGATCCACTATAAAAGATGGAACATTTTTGTATTGCGTTAGTTCTTAGCGAGTTATTAAGAATCACACATTTGTAAGACTACGAAATAAAGCAATTGTTAAAACGTTGTGAGCGTAATTATCCCCTCGGGGAAGCTACCATCTCCGCTACAGCCCCATAAGAAGATGCCAAAGACATTAATGTGATTACCCACAAAGGGGTAGCCACTTCTGTTAATGTCACAATATTAATAAGAAGATCTAAGCCAATGTTTTTAAAGTGTTTTTCTTAGGATACCTCTTGCGAAGTACAATGAGGGCGATGTAAAAGTACATCCCGTTGCCATCCCGATACCTGCAATAGATAATAATTTTGTTAACCCATACATTAACTCAATGTTAGCACGCAGGAGCTTATTTTTCTCCATTAATGGTGTTTAAAATCATGATTGATAATTTGTAATAATTGTGTAATAATAATTGTGCAAGGAGCAGTGGAAAAATTTGCGTTCCGTATTTGCAAGCACGAAAAAAACGTATTATTTGTCAGAGGCTATGATGTGCTTCCTTTTATCAAAACAGTAGGAAAACCAGAAGGGAATTTGCCTACGGCAGCGAATGATCATCCAAATGAGCATCAAAGCGTCGTCGAGGAACAATCACCATCTAGATCAGGTAATTATCTTTGGTTATTTGTTTTTAGTTAAATGAGGACTTAGTTCACACTGTTTTACCATTTACAATTTATATACTATGTATGGTTGCTACGTATTGTTTCTTCGCCGGCCGGTTTCAGTAATTACAGACCCTTACATGGTGTTGGGGCTATTAGCAATTCCTATTGACGGTGAAGAATACCTAAGTGTCGGGTGTACTTTCACATTGGCAAGTTAAAAAATTTTTACTCTCTGCCACCTTCATCTATTATGCTGTTTAATAAGAATATATTTTCTTTTTCACTTTACTTTTTGTACTGTTGTTTTAACTATTTCTTAAACTTTTTTTTTATTTTCATATAAGTAATAAATTATTTGACAACGCTGCTCCCAGTTCATAATATCAGTCAGTCATAACCAATAATGGACATTGTGGAAAAATCACAAAATATATACATACTATGTTTGTTGGTAAGGTGAAATTGTATTTAGATTACCTTATGTTCTATGTGTATCAATACTCTTATTAATCTATCTCATTCTACTTAGGTCTGGAACGTTTGCCTCCGAGGAAATTAGGTATTCGTACAGCTATGGCCGTAACAAGTATTGGGAGAAATACACATAATGCCGCTATAGCGCCGAGGCCACTTCTCATCAAGGTGCCAAAAGGTATGTTTTTCTTTTGTCAACTACTTTATTGCTCTGCAAATTTTTGTTCGTTATTTTAGGTATATGCCTATATTTTTCTCAAATGGTCAACAAAAACAAAATATATTTAAAAAATTATTCCTTCACCAACAAAAGAAAACTGACATAAAAAGTAATATGAAGTATGTATTGAAGTATGTATTGTGTAATTATGTATATAAATATATATTTGTTGTTTACAGCTCGAAAGAAGTTTCCAGTAGATCAACTAAGAACACAAAGAGCCCTTAAGAAGCAATCAGCATATTTTAGGAAAAGGAATGCATCTATGAAGAAAATTGTCAATGAGTGCAAAAAGCATATCTTAGCTCTTGACTCTATGCCTCCCACAGTTGCTCGCTTTTTAAAAGCCAGTTAGATAATTGGGAACCTGACAAAAGTCTACGCTATACGTTGGAGGACAAATGTTTAGCATTATCTCTTTTCAAAAGAAGTCCCCGAGCGTCACGTATGCCGCAAGACATTTTTTAACTTCCTTCGGTACAAACAGTGAGGAAGACTTTGAGCAAAATCCCTATAAGAAAGACCTGGAATTCTTCGATTAGTATTTTCATGTTTGAAAGATACGGTATCGACGATATCACCGGAGAGCAGACTGTGCACACTAATCTTTGATGAGATGGCACTGCAACCTCATTTGGATTACAATGCAAGTTTGGATGTCTTGGAAGGTCTTGTTGACCATGGATATGAGCGAAGAGCTGAAATTGCTGATCATGTGCAGGTGTTTATGGTGCGATGGAAGCAACCAGTTGCTTTCATCTTTTGCAAATCCACTGCTACTGCGCCTGTCATATGTCGCATTTTCAAGGAACTTGTCAGGGAAGCAACTGCCATTGGTTTGACGGTAATTGCTTCTGTGTGTAATCAAGGTGCTGCCACTGTCGGGCAATTAAATGCTTAGGGAGGAAACTAGGGCAAATGCATTGAGGGGAGATAAGGAAGCAGAAGATGGTGTGCTTGTTGTTGATGACAAGACAGTTATACCTCTTTTTGATCCTCCACATCTTCTTAAATGCATGCGCAAAATCTCCTAACTAAGGATTTATTGTTCTGCCAGGAAGGCAGAAACAAGGTAGCAAAATAGTCACATGTAGTTGACACTTACCGTATAGACCAAAGCTTAAAATTAAGAGTACTAACTTTCTCGCAAAGATCAGAAAGATGAAGGTTTCGTTTTGTACCCAAATTTTTAGCAGTCAGTTTGCGGCTGTGTTGGGTTCCTGGACTTGTGGTCCTGCTCGTCCTCATGATGGCAGAGTTACGTTGGGTGATGGGGCTCAAGATACAGACCTTTGTTTTTCTTCAATCAGTTATTTGATTCGGTAAATGGCAATTCTCTCGAAAAAAATCAGTTGAACTAAGGAAACCTGTCTCTGCAACATCTACTCATGAAGCAGTTTGGATGGAGGGAATAAAAGTTTTGAAAACGATGAAATTTATAGCCAGAAGGTCAACAGACAGAGCGGTGCCACCGGTTATACTAAATTTCATTCAAACTTTGAAAGGATTTCAAGCTATCAAAAGAAAACTGCTCTCTCTCTAGGACATTCCTCATTTCCTGCAAGGGCCTTCAACCAGGATCCGATAGAGCATTTCTTCTGTCAAATCAGACAACAAGGAGTGCGACATAATAATCCATCCTGCCATCAATTCATTCCATACTTTAAATCACTTGTGAACAATTTTATGAGAAGATTTAAACGGATACTCACGAGGGGCTAACTGTGAGATTGATGAGTGCGTTGGGTTATTAGAACTGGTGAAGAAGTTTGTCTCACAACATATTCAACGATCCACAAGCGTAGACCTGATTCCAGAGGAAAGTTTGGAAGGTGTAAATATTGTGTACGAAGAGTTTCAACAACTAGAGATGCTAGCGGCTACATACGTGGGTGGTTTTCTGGACAAACATATTTTGCCTCAATTTTGGGATTGTCAAATATGCAACCGAAATATCGTCCATAGTGGACCGACAACTTTAGACGTCCACACATATGTCAAATTAAAATAATATGATCCCATGCAAAACCACTTAACATATGGTAACCTTTCCTTCATCTGTTTTATCCATCTCCATTTTTTTTTGCTATTGCCTTATTTTCCTCTCTGCATTGCTTCCACACAAATCATAACTAAAATAGGGGATTAAATGCAAGCAGCATTTCAAATTTTACCGCGGTTCTGTGGTTAGTACGGAAAATTATTATCGTGGCGCTGTAAACCGATCTAAGAGTTCTACACGCGACATAGCGTTCTATTAAGAGGAATTCTATGGACTGAGGTGGTATACCTTAGGAAAGTATTCAAAGGCAATTTTTACCAAAAATAGAAATACAGAAGACACTACAGACCCATGCTTAATTCAACCATTAGATCAGCGTTCTTCAACCTTGTGAAGTCGAAATACCTTACAAGGCGAAATTTATACACAAACTGCAAGCCCGAGATTTAGATTCGCGCATGTATTTTAGCTTTTGGTTTCAAGCCCAAATAGCAGAGCATCGATCATTCGTTAAGCATGTGCTTTTCAGCGACGAATCTACATTTTCGTCAAACGGAATTGTTAGTTCACAAAATTGTCGATGGTGGGCTGACGAAAACCCCAATTTTGTTATCGAATCACGGGACCAATACTCATTTAAAACTAATGTATGGTGTGGCATATTTAATAATAAAATTATTGGACCATTTCTTTTTTCGAGAAAACCTTAATTCTGCGAGGTATCTACATTTTCTCCAACACGACTTTTTTAATGCACTAGAAGAAATTCCATTAGATCAGCGCACAGTACAGTAGATGTTGGAAATTTTCTTGATCATATGTTTCCCCATAAATGGATCGGAAGATATTCGGAAAATCCCTGGCCACCTCGATCTCCGGATCTAACGCCATGCGACTTCTTCCTATGGGGATACCTAAAAAATGAGGTCTACATGCACAGACCTTTCAGGGATGTTGACCATCTTGAAAACACTATTCGTGAATGTGCTGCTCAAGTGTCGCCTGTCATGTTAAGAGAAGTATCAAGAAATATGTTTGAACGAACAATACTGTGTATTGAAAATGAAGGAGGACACGTTGAAATTTAATTTGTTTTGTTTTTATTTTTGTTAGTTTTGTTATGTTACTACATTACCAATATTTAGTAATTTAAAATGTATTTTAGGATAACACTGTGTAGTAAAAGGGAAGCAGTTGAGTTGAAATTTGATATTTGTTTTGTTTGTTTTATGTTATTAAGTATGTTATGTTCTTTCTAAGAATTGTAGAAAATATAACAGAAGAAATTATTAGTGTTAGTTGTGGTTAATTGAAAATTATTATTATTATTCTTATTTGTTAGATATACACATTAGCTACAAGGGTTAACTAAGAACTACAACTATAAAGCAATAAACATCATATCAACACAACCGCGTTCAGCATAAAGCATGCTACACACCTAGAAACATGTCTCAAGAGACGGTATCTTGAGACTGTCTCTAGAGACGGGTCTCACTGTGTGGAGGTAGGACTCCGCCGTGCGATCTCGATACTTGTCTCAGTCTCACAAATTTGACGGGAGACCAGCCACCAAAATACAAGTATGTGAAACTGGTCTCTGGTATATGTGAGCTACACACCCACAGTCCGTTTTCAGAGCCCTGTCATGAGCCCGTTTCCGATGCATACCCCACCACTCATCCTCAACAGTTTCCCACCGCCTCGGCACACATCTCCGTATCCCACCAATAGCGGGAGGCGTAGAGACCAAACGAGTGAGAGGACAGACGCTTACCTCGCCTGTTTTTTTTTTGCATGTGTTGCTTGGGCTCGCAACTCTGGTCGAAACAGGATTCTAGTTTTTGAAAATATTCAAACGCAATGACTGATGAAAATACAGAGCGTGGTTTTTGGGAAGAATTCCTTGAAAATTATAAACAATTGCCTTGTCTATGGAACACCAAAAGTTTGTCCTATGGCAACAAGATTTTGAAACAAAATGCATACGAGAAACTAGCTAATTTTTGCAAACCTCGCTATGCAGAAGCAAACCACGACTTTGTGAAGAAAAAAATTCATAATTTTCGGTGCTGCTACCGAAGAGAATTGAACAAAGTAAGAAAATCTAAGCGAACTGGGTCCGGCGCAGAAGATCTGTATGTGTCTAGTCTGTGGTATTTTCACATTTTATCTTTTTTACACGATGACGAGACACCAAGAAGTGGAATTTCAAATTGGAATGTTGGGAGCACTAATGTAAGTACACTATGTTTTATTTATATGTTATATTGTACCGTTTTGGCTCTACACTAATATTTATTTTTTTTATCTTTTATTTGATATTATTAATTATTTATTAACACATTATCAAACAACTTTTTATTTTCTGACTTTAAATTGTGGTCCTAAACGCCATATCATCTTGAAAATGAACTCGACCCTCATTATTAAAAAAGCGTTTATATGTTTCTCTTACGTCTTTTGCTGATAATGAAGAAGTTCTAGGTGTTCGTTGCAGAGGTATAAACGCATCGCTTTCTTGACGCCATTCTCCAGGGTGAAAAGTTTTAGTATTTAAATTTTCTAAATCGGTGGAAGATGGCGATAAATATTTATTGGCTGAATTGTGTATCAAAAAATTATGCAGTGCACAAGAAGCTAAAACGACTGGATCAATATTTCTCACATTCAAAGCAATTTCGGTTCGAAATATTCTAAAACGTGATGCTAATATTCCAAAGGCATTTTCGATCACTCGTCGAGCACGTGACAGACGATAATTAAAAATCTTTTCTTCCTTACTTATATTTCTGTCTGCAAACGGTTTCATTAAATTTTCCATAAGTGTAAATGCTTCGTCTCCAATAAACGTAAAGGGCAAGGAATAATCGGTTCCCTGAGGAGTACTTGGTTTTGGAAATTTGAAATCTTTTGATTCAAGTTTATCGTAGAATCCAATTGCATTTAGAATTCCTCCGTAAGATACCTTTCCGTTGGTACCAGTATGAACAAATAAAAATTCGTAATTGGCATTGGCGATTCCAAACAGGATGACACTGAATCTTCCTTTATAGTTATAGTAAAATGATTCACTATTTGGAGGTTTCATTATGTTGACATGTTTCCCATCTATAGCACCACAACAGTTAGAAAATTGCCATTGTTATTCAAAATCATTTGCAATTTTTTGCCATTCTTGTTCAGTTGTTGGAAACTAAAAAAAAGTATTACTTAGGTGTATAAAGTGTATAAGGCCGCTAATGTTTGTTTATATTTTCAGGAGGATAGCAATGATACTAATGTCAATGAAGACAACAATCAGTCGATACTTTTACAAGAAGTAGGAGATGATGACATCAATATAACAACAGGCACTAAATCCCAAGCTGCTTTGGTACCTAGTTCGGTACCAACTACATCGACAGAGCAAAGAAATACACGGAAAAGGAAAAATACTCTGTCAAGTCAATCAGAGCTGATAGATTTAGCAAATAAAACCTTGCGAGGATGGTCCAGCAGTGATGACCAACGCCCTACACCTGACGACCATTGTGACATCACTGGGCGGAAAGTTGCTGCCGATTTAAGGCAAATGACCGACATGCAAAGAATGGTGGCAGATAAAGTAATAAGCGAAGTGTGCTTCTATGGGAAAGCCGGTCTCCTAAGAATGGGCCATTCCTTCGCAGTGCAACAACCTTACGAAAACTTTATAAACCCTACACAACAAAATCAGCAGTCACCGGGGGTACAAACAACTGATTTTCAAATGCTTACGCCACTGAATCTGAATCTGAATAGCTAGTTATATTATTTATTTATTTAATTTTGAATAGTTGTTGTGTTATGTTATATTTGTTAATTTCGAGTTTATATAAATACATATTACTTATATGTTTGATTATCATTATTATACGGTTATTATTATATGATTACTTACTTTAAGGTGTTGACTTTTCAATTTCCTATAAATAGCCCAACATGTTTCTGGGATAATACTACTTAGCAATTGCGGTGAAATGGCCGCAGAAAACTTGAGATCTTCGTAACTCCGACCGGTTGCCAAAAATCTTAAAGTAACTGCAAGTCTTTCCTCAGCGCTGATTGCTTCCCTTAATATGGTATTTTGTTTCTGTATGTCTGGTCGAATCATATCCAGTAAACTATAAAACGTACGAATGTCCATTCTTAAATAGTTGAAAAAGTCGCCAGGAGCAGAAACTTCTAATTCCTTTATTAGAGACATGTGCGAAAATTTTTTCTTTTCCATTAACCATTTCTTGCACCAAATTTTTCGTTTTCTTTCCTTTTTACTTTATCATACGCAGTATGTAAAGTATTGTAATCGTGCCAAAAAAAATTTTTGAGATTTTAGCGGAAATATGTCTTTTTGGGTCCCCTGAACATTTTTGACCAAGGTACAAAAAAATGTCTGTGTGTGTGTGTGTGTGTGTGTATGTGTGTGTGTGTGTACCCGTTTTTTGTGGCGACGATTCCGGAGAATTTACTAAAGGTATCGGGACGAAACTTCATATTTAGAAGTTTCATAACCAAACTTAGAGCTGAAAAGCTTTCTGTTGAAGAGGGTCCAAAGGAACTGGAGGTTTAGTCTTAGCATTTTTGAAAGATTTTGCAAATAAGCCGCCATTTCTGGAATTTCGTCGAAATAGTTAAATAATAAATTAAAGATGAGGAAATTCTGAATAATTTATCACTATGACATTTTTTGGTACAATCAATAGTTTAGCTGCATGAGCAAATTCTATTTCTACGAGATCGGTCGTACTGCATGAAAACTAGTAGCCAGGATTTGTCAGATTTTTTGATTCTAATGACAGTAGGTAATCTTGGTAAATCTTGGTGTCAAACGCTAATGTTTTGACAATAACTTCTGTCAATATAAGCTGCGTTCGGATATAGTATTACACTTTTTACACCCAAGTGTCATTTGGACGGTATACCCGGTGTCAACGGAGTACAATATCCGAACGCAGCTTTAATCGACATATCTGTCTAGTTCTACTAATTTTATTTTAATGCAGACATGGCCGATCTCGATCAAATAGAACCTCATGCAGCTAAACTATTAATTTTATATATAGTATGATAAAGTCATGTGCCTGGCCACATCAGATTTTTTATGGTACATATTGCCACAATTACACCCATTGTAAATAATTGTTTTCTTGAGGGATGCACCATCCTGCACTTTAACTAGCTAACGTGCCCGCACTACGTATTTCGTAAGATATCAACTGCAACATATCGCAGTGTGTGTATGGTACGCAGGCGTCTTGAAACATGTATCTGGAGACGGTCTCAAGATACCGTCTCTAGAGACTGTCTCAGGATACGGTCTCTTGAGACATGTTTCTAGGTGTGTAGCATGCTTAAGGCTTGAGGTTTCTGTGTTATGAGACCAGGTACGACCGGTACCTTATCACACAACCTGAGTCACCACCTGGACTTACATATGTACAGTGTGTATCAATAGCTCTGTTGACTTCTAACATTATTGATAGTTAAATTAAAACTTCAGATTCAAAAATGTTGCTTCATTTTGATATCGAGCCACATATTTTTTAAACTTTAATTATGTGACTCGTGATTTTAACAGGATTTTACTGTGTAAATAATTAATATCATGTAATAACTAAGCTAGAGTGATTTACCTTTTATTAATTTACTTAATGGTCATGACGATTCATACAAAAATCTCAATATGAGGGTAAAATACCAACCTTGCATCATAAAAAATAATAATTTTGTGATATTTCTCAAAAGGCGTTAGGTATCATATCAAAATCACGAACCATAGACAAAATTTACCGAAATTTTCGAAAAATAGAGTGAAAATGAGTCCTAAGAATCAATGGTAGCTACTAATATTTATTATAAGAGTGAGAATTAAGGAAAAAAGCCAATTTGTTTTGATAGGTGGCTGTGATTTCAAATTTGAATATAATTTTTAATTCTAAATAATATTTCTATGGAACATTTTTCGATAATAATTAAAACAAAGGTACTTTACACTTATGTCAAATTCAAATTTTCTGAACTACCCCGTATATGATACACAATATTTAAAATTTGATGATTGCAATTTTGGTTTAGGACGATCCAGAAACTTTTATGAAGAATAAAATTTTCTGATAAATCGATAATAAAAAAATTTCCCATTTGATGCCGACTTTGTGGCGGTCACTGTATACTAATTGTAATTGATTGTTTTTCTAAGTTAGTATGGACGGAGCAGATTAAGAATAAATCATCCGGCGAGGTGTCACATGCAATGGGATTAATTTTGAAGAATTCACATCAACGTAGGTAATCCAAAGAATCTACAAACCGATAATGGAAAGGAATTCTACAACGGTCAGTTTAATTCACTAATGAAAAAGTATTCAATCAATCATTACTCTACCTTTAGTATAATGAAAGCGGCCATTGTTGAACGTGCAATTAGAACCATAAAACAAAATTTTTCAAATTATTTAGCCTAAATGGAAATTACAAATTGCATCATCTACTTCAAACCGATACATCAAAGTATAGTAATACAAAGCATAGAACCATAGGGAAAAAAACCCATAGATGTAAACTCAAAACACGTGGAGCGGGAAGTTCTTCAAACAGCATACAATCACATTAAAATCGCTGGCAAGGGCAAATTTAAAGTTGGCGATGTAGTGCGCATGAGCAAGTTCAAACATGTTTTACCAAAAGGCATTTACCGAGTTGGACAAGGGAATTGTTAAAAATTACATCGGTTAGAATAACAAATCCTGTGACGCACATGTTGGATGATATGCAAGGTCAACCGATAAATGGGGCATTCTACGAGTCGGAATTATCAAAAACGAACATACCCGACGTGTACTTTGTGGAGAAAGTTTTAAGAAAAAGAGGGAACAAAGTGTTTGTAAAATTGCTTTGTTTTGATAACACTCACAACAGCTGGATCACAAAGTCGGATATAGTGTAGTGGGGGGAAGAAGAGGGGTTGTTATCGTTATATATTCAGAGAACCGACTTCTCATACATCAGTTGGGTGAAAGATGATGAATACTTCGTGGAACTACAGGACAACTATCAATGAGTTGTACGCAACGTATGAAGTGTCCATCAAAAATTAAAGGCGATTCGTCAACGAGACAAATTATTATGTGGAAAATGTAAAAATCATAACTGGACTAAGTGCCGCTAGAGGCTTTATACCCATGATACGAATTATATACAATCACATTCCCATCCTTCATTCTGATTGGCCAATACTGGTTCTAACGTTAAAGGAGGTCTTCGTTAATAATGGTGAAGAGGACGACAACGACCTTCGATACGAGAATATTACAACCGGTGAGGGAGAGTTAAAGTTTGAAGAAATCAAACTAGAACGACACTGGGACCCTTTCGTAGTGATAACCTTCAGGAATGTGTCAATTCATTTCTATGGTGTTGACATATCCCGTATTCTTTATCTTGATGACGTAATACAATGTAAGTTATCAATGTCAAAAAAAAATTAAACTCTGCATTGTATTTTAACAAGTTTATGGTAACTTTTGTTAGGAATAATGTACAAAATCCTTATTCTAAGACAAAAGAGTTTATAAAAAATCCGAGTGAATTTAATTATACGATGTTAGATTAATTATCTTACTCTTTCTAACACGCTCTAAAACCATTACGTATTCGTATTTAGTCTTCAGTTTGTTATCGTCATTCAAGCGAGATGTATCATAAGCCTTTAATTGTATTGTTAATACTAGTGTATTTACTCATCCGAATAGTTTGTATTAAACTTAGAAGAAGATCGTCAACGGTTACTCAGAACTTTAACGCATGCGAAAGCGTTATATCACATATTACATAAGAAAAGACTTGGAACGATTTTACCGTTGAGGAGTTAAGATTATTTCCTCTCAAATATCTACAGACACGCGTATCTCCACAACAACTACAAAATGTATGGCATAAACTACCAAAGTCGTAGTTGGAGGATGACGAGCTAAAGTCAAAATTACCCTGCTACAAGCATTACAATACTCCAGACCAGATGACCCAGTACGATGGACCGCCGCCTTCACGAAAAGATTGTTCATTTTGTAAAAATTGAAAATATAGATACAAAATAATTATGACTTATCTAAATAAATGTATTGACGAATGATGTTGTATAATTTATTTCCTATCCAATACCGCCGTAAGAAACTGGGAGTCTGGAAATTCCTATAAAAAGGGTTATTCTTGAAAATGTGATTAGTATCGATGAATACATATAAGGGAGAGGGTCTCTTAAACAAAGTTATAAATAGTCTCCCGTTTGAATTACATTTACCGGGGTATCAGTTTTGCGGGCCTGGAACAAAGTTACAAAAGAGATTGAAACGCGGAGACGTAGGAGTGAACAATCTGATCATAGTAGAAAAAAGCATTTATACGCTACACAAGGATAACAAATTCTCTCTTCGAATCCATTGTTTTCTGTTAAGCATTTTTCATGGTTATAGACGCATCATTCAAGGACAGCACAAGCGGCGTTTAGTACGTGCTAAATCTGATGACGACTGCTTTCAAATTGTTCTTCCAGAAGCGGATAAGGATGCTACCGATTCGAAAACTTTGAAAATTGATCTTCCACTGTTCAATTAAAGACAAAGCACATAATCCCTACAGATACCATTAAATTACAGATGTATGATAGTTTGAAGGATTATAAGGCCATCCTAATACCCTTCCATAAGTGGGAGTTACATGAGCTACCGAGTCTTAGGAGCAACAACAACGATATCAGGGACCCTATTCTCGTCATCTTTTTGAAGCGAAAGTGAGTCTTTTCGAATGGTTAGGTGGAAGGAGTGGGGATATTAGCGGTTTCCCTCTGGAACGTATCTATGAGCAAATTTGCTTGTCGCTAACAACAATAACTCACGCGCCACGCCCATACGAACGTATCTATGGCAAGTTTGCTTGTTGCTAAGAACAAAAGCGCACGCGCCACGCCCATACGTTCCAAACACATGGCAACCGCCGATATCTCCACTCTCGCCTAACCATTCGAAAAGATTTACTTTCGCTTCAAAAAGACTCACTTTCGCTTCAAAAAGATGACGAGAATAGGGTCCCTGGGCTGTGAAGACGAGCGTGAACCTAGAAAGACCCCGGTCGTCATAATAGCATTCCAGACAAATCGGAGGGGAACATTAACAGTGATCTATCACTCTTCGATCATCTGAACATCACGGATCTAAGGATGTATTTAAGTTCCGACTATTATTCGTACGAGTGAATGCGTTTGGACTTTGATCAAAAGAGGTATGCTGAAGCGTTCCAGATGTATTTAAACTTGCAGACTAGTTTCTTGGGTCGTAGTCACCCTGAACCTCTACTAAGTTAAGAAGATTTTAACGAAAGAGCCATATTCATAGTGGATACGTCTTAACATAATTCGGAAGTTGTGCTATCATCAACCTGTGACATCAAACTTGAATTTCAAAGTTCCAAGCAATTCCCCGATAATACTAGAGCTGATTGTATTATCGTTCACGATAGCATTGTTGACTATTGTTGAATAGTGGTGGGGATTTGGATTTTGCTGGAAATCTTCACTTTAATTCCTGCTCCCGACAAACATGCCAGCTAAAACAGTATATAAGAAAATAGGTGTTCTTAAACGGAAACAACAAGTGTTGCGTGATCAATTGAAGTTATTCATTTCCGAACTTGAAGATTTAAATAGAACTGTTGCAAGGTACAGTCTTGTGAAGAAATTTGAAACAATCAACATTACGTCATAGGTGAGGATAAAAAGTAGTTAAATTCCAGAAGTTATAATAAACTCATTAGGTTCTAGAGCACTGTCGAGCAACAACATTTAAAAATGAAAATTGCCGTGGTCGATATTCAGGGCCTCCAACTTAAGTCCGGCGATTTCATAGTTAAAGAATTATGCATTTTCGATGGTAAATATCCAGTTAATTTATTCATACCGTGCATCAAATGTGAGAAACTTAGTAAAATAGAAAAGAAAACAATCCGTTATCACTCAGCACATCATCATGGTCTCGACTACGCTGGAGGTTTCATCGATGTGAAAAACTATCCGCCGTCTGGGAATTGGATCTCCACGATATGGATCGCATCTATGTAAAGGGTGCTGAAAAATATCGAGTACTATTGGAGCAATTGGGCCATTGGAAGTTTCAACCGCACATTATCATTTTGGAAACGCTTGAATCGTGGTGTTCACCGCCACCCCTCATCGAGAAGCATACACCACGCAAGTTTCATACAAAAATAATATTAGCGCAATTTGTGCCATGAACAATTGTAGACCACTATATAACTATATATTGTCAACTTTACCGTTATAAAATAATAAATGTATTAAACGAATTTCTTGTGTTTTATTTCATAGGTTAACAAGTGATATTAAAAGATTGAAGTCAATACGGTAAGAATTTAAAAACACTGATGATGACGTCAGCACTATTTGTGAGCATTATCAGATGGGAGTTTCCAGTTAAAACACCATATTTCATGTTAAATATTAATTGAATTTCTAATGTTTTTCTTTTAATTGAAGCGTTGTCATCCTAACATTCACACCATTAACGCTAAAGCGTAGTAATTTTATTATCAATGGTTCACTTAGCATACAATTCATTTTATAAAGCAATAAAAGTTATTATTTGGGCATTGACGTGCATCCCAACGTTTTTCTCGCCCTTGTATACCAAGGCCATTGATGATAAACTTCGCAGCTCGTCCTGTGTGGTTCGGCTAATCTCTTCGGAAGGAAGTCTTCAAACTCCACAAGGACTGCTGGGGCTATGTGCACTTTATACTTCTTTTAACTGATTTAATTGGATACGGTGTATTAATTTCCAACTCTGAGATCTTCTTCTTTGGCTTCATGTCGCAAACACCCAACTCGGATAGTCTAGACTCTAGAAGACATCTTGTTTGCTGTTGTAGTTACTGTCACTGGTGGTATCTAGTTTTGGAACTGACTTTTCCTATTTAATAACCCTAGTTATATGAAAGGGTAGTGTAGAGAGGGGAAATTTTTGAACTAATAACGGCAAACACTATAATTCTACGTGAACAAATAATGAATATTAAACAAGAAGTCTCTTTCTCATCAGTAAACCGTATTCACACGAAGCCTTATGTTCAGAAATGATGGCAGGAGGTCTCTTTCTTATAGGTAAACCATATTCACAGGAAGTCCTACGAGCAGAAGTCATGAACAGGAAGTCATGGCCATTAAACAGGAAGTCTCTTAGAAGTCCTCTAATCCATTCTTTGAAATTAGCATTACGTGATTACTCGAGACAATTGCGTCAGAAATTTTATCAGTAAATGCATAAAACTTTAATCGTATAATATTATACTTACCACCATCTCTCTCTCTCTCTCTCTCTCTCTCTCTCTCTCTCTCTCTCTCTCTCTCTCTCTCTCTCTCTCTCTCTCTCTCTCTCTCTCTCTCTCTCTCTCTCTCTCTCAAGTCACTATCTATCAGTATTTCGTAATGTTAAGGTGAATAAAGCCAGGTAAATAAAAATCTGTTAATATCATTCTAATATTTATTCTACACAAGTAAAAAAATGCAAATTATAATACTAATATAATTATTTATAATTATTAATTATAATTCTTAGAACGCAAACCGATAAATTCTTCCAGTATTCTCCCACGATTCTCATCTTTCATCACACCCAAAACTGCCTTATCCTGTGGTGGGATACTGAACTGATTATTATCATTCGCATAGTTAGATGTATCGAAACGTTCCAAGTTTTCGCGCACGTCTGCATAAATATCCTCGGTTTGGATCGCGACAGTGAAGCTGTAGGTATCCACGTAACATAAACTAATCATATCCCCGTACTTAAGTTTCAGGAAATCATAATAAAATTGATACATTAATAATTTTGAGAGTTCTAGAACTGCAAACCCGGCGTAGATGGGTTTGATGTAAAAAACATTAAGGCGCTCTACCTAAATTGCCGAAAAATTTTCCGTAAAAACTTTTATGCTTTTGAAATTTAATTTCGCAATTAAACTGCCCGCACCCAATTTAGAACGCCCGTGAGTTTTAATATCATCCCAACTTGTCACCAACTTCACGTCAACACGCTTATCGACATTTTCCATTGTCTTCCCGAAGCAAGCGTTGTTCATGAGCTTGTAGAAGTCACGCTCGAATTCGTTGACGGCCTGTTGACGTAAAGTTGTATGCAACTCGATATACTTTTTCAGAAAAGCTGTTTCTTTAAATGTTAGAACCCGATTAATTTTTTTAATCGCAAGACCATGAGCAATGGCGTGCTTCAAATTACGATAATTAATTATGTAATTTGTTTTATTCATTAAACTCGGAATGAGTTTTATATCGGTTTTTGATGAAGGTGGGGTAATATTTTCCGCCAAGAATGGTATATCGTTGTGTGAGTTGTGGAGTTGTGTTCGGGGTAATCGACGTTTATATCCAAAATGTAGCCAACACCCGCATCATCAAAATTTCACTAATTTTTAAATTTTCATTTTCATCCTCACTCATCAAACGAAATCCGCCATAAGGCAAGTATTGTGATAGCCCAACCGTATACGTTGTTAGCATCCCAATACATTAAGTATTTACATGGACGATTGAGATCAAATGTACACTTATACTTGTTATTAGCGGATGCGTGTCTCACTGAGCATTGCGAGATTCCGCCCCGTATCCCTTTCTGCATAAAATGAACCATTTCTATGTCGATTAGCAATTCTAAGTTCACTCTGGGATATTTTAACATTGCATCCCAACTAAATCCGGGCGCGGTATAGTAGTGCGGTGGATCGTATGTCATAAGACGTATCACGCTTTTTGACATACTTTTCTAAATTTTTCAAAAACATCCGCCAAAGGTAGCACCTCCGTCGTTAAATATAGATCTGAGTAATCTCTCATATTTTTACACCCAAACGTTTGCCAAACATTTTGAACATGGGTGTAATACCTCGTGTCCTCGTTATACATTTTCTTGAAAAATGTCTCTTTAGGAGGTAGTGAGGTATCCTCCAACTTATCTAACGAGGACATATATTAATAAGGGAAAATATCCTTTTTCGTTAGTAATTTAAACTTATTCTCCTCGGGCGCATATTTTCGCACATTTACTAGATCCGCATCTGAGAGATTACTCGCTAACGAGTCAAGAGATGATGCCACGAATCTAAAGGAATCCAGAAGCCGTAATTTAAATATTCGATTTTCCCTTTATCATCTAGCCCCATATCTACATGAATTTGTTTGCCGAACTGATGTGGCGTTCTTTGTTATTCGGCAACACATCGATACCAGTATCGTCATCAATCTCGACCAACTCTTTGACGTATAGATGGCTATCGTAACTGCAAAAGTTATGCAAAACAACCGGGATATGATTTGATATTTTATAGTTTAGGTTACAAACGGGGTGGGGCAGCCCTCTAAACCGCCTTGAAAGATGGCAATGATCTCGAACTTTATCACCAGAGCATTTGGTGCATTTCGTGCATTTCGTTCTGCAATAAAGAAAAACTAAAATTCATTATACCTTAATTTAAAATTCGTTGCTATATATGAAATTTGCAATTAACATGCACGTGATTGATAGGTCTTGTATTTTTTCAGAAAATACCCTACGCAAGTAGTGGAAGTATTTACGAGTTTGCTATATAGAGTTTGGAAAAATACCAGTGTCGCGCTCTGGGCTCTGAAGACAGCTTGTACAAACCTAAATGGCCCTATTTTCATCTTTTGCTGTTTTTAAAAGAAGTGGTTAAAGCCAGAATTGCAAGTGGCAATTGCACGCAAACAGTAGATCTTGAGGAGTCAGAAAGACAAACGAGCACGGATATTAATACTGCACAAAACGCTAAAGAATTTATTCCTACAGACAATCAGAACGGCACTGTAGACAATAATTCCCACATATTATCTTCACACAATATTAGCCAAACAAAAGCAGCTAATAATCGAAAACGAAAGGACGTACTGTCGTAGAATGACGAACTGCCAATTCTGTATCGTCTGGTCGAGAATCTCGACCAGACGTACACGCACACAAGTTCACTCCGCATTGGATATCGCGTGTGTTTGTGATTTATTATTGTTATTTGTCGTCTTCACGTACTGACCGCTGCGCTAATTGTTCACCTGAGCGTTTTTCGCCTCTTGCTGCGGGCTCCTAGCACCAAAACATCGAACGTAAGCGATTGACACACCGACGTACTTCCCTGGATGAAAGCTTCTTGGTGGGATGATCTTAGATTGACCATTGGACTGGATTGTGATGACGCAGTGCGTTAAAACCGGTACCAGGAATTAATAAATAAACCAGCAAAGGAATAGCGGTTGTTTGATTTATCAATATTGTTCCAACTTTGCAATTATAAACACAACTCAGCATGTATAGTTTTGATTTGTTTTGCTAGTTCAAACGTTCTTCAATTTTTGAGATATGTAAAGTAAACATCTCTTTAGTTGGAGGTCTACAAACCACATTACTTTTTAGTGTTATTATAAAGTTTTTAGTGTTAGCACTTAAATTATAAGGTAAGACTATTTTGTTAACATACCTTATTTTTGTTATAATCGAATCGTGTGGATCGACTCGTACGTACCTCTACATAGATTTATAAAACGCAACCACTCACATACAAGTGAATGCATTCTTTATGTATGTAACTATGGGAACATAATCTCTAGCACTAACAGACGATTATAAATATTGGTTTATTATTATACAAACTTTATAAGAAGTCATTATACAAATTTTATAAGAAGTCATGAATGATCCTTGCTGTTCGTTGTGCCCCAAATGAACAAATGATACAGATATATGGCTTAATAATACTGGGTCAAATATTGTAGTCGAAGCAAGCGCTGAAATTAAATGTAAAAATTTGTGTTTGCCGCTCCATAAATATAAATACCGATATTCAATGCACCATTTGTTAAATTGGATTTTTGTGTTTTCATTATTTGATAAGATTGTTTCAGAGTTTCATATAGATTGCAATAATATTGTGGGGTATTGCGCTGACAATGCTCGTGTCATGATGGGCAAGAACAACTCATTTGTTGAACAAAAACTCGTAACATAATTATTGATGGCTGTAGTCATTCCGCCCATCTTGTTGCTGTGGCAGCTGCCAGTGAAATACCCAGAAATATAGAAATTTTGTTGCACAATTTACATACATATTTTTCAAGAAGTCCAAAGAGACAAGCTATCTTATCCGAAATTGAAAGTGTTTTTAATAATGCACAACACAAATTGTATCTTCTAGCAAAACCAGATGGTTGGCAGTGTTAAAATGTGTGGTTAAAAGTATCGATAGTGAATGATTTGTGCGACAACTATGCCAAAATTTCATCCGGCGAGAATGCTATAAGGACAATAAGCTGTACAATTTAAATGTGTATAATCCCCACGCTTTAATGGATATAGACGATATGTTTTTTGCACCACACACTTTAGAACCACTAAAAGATTGCAATAAAACGGACAATGATTCGTTTATATAAAATTTTTTAAAATTTTAACAAAAATCGGTACAAGGATCATTAAATACATTCCCCGTTGTTAACAACTTTATTCAAAATTTAAATTTTCTCGAGCCAAAAACGGCGTTGATGGGTTTTAAATGGTCACTATAATGCACAATAATACATCTTCAAAAAATTTGGGCGCAAAGTTAACCCCGACAATGCATTATTAGAATTAAAACAGCTACATTGTTATTTTAACGGTATTGAGAAAGCTAATTTATTAAACAAGCATATTGTTGAATTTTGGAGTGACATAAAATCATCAAAAACTTTAATGATAAATATTTATTATCAAACATTGGGGAAATTGCGTTAATAGTTTTATCATTGGCACATGGCAATGCTGATGTTGAATGAGTTTTTCCGTAATGAGTGACGTGAAGACAAAGGAAAGGAATCGCCTTTTAAGTAAAAATCTAGCCGCTATTTTGCGCATAAAGCTGGATTTACGCAATCAAAAAAATTGTTGTGTTAATTATAAATTTGATGAAAGGCACCTTCAAAGGTAAAAAAGCGATTTATAGAAGTATAAAGAACGGAACACTGCAAATAGCGACAGCGACTCTGACTCCAACTAGGAGTAATTATCCTCTTAGAAGTTGTTTTAAATGTTTGAACTAATTTATACAAATTGTTGTCCATAATGTCATTATGGTATATATTTAATGTTCTTGAAGTTTATAGTTTATTTTGTGTTTTTATTCAATATGTTATACATTGATAAATAAATATTCATATACATTATGTAGTAGTCTTCTTCCAGCATTTGGCGACTCTATGATATTCGCCCCCCCCGCCCCCCCCCCCGACATCAACACCTCGCACAAATACAAAATTTATAAAATTTTGTCGATATCAAATTGTATAATTGTATATAATATTCATGTTTTTAAAACTCTTTGGTGTACCGAGTATTACCGAGTATCTCAGTATTCAATTAGCTTTGAAGAAGCGAGCAACATGGCTCGCGAAACGTCAGCATTAACAAATCTTGACACACGGCATAACCCGGAAGCAAATTTGTTGCTCGTCTGGAATCAGATTCCATCCTAGTAAATGCACCTTGATTAGTGTCTTCATCCGGTACGTCAATTAAATCGGTATGGTGATCACGTTCAGTGATTAGAAAATTGTGCAAAACACATGTTGTTTTAACAATAAGAATTGTGGTTTCCACTTTAGTTGCAATAGGCGTAAAAAATATTCGCCATTTCTGTGCAAGTATGCCGAATGCATTTTCTACGTCTCGTCGCGCTTTACACAATCTCGTGTTATAATTTTCCTTACGAGTGTTCATTCTTGTTTGACGATATGGAAGAGGTCTCATCAGAAATGGTCTGAGAGCAAACGCTTCGTCTCCAATTAAAACATGAGAGCAAGGTTCGTCTTGCCCAGGTAAAGGTTTGTCAGCAGGAATATTCATCTTGCCCGCTTCAAATCTTTGGCCCATGTTAGAAACCTCAAAAATTCCGCCATCGCTGTTTTTTCCATAACCGCCGATATCGACACAGATAAATTTATAATCCGGACCTACTATAGCCATTAATACTACGGAAAATTTATGTAGGTAGCAAAAATAATTTGATCCTGTTTTATTTGGGCACTTGATTGTTACATGCTTTCCATCTATGCTACCTATACAATTTGGAAATTTCCAAATATCCTCATACCCTTTCGCGGACTGAGCCCAAATTTCTGCTGTAGGTTCGGGTAAATAAATTTTCTCCATGCTTTTACAAATTGCTTCGCAGACGTCTTTTACAATATAGCTAACTGTTGCAAATCCAACTCTAAAACTGTGCCCAATCGTATAGAAAGTATCTCCTGTAGCAAGAAACCTGAAATGAAGTAAGTGTTGCGTCGCAACAATTGATTTTGGTTTCTATTTTAACAACCAGAATGTTGGAGCAGATTCCTGTTTCCCCCACCCCAGTCGTCCATCCAGTTTTAGTCCCATTTCCAAAACCATTCACACCTCACCGTCTAGAAGTGACATATAAAACTTCAGTGTGTGCGAAGAACCCCCAAAATTTCCCATAGAAAACAAAAACGTTCCGCGTCTATCGCGCCCATCTCGTATTGTGTTAGTTCGGCCAATCAAGGTCCCCATCTCACCCCGTTGAATGAGCACGTGGATTGTGAACGCCAGAGCGAATTATCCGGAGAAACAGCAACCTGTGGACGCACTGGGTGAGTTCCTTATTTCCTTTGCGCCCAGAGATTTCAGTAAAACCAACAGTACTGCCCCAACAGTAAGTGTTACGTAAAATTTACGGCTGCAATGGTAAACTAAAATAATGTGATTCTTCAACCCACAAACCCCAAGTATAAATGTAAAATTTACTCCTTTTTTGCAGGTGATGAAGTAAAAAAAAGTGGAAGAATCTAAGAGATTCTTATATGCGTGTTTTAAAAGCAAATAAGACGAGAACGGGACAAGCTGCAAAAACCGGTAAACCATGGCAGTGGTCGGCACAAATGGAGTCATTTCGGCCTTTTTTATCATTTGCTATTACCTCGTCTAACATCTCCGAAGTACAAACTCTAGAAAAAACTGGTGAAGGATCCCCTAACACTCAAAATGAAGATAATTCAGAAAATATTATATATCAGGAACCTGCAATAAATTTTACACCCGATAAAACATCGGCTAATATTCCAGCAGTACCAGTCACAACTAACACTCCACTTACCACAAAACGAAAGAGAAGCGAATCAAAACCTACTAGTTCCGTGGAGTCGTTAATGAATTACTTTGATAACAAAAAAAAAGTTGAACATGATGCTGTTGATTTACTCTTTCTAGCTCATGCGCGAACAGTCAAAACGTTTTCGCGAAAAAGACAAGCGATGGTGAAAATGGAACTGGCGCAAATGATTCTTAAGCATGAACTTGAGAATATTGATGAGCAGTCCACATTACAACATGATACCAATACCTTATTTCGCCCCATAACTACTCCCGGTTCCACAACTTCGTCCGTTTCTCGTTCCCCACCCTTAACCATCATGGATATGGATACGCAACGCATCGTTAATGAATGTTCCAACAGCAGTGCTACAGATTATTACAATACGTTTAGACCATAAGTTTTTAAGTTGATTATTATTAGAAGTATTTTTTGATTTGTATAATAAAACCTCCATAGAAAAGATGTTTGTTTGTTTACCTTAATGTTATGACATGTCGTTCTTCTGGTGATATAGCTTCACGATAATTTGTATCAATTTTTGAAATGTCTTCTTTTATGAGAGATAACATTTTATCAAAACATTTGCTGCTCATTCTGAAATAGATATAAAATCTATTTTCGTCTTCGCGTAGCTGTGGCATCAACGTGTGGTATTCTCCAAATTTCCTTCAATCCATATTGATGTTATGGATCCACTTTCTTTTCTGCCTGCAAAAACAAAATTATTAGTCAAGATATAAATAAATAAATAAATAAAATAACTTTATTGTATGTAAAATACAAAGGGTAAGTACAACACCGAAGTGATATAAAGTACTACCAAACGAAATGACAAGGAAACAGTATAAAAAATGAATTCGAAGAAAATTAAAAAACATCGAAATAAAATTACAAAATAAATATCTCAAAAAATATCTTCGCACACAATCACGCCCGATAAAAGCGCTTTCTTCAAAGGTTCGATGGTGGATTCTCGGCTGCGGAAGCCGATGGTGCTGAGGGTATTGTTTACAACAAAGGCAGCGAGATAGGAGAAAGACCTCCTGAAGAACGCTGCCCTGTGTTCTGGAACCGTCGCTGTCGTGGCAACCCGACGAAGCTCTCGGGCATGTGCTTCAATCCGCAACTGTATTTTCTCGGCCAGATAGGGCGGTTGATGCTCGACAGCAGCCAAGCGCACCACGCCGACATAGTGGAGGAAGCGACGCTCACCCATTCGCAGACAGCGATGCTCTCGCAATACCCCGGTCATATGCTGGCGTCGGGGGCACCCAACAGCAAACGCCAAACAGCTGTACTGGATACTCTGCAGTCGTCGCTTACTGGCCTGTGTAAGAAAGGGCCCATAAACAACATCTGCGTAGTCCAGGCTAGACAACACCAAGGAATCTGTAATCATAAGTTTCACTTTAGTTGGTAGAATAGCCTTGAATTGGTAGAGCAGCTTTAACTTCGCGTAAGCACCCCGACACAACCGATCAACGTGTCCATTAAAAGAGAGATTACTGTCCAACATCACACCGAGATTCCGAGCTTCTTCGACGATTGGAAGGCTGACACCGTTTAACGCGATTTTGAAGTTCGATTGACCGACAGTTTCACGACCCGCACGACTCCCGATGAAGAGTACTTGACACTTTACCGGATTTAGCATTAAGGAGTTACTCGTTGCCCAGGAATAAACCCTAGCAAGATCGTCATTGATGGTATTTATGCATAAGTCGACATTGTCAGCAGTTATCGGCGCGTAAATTTGAATGTCATCCGCGTACATGTGGTAGTTGCATTTCTCGATCACATCCGGTAGATCCGCCGTCAACAGGTTAAACAAAAGCGGCCCAAGCACAGACCCCTGAGGCACACCCGATTCAACCCTCCACGGCTCGGAGATATTAAAGTTATCAATTTTAGTCTTAATTGTTCTCCCGTTTAGATAATCGCCAAACCAATGCAAAACCGGTCCATCCACGCCATAGTGTTTTAATTTTGCAAGCACGCACTCGAAGCCAACACTGTCGAAAGCCTTGGACATATCCAGAAGAACCAAGGCAGTAGTTAATGACCCCCGATGATCTGATACAATATCATCAAGGACACGCAACAAAGCCGTCCTCGTACCATACGATTTACGAAAGCCGGATTGATGCTTAGGTAGTATGTTGTGTTCCTGCAAGAACTCGGACAACTGCACATGAAGCAAGGATTCTGCGATCTTCGAGGCAGCACACAGAAGACTAATTGGACGGAAATCACCCAGAGCTGACGGGGAAGCCTTCTTTGGAATAGGCTTGACGTAGGCAGATTTCCACAGGGACGGAAAAACGCCAACCTCAAATGAGTAGTTGATGATGTGCGTCAAGGGCGCAGCACAGAATGAGCTGGAAAGCTGTAACATCATTGCTGAGATTCCATCAACACCACAACACGCTGACCTGGCCTTTGATATTAGATTCTCGACACTGGAAACTTCCACAGGTCGATAGGTAAAATCCCCACCGCTTGTGTGTCGCGATTTTTCAAACGCGCCAATATATTCCCGATCAAGATGCACTCTCGGAACACTGTTAATAAAATGAGCACTAAAATCGTCGGCGTTGCGCAATTCCGTCGGAAAGGCACATGCATCACCCCTCTGCACCACACCCCAACTTCTTAGGTGCCGCCAAATACGCCGCTGGTCGCTTGTGTCCCGAACCCGAGAAGTAAAGAAAGCCCTCTTCTCAGATACTACTGCGTTGTTGTATAGTTTCCGTAGGTCACAGAAATATGTTCTGTGAGCCGGTAACCTGCTGCATTTGTATTTCCGCCATGCATCATTCTTGAGGTTCCCCATCTGACGAAGTGTATCAGTGAACCAAGGCTCGCTTGGTTTACGATGCGGTCGGACCATCCTGAGAGGTGCATGAACATCAAACAGTTCGGTTAAAACCGTATTAAAAAAGTCCAACTTATCGTTTATGTCCGTCAAAGCGTACATGCTGCACCAAGGAATTGCTGCAGCATCCCGCAAAAACACGTCCCGAGAAAAGTTTCTGTAACTCCGCGTTAAGAAAGGTGCACCCGGAAGAACTGGCACCGCATAGGGTATGCGACAAGAGATCGCGTGGTGATCGGAAAAGTCACATGGTATCACTTCACTCTCTACGTTTTTAATATCATTGTTAATAAGGATTAAATCGATTAGAGTTTCAGAGTCCGCGGTTACACGCGTAGGATCAGTAACCAATTGGATGAGCGAGTAATCATTAATTATTGTACACAGTGCATTCTTTAAACCAGAGGGACACAGCATATTAATGTTAAAATCGCCCAGGATGACAATGTTCTGCAATTCCATGTGGATTAAATTTAGAGCGTCGCCAAGCGAGCTAAGAGACGTAACACCACCCGAAGGCGGTCGGTAAACAACACCAACAGCCATACATGTTTTCTTGGTATAAATTTTTACCCATAATTGTTCTATCTGAGAATCAGGCTCCTCCGGAATCTCAATGACCGAATATTTGATTGGAGTTCTGATGTACATGGCAACGCCTCCACCCCTGGCTTCTCTATCCATCCGTAGAATATTAAAGCCGGGAATAGCTATCATCTCATTTGTAATAATGTCGCTTAGCCAAGTTTCGCTAATTGCAAATATATCACAATTAGTCCGTATTACAAATTCCTTGACCTCATTATGTTTGTTGACAAGCGATCGAACGTTCAGGTGTACAAACAAAACATTTGAAATAGTACGCCGTGCACTGTCAGCAGATTCCCCTTGTGACTGCCCGCTTATTGAGCAGTCTGGCTCACTTGTAAAAAATGCTTACCATAATTAATTTTTTGCCGTTCCACTTTTGCCTTCTTCATGAAAATTGGGCAATCGGACGACCAAGCCGCATGGCAAATATCGGAAATCTCTTGGCCCAACGTATCTTTGGCATACTTACAATTTCCACAGCTTCTTGATTTAGCCTTGCAAACCGCAACCTTATGTTTCTCTGCACACAAAGGACAGACAAGATCTCTTTTGCAGTTATCGGCTATATGGTTGTACCCACAGCAGTTGTAGCATCTCAACAAATCGATAGCCTCGAACGCCAAACACGTATCCCAATAGATAGTGACTCGACCCTCTCTCATTATTTCACTGAAAGTCTTGCCGTCAACCTCTGCAATAATGGTCTTTTTCGCCTTCTTACCAACATGCAATATCTTAATTGTAGCTTCAGTCCCTATGAAATCGTTTTGAGATTTTAGGTACTGAACTATCTTTTCGTTGCTTAAGTTCTCGGTAAGGCCAACCAGTTTCACCTTAGGCAGCTTCAGACTCGAGATTTTCACATCAAAGTCATCTCCCAGCTTTTCAATGGCTTCCAGTTTCAACTTCTCTGTTTGTTCACCGTTTTTGCACTGCACAACTACTCCACCTTTGGCTACAGTTCTCATTGAGGACACAGCCGAGTTTATCGGATTGAGTTGTCCTTTCAACATCTTAGCTGTATCCTCGCAACTCTTCTTAGCATCTTTCGGCTTAATTATCACCACCGGTCCATTAGTTGCATTATTGCGTATTCCCTTCAGCTTACCAGCGTAAGAATCGTCCTGTCGTTGAGTTACCTTCTGCACTTCGTCAATCATTTCCTTATTGCCTACCTTTACTGTAGACTCGATCTCCAGAATTGTTGATCGAAGACTCTCAAGGGAATCCTCATGTTTTTGTACCATCTCACTTTGGCTCTGGAGCGAACGCTTCAACGCATGCACCAAATCAAAAACCTCCAGCAGAACAACTTTAGAGCTGGCCTTTTTGTTGTTCGCGCACAAGTCACAGAACCAACCAAAATTTTTATTTTTGATCACAAAATCACACAGTTTTTCTTCAACTGATACGCATTTTAATGCGTGAAACGTTGCGTCACACAAGGCACACTTTATACCTTCCTGCCTTTTCACTGTTTTTTTGCAGACACCACAAAAGTTTAAGTCGGTCATTGCGACGAACAATAACACACGACCGCCCAGAGCAGCCGTTCGATCACGAAATATTATCTTCGGGCCGGAATAAAGATAAATACATACCCAGCCATTTCTTCATCTTCTAATGCAAGAAACAAAAGTGTTTCTTCTTCATCTGATGAGGTATACATTGTTGCGAATGCTGCGAATACTGTCGCTTCGGTGTGGGCACACACGCGAATTTCATAATTGCAGTCCACGCGAATACGCAGCGACGGCGACATTATCGCCGTCGCCGCGAAAAAATCGCGTTGGTTAAGGGGGGCCTTTACTCGGATATAATAGGTTCGCTCCAACAGACGATTCTGGTACCGTACCACAGAGACTCTAGAATTGTGTGTATCACATGTGAATTGATTAGATGCGCAGGCGCCGAGTTTGCATTGCCTTTGAGCGATACACACAACAAAACTGTTTGGAACGCATTTCTGCACAATTTGTGGCGGGTGCCTGGTTAGCATTTCCAGCCTAAAATTGCAGCGTATAAGAGCATGGCTCAGGGCGAACCATTAAACGGTAAGTAAATGAATAAGTGGGACTGCCTATTTTTCAAATTATACGATGTATTTATTGGAAGATATTTGGTATATAAGAATTTGAGGTTAGGAAACTTGTGGTGTGTCACGGGCAAGGCCCGGGAATTACTTTAGGACATGTTTATAAAACTGTTTTTCATTGTTTAACTCAGTAACCTCAATTATATTGCTGTAAAATATTGAATGTTATATATTGTTTTTTTTTAGAATTGCAAAACTATTTAGTTTTTAATGTTGCGCCGACGGATGCTCCCAAAGTGGAGTATTGTAGTGTATGCGACCAATGTTAAAGGTCAATAGTGTATATATATTTGGTGTGACGTACTACGACGGCAAAACTCCGTAACCAGTTTTTATGTATATGCTTGTCCGGGCATTTTTGCGGACATCTCATTCGTATGTTATCAAGCGAAATAAACAGTCGAAGACCGTATCACTGTAGTTTTATTAACGAATCATTACAATTGGCGACGAGGATTACGGAAAAGTTAGAGAAGAAGTATTATTTTAAGTTGAAGAAGAAGTTATTATTTGAGTTGAAGAAGAAGTTGTATTTTGGTTATTTAAGAAGAAGTATTATTTATTTGGAAAAATGGCGAACGAATCTACCAGCAGTGCACATGGGCACCTGCGAGAATTTAATCCAAGTGTAGACGAATGGGGAATATTCAAGGCACGTATGGACAATTATTTTATTGCGAATGATGTTACCAATGATATAAAGAAGAGGGCGATGTTGCTAAACGCATTAAACGAAGAAGCATATAAATTAATCTACAATCTGTCATTTCCGGAGGCACCCGAAAAACAACCGTATGAGAAAGTTATTGAAATTATGGATACTCATTTCAAGGGAGCCCAGAGTATATTTCCAAGTCTATGGAAGTTTTATACGGCGAAAAAGAAAAAAGAAGAGACACCCAGGGAATGGTCAGCTAGATTGCGAAGTCTAGCATCGAAGTGTGAATTCGGCGGGGAAATGCAAGATGTTCTTCGAGATATTTTTATTGTAGGGTTTGATGAAGGTCCGATCCAGAACCGATTAATGGAGGAAAAAGTTACAGTTAGCTTCCAGGAAACTGTCACACTTGCCACAACCAAGATGGTGACGTCCCAGGACTCCATTATGCAGATGAAGAAAGAGCCAGTTTTTATGATGTCAAACAAAATGGCCGTACATCCGCAAAATGTTCGGAAGGTACCTCAAAATAATTTTAAGCAGGCCTCACCTGTGCATAATTTTGTTAATAAAAAAGAAAAACGATGTTTCGCTTGTGGTCGCACAAATCATTTAGTAGAAAATTGTAGATTTAGGAATGCAACTTGTTATAAATGTAACCACAAGGGACACATTGCCTCAAATTGCCGTAAAGACAAAAAAGTTTATCATAATTATTTAGATAATAATTTTGTTTGTAATATTTCGTCTACTGGTAAGCCAATTTTGGCTGAGCTACTGATTGAAAATAGAAAGTTGAAATTTCAGATTGATACCGGTTCATGTATTTCAGCCATCTCTGATGAATTGTATTTTAAAGAATTTGGAAATCTGAAATTGAAATCTACTGATAAGGTTTTATATGTTTATAATGGTAATTCTGTAAAGCCGTTGGGTTTCGCGGATATGATGGTTAAGTATAATGGTAGAGAAGCAATAATTGAGGTATTCGTAATTAAAAATGGAGGACCACCTATTGTGGGTAGAGATTTTTTAAATATTTTTAATTTAGAAATTCATGAGAAAAATGAAGTAAATTTTGTAAGCGAAGTGGAGTTAGAAAAATTGCAGAAGGAATATCATGAAGTTTTTAGTGAAGGTTTAGGTACATTTAATAAGGGCAAAATAAGTTTAAAATTAAAAACAGATAATGTAACACCAAAGTTTTTTCGCCCAAGGCCTCTTCCCTTAATACTAAGAAATAAAGTTGAACAAGAGATTGATAGATTAGTAAATTTAAAAATACTGGAGCCTGTGGTTTTCAGTAATTGGGGGACACCTATTGTGCCCATCCTAAAGAAAGACGGAGGCGTTAGAATTTGTGGAGATTTCAAAACGACAATAAATCCGGTTGTAGAAGTGGAACGGTATCCTGTTCCTAAAATTGACGATTTGTTAAATAAATTAGAAGGGGGGTGCATATTTTCAAAAATTGACTTATCACAAGCGTATCAACAAATTTTGTTGGATGATAAATCAAAAAGTCTAACTACTATATCCACTCACAAAGGATTATTCCAATATACCAGATTACCTTTTGGTGTAAATTCTGGGCCGGCTCATTTTCAAAAAGTGATGGAAACTTTACTATCAGGAATAGATAATTGTGTTTGTTTTGGAAAGAAAATGACACCAAGTTGCTGATAGATTTATATTCGAACTTAGAACAACATTTGGAAACATTTGGACAAACAAAATGCTGTGGGAGAAGATTGCCGGTGAATTGCAACAACAGTTCGATATTGCAATTTCCTCAAGCATTTGTCACAATAGATGGAGGGTGGTTGAACGGAACTACAAAAAATTCAAACAATAAAAATAAAACTTTTAGTTATTACTTTACAATACCTATTTTGACCATAGACCTTTAACGATGTACATAATATTGTAGGTAGAGGACGAAAGTTCTTTGAATACGAGAAAGAAATGGATGAATTTTTTGGAGGAAAGCGAAACATTCATCCAACTATATTATGGGATACAGAAGATAACCAAGACATCTAAGTGGAAGAAGTGGCACCAAAACCCCGACACATGACATCCAGAACCAGAACCCACGCCACCTACAACACATAAAAAAGCCCGGGTTCGGAAAACCCGGGACTCAACACTTGAAAAATGAGACAAGATCGACAACAGTATTACACCAGTAAATTAGAAAGAGAAGATAGGAGAAACGAGTTATTAGAAAGTAAGATTGCAGCAATTAAAGAAAAATCTTGTAGATGAAAGAGTACTTGCTCTCGAAGAAAGAAGATTTGCCTTAGAAGAGGAGAAACGTAATTCAGCTTCCATTTCTTAAATTCAAAACTTCAGTCATCTCTTTTCTCTTAAAACCCTACCTGTAGCAATTGGTTCATGTAATGGCATGTTTGATTTTGTTGCAATTCACTGCCAAAAATGTTTGTTCTAAGTTCCAATATTCTGTTTTATTTTATATAATTATATTATTTATGTTATATTTATAATATTTCATATATAACATGTTGTGTTCAAATATGTGTTATAATTTCTCTTACTGTTTTATTATTATACAGTGCGTATCAGCCAAATGGAATAAATTAGATAATAAATAAATGGGGGCGTGTTTGAAAAAACGCTCGGACACGTCGATTTGTATTTGTGGTTGCGCATTTTTTTCAGTAAAAACTGTTTATACAGGATGTCTCGTGTAACAATGGCCAATACTAACTTTCTTATTTTAAATGGAACACCCTGTATATTATTCAATTTTTGGATTCATCAGTAAATTCTAGACATATTTTATGTACAATATCCTATACCTATCTTCAATTGTTTCGGAAAAATTAAGTGTTTTCAGATTTATTTCAAAAATTAACATTAAAAAATAAAGTTAGTTGATTACAGAAATTCGATACAACACACTCAATACTTATTTAACATTTAGGTATTGATAACGATAAAATGAGCAAAAACTATTGGCAAAAACCATTTCAGTGTTCTTTTTATGTACTGATGAAATATGAACCAAGCTGCCCTAGCCTTAATAAAGTGTTGTCTAACTACATGACAGGAGCTGTCAGTGTTATAGTTATGGTTATAGTCTTTTGAATTTCATTAACTGTACATCATAAAAATGGTTCATTTAACAGAAATGCACAAAATAACCATTCTACAAATGATTGGTTATGGAGATAATACACGGACACAAATGGAAGTTGCTAGGTTATTTCAAGAAAAATTTCCAAATTTGCCGCCTATATCCCAAGGGACAATTAGTAAAATAGAGAAGCAGTTTCGCGAGCTTGGACATGTAAGGCAGATAATAAAATCAGCTGGCAATGCAACAAGTAACGATACCAAATTGGTTATTATGCTTGAGTTTGAGGAAAACCCACATACTTCTACTCGACAAGCAGCCACAACGTTCGATGTTAGTCATTCAACGATTTTTAGAACATTAAAAGAAAATAAAATGCAACCCTATAAAATGATACCAACTCACGAGCTCATGGAAGATGACTTTGATAGGAGAACGTATTTTTGCGAAGAAATGATGGCAATGTTAGATAACAATGTCATCCAATTAGAGCATGTTTTGTTTTCTGATGAGTGCACCTTTACGCTTCACGGTCATGCTAATCGTCAAAATTGCCGCTATTGGTCTAGGGAAAATCCACACTGGATGAGAGAAGAACATACGCAATACCCTGAAAAGGTTAATGTTTGGGCAGGAATTGTTGGAGATAATATCGTAGGTCCCTTTTTTATTGATGGCAATTTGGATGGCAATAATTATTTAGCACTGCTCCAAAATAATGTCTTGCCAACTTTGACAAACTTATATCCTGATCCAGCAAACCCACAAGTTCCAGCGAATATGATATGGTTTCAGCAAGATGGAGCACCGCCCACCGAATGTTTACCAATCGGTGGATAGGCAGGCAAGGATCGATTGAATGGCCAGCACGATCCCCTGATCTGACGCCATTAGATTACTTCTTATGGGGATATGCCAAAAGTATTGTATACAAAACTAAACCCCTCGACTTAGCTGACTTAAGAAGACAAATAACGCTTGCGATTAGATCGGTTACGCCTGAGATGTTGATTAACGTCCGAAGAAATTTTATTTAAAGCTAGGATGTTGCCAAGAAGTTCGCAGCGAGCATTTTGAACATTTCCTACATTAGCATTCACTTTTTTGTGTGTTTTATGTTATCAAGAAATAAACAGTATTATTTATTAGTTTTTTTTTCTATCGAATTTCTTTAATCAAATAATTTTACTTTTTTATGTTAATTTTGGAAATAAATCTGGAACAGTTGAAGATAGGTATAGGACATTGTACATAAAATGTCTAGAATTTACAGAGGAATCCAAAAATTGAATAATATACAGGATGTTCCATTTAAAATAAGAAAGTTAGTATTGGCCACTGTTACACGAGACACCCTGTATAAAAAGTTTTTACTGAAAAAAGTGCGCAACTACAAATACAAATCGATGTGTCCGAGCGTTTTTTCAAACACGCCCCCATTTATTTATTATCGAATTTATTCCATTTGGCTGATATACACTGTATGTATTTACGTTATATTTTTTTGTAATAAAAGAACTATTTTTAAATACTTGTTTTAATGCATGTACACCTACCTAAGATTATTAAAAATGCAAAAATATGAAATTTCCATTAATATATTTCTAAAATTTACAGGTAATACAATATATATCTGATCTAACAAATACTTTAGTTTCGTGCTGACCAGAAGCTGTTTGCTACCCTATCCCTCACAGCCCGAGCCTCCAAATCCTCATAGTTGTCTACATCTTCATAATTTTCATTTTGTTGAACTCCTCCATCCGGAATTGGGGCTTGTTAATCATCATTCACTATAAAATTGTCATTTACAGCAATGTTGTGAAGAACGCAAGCCGCTCTAATAAAATGTACCATAAGTCTTATATTTCTTAACTTTATGTGATTCATTTGTCGAAACTTTTGGTTTAAAATTCCAAAACAATGCTCAATGACGTAACGATTCTTGGATAGTTTTACACCATAATATTTCTGTATCCTCGTGAGATTTCCTCGATCCTTATATGGAGTAAGAAGATTCTTTTGCAACGGATAGCCACTGTCTCCCAAAATATAATATCTTCCACATTTTTCCGACAAATTATTACCAAAAGGGGAATTTCGAACCCTGCTATCGTGTACCGAGCCTGGGTATCCTATAAATACATCCAGTAGTTTACGTCGATGGTCACACACAGCTTGCATCTAAAGCAAATTATTTTACTAACTAAGCAAATGAATACATATTATTCATTGGTCTTATTAATTAATAATTATTTCCCAAGTATGTATTGTCATCAATTTACCTGAACTGAATAGTACCCTATTCTATTTATATAGGAGTCTGGATCATTTTCAGTTTTATCAATTTTGATGTGCATCCATCTATCGCCCCTATCACATTTGGAAATTCATTCTCATTAAAATATTCCTCACTTACACGGTTTTCCGTCTCATTTGGCCATTTCATTATTTCTGGCGATAAGTTGCTCAAAAATGAGGTCACACGACAAATAATTCTATTAACAGAACTTATCGTAATATCGAAACGGTCACCAACATCTCGAAAGCTGGCGGTCTGGTGTCCTATATACCATAAGTATACCAAAATCTGAAATTAATGAACGAGTTCATTAAATTGAATGTTATTTTCCAAATATAAAGAATTTATATACTTCCTTGATGAATGGCTGGTATTTTTCCATACTGTCCGGATTGTTCCTTAAAATATTGGCTAGTTTGGAAACGATCACCTATTTCATCAACGGTTTCCCTTGATAATCGGAATGTTAAAAAAACACAGCCGGGGAGTATTGTGGAACTATCGTCTCTAAAATTACATGTAGTTAGTGCATGATACACTTAAAAACTTTTAAGATTAAGTAAACTGCTACAAGTTGGAATACAACCAGACAAATCAAACGAGATGAACCCCAACATTCCCAGGCTATATAGCCTAATCAAGTTACATAAGGTTGATCACCCTATACGCCCGATTGTCACTGCAATAGGCACCACTGCCAACAAGATGCCCAGGGTGCTTAACCATTTGATGCTGAACACTTACCAATACAGAGCCGCACACACAATTAAGAATTCACAAGACCTGATTAATAAAACAAAGAATATCATTCTTACCCCAACATCACAATTGATTTCTTTCGACATTGTCAGCCTTTATACAAACATACCAGTACAAGTTGCTCTACTCACACTGGAAGACTTCCTCAATAAACAGGAACTAGATGACACCCAGACTAATGATCTTCTCAATACATTTCACATCTGTCTCCAACAAATTCTTTTCAAATATAATGACACAGTTTACGCCCAACCTGATGGACTGACAATGGGGTGTCCTCAGCGGTCTCACGGCGGACCTGTACGTAGAAAAAGTGGAAAATGGAATATTCACACTAAATGAAAGTGATAACATTAAACTTTGGGCAAGATATGTGGACGACATTTTCGTGATTTGGGATGGGGAAGACATTCATCTAGAGAACCTTTTCAAACAGACGAACCAAATCTCTAAACTCAAATTTACAATGGAAAGAGAGTGTGATAAAAAGTTAAACTTCTTAGACCTCTCAATAGAGAGACAAACACACACCTGAAGCCCACAAGAAAGAATACAACATCATCAAGCAAATAGCAACGAATAATGGATACAAAGTTAACATGATTGACCACCTATACACAAAACTAAAACGTGACAAGATCCTAAAAGAAATATACCCTCATAACAGAGTCGAAAGTAATTCCAGAGCACTGACATACCATCCAATTCTGCACAACAAGGTAAAATCAATAATGACCGCTAACAACATCACATTGGCACACCCTACACGAAACAACATTGAGAGACTTCTAGTTACATATCTAGAATCTATATATCTAGTTCATATTAAATATGGATCAGGTTGACTTGACCATTGACTTTGTTGTTTGACTATTAAATATTTTTTAGTGTTTTAGTTTTAGTGTTTTAGATTTAGTGTTTTAGTTTTAGTGTAGTGTTTATTTCGTTCTACTTTAAGTCAACTTAAATATGTGTACCAGTTTAGGGGCTAATATGAACTATGGTGTGAACTCCAAACCTTGGTTTTACAACCCACCAAGAAATGAAAAAGTTTTCACATTTCTTGATCCATGCCATATGATAAAATTGATCAGAAACACCTTTGGTGATAAAAAAATACTTATTGATAATGACAACCATAAAATAAAATGGGCATATATAGAAAAATTGGTTGAGTTACAAGAAAAGGAAGGCCTGCACGCAACAACGAAAATTTCGAAAAACATATCAATTACAATGATAACCGTATGAATGTTAAGTTAGCAGTACAGGTTTTAAGCGAAAGTGTGTCGAAAGCTATTCACTTTGTAAATGAATTACATTTAACAAAGTTTAATGGATCTTGTGCAACGGCACAATTTTGCCAAATTTTTAATAATATATTTTACTTCTTAAATTGCCGTAACAAATATGCGAGGCAAAATAAATTTAATATCCCTCTGGAGGAAACTATATATAATTTCTTATATGAAAAGTCCTTAAGGTTCATAAATTATATTGAAAATTTGAGAGACGATAAAGAAAAAATATTGGAGTCTAATAGAAAAACTGGATTTTTAGGTTTAATAATCTGTCTACAGAATATATTTAATCTTTACAACGAATTAAAAACCAAAGGAATTAAATACCTTTTAAGTTTTAAGCTATCCCAGGACTTTATTGAGACATTTTTCAGCGCTGTACGCAGTCGGGGATGCTTTAATAATAACCCAAACGCCAAACAGTTTGAGACAGCTTACAAAAGATTATTCTTAAGACATGAAATAAACGCATTTGATAACTCAAACTGCTTAAATGATGATATTGAAATTTTACATGTAACCTTTCAGCGAAGACAATTTATACATTTAATTACAGATGTAAACATTTGCATATAGCCATCGATCATGATTCTATGTCCACGATCTGGGCAATTTCTCCATACTTAGAGGACATTATAAATTATTTTGGTGGGTTTGTTGTACGAAAAATTAGTAAGATGAACATCTGTAGTAAATGCATTACACTATTAACTTGTGAGGAACCATCACAGTTAATAAAATTAAAACATAGGGGTAAGTATTTATTTCCATCTAAAGATATTACAAACATTTGCATTGCAACGGAAAAAAGTTTTAGACAGAATATGAATGCGCTGCTAAAAATTTACCACAAGGTTGTGGCTAATAGAATATTTGCATTTTGTGGCGTACTTAAATTTGAAAAAATTTTGTTGCAAAGAAAGATTGAACGGTGTTGTGAGTTCTTCCTGTTGGGGGTCCTCGAGGTTTTGTGTCAGTAAGAATTCTATGTAAGGCCATTAATGCAACATTTGTGGGGATGTTTATATAAACTAACAATATCAAAAGAATAAAGTCGTGAATCATATTCAGAGGAACGGTTTTCATTTGGTTGATCAGATCCATAGAATTTTTATTGTCCAGACCATAACCAGAGGTTTATTTAAATTTTGTAGTGTCGACCTGATGATGATGCCTGGAGCATCGAAATTCGAGTGAATAAATACCTTCCATATTAACCTCAAGAGCTGTTTTATCCAACCTCTAAGAGTCCAAAGCTAGTAACAACCTTTTACCCCAAAAAAAAAAATTATGTGATAGTTGATAGAAATCTTCAATTGTATATAAAATAGGGTTTAATAGTGTAATAGGTGATAGGTTTGGTTCTAATATTGCACAAGAAATAATAAAGGACCTTCGTGGAGGTCTGCGGGTGTCCGAACGTGATCCTTAAAACAGCCATAAATTTTCGTATAATTTATTGTTTTATGGGGGGGTTTGATGGTTTAATGTGCATAGACGGCGGAAATATTATCTTTCGTTCGTGCCTGAATAAACAGAGTCGGGTATTTATGTTAATATGGTGTATTAGGGCAGAAAGACCACGAGCGATAGCCCATTCCGACAGATGAGAAGAAGAGCATTTTGTTTTATATGAAATATAATATAATAAATGTAAACCCATATTGTTGGAATAAAGATCTTGTATATATATGGTGTATTCAAGGGTCATATAGGAAAATTGCCAAAGTCACGTTTCTGTCGGACCATTTGTTCTGCATTTCTAGGAACACGTTGGACCATGTGCTAGAAGATAGATGAGAAGGAACCACGGACAGAGGGCGGATCAAGAGAAGTGTTATCTTCTGCAGATTTTTCCTTATTGGTTGGTTAGATTTTTGTCGCTATGATTGGATAGTTTTAGGGGGAGATGTTGCAGCCCATAATGTTTTCTTGGGAACAGAGATAGCGTCTCAAGCGGCAATCTCTAAGTAGATACCAAAACGCTTACTTGTGCTCTTTTCTGTGCGTGCCACTTGTTATAGAAGTTTTTTGACTTAGTTCGAAAACCACTTCAGCCAGCATACCAGAGAAGCCAAATCCACACTACAAATAATTAGCAGATAGCAGAATTCGCAGTCCTATATCCATTGCAGACCAGAGGGTCAACCAACATACGAGTTACCTAGCCGACCAGCCGGAAGTTTCCAGTAGCATCAGTAAAGTAAGTGGGTATTTATTGAATTCTTTAGAAGTCTCAAAGCGTCGTAAAACCATAAGTAGGGTGATAAATCGATTAACGTGGCCAACCTCTCATAAACTAGTACCCTTTTTTTGTATTAATATATATTGTTTTGAGAACAACCGTCTTTTAATTAAGAATTACAGAGGGTTAATCAGCGAGAAGCACATAAGTATCGACAGTTGGATAAGTATTGAACTTTGGTAAACAATCAACGCTACCATTATTATAATTGTTGCTAGTATTGCAAGATTCCAGGACAACAACTCACAAATATAATATCCCAGAGCAGGTTTGATCTAAGTATTTCTCGTGCTCACAAATCGGGAGAAGTCACTTTAAGGGTTACAGTATTTTTAGATAGTCAAATAATCAAGTTAGTTTACTTCTCTTAAAGAAAGACGTCCCAAATACTACAATAGTAAAGCATGTAAACAGAATATTAAAATTTGCACAATCTGCATGGATGAAACCATATATTGACATAAACACTAAACTTAGAATAAATGCAAAAAATAATTTTAAAAAAACTCAATTCAAGTGGTACCTACATTAACAGTCGGTATGGAAAAACTATGGAAAACGTTAGAAAGTACAAAGATATTAGATTGGCAACAAAATGGGAGGAGCGTTATGGTGCAAAAGCTCTAATTTCAAACCCTCGGTTTCACAGTTCTACAATATTTGACGATGTACAGGGTGTAGTTATTATAGAAATGAAGGAGAAGGTAACATTCAACAAACCGATTTATATTGGCTTTTGTGTGCTGGACATATCCAAAACGTTTTTGTATGATTTTCACTATAATTATATTAAAAGAGAACTTGGACATAAAGCAAAATTATTCTACACGGATACCGATTCCCTAATTTATGATTTTAAATTGTTATATACGAAATGATGAAACGTGATATTCAGAGGTATGATACATCTGACTATCCTGAAAATAACATACGAAATGCCCAGAGTGAACAAAAAACGAATCGGTCTCATGAAGGATGAGTTGGTGATTTAATGCTTGAATTTGTCGCTTTAAAATCAAAAATGTATTGTTATGGAACTAGTGAATAGGAAAAGAAAACATGCAAAAGTGTTACGAAAACTAGTCTGAAACCTATAACATTTAATGACTACCACCTGCAATGTTTACTTAATAAGGATATATTCTCCGCTACGCAACGATTATTTAAATCGAAGAAGCATAGTATTAGAAGTGAATAAATTAGTGTTAACTCGATATTATGACAAGAGAAATGTAAATTACTGCACCAATGATACTGTACCATGGGAGTAGTACCAACCAACCACAACCATCACCACCAGCATCATGACCACTACCATCAGAATGATGTAAGTTACAATCAAAATCCAAAGTACTCTGTCTATATTTTCCAACCATCAAGTCAAGATGTGTAGCTATTTCAAAGTAGAATGTGATATTTTTAGAAAAATTAGATTAACTTATACATATTACTCTGACACGGTGCTGGCCGCCATACGTTATAGATTTTAAGCCGTCGCACAGTGGTTCATTTTGCAGATTTACGGGGACATGGATCAAAGTAAAGTTTACAAAAATGTCGAAGAATTCCATGTAGCATTATGCCAGATGTCCAAACAGCTCAAATAGTACCAGTTTTTCTTTTTTGAAAACAGATGGTGGTCGTAGTATTCCTTAGAAATAGCAATTTTACAACGCGCTCTGTGCTTATCAGTTCTCGGTTAAAGTTGGCTACCTTTGATAATTTTTTTACTGTATTATTTGGGAGTATTCCTAAATATTCTTGTTTCACCATGGCTGCTGGTCCTTCAGGTTAGTTATGATCTAAGTTTTATCCATATTTAGTTTTTCTATTATACAATACAGTCAGTTTATATATTAAAGGAAAAATGCAGAAATCTAAAAGTTGCACAATGTTCATTCGAATAGAACAAAAAGAACCCTTTCGTTTTCGCTATAAATTGCTCAATATTATGTCAAGATTATCAGCTCTCTAATGATGCCTATCTGTAGGTGCGTGGGTCTGCGGAAGTTACTTTTTCTCTCTCTTTTGTTGCCAGGTGTTAGTATTGGCGTCACTAGAGTGCAGTTATTCGAGTTTATTTTGAATGAAAAGCTTTTCTCTCAAATAAATACGAAACACGTACAGAATCAGATGGTCGATTGGGTCAGGTCGAGATTGCCAGATAGCTCAATAGAGGACATTCACAGTACTATTAAAATATTTTCAATGAAACTTCTTAAAAGGTGGAAAATAAGTGGAAGAAATAAGAACAGCTTTTTCAAACGAAATAACGACTGGCTTCTAGAGGAACTGATTACTCCAAATGAACAACAACCCCAAGTCCCACGTTCAACCCTTACTGGTGGTCCAGCCGTAAAAGAGTTTAGTTCATTGAGTACACGGATGAAGAGGAGACGTATACAAAAACTTGTTGCGTCATATAGTGCTGACGAACTTGCATTTGCTGCTCAAACGGCATTCGTTAAAATTGGCAAGAGAAATGTTGCCAATACTATCAAGGTAGCAACAACTACAAGTTCATTGAAAAGTCTCAAAAAAATAAATTTATGTAAAAATAAAATACAACCATACACCCAGGATGATGCTCTTTCACTGATTATTGATACCAAGATGACAAAGGCACATTACTTAAAGTATAGAAAAGGTGCAAAGGATGGAAATTGTGACATATATCCTGCCTATCATACAATAATAGCTTTGTTTGTGGTAACAAAATCCAACCAGTTGGTGATAGTTTGAGTACTAGTTTAATACGCATGCGCGAGCCTGTCACTAATTCCCAACCGGCGTGAGCAACTAGTTACCGCGAACGTTCCGAAAACCTTTTGTGTCCTTGTGATGTGACGTTGAAGCGATACTGAGAAATCCTAACCTCAAACAACAAGCCTTCAGACGTAGCAGAGCATAGAAACAATTTAGATTTAACTGAGATTAACCAATTACCCAATATGGACCCAACAGAAGGTATGTTCTGTGATTTATTTTAAAATTTCATTGTATACAATGTATGTTGGCCAATGTATGTAGGTACTTAAAACTAACTCAAATGTTAAAATTTAAATGTTATGTTTACAGAATTACGCACATTCCTAATAATTCCAAGTCAATCCAAGAGCCAAGAGGTGAATGAAGCCGTTCCATTCAAATGGACCAATGGAAACACCTTATTATTATTAGAATTTTATAAAAGATTCAGGCCGAAAGTTGGAACTTTAGAAATTCGGAACTTTAAACAAATGTTTGAAGAAATCGCTCGTCAAATGAAAGCGGTAAGCGTAAATGTAACAGCAGCTAACTGCGAAAACAAATGGCGAGTCCTCGAAAGAAATTATAAGAAAGTGACCGATAACAATAAACAAACGGGACGTGGAAGAATGTTCTTTGAATATTTAGACCAGATGGCCGAAATTTTAGGCCATAAAAAGAACATTGATCCAGAAATTTTGTTGTCTTCCGACACAATTGAAATTGAGAAGGAAAACTTGGATACGATTGACGAAATAAATAAAACTGCAGAAGAGGTACCCGCTGTAGTTCCCAAAAGAAAAGAAAGACAACAGATAGCTTACAGAACGAAAGTAAGTAGATCTAGTATTCTACAACAAATAAGAGTTGAAAGGAAAGAATTTTATAAGAAGAGGTTTGAGCTCCAAGAAAAGTTGGCAGACGAGAAAAAAAGGGACAACGATATGAAAGAAAAATTCCTACAGGAAGAGAGAAGACGCAATGGTATTCAGGAAGAATTATTGCAGCAAGAGAAAAGACGCAACGATATCTTAGAAGCCTTTCTACGAAAAGGTAGAGATGCATTTATTCTGTAATTAAAATATATCTTTTCTTACCATTACGTTTGTGAAGAATTGGTTTTATTTTATTGTTATTTTCCAGTGATTTATGTGATACCACTATTATAAAATATACACAGATATAGTAGTTCGGTAAGAATATTATTTTTATTTTGTTCTGTGTGATCTATATATTTATATTTCAGTGCCTTAATATATAAAAGGTGCTTTTGATTTGAGTGCATTTTGCTCTGGTGCGTTATGCACAAATCGAACGCATATAAGTGTAACTGTATAAAGTTGGTGTAAGAAGCATCTGGCATGTTTTTTTTTTCGGGTGCTTCTTAGGCCAACTTTATGCAGTTACACTTCTACACGTTCAATTTGTGCGAAACGCACCAGAGCAAAACGCCCTCAAATCAAAAGCGCCTTATGTAAGTTGTATTAGATTTTATATTGAAAATTTGTTGTTTTGTGACATTTATTTATTTTGGGATATTTAGTTGAATATTATTATATTATATTAATATTATTATTTACAAATATAATATGTGTACATAAAATATTTGTTTCTTTTCTTTGTCGTCTTTCGAAGCCTTTGCTAAATTTGAGGTAGTTATTCAGTATTTTACTTCTTGTGAATCTAATGCTTGGCAAGTACTGTTTCTAGAATTTTGTACTGAAAATGGGAAGTCAATAATAATGTAATCATATATGGATAGTATACTTAATAATTATAATACAATGTACTCTGTCTTAATGCACAACTCTGATAAGTAGAGCCGAGTCCAACCTATAACTTCACACATTATTGGTGACAGACAAATGATATATCACGCGTCCTATTCCGTCATCAACAAACACTATTTCAACAACAAAAGTTGCTTGTACTTACCATAATATACTTACTGCTAAAATTTCTTAAATTTTTATTGTAGGTAATTGAGTCGTTTATTTTTAAAAAGGACTAACTACATAGGAAAATAGTATGAGTTAGTCTCTGTTAACAATAAGCAGTGAAGAAAAAAGTTTATTTGCCAAAGGTATTTAATGAATGCAGTCGGTTCACTTAAACATATAAACAAGTATGCTAATAATATAATAGGGGCAGTATGTTCATAACTTCATTCCGCTTATTAACAACTTCTTCACCCACTTCAGCAACATCTTCTTCGTCCTAATTTTCATTCGGCTCTTCCACTTCAAATTCGTCGTTGAGTCCTAAATTGTGAAGCACAGCACAGGCACGAATAAAGTGTGTCATATCACGAATATTTCGTAGTTTCAGATGGTATAGCTGTCGATATTTTTGTTTTAAAATTCCAAAGCAATGTTCAATAACATATCTATTCTTTGATAGAATAATATTATAATTTGTTTGCCTCCTGGTGAGATTGCCAAAGTTTTTAAACGGGGTTAACAAATTATCCAAACATGGATACCCACTATCTCCCAAGATATAAAAATTCCTACATTTCTCAGCTAATGTTCTAGAAAGTGGTGACACACGAAAAACTCTACTGTCGTGTACAGAGCCAGGGAAACCAACAAATATATCTCGTATTTGTCGATTATGGTCGCACACCACCTGAGCCTGAAACAAAAAATATATATTAAATATGTGTATGTACGTGCAGAATTGTCACATATTACCTGGATTGAAAAAAAAGAACTTCTATTCAAATAGGAATCGGGGTCTGTTGTTGGTTTGTCAATCCGGATGTGGGTTCCATCAATTGCTCCAATGACACCAGGGAAGTTTTTCTCGTGAAAATATAGTTCGATATCCCGTTGTTCGTTCAGTGACGGCCACTTGATATATTCCACCGACAAATTACTAATAAAGTACGTCACCCTTTTAATGATTTTATGTAAGCTGCTCAAACTGATGTTAAATCTGTCAGCAACATCACGAAATGATGCTGCTTCGTGGCCAGCATACCACAGGAAAACCGTAATAAATTTTTCAGGCGAAATTTTCACATGTTCAGTTTCTTGCCGGTGAAAATAAGTCGACTGAGCAAATCTTTCCGCCAAGTGTTTGGCAGTATCACGGTGCAGACGGAAATGTTCCATATACTGCGCATCGTTATAGGTGGGAACAATGTCCTCAAAATAATTTTCATTTTTCGGTTTCTTCGTTACCAGTAGCTCTTCCTCTAAATCATCATCACTGGAGGAAAAGTAATCTTCCGAACCATCACTCCACATGTCTAAAATTATAATAAGCAAATAAACATACGTTCTTAGATATTAATGATTGTTATTTACTTACTTTTAACTCAAAATCTTTTACAATTACCAACTAACGCTAACCTAACCACAAACAATAAATTTAAACGCGGTGAACTACAGAGTACACTGCGCATGACAAAAATTTACAAACGCCGAGTTCATCCTCACATCAGTAAACTGTTGTGACGAGTTCCCAACGGTATTCAAATCGTACAGGCATTACCGCAAACGCCAAACGTGTAGTTGGCGTTGGGGTTTGTTGTTACCGCAAACACTTGAAACGAAAACACGCATGCGCGTAGTGGCCCAACGGTTTCCTAACTGTTACCGCGAACAAAGCTATTAAAGGCAAGAAAAGAGTCATCCCGAGGGTATAATAATCAATGAAACTTCAGGGGAAGTAAAACTACAAAGTCTCCTCAATCACACTGTTCAACGTTTATTTAGGGTTCAACATGAGGTTGTTAATCGCGTAGTTAAACATCATCATGTTTCGTCATTCGAAATGATTTATAAATGGGGATTTGACGGAAGTTCTGGTCATTCGCTTTACAAGCAAGGTTTTATTGAAAGTGCAGATTACACAGATGCCGACTTATTACTTACGTCAATTGTACCATTACGTATGATTGCAAGGACAAGTTTTGGAGTGTCTGATGAAATAGTTTGGATGAATCCACGACCGGCATCTACGCGATTTTGCATCCCTATAAAAATTCAATTTATAAAGGAGGGACAAGATGTTATACGCAGAGAAAGTGAGTACATTGAAAGTCAGATTTCAACGTTGATACCAACATGCATAAAAACTGATGGCAAGGATATCAATGTACATCATATTTTATTAAAGACCATGCTGGATGGAAAAGTAGCGAATGCTCTAGCAGAGAATAGATCCTCTCAAAACTGCTACATTTGTAATGCAACACCTAAACAAATGAACGACTTGAAAGCAGTTATAGAAAGGCCTTGTAAGACAAGCACCTACATTTACGGTTTATCTACCTTGCATGCTCATATTAGATTTTTTGAATGCTTATTGCATATTTCATACCGATTGAGTATGCAAACATGGCAGGTTCGCGGGTCTGATAATAAGGCTTTATTTGAGACTAAAAAACGTGAAGTAATTTCCAAATTTCGGCAGGAAACCGGTTTCTTGTAGATGTAGTCAAACAGGGTGCTGGAACAACAAATGACGGCAATACTGCTCGGCGTTTTTTTAATGATCCTAAAAAGGCAGCAGAAATCACAGGTATTGATGAATCTTTAATACGCAGATTTTCTGTAATTTTACAAACCATATCTTGTGGTTACGAGCTTCAAACCGAGGTATTTAGAAAATATGCGCTAGAAATACCAGAACGTTTCGTAGAACTTTATGGCTGGTACTAGATGCCAGCTAGTGTACATAAAATATTAATTCATGGGGCTGATGTCATGAATACTATTCTACTCCCAATTGGACTGTTAAGCGAAGAGTCACTGGAAGCCAGGCACAAAGAATGCCGATTCTTTCGCGAGCACAACACTCGTAAAATGAGCAGAAAAAATACTATTGAAGATTTGCTACACCCGCTCCTCATCTCCTCTGACCCTTTATTGTCAAGCTGAAGACCATTACCAAGGAGAAAATCGAACCCATTGCCTGCTGAAGTCATTAATCTTATTCAAGAGCCTAAAATTATCCAGACAAGATCACCAAATGTCCTGAACGAATGAAGTGCAGGAATCTGAGGATTCGGCTTAAATATATTTCTGTATTGTTGACTTATTTCTACTAAATACTTGTAGCCTATTTGATTACATGACTATCAAAATAAATTTAATTTTTGGATGTACATAGTGCTCTGAAATACATATCGACAAGTTTAGCAACATAGAAGAGATCAAAATAAGTCAACAAATGTTAATCAACATGGACTCAACAATAAACCGTTTATTCAGGTGTGCATGTTTCATGAGAAAGCATCTCGTTTATTTGAAGAGATACAAATACGGTTAAAGTGAAATAACTTCATTATGCGGATCAACTATCTAAGTAATTGAACCAATTATGCTGGAGAAAATAACAAAACACTAAGATTTTTTTGGTATTAATTACAGATCAATTTCCTCTCAAAAATTTGTCTTAATTATAATATTACATATATATAAATCACAGGAAACATTTCATATTCGATAATTATCATAAAAAGGTTCAACATTTAAGCGTTTTTCTATCTCTGCAAATAAACGAGATACGAATGCATTTGCACGAAAAACAGACACCCTGTATAGACGGTACATTTTCCGATCCATGTTCATTAATCATTTCGACATGTTTTCATCTCTTTTACAAATTCGTCAAATTTTCTTTTTGTATTTTTAACGCCAGTTCAATTTTTTTCCATATTTTAGAATTTTTTTCTTACCGATAGAATCTGTAGATGTTAAAGAATCAAATTTAAAAAAAACAAACAAAAAATCGGAGTGTTTTAACCGAAATAGTATCAATATTGGTCCATGTCCCCCTAAAAGTTCAAAATGAACCACTGTGCGTCGCGACGCGTCGTCCTGATTATGTTTGTTAGAAGACAGGCACTATAAATATTTACGTTTCATACTTTAAGACCGGTTTGTGGCGCCAGAGTTTGACCTATATGTGACCCCCACGATTTCAACTATTTCGCCGTTTCATTTTTCCTCGATGTTTTTGGATTAATCTTTTAATATATTGTCCCTGATTATGTTGGTTGGAAGACAAGACACCGGACTATTGGGCTGAAGATGAAGGTGAACTTGGAAACTAGTCCCAGTAAATTATAACTAGCAAGAAAAGAGGTTTTATTACACCCTACTACTAATACCTAACCTTGCAATATGGATAATACGAAGATTATACAGAATATTTGAAAAGATATATATCTGCAAATAATTGCGAAGGAGTTGAATATTTACTAACCTCGATAGCTGTACCAAAGAGTTATTTAATTATAAAAACTATCTAAAACATCAAAGGATATTTTATTAATTTTAATTGAATCGATAAGACAATTAGATTAATTCGTTGAAAAGGCTTTAGAGTTACTAAAGAACGAAAATAAATATCCAGATAAACTTGATTTTAATACTTTGGTTTCTATATGCTTAGATTTAAAATGTAAATACACCGATGAGAATTATAAAATATATTTATTAAAAAATATTATTGGCGAATATCAAACCCACCAAGCCATTAACAGTTAGTAATATTATATGTAATTATAAACATTTAAGATATTACTATGAAAAATTCTTTGGGACGGTTTATATTATACTAATAAAGCTTTTATTTTAAAATTATTAAATATAGTTGAATGTAATTGGAATATTGATTTTAATTCCGATTCGAATCAAACTACGAGGCAATCACACAAGGAAATTATGAAATGGCTAATTGATATTAATATTGATATTGGTTCTCACACGATTCGTAACTGTTCTTACTCGTTTCTTTATTGTTCTCAGCCGTTTTTTTTTATTGTTCTCGTGCATTTTTTGAGGTTGTACCGCGGGTTTTAGTGGTTCTATGGCGTTTTTTAGCGTTTGTTTATGGGTTCTTTTATCGTTTTTACGGTTCTAACGTGGTTTTTTAACGTTTTTTTTTTATTCAAACTGGATTTTTAACGCTTTTTACAGTTCTCAAACGATTTTTAGAGTTTGTTTATGGGTTTTTTATCGTTTTTACGGTTCTAACGTGGTTTTTAACGTTATTGTCGGTTTCAAATCGGTTTTTTAACGTTTTCACGGTTCTCAAGCGGTTTTCTAGCGTTTGTTTATGGGTTTCTTTTTTCTCGTTTTTACGGTTCTAACGTGTTTTTTAACGCTTTTTACGGTTTCAAAAAGCTAAGAAAAACAAAAAGGAAATTAGCTGCACTTAAGGCAAATAAATTGTTGTCGGAAGAGCATCTTAAGAAAACCTACAATCCACTAACTGAATCACTGCGAAGTATTACTACAAGTATGCCTAGCAGAGCCGTAAAAGTAGAGCAAGTTGAAGCTGATAGTAGAAAAGAAGGTGAAATAATAACCAAAACACCACCACAACCCCCATCAACTCCATCGCCAAGGAAAGAACAACCACCACCACCAACTAAGAAACCACGGTAACAACCTCTTGGCCGAAGTTCATAGCCTTTAGAAGACGATGAAGATTCATATTTGGTGGTTGGCAGCATTCATCTTGTCAGTAGCTGTCAATCATGATTACTGTTTCATACATGTGCTCTCTGCTCGGTGGTTTTAATTATTGTGATTATGCCGTTATTGGTCGTCGTTCGCTGCACTGCTGCTGCCCGTCTGCTGTACTCATTATCTGTCTACTTTTGATTCGTTTCGGTGAGTACTAGCTAACGTAGAGCCTTCATAACCTGTCAACTGACTGTTCGCTTTGTGAATTCTTTTTAGTCTTGATGATCATAACCACGATCGAAACTGTCGACATTTGCGGATAATAAAACTCATTATGGAATAACAACATCTGTTATTTGTTCCTAAGTGCTACATTTCCCACCGTCCTATGAATACACTACTACAAGATGAAGATTATTCGCTAGTAACTGTAAAACGTTGTGTAGAAATTGATCCATTTCACGTTTTGATTCTATCCAAATTTAAGCAGAAGCAATGCATCCTACTATATAAGATGTACTCTAAATTCAAGCTTCATACTACAATAAGAAGAGTAAACCACTACTCACGTTGGAACAATTTTTGAAAGATTACGCAATTATAGTGATTGTTCGAGACAAAATGAAATTTTAAATACCGGCTCGGTAGATGTTCGCTTAGATTTCGAATGTGGTGAGGACATTCCGGAAAATACTGCTCTATATTGTCTCATTCTGCACGATCGCCTCTTAAAATACACACCTTTAACTGGTTCAGTGAGAACAGTTTAGACTGCCGTCATGTCAACCTCGTGGGTTCTAGATGTACAGGGTTTCCAATTTAAAGATAGTGAGTTTATTTGCAAAGAATTATCAGTGTTGCCCGTAGGTTCTTGCTCTTCTTCTGAGATTCAAAATTTTTTTTTAATTCAACAAAGAATATGAACACTTGATGAAGCCAATACAAAAGCAAGTAAAATATTTAACTTTTTACTATCATGGCCTAAGGTGGCAAGAATCACATGATGAAGAAGCATACATAAATTTATCAGACATTTTACTAAATTCATGAATCGATAAAAAATCCCATATAATTGTGAAGGTTTGCACAAGAACCGCTGGTTGGAAAAGCTCCTACCCGATATCAATATATATATAATATTGAAGATATGAATTGTCCATCAATGGCAACGTTGAAAAAGGATGGTAATAAATATCATTGTGGTAAACATAAAATTAATAATTTACAGTGCGCACACCAGAACGCGCATCTTATTGGAAATTGGTTGCATAAAGAGGGTTGTTTAATAAAATTGTCAGAGTGCTTCACCAATTCAAATGAACCTGCAAATTCAATTCTATCTCTCCAAATGGAATGGATTAATCGGGTGAATATCAATGAAAATCTATTGCGAAATCAGTGTCAAAATGACACATATCATCCAGTAATAAACAACTGGTTGTAAAATGCTCTAAGGCCTCTCGTCCACTGGAAGAGACTACGCGCGACTACAGGATCACGCTACTACGTCCGTAGTAGCGCAACTGATCCCAATACAAATATCACAGCGGAACCGCGTCCAGCGTTGCCAGACCTTGGGATATATCCCTAGATCTAGGGATTTTGTTACCCAAAAGGGATAGAGGGATTATTTTTAAATTTATGTAAAAATCTAGGGATTTGTCCACCGCAATTAGTACAGAAATCTAAATACCACAATAACAGAGAATGGTGTGCGCCATCTATCGTCCAACATACCTACTCGCATACCTATGTGCGTGGATTTCTAGTTTATCGATTAAGATGACGTTGCCACTATGTAAGAGGTTAATAAGAACTTGTTTCGGTAGTGATTTGCTCGGACCTTTTCCATGCTTGGGATTCCCATCATTTCGCATATGTAAAGAAGAAATTAGTTGTCAGGTATGATAAATAGTTTTATTATTATTAAATAAACAAAAAATTCAAAGGAACTTTTTAATAAAACTTTGTCAACAATACATAACCTTTTGGGATAGTATGTGTTAATACTTAATTATCCTTCATTATTAGCAGATATGGGTGTTCCTACACCATCAACGTCCAAAGATTATTCGTCATTATCTTCAAGCGAGGAGGCAGATAGATGTGTTAAACCGAAAGAAGCGGAAGAGGTCAAAGAAGGTGTATAGCCAAAAATATTTGGAAGCTTGGGAGAAGGAGAATATCTTCAAGGGGTGGTTAAAACCAAGCAATAAAGGACCCACGTATGCGTATTGCAAAGCATGTAATAAAGACTTGATTTGTGGAAAGTCAGAGTTGTTAAGACATTCGCAGATACAATCACACAAGCGTCAAGCGCAAGCCATGGTTTCCACTCAAACCCTTAAAGAAATGCCATCATTTCAAACGAACATTTCTTTGCAAAATAAAATAAAAACAGCTGAAATTAGACTTGCATTATGGGGTGTTGAACATAACATACCATTTAATAGTATGGATCACTTATCTGAAATTATTAGAAAAATTTTTTCAAATCCTGAAGTAGCAAAACAATACACGAACAATCGAACAAAATGTACAGCACTTATAAACAATGTAACTGGTTTGCACACGTTTGAAAAATTTGTTAGATTCATTGAAATCACATAAATTTTCATTGATAGTAGATGAATCTACGGATAAAGGATCAATTAAGAATTTAGCATTAGTCTGTAGGTTTTTTGATACTAAAATTAATGATGCTTTTCTGACATTAATACCCACAGCAGATGGCACAGCCGCAATGCTATATAAATGTATTACTGAATATTTTTTAAGCATGGCATAGATTATAAAAAACAGATGATAGGCTTTGCTTCAGATGGGGCAAGTGCAATGATGGGAAAACACAATTCACTATCAACAAAATTGCAAAATGATATTCCGCAATTATTTGTAATGAAATGTTCATGCCATTCTTTTGCTTTATGTGTCAATTATGCATGTTTAAAATTGCCCAATGAAATTGAGACAACAGCAAGAAATATTTATACTTACTTTCAGCATAGTTTTAAAAGACTGACTGAATTCAGTGAATTCCAACATTTTGTTGAGGTAAAACCACACAAAATTTTACAACCATGCCAAACTAGATGGCTTTCTTTATTGCAAGTAGTTCAACGACTAATAGAACAGTATGATGCATTACTATTATATTTTACTAATGAACATCTTGTTGAAAAAATTCCAATGGCTGAAAAAATTGTTAATCAATTAAAAAATCCATCTTTAAAATTATATTACCACTTTCTAAATTTTATTTTACCATATTTTAACAACTTAAATCTAGAAATGCAAGCTGAAAAAATTAAAGTCCATAAGGTAATTGGGGGGAAGATGCCAAATGGGGTAGATGCCAATTGACAGTAATTCAGAACTGATCCGCTAGATGTCAGTGGAACGCAGTCTACTAGTTGCTTTGATAAGTAAGTCGGCAAAGAAGATCGCTTAGGAGTAGTTTTGACACAAGAATAACATCTATTGTATAGGTGTAATATTCATGGACCGAGAAACTTTTTCTTGTAAGGCAGGAAAACAACAGAAACTAGAAAGCGACAGTGGTAGCGATAGCGTTGAATTGTTATGTAAAAAGAAGGTATTTTCTTTGTTTATTATGATTACTATCAAAACATTCGGTACAAAATTTGATTTACCTAACAGGTTTGGCGTCTTCCCCAACACATTGGTCCGCGGTCCGCGTCCATTGCAAGCTACCTTGAGCAGCCGACTATACGCGACAATGGGCGACAACAGGCGAGAAGCGACAGTTCCCGCTCAAATGGGATTTATCGCCTGTACTACAGGCGATAAATCCCATTACAGGCCCTGTAGTCGCTTGACAGATTACGGTTTGTGCGCAAATTGACAACATGAATATCGATATTGAACAATCAATTAGTGCAGTTTGCGTAAAAAAAACACCATTATGGAATATGAAGGATAGGCGGTACCATTGTCGTGACATTCAACGCAACCCGTGGGCAAAAGTTGCAGAAGAAATAGGTGTAAATGGTAAGAAATCCTTTTCAATGTATCAATATTTTATTTATTACTATTAATTTATAATGTACATAGTTCAATAACATGATGTGCAGTGTTCACTACTAAATATGGAGATTTACACATTTTCAAGTACTGGGTTCGTGTTCACAAAATTATGCAATAAATTTGTCTCTGATCACATAAGCAGTAGTTACACTCCTGTTTTCGCCCAGTGAAGCAAACCTGGCGGGTGCATCCCGGGTTTCTGATCGTGCTTGTTGATGTAATGATGCAACATGTTGTTCCCCTTCTTTATCGATGACAATATTATGCAGCAAGCATATACATTGAACAATTGTATCAACTAATTCGGGCTCAACCTCCATACAAGTTTGAAGCACTCGCCATTTAGTGCTAATGATACCAAACGCACACTCAATAACTTGCCGTGCTTGTAAAAGACGTTTATTAAAAATTGTTTGGGATGGCCCAAGTTGTGATACAGGAAATGGCCTCATCAAGTATGTTTTTAGTGGATACGCTTCATCCCCAAAATGCCAAATGGAACTTTGATATTCGTTTCAGGTAATGCGGCAAGCTTTTGAATGCGAAGCGCATCTCTTTTAAGCCTTATGCAAATTTTAGAATTAGAAAAAAAATCCACTCGCTCTCCTTCCAGTACGCGCCAACGTCAATCGTAATGAACTTGTAATCTGGTCCAGCAACGCCTTGTAACACAATGGAGAAGAACTGTTTATAATTTCTGTACATACTGCCAGCATTATCCTGATTTCGTATGCGCACGTGTTTCTCATCGATACAACCAATACAATTTGGAAATTTCCATTTACTCCAAAACCGTTACTATGGACGCTTGTAGGCGGGAATCGTCGGGAGTTGGCGCGCTGTCAGTAGCTGTCCTACCAAGCGCAAACCCTTTAAGCGCTCACATCCAGAAAAGGTTAAAGAGAAGGGTACTGTGTGTATCTAAAAGATCATAACATAGCATAACATAGCATAACAAAGATCAAGATCATAACATCATTACCCATACAATCACTGAGGATAAATTTGCAAATGATTTTCCAGAACAACTTATTCCGGAAGGTCTCTCAACTCAACGAAGAATTAGAGAATATTGTCCGGATTACAGCAAAAATGTTTTATGCCCACTTTCAGAAAGCATGGAACCTGAGGAGGATAAGTCAGGATCGCTAGTGGCAGCCCCTCCAAAACGACAATTACGGTCAAGAAGACAATTATTATAGTTTTTCTTTATAAATAATTCTGCAATGTACTTGCTAGGTACATCGAATAATAATTATTTTTGCTGTTGCTCACACCGCACTTGTCAAGAAAGTGTTTTATATCTAATTGTTAAACATTAAGTAAATTTTAAATGTCAATGTCTTGGTTGACGAGACCAAGAAGGATTTATTTTTATTTGATTAATTAGTTTTTAGATTTTATTAGAAAATTGTATAGTTTAAGATTTTCTCTTAGTACTGATTATCATAATTATAGAGGATTAAGGGGGGCGTCTGGTTTATCGGATAAAAAAAATCGATTTTTTGGAAATTGTCTTAATTGAAAGTACAACTATCAGACAATGTGTTCATAAAATTTTACGTCAAAATTCAAAAAACTTTTCGAGTTACAGCCTTCAGAATGCAAAGCGGCGTGGCGCACCACGCTTTGCATTCGGTATGTTATTGTAGCGCGGCACGGCACCTTACACTGCCGTATCTTGTGTTAACTTGCATACGTTCAGCGCTCGATCGCAATCGGTGTGTGCATTTTGTGTTATACGGTTTGTATTATGTCTTCGTATCCAAAATCAACGGGTGGTAAAAGTTGTCGTGCGTCGAGGCCGCCAAAACGAAAGTTCTACGGCAAGAAATGTACGGAAGAGTCGGAAGACGACAAAAGTTCGGCGAGTACCTCCAGAAAAAAACGAACTAGTAAGAGCACTGACGATGTAATATATAATAATGTACATTATTATCGAATTGTTGACTTTCTAACTGTTTTTGGGACTCTAGCCACCTTGATTATTTGTCGTACATGTAAGAAAGAAATACAGTTTAGAGAAACGTCTGTTCGCGGCTTTGGTTTTAAACTTGTCGTGTCATGTGCTTGTGGCAATACGGAAATTAATTCTGGGCCGATGATAAACACAGGATTCGAGATCAACCGAAGAATAGTTTTTGTGATGAGACTATTAGGCATTGGTCAAGAAGGTATTCATATTTTTGCTGGGCTCATGGACCTTGGTCAAGGTATAAGCAAAAGTACGTATTCTCTTATTGTACAGCATATTCAAACTGCGGCGAGATCAATTTTTGATCAAACTTGTAAGAAAGCGGCTGAAGAAGAAAAGCAATTGAATATTGAAAATGAACGACCTGAAGATCTGAAAGTATCCGGCGATGGTTCGTGGAAGAAACGCGGCTTTTCTTCGTTATACGGTGTTACGACGCTAATCGCGTACTATAGTGGCAAAATCATAGACATAGTGGTAAAAAGTGCTTACTGCCAGGCTTGCATTACTTGGAGGAAGAAAGAAGGTACCGACGAGTATACCGAATGGTATGAAGAACACGAACGCAAATGTTTAGCAAACCACTCAGGCTCCGCGGGTAAAATGGAAGTAGATGCAATAAAGGAAATGTTTTCAAGATCTATAGAAAAGTTTGGTGTTAGATATGTGAATTATATTGGTGATGGTGACTCAAAAACCTATAAGGCAATTTTGGATATAGATCCGTATGGTGAAGAGTGTCAGGTGACGAAAAGCGAATGCGTTGGACACGTAGAAAAAAGAATGGGCACGCGACTACGAAACATTAAAAAAGAAAAAAAGGTAGGTGGAAGGGGTAAATTAACCGATGTACTTATTAAAAAATTAACAAAATATTATGGATTGGCTATTCGTCGGAACGTCAACTCTGTCGAAGACATGAAAACAGAAATCCAAGCAACTCTGGACCATCTAACTTCAACGAATGAGATGCCGAACCATGCAAACTGCCCTCCCGGAGCAGAAAGTTGGTGCAAGTGGCGCAAGGCTGAGGCATCAGGTGTTGCAGCATCATACAGTCACCCCCCTCCACTTCATCCGGATGTCGTGAAGCATTTAATTCCGATTTACAAAGATCTCTCTAAAGAAGAACTATTGACAAGATGCTTAGGTGGGCATACACAAAACTGCAATGAGAGTTTTAATTCGACAGTGTGGCGTTTAGCCCCTAAGCATTTAAATTCAGGGTCAAAAATTGTCGAAATAGCTGCATATATCGCTGCATGCGTATTCAATGAAGGATACAGCTCAATATTAAAAATGATGAACTTGCTAGACATCCAAATTGGACTGCAAGCACAAAATTTTGCGAACGCCTACGACGAACAGCGACTTCTGAGACAAGATCGCCGCAGCCTAAGTCGATCAAAAGCAGCTCGAACAGCTCGTAGAATGGAGTTAATGGCTCAGAACGAGTTGTTCGAGGAAGCGGAAGGATTGATGTATGGACCTGGGATTGCAGATTAGCCTGAGACTGCCGTAAGTTTCCGATAAATAGTACTTTTTTGTTCCGCAAACTTTAAACGTGATTATCTGAAAACACTGTTTTTGGCGATGCCGTACAGGTTAGAGAAAATTCTACTTAACCGATTGAACTGTATCTAGGCTTATTTTGTAGATAATTAGTTTCTCTTCGATATGAATCAAATTGTTCGAAAAAGTTTAATTTCACTATTTTGTTTGGAGCAAAATATTCAAAATCGTCTAAAATTATTAATTTGATTTTTTGTTAATATCACCGATTCATATCGAAGACAATTATATAGAGTTAATAAAAAAGCTTGTTTTGTCTCTTTCAGATCAATATTGCAATCGCCAGACTGTACGGCATGCGACGACCTCGGCAGCGAGGCGCTCTCCAAATGCGATCCATTTCATTACTTAGCATTAATATTTTTTTTTAATATCTTTTTTTTGTTAAGTTCAAATATATATATAATCACCCTAGAAATTCCAAAGTATTTTATTTTCCTATAACTGAGAAAAAAATCCTAAAATTTGTGTTATTTTCGGTCTTCTAAACCAGACGCCCCCCTTAAAAGTAAAAATTAACTCTTCACGTCTTTTTGAAAATTGCAAACCTTTGGATGGATGTACCGTAAAACGAGGTTACTTTGCACCTTGTGGGGTAAATTTGGGCCAAAATCCGAAAAAAGATTGATCGTGGAGCCATCTATGGAGTTTCCATTTGAACTGCGCAACATGAGAACCACAAGTTGAAGTGACATCTCTTGACCTTGTTAGGAGGTGACTGGGGTATTTCTACTTCAAAACATAACCTGTACGGTACTTCTTGACACACGGTGCGTTTTTTTTTTCTGTCACAAAATTGTGTGTTTCCCCGGTTAGTGTTTAGTAATATCAGGTAAGTCATCATTTTAGTATCTGTTAAATGTCTCTGGCTATAAATGTTGATAATTAGTTTATATTTACAGTCATGTGGTAAGTACTTATTAACATTCTAAACACATGGGGTAACTTTGCACCACAATATGAGAATATTTTGCACCACCGTCAAATAGTGTTAAAAATGTTTGAAACATAAAAAAATGATAAAATCTAATAAAAAAAACTGTATTACATTACATAATATCGAATGTTTTTCTACAGGATGCCGCGTACATACAAAAGGAAGTTAGGTGCCAGAAATATATTGACTACTCGGCAGATACATTAGCTGAGTGTTTCGAATGCAATTAAAAATGGTTTATTAACGCAGCGAGAAGAGAGGCCGACCATTCAAAGCTCAAAGTAAGCAAGATGAAACCCCAAAGGGGGAAAGTGAGGAGCAAAACCAGCGCAGACCAAGGGGAAGACCCCGAAAGGTGGTCCCACTTACTAACAAAAACACAACGCGAAGACCAAGGGGAAGACCCCCAAAGGCAAAGGGGGTGGCCAAAAGGAGCCCAAAAGTTTCTGGTGAGTTTTTTTTTGTATTATACAGGCTGTCCCAAAGCTCAGCGTTGTACCGTGGAGGGCAGGTAGGCCAACTCATAACTAACCAGAAGATCTCAATATGACCTTTTTATCACTTTTTACAAAGGTCATATTTAGATAATCTGGTCAGTCGACCTATCAGTCCTCCTGCGCATGACGCACAGTGGTTGAAAAAGTCATTTTGAACGCGCAAAGCGATTTTTTTGCCCTAAAATAGAGTAAGATCAGAAATAATTGATTGGGTTTGTATATCTGAAAAATTGGTATTGAAATGCACTAACTTTATAGTTATTTTTACTTTTAGTTTTTTTTTTAATGGATAATGGTTAATCAAGAAAACCAGAAATTTAGATGATGATGATCAGGCCCGTTCCGACCCGGGGGTGCAGCGGGTGCGAAGCACACGGGCGCCAAGTCATGGGGGCGCCGAAAGAAGCCGCCTTGATTGCTAAAAATATGTAAACTAATTTATCTATCAATCAATATAAAAATATCAGAATTATAATAGTTAACTACTTGGATGTACAAATCTATTTTACCAGTACAACTGGTAAAATAGATTTGTACATCCAAGTAGTGGATCAGCTGTTATTTGTTGCTCATGCGCGTGTAGTTAAAGGTTAAACTATCACCTATTGAATCACATCGCGACGTGATTCGATAGTCGATGCAAGATTGCATCGTATGCGGCAGCTCGCAGCCACAGGCACATACGATTTTGCAGGAAATTACTTGATTCTGACCAAAGCTATAAATACGCGTAACCGTGGAATATGTACTTAGTACTATTTCAGTTTTGAGTGTGTCAAGTTCAACAACTAGAACATTGTATTCGGTATAATTTTTGTGTTCGATTTATTTTGTGCGTGCTAGCTAGTGAAAATGCATCAAAGGTAAGTAGAAACATTTGATTTGCTGATATTTGGTTATCGCGGTTAAAAATGTTTTGATATATAGTGATTAGATTAATCGATTTTGTTTTTATTTTGCAAATGTTGTAAAACATATAGACGACCGGAAAAAGTGTAAATTTTTCGAATGAATCTGCTTTTTTCGTTAGATAAGGGAAATATTTTTTTCAAAAAAATTGAGAAGGCGCGAATTTCTAATTTCTGAAAGTTACTTTTTTCCAGTTTGTTACATTTCTGACTTTTCCGAAAATATTTGGAAAAACCGGAATTTTTCTGATTTCGTTTTAAATTTTACATTCTCGTTGTCTCATTTTCTCCTAAAATGAATGAGATGATTAGATTTTGTATGCGATGTTTCGTTTTTCGGGAGCCATCAATCAATTCCTGATGAACGTGCGTTTTTTTGTCCACGTCTAATGAATATGAGGAATTTTTGTTATTTGAAACAATCAAAGTTTACCCTTCGAAAAAGCGAAACTTTAATTTAACAATACAATCACACCATTTTTTAGAGAAGCCAAAGGTGGTAACAAGAATATAAAATATTTGTGTTCACTTGGACATAATACTGATACAAAACAGTGTGTAACTAGCTATCTCTTAACCAAATATACTTTGGACGTTCTTTTTTCGTTATTTTTTTCAAATATTTTCAATTCTTTTTTCAAATTGGAAAAAAAAGTTGAAGCAACGTTTTTCCTATTCAATCATCTCCTATAACTTCTAAGGTTTCCGAGATGCCCGTAGAATGCATTCTTATCCGTGACAGCCTGCATAATATATAATCTTCAATCTTTTCCAATTTTGAATTGAAATGTATAACTTTATAATTGAAATCCTCAAAGTTTCAGACATTTCGTTGTAAAATTTATCACTGAAAAAAGTACTGACTTCTTTCTTTATAGCTTTCTTACGAAGCGTAAAGTGAATGTCGATGCATCATTATATCATACTCTATTTTTTTTAGATGTCTGATAGTCGTAAGCTCTCTGGGGCACAAAACAGAAAAAGAAAATTGGAAAGAGAAGAACAAATTAAAAGGGCACGTGGATCACTTGAGCCATTTTTAATCTCGGCAAAGATCACATGAGGGGCCATCAAGTTCTCGCGAAACAAATGTGACGATGGCAGAGACCGAAATCACAAGTCCCAATGGCAAACCACAACAGGAACAACAATATTCGTCAATCACCATTCTTACCGAAGATGTTTCGGTTGCAGAAACAAGTACTGAAACTCGTGAAACCGTGACCAAAGAAGACTCAGAAGATCAGGATTGGCTGGGAGAAGTGAGTTCCAAGAATATTGCTTATGTTCCCTATAAAGATGATGTTTATAAGGATCCTGGCTACTGGCCTTCCGTACTATCGGCCAAAATTAAATTAACTTTAATAGAGGTAGGGCCTACCCAATTGACAGAAGCTGATGTAAACTTTTCTTTAAATAAAGACAGCAGAGGGTTCTCATCTGTTTATTACAAAAAAAAATTAATTAACGGAGAAACAATTCCAAGAATTTGCCTAGTTTATTCAAAATTAAAAGATTGTGTATTTTGTTTTCCTTGTAAGATATTTAAAACTTTTCTTAATTCCTTTGTTGATGGATATAATGATTGGAGACATTTAACTCAGAGTCTAGAACGACATGAAAAATCGAAAAGTCACATTATTAATACCAAATCTTGGATTGATTTGGGTGAATCAGTTTTGTCGGGAACAACTACTGATTCACTGAATCAGAAATTGATAAGTATGGAAAAAGATAGATGGGTTTCGGTGCTAAAAATTATAATGCATTCCGCAAAATTCTTAGCCGGTCAAAATTTGAGCTTTAGAGGCGAAAATAATAAGTTGTACGAGCAGCAAAACGGAAACTTTTTAAAATTCATTGAAACTATTGCAAAGTTCAATGATACGATGTCAGACCACATCACTAGAATCAGCAGGGATCCATCAAGCATGCCTCATTATTTAGGAGTTCATATTCAAAATGAACTTATTTCCCTCCTGGGACAAAACATAAGACAGGAAATAATATCACTCTTGAAAGTTAGTAAATATTATTCTATCATTTTAGATTCCACTCCTGATGTAAGTCACAGAGACCAACTTACTGTTGTTGTAAGATTTGTTTTATTAAATGAAAAGTCAAAGCAAGTAGAAATTAGGGAGCATTTTTTAGGATTCATTGTAATATCAGATTCGACAGGACAGGGTTTAAGTACAGTTTTATTAGATTTTTTGGAGACTCACAACATGAGTTTGGGGGATTTAAGGGGACAAGGTTATGATAATGGGGCGAATATGAAGGGTCGCAATAATGGTTTACAAAAAAAAGTTCTTGACCTGAACCCTAGAGCTTTTTTTGTGCCTTGTGCGGCACATAGTTTAAATTTAGTTGTTAATGATGCTGCAAAAGCCTCTTTAGAAATTACGGGCTGCTTTGCTATAGTACGTTTTCTTCTCTGCATAGACTAAACGTTGGCAGGTCTTAAAAAGTGAAATCCCAACGTTAACACTAAAACCTCTTTCAGATACTAGATGGGAAAGCAGAATAGATGCACTAAAAGTACTTAGATACAATCTAACAAAAATATATGCCTTATATACCCTCTATTCTGATAATACTAGAGACCCTGAAACTAGACATATGGCAAATTCCTTACTTTTAAAAATTAAGTCGTTTAAATTTATTTGCTCAATCATTACATGGTTCAATGTATTGACCAAAATTAACATTGTTAGTAAAGCTATGCAGGAATCGAATGCTGCATTACCAAATATAGTTTTAATGTTAGAGCAAAGCAAAATATACTTATTAAATATCAGGTCAGATAAAGGCTTCAACGATGTATTAGAAGAGGCGAAAAATATTGCCGAAGATATTGATTGCGACCCGTCATTTCCTCGGGTTAATATTGTTAGACCCCGAACAAGAAAACGTTTATTTGACTACGAATGTAAAGATGAGGCTCCAAAAACTCCAGAAGACCAATTCAAAATTAATTTTACCTTTGTCATAATGGACACTGCATTATCGAAAATAGAAGAAAGATTCGAACAAATAAAACAACATCACACTGTTTTCAGTTTTCTCAACGAGTTGTATAATTTCCTTAATACTGATAAATCAAATAGACGTACCAAATGTGAATCTGTCGAAAGTATGTTACATGATCCATCTAAAAATGAAAGAGATATTATAGCTCAAGATTTGTTCGATGAAATTGACAACCTCGCACCGTATATTTCCCCTGAGATGAACGCGTTGAATGTGATTAAATACCTGTTTAACAATAACCTCATCTATCTGTTCCCAAATTTAGCGATTGCCATACGAATTTTCTTAACATTACCTGTGACAGTGGCTAGCGGAGAGAGAAGCTTTTCGAAACTTAAATTGATAAAAAATTATTTGCGTTCAACAATGGGACAAGAAAGGCTTTCAAACTTATCAGTAGAGGTAGCAAGCCGATTCGGGAACCTCCTCCATGACCTTGACCTTGTACCCAAGGTACTCAAGGTCAAGGTCATGGAGGAGGTTCCCGAATCGGCTTGCTGTTGAAAATGAGTAGTCGTCAAATCAAGGTCAACATGAAAAATGAGGATGTTCCCAAACCGGCTCCTCCTCAATCTTAGCCTTGATGTCAAAGTATTCAAGGTCATAGAGGCGGCTTCCGAATCAGTTTAGTCCATGGTTTTGGTCATTTGAACTCGCACTATCACATTTACATAGATACAAAATTATCTTACTTTTGAACAGCTACTATATATTTTTCCAAATTGATTAAAATAATCACTGGGTTAAGTCCTGTATTCGTTACATCAGCTCATCATCAGCTGTCACTGTCAGGTTGATTATTATGTTTACTACCATGTTACCTTGGTTACATATTATGACATTACCTTGGTTACTTAGCCGAGCTAAAAGCGAGTCTCGGTTCGGATCGAATAATCAAACCGATTTATGCTCGGCTCGAAAAAAGCGAGCGCTCGAACAGGCCTACTAATTGGACCATATTTCTTTGAGGGAAATTTGAATGCGGAGCGTTTTCTGCAATTTTTGCAAAATGAATTTACAGACGAAATCGAAAATATTCCACTTATTAGGTATAATAACATAATATTTCAACTTGATGGAGCTCCAATTCACGATGCAATGATGACGCAAAATTGGTTAAACGACAATTTTCACCGGAGATGGATTGGAAGAAATAGTCCATTAATTAATTGGCCTCCGAGATCACCCGACCTCACGCCCCTAGATTATTTTTTGTGGGGAGCTCTAAAGAACGAAGTCTACAAGACTCAGCCAAGAAACAGAGACGAACTGAAAACTCGCCTTCGACAAGCTTGCGCTGAGATTACGCCATTAACTCTCCGGAAAGTAGTTAAACATAATGAAAGGCGCATCAATGCATGCATAGAAGCTGATGGAGGTCTAATAGAACAAAAAAGATCTAATTTGTACTTTGTATTTATTATGCTGTAAATTTTCTGCGAAATTAAAGAGAAAAAAAAATGAATCGAATTTTTATTAATAATTTTATTTATTACATTTCTATTGAATAATAAAGGCTATTATGCAAAGAGTAACCTACAAACATGGCAACATCTTATCTTAATTAAATACGACAAAGCTAGTTCAGGTTTTATTTCAAACAAAATTTCCACAGCACACTTTTTTAAGCGCAGCTGTCTATGCAAATAATATTTACGGAATTATTTTTGAAGAAAATTTCAATATTTTTTAATTTTCATGAAATTTTGCGTTTATGGTCGTTATGGTGGTTTTTGGGCAATTCTGAACAATTATCACTAGTAAAACGTATCGATAAAAAATTCCCTAAACTGATTTCTTGATTTTTGCCATTTATTTTGCCATCACAAGGTGCTTTGCATTTAAAGAATTGGTTTTTTGGCAGTAAATAGAGCAATATGTGTTCTATACTTGAAAGAAAAAATTATTAAAATTTAACTAAAAATAAAAAAGATATAAAGGTGTTACACTCTTAAGTGGGACACACTGTATGTTTGCAAGCCATATTTGAGGTGGTCGTCTAACTCACCTGTAGCTTTCCACATTTAGTTAAACTTTAACCCATCGACGGAATAGTTCTATTGGGCCGTCAGACTCGGAGTTATTATTCTTAAGTCTGTGAGACGGCGCGACCCGTGGTGTAATAAATACTAGAACGCATATTTTTTCATTCTTTTCATAAAGGTAGGTAAGCAAAAATGTCTTCTTTTCAGTGGAGATCATTAATAAATAGTCATATTATTTGTATATTTAGATTATGTCGCTGGCATCCGAGCAAACTCACTTAAATTTATTATTAGGCGAAGGTGAACCTGCTGTTCTAGTGTTTGATGACGACAGTGATGAAGACGAAGAAGATGCTTTAGCAGAACCCATCTCAGATGCAGAGAGTGGACAAGATGGGGACAGTGAAGATGAGGATGTTATTGCTGCAAAGAAGCCCAGAGTACCATCATTTCCTGGTAAAGATGGGACTAGTTCTTGGAAGAAACACATCGAAAATGAAAATATTAACTCATCTTCCTGGTACAACAGGCTACAGGAAAAAAGCAACAACTATACTTCAAAGTTGGAATCTATTTTTTTCGGAACAAAGTTTGGAAATTATAGTTATAGTTGATATATATTAGAATTATTATAGTTGATAATTATAGAAAATACTAATAAATATATCCAGAGAATTAAATGCAGGCAACTACACCAGGGAGCGTAGATGCTAAGCCAACGGATTTAGTAGAAATAAAGGCTCTGCTAGGTCTCCTATATTTGGCAGGATGTTTCAAAAGTGCCCGCCTTAGTACCGACGAACTGTGGGACAGGCAAAATGGTACAGGTGTGGAAACGTTTTGGCTAACTATTAAGCAGAATCGATTTTTGTTTTTACTCAAATGTCTACGCTTTGATGATTTAGAAAAAAGAAATGACAGAAGAGAGACCGACAAGTTAGCTCCTATAAGGGAGGTTTTTGATGTGGTTGTCGATAACTGTAGAAAAGCTTCCACCTTAGGCGGCCTAGGTAAATATACCACAATTGACGAAAAATTGGAAGCGTTTCGAGGTAGGTGCTCTTTCAAACAATCCAGGGTGTCTCAGGCTAGGAACAAAGTACATTAATGCCTTGAAGAAATCGAAATACACGTTTTTTCCATTATAATAGTTGTAGATAATCATTTACAACCAGAAAATATTTTCATGCGTACAGGGTGTCCCACAACAACGTACCAACACAAACTTATGTTTATTTAATGGAACACTAGGTATATTATTGCAGTTTTGGATGAAGATTTTTATGGTAATCATTTTAAACATTAACTTATATTATTCTATTGTGAACTGTTTCCTAGATATTGTGAAATCAATTTCAAAATTGTGCATTTTTCTAAAAATCATTCTGAGGTAACTAATTAAGATGAAGAAACGAGAAAACAGACAGTAAAAATGTCACTCTTTTTGAGAGATATGGTTTATTTGAGATTATAATATGAATTATATAAAATAAATAATGATATGTTAAATGTGAAATAACTTAAGAATTTTAAATGGAACAGCCTGTATATTATAACACCATTATAAAGTTCGATAGCCAAGCTTTCTAAAAATGCCAAATTTAGTAGGTCGATCATCAACAGATAAAAACTTATTAAGTATCTAATTTAAAATTTATTACCTACGCTCAGTGATGTGGGTCGGGTAAATACCCGGCGGGTGGGAACTTATAAAATGGGTATTTACCCGGGTATTTACCCCTAGTTAGGGTAAATACCTAAATTTTGGGTATATATTCTTTTTATCCTTAAATCACCATTTAACTACATTTCAGAGTTTTTTAAACAGGTGTAACACTTTTTTCCCGCAAGAATAATTTTTAGATAGTAAACGTCATTCTGAGCATAACTTTTCATATGGACCTAATTGTTTTCTCAGCGCCAAGATCTAGCCGCTTGAAATATAAAGTAAAAAATTCAAAATCTTAAAAATAAACTAAGTAAACAAATGACCGAAAAGAAACTACATATGAAACTTTTAGACATTTGTTTCTCTACAAAAAATTGTCATCCTGAGTATAAAGTTTCTTTCATGCCGACTATTGGGGTTTTCAATTCCTAAACCAGTTTTTTTTACAATTTAATATACAGTTTTGCAATTATTTTATAATTATTTCAAATGGTTGTAATTTTTTAAGGAATAAACAAAACAAATAGGTCCATATGAAACGTTTTACTCAGTGTGGCATTTACTATCTGGAAAAAAGTTATGCGGGAAAAAAGTGGGACACTCTGTAGATGTCTACTCTTGATTACAAATAATGTAAATATTTGAGTTATATAAGAACATTGAGTACATTTAGTTGGATTCATAGCAAAATAAGAAATTGATAACAGATATCTTCTTCGAAAATCAGAAAATATGGAAGATTCACACGATTGAATGGACGATGATGCCAAGAAAATGTCTGCTCTTGATATATCGTCAGATCAGACTGATATTTTTATCCTTTGTTTTAAAAAATGTTTTTATTTTTATAAGAATAACCTTTATTTTGTGATAAGAGAATACCTTTTTAGTTTGTGATAAAAGAAAAACCTTTATTTAGTAATTAAGTATTTCCTTTTACTGCTATTTTTCATGAAAATATGTTTATAAATACCCCTATAAATACCCACTTTGGGTAAATACCCGGGTATTTACCCGTGGTATTTACCTTTGATAATAACTACCCGGGTATTTAACATCACTGCCTACGCTAGAGTTCTTAAATTAATACAAAATATCTAGTTGCCATGATAAAATTCCACAAACGCACAGATGTCAAAATTTTGCGTTTTGTCTATTCGTCTATTCGTAACTTGTAACAACTTTTACTCGCAATAATGAATTATAATAATGCAGAACTTGTAAACATGGTTTTCATATTAGGAGAATGTCAAAGGAATACTCTACTCGCTCAAAGAGTATATGACGAAAGGTACCCACCCAAATGTCCGAATCCCGAGTAGGCGATTCCTCGAAAATTTATTGGTTAGGTTTCAAAATACTGGAAGTAGTTACAGTTATGTAGTTGGAGATGAAAATACCCAGTTTAATGTTTTATTGAGCGTACAGGAAAATCTGCATGTCAGTACACGAGAACTGAGTAGAGAACTCCAGATCAGCAAAAGCTCGGTCCATAGAATATTAAAACTACATAAAGTTCACCCATACCACTTAAGTTTACACCAAGAGCTACATGGGAATGATTTTGGAAACAGGATAGCTTTCCGTGAAAGCATGTTACAAAAAATTGATGAACAACCAAATTATGTTTCAAAAATCCTTTTTTGGGATGAACTTACTTTCAAAAGTAATGGATTGGTAAACCGGCATAATATGCATTATTATGCCACCGAACACCGATGGGTAAGATAAATTAACAATCAAAATGCGTGGTCACTGAATTTCTGGGGAGGAATTATTAATCTTAACGTAGTCGGGCCATTTTTTTGTTGGAATTCTCAACGACAAGATTTCAAAACATTTTTGGAACATAATTTGCCGATATTGATGGAAGAAGTTGATTTAAGGACAAGACAAGAAATGATACTGCAGTTAGACGGGGTCCACCACACTACTCTAGAGTAGTCCAAAACTAAAATAAATTTTAAATATGTTTGAACGTCGTTATATTGGTCGTGGTGGTCCAACCCCTTGCCCAGCCAGATCACCTGACTTAACGCCGTGTGATTTCTTTCTTTGGGGGCATGTTAAGGAACAAGTTTATAGGGTTTACCCCACCACTAAAGAAGACCAGGATAACGCGAAGTTTTCAATATTTCAGTGGAAACACTAGAAAATGTTCAGAGGGACTTTGAAACAAGACTTCAAAAATGCATTCAACAAAGAGGCCAGATATTTGAACATTTGTAGTGGAATACTTACCTGCCTCTTCACTTTCTTTTTTGTTTTTGTTTATTTTCTTTAGTTTATAATTGTGTTGCATTTATTTGTTGTTAACTGTTTGATTAATTATTAGAATTTAATAAATTTTGAATTTCCCGACTTTTTGCTTTATCTTGTTTTTCGTTAAGCAATACTGGCCGTGAAAGCCTACTTATTCAATATTGAAAACTTGTGGGTTGATAACTTTTTATCTGTTGATGATATACCTAATAAATTTGAAAAATTGAAAAAAATTAGAAAGCTTGGCTATCGAACTTTATAATGGTGTTATAATATACAGGTTGTTCCTTTTAAAAATCTTAAGTTATTTGACATTTAACATATCATTATTTATTTTATATACTTCATATTATAAGCTGAAATAAACCATATCTCTCAAAAAGAGTGATATTTTTACTGTCTAGAATGAGTTTTCTCGTTTCTTCATCTTAATTAGTTACCTCAGAATGATTTTTTTTTAATTGCACTTTTTTTACATTGATTTCACAATATCTCGGAAACAGTTGACAATAGCCTAATATAAGTTGATGTTAAAAATATTACCATAAAAATCTTCATCTAAAACTGCAATAATATACCTAGTGTTCCATTTAAAAAAAACATAAGTTTGTCGTGGGACACCCTGTAAGCAATTCAAATAATCAATTCAAATATGGCATGATGTACTGTCAAAGGTAAACTTTGTTAAGGTAAACAAAGGTGACAAAGGTAAATAATGCTAAGAAAACTGCTGAAACATTAGAAATCGAAATTGAATTCGAAACTTGCAGACCCCTAAGAGCCTTTTCAGACGAGGACGGCGACGGCACGGTTTTCGCCGTCGACGGGTCGAAGTGTATGAGATTAAATGGAGCCTTTCACACGTACCGCGCCGTCGCCGTCGTCCGTCTGGTCGCCGTGCCTCACCACCGAAGCCACGGTTTTCGCACGGCGACGGTCCGCTCGGTAGTGCATTGAGTTAAATGGTAGCGTCCACACGCGCCGTGCGGTTTTCGGACGGCGCGTGTTTTTTTTTGCACAGGCAATGTGCGTGGATTCTCTAAATCTGTAATCTGCGCAATGCCATTGACGTTCCATATACCGTGTGTTCATGCAACGACGAAAGAGATTATAATATCGTATTTAATGCCGTCTAGTATTTTGAAACACTATTTCCAATAATGTTGTTCAAATAGAGGCTTAAATTGAACATAAAATTATCAAAATGGAACTTTGTGCGTAAGTTTATTATGAAAATCCAGTAGTATGTGTATGTGTAGGTCAATCATACTTAGTGGCATTGATCATACAATAAAGGAGGTATCCTAAAAGGTATCCTAAAATGTGGGCACATACTCAGTATAATAAAGTAATAAAAAATAATAATATAAATAAGATGAAATGCGAAATAACTTCATTTGCTTGCCTTTGTTTTCGAGGTATTTGACTTGAAAGTTTCGTGAACGCGGAACAAAATATTATTTGTAGACATGTTCGGAATATCATCCACTGCTTATATTTATTTATCCATCCTCTACTTTCATTTCTGTTTATTTTGTTTATTAATTTCGCCGCGGTCACAGAACTTTAGAACATTTATGGGTATATGTATTTACCATTCACTTTTTTGGCTTGAGCATATATACGTAATATAAGTTGTCAATGAAGTGACACGTTTTGTAAGAAATACAAACAACGCGAAGCCGGATCGTCGGCAGACACGTGGATATTCGGGATTAATTGTAACAGTTATTGTAACAGTGGAATAAGTTACAGTTGCTTTTGTAGTAATTTAACTGAAGGTCTTGTTCACAAATTAATCAATATTATATTAGGTTAACTATTGCGGTATATGTAAGTTACCTAATATTCATATTTTTCTTTGTACAAAAATCACTATTTTTTAGACGATAACGGAAAAAATTTTAAAATAATTTTTATTTTAATATCCTGATTAAATTAATTATGAAAATTATAAAGATATTCTGTTACTGCCTTTCGGCAAACAATTTAAAGAAGAATGTTTAGATCAAATAAGAACCGCTCCAACAAGTATAGTAAACATTTTCTAAAAAGCGGGACATTTTGAAAACTCCGCGGGACGTCTGATCAAGTTAGGAATAACGCAATAATACGTGTACGCTCCATGGCAAATGAGATAGTGCTAAACCGCCGCTGAACTCTGCACACTGTATATGACTGTGTATATATAATATATGGCGCCAGCTGCAGCCGTCGCCGCGCCGTTTACAATCCGTGCCTGTGTGTAAGCTACACAACGGCAGTGAACGGCAAAAACCGTGCCGTCGCCGTTCTCGTCTGAAAAGGCTCTAAGGCGACGAAAGACTCCAAAATCGTTTGATTATGAACATGAAGACCAGGCACCTCAGATTGACGCGAAAACCTCGTTCAAAGTTTTTGGGTTCAAAGGTTTTTTTTACATTTTGGATCAAGCCATCATGTCAGTTAAAGAGAGGTTTGATTTGTTATTTAGCCACGAAAATGAATGTACCTTCTTGTTTAAACTAAGTATTACCCAAGATAAAAGCCAACTTATCATTAACTGCAAACGATTACAGGAAAAACTTTCTACGAATAATAGTTCGTCAGATATAGATGCTAATGTTTTGTGCGATGGAATTATAGCATGTCAGTCTCTTTTTAAAGACTTGGACAATGATATCAAAAAATTTTCGAGTTCATATTTTTAAATAATTTAAAAGCCATATGTCCAAATATTACATTATCCTTACGTATTTTGTCAACAATGCCTGTTACCGTGGAAAGCGCGGAAAGATCATTTTCTAAATTAAAATTAATAAAGAATTACCTACGTTCGACAATGAGTCAGGAAAGATTGTCCAATCTGGCTATAATATCCATAGAAGAGAATATCTTAGATGATACTCATGATACTATTAGAGAATTTGCAAACAGAAAGGCTAGAAAAGTTGAATTTTATAACCCTTCTTATAACTAGCTTTGGGTATGATTGCTACTCTGTGGACTATTTAGGACCTCAAAAACATCAGGGATTATCGTTGAGCAACGAATGGGTAAACTGTCAACTTTCGTTCAATGGTACAGATAAAGCGCACCAACTAAAGTCTTTACGAACCAAAATTTCAGCCCATCAAGCATCCTTAGCACATATTACGGCCATAAAAATTCAATTCTTGCTGAATCTAAAAAATCGAAATTAAACAATTTAACTTTACAACACGCACATCTGGTTAATAGTACCGAAAGAGTTTTTAACAGTCTATTATTTAGTTCAGAAGGATAGACCATTCACTGATCATGAAGATTTAATTAATTTGCAAAAGAAGGATGGTCTCGATGTGGGAATGATTCTCCATTCACGCTACAGTGCTACAGAAATAACTAATCACATTTCATCAGAATTTAGAAAGAAGTTGATATCAAAACTCATTGCTGAGGACCAAAAACTTACTGTCCTAATTGATGAATCTACAACCCTTGGTAAAGAAACTGTTTTAATAGTACATATATATTAAAACTTTAATCAACTGCAAAGAAGAAATTATATTTCTGGATTTAATTGCTCTCAGCAATCAGAAAGCTGAAACAATTACATGTGAACTTTTGAACTGTCTTTACTCCTATGGTTTAACAGAGGCCTTTCTTCAGAAAAATATGATTTCTTTGGCATGTGACGGTTCTAGTGTTATGATAGGCAAAGCCGGTGGTGTTGGGAAACTACTTAAAGATAAGTTACATCGACCGAATATTATATGGCATTGTCTTAACCATCGATTGGAACTGGCAGTTCACGATTCTATTGCTGACGTTAATGCAATTAATCATTTCAAAAGCTTCATGGATACTTTGTACAACTTATTCAGTCAGTCACCAACAAATACGTACTAGTTAAATAGAACTGCTGCTTCCCTGTGTGTGTAGTTGAATAAAATTGGTAGAGTATTGGAAACGCGATGGGTATCAAGTAGCTTCAGATCTGTTTCAGCAGTGTGGCATGCATATTTACCGTTACTTACATATTTCAAAGAAGCTTCAAGTGATTTCGACAGATTCGCCAATGAAAGTCAGAAGTTCACTGGACTATATCTTCGCATGGAATAAATTGAATTTCTGAAAGATCTGGCATTGATGTACGATGAATTGGAAGAGCTGGCGAGTTTATCTTTACTAGTTTATCTTAACTTCAAGAAAGAAATGTCACAATTACTCGCGCGGACAAATTAATTAGAAGAAGCCTTCGCATTATTCAAAGAAAAGCCTGGAGTAAAAGAGCGAGAACCAACAAAAGCTTCATGACATTCCTAGATATTGCTTTAAAAAACAATAAGAGAATTGTAAGCATAAAAACAGATTGCAATTCATCAGTAGTATTGTTACAAATTTAAAGGCTCGTTGCTTTACAACCGTTTCGTCACGTCAAACTAAGACAAGTGGGAAAGAAATGAAATTTATACAAAAATGTTAGCAGACTTTGACATTTTGAATCCTGACACTTGGCCTGAAGACGGTGAACTGATTTAAGATATGGTGAAGCTAGTATTATCAACATGTGCTCTACGTTTCGTCTTGATACCGTTAGATCAATATTAACCGGGTTCCGAGAATATTTTGACAAAGGGGGTAAAAAATTGCCTAACACCCTGGATCCTTTATCAAACGCAATAAGGTCAATACCCTGCAGCACAGCTGAGTGTGAACGAGGATTTAGTGCTATGACTGTAATTGTCACCAAACTTAGAACAAAACTTGTTGTAAGTAATGTTTCATCGCTGATGTTTGTAACTGCCCGGGTTACGGATTATTATAAAGTATGGGAAATTAGGCGCTGGGTATTTGTTAGTAATAATTATTTCTAAGACTAATAATTAAGAATCGAACGAATGGGCACAGCTGCAGTTTAATACGGGTTATCAGCGGATGTTTGGGACTGGTTTGTAAATCTCGCGTCTAGGTTATTTACAGTTATGGCATTTTTAATAGGGGTTTTTGTTATGGCCGGGTACATGTTATGAAATTAAGACCTGGTTTATTTTACTTGATAGCGTTCGTAGAACTGGCTTAATTGGCCTTTGTTCCATAGATCCTGGGACTACTCCACTGCTGCATCAACCGAATTTTCATGGGCATGTTACACATGATCATTCATTGGTCGCCAACCTTGATGGCGGACACTTAAAAGAAATGTGGCCGGAGATCAGGGGAGTAGTTATTGGTTTATGGCTCCATGTTGTCGTTTTGAAGCCCTGCCCAGGAAAAGTTCTCGGGAGTGGGAAAAATCCGGAGTCCAGAAGACTTGACGGGGAGAGATTCAGTCACGTTCGGGTCACGTTTTGATTCAGATTGGGGAAAGATGGACTTCATCTTTTGATCCCTTATTAGTCAACGTTCAGTTTCTAAATTCATGGGAGAGAAGTTCAAGTAGTGCTTTTGTGTCAGTGGCGGCCTTGGTCCCATCGCATCGTCGCGGTGTTTAAAGTTTGGTGTGGTCCCAAATTTGGGGGTGGGATTTTGAGTGTTATTGTATCTTTCGTTTGTGAGCGTCTGGTGATCTAAAGCTGTGCCCAATCTTTTTTTTGGTTTAGCTGTACCAATCGCAGAGATTAGCTGGTAGGATGTTAAGTTGACATTGTACTGATATTTTTGTGTATTGCTAAAGATTGTCCAACTCTGTTCGTATCTGTTGTCTGATAGATTTATGTTTTTGATTAAGAGAAAAATGCCGTTGCCCGTTAGACAGATAGGATTTAATGATTATCTTTTAGTTCGCCACATTGCCATAATTTTGTTCTTGTAACTGCCTTAATCTGGATCTAGCCAATTAATTGAGACATTCGTTAGAGTATTGGTGGGGAATTTAACAGGTACCAAGTTGAGTTTGTAGTAAGAAAAGTTGAAGTATTTTATCGAGTTCATGATTAAATAATTAACTTGGTGCACGTTATTGTTCTGGGTGTTAATTATAATAAACTTTGAATATTATTAGATATCTTAGGTTCTCTTAGGTTCATGATGGACCTTTTATAGGTTATTGGATTAATTGTGCATAATTGTTAGGGACATGAACCGTGTATTGATGTGACTCGGCGTGGCATTTTTGAATGTTTATAATATAATTAATTTTACTTTGAATCTTTGTTGGAACTTGTAGTTATTTTGATATAGTGACCTTTGATGTAATTTGAACCTTTAGCTCAATTTAGATTTCTTGTTACTTTATTTCATTTAATTTGTATCTCTGATGCAATTTATATTTTGCGTTACTGTATTTGATTTAATTTGCATCTCTGATTTATCTTAATATATTTAATTTAATCTGAACCTTGCCTTAGTTGTTTTATTGTTATCAGTTCAAGTTGACTTTCCTAATTATCCACTGAATAAAAGGATTAGCTATTAATACTTAGTGTGTTTGATTAAGATTACGGTAAGTGCAGTCTATTATCTCGAATAAAAACATCAACATTCGCAAGAGATAAATCTTCCAACCCCTTTTGCTCCACTTTAAGCCACCTGTTTATTTAACATCTAAAAATTAGCTAACCGCTCGGCTAACCACACCTACCCGGTATCTGGGTGGTAACATGTTCATAAAACTCAACAGACCCCAATTTCTACATGGAATGCTGTACCGTATGTAAAGTCATGGTCGCGACATCCACGGAGGACGAGGAGGTGGGCCGGAAGCGGAACATGGTTGACTTCGCAACAGAAACGCCCACACCGAAGCGACGACGTCTCGATGTTCCTTGCTCCAATCTTTCAAGTGACGAACAACATTCATTCTCTGATCTAGCTCAAGGCGCGTCGGTAGACTCTTTGATGAAGATGGCCCTGCAGCAGTTATCGTCGTTATCGTCTACAGAAATCGAGGACACGGTGACGCCGCCGTCCTTCGGCGTCCTGTCACCAATACAAAAAAAAAACGTGGAGATTGCAGACGACCCGATCGAATCACAAAATCCCGAAACGACGATGAACTTGAGCTGCACCGAGCTGCAGGGTCTTCCTCCAGTTGTGCCACTGGGGGCGCAGGCGCCGACCTCAGCATCTGCAAAAAAAGTTTTAAAAAAAGCAAAAGGAAGAATGTAAAGAAGACCACCACCTGGGTGCCTGGTGAGATCATATGGACAAAAATCCCATGGAATGCATATCGGCCATCAAAAGTCGTTGAAATGAAAAACGGGATGGTCCACTTCCACCGGTTTTCTGATGCTGGTATTGACAGGAGCGCAATTTACAGGACTTACGTGAAACACACGAGGGCGTTCGACATACTAACATGCGAAACGGCAACCACAAGTAAGGAGTGGCAGGGAGATGGTGGCTGCCTCCGAAAGAGCCCTGCAGGAGTACGGAAATGAACCATCCCGTTTTTCATGTAAAGTTCTTACAAGATTTGTGAACTTAATTGAAGAAATAAAAACATTTATAAAAGATAAAAATGAAAATTATGATGAACTAACTGACTCTGGCTGGCTGGTGGATTTGGGTTTTCCTGCAGACACCATGGAAGAATTGAATTCTCTCAATTTGAAGTTGCAGGACAAAGAAAAAAATATAGCTGAAATGATAAGCTCTGTAAATTCATTTAAAGCGAAATTTGCTTTGTTGACATCACATCTGCAGATCAAGTCTCTTGCGCATTTCCCACATATGAAGAAAATGCTAGGTAACAATGAATTAAACGCGTCATTATTTATTGAGGCCCTTCAAGTGCTTCAAAAACAGTTTGAAGAGAGATTTCTTCCAAACTTTCCGCATCAAAAAGAAAAAAAAGAAACACAAGGCAAGTATCCTCATGTGCAGCAACAGAAACCAGCACCACAAAGATGACTCACCGGCCACCACAATCATATAAATCTACCATCCACTAATTAACCCATACTGCACCATTAATATTCACCCCTCCGCTATTTTCACCATATGGTACAATGCCAACGATCACACCCCTCTGCAATTGTACCATGAACAACTCTAAGATCTTTATCTGTATGTGGATGACACCCCTATGACACAATTAAGATGTCACACTCCCTTAATTACCACACCATACTAATTAATATGCACCCTAGTCAACACCTCATTATTATGCACCCCAGTGGGCAGCACAACACCCCTCTACATAAATTAATAAATGTATGCATAAATTAATAAATCTGTGCATAAATTAAAAAGTTTCAAATTTCTTTGAGCCGATTACACACATCTTCAAATGCCTGAATTATGCAAATGAAGTTAGCTACCCCACTGCTACTCTACTCATATCTTTCAAAACTCTATTTAATATTGGAGCAATTTGATCTATACGGCTCTTAAATCTCACCCTATCCACAGCAGCCCTAGTCCATTCCTCACCGCTACGTGCTTTCGTATAAAATCATTATACAGCAATGCATAGTTGTTCCTCGGCTTGGGGAAGCCGTCGCAACAGCGGCAGGACGCGTACGGTTAGCGTTCAAGCGCCTGTGGCACGGGGAACGGTGGTCGGCCTGGACATCGGAGACAAAGTGGCATCTATGAACAACTACAGTTCATTTTATGTTCCTGAGAATCCTATTGACGGCTATATAGATATGTGTGAAAGCATTCAATGCGGCGATTTACTATTACGCATGGGTTACTTAAAGAAGTCCAACATTATACCTTTGGAGGTTCATCACGTTGACGTTGACTGGACCATAAATAGGACGAGATCGATTAGTATAAAAGTATTTGATGACGCTTCTTATCCAGACAAATACATGTTGTACTCGCCATCCAACAATGTAGGCGTCTCACGAGCCATCTTTGATAAATATTACAGAGAAGGGAAGATGAACGAAATGTCGAGGCTATCTCTGATGATTGATTCCGTTGTTAGGAAGATTGCTAGTAATGTTGGTGTCAGAGACAGGTGGCTAGGAATTGGCTCGCCCGTCACTGTTGCCAATCTGGTTGCGTTTCTTAATACATATGATTACAGCTGTGAGGCTAGAAGTGACGGGTTGGCTCTTAGCGGAAGAAACTATCGATGTGAGAGATTTGGTGACTGGTTACTATCATGCATTCGAGAAAGAGTGCGAAGAAGAGGAGGAAACTTCTCGTTAAGGTTGTTTTTGGAAGCCATGGTGTCTTTGGTGTGTTGCACCGATAACCTGCGTAGTGAAATGTTAGTGCATGTTGAAGGATGGCTGGTGCTCGGCGGGTGTGACTCATGCTTAAGGAAAGTGCTAAGGCAGCTTGAGTTTGATGGGTCGTATAGAATGCCATATATTTATTCTTTTTGGGAGACTCGCCATGGTGAGCGACCTGTAACCATAGACGGTGTTTCCTTTTTATGGGCGTACGAACCCCATGGTAACGCGATCCCAGTTGGAAACGTAATTGCCAGGACAGGGGGACACGATTATTTGATTATGGCGGGTGACGTTCGCTTCGTTACTATCCGTATTCAAGCCACGATGGATGAAACAGTGGAAATTGAGGTGATGGCGGCCTGGTTCAATTCAATGATGAGGTGCATGGATGGCTTCTTTCATCACGCGCGTTCATTGTATGTGGCTGACAGCGATGAGGGATTAATGGCGTGGCTGAAGAGAACGGAGGAATCGTGTGACAGCGTCGCGACTGCGTTGGCGAGAGATTTTCGAGCACTGTCCTTCTTGCGTGGAGGATGTGCAGCGTTGGATAAGTTATGTTTTGGAATTCAAGTATGGATGCTCAATGAAAAAATTCCAATACACGTCATCACATTTTTAAGGGAACATCCAGAGTGGGACATATTTGAAGGTGTGTATTATTCATTAATTACCAGTAGTATGAATTGTTATGTATCCACCATTTACAGGGACATCCTGAGGATGTTGGAGGATGATAGATATCAAAATTTAAAAATAGTTCCAAATAGGTTATGAACTATTAAGTCTACATTTCTCTGGGTTAAATCACCTTCTTCTTCAGTCTGCAAGCGTGCCGTGATTTTAACCAAAATTTATACGACTCATCTGAATCTTCTTCGATATAATAATAATCTACATGTAAGTTACACTGTACTGATTTCATTTTTTTTTCTATTGTTCAGATTGCAAATAAATTGTTGTCGGAAGAGCCACCCACCAAATCCAACCGATCAAGGGAAGAAAAACTAGTATTATTATTAAATAATTAGAAATTATGTATCAAATAATAATAAAATAATTTGGATGAGTGATTTATGATTTTTTTTCACTTTTTCTTACTTCACTTACTCCAAATAAAAAATTGTTGTTACTTATTTCAATTCAAGGAGCTATTTTCAGCCAATGAGAATAAAGCTTATTCCTAATTCTGTTAAAGACAACAACGATGACGTTCGATTTCAGTCAATTTGTGCTCGTTTTTTTCCATAAGAAACAATGTTAATTTTGCAAGACTCCTGCAACAATAATAACAATGGCCAACAAAATTTGACCGACTTCCAATTGCCGGACAAATGACAACTGATTCGGATAGAGTTTTTTCTCAGGAATCCGAATCTGAACACAGAAATACTGAATTGGCTCCAGTTTTTTTTCAAAAAACAGTGTTAAAGGTGCAAAAAAGACGCTTTTTCGCTACTTTTGCAGACATGCCAAACAATAACGTAATGTAGTAGAAGTTTGTAAGTAGGATCAAATTAAACTTTGAACCTTTTCCTTTAAGAGCATATAGCGAGAAATCGGATGACATAAACTTTGAACTTTTCACACCACCTTTTTATAGCAGCGCGCGCCAATTACGGCACCGTATCGTACGGAGCGCACTGCTTGTTTCTTTATTTATAAATTGCTGTGGCCAAATAAAAAGTTGTCGGAAAAATGACAACTAATTTCGATAGGATTTTTCCCATGGAATCCGAATCTGAAACCAGAAATAATGAATTGCCTACAGTTTTTTTTTTTGAGAGGTAGTGTGAAAAATGCAAAACGCTACAACAATAAGGTAAATTAATTAATATCCCTTGGTTTACAAGTTTCAGAATAAAATACCCCTAACGATTTATAGGGTCAGTGTAATATATAGTAGGTAAATCTTTTTATAGTATATTTTGCCAACAAATACTTAATAACTGATTTATAAAGATAACAGGATAATATATTACCTGGACAAATATAGTTACTACTATTGTCTAGGTTTTATTCACCTATCCCACTAGTAATTGAAAATTAACTGATTTATAAAGATAACAGGATAATATATTACCTGGACAAATATAGTTACTACTATTGTCTAGGTTTTATTCACCTATCCCACCAGTAATTGAAAATTAATGTGAATTTTCTGTTAGTAGCTAATTAAGAACGGATTAAGCAAGTTTTAACGTTTTTACCGAAAACAACCTTTTACTTAACAAAAATAAGCAGCCTTTGGTTGCCCATTTATACATACTTAATAACTACTTATTAAGTAGTTATTTAGCTAGTTGTTTGTATATGTTGGCCATATATAACTTACGCTCCTGGAACTCCTAGCATATGCTTTCCAATCCGCTTGGTTTGTGGAAGAAAAACGTGATTCTTCACTTTTGTGTAGTTCAAGTTCTGTTGCCTTAAAGTTTCGCATAAATATGAATTCGTCAAGAGAAGCCTGCGTTAACAATCCAGATGTATTCTGCTTTATTTGTGGGGTATATACTTTGAAAAAGTATAGAAAAAACATTACTGAATTTGTGCAAGAAGCATATCTTGCTTATTTTGGTATTGCAATTAGCAAACAGGATAAGTACTGGGTTCCCCACAAGGTTTGCAAAGTGTGTGTGGAGTCGCTGCGACAATGGACTAAGGGAAACAGGCGACATATAAACATTGGCTTTCCTATGATGTGGTCAGAACCGAGAAATCACCATGATGATTGTTATTTTTGCGCTGTGGATGTGAAAGGCTTTAATGGAAGCAAGAAACGTACTTGGGAATATCCTATTTTGGAGTCAGCTAAGCGTCCCATGCCCCACAGAGAAGACATGCCAATACCACAAGTACCAATTGTTATGTCACAGCGAGAGTATCCATGGTCAGATGACGAAGTATTCCCTAACGCAGAGAGTACGATTTATTCGGGCAGCGAAAGCGAAGATGAGACTCCAGAAAAATTTTCTCAGAATGAGTTAAATGATTTGGTGCGAGATCTAAGGCTGTCAAAAGAAGACGCTGAAATTTTAGCATCCAGATTAAAAGTAAAGAAATGTCTACACCGAGAAGTTAAAATAACAGCTTTCAGAACAAGGGAGCTGGCAATTCTACCATATTTTAGTGAAAATGAAGAGTTTGTTTATTGTCATGATGTCGCAGGACTTCTGTTAAACATGGGTGTGCTGGAATATCGACCAGAAGACTGGCGGCTCTTTATTGACAGCTCTACAAGAAGCTTAAAATGTGTTTTATTGCACAATGGAAATCGGTATGCATCCATTCCAATAGGACACTCAACAAAGCTAAAGGAAGAATATGAAAATATAAAAATTGTTTTGGAGAAGATCCGTTATCAAGAGCACCAGTGGCCTGTTTGCGTTGACTTAAAGATGGTGAACTTCTTGCTTGGACAACAAAGTGGATACACCAAGTATCCTTGCTTTATTTGTCTGTGGGATAGTAGAGCAAAGGATCATTGGACAAAAAAGGATTGGCCATTAAGAGAGAGCATGACCGTCGGTGTAGCAAACGTTGTGAAGGAGTCATTGATTGCTAGGGAAAAAATTATTCTTCCACCACTCCACATAAAGTTGGGGTTAATGAAACAATTTGTGAAAGCCTTAAACAAAAATGGTGAATGTTTGAAGTATATTTGCAGATCATTTCCTCGACTGAGCATGGAGAAATTAACGGCAGGAATTTTTAATGGTCCGCAGATTCGGAAACTAATCAAGGATTTAGGCTTCAAAAAATCTATGACTGATATTGAAGCTTCTGCATGGTGCAGTTTTGTCTCAGTTGTAAAGAATTTCTTAGGGAACAACAAAGCAGAAAATTACAAAGACATAGTAGAAACCATGCTCCATAATTTTGATAAACTAGGTGTTCATATGAGCATTAAAATACATTATCTTCATAGCCACCTAGACAGATTTCCAGAAAACCTTAGCGATTTTAGTGAGGAACAAGGGGACCGGTTTCATCAGGATATAAAGGTCATGGAGGAAAGATATCAAGGCAGATGGGATGTGCACATGATGGCGGACTATTGTTGGAACCTCCAACGTGACTGTTCTAAAGAACACAGAAGATCTTACAAGCGGAGTTTTTCTAAATCTTAAGTAAATATCATAATAGTGTGTTTGAATTAGGTATTTGTAAATAGAAATAAATTTGTAAAAAAAGTTCTATTCTCTTTTCATGCTTTCTGTCTAAAATTCATGTCTAAAATTAAAGCAAATGTTCTAAAACTGTTATCAAATTCGGAATCAACAACATAAAATCACCCTATATTTAAATCTAATACGAATACTAAACGAAGACAGCAGTGTCCGCCTCTGCCGTTAGGAAAAGTGTGCAACGTTTCAATTGACACGCGCTCCTATTAAAATGCGAGCCAAAACTGCAGTTTACACCACGTGACCAGTTTTACACCAGTTTACATTATCAAAAAGCAGTAGCTTCGAAGTTTTATTTGACCAACACAGAAACTTCTATAACGTCGAGTTATTGTTTTGCATGTGTTTAGGAATTTCAAGAAGTAAAAAACACGTTTTTTGCAAATTTAACGCTGTCTTGCGCTAAAACTGGAGCCAACTCACTATTTCTCTTATCAGATTCGGATTCCACAGGTAAAATCCTATCGAAATCAGTTTTCATTTTTGCGGCAACTTTTTATTTGACCAGTGCAATGTATAAATAAAGGAACAATCAGTGTGCTCCGTGCGGTGCTGCAATTGGCGTGCTCCTCATAAAAAAAGTAGTGTAAAATGTTCAAAGTTTATGCCATCCCATTTCGCGCTATATATTCTTAAAGCAGAAGGTTCAAAGTATTATTTGATCCTAATTACAAACTTCTACTACATTACGTTATTGTTTGGCATGTCTGCAAAAGTAGCAAAAAAGCGTCTTTTTTGCACATTTACCACTGTTTTTCGAAAAAACTAGAGCCAATTCAGTATTTCTGCGTTCAGATTCGGATTCCTGAGAAAAAACTCTATCCGAATCAGTTGTCATTTGTCCGGCAATTTTTTTTTGTTGGCCAGTGTAATAGAATAGAATAGAATAGAATAGGTGTTTATTGGTTGACAAGCAACAAGTCACAAGATGATTAACAGTACATATGTGTGTGTGTAGTATATAATTTGAATAATATATCATTTATATCAGAGTGGTGGTTCCTGTATCTGTTCTATAAACTCCTTGACAGTATAGGGTGGAGCATCAGTGAGAAATTTGGTGATCTGCCGCTTGAATTGTCTGAAACTTAGACTCTTCCATGGGTTTGGTAAGTGGTTGTACAATATTATTCCCTCCCTCATGAAGTTGGTTGTGTGGAGCCTGCCATAGGGTACTTCAAGTTGATTTCCTTGACGTGTGTTGTGGTCATGGATGGCATCTCTTCGACTGTGGGTGGTCAGGTGTTTTCGTGCGTGGAGTAGTTGCTGTAGTATGTACGTTGCATGCAGTGTTAAAATTCTGTTTGCGGAATAGGGGTCTACAAGACTCAGTACTAGGTATGCCCTCTATTGCTCGCATAGCTCGCTTCTGTAACACCATAACCTTGTGGACATGAGAAGAGCCCCCCCCCCCCATACATTCAGTCCGTAGGCCATTCTGCTATGGAATAATGCGTGGTAGACTGATTTAGCAGCATCAACGCTCAAGGTATCCCTGATGCGTTTATTTGCGTAAATCGATGAGGAGAGAACGGGCAGCAAACCGTCCACCTGTGATGACCAGGTTAGGCGAGTGTCGAGTCGTATGCCCAGGAATCTGACATTCTCTGCTTCTCGTTGATCTCTTCTGCTGGTGGTGATAAAGAGTTCGGCGGTTTTGTCTACGTTCAGTGCTAGTCGATTTTTAGCAAACCAGGTGGCGGCATCACGTTTCGCATCCTCAGAGGCAGTGGTTATTTCAGGTTCATGACCTCGGATAAGGATAGTCGTGTCGTCTGCATAAACCACAATATCGGCATCAATGCTTCTGTGGAGGTCATTTGTGTATATTATAAAGAATAAAGCTCCTGTTAGACTACCTTGTGCTACCCCACTGGTGATTTTTCTCATGGCGCTGCATTTGTTGTTGTGCGAGATTTATTGATATCTATCAGAGAGGTAGTTTCTCAGTAGCTGCAGCAATGTACCCCGGAAGCCGTAGTGTTCCATTTTCTTCAAAAAGGTGTCATGGCACATGCAGTCGAAAGCTTTTGTGAGATCAAGGAACAAAGCCTTGTACTGTTGTCCACTCTCCAGAGATGCTGTAATGAGGCTCATCAGATGGTGAATTGCGTCTTCCGTTCCTCGGCCTGCTCTGAAGCCATACTGTTGGTTGCAGAAGTATTCTTGTTGGGTCATAAAGTCACATATCGTTGATGCGATAATAGATTCAAATATCTTAGAGAACGCTGGTAGTACAGATATGGGCCTGTAGTTTGATGGATCCTGTCGGGGTCCCTTTTTGTGAACAGGAGTAACCTTTGCAATCTTCATTTCTGCAGGAAACACTCCATATAAGATGCATTGGTTTATTATAGCTGCTAGGACTTCGGATATAGCTGTATCTACGCCTTTTACTGTTTCTGTATCTATGTCGAGGTGATCCTTTGTTCTCTTGGATTTTAATTTCTTTATAACGGAGGATACTTCTTGGCGGTCAGTGGGGTGGAAAAAAAATGTTTTTTCAGTCGTTGGGCCTAGTGTTACAGTGGTGTTGTTGTTTGTATTTTTGGTGATGTTCTGGTGGAGTGTTTCTGTTGATGTTGCAAAGTATTTGCTGAAGCTCTCACAGGAGGGTGCGTTTTGACATGGAATCTTTTGTTTACTACGGCCAGTGATCTCTCTAATTTTTCCCCAGATTGCCTTGGGTTTATTGGTAGCGGTAGTAATGTAGATGTGGTTGTTCGTTTTGTAGTACTCTTCACATTGTTTTAAATAGAGAGCTTTGTATGACTTGAAAATTCTCCTTAGTTCGTTGTCTTCGTGGTATCGCATTGAGGTTTCTTTTATTAGGTTGAGCGTCTCTCTGATGTGTGCGAGGTCAGGGGGGTGTGGTGTCGGTTTAGGCATTTTGGTTTTAGGTATGCGAAATGGTATGCAATTATTGTAGTGGAACATGAAGGTGTCCAGGAACGTAGTGAACATGATGTTGGGATCTCTTTCTATGTATATCTCATGCCAGGTTTCTTGATGGAGACAACTGAGCAGGTTTTCTTTTTCATAGTTGGTAAATCTTCTACGAAGTTGTCCTGTTTTGGTTTGTACGAGGTGATTTAACGGAAATTTCAACAGTTGCGGTTCATGGTCTGATATGTTACCAGCTATTGACTCAATTTTGAAATGCCTGATATTGGTAAATATGTTATCTATTGTTGCGGTCATTCTTGTTGGATGGAATATAGTTTGGTGCATGTCATACATTTTCATGATATTTATTAAATCTTGTGCCCTTGTTGAGGATGTCATAAATTATACATTGAAGTCTCCACATATTATTAAGTTTACATCGGGAGGAAAGTTTGTAAAAATGTACGTAAGTGCTTGATCTAGCAGGGTCGAGAAGATCTGAAAGTCTCCCATTCCACTTCTATATACAGAGACGACCAATAAGTTCGCATTCGGCATGTGAGTGGCTGCTACTTCAAAATGCAGGTCAATAGACATATTAGTTATTTCACCCACAGATATTGCGTGTATGTTTTCCCGACATAGAACACCAGCACCACCATGAATATGATTTTGACGGATATACATGCTGGTCCATTTATATCCGTCGAGGTTAAAGAGGTTTTGATTTTCTTTTACGAGCCAGTGCTCGGTAGGCATATTATATTGATTATGTGGCTATCTGCTAGATGTTCCAGTGCCTTCGATTTGTTAGTAATACTTTGTATATTTATATTCATTATTTTTAACCATGAGGTGTGCCAGGTTCTATAAAAAACTTCCTGTCTGTTGATCAAGGTATTTCAAAGTTAAATCTCTTGACACCAAGTCCTGAAGGCCAGAAAGCAGGATTATACAACTCCTCCTTCTTCTCAAATGGGGCTGTCACCACAAAACGTTTCAGGTGTTTTGAATTGGAACTGAGTTCCTTTACAACCACATTTGAGTCAGAATATCCCTTTGAGTGGAGAAAATTTTCTATGTTCTGTGCGCTGGTGGTGTTTTTCACCCGGTATAAATACAGCCAAAGCCGCTTTTGGGTGCCTTCAAATCCATGCTTCCTACCATCTTCGTTAGGTGATGTGCCAATTCTTTTCTGGGATCTTCGGACATGTCGCCTACTTGCAACTAGAGAGAATTCATCGTTGCTCAAACTTTCATTGTTGTTGTTCGTTAAAGTGACTGATGTGGTCTGGTCGTTGATTGCTTGTGTCTGGACAGGTTTATTGGTTGGAGTATCTATATCACTTGTGATGTGGATGAGAGAATCAGTTTTCTTTCGTTGTTCAGTCTCCAATATATTCGCAAATGTTTGTTTAACCTTCTTGGTGGTCGTATGTTTCATTGCAGCGTGTGTATGTGCGTCAGTGGGGGTTATGTTTGTTGTTTGTTTGTTTACCGTAGGTGGCGCCATCTGGGATTTTCTATTTTGATTCTGTGCAGGGTCCCGATTTAGGTTATTTGATATTTCATTCTTCTGTGTTATTAATTTGACATGTTCTTTTAGCAGAGTTACGTGTTCTTGAAGTATTACATTTTTGCTGGTGAGTTCCTCCACAATTCTTCTGAGAAGCGCATTTTCCGTTTCTAGTGGATTTTTTGTTGACCTAACCTCTTCAGCTTTTTCGCGTGGTATATGTGCACATTTGGAGGATTCTGCTTCCGCACTTTGCCTCAAGCATGCTGGATGAAAGCTCCCATCGCATTTGGCGCAAAATATCGCCTCTCTTACATTTTTCTTGCATTGGGTACTTTAAATTCTCGTCACTTTGATCACTGCCTGGTGCTGTGTTGACAGCCGCCATCAACTAATACTTGTAAACAAAAGCAAATAAATAATATATATATATATATATATATATATATATATATATATATATATATATATATAGCTAGTATTGCTAGAACGCATGTGCAACAGATGTTTTAACAGTAGGTGCTAACCTAACAAAATGAGATAGAATAATTTCACTGGCTTTATGAATTTATGCATGCGATGGTACTTGTATTATTTCTATTCGTAAAAATAGCAATACTATTATGATTATAGTTTTAGGATCCATATTGTTTCAAGGTTTACACTGAACTGTTTTCTAACTACATCTTATCCGTGTTATTAATCCTACTAATTTTTCATTTCAATTCAAGAAGCTCTAAGAAACAATGGCCAAGTATTGATCAAACCAATAGATGCAACAGATGTTTTACCTACCTTATTAAAATGCACCCCATCCTTCAGACATGACTGCACACACTGGCATAACTGACCAGCACCACAAAGATGACTCATCGGCCACCACAATCATATAAATCTACCACTAATTAACCCATACTGCACCATTAATATTCACCCGCCGCTATTTTCACCATGTGGTACAATGCTAACGATCACACTCCGCTGCAATTTGACCATGAACAACTCTAAGATCTTTATCTGTATGTGGATGACACCCCTATGACACAATTAAGATGTCACACTCCAATAATTACCACACACCATACTAATTAATATGCACTCTAGTCGACACCTCATTATTATGCACCCCAGTGGGCAGCACAACACCCCTCTACATAAATTAATAAATATATGCATAAATTAATAAATCTGCATAAATTAAAAAGTTTCAAATTTCTTAGATCTGGTTATAGGCTTTTTTCCCATAGCTGAATATGCAAATTGGTCCACAACCGCCACTAAAGAACTACTAAACAATTCTACTCAAACTTGAAAACTATTTTGGAGAAAAACGAAAAGTTAAAAGATCCGTCTAGAATATTTAACCTAGACGAAACCAGTATGACAACTGTTCAGAACCCCAAAAAAGTTGTTGCTAAAAAGGGGGCTAAACAAATCAGTCACTGCACAAGTGGTGAGAGAGGAGTTCTTGTCACAACGTATGCCATTGTTTCGGCATCTGGAAATCATATTCCGCCTGCGATGGTCTTTCCTAGAAAGAATTTTAAATCAAGTATGATCCGTGCAACTCCCGCAGGGACACTAGAACTGACAAATCCTAGCGGTTGGATGACGGTTGAATTGTTTATGGAAGTTTTAAATAATTTTATTAAATGCTCTGGAAGTTCTAAAGAAAATCCTTCACTCTTGATATATGACAATCATGGAAACCATATTTCAATGGATGTCAATATAGCCAGAGACAATGGCGTTATAAGACTTACACTTGTCAAATAACACAGTCACAAGAAGAAGACACACAAATTCAACTGATTTGCAAACTCAATTAAAGACTGACTTGGAAATATGTGACTGCTTCTCGCGACAATTTGACACCGCACAGTTGGCAGTTATGGTGAGAATGGTATTTAGTAACTTCACAGTAAAAGAGGAACTGCAATTATTACCAATGAAATGACAGACGAGAGGTGGGGATATTTATAATACCTTCAGAACATACGCTAAGTCGATAAACATGCCTTTGCACAAGCTGTCTGCGATAACCACCGATGGGGCACCAGCAATGGTTGGTAAAAAATAAAGGATCTATTGCCATCTGCGAGAAAGATGAATCATTTTCAAACTTTATGTCCTACCACTGTATTATCCATCAGGAAGCTTTGTGTTGTAAAATACTGCCCTTTGAACATGTTATGAAAATAGTTACAAAGATAATCAACTCTATTCGAGCAGCTCCATTGCACCACCGACTTTTCAAGGCCATGTTAGAAGATACTGAAGATAAACAACACGCTCTCATCCTGCATACTGCAGTACGTTGGCTAAGTAAAGGTCAAGTTCTTACAAGATTTGTGAACTTAATTGAAGAAATAAAAACATTTATAAAAGATAAAAATGAAAATTATGATGAACTAACTGACTCTGGCTGGCTGGTGGATTTGGGTTTTCCTGCAGACACCATGGAAAAATTGAATTCTCTCAATTTGGAGTTGCAGGGCAAAGAAAAAAATATAGCTGAAATGATAAGCTCTGTAAATTCATTTAAAGCGAAATTGGCTTTGTTGATATCACATCTGCAGATCAAGTCTCTTGTGCATTTCCAACATATGAAGAAAATGCTAGGTAACAATGAATTAAACGCGTTACTATTTATTGCGGCCCTTCAAGTGCTTCAAAAACAGTTTGAAGAGAGATTTCTGCAGTATCGAGCCAATTGTCTCCTTCTGTATCAATCCTTTTACCTGCCAAATAAATGTAATGGAACTAGCAGCATGTATCTATTGCAGATCTTGTTCAGGGGAAAGCAGAAGTGTAATAAGTGATAGGTTTGGTTCTATTATTATATTGAACCGAATATTGTATGTATATTGCATTTTGTAGCAATAATAGAGGACTTCGTGGAGGTCCGAACGTAATCCTTAGGAGTGGTCATAAATGTTAGTACAATTTATTGTTTTATGGAGGGTTTGATGTTTTGATGTCCCTAGACGACGGAAATACTATCTTTCGTTCGTGCCTGAATAAACAGAGTCGGGTATTTATGTCATTGTGGTGTATTGAGTGGCCGGATGGAAGTATTGGCAAAAGTCACGTTCTGTCAGACCATTTGTTCAGCATTTCTGGGCATTACTAGGAAACCGTTCAACCACGGGAGAGAAGATAGATAAAGAAGATAGCGACACCACGGCCAAAGGGGCGTTACCAGAGAATCATTGTAGATTGCGAAAGTTTCCAATTATTGGTTGATGAGAGTATGTTCGCCATGATTGGATAGTTAGGGGTAGATGTGACAGCCCATAATGTTTTCTTGGGAACAGAAATAGCGTCTCAATCTTCAATCTCTTAGTAGATACCAAAGCGCTTACTTGTTTTTCTGTGCGTGCGAAATGTGAGTTTTTTCGACTCAGCTCAAAAATCCATTCCAACCAGCAGACCAGAGAGGCCAAATCCACACTACACACTCTTAGCAGATAGCAGAATTCGCAGTCCCATATCCATGCAGACATTCCCAGAGGGTCAATCAACATACGAGTCACCTAGCCGACCAGCCGGACGTTTCCAGTAGCTTCATAAAAGGTTTGATAATTATATCGTTTGGAATTTCTCAAAGCGTCGTAAAACCATCAGCAGGGTGATAAATCGATTAACGGGGCCAACCTCTCCTAAACTAGTACCCTTTTTGTATTAGCTTTAATTTTGTTTGTAAAGGAGTTTTCCCTATTTTTATTTGATTGTTAATATATATATATATATATAAGTAGTATATTAAGGGCACTTCTAGACCCACCGCCACACCGCCAATTTACATAGGAAGCTACCCCCACCACTTTTCCGCACGAAGACGACCGAGGCCAAGTCAGCCGATCTGCCGAGCGCGACCGAACGCAGTAGTTCGGTCGTTCACCGATAGATGGCGCGTGAGCTCGCTCAGTACACGTAGTTCGGGAACTTCACCAATAGATGGCGCTACAAAACTTAAATTTACTAAAAATTTCAAATTTTCGCGTCAACCCCAGGTCCGCCAACCCCAGACGTACCAACCCTACCAACACAAGCTAAAGCGCATATTAGCATTATTCAACAGAATATTGGAGAGTCAAATAACATATTGAAGAATTAGGAAATATTTTTAACAAATAGGATAGTAAAAAGCGAAGAAGCAGTTAAAATTTTGTAAGAGTAATCTGTATTTGATTATATTTAAATTAAAACTGTCTTAGAGAACTTAGAAGAATTAAAATTAGAATTAGACCATTTATTACCATATACCAACACAAAATTGTTATTTGAAAATACGACGAGGTCGAGGAAATTTTAACGGTTCATCAGACAATCAGTAAAATATTCAAATAATATATTGAAATTAATAATCGACACAGGTGCTTCAATTAGTGCCCTCTTCGCATCATGTGTAAATAAATTAGAATATGTTGGTACAACAAAGCGAATAGAGTTATTGGAGCAGACTACCATTATGAAGTATTTTTCGGTAATAGATTATGAAAAAATTAATGTGCTCATTTTGGTACAAGGGAAAGAAAAATTACATATCGCTTGAATCGAGGAAAAGTAACCACCAACTAGATGTGAGGCAATATCATATTTCAACGTGGAATTTGCCTCAGATTACGCTGTTTTACCAGAAGAAATTTCCAAAGGCGTTTTTACTGCAAGAATGCAGTTGCATTTTAGTACAATTCAAACCATGAACGTCGCAACATGTAAGTACAAAACTAAGCAATAATCTAGGTTTATTGTTATTGTTTTTATTTTCTATTATCAATTCTACAAAGCAATTTTTCAGTTGAAATGCTGGTGAGTACATAAATATCAATAATTGTTTAACTAGATGCCAATATAAATTTTCTTAGAGAACAATGGTGGTGCTTGGGGGCGCCCACGCCCCGCCAGCTCCGTGGCCTCCGCAAGGGACGACGGCTCTAGGTGACAAGATATGCTACTACGTCGATGCGGAGGGGGTGCTGATGGTTTGGGCGTTTAATTTGCAGGATTAAGTGAGTATATAAATAATAGTTGATTAACTAGAGACTAAAATATAAATATTCTTAGACCCCAAACTCGTAGTGCCCTCCCCGGGAGACCAGGAGGGATTGCTGGAACACATGAATTATAAAATAATAGAAAAAAAAATAAAATTTAATAGTTAAGTTTTAATTGTTTTTTTCTACAATTAACTTGTAGTTTTCATGTCATATTCAGCAAACGTTAAGAGTTAGATAATTCTCTCGGCTGTACCTGAAAGAGAAAAGCTTACATAAATAAATTGCGATTTTCATAAAATATTTACATACCCGTAATGAAGCCTCTAGAAGTCAATTTCACTACTGGAAGACTCGCTGTCTTCTTCCAAATACCCACCATACTGGAAAAAATTCCTGTGGAGGAATGGTGAACAATCGTCAATGTCAGGTATGACAAAGTTGGACTGCCGTAAACATAGTTGACACCAGCTGTCGTCTTTTACAATATGACGCTTAAATTGGTTGAATGTCATCGCATGTTTGTGTACAGTTACGCGTTTTGGTTCAGAAAAGCTTATTTTATAGCCTTTTGATTTTAAATCGCCATACAGTCTTCTCATAACGCAAAACAATTTCTGCATACAAAGTTTGCAACACTTCCCCCAATCAGATTCGTAATATATCTCCCACAAGCATGAGTAGCCTGTCGGGAATAAACTGTCTCTGAAAAATCGCCCATTAATAAATTGAATTTTTCATAAAATTATTTAAATAGGTACCGGAATGCGTCCATATTCCTGAACAATTCGCACTGCATTTCGTGGGGGAGCCTAGATAAAAAAATATCCGGGGAAATGTCGAGGTCGAAGCCTTCTTGTGTGACGTAATGTCGATGAGCTCCCAAAACCCACCAATTATCTTCAAACCAACTATGGAATAGTTCGGTAATAAGCTTCCACGGAAGGACTTTAACCAGTTGTAAAACATGCACGCGCGTTTTAATACTCAAATTAACTTTTTCAGCCGCCAGCTGATATAATGATGCAGGAAAATTATTTTGTGCCATTTTTGTTTTCACAACTGATGATTCACAACTGACACATTTTAAAACGTATATGTAAGGAAAAAACTGCCCACAATGTGCATGGTCCGCAAAGGGGGGAAAAATGTTGGTAAGGCCTTACCAGCACAGCTTGTGGAATTTGCGGATAAAGCGAATATGTAAACTGATTTTATTTGCTGAAGTTTTGTAATAAAAGTGTTTTATTACTGTATGTAACACAGGTTTGATTCTAATAAGCACATATTCTAATAAAAGTATGTTAAATGAATTTCTTTGTTTCATTTATTTACTTAAAATTCTTGATACAAGCAGATTGGTTTAAAAACCCGTAAGTAAACTTGTGTCGAATTTTACTTTATTAATAAAATATGTAAAGTGGCGAATTCTTCAATATTAGTCCCAGAGCACGCGACACTTCACTCGATGACTTATTCTTAATCGGCTCCATCCATACGAATTTTGAAAAACAATCAATTACAATTAGTATATATTTAAATCCTCTATTGAAGCGGGAATATTTGATGAGCTCGATTAGATCTGCCTGCAAAAGATCATCTATACCATGTAGAATGGTTCTTCGTCTAGGAAATTTATTGCGAGTCGGCTTATGTAACTCGTTTACAACAGTCTCCTTTGCTTTGCTAAATTTGCTCATTTTGTGAAGTTTGCGGTGTGATGGTAGGGGTTGCACTGAACTTTAACTTGTGTTCGAGAAATGATAAGCGTTTTTCTATATCTGCGACCGCACTTCTAGTGAGTTGGGCAAACGATCGTAAATCCTTATCTACTTCCGTACTATTGCGATTAAGTAACACTATTTTTTCACGGTGTTTTCGCACTTCTTTCCATATATCTTTCTGTTTCTCTTCTAATTCGTCGGTTTTAGATGTGCTCGATTTGATGTCGTTGGTAGTGATACTTTTAAAAGAATCAATGTGAGATTGCGTTGTAGTAATATTATCATTAATGGTGGTAATTTCATTATTAATAAAACTTCGAATATCGATATCCAGGTTCGTCAACTTATCTGGGATTGTTTTTTGCATCAACGTCTTCAATTCCTTCTTTGTAAAATTGATGGATTCTAGAATTCCGGCGTCAGTATATTGTTTGTGAACGCTATCGTGATCATTTATGGGTGCCCCGATATTGCTCAACCTACGGTTTTGAATATCATAACCCCCATCTTTAGTTAGTGGGAACATTGTTACTCGCTGACCTTGTCGACTAGTAGTAGATCTAGGTGATCTTCCAAATTTATCTACACCCATGTTAGAAAATTACTTCAACTTCTCTCAGTTCTTCGATAATAGATGCAATTTCGTTAGTATGAGAATTATTTCCGGCAGCTTGTGAAGCGATCAATAGCTTTAATCGATCTACCAATTCGTCGATGTTGTCAAAGTATATATACTCCACCTTCTTATTATTGAAGTCCATTTGAAGTCCATCACCACTCTTTTTCATTTTTGTTATAGGACTATCCGGATTAGTTACTTTTTCAAGCAAGGGCTTTATTATTTTAATGTATTTGAATGATCTACTCCCTCTATTTTGAGCATCCTCCTCAAATTTACGTTTATGCACACTCGTTAAATTTATGATTTCGCCATACGTTTTAAAATCTTTTGAACTATAGCCAATGGGCTTCTTTAGAAATATTAATTCATATAACCCTCTACTTCCATTAAAAGTATTTCGATTATCGATAATGATTTTATCCCCCGAAAATTCTATGGGTTTAGAACCTAAGGTCCAAGTATCGGTGGCGTTATTGTATTGTACTCCATAGCTCGTATCTAATCGACCTTTTACACCGGTTTCATACAATTCTCTAATTTCAGCTGGAATTGTTGATAAGTCAATTGTTTCATACTTTTCCGCCTTCGAATCTTCTGTCTTAACGTCTTCTTCATATTCTTCTTGTTTAATATTTTCTTGTTTAATATCTTCATCGTTTTTAATGTTTTTCTTCAGTAAATTTAATGTGTTAGATGAAATGTCTTTTAAACAATTAGTTATGGGTTTTACAACACGTTCAATTGTTTCTGCATCATGTTCACGCCCCAATCCAAATGCTAGATATTTTTTTCTTACAACATTAGCAATTTCACTAATTCGTCGCTTAATGTGTTTTCCATCTCGCTGAAGTAGTGATCGTTTTTTGAGATTGCCATATCTCAGCTGGTTCTTCTTCTTCATCATCATTGTTCACCCTCTTCTACACAATGGTTTATTGATACTGATGATATTTTCTATGATACCCCTAATATATACTGGTCGAACCCCATTCTGTATCGCCCATCTTTAATTGCAAAATCTTTCATTATTACTAATGCATTATGTTTTCCTCCTTTCCAACATTCTGAACAAATTTTTCGAAACTTTTCACAATTCATATCCGTGGAAGCATGCTCATCATATATATGACGTAAATTCAGAACATCTTGTGGGAATAAAACTATTACGTTCGCATTATCACGCACCAAATGTTTAGGAATTCGTGTGTAAGTCTGTGTTAAGTAGAACGCATCAACAAGTTTATGTCGCCCCATACAGAAATATGAGCGTATTTTATGTTGCTTATCGCATGCTATGTCGTCGAAAATAAATACAGAGTTGTTTTTAGCATCTTGAGGATCCACAATTTCATCATTGTTACTGTAGTTAGATTTCAATTTCTGGTATTTTCTTGATTATGTTATTTAAAAATTCATATTTTGGTTGATATAACGTCTTGGAAAAGATGTAAATATTCTCGAAGCGTAGCCCGTTTTCTTCAAATAACAAGTACAAATAACAAGATTTGTCTTTCCGCACCCAGATGGGCCACAAATAATAGCTCTTATAGTGTTTGGTAGGAGCTCACCATGCCGTTGCTGTTTTGTCTCATCGTTTGAGCAAAGACCGTCTAGATTATTTAAGGGGAGAGATAATGATGGATGATTAACGACCTTCATCATAAACAATACTGAAGGAGTAGCACCTAAGGTAGTCAATATATAGTAGCTGTCAACGAGATCTGTTGATTTTTTTTTCATCAGGGTCTGTATACAGGTCTCTATAATTTATACAGGGTCTGTATACAGGGTCTGTTGTGATTATACAGGGTCTGTATAATTTATACAGGGTCTGTATACAGGGTCTGTTGTGATTATACAGGGTCTGTATACAGGATCTGTATAATTTATACAGGGTCTGTATGCAGATCTGTATAATTTATTCAGGGTCTGGATGCATCTAAAATTTTAAATAACCACTCTTAATTTACATGCAATTATTTGCATAAATGATTATCATTTTAAATTCGCATATTAAATTAACCGGCTGCCATCTATTGGTGAAGTGCCGAACTATTATTTCAGCGTGGTTCACAACCTCAGTATGTAGTTCGGTAATTGGTCGGTATATGGCGCTCCTCGGTACAATTTAATATATTAAATAAATGTGTTCAAGAAGATGGAGTCGTTTAAAATATGGCGGTCGGTCGACATGCCGTTTTAGCGCGTGGGGTTGGTACGTCTGGGGTTGGCGGACCTGGGGCTGACGCGAAAATTTGAAATTTTTAGTAAGTTTAAATTTTGTAGCGCCATCTATTGGTGAAGTTCCCGAACTACGTGTACTGAGCGAGCTCACGCGCCATCTATCGGTGAACGACCGAACTACTGCGTTCGGCCGCGCTCGGCAGATCGGCTGACTTGGCCTCGGTCGTCTTCGTGCGGAAAAGTGGTGGGGGTAGCTTCCTATGTAAATGTGGTGGGTGTGGTGGTTCGAGAAGTGCCCTTAATATACTACTTATATATATATATATATATATATATATATATATATATATATATATATATATATATATATATATATATATATATATATATATATATGTATATATATATGGTACAATTTTTTCATTAATTTCTTTCATATTTTACTATCTAACGCCTTTTTAATATGCAGGGTCACATATATGTAACCGTCTTTTAATTCAGAATTACAGAGGGTTAATCAGCTAGGAGCACATCAGACGAGTGGATAAGTATTGGACCTTAGTAAACAATTAACGCTACCATTATTATAGTTGTTGCTAGTATTCTTCAACAAGATTCCAGGACAAGAACTCACTCATATAATATCCCAGAGCAGGGTTAATCTAAGTATTTCTCGTGCTCACAAATCGGGACAAGTCACTTTAGGGGTTACAATATTTTTTTGGATAGTCAAATAATCAGGTTAGTTTACTTCTCTTAAAGAAAGACGTCCCCAATACTACAGAAGAAGTGGTTAGAAATTTTGGACCTTAACCTTCCAGCGGGCGCGCTATCGCAAAATTTACGACAAATGCGCCTTTCGCTCCCCCCACTTTTACCACTTAGTTGCAAGCATCGAGCTCCAAGCTATTCGAGGCAGGGGGGTTTCAGTTCAATACCCCCTCCACTTAATTTGTTTGGCCGCATAGCCGGTGGTTATGAGCTCCGCCGCTGGATGGCGGTATTGTCGCTTTTCGCACGTGGTCGGTATTACCGTGGCCGTTAGCCGGTAATATTTAGCGTCTGTTCGCCATGTTTGTTTATTGTTTGGGAATAGGTCATTGCTAGCGGTTGAGTTTAGTTTTTCCAAGTGTTACCATAGTTTCCATACGTTTTTCCTGTGCTTTATAGTTGAAATCAGCGTTTATTAACGCTTTATATCATTGTTATCGTTATCGTCAAGGTAAGTTGATTCCTGATTTTAGTTTTTTTCTATGAAATGTGGGAAACTGTTTGTTGATATTGTATATATTCTTATCCAGATGTCGAGAAAAAAACCGTGTTGCGTGCCTTGTTGCGATGATCGCAATTCATCAAGGGTCCGTTTACCTGTGAAAGATGCGGCCTTGCTGGAAGAGTGGTTGAGAAGAATTGCGAGTCCCGATCTTAGAGCTAAGAATTTGGAGAACCAGAGGATATGCGTGAGGCATTTTGAGCAAAGCGCATTTAGTGTTGGCACACACCGCTTATTGAAATTTAAGGAAGTCCCAACGTTACATTTACCAGGTAAGTTATCCAATACATTTTATTATATATTTATATCAATATATTATGTATATATGAGGTGCTGTTGATTTGAGGGCGTTTTGCTCTGGTGCGTTTCGCACAAATCAAACGCGTAGTAGTGTAACTGCATAAACTTAGTGTAAGAAGCACCCGGTGTGTTTTTTTCCCGGGTATATATATATATATATCTATATAAGGAGAAAGGTAATTTGTCGGGCAATTCCGTCATACGAAGAAGCAACCGTAGACACGTGGTTCGGACTATAATACCTTACCGTCGATAAACCTGTTTTCCATCTATATATATATATATATATATATATTTATTAACTAGTACACTTTAAATTAGGTACACACATCATTAAAAATGTAGCATCTTTACGATGTAGTTTACGGAAGTAGGTTCAAGATCCTAGCGTTAATATGCGCTTTATGCATACTTTTTACAGTAATTGTAAACTTTGAAGCCCAAAATGAATATCCCTAACAACTCATATTTTGTTTTATTAGGCAACAAAGAAAATATTCCACCAGCCACCATAGCGACTGATGAGACCATTGAGTTACAACATGCTGCCGAACAACCCAGCAGTGTTTTGGCAAAGCCAGACATAATCGTCATGATGGAAGTGGATCCGCAGCCATGTACTAGCGCAACAATTCCGATGCACATCCAGCAAGATTTGCATCCACGCTCCAGCACGTTAGAGGCAGCAGTGGACGTACCAATCACTGATGCAGTTGCAGTTCCAGTGGAGTTACCAAATCCACAAACGTCTACCAGCGAGTTGAGGGCTCCACAACCTTTACGTAGAAGAGCACAGACCACACGTAAGTTACTTAACAAGTGGATTTCAAAGTTATAGCGAGTACTTTATATATATTTACCTACGACCGACGTGTAAACGTCCCTTACGTCACGGACTGCTTCGCTCGTATATCGCTTATAACATACGTGTGCGTTTGGCTGTGCGTTTGTGTTTTTTACGCACGACTAAAGATGCGTTCCGATTGGTGGTAATGGTTAGTGGTAGCAGCCGAAATTATAGTATTTCTCTCCAAACGTGATAGTGACACATATTAGTTTGCATGTACATTAACATGAGTCATTAGCAATTATTATTCGAAATACTATAATGGCGTCTACTACGTCACAACAGTTCAAATGCAGTTCCCACAGTTGAAATAGATGTCGCGCGAATAACCTAACCTAATAAATACATCTACGTCTCAGTCTCCGTTGGTCTCCGTATTTCTTCTCTATTAAAAGTAAGTGATTAATTTAAATGAATCTACATCTTATTATATGTATTGTTTTAGTAGTATGTCTAATTCAAGTACACCACCAGATGTGAGAGATAAAGCTATCGAACTAAATGCTGATCTTCTGCCCAGCAAATCGCGTCTCCGCTACGAAGATACATACAAGAAATTTTGCCAGTGGCGCACAGAAATGAAAATTAAAAGTGTGTCGGAAAATGTTTTAATGGTGTATATGGATCATCTCTCCAAAACCTATGCCGGTGCCTCGCTGTGGGCAATTTTTTCGATGTTAAAATCTACGATTAACATTAAACATAATATTGACATTTCCAATTACACAAAAGTAATTGCTTTTCTAAAACGCAAAAATGATACGTACAAAAGCAAGAAATCAAAAATACTCACTCCTGAAGATATTAAGACATTTTTGCAAAACGCTTCTGACAATATGTTTCTTTTAGCGAAGGTGAGACTAATGTTTTTCTTTAATCGAACGTTTTGTTATATGTATTATTATAATTGTAGGTAATATTGATAATAGGTATCAGCGGTGCGTGCCGAAAAATCGAACTTAGAAATTTAACACCTGCGGATATTGAGGATACCGGAAAAAGATTAATATTTAAACTAAAAGAAACAAAAACAAAGACAGATAGAACTTTTGTGGTTCCGGAGCAATACTACCAAGTCGTTAAAAAATATATGGCACTTAGACCACCAACTGCCGATGCAAAAAATTTACCTTTTTTTTTAAACTACCAACGTGCTAAATGCACCTTGCAGGCAGTGGGTATAAACAAAATAGGATCTATCCCAAAACTTGTAGCTACTTTTTTAAAGTTACCAGATCCAAATCAATATACAGGCCATAGTTTTAGACGGTCTTCTGCTACTATATTCGCGAATGCAGGTGGCGACCTAATTCAATTAAAAAAACATGGAGGTTGGCGATCGTCTACAGTTGCAGAAGGTTACGTTGATTCATCAATTGCATCAAAAACAATAATTGCAGAAAAAATTTGTGCAGCGATTAACAGTGAAATTCCAAAGGACTACTCGCAACCATCAACGTCGAGTGGGGTAACGACAACACCTTTCAATGATATAACTAATATAGCTGCAAGTTATGAATCATCACACACAAACAATCTTGTTCAAACGATAAGTGATATAGGTGAACAATCGCAACCGAGTAAAATTGTGAGAACGGAAAGTGACATTATTAAGACGACGAATCACATGAAACAGTCAAATTTTAATTTTAATAATTGCTCTGTAACAATAAATAATTATTATAAGATTTAATGTAAAACTATAAATATTTAAGGAGGGTGCAATGAAAAGCTTGTCAGTCTTTGATATTTTATTCTCTGGGCTATTCACATTTGCCTACGTTTCGCCGATACTTGTCTTCGGCTTCTTCAGGGCTAGTGTGGGTGTGAGATTTTGTCAATGGTTGGGGGTGGAGGCCTTTGCGGAGGCAGTCATGTTCGAAATTTACAAACAGCGGCATCAAGCCAGTACAACTTTAGTTTAGTTAGTTTAGTTCTAGTTAGTTTAGTTCACACTAAACTAAAGTTGTACTGGCTTGATGCCGCTGTTTGTAAATTTCGAACATGACTGCCTCCGCAAAGGCCTCCACCCCCAACCATTGACGAAATCTCACACCCACACTAGCCCTGAAGAAGCCGAAGACAAGTATCGGCGAAACGTAGGCAAATGTGAATAGCCCAGAGAATAAAATATCAAAGACTGACAAGCTTTTCATTGCACCCTCCTCAACACTTCACAGGCGATAGCCCCTCAACTATAAATATTTAAGTTAATCTAAAGTTAAGTGTTAACAAGTTGTAAATATATTATGTTTATTATAAATTATTGTTATTATAAAAAGTGTTTATTATTTCCTGATGCAATTCTGTTATTAATCTCAAAATAAGTAAATGAGTTTATAAATGAGGCCATATTTGGCAAAATTTATGTGGAATTTGTATTGAATTTTCGGTTGACACATTACACAAAGTTCTTCGTAGCCATAATAGACGTCGCATGAAAATTTTATTATTTATTTGTCATCTTTGAACAATTTATATTTATTGAAATTTTCGGTCGTAAGTAAGTGCAATACAAGAGCTGTAACATATATTACATCCTCGTAAAAATGTATGTTGAATTTATATTGGAATTTTCGGTCGACACTTCAGACAAAGTGTGCCGTAGCTGCAATAGTTGTCGCGTGTTACAAATATATTATCACATAAATGCTTTGTAAACCTACGCCGACATATTATTATGTAAAAATAGATATATCTTTATATATACGAGTATATAAGGATAAACTCTAAAGTTTAAATACATACTTTATATTTAACAATATGATTAAAATAGTTTGTATACTTTAAATTTGGTAGTTACGGAATCATTTTTGTTTATATTACTTACCTTAAATAATAGGATTACTTCATAAAGGTTAATTAAAGTGGCACTGCTGAAATAAAAATACCTTTGGAATCTTCCGTTTCGAAATAAATCTATATATTTTATTGTTACATACATATAAAGGAAGTATACAAACAAGAGGAATCCATTATTCAATCTATACTATATACATCTATAAACCTACACACCAATATAGATAAAAATTAACAACTATAAATATCTTATTATAACATATAAATAACGCAAAACCTTTATTTTACAGAAAAATAATAAATTATCGTTAAAACGTTTTATTTTAGATCATTTGGCATACATATTATAGCTTTCATTGTAAATTTTTTTACTCTACTGAAGTCATGCATAAATGTTCTGGATATTCGTAAAATACTAGTTAGTAAATATCCTGCGATACAACGAATTTAATTCACTTGTGTTAAAAATTAACTTCCGCTCGGAGCTTTTCATTATTAAGTTCAGCAAGATCTTCTTCTTCGGTTTGTTCTTCACTACGTGTGGAATCTACCAAATTTAAAAATTCCGATAGAAACAATCGGTCATCCTTTTCCTAACTGCGATAAAACGAATTTAATTCACTGTTGTTAGAATTAACCTCCGCTCGGAGCTCGTCATTATTAAGTTCCGCAAGATCTTCATCAGTTTGTTCTTTACTATATGTGGAATGTACCAAATCTACAAATTTCGATAGGTACGGCTTCTAGATATTGTGATACACATATTAATTTTAGATTGCTCCTAAATTGGAGTGCCGTTAGAATTATTTGTTATACTCTTACTCTACTGAATAAATTCTCCAAGTAATCTTGTGTAAATCTCAATGTCCTTTCTTCTTTGAGGAACGGTTTGAAAGACCATTTTCATCTCTGTTATTGGTCTGGAGTTAATTGAGTTGATGGCAGCACAACAAGACATGTTTCTATTTTATGACCTAAAAAGGGAACCAGTCATTACTTTAACTAGCAAATAATCCTGCTATACAACATAATAATACAAACTAGATAATCTTTGTGGAGCAACTTATTACACTTTATTTTACTTAATTACGTTTATATTATGCAATAATTTTGCGCTATTACATACCTTGATATATCCAGTATAACAGCTCTACAAATGATTCGCTATTACTTATTTCGTATCGCAATTATTAGTCGGTTATTTAAAGAAAAACACCATATAACACAAATAAATTGGCACACTAATGGCAGATTTGTACCACGTGACCGAACAGCCAATCAAAATTAAGACCACGCTTGTCCACACTGTCTTGTTATAGCCACTGTATTGGTTAACCATTAAATATCCTTACCTTTATTTATTTGTCATTTTTGATACAATTTATTGAAATTGTCGGTCGTAGGTAAAACTATGTACAATACTCGAGCTGTACACGCATATAACGTGCTCGTGAAAAATAACAAAACTCGCCGCTTCGCGGCTCGTATGTTAACTTTCCACTCGCACGTAATATGCTAGTTACAGCTCTTGTAATGTAATATACTATTCTTGATTTATTAAATGCTATACTTCTTTGAGGGTTTTAACTCGTTCATACATCTGTGGTAAAGGCTAGGCTCAATATAATTTTTGTAATATTTAACAAGCAATTTTTTGTTATTATCATGCAAAGCATACGATTCTTGAGATGTAATAGTTTATTTTCTTTTTTCATTTGTAGGGTCCAGATTTCGTTATTTGGGACTGGTGAACGTCACTCGTAAGAGTCAATTGAAGGGAGAGCTGTTGGTATTATACAATGAACTGATATCCTGTCAGAGAAAGATGAAAATTGCCCAAACCCTGAACAAAAAGTCTAAGGAGAGACTGCGAGATATGAAGAAGGTTGTGGAGGCAGACTGGTACAACCACCTGCTTACAAACGTCAACAGCACCACATTCAACTTTTTTATTGGGCAGTTGAAGAACCAAAAGCTATCTCCAAGAGGAAGGCGATATAACGAGAATGAAAAAATATTTGCGTTAAACATATATAAGCAATCGCCTAAAGCTTATAAACTCCTATCACAAATATTTGCGTTACCTGGGAAAAAAACATTATTGGAAATGCTGACGAAGTTTCGGCTTGGAGCAGGCTTGAATAAGCAGATGATGGGCATCTTAGAAAGGGCCTCTAAGAAGATGGTACCACTGGACAAATTTTGCTCACTTGTTTTTGATGAGGTAGAATTGAGTAGAGGGCTAACCTATAATGTACTAAGTGATTCCATTGATGGGTTTGAAGACTATGGATCCGGGAAAAAGGACAATTTCGCCTCCCATGCGTGTGTTTTTATGGTGCGGGGCATTGCACGAAATTGGAAGCAGCCAGTGGCCTATTTATTTTCCGGCAGCACAATCCCAACATTGGAGTTGAAGAGTTTTATTAAACAACTTATTAGCGAAATCCAAAAAACATCGTTAAAGGTCAAGGCTACCATATGCGACCAAGGATCGACAAATGTTGCTGCTATCAACAGTCTCCTGAAAGACACCCGCGAAAACTATTTGAGAAGAGGTGAAGAAGCCCGCAAAATAGGATTTGAGGTCAACGGAGAGGAAGTGATCCCTATTTTTGATCCTCCTCATCTTGTGAAGGGAATTCGCAACAATCTCCTCAAGAAAAATCTGAGATTTCGAGATAATGAAGGAAATCAGAAAGTTGCAAATTGGGACCATGTTATGAAACTGTATGAGATTGATGTAGCAGTGAATGAAATACGTTTGCTACATAAAATAACAGAGCAACATGTTATTCCAAATAAAATTCGACTAATGAAGGTTAAATACTGCACGCAGGTGTTTAGCGAGAGTGTTGCAGGGATAATGAAAAAGGAGGCTTCCTTTTGTAAGTATTTTTTCACAGTTTTGTATAGTTTTCTTGATAATTTTAATATCATATATTAATAATGTACTTTCTTTGCAGCTCAACGATTGATGGAGGGGAATCCAAGTGCGGATGTTGACCTACATCCCGAGGCTTCTCAGACTGCTGATTTATTACTGTTTATGGATCAATTATTTGATAGTGTAAATGGTAATAAACGGCATGATGTGAAGCCATTGAGATGTGCGTTAACATCCAAAAGTGGTCATCTAGACTTCTGGGTCAAAGCGAAGGCTGTTCTCCGGACCATGGAATTCGTGGACGACAGTTCCAGGCAGGTGACTGTGAAAAATTGGATTCGAACCCTGGAAGGCTTTGAACATCTGTGGAGGGATTTGGAAAAGCAAGGTTTGAAATATTTACGGCCGCGAAATTTGAACCAGGACTGCCTGGAAAATTTTTTTGGGACTGTTAGGAGCCATGGGTTTCGAAACAATAAGCCAACGTGCAACCAGTTTACAAATACATTAAAGTCGCTACTAATCACAAACCTTAATAAAAATCACTCCCCTTCCTATAACTGTGAAAATGATAACGCTCATACGTTAGGTAATTTACGCTATCTATTTAAATTGGATAGTGGTGCCTACTCTGAGGAACAGTATATAAACATGCAGTATCCTGTTATACCCCTTCATTCTGCGCCTTCATCTAGATTGGGTGAAGAAGCAAGAATATATGTTGGAGGATTTATAGCACATAAGGTATCTGCTGCAACAAAAAATTGTGATACGTGCACAAAAGTATTGAAAGCCCGTCATCCGGAGGCAATTCATGACGACATTGTAAGGCGTCAATACAAGTCACGATCACTGACATATCCTAATTCCACATTTTTAACGTGTTATTATAAATCATTAAATGTTCTATCTAATGCTATGCCTTTGGTGGCCACTCGGTCACATTTAAAAAAACTGTTGTGTCACTTATTAAAAAATGAAGTAGACTTGAGCTACCTGCATTGTGATGCTCATAATTTATCACAAATATTTGTAAATGTTATTGTAAATTTTTTTGTTTTAACATATTGTAGGAATATCAACAAAGTATTAGACAATAAGGATATGAGAATAGAAGATACATGTACAGATACAATAAAATTAAAAGCAAAAGCAATTGCTATAAAAAACAGAAAAAAAAGACAATAAAAATAAAAGTTAATATATGTTGTTTTAATTGTTAATTGTAGTAGGTATTAATAGTATAGTGTGTTTAAACTGTGTTTGATTTGTTTAAAAGTGGTGTTAATGTAGTAAAATTTTTATAAAATAGGTAAGTTGTGTAAATATAATACACTATTTTTGTTACATTTTAGCAAGAAAATTTGTTAAACATTTTACAGAGTTTACTTTAAGTATCTAATGTTTAACAAATTTTTACGCGAAAATGTGACAATTTTTGTTGGCTACGAGTCAAATTAAATAAAATTCGTACCACTACCAGGTTTAAACGCCGCGCCAATTACCGTTAGTAATGTGGCCTGCCACCAGTGGCGCTCAAAACATAGTACATGCGAGTTTTGGGAGTGTTACCAGTCTATTATATATAGTCTGTGATTCGAGGGTTAGTGTCTGTCTAAACTCCAGATGTACCGGGTGTGCTTAGAAGTTTTTGTTATTTGTTGATATTTGGGAATTTCCGTTGAGCGCAAATGTTACGACACGCGCCTGGGTAAGTACTAATCTACTTTTTTCTATTTTTATTCTAATTTTTTTCGTTTCTTTTATTGCTAAATGTATTTTTTTGGTTTAGACGTATTTCATTATGGCTCGTAGGCCGCTAACTCAAAAGGAGCTAGAAGAAATTGCTCAAGATTTCTTCGAAGAGTGACAGCGAGTTTTCGGAAGAAGAAATCGAACAACAAGCTGAAGAAAGTGCTACGGAACAAGAAAACACTTCAGACGAATCCGAAGGAGAGGAGGAAACAATGGAAGAATTTTTCATTGGTAAAAATAAATGTACACAATGGCGAAAGACAACATACCGTGTTTCTGGAAAACCCAAGGCGATAAACGTTGTCACAGTACCCACTGGCTTGACTCAAAAAGCTCGTGGTATCGAAAATGAACTAAATGCGTTCTTGCACATTATCGATATGTCGATGATTGACGATGTTTTGAGGTACACCAATATGTATATCGATCAGCGGAGAGTAGACCATCAATATTCTAGAGATCGGGACTGTAAAAATATCGACAGGCAAGAATTTATGGCATACTTGGGTTTACTATATTTGATCGGTATAAAAAAATGTCACCACGCAAATGTGAAAGAGATTTTTGCCAGTGACGGTACCGGGATTGAAATTGCAAGAGCTGTCATGAGCTGCAAGAGATTTCTCTTCATCACCCGTTGCCTGAGATTTGATGATAAGAATACAATAGTTGAAAGAAGGAAAGTTGACAAACTGGCTGCGATACGTGACGTTTTCCAAGCTTTCGTCAACAACTGCAAGTCATCATTCAATTTGAGCGAATATACCACAATCGATGAGATGCTGCATCCATTTAGAGGTCGTTGTAGCTTTATACAATATATTCCTAGCAAACCAGCAAAATACGGGGTGAAGATATTTGCGTTATGTGATGCTAAAAGTTTTTACACATCCAATCTGGAAATATACTGCGGAAAACAACCCGATGGACCATTTGCGGCCTCTAATACTCCAACAGATATTGTAAAGCGTCTAGCCACTCCGATAGAAAACTCAAACCGCAATTTGACCATCGATAATTGGTACACAAGTGTACCACTCGCTGATTACCTGCTTACAAAAAAAATAACAGTTTTGGGCACAATAAAAAAGAACAAAGCAGAAATCCCAAAAGAATTCCTGCCGGACAAAAACAGGGCTGTTGGATCCACTCTTTTTGGTTTCCAAAAGGAAAAAATGATGCTTTCCTGATACCTCGGAAAAATAAATCTGTAATTATGCTCACAACATTACATGATGACAACGAAATGGATCCTGACACCAGAAAGTCTCAGGTTATACTGGACTACAACGAAACCAAAGGTGGAGTGGATACAAAATGTGTGCCGCTTACTCGGTCTCTAGAATAACTAAGAGATGGCTGTGTGTAGTTTTCTACACTCTAATGAATATTGGCGGAATAAATGCTCAAATTTTATACAAATTTGCCTGTCCAGAAAAGGCTCCAAAGCATCGAAGAATTTTTCTAAAAAATTTGGCATTGACGATGATGAAAGAGCATATTATCTTCAGATCAAATGTTAAACATTTACCATACGATATAAGTGCTTTTCTCAAAGTGAATTACGGTCGGGAAGTTGAACCGATAACAGAAGAAGAAAAAAGAAACCCTCCAAAACGTGGCGTTTGTCGGTCATGTGTACTGGAGAAGAAAAGATCCTCAGCATCAATGAAGTGTTGCCGTTGCCAGTCCTTTACATGCAAGAACCATTCTGCAGTTGAGGTGGTTTGCAACAATTGTAAGGATGAGAATAGTGATTCTGACTAAAATGATGAAATATTTTGTTTTGAAATATTATTATATTATTATATAGATTATTATATTTTGTTTAAGAAGTCAAATATATTTTTTTAAAACTACTGTTAATTATCATTTTTTTATAACCTTACAGAAATTCTCTAGCATTTATATAAAGAAAACACACTTACATGGAAAAAATTAGACAAGATTAGACAAGAAAAAATGACGTAAAATTTACGACAAGCGCCCGCTCAAGGGAAACTACAGAGCGCGCCCGCTGGAAGGTTACAAACCCTTTGATTTGATTTGATTTGATTTGATTTGATTTGATTTGATTTGATTTGATTTGAAATACTGAAAAGTACCAAAAGCCCGATAATAAATAACACCTATACAGTAGATATTTTTAGTTTCTCAAACTATTACATGATTTACATTTTGTTAAGATCTGAAAATAGAGTTAAAGTTTCTTTAATTATTAGAATAATGTGCTTAAATGGGAGAGTAAAAGTAAAGTGGCGTTTCTTTAGTCTATAAGATTTATTTATCTTGCCAAACAGAAGAGTTATGCCAAAGATTGTATTGAGGTTGATTGTATTTCAGTATTTCAGTTGCTTTTATAATGAATGCTGTTATCTTTTATAAGTAGATTTTTTTATAAAATATTAGTTAATAAAGATAAATAATGAATGATAAATTATTACAATTTTTTATTTATTTCATTAGTGAGTAAAATGAATATTTTCCAACAGGAATGTCCGGGTTTCTAGCAAAAAATCCGGAGTTTTTGAGCTTCTTGTCCTGGTTTAATGATACTACAGATGGCAACCCTACCTAGGAGGAAGAAGATAATATCCCCTTATCTGTGCTTATGGCCAGAGAACTGGTTAAAAAAAAAACAATCTGGACCCAGTCAGCAGATTACTGCATTACCAATGCTAAGGAGTTTAGAGAGGAGACTGGCCCCAGGGTACCAGATGATTCGGAGAAGCCGGTAGATGTATTTTTACATCTCCTTCCCAGAACGTTGATTGATGCAATCGTGTTCCAAACCAACTTGTATGCCGTTCAGAAACGCGGAGGGGACTCTTTATTTACACCTACCAACGCCAAAGAAATTGAAACCTTTATTGGTGTTAACATATTGATGGGAGTGAAAAAATTACCCAGTTATTGCGACTACTGGTCGGCAAGACCAGAGCTTAGAGATCACTACATAAGTTCAGCAATGACAAGAGATAGATTTGCTTGGCTGTTAGGGAACGTACATCTAGCTGACAATTCAGTAATGCCTACTCGCACCTCACCTGTGTATGACAAGTTGTATAAAGTTAGACCGATTTAGGGCCGATCTTACAAAGCACGTTATACCATGGTATAACTAAATATTGGTATAAATACCAGTATAAGTTGTTATTACTATGACAACACAAATATTTTAGCCAATGGTAGGCGGAATAGCACTATTTACAGCACTATTTTAAAAGAAAGAGTGTTACAAAACAACCTACTCAACCGAAAAAAGCCCCATATGATATTGGGAGACATGAACATAAATATCCTGGAAAATAATGACACATGCAAAGACTACAAAACATTTATTACGGAACAGGGCTACACAATAATAAACAAAGTCGGACAAAAATATTACACTAGAACAAACATAAACGGAAACAACACAATCCTGGACCACTTCATAACTAACGACAAGAATAAAATAAATAAAATACGCATTGTGCCTACAAACGTGTCCGATCATTACCCACTAGTGGCGACAATAAAAGCCAAGAAACCAGCAATATATGCGTACCACACACACAAGCGCACAAATAGAACACAAATAAAACAAGACGTAAAGAAACTACCATTTTTGCAAATAAAAACCTTCGAAGGCCTATCAAAAGAAATGGAAAAAATCATTGCAAAAAACCAGACTGAAACAAAGATTAAAAGACGCAATGAAAGTACCTGGATAACGGAAGATATAATAACACACATAAAGAAACGAAACAAACTACATAAAACGTACCGAAAGAATCTAACCAACTTAGTCCTAAAAGAAAGATATATCTCTATGAAAAAAGATACTGCCTCCAAAATAAGGAAAGCCAAAACAGACCACTATACTAAAAAGTTCCAGTCAATAAGATACGACAGCAGAAAGACGTGGACAACTATAAACGACCTCATAAACAAAAATTCTAACAGAAACACGGAAATAACTCGAATTACACAAGAAGACGGAACAACGACAACAAGTAAAAAAGAGATAGCAGACAGAATGAATGAATATTTCTCGAATATAGGTAGCTAACTCGCGGACACGTGCCAACAAAAGCAAGCTGGGACATCAAACGTACCATACCAAAAAAAAATAACCAGTATAGCGAGCTTTCCAGACACAAACGCCGAGGAAATTCAGAATATAATATAATATAATCAGTAACTTAAAAAACAATAAGGCCCCTGGATTCGACAAAATTACCAACAATATTTTAAAAGACGTTGCCGAATATATAACTCCAACAGTAGTAACATTGACCAACGCAATGCTCAGGCATGGAAAATACCCAGAATACCTTAAAACCACTACCATTAAACCAATATACAAAAACGGAGATAACGCAAAACCAGAAAACTATCGGCCAATTGCCCAGCTATCAGCCCTAAACAGAATAACAGAAACCATAATTAAAAGACGATTAGACAAGCACATTCAAAAGAACAAATTAATAGGAGAACACCAGTACGCATTTCAGAAAGGATCGGGAACAACATCGGCCGTGCTAGACCTCATAGCACACATCACAACAAAAAGAGAAAAAAAGAACGAAGTGGTTTTGCTGTTTATCGACATGAGAAAGGCGTTTGACACAGTACACAAAGAAATATTGCTAGCAAAAATTAAAAACTGTGGCATAACAGAAACAAACCTCGAACTCATCAGAACATACATAGAAAACAGACCACAGAAAGTGACAGTAGAAAGAACGGAAAGTGAGGTAGAATACCCAAAATACGGACTTCCACAAGGATCTAACATCTCACCAATACTATACATTCTGTATACAGACGATATTAGCGACGTGCCACTGAATGGGAGACTATTTGTTTTTGCGGACGACATATGCATAGCATATGCGACTAAAGACATGAAGACACTACAAGAGGAAATCGATTCCGACATGAGGAAACTGGAGGCATGGAGCGTCCACAATTACTTAACAATAAATGAGGATAAAACCAACTTCATGATAATAAATAACCGCACCCCCAGTATTCTAAACATCAATCTAAACGGAAACCAGATCAAACAAATATCACAAACAAAATACCTCGGACTATCAATTACGGACAATATGAAATGGGACGCCCACATAAAGAACATACGAACCAAAAACGCGATTGCCCTGGCACAGATGTGGAAGATCAGAAAATTTATTACAAACACAACAAAAAAAGCAATCTACCACGCAATGTTTCTGGCAAACATAAATTATCTAGGAACGATATGGGGTACAACCACACAAAAGAATATAAACACGATACAAATACAACAAAACAAAGCGCTAAAGATATTGTATAACATAGACTATTCCACGCCAACAAGTCAACTATACCACCTAACAGGAGAACTAACGATACGAGACACCTTGAAGATGAACGACATGATGTTACTACATAAAATAAAAAACAACCTAATTAAGACACAACTGACGCTAACAACCAACTACGACATTCACAGCCTTAACACAAGACAACGATACAAAATACGCACCCAGCGAGTGAAGACATCCAGAAACAAGATGAATATTACAACGGAATCCATCAACACATATAACGGGATACCAGACAAAGACAAAAATCTAAAACATAAACAGTTCAAACAAAAAGTCCGGACCATGATTTTGAGGAAAATAATTTGATATCGTCGTAAACATAAAAGACAACAAGAACCCTCAATACCACTAGCCCGAGGACGAACTTCTCACCACTCGAGGCGAAGACAGAGGGAAGAATCACTGTGGAGAATAGTATGACATACACGTAACATGTATATAGTTATTAATCCACAATGCTATGTAATAGTAGAACGAATAAAGTTTCATTTCATTTCATTATACTGGGAATAACTATTCCACTACTTATACGTACACTTGTAAGATCGACCCTAAGATAGATTGTCCAAAACCTTCAGCACCTCATACAATCCCTCAAAATATCAATTATTGATGTCGATGATTCGTTTTAAAGGACGTAGCTTCTTGAATCAATATATGCCCCTCAAACCTATAAAACGAGGATATACGGTTTGGATACGAGCCGACGAAAATGGGTATGTTTGCCAATTCCAGATGTATGTTGGAAAAACTAATGGTCAACATGAGAAAGCTTTGTACTCTAGGGTAGTTTTAGACTTAACACGAGATTTGGTGGGAAAGGCTTACCATGTATACTTTGACAATGTTTTCAATAGTGTGGATTTACAAAAATCTCTCCACGCCAGAGGTCGGCAAAGTGCGGCTCCGGAGCCGCATGCGGCTCTTTGGCCCCTTAAGTGCGGCTCCGGCACAAATCGTATCCACGGGCAAGATTTTGGTAACCTTGCGATCACAGAGCATAGGTTCCGCTTAATTCCGTTCACCGTTGGGGGCGCTAGCTTATTTCTGCTTGTGTGCTATTTATTTGCCGCCATCTAGTATCATTTTAACGAACCACGGCTGCGTCGAGGCTAAAAAGGTACCGCCAAAGCTGGGACGCCGACATCAAAGGTACCGCCACTCCTCGTCACTACTATATACCAGTGTTGGGCATTAGTCGACTAAATTTTCAATCTAACTAATACTGACGACTAAAATATCCACAACTAAATTAGTTATGATTAATTTAGTCATGACTAATTTAGTCATATTTTAATATTAGTCGGTGAATAAAAAGTAAAAATTAGTCGACTAATTTTGTCAATCATGAATAACAGTTATGACTAACCTGATGACTAACTTAGGTCTCGTGAATCATCGTAGGTAGTCGGTAAGCGCCAGGCGGTAACCAATCGTACGGCCGCGCCGCTGACGGGCCATGTCGTCATCGCTGTTATCGGCCGAGTGTGCCTTGCGACTGTCAAAATCGCAATACAAACACGGATACGTAACATTTCACATCGTCACTTGTAAAAAGTAGTTCTTCTATCAATTTTATAAGAGTAATATTAAAAAAATCTCTACATGGTAACTATATTTATTATCTAATAATTAAACCATAAACACTCTGAACAATCATTTATTAGGATTCACAAACCCAAAGCGGTAGTAGCAGTAGGAGCAGTACTGAAGTTAACTTAATTAGCTCCGATGACACGCATACAATTGAAAATGCGAAGTGTAGTAGTATGAGCATTGTAGATGGACATTTTTTCAAATTGGTGCCCCACAAATGTACGAGTCAAACTACTGTAGCAACATGTATTAAATGTGAACCCAACATAGTAGAAATTCGAGGTAACGCGTCATCTTCGTCAAATTATTTGAGTCACCTGAAGAGGAAGCATGGGGTCATGCTTTTAAATGAGTATAAAAACTATGCTGTACAAAAAAGGATTACAGAGAAACGGGCACCATCGACAATACTCAAATGTACGAAACGTAAAGCTAGCGAACATCTAACCCAAGAACAATTTGAAACAAACATCGCAAAGTTCGTAATACATGCTATGGTTCCCTTGCAAGTTGTGGATGATCCATATTTTACTGCTATTTTCGAACAATTAAACATTGCAGATATTGGACTTCGGACAATTAGCCGTAGAACGTTAGGGAGAAAACTAGATAATATGTACACAGATACAAAAACAAGAGTGAATGGAGTATTAAGTGAAATTATGTATGTATGTACAACGGCTGATATATGGTCAGGAAAGACAAGATCGTTTCTAGGTGTAACTGTCCACTGGATTGATAATAATTTGAAGCGAAGGTCTGCAGCACTTGCATGCAGACGATTTGGTAATTCTCATACTGCAGACAATATTGCGGAATTATTGTCACAAATTCACACGGAATATAATATTGACCACACAAGAATTAGTGCAACGGTAACGGACAATGGATCAAATTTTGTGAAAGCATTTAAAGAATATGGCGTTAAGGAAACTAGTATAGACATCTGTGAAATAGATATGTTAAATGAAGACATGGATACTGTGAACGCTACAGATGATGATGATGATGAAGTTGATTCGATATACAATATTGCCATACCACAACTACCAGTGCTACCAAAACATATACGATGCTGTACACATACCTTAAATTTAATTGCCTCTTCAGATCTAATGAAGTCAATAAAAAGTTCACAAAATATACTGAAGATGCATACGCAAATAATAACAAAGTGTAACGTATTATGGAAAGAGGTAGCTCGACCAAAGTCGGCAGAAATTGTTCAGAATATTTTAGGTTTTACACTTCCGCGCCCAGTGGAAACACGGTGGAATTCACTGTATGATGCTCTGAGAAAAATATTATCTATTAGATCAAAGTGTGCATTACTTTTTCAGGCATTAAAAGTTCGTCGCATGATCTCAGATGATGAATTTATATATATATATATATATATATATATATATCGATGAACATTTACAATGCACTAAACCTATTGCGGAAGCATTGGACATTCTACAAGGAGAAACATTTGCGTACTATGGAATCGTGTTACCAACATTAGTAACTGTAAGACGAAAGTTAGAAAAACTGAACGCAATTGATTTGTATTACTGTAAGCCAATTGTACAAAAGCTGTTGGAATATGTGAACAGACGATTCTCAGATTTTTTTACTTTTTCATCTGAACCGTCCTTGAATGCAGCAATAGCAGCAGTTTCACACCCAGAGTTTAAGAATAGATGGCTAGCTTGTGTATCTCGAGAGTGCAACGACAAAGTGGTAACTGCATTCAAAGATTGTGTTTCTGCTGAAATACCACGAAAGCATGCGAACGAAAGTAATATTACTGAAAACTGCCCGACTAATTTTTTCGATTTTGGAGAAGAAGACGTTATAAACATTAGTAAAATTTCTGAAGCTGAAGTACAAATAGCAAACTTTTTTAATGATCGACGAAATATGTTGCCTATGCTAGATACTTACGAGGCAATAAAAGCGGTTTTTATTAAATTTAACACGCCACTACCATCTTCGGCTCCAGTAGAAAGATTATTTAGCTATGCTACGATGACAAATTTACCCAAAAGTAATAGATAATCAGACGAAAAATTTGAACAAAGGATTATTTTACGAGCAAATTTAAATTTACTTTCATAAATGGAAATGATACTATTTACTTTACATTTCGTTATTTTACCGTTTCTTATTATTTCATTACCGTGTCCGTTTTCGTTTTTGTTGTTATGTTTTGTTATTTATTACAAAAACTTATTATAGTTATTGTATTGATATTGGCTAAAGCGTTTTTCCACATTTTTGCGTTCGAGTTTCATACACAATATTATCGTAAAGTGGGATGACTTTGTGCCATTTTCTGAGGTTTTCCTAGCAAACCAGCAAAATACCTAGCAACCCAGCAAAATACGGGGTGAAGATATTTGCGTTATGTGATGCTAAAAGTTTTTACACATCCAATCTGGAAATATACTGCGGAAAACAACCCGATGGACCATTTGCGGCCTCTAATACTCCAACAGATATTGTCCGTTTTCGTTTTTGTTGTTATGTTTTGTTATTTATTACAAAAACTTATTATAGTTATTGTATTGATATTGGCTAAAGCGTTTTTCCACATTTTTGCGTTCGAGTTTCATACACAATATTATCGTAAAGTGGGATGACTTTGTGCCATTTTCTGAGGTTTTCCTAGCAAACCAGCAAAATACCTAGCAACCCAGCAAAATACGGGGTGAAGATATTTGCGTTATGTGATGCTAAAAGTTTTTACACATCCAATCTGGAAATATACTGCGGAAAACAACCCGATGGACCATTTGCGGCCTCTAATACTCCAACAGATATTGTAAAGCGTCTAGCCACTCCGATAGAAAACTCAAACCGCAATTTGACCATCGATAATTGGTACACAAGTGTACCACTCGCTGATTACCTGCTTACAAAAAAAATAACAGTTTTGGGCACAATAAAAAAGAACAAAGCAGAAATCCCAAAAGAATTCCTGCCGGACAAAAACTGGGCTGTTGGATCCACTCTTTTTGGTTTCCAAAAGGAAAAAATGATGCTTTCCTATGTACCTCGGAAAAATAAATCTGTAATTATGCTCACAACATTACATGATGACAACGAAATGGATCCTGACACCAGAAAGCCTCAGGTTATACTGGACTACAACGAAACCAAAGGTGGAGTGGATACAGTCGACAAAATGTGTGCCGCTTACTCGGTCTCGAGAATAACTAAGAGATGGCCGTGTGTAGTTTTCTACACTCTAATGAATATTGGCGGAATAAATGCTCAAATTTTATACAAATTTGCCTGTCCAGAAAAGGCCCCAAAGCATCGAAGAATTTTTCTAAAAAATTTGGCATTGACGATGATGAAAGAGCATCTTATCTTCAGATCAAATGTTAAACATTTACCACACGATATAAGTGCTTTTCTCAAAGTGAATTACGGTCGGAAAGTTGAACCGATAACAGAAGAAGAAAAAAGAAACCCTCCAAAACGTGGCGTTTGTCGGTCATGTGTACTGGAGAAGCAAAAAACCTCAGCATCAATGAAGTGTTGCCGTTGCCAGTCCTTTACATGCAAGAACCATTCTGCAGTTGAGGTGGTTTGCAACAATTGTAAGGATGAGAATAGTGATTCTGACTAAAATGATGAAATATTTTGTTTTGAAATATTATTATATTATTATATAGATTATTATATTTTGTTTAAGAAGTCAAATATATTTTTTTTAAAACTACTGTTAATTATCATTTTTTTATAACCTTACAGAAATTCTCTAGCATTTATATAAAGAAAACACACTTACATGGAAAAAATTAGACAAGATTAGACAAGAAAAAATGACGTAAAATTTACGACAAGCGCCCGCTCAAGGGAAACTACAGAGCGCGCCCGCTGGAAGGATAGGCTTTATTTATTTGTCATGAATGCCTTAAATTTTTACTCACCGTTGGTGAATAACTCTACTTCTCAATCATACTAGAAAATAATATGTGGATCGTATCACAGGCAGTGGCGATTTTTTTTTTGCACAATGTCACACCACGGTGTGGGGTTATGCTTTGTGCCAGCACTCTATCTGTTATAAAACAGATGGAATATTGAGCCTGGATAAATCTTACCCCACTAGCTCGATGCTATGAAGTCCTGTACTTTTTTATGTTAATTGTTGTATAAATTTTGTATTAATGTATAAGTTTTCAACTTTTCTTTCTGACAAATGAAAAATAAACAATAAATGACTTAATGTGTATCATTTATCTATTCAAATTGACGGTCAGCTGGCACGCTTGGCCAACGCCAGTTTTCCCCTTTTCTGATCATACAAGAGACAGAGGCGTCTCCTGCACCGCCGATATTAAAAGTCAATTTTTCAGGGTACCGATGTCCTTGATAATCTACTAAAACGTAGTCACCTGGTTATAGAGCTGACGTGGTAATTTCACCCTTTGGCATTTCGGGATTTTCTGGGATGCTTGCCCTCCTACATAGTTGATTTTAATTAAGAAAATCCTCTTCTACCCCTAAGACAGCCATTCTTGACTCCAAGCTGTCCTTACTCTCGGCACACGGAATGACGACATCTAAATTGTCTCCAGGATTCATTTTGATCTCCTTTTGGTTTCGAACGATCCCTGACATTCCAGCGATTAAATCGTCGTAAGTAATGCCTTCTCATAATGAACATTAAGTTGTCTGCTAAGAAGATATTTATTTGGTCACATTCAATCAATCATGACTAACGAATAAATCAATCAATAGTCTAGAGTACGACTAAATCAGTCGTCAATCGCATAAATCAAGACTAATGACTAACTAATTAGTCATTAGTCATGACTAACATTTGGAAGATTAGTCGTTATTCATCAATCAGTTAGTCGACTAAATAATGCCCATCACTGCTATATACTCTTTTTACACTGATTGCTATATGTCCTAATACTGTGGTGTCAGTCCCATTGCGAACAGTATTGTCCAGGAGCCAGTTTGCAAGTCGTGCTCGCATTACAAAAGTACCTTCTTGAAGAATAAAGAATAAGAAGAATATTTTTTCATCCGGATTCACATCCTACGGGTATTTATGTCATCAATTTAATATGATAATAATTTTTTATTGGTGGCTGTTGAAAAAATTATATTTTGGAATATTTTTATAGGTGCCCTATTTGACATGGCTACCAAAAAGAAGCAAAGAAAAACGGAAGATGAAAACCGTGAATTTAGAGTGGAGTGGACCGAGATGTTTGCGGTTATTCAAAACTTAAATGGCCAGCCGACATGTCTTATTTGTAAGGAAAAATTCGCGCATAACAAGAAGTCAAATTTGGAGAGACATTTTACGAATAAACATGCATCATTTAGCAATAAATATCCTGTCGGTGATGCAAGGAAGAAAGCAGTTGAGGAACTTCAGAAGAGTCAAGCGACATCAACTTCTGTATTTAATAACTGGATGCAATCGTACATTAACGTTAATATGGCAAGTTTTGCTGTTAGTCAAGAGATTGCTAAGCGAGGGAAACCGTACACAGACGGCGAATACATAAAAAGTTGTTTTATAAAGGCATCCGAAGAGCTATTTCGGGATTTTAAGAACAAAGCAGATATTATAAAAAAAAATTAAAGAGGTACCCTTGTCTGCCAAAACAATAAAAGATAGAACAAGTAAAATGTCTTCGAATATAACCATCCAGCAAATCGAAGATCTGAAATTGGTTTCGGCTTTATCAATAGCAGTTGACGAGTCTTGTGACATAACTGATACAGCGCAAGTTTCGCTTTTTGTAAGATTTATTTCTCATACAGGTCCTAAAGAAGAACTTTTAGGATTATTGCCACTCAAAGGTCAGACACGTGGAGAGGATGTCGCAAATGCTGTGATTGAATGTATGGGTAAATATCATATTCCTCTCGATAAAATAGTGTCGATTTCAACAGACCCAGAAGTATGACCGGTGTAAGAAAGGGCTTTGTTGCTATTTTGAAAGAAAAAATTAATCACGAGATACTTTCTTACCATTGCATCATTCATCAAGAAGCGCTTTGTGCGCAAACATTTCCAGAAGAAATTTGTAAAGTTATGGAATTGGTGATTACGATTATCAACTTCATTTTAGCTAAAGCTCTCAATCATCGCAAATTCAAAGAATTTTTAGTTGAAATGGAGAGTGACTACGTTGATCTTTTGCTTCATAACAAAGTACGTTAGTTGTCAAGAGGGAACGTTTTAAAACGGTTCGGTTCCCTATTACCAGAAATCAAAGCATTTCTTCTTGAGAAGGGCGTTCACTATCCAGAACTAACAGACGATCAGTGGATCCAAATGTTGTATTTCATGGTAGACACAACGTCCCATCTAAATCAGCTTAATCATAAACTACAAGGGAAAGGAAACACCATTTTTTCGATGTTCGAAGAAATCATTTCATTTGAAAACAAATTATCCTTTTTTGCTCAAGATTTTGAAAGGGAAACATTGGTTCACTTTCCGAGTCTGCTGAAGCATCACCAAGAAAATTAATTCACTTATTGACAAACACTATTTCAAAACAACCATTTTAAATATGCGGGAAGCATTTCTCAGCAGGTTTCAAGAATTTAAAAATAGCAGAGCGACCTTAGCATTCGTTACATACCCTCTTAAGGCTACGATAACAGATTTGAAAGTTTCTCCTTTTAGCATTGACATTGGTAACTTTGAACTACAATTGCTGGATTTAAAAAACAAGGAATTATGGAGCTCTAAATTCGAATGCCTGTGTGTTGATTTGGAAATATTGGAAAATAAGAAATGTGAGCTTAGTTCACAACACATGTGGTCTGCTTTGAATGACCTGGAGAAAGAAGACATGATCATCTTCAACGCCTGGAATAGCATTCCTGACTCTTATGATCAGTTGAAAAAACTAGCGTTTGCTGTTCTTTCCCTTTTCGGCTCAACATATTCACAAATCTGCTAGTGTTGCGTTCCTTGCAGAGTTCCTGTCCTCTCACCCACTTCCTTATATGGCTGCATCTAATGTTGGATTTGGATCAACAGCACCCAATCAAGTATTGTCCCATGACGAAGTTTCTATTGTTTTATCTCTATATTTTAACTCTTTCTTAGCATTACTAGATAGCAGCCACTCTAGTTACACAATGAGCCTTATAAAGACTTTCACAGAGCAAAAAGCTACATACTATTACCCTGATACAAAACCTACACTCCCTGCTAATCTTCACAGACTGTTTTCACTTGCGTGTTTCATGTACTTTGACATATTTGAGTTTTTTAACCAGAAAGGTTCGGACCCCTACTACCCTATTACCCTATCTCACAGATACCTTATGTATCATCCATGGATTTATATTTTTTACCGCTATTTCAAAGGGGTCGGCTCCAGAAGATAAGTCTATCAATGCATGGATGGAAAAGAGGCTTCCGGCACTGATGGTTGGCTGTGGGAAAATAAACCCGTTCACCAAGACTCCAGATTATTCAGGAGATGTAAGAATAATTGCCAAATTCTTAGAAGATAATCCCAAGGTCAAGAACGAAATATATAGAGGGCTGAAATATGTACATTTAAACGAACCCATACCCCAAAAAATGAAGAGTCAGATAGACATGATTCTGGCTTATCAAGGGATGACAACAGCAAAAATTTCATACGATTTTGCTAAAGCGTGCGCAACACATGTACATCTGATAGAAAAGGTGGTCGATGAATCAGAATACATTATCACCAAGTGGGAGAGGCTGGAAAAGGATATAGGAGAAGAGGAATTTAAGAAATACACACTGATAGCCACTCATCCCTCTGAATTAGAGATAAAACATTATCCTAACCTTGATTTGGCTGCCTTGATTAGCAAGAGACTGGAGTCCAAGACCTGGGACAATTATCAAACACCCGCTGGTAAGGTCGATCTAATATTGACAGAGGAGAAGATAAAAGAGTTGCTGGAAAAGAAGTTACAGACATCCACTAAAGAGGGAGAGCAAAGTGACAAGGTTAGAAGCTTTTTGGGAAACGAGGGAAAGAATTACCTGTACCAAGTGTAAATCGTGACGGTGCGTTGTCTCAGCTACTTGACAAGTTGGGAATGACTCAATAATGTATTCCTTTCAATAACCTTTCTTTGAATATTCCTGCGAACAATCGTTTTCTAGCATAAACTTTATCAAGAGTAAACTGAGAAGTCGTCTTACTGATGAGAACCTGGAATCGTGCTTAAAATTAAAAACAACTACATACAAACCTGACTTAATGAAACTTTCCAAGGTGATGCAAGCACATTGTTCCCATTAAATGTTTGTCATTGGATTTCTTAATTACTTATGGATTCCTTAATATTTTTTATTATATTTTTTATCATATGGATTCCTTAATATTTTTTATGAAAGAATAAAATTTTTATTAAGTACGAAATCAAGTTTTATTCAGTGTACCCGTAATTGCTAAAATTATAATAAAGGTTTACTAAATTAATAAACAGGTTTGGCTCTCAAATTTTTTTTAATCGTTGTAAAGTACATATTTGGCTCTTTGGATAATAAGTTTGCCGACGACTGTTCCAGGCAAACCGTTCTTGAGATTTTGTCATGTTTCCATACTTTACGCGCTCACTGTATATAAATAAAATTATGTTTGAATACCTTTTTCGTTATTAAATGTATAGTTATTTTGTTTTCAATAAATGGATTATATAACAATTAGTATATGTTTTAATCGATACAATATTCAAGTGGGTAAGTAGGAACGATTGCGGTGCACTTAATACATTTTAGAACTATAGTGTAATGAATCATAGTTGTAAGTAATAGTATATTTTCAGGCCGTGTGCACTTCAAATGATACTTAATATGTTAAAATGCTAAATAACTTCTATTTGGATCAATAGTCTTGGAGTTATTTAACTTGAAAGTTTTATGAGCGCGAGTAAATTAATAAACACCAAGAACGTGGAATAATATTAATATTATTATTAATGCCAAAAATTATTATTTGTATCACATGTTCGGAATATCATCCATTGTTAATATTTATTTATCCATCATCTGCTTTATCTCTTTGTTTATTAATTTAGCCACTGTCACAAAACTTTAGAACATCTCGAAAACTATAGCCGAACAAAAAAATGAGGTATCGAATAAATTATAAATCACACTAAGTCACATATAAACATAAGGTGTCAATCAAGTGGCACGTTTTTGTAAGAATTGCAATTATCGTGCAGCTGGCTTGTCGGCTTCGCACCGTATTTCAACATTGTCTGTCATTTTTGCATAGCTTCCACCATAAAGGTACTCTTGAGATAATTCTCATATTTGCATTTTAGGTTTCTCCTATTAGTGTCCAACTTTCTGCGTTACACGGCATAAGCGCGGACACGATTATTTTATTAGAACAGAAACAAAAGAACTGTTGTTAGAAAACAAGATACTATATTATTTAATTAGAGACTTTACACGTACGTACGCTATAGTTTGTTTACATCGGCGTCACGCCATTTTCAGTCGAATCAAATATAGGGAGAACCAGTCTGTAATACTATCGAATTCGCTCGAAAGTCGACATCGGTTGGTTTCTATCGTATACACTAATTCTATGTACCTTCCGCCTATACCGAGAGCTTTCTAGCGTAGAGTCCCGATTGAACCCGACGGCCCACCGCCTGCGCTCGTGAACGTCCGGGACTACTTACTAGAAGACACCGTAGGCGCTAGTGATCTCATTTACGCCTGTGGCAAACAGAAAGAACCTTCCAAAATATAATATTAAAACAAATGAAGAATTGAAAACAACAGGGCAATCTGACTGGAGAATCAGCAAGGATGGACTCGCTTTTATAAAGTGGAGAGATCGTTGCCTAGTTTTTTTTTCTTGGAAACCATCACAACCCTGCGCTTGAGACAACTGTCACACGAACGCAAAAGGATGGGAGTTCCCAAACTGTGGCATGTTCGGTAATGGTCAAAGACTATCATAAGCATATGGGCTACGTTGACAAAGCTGATATGCTGAAATCCATCTAAGAGATCGACCGAAAATCAAAAAAATGGTGGCACCGAATATTCTGGTATTTTATAGATTTATGTGTTCTAAACTCCTTTATTATATTTAAACAAAGAGCTCAATCTGCAGTGCCAATCTTCAAATTGTTTAGGGTGTCGGTGGCTTCAGGCCTGATAGGTACTGGTATGAAATTACAACAAAGAGGTGCCTCTCACACATGAACTAATCATTTCAAGCCTTTAGTACCTTATGAATTGCGATTAGAAAATTACTTGCACATGCGAGAACACAGCACATTAAGATGTGCCCTTTGTAGCACAACTAAGGAGCCTCATAGAACAAGGTGGGTGTGCAACACATGTGGAGAAGGGTTGTGTCTGCTTTATGTTGTATCACAGGAAATAACTACTTCAAGTTTATGTTAACTTTTCTGAAATAATAAATCATATTAGTAAGCATCTAAGTTGTTTAAAATGTATGCTCACTATGCGCTAATTTCCTAGTGGTTACATACTGAAACCATAGTCAAAAAAATAAATCAAAAGCTAAAGAAACAGATATATTTTCTTATGTGTTCTAAGGCCTCTAAGGAACAATAATTGTTAACTTTTACCTAAAGTTTTTGGAAAAAGGTATAGCCGGGCACAAAGGGTTAAGCCATTTTGGATTGTTCATCCTAAATGTGTAATGATCGCCGATACCATTTATTTTCAAACCCCAATTGATCCGTGGCCTATCCAGTAAGATCCTGCAGCGAAAGGCCGCGCATGCAAAAACCTTTCCTCCGCTATTTCTCCTTTCTAAACTTCCTACAATTCTCAAACAGCCCCCTAAAAAGGCGGATAGTACCATGGACTTCTACCAGCATCATCAACACCCAAATCATCATCATCCGACGCAGAGACAACGCCAGTTGTGTAGTGTAGTGACAGTGCGGTCAGTTCATATTATCGCACCCATTGTTGTAATTTTATTGTCTAGTTTTTGGTTATTTTAATTTGTTATTTTAAATTTAGAATGACAGTCTTCGCGATCGGACGAGTGCGTAAGAAGGAACGGCTAGTTGTAAAAGTAACCATTCTTTTCCAAAGGGGGGTGTTGTAACGATCGCCGATACCATTTATTTTCAAAACCCAATTGATCCGTGATCTATCCAGTAAGACCCTGCAGCGAAAGGCCGCGCTTGCAAAACCTTTCCTCCACTATCTCTCCTTTCTAAACTTCCTACAATTCTCAAACAGTCCCTTAAAAAGGCGGATACTACCATGGACTTCTACCAGCATCATCAACATCAAAATCAACATCATCCGACGCAGAGACAACGCCAGTTGTGTAGTGTAGTGACAGTGCGGTCAGTTCATATTATCGCACCCATTGTTGTAATTTTATTGTCTAGTTTTTGGTTATTTTAATTTGTTATTTTAAATTTACAATGACAGTCTTCGCGATCGGACGAGTGCGTAAAAAGGAATGGCTACTTGTAAAAGTAGCCATTCTTTTCCAAAGGGGGGTGTTGTAACGATCGCCGATACCATTTATTTTCAAAACCCAATTGATCCGTGGTCTATCCAGTAAGATCCTGCAGCGAAAGGCCGCGCGTGCAAAAACCTTTCCTCCACTATTTCTCCTTTCTAAACTTCCTACAATTCTCAAACAGTTCCTTAAAAATGCGGCTACTACCATGGACTTCTACCAGCATCATCAACATCCAAATCATCATCATCCGACGCAGAGACAACGCCAGTTGTGTAGTGTAGTGACAGTGCGGTCAGTTCGTATTATCGCACCCATTGTTGTAATTTTATTGTCTAGCATTTGGTTATTTTAATTTGTTATTTTAAATTTAGAATGACAGAGTTCGCGATCGGGCGAGTGCGTAAAAAGGAATGGCTACTTGTAAAAGTAACCATTCTTTTCCAAAGGTTGGTGTTGTGACGATCGCCGATACCATTTATTTTATAAGTAAGTTTAAGAATTATAGATTATGCATATTAATTTCAATATTTTAAGGAGCAATTTTCGTAAATCATAGCAAACGTAGACAGCACGGTTGAACGCCTTGGCAAAGCAGCGGATGTACGGAATCGCGTTACATCCGCGATTCGTGGCTTCGCCGCGCATTCACATTTTGTTGAAAATAAGTAAAAATGATCTTTTTCGCGTTCGCTAACGTTTTTAAGGAATTTTCCATAAAAACATAAACTCAGCAAAAACTACAATGGACTTGATTTGTAACGACTAGAAAAGATAGACGGTAGCCGTGCGGTAACTAAACGGGTGTTCGGTTCGCGTGTTGAGAACGACCAGGAGCTGCATCCAACCCCTCGCCAATGCTCGTACCAGATCTGGGATCTGGTAACGGATCAACCCTGCGTCGTCGAGGTCATTAGTTATTTGTACGGGGTAAGTCCCATTCTTGCTCGCTATGAGTACGCGTTGGTGTTTGCTGTGGTTTGCGTGGATTGTATAAGTTAAGGAGTTTTATATGTATAATTTGGTTTTATCAATATACGAATTAGTATAAACCAATGGCAGTAGTATAGCTAGCGGGATCCTGGGACAAAAATGACCTTGAGTTGAAAAAAACTCGGCCATGCCGCAGAACCCCGCCTGAGCCTCTCTGACGTCACTTGACCTTGAAAGCCTTATCTGACCTTTGATCTCTTATCTTGTTGACGTCTGTGTGTGGTTGTTATTCGACCTTTGAGCATATTCGTTATCTTATTGACGTCTGCGTGTGTTGTTGCTATGCAACCTTATCTTGTTGACGTGCGGGTTGTAATCGGACAAGTCTGGACTTGCAAACTTTGTGCCGACTTGCTGGCGCCGCAGATGACATCACACACTGCCAGTTTTAACGGGAGATTTGAAATAACGTTAAAAAATAGGCGTGCGGTGGGATTCGAACCGGATACCTATAGATTACAAAGCAATCGACTGACAGCGCTCGACCACTCGCCTATTTACGAAAAGAAGCGCTTGTTTGTGATTAGTATAAAGACGTGGCAGAGCGCTTCAAGGTCAAATAGTAAGAAAAAAATGTACTAGCAAACTCCACAAGCCTAGGCTGGACTAAACTACTTCTAATGTCTCACTTTTCTCTCCGAGATAAATAAAACGCATAATGTTATTGTTAATAAATATATTTTAATTTAAGTTTAAATCTTTAATAGATAAAATACAATTAGTTAATAATATTTTCTGTTTAATGTCTTTTAGTAGCTACTCTATCTTTAGCTTATGGATTTTCCTTCTAGAACAAGTTTTCCACAGTTAAATTCTTCTTACATAATGAATAAAATTGATTACATACCTTTTCTGCAGTTCTAATGTTTTTATTTTAAAGGTTTGAGACGTTTGTTTTAATTTCATTTTGTTTCAGCAGAATAAATTTATACTTGTGTGTTCTTGTATAGGATGTGTGAAAATGAAACAATAATTTAACAGTTGAAAGAATTTATTTTTATAAAATAGTATATCGTTAAAATTGCATAAATGTTATTGAATTGGGTTTATCCACACCATTATATATGAAGTTCATCTGTGATTGTCCATCTTTGGATCTAACCATGTAGTCATCATACACAGAGCTTCCTATCGTTCTCGGTAGTAGAATGTTTAAATTTTTATGTTGAATAATGACTATTCCGGTCGTGGTTGTTCCTAGTGTACAACCACAATAAATTTCGCCTACTTCTAGATCTTCTAAAAATACTAGGACTTCAACGGCTTTTGCTGCTGCAGTTACTGCTGATGATGATGCTGATATTGCTATTGGCGATGGTGGTAGCGGTGGTGGTGGTGGTGGAGCTATTACATTTTCACTTAGTAGAAAAGCTTCTAAATCTGCTAAGGTTGTGGTGGTTGTGGTGGTGGTTGTTTCTTGAGACAGTTTTCGCTCCTTCTAGAGCAAGCAAGCAAAATATCAGTTACATACTTAGAATAACAGATATTAATTACATACCATTTTATTTTGCAACGACAATTTAGCGGGCTATCACCTAAAGTTTCGTAGCACTGTAAATCTAAGGTCGTTTTTGGAAAATGCAAATTTTGACAAAAACAAAAGTACTTACAGCAATCGTTACAGAATTGTGTAGGCATTTGTAGGCTCTTTGGTTGATGATTATAAATTACTCTTAATTTATATGGGTTACCCCTCCCAATCCAACTATCTATAGAATGTTATCTTTGTTTATCCAACTGTTATGTCTCTTATCCAAACCTAACCACTTTTATTTTTTCGTTTCAGCACTTTCTCAACTAAATCTACATCTGAATATTTTGCTTTTTGCAATTGAAAATCATAGAATCCTCCATGAATGTCTTTGTTTTCCATATCCTCTAATACAGTGATTCCCAAACTGGGGGGCGCGCCCCCCTAGGGGGGCGTAGAGTAACGTTAAGGGGGGCGTGAGAGCACAGACAAAAATACTACTAGACAAAAATTTAAATTCATGTTGAATTTAGGAATTGGTGCATCAGGTTTGGTCTGATTGCGTTACCATTTTAAAGCATATGTCGCGCTCGCTGATGATATAATAATAATAATAATAATAATAATAATAATAATAATAAGGTTTATATCGAGGCCGGCCGCAAATATCCTGTCTCGCTTCCCGTGTTTGCATCCAGCCGTAAACCGTACCCGACGCATAAGATGCTATGCAACTTTTTATACTGCCAAGTATAATGGCCTGCATCACGACCCACTGCTGTTTCGCTGTTTACCGTCCAGTGTAGTTTGGTGTAGTTTAGACCTGCAGATCTGAAAGACGTCACGCCGTGTGCACAGGACATTGATTAGAATTAGAACTTCGGCTACTACGTTGATATTTTTACTGATTTCGCTCTTCGTTATATGTTTTGCACTTTATCTAAGTATTATTGAAGGTATGTAACCTAACTATTTTTAGAAGTATTTTTCACCTAAAGAAAGAAAGTGTAGTGTGGTGGCTTTCGGGATGAACGTAATGCTAGTTTGTAATGTATTGATTTATTTTTGCAGTTAATTAATTAATTAATTATGAGTACTACTAAGAAACGAAAGTACATTGACGAATACATCAAGTACGGTTTCACAGTGATGGTAAAGAACGATATCGACTGTCCGCAATGCGTAATATGTTATGACGTTCTTAGTAACGATGGTATGAGACCCACACGTCTTCAACGACACCTATTTGCAAAACATGGTGCATTAAAAGACAAACCAAAGGAATTTTTTGAAGCTAAGGTTCATCATTTAAAACGCATTAAATTGGACAATACTGGTGAATTTTCTCAAGCAAACGAAAAAATTGTCGAAGCATCTTATAAACTGGCGCTGCTGATCGCTAAAAGCAAAAAGGCTCATACTATCGGTGAAACTCTTATTAAACCTTGCCTTTTAAAAGCTGCTGATGTTCTTCTAGATTCCGGAAGCAAAACAAAACTTTCACAAATTTCACTTTCCGATAATACAGTTAAGCGTCGTATTGATAAAATGGCAGAAGATATCAAACTGCAAACGGTGGAAGCTGTCCGAAAGTCGCCTTTTTTCGCGATTCAGTGTGATGAAAGCACTGATGTTGCGCAATGTTGTCAGCTCATGGTATACGTGCGATTTATTTATAATGGTGCTATGACGGAAGAGATACTGTTCTCACATGAACTAAAAACTACTTCAAAAGCTACTGATGTTATGAAGGCAATTTCCGACTTTATTGAGAAATATGAACTTTGTTGGGACAAACTTGTTGGTGTGTGCACAGATGGTGCTCCGTCAATGCTAGGATCACGTTCTGGATTTATCAAATTAATAAAAGATAAGAACCCCAACATAACTGGAATTCACTGTGTCATACATCGACAAGCTCTGGCTGCTAAAACTCTTCCTGACAACTTTAACAATTCATTAAACATAGCTATTAAAGTAGTTAATTTTATTAAAAATAGTGCCTTAAACACGAGGCTTTTTGAAGCTCTTTGCGCAGATTTGGGTTCAGAGTACAAAAAACTGCTATTTCATACAGAAGTACGCTGGCTTTCAAAAGGAAACATGCTAACAAGACTCTTTGAATTGAGGATGGAAGTACAGCAATTTCTCAACCAGCAGAAAAAACATCAGTTATGTGAAGTGTTTGCTGATAAAACTTTTCAAATCAAATTGGCTTATCTAGCTGATATTTTTGAGGCACTGAACGTGCTGAATTTGAAGTTACAAGGCAACATTTCAGCAAACATAATTACACATCATGATGCTATCCAAGCTTTTTTAGAAAAAATACTTCTGTGGAAACGCCGTCTGCAAGCTGAGGCCCCCAATTTTACATCATTTCCGAAATTTTCGTCATTAATGGATAATGAAATGAATGGTGTGATTGCTGCAAATGCAGAAATCACAAAAGACATTATGTCTCATTTAGAAGGCCTTTTAGACGAATTTCAACGGTATTTTCCTAATTTATATGACAATGAAGAACATAAATTTGCGCGTAATCCGTTCAATGTTGATATTGATACCCTTCCAGAACACATGCAAGAACAAGCCATCGACTTGAAACATGATTCAGCGGCGAAAGGCGACTTCGAACATTTAGAAATTACATCTTTCTGGATAAAATGGTATTCAAACTATCCTATAATCGCGGAAGTAGCTTTAAGATTGTATACACCTTTTTCAACGACCTACTTGTGCGAGAAAGGGTTTTCTGTTTTAATGGGAATTAAAACCAAACAAAGAAACAAGCTTGATGTTGCTAGCGACTTACGCTGCGCACTTTCAAATATAGAACCAAGAATTTCTCATCTCGTTAAGGAAATTCAGCACCACCCGTCACATTAACGATTTTGTAGTTTGTTATGTTTTGTTAAATAAATGTATAATATATATATATTTATGAAATCTTTTTTGTCTTAATTATGGGGGGCGTGAGCATTTCATGATATCAAAAGGGGGGCGCCATAGGAAAAAGTTTGGGAACCACTGCTCTAATAGGTACGTAGTTGGGTTAGTTATTTGCACATGTTTAATTGTAAATATTCCGGTCGACCAATTGGGAGTGTATTTTTTATCGAATACCCCTCGTATTTTTGATATTCGTACCCGATCACCTACTTGAAATTTATTTTTTAGTTGCCCTCTTTTTATATTACTATACACTGTATTCAATAACAGTTGTTCATGCGTTTTGGAAACTTCAATTGGTTTCATTTTTATGGTCCGATGTTTAGAATTGTTATATTTGTTTGTAATACTTTGTAAAATATCAATCCATTTATAGTGTCCTCTGTAACTAAATTCTTTCCACATTATATTTTTTAATGTTCTATTAACACGTTCTACAATTGATGCTTTTTTCTCACTAAAGGTACTATAATGATTTATATGGTATTTCTTCATTAGTTGTTTGAATTCTTTATTGAAGAATTCCTTCCCTTGATCGGTTTGTAAATTTATCGGTATTTGATCTTTGAAAACGTTTTCTAGAGCCTTAGTAACATCTTTTCCTGTTTTGCTTTTGATTGCAAATGTCCATGTAAATTTCGAAAAACAGTTAATTACTACTAGAATGTATTTATATCCGTTATTGTCATTAGCATACGGTATCATTTCAACTAAGTCAGCTTGAAATAAATCGTTTAGAGGCTTTAAAATTACTCTTCTTCTTATAAAATTTATTCTAGCTGGCTTATGAATTTCTTCAATAACTTGTCGTTTCCTATCGTCATTCATTATCGCAGAAATTCTATTGTATGATTCTGGCCTCCCTTAGTTCTTCAATGATTGAAATAATTTCGTTTATAACACTTGTATTTCCGGCTTCGTGTGATGCAAGTAATAATTGTAGTCTTTCTATCAATTCGTTCGGATCGTCCCAATAAGCAAATTCCTTAGTTTTATCCACTTGTGACATTAATACACCACAGCTACCACCTGTTTTTTTGTTCTGTACTAGAGGTGCTAATATTTTTCGATACTTTTTCAATCTGCTCCCATCAATTTGTTGGTTAGGTTGATAATAACGTCTATGTGCACTAGTTTTTATAACAATCTCGGTGTAATATTTTTTATCTGTATCATTATAACCATGCGGTTTCTTTTTAAATAATAATTCATAAAGTCCGCGTGTAGCTTTATATCTTTTGTTCTTAATAGTTATGTCACCATTGGTTGAAATAGTTAGTTGTGAATTCCCAATAAAGAATTTTTGAGTTTCAGCATCATATCTAATTCCATATTTAGTGTCATACTCATCTTCGTTTTTCCTCATCTCGCTAATATATTTTCTTGGTAAGGGATGTTGATAGAGATTCTTATCAATATCATCATCATCATCTACTACCATTGGATTAACTGAAGTATCACCATCACTTTCTTCCTCATCCTCCTTATTCTCCTCTTTCTTTACATAACCAGGATCGTTTTTATGATTAAGTTTAGTTTCAATAATTTTTAGTTGTTTAGTAATTGGTTGAAATATTTTTTCTTGCGCGATTTCACCTTGTTTCAAAACACTTAACTTCTTCCTAATTTCTTGCCTTTTTGCGATAATTCTTTGCTTCATGTTCTTTTCCTTTTCAAACATTTTTACATCTAAATGGTACAACGAACTAACGAAAAATGACCATAAATCCTATGAGTACTACAGTAATATAAACTGATCGAAACCTTTACGATATCGTCCTTTAGATAGATCACTATCTTTAGATAGAGTTAAAAATCCATGTGCTTCCTGCCAACAAAGAGAGCACATATCTTTAAATTTTTCAAAAGGCATATCTGTTCCTATATGGTCTCTGTATACATATTTTAAGTTTAAATCGTCCTGTTTAAATAGAATAATTAAATTACTATTATCTCTAATTAAATGTTTTGAAACTTGTGCATAAGTTTGTGATAGATAGAAACAATCAATATTATTATGTCGACCCATACTGAAATATCCACGCATAGTATTTTGGTTACCGCATGAAACATCGTCAAAGATGAATATTGAATTCGGTAATGCTTCATTAGGTGCTAATATATTCTCATTGTTGTGAAAAGAATTAAACGTTATTCCCTTTATTGGTTTCAATAACCGTTCTAGGTAAACGTATTTAGGTTGATTTAACGATTTCGAATAAATGTAAATATTTTCAAATTTTAATCCATTTTTATGTTCAATTAGTGTAATCATTACATTAGTTTTACCGCAATTTGATGGTCCTACAATTATACATCGTACAGTTGAAGGTAAAAGTGTACCATGCCTTCAACACTTTTTTACATCAAAAGCGTCAGAATCGTGGTTTTCTACACACAACGAAACCTTCTGTTGAACTACTTTCATTTGTATGGACACTAACACTAAATAGAGGAGTTGTTATGAACAAGAAGAGGGATACTTAAATACTATAATTATTAAACATATTAAACATATTATATATCACCGGTACTGTAGTACACCCATTTCAGTATCATTCTAGATATCAAGCAGTCTAAATGAGAGTGTATACAGGCGACGGTCTTATCAATAGCGCTATTAATAGTTTACCCTTTGAACTGCATATACCAGGCGGTTATCAGTTCTGTGGTCCGGGCACTCGTCTTCAAGAACGTTTACAGCGTGGTGATAAACCTAAAAATAAATTAGATGCTGCTTGCAAAGACCATGACGTCGCTTATGCAATGGAAAAAGATTTAAAAAATCGTCATAAAGCAGATAGCATATTAGCTACAAGAGCAATGGATCGATTTCGTTCTTCAGATGCATCGTTTGGCGAAAAACTTGAGGCATTAGGTGTTACGGGTGTTATGCGTAGTAAAGTGAAATTAGGTATGGGTTACTCTACTAATATTAATGCTAAATGCAGTAAAATTATACAAAAACATTTAAATTCGCTTAAGAAAATTAGTAAATTACTTAACGACGCATATGATGATCTGGATAAAAATTTAAAAGATCCCGATGTTGTTAATGAAATAAAGGAAAAAAAGAAGCAAACAGTGAACAAAAAGAAGAAAAGTAGTGGTGGAAAAGAAATTTTAAACAAAGCAATGTTGGCAGTACTAAAAAGGAAAAATGAAAGAAAAGAAGATGCACTAGTCAGTCAAAATGAATTGGATTTAATGATGGAAGTTGATGATGATGATGTTTTAAGTTCAGCAATACCAACACCATCACAACCACAAACTATAACAACTAAGAAGAGAAAATTAGCTAAGCGTAGCAATGAGCATCAAAATAAAAAGACTAAATTCAATATCGAAGATAATATGATACTTAACCCACCTCAACAGCAACAAGAGAAGTAAATAATTCGTCTGCCAAACGAATTAAAACCTAGGTGCAAAGTCGTTAGGTTCAATAGTTTCGTGAGAACTTTGGTGGTGAACGTATCATTTTGTTAGCATAATGTAGAAAAAAAATCAGAAACAAAAGCAGAAACCTAAGTCTGTTTCCTTACAGGAAATAAAACGAAGAATTGTCCAAGAACAACCTCAGAACATAAAAAGTGCTATACGGGTTGCAAGTAAAGTGGCATCAAAAGTTAAAACCAAAAGTAAACGTGTAATACCAATACCGAAAACAGGTGGGATTTTACCTCTAATACCAATATTTGCTGGCCTGTCGGCCCTCGGAGCGCTATCTGGTGGTGCAGCTTCTATAGCAAATGCCGTAAATCTAGCTAAACATGCAAAGGAAAAGCTAAAGGAATCAGCACGTCACAATAGGTCAATGGAGGCATTAGCCATCGGAAAGGGTGCCTATTTAAAACAATATAAACGAGGTTTAGTATTATTTGCATCCGATAGAAGCACAACGACACTATTCACGATGAATATGGTTAGACGACGACCGCTAACCGATGTGGATATTAGAAAATATGCAAAAAAATTTAAAATCCCACATTTTCGCGGTGTATTCATGAAGGATGACCTACCATCTAAGATACGAAAAACATTTGAAGCGGGTGTCATTAATTTGGATGATTCCATTGGTCCGGGGACACATTGGGTTGCGTACAGAAAAAATATGAAAGAAATAATCTACTTTGATTCATATGGTAACCTGAGACCGCCAAGAGAAGTTAACAGATACTTCACTTCAAATGGTTCAGTTCGAATTTATTATAATTATAAAAAGTATCAGTTGCTATTGAAACCGTCTTATAATTGTGGACAGCTATGCATAAAATTTTTGATAAATAAATTATATAAATAGAGTGTACAGCTTTTTATAGCGAATTAAAAATGTCATCGTTCACTTTTACGTTTCATCAGAAATCTTCAGTGCTCATATCTAAGATATATCCACCAATTATTTTAAGTGACGAAGATAATTACGCAATAGGTTTGGTGAATTGCGTCAGCTATAATTCGATACCAAACGTAGACTCATCAAACAACAATTTTTACTATCACAATACAAAACAAATTACGCTACCGGAAGGATTATATGAAGTGAGTGACATCGAAAACACCATAACAAATCATATCGAAGATAAATGGACCAAAGATCGCCCGATTGTAATGATAAAAGCTAATCGGAATACGCTAAAATGTGAGATTAAATCCAGTGTAGATATTGACTTTACGAAACCAAACAATATAGGAAGTTTATTGGGATATAAACCGAAGGTACTAAAAAAGGATGTTAAACATGAATCAGACTATCCTATAAATATTTTTAAAATTAATACTATTAATGTAGATTGTAATTTAGTTACTAATTCCTACAGCAATGATGATCAAATGCACATTCTACATGTGTTTTATCCAACAGTGTTACCTGGTACAAAAATTGTTGAAAATCCTGCAAACGTTATCTATCTACCAATCAACACCAAATATATCACTGAAATTATACTTAAAATAACCGACCAAGATGGTAATGTGGTTAATTTCAATAACGAAACCATAACGGTAAGACTTCATCTCAAACGTGTGTGATATTTTCTCTCTAAAATGGTATTCATATATAATAATAATAATAATATTTATTGAATAAATCACACAGGTGCATCACAACGTATGAATATTACAAATATAAAAAATGCATATCATATTTGTAACTGTATCCTGTGGACAGGTTTGTCCCTCTGTCATTGCCTCGGGAGTGGGACTTGCGTCTTGTCTCGGGCTAACGGTGGTGAGGGTGTAGATGGGTTGCTTCTTGTATGATCAGTGGAGTATCTTCATGTTTAGTGCGTCAATATCACTTTCATTTTCAGTTTGAAAGTGTGGTAATTCAATTCTTTCGTGGTAGTTGGTAGTGAGTTGTATAACTCCACGTCAGATGATTTTAACAGTGGGGCATATTTGTTGGTTTTGAATGGATGTGCTCTTATGTGTGATGTTCTTCTGGTGTTATGGGAGTGTATATCTTCTACTTTTGTTAGTTTTAATCTCGTTTTTATATTTTTGTTTCGTAGTTTGTGTATCAATAAAATTTTGTTTAGATGTATCCTTTGCCTCAGTGTCATTTCGTTTGTCCGTCGATGTACTTCGTCTGTTGGTGTCCTACTATTCAGTCGATAAAGAGTTTTTAGTATGTTATTCTGTTGACGTTGTAATCTATTTATATTTGTGTGTGTTGTGTCGCTCTATAGATGTATCATGTAGTTAGTAGTCGATGCATATAGGCTGTTATATATATATGTGGTTTTAAATACTCTGGTATGATACTCTTTATTTTTCGTATTGCTGCTATGACTCTGTTGTTGGCTTTTGCCAATTTGTTGATATGCGCATTCCATTTCAAACTTTGGTGTATTGTCAATCCTAAGTACTTTATCTCCTTCGCCTGGTTTATTGTTTGCTGATTTATCTTTATCGTTAGCTGAACTGGTTGTTTTTTGTTAGTGAATATCATGTATTCTGTCTTTTGTTCGTTCACTGTCAGAAGGTTGGTGTTGAACCAGTTTTCTATTGTTTTCATGTCTTTGTTGATTTTTTGTTGCAGTTGTACGTTGGTCTTTGCCGAGTATAAGATACAAGTATCGTCAGCATACATGTAAGGTGTTCCATTAAGTTGGAGGTTTAGGAGATCATTGGTGTACATGATAAATAGCGTGGGTGGTAATATTCCTCCTTGTGGGATTCCGTACTCAGCAAAGGTCGCTCTGCTGTATTTTTCCTGCACTCTGGTTATTTGTGGTCGATCGGTTATGTAGGTACGGATGAGGTCTTGGAATTTCCCTCTGACGCCCATGGATTCGAGTTTTAACAACAGTTTTTTCTTTGATACTGTGTCAAAGGCTTTTTTGAGGTCGATGAAAATGCACGCTACTGTTTTCCTGCTATCTAGTTTTTTCTTTATGTCTTCTATCAAGTCCAAGGCTGCAGACGCAGTACCAGAGCCCTTCTGGAAGGCGTATTGTTGTGGGCTAATTATCTGGTTTTGGTGTATATGTTGATATAGTCTTTTGTGTATCACTTTTTCTAAGATCTTTCCAAAGCTAGGTATAAGTGCTATTGGTCGGTAATTTTCTTCTCTACTGTTATCTCCTCCCTTGTATATAGGTGTTACTATTGTTTTTTTAGGTATGTTGGGAATATTCCTGTACATATAGTCATGTTGATCAGTTCAGTTAGTACAGGAATTAATTTGTTTTTATTTTCTTTTATGATGTTGGTCGTTATTCCGTCAAATCCAGGTGCCTTATTGTCTTTGAGTTCGTTGATTACTTCACTTATTTCTGTTTTGTTGGTCATAGGTAGTTCTGCATTCGGGTACATTCTGGTGTTTTCCGCGGGTTGCTGTTTTTTGTTTTCAGTTGTTCCCTGATTTTCGGCAAGTTGTTTTCCAATGTTTGCAAAATAGTTATGAGCATAATAATGCGCATATAAATACATCAAGTGCTAAACCCATACGCAGTGTAAAAAGAAATCTCAAGGTGCTAACATCATCTAACAGGAAGTTTTTGAGTGCATTAGGATTTAAAATATTAGAAGAAAAACAAAATTGGTAGAAGACTTATTGCGTTCTGGACCGATCTGAAAATCAGTGTAAAACAATTGGGTGTGCGTTTGTTGTGCGCTTGTCGCTGTTTAGTTCAAGACGTAAAAAATGAGTTTTTATAACCTAAAAGTTGGTGAAGGAATCTATGCAGATAATTCAATTACTAAGTATGAATTCCACACGCACCAACCGTATGCAGCTACAAGCTTTAATCATAACGATGAGATTAGGATTCCAATTCAGACTCAGGACCTGTACTCATTACCTTCCGAATCACTACTATGTATCGAGGGGAAGCTATTGAACGTTGCTGGTGAAGTTAGTAAAACATTGAATTTTGTGAACAATGGCGTCCTGTTCTTATTTGATGAAATTCGTTATGAATTGGGTGGAAATGTTATTGATAGGACAAGAATTCCAGGGATAACAACTACATTAAAAAATTATGCTTCCTACTCCCCTGGCACTCTTACTAGACTGCAAAATGCCGGATGGAATCACACAGAGTATCCAAAAATAACTGATAAAGACGGAAACTTTAGTGTCTGTATACCGTTGTCTATGCTATTGGGATTTACAGAAGATTTCCGTAAAGTAATATTGCATGTTCGCCAAGAGCTGGTACTACGTAGGAGCAATTCCGATTTGAATGCTGTGTGCAATAATCCGGTAACTGCTGAAGATAAACCGAACATTAAGATTAGTAAAATTGCGTGGAAGATGCCCCATCTTATGGTTGGTGATGAGCAAAAATTATATCTGATGGATCGCGTTGCATCTAATATGGATCTAGAAGTTGCATTTAGAAGTTGGGAACTGCAAGAGCTTCCATTAGTGCAACAAAATACTAATCATACTTGGGCCGTTAAAACAACTAGTCAATTAGAAAAACCTAGATTTATTATTTTTGCATTTCAAAGCGACAGAAAAAATACCCTAAATCGTAATATGAGTCAATTTGATCATTGCGACTTAACAAACATAAAACTATATTTAAATTCTGATGTATATCCGTATGATAATTTGAATGTAAACTTTAAGAAGAACAATTTTTCCATGCTCTATGATGTATGCACAGTTCCGGAAATCATATTATTATAAAAGTAGTGGGGTAGAACCGTCTCTCTCTCTCAACTTAATTATAAACAATTAGCTCCGTTGGTAGTCATAGACTGCAGTCATCAATCTGAAGCAACTAAGGCCGGAGCCGTTGATATTAGATTGGAATTTGAAACCAGTACAAACGTCCCTGCAAAGACAAGTGCATATTGTCTCACACTCTACGATCGTATAATCAACTACAATCCGTTAACGAGTGTTGTGAGAAATTTCTAAGCAATAATGTATATTGTGGATTTTCAAGGCTTCCAGTATAGGGATAGTGATTTTTTTATCAAAGAATTGGCTATTTGCATTGTGAGTACTGGTAGTAGTCTACATACACTTATTGAGCTCTCACATAAATTGGAATGGTACAAAACATCTGTGAGGGATCACATGCAATGGACCACCATGAACATACACGGCTTAGAGTGGAATCAAACGTCGGATTTTACCACTACAATACCACAAGAGGATATTTCGAGATATTTAAAAGACGCAGTTGGGAATGAAATTATCTTAGTTAAAGGTCTGAATAAGAAAACTATGCTTAAGAAATTTCTTTCTAATGTTATTATAGATATTGGTAAAATTGGATGTCCAAATTTTAAAAAATTAAGTACTTTAAGTGTTAACTATCACTGCAAATGCCATTTATTGAACAGTGTTAAGCTAAATTGTGCTCTGCGAAATGTACATGTACTGTATCATTGGATTATTCAATAAAACAAAAATTATCAACTATATATGTCTTTATTTGTTTCTTCCTTATACTAAGATAATATAAATATTTAAAGTAATATATTTTCTAAAATATTAATTTTTTTCTAATCTTCTTAACCGGCACAGGTTCCGGTTCAGCATACTCTGATTGTGAGCCATCGTCTTCTTCATCGTCCTCTTCCACTTCGGTCACATCCTCGTGGTCGCTTTCCGGAATCACGTATACCTTGCGCTTCCTCTTTGGTGGTTTTTGTTGCTGCGTGGCTTGAGGTGCTTGAGGTGCTTCTTCTTCAGGTGCTGCCTCCAACATTTTCGGTTCCTCAGCCTCAACGTGCACATTGAAATTAAACAACGTCAATGCTTCCTGGAATATGTTGAGTTCTTCTTGGTTTTCCAGATGTAGTTTCATAAATGTTACAGGCAGGTCGCCAAACTTGCTCTGTAGTGTCGTCAATTTTGGTGTGTATGATAGACTCAGCATTACCTGACCGTCCTTTTCTGTAATACCTTTTACGCCGTAGCTAAAGAGCTGCTTGCAGATAATGAACAGCATCTTGGTTGGGAGACGCACACTTGTAGATTTCACTATGATGGTGCTTGGTATGGATGCCATAATGGTTGTTCGAGTAGTAGTAGTAGTAGTTGTTGTTATAGTAGTAGCTGAAAGAAGTACACTACAGCTTGAACGGCTTTCACAAAATATATACCCAAATTTTGTTGACGATAGTAATTTTAATTAAAAATGTATAATCATGCGCTAGCAACGGTGAATTTCCATTGTGATAACAAATGTATCTCGACTGGAGACTTTAACTGCCAGACTAACATAATTATTTCCGGGTAAGTGATAAACATATTTTCGAATACATTGTAAGTAAATTTTGTTGAATCTAGAAGTGATAACAAATGTATCTCGACTGCCAGACTAACATAATTATTTCCGGGTAAGTGATAAACATGTTTTCGAATACATTGTAAGTAAATTTTGTTGAATCTAGAAATAATTATTTAAAAATGTGATCATGCGATCGTTAATGCATCTAGCATTTCTTAAAAATCCATTGAGATAACAATTATATAATTATTTCCGGGTAAATAACAAATTTGTTTATGAAGACATTTCATCATCATATAATCATATGATGTGATAACAACATGTAATGGAATATTTCCTAATTTATGGAACATTCCAGAATGCCTACATGACAAAAATCACCGTGTATTATGTTTGTTCATATGAATTAGAGAGGTCATGACCCGAGTGCGATAAGATGCTATATCCGTCTAAGACCGAACTCAAAATAGATTATACTTAAATATACAATGTTTAACAAAAAACTGAACAGGAGGTGTATATATTATATAGAAAAACATTTATGTAGACAACATATTTGTAATGTCGTCACCAGAAACAGTTGCCGACCTATCGAGTGTTGTTATCAAGAAACTTGAAGAGGTAAGCAGAATAATTAAAACACTTCCTCAATTATTGCGTTTGGTGAAATCAATAAATAAATTAATTCTAACCGTTCGGAAAGCAATCAAAAATAAATCCGTTAATAGTGGAAACTTTTTAAAATTAGAATCTAATTTAGGATTACTTAAATGTTTCAAAGAACGATTTAAATGGTTGGCAAATAAGAGAAAAAACCTACACAAAAAGCGAAACCTACAATGGGAACATGTTGAATCTTGCTTTGATTGTAGAATTCAAAGCGGTGTTATCATTAATTATAAAATTTTAGTTCCGGAAATTTTTTTAGATAAAGCATTAGAGTTTTTCATTGAAAATAAAAAAAGCGTTACAAACGTCTCTGTTAAAAGTTAATACTGTATTCTATGCGAATTTTGTTAAGCCACAGAACAGTGATACTGATATTAAACATTTTCCTACCAAAACCGAGATTATTGATAATGGTGTAAATTTAAAGGAATGGTATAGGGAACATGTTAAAAATGAAATTTTAACAAAAATGCAGGGCTTTGAAGAGCGTGACTCAGGTTGGGCGCTCTATCAGATTTTACAATTAAAAGTTAATATTAATAACTATACGCCAATAAGCTGTGGTATATCAACGTATGTGTCAATACCACCATTTATTAGCAACACGAAATCAGTAATTAATATAAAAAATGATGATCCGTATTGCTTTTTATGGTCAATTATTGCTTGGAAGTATCCATGTGATAAAAAGAAGAAAAACGTTTCTAGACCTAAGTCGTATCCACACTTTCGTGATAAACTAAAATATGCTGGTATTATTTATTAAGGAACCAACTTCCAGATTCTAAAAATAAAAGCTGGATCTGTAATCGTTGTTTAAATCATTTTGTAACTCAGGAAACATTAAACAGACATATCACCGTATGCAGAAACATAAATAAAGCTAAAATTATTTTACCTAAAGAACCAGAAAACATAATGTCGTTTAGTAATTATAAAAATGTATTAGATGTTCCTTTTGTCATCTATGCTGATATTGAAAGCATTCTATTGAAAGCATTCTATTAAAACATCGAGATAGTAAGGTTACTACAACTTTGAAAAGAGAACAGAAACATGAAGCATTTAGTATTGCTTACTATTTAAAATGTTCTTTTGATGATTCACTTTCGAAATTTGAATTGTATACAGGTAGAGACTGTAGTATTTGGTTTGCATAAAAATTAGAACAAATTGCATTGGGATTAAATGCAAAATTTGTTAATATAGTACCAATGAATTTATCAATGATTGAAAACGAACAACATAAGCGTACAAAAGAATGCTATCTTTGCTTAAAACCATTTACCACATCAAATTATAAGGTCAGCGGTCACAATCATTTTACAGGAAAATTCAGGGGTAGTGCTTGTTTAGATGTGTTTCTACTGTTTAGCATTTCTATTTGTTTTGTATCTATTATTTGCTTGTTTTTGTCTCGCGCTTGCTCGTATTCTACCGGCGAGGCTCGAGCTCGCCGTGTTGTCCGCCGCATTGTACGCTTGCAAGCCAAGCGTAACAGTCGATCTCGATAGCATATACAGTCCACTTGCATACATATGTATTTTGTATCACTGTGTACTACTATTGGAAGTTATAATAAATCTACGTGATTTTAAGTAGTGCAAGTTTGATTTGGAACCCAAGAAAATACACAACATGGTCCATTCGAGCCGTATGTTCAACAACGAGGCCCGGCGTCCGTGAAGAGCATCTACCGGCAACAAGTTTGAAGAAGTGCGTCCATGCACATAACCTATAAGGCGACAATCGTAAGTCCCGTTCCTGTTTTATTTTTCCCCTGAATCTTTGGTATTGTTTCTGTTTGCACGAGGATATTTGTTGATTGGTTTTTGTGTGCAGTTACCGGTTGGCTGCAATTGGGTTGTTTTTCACACTTATTGGTTATATTTTCGGACATTATGGAGTCATTCGCGGTTTTAGAACTTAAACGCCGTCAAGTCAAGGCGCAATTGACGCGTTTTAGTACATTTTTTGATCAAATTACCGAGGAGCACGTTTGCGAGCTTGAAACGCGGTTAGAGCGTATAAAGATTATTTTAGATGAGTTTAATATAATACAGTCACAACTTGAAGGCTGGGACGAAAAAGAACTCGAAAATGATGAGCGAGATAAATTTGAATCTAAATATTTTACTGTGGTATCTCGTGCATGCACATACATAGGTGAGCACAGGGCTGCATCGGTATCGGTCGGCGCAACAAACGCGAGCGCGTCTAATAGCGCTATTAGCGACAGCGGCGGCAACCCTTTGTCGGCAATTTCTCAAACCGAACCGCAGTTGACAAGAAATGTCAAGTTGCCCACTTTAGATTTGCCTAAATTTTATGGAAATTATGAAGATTGGCTTCACTTTTACGATACATTTGGCGCTCTTGTTCATAACGATAGTTGCATTAGTAACATAAATAAATTCTATTATTTGATCAGCTGTTTAAAAGGAGACGCTGCAAAGACTTTAGCGTCTTTGGAAATAACTCAAGATAATTACCAGATCGCATGGGATCTTTTGAAAGAACGGTATCTGAACAAGGAAGTTATTATAAATACGCATGTGAAGGGCATATTAGATTTGCCAAATGTATCGAAAGAATCTCATACTTATTTGCGGCGATTAATAGATAGTTATCAACGACACACACGTGCATTGGCGTCATTGGGAGAGCCGGTCGAGCAGTGGAGTACACTTTTAATTCAAATCATCACTAGAAAACTTGATGAGACAACCAAACTTAAGTGGGAAGAGTACTCAGCTGACAAATTCCAAAAGACTCACCCGGACATAAAGGGATTCATTGGCTTTTTAACGAATCGCTGCAACATTTTAGAGACGATGGACGCTAGTTCCAGGAACTATAGGCAAAACTCAGCCAGGCGAGATGATCGTCTAACGGCTCACTTATCAACAGATAAACGCAAGTGTTATTTTTGTAATAATAATGACCACCTTATATACGGATGTGAAAAATTCAAAGGTTTGGACGTGATGACTAGATACAATGAGGTAAAAAGGTTAAAGCTTTGCATAAGGTGCTTGCGTCCTGACCACTTTGCTAGCAAATGCAACTCAGCTATCAATTGTAAAAAATGCTCTCAACAGCATAATACACTTTTGCACAGATCGAAGGAATATGGAAGGAAGCAAGAAGGCGGTTCTGAAGAACCCATTGTAAAAACAACTGCTCACTCCGTTAAATGTAATGATAACACACTAATATTTTTGGCGACGGCTATTATAAAAATAAAGGACACATATGGTAAATGGCAAGAAGCCAGAGCTTTATTAGACTCCGGATCGCAATCGAATTTCATAACAGAAGAGCTTAGATCTAAGCTAAAGTTGAAAACATACAAGTTGAATATTCCCGTATCTGGGATTAGCCAGGTAACCACGCAAATATCCCTCGGAACCAGTACTCAAATAGGGTCGCGATGCGGAGGATTCACTTCGGATTTATCATTTCTCGTGATTAATCGTATTACCGATGAACTCCCAAATTTCTCGATCGACATTCGCAAATTTGAGGTCCCAAAACATTGCAAACTAGCTGATCCCAATTTTTTTGAACCTCAGAAAATAGATGTATTAATTGGAGCTGGACTTTTTGCTGAGCTTCTGACAATTGGCCAAGTGAAGTTGGGAAATGGCCTGCCAACTTTACAAAACACTTTGTTGGGATGGGTCGTTTCGGGTCCCATGGCCGTTTCGTTTTTGAATTTAAATCGTATAATGGTTCACTGCAACACACGGTCATTTGACATACTGCATAAACAAGTTGAAGATTTTTGGAAAATTGAGGAAGTAAAGGAAAAGCATAATAATTGGTCTAAGGAGGAATTGGATTGCGAGAAAATATTTCAAGAAACAACCGTGAGGGATGATGTCGGTCACTTTGTTGTCAATTTGCCTACACGTGAGAATGTCAACTGTTTGGGAGATTCGTTTGAAGCTGCTCGCACTCGATTTCTTAAATTAGAGAAAAGGTTTAATTCAGATACTGCTTTGCATAAGACTTACATCGACTTCATGAACGAGTACGAGAAATTAGGGCATGTCAAAGATAGAAGAATCTGATTTGGGTAGCATGAACAAGCAAGAAAACATTTATTATCTGGCTCACCATCCTGTTTTTAAGGAGTCTAGTACAACTACTAAGGTAAGGGTGGTATTCGACGGATCTGCTAAGACATCAACTGGCTTATCTCTTAACGATGTTCTAATGATTGGACCCACAATACAGCAGGACCTGTTCTCAATATTGTGTCGTTTTAGACTGCATAGGTATGTGCTGACAGCTGATGTCGCGAAAATGTACCGGCAGGTGTTTGTAAATAATAAGCACCGAGATTTGCAACGTATCGTGTGGAGAACCACGAAGGATCAACCACTACAGCATTATAGACTTAACACTGTAACGTATGGCACCTCATCAGCGTCATTTTTGGCTATACGATCACTGCATCAGGTGGCACATGATGTCAGAGAAAATTACCCTGAAATAAGTAAACTAATTCGTAACGATTTCTACGTGGATGATCTACTTACCGGAGTTGACACAATTGAGGAAGCAATTGATGTAAGGGATAAATTGATGCATATTTTTGAACCATATGGCTTTGAGTTGCGACAGTGGTGTTCTAACGAGGACGTTATTTTGAAAGCAGATTCGGAAACAGATAAACACATTGAACATTACATATCGGACAATAAAGAACGAAAAACGTTGGGCATTCTGTGGAACCGACAGTTGGACACATTGGAATATGTGGTTAAGAACAACTTTAAGTATACGAAGAGTACAAAGAGAATCATATTATCGGTTGTAGCACAGATATTTGACCCCCTTGGACTTGTCTCGCCCTCCACAGTTCAGGCCAAACTGATCTTGCAAAGGCTGTGGCAGATTCAAGCGGATTGGGACGAATCTGTTCCGGAAGAGTTGCATGAGAAATGGAGACAATTGTGCGATGGATTTTTGACCCTGAACGATATAAGGATAGAGCGACACATTTTAATACCTGAATATGACGATATACAAATTCACGGATTTTCAGACGCGTCACAGGTTGCGTATGGGGCATGTATATATCTGCGCACTCACAGGGATGGTGTAATAAAAACTAATTTATTGTGCGCAAAATCTCGGGTAGCACCACTTAAGGGAGTAACGTTGCCACGATTAGAATTGTGTGGGGCTCTCCTATTGGCGCAATTACTGGACAAGGTATTAAAATCATTAAGCATTCCGGTAGACAAAGCTGTGCTTTGGTGCGACTCCATGATTGTATTGAGTTGGATTAACGCTGGGGCTGGCAAATGGCAAATGTTTGTGTCTAATAGAGTGGGCCAAATATTGGAGATAGCTAGTGCTAGACAATGGCACTATGTACCATCGGCTGAGAATCCTGCAGATCTAGTATCGCGAGGATGCAGCGCCTCTGAATTGCGTCTTTCAAAAAGTTGGTGGAATGGGCCTGAATGGCTAAAGAAATCGTCCAATGAGTGGCCTAATAGAGACATTGTAATTCCTAAGAATGTCCCAGAAGTAAGGAAGGGAAAATTGAATTTTGCTAATATGATCCAAAGTGATTTCTTCTCGCTTTATTCGTCATTGTCAAGGTTAAAGCGTGTAATAGCTTATTGCTTGCGATTTCGCAGTGTTGCTCGACGACGCGACAGAATTTCGTCAACTGATTTGACTCGTGAAGAGTTGGATGACGCTCTTCTAAGATTAGTTAAAATAGCTCAACAAGAATCTTTTCCGGCTGAAATAAGATGTTTGGAAAGCCATAAAGAATTGCCCAGTGACAGTAATCTACTTTGTTTGAACCCCTTTTTGGATGATGGTATTTTGCGAGTAGGAGGAAGATTGTCGAATTCAAACTATGACTATGACATGAAACACCCTATTGTACTTTCCTCAAAACATAGACTGACTCATCTAATCATACGAGATGAACATTTGCGTCAGCTACATGCTGGACCTCAATGCTTACTAGCCACGATAAGACAACGCTTTTGGATATTGAATGGATTAAATACCGTTAAGGGCGTATTAAGAAGATGCGTAACATGCTTCAAATCCAAACCTCTTGGTACTTCTTATTTGATGGGAAATTTGCCTTTGCACCGTATTGCTGAGAGTAAGCCGTTTGACATTGTTGGAATTGACTTTGCGGGTCCTTTCAATATAAAGGATGGTAAACTTAGAAACCGCGCTATTGTAAAGACTTATTTGTGTGTGTTCGTGTGCTTTACCACAAAGGCAGTTCATTTAGAAATCGCCGGTGACTTGACCGCGGATTCATTTTTGAATGCTCTGAAGCGTTTTACGTCTCGCAGAGGGCTATGTGCGCATATTTATTGCGATAATGCTACAAATTTTGTAGGCGCCAAAAATTATTTAAAGGAATTAAATCGCCTTTCCTTTTTAAAGGACTCTAAGTTGATTACATTTTGTACCGAGAATAAAATACAATGGCATTTTATCCCGGCGCGTTCGCCACATTTTGGAGGCCTGTGGGAGGCCGCAGTCAAATCTGCAAAATTTCATTTTACTAGAATATTGGGTAATAACGTTTTGACTTTTGAGGAGTTGACAACTGTTTTCGTGCAGATAGAATCGGTGCTAAATTCTCGACCTCTCACCCCTATGTCTTCCCATCCCGATGATTTCCTAGCACTGACCCCGGGACATTTTTTGATTGGAAAACCCTTAAATGCCTTACCGCAAGAGTGTGTACTGGATATTCCAACCAACCGCTTGAAGAAGTTTCATGTGCTGCAACAAATTTTCCAGCATTTTTGGCAGCGGTGGAGCAAGGAGTATATGAATACTTTACAACAACGATCAAAATGGCGTAGATCGGGACAAATCCCAGTCGCAACGGGGTCGTTGGTGCTGCTAAAAGAAGAAAACCTGGCGCCCTTATCCTGGAAGATGGGGCGAATCATCGAAATTTCTCCTGGACACGACGGCGTCGTGAGATCAGTCAAGGTGCGCAGCGCGAACGGCATTACTACAAGAGCAGTGACCAAGATCTGTGTTCTACCAATAGACTAAATCGTGGACCGGTTTCTGTGTTAAAAGGGGTAAACCAGTGATCGGAGTGCCGTACATATATTTTTATCGTTTTTCTTTTTTTTTGCATTTTGTAGTATTTTTTCTATTTTTCAACCTGTTTGCATTATTCTATGTATTCCACTTTGTTATTTATTTTAAATATTAGCTGTGTTGGAAGTCACACTTCCAACGGTGGGGAGTATGTTTAGATGTGTTTCTACTGTTTAGCATTTCTATTTGTTTTGTATCTATTATTTGCTTGTTTTTGTCTCGCGCTTGCTCGTATTCTACCGGCGAGGCTCGAGCTCGCCGTGTTGTCCGCCGCATTGTACGCTTGCAAGCCAAGCGTAACAGTCGATCTCGATAGCATATACAGTCCACTTGCATACATATGTATTTTGTATCACTGTGTACTACTATTGGAAGTTATAATAAATCTACGTGATTTTAAGTAGTGCAAGTTTGATTTGGAACCCAAGAAAATACACAACAGTGCTCATAACTTATGCAACTTGAAATTGCGAGATTCACATGCAATTCCAGTAGATTTCCATAATCTCTCCGGTTACGATTCTCATTTTATTATAAAAGCAATCGCAGTTAATATTGCAGGTAAAACTAGTCTATTACCACTGAATAAGGAAAAATACATTTCTTTTACAAAGTATATTAGGTACAAAGGTACATATCAAATTTATAGATTCTTTTCGCTTTATGGCAAGCAGTTTAGACAAATTGGGGTCTTATTTAAATGATAATCAAAAGATAATTACAAGAAAAATGTGTAAAAATGATCATGAATTTAAATTGCTTCAAAGGAAAGGTATATTTCCTTATGAATATTTAGATAATTGGGATAAGCTCGAGGAAACATCTTTACCATCTAGGGAACATTTTTACAGTAAGTTAAACAATAAGGGGCTATCAGAGTCTGATTATGAACATGCTTGTGATGTATGGAATCAATTCAAAGTTGAAAATATTCAACAGTATGCAGAGTTATACTTGAAAACTGATGTTTTAATTTTAAGCGATGTTTTTGAAAATTTTAAAAAATTTGTAAATCTACTTACGGTTTAGACCCGCTGCACTATTGTACAGCACCTGGCTTAGCATTCGATGCCATGTTAAAAATTACTAATGTTAACTTAGAATTACTCACCGACGTTGATATGTTAATGTTTATTGAACGGGGAATCAGAGGTGGGATCTCTCAGTGCTCTAACCGTTATGGAAAAGCAAATTTATGTAGATAGTATATGAAAGATTATAATGTTGATCATGAACAATCCTATTTAATGTACTTTGACTGATTCATATACTTACTAAACACTACAACAGAACATTCCCATTTGTCACTAAGTCCCGGTCCACAATAAGAACCAGAATATCGCCTCAGCTGGCTCAAGTTCAAGAAACCCTGAAATTTATGCGAAGACTACAGGACGCCAGAGGAGACGACAACACCCACAAAGCCATGAAAAGCTACGAAAAACACTACGTCAGAATGGCAGAGGAGGAGCACCGGTTACGAAACTCCAAAAAGATCCTGCAAGCAGAAGACAAATGCAAAACTATATGGCGCGCAATCAACGACGAGACAGGCAGAAAAAAGAAAATAAACGACCCGGAAACTCCTGCCAGTGAGCACTTCAGAGAACACTACAAAAAGATGTCAAACAAACCCGCAACCTCAACAACAACAACAATCCTTACCAACAACACATGCAATAATTCCATATTCCTGAACCCAACAGACGGTAAAGAGATCGAAAACATTATCCTGTCAATCAAAGCTAAGCAGAGCGAGGACATCTATGGCATCAACACCTGTGCACTCAAATGGGCCGCCACCAGCATCTCACACCCTCTTGCAACAATCTTCAATAGATCCATGGAGAGAGGCATCTTTCCGGACAAACTCAAACTCGCAAGAATTACACCAATTTATAAAAAGGGTGATAGGAGGAATTGCGAAAACTACCGCCCCATTGCGATCCTGCCAGCGATCTCTAAAATACTTGAAGAAATTCTACTGAGAAGACTACACGACCACTTTAGCAAAAACAATCTGTTTATTAAAGAACAATTTGCATATCAACCGGGGAAATGCACTGAAGATGCGATGAAGCACCTCATGGGAACAGTCTCTAAAGCTCTAGAAGACAAAAGAAAATGCCAAGCTCAAATGTGCGACCTCAGTCGGGCTTTTGATTATGTGCCACACTCTGCGCTACTACAAAAAATGGAGCAATATGGAGTGAGAGGAGTTGCACTGGAAATATTTAAATCATATCTCACAAACAGATTGCAGCAGGTGATAGTAAATGGGGAACCAAATGAATTCTACGAGTCATTCGTAGGAGTACCACAAGGGAGTCTATTGGGAGGGATACTTTTTATCATATATATTAATGATCTGCCTGCCATCCAGAATTGACGCTACAGCAATAATATATGCCGACGACACCACACTAGTAACCACTGCCAAAACAAGTGAAGACCTCCAGATAAAAGCAAGAAAACACATACAGCAAGCAAAGGAATGGTTCGCAGAAAATACATTGATACTGAATGAAGCTAAGACGGAACAAATGACTTTCCAGATGGATAGATGGGAAAAGCCGGGGAAATCAGTTAAGTTCTTAGGAATCCACATTGATGCTCGTCTCACCTGGTATGAGCACACAGAAAAACTAGGGCGGATGCTGAGTAGGGTTGCCTACGCAATCCGAAGAACGGAAAAAACTGCAGGGTACCAAGCTGCCAGGGTCGCCTACATGTCGCTTTTGCATTCACGGATGTCATATGGAATTGAAACATGGGGTCACAGTCCACACACCAAGTCCATCCTGGTGATACAGAAAAGAGCCGTACGCTGCCTCACAGCAGAAGCCCCAGGAACCCACGCCAAGCCACTGTTCAAACAACATAGAATTTTAACGGTCCACGGAGTCTACGTATTGAAGAGCCTGTACAATGTGCACAAAACACATCCCCAGATGCCAAAGCATGCAGATCAACACACCTACGAAACAAGAAATAGAAACAACCTGCGGCCAGAATTCTCCCGACTAACAACAACAGCCCACCAAAACACGATTATACGGATTTACAACGGCCTCCCATTAGAATGGAAATCTAAGCCAGAGTTTTCCGGAACACCCTCAAGAAACATCTACTAAACACAGCTCCATATAGTTTAGATGAATTCGCCAGGCAGCAGATATAAATACATATTTCTATACCAATGTGTTGTAGTTCTCTTAAATTGACTTACTCTGTACAGAGCGCTAAATAAATTTCTCATTTCTTATTTCTTTCTTATTTCATTAACAATTTATATGGGTTAGCAATGAGCCAACATTTACCGAGTGGAGAATTTGAACTCATTACCGACTGTAATATATATTCGTTGCCTAGTGTTGAATCTGTTCCTGATAATAGTCCCATTGGTTATATTTATGAAGTAGATATTGTATATCCAATGGAACTATTTGAAAAACAAATATTTACCGCTCTGTCCTGAACATATGGTACCACCGTGCTCACAAACAAAACTTCCAGAATTACTAACAACATTTTATGAGAAAAAAAATTATGTTATTCATTATAAAACGTTACAACAGGCTCTTAAATTGGGTATAAAAGTCAACAAGATTCATAAAGTGCTCAAGTTTAAGCAGTCAGATTGGTTACGAAAATATATTGAGTTAAATACTGAAATGAGAAAAAATGTAGCAACGACTTTGAGAAAAATTTCTTTAAACTAATGAACAACGCAGTGTTCGGTAAAACAATGGAAAACGTGCGTAAATATCGAGATATAAAATTAGTCACGAAATGGTCAGGACGTTACGGAGCAAGCTATTATATTTCTCAACCAAATTTTCACAGTAGTACAATCATCGATAATAATATGATATTAATTCAAATGAACCGGTTAAAAATGTTTTTTTCAAAACCTATATACGTTGGAATGGCAATATTAGACATCTCTAAAACGTACCTGTATGATTTTCATTATAATTATTTGCTAGAGAAATTTAATAATCAAGCCAAATTATTATACTGCGACACTGATTCATTAATTTACCATTTATTCGTTGAAGATATATATCAAAATATTAAGGAGGACATTGGTAGGTTTGATACCTCAGATTTCCCCGAAAATAATATAACATGCCTAGAAAAAACAAAAAGGTGATTGGTTTAATGAAAGATGAGAATTGTGGACGTATCATGACTGAATTCATTGGTCTTAAATCGAAAATGTATGCTATCAAAGTGCAAACAACTGAAGATGAGGTAAATCAACTCCAGAGAAAACTCAATATTATTGGTGAGGATAATGAGCATATCGAACACTTGGTATCGAACATTGGTACTCTAAAGAAAGCTAAAGGTGTAAAATCATCTTCACTAAAACATATAACCTTTGATCATTATTTCAATTGTTTATTTAATAATGAAACCTATAAGGCTGATCAGTATTTAATCAGATCTGAAAAACATGTAGTTTATACAATAAAACAAAACAAACTAGCGTTAAGTGCATATGATGATAAGATAATCGTTAACTATTTATATACAGACACCAAACCATGGGGTTATACGTAGTTTTAATTATTTTGTTTACGTTTTCAAGTATAAATAGAAGCAGATTGAGAGAGGGGGAAAATACAGGTTGGATAGCTTAAACTAAAATAAAATACGCATCTATAGTTTGTATGATTTCAGTTTTATCAAGATGTTGATGGTTTTACTATTCCTCTTACCTCTAACGAGAGGTTATTCAGTACAAGAAGAACAACAACAATTGTGTGATTATTACAAGCTTGAATCTGAAAACTGGCGAAATGATATCAGTCCCTTTATAATGTCAGTCTATCTCTTTATCAAGAATGTACAGATGAACTGGATCAATGCACCGAAGACCATATGAACGAAATGGATTTGAACGATGAGTGTTTCAAGAAAATCACAGGATTTGAACGACGAATTGAAAATTTAACGGTATCTACGGCTCTCGTCGAACGTGAAAATTTAATTAAACAAAGTATTCAACTGGAATCTACCATACAAGAATTGAGAAAGTCCCTACACGACTCCAATAAAAAACTGAGTTTTTCGTACGGACTCATTAATGAGTATAAACAAAATATAACGGAATTACGTGACCATTATGACAAAATTGTATTAGATGCACATATGTTAAAATCTGATTATGATAACTGTGATGCGAAGTTAACAAAATGTATGAGTGACATTTTTCAAAAAGAACGAAAATTAATACAAAATATAAACGATTGTGTGGAAAGGGAGGAACAATGTCAAGAGAAGAAGAATAAATATTCACTTAATCTAAGCATTTGTCGAAAATCAAATAGAAAGCAAAGATTAAGTAAAAATAAAAGTAATTTACAACCTCAATAATAATAATAATAATAAATAGCTTATGTTATGTCAATTAAAAAAACACTAAAATACATGTTTTAAAAAGAATATTATGCGTTTTATTTATCTCGGAGAGAAAAGTGAGACATTAGAAGTAGTTTAGTCCAGCCTAGGCTTGTGGAGTTTGCTAGTACATTTTTTTCTTACTATTTGACCTTGAAGCGCTCTGCCACGTCTTTATACTAATCACAAACAAGCGCTTCTTCTCGTAAATAGGCGAGTGGTCGAGCGCTGTCAGTCGATTGCTTTGTAATCTATAGGTATCCGGTTCGAATCCCACCGCACGCCTATTTTATAACGTTATTTCAAATCTCCCGCTAAAACTGGCAGTGTGTGATGTCATCTGCGGCGCCAGCAAGTCGGCACAAAGTTTGCAAGTCCAGACTTGTCCGATTACAACCCGCACGTCAACAAGGTTGCATAGCAACAACACATGCAGACGTCAATAAGATAACGAATATGCTCAAAGGTCGAATAACAACCACACACAGACGTCAACAAGATAAGAGATCAAAGGTCAGATAAGGCTTTCAAGGTCAAGTGACGTCAGAGAGGCTCAGGCGGGGTTCTGCGGCATGGCCGAGTTGTTTTCAACTCAAGGTCATTTTTGTCCCAGGATCCCGCTAGCTATACTACTAATGGCTTTTATTTATAATTGCCTCCATGGGGTTCAATTAGGGTCACGACTATGAATTAACTAATAATGTAACCACCCGGGTTACGGTTTATTGTAAAGTATGGGAAATTAGGCGCTGGGTATTTGTTAGTAATAATTATTTCTGACTCTAATAATTAAGAATCGTACGAACGGGCACAGCTGCGGCTTACCGCGAGTTATCAGCGGATGTTTGGTAACCGTTTTGCAAATCTCGCGACTAGTTTATTTATCGTTGGGACTTTCTCTGTGGGGGCCTTTGTCATGGACCTAAGCTATGAAATTGAAACTTGGTTTATGTTGATAGCGTTCGCCGCGCTAGCTTGGCGGTCTTTGTCCATGGGTCGTGGGAAAGGCTAAATGTTGTTACAGTCGAATTCTTGGGGGATGACAACACCAGATCGTCCATTGGTGGAAACGCCATAATGGCCGAATGTAAAATTAGCGTGGGTAAAAATTGGCAGAGCGTTGATTGGATAATGGCGGGTTTTGGGGGCTGGCTTGGAAAATTGTTAGCGGTGGGGAAGCACCCAAAATGCCGAAAGCTGGCTGGGAGATTCTCATTCTGATTCTGGTTTTGGTTTTGACTAGTAATACTTCCACCAATTTTTGGATGCGCGTCGGTTTTCGGAAGTGTGTACATTTGGACTTGTAATATTTCGCCCCAGTCGGAATGGGGACTTGATGTAATTTTGGGTGTGGTTTCATTCGGTGATTCGTCTGGGTGCAGGTGTCCTAAAGCTGTGCCCCAATCGTTTTGTTGGTTTAGTTGTACCGATTGCAGAGATTAACTGGTAGGATTTTAAGTTGACATTGTACTGTTATTTTTGTGTATTGCTAAAGATTGTCCAACTCTTTTCGTGTCTGTTGTCTGATAGATTTGTTTTTGATTGAGAGAAAAATGCCGTTGCCCGTTAGACAGATAGGATTTAATGATTATCTTTTAGTTCGCCACATTGCCATAATTTTGTTCTTGTAAGTGCCTTAATCTGGATCTTGCAAATTAATAGAGACATTCGTTAGAGTATTGTTGGGGAACTTAACAGGTACCAAGTTGAGTTTGTAGTAAGAAAACTTGAAGTATTTTATCGAGTTCATGATGGAATAATCAACTTGGTGCACGTTATGGTTCTGGGGGTTAATAATAATAAACGTTGAATATTATTAGATATCACTCTTAGGTTCGTAGTGGACCTTTTGTTGCTTACTGGATTAATTGTGCATAATTGTTAAGGACATGAATCGTGTGTTGGTTTGAACCTGTGAGGTGCTTTTGTAGTTTTATAATATAATTAATTTTATTTTGAGTCTTTGTTGGAACTTCTAATTCTTTTGATATAGTGACCTTTCATATAATTTGAACCTTTGTCTCAATTTAGATTTCTTGTTACTCTATTTCATTTAATTTGTATCTCTGATGCAGTTTACCTTTTTCGTTACAGTATTTGATTTAATTTGCATCTCTGATGAAAATTATACTTTATTTTAATGTACTCAAAGTAATTTGAATCTGTCTGAATTTGAACTTGTTTTTAAATTTTATTTTAATATATTTAATTTAATCGGACCCTTGCCTTAGTTGTTTTATTTTTATAGTTCAAGTTGAATTTCCTAATTTCCCAGTGAAAAAGATTAGCTATTAAGACTTAGTGTGTTTGATTAAGATTACGGTAAGTGCAGTATTATCTCGAATAAAAACACCAACATTCGCATGAGATAAAAACTTCCATCCCCTTTTGCTCCACTTTGTCACCTGTTTATTTAACATCAAAAAATTAGCTTACCGCTCGGCTAACCACACCTACCCAGTATTCGGGTGGTAACAATAACACCCTGATCACCCCAGTCATGGTTGTTACAATTGGGCAGATCGAGAAACTTGTGCATGCATTAAACATTCCAATATTCAACTAATAGCAAACAAATTATTCTTATATGGTATAATTGAAAGCAAAAATGTGGAAGTTATAGTATCTGGAACAGTTTGTGATGTCAAAAATATAAAATGCATGTACATGTGCAGTACATGTGTTTTGTGTAAAGATAGAACAACGCAAATTACCAACATAGAAAAAGAACTCTTGAATAAAATCATTGACTTCGAGCAATGGGAATCGGTGAATGAAGAACGATAAATCAAAAGCGTGAAAAAAGCTATTTGAAGGACTACAAAAGGTAGAAAATCCATACAAATCAGCAAATTAATAAAGCTGTTTAATAGGCAACTGGTAGACTTCAAAAAACATTTGTTCATAATGAAACACCAAATGAAGCAAATGCAGAAATGCAAATCCAACATCGGGCTTAACGAAATTGCGATTCAGATTTTGCAGAAAATTACGTCCTGAAGTGCCGAAAAGCAACATGCAGGAAATTTCAGTTTTTGTTCTGTAAGTGAATGTTTGGATCATCAAGCTTATGCAATATGGGCAGACCTGCAACATATACTAGAAAAATTGGCACAAATTATGCTAAATACTAAACGCATTAACTTTTTCTCCGATGGTCCGACTAATCAATATAGAAATCGCAGCAACATTTACTTGCTTCTTTCGAAAGTGCCCCCGTTGTTTCCAAATTTAGAATCGTTATCATGGAATTATAGCTCCAGTGGCCATGGGCGATCGCTTTATCTTACAAGGACAAGATATTTCTCCGCAAGTAGTTTTACAGCAAAAATGAAGGACAGTAAAGACGAAGTTTGGGAGGTGCCCCAAACACTAATAAACAAAGCGAAAATACACACCCCAGAAGAACTTCTAGCAATTCCTGCGCTTATGGGTGTTCACCAAATTACTTGGGCCAAGCAAAATTCACGTTTCATATGCCGCACACAAGTAAGCTGCTTTGAATGCAGTTTTGGAAAAAGTTGCATTCATTATGGGATGAAAAAGTCATACGTCAACTTTTTATCTGAGATATCCTTTTTTACTTTGTGAAACCATATTAATATATTATTTATTCAATATGTAGATATTTTCCTTACCTCACCTTTTAGCTGGCAAACATTGCACCTACAAAGAAGGTGGTTAACATTATTTCTGATATCAGAATACCAACGCAACCAGAGCTTGAGAGCAAGATGATTGTTAGAGGTTTATGTTATATATGTTAAGATATTTAATATATGTTAACCCCAATGTTTTATTAGTTCTTTTCTTAATCTTTAATAAATTGTTTCATGACGTTTTGTTTATTTCATTTTTGATATTAACATAATAGGGTAAATAGGCTAAATAACATAGCGTGCATTACCGAAATGATGTTATGCATTACCGAAATGTTTTTTAATATATCCAAATATTTGAAAGTTTTCTAATTTTGATCACTGCTGACAGTAGAGATGCATTCAATATGCACATAAGTACAATATGTAACATTGTTTAAAAAAAAAATATTTTTTTTTAAAATACATTTTACAAATTGTCCCAATACCTGACATGTACCCATAACAACTTACTGCGGACAAGCTTGCAACCATATTTGTTAAGTATGCGGTCTGGATTCTTTCCCGGAACTGTCAAGCGCTACCAACAAATATTGGCAACAATCGACTCGGATGTTTTAAACTATGACAAATTTAAAAAATATTTGCAGGAGATGGAGGCTGTGGTTGCAAGAGCCTCATTTGTCTTATCTGATGAGGCTCTTACAAGGATGGAAATCATGCGGGAGTGCATGGTATCTAGTAGATATTTTAAAACATAATTTTTCTTATTTCTTTGTTCTTAAGATTGATGAGATTCCAAAGGAAAAGTTGCCGTATCGTTTTGATTCCGATAATTTATTTACAAGTATGACATAGCTATCATTTTTAAAGAATAACGGTTGCGGAGGAACCGGAAAAGTACGCAAAAATCGCTTTGCCAAGAAACTGTCCGTTCTCCAGAAAGAAAAATGTGAAAAAGCTAAACGAGGCGAATTTTTATGCCGTCGCCAAACAAAATGATCAGATTTGGTTTTGATCAGTGAAGTCATGACGTCGGTGGTGGCCACAGTGAGTTTGTTGCCATGCACGCAAAGTATAAACCGAGCAAATATAGAAGCAGTCCAGATTATCTTCCAAAATTCAACGCCTACAAGATACACCCTAAAGTCCATGTATTAAATTTATATCAATTTGTTATTGAAATTAATAAATTTTAAAGTAATTAGCGCTGCTCCTTTTTTTTTAAGTTAATACCAATATCACCTACTTATGACTCGAATGGAAGTGATGTCGTCCGATTTTGTGAGAAACAAAGTTCATGGACCAAAGTTCCCGTCAACAAAAATAAAATCCTGTGTAATTCGTAGTAGCTGATGAACGATCTGCGATCCAACACCTAGGTTCCAAGTAAATTAGTTAAAGTGTTAAAAAAAACCTTCCGCAAATGGCTGCACCAACCATAAGAAGTTCAAGATAAAAATTGATGATGGAATTCTTAAAAAGCCTAAGAAAACAGGAATTTACAGAAACGCCACGACAATTAAGAAGAAACAGAAGAACAGAGCTTGGATACAGAAACTAGCTTGAAAAAAGATGATCTAGTTCAAAAAGAACTGTTGTCCATAACCACTCAGTACATCTGGTGTGGCTAAGGGCACCTTGTGGTGTCCAATAAATTTGGGTCCATCATCGTTTGTTCTTTTCATTAACAAACTTCTGACTTTTGGCTTATGCCGATGATTTCAAAATCATGAAGTCCATCGCCAGACAGGACTTCTGGTGTCCCTCATGGATCAACTTTGGATCCAATATTGTTTGTACTTTTCGTAACACTTTACTTGGAGCATTGACTTGTCCAGTGTTTACATCAAGACCCTAAAGTATAGTATCAGCCATATTCTTTTAGTGTTCTAAAGTCCACTTGAATATAGACAGATTTAGCTAAGACTTCTGGTGTACTACAGGGGTCGACATTGAGTCCGACTTTTGTACTTTTCATAATGATTCATAATTTGTACTTTTTCTTGGAACATTAACTTGTCCAGTATTTGCGTCTTGCCACTTTTTTAGTGTTCTAACAGCTTTAAACTCTGCTTGAATATAGACAAATGTGGCAAAGACTTCTGGTGTGCCTCAGGTGCTGACTTTGGTCCCGTTAATGTTTGTACTTTTGGTAACAATTTTTTGGAACATTGACTTGTCCAGTGTTTACGTCAAGACCCTGGAGAATAGCACTTGCCGTATTTTCGAGTATTGTAACAATTCTAACCTCCACTTGAATAAGGACAAATGTGGCTCAGACATGCGCAGGACATCTTTGCGGTGTATTGTATGTTGATAACGTGGCAATTCACAGTTTTGAGGCTGAGTTTTGTTTGACATGTTGAGTTGCTGCCAATGTTGGACATTAAGGTCCTGGTATTTATAATGCACGTCTTCCATGATTTTATGGAGGTAGATGTGACATGTTCTTCAAGTTGGGATGATTGTAGAACTATGTGGTCAGACTGGTGTGGGTGTGTGTATGTGAATTGATACCCTGGTGATTTGGTCTAGATGTCAATGGATACTCAAGGAATTTCAAGGAATCCATATGAAGTATGCAACAAAATCTGAAAAAAAAATATATAAAGAATATGTTTCATGTAAAAGTAATTTATATTAACTTAATTAAGATATTTTTATAGTTCGTGCTATTATTATTTACTAGCGATCAGTGGTAGAATTTTAGACGTATTCAAAGACCTCAAGTAATGTTTTCTTAGCCCTCATGCTATACAACGTTTCTTTGAGAACGATACAAATTGAGAGAGATACAAATTGACAGAGATAGAAATTATCATTATCTAGGATACAAATTATCATTAACCCCTAAATTGGCGTGTTCATTTCATACAAAATGTAAATAAATAATTGTGTTAGTCACCAACCCTTTCATGTCAAACAACCCCAAAATCACTATAATTTGTATCGACTACATGTGTTGTGTGATACATTACGAGCAAAAGCTAATTATATTACAAAAATTGTTGTTGGTATATATTTACTTCATATGTGAAATTTTAGGTATTTAATCATTGTACAGGCTACATATCTTTACAATAGAAACATGTTTATACCTTTTACACAAATTGTAGATATTTTTCTCTCATACACCAAACTGGACCAAGTACACATTAAGTTTCACTTGTTCAAATGTAATTTTTTACCGGTTTATCGGTTTATCTGTTGATTTTTACAATTTTTATTAATGTCAAAGTTTTATTGAAATCAGTACGCCCTGCCATTTAGTCACAAAATAAGAATACACAGAATATTGACATTAAAAGGCAATGGTTGCAAATGACGGCTGTTATTTTGGTCCAGTGGCGTAGGTGTTCCGTCTTGAAAACGAATTCATTCTCTTAATTTAAGAAAACTGGATGAACTTACCAGATTAATGAAAAATCTTTAATATTATGTATTTTTACAAAGACTCTTCTCTTCAAGAACCCAATAACATATTAATTGAGAAAAGATGAAATATCGTTGCAGAGGAACGTAACCCTTACTGACGAGTTCACTATGGTATCTGACAGTGATCATAACATGTAGCATGCACGCATACCATCTTATAAACACTAAATAAGTTCAAAACTGTGGCGGGAAATTCAACCTGTCCTCAGTCATTTTAGATCACCCGTTATCTATATCTATACAATATAATTCTATATAATCTTATGTTTTCGTAAGTTACCGATGAAATTAAAATCATTAATTTCAAATATAAAATTACCACGTAATTAAAAATGAAATATGGTAAATTACACTGGTTAAAATTACCAGGTAATTAAGAATTCAAAATGGTATATTAAACTGGTGTTGAACCAATCACTGTAACATTACGATTGTTACTTATGTTAATAAAAATGTTTGGTAAATAAAGGTAATTATTTTGTAGACTAGCTATCTCTAGGGATGTTAAATTTTGGTAATTTCTTTTCGGTAAATTACTGCTGAAATTCAGATTATTAATTTCAAATATTAAATTACCATGTAATGAAAAATTAAAAATGGTAAATTACATTTTCTTAAATTACCGGGTAATTCGAAACGATAAATTACTGATGACAGTAAGTTATGATAGCTACTTATGTCAATAAAAATGTAGAAGGGTACAACCCTAAAAGTCATTATTTTGTTGATACAAAATTGAAAATAATGACTTTTAGGGTTGTACCCTCCACCAATTTCTGATACATTTCCCGAGTTAATAGTAGTAATTCATTATTAAAATGAAAACATAGACTACAATAACTAGTAAGAAAATTATCTTCTGCCAGGTCAAAGTTAAAATACCCCCACCGTAAAATATTTTTGGTGTGGAATTTGAAAAGCAATGGAGTTAACCGACTTTTCCCATTCACGAACTTGTCCATTTTTTTTGAGAGATAAGCTTGTATTCCTAATTTCATATCAATTGCGCTAAAATTAGGGCAGTTATGGAGTGAATTTGAAAAAAAATGGCGTTAACCGATTTTCCCCTTTCACAAACTAGTAATAATAATAATAATAATAATAATAATAATCTTTATTACCCAACAGGAGACCCACTTACAAGGTAATACGTATTTGAAAAAAATATTTGAAAATAATAATAATAATACAACAACCACTATAATACCACAGAAAGCAACAGATCATAAAACACAGCAACAACAGCAGAAATACCATACTAACAGTACAGAATAAAACATCTAAATGTAAATCATGCGTAACAACAAAATACAAGCAAAAAGTTCATCAAAGTGCTATTAATTATATATATTAAAAATTAAAAATAGTTAACACTTTTTAAGAGAAGCTTGTATACCAAGTTTCAGATCAATTACTTAAAAATTACGGCAGTTATCGTGACATAGACAGACAGATGGACAGACAGACGGACATAGCTAAATCGATTCAGTTTTCAATGCTGATCAAAAATTTATATACAAGTCTATACCTGTCACGCTTCCTTAAGGGTGTTACAAATATTGTGGCAAAGTGAATATACCCTACCACAGTAAATGTGGGACGTATAAAATTACTATTTACGCCAGCAATATAAAAGGACAGTCTAACAGCATATTTATAGTTTAAAATACTTTAATTCATGACTAATGTAACAATGATCATGTTTTTTGATCCGGATCACCGGAACATTTCTTTAAATTGTGAATTCGATAGTAAATAAATAAATAAAAAAATAAAATAAAAAAAACAAATAGCGTAAATTTGCGGTATTGGCTCCCACTGTTCAATACAAAAAGAATAGCTATATTTACACAAATAAAACCATTCAGCTGGTGAATTTAAAAGTGTACCGGTGTTAAAAATATCTAGATTAAAAAAGGCCATTGTTTGTGAAACCAGGCACAAAAGTAATAAAATACAAATAAATAATAAAGAAACAAAATAAAGTATTTTTTTAATAGTTAATCATTTTTCAGTTAATCATTTCAGAATTATTATAAATAGCGGTAAATTACCATATGCTGACGGTGAATTACCTTCGGTAATGTAAGCCGTTAATTACAGCAATTAAAAATCCGTAAATCACCCCTGAGCAGCAGTGATTTGATTTTCTGACAATAGTAGTTGCCTTTGTGTTGGAAGCAAACATAACCTCCTTGCTTTGTTATTAAATCTTTCAATACTCTTTTCTTCCACACACAATTATTCTTGAACGCTTTCTTGGACATGTTTAATCACAGCAAACAACAACAAATAACGATTAACGAAATGCGGAATAAGTTATGATTTCCGTCGTATTTGCGATTTGAGTCGCACGCATATAGAACTAATCCTAAAGGTGCATTTAAATTAGAGCGAACGAACGAATTTGTTCGCTTAAGCTTGCATAATTTACATGGAGAACGAACGAGTTTGTTCGTGGATGTTCCAACGCCTGCCGGTAAATACCTGCGAATTCGTTCCATCGTTCGTTCGCTTCTGGTCGCTCTAATTTAAATGCACCTTAAGGCAGCCCCAAACCTACGCGATTTTCTTGCGAATCGCTGTAATCTATTTGTGGTATTATCGCCGCCTATTTAAAATACATGGCAAAATGTTAGTGTCGCTGTTGCGGCGACAAAATCGCGTAGGTTTGGGGCCTTTAAAGGTGCGTTCTGATTAGTGATAATAGTAGCAGACGCCATTATAGTATTTCCGCTAGATAATTGCTAGTGACTCATGTCTATGTGCTATGCGCGCTAAAAAAGTAGTATAGCTGATTTTTACATAATGTAATGCTGGCTTGTATTTATTTATCAACTTGACAGTTGATGCATGTTTCGTACAAGAATAATGTCAGAATGACAGTGTATAGATAGGTTATAAAAGAACCATTTACAAAGCTAACAAAAATATGTTCAGTATAGGACGCCGCATCACACAAAGCAATAGGTCACAAAACCAAGTCCAAACTTGCACAGAAATAGTGCTAGCCTAACTGATGGCGGCCAATTAAACGGACTTGAATAAACGGACGATGAATGTACTGGAAGTTAATGACTCCGTTAATGGTTTTGAAAGTTAATTCGTTAATCGATTAATGGATTAACGCTTTTATGCCCAGCGTTGCTGGACATCTTATGTATGGTATTATAAATAGAAAGCTTGTGACGTTAACAGTGAAGCCTCAATCTAGCAGATACCAACTATAATAGCGCCCACTAAATAAGATTGATAATTTATGTAATAAAGACTCGTGGTTGAGAGCAAATTACAACAAAGTTCGGATATACTTACATCTGCTGTTGATGGTTTGCCAAGAAACTCTGTGTTCGGACTGTTCGGAGCCTCCTCAACAAGATTCGAACAATTCATTTTCAACGATAGCTAATAAAAAAGAAAACAAAGTTAGGATTTAAAATTCGATGCAATGTCGCTTAGAACTTACTTCTATCTGCATACAATCCTTTCGATTTTCGAGATTACTTTGGTTATCTTCATCTACTTAATTTGGAGTTGGGCCATGGGGTTCCAGTACTTTGGTTATGTGTGGAAAAACTACGCGTCTTCCGGTTTTCTTTTGGTCCTGCTGCATGGCGTTGTATTTTCCATAGTTTTCATTCTCGATACTTATTATGTTGTACATTAGGTATACCGTACATTATACTGTCTATAATATTTAATTGCCTCTGTAGTAGTTTTTAGTTGTTGATTTCAAAGCACTCCGCAGGTAAAGCAGGCAAAGCAGCCAAGCAGCGGTAAAATGGCGGTAAACAGTGTTGCCACCTCCAAAGAAAAAATTGTACTAGATTGGGACTTTTCAGCGTAGTTAGTAGCGTTGACTGAAGACTAGTTTTTATTCAATGTTAGTAGTTAGTATTTACCTTGAGTATTTACCATGTATTTACCATCAGGAAAACTGGAAACTTCTTTTTATTCTTCTACTTGTTCACCGTGAGAATTGCACCGAGAGCGTGCATAAAATTGTATAAATTGAAAACGCTATTACATATGTACTATAATTCGACCCATGCAACGAAGACTACATAGGGATTGCACTTTAGTTACGATAGTCTTCATTGCATGGGTCGATATAACAAAAATCGAATTTGAGAAAAAGGGAAAAAATCTGATGTGGCCAGGCACATGACTTTATCAGACTATATATAGGTATATACATGGGTGAGTTATTAGTATCCCGGCGGTCGATAGTTAATAAATCGTTTGAGAAAGAAAAAATATTTTATACAAAAGTTGTTTGACTCGCCATTTTCCATTATTTTAATAAACAATGTCCAGAATTAGTTCTAAAATTATGAAATGTAAAAAGATACAGGGTGTTCCATTTGAAAAAAAATTTACGCGATTTCTATAATAAAATGAATAAAATGTATATTCAAAATATATTTGAACGATGGATTGTTTAAAGTCTGAAGACTTTTGTTTGAATTTTTTTTTGAATTTTTTTACCATTGTAGAATTATTTGGGTGTTCCGGTAATTTTTGCTAACCCTGTATATATATATATACAGGGTGAGTCACTAGAGTCGCGGTGGTAGATATAGCAATTATCTTTAGAGATGGAAAAAAATATTCAATACAAAAGTTGTTTGGCATATCATTTTCTACAACGTAAAATTATTTTCATTTATACTGGGTGTTGCATTTAGGCGTAGCAGAAAATAAATTAACTTTTTTAAATGGAATGCCCTGTATATTATAACATATTATGATTGCGAAGAAAATTGTCTTACTAATTGTATCAGGTGATATTGACGTAAAGCTAATAGTTTCTGCAATATTCAATTTTTTATTAAAAAAATGGCTGTTGCAGGCCTTTTCCGAAAACTACGTAATAGTGTCATTTTTGCAGATATTTTCTTACAACTTTGTCAGAAAATAACCAATACTAATAGGGAGGTGATAGTGCCCAAAGAAATTTGATGCGCTATACAGGGTGTTCCTAGCACCTAATCAATTTTGGTATTTTTCAAATGGCTTTTTCTTGAGTTTTTTAAATGGAACGCCCTGTACATTATTTGCTGGTTGCATTTCCCATTAAGTTGCCTTTAATTTATATTAAGTGTGGCATATACATATTTGTACCCGTTTTCGTGATATTTGGAATTTAAAGAAAATGTGTTATAAAGTATACCAATACAGTGCTTTAATATTACACCCTGTATAATTGAGTTAGTTTTTTTCATGTATTTTGTTATAATGTAAATAAATTATAAATGTTGGTAAAGTTAAAAATGCTATTTTTTATAAAGATACATTTAAATAGCAGAGTTACGCTAATATTTTAAGTTAGCTTAGATTTACTTAACCTCCTTGTCATGAAAACAAATAACAGACGTGTAGTTATTGCTGTCAACAGACTTAATATAGCTAACCAACATTTGTAATCTCTGTTAACGATGAATTTTAATTATACTAAAGAGGAACTGATAAATATTATTTACATCTATGGAGAAGCCGGCAAAAACGCTCTACTGGCCTCAAGAATTTACGCTCAGCGATATCCCGAAAGACGGCATCCCGATGCAAGAACAATTAATAGTTCGGGAACGTTTTGAATAAACGGGTACTATTACTTACAAAAAAAGAAAAAGAACAAAAACGGCGACACATGAAGAGACTGAATTTCTGGTAGTTGCTAGTGTGGTAGAAAATCCATACTCAAGCACTAGACAAATAAGAAATCAAGGAATAACCCAATCATCTATGTCCAGAATAATACGGCGACACAAGTATCATCCATATCATGTGCAACATGTACAGGAATTGAGCGAAAACGATTTAGAAAAGAGATTAAATTTTTGTAATTGGGCAGCTGCTAAAATTCAACAACAAGCAAATTTTTTTGACTTTGTTCTTTTTACTGATGAAGCTACGTTTCATAAAAATGCGTATGTTAACCAACATAACTTCCATTTTTATGCAACAGAAAATCCTCGCGTTATCAGGCCTTTGGACCATCAACATAGATGGTCACTCAATGTATGGGGTGGAATAGTAGGTACCAATTTGCTAGGGCCTTACTTTTTTGAGGGTTCCGTAAATGGTCAAAGGTACTTACATTTTCTTAACAACCATCTACATGAATATTTAGATGATTTGCCGCTTAATATTCGCCAAAACTTAATTTTCCATCACGACGGAGCCCCACCCCACTTTAGTCTGAACGTAAGACAATTTTTGAACAACCAATACCCCAACAAATGGATTGGAAGAGGAGGCCCTACGTTATGGCCGCCAAGATCTCCTGATCTAAATAAGATGGATTTTTTTTTGTGGGGTCATGTTAAGGAATTAGTATACCTGACACCACCTACCACACAAGACGATATGAAGATTAGAATAAGAAATGTTTTTGCTGACATCAGAGAAAATAAGAGAGAGATGTTAAGAAATACTTTGAGATCTTTTACCCATCGTATTAATGCTTGTAGAAGACAAAATGGAGGGCATTTTGAACACCTACCAAATCAATAACTACTTGTTGTTTTATCTTTAATTGTTATAGTTTTTTACTAGTTTTATGTTAATGCTTATCAAGTTTAAAAAATAGTTTAATAAATGTTATTAGTTGTGGTTTCTCTTAATTATTTGTTTTTATTTAATTTTTAGTTGTCTCAAATTATATTAATTTTTCATATTGAGTAACTAAATGGTAATTCCATGTACTTTTCAATTTATTTTGAGCAATTCTGTCAGTTTTTTAATTCAACAAAAGTATTTTTTTCCTTTCTATGTTCTCTTTACAAAAAAAATCATTAAAAAAGAACCATGTTATGCAGGGTGTAATATTAAAGCACTGTATTGGTATACTTTATTACACATTTTCTTTAAATTCCAAATATCACGAAAACGGGTACAAATATGTATATGCCACACTTAATATAAATTAAAGGCAACTTAATGGGAAATGCAACCAGCAAATAATATACAGGGCGTTCCATTTAAAAAACTCAAGAAAAAGCCATTTGAAAAATATCAAAATTGATTAGGTGCTAGGAACACCCTGTATAGCGCATCAAATTTCTTTGGGCACTATCACCTCCCTATTAGTTTTGGTTATTTTCTGACAAAGTTGTAAGAAAATATCTGCAAAAATGACGCTATTACGTAGTTTTCGGAAAAGGCCTGCAACGGCCATTTTTTTAATAAAAAATTGAATATTGCGGAAACTATTAGCTTTACGTCAATATCACCTGATACAATTAGTAAGACAATTTTCTTCGCAATCATAATATGTTATAATATACAGGGCATTCTATTTAAAAAAGTTAATTTATTTTCTGCTACGCCTAAATGCAACACCCAGTATAAATGAAAATAATTTTACGTTGTAGAAAATGATATGCCAAACAACTTTTGTATTAAATATTTTTTTCCATCTCTAAAGATAATTGCTATATCTACCACCGCGACTCTAGTGACTCACCCTGTATATATAAAGGAGAAAGGTATTTGTCGGGTAATTCCATTGAATAATATAATATATATATATATATATATATATATATATATATATATATATATATATATATATATATATATATATATATATATATATAATGGATGTTAATTCTCGCAGAAACCTGCATATATTGATATGCATATATGCATATATATGCATATATGCATATATTTTTTAACTTAAAAAATTACCGGCATCTTGTATTAACTATTTCAAGTTTATATATATATATATATATATATATATATATATATATATAATTAATAGTTTAGCTGCCTGAGATTCTATTTGATCGAGATCGTACGTGTCTGCACTAAAATAAAACTAGTTAGCCAGGATTTGACAGATATTTTGATTCTATTGACAGTAGATATTGTGGAGACATCAAGCGTTTGACCGGTGTTGCCAATATGGCGGTTTTGCCGCTAAAACTGGCGATTTGAAGTTGCTTATAGACGTTTCTCGTTCTGGTTTTTGATCTCACGATGTGCGCGCGTATTTCTCCCAGGACCACCCAGGACTAAATTAAGTTGGCAAGTGTGCTTTGTAAAAAGACTAATTAGTATCAAATGAAATGTAATTGATAAAAGAGAAGTGTGAGAATGACATGCATTCATCGAAAACCAGGTACACCCGCGGCAAGCTTCCTTGAGTTAGGATACGTCCCGCTAAACAAAAACATATTGCCGCTACATTTCTACAATATATTTCTGTGATTTTATAATTTCGGTTTTATGTATTATTTAATATAACTGTTATATCTAGGCAACCTCTTATGTCCTACCGCGGATACATAACAGTCAATGTTACTGAAACATCAAAGTCAGGGCCGGCCCGAGGCGGGTTCAGCGCGTTCCCCTGAACCCGGCCCCGCGCATTAGACGGCCCCGCAAATAAAAAAGAACTACAGTTTCCTATAAACAATTGTGTAAAGCATATCGAAGAAAAAAATAAAGAAATCAATAATAGAGGAATAATTAAACTTTCCACCAACAATAAGAAAGTAAATAATATAAAGCAATCTTTCAGAAGCATGCTCCATTTTTTTGTTTATAACTTATTGGGGTTTGGATTACTTTTGTTGAACCTACTGGCTGCAACTGTAATTTTATGACCTTAAATTTTTGACAATAACAGTTAAAATCTTTCTTTCAAATAGGCAATTTTGATAGATTGCTTTGCGCTGAACGCAAATCCTGACTCAAACATTTCAGCTATTGCACCATCTTGCGTTTTTGGTTTTGTTATGTTAGGACGTCAGGGAAAGTCACTTAAGGTGGCGTTTAAACCGGAAATGTAGTTATAATTTTTCATCGGTTATTACCAGGGATGTTAAATTACGGTGATTATTTTTTTTTTCGTAAATTACCGTTGAAATTAAAATTATTAATTTCAAATAATAAATTACCACGTAATTAAAAATTAAAAATGGTAAATTATGATGGAATAAATTACGGGGTAATTAAAAATTCAAAATGGTAAATTACGCTGGTTTAAATTACCGGGTAATTAAAAATTCAAAATGGTAAATTACGCCTGTTTAAATTAACGGGTAATTAAAAATTCAAAATGGTAAATTGAGAATTGTTGCAAATAGCCTTTGGTCTCATATCAATGAGTTTAAAATTTTACCGGAAAAGCAGTCTGGATTCCGCGCGGGCTTTAGCTGTACTTCGGCGCTGCTGGATGTTACGGACGACATCATTCGGGGTATTGATGGTAAACTCGTGACTGCGCTAGTCTTACTAGATTTTTCTAAAGCTTTCGATAGGCTTCATCATGATACGCTTCTATCAATCCTCCATTACATTGGTCTGTCTCAGTCGGCTATAAGACTGTTCAGGAGTTATCTGCTTGGCAGGTGCCAGCGAGTCAGTTGTGATGGCATTTGTTCCGGATTGGCTCCGGTTACTTCAGGTGTACCTCAAGGGTCAATCCTTGGGCCCATCCTTTATTTGATTTATACCGTGGATCTGTGCAGCGTCTTAAGACACTGTAATGCGCATATGTATGCTGATGACACCCAGCTTTATCACAGCTTTGATTCCAATAGCATTCTTCTTGCACAGAATGTTATAAACGAGGACATTGGTCATCTACTCAATCATGCGACAAGACACTCTCTTACTGTGAATGCCTCCAAATATTCGGTTGTCATTTTCGGGAGTAAGCCCGCGGCTGCCTTGGTCCGTCGTTCGCTGAGGGTTAGTGTCGATGGTGTTGTTTTGAGTATCGCGTCTGAAGGGCGTAGTCTGGAAATTGTAGTTGACTCCGATCTGAGATTTAGACGGCACATTGACTCACTGTTGCGTCGTGCGTATTCAACGCTCAAACTTTTATACACTAGTGGATTCCTGCTCAATCGTGAACTGAGGACACATTTGTGCGAAGCGCTGGTTCTCTCTATTTTTAATTATGGGGATGCATTGTATGGACCTTGCCTTGATGCGGTTTACACGGCTAAAATTCAGAGAGTGCAAAACTGTTGCCTCCGTTTTATATATGGGATCAAGAGACGTGATCGGATCTCCCATACACTTGGCTGGGTGGGTTGGCTGAACATGTCGGGGCGACGAATTCTGCATGCAGCGTGCTTGTACCACAAAATTATTTTGTTCAAAACTCCCCCGTATCTGTTCAGGAAAATTAGTTTCCGCACGGATGTCCACAACATAAATGTTAGGCACAGACACTCTATTACAATACCTTTGCATCGTCTTGAAGTGTATAAACGATCGTTTTCGTACTGCGTGCCTGATATTTATTATGACATCCCGGTGACTATTAGGCTGGAGGGTGAGCGTCGCTTTAGGGTTGGCCTTAAGTCGGAATTGCTTAAGCAGCAGACAATGGTGTAGTAGTTTATTTTTTGTTATTATTATTATTAAGTCTGATGAACTGTTATGTTTATTTGGTCAGTGGCTTTATTCATTTTCTATGTATGTTTTTAGTTTAGTACTTTTATTTTGCACTAATTTTGGTTGTCTTCTGTGCTGGGGCCAATGAAAAACAATAGCATCTACGTGATGCATTGACTTGGCTCCACTTAACTATTTCTGAAATTGTATGAAAAGCTATGTATTTGTATCATGAGTAGTTAATAAATTTTATTATTATTATTATTAAATACGCTAGTTTACATTACCTGGTAGTTAAAAATTCAAAATGGTAAATTACGCCTGTTAAATTACCGGGTAATTCCATCAGTTTTCTAACACTGGTATATTTATTAAAAAGTGAATTTTGATAATAAATGGCTTCTGATTTCAGAGCTGCATTATCGGATTTGTTGGATTGATCGCCATTGGCGAAGGGGCTTCCCACTTCTCTGTTCATTAAATACAAAATATTAGTTCGGTATTTTCTCAAGTAATGTCGGATGATTTGGAATAGTAAAAATATAACGTTTACGGGCAATGGGACTGTCATTGGATGTGTTAACTTTATCATAACCTTTATCATTTACCATTGGCTAAATGACACCTTGAATAACATTGTCAATGGGCGTGTACAACCAGTTCTAGTAGAAATCGCTAGCGCTAGCGGCGCCGTCGGACCGGCTGAACGGTTACACGAGAAGTATGTTATCTCCGCTCGCAAGATGGCGACCGCTTAGTGTCAGCGCTTACCAAGCGCTAGCACCGCTTAGCTAGCGCTGGCCAGCGCCCGATGTGGTTGTACACACGCATTGTCTAATAACCTATGATGACTGCAATATTTGTACTACTGTCCAATGAATGATCCGATTTTATTTGAGAAAATATAGGTAATCTTTTAGTATTTAGTGACACCCCTCTATTCACGGAACGGATCGTTGTCTATGGAGATTGATCCAGCGGCGACGACATGCACTAGACTGTTTAGGAGGGGTGGGGCACATTCATGCGTGTACTGATAGAAGGTCTTTGAAATTAATTTATAAATTCCGGTAAATTACAAACGGTAATTAAAATTGTGGGCAAATTACCAACGGTAATTTACGCCGTAAATTACGGTAATTAAAAATCGGTAAATTACCATTAATTACGGTAATTAATTCGGTAATTTACGCGGTAAATTACGCTTTTACATCCCTGGTTATTACATATGCATGTTTAAGTTTGTGCATTAAAAATATAGGTACGTAAGAAGCCGTAAGAAGCCTACGGACATATCCACCACTAATCTTAAAATCCGTCAGCTAGACTCAACAGAATCGAGCCGGATATGTTTTGTATTATTGGCAAAGGTTCCAAGTTCACTTTAATTTATAATTTGAATGGAAGTACCTAAACAATTCGGGTGTAAATCTGATTAAAAAATTATTAAGTTATTTGGTTACCTACTCATTTCGAGGCCAACCTTAAAATATAAACGCCACCAATATAAACGCTATTAGTGCTTCAAGGACAAAAAAAAATCTTTCATTTTGAAGATTCTAGGAAATTGTGTTTAGCACTAGAAATCCGTAAGATACATTTTTTGACATTTTGACCTTAACTTTTTCGAATACTTTAGGTGATATTTTTGAGTTCGGATGCGTATGCTGCGCAAATAAATGATAATGCTAATAAATACATTTACAATATCCACGTTTCCCAGAATTATGAATATTTTATAATTTTGTATTGACTTTTTTCCGAAAATTTAACAAGAAGCCTTTTTATTACTGGAGAGATTTAAAACACAAGTACTTTTAAAAGAAAGCAGATAACTTTTTTTAGTTTAAACTTAGATTCTTATTCATTCATATTATGAATCACTCAAACTATAAAATTAATCTATTGAAGATTCCTATTCTCCTAATCCATATTCTACAGAGTCACTAATATTTTACTATTTCCAACTGCTTTTCTTGAATTCTCTTTGCAGTAGCCCCAAAACATTCGAGTATAGTTGAGTTTAGAAAAAAAATCCTGTACTGAATTTGATAGAGAAAAACATACCCTGCTATTAAAAACCCAAAGAAAAATGCTTATGACTTTTAGCAGTATTACAAAAAAATGCATTAATTTCCCGAAACATTTTGGTTAGAAAAATAACAACCAAAAGTTATAGCAATTTTTCCTAAACTTGTTTACATATCCTTACCGATTCCTTACCATCATCGAGAAAATTATAGTAGTATATGTTTATTAATTATAAATTTTTCTTATTTTTCAAAAGTCGACTGTTGTATCGATAAGGATGAAAAAATAACTTTACCTTTTATAGCTGAACAGTGCTCAACGATTCTATTAAAAGGAGATTCTATTAGGAGGCAAAAGTTATTATCTGTTCAAATCATAGTTAACCTTTTTTACCTGTCTTATTGATGTTAGTTCTTGCATTTGGAACTACGTATGTTACATTTCGACCTGGCAGCTCAAAGTGCAACACCCTGTATGATATGTCAATTACATACTCCATATTGTATGCAGTAAAGTGCATATACAGTAAATTATTTGGAAGTGTTATTTGCCCCCGCGCTATTTTTGAACCCGGCCGTGCAAAAGTTTGGGCCGGCCCTGATCAGTTACATATTACATACATTATTTGTAAATTGAACCAGGAACCCTCCAATTTCCGGTTGACTGCTCTCCCATTTGAGCTACAGAGGTAGTGGAAGGCGGAGGTGCTTTTTCCAAAAATTATCCTCACCTGGATTAATTATCATTCGCTTCTTTAGTTGATTATTTGTAATATTCAAACAACGTTATAACGTTGTTTGAATGTTGCAAATAATGTTGTGAACTTGCATTTATAGCGTTGTTGAAATATTATAAAAAACATTATTTCTACATCATAGTCATAGTCATAGTCATAGTATTTATTGATGTTAATCGTAAACAAGATACGTTACACAGGTCAAGACAATTTAGTATTTAATTTTTCAAATACATGATCAAAATTAATTCATCAAATCACTACACTGATCCATGAATTCATCAAAGCTGTACACTGCCTTTTCAATAAGAAACCGTCTAACTGTTTTCCTAAAAGCATCCACTGGCAAGACTTTAGCGTTGGATGGAATGGCGTTATAAAATTTTATCGAATAATAGGAAGTCCCAGTTCTGGATTTATGGAGACGCAGAAACTCATGGCGCAATTTGTCACCAAATCTTGTGGCGTATGAATGAACGGTGTTGATTCTCGTTAGTTTATTATTATTTTCGTGTGCATACATTAAGCATTCTAAAATAAACACGCTTGGGGCCGTGAGGATACCCAGTTTTACAAAGCACCATTTGCACTCTTCAGTGTAACCCATATCAAGCAGCACACGAATACATCGCCTCTGCATTTTAAATATCTGCCGCATATGTGGAGAATGATAAAGATAAAGATAAGATAAAGATAATTTATTTATACTCTGTACAGAATAAGGTCAAGAAACATAGATAGCAATGGCCCCAGTTTATAATCGAATACGCCATTATAGAATGAAATAGTCCATAATATGCATGCACTAGCGATGTTATATATAGAGAATTTTTTAAGATTCTGATGAAATATATCGACTTTCCCAGCTTGCCACGAACATAGTTTACATGATGCTCCCAAGTCATTTTAGAGTCCAGCTTGACACCCAAAAAACCAACAGCGTTCACCACCGGTGGATTATTCCGCAAACTAAATTGTAATGTATTTGTTTTGGAGGTGTTGACATTTAATCTGTTGGAAATAAACCATTTTTTTATATTTGCATCCGTCATTCCGATCTTATCACTCAGCGCCCCCACACTACTGTCACTGACAACACTTGTGGTATCATCAGCAAAGAGAACAAGGGCACCCAATGGATCGGCTGTCGGGAGATCATTAATATAAATCAAGAACAATACAGGACCGAGCACAGAACCCTGTGGAACTCCACACCGAACAGCAAGGCTTGGCGAAATGTCACTGTCAACCCGCACGCGTTGTTGCCTATCGCCAATAAAGGACGAAATCAAGTTTACGGCCCCGGTGGAAAATTGATAGTGCTTTATCTTGCTAATTAACAATGAATGATTGACGCAATCAAAAGCTTTAGTCAAATCATAAAAAGTAGCTGTTGTGAATTGCCTCTGCTCAAAATTACTCAGTATCAAATCGCTTAGGTTGTTAATAGCGGATGTTGCTGATCTTTTGTTACGAAAACCATATCGTGACATTGCAAATAAGTCATTCTGCTCAAAATAAACATTTATCTGTTTTTTTAACACTGTTTCGAATACCTTCGAGAAAATAGGCGTTAAAGATATTGGCCTATAATTGCCACAATCATCCCGAGGTCCCTTCTTGTATATCGGTATAACAGTGGCAACTTTGAAGCAGCTGGGAAAATGACCTGTACTGATACATTCATTGATTAGGATTGTTAGTGGATGTAGTAATGTCTTGCTAATAGTTTTTATCACTTTGACCGTCATCCCAAATGGATCTCTGCTGTTTGAGTTTCTTATACTTTTTATGATTTGACATATCTCTTCACAAGTGGTAGGCTGAAAATGAAACTCGCTGGTCGGCGCAGGGCCCAAAAAGCTAAGAGGGTCTGTACTGCTTATTGGGATAGTTCTGGATATGTCTAAAGGAGCATTTACAAAGTATTTGTTAAAGCAAGTAGCATTGGGAATCCCACTATTAATATTATGAGGTGAGCCAGACGGCAAAGAATTTTTTACAATTTTCCAGATTGTTGCTTGCCTGTTATCAGATGAAGATATTAATTGCTCATAAGCAGTGGATTTGGCTTTTTTAAGTTCGTATCTATATGTTTTCTTCAACTTTTTAAGATCTTCAGCAGGTACAAGTGTAGGATATCTAATTCTAAACTGAGCCCAAAAAGAAATTGTTTCTCTCAATGCTATAAGGCGTTCATTAAACCAGTTAACTGTAAGTTATTTGTTCGAATTAAAGACTATTGATTTTTCTGGAAAACACGTTTCCATTTGATTTGATATTAGTGACACAAAAGTTTGAACTCGGTATTCTATCACAGTGATAAGTCGGTAACATCTTTTGTAATATTTAAATAACATTTTAGTTCCAAGCTATAATTTTTCTTTCTAATCTTTTGACCACGGTGCAATATTTGAAGAACCCTATTAGGTATTACAGGAATGCAACATTTTTATAATACTTTAGCGTACTTCCCGATTACGCAATGTCTGGTATGACGGTATCAGTGTTGCCAAGTGGTGAGTAATTACTCATTTGGTGGGTAATTTCACTAACTAAAATCTAACTAATCTAACTAACTAAAATTTGAGAAAAAGGGAAAAAAATTAGATTTTTGTTAATTTGTGAGTATTTTTCTTTCAGTGCTGTTTCTTATCAATGTCGCGGCATTACAAATCACGTTTAATTTAGTAATTAATGTTTTGCATATTGACTATAGGTGGTGCTTATTTTCGAAGGATCCTCTCAATTTGTTCACTTATATCCATTCTAAATTTCGTGAAATTTGACATCCATCAATACATAGTAACCCGTGCCCAGAGCAGCTCATAATTGAAAATAAGTTGAATTTAATATAAAAAATAAATAAAAAAGAACGTTTGTTTTACTACAATAAATTGACATATCACAGTTATTACTATAATAAAACTTAAAAGAAACATATAATCAATTAACTTTTGAGTATATAGATATCAGCGCTGTTTATGTATTTCCAAAAACTTAATTTGTTAAAAATACAATAATCTAAGCAAGTGACTATACTGGCTAACAATGAACAAAATCGAACAAGTGAAAACTGTTTCTGGTGTGCTTAGAATCTGAATTTGAAATCAGAGATGTTGAATTATGTCTAGTTTTATCACTGATTTACTTAACAACTTGTGTCAATTCCGAATTGCGTCCTTCAGATTCAGATTTTACTGAAAAATTATACCAGAAAGAATTTTTATTTGTTTTTTCATTAAGTTAATAACTGTGGTATATCGTATATAAATGTTTTTTTAATATTATTAATCTAAACTTATTCTTGATTTTGAGTACCTACCTACCTCATTGGGGCACTTGTTAAATATATTGATTTTTCAAATTTCACAGGAATAGAGTATGAAAATATCTTGCATAAAAATATAAAAGTTCAAAAATAAGAACCTCCCAATTTTATCAAAAAGATGACATTTTAGGGAAAATCGGGAAAATATATATCTGCTAAACCTAGTTTACATTACATGTTACACTTTAAATATGTTAGTATAGGTAAAACTACGAGAGCTGAGGGTGAGTCATCGATTCCAGCTGTTATTTTGCTGATACGTTAGACCATTCCCGTGCGTTAGAAAGAAACAGAGTGCTTTTTCATGCGTCTGTTCTTACGTTTTTAGGCGATGACTCACCTTCAGCTCTCGTAGTTTTACCTATAGTGATATAACTATAGGCATTTTTGTACTTTTTGTGTTACAAAAGAAAAATTAAAATGGTGAGTAAAATGATGGTAAAATGGGAATTTTTGACAGGCGTGCTGAGTATTCTGAAATCAGAGGGTTGGCAACACTGGACGGTATATACCAGACATTTAGCCGGCAACAAATACCTGACAAATACCAGCAGACTATTTCAGCCAGCGGTGTCAGGACGAACGTCGTATGCAATACGTAAATATCCTACTCGTACAGCGGAGGGATTTTCCCTCCCGTATGACAGCACTGATTTCACCACACGTTCATCTACAGCAGTTATACTGTTAGAAAGGGCTGTGTATCTACTCTGTGGTGACTGTTAGGATGAGGTGAATTGAGGTTAGTACTTACCAGCGCCATCCAACGGACGCTAGGCGTACTACCTAACTGATGCACTTATGTAGATAAAATATTGTCAATAAAATGTTGTCTAGAGATTGTACAAACATGATGCATTTATGTAGATAAAATGTTTCAATGTAATATTATCTCCATATTGTAAACATATGATGCATTTATGTAGACAAAATATTGTCAATGAAATGTTGTCTCGAGTTTGTATTGTTTGTAAGAATATGTAGATAAAATATTGTCAATACAATTTGGTCTCGATATTGTATGAATGTGATACATTTATGTAGATAAAATGTTGTTAATGAAATGTTGCCTCAATTACTTGTAGAAATATGTTGCATTTATAGAGCTAAAATGTTGTTATTGAAATATTATATTACTAATGTTAGACAAACATAGTAATAACATAACATAAATACATTTACACAAGTTACCTTCTTACAATATTACAGAAAGTTGTCGCGATATTGCTTGTTTAGCGGGGTAGATACAGAATACTTCATGATTAAAGCCGAAATTGGTAATTTTACATGGAATGCGTGTTTTCTGGAGATTTTAAGCAATATTATGTCACCAGATTTGACAGCGGCGCCAAGTCTTCTGCGCATGCTGTCTAGCGTTTGGGTCAGAAGTAGAAGCCCCTACCCAAGCAGCACACTATGTGCCAGCACATTCCAGGCATATGCCTTTTAGATGCCTAAAGGTACATGTACAGATGGCATGTACCAGGCATATGCCTTTTAGATGCCTAAGGTACATGTACACATGACATGTACCAGGCATATGCCGGGCACATGCCGCAAATTCCTAACTCATATACCTAGCACGTACCAGAGGAACGAGTACAGTTCTGATACATTCCCATCATGTGACAGTTATACCCCAAATCACGTAGTCAATCTAACTGCAATATCAAATAAGTAAAGCCAATTTTAACATTTACTGTCATCGTTTGCCAGGCAAACGCCATCCTTAAGGGTGCTTACCCGCCGAAAATTTTTGTTAAGTTATCGGCATGTTGTCAGTTGCCTATTCTACCCTTTTTTTTTTTGCGCTGGGGAAGGAGAAATGCTGTTCTGCACCCCGGCTTACTGTTGGCGCTTAAGGATGTCAGATGGAAAACAAATTTCAGCCGGGAGTGTGGGACTCAGTTCGCCTCTTGGCACCCATACCCACTAAAACTCCTCCCCCTTTTTTCCTCACCTCTGATGTCTGGACGAGCGGTATCCGCGCTAGCATTGGCCTCGGACGTCCTGGTGATAAGATGGAGGTACTTCATTCATTCACTCGTTGATTCCGTCTCCCGGATTTTCCAGCCTTCTTTCGGTTAAGTCCTTGACCTTCATCACCTGTCTCAGGTACTCTACTGTCGCTTCTGAGGCCTGGTTCTCTCTTAGAAGGATTTCTGCAATGTTCTCTACCGTGACTGCTGTGCCCACCTCCGTTTCTAGCCTGATTCTCATGACCTCGAACCTGCTACATTCGAAGATCGTGTGCTGTGGAGTGTCTGGTACTCCGCACCCATACCAGCACTCGTCGGACTCCTTACTCTTGATGTTTTTCAGGTAGCTTGCGAAGCATTCGTGGCCTGTAACTGCCTGGGTGACATAGTAGTTGGTCGGGGGACCCTTTTTTTGCTACTGCTCAACGTTTTTGATAAAAACCGCCGCCCATCCCTTGTACTCTTCCCATCTGGATTGCCATCTGTCTATCATCGCTCGGTGCGTCTCCGCTGGTGACTGACCTCCACTCTCCCAGTTTCGCGATCGCTCCCATGCTAAGAGATCCAAGGGCGGGCATCCGGCCAGGGCTCCGACTGCGTCCGTCGCAACGGTCCTATAGGCAGATGTTATGGCGATGCAGTACTTGCGCTCTATCCTTCTCAAGATGTTCTGGTACTTCTTGTACCGTAGTGCTCTCTCCCATGCTGGTGCAGCGTACAGGACCACTGACGTTATTACCGAGGATATGATTCTTCTCTTGGCTTGTGAGGGCCCCCCCATCCTGGGCACCATCCTTGATAGGGTGTTTTGTATGGTGGCTGCCCTGTCCGCCACCTTTAGAATGTGGCTCGTCATTCTGAGGTCTTTGTCCAAGTGGACGCCAAGGTACCTCACTGATTTTGCGCTGGCGACCTGGACCTCCCCTACTCTAACTGTGACATTTTGCAGCTTCCTCCTGCCCTCGAGAATTAGCACCTCGGTCTTTGATTCTTCCATCCTTAGGCCCATCTCTCGCAGGCATTCGGAGACTCTCGCGACGGCGTATTCCGCCTTGTCCACCACCTCCTCCTCGGTGCTTCCCTGCACCACGATAGCAAGGTCGTCGGCGTAGCCTACCGTACTCACACCCTTCTCCTGTTTTATGTCCAGCACTCTGTTGTAAAAGACATTCCAGAGTGTGCCCCCGACGACGGAGCCCTGTGGCAAACCGCAACTCATTTTCTTTACCTCTCCGTCCGGAAGGAGTATCTGTCTGTCTCGTAGGTAATCCGATAAGATTCGCACCATGCCGTTGGATATTTTTGCCTTCTTCAGGGCCCTTCTCACTCCCTGCCAGGGGACCGAGTTGAAAGCATTTGTGATGTCGATTAGTATCATGATCCTGAATCCCCTATGTGTAAGCGACACGTTCTTCCTTGCCTATTCTACCCGGTATTCCATGTTCTAACCCTAACCCCAAAAACTCGTGCAATGAATACCATGCGAATACCCAACTATTTAAGAATAATCAATCAAACATGGACCTAACGTCCTAAACTCGTTTGAAACAACGCGACTACCTCCTACCAACGTATGTGCCGCATAAACTGCCGGACGCCGATCAGTGCCGCGTGTTGGTACTGCCGGTGTGTGGCCGGTGTTGTTGTCCACGAGACGTCGGTGAAAGTAGACGTAGTGAGTTGGTCAACGCAATTATTAATGTTTGAGTTAATGCTTTAACTATATATGTGTATGTATAGATATATACATACATCCTATATAAGAGCAAGTGCTCAGCACATATTCCTGGAATGTGCCCTATATACTGGTGGAATGTACACTGCATATGCTGGGAACGTGCTACGTACGTTCCCAGCATGTGCCAGGTACATACCATTGGCATATCAAACTCTGGGTACATGCCTGGCATGTGCCTGGTATATACCAAGGCACGTGCAGGGTATGTGCTAGGCACCTGTATGTGCCGGACATTGGCACGTTCCAGGCACATGCCTGAAACGTAACTGTTACATGTCAGGCACATTCCTATGTAATTTTGGCATGTACCTGGCATCTGCCTGGCATGTGATTGTGCTGCTTGGGTATTGCGGGAAAAATTCTCCTCTAGCGGTGAGCGGGTTTTCTGGCGGTCTGCTCTACACGTAATAACATTTTCTAGCGGTTTTATACCCTTTCTACAAAGACTCGATCAAAAATAGATAATTCTTGTTATTTATCCCATGTTTCGAATTAGCAACGTACTTTTATATACAGCACGGACATATGGTGTTGGCCCATTTTCAAGCAACTAACTGATTTTGCTTGTCTCTGCCACATTCAAATGCCGATATGGAACGTCTCGTTAGTCAAATGAATTTAATAAAGACAAAAGCAAGAAACAGGATTAAAATGTCTATGTTGAGTAATAAATATATTGAGAATTAGGGCAGGGTTAAAAGCAGAAGGAAGATGCTGCTATAATTATGATGTACCTTGCATGTTTTAGTGCAAAATTAAGACAAATTAAGTCCTATAAAACTTTTACCGATGAAGAAGAACCGTTTGATATATTTATTTAATATGTTTTATTAAAATTGTATGCAAGAGTGTATTTTTGTTATTCGTTCAATTTACAGAAGGAATATGTGTTTATTTAAAACAACCCAAGCAGCACAATCACATGCCAGGAAGATGCCAGGTACATGCCAAAATTACATAGGAATGTGCCTGACATGTAACAGTTACGTTTCAGGCATGTGCCTGGAACGTGCCAATGTCCGGCACATACAGGTGCCTAGCACATACCCTCCACGTGCCTTGGTATATACCAGGCACATGCCAGGCATGTACCCAGAGTTTGATATGCCAATGGTATGTACCTGGCACATGCTGGGAACGTACGTAGCACGTTCCCAGCATATGCAGTGTATATTCCACCAGTATATAGGGCACATTCCAGGAATATGTGCTGAGCACTTGCTCTTATATAGGATGAATGTATGTATATAGTTAAAGCATTAACTCAAACATTAATAATTGCGTTGACCAACTCACTACGTCTACTTTCACCGACGTCTCGTGGACAACAACACCGGCAGTACCAACACGCGGCACTGATCGGCGTCCGGCAGTTTATGCGGCACATGCGTAGGTAGAAGGTAGTCGCGTTGTTTCAAACGAGTTTAGGACGTTAGGTCCATGTTTGATTGATTATTCTTAAATAGTTGGGTATTCGCATGGTATTCATTGCACGAGTTTTTGGGGTTAGGGTTAGAACATGGAATACCGGGTAGAATAGGCAACTGACAACATGCCGATAACTTAACACAAATTTTCGGCGGGTAAGCACTAAGCACCCTTAAGGATGGCGTTTGCCTGGCAAAAGATGACAGTAAATGTTAAAATTGGCTTTACTTATTTGATATTGCAGTTAGATTGACTACGTGATTTGGGGTATAACTGTCACATGATGGGAATGTATCAGAACTGTAATCGTTCTTCTGGTACGTGCTAGGTATATGAGTTAGGAACTTGCGGCATGTGCCCGGCATATGCCTGGTACATGTCATGTGTACATGTACCTTAGGCATCTAAAAGGCATATGCCTGGTACATGCCATCTGTACATGTACCTTAGGCATCTAAAAGGCATATGCCTGGAATGTGTTGGCACATAGTGTGCTGCTTGGGAATTATTTTTTACTTATTTCTATATTTTAAAGGGCGTTATTTTTTTTGTAAATATATACGTTTTATAGAAATTTAATATATTGTCATTTTGTTATTCCTTTCATTTACAGAATGAAATAAAAAAAAAATAAATTAAATTATATTTGTCTTTTTAGGAAGATTTATTTATTTTTATATTTTCACGATGGTCTCAATATGTTAAAAAGATATAGAAATTGTTGACTTTCTATGAAAATTTAATACATGTATGTTACTTGTGTTATTCGTTTTTTGACAGAAAAATATTTATTTATTTAGAATTATTTTTTATTGACTTTTATATTTTCACGTTGGTTATATGGTAAATGCATAGAGTTTGTATTTTTTCTAAATATAGTTTTTTCCTTATTATTACTGCAATAATTTTCTAATTTTCTCGGTTTCTGGCGATTTTTAAAGGCATTTCTGGCGTGGCACTAGTTACAACTGTTGGCAACACCGCGTTTGACACTTCAGGCTATAGCCTGTTGTTATCACGGCCACCCGTTATCACTGAAAGGGCAACATTTCATTGTATATGGAAATGTTACATAACAAGTATATTGGTAAATTGTTATAATATAGTTTAAGTTTAGTATCGTTTGGTTAGGCAACCAAAATAACAAGTTTACTTTTTATCAGTATTGTATATATTTTGTCTTGTATTGTTGAACAAATAAAGAAGACTTCAGTTAAACCTCGACAGTCGTTTCAATAAGACCTACGTCAAATAAAACCCAAAGTATAATAATATGACTTTTTGCACATTATTAAGACGTTTATTTATATTGTGGTAAATACAGTTATATTTTACATCTACCGCTTTTCCCTTCAAATCTACCGCCTTTTTGGGAGTTCCCTACATGGATAACTTATTATAAGATATCTATGGTTCCCTACCGCTAACCTAATATTTTACCTGGCAACACTGCTTGCTGCTACCTACTATCATCAGAACAACACGATGATCTCGATCAAATAGAATTTGCTCATGCAGCTAAACCAATAATTTTACCAAAAGCTGTCATAGACAAAATTTTCGGAATTTCGATAATTATTTGTGTTATACACTAATGTCAATTTTAGTAGTGTTCGATTGCTGCCGCGCTTAGTTGTGGTTAGTTCTTTTATGGTTCTGTTCAACTGATTTCACCAATAGGAAGCAAGTATTTCAAATTTGCGCTCAGATTGAACTGAGCGCGGCCGGCAATCGAACACTACTTTTATCACGGTCTGTCAGAAGACTCAGAAGTAGTTGAGGTTATGTAAAATGGATAAAATTCAGCATGGTACGTAATTTATTGACCAAGTTTAAAATTGTCTATAACTAATCGCGTTTATGAGTTATGAATATTTATTTTATGGTCAAATAACGTCGTAGATTATACAGCATTACCTAACGTGGATAAAATCTCAAAAGTTTATCACTGTTTACACAACTGTTTACTATAATTTTGTAGCCAATAGTATATTTTATCAAGCACAGAATGAATTAGCTGCCCGAATGCGCCCCATCTTTATTTATTTAATTTTTAGTTTTGTCAAACGGGTTCGTCCGTATGGAGCTATTTGACGTTTGGCGTGGACACAAGCAGCCTCGCAGTCATGAACTTATCTTTAACCACATATTTGGCAATTACGACTTGCATTTTTGGGATGAAGCTTTAAGAAGAAGGGTGCTGCAGAAACTACAGAATTTATGTACACAATTTCGCCGGAAGTGGATTGCGTGTAACCGAATGTTGGAGAGATTCATATCTGTACACAAAACCTGGTTAGACGGTAAATTAGCTTTTAATTTTAATATCGTTTCTCAAGAAGGATATAGAAATTGGATGGCATCGACTAGCGTTTGTCCTTCCAAACCATTCGCAGATTGTTCTGAATCTGTAAAAAGAAAAAAGATCCAACATCTTCTGAAAAATTATACGTATGAAGAACTTGCATTTGCAACACAGATGAGTTTACGCGAACAAGGTAAACGGGACACAGCTCAAGATATTGCGCAGGTTGCTTCTATGTCGCCAATTACAACAAACAAAATGAAGAACTTGGTGTCTTCGGCAGAGGAAATTCAGCCTACCAAAATAGTTTCGAATAACACCTTGGCACTTTATGCTGATAATAGATTCACAAAACAACAGTATATAGCTGTCAAACAGCTATGCAAGGTGCATAATGCTGATATATTTCCATGCTACAATGAATTACTTAATACAAAAAAGCAATGTTATCCGGACAATTTAATAATCACAGAAGATATTGGCGAAATTGAATTGCAGGCACTTCTCAATCACACTATCAAAAGACTGGTTTCTGTTCAGTCTACAGTTATTAATCAGGTGAATGATATATCAGATGTTACTGTATATTTTAAATGGGGCTGTAATGGCGCTTCAGGCCAGAGCAATTACAAGCAAGTTTTTTCAAATCCAGATGCCGATGATTCATTGTTATTTACGATTTCATTAGTTCCGCTTCAGATGAAGTGTGCACAAGCGGTTAAAAGTGGTGATAAGGATCAGGAACTATTGCTTTGGCAAAATCCCACTCCTTCCTCCACCAAGTATTGCCGGCCTATTAAAATAATGTTTCGGAGAGAATCAAAAGAACTTGTTCGGGAAGAAGTAGGCAAAATTCAAGAACAAATTAAAAACTTGATACCTACAATTCTTGTCGTAGGAGGCAAGGAAATCTGCTTCCACTCAAAGCTACAACTGACAATGGTTGATGGTAAGATATGCACCAATCTAGCAAATACACCTATGCAAAATTGCTATATCTGTGGCGCTACTCCTAAGCAAATGAACGACGTGGCTGCTGTACGACAAATGCCCATAAATTCCTCATTGCTTTCATTTGGTATATCCAGTCTCTATGCTTGGATAAAATGTTTTGAATGCATAATGCATATAGCCTATAGATTAGAAGTAAGAACATGGCAAATTAAAAAAGTTGATAAGGAGAATGTTAATGTCAGAAAACGACACATTCAAGACAGGTTCTGCAACGAAATGGGCCTTCTCATAGAAATACCAAAGCCTGGGTTTGGGTCAATCAACGATGGAAACACAGCGCGTACATTTTTTGAAAATCCCATTGAATCATCCAACATCACTGGTGTAAACAAACAACTAATTACACGTTTTAGTACAATTTTAAGTACCATAACTTGTGGCTTCTCAGTCGACAGTGAAGCTTTTGAGAAATATTGTTTGAGCACAGCACATTTATATCTTAATGAATACAGTTGGTATTATATGCCCCGAAGTATTCACAAAATTTTATTACATGGTGGACAGATAATACGGGCGTCCATATTACCAATTGGTCAGATGTCGGAAGAGGCCCAAGAAGCTCGTAATAAGGACATCAAATACTTTCGGGAGCTTAATACTCGCAGATTTTCAAGGTTGCAAACTATGGAAGATATGATGCATATGCTTCTTATTTCATCGGACCCATTGATTAGCAGTTTGAGAAGTAAGGGCCACAGGAAAAGTGAATGTTTACCCAACGATGTTTTAGCGTTACTGGAAACTCCAACGACAATGACGTATTAGTTTTATTCGATTATAGTTCATATTATTTTTTTCCAACCCTGCATATAAAAAATGTATCCATCGTAAATGTATACTGGCAGCGTTAAATATGGGAACGCCTAGTAAAGTTTGATATGATTTGTTTTTTCACACTAATAATGCTTAGTCCTTTTCTTTTTGTTTACTATGTGTTTATATTTTTCTGGAAAATTGTATAAAAAAAACTAACCTTATATAATAAACAACCTTCCCTCAAGTAATACCTGCTAACGTTCATATTCATATTCTCATTAGTCGGTTAGAAAGTAGTAATTATTATTACACCTATGATTTGCATGCCGTGCTTGGTGAAATATTTAATATCAATACCCATTACAACAAATTAAAGTAAGTAATAAATTTAAGTAAAAACAAAAAGATTAAGGAAAATAAATTGAATAGACAAATGAAGAAATAAATAAATTAATATGAATCTGTTTAATGATGTTTCTCGAAAGTTTTTTAATCCTTAAGAAGTTAGAGCCATCTATAATATGGGTTTGTTAGTATTTCAATCGGCTGTAACTTTTTAAGGAGTTAAAAAAACAAATAAGTTTATGTGAATATTTTTATTCAGTATGCCATTTACTATCTAAAAAAAATTGCGGGAAATAAGTGGGACGCCTGTATATACCAAAAACTTGGCGCAACGCCGCTGGAATATTCAAAATAACTGTAAAGTTGGTGCACTATAATACCAATTGTTCTAACCCAATCACACATTTCTGATGTCACCAGAAAATAGTTTTGCGTGTTCAAAATGACCATTTCCACCACTGTGCGTCACAGTCATTATATCTGTACGAGATATTTGTATTCCCCAAACTACTGTAGTTTTTGACAGAATAGACAATGTCATAGGTCGGGTCTGAGAAGCAGTTTTTTTTTACCTTCACCCAAATACTTTTCTTTTTTTTCTACTTTGCGTTCGTTATAAACTCATAACGAAACCGCTTTCGGTGTCGTTATGAAAAACTAGAGCACAAACTTTTAATAACTTTTAGATTTCCAGGATTGATGATATTGACGTCAAGTATCAAATAAAGCTGAGATCTCAATCGCTATTGGCTCGCGTCAATCGTATTTGTGAATTTTACCACAACTACCAACTGCTGAATATGAAACTACTCTAGATTGTAAGATGACAACCGCAATTTTCGAATTTAATGTCGCAAAGTAGAAAAAATAGTATATAACACTAGTTTTATAAGACGTATTGGCGCACTCGTTCCATTTGGGCACTCCTCGCTACGCTCGTCGTGCCCAAAACAACTCGTGCGCCAATTTTTGTCTTATAAAACTCGTATTATAATATACTATTGATTCTTCGTTTATAATGTACCCACATCCACTTCTTTAATATGGTGTATAATCTGTTCTGTTAAGCATAATACTTTCAGAGATATTGGTGCAAACATGTGATAACGTTGTATAATGAATTTATTATTTTTTTAATCAGTTTAAAATTAATTTTAATATCAAACTTTCAAGTAAACATTTCGATATGATGTTCAGAATGCAAGGAATGCTTCTACAACATCCATAACCCACGAGGCAAAACTAAAATTTGTCATAATCTACATCCGAACAGTAAATTATGCACGATTATATTTTATTTTCTTGTAATTTGTATTTTGTGAGGAAATAAATCTATTCTCTACTATTCTATTCTACTTACCATAATATATAATATATTACATAAACTTCCTGTAATTTAAGAAGGGAAAATTAAAACCAAAAGTCAATGAAACAAACCAACGAGTTTTTCAATAATTTTTATAATAATTACAGCAATTTGTTGTCCGTACTCATCTAAAACAGCTTGACACACACACGCACTTAAAGTAACATAAATTTAGGTATTATATAAAAAAAAAGAACTACACATCTAAAAATGTAGGAAAGAAACAATGAGGTAAAGGGATTGTGTTTTCAAAAAGGCAAAATAAAAAAATATACATGCTACTAAGAACTAGTGATGTTTTTGAATACTTATAGCGTACACATTGGCCGCGGCCCCCTTCAGTACCGAAGGCAACCGCTACAATTAATAATATAGCGGAGAAGGGTAATAAATGCCGTACAAAACAGAGTTAAGTACAAAGTATGTGGAAAAGATTATATTATATATATAGAAAAAGAAAAAAAAACGTAGTCTCGGAATGATCTCGGAAAAGTATGCGTGTTTCCTTCAAATACTGCGTATGTATCCACCTTTTATTTCATAAATAGCCGGCAGCGGGCGTAGTTATTGGGCACGCACCGCACGCCTCAAAGGTATATGTAAAAAAAGGTCGTAAACTAGGAAATCCTCTACGACAATCAATTTTTAATATTCTTGGAATACGGGGACAGATGGTGTGGGGGAGAGAATACGAACGACGACGACGACAGCCACCGATTACACCGTGTTATTAAGAATCCCGCCAAAATAAAATCTTTTATGAAAGAGAGAATACATTTTTATTATTTCACAACGAATTTTACACTATGTCTCGATAAGAAATGTGTAGCAGAACTAAGCGGTGTTTTTTTTCCTAACGTCCTTCTCAGGTTGTATTTTTTTGCGTTTTTCATTTTTTGTTTTGCTTCTTTGTCTCTTTAATTGTTATGTAAAAGGCTTTCTACATCACACACGTCCGTCATGGATTCATTCGCTCGCACACACAGACACACACACAGATTACAATAAAGTTACAGCTAATAATATTAATAATAATAATACATTATGTACGTGGTGGCCACCAAGAGTGTCCGTGATCGCCGTTAGTAAGCACAACACTTGCACTCAATGTCTGCGCAGCCAAAATTTATACTCTATGCAGTTATGACACATCTTGGTCCTCGACGTCTTGGAGTTGCTCTTTCGGTTCAGCCTCCCCTACAAGAATAATAAGAAAAAAACTCAATAACAATCCACAAATTTAAAATAAATTAATTAGTTTAATGTTAATGTGTAAATTAATGTTCCTAGAGTTATCATTATTTAACAATTTTAAAATTTCTTTTTCTCAAACTTTTTCTTCTGCAAGTCCACAAAAATATCAAATATTAAAATTTAATAGCTTCAGTTTTTTTATATTTGAAAAACTAACAACAGTAAAATTGACAGGAAGGTTTGATTTATCAAAAACGTTTGCAAAAGTGTGTTAATAATTTTTAATAATGTACCTACTACTATAATAAGAAATAATGTTTTCATTAGTAACAACTAATTACCCTACTACTAATTTTTTATTTATTGATTAATTTAGTTTAAACTTTATTTTTCTCAAAACACAAACTATCAGAAAATTTGTACTATGGATAAACACAGTTGCTGATAAAATTCAGTTCCCTATAGAATAAATCTGTCAAACACTTGTCAAATTTAATCTAATCAGTAATTGATTGACCAGTATATCAGAGCAAACAAACTATAATACTCTAGGCTTTACACATTACGCGATATAAAACGATGAATATCTGTACAGTAGGGTGTACGGAAAACATTATGTACCTAAGGAACACTTAAAATAACTAGATCATATACCATACATATTATTGTTGTTTAAAACTGTACTCCACAAAAGTAAAAAGTAAGTGGTGGAATAACTTTTCCATGCTAAAACAAACTAAAACATGGCAAGCAAAGGTACAGCGGATATAACAAAGGCTCTTGTGACTATCTGGACTACCAGTGTTGCAGAGATACCATGACGAAAAAGTACAGACAACATAACCTCAATGCTAAAATTATTGGTTAGGTAAGAGCAGATTCTGAAATTGTAAAGGAAGTCGTAGTCCATCTCTGGTGACTTGAACGTTTTTCTGTATACTAAAGCTGCTTCCAATCTGACAAGTGGTGCTCGCCGGAGCGCAATATATAGATATGTACTTAAAAGCAGAGCAAAAACACTCATCAGAGTACTCTAGAGTGCTACAATCATTAAAATTAAAGCAGCATAAATAAAAGTATCGGAAGAGACGAAAGTAGAAACAAAAATAAACAAGTTTTGACACTTGATATTGTTGTGGCTCAATAACATACTAAATTTGCGATGTCGACCGCCCACTGCGCGTTCAGAAATATTATAACATGGCACCCAAAATGATTATAGTCTAGTCATTTTAGACGGAAAATAATTGAACATCGTCCCAAAAAAAAACCAATAATCGCCCGACTATGAAAATAATACCAATAGATCAGAATGTCATGAATTTCACACCAAAATATTTACTGAATCTTATTACTCAAATTAATTAAAAACTATCAGTGATTAAAAGTCGCTTAGCAGAACATACCGGGTGACCCACGCCATAGGTACTCCCGTTTATTTTTCTTGTTTATAAAGCTGGACGAATGAAATTTGGGAAAGTGTTAATAGACAAAAAATGCCATTATTTGGGATACTCTTGAGGTTAATATGACGTCCGGTTTTTCTGGAAATGGGGTCATCATTGAAATTTTAAATGGCACCCTATATTCTCTCTCTGTGTGATATTTTCAATCAGAATGACATTCTGAACACAAAAACATATCGATCGCCAATTTCTATCACCAAGGCAACGATAAAATAACTGTTTTGTATATTAATCTAGGTGGCTATGAATTAGTGAAAATAGTCGAAAATTGTCTAATAAACACTCACTAAATCGATTTTGGCCGACATTGCATTACTTGCACCCTCTAGCGTGATTTATTGGTTTTTGGCCAGTGAGTCATTTTTTTCACGGGTACCCAATGGCGACACCCTGATTATTCGATAGGAAACATCTTCCCGATTACAATGATACCAAATACTTGATATTTTGTTGAAATTCGTAGCGTACAAATATTGTTAGAAGCTAATAATCTAATGAAGACTAATGATCAAAGTCAGCGTACAAGTCAAAGTCACTCAATGGACTACTCGAAGGAAGTACCCTTAAACGTCAGTTTCACGCTATGATTATCAGTAAAATATCAAGCCTTTGGTATCATTGTGTCGGAAAAATGTTTTTCCGCGAATAATCGGGGTAGTTCCTTCGAGTAGTCCATTGAGTGACCTTGGCTTGTACGCTGACTTTGATCATTAGGTTAATACCTTTTTCGATTTCCTTGCTTCTAACAACAATTGTACGCTACGAATTTCAAAAAAATATCAAGTATTTGGTATTATTGTAATCGGAAAGATGTCATCTATCCAATAATCAGGGTGTGGCCATTAGGTACCCGTGAAAAAAATGAGTCACTGGCCAAAAACCAATTAAAACACGCTAGAGGGCGCCAGTAATGCAATGTCGGCCAAAGTCGATTTAGTTAGTATTTGTTTGACAATTGTCGACTATTTTCACCAATTCATAGCCACCTAGATTAATACACAAAAAAGTTATTTTTGCGTTGCCTTAGTGATAAAAATTGACGATCGATGTGTTTTTGTGTTCAGAATGTCATCATCCTGATTGAAAATATCACAAGGAATATAGTAGGGTGCCATTTACAATTCCAATGATGACGTCATTTCCGGAAAACCCGGAAGTCATATTAGCCTCAAGAGTATCCCAAAGAATGGTATTTTTTGTCTATTAACACTTTCCCAAATTTCATTCGTCCAGCTTTATAAACAAAAAAAAAATAAACGGGAGTACCTATGCCGTGGGTCACCCGGTATAGGGCTGGTTCCGAAAATCTGTTTATCATTTATCTTTGGTTTTTAATATGGTGTATAATTGGTTCTGCTAAGTATAGTACTTTCGAAGATATTGATGCAAACATTTCATGATAAAATTTTTTAGTCACTAATAGTTTTTAATTAATTTCAATAATATTATCAGATTCAATGAAAATGTTTAACGACATAATTTGTCAAATTAATATTTATAGGTTAATAATATGGTGACATACAGGCGGGATGTAAATTTTAAATAAATCAAAAATTACAGCCACAACCTGGATTTGAACCAGGGACCTTTGCGTTTCTAGCACAATGCTCTGCCAACTGAGCTACTGAGGCCTATGTCATTTGTTAGATATAATTTGTCATAAGTATATTTTTTGTTCATATAATTTGAACCCTACTTCCAAGTAGATGACATTTGATAGGTGTACGTCAAGATAGGTTAGTTGTTGGTAGTAATCACTACTTCCTTTCCTGGACTTATGACAAATTGAATCTAACAAATGACATAGGCCTCAGTAGCTCAGTTGGCAGAGCATTGTGCTAGAAACGCAAAGGTCCCTGGTTCAAATCCAGGTTCTGGCTGTAATTTTTGATTTATTTAAAATTTACATCCCGCCTGTATGTCACCATATTATTAACCTATAAATATTATCAGATTCAGTCAACATTTTGATATGATGTTGCGGACAGTTTTCTGAATCTATTGGTATTATTTTCATAGGCAGGCGAACTATTTGTCTACACAAATCTAACATGACTAGACTATTCTGAAAATATTTTTTGTAGTAGTAGCTCATAAAGAAAAAGAAATCTACAAATATTGGACGTCAAAATTGTCACCAAGATTTTGAATAATTCTCACCTGAACTTACTTTTTTTACGCTTTTTAATATAGAATTTCACATCATGTAAAGTAAAAAAACGCTTGAGACAGCATAAAAATCTTTTGTTATTGAAAGAGAAAGTTTAAACCTTTAAAACAATGTGTAAATTGATTTTTTGGTACGAAGTAAATCACGTAGTTATTAATTTTTTTAATTTAAACTCTGAGAAATAGATTTACATATTTGGCAAACAAAAAAAAATCAGTTAACATTTGTAGAAAATTTAACTTTCCAATAAAAGATTGTTTTCGCCTATAAGCCACTACAAATGGGAGATCTTTGTCATTTTGCATGTCAAACAATGCCAAAAAAACAAAGTTTCAAAACTCCTTTAATTTATTGCCGTTATTGTTTCTTAGACCACTCTGGTATCTTGGACTTGGACACCACCAATATCAAATCTCCAGATTTGTAAGGCTTTTTGTTAATATTTACGTCTTAATCTAAGGGACGAGGATACGTACCATCACCCTGCATGTCGCTAGTCCACAATGTGAGATTATCCCTTAATAGCTGCATAATGAGTGTACTATCCTTGTAGCTCTCCTCGGATAAGGTGTCCAATTCGGCGATGGCGTCGTCGAAGGCGGCCTTGGCCAGGCGACACGCCCTATCCGGACTGTTCAGGATCTCGTAGTAGAAGACGGAGAAGTTGAGGGCGAGCCCGAGCCTGATGGGGTGCGTAGGGGGCAGTTCCGTCATGGCGATGTCGCTCGCTGCCTTGTACGCGACCAGCGAGTGCTCGGCGGCATCCTTGCGGTCGTTGCCTACGTTTTCGAGACGAACATCTATTAATTTTATTTTTTTTTGAAGTGAAACTTTTTTAGGGAGGAGTAAAACTAGCCTAGGAAACAAGCCCGGTTGCTAACGTTACCAATGCAGGTGTGTCGCTCACATAGTAGTAGTGTTCGATTGCTGGCCGCGCTTCTCTTTAATCTGATTAGCGATCTGTTGGCTAAAGTGCAGTTCGATTGCTCTTTTGACGTCTGAGCCAAACTGATTCCACCAATAGGAAGCAAGTATTGCAAATTTGCGATAAAAAAGAACAGAACGCGCTCAATTGAAGAGATCGGGGCCAGCAATCGGACATACCTAGTGTTACCAGACCTGTTTTAAAAGTAGATCTATTGTTTTGGATAATCTTCTACTGTTATACTGTTTTACTACAGAAATCTACTTTTTTTTTAAATATCAGGTCCCAGAAAAATTTAATGGACAACGAAAATCACTACCATCAATTTCTTGCACGAATCATAAACTGGCACATCTGCTATAAAAATTGGTACTTTTTACCAGTCGAATTTTACTTGATATCTATAGACCGCGTGTTTGAACGATATTGGGTAATTAATTAATTAATTATTGGGTATATTTTTATTGTTGTTGAGGTGAGTTGATAATGTGGTAGTCTTCTTCTTCTTCTCATCTCATGAATTAAGAATGATAGAGATAAGGAATTTTGGAAGCAGAAATTAGAAGCAAAATACTACAAGACTGTGTCCTAATAGTATATTATATATAATACAAGTTTTATGAGACAAAACACCGAAAGCGGTTTCGTTATGACTTTATAACGAACGCAAAGTAAAAAAAAATATTTTTTTATATCATAAAAGTGTCTAAATAGCTTGTTAAATATTGTTAATTCGTGAAAATTTTGATGCGTTAGATTTATTATTTTTTGTTGAATTTATATCGTGTTAAACCTCAACATTTTTGGAAAATAACTACTGTACCGTATCCTAGGAGTAAACGTTTGTTAGTAAACCGCACTGTGTCTAGCTCAAAGGTTTAAAGTGCAACACGATGCGACATACTACCAAACGTTCGACGCTGGAGGGTGTTTGCCGCATAGTGTGGCAGCGCCTTTATTAAAAGAAATTATTAATATTTATTCGATGTTGATTAGAAAATAGAAGTCAACAGCTTGTGATGCTACATGTAAATGACAAATATAATTTTTATCAAATAGTATATTTTAGTATTCTTGCCCTATTCGTTTATCTTCTCCATTTCAATAAAATAGTTCTGTGAGTTAATCAGGCATTCGAATGCTGTACATACAGTTCTAATAGATTCTGTGATATACTGTATTGTTTTGAATAAATATTCGTTGTGCATAAACCCACTAGAAGTAGAAACCAGGCTCAATCAAGTCTAGCCTATCACTTAATAGTTCAACTGCGTTCAACTGCGTTTCAACTACACAAAAATGAAGCTAAACTGTGTAGTTTTACGTACACTCTTTGTAGTCGTTAGTCTTTATAGAAAGAGGGACAATGATGTATAGTCGACCCAATAGTAGTAGAGGTCTGACAGAGATAGAGATAGTGACGTTCCGTATTTTGCCACAATTTACGCCTATAGGGTGCGTGGAACAAGTTTTTACTGGTGAAAACGAAGTTGCATTCAACCTATTTCGGCGATCTACATATCCCAGCGATCTACAGGTCACTAGTCGGTATACTAATAAAATAACGGCCACTAATCGACGTCGCGTCGGGAGCGGTTCGGTTGCTTTAATTGCATTTTGTTACTTTGTAATTTAATTTATCTGAAGTTGGTAGTGAAAGCATGGTAGTACATTTAAATAGCTATATTCCGACAAGTCTACTTAAGTTGGCCCGACTATACAATAGATGGAGCTGAAATAGTTGTGTTCGGTTTTATCTAGGAAAGTTTATAGCAGATCTACAATGTAGTAAATCTGGGTAATTGCGCATATATAAAATAGACTAACCCAAAAAGTGTGAAGTGTGTTATGAATTCAATAGAAAATAGACTTGCATATCCAATTAAATTATAATTTTTAAATCAATAAATAAATCCACCAACAAATTGATGGTAATAGTAGACAATAATCGTATATGTATGATGTTGAAATTGTTGGGCTCCACAGACCATACACTCCAACAGACTATTTCAAAAATCAAACCGATAAATCAATAATCAATCATTTTCGAATTTACAATTCAATATTATATCCATGTAAATTATCAAATACAAGAATACCTATATTTATTAATTTAACTCAAATATTGTCGTTACATCAAACTAATAATGAATTGAAATTTATTGAGTCAACTACAGTTGGCTCAAGAGTGTCACATTAAGTGTCAGCGGTGCAGTTGGGCCTAAATCAAACTACCAAACATACATGGTGTTTGGTTAACAGCGCCAATATTAAGATTATGCGTCTGTATATGATGCATAGATTTTGGTCTGTCCAACCCCATTTGATTTTTTTCTGACTGATTTCCGATTTCACCAACAAGAGATAAATAAAAATCGGTTGAATAACCCTATCTTCTGGATATAATAAACTTTTCTATTTCACCTACAGCAGATAGCTCGATTTTGGGCAGATTAAATGTTTATCCCGTGATAAACGTGATGACAGTTGATTTTAACGTCAAAAGTTGGAAACGTTTGAAAAAAGTAACTTTAATGTGATATATTTCAGTGTTATTCTTCAAAACAAAATGGATAACAAATAGATTTTTTACAGGCCGCACTTGAGGTCCAATAATTGAAATTACTTCCTCATCAAGTGAGGTTATTTGAGTCAATAGTCGCGTTCCCCCACCTGCTTTCTATACTTCTGCCTGCACAATAAAAATTACATAATAAGAAAATGAAATTCAATTTTATAGGTTATATGAGAAGATTCTATAATATGTTATAAACATTTATATTAACATAGAGTTCTTAACCCCGTTTTAACAGTGCTTAGCATACCACCTTGAAGGTGTAAAGTCCAAGAAAAAATGACTGTAGCGAGATAACTTTTCTTTAACATATAGTTTGAGCTTTTAGAAAACCAAAAAGATTGCTGTACCAAACCGGATAAGTATGTCTTTTACAATTTTTTTTTCTTTAACAGAAGAAGACAGTAGTACCCTATCAAAACGGTTAATTTTCTCTTAAAATTGAATAACAAGACCTTTCTAATGCCCGTATTTATAAGGAATGGTATAACACTGTGACGTGACTGCATGTTATAATTTGACGATTGTTTTAAATGTTATTTTCTACTTTGCGTTCGTTATAAACTCATAATGAAACCGCTTTCGGTGTCGTTATCAAAACACTAGATCACAAACTTTTAATAACTTTTAGTTTTCAAGATTGATGAAATTGACGTGGGTTCAAATAAGACATCTCAATCGCTATTGGCTCGCCTCAATCGTATTTGTGTATTTTACTGCCAACTGTTGAAAATAAATTTACTCTAGATTGTAAGATGACAACCGCAATTTTCGAAATGTATGTAAAATTAATGTCGCAAAGTAGAACAAATAGTATATACCACTCGTTTATAAGACGTATTGGCGCACTCGTTCCAAACAACTCGTGGGCTAATTTTTGTCTTATAAAACTTGTATTATAATATACTATAGTCACTATGGTTTTTACTACGCATTTTTATATTACAAGCGGTTATGAATAAAATTGATGTATTTGGCAGTTGATTACGTGTAAACTTTTGAGGTTTCTTTATTGTTGGTGAAATAATTGTTTTGGCAGATCAAACTGTTCACTAATGGTTATTGCCCATACCCATCCAGATAAGCATCAATTAATTTTTTGTTGCAAGATAAGAGCTAAATGACCCCATGTGGCATATTTGCGAAACGTTTGCGAATAATTTTGTCGCACTAGCATCAGCATAATAATATAACATGTCAAAAGCGAGTTACACCAAAATATGACTACATACTCATACTAACGGGTAACGACGCGACGCGGAGACAAGAATTTTGGAAGTCAACCTATTTTCTTGATTCAACGTTACATATTATCCTACCATTGAGACAAATCAGATATGCAATGTATGTATTGATATACGCAATTTTTAAAACAACTTATCAATCAAGTTACTAGCACACTGAAGGGATTTCTTGACCTTTAAACGAGCAAGAGAAGAGGCACATAATTCTTGTGGATTATATAAATGCTGTGTTGTCAGAATTGATAAATTTTCTTTGATATAAAGCAGATTGATCTTAAAACTGTTCATGCATTGTATGCTTATCGGTGCTGCCATCTCTAAGAGACTGTGTTAAAAAATACAATCTTTTGATAAACAAAATACCACCAATAGATAAAACCATAGCGTTATTTCGAAACAATTAACGCGTACATGAATTTAAATAAAAACGTTTTGAACTATCTTTCTTATGTCCAGCCAATGAGAAGGCGTGTTTTCCCCTTAACTCTGTAAACATTTTTCTGTGCAGAAATATCTAACATAAGTATTTTATAATTTTAAACGTAGCTGAGTCAAAAATGTTATGACAGAAGCGGGCGCTGGTTACGAGTTTTATATAGAATTTATTAACAAATTCAAAATGATGAGCGTGGTAAATTGAGCGTCATTTTATTAATGTCTATAATATTAAAACAAACTCAAATACAAAAAAATATTTTAAAGGTCGCTCTGATTATATGAATTAGACAGTATTTTATCATTTATGATATTGTTTATTTACAGGAACTTGTATTTTTATCATATGCATATTAGATATTATAATATTTACTGGAAATTTCGAAGAAAAATACTGGAATCTCAAAAAAAAAAATTTAGAAACCTCGACCAATAGCTTTTTCTTTTCTTTTTTTTTTCAATTTAAAACGTTAAACTTGACATCAGTGACCTCAGAAATTCCCAATTACAAAATTTCAACTAAATAAATAATATTTTTAGAAATGTTTTCAGTAATATTGCATTTATTTATTTGTTTACTTTTATTTGAAATCAGAAACACAAAAAAAACCTTAAAGTTATGTTTTGAATTATGCACATTTTCGACTACTCACCACCACTTTTGAATTTTTACACTATGAGCAATGCATCGTGCGGTAAAAAAAATAACTAAGGTAGAAATTATAGTACAAATTGTGTGCAATGAGTACAACTTTTTAAATTAAATATACAGTGGACCTAACTACACCTATAATGGACGTAATTTTTAATTTCTCGAGGAAAAATCATTCTTTATAAAAAGTTTTGGATGTCCTAAAGTCGAAAGCCATTGTTAATATTTTGATTTAACATACAGGACGGTTAGAAAACACGAAAATGTTAAATTGGCCGAAGAGTAAACCATCGTTTTTTCGGAATTAGATCAAAAATGTTATAGGTAAAAGTTAGTTTGAATTAATTTTATGCTCAAATATCAAACTTGAATGTTCTATTTCAAATTTTTCATCTCAAACCAGTGAAAAGACATTACATAAAGGTGAACAAAAAATTTAGAGACCACAATATGATTGATCAGTTGCTGATAGAAGCTGATTGAAAGTATGTTGACTTTAAAACAAACGGTTTATTTACTTCTTTGTTACGGCAGGTGAGGTATCGTACCGCCGTGCTATTGAGTTTTTAACAGAAAATACCCTGAGGTACAGCTTCTGTTAATGTGTTCGTGAATTGGTTAAAAAATTTCATGCAACAGGTGAAAAATATCAAGAGAAAAAGAGCGAAATGGCAAAGATGATGCAGGAGCTATGTTAGCTATTGAATCCGTGAACACTTGCTCAAAAAAGTCGTTTAAGCAAAGATCTCGGGACGTGAACATCAGTAAAAGCCACCTGCAAAGGATCTTTTCAAATCAAAAATGCCATCCTTATAAACCAGTACTGATACACACTTTAGTAGAAGGAGATGGTGCTCGTCGATTAGAATTTTGCCTATTCATGGGAGAACGAATTATGGTCGATAGATTTTCCTACATACAAATTATTTTCTCTGACGAAGCGCCGTTTACCACAAATGGAGTTGTCAGTTCACAGAATTGCAGATATTGGTCTCAAGAAAATCCATATTTCCGTACTACAACCAATTCTCAAAAAAAGTGAATGTTTGGTGTGGGATTTACTACAAGAAAATAATTGGACCATACTTTTTTAACGGTACTGTAAACCAAAACACTTATTTTGATATATTGGAAAACTTTTTGCTACCTACTTTGGACGAAATCAACTTACAGCTCAGGTGTTCACTACACTACCAACACGACAGTTGTCCTGCTCATAGCGCATATCAAGTCAGGGATTGGTTGAACAGACATTTTCCAAATAAGTGGATTGGACGATTCGGCCCTATAGGATGGCCACCACGTTGACCTGATTTAACGCCGATTGATTTTTTTTCTGTGGGGTTATTTAAAACAGAAGGTGTATGCGAATAATTTTCATGATAATGTAAACCATTCTAAAATTAAAAATTAGGAAACAGACGTAATAAATGAAAGAACAATTGATTTGGTATATCGGGAGTTTAGAAGAAGATTGGAAAAATGTGTAGCTGTAGGAGGGGAACACGGAGTAATGTTTTAATAAATTACTTTGTTAAAAATAAATAACATAAAACATATAATACAACATTGAAATTTGATATCTGGGCATAAATTTAAATATAAAACAATTTTTACCTATAACATTTTTGTTCTAATTCCGAAAAACCGATAGTTTACTCTTCGGCCAATTTAACATTTTCGTGTTCTCTAACCAACCTGTATGTTAAATCGAAATATTAACAATGGCTTTCGACTTTTTAAGACATTCAAAATTCTATAAAGAATGACCTTTTCTCGAGAAATTAAAAATTACGTCCTTTATAGGTATAGTTAGGTCCATCGGAGGACATACTGTATATGTTTCCAAGACAGTAGACACCATTGATTTTATGGTTTGTTTAGGCCCGCTTCTACCAACTATTCTGACAGCTTCGTGTTATATTGCTTCCTGTGGGTGTCTTCGATGCTAACCAAAATTGGCATCTTAACAGAGAACGAGCCTAACTGTGGTACACTTTTCAAATTAAAATTTCTGGGACCATATTCTCGTCATCTTTTTGAAGCGAAAGTGAGTCTTTTCGAATGGTTAGGTGGAAGGAGTGGGGATATCAGCGGTTTCCCTCTGGAATGTATCTATGAGCAAATTTGCTTGTCGCTAAGAACAATAACGCACGCGCCACGCCCATACGTTCCAAACACATGGCAACCGCCGATATCCCCACTCTCACCTAACCATTCGAAAAGACTCACTTTCGCTTCAAAAAGATGACGAGAATAGGGTCCCTGATATCGCAAACAACAGTTTTCCACAAAGTCTACTCAAGCGGGAATTTTTCCTGAAGTGAAAATCTAAGTTTCCTGGACTAGTATGTGAACTAAAATGAAACTGGAGTTATTTGTAATAAATAAAATTGAGTAATTCAAAAATCTGTTGTTCGTTTTTACAGCACAATATTCGTACATATTATCAATAAATGAATAGTCTGGCAGGACATGTATCTAGCTTCTCTTGATAGGAGCTTTTTCAATCCCGTTTAAAGGTCAGGAAATTACTATTCACGTGTTCTCGCTGCGTTTTTAACCTACCGCAAGTTATTTCTTTCGTTTTCTACCATTTTTATTCACAGTGCAGAGCAATACAAATCAAAAACTGAAGACAGGGCAAGTCTAATGTCTAAATGTCCATATCTCACCATAGGAAAGTAGACTTTCGATTTGACGGGTAGCACTAAACTTGCCCTGTATAAACGATGCTTTACAGAACACGTGGCTCGTATTTTTAAATTTAAGGAGTACTATGATTTATCGTTGATGTTACCTGTGGCAAATTCGGCAAGGTACCGGTGGTAGTCGCCCTTCATCTTGTAGTAGAAGACCTTCGACTCGCCCGTAGACGCGGCCGGGATTAAATGTTTATCAAGTACGTTTAAGATGTCGGAACATATGTCGCGGAGCTCCTTCTCGACCTGGCCTCGGTACTGCCTGATCATTTCGAGTTTTTCGTCGGCACCCTTACTCTCCTCCTTCTGTTCGATTGAGGAGATTATCCTCCAGGACGCGCGCCTCGCACCGATCACATTTTTGTATGCGACCGACAATAAGTTACGCTCCTCGACCGTCAACTCCACGTCTAATTTCGCCACCTTCTTCATCGCCTCCACCATTTCTGCAAGTAAGAAGGAAAACGTCAAAACAATCTTACGCTGAAATATTATGCGACAAATATTGATATTTATTGAGACTGACAGCGAGGAGATACACCAAAAGCAACATACATAACCATTCATTAAGAGTTTCAATATTCCATAGCGTCCGGAAATTTTACTTAAGAACCCTATTTTTTCATGTTGCACAAAAAAAGGTATTCAACACTTTTTACTTTATCATACGTAGTACACTGATAAAAATGAGTGCGAATTTACAAATGAAATTTATATTTTTTTTCAGTAAACCTACCCTATTTGTCGGCAATTTTACCATAATTTTAAGCAAAAATACTAAATATCATTGAAAATGCAGTTACATTCATTAATTGTACAAACTGTAGGTAAATTTGCTAACAAATTTGTAAATTTCATAATAACAATTACTTCAACGGAATAAATTTACAAATCTATACATTAAAACTACTGTCTGCTAGGTACGTAAATTTGCCCTCTGCTCGTGCAATTTTCCTTTCTAGATGGTAAAGTGCTACCGAGATAATTTTTATCGCGCTTGCGCAATAATGGGATATACAGTTCGAGTTCCGTTCGCCATCCGTTTGGTTGTGTTTACAGGAGCTAAGTTAGAGTTTTATCGAGTCCGATTGTTATATACAACTAATCTAACACTGTTAGTGCCTCTGTGACTTATCCTTTAGCGGTGTCGTGTGGAATATTTGCCCCATATGGTTCTATAGTATTAAAAGATATAATATTGGTACATTCATCTCTTTGTATATTATGGAGGACTTTGCAAATACATACTACAAAGTGCAGGTAAAAGTTTGCAGTCTTGATATGTATAATTTCACTTTCACTAATAGGGTATTCCGGTCATGTCAAAATTTAAGCAGATATTCGGTTTAACCTATTGTACAATTTATGAGGATTCATAGTGTTAAGCTATGAGCTTTTTGATTTAGTTTTTCTATGAGATAATTGCAATTAAAAGTGCATTTCGTTTGAATTCACCGAGCACCCTCGGAAATACACGATGATTACCGATCCCTAGTAGCGGTGGCAACAGCGGATAGCTCTGGAACAGCTGATCGGCCAAGTTGACGGTTGGCGACCCTGTTGTTTGACAACGAATAAAGGTAACTTTTTTGAGAGATGATTTGATCATTGAAACTTGAAGCCAAATATCTCTCATCTCGCTAGTCGGCAATGTAAAGAAAATCTTATCAGGAGTTAAGTCCAGTTTACGTTCTAAGACGCAAATGCGAACGCAAACGCAGACGCGACGCCAACAGAAAACGCGAACATAAATAATGTAGTTTATGTTCCACTAGACGCCAACACAAACGCAAAGAAATACATTTTCTATTTAGAGGTTAGCAGTTCAACATTAGTAGGGATTTTATATTTTAGAGGTTGAGTAACTAACGTCACGCGAACGTACCCGGTAAACCATTGGCGGCAAATCGCCGTGTTTGTTTATTCCTGAGTACAGCTGTACGCTGTTCACTAGCTTCTCGTCGTCTATCTTCATAATTATGCAAATGTACCTATTTTCTTCTGCGTTTTGTATTAGTAACCTGTCAGTGTCACGTGCAAGCGCGCTTGCCTGGGATTTGCCAGACGCCACCCTCCACACGGGACGCAAACGCGAAAAGTTGAAGTTGGTGAACTTTTCGCGTCTGCGTCCCGTGTTGGCATTCGCGTCACATGGAACGTAAACCCATACACGCGGACTGTATGTGGTAACTTTCTGCGCTTTGCGTTCGCGTTTGCGTCTTAGAACGTAAACTGGACATTACTGTTCTACTGCTGTTGCAGCCCGGCACAGAACAATGTCGGCGTTGGATTATTATACATTTTGAACAAGTGTTTGATATAACCTCAATAACTAAAGCAGGTGTCAACAAACGAGCGATTCTAAACGTTGACACAACAGAAGACAAAAATTTACTACGTGCACCCTAGATATAGCAACGTTGTCAAGTCGCTCACTTTGAGCGGTCTTTATGACGTCACAAAGACCAATCCTAATTCAAACTTCAAACAACGATTTCTCTTAATTTAAGACAATGTTTGATATTTTACTTGTGAAGTAGCAAACAGTAGCACCCATACTTTGTAAAAAATGACAATTTCAAAAACACCGGAATACCCTATTGGATGTTCTTTTTAGGATACAAGTGTTGATGATACTGACATTCTACAATTTCAAGGACTTGTGTGGTGTCCATAGGTGAGATTTCGCTTATTGTTCTTTCTTGTACATGTGGTCTTACAATCAAATTTATTACTAACATGTATAACACATATCATTTCAATCACCAATATAAAAAAATACTTTTCTTTAAACACTCATTAATAACTTTACACACACTCGGTACTTCAAAGGAAAGCAGCTGCTGACATTGTTATACCTGTATATGATATATGACTCAGTACTTCTCATTTTGATTGCAGGTGACACATTTTGGACTATATTATATGCTGTGGTTGGATTATCCCCAGGTTATCTTACTCTGGAGACGGTTTAGCTTTTTAAAAATTATTCGAAGTCAGGGTTCAAAAACGAATAAGGTGACGTAAGTTTACCATAGGCATTTCAACTTAATATTGTTGAAATAATATTTAATTTATATTTAAAAGATTCTCTCTGTTAAGCAGATCGATTTATTTTATTATACGATATGTAGATAAGTATAGTCCATGGGTTCCTATTTTATTTCATTTACTTATGATTACATTTTTGTCAAGAACTATTTAAAAATATGTAGATATATATATTATAAATATGTTTCACATGTTATTTATTGTTACAATTATAATAAAACTTCATACTATTATTTTTTGTTTTTATTTATGATCTCCACATTAATAGGACTTTACTAGTGATTTTACAGTTGACAATACAGGCTTGTCCGAGCAGTCGCAAACCAGTTTACAAACAGTTATTTTGTGAGAAACCAGTTAATGTTTCATTGGTATTTATAATGGAGTTATCATAGCAACATATGTGGTCCTATCTATAGCCGCTTCAAATATTAACTAAATTAAGAAAAAGAAACAATAAACTACATCAAACGATGCTAAAACTAAGAAATCACAATAAACCCATAACAAAATTAAAAGTAAATAAATTTAAGTAAAAAATTCAAAATGTTAAAAATAAACTAAATAAACAAATGGACGAAAATAAAATACATATGAAACTTTTTAGGCATTTGCTTCTCTACAAGGAATTGTCATTCTGAAAGTTTCTTTCATGCCGACTTATTGGGTTTATCAATTCCTAAAGAAGTTAATAAGTCATTTAATATACAGCGTTGCAATTATTTTACAATTATTTAAAACGGTTGTAAATTGTAAGGAATAAAGAAAACAAATAGGTCTATATGAAATTGTTTACTCAGTGTGGCGTTTACTATCTGGAAAAAAGTTATGCTGGAACAAAGTGGGACACTCTGTAGATGTGTGCTCTTTGATTACAAATATTTGAGTTATATAAGAACATTCAGTAGATTTAGTTGGATTCATAGCAAAATAAGAAATTGATTAACAACGACAAAAGCCGTTATGTCAACTAATACTTATAATCATAAGTTTCTGCTAAATCTTCGATAACAGAATCACAAAATATAGAAGAGTCACACGATTGAATGGACGATGATGACAAGTAAATGTGTGCTCTTGATATATCGTCAAATGAGACTGATATTTTTAATTTTGTTTTAAAAATGTTTTGTATTTTTATAAGAACAACCTTTATTTTGTGATAAGAGAATACCTTTTTGATTTGTGATGGAAGGAAAGCCTTTATTTAGTAATTAAATATTGTGCTTTTACATCTATTTTTAATAACCATAATATGTTTAAAAATACCCCTATAAATACCCACTTTGGGTACCCACTTGATAATAAATACCCGGGTATTTAACATCACTGGTAGTATGTAAAGTATTGTAATCGTGCCAAAAAATTTTTTTGTGATTTTAGCGGAAATATGTCTTTTTGGGTCCCCTGAACATTTTTGACCAAGGTACAAAAAATCTCTGTGTGTGTGTGTGTGTGTACCCGTTTTTTGTGGGGACGATTCCGGAGAAACTACTAAAGGTATCGGGACGAAACTTCATATTTATAAGTTTTATAACCCAACTTAGAGCTGAAAAGCTTTCTGTTGAAGACGGTCCAAAGGAACTGGAGGTTTAGTCTTAGCATTTTTGAAAGATTTTGCAAATAAGCCGCCATTTCTGGAATTTCGTCAAAATAGTTAAATAATAAATTGAAGTAGAGGAAATTCTTAATAATTTATGACTAAGAAATTTGTTGGTACAATCAATAGTGGAGCTGCATGAGCAAATTCTATTTCATCGAGATCGGTCGTACTGCATTAAAACTAGTAGCCAGGATATGTCAGATATTTTGATTCTTATGCCAGAAGGTAGTGTCAAACGCTGATGCTTTGACAATACCTACTGTCAATATAATCAAAATATCTGTCTAGTTCCAGTAATTTTATTTTAATGCAGGCATGGTCGATCTCGACCAAATAGAATCTCATGCCGCTAAACTATTAATTTTATATACAGTATGATAAAGGATGTGCCTGGCCACATCAGATTTTCTGAAATATATTTATTACGTATTTGTTAAAGAAATTTGATTAAATAACTTCTTAAAAGTGTTCATATAGCGTTTTTTATAATGTACCCACTCGACACATTACAATATATTACAGAAAAAATTTCTTGAAATTTCTGGCCAATTTCATAGTTAATCCGGATCTAACAGGCGGCCAACTGTCAGAGTACTTTAGTGTCATGTTAGCCCCGCCCCCCGGGGTCATTTTCTCGCTGCTAAATGTATAGCGTATAGCGACTCCATCTTCCTCCATTAGATTTTTCTTGTATACAGTGGTTCTCAAACTACGAGCGCTCCAATATATGTGTACCTTTTTTGCTAACTTTACCCCATTATCGCGAAAATTTAATTTGAGTTTTCAAAAAGAATTGGATAGATGTTTTTGTTATGAATATTTAATACAAAACTTTAACTATTTACGGAATTAAATGTAAAAATATAGAATAATTGACGAAAAGGAAACCGACGCAAACGTGCACGTTGGGGCTGCTGTTTAGGTCCCTTTAGCCTTTGCGGACGCCATAGAATATCGAGGCTCTAGTAAAATTTGCGGACCCCAGAGCAACTGTATTGGATTTATTTCCCTTCTTTTAGTTTTTGCTAATTTGAATGTACTAAATATAGAATTTGGATGATGATGAAATTATTAAAATAAGGGATTATTAACTCCCTAGTTTTGACAAAAGTGTGATAGCAATATACTGAACCAGTGAGTGGAAGAGAGATGTAAATTGTTTGACAAAATACATTTAGACAAAACAAACTGTGATAGCGATATACTGGACCAGTGAGTAGGAGAGAGACGCAAAATGTTTCTAAACGTATTTTGTTCCAACGCGACTGATATGTGTGTGTCCACACTACTAATGTTCAATTTCCACTAGGAGAAATGAGTATTCTAGAAAACGTTTGAAAACCAGTTAGAATCCGCTTTTGTATATACAAAACTAGGCAAATTAAGCAATCACACTAGGGTTTGCTTAATTTGCATAATAACATACAAATATTATATGTATTTCCGCACACCGGATTAATTAATGTTTAATGACATTTATGCTTCAGATACATGATGATTCAATAATAATATTCTCATTTTAAGTAATAGAAAATAGGTAAATAGAAAATTGTTTATTGTAGAACATGTCGTTTATCTAAAAGATTGCACATGCACCTCATAGCTATTTTGATAACAAATCTTTCCAATTAAGTTTGTTATTTACTTTGATAAGTATGAGTACGTACGTATGTAGTATGTTCACTTTTTGTCGGATAATTTGTTAGACTTCATGTTTGTACCACGGACCTTAAGCGTCAGTTACTAGTAAGAAAATTACGATAGATTATTTACACAGATGAGCAAAAAACGTATCTATTTTTGGAAGAATTACGGAGGTTTCAGGATATAATTATTGTGGATGATGATTTTACGAACACATTTTGGCAATCTGTGAACTTATTTCTTAGAAGTTGCAGCATTTTACGCATACCAGGCGGTGATGGGCCAATAAAGCAAAATTATGAACTAATTTATGAGCTACGTAGCAACCGATAGAGAGAGGGACGTGCTGCTAAACACTTTTCAACCTTAAAATAAAAACGAATTGTTTGGTTTATGCCTATTATGGCATATGTATAGTAAATAAATAAGTGGTAAACGAAATAGAAGATTTACATGAAAGGGTGATTGATTTTGTTTTTACTATTTAATAAGTATGATAGGTATTTTAATTTAATTTATATTTTTATTTAGAGGTTAACAATTGCCAGAAAGAACTTAAGGTTCCTTTGGCATTTACCTAGGATGTATATCTATACAAGTAAAAAAAATAATGTTATAGCCAAATACAATTTTGTATTCGTCGACTATTAAAACAAGTTTGTTAAAATTATTAATGTACAGTGGAAAAATTACCACATTTAAATTAAATGACCATTGTTAAAGAATTAAATTAGTATCCCATAAACTAGAAAACCTTTGAAACTTTTAACCACAACGACTATAATTTAACTAGTTGTAGTATTAATGAACCCCTTCAATTGAATCTTGTGGTTATAAATATCCGAATAACCTAACCTCACAATTTAGAAATGCACTCAGACGCGAAGTTTCAGAAGACAGAGTAACAACAAGAATAATTCATTTTACGCGATTTTACTGAGCAGCTTTCTTCTGTAGACCTTTGCACAAATTAATTTTTGCCTAAATTGTTTCCACAATTTTTCGACGTTACGGGCTTCCGTCAACGAAGTTGAGTGCGTCGAAAAAGAACTATTTTTGTGAATAAAATTAACCATGACGGCAGAAATATGGATTTTGTGTAGTTCTACTCTCGCAGATACTCCTATTCATTATTAATTTGCATATTTTTAACTTCTGTGTACACAGCACATGGAAGTGTACTGATCAGCTGATTGAATGTTGTGTACTGAATGCGCATGACCATCAACAGTTAACCACTGTTGTTCAGCGCATAATTCTTAACAAGTGGTTATTTTTTATTTTTTTTTTCAATATACAATGGTGAATTCGACATCGAAATCTTACTAACGTCGTTAACAAAGTGGTTAACGAAAGTTGTTAACGTAGTTGCTACGTAACAACTGCGTTACAGAATTGGCCTGAATATGACATTTACCACATTCCTAACTAAGGATCAAATATATCAAATATATTTCTCGATAAGCACATGGGGTTATCAGCTTACGATATCAATATGTATTGTGAACTTTATCTGAACATTCAATATCGCATAGCAAACAATTATTCGATATGCTTATGCACCAGATAAACGGCAAAAAGCTTATTATCGATGTTAACGTATAATGATAAAGTATTCAATAGGTGTGTGCTGATAGCTATTACTCAAGAGAATTAATGTTTTCATGAAGTACGAAAAAAGGTGTGAGAAGTGCTTGTTATATTAATCAGATCAAATAATTATAACATTTAAAACATACGTACAACTTTAGAATCCGGCATAGAGAAAGTAGGCTGTCTGGGGTATCATAGGGTAGCTCTCTTAATGTCAAATAAGAACAGGTTCTGTTTAACTATTTTCAGTGACGCTAAATCAGAGTGCGTACGAAGTGTCAGAACGTCAGAAGTGCATGATAGGAAATATGCATTTTTTAATATCGTGATATGTCATACGTATTCACGTTTTCTATTTTGTTGTGATGTTTTGTCGAAAATCTGCGGTGTATTTTAGTTGTTTAAACAAAATAAACAATTTACTATATGTACATAATATCGATTACTTATATCCGTAAAGTTATGACTACTAAATGACAAGCCGTTTATAAATCGATTATGTAGTCAGAAAATTGCGATCGCCACACCACAACAAAGTTCATTCTGGACGGGTCGTAAAAGCACGAAATGACAAGCAAATAATTAACTGAAAATTGAAAATTCTCGACCGAGCCAAGTAATCGAACCAAGCATTTTACGGCAGCTTTTACTGCATATTAGGGGGCTTCCATTTTCTCCGAGAAAATTTACGATACTTACTTACAGAGCGGCACATTGCGGCCAACATTAAAGTTTCAAAGTTACCTCCCCAAGAAAATGTAAAAGTTCCTACGTCATAAATCCATTACGGTAGGTACGTATTATTTTTAAAAAATAGTACATAGTAAATTAAAATATTAGCTAGCTTCAAAGTACAATATATAAAAGATGAAGCATGTAATAAAATGCTGTATATTGCGTGCGCAATTACTGCGTATTCGCGTAATAATATTCCAGAAAATCGTTATAACATCAGCACAAAATCGTTTCTCACTCATGTGGCCTTATTTAGTACTATTAGAAAGTAAATGACGTGACATGTGACATTTCTACATAATCTGAACTAGTACGTCTTGTTTAGTACATCCATGTAAAGCTAGTACGTTCATAATTTATTATATTAATAAATAATTTCACGTCGTGCAAGTAGTTCGTATAAATTGAAACAAAACGGTTGAAATGAAAATATAGTATGTCCCCGGGTTGAACTGCATACGTAGAGGCAGAAAAATCTTCATTTACTCAAAATATCGGAAATGTTTGAAGTTCAAACCCCCTAAATCGTGTATATTTCTGTTGTAGGTTATGAACTTAATAATACCAGTTTTTACGGTATAAAAATTGACATCGAAAAACCATTGCTACATTATATTGCAGTATGTTACTAGTAACCATATAAACCACTACTTGTGATAATGACATTTATCTACGACTCACATAAGTTCATTGCATACGTATCTATGACTATATACTCCCCATCATGATACACGCCAATGAAAATGACACTATATTGCATAATAGTGACAGTTCGTTAAAATAATGACTTGATTATTTGAACGAACTGTCATCATTATACAACGCTAGTGTTAAAGTCTGTCAAAGCCTACGTGGATGACAGTTATGTAACAGTTCGCGTCGCCATCATTGACAAATACCATATAAAATGGAATTTATGAGTCGTAGATAAAACGCCGTATTTGACTCGCACACAACGGATATAAATCGCTCGCATGTTTACACGCTTATGTGCTCGTCAAATATACTAATATGATACACGTCCGGTAGGTATTTTAACAGTACTTGTTTACATATTCCAGACTCGGCTCCTTCATCGCCTCCGTAATATTCCGTAATATTTAACTCGTACTGTTACACAAGTCGCCTACTGGACTTATAACGTAAATAACTATACCTGCAGTGCTAGTCTAAAGTAACAATTATTCAAATTATTAAAAGAAACAATCGGTCTTATCGATTTCAGACTATTAAAATACATACGTTTATAGGAAATTGAATTTCCAACCTCCAATCACGTGAAGGTTTTGAAAAAAAATTGACATGACAGGTTCGAACTAATTTGATAGACTAATTTGTATTTTTATCAACTAAAATCGACGTACTCGATATTTTGTAAAAACTGTTCAGACGAGCACTGTAGATGAATGTCGTCGACACACAATAAGCCCAGCAAAATTAGCCAAAAAACCTATTGTAAAAATTCAAACCCAGCTGCATTTTTGCATACATTTTGGTTGGGCATTACAATATATACAATAACGTGCAAAAAGTCCCCATCGATATCGTGTCTGTCAGTTACTATTCACGGGCAAAGATGTCCGAATTATATTTTTTAATAGTATGTATCTTGCTACAGTTAGACTAGTTCTTAATGTTTCGAATTCGTATTTTTTCATATTTTTTTTTTTCAATGAATATTAAGTGGTATTTGTTTTTCAAAGCCCACATGTCCGCACGTAATAAAAAATTTAATGACAAATAAACTTTTATGAACATTTAAACACATTTTTTAAATTAGGTATACGAAAATGATAATTTTTATAAAAATTGTATCGAATCTAAATAACTGCAGGCGATCTAAATCTTGCATTAGAGTAATATATTTTTGTATACGGTAATTTCACATCTTATTGTTACACTTTTTGTATTTGAAAAGGAAAATCACTCAACCTTTCGTTGAAAAAAAATTCTTAAAGAAAATTATAAACTTTAGGCCTTCTGTCGGAGAAATATTTTTCAATTGCGCCATTTTACTTCACATACGCAGTATGTAAAGTATTGTAATCATGCCAAAAAAATTTTTTGAGATTTTAGCGGAAATATGTCTTTTTGGGTCCCCTGGACATTTTTGACCAAGGTTCAAAAAATGTGTGTGTGTATGTGGTGTGTGTGTACCCGTTTTTGTGGCGACGATTCCGGAGAAAGTACTAAAGGTATCGGGACAAAACTTCATATTTAGAAGTTTCATAACCAAACTTAGAGCTGAAAAGCTTTCTGTTGAAAAGGGTCCAAAGGAACTGGTGGTTTACTCTTAGCATTTTTCGAAGATTTTGTAAATGAGCCGCTATTTGTGTAATGTCGTCAAAACAGTTAAATAATAAATTAAAGGAGAGGAAATTTTCTATAATTTATGTATATGACATTTTTTGGTAGAATTTATAGTTTAGCTGCATGAGCAAATTCTATTTCATCGAGATCGGTCGTACTGCTTTAAAACTAGTAGCCAGGATATGTCAGATTTTTTTATTCTAATGACAGTAGCTAGTGTCAAACGCTAATGTTTTGAAAATACTACTGTCAATATAGGCTGCGTTCGGATATTGAACACCGTTACACTTTTTACACCCACTAACACGTAAGTGTCATTTGGACGGTGTACCCGGTGTCAACGGAGTACAACATCCGAACGCAGCTTTAATCGAGATATCTGTCTAGTTCTACTAGTTTTATTTTAATGCAGACATAGCCGATCTCGATCAAATAGAATCTCATGCAGCTAAACTATTAATTTTATATATAGTATGATAAAGTCATGTGCCTGGCCACATCAGATTTTTTTGTAGTGTATGTAGGTCCATAGGGACATTGTCAACTTGAAATTTTGAATTTCGAAAAAACGTTTTTTCTATACACCCTATTGAGCATCATATTTTATAATAAGAAAAACAATAGTAAGCAGTTAAAACTTGACCATTTCCGACAGTTCTTCAGAAGGTAAAGAAAAGTCTTATGTAATACCCACCTTACAGTAGTTTTGTTGTATTTCAGAAAAAAAACAGAAGTTTCGTCATTTTTTTCAGTCGTATAATTGCTTCAAAACCCAATTCGGTCATATGTGACCGCGAATAACTCGCGACGCAGATATGATATCGATGGAGACATTTTGCGCGTTATTTGTAATGCCTAACCAAAATGTATACTAAAACCCAGCTACGTTTGAATTTTTCCGAAGTGCTAAGACCAATGAGTTACAAAACAAAATACGGGTGTTGCTATGTGAAACAGCCTGTATAACCGAAAATAATTTTGCGTTGTAGAAAATGATGGGCCAACACGATTTGCAAATAATATGTATTTAATTCGGAATTAGATCAAAAATGTTATAGGTAAAAGTTAGTTTGAATTAATTTTACGCTCAAATATCAAACTTGAATGTTCTATTTCAAATTTTACATCTCAGACCAGTGAAAAGACATTACATAAAGGTGAACAAAAAATTTAGAGACCACAATATGATTGATCAGTTCACAATAGTAACAGCGTATCGAAGCAATTTGTTGATAGAAGCTGATTGAAAGTATGTTGACTTTAGAGCAAAGGGTTATCTAGTTCTTTGTTACGGCATAGGTGAGGTATCGTACCGCCGTGATATTGAAGTTTTTAACAGAAAAAAACGTGAGGTATTCGTTTCTGTCAATTGTTCGGGAATTGGTTAAAAAATTGCATGCCACAGGAGACGTGCAAAATATCAAGAAAAAAAAAATGGCGAAATGGCGAAGATGATGCAGGAGCTATGTTAGCAATTGATTCCGTGAACACTTGCCCAAAAAAATCGTTGAGGCAAAGATCTCGAGACTTGAACAGCAATAAAAGCCTGCAACGGATCTTTTCAAATCAAAAATGTCAGCCTTATAAACTAGTATTGATACCCACCTTTAGTAGAAGGAGATGATGCTCGTCGATTAGAATTTTGCCTATTACTGGTAGAACGAATTATGGTCGATAGATTTTTCTACAGAAAAATTATTTTCTCTGACGAAGCGACGTTTACCACAAATGGAGTTGTTAGTTCACTGAATTGCAGATATTGGTCTCAAGAAAATCCATATTTCCGTACTACAACCAATTCTCAAAAAAAGTGAATGTTTGGTGTGGGATTTATTACAAGAAAATAATTGGACCATACTTTTTTAACGGTACTGTAAACCAAAACACTTATTTTGATATGTTGCAAAACTTTTTGCTACCTACTTTGGACGAAATCAACTTACAGCTCAGGTGTTCACTACACTATCAACACGACAGTTGTCCTGCTCATAGCGCATATCAAGTCAGGGATTGGTTGAACAGACATTTTCCAAATAAGTGGATTGGACGATTCGGCCCTATAGGATGGCCACCACGTTGACCTGATTTAACGCCGATTGATTTTTTTCTGTGGGGTTATTTAAAACAGAAGGTGTATGCGAATAATTTTCATGATAACGAAGACCCTCTAAAATAAAAAATCAGGGAAGCAGTAGACGAAATAAATGAAGAAACAACTTTTACCTATAACATTTTTGTTCTAATTCCGAAAAACCGATAGTTTACTCTTCGGCCAATTTAGCATTTTCGTGTTTTCTAACCATCCTGTATGTTAAATCAAAATATTAACAATGGCTTTCGACTTTTTAGGACATCCAAAACTCTTTATAAAGAATGACTTTCTCGAAAAATTAAAAATTACGTCCATTATAGGTATAGTTGGGTCCATCGGGGGACACACTGTATATTTTTTTAATTAATTAGATTTTGGATTCGGAAAAAAAGTGTAATTATCTGGACATTCCTGTGTAGCATTTTCAAGTATCAAGTATCATCAAAAAGTCTATGGAAAATAAGCTTCACACAAAAAATAAACTAGTTTCTATGTTTCTGAACAAAATGCGTCATTTTCTTTTTAAAAAGGGCTAGTATTCAACAAATTTTACTACAAATACAAATCATTTATCAAACGGCATTTCGCGAATCAACAGCGATGACAACAAAAACTACGCCTATTCAATTATCACTACTTTCCATAGTAGGTACCCCGCTAATTTTGGTTTTCCTATGTTACAACTATAAACGAACAATGCCGGGAGCGGCCACACATCTCCATAATCGTTTACAGTAATTCACAGCACCGGTTCACCAAGAGTCATTCATTAGACATCGTTTTAACGGATCGTATACCCAAATTCAAACACATGCGGTCATTCGAGCCAATTATCAATGATTCAGTGTTCAAAAATGCTCGCCGCAATGCGACCGCCAATGCGTTACTAATCAACAAAACCCCTAACGAACTACTGCTCGCCACCATTAAATCTTTATAACGTTACTCGACACGACCATTCTTCTTAAACGTTCATTAAAAATCATTAATGCCCGCGGCCCCGTTACTACAAGAAGCTCATGTGCAACATACGGCATGCGAGGTAAACGACACCGATTAAAAAAAAAAGCTGATATCAGAAATATTCGCCGCAACTTCAAGTGATGAAATTCAACAGGGGAATTGAGAAACCGCGAAGCTGACTCATTGACAACGATATATTCATTCACATTTCTCATTCGTGTTTGTTTTGCTTCTAATGACTAATGCAAAACTGAGTAAAATTAAACAAGCACGCGCCACCTACCTACTTAACTTTGCACGTATCAATGGTATCCATGCCTTTCTAGGTCAGAAAATATGACGATGTGATAGATAGCTGGTGATATTTAGACGATAGAAACATGTCTCCGAGCCAACACTTAGAAATTACAAAACCAGTTAAACCGCTTGTAACGTTCTTTTTAAGAATACTTGGAGCCGACTATATTTTTCAAATGGATAAACGATCGATACAGACACACGGACACGTGGGCGCCAGGGACGTCACATGCACGTGTGTCGTAGCAATTTACGAATACCATTAGTAAGAGAAATTGAGAGTAGATCACAAAAGTTCAAAATTTTCGTGCGAGGTCTCTTGGTTTTCACGTCATACATTGCGAACAAGTCAGAGCGCAGCGGTACTTCCCAGAAAATGGAATAAAATTAATTTTAATGAAACATCTCAAGGTCACGCTTCTAGAATGCTGACCGTTACGACGGTATAGTACCGATTTAATTAGTACATATCTGTAGGAATTGCATACCATTCGTACACTAAATTGCAATTTGTGAAAATATATTTTTGAAAATAAGGTAGAATTATAAAATGCTTATTGTGAGGATACCTATGTTCAAACTAAACAAAAACCATTCCCTTTATGCTCTTTGAATTAGGTTAGCCACAGTTCACTAGCGAAAATTTTGAACAGACGTATTTCTTTATTAGTGCGGTGCCCCCTCATACATAAAACTGAATAACCCTGACCTGTTCGGTACTTTCGAGACCGGATCCGCATTCAGCGAAAAATCGATTAAATACATCTACATACATAATTCATTGCAATGGGTTATAGTTAATACAGGAATTGTGACTAGAATATCCGAAAACTAGATAACTCAGATGTGCAGCAGACTTGCAAGTAAGCTAACTCAAGTAGGCTACATTTGATAATAATCTTCCACTTATGTATTTCAAAATCAGGTTTTTGTTTGCACTCGTGTTTGAATCGTGTAGAATTAAACAATCACTGCTTTTTTAATTTATATCGATAATATTAAGTTTTCGGATGTGTAATTTGTAACGGTAAAATGCGAGTCTGACGAGAAAATGTATATAAAAATGTATACAAGAACGGTGGTCCGCCGAAGTAGCAATCTTGGTGTCATACTTAAGGCCCCCAAAAGTGTACACTGTTGCCAAATTTCAAAACTCCCCAACCTTTTGCACCAAAACACCTGTATAATTCTATCAAAGCAAAAAATAACCCAAAGAAATAATACAATAATAAAAAGTAAATATAAAAAAAATAACAAAAAATATTATTACGTCTTATAAAGCGAGTGTTATATACTATTTTTCTACTTTGCGACATTAATTTTACATAAATTTCGAAAATTGTGGTTGTCACCTTACAATCTAGCGTAGTTTTATATTCAACAGTTGGTACTTGTGGTAAAATTCACAAATACGATTGACGCGAGGCAATAGCGATTGAGATGTCAGCCTTATCTGACACTCGACGTCAATATCATCAATCTTGGAAAACTAAAAGTTACTAAAAGTTTGTGATCTAGTGTTTTCATAACTACACCGAAAGCGGTTTCGTTATGAGTTTATAACGAACGCAAAGTAGAAAAAATTGTTTTTTCTACTTTGCATTCACAATGCACACATTGTAACACTGTTTTCGGTGTTACAATTAACACATTGTAATACCGAAAACAGTAACATTTTTGTCTGATTGGTACACAGTGATATCAAATTCCATATGTCAAACGTACAATACATAACCCAACATAACCACACACTGCATCTTCCTAATCGCTTGCAATCACATAAACTGCGAAATATCAATTTTCTATACATATTTAAACATGGGTGTAGCCTGCTATAGTATGGCCAAAGGATTGGGGCTTTCTTAGTTTTGCTGTGTTCATCAAAATACGCCAGCATGACGTTTACGGTGATGTTTTACGACTCTAGTAAGTGATCGTTATCATTCTTTTCAACTAAACATCAAATCCCCTTTTCAGATATAATTCAAGGCCCACATTTACTTTAATAAGGTATTATGCGAAGATCAAACCTACATCGTAGATACGAACGATTTTAATTACTGCTGCGAGATTGTATATGCGCAATAAATGGTTTATCAGCATACACGTACGAAGCTATAGTACATTTAAAGTGTAGAGGATTTCTTAGTTTATGTAACATATAAGTTTTCGGTAATATTTTGGACGCTTGGATGCTCGGTTCAATTCATATTCCTTTTTGTCCGTCGCTTTCGACTTCGTCTTAGTTCTGGTTGTGTGCAACGTATTTGTATTACCTCCATCACATGTAATTTTACTAAGTATAATTTATTCTAATAAACTACTTTGCCGAAATTAGAATTGGGTTTCAATTATAAGTGCTTGTAAATATATAAGCCGCAACGGCTACGTAGCGGAATTAGGTAGACACCGCTATTAAACGTTAAGCGTTATAACAATTCTTTAGTAAGTTCTTGTTCTTCGAAGTAACTAATTAGTCACCGCCAAACACTTCTATTCTGATAATTATACTTATGAAACCACTATTTTAAAATTGTTAACTTTTTAGGTTAAGTTTCATGTATTTATCACAGTAGCGTTAAAAGTGTTGCCCCAAGCTCCATTACGATCATCGTTGCGACCTCGCTGAATATTTATTCAAACTTGTAGGCTAAAGTAGAGTAAAATTATTCACAATTAGATTTTGTCATGATTTTATCTCATCGATATCATCCTTAACGAAGTTGACAGTTACTACAGTGCTACCACGTGGTACCCGCAAAATACCCTAGATTCTAATTTAGCGCGATATAGTAACCACAATTTCTAAATTTATATAAAATTAATGACGCAAAGTAGAAAAAATAGTATATTACACTCGTTTTATAAGACGTATTGGCGCACTCGTTCCATTTGGGTACTCCTCGCTACGCTCGTCGTGCCCAAAACAACTCGTGCGCCAATTTGACGGTTTATAAAACTTGTATAATAATATACTATTATCTACGACTCACATATAATAAGTTCAATGCATACGCATCCATGATTATATAATCCCCATCATTATACAATGCCAATGATTACGACACTAGCGTTGTATAATAATGACAGTTCGTTCAAATAATGACTTCATTATTTGATCGAACTGTCATCATTACACAACGCTAGTGTCAAAGTCTGTCACAACCTACGTCGACGACAGTTATGTGATAGTTCGTCTCGCCATCATTAATACATTTAAAATGTTTGATTTATATTGGAATTTGTGAGTCGTAGATAAAACGTCGTATTCGACTCGCACACAACGGATATAAATCGCTCGCCTACGGCTCGCGTATAAACTTCATGCTAGCGATTTATATCCTTAGTTATGTACTTATGTGCTCGTCAAATAATATACTAACAATAACACTCGGAGTGTGATATGGTGTTGGTTTATTTAAATAATATACTATTATTTCAAATTACGTTCTACGCTGCCACGAAACTTTTAAGCAAAAACCGCAAGAAATGATCTTAATTTACCGTACATTTTCGGTATATCTCCCCATACATACCATCCCAGGCAAAGTGGTAATATTTTAGTATTGTGTTCCACGGGTGACAAAACGTTTAACAAATATATAAACAAATAAAAATATGTCCGATTTCGTTCACTTGTAAACCAAGGTAAGAGTAGAATTTCGGATCGAAAACCTGGTAAAAAAAACTAAAGCAATGACCAAGCGATTATGAAACAAGTAAATGGAAAATACCATTAAAGGGACGGACTTCATAAAAAAAAAACATGAAATCTTGCCACGAAAAAATCAATAATAATCAATTTCTGATTTAGTCCCGAAACTGGTAGCACTGTTAACAACCAAGTTTACTTTCTGAAACTATGTTTTATCGTCACTGACTTTTTATTGACGATAAAAAAAAAGATAAAGATAAAAAAACTTTTTGCAATAAAGAGGTTTCATTGTTTTATTATGATAAAAAAAAAGTTTAGAGATCATTCAACAACTTTGTTTAAAATCTTTAAGATCGAATATCACGAAAATGGAAAAACGCAAATTACAATAATTACACTGGGGAACATTTTGAAATTTTTTTGTATGTGACTGGGATGCGACTACATGTTTTAGATAGAGTTCTCACAACTGAATACGAATCCGAGCTCAGAAGATGCCCATCACGTCAGGTTTTCGAAAAAAATTAGTTCAAAATATCAAAAAATAGCGTTTTTGGCGTCATTTGGACATGTACGATGCATGAACCCGACGTCCGGGAAACATCAGGAAGATCTCCCTCTAAAGCTTAAATTTTGCTCTTTCAAGTGCACCTATTATAATTGTGTCACAGCTGCGCTTCAGTTTCCGGCGGCGTTTCGTTGAAGTGGAGTGTACGCTCCCGTGCAAACATGCGAATTAGTATTTTGTTACTAGGAGAATGTGCAGGCCTAATAGGCCTGTTGGTCGACCTAGGTAGATCGCCGAAGCGTTAAGAGGGAAACAAAAAGCCCGGATGCTCTTACATGGGCGACGTGATTATGCTCGTACGTTCGAAGCGGTTACGGGGCGCCATCTATTGCTTCGTAGCGTAATGCCAACAGCGACATGATGACGTGACATGATGATGTCTGGTGGCCGCGTCGCGAAGCGCGCGGCCGTTGCCTAGCAACCTCGATCGGTTGCCATGGCGACGCGCTGACCTGTACACTCCTAAAGCATAATCCATAAATTTACCCGAATCGAGGTAAAAAATAACGAAAACTGGGCCGAAAATGGACGAAATCGAAGGCCTAAGCGCTGTAGAATAAAATTTTAGGCTATTTTTATTGTTATGTCATTGACGCGTGATTCGCCGTATAGTCTTTTGCATGAAATACAAAACCCTACACAAAAGATTTCCATAAAATCAGGTTTTGGAAAACAATGCGTGGACATTTACTTTGTTTGGCAAGTACGCGAATATATAGCAGGTGCAGACTACATTTACATGCACTTTTCAAAATGTTGATCATATTTTTCTGAAGGAACTGGTTTCTTCCCAGCAAAATAAAATAAATGAAAAATTATATTTAAAATAATACTTTTCAGGTGACCACAAATAAAACCATAACTGTAATTTTCAATTACAAATTCAATGTTATGTTACTTTATGTATGTCTATGCAACATTTCTGATAATGTCTGGTCTATTTCATGATAATATAAGAGGTATTAAATAAGGTAGGTAATGACATTTGTTTGCTTGCCAAAAATTGCCAAAAATGAACAGTAGAGATTTTATAGCAGCGTATACAGGGCGCAATTTTGAAACATTATTTTTTACTGTTTTTACTCAAAAAAGCAGTTTAACCATAAATCGTTATCTTTAAAGATGGTGGAGAAACATGGCCAACTTTTAGTGTTCTTATGGGCGTCATGTTTGATTTTGACATTTTTGAAGGATTTTTCTTGCTTCTGTTTTACATATTATACCACACTTGTTAGGCTGTAGGTTTATTGCAAACTTTTATGTTATTGTTTTTACAGTATTTTAGAATTAAAATAAACATATTTTTTTTTATTGAATTGCAATTATGACGGGTTGGTTTCACTTGTCTGACGGTCAGGTCAAAAAAAGCGGAAGCACACAATGTATTCAGGGTACAGGCTGATGTTAGAAATGATCTTCATTTAAAATTCCATACAAAAATAAAAAGGAAAACTTGGTTGGAAATGATGTGATCATACTCAAAAAAACGTCGATTTCAGCTCCGATTCAATCGTTGCAATAACAAACAAAAGATGTAAGTAACATTCGTAACAACGTAAGAATAAGTGTGATATTATTTCTTATTATATATCATAATTTAATCTGACGAAAAGACCACATAAAATGTTACAGTCAAACATGCTGCCCTTAACAAAACCGAAAGTTGGCAATGGCTTCGTCCAGTTTATATTATTTTTATATTAGCTATTTTTTAGTAACAACTATAACAAATAATTAAAATTTATAATAAAAACATCCAAAATTTTAAACTGTAGACGACAAAAATGACCCTCTATACAATGCTATAAAATCTCTACTGTTCATTTTTATCAAAATACACAAATGTAATTGCCTATTTTAACACACCTATCATTTCTAATTAAATTGACCCGATATTATCAGAAATCAGGGTAGTTTAAAACACTGTTTTAAAACAGTGTTTTAGACGTGTTTTAAAACAGATATTTTGTTTTTAACAATTTTGGTTTAAACATGTTTTTTTTAAACAGTTTGTTTTTAAACAGTTTGTTTTAAGTGTTGTGTTTTAAACGTGTTAGAACCCACCGAAATTTGAACAGCATATTTAATTATTTAATAAGAGCTGTATGCTGGTCTTTAAGATTTGAATGCATAGATCAATTAAAAAATCAAAAATTATATAAATTTTGTATTTATTAGTCAATTAAAGAGTTTTTCATAAAATATAGTAATACAAGAGGTGTGGTAGCAAGTAAAGTAAGGAATGAAAAGTGGTCGATCAAAATACTTTCAAATAAAATAACCAAATATATGCATGATTTAAAGCATATTTTAAAAAAAATATTCCTTGTTTTTTGCGTGTGATTTAAACGCTTTTATAACAAACCTGTCAGAAATGCTGCCCAGCCGAACATAAAGTAACATAACATTGGATTGAAACGTTCTGTTATCGCGAATTTATGGTTTTAATCTTCGTAATACAAGCAGTCCTTTTTATTTAAAGAGATAATTGAATTGACTAAATAATATTAGAAAAACCAGTAATTAAAAATGTGTACCGCTTTTTATGGCCCACAATAATGACCAAACTGTACGGAAACTTACGTATTTACAATGCAAAATCATGTTACTTGAGTAATATGCTTACGCCTTATGTCTTTAAGAGCAACTGCAGCGCTTTTCTGCCAAGGGGCCTTCCACAGCTTTTCTGCCCAGAGGCCCCCACAGTCCTAAATCCGACGCTGACTGGTTCAGAAGATTTTTCATGTTACCGCCGCGCGCCATCGTGCACACCACTAACAAGAAATGCTGCCCAGACTTATGTGTACATGATGCAAACATTATGACTAGTGACTTGAAAGAGCGAGGCCTAAGCTTTATTTTGATGTACTTTCTAAGATTCTAGCACATCGCGTCCGTAAGATATATTCTCAAATATGGCTAAAAACACCATTTCTTTATACTTTGACCTCATTTTTTTCGAAAACCTGACGTGATGGCCAACTTCTGACCTCGGATTTGCATTCAGCGTAAAAAACTGTAACAAAACTGTGTAGCCACATCCCCGTCACAAAATTGATGTTCCCCAGTGTTATTTATGTGGACACACCATCATAGGACATTCATTACTGACTACATCGAAATTATACATTGAGCGCGTAAAGTGGGGAAACACGAGAACTTCTGACACGGTTTGTTATTTTAAAAAATCCTTTTTATTATTAAAATACACATTTTTGTGAAAACTCTTTTTCCGAACAATTGTTACGCAGTTACTGATTTTGCGGAAATATTTTATGGCCTTACATATATTTTCGAGAAAAGGACAATTGAATGTAAAATATCGATAACATTAGGAAACATGGATTTTGTGAAATGAGTACGAAATCTACTTTTGGGTAGAATTATTTGCACCGAAAACGAATCCGCGTTCCAAAATTTTCTATCGCGTAAGGTTTTCGATTAAAAAAAAAACCTCATAATGGTCTTATAATTATATAATGCCTTTATTAATTAGTAACATAAATACACTTAAAGATAAGATACACATAAAATATGACATCAATAAACCTAAATCTTTACGCTTTACACCTGAAATCCTGATAGTTTGTTCACAAATGTTTTCGAAGTATTTATAGCAATTCTTATAGCAAATCTGCATACATTGATATGAAAACCACCCGTACATCTGGGTTCGAATTCCAGGTGTGGCTGTAGTTTATTATCTTAAAAAATTACCGCCATCTTGTATTAACTATGTATTTCCGATTTTCATATTAGATGTAAAGTGTGCAGCTTTGAACTGTCAAGTAGTAAAAGCGAATTACTAATACATTTCACTCGTCAAAAACACATTACTAGTATGAAAGCAGCTGTTACAAAAATGCGATTAAAAGAAATAAATAAAGTATTTTTACTATTAGGTTATAAATATTTATACAATTTCTTTTATAATTTTATTAAAGCAAGATCATTTTTTCTGTTTTTAAATGAAATAACGATTTATAAGTTTGGTGGGACATTTCATGCAAATTCGGGACTTTTTAATAAGACACGGGCAACAATATTAGTAACCGGGCATGGAAACACTGATCATCTTGATAATATCAACACAGAGAAAAGTTAATTTAAAGTATGTCGAAAACTAAACTAATGCGACACTTCTCAAAGGCACACATTCGAAGTTTCGCTGAAAGTTAGTCACTTGAATTCTGTCAAATATACTCCATATTTGACAGATGGCAACAGTAACTAAATCGATTACAGAGCCCGTCCACGCCTGTGGAATATTAGAGCATAATTTGAACAGCGCTTCCTCCGCTGGCGGCGGGTGCTATGATCTATTCGATCTTCCCCCTCTACGGTTCGCACACGGCCAGCATTAAAGCCAGCTAGTTAACTTTTTCGCGACAATCATATAGATAACCATTCGACAGCCACGAAGGTAAATCATAAAAAATAATATCCACGACGACAGATAACCACACAAAAGCCGCAACAAACAGAAACCAAGGTAGTAACGTAACAAAAGTGCATCCCTAGCACATGAAGCTGAAACTCGATACCCACACAATTCAGATTATTCCACAAGCTCTCAAATGGGGCATCAGCCGTGTGTAAAGGGGGATAAGCGAGCGCCATCAGCGTCATAAAAGCCTTTTCAGGCCGCGGTGCCATTCCGGACCAGATGGGGATAATTTCGCAGATGATCACCGGCCCGTGCATTAGGGGGTGGGGTAGCACTCAGGTACGAAGCCTTTCCGGCTCATCTGACACCGCTTCTACCTTCAGAGAGCCCGGCCGAACGACAAAGGGCCAACTGCATGCCAAAGGCCGATATTGTGTGTTACGTGTGCCCTAAATTAGAGCAGCACATTGCAAATATGTACCTATGTTACTAAGAAATAGTTTCGGTTACACCGAATTAGGGTTCCCAGAAGTTCACAATGAGAAAACTAGTTTTCAGACAGTGTTGGCATGTGCGTCTTCTAATCACCGACAAATGTTATTTTATTATTATTTACTTTATTAAACAGTGATTTCAAAGGGGGTATACTATACGTTTTTAAAACGTATGCTGTTACCAATGCGTGGTTCGACTACCTGCCCTTGGGAATGTTGACGCACCCTCTGCGGCCTTTTGTGTTCTATAATGTCAACATTGGGAGGGTGTAAATGGGGAGAATTTAAGTTGACCGAAATAGACCTACTTTGATAGATAATAAGGACTACTTGTGTAACAGTATGTACGGATGATTTCCGGAAGGCAAAATAAACGTCTTGATAGCGTTATATTGCCTTCTAAGGACGTACAATGAATTTTGACGACAAATGGTACGCAGCACACAACCGCGAAGATTTCAATGCGTGTCACTTCTATATAAACCAGCGGTTATTTCGCGCCAATTCTCGACCTAGATCAAATTTTCTAAGAATCTCTACAGAATGCCAGCTTTCTTAGCGCTTTCACCCTATCCCAGCAAATTATTTTAATAACATCACGTCAAATTATATTTTGGGAGGAATTTCACTTTTAAGTAGCATTATAAGCCCTATGCGTACATCAAAAAAACATCAATTTTTGAGATAAAGCCGATGTTTGTATCAGAAAATATTAGAAACAAGCCATCATTTTGAACATAATCGTGTTATCAATTTCTTATCAATACGATTCTAGCCCTAACTCAGAAACAGTTGAATTGTATTATGTAATATTTTGGTTGAGAGCTTATCTCCTTTAAAATTATGTGGGCTGCTTTGAAATGGGCACACTGTCAACTATTCTGCTTAAACTTATCAGAATAAATGGTAATGATGTCCTTGACCAACACTGCCTATGCCTTGCCTACATACATATTTGTATACAGGGTGAGTTATTAGTATCCCGGCGGTCGACAGTCATGAAATCGTTTGAGAAAGAAAAAAAAATTATACAAAAGTTGTTTCACTCATTTTCTATAACGTCAAATTATTTTCATTTATACATGGTGTTGCATTTAGGCGTGACGGTAAATCAGTACATTTTTTTAAAATGAAACGGCCTGTATATCATATAGGTAAAACTACGAGAGCTGAAGGTGAGTCATCGCCTAAAAACGTAAGAACAGACGCATGAAAAAGCATTCTGTTTCTTTCTAACGCACGGGAATGGTCTGTAACGTATCAGCAAAATAACAGCTGGAATCGATGACTCACCTTCAGCTCTCGTAGTTTTACCTATACCATATTATGAATACTAAGGTAGTTGTAGTTGTCTTTCCAACTGTGTAAGTTGTACCTAAAAAAAAATTTATAATAACTAAACCCATAGCTAGATGCTGATGTCATGAAAAATTAGATGCGCTATACATGGTGATCGTAGCATGCGCTAGTTTTTAAACATTTTTAAATTTTCATAATTTCATATAGCATTGTTAATATGTTGATAACGCTAATACTTTGTATAAGGACCAAGCTGGTTAAATCGTTTGTCAATTATCTCTTCTATCGCTACTTGAAGACTTTACATCAAACTACCAAATACCTTATTCACAACAATATTAAAATTTATAATTGCATTACATTTTTGTTAAATTGCAAATATCACAAAAAATAGCAACATTTGGTGTATGACATACCAGATGTAAATTGGAGCGAAATAAAGGATTATTACAGCCAACAGATATTATACAGGGTGTTCCATTTAAAAAACTCGAGAAAAAGCGATTTGAAAAACATCATAATTTACTGAGTTCAATTTAACACTGTATAGTGTATCTAATATCTTTGGATACTATCATCTACCTACTGGCTTTGACTATTGTCTCACATAGTTTAAAGGCAAAATCGGCGAAAAGTTTTACATAGTTTTTAAAAAGACTGTGCAACGGGCATATTTTGGAAAAACAGTTGAATATCTCTGGAACTATTAACGCTGTGACTTAGCAACATACACGGTTGGATAAACAAATATAGTAGTATTCATAATATAATTAAATATACAAGGCGTTCCATTTAAAAAAATGTACATACTTTCCGTCACACGTAAGTGCAACAAGCCTGTATAAATGAAAATAATTTTACGTTATAAAAAAAGGTGAGTCAAACAATTTTTGTATAAAATATTTTTCTTTCTCAAACGATTTATTAGCTATGGACCGCCGGGATACTAATAACTCACCCTGTATATTTTTTCTTTCAGGCAAAAACAACAAAGTCTGATTATGGTTTCAGTGCGTTCGCAAAGTTTGGAAACATGACAAAATCTCTGAACCGCTTTGTTATTTGAAAAAGTCCTCGGACACGTCGGTTTCTTATATTAATTAATAATAGTAAATAGGTACACATATTTATATCAAACTTAATTTCCTACCTTCAATTGTTTATTGCTTATAACGTCATCGATAATCTTTTTTTAGATGGCACTCCATATTTTTTTATGTGGTACTGATATTGATACATATGTTAATGTCTTAATACTCTTAATGGTAATTTACAAAATTAATGGCCTTACATAAAAACATACCGGCTTGTAGAGCAGCAAATTCTCTACCAATTGGAGGATCATATACTTTGTAGTTTATAGTTTTTCTGTAATTACTTATGAACCTTGTTCCAACGCCAAATAATGTCAAACGATCAGCTGTCTAGTCCACTGACAATGTCTACTAGACCAGCATTCCCCAACCATTTTTTTCCGTTGACCTGTTATTTTTACACTTCTCGTAGTTCTTCGTGACCCACTATTTTTTTTTAATTTTAAATTAAATTAAAAAAAAAGTGTAAAACCACCGGGCCACGAAAAAAACATCGGTTTAGTGGACTAGCTGTCAATGGTTGGGAAGCGCTGATCTGGACAGCTGACCGTTTGACGTTATTACCGTTGACAAAACTTTCATAATTAATTACTCAACAACTATAAACTGTAATTTGTTCCGTCTCAAATTTGAACAGAATTTGCTCATCTACAAGCCGGTATTTTTTTGCTTTCAATTGGATGAGTCAAACTGAAACTGAGCGTAATTTTGGAGATGTCACTTCAATTATGGATAGCTTTTTAATTAATTAAAAGTATTTCCTGTAATGTTTGAAAAAACAACATTGTATTTTTGGATTCTGTGGAATTTTCTGAACAGAAAACAAGAAATTATTTCGAGGTTTGCGTACATAAAGCCAGCCAGATTCACTAGCCTATAAGACAAAATTGTCCAATAAAAAGTTATGAAATTATTAGTATCGCGTTTTAGAAATATAATGCGAAAATTTTTTACAAATGCCACTATATTCCTCGGGTCGGAGGTTTTGCGAGTGGCTTATTATTGAAGTAAAATTATTTGCCAAACTACGTTTACAAACATTATCAATTTATTATGTATGTATTCTGTTTTTAGATATTGGACATAGATTTCTGGTGACAAAAGTGAAAACAAAAATATATATTTCTATCAAGGGGGTTCGGTTGTGTAATGCTCTTCATTTTGAAACAATAGTTTCTTTGTAACTCATGTAATCTCATGCATTTCACTATGTATTATTATTCTATCAAAGAATTCAATTATAGCCATGTTAAACTATACTATCATTTAGGAAATATATTGCAAATAACCAATGACTATTCTGGTATCACATACGCCCCTTCAGTCACCTTAAAAAAATACAACCCTAAATGGAACCCTTCCTCCCTTTTGTTATTAATAAAATATCTTATATGTATTATAAATGCGTACAAAGTATTTTTTCAGTATTTAACGGTTTACTACAGACCCAATTCTTCAGAATTCTCAAATATATCCCAACAACAAACTATGCGGTGCTAATTTCAGATAACACATTTTACTATCTACAACATGAATCATATCAATTCAATGTACCTACTATATGTCAAGCAAATACATTATTCAGATAAGAAATTAACTACCAAATGATAAGAACTATCCTGGTCAAAGGATAGTGATGTTTGCGCAAATAAGATAGCAATCAAGTCCGTTATCATATCTGGACTCATAGACTAAAAATGCTGACATAACTAAATAAAACGGACAAAAAGTGAACTAGGGTAGCTGAAACTTGACGGATATACAAATTATGGAAAATTTATCAATACATAGTCAGCCATGATACTATCAGAATGTAAAAATGTAAGGAAAAAGTGATAACACTTTCAAGAAGACTGGCATACATCTTCACTAGTACACTTCCAAGTTCCAGCGATGTCAAGGCCACATCTTTGCCAAATCGTCCTAGACTACGATGGGCTTATTACTGTTTGGAAGGTGGTTTTCTCCCACATTAAGAATATGGGTAGTAGGTATCATTTCCCAGAAAAGTGCATTCATTTTTAGGTATCTGTAACGCAATAGTAGATATGTGAGTAATAAAAATGAGCAATGGGCAGCAAATAGACGGGCAGAATGGCTCAAACGTGACAGGGTCCTCCAGGCCGACGAAACAACGTAGTAGCGTATACCCACGGCGCATGGAGCCAGAAACAGCAGATCAATATCGTCGTCAGGGACAACAGCACCCCATTGGCCACGATAAAAGACCGGAGGATGTATGACAAGGGACCCGACCAAACCTGCCAGACAGATAATCCCAGGGTGGGTTTTAAATATGGTATATCATGCCAAATGCTTTTTTTTCTGCAAAAAAAATCCCGCTTGAGATGGGAAACACCCGATGACTCATTCTTGCATACCACGGAACGTATGGAGGCGTCAATCGATTCAGACGGCTAAGAAATAAAATCCCTAGATTTCAAATCTGGGCGACACGAACTACGAAATAACTCGAAAATCGATGACCGCCCAAAGAGTCATTCTTTCAATAATTATTTATCGGAGGAAGTAGCACCGGAAGCGGATGCACCTGTATATGGTCAAAGCATTTCACTATTGCCGATTAAGCTTAGTAGCAAGCGCAGCCTTGACTTGAAATATTTTTCGCATAAGCTGCGATACCGTCGAGGTAAATGACATCCGCAGACGAATACTATTGATGATAACAGTTTTAACAGTACACGTAATAACGGATGATCGCGACGGAATTCATGGTGGTGGCCAATATTCTGTCACCTGTCTAATGACCGATTCGCTTATTATAACGAGCATTAAATACCTAGGTTTAATTTACGAAACATGAAATAACGAAAATCGAACACGTCCTAGACATAGCTATGCGCCGGTATTCTATCGATCGGTTCATGAATCCGATATCACATAACACCATAGTAATTTTATAAAGACACTATCAAAAAAAAATTCTAATATTGTATTTAGCGTCGATATCAAGCGGTGCTGTCAAAAAATTAAATGTGGCGTCACTCAGAACACGGCCGAAGAATCGAATCTCCGGCAGCGAATTTCTGGCTAAATAGCGAATGTATAACAAAAATATACATACCGTCATAGCGTTCCGCTTGTTCGGCCAATTTGGCCTTATATACATTATCCTCTCTCTCGGACATTTTAAGATGATTCTAGATTTACCAACTACACCGCACTCCACCAACAGAGATTCACTTTGCGATCTGCCAATATGGCCGCGCCCGCCACCACACGACAAAATAGTTCTTCTTTACTACCAGCCGTTATACCTCGCACATGACGTCACCGTGCGCGCGCAATTCCTCTACCTCCTCGCTTCTGTCTCTCCTTCCAGCGCTAGCGGAATGAAAATGGGAATGGTTTATGAAATGAATCTCGACTATGTGCATGAAATTTCAAAAAATTCACTTAAATTGTTTATAAACAAATGAACGCTTTTTCATGGCACTCTCCATGTGGCGCCCTATAACCTAGCACATGTCAAATCTGACACATCCGTTTTCATTTCTATTTTAAAATGTCATGCGGGAATAATTGATTTTCACGTCCGCAAAAAAAATCGAAATAGATTCGAAATCAATTCATAATTTATGGGGTATCAATCGTGTACGTTCGGTTGCATACCCGCAGCGGATTTTCCGACAGGATTATCGGTACCGCCAATCGGCAATTTATGAAAGTGGAAATGGATGTTTAAACTCAATACGATGGGGAGACACAACAACACAACCGTACTAGTCCTTACTCGTTCGCATGGGATAAACCGCACGTTCTAATTAGAGAAAGTTATCTCTTTTTTGTTATATAAAAGTAAGATGGCGGCGATGTACACATAACCGTGTGTGTATCGAGAAAGAATTTATAAAAGATGAATAACCACCGGTATTGAAAGGAATGAATCGTTTCCAGTGATGCATTCGGGAAAACGTAAACTACTCGTACAGAGGCTCAAGGAAAGGTAAACGCACCTCAGTTGCCGCACAGATTTTCTTCTATGTAAACGAGGTCATTAACATTTGTTTTTGTTTTGGGCTCGCCGAGAACAGATAGTAGAATACGGCGAAAAACTGGAGGAACAATGGCAGATCCTAACCCCCAGCCTGTGGAGTACCAATGGGCGTACAACATTGTCGACTCCAGTCGAGTGTCAACGTTCCTCATCTCCATGCTCCTGATAGTATACGGCTCGTTCAGAAGCCTGAATATGGAGCAGGAGGCCAGGGATCGCGCCAACGGCAGCACCAACTGCCTCCTCCATCCTTCCTCGCAAGCTCCTGCCGATAGCAACGTCCAGACGTTGGACACGCTGCAGGCGTTGTGTTTACCATTAGGTGCTAGTATATCGTTACTCGTTATGTTCTTCTTCTTCGACTCGATGCAAATACTGTTTGCAATTTGTACCGCAAGTGAGTATCTTTTGCAGTTGTTTTTGTAGATGTTTTCATTTATGATCACTTCCGGTTAGGGTAAGATGTACGCCACTTCTTTCTGATTTGGTGCTATAAATATTGGCCACCCTAAATATATTCTTGGATGGAATAATGTTTCTTATAAAAATTGGCAATTGTGTAAATTTGTTGCTAAACTTTTATTGGTTGTAATTACCAAATCCAGAAATAATTTGGTGGCCCATGAATTGAGAAAAACTATTTCTTTCGTCATTGTGTGCTTTTAGAAGAAATTAGAGATTATCGTAGGTTTAGGGAAACTAAATAAAAGAGAGTTTGAAATTTATTTTACTAGGTATTGACATCAACAAAAGGCATTTTTATTTAATAAAATCAGTGTAAAAATGCCGTATTTTTGTATTTGTTTGCTTTGTTTTGGCCTATTTGCTAGTTGACAGCAAGTGTAATATTTTGCCCTATGCATCATATCCTTTAAAGTGGAATGTTAGTATTTCTTGAACTGTTATCAATAGATTATCTTATTTTTTCTATTACTTTTATTTCAAGTTTTCTATGGATCAATAAATTGCTTATTTTTTTTTTTAAATATTTTTGTCTGTCAGTTGTAGTGGTTACTTATCAACAAAGATGATTAAAATATTTCATCTTTGACTTATATATACATACACTAGGGGTCTTAATTTACGTCGGGGTTACGTTCTGGGAAAGTGCGACCCACATCGAAGCAACGCATATCGAATCTTATTTTGCCATAAGACACCATACAAATTTACGAGATGAGTTCCACAGACGTCATGTTTACTTTTTGATATTGAATAATGTATTACACAGAATTATTCCTGGGATAAGTGTTGGGAATGATTTTAAGAAACTATTAGGCAACAACGATAACAAAGCGAGTAGGTTTGTATTTATGTTGAAAGTAGAAACATTACATGAATAGAATAATACAAACACCTTATAACAAAAGAGACCTTATAACTCCTAACAAATTAAAATCAGTATTAGTGTTTCACGTTTAGTGTTTACAAAATTGTGTAGTTTACTGTCTGTATTTATTTTATGCATCGTGTAAAGATCTTTACAGCACTGCACATCATGGTCAATAATAAATTATTGTATTTTTTGTTTTCTTTGAGATTTGTCGTATCATTTACACAAAATTACATAATTGTCCAAAGTAATTCTGACTTGGAATCTTCAAAAACAAAGTTACCCTTTCATCAGATGTAAATTAATAAACACGAATAATGATGACACAAAATTTTATGTTTACCTCTTAATCAATGCATCTGACGTGACGTGATAAAGACAAGACATCTGACATGATAAAGACAATATGTGTCTTTTTGTCTAGTTTGCATGTACCTACGTAAACATGGGTCACTAGCACTTTTTTATCAGAAATACTATAATGGTGTCTGTTACCACTACCAATAGCAGTAATGAGAACACACCTTTGAAGAAAGACTACCACCACAAACTACCACTATCATCAATTTAAATAAATATGAACGAATCAGCGCAGTGTATGCGAGGGAATACCTGATTTATTTTGTCTGTAAGCTTGCATATTGAATCATAACAACGCAAATCAGATTTACAGTCTCATATTTTTGATCAACGCAAATCGAAACAACGCAAATCAAGACCCTAGTGTATCTATGAGTGACTATATAATCCCTCTCATGATACACGCTGATTCTTTTGATGACACTAGCTGTTAATAATAGTGATATTTCTTTTGAATAATTACTTCTTTATCTATGACTCAAATAAATAATATAATATAATAGAAAGTTCAATGGATCTTTGAATAATAATGATGAACTGTCATTATTATTCAAAGCTACTGTCAACACCTACATGGTTGACAGTTGATTGACAGTTTACATCGCCATCATTGACAAATATATTTATAATATTTGCAATAAAATGGAATTCATGGGTCGTAGATAAAACGTCATATTTGCCTCGCACATTACCGATATAAATCGCTTGCATGTCGCTCGCCTACGGGTCGTGTATAAACCTTATACTCGCAATTTATATCTCTGCAAGGTTCTTATTATACCCCCACATTTACTATGGTGAGGGTATATTGAGTTTGCCACAATGTCCGTCTGTCTGTCCGTCTGTGTACACGATAACTGCCGTAATTTTGAAGTAATTGATCTGAAATTTGGTATGCAAGCTTATCTCTTCAAAAGTAAGGACAAGTTCGTGAATGGGCAAAATTGTTCACTTTTTTTTAATATTTTACGGTGAGGGATATTTTAACTTCAGCACGGCTGAAGATAATTTTCTTACTAGTTTAAGAACTGATATTGTCAGATATTGTTAGATATCTCAAAACATTTCAGTTATAATCAGAATTGATTATAAGAATACAGTGTATGTAGACAATTAATTATCTTATTAAAAAAAAGACATCTGTAATAAGTTAGCCTTGGCAGCAGCCTCCTGTAACTTAAAATGAAATTGGCCCTATAATTTTTATATTTGAAGATATCACATAAATATAATATATTATATTATAAAACTGATATAACATAAAACTGAAATTTTAACTTTCACGTCAGACATATGTATCCAAAGCTCTAATGATAATAAATATATGCAGTTCGACTATATATGCATACTATATATAAAATTAATAGTTTAGCTGCATGAGATTCTATTTGATCGAGATCGGCCATGTCTGCATTAAAATAAAACTAGTAGAACTAGACAGATATGTCGATTAAAGCTGCGTTCGGATATTGTACTCCGTTGACACCGGGAACACCGTCCAGATGACACTTACGTGCTATTGTCAAAACATTAACGTTTGACACTACCTACAATCATTAGAACCAAAATATCTGACATCCTGGCTACTAGTTTTAATGCAGTACGACCGATCTCGATGAAATAGAATTTGCTCATGCAGCTAAACTATTGATTGTACGAAAAAATGTCATAGTCATAAATTATTCAGAATTTCCTCTACTTTAATTTATTATTTAATTATTTCGACGAAATTCCAGAAATGGCGACTTATTTACAAAATCTTTCAAAAATGCTAAGCTAAACCTCCAGTTCCTTTGGACCGTTTTTAACAGAAAGCTTTTCAGCTCTAAGTTTGGGCATGAAACTTCTAAATATGAAGTTTCTCCGGAATCATCGCCACAAAAACGGGTACACACACGCAAACACACACACACACACACGCACACGCACGCACACACACACACGCACACACACGCACACACACTAGACACGCACACTACACACGCACACACACACGCACACACACACGCACACACACACGCACACACACACGCACACACACACACACACACACACACACACACACACACACACACAAAAGGACCCAAAAGGACATATTTCCGCTAAAATCTCAACAAATTTTTTTCGGCATGATTACAATACTTTATAATACTGCGTATGATAATAAAGTAAAAATAATTAAATAAAACATTATTAATATATACGTTTATTACGAGAAATTTAAAACTCTGATTGCATAGCTCTTTTTAGAGAATGTATGTATTGTATTAAAATTACATTACCCAAAATTATGCACCCTGCATATCCTTTTGTTCTTTTTATGACCCAAATTAAAGACCTATGTTATGAACTTCGCCATCTTACTTTATAATTTTGGTGAGTTTTGCTTCCTGTTGAAAACATATTAACACTCTGTATACAACATGTTTCCAACAACTGGGAAATATTTTATGATTTATTTTTTAGAAAATTATATTCTTTATGAAAGTTAATGGACCTTCTAAAACATAAACTACAACTATCAAAGTTGACAATTTATATATACCGTATACAGGGAGGGCAGTTCAGAAAATTACCTTGTTTTTTAAAAATACCAAAAATTTTATTTCGAAAAGTTGTTTAGAAGTATGACTTATTTGCGAATTTGAAATCACAGCCACCTATCTGAAAATAATGTTTTCTGTTTTATGATCTTCTAGCTTATAGCTCATAAAGTTTGGTATCAAAAAGATATTATGTATTTTCATTTCAGTGCTAAAGGATTAATTTGTCCATCTGTCACAGCAATTTCTCTGGACTGAATAAAGATATGACGCTGAAAGTTATAAAACATTAAAAAAAGCAATAGAACCTAAGAAATGTTGTCCTCTAAATGTGAAGGGGTCAAAGTTGACTACTGAAAAAAATCAAATTTGTTAGCGGGGTATAATTTTAAAGGATTGCAAAAAACTACTACAGCTATAACTGTGAACAAAAATAGTGGTATTAGATTTATACATAAACTTATTTTCATTAGCTATAGTTTTCGCTATTTATAATTGTTTAAAAGTTGATATTTTTTCTCTACAAGCGGACACCTGTATCTCTAAAGTATCCTCTTGTCATATTTTTTTGCAGCAGTTGTATCGATGGAGACTTTTGATATGTTAAAAACAACTAAATAAAGCTACACAGAAAAATCTAGCTGGTAATTAATTGTTTGACTGTCTACAAAGAGACAACTAATGAGCACAAATTAATTATTGTAAAAATTGTCCGAGTTATTCTTTTTTTTTGATAGCCTTTAATGATTCTTATTCTAGTTTTTATATTTCCCATTTTAACTAATTTTCTCTTTCTTTCTCTGACATTCAGTAATAGCGACTGTCGCGCTGGCATTCCTTCTTCTTCCAATGTGTCAGTATATCATCAGGCCCTGTTCGGACGGTAACAAAATCTCATTCGGAATGTGCGGAAGGTTTACCGGGGCCGAACTGCTCTCCTTCTCACTCTCGGTCTTCATAGTCTGCATATGGGTATTAACAGGTAAAAATCGCGAAAATTTTCATTCACAATTGAATCAATGTTTATGACCTTGTTTCTTTTCCTATATTTCAGGCCACTGGTTGTTAATGGACGCTATGGGTATGGGCCTCTGCGTGGCGTTCATCGCGTTTGTCCGGTTACCGAGTTTGAAGGTCTCCACGTTGCTGCTGACCGGTTTGCTGATCTACGACGTGTTTTGGGTGTTTTTCTCGTCGTACATATTCAGCACAAACGTCATGGTTAAGGTGGGTGTTTTTTAATTCTGTGTGTGCTTTTTTGTGATACATAAATGACAATATAACCGTTAACGATAAGTCAATAGTATTACCAATCCCAGTTCAAATATTTTGTTTGGATGTCTTTTAACTGTGTAATCTTTAACGTTAAGAGTACTTTGTTCAATATTTAGTTAAGATATAATTAGATTGACAAAAGTCAGTTATGTTTAAAAGTAATATTGTACAGAATGATTATGAATTGTTTTATGGCATTAGAAGTGTGCGTTTTCAGTATAGATTAATATTTATTACGTTTGGAAACTAGGTCATTGCTGCATTGCTTCACAGCATTTCTTTGATGAATGACTATTTCATGCAGTTAAGTGTGGAAGGTGTGTGCTGCATGACAACGCAATGTTTGCTGGCCATTTTTATCACTTAATGATACCAATTAAAGTGTTTTTGACATTAATTGTACAAATATAGTTTCTCACCAGTCACAGAACTGATAATCTGTTGAAAACAGTTCTCGTTATTTTTGCATCTGTATATTAGAGTGGAACAAAAAAAAAAGTTGTTTATTACAAAGTAATAGAACAGGAACTATGTCTCTATTGGTGATTAGCTATAGGTAGTACCTATAGGTACATAATATTACCTATGGTGTGGTTTTCCCTGAGGTTAAAGTATTTTGTATCAACTTATGATAAAAATTATAAAAATGTAACTTTGAATGGAAGACAGTTAACATTAACATCAAAATTAGCCATAACTTGTAGTTAAAAATTACAGAAAATGTTCTGAACATTCTACATAATATCAACTAAAGAAGCGGAAGATAATTAATCCAGGTGAGGATTATTTTTGGAAAGAGCACCTCCGCCTGGATTTGAACCAGGAACCCTCAAATTTCCGGTTGACAGCTCCCCAGTTGAGCTACAGAGGCAATTGAAATTTATATTTTACGTAATTTATAACATTTTAATCCTACAAATATCAAATACAATGTTCACAATCCTAACAAAGTATAATATTTGTAAAGTTTAAACTGCATTCCATGACAACTTCAAAGTGAATGTCTTACATTAGATATTTTAGTTGTTTCTTTCTTCTGGTTCATCTTCTTATTTCCTCTTATTCAACAATTAGTTGCCCTAAATCAATAACACGTTTTTATATAATTTTTTGGAGGTTTTTAAAACACTCAAATGTTGTGGAATATGTTACGTAAAATGAGGTCCGGGGTGACCAGCCAAAAATTCGTCCACCATCTTTCGGAAGAGACGAAAAACTGTGGAGCCCGGCAACCAGTTGAACATCTCTGGTTGTCGACATTACTGGATAGTAGTGAGGGGAAAGCTCAAAGGGCACAATTGGCCTAGGAGCTGCACGGAAAAATAAGCACCCCTACATACACACACATACCAGTGTTGCCACGCGTCGGTTAATGATTGTCGCGCGCGTCTGCATAAAATGTCGCGAATTAGTATGAAATGTCCCACTGAACTTATAAAGCATCATACGATAGGTTGGATGGAATTACTTGCTATTAAAAAAATTAAAATTTAACATACGATAGGTTGGGTTTATATGGACCTCAAACTTGAAGACAGGGGACTTATGTAGATGTATATAAGTTCACTAAGTTTACTCCACAGAAATCATATAACCACTAGAACGCGTAGGAACCTACTGCGCATACGATTTTGTGGATTCACAGTGGACCCCCACCTAATGTAGCCGGTGCGAGAGAGACGCTTGTCTTTGTTTACATATTGTGGGGAGCGTAAGAGAGATAGAGTGTTGTTGTTTTGCTATCGGTGGTGTTTTGGAAGAGCGGTGACTTATACAGTCCGATCGGAAAGTACGGTGTCCTAATTTAGGTACATCATGCGTTGCATTACTTGCTCCAATACGAATGAAAACAAAAATAATCAAGTCAATCAACTAACATCTAATGCGTTAGTATAATAATATAATGTTTGACTTCCTCACTTCCTATTTATTTCTTTAATTTTGTTATGCCCCTACATGTGATACGCCCATGGCACGAACGCGCCGCTACTGAGTTGTAGCCGTAAACACAACAATGCACCAACATGGCTGCGCCCATACCTCATCCAGCCGCGCAGCCCTTTGCACATTCAAGTTTGTATTCAATTCTGTGGTTCACTCATATCTCCATTCTTTATTTTTATTCTTTATTTTATGATTATTTGACGAAATAAATGCAACAATATACAGGGTGTCTCAACAGTGCGATCTCGGAAGATTGTGCCTCTGTTAATGAAGATATTTTAAAACTGATTTCAGTCATATATACACAACGCCGAGGCGCACATTTTAAAATTATTAGCGTGTATACAGAGTGTTCCATAAGGTAGTACCAACCCAAACTTATGTTTTTTTAAATGGAACAACCTATATTTCGGCACAATTTTGAATTCCTCGCAAAATTTTACGACATTGAAAAATAACATTACCTACCCTAAACTTTATACTTTTTGATTTATTTGCATTTTTATGAAAAAACAGCAGTCTAAGAAAAATTGCGTAGCCCAATACATGTTTTTAATTTTATTGCGCACGCTTAGATTATGATTAAGTAAGACGCGTTCTATTGGCGTGATTACCTACCATATCCACATTGTGTACAGGGTGGTCATAATCTGCAATAAAATATAGCAAACAGTTTTTCCTAAGAAAGTTAATTTTTTTAAATGGAACACCATGTACCTAATTATTTTTTGAATTCTACGCATCGTTCTGTTCAAAAAAGTACTAGCACACACCAGTGCTAAAATAAACATTTGCAGAGATAACTAATCTTCTTCATAAAAAAATCGATTTTTCTATCAATTAGAGCTTCTACACCGACATTAACCATTAAACCAGTTAAGTGTTTACCTACATTACTGTTTTCTCGCATGATTTCATCTTTTTTTTTTAATAAATCAAAACATTTGACCACAACTGCAATTTAATATTATAATTTGAAATAAAATTTTACTTATACCCTGTTGGCTATGAAAAACTGTGCAAGTTATTAAACAAACAACAAACAAAAAAAAAACTTAGCAAGTTATTAAGGTATAAAGTTGATTTAAAGTTGTTGTTGAAGAGCAGGTGTTGTTTTCCTTATCTTAAAATAAAAGCAATTCATAAAGAAACTCATTATCAAGCACTGTACATTTATTTTTCCATAAGGTAATACTTTTGTTTTGCAAAAAATAGAAATTAAGAGCAGTAATTTTATGTAAATTTTTACTAAGGGCCGATATATTCACCTATCGTGAAACTGTTCGTCATCTAAACGACAAGATAAATGGTAAAAATGTGTCTATTCACCTGTCGTTAACGTTACCGACCGGATAAATACGCTTAACGATCAAATTTATTTAGCGATCGAATGAACCTGCCGTAAACTAATGACGAACACTTTGATTGGTCACAGAGCATGTGCTGGATGTCAAACAAAAAGTCAAACTGACAAATATTTACGTACGTACGTGGTACTGTATTAATTGAAGTCATCATTTAGTTAATATGGCCGAATTTGCTGCATTCGTCTTTCATACCATCTTTTTTTACTTTTGGTCGTCTTTTTTAAATGATGCGGTTAGAAATGGGTGCGAATGAATTTTGGTTACGTTTTGTCAATGTCTATCAATGTCATTTACGGCGCTACATCTAGCGGCAATTAGTCCAAGTTATGATCCAAGCGTTGATTTAGTACACCTTTTTTAACGACATTTGATACTATACTGCCGAAAAACATTCGTTAGCGATGTTTACGTCCTCGTTGCCTGACGATAACTTACAGATCGGTGAAAAGACAGAATCATTTTTAACGCGAACGTTAGCGTAATCTGTTCGTTGGCTAACGACAACTTTGACGATAGGTGAATATATCGGCCCTAAGATGAGCATTTCTTTCTGTAACGGTTTATTTTAGCACTAGTGTGTGCTACTACTTTTTGTGCAGTACGCATGTTTGTTGCATTCCCCAAGAACTCACCCTATGTCAATTACTTCATCCTGAGAAAAGTTCGCCATATTTCCAAAAATTATGCAAATCTAACCTAACAATATCACCACCACTGACAGATATCATAATAACTTGTTTAGCACAGTTTTTCATGGCCTATAGGGTATAAGTAAAATTTTATTTCAAATTATAATATTAATTTGCAGATGTGGTCAAATGTGTTGATTTATTAAAATAAAAAGATGAAATCACGAGAAAACAGTAATTTAGGTAAATACTTAGCTGGTTTAATGGTTTAACGGTGTAGAAGCTCGAATTGATAGAAAAATCGATTTTTTTATGAAGAAGACTAGTTATCTCTGCAATTGTTTATTTTAGCACTGGAGTGTGCTAGTACTCTTCTGAAAAACCGTTTGCTATATTTTGTTGTAGATTATGACCACCCTGTACACAATTTGGATATGGTAGGTAATCACGGTAATAGAACGCTTCTTACTTTATGATAATCTACAACATCTAAGCAATAAAACTACAACAGGCATTGAGATATACAATTTTTCTTGACTGCTGTTTTTTCATAAAAATTCCAATAAATCAGAAAGTATAAAGTTTAGAGTAGGTAATGTTATTTTTCATTGTCGTAGAATTTTTCGAGGAATTTTGTGCCGAAATATACGTTGTTCCATTTAAAAAAACATAAGTTTGGGTTGGTACTAGATTATGGAACACCCTGTATACACGATAATAATTTTAGAATGTGCGCCTCGGCGTTCTGTATAGATGAGTGAAATCAGTTTTAAAAAATCTTCATTAACAGAGGCACAATCATCCGAGATCGCACTGTTGAGACACCCTGTAGATAAAGTCCCACCAAAAAACATTAAGTCCCTTTGTCCCGCCAAGACCCCAAAAATTGCTCAATTCGGGAGATATCCCGCAAACCGGCAACACTGACACACACACCTAAACATGGAAACATTGGCTAAATGTGTCATGTCCAGGCCATAGGAAACACAGGCAGACATATTATTCTATCGGCAAATTTATGATTGCAGTAGCTTAAATTACTTTTGAGTAGTGCTTAGGTTCAGATGGCTAAAAATTGGTGACGTAAATGTCAAAACTGTGCAAAGGAGGTGTATTTATCAACAAGACCACTTAACTTGGATAAATTTGCAGCTATAAAAGCTGTACAGTAGAGCGTCGATAATCCGAACTAATTGGGACCGACGGTGGTTTGGATTATCAAATTGTTTGGATTATCAAATATCGAGTATTAGATACAAGCTATAAAACAAAAGCAGTATATTTTTGTAAAAAAAAGTCAACAAAAATAGCTTGTTACTCGGTTACCCAACGATATATTGTTTTGTTATTTGTTTGGGGTTCGGATTATCGACGCTCTACTGTATTTATTATTTTATATAACTGTCCAGAATCAAAATGTCTTAACAGAAATGTTTTGGACAGATGGACTATTTTCTTTTTTTTCTGTGAATTATATTGAAAACCTGATTTGTGTTATTGTTTTCAGGTTGCCACACGGCCAGCTGAAAACCCGGTAGGTCTAGTCGCTAGAAAATTACATTTAGGATCTGTGGCGAAGGAAGCGCCAAAGTTAAGCCTGCCCGGGAAGCTGGTATTCCCAAGCATACACAATGCGGGGCACTTCAGCATGTTAGGTAATTTCTTTTCTTCTTTTATCCGTGGTGAATTGAAAAATATGGTAATTCATATAAGTTTTTATTCATTTTTATTCATAGAGTTCATCATGCTAAAATAGTATATTATAATACAAGTTTTATAAGGCAAAAATTGGCGCACGAGTTGTTTTGGGCACTCCTCGCTGCCGTGATTAGTGATTAGTGATTATGATGCCAGCGCATTATTTGACACTTGACGTCAAAAAAAAAAAAAACTAAAAGTTACTAAAAGTTTCTGATCTAGTGTTTTCATAACGACACCGAACGTGGTTTCGTTATGAGTTTATAACGAACGAAAAGTAGAAAAATTCATATAAACCGTCCATAAGACTAACATACTGGTAACTAGTGATGGGCGCATTCGGATTCGATTACAATCGATTCTTGAAATAATCGAGATATCTCGATTATTATTTTTAAAAATCGATTCTTAATAATCGATTTTAATAATCGATTTTGAATAATCGATTTTGAATAATCGATTTTGAATAATCGATTTTGAATAATCGATTTTGAATAATTGATTTTGAATAATCGCTTTTGAATAATAGATTTTGAATAATCGTATGTTAATAATTGATTTTTAATAATCGGTTATTAATAGTCGGTTTTACATACATTTACATCAGTTTTATACCCCCCCCCCCAACTTCGTCGCTCAACCCAACCCAAAATATGCTTTTACATCATTGACTCTCCCTATCCATAATCGATTATTGAAAATCGATTATTAAAAATCGATTATTAACATACGATTATTAAAAATCGTTTATTCAAAATCGATTATTCAAAATCGATTGTTCAAAATCGATTATTAATCGAGAACAACTCGAGAACCAAATAATACGATTATGCGAATCACTCGAATACTGAACATCGATTCTTGAAATAATACGATTCTGCCCATCACTACTGGTAACGTTTCCATAACGTTTTTCCACATTAGTCTGTCAATATGTGTAAAAGGAAGTAATTACCAACATTAAGTGGCGTAACTATTCAGGGTGACCATTCAGGCCTAGAGAAGGGTAAACCTTTATCCAAGAGGACCCAGTGGCTTTGTTCCAACAAGGGCCCATAGAGTCCTAGCTAGGCCACTACCTATACTTAGATATTATTTTTGTAAGATTATTTTTGCTTTAATTGTTCTTGTATTCCTCAATATATATATACTGGTATGTCTTCCGGAAATTAGGTCATCATTGAAAGTTTGAATGGCATCTTATATTATGTTTGTGATATTATCAATTACAAAAACATTAATCTTCAATTTATATCACCAAGGCAACAAAAAGATAACTTTGTCGTTTATTAATCTAGGTGGCTATGAATTAGTGAAAATAGTCAAAAATTGTCAAATAAACACTAACTAAATCGATTTTAGTCGATGTTTTATTACCGGTGCGCTCTAGCATGATTTGATTGGTTTTTGGTCAATAAGTCATTTTTTTCCTTGTACTTTATGGGTACATCCTGATTATTCGATAGAAAGCCTTTTTCCTATTATATACAATTTTTTGAAAATCGTAGCATGGAAATGTCCTTTAAAGCAGAGAAATAGAAGAAAGATTAATGATGCGTTAATGATCAAAGTCAGCATTGTGAACTATTGATGAATGCTAACAACCAAATTTGAGTTTTCTGTATTACGCGTATATTGCATATACAGTCGAACTTCAATAAGTCGAACCACAATAACTCGAATTTTTGATAACTTGAATCAAATTGGTTGGCATTAGCGGCACGAGTGACAATTATGTGTAATTTTTACTTGATAACTCGAATTTTTATTACTCGAATATCTTGATAACTCAAACAGATATTTGGCACCACCTTCAATAAATAGAATTTTCTGGGGAAATCACCTCACTACACATACTTTAACTGCTAGTTTTCTAACATAACGATATTTCTGCTTCGGTTTCTGTGTTACTTTATGCGTTATTAGTTTGCATAATAACATGTTTACTTGTTTGCTTTTGCATGAAAATTCTGTTCATTATAACTGTTCATTATGTCTTTAAATCCATTCATGCACTATTTACTAAATCTTATCTTGTTAAAAATATGTTTACTGGTCTATTTAAAAACATGAATTGTTATACTGTTCCGTGGTATATCTTTTACTTAGCGAGTGTTCCTATAGTAGCATCAAAATAATATTTTTTTTCTTGGTAGGGCTTGGTGACATTGTGATGCCGGGCCTCCTCCTTTGCTTCGTGCTCCGCTACGATGCGTACAAGAAATCTCAAGGACTGTCAGGCTCGCGCCTGACTTACTTTCACTGCTCGTTGCTGGGATACTTCCTCGGGCTTCTGACAGCGACCGTCAGCTCGGAGGTGTTCAAGGCGGCCCAACCCGCCCTCCTCTACCTCGTGCCCTTCACGCTTTTGCCCCTACTCACCATGGCCTACTTAAAGGTACCTCAAAGAATCTTAGTAGTTGAATTCAAAGAATAAATTGAATACTTAAAAAAGAAAAAAATAGAAACAACTTTTGTTGTACAAAATAAGTGTAAAAGCTGTTTTACACTGTCAAAACTATTAGCCCAGATATTATATAATATTGGTACCAATGTATTTTGTGTTGTATCAAACAGGAAATTGGTTCGAATATGGGATAACTTCTAAAATTGGCTAGAAATTAGCAACGTGTCCCAAATTCCGTCAAATATTCCGCAAGCTCATTGTGCGTTACGTACACAAACATTGTTCATCTCTGTTTATATGTATGGATTATTAGGTACGCATTATTAGGAAAAGTTTGCCACAGGTTTTTGTATGTGTCATAGGTCTGAGAAGTGCTTCATCCCAATACCCAGGGGTCGTTGCAAGTCAGTTATAAACGTCAATATGAAACCTGTACTTAACCTTAAAATTTGTTGCTTGGTGAAATCGTGTTGTCTTGAACCCATGGTATTGAACTAAAATAAAGCTGTTATTGTCCTTTCTTAGAACTTTTTTTATAAAATACAGGATATTCGGTCAACAATTCTGCACAAAGCATATTTAAAGTGCCCCATTCTTCTTCGTCTCTACGTTGCAGCAATTTTTTCCTCCCAGGTCTTTCTAACTTTTCGTAGATTTTTCTCTCAATTTTTTTTGCATACTTCTCTTCAATATGACAACCAATAACATTGCATTCGATAAAATGAGCTTTTGTCATACGTCCATGTTGTTGTTAAGTAAACAATGATCATAAACAACTTCAATAAGTCTTCTTCTTCTTCTTCTTAATGTGCAGGATAATAAATGGGATTCGAGCCAATTCAGGCTCCTTTGCTCCCAGTCACAGTCTTGAACAAAATTATTCACTATGTAATAGAATTTTTTCTAAAGTTTGTCCCGATGATATCTAACTGCGCACGATGGGAATTCGCACATAGCCACAGCCAAAATCGGGTGAAATAAAAATGGAATTAACTCTATTCAGAGGCGGCGCGTCCTGACGCGGCCACAGTCAAACTCATAATTATGAGGATATGATCAGTGTTGCCAAATCCCGCGGATGCTTATCCACTAGAACGCCTACCTTTTTCTACTAGAATTCCACTAGATATTCATTACTTCTACTAAAATGTTCTACTCGATTTTAGTTGTGGACAAAAGCTTCATATTTTATTATTTAATAATTCAAAATATTTTTTTATTTATGATTTTAATATTTCAGTTTGTTTTTATACTTTCACTCGACAGAATTCAGCTGGGTTATTTAAATTCTATATATTTAAAAAGTATATAAATGTGTATGTATGTATGGACGTGTGTGTATGTACTAATTACAGTTCAGGAGTTTTGATTAATTGCTTATAACTAAAAAATGATGCGTTAAAAAGAAATGATTTCTTACAAAAAAATCTTAGATTTATTTTAGAATAAACAAATATAAAAACATACAGGTTCATTAGAAAAAGGAAAGTTTACCAAATTTCCATAATAAAATGAAAATATATTTAAAATATATTTAAACGAAAGATTGTTTAAACCCAAAAAACTTTTGTTGATTTTCTTTTATCGTTGGAGGATAAAATTATTTAGGTGTTCCGGTAATTTTGACTAATTTTGATTAATTTCTTATAAATAAAAATGAAACATTTTATAAAAAAAATAATTAATTCAAAAAATTTTTAGAATTAATCTTAGAATTGAAAAAATTAAACAATTTGAAAAAGAAAAGTTTACCAAATTTCCATGAAAAAATTAACACCCGGTATATTAAAAATATATTTAAACGATGCTTGTTTAAATACAAAACAGTTTTGTTTGAACATTTTTTGAAATTGTTAATGATTGGAGAATTATTTAGGTGTTCCAATAATTTTGACTAACCCTGCATAATCTTATCCAAAAATTTAACAACAATCGACACGAATATCTATTAAAAATTCCACTAGCCACTAGTCTACTTTTCTCGCCTAGGTTAACAGCAATTCTACTAAATCTACCAACATTACAATCACCCCTGCATATCCTACATTGCTTTATAATGTATATACGTAGTATAAAACAAATATTTGTTGTAGAAATACTAAAGGTGGTATAAAACAGAACATTAGTAAGAAATTCTGTACTTATATTAGTTTAAGTTAAGTAATATAACTACAGAACAGAAAACTACTAAACAAAGAAAAAAAACAAAAAAAAAAAAAATATGTCAATCTACCAGATTTTCCACTATCTACTAGATTCAAAATTTGGCCACCAGATCAATGTTTCATTCTACCAGATTTAGTAGAAGTTCTACTAAATTGGCAACCCTGGATATGATCAGTTAGTATGACAATGCTGCCAATATTGAAACTAGAAAAATCCAAAGTTTATGCGCACTGCGCAGAATCGGAACATATCACATTAAACAATCATTGTGTAGTGTCATACACACAAAAATAAAAATATCTAAATTCTTGTTCACAATCACAGCTGTTTTCTTCTATAACATCAGTGCCAATATTTTGGACAGTGTAAAACAGCTTTAAAAGCAGTTTTATACTACCCAAGGTGTTGTACTAGAAGTTGTACAGCATCTGATCCAATGTAAATTTTTGTCTTTTACTTTTCATTATTTATTTGAAACTAACAACACTAGTAATAAGAAAAGAAAACATGTATTTTTTATGATTTTGAAAATATGTATCTTGAATACTCTCAGATCTTTGATCAGTGTGCAAAGTTGGGAACTTTGCCAAATTTAAATACAGTGTATCATACGGGACATTGGATTGTATGGGTCTTTTGTTATTATTAGAGATAAAAAGTTGTTTAAATAGTTGAACAGTTGAAACCATTAGGTTTTGTTCATAACTTACTTTTTTATTTGTGGTCTGATCAAGATGCCGATTTTATTTACAATACAATAAAATAGTCCCTATTTTATTTACAATTAGATTATGTCTGTTTGAAATATTCTTTGCCAATGAATTGGATTTTTAATACAATCAGATGGTTAAATTTACTAAAAATTAGTAATTTTGATAATCTCTGCAAATTGCATGGCACATCTTACTATTATTAAGAAAAATGAAATTTTATAATAGTTATTTAACCAAGTATATTAAAAAGAGCGATTAATGATTGAAACTGTTTAACGCTCGAGTGTAGCGTTGTTAATTCAAATAAATACAGCTATCCCACTTTTTTCAGATAGTAAATGTCATACTAAGTAAGTAGATCAAAAGTTACTGCCATTTGAAATATTAACAAAACTGTATTTTAAACTGCTCCAACTTGTTATGGAATTGAGAAAACCAATAAGTTCACATGAAACTTCTTACTCGGAATAACAGAAAAAAAGACAGTAAAACGTTTCATATGGATTTTTTTGTTAAGTTGTTTAGTCAATTTAATTATATTATTTTTAATGTTTTTTTTTAGATTTATTCAATTTTTATCAATGTAATGGATTGTAACTTATTGTGTTATTTTTTCGGGTTTGCTTTATATGTATTTTTTTTTATTTTTCTTTGTTTGGTTAACCCTTCGGTACACGCGTACACGTACACGGAACAGCGGTACACGCCCCGGTCTGACAGACCGTGTAGCGTTAATACGGCTTTTATTTAAAGATTTGTTGTTAAAGTGGTTGTTTTCTGATCCAAATATTTTATCAGCGCTAAAATATCACAATTTTAGAACACAAATTGGAAGAAACATGCAGTAAAACCTTAATTTGTTTACGTGGTACGACCTTTATAATGTTTTATTATTTACCAAAACATGTTTTGAAATATAGTGCGTGTGGACCGACACAGATTGTCTTCAAACTCTACAAACTCTATTGTATAATATGATCTTTACACATACAATAAGTATAACAATAAAGCGAGTAGGTATATCCAGGAATAGAGGCAGAAAAGACAGGACAGACTTCTATATATTGATAACTAAATAATATAAACAAAATAACAAATCTATAAAATGAATCATCATTCATCTTTGGGGCGGGGGGTATCCATAGGGGAGTGTCGAGAGAGGGGGTAAGACTCCGCACACGATGCGGAGCGGTATGGAATGGGTGGCTGTAGCGCGGAGCACTGGATCCGTTACGGCTTCTATAAAAGTATCGCGTTTTTCTATTCTTCCAGACGCACTAGCTGCATCTACCTGTACTCTGATCAGATCTTGTTGACGAAGTTGATGGCATATTTTGTTCGAGGCCGCAGATCTTTGATGCGTACATGAGGATTTATCTTGTCAAGGGCAAGGGTTTGCAAACAGTTTGCGCGTCTTTGGGAGTACTGTGGGTGTGTGTTTTATATAATATAAACCGTATCGGACCAAGTGCTCCGCGCCACAGCCCCATCGCATAAACCCCTGAATTTTTTCTTCAGTAAACTTTCTGCCAAAGGTATGCCGGTGAACCAGTTATCTAATGTAACGTTCCTCCCTGAGTTGAAAATTGGCTCACAAAGTCTTGCCACTATGTCTTCAGAACTATTGTTTATACGAAAAGAGCGTTTTTTTCTGTTGTCCTATGTCGACTTCCATGAAATCCCAAAAGAGATTTCCCTACCCTATGACAACACTGCTACAGAAAGGTACAATAAAAAACGCATGCGTACTGCATCCGGTTTTTATTTTGGGTACATTTTAAAGTCTACCCGGTCTCAGAGACCGTGCGCGTGTAACGAAGGGTTAATATTTCAAATGACTGTACCTTCTTAAGGAACAGCCCAATTGTTGAAAATTTTGGTTTACAAATATACATACAATAATAACAATAATATACATACACAACATACAAACATACTGTAGAGCGTCGATAATCCCAACCAATTGGGACCGAAGGTGGTTCGGTATATCAAATTGTTTGAATTATTGCAAATATTGCAGCTAATTAGTAGAAAATACAAGTATTGGATACAAGATATAAAGCAAAAGCAATATACTGTAAACAGGAATCTTCAAAAATTTGTTTTTACTCAGTTACTCAGTGATTTATTTTTTTATTATTTGGTTTTAGGGCGTTCGGATTAGCAAACAATCGGATTACCAGGGTTCGGATTATCGACGGTCTACTGTAATAATGGTCTATTTACCCATATGTCAAGACAACTATCTCTGAAACAATTAGGAATTCAACTGTTACCCAATGTATTATTGAGAACACAAAATCTGCACTATTTTGTCCATTTAACTGACTTTCTATCTCCAATAATAAGAACAGTATCTATACAATTCAATATCCTGTGATACACCTATAAAAATAGTCTATCTATTAAGTACAAATGACATGACTGAATTAACTTGACTTGATTCTGCTTTCAGGGTGATCTACGAAGGATGTGGTCGGAGCCGTTTAAATCCCTGACGACAGCGAAACATCTAGAAGTGTGATAGTTTACTTAAGCAAAAGAAACAAAAATTCAGTTACGTTAGAATTAAGCCCTAAAACAATTTTCGTTTCCGAAGTGAATTCAAAGACTTACGTTGTATAGTTGTTCATGAGCATATAAATATTATATATATACGAGACAAATGTTAACTAATATGTATCATATCATTTTCTATGTATATAAACTGCCAGAGGCTTGCTCTCTGCCCCAAAAGGGGGCCCCGCTTATGGAGCCCCCAACCATCGCAGACATCTAACAGATAGTATTCCACTTATATAAAAACGTCAATTATGCAGTGTATGACTAATTTGTTTTCCATTTTTTTTTGTGCGTGACTACACTGAAAACAAAATTGTGCTTTTATAAAGACTGTTTTATTCAACTGGCTCAAGTTAGAAACCAACATCTACTTTAATTTAGTCAAAGTTTAAAGTATAAATAATTTGTTGCTCAGTCATAATTTATTTATTGATATATTTAGGACAAATCAGAGTCGGTAAATATGTTATTTAATGGCTCTTTAAATTATTTATTGAAAAGAAATATTAATTATTATAATTTTTGCAAAATTTTGATTTTTTACTGAGCCAGTTTATAAGACGGCTATACAGGTGTCCAAAGTTATCATTTCACTGTTACTAACCTTTTTATTATTGGATCTACAAAGTTGCATTTTACCGCAGGTTAAGATTTTGAAAACAGATAATATTGGATTTTCAAGAAATTGAAAAAGCAAGTATTGTGTAAGTTTTTACATATGTTGAATACGTATGTATATTAGGGTGGTTCAAATTGGCTATTTTTATTTAGAAAGCAACGATCCCCCCAAATCATTTCCAAATCCAAAAAAAGTGGACATATTTTTTCTTTTTTCGAAATTTTGATTCTTAATGGTGCCTGTCGAGGCCTCAAATTTACATAAGAAAATGCATGGGAAAAAGACATTTTTTGGTATTTTTCGAATAATTGTTTGGGGTTTGGGAAAACTTAAGACTAAAGTTATAGGACTTGCAGAGGACTTTCCAAGGAAGAATTTGACCTATCATACATATGGACTTGATGCCCCCAACCCACCCCCACAGTGCCCTGAAAACTACTCTTAAACGAAAAAATTTAGATTCTTCAGCAAATTGACCCTTCTAATTATTTCAATCTCTTTTTTCTCATAAAAATCATTATTGTAGTGGGATGTTTATAAACATGTGTCAGTTAATTTCCATTTGTTTAAACAAATTTTATTTGTTTAAATAATTCGTTTTTCTCGAAAATCCGTCTGAATTCTGTTTTCTGAGTTCAAAATGGCAGTTTATTACCTTAGAGTGCCATTATTCATTTAAAAAAATCCTCCTATTGTTTAAACAATAAATTATTATTCATTTTCAACTTTTTTCTAATTATGGAAAATTCAGCTTTTTTTGAGAAATAAATGTTTGAAATATCTTGCCTATATTATCTAATAAACCCACATTTGTTTAAACAAATCCCATTTGTTTAAACAATTCTTTTTTTGCAATTCAACTAAAATTATTTTTTCTAGATCGGTCTGGCTAACTGTTATTCTCAAGTGACATCATTTATATTTTGGATGATTTCCATTGTTTAAATAATAAAATATTATTCGTTTTCAATATTTCATCAAATTAGAGTACAGGGAACAGTTTCCAGACAGCAACAAATCAACATTATCTTGCGGCACACAGTGGTAGGAAATAAGAATAAGAAATGCAGAAAGAAATATGATTAATAAAATTGGTTGACTTAGGAAATTTAATACTTTTAAAAGAAATGTACTCCCCAATTCCCCAAAAAAAGGACTTTAAATCAATTCAATTTTTTGGAATTAATGATATTGAAAACTAATAATATTTTACTTAATAATGATTTGAACCAGGTCCCAGGTCCCTGGTTCACATCCAGGTTGTGGCTGTAATTTTTAATTTATTTTACAATTTACATACCACCTGTATATCACCATTATGCATTTGAATAATATTTTACTAGTTAAACATTGGAAATTATCCCAAAATATAAATGATGTCACTTGACAATAACAGTTGACCAGACCGATCTTAAAAAATGAATTGCAAAAAAATTGTTTAAACAAATGGAATTTGTTTAACAAATATGGATTTATTAGCTAATAACATAGGCAAGATACCTCGAACATGAAATTTAGAAATTAATTTCACAAAAAAGCTGACTTCTACCATAATTAGAACAACAGTTGAAAATTAATAATCATTGATTGTTTAAACAATAGGAAGATTTGTTTAATGAATAATGACACTCTAAGATTATAAACTATCATTTCGAACTCAGAAAACAGATGTTCGACGGAGTTTCGAGAAAAGCAAATTATTTAAACAAATGGACTTTGTTTAAACAAATGGAAATTACCTGACAAATGTTTATAAAAGTTCAACTAGATTTATAGTAATGATTTCTGAGAAAAAAGAGAAGGAAGTGATTAGAAGGGTAAATTTTCTGAAGAATGTACATTTTTCATTTAACGGTAGTTTTCAGGGCACTGTGGGGGTGAGTTGGGGGCGTCAAAGCCATATGCCATATAGCTCAAATTCTGCATTGGAAAGTCCTCTACAAGTCCTATAACTTTAATCTTAAGTTTTCCCAAACCAAATTATTCGAAAAATACCAAGAAATGTCTTTTTCCCATGCATTTTCGTATGCAAATTTGAGGCCTCGACAGGCACCATTAAGAATCAAAATTTCGAAAAAAGAAAAATACGTGTCCACTCTTTTTGGATTTGGAAACGATTTGGGGGGATCGTTGCTTTTTAACGTCACAAAAATTTTTGCAATGCATTTTTGATCCACCCTAATGTATATACTGCATAATGAACAATTTTCTATAAAAATGAAATAATCATAATCCATTCAAAACGTTCTGTCATTAAGATCTGTGAATGTCAAACTAGACGAATTGCCATAAACAGTGAATGCACATCGACAAACAAAATTTATGTTGACACTAACAATATTAGAACCTTGGAAGTATTTATGGGAATTTTGCCAGCAGTATGACTTCACGCACGTTGTCAAATTGTCAGTGCAAATATAAGTTTGTATTGTCACACTTGACAAGTATAAATGCGGGTTTCAAACATACCAAGGCAAGACGCTAATCCATGTAGTGACTGTATCTTATAGTAATTGTAAAAAAGAAGATTTGTGTGCATTACAATGAATTGCCAATTTGTTTAATTACATCTTTAAGGAATTTTATGCCAATATCGTAATAAAATACAGAAGTTTGGTGATGACAGATGACTATAAGAATATATATATATATATATATTTATTAACAAGCCGTATCGGATTCAGCCCTACTCCATATGACTCCCCATCGTGTACGGAGCCTTACCAACGTTTATTCAAGCCAATATGCTCCATTACAAGCAAGCGCTCGTCTTTGATTTTTTTTTTTTGATCACTTGAACAGTCTTACTAAACAGACATATAAATAAACGATTGTTATGGAAAATCAACGTGAGAATTGCAGAACCATCAACCTTTCCGACTTTAACGTTATTTTGACAAAATACCAGAAAGTTCAGTGCTCATTACTTGTTTAATTTTAAGTTTTGGATGGTTGTGAACTAGAAGTTTTTTCCTAGAAATAAATTTTCTTTCAAAATATGTAAATGAAAAAGAAATATGTTTGTAAATATCTTCAAAACACAATTTTCTGTTTCACAATCTTAATTAGCACAAAAAATACCACTAGTTAGCTAATTTAAGCAAGACTTTAGCAATGGCAAAACAATAACTTTTGACTTCTGTATAATAAAATATGAGTAACTCAGAAACTAGAATTTCTGGGTGAATTTTTTTTGGCTATTGTAAAATAACATTTTAGAGTTATATTTTCAGGTGTGATTTTGCACTGTGTTTAGTGGTTTTTGATGGGTGAGGTAAACGGCACATGTTATTCTGTTAAATTTGTTTGTTTTTTTTATTATGTTTGAAGTTGTAAATTTAGACCTTGAATCAATTTGTGGTAAGTGACTGCAATTTATTGTTGGAGTACTACACCTGTATGTTTGTGTCGTTTGCCTAAGATTTCTGACTGAATTGTGACAAAATTAATGTTGATGTGTGTTACAAACACGCGTGTTGATTATTATTGTCCGAACACTTTCCAACGTGTGATCTGTACCTTTAAGAGAAATGTTTTTTGTTTGGTGGTTTTTATCGCTTCTACTTTCTTGGTACAAAAGACATTTACGTTTTTGTTTCATAAACGTAAGCCTTTTCTGTGATTGATTTTTATTGTAAGTCTAACAATTTATATATTCTCTCCTACTATACGTTTTATATATAAATATATTGTATACAATAGGACTTTTGTTAACATCACTTCTTTTTCTACGTGCGGTTTGTTACGTCTTTGATTTACTTGTTTATATATACTTTATTTTATTTATACGATATACCTACATCAGAGTAATTTCGGAGTATGTAAATATACTGTAATTTTCACACACATTTGTGTTTTATTTAAAAAAATACTAAATAATCCAATGGATTGGGTTGGCATAACCACGGCCAACATTTTTCAAATTTGTCTTGGCTCTCAAAAGGAGGGTGGTTGGTAACCAATACAAAAATCACAGGTAAAATAAATTTTAATAATGCATCATCTGAAATATTTTGGTGGTTCCTTTTCAAAACACTGAAATTAATATTCCTAACTAAAATACTACCAAATTTCTTTTTGTATTAGACCATAAAGTTTGAAAATCCTTGGTTCAAAGTGTATGTACGGCCTTACGAATATTTTCGAGAAAAATACAGTTGGAACGTAAAATATTGATAGCTCCGAGGAACGATTTTGCGAAAGGAAACTGAATAGGACGCTTTAACTAAATCATATAAAAATGAAAAAGAAATCCAGTTTACTATAAAAAATTGTGATATACTATGCCGAAGATCCACCAACAATATTAAAATAATTTGTATAAAGCAATCTTTCAGAAGCATAATCATTTCTTTTGTTGATAACTTATTGGGTTTTGGATTACTTTTGCAATTTAGTAGAGGTGTTTTGTTCTGCATTAAACGGTGCTTTATGTTTTTATGGCTTTACATTTTCGAAAAAAAAACCCGAATTGAAAAGAGTTTTTTGTGAATTGCAAATTTTGTAAAATTTGGATGTTTTGATAGATTTTTGCGCTGAATATGAAACCTGACACAAAAGTTTCACCTATCGCGTCATGTTTTGCGTTTTTTTTTTAATGTTTGGACACCCGACTCAACTCTAATATAAAATCAGTGCTTCAAGAACACTTCTGAAAAAAATTTTCTTTTTGAAGATTGAGCCACGAATCTGCAAGAAGTCATATTTTACCTGAACTTTTTCGAAAACTATGAGATATTTTTAGTTCGGATACATGAAAAGCGCCTATGCACTATATATCCATTCACAGTATCCACGTTTCCCAGCGTTAGGATTGACTTAGGAATATTTCTTTATTTTTAATTGTCCTTTTCCTGTGAATTTTGCTTACTCATTATTGAAGAAAAATCTGAGCGCAAATTTGAAATACTTGCTTCCTATTGGTGGAATCAGTTGAACAGAACGACAGAACTAAGCACAACTAAGCGCGGCCAGCAATCGAACACTAGTCAGATGTCAGATCGTGCAAGTCACAAGAAGAAATACGGCTGGGTTTACAGAGCGCGGCAACGAGCGGGAAGGGAGAACACGTGACAAACGCGTCTTAATTTCCGTTAAAAGTCGCTAAAAGCCGCCTTACATACCGTAAGATATTCAATTTTGCCGGAGTCGGTCTACGAAAATTATCTGCAGTCGGAGTCGAATGTTTTTTTAATTTGCACAGCCTGCACAAAATCGACTTTTTTAGTATTCGGCATAATTATTTATAACCACCCCTAAAACAAAACTAAAAAGGGTGCAAACGAAACAACACAAACAAAACAAATGCAAACGAATGGCTAACGTTCTGTAGAAAAAAAAATAAATTTTGAAAAAGAGGGGGCCAAGTTCACACTTCACAAAATTGTTTTAATTTTATCACGACAACGGTAGGGGTGCAAACGAAACTAAAAAGGGTGCAAAGAATTTTAAACGATCTGTAGACATAGAATTTCAAATTTTGAAAAAGGAGGGGCTACTGTGAATCTGCCCACCTCATTTTTTTTTCTAATTTTATCTCGGAAACGGTGGAGTTGCAAAAGAAAGGAAAAAGGGTGCAAACAATTGCAAACGATCTGTAGAAACAGAATTTCAAAATTCGAAAAAAAGGGGCCAAAGTTCACAGGGGTCTGGTCTGGACTTGTCATATATTTTGTTTTCTATGTTCGATTATTCGACATCCTTCGCCTCACAGGCCACAGCTCAACAGCTGGGTATTGGCAACGCCAAGAAAATGGAAGTTTGTATAGCAAAAAAACTTCAAAATTCTTTCCATAAATAGTGTTAAAAAGTTGTAAAATTAATACACGAATAATAACTAATAATACGCAAATAAGACGGTTTGTCATGTTATCAAAAAAGTAAAACCTTGAGAAATTCTCACATAAAAAAATGCTCAACACGGCCTCAGTTTTACCGTTTGCAATAATGCAATATTTCAAAATGCGTACCTAAAATAATACAAACAAAGCAAACGTAAACATTCCTAGGAATCTATGACGTCATAGACGTCATGCTTACTACGAATTTCCGCCAAAATTAGCCAATGTTTATTTTATTTTTACTTATACTTCGTGATTTTGTTTTAGTTACCATCGATTTGATCAAAAAAAATCTTTTTATCAATTTTTATGAATTCTGGCAAATAAGGAAAATTTGTTACGTTGGTGGAACACAATCTCTGTGACATTTCTCGAATATTTGACATTTTTGACGTTTTTTAATTAATTCTTTTGCTTTAACGTCGTCTTTTAGTGTTTTAGTCGCATTTCACATTTCCGTGAACTAGTCATGGCTTTGAACGGGTTCCTAGAATTTTTCCAAAAGGGCAAAGTAAGTGTTTTAGAACTGATTAAGTTATTTACAAAGTAGGGTTATGTTAAGCAGCTTTACATTCTCGGTGTTTGCCTTTGTAGACATTTAGGCCAAAGAAGAAATTTCCTCATGGCACTATCAGATACAGTTTACACAAACAGGCTTGCGCCAGTTTAAATTCTGGACTCAATTTACGCAGTGCAGTTAAACTACCTCCTGGCGAAGATTCCAACGATTGGATTGCCGTACATGGTAGGTTAAAATTTCCATGTTGTAATGTAAATATTTTTCTTAATTATCGTTATAGTTGTGGATTTTTTCAATAGAATTAACCTTATCTATGGGACAATTTCTGAAAATTGCACGCGCGACTCTTGTCCAACCATGTCTGGTGGTCCTAGATTTGAGTACCTTTGGGCTGACGGAGACAAGTACGAGTACAACATCTCTCGACATTTTGTTTTTATCATTGAGGTTTTTCAGATATAAGAAACCGACAGCTCTACCTGCTAAAGAATATGTCAGCAATTTGATGGATTGGATAGAGGGGCAAATAAATAATCAAAACCTTTTCCCGTGCACATCAGACTTACCATTTCCAAAAGGTTTTCACTCGTTGTGCAGTAAAATTCTTGCTCGGCTGCATAGAGTCTTTGTCCATGTTTATATACACCACTTTCAGAATATTGTGTCTATTGCTGCGGTAAGTTTTTTTTATAATGTTTTGGTTTTATACACAACAACTTTCCATTACGTGAGAAATGAATTGAAAAAGAAAATAAAATGATTTTAGAAAGTTCAAGTATTTATGCGGAAATGTTGCTAGATACGAAAACTTAACTTCAATACTGTACCTAATGTGTATTTTAACTAGGGTTGCCATCCGTCCGGGTTTCCCCGGATTTGTCCTAGTTTGGAGGGTGTCCGGGGAGCGTCCGGGCGGAGTTTTCTTAACAGTCCGAGTCGTCGCCACACGCCGTCTGCCGATCATGGCGGAAGACCATTTTGGTAAAATTAACATTAAAACACCGAATGCTCATTTGTACTCTGAATTTTTGAAGATTGCTCAATATTTTTTTGCATACCAGCTCATAATGCCTACGTACGGAGAGAGTGTTTTCACTAATTACCCAACAATGGACAAAAGAAAGAAATTTATTGAGCACAGAAACGGTTTCGTCCCTCATCAAAATAAAATATAATTTCAAAAATTACAGTTGTCTTGATTTTTATAAACTTCTATTAAGAAGGAAGCCATTCTAAAGCCTATACGAAATACTGAAAAGTACCAAAAGCCTGATAATAAATAACACCTATACAGTAGATATTTTTTGTTTCTCTAATTATTACATAATTGATGTTTGGTTAAGATATGAAAATACAGTTAAAATTTCTTTAATTATTAGAATAATGTTCTTAAATGGGAGAGTAAAAGTAAAGTGGAGGTTGTTTAGTCTTTAAGATTTATTTATCTTGCCAAACAGAAGAGTTATGCCTAAGATTGTATTAAGGTTTTTTAATACTGATTGTATTTCAGTAGTTAATTTGCTTTTATAATGAATGCTGTTATCTTTTATAAGTAGATATTTTTATAAAATAATAATTAATAAAGATAAATAATGAATGATAAATTATCACAATTTTTTATTTATTTCATTAGTGAGTGAAATAAAAATTTTCCAACAGGAATGTCCGTGTATAAAGCTAAAAATCCAGGGTTTTTGAGCTTCTTGTCCTGGTTTTAGGATTTTATTTCAATATTTCAGTAGTTAATTTGCTTTTATAATGCTGTTATCTTCTATTAGTACATATTTTTATAAAATAATAATTAATAAAGATAAATAATGAATGATAAATTATCACAATTTTTTATTTATTTCATTAGTGAGTAAAATAAAAATTTTCCAACAGGAGTGTCCGGGTTTATAGCTAAAAATCCGGGTTTCTTGAGCTTCTTGTCCTGGTTTAATGATTTTACAGATGGCAACCCTAATTTTAACCTATATCTATAACGATTAATCAACAAAAAACACTGCAATATCTAAGGTGTACTGGAAAACAAAAAAATACCTAAAATAACAAAAATAATTTAAGAATTAATATATTATTTGACGAGCACAGACCGTTAGGTGCGAGTCAAATACGACATTTTATCCCTCGACTAATGTTACATTATATATCAAATATTTTATCAGTTCTAATTGAAAAGAAAATTATGGAAAAGAAAAAATACACCAGCATTGTGTGGAAAAGTCTGACGACTAACTAACTAAATATAGATTTATGTAGAGATATCTGAATTACTCAAAACATCAGTGTTTGATACTCCCTACTGTCATTAGAATGAAAATATCTGTCAAATCCTGGCTAACTAGTTTTTATATTAATGCAGACATGACCAAATAGAATTTGCTCATGCAGCTAGGGTTACCAGACGTCCTCTTTTAACCGGACAAGTCCTCTTTTTTAGGGGTCATGTCCGGGTCCGGTATCTTTTTCCGATTTTCCCCGAAATGTCTTTTTTAACTAAATCATAAAATAACTTAATACCGGACAAAAAAAGAAGGTGATGTATAGTTTCATTCCATAATTAATTATTTTCTAGGACGCATTGAGAGAAGCGGCGTAAAAAATTGTTTCTCCTAAACAACCTTTCTAGGAAGTGAATATCCGCAAAAAAAGCTATACTGTCGGAGCGATGTTCTCACGAACAGTTTGAGAGTTATCCATTTCTTCGTCCATTTCTTACATATACTGTTGAGTGTCTGCAATTTCGAGATATTTGTGTTTCTAGGGAAATATTTTAAACTATTTTGTCACATTGTTTCAAATCGTCAGAGAGGACTGTCGTTGTAGTGCATCCAGAGGTTATTGTTTAGTGTTTTGCTTTTGTTATTAATTGTCTTCATATTTTGATGTAGTAATTACTATTAATTGAACGGAGATCATTATTTTTCCTTGTCCTAATTTTCTCTTTAACTTCCGATTTCTGAATTTACATTGAAATTTGTAAGTAATAACTAATAGCCATTTTCAAGTTACGTTTTTACTAGGAGTACCAATATAAATATTTTTTGCAATCTTAAATAGTGCATTATTTTAAATGATTCTTTGATATTTGTTATTATTCGTTAACGAATTTATTTCAAATTTGTAAAATTTGATGGATACTTTCTTAGTTTAATTCTATTAAAATGTTTCTGAGAATCCTATAAGAACTGTTTAGAACGGATTAGGTACGTATCTAACCAAACAAGTAACAATAAGATATATGGACAAATATTAGCTTTCCTCTTTTTACGAATTTCAAAATCACGGTTAGATGTTCGATATGTTGATACTTTCTTAAAGTACATGAAAAGTTTCAGAAAATTAAATATTCAATGTACAAAAACTTTAAATTTGAACTCTTAGAGTAAAAATGCCAAAAAGAAACTGTAAATTTAATGAAGAACTACAAAAGCAGTATAAAATGTTGAAAACAGTCGAAGACAAGAGCAACGTGTTTTTTATTTCATACCATGTTTTACTCTGTACCATGCATATACTCCTATTATTGATTTATCTGACTATATTTCCATTGACAAACACCCCCCCCCCCCCAACTTTCCAAACTTTCGGTGTCCTCTTTTTTACTCGAAGAAATATGGTAACCCTACATGCAGCTAAACTATTCATTTTGCCAAAAAATGTCACAGACAAAAATTATACAAAATTTCCTCTACTTCAATTTATTATTTAACTATTTTGACGAAATTACAGAAATAGCAGCTCATTTGCAAAATCGTTAAAAAATGCTAAGAGTAAACCTCCAGTTCCTTTAGGCCCTATTGAACAAAATTTCTTTCAGCTCTAAGTTTAGTCATAAAACTTCTAAATATAAAGTTTCGTCACGATACTTGTAGTAGTTTCTCCAGAACCGTCGCCACAAAAATACACAGATACACACACACAGAAAATTTTTTTTACCTTGGTTAAAAATGTTCAGGGGACCCAAAAGGACATGTTTCCGCTAAAATCTAAAAATTTGTTTTTCACAATTCCAATACTTTATAATACTACGTTTGATGAAGTAAAAATAAAATTTGAAATTGAAAAAAGATACAGTGAAAGCTCTCATTGCAGCCAGCTACAATAAACGCACAGCTCCCTTAACCGGACAAATGTTCTGGAGCTAAATTTTGTCAAATCATTCGGGATAAAATGTTTGTACCATGGGTGTCCGCTTATGGGAGCTTTCACAACTAAATTTAATTCAGAATTTCTGCCTTGCTGACTATTGTTTTGATTTTGATGTTTCTGTTTACAATAACTGATAACACTAACACTAATTTTTTTGTAGGAAGCGCATGTTAACACCTGTTACAAACACTTCTACTACTTTGTCACGGAGTTTGACCTTGTCAGCGGGAAGGAACTGGAGCCGTTGAACGAGATGGCGTTGAAAATTTGTAAGGACCCGGCAACCTAACCTAACCCTCTTATACTCCTAGGATTTTAGCGTTTTATACACTACTTATACCAAGTCTTTTATCGTCGCATTTTGGTCCTTATTACTTACATGAGAAACGTAATGAAATCCATCCTATACAATGGACCATTATTACGACTAATTATTAATTGCTCACAAAATAAAAGGGAAATAATTCGTTTTAACACTTTATGTTTGCCCTGTTACAGTACATAACACCAAATATTAGATATTAGTTTTAATTAGTTAATGTTGTGGCCATTAACCGGTACGGACTGTTAACCGGATTTGTTTTATTTTTTTTGTTGTGGACATTGTTAACATATCTCATAAGTTCAAATTACATCAGAAATGCAAATCATCTAAGTCATGTTTTTTGTTATTAATACAATCGAGCGAATATATGAATACTATCGAGTGTTTAGTTTTATTTCTATACCTTATTACTAGAGCCTGGATTTCAAGTCTTAAGCAACCAAGTAGTAGATAAGTGTGTCACATAATTTAAATTAGATCCAAGTTGATTGGTTGCTGTTAGTGGAAAAACACATGGGAGCAGTAGCTCCAGATATTTGAAGTTAGTTGTAAATGCGGTAGGTAAGTTTGAGTTTTTTGGTAAGTTTCTCTGTAGAAACAAACTCGGAAACTATTTCTTTTTTACCAGATTATTGTTTGATACAAAATGTATCCCGCTATTCAGATTAAGATTTTTTACCGCTGCACAAACATCAAAAATTAACATAAACGTAACTATTTACCGTAAAATAGACAATACCAATTTTACATCAGTACAATTAAATGCACAATCTAAAATTTAAGTAAATCTAACATAATCATGTTCAAACGAATGACAGTTATTATGGTCAGTTGTTTTATGCAAGGCCGCCGTAAACTTTTGCGGGGCTGGGTTAAAAAATTGCACGGTGTCAAAAAAGCACTTCCATAATAATTAACTTATCATAAACACATTATTGCATTATTTAATTAACATATCATACAAGGATTACACTGTCAGATGGATACGTATGTGGTAGCAAAATGAGCAAAGTATCAATAAGAAACGTTAAAAATTTTAACTAATGTTTTGATTTGAGCAGATAATATATAATTTTCTCTCCTTAACTAACAAAAAAATGTTCCGATGATGGTAAGGTATTGGACATGTAAATAATGTAAGGAAAATTTACAATAATGCAGTGTTTCTAACAAAAATGCTTAAGAAAATAAATGTGTTTTTGGTAATACTGCTGCAAGTTATAGGATTTTTTTTTTGTTTATAACTTGAATAACTATAGCAACTTTACTTTTTTTTATAATAATTAATATTTTTCTCCCTCAAGTTCAGTAGAGGATTTGTTTTCTGAATTCAACCATACTTGAAAATTTTCAAGATAAACAGTGCATAATATATCAAAAATAAAAAAAGGTATTATATAAGTGACTCTGAAGAACATGGATTATGCTTCTATTTTTTTGACAAAATATATTATATTTTATAATTTGACTGATTCATAACGTGAATGAATAAGAATATAACGTCACTAAATTTTAACTATTTTTTTATTTAATTTTGTGTTGTTCCTGCACCAAGTTATTGTTAAAGTTTCGGGAAAATGACAATTAAAAATTATAAAATATTTAACTCTGGGAAAGGTAGATATTGTGAATGGTAAGTGCATAGGCGTTTTTGATAGGTCCGAACTCAAAATGAACAAGCTGTGGTTCCACGCACGGTTTGCGAATTGTATCTGCATCTCTGTCTAATATGGTTTTTTTGCCCAAGATAGACGAAGAAAGAAATGTCTCGCATCGTTTATATAATGGGATTTCCCCGATTATTCGTTGCTGTATGGTCTATACATTTTCTCTATTGTACGATAGATGGAGCAAGTGTTGCTGTAAAATAAAGCTCCGTATTCATTAAATTTTAATTTATTGTTCCCTAAATAATCAGTAATATTTCCTTTTTCCCATTCCTACAAAACTATCCCTAGAGCTAGGGAAAAATTCCCTAATTGCAACACTGGGTATGTTCGATTGCTGGTCGCGATCTTTTCAATTGAGCGCGTTCCGTTCTTTTTGAGAGCAAATTTGTAATACTTGGTTCCTATTGGTGGAATCAGTTTCGCTCAGACGTCAAATGAGCAACCGAACTGCACTTTAGCCAACTGAGCGCTAATCAGATTGAACTGAACTAAGCGCGGCCAGCAATCGAACACTACTACCACTACTACTCATGCTACTACTGCAACCGGGCAGCATACAGATACTAGATCAATGCGACCCTCTCTTTCAACGAAGCGTACGCGCATGGAAAGGATAAGTGACTGAAATGTCCGGTCTCTAGACTATGATTCGTGTTCGGGTCAGCACAAGACCTCCCATTCGCAAAAAACTGTTTTTAAGTCAGTTTTTCTCGAATATTTACTGCCATAAAATTATAAATAAAACACCGTTAAATTCTGGGAAAAAAATACTTCTACGAAATTGTAAAAGTTAATAGTAATCCAAAACCCAATAAGTTATGAACAACAAAAAAATGGAGTATGCTTATGAAAGATATCTTAATTATAATTTATTTTGTTGTTGTTGGTGGAAAATTTGATGTCTTTTTTCTTCTTTAATCAATAAAACATCTTTAATTATATTTCATTTTTACTGTTTGGAGAAAACGTGTAAACACGAAAAGTAAGCTTGCGTTTTTTAGCAAGTTTCTCAGTATTCAGCTCTGAAAAAAAAACGAACTAAGAAACTATTTCGTTTCTGGCAGATTTATTTATTCATTTATCCATTCTTGCAAGGTATTCTAACCACATTCATAAACAAATTCTCATAAAACGTCAAATGACATCGGTCGTCCGCCCGCATTCAACGGCGAAAAAATGTTCTACTCAAATGTCAATGTACCTAATAATTTTCCGTCAATCGTTTATGAGTCTGTCAAGAAATTGAAAGAAAGCTAGACAATCGTTTACTAACAGCACGATTTATTATAGACTACAGTAGACTCTCCTACAACGCGGTTTAATAGTACGCGTTTTATGAAAACGCGTTATAGGAATTTGAGGATCGCAAATTTTGACGCATGCGCGTTGTACGAGAATCGCGTTATATGAAGATGTAGTCTCTAAATAGCGCGTTTGTAGTATTTCGTGTTGTAGGAACCGCGTTATAGGAGAGTCTACTGTATTTAAATAACTACTAGCGCCATCTACATATTCTCTATGCACGTACCCTCTAGCAGCTGTTATTAAAACTTTGCATTATTCCCGATGGTTTCAAAAATTGGACGATAGATGTCGCCACTATAATCATATTTTAATTTAATTCCAACGGGCACAAAATATTGCAACCACGCAACGTAGTATTGTTTGTTTACTACTGATTGTCATTATTGGATGTTACGTTACATGACATATCATAAATAAATTATTTGCAAAGAAAATCAAAAATAAAGTGTGTAAAGCAAAGGACAAACGGATGATATTACTCTTATGTATTCAATGTTTATAAATCGAATGTTTAAATATTATATTTAGATGAGAAATTGCGCCAATATTTCATATTGCGCAAATGAAAAAAAATTAGTAAATAAAAATAGCTATTAACGAAGTCTTCCCTTCCTATCGTATCTAGCAGACGAAGAGCTTAAAACTCGAGGTGTTAGTAATATTAGGCTGCAGAGTGATTTATAATCGTAGGAGGCAGGTAGTCGAACCCCTGTCAAACGGTTGTAAACTTATTAACCCCCTAGAGCCCTGGGCACTGAAATATTAGCCTCCCTTTTCGGTTCGACGCGGCCTTGGTAGTCTTTGCAAACAACACACCCCAGGAAAATCACCATTGCAAAAAAAGGGATGTGATAATTGTATTCATAATGTAGCTGCGGGGCCGCCCTGCGGGATACTAGGAAACAGTGAATAAAGATATCAGGCATAAATGACCATAACATGCGTAACGCCCTTTGGGTCTTGACATTGTGCTCATCTTATCTAAACAATTAACAAAACAAGGAAACAGAATGATGTTTAGTCTAGCGGAAAACATAAAACAACATTGATGTGAGATATTCATAATGTCACAATAAAAGTAATGGAAGATGGAAGAATGAAAGAAACTTGAACTATTAGACTTAATAAGTCTCAAAATATTCAGAAATTGAATTATTCGAAACTCGAAAACAATAATCATTAAATTTCAAAATCTGGAAAGATGGGAAAAATGAAATATTTAGTAGTAGATTTTTCATGAGAAATTGGAAATCGAATAGAAAATGGTTGAAATTGCTTGATATATATGAGCAACCTTTAATTGCAAGGATTACAATAACTTTATAATTATAATATAATAATTATATAATTATAATTATACTTTAATTGCATTAAAGTATAATTAATAGTTAATAATATGGTGACATACAGGCGGGATGTAAATTTTAAATAAATCAAAAATTACAGCCACAACCTGGATTTGAACCAGGGACCTTTGCGTTTCTAGCACCATGCTCTCCCATCTGAGCTACTGATGCTTACCTGGGAGAGCATTGTGCTAGAAACGCAAAGGTCCCTGGTTCAAATCCAGGTTGTGGCTGTAATTTTTGATTTATTTAAAATTTACATCCCGCCTGTATGTCACCATATTATTAACCTATGAATATTAATTTGACAAATTATGTCGTTAAACATTTTCATTGGTATAATTAATATCTCACTGATCATTCAAAAAGTTTCATGTCAGCGCAAAAAAGGAGTTCAGATGTGAAAAACTAAGACACTGTTTACCCGACAAAAAATGTTTCCGAGAAAATTTAAGTTTTTATTATATCCATAATTTTCATTTATGAACTTTCTGTCCATGAGCTTCTAAAATGGGATAGAAATACAGGGTGGGCCTATAATATATTCATGTTGTTTTCATTACATATATCATTAATTAAATTGTTCAATAATTTAATAAATAAGCTGTGTTCATTACCTACAATTTGGGGTATGATAGAAATTTATGCAGTTATTTTTCCATATGTTATAATCACTTTTCTGTAGCAAATGTTTGAAAACGTTTGGTATTCGAATGACATTATCGCCATTTAGGGCTAGTTGTCCATGGGGCAAAAATCCGTTCGTCAAAGGGCTACTAGGTCTTTTAATTTCCTACAATTGTAATTACAAGACAAAAAGTGTTGCATAAATTTCTATCATACCCAATTTGGGGTATGATAGAAATTTATGCAACACTTTTTGCAAATATTATAAACGTTTTTCTGGAACAGCTGATTGAAATACGTTTGCTATTCGAACGGACATTATCACTATTTAGGGCTTGTCCATGAGGCAAAATTCTGCTCTACGTCTTTTAATTACCTACAATTTGGGGTGTTATAGAAATTACTGCAACAATTTTTTCAAAAGGGATAAACGGTTGGCTTTTTATACCAAAAGCGGAACGGTGACTCCGGTTTCTGTTAACCTTATTTTTTAGAGTTGGCAACTCTTAACCCAACCCTTTGCCAGTTTTCGTTTTGCACCCCCCTGGAAATATTTCTGCAGGTGCCCATGTTAGAGAACATACAAATCGGCACGACTTTGTTCATTTAACCGACTTTCTATCTCTAATAATACCAAAAGCACCCATAAGACACAGTATCATACGAAATAAAATGCATTCTAATAAAAACAAAGTTAAGTGCAATATACGTTTATAAAATTGTTGTGAGGGACAGAATAGCTCCCACGAATTCTCCTGCAAAGATGCCCTTAAATCATTTTTAATTATTTTGAAAGCTAAAAATAATCATAATTATGGCTACAGGTATAACTTCTGAATAAATGAACTCGACCCTACCTCTCGATTTCATTTTAACTGTTTTCTTCAATTTTCTTTTTTCAAATTTCTGTCAGATTACATTTGTTAATCCCCATCACTTTCGTTTCGAAAGTGTGTTTTGTAATTTATTATTTACTTATGTATGTAGGTAGGTACTTTGTAAAAGACCTAATAGAATATTTGATTTTATTTGTTTACTGTCTGCTGAGGCAACTTCAATCTCACATGTCTATTTCTACATTATTTAAACATGGACCCGGAGTCGGAGTCGGTACATTTTTCCGACTCCGACTCCTCTGAAATTTGTCTCAACTCCGACTCCACAGCCCTGGATAAAATACAACGTTTTTGGCAACAGGTGCTTTCAACACCCCTAATTTATTTCACTTGTCCATTGTGGAAAGCACCTGTCCTTTGTTCTTACAAAAAAATCTGATATGGCCAGGCACATGACTTTATCATACTATATATAAAATTAATAGTTTAGCTGCATGCGATTCTATTTGATCGAGATTGGCTATGTCTGCATTAAAATAAAACTAGTAGAAGTAGACAGATATGTCGATTAAAGCTGCGTTCGGATATTGTACTCCGTTGAACCCCGAGTACACCGTCCAAATGACACTTACGTGTTATTGGGTGTAAAAAGTGTAAGAGCGCGTACGGTTTGTCAGGGTAGGGTATGGGGAGAGCAATGCTCAGATAACCTGGGTCGGCTGTCTCTCTTATATGCAGATAAACGTCGTATGACGTTAGTCACTGTCACCGTACCCTATCCGATTATCCGAACGCGCTCTTACGGTGTACAATAACCGAACGCAGCTTATATTGACAAAAGGTATTCTAAAAAAAAATAGCGTATGACTACCTACTGTCATTAAAATCAAATATCTGACACATCCAGGCTACTAGTTTTAATGCAGTACGACCGATCTCGATGAAATAGAATTTCCTCAAAATTTGCTAAACTATGGATTGTACAAAAAAATGTCATAGTCATAAATTATTCAGAATTTCCTCATCTTTAATTTATTATTTAACTATTTCGACGAAATTCCAGAAATGGCGGCTTATTTGCAAAATCTTTCAAAAATGCTAAGACTAAACCTCCAGTTCCTTTAGACCCTTTTTAACAGAAAGCTTTTCAGCTCTAAGTTTGGTTATGAAACTTCTAAATATGAAGTTTCGTCGCGATATCTTTAGTAGTTTCTCCGGAATCGTCGCCACAAAAACGGGTACACACACACACAGACATTTTTTTGTACCTTGGTCAAAAATGTTCAGGGGACCCAAAAAGACATATTTCCACTAAAATCTCAAAATTTTTTTTTGGCACGATTACAATACTTTACATACTGCGTATGATAAAGTAAAAATACGAAGGGTTTTATCATTTTTGACCAGAAAGTAGTATGTTTAGTATGTTTATGTAATTCATATATTTTTAAAATAACACTGATTCTTTTGCATGGTAGTCTAAATTCTATCTAAGAGAAAGAATTGAGGAGACGAAATAACATCAACATTAACATGCATTATAAAATAAAACCAGGGCTATGGAATCGGTAAAAAATTGTCGACTACGACTCCGACTACGGATAATTGTAGTCCGACTCTGACTCCAGCAAAATTTCATAGTTCCTGGTGTGTTAATGTCTAAATTATTAAACTGAACATTTTTGACCAATGTACAAGAAAATGTCTGTGTGTGTGTGTGTGTGCGTGTGTGCGTGTGTGCGTGCGTGCGTGCGTGCGTGCGTGCGTGTGTGTGTCTGTGTGTGTGTGTGTGTGTGTACCCGTTTTTGTGGCGACGATTCCGGAGAAACTACTAAAGGTATCGGGACAAAATTTCTTATTTAGAAATTTCTTGACCAAACTTAGAGCTGAAAAGCGTTTGGTTCAAAAGGGCCCAAAGGAACTGGAGGTTTACTCTTAGCATTTTTTTTTAACAATTTTGCAAATGAGCCGCCATTTCTGTAATTTCGTCAAAATAGTTAAATAATAAATTAAAGTAGAGGAAATTCTGAATAATTCTTGTCTACGACATTTTTTTTTGGTAAAATTAATAGTTTAGCTGCATGAGCAAATTCTATTTGATCGAGATCGGTCATGTCAGCATTTATAAAACTAGTTAGCCAGGATTTGACAGATATTTTCATTCTAATGAAAGTAGGTAGTGTCAAACGGTGATGTTTTGACAAAATATCTGTCAAATCCTGGATAACTAGTTTTATTTTAATGCAGACACGACCGATCTCGATCAAATGGAATCTCATGCAGCTAAACTATTAATTTTTTATATAGTATGATAGTCATGTGCCTGGCCACATCAGATTTTTTAACGTTTTATTTAAGTTTATTTTACGTCGGTCTATTTCCGCAACTTAGGCCAATCACCGGCGCTGAGGGCAGGCTACACACACCCATGAATTTTGTCGAACTGAAGGAATTCAAACCTCCAGCAAGAGTTCTTTAACGTGCACGTCGCATCATGACAGCACACGGGACCACCGGCTTTCGTTCCTCATCCGATGGAAGGCGGCATGCAAAGGTATTTGTTCAATGCCTAAAATACCAGGACAATGGATTTTAGTCCTAGCCGGGAATCGAACCCGGGACCTCCAGCATAGATAGCAGCCGCTATATCCTAGTATACGCCATCGACATCACGTCTGGTGAGACATTTTATAATATCGTCTTGTACCACTAACTTTACCACCAATCAGAACGCAAACGAACTGTAGAAACAAAATTCCAAATTTCGAGAAAGGAGGGGCCAAGTTCACAGAGGTGCTATTTTTCGGGGGCAAGTGAGATTATTAAAGGAGAATTAAAAAAGAAGAAACGCGGAGTATGGAAATCAAATGACCACCGGGGAAAATGGGAATAGCTACTGCAAAACCGAGTGGTCGTGTCTCATTACCCAGGCTACTACCAAGAATATTTCAAGACATTTGCACCATGGGGTGCAAAGTCACCCCTTTATCACTTAAAATTAGGTAGCCCTAATTCCTGAAAGGAGTAACACACGAAAGGTGCCCAAGTTAAGGTGCTATAAACTCATCCCTAATTAGTCAAAGACCTAATGATTCAGCGGTTTCAAACGACCCAACAACTACTGCAGTGAGTGGTTTCAGCACCAAATCTTACCCTCCCGATGCGATGTTCCATTATTCGAAGCAGGGACCACCTGCACGGCAGACTGCGGTAATTACGACAGAAAACAGCTTTCGATGCTTCGGAAGAGTCGAACCGGAGTGTCTTTGTGTGTCCTTGACTGTGACAAATCACTCGTCGCATTGTCGACGTCAAAATATACAGAACGGTTTTTTTTTCATAGCCCTTCTAGCCGGTCTCGTCCTAAACCCACAATGCCGGTGCATTAGCCCCTGAATAGGATACTAAATTAAACAACTGGAGATAACGCCAGACCTGCCAAATGTGCACAAACGAAGCCATCGTAGAACTTTACGAGCTTCATTTTTTTAAGAAGACGAGTTATTGTATACTATTTTAATGATTACAGGCAGGCGTTATTTCTAAAATAAACATAGAGTGACAACAATGTAACCAGTGGCGTGTTATCCCATGGGCAAATTGGGCATTTGCCCAGGGCCCCCAATAACAGGGGCCCCCAAAGCAGTATTTTGGAAACTCATTTTCGTAATAGACTACCACACCGTGCCAGTCCTCATTAACGTTGCAAGCAGATTTAGACCCCCCCCCCCCCAGCGACGCCCGAACGAATTTATTACCGTCTCAAGAATAGTGAATTTTATATTTGCGCTCCTGCCGGTTGGGGACCAAAATCAATCTTTTATAAACTATAAAGTAATTAGGTAATTAAAAAATTACCGTAGTAAGAATATCAAATTGCACTTCAGAGTAGTCTTGCCTATGGGGCCCCAGAGACTGGAGGCAGTTTTAGCAGTTAAACAATTGTTTTGTTTGCAATAAAAGTAACTATATCTAATGAGAGACTAATGAGAAACCCTTGACTAAGTTAGAACAGAAAAACTGTATGAATTCTTCGAAGATTTTCAGTCGACACTTTTCCTTTTGTTCTGGAATTCTATTCTGTAAAGATGAATGCTCCAAAAGTATGTAAAATAAAAATTCCGATCTGCAAAATGCCGTAAAAGAGTCCTTATTATTACACAGTGTGTATAAAAAGAAACGTAACCCACTCAATATATGTGTGCGTGGATGTGAAAAGGGACCAGTTGACCGTTTCTAGTTACGCAGATAATCGCAAATAAAGTTAAACAGGTTCGAAATACACATTTTTCTGTTATTAGCTAATTACTCTCCTTATTGTGTTTTCTATCAGATGTGTTCGTCTGAAACCCGTCTGCGGTTGGAAAAGCATGAAAAAATGCGTTTTTATTGCGAACGAAAAAGGGACCAGTTGTCGATATCACGCTACGCTCTAGCGCATTACGGTGTTGCCGCATACAGTGGCAGAAACAAATGTCCGTATGATAGCAGTTTATAAACTTGTTTGTATAAAATATAATTACAAAGTTATATAATATTCCGGGACAATTACTACGCTTATATTAACTTCACTTTTTGTTTGTTTGTTTGTCTGTTTGTTATGTGCAAATCTTGTAATCGATATTATTTCTACTTCCCAGTGTCCAATCAAGTTAAAATTTTGCATGTGGACAGATTTCCGATGACAATACAAGAAGCAATAATTTTTTCAAAAATATGGAAACTTCCAAAATTAAAAAAAAAAAATTCAAAATTTGGAAAATTTGACCAAATGACTTGAAATTTTGCCTGTGGACGCATTTCCGGTGACAATGACATGAAGCAATAGAAGAATATGGAAAGTTTTCTAAAATTTTGAAAAAAATTTTGAATTTGGAAAATATGTCCAATCGAGTTGAAATTTTGTATGTGGACAGATTTCCGACGACAATGCTCGAAAAAAATAAAATGAGTAAAACAATTTGTGAAAATTTGTGTAGTTTTTAGGAAATGCACTTTTTATATAAATTTATTATGATTGTATTTCCATGTTTTGTGTCCCTAGTTATGTTTATTTCTTATCACTAAACGTTTAAAATAATTTGATACTATCTGATTTATTTGAACTCGCAAATTTGGATTTTTAACTGACATAAGTGTTGAAATCAGACAGCTGCAAAATTATGTAACAGGAAATAGGATGAAAAAAGTTGCAAATTCACGTCAATTTATCATGGTTGCCAGATTGCACTCGGTGCCAGTTTGAATTATAAATTATAAACATCTAACATCAGATATTTGTTTTCTTCTGAATCCGACAGTTAATTACATGTTTAGTCGCCATATTGGATCCGCCATTTTGAATTTTATACATCTGACAACAGATTTGGAATCCGTAACTTTCATAATTTAATTTTTTTATAAATTCGACACTTAATTACATCTTTGGTCGCCATATTAGATCCGCCATTTTGAATTCTAAAAATCTAAAAATAAATAAGATTTGGAATCAGAGGACCACATAAACCCCTTACGAGAATGCTTAAGTCTTCTTAAGACTCGAGAGATGAAGCTAGGTATCTTACACTATACATATTGTAGGCCCAGGCCAATGGCGCTATAGATTAAAAAACCTATAAAACCCAAACGGAATAATGAAATAATAAATTCTACTAAAAATCTTGAAACTAATATCGAAATTGTTCCAAAAATGTTGGAGTCAGCGTAACTTCCAAATATGCGGGAAGTTATTAACATTTAAACTTTGCAAAAGTTTGAAGCGTCATAGCGCAAGTTTAATTTTTGCACCAGCAACTTAAATATTTTTTTTTTCAATTTCTCTTTATGGTAATCGGCTTAAAATGTTGGAGTACCTTTGCCATAACTTATTCTATCTAAAAACACTCATAACTCAATTTCGGTCAACTGGTCCCTTTTCATATCCAGGCACACATATTTCTTTCTAAAAAGTTGATAAGAAAAAGATTCCAGTAAAAGTTTTAGGAAATTGCTTAAGCTACAAACTTGAAATGCTTAGAAACACACTTTATATTTAAAAGTATTTCGTATTTATAACTTAAGTCATTTTCAAAAACGACGAGCTATTGACACGGTAGAAATCCTTTTAACATTGTTTAATTGCTTTCTTTTAACATTTAATCGTCTTGTAACATTTAAACGACTGGCATCAGGGACATGTGGTTTTCACAGTTCAATTTGTAACTCAAAAGATTATTAAAATTTACAGGATGCTATATTTAAACATGGAATATTAGCATGCTTCTTACAAATACATAACTCTGTATATTCTAAAGTCATTTAAGTTTCTAGCTTAAGTCTTGTTCTAAACCTTTTATTTGGTTACGTTCTTCTAAACTTTGAAGTAACGTAACGTGTCAATACACGTTACGTTACTTCTTGTTAAAACTGATATAGGAGAAGGCATACGGAATAATTGTATTTTTTGATGTTATGCAATCGGGATCTTAGGTAAATAAAAAAAACACAATTTATTCAAAAACATCTCGAAAGACTGAAAACTTCACCACAACTTTAATAAGGACATATTCTGGGAACATATGTATATGTATATTGTTGATGGCGTATTTAGGAATGAACTATCGCAGTTTTTGAAATATTTAAAATATTAAAAACATATTTATTTGTTAAGAATACCCTTTATTTATTAAGATAATATATTTTACTTGCTACGAATTTTTATTTTTTTTAATTGTTTTTTATTTAATTATTAAATTATTTTTATATTTATTTTATACTTTTATATTTATTATTTAATTATTAATTTTTAAGCTATTTATTAGTTATTTTGTAATTCTTAAGAATAATCTGTTGTTACTTTAAATAATTATGTAGGTACTTATATTAAATGTTGTTGCAAAAAGCTCAATACCTTACCAAGCCTTATTTTTTTATTTATGATTTTTGTTCCGAAATGTGATATCAGTATTATTAGTATATATTATTTTTGTATAAAAAAAGTAATTCTTCTTAATACAACATTGTATATGGGGGACCCCAAATTCAAAATTGTCCAGGGCCTCATGATGGTATAACGCGCCGCTGAATGTAACTGATAAAGTTGTTATTATGCATACGAATATGACTCGATAGTGTACTGGGTGTAGTTCTGGCTTGACAAGTCGTTTAAAAGTGCACTATGTTGGAGATTGCATTTCCACATTCCATTTTGTTTTCCGAAATTATACAAACCGCTATAATTTGATGTGATGTGATTAATTGTATTGTCACATCTATTGAAGTCAAAAATAGTATTAGTGCAGGCAAATTTAATTTGGAGTGTTTACTAATTATTGTAGACAGGACTTTTAACATTGGAAATAGTAAATGGGCTTATAATGAACGTAAAAAACAAATGCAAGGCTGGGGTTAATTTGGGGGGGGGTGAAAATATATGATTGCGTTTTCCGGCGAAACTTGACGTTTTATCAAAAAATGTCCTACACAAATATGTAGATCATAAATAAATCTACAATGTTCGTAAGGGTGTCACTTTTTACTATGACCTCAAAATTTACGAGAAAATGTAAATGCAAAAACGATTTTTTTTGTTTTTTTTTCATAAAAGCAAAAATAATTCAACTTAGATGAAATTTTCTGAAAACATGCGTTGTAAGTCTTAAATAAGCAAATTAATTTTTTTAAATTAATTTTTTTATATATACAAAAATGGAGAAGTTTTTAAGATATTCGGGTTTTTGAAAACTGTTCACACATTGAAAAATAGTGTAAGATTTTAGCGACTAACAAGACAGATCCATTGATATAGACTATAGAGCAGCCGAGTCTTTGCTTGAGCCCAGGAAATGAATTTCCAATGAAGAATTTAGTGATCTTTAAGAAATGTTTCAAGAAGATGAAGAAGAAACATATTCCAACTAAGCATCGCATGACGATGAAGAGCAAGAAAGTTTGCGAAAAAAACAAAGATTGGCATAGTATTATTTATTTTTTAATTTTTTTGTACATCTGTAAATATATATTGTTAAAATTAATAAAGTTTCCAGTAAAATAATAAAGGACTGTTTCTACTGTATTGATGTTATCACACTTTTAAATACTTTTTAAATTAAAAAAAAATAACAATTATTATATCTTATGTAGGACATTTTTTGATAGAACGTCAAGTTTCGACGAAAACGCAATAATATATTCTGCAGCCCCTTTCAACACCCAAATTAACCCTACGCCTTGCATTTTTTTTTACGTTCATTATAAGCCCCTTTACTGTTTCCAATGAGGAAAGTTCTGTCTACAATTAATAGTGGTTTTGGGTTAATTTGCCTGCACTATATATTGTGTACCACGCCAAAAAGTGATTCTTTTCCGAGCCGGGAGAAGATATGCACAAGTGAGCATAGAGCCTGGGACTTTCTTGAGGCCTGGAAAATCACTGTCTAGGCGAAAAGTGTTCATTACACGCCTGGTGGGCAAATAGTATCTTTCGTATCTCTATCGGTGATGTGGGCCGGGTAAATACCCGGCGGGTGGGAACTTATAAAATGGGTATTTGCCTACTTAAAGTAAATACCTAAATTTTGGGTATTTATCCTTAAAACACCAGTTAACAATATTTCATAGATATTTATACAGACTGTAACACTTTTTTTCCCGCAAGAATTTTTAGATAGTAAATATCATTCTGAGCATTTTTCATATGGACCTAATTGTTTTCTCAACGCCAAGTTACAGCCGCATGAAATATTAACTAAATAAAGAAAAATAAACAATTAGCTACATACCAAACAAAGATAAAACTAAGAAACAGCACAATCAATACCCATAACAAAACTAAAAACAAATAAATTTAAGTAAAAAATGCAAAATGTTGAAAATAAACTAAATAAGCAAATGAACGAAAACAAAATACATATGAAACTTTTTAGACATTGTTTCTCTACAATTGGGTTTATCAATTCCTAAAGAAGTTAAGTCATTTAATATACAGTTTTGCAATTATTTTACAATTATTTCAAACGGTGGTTGTATTTTTTAAGGAATTAAGAAAACAAATAGGTTCATATGAAACTTTTTACTCACTGTGGCATTTAGTATCTGGAAAAAAGTTATGCGGGAAAAAATTGGACACTGTAGATGTGTACTCTTGTTTACAAATAATATAAAATATTTGAGTTATATAAGAACATTCAGTACACTTAATTGGATTCATAGCAAAATAAGAAATTGATTAACAACGACAAAAGCCGCTATGTCAGCAATACTTAACATATAATCATAAGTTTCTGGCAAATCTTCTTCGGTAACAGAATCAGAAAATATGGAAGATTCACACGATTGAATGGACGATGATGAAAAGGAAATGTCTGCTCTTGATACATCGTCAGATGCGATTGATATTTTTATTCGTTGTGTTAAAAATGTTTTTTTATAAGAACAATCTTTATTTTGTGATAAGAGAAAACCTTTTGATTTTGTGATAAAACAAAAACCTTGATTTAGTAATTAAATATTTCCTTTTAATAGTATTTTTAATAACAATATTATGTTTATAAATACCCACTTTGGGTAAATACCCGGCTATTTACCTGGGGTATTTACCCTTGATAATAAATACCCGGGTATTTAAGGGGGAGGTCCAACAGCTGATCGACAGAGACTTGGCTGTTTTTGATAAGTTTAGAAAAATCAGTCGAGAATTGGTCTTTGCGTGGGGATGTCGACGTTTTCGCTAAAGCTACTTTGGAACAAGATAGACTTCGCCGACGTGCGGTCAACATTATATGATCTAACGTCTTTAACGCTGTTTCAATTTATTTTTGCACACGTAATCAGGCTGTCTAGTGATTCTTTACGCTTGCCAACATAACATGGTAACTCTAAAAATTACTGTGATAAATTGTTGACATAACCGTGACATAACCTATGTATGTTGAGAATTTGAGATATTTATCATATATTTATATGATAAATAACTTCAACATTTGTCTACGATTTATGAAGTGATATCAGCAAAAACACACGTACTATGAATATGTGGAATATTTGAAAGTGTATTGAGATTATGTGCCCATATACATTTATACCTCCTAAAAACAAACCCCGTACCAATAACTTTGGTCACAGATTACTTTTTCTTGGTACGATAGATTATGCACTCATTTCTCAGCTGATACTGAAAAAGACAAATATACATATCGACCTATGCAACGAAGACTATCGTAACTAACAAACTAAATGTAGTTAATATAGTCTTTGTTGCATGGGTCGATATTACATACATATGTACTATCTGCGCCAAAAAAAAGTCGTACAGCTAAGTTTGACATCATGTAATTCAGGCTCGTCAACTTGACAGTTAGTGCATGTTTCATACATATGATTAATGTCAGAATGACAGCGAATAGGTTATAAAAGAACCATTTACAAAGCTACAAGGTGTACGACTTTTCTTTGGCGCGCATAGTACATTAACAGCACAGGGATCTGATGACGTATAAGAAAAAAAAAACACTTAATAAATTATTCTTTATTTACCAATTTGTAATTCATATATTATTTATAAAAGACAATTAGACAACATAAGCATTATAATATTATGTAGCTTTATTAATATTATATTATAATATCAAAACCACAAAAATGTTGATCCTCGCTATCATCAGACCACACGCATACGGGTCATAATGCTTGTTCGGTTCTTCGGGGCTAATTGCAATACTATCTGCTGTTTGTTGGCTTAAACGTAATTCTCCATACATTTTGCACTTGCGAAGAAGAACATCTGGAGTCAGTGGTTGACAAGTCGACTATGTCCCATTATACATTCCTCATATAATAATGTTATAGACGCCTTCCAGTAATATTACCAAAAAATTTGATAAAAAATCGGTTATCTTCAGCATACCTCGATAATTTTATAGTCAGTTCATGAAAATTATGAAAATTAGTAATCACATCTCTTGTCTAGAAATCCTCTTCGATCAACAAAATAGTACGTAAGGATTTTGATTCCTCGTAATCTGATTTGAATCCAATTACAAAACCCGTAATGAGCTTCTGCATCATACCATACTTGGAGCTTGAATTCTCTGGTAGTAGAATTGATAAAACAGCACTGTTTATATGTATATTCTGCTAATTAACCTAACAATTGACATGGAAATTTTAATAAAATAATAGTATACTTCTTTAGGCACAAACCTGATTGATGTCTGATATCACAGAGTACTACAGAGACAGCAGAAGCCCTTAAATGTATGCGGCATATCTCCATCTCTATCATGTGCATTAAAGTTGGCGTAAATCTATCTAAATAATAAAATATGGTTAGAGGCGACAATAGTAGTGTTCGATTGCTGCCGCGCTTAGTTGTGGTTAGTTCTTTTATGGTTCTGTTCAACTGATTCCACCAATAGGAAGCAAGTATTTCAAATTTGCGCTCAGATTGAACTGAGCGCGGCCGGCAATCGAACACTACTACTATCGGCGACAGGTTTTGTATAGTATCCATAGCATCCATGTCGCATCGGCGTTTACTTCATTTGTGTTTCAGTCAAACCATAGATGTCAAACCAACTTACTGCGTGAATTGTGATTTATAGTATTCAACAATGGTGTTTTGTATTGTATGCGGTGAGAATTCGAAGAAAGAAAACTGGTTTGCTTTCCTCGACTACTGAAAGGTGCGTAGACAACATTACATTGAGTGTACAGTTTCCTTACTTATTTATTTCATTAGAAAAAAATGAACGTGATGAGGAGGTTCCAAATATCAACACAGCAGATTGTTCAACTACTGAGAAGTTGAAAATACTACTAAATTTACGTTGCTTTTTGGAAGCAGATGTGGAGGACACAGCAATCACAAGCTGTACCTTCTCCTTCGGTTTGATCTTCCACTGCTAAAATGTTGCTTTGTACTCAGATATCCAAACATTCGTAACACCACGCTGTTTTGAAACTATGTCCGTGTATGGTATTGCACCAGGATAAGCAGAGAAATTAGGACAGCAGTTTATAGAAATAATGCAGAAATTAAAAAGAATAAAATATGCTTAATACTATTTATTTTGGTATTGTATTATATTTGTTTTTATTAAATCCTTTTGTTATAATTTATTATAATTATAATTTACTTATAGTCTAAGTAGGCTTTTAATTTTTTTACCATACAATGTATTTTAAAAAATGTAAAAAATCCAACTGGCTTGAAAACTGACCCGGGGCCAGGGTACGTACATACTGTGAATTTCCCGCCAACATTCAAATCTTGCCAAGCGCCATCTATGCATATTTTGCGATATGGCATCACACATTCGCGTTGAGTGCGTCATCTCGATATAATAGCAGAATTTTTATGTAATCTCCTAATTTCGATTAGAATACTTCTTTGTGCAGTGTTCCCAAGTTTTCTACATTTCCAGATTATATCTGATTTGTAGGTTAGAACTCTCGAAATCTGTCCCAGTAAATCGTGCAGTAAATATAAATGTGAATTTTAGCGAGTTACAGCCTTTATTTGTGGTATATGGTAGATAGAGATAGACCTATTACTATCTTCGTCTAATGACGTCTAGTTCTCGACAACATCGTAGATGGCCACACTGTCCAGCCTCGAACATGGATGGAAAAATTGGGAAAATACGAGCCGATTTTTCACAGGTGTGGCTTTATTTCTTTTTATTTATTGGAATTTTCACAAATATTACATTGACGTAAACTGAAACTGCGGCGGACTTGACACAAAAAACATAATTGAATTGTTATTCCTGAAATCACGACATCCAATTATACGTCTAATTTGAGCAGCAATTGTTTAAAATTGGGCATGGGTATAATAAATATCGAGCAAGTCCGACCAAGAAGAGTTAATTGGGATTGTTGTAATCTCATAAGATGCTATCATTATTCAATAATAATCCCACACGAGCACTAAACAGTTTGAATAATTGCACCAATAGGGGCCCACCAGAACAGACCTGAAGTTAGGATGAACCAGCTTCTTAACATCACTGGACTCTCCATAGAGACGCGAAAATGACGTCTTTGAACATACATTGAACAACAAAAATATAAACTGCTTTGCTTTGATGCTCGAAATCATTTGTAAATTTTAGTTACAGTTTACCACTACCTATTTGATAGCATTATACTTTCAAAGCAAAGTAGTCAAATGACTACTTTCTAAACTAAATTATCAAAAACATAAATTGCAAAATAAGCAATTTGCAAACAAATAAAACAATATTAATTATTTTTTAGGTCACGAAACTGATGGTCGTGAGGTAATACTGAGTTAATAGAACCTGATGACTTGAAACAAATTTTAACATTCAAACTTATTCTAGGAACACTCTGGATCAGTTTCGAATTCGACATTTTTACCTCAGCTGCAGGTAACCCATTAAATTGTGTGATGTAATTTTTTATGTCATGCTATGTCATCAAATTCCTGGCAAATAGATTCTTTCCCAAACAACCTTACCGCATTATTTCAGCAATGGCTGTGGTTGCCTCAGATGAAATACGGTATCCACTTTGGATGAGTCATGGGATGCTTCGTATGCGTACACTTCCGGAGTCTTTTTTAAGAATATTTAATTAAATACAAGTTATATATATATATATATATATATATATATATATATATATATATATATATATATATATATATATAATGTATTTAATAAAATAAAATTCTTACTTACCGTACAGTAGATAACGTAGGTACTACAAGAGCGAACCAACTAGGGTTACCAGAACATCTCTTAAAGGGAACCTGGCATTGTTTTTTGGCTCCGATCTATCTTTTTTTCTGGACTAGTTCTCTTTTGTTGTTTTTTTTTATTATTGACCGTGCGAGACGAAGATGGTACATAGCTTTTATGAAGATAATATAAACACTGGCATATTGTCGGAAGACAATATGCCATTGACATAATATGAATATTCTGTAGTATATTTACTTGTTTAATTGTTTTTCTTTATAATGGCTGTAGAAAAAAAAATGGAACAAGCCATAACGTTTTATGTACAGGATGTATAATATATTATTATTGATATAAACCAAAACCAGAGTAGTCAACGTATTTTTTATTAGTATTTTCTAAATTCAATGTTTAAATTGTGTAAGAAACAGGGTTGCCAGGTCTCTGGCATTGGTTTAATGGTAGTACCCAAATTGTACGGCCGTACAAAAAAAATATATGAAAAAGGCAGTTGAAAATTAGTCGAATTGAAGAATAGGAGTTTTTGATGAATATATTTGCGCTGAATGTGAATCCGGACTTGAAAGTAGCACATCACGTCAGGGCATTGCGTTTTTCTTGTTGTTGATGGTGTGGAATTGCTTCACAACATTTGAAAGCAAACTTTCAGAATTTGAGATAAAAAGTTAGCAAAATGTATTGTTTACTTAAACAACCCTTTCGAGGACATTAAGTTTAGCTGGTATAAATTTGCAAACGCTCAATTTTCCAAAAACCTTACGTGGTTTTTGGGTTCATACTCGTGTTCTGGGCAAATAATGCTATCCAGAACGCATTTTTATACTTCATTTACAAACTCAAACATGTTACCCAGTGATATCCAGAGATATGTCTCAATCTTCAACAGTTTTTCTAAAAAAAAAATTATGTCATAAAATCTTTCCACTACCATTAAGACAATTAAAAGCTTTATCAAAATCAGTAAGAAAAATATGGGGTCGCCATTACATTAAAATGTGTATTTTAATAATTAAAAAACGACGTCTTTTAGGACTTTTTTAAAACAACAAACCGTCTCATAAACGGAAACATGAGGCGGTTTACTGTACTGTATAGGAAAATTGCCCCCACAATTAAAAAGCGTATAAAATGTCGGTAAGCCTGGAGAGCGTAGATAATGATTATTACGATAGATTTGCTAAAACTACAAGTTGTACACTTAGAATGACCTATTTGCGTGTAGCACATGCGAGGTGAACCGATCTGCATTTTTTAAAAATATTTTTTTTTCGTTTTTTAACAATTTTATTATTTATTTTATATGTATTTTTTGTAGTCTTGTCGACTATACCTCACTCCATCATGTCGAAAATCTTATGGGATATGAAAGTTGTGTTTGCAGCGCAAAGATATCTATTTAGATTTAATATGCCCATTCACAAAATCCAAGCTTGGATTATTAATATCTTGTGAAACCCTGTACATATATGGTATGACTATACATAGTTGTGTTTTCCCTCATTGTGTATATTTTTGTTGTAAAAGTCTCTTTATTCATTTTGAACTTCTACCAATCCAAGACCCAAAACACAATTAAAATTAAATAAATAAAACTACCTGCTGTATGTAGGAAAATTTTCTATGTTGACTCGCAAAGATTTGATGTGTCAAATGTGGACAAACGTTCTTTTTAAAATTAAAATACTAAACACAGAAAACCGAGGATCATAGATAAGTAGTTGTAACTTAATCAATAAGATCCACAGAGCAAAACCCTCAACTATTTATAAGGAAAATTGTTGGCATTGATGGTCCATTATTCGAGCTCCTTTGACCAAAACAAAGTGCTACCTGTTACTACTTGGCATAACCAATACGAGATGAGATTCCCTGGGTCGGTAAGGCTTTTCTACTTTAGCGGCAGCGTTCCTTCTTAAACGAAACAACAGATTAAAATACTGCAATATAGTGGCCACCCGTGAACGGATATTTACTACAGTTGCAGTTCTATTCAGCTGCATGAACAAAGGCGGTCCACAAATGCGATAATAAAAGGGACACCAACACAAGCTTGCCAAATTTCTCATGCGACCTCGTTTCACGAAATTTGAAATTCTATTTCTACAGTTCGTTTGCAATTGTCTGCACCCTTTTTAGCTTCGTTTGCACCTCTACCGTTTTCGTGATAAAACTAAACATTTTTTGAAGTGTGAACTTCGCCCTTCCTTTTTCAAAATTTCCGTTTTTTCTACAGATCGTTTGCACTCTTTTTAGTTTCGTTTGCACCCCTACCGTTTACGTGATTAAAACAATTTTGTGAAGTGTGAATTTGTTGCAGTTCGTTTGCACTTTTTTAAGTCTTGTTTGTACCCCTACTGTTTTTCAGATATGTTTAAAATAAAAACCTACCCCTCATCTTTTTACAATTTGGAGAGAATATTTATTGGTATTAATTCATTCAAATTTTGATGTACTGTCACTAAAATCCTTGGTGATTACTCTGATAAGTGTTATAAGAGAATAGATATACAAAATTGTACATTTTCAATAAGTTTTAATTTTCGCTTAGTAAAATAATTAATTATCCCTCAGGATGGAGTAGGTAATATTGATATAATTTCGTTGATCTTCTGATTGATTGTTTCACACGTTTCAAAAAGATTGACGATTAAAAAAATACTTTGTAGTGTAAAATCTTGCAATTCTTGCAGTGTTTGCCAAAAAATATCCGGTGTGATCTATCCGGATCTGACTGGAATGATAAAATAAATAACATCAAATTTGTTTTTATAAACTGTTGTTGAATAACTGTTTTTGCTTCTTTACTATTTCTTTATATTGTAAAATTATTTAAGAAAAAACGTCCAAAATATTGCTAAGTAATATTTTAAGTACAATAAAATAAAAAAATTAAATTTAAATAAAATTAACACAACGAATAGTTTTGTTTAATTCTAAACCATTGTATTCAGAAACAATAAGCTCCAGGATTGTTTTTATTTGAATACCGACAAACTGAAAATCCTTTCCTCAGCAAGTTTCTTAATTTTATTTTATACTTGTACCAATTGTGACATCAGCTTCTCAAACTTATTCTGGGCGAAAATTATTAAGAATTAAAACGAAAATATCACATATGGAAATAGCCCAAAGAAGTTGTATTCTAATAATGGCTTTATCAAACATTTTCTGTATATCTTATTGAAATAAACAATAAAGTAGATATTTGACTACAAGTACCTATGTAAGCATCAATTAAAATTTTAAATCAATCAAAATCAATTTGGTTTACTTTAAACCTCAATCCACATTTTTAGCAACATTAAAAAATCTAATATCATTATTTTATGTGGAAATATATCACCATGAGTAGAAAATCCATTCATTTGACTAAATTATACAGCAGTTCTACCCTCAAAATGAAAAGAGTTGCTTTTTAAATTATTCGTTATATTTTTCAATTTCACATAAAAATCATAAAAAACAGTTGTAATTTTTAAACTTTTCACCTGCCATGATATTAATTACATGTATGTACCTTCAAAAGTATTGTACGTGTCGTACATGTTATAATACATTATATTTCTAACTTTTTGTAGATGCGGCTCATTTTAATAAAATACGGAAATATATATTAAAAAAATAATAACAGTACAATTTTCAAAAAGAGGGACAAACTTTGGGACGTTTCGTGAGGGGGGCAATTTTTAAAATTTGGGACGGGGGGTCACCCTAATGGTAAGGCGACCATGTCTCCGAGATTCCAAATTTCTAATAAAGCAAAATTCAACCAATCTAGATAAATAAATTCTGAAATAAAATACTGTTCGGATTGTCTTTATTATTTTGGAAAGGCCGAAAAAGGCATCTGCTCCACGCCTATTTAACTGAACGAATAAAATCTGACTTGTGTCCTTTCCCTGTCATTTGGGACCAATATCCTTTATTCTTATGGTTTGGGTTAAATTTTGAACACTCAAATTCTAATAATTATAATAATATGTAATAAAGTCAGATAAATAAATGTAGGTGGAAATAAAACAGCTTTACATATCCACTTGCTTATATTTTACAGTTATTTATACAATTTGTAATAGATTCTTACACCGTCGCGAGAAATTCGGCGCGCCGACTCACAAACAGTCAACAATCGCCGCGCCGAATTTGACGCGACAATTTCGGCATAAAATAACACTTGAAACACACAAAATAATAAAATGTTTACAAGTTCTATACTATACGAGAGAGATACGTTAAGTTACGCACGGTGTGTGTGTGTACTGGCAAAAACAAAAGAGAGGTTAGTAACGGGTAAGTACGTAGCAGCTCAAGGAACAATTACCAAACGCATCAACAAAAAAAAAGTATAGATCTAACAGCTTTCGAATGGAATGTTGGAACGATGTAAGTGAGGACGCGCCTTGAAACGCGTCCTCGCCTTTACAGAATCGTGAGATCGACTGGTTAAGATGATTTTTGTGTTTCGAACAGTGCAAACATCAAATTGTGCGAAATAAAAACGTACGGATTTCCAACCAATTAAAAAAAAGAGTTGATAATAAAACGGAGAAAAATAAAATTCGTTGTTTATAAAAAAAAATAATAAATACTGGACCGAGCGATAATACTGAGAATATAAAATTAATAACAAGGACCTGGCAAGTAGGCGACAGATATTTACAGTTTAAGACGATAGAGAGAGAGACAGCTCTTCACAATTAAAACATTATTAAAACAGATCCGCAGTGAGTTAACATTTTAATTAAATGGAGAGATCGAAAGGACGGTAATTTACTATTATAAATCTCGCTAACAAACAACCTAGAAATCAGTCAATGTACAAATAAAAATGAGTGTGACCCAAGTACGGCCGCAATAGATATGCGGTCGAACAACATGGCAAGATCAAAGATTGCGGACCCACATTACGTCAAACCCCAACAATTTTCAATTTATGGTCAACCCTACACTATAAATACGTAAGTGCTATAAGTAATGTCATGTCTCTGCGTGATGTTTTGTTCTCAGATATTGAACATAGTCCAGTCAAGTCGTTTCCGAGGGTGCTTGTTCCAGGAAAAAAATAGTTTTTTCTTCTCTCATTCTATATGTTTTTTATGGTGTTTAATCAGAATTTCAACTTTGCTGCTTCCCACGGATGTGGTTTCACAACGAAAATCGCAATAAAACAAAAAATTTTCAACCTTTCTTCAGTCTTTTGCGAAAAAGTGATGAAACTATGCACTTTTCGCGGTAGACCATCGTATATAAAAATAAAGTACGTTAAATTTCCTATAAGAGTACCCCTGAAATGCATTTTTGGTTGAACTGTTTGGCCGCTAGAGCGTGCTGAAAAAAGGCCAAATTTTCCTACTTTGTGTAAAACCCAGTTTTCGAGTTAGTTAAAAAAAAAGGCTAGTATTGTGCTAAAACTACATTGCACATCTTAAACACTTACTTTGGCCAAACTGTTTTTTTACAAAAAAAATGCATAATACAGTAAGTATCCATTCAAAAGATCAAATATATAGTTTTTAATAAATAAATAGTAATAATATCGGTCTCTAATGGATTTTTGGTGAAGAGTTCTTGACTTAGCAGTTTCGCGTAATGTGACAAAATTTCAACGCGCTCTAGCGGCTACACAGTTTGGCCAAAATAACAGATTAAGTTATGTAGGGAATTTAATGTAGTTTTATCAGAATCTAAGCTGTTTTGTAATTACACGTCAGTGCGCTCTAGCGGCCAAACCAATCAAAGCTAAAATGAAGTTGAGGGTGCTTTTGATAGGAAATTTGTGTATTTTATTTTTGTATATAGTGGTCTCCGTCGAAAAGTGCTTAGTTTTATGACATTTTCGCAACAAATGAAGAAAAGTCTAAAATTTTGAGGTCTTTTGCGATTTTCGTTGTGAGGCGATATCCGTGGGAAGTAGCAAAGTTGAATCTCGGATTCAGCACCCCAAGAAACATATAGAATGTAGGAAAAAACACTTCTATTATTTTTATTGGCCAAAACACCATTTGACTGAACTAACAGGGTGCTCCTTATTTTGCCTAAAATTCTTCTATTTTTAGATGCTTTTCAAAATGACAATTGAAATATACAGTCTGTTACACTTTAAGATGATAAGAGCCTCATAATTATATATTTTATTTTAAAAGAAATCAATCCAAACTTTTTTAGCAGTTATATAGGCCATATGATGCATAATTTTAGTCAAATACTTTTAAAGTAAAAAACTAATAATGAAAATATGTATATGGCAACAAGGTATTTAAGGAAAGCTCGTATATCGTAAAAACCAAATATGAAGTTTTGTTAAACTATATAATTTTAACCCATTTTACAATAAATTAATTCAAAAATTGATTTAATTGAAAAAAGATCAAAAATTGTTACTTTAATAACAAGTGCATAATTTATTTAGTTTATTTTTCATTTGTATTGTTCTTGATTTGCACATTTGTAATTAAAATAACAAATTATTGTTATTTTTCCATAATTTATGGTAAAATTTTAGAAATAAACAGTGCTAAAAATGATTATTTTTAACATTGGGTCTCATCTGATTTTTGTTTTTGGAAAAGAATTCTGAAAAAAATTTAGAATTTATTGCTTCATAAATAAAAAAGTAATTTCTTAAAGTCTGACACACTGTATACAAAATTTGGAGACTGCAAAAAAACATTGACAAACTAAGATGCACCCGAAATTATTCAACTCACAATTAGTAGAGTTTCTTAAAGCCAAATGTCAATGGTTTGGGTTGGTCTACAACCCAAAATCTTTTTCCAAAAGTATCTTATACTTTTAATTTTGTTCGTGTTTGATGAAAGATAAAATCAGTATATGTCATATAATGGGTCCGCAATCCCTGGCAAGATTAAAATCTTTAAGTTACTAAAACTTACACAATAAAACTTATTCGAAATATATACAATGCAAATATACAATTTTTTTCCTCTTACTATACCTAACAATTAGGTTTGAGAATAACACAGACCTAGTTCCCGACGCCTAAGTTTGTCAATTCTCAAAGAAACATCTCCATAATATAAACAGTGTTCTTCCATTAGTTTAAGCTCGAGGGCCTCGAGTTAGGCTGAACCACTCCCGATTATGGCAAATATCGCGCATCAGCGGAACGATAATAAACAACGACACCCAACTATCCAACCTTCACAGTGGGGGCACCTATTATTATTATATTGCGTCGTGTTGAGCAGACAAATATCATCCTCCGCCGTTTTTCATTTTGTTTTTTCTATTTAAAAACGTACAAAATTGTACAAATTTTAATATTGTAGGACCGAGACCGCATCACACCATGACCTGCCCGCGACGTATTAATGGCTAAGCGTCGCTATAATGGCTCACATCATTGTTGTGCTTCTTCTGCCTCTTCGGTTTCTCGTTATGTTCCATCTCCTGCATCAGCCTGAACCTCACAAAACCCTGATCGGTCTCTAACATCGACTCAGGCACCTGATGCCTTATATCGTGACTCGGAAGTGTCTGAACCCCCATCATATGTGGCCTCGCATGATTCTTCTTTGACCGCCCCGTCGTAGACCTCCTTCCCGAGGTGTTCGACGAATTCCTCGAGCTACGATCGAAATTACTCCTCTCGAACTCGTGCCTCGTCCTCTCATACGGATTCTGGTGATCCAACGGTTCCGAATAAACATTATTCGGATCGTTGACGAACATCTCGTGTTGGTACTCCTCATTATGGTAATCCTCGTACTTCGGTTTCGTGTAATATTTAGCTGCATCGTAGGTTTTCCTGCCAGAATTCCGGTCGCTCCTCGACGAATTCTGGTTCCTCTCGAAATTATTCAAGCTGCCCTGTTCGATGTTTGAACGTGCGTCGAACCTCTCCGAGCCCCACTTCGGGCGCTCGAATCTCTCGAAACGCTCAGAATCACTTTGGTACCGTTCGAGAGTTGATTTCTTATCGAAAGAATCATTCTGGAACGCATTTTTTCGTAGATTCGGTCGTTCGATTGTTTCCGTCGGGATATTGTCCATGATCATTTCGTTCCGACTGTAGTTCGTTACGTTCGGGTTTGTATTGCAGTTGTTCGGGTACATATTATCGGAGCTTGATTCACTCGTCGCGCATGGGAATAATGGGAAACCGACAGTTTGCTTCTCACGCTGAGACAACTTCAGACTGACCACCGTTGCTAATAACGATATTATCGATATCTCCAAGAATCGGACTAGGAGTTCAAAGCCCCATAATAACCAGTGGTGGCCATCCCCGGTGAAACGGTCCACTTTGATAAAGAATAACGCATAAAGATGCACGCAGCCCAATAAAATAAATAGTAAAGCAACAGCGATTGTTATATGCGAAGCGTAACTGATGTTCTGCGTGCACATCTCGGATAAATTTTGGCTTTTCTTCGCTAGGACGTTCTTAATGATTTTGTAGAGGTATAAGTAACTTACGCCAAGAGATAAGGCGAGTAACACAAAGACAGGCTTACAGACTATTAAGCCGGCACGTTCGAAATGCCCCAAAGTTTCCGAGATGCTTAAACAAAAACACAAGAAGATATGCAGAACCCCAAAGATCACTAAAAACAACGGTTTCGTTTTAACTTTGAGATGGGTTAACGTTCGTTTCAACAAGAATAGAATTAAAACGGCAAACGTTGTTGCTAGTAGACTCAGCGGGAAATTATGCAGGAAATCGTAGAGGAAAATATTGAACGATTTGTCGATGTTGTAAGGATCGTACATTAAATAGAAGATACGTAAAACACAGATAACCGTTAGCATGAGGTGGATGGTCAGGAAGTAGCTCTTGGTGAACATGTGCGGGTCGTTTTCGTAGCGTATCAGCTTATAAATCGAAATTAGGGCAAGGATCACAAAGCCCAAAACAACCGAGTATATATGGACGTTCCAGCATATCATCCAGATGTCGTCTGATTTTGCCGCGGAAACATTGCTCTCCTTTCCCTTCACGTTAGGCAGGTTTACAAACTCCGAACTTTGCGTGGTCATTTCGTTCTGCTTGTTAATCCTTTCCAAAGTTTCCTTTTTAATCGTTACGCTTTCGGAACGCTCTTGCGGCTTATACTCTGGTTCTTTCTTAAGTACCGAGATGTTTTCCGTTCGTACTTCTTCTTCGATTTTCTTCTCTTCCTTCTTGTGTTGGGTGCTCTCCTGGGTTGCCGGGCGGTGCTTAGTCACTTTCGTTTCTGGTCTTTGCAAATTTGGAGTTGCTGTCACCGATCTCAATAAGATATCCGAGATATCGTCGTGTCGGCCGTTTGACCCGCTTAGAATCCTGGTAATCGATGGGATATACCCGCCTTTCTCATATTCGAACGAGCTCTCGTTTATCCTAGTCCCACCGTAAATTTCTCCTAAACGATCTAAATTGACATTTTGCGACGGAGTGTTTAAAGTTTTCTTTCGTTCGTTTTTCATTTCATCGGCGGTTTGATTTTTCTCGTACCCTGGAACTTTCTCCATATTGACTTTATTCGGGGGGAAATCGGGTCTGAATGGTATCCGATCTTTATTCGGCATGAGTGATGGCGGGGGCAGAGGTCTACGGTTGGCAAATCCATCAGAATTTGTTCCCCTGAGCGTCGGTTTATCCGCAAACGGATTTAAATACTCCGGGGGTAAGGGTGGTGTAAAGAAGGCCCTACTAGGTGGAACATAACTCGGAACGTCTTTACTGTATATCGATTTCGTCGGGCGGACGTTCCGCATCACGCTGTAACTTGTCGTCGTTTTAAACGTTGCCTCGGTAACAGGTTCGTTCCTTTCAAAATTTGTTTTCAGCCTGTCGTTATTGTACCGATTTGGGTTTTCGTAATTTTTGTTATTGTTATTCTTGAGGATATCAGCCGCCGGTGCAGTCGTCGGTAAAACATGGTCTTTCTCTAGATTCGCTCCGTAACCTGGGTCAAACTCCACGCGAGTTTCATCCGGAGAATCGTAATTATCAAAGTTATCAGGTTTTTTGACGTCGACTCGGTAAAATTCATCAGAACCGTCGGAATACCGGTACGTTGTCAGTAAAGGAGTTGCCAGAGTTGTTACAGGATATGCGGTATCTGGGATTGAACGTTTTGTAGTGCTCCCATAAGCGACTTTATTAAAAACGGCGGCTATACTCTGTTCGAGGTTAATTTTGTCGAGGAATTGCTCGGTTTTTTCAAATTCGTTGGCAAACGCCTCGGTGCGATCCGGAATCGTTATTAAAACGATGAACAGGGCTGCCCATCGGACTGAATTTCTTCCGATATTGATACTATCTACGTAATGTTTAAAATACAGGCACATACTGAATAAATACAAGTATATTCTTAAAGCTAGTGTGCCGTCGCCATAAATATTATGGCGGGGCACGAATATTCGATCGGGGGCCCTATAAGTACGGTGAGTATTTGAAATAAAATCACAGCTTAAACCATATTCACAGGCAGTAGCACCAATCGCGGGTCCGTCCGGACACGAAGCGTTCGATACGACCGCGGTTACATTATTTGCACTCGCGGTTGATTGCACTGAACGTCCGTCGCGCACGGCTTTGCGATCCTGTTGGTCAGTCATCTCCTAATCTTCGTTCATGTTTTGCGATTGGAAACTTCTTTTGGCATGGACTGGCAAAGGAGTGACAGGTGATGGTCAATATCTAAATAATTAATTAAAGTTACTCATAGTGAAAAGCAAAAGTGAGAGCAAATTCGGTTATTAAATTACTTGATCCTTACCGAAAGAAGGAAATTACGTTGACGAAAGGAATGTGCGATCTGTCTTAGGACGAACAGTGGTGAGAGGAATCTGCAATATTAGAAAAAAATTCATAATATACGTATATACCGGCCAAAAAGTAGGGAAAAAACCGTAAATGAATCGCGAATCTGCACGAAGAAGTGAAATTAAATCGCGGTAGGCCGATAAACCGGCGATAAATCGATATTTTTAATAAAATTTCACTGATATATCATAAATCAAAAGCAATCGCCCAGACGAATACTGTAAACATTCTCTTAGTATACGCCCAGAATATCGGTGTCCTACATAACTTAATATCGGCAAATGCGACCGAAAGGGGCTATTCGTAGTGCTAAAGAGTCTCCACTTACGTTAAACTCAAATCCGATGGAGCTGATAAGGCCCTTGATAAGCAACAACCTGTTAAAATCCACTGGGCACCAACTAAAAATGTCCACCATTCACATCGTCGACAATGAGAAACAAAGAAACAATTCACATTTTTCAAGTAGACTTCCTCAAGCGCACAGACCACATCATACTGATTTCTTGTATAAAATATATAAAACAGCAATTTTGGAACACATTTACGTTAACTTTCAGTCTTTTGTAATTGAGAAATGTCGAGAAACCCTTAAAAAATTCACGGCACTTCGCTACTTCATCTCCGACTGCCCGACGCCATTTTGTATATTTTTCATAATGCGCTACCAACCACAATACTTTCACCGAAAGATTACTGCGCGCAGGGCACAAAGTTACCAAGATCCACTACGATCCAGTTTACAAATTTAATTAAAATTTGATACAAAAAGCAATGACCTACGAATTCTCCACAGCGATATTGATTGACGCTATTTCTTATTATATTACCCACCTTTTGCTACGTTGCCTAAGTTTTTTCCCCAAGGTCCAGAAATGTCCCAATAAAACAAATAAATTATAAAAACGCATTTATTTTTTTATTTATTAATTCTCAGCTAATTACATCCGTAACCAGCAAACGATAAATGTATGTTAAAAATACATAATATTGCCTCTAATAAATTAATTAAATAAAACATCTTAGTGGGCTTAAAATTGATTTTTAAGTCACAAGATGAAATTAATTACATAATAATGTACACAGGATAAGCGATAAAAAGTAAAAATAAAGTCAACAACAAAACATGTATGTCAGATATGGCAGCAAATCAATTGCTTCATACAAAGAAGATATTAGATTTGTAACAAATATTACCAACATAGTCTCCATAATTATTACCTCATATTAAGTTGTGCAAAAATACCTAAACCAAACATATTAAAAATTAATTTTTAATTAATTATATTGATTAATTCTATTTTCTACAAACTCATTAAAGTAAGTCATTAGACACTATTTGCAATTTAGACAAGTGTTAAGTGTCATTTGACACAAATTAATTTGACACCAAACTTACAATCAAACAAATGTTTTTAATAATAAATAAGTGGATCAATGATTCAATAACCATTGATAATTGAGCAAAAATTTGACCGGACTTTTATAACAGCCTGTATTTGTATTTCTTTCAATGCGTTTGTAGAAAATATATTCAAAAAAATAAAATGACACTTTTTATAACACTCTTATCATCTATACATATGCACTCCCCACTTGGCCGATTAGCAGCGCGTCATAGAGTGACTTAAACCGACGATCTCTGGTTATGAAGAAAAACCACATAGTAAGCTAGGGTTGAAAACATTTGTTTTCTGCAGGTGCACAAATAAAAAGCAATCATAACTGATATTTGTCATAGATTTCATCTTTCTAAGATGGTGGAGCAAGTGGTCGCCAGCCGAGGTTGCAAATTTAGTATGTTATTTAGGATGTCAAACAATGCGAAAAAACTTAGTATTCTTCTTTTCTTCGCTCCACAGATAATTAGTTTTGGATTAATTACTTGATGCGAAAAAACATTGTATTTCAAGATCCATTTGCTATTTGATTAAGCCTATATATTTCGTTAAGTAAAAATTGATTTAATTTCTTGTATTAATAGAAATTAATCATTTCTAATAATCAATCTGTGCTTTACATGTAAACATGGTTAATAACCACTGAATTAATCATTTCTAATTAATTAAAAATTATAATTCTCTTTTAACAAGTTAACATTAATGATGTGCTGTCCTAGTAATCGCTATAAAATATATATGCCTTACGATTTAACAGTTTAACAATTTATAACACTACGTAAAAAAAATTAATGGACGTATCATAACAAAATTGGTTAAGTAATTACCTAAGCACCAAAAATTACATTTCAAATTAGGCACACAATGAATATACACTTTATTTTTAGTTAGCATCGCCGTGTCATCTACACCAATTACACTAAAAAGATGCCAAAAATTATTACATTTGAGCATCATTTTGTTACCTACACGTACAGCGGGATCCAAATATAAAGCACCTTAACTATTTTTCCCCCCTTTACGATAGTATATTCGATAAAAATCATATAAAAAATTATTGCGTAAAGTGTTATAAAATATTGCATCAGTGTAAAAATACTTGGACCTCGCTGCATAACTTCCTCTAAAAAACAAAACAAAAAATTGTCTTTAGTTACCTAAATTAGTTAAAAATTAATTAAAAAAATCACAAGATTAGTGGATATCACTACAAAAAGAAATAAAAATAAGACGGTGTATAAAAACCTAGTAGAAGCAGATTCTAAATCAATTGACTAAATGCGTATACCGTAACAAAACGGTAAGTATTAATCGGTTAAAAAACGATAAAAAATAGACGGAAATCAATAGAAAGATCAGTCTGCGGTTTCGTTAAAATATATCTTAGTGACGACTATATCTCCCGTACTTAAAGTTTGCGTGTCTATGTTTATGTGGTTCTCTTTTGCGGGATGTACGGCCGAATTATTATTCATCGAATCGTAATTGTTATTCGGGGTTAGGATCTTTCCGTCGCACAAGCCTTTGTTCATGGTCGCTTTCGCGGAATGGCAATTGCAGTTGCACCTGTTATTTGCAACGTCCAAGAGGTTCTCCTCGTTCGGCAATAACGTAGCGGTGAGGATCGCCTCGAGTTTGTCCAGCTTGTCGATGCGATCTATCTTGTTGTCGCTGAGAATTGAATCGACGAGTTGCATGCTTTCCGTTAGACTGGTCGGTTCGGAATTTCGGGGTGACGTCACGTCGCTGTCCATGCTAGGGTAGTCGTTGTCGTCCTCGTCGGAACTGAGGTCTTTCTCTTGGCCGAGGTTCTCCAGTTTTTCGAGTTTCTTGGCAACCTTTGCGGACGATTTCAGCTTTTCTTTTTCGTCTTCTGTTAACTCGATGAATCTGGGAAAGATAGATAAATAAACTTGTAGTTTATTATTATATATTATATGTATTAGACGTATTATTACTTTATCATACGCAGTATGTATTGTAATCGTGCCAAAAAAAATTTTTGAGATTTTAGCGGAAATACGTCTTTTAGGGTCCACTGAACATTTTTGACCAAGGTACAAAAAAATGTCTGTGTGTGTGTGTGTGTGTACCCGTTTTTTTGTGGCGACGAGAGAAACTACTAAAGGTATCGGGACAAAACTTCATATTTAGAAGTTTCATTACCAAACTTAGAGCTGAAAAGCTTTCTGTTGAAAAGGGTCCACAGGAACTAGAGGTTTAGTCCAAGCATTTTTGAAAGATTTTGCAAATAAGCCGCCATTTCTGGAATTTCGTCGAAATAGTTAAATAATAAATTAAAGATGAGGAAATTCTGAATAATTTATGACTATGACATTTTTCGGTACAATCAATAGTTTAGCTGCATGAGCAAATTCTATTTCATCGAGATCATTCGTACTGCATTAAAACTAGTAGGCAGGATTTGTCAGATTTTTTGATTCTAATGACAGTAGGTAGTGTCAAACGCTAATGTTTTGATAATAACTTCTGTCAATATAAGCTGCGTTCGGATATTGTATTACACTTTTTACACCCAATAACACGTAAGTGTCATTTGGACGGTGTACCCGGTGTGTCAACGGAGTACAATATCCGAACGCAGCTTTAATCGACATATCTATCTAGTTCTCCTAGTTTTATTTTAATGCAGACATAGCCGATTTCGATCAAATAGAATCTCATGCAGCTGAACTATTAATTTTATATATAGTATGATAAAGTCATGTGCCTGGCCACATCAGATTTTTTTATTTTATATTATAATAAAATTTCGTAAAAATTCAATTTTTTTGGATTACAACAACTTTTGCCTCACAAACTACACAAAACGATCAAAATGTAATAAAATCTTTCAGCAAGGTTCGTTGATATTATATTATGAATTTCTGTACTTGTTAATTATTGTTAAGTTTTGCTTTTTTTTTCATTAAAATTTGTAAACCTCAAAAAATGATATACATTTTGACAATTTTTGGAAGTTACTTGAAACTTTGTTGGAAACTTAGAAGAAGTTGTATCCACAAGTTGAGTGTTTTTGATAACATCAATGAAGAGAGTTAAAGAGAACATATTTTTTTTTAAATTAATATAAATATCACCAAATTTTCTTTGTTGATGTTAAATAAAAAAAATAAACTTATTTCGCTATGCTGTTTCTATTTACTCCTTTTATTTTATTTTACTTTCAGTATAAAAATCAAAGGATTTTAATGCACTCCAAAAAAATGGGGATATTCTGGATTTTAAACATATATATCTATTTCTGTAATAACTGATATCCTTTAAGCACATCTACAAAAGCCAGAGATTCAATTTTTGATCCTCAATTTGATACTTATTTCCATACATAATTCCTGTGAAATTTGAGGTCAATCAACACATTAATCTGTACCAGTGTGAACCTAGCACCTGGTTTTAAAAAAGTTAGACTTTTTTAATGTAGATCGTTTGTACTATATTTGTAACTGTTTGTACCGCTATTAACTTTGTTTGTACCTCAAACATAAAAAGTTATTAAATAATAAAAATAGCCAGCACCCAATTTTGACATTTTCAACTTTGGTTTATGCCGTTCGAAAGAAAATCGTTTGTACCTGTTTGTACCTCTCTACAAATCGTCAGTACCTCAAAGGAGCCGTAAGTACAGAGTTTCAAAAAATTGTCCAATAGGTAAAATCTCTATTTTTTGAGATATCGAAAAGTGGTTAACGCCATTCGAAAGAGCATGAGTAGTACCCGTTTGTACCTCTTTTCAAATTGTTTGTACCTCAGGATGTAAGTACAAAGTATGATTGTCAAAAAATCGCCAAAGACGTAAAATCTGTATTTTTCTTAGATATAGAAAAGTGGTTAACGCCATGGAACCAAATAGCGTTCTATTCGTTATAGATAAATATAAATTTTAGGTTAGGTACGAAAATCCGCATTCTCCGTATTCTCGTCGCGTTACACATTTTACTTCATTGTCAATTTTTTGATACATACGATTTGAAAAGAGATACGAACGGGTGATATTTATTCATGCTCTTTCGAATGGTTTTAACTACTTTTAGATATCTAAAAATCGTTTTTTATTATTTAATAACTTTTTTATGTTTAAGCTACAAACGAAATTATTAAATAGCGGTACAAACAGGTACAAACAAAGTACAAACAATCTACGTTAATAAAGCCTAACTTTTTTAAAGTCGGGCGCTAGGTTCACACTGGCTTAATCCGTACACAGAAACAAATAATCAATTAAGATAGTATAGATATCAGAGCATTTCACATTTATCCAAGTAAAAAAAAATTTTGTTTCTGAAAAACTAAACATAATTCAGTATTTCTGTTTACAAATTCAGATTCTACAGAAAAAAACATACCAGAAACAGTTTCACTTGTTTAATTTTGTTCAATGTTGGCTAGAATAGTCACTTAACATAGATTATTGCATTTTTGACAATTAAGTAATTGGAAATATGTGAAATGGTTTGACATCTAAACTTAAAACTTAAATGCTTATTTTTTTTAAATAATTTCTTTTTAATGAAGCAAGGTTTAATCTGCATTGATCGATCCCACAAGTTTCTCAGGTAGTAGGTATGAATATAAAAGAACAAATTGAGAAAGTCCTGCATACAAAATTTTAAAATATGCAAAACAAGGATTGTGATTTTTATTATGTTAAAGTTTATATAAAGCCAACTTTGGTCTAATACGTCCGAACAGCCTACAACCCTGCACTACCTCGTAATCCGAACGCCCCACCTCCTTTTTAAGCCTGGTCCGAACAGAAAAATCATAGTATGCCCTTGCTATCTCTGGGCAACCTTGTACTCCGAACAACTCATTAGTCTGAATGGGGGTATGCAAAAATGGATTCGGATTAGCGAGAGTGTGCTATTACAAATAATTACTAAATCATTAGGGAGCACTCATAAGCATTTATTGTTGGAAATATGCATCTTAAACAAGCCGACAAAAACCTAATAAAAGACGAGTAAAACATCTCAAAATAGCCGTGAAAATCTAAAATAAACAAAAATATATGAACGAAATAAGCAAATATATAAAGAACAACGGAAAAACACAAAATAGGCAAATAAAAATAGCGTCAAATGATTTATTTTTCTAATTTGTGGATCTTTAAAGATTTTTACCTGCTTACTAGGGTGGGCCTTATTTTTCAACATTTTATTCTGCAAAACCCACTCATTTTATGCCTTTATGTCCATACTTAATACCAGTGAAATTTGAGATCAATATGGATAAAAAATAATAAAACATCCTTTTTATTTGGTTTAGGAGTCACTTAGTCGCTTAGATTATTGTGTTTTTAACAAACTACGTACAGTAGAGTCCCGATTATCCTAGTCGGTTAACCGAGGGTCCGGAATACCCGAGGTGCTAGGCGTCTCAGATATTGACATTTTTCTATGTATTTGTGTTTAAATTGAGATTTAATCATATCAAATACGCTGCAATTCGCTTTTTCCGTGTTTTGGCTTGTCCGAGATGTTGTTGCTCCACATTAACTCGGATAATCGGGACTCTACTCTACATGGAAATATGTAAATTGTTCTGATATCTAAGACTTAAAAGTTAATGGATTTTTTTAGATTAAACTAATAAATGTGGTATGAAAATTAAATTGAAATTGATATGAAAATTGTGCTCAAACAAAAACATAATATTAATAACATTTTTTTTTGTATCGATCTCAAAGTTCGCAGCAATTAAGTACGGATATAAGAGAACAAATTGAAAGAGTCCCTCAGAAAAAACTTAAAAGTTATATTTTATCTACATAAATAAGGACCAATAACAAAACAAGAAAAGAAAAATATTTAGAATAGGTTCTCTAGTAATAATATCATCACTTTCGAGTAATAATAACGGTATTATTGAATTAAATGCGTAGAGCAATTTGTCTAAATTAGAAAAGTCTGACTAAAAAAATAAACTCCTCATAAAAGAAAAAATAAAATAAAAATAAAAAAACGTACCTCAACAATCTAACCTCCCTATTGCTCAACACAATGCTCTTGGCTGGCTGTGCCAACTTGACCCGCAACTCAGCAACCTCCGTCTCAGTTTTTCTCTGACGTTTCTTCATCTTTACGATATCCGGATTGACGTGCATGTAAACCTACACAAAATTGTTACATAACCTCCAAACAATACTCTCACACAACTGAGAAAAAAATCTACCCAATTATGTACAATAAAAATTCTAGTTACTAGAATATTCGATCAAATACCAATATTTTACCTGTTCCTCGCAGAGTTCCATCATCAAATTCCTATTCGCCGGCAGGATTGCCCTGACGAGAGGATAATACAACTTCTCGTGGATTAAACATAGCACGTCCGCAGCGGCATACAGAATCATGTCCCTCGTGAGCGGTCTTCTTGACCAGTACTTCTGATCCCTCCGGTAGATGTTCTTCAATTGCTCCTTCATGGGATTCACGGGTGCGCCGTAACATTCGCAGAGCGCATTCAGAGCGACGCTCTTCGCCTTATAGACAGGCCTGGCGGTCTCCTGATACGTCAGAACGGCGTGGGCGGCCTGCGTGTCAAAAACGCTGCGCAACGTAATGTTGTATTGGCGGAACAGGTTGATCGAGTCATTGCGGCAGTCGTGTATTATCTGCAACAAATGAGAAGCGAGAAGTTGAAAAAGCAAGTGAAAATAGAAACATAAAATCTTAACTAAGTACCGGTTAATTAATTAATTAATTCTGCAAATACATACTTAAAAAGAAAATTTTATGTATGGCAAATTTAGTTTTTGGCAATCTTTTGAAGTTTCCATACTTTTAAAATCAGATTTAAACACATTTTTTGTTTGTTTTTATATAGAATTAAAAGAGATAAAGAGATAGATAAAAAAATTAAAATGTGGTATATCTAACTTAAAATCAATTAATAAATAGACCGAGTTATAGAGAAGTAGAGATTTAAACCATATTTATAGAGAAAAAATCAAAATCCTATGATAGAGATTATTGATGACATTTTTTTTTATTATTAATATTGTACAAAGTAACAATTGAGAGATGATAATATTACTGAAAATAGAAACAATAAAATAGAAATAGAATAGCAATAGAAACGAAAAATAAAAAAATTATTATTATTAATAATATTGGACATACTAGCATATAATTGAGTTGCACCAGTATTAGTATAAATTATATAATGAAATAAAAAATATAATAAATTATAATAGTGAAAGCGAGATTAAAAAAAAGGATTTATACAGAGTAAAATCAAAATCCTACAATTGAGATTTATTGATAAAGAAAAATTGTTATTGTTAATTGTATACTAACAAACAATTTTAAAATGATTTAAAACGTTATAGAGAGAAAAATTTAAATCCTATGATAGAGATGTTTGATGATAAAATAAAAAATTATTATAAACGTATTTAGAGTATCTTCACTTGCATGTAAAAAAAAAACGGTATTTTTTATTGAAATTTAAATCTTGAGCATATTATACAGGGTGTAAGAAGTAGAAAGTAGTGATGATCGCATTCGGATTACAAAATCGATTATAATCGATTCTTGAAATAATCGAGATATCTAGATTATTATTTTTAAAAATCGATTTTGAATAATCGATTTTTAGTAATGGTATGTTAATAATCGATTTTTAATAATCGGTTATTAATAGTCGGTTTTACATACATTTACATCAGTTTTATACCCCCCCCCCCCGTCACCAACTTCGTCGCTCAACCCAACCCAAAATATGCTTTTACATCGTTGACTCTCCCTATCCATAATCGATTATTAAAAATGAATTATTAAAAATCGATTATTAACATAACATTATTAAAAATCGATTATTCAAAATCGGTTATTCAAAATCGATTCTTAATAATCGATTATTAATCGAGAACAACTCGAGAACGAAATCATACGATTATGCGAATCACTCGAATACTGAAAATCGATTCTTGAAATAATACGATTCTGCCCATCACTAGTAGAAAGGTAAGATTTCTTCTTGCAATTTGCGTTCCCTGGATTGTACCTGATACAAGCATATTTATCAACTGGAATCAATCTGTACCCCAATTTTTTCTAAACATTTTAATTTTAATGATTATATCAATTTCTCTTTTCATAAAGAAGTGACAATAAGAACAGCAATGACATGACGCGAACGGCTAAAAACGTACCGAGCACTAGTAAGTGGGTTATGGGAAATTAAAAGGAATGATGGGGTAGAAGTTGGTATCCTGGTGGTGGACTGTATTGGCACCGTGCGCAGTACGGAGTGGGGGATTGAGGAACGCTTTATGCGCCCATGGTGGAATATGTATCCGCCAGAAGTTTTCTCGGTCACCGCTGCACGCAAAAGCGCTGTAGTCGACTTTATTTATTATTATTCTCCAGTACAACGAAAGAAAACGCCGCTTTATTCACTACAAACCACTACAAATAAATTACTTGCTTCCACCAATTAACCTCATTTACGTACGGCAACAGCTTTCTTGTTTATGTTTACTTAGTAGACGCGCTACAGGTAACTACCACGTGGGTGATTACTAGGAAGGAAACTGCATAGAACAGCGCCACCTCGTGGCGATCTTAGTCCCGCCCGGCGGCAATAGAGATGGGTATATCGTACGCGCACGGCGCCAATAGCCATCCGATTTGAATCCCATTCAGCCCTATGGGATGAGTTTAAGCAAAGAACTTGAGCCAGAGTTTCTGCTGCCAGGACCATTCTAGAGCTTAAAATGGCGGTAACAGATGGATGGAACAATATCCCCCAAATATTAACATTAACTTAATTAATTCAATGAATAATCCCATGATAGCTGTTGTTAGAGGACGAGGAGGTTAGAGGACAAATGTTATTAATTATTTTATCTTTTGCAAACTTCATTGCTTAAAATGTATCTCCACTTCTTTTACAACAAAACTATGTCTTTTTGACAATATTTTTACCCCATTAGTTGAGTAATGCAAGAAAATCTCAATAATTGATGCATTTCGTACGTCTTTTAATTGCTGTTCTTATTGTAGCTTCGGTATTAACAGAGAAAGTTATGTGTAATCATAAAAATTATAATGTTCAGAAAAGATCGAGCTACTGTATGATTCTAGTTGATACATTTGGTTAAATCAGGTACAAACCACAGAGCGCTGCAAATTCTGATAAAAAAACTTACCCTAATTCTTTTTACGTATATTATGTTCAAAATTGAAATTTCAGTTAAAATACTACCCCAGTGCTGTTGTTGTGGCAATAATAATACTATAATAATAATAATAATGGTTCTGGAGATACTTAACTTTAAAGTTAACATATATTTTAGGTGGGCTGATATTTTTGCACGAGAATGTAGATTATCAAAAGGCTACAATATTAGTTACAATAGAATTATCGAGAAAGAATGATTAAAAATGTATACAGAGAGTACAATAGACAAAATAGAAAATCCTACAGGAAAGAAATCAGTGTCGCCATGTTTGCAAGGGTTTTAAATGAGAAAAATCGAGAGTAAAGTGCAAAAATCACTGCATTTAATTAATAACATAATGTTTTAAACATTCTGTTGTCGTGTAATCAAAATCATATTACATCTTGCTTATAAATTGCTTTCCTCATCGTATTGAATTTGAGTTCATTGGAGTTGAAGCGTCAGAGGATAGATATGTGTTTCTTATATAAATTAGTAAATGGTGTTTATGACATCTCGTCAGTCCTCTCGCTAATCAATTTCAATACTGGCCGAAGAACTAGAAATCCTGATCTTTTTATCGTAACAGCTGCCAGAACAAAATATGCTGGGAATGGGGACCTCTCAATAGGTTACAGGCGAGCTGCAATAGGCTGGAATTGGAAATTTTTGCAACGTTTCAAAAAAAAAATCCTTTAAACGTGACCTGGACAGGGTGAGGATAGGGCATGTGATGTTTTTGTTAGTTTTATTGTTATTGGACTTACTGTGTGATTAGTATAAGTGAAATTTGTATGAAATATGTTGAATATATTAATCTTTGTAAAGAATGATGAAATTCGTTAATAAATTTACTACTATTAATAGATTGTAAAGCATTACAAGTAAATTCAAACAAAATTTTCAATTAACAATCAAATATTTAATCGGGCCTCATACTAGGATATAAAAAAGCCTGTCAATATAATCTGCAGGCACACTTTATATTTCCTAACGGTTAACACACACTGGAATATCAAATTTCGATTAGGCTTGTGCTCCGTAATGTGAAACCATAATAGATACGGAGGTATCAAGTTGCATGACCGAGTTCAGTAGCCATATGAATGCTGAGTGAAAGTTAAGACTTCCTCTTAAGTGCAGGTGGTCATATAATCGTATGAAACAAATTAGGAAAGCCTGAGTGCCCTTAATCATTTGCACCTTTTAATCAATAAGATAAGTGTGCCAGGCGCAAGTATAAGAAATATTTGTTTGCTATAAATTGATGATTTATGAGGATCAGATCACCTTGTTAAAGTCTGCATCTGCAATAATTTTAGCACCTGTAAATTACTGCTTTTAATCTGATTGTATAACCATAACTGTGAGGAAGGTGTGTTAGTAATTGGACATCTGTAAAAGCGTGTTTTCGTATATCGTGAGGTTGCATAATATTGTTGGTATGGTTAAAGAATAAATTTCTCTTTATTTGTACCTATTGGAGATTTATCGCGTAAGTTAGGCAACCCAATATACGCATACCCTGCAATATCTTTTTTTTTTGTTGGAGGACAACGATCCCCCTAATCTGTTTTTCCGGAAAAGAAAATTCCCCCAAAATTTGAGTAAAATCGGTTAAAGTTAACACGTGCCACCGAGCACATCAAATTTCCCATTAAAAATACATTGGAAAATTGCATCTTTTTTACTTTTTTTTTCACGTTTCGGATTTAGAAAAAAAGTTGTGGTAGATTATGAGTAATTGTTCAGAACTTCTCAAGGATCAAATCTACAACCACTATTTTTTTCACCGCCCCACCCTCTCCTGCAGTACCCTAAAAATGAGGCAAAATTTTCCCCAAATTTACAATTTTACAAAATTTTGTGATTTATAATTTTTTTGACAGAAATTACTTTTATTGGTATTTTTGTGTCATTTACAAACTAATTTAAAATTGTTTAAACAATTACCATTTGTTTAAACAAAAATATACGATGTTACAAACATATTTTTCCATTTTTTACAAAAATTATTAATTTTTTTTTGTCATTTATTAACTAATTAGCAACTGTTTAAACAATTGCCTTTTGTTTAGACGAAAATATATGTTAATAAACACATATCTTTTTAATTTTGCAGAAATTATTAGATTATTGGTATTTTTCTATTATATTATTATATTTATTATTATATTTGCAATTGTTTAAACAAATACCATTTGTTTAAACAAATATAATATATACATTGTAATGGACATAATTTTCTCTTTTTTGCATAAATTAATATTGGCAGTTTTTTGACATTTATTAACTAATTTGTAATTGTTTAAACAAATACATATATACATTGTTACAGACATATTTTTTATATATATTGCAGAAACTTTTAACTAATTACTTAATAAATGACAAAAAAGCCAATACAGTACAACCTCTCTTAATCGGCCAGTACGGGACTGCACCCTTGGCCGGATATCAAGTTGGCCGGTTAATCCAACCGATACGTAAGTGACGACTTTAATCATATCTATAGGCACTACTGGGCAATATTAACGTATACATTACAGTACATTAAATAATAAAAACCTGATGTGGCCACGCACATGACTTAATCATACTATTTAGCAATGTTTCCCAACGCAAATGAACGCAAACGCTGATGTTGTGACAATACTGTGGATAGTATCGGTATGAACACTGAACCTGAACTTGTATTCCAAAAAGAAAATTTTTTCTGTGGCAGTCTCTTGAAATTTAGTAAACTTGATCGGGAGGAGTTCATCTGTACTTATAATCTTTTCTTTTTGGTCACAAACACACTTGCTGTAGGAGCATCTGCTGACATTTTCTCTCCACAAATGTTTACAAAATTGACTCCATGTCTCTTCTTCCATCTTTCTAACAAGCCAGCACTGGCTGCAATGTCCTTGTTTTCTTCAAACTATGCGTGCAAAATTATTGCTTTTTCTTTAAAAATAGGTGTGCCTCTTCTTCGCTCTTGTAAAACCATTTCGTTTGTAGTTTTTTTAAGTTCGCGGCTCTGTCAAAACTTTTTCCGTCTCTATTTGACTGCAAAAGTCTTCAATAGATTTTCAATTACGACGCCAATCGTTAACAGTGTGCTTTTTCGTATTTAGTTTTTGTTCGATTGTCACAACAATCCGTTTTCGTTTATCGCATTCATTTTAAAACCAAACAGGACAAAATATAGGTAGGCCTTCGGTACAGTACCACAAAATGCAGGTATAGTCAGTGTTGGGCAAAATTTTGTAACTACTTTTACTAACTACGCTTTGTAACTATTACTAAGCGCCTCAAATAGGCAAGTTGAGACTTGGCGCTGAGTCGGGCATTCCGAGAAGTGGCCGGCCGGTTAAAGAGAAGGCCGGTTGATCCGAGGCCGGTTAAGAGAGGTTGTACTGTAATTTAATAACTTCCGCAAAAAAAGGAAAAATATGTTCGTCAAATTGTATTTTTTTATTTAAACAATTTCAAATTAGTTAATAAATGACAAAAAAATATGTCAATATTCCAATAATAATAATCAGTTCTGCCAAAAAAATAATAAAACACGTAACATTGTAAAAATTGTAAATTTGGGGAAACTTTTGTCTCATATTTCGGGTACTACTAATAATTGATTTATAATCAGTATTCAGTATTTTTAGATTATTGATCAGAACAAAATGAGCAACTTTACCAAAATTCAACATTCTGTTTAACAAAAAAGTGACACCTGTATGGGATTTGTAACGGAAAGAGGGATGAAAGAATTTGCCAATGTTAAGTTAATTTATTAATTAAACTGTATTAAATCTTGAAATCACACTGCAGTCAATTCCTACTCACTTAATCGTAAAAATAAAACTATCACATTGGAACGGACAAAATTTATCATCAAAACATGCAAAAACCTTTTTGCCAAAACAAGCAAATGTAGACAGCGCTACAAAATAAACTGTTATGGCTGCTCTATGCGGTATAGAATCATTGTTGCTTTCCCTATACAATAGCTCCAATATGACTTTGATTAGTATGAGCATTTTTAGGTATTTTCAGAGCAAGGAGGATTAAAAACTGAAGACGGTAGAAAACTGTTTGCGGTTGGACATGTTATTGTTTGTGGCTATGTTAGCGAGAAAACAATTGTGATGTGTTTAACCTTAAAATTAGCAGATAGGCCGCAAAAGTAATTAAACATTAGTCTTTCTCCTTTATTGAGGCACAGTTTATAAGAGTGTTTTGAGGGCATTTACTTATAAGTATCTTATTCATGTGTAGGTACTAGGGTTTCCAATCCCGAACAATATACTGATCCCGGGATTAAAGATTTTGTAAGCCCGAGATCTCGGAATTGATCCCGGGATTCATAAAAAACCTACAATTGCCAGATCAAAACGCCTGAGATGCCAAAAGTTACCAAATCCAGTCAGTAAGACACGCCTAAAGTATACTTGATTGGGCAATATCTTTTACCCCGAAACTTGAACAACATTTTCAAATTTTACCTTACAATAAAAACCAAAATTGTTGGTTTATAAGGTGTCAATGGGTGCATATTGACAACAATAATAAATAAATTTTAAACTCTTTTAGATAATATCTTGCTTTTCCATCTTAAATTTGCTCAAAAATGTTACGTTTTTGTAAAATGTTTCAAGAATAGTCAAATTTACAAATTTTTATATTAAGAGGAATCAGTACTGCTGGTACGTCCTATAAAATAAGCATCCATAGTCAGCTTAATGTTGTATCAATTCTCTCATGTTATACATCAAATTATAGATAAAGGTGTATTACTTACGTGATAAAATATAACTTATTCATGTACTCAAAGAAGTAAAGTTTTGACTGAAAAAAGCATGTAAGATATTTTTACGTGAAATTTTGTACACTTATAGAGGAAGGTGTAACTTAGACCTATTATGTGGTACTTTTTTCAATTTTAACCTGAGTTCTTCGTAAAAAAATTGCAAAATCAGCCAGTTATATGTCATATTCAGAAATAGATTTGTCAAAAACGAACAGAACTATCAAAAATCTACCACTAGATGCAAAATTATACAGTAGACTCTCCTACAACGCGGTTTAATATTACGCGTTTTATGAAAACGCGTTATAGGAATTTGAGGATCGCAAATTTTGACGCATGCGCGTTGTACGAGAATCGCGTTATATGAAGATGTGGTCGCAAAATTGTTAGCGCGTTTGTAGTATTTCGCGTTGTAGGAACCGCGTTATAGGAGAGTCTACTGTATATCTTTTATCTTTAATTTGGTGTATTTCTTTTATACGATTATGTGAACTAATTGCTGAGAAAAAGCCTCAGAACTTTTGCGTGTTTTGCAAGCAAAACGTAGGGGGTATGGTTTCCCCTTAATGCCAATAAACATTTTGATGATTTTTTGTTTACTTCTTTAAGATAAAATTGGATAACCTTAGAATTCATACATCATGGATGTTTATTATGCAAATAGACTAACTGTTTGCATTTTAAATAAAACGATTATTGTTTACAAAAAGATAGGTATAATAACTTTTAGACCCAGTTCTAAACCTGAGTTAAATTCCCGTTCTTGTAGAATTTTAAAAAGATGTTTTTATTTCACTTTTTACAATTACAATACAATATAAAAAATAGTGCAGATTGAATACTACACGTGCATCTAGGTCTAGGTCACGCGTGCAATAATGCCGAGTGGCTTGCTCGCGGCTTATTTATATAATTCCTAATCTAATGTCTTGTCAGCAGATTCCTTATGCTAGACGTGCGATCTGGGCATATAACTCGTGTCTTCAAGTAAACCGTTATTTATTGTTCAAAATTAATGAAATTTTCAGTGCAACTTCTTAAAAGATAAATATTCAATTTCTTAATCGCGTTATATGAGAAAAACGAGTCAATAATAAAATGAGTATTACTACGTATTACCCAACCCACATTATAAAAATACATTTTTTATCTAAGTGGACTTTTTTTACAAAACTTTCCACAAAAAAATCGAAGAAAGTGATAATTGTGCGATGAAGAAATGTCAAAAATTACCATATTAACGCTGTCACTGCTCATCACAAACACGAGATGTTTTAACCGAGACACACCCCATGATAGAGAAACGTCGTACCTAAATATTTCATTTTTTAGTTTAAGGTAAAATCCATAAACTGAAAGAACCATGTAAATCGGAACAAGAAGTTACATCATTCATTCCATTGGAGTGAACCATCGAAAGATTAATTACAACGATTAATAGCAAATAAATTTTGGTACAATTTGGGTTTCATTTTAATATTCCAATAGAATACAGCGCGTACAGAATGCATGCTTGCGTTTTATTTATGGTATTCGCAAATTCGAACACGTGTCCCATAAATTGCCGGAGGTTCGTTGGTTGACCATGGCGAATCGGCGTAGATTGCGATTGGCTATGTGTTTTTATAGAGTTCTTCGCCATGGTACCCCGAGTTACTTACTTAATAAAGTAACCTTTAGAACGGATGTTCATCATCTTAAGGAGCAAGTATACCCCACTAATGAAAATTTTTTTTGGTGTTTAAAGAAAAACTATTTGCAATGGAAACTAACCACAGGTGATATAGGACGTAAAAAAGCACATGAAACAAACGGTAAAGTCAAGGGTGTCTTAGAAAAAACAATTTTTTTCTAAATCGCGGGTTCGAAATCACGTAAAAACGATAAATAATTCAAACTAAGTTCATAGGAAAAACCTTTCTATTTTTTTATGTTCTATTTTGGAAAGTCATTTTTATAAAATAATAATGTATACCAAAAAAAAAATAGTTTCCTTATTTGATATTGTCTTACTTTTATATACTTTCCAATATGCAATACTACATCAGAAAACCACTGTAAAAAGTTCATATCTCTACAACGCGTATTAACGCTAGGATTCCGAACCTACGGTACACTTCCGGTAGACTACATCGTTAACCTCCGTCATGGGGGGAGACTTGAGGTCCCAAAGCATCGGACGTCACCATTTCGGCGGTCATACTCATTTACCATCGCGAGGCTCTGGAGCTCTTTGCCGCGGCACTTTGTGGATTTGGGGTGCTCGGCATTTAGGAGGCAAATGATTGTTCATTTAACGGGTGATGCGAGTGTGGGCATGTAGCGATACGCGGCACATACTTTTTATTATTCTTTATTTTTTCTTGGTATTTTTCTTTTCTTGCAACGTTGGGAGCGTATAGTTGGCAGCATGCATGTTTGTGCTACTTTGTTTGGTTTTTTTTCTTTGTACTACAACAAGGTCTGGGTGGAAGATCAAAGAGAAATCTTTGAACCCACACCTTTTGACCACACTTAAGAATCATTATTATAAACCATTATTATAAATATGTAAATTTTAATTTTTTATTTTTTTTGTATTAAGTTGATTGTATGTTTTGTATGTTCTGTGTGGTCAATAAAGTCATTTATTATTATTATTATTATCATTGATAATAATCAGAACACAATATATCAGAACACTGGCTCGAGGAAGAAGACGTCAACCTATACAACTTACAGGGCTATAGAAATACTGCCTATTTCTGTAGAAAGAGACACAATAAAGGTAGGAAACACACTCGAGGCGGAGTTTGTATTTACATAAACGAAGACCTGGAAGCTTATGAACTAAAACATGTGAAAGAACGATCACTTGAGATGGATTGTGAAATGGCTGCACTTCATCTACCGACTTGCAATATAACAGTCCTATCACTGTACAGGTCACCATCAGGAAATGTAACAACGTTCATACAAGTACTAGAACAGACGCTAATAGATATAACAGCAAACAGTAAACACGACACTAGGCTGATAGTTGCCGGTGACACTAACATTGATCTCAGGATCCAAAATACAGACTCACGAACCTTCCTAAACATGTGCCAAGCATTTGGGCTGAATCCTATTTTCCACGAACCAACAAGAATTGACAGAGGAACAAGAGCATCATGTATAGACAACATATTTTCCAACACAACTCACACTATAAAGAAGATTGTAACCCCAGGCTATGGAGATCATAAAGCTCTAATAGCATCATTTTCAAAATCCCCCCAGCAACATCAAGTAAGGTATGGAAGAAAAAACACAAAAAGGAATAGAGAAAACTTTATCGAGTACCTACAAAGTGAGACATGGAGTGACCTAAAATCTGAGGAAAACGCCAGCAGGAAGATGGAAATGTTTATTCACAAATTCAATGAACACAGATCTCGGGCTTTTCCATTGATCCCCATAAGGAAACGAAAGACGGTTTGGAGACCCCCCCGGAGATTATACAGATGAGAGAAACTGTAAAATTAATGCACAGAATGCAAGATGCAAGAGGAAATGAAGAAACTCAGTCAATTCTGAAACGATATGAGAAATACTATGTTCAATGTGCTGAAAACGCATACAAGGAAGACAACTACAACAGGATAGTAAACGCTGAGAACAAAGCTAAGACAATATGGAACAGAATAAACATAGAGACAGGAACGACAAAAAGATCAAAAATGTCAGGAGACACACCTTCTTGTGAATAGCTGAGTGAATATTACTTTAAAGATCCTCCAAAACTGAATAACCTTGTAAACAGTATGGACATAAACACTCAAAGTTTAAGAGGCACTTCCTTCTTTCTTGCTCCAACTGACCCAGAGGAAGTCAGGGCATTGATACAGAGTATGAAGCAAAAACCAACCGAGGACATCTACGGAATAACAACAAAAATATTAAAGCTAGTAGCAAAAGAAATATCGACTCCGCTGGCAGAAATTTTCAACGAAGCCTTAACGGAAGGAGTGTTCCCAGTATGCTTGAAAAAAGCTATAGATATCAGCAGGTAACGATGAAAGGACAAACAAGCTCAATGAGAAGGATAAATGCTGGAGTTCCGCAGGGCAGCGTTCTCGGTGGTCTTCTCTTTATTATCTATATAAACGACCTACCCAAACAACTAAGATGTGATACCATTATATATGCAGATGATACCACTCTGGTAATATCAGGAGTGGATAAAACAGAGATTGAGACAAGGACCGCGGAGAACATGCAAAGGGCGGAGCAATGGTTTATCAACAATGGCCTTACACTAAATGATAACAAAACAGAAAGCATCCACTTCGAAATGGACAGATGGGAGAAAGCCGGAGAAGCTGTACGTTTCCTGGGAGTGCAGATTGGTCCCCGTTTGGAATGGAGCAATCACGCAGAGCGACTGTGTGGTATATTAGCAAGGGTCACCTATGCAATAAGAAGAGTAGAAAAAACAGCTGGCTACCATGCGGCAAAAATTGCTTACCACTCCCTCTTTCACAGCAGGATGATTTACGGAATTGAGGTTTGGGGCCACAGCAACCACATAAAGTCCGTCTTTACACAACAAAAGAGAGCACTACGAAGCCTAACACATGAGAGTCCGAGAACATCCGCAAGACCACTCTTCAAGAAACACCAGATAAAGACTCTCACAGCATCATACATCTACCGCTGCCTTTGCAAACTACATCGGGAAAAAGACACAAGAACCAAGTGTGGAGACCACCACCAATACGATACAAGATCCAGAGGCAACCTGAGAATCGAATATGCACGCTTGACAAGTACAGTAGACTCTCCTATAACGCGAGTTCGTACAACGCGAATTCCTACAACGCGCTAAAGATTTTGCGACAACAAATTCATATAACGCCACTCTCGTACAACGCGCGATGTACGCGTACGGTTGTCCGGCCTATGTGTGCTAACTGCGCATGCGCCATAAGTATGCCACTGTTATTTTGAACTGTCACCACCGCGCTTAGAAAATAGTTACATAACCAAATTGTTTCGTAACGGTGCGGCACGATGGATGATGGAGACAAACAAAAGGTAGAAAGAGAATGTATTCTTATTAAATTAACAAATCCAACTACCATACTGCAGAAGAAAAGACAGAAACAATGCAATATAAGCTGTCTGTAGGAGCGTTAAATGTAGGTACACACGATTTTGCGATAAGAATGAATTAGTTTCTTCGAGTTTGTTTTACGTGTATTCACTAACTCATACGGACTATTCGAAATGCTGCTCATCAACATATCAGGTAGGACATTTAATTCCATTTATATTGTGTTTTCGGGTTATGTCTATTTACTTATTTAACCTTTGCATTGTTTTTTGGCGTTAAAACGCTACAGGCGGGGGCGCATGCGTCAAAATTCGCGATCGTCAAGTTCCTATAACGCGCTTTCGTACAACGCGTAACATTAAACCGCGTTGTAGGAGAGTCTACTGTACATCATTCCAGCAAATACCATTGCAACTGTACAACATGCTCCCCGAGAGTTGGAGACAACTCAACAATAGGCAGTTCTCTCTGACCCTAAACAAAGAACTTGTGGAGATGGTCCCATAATGGTCACATAATCCAGGAATTCGAAGAAGCAATGAAATTAATCAATTAAATATGCTTATATTGTTATTTTGACGTACCTCTGTAGAGAAGAAAATAAATGATTTTGATTTTTTTTTTGATTGAATACAGGTAAAGAAATCTGCCAAACCTACTATTTTCTTAATTTTTTACGTTTTTTTATATTGTTGTCTCTGTTTTAAGTACAGTTTGGTACTTAAGTCGGTTTAAAAATTGATGACTGACTGTTACCTTTTCTCCGCTTTGTATATTTCATATCCATCACAAACGTAAACCTACCTTTATGACGTCCGGATGTTCCAGCAGAGTCCGCAGCCCGGAGTCAATCATCGCCGGGCACGAAATCAAATCGAACACGTACACAAATCCCGTCATAGTCGCGACCTGCACCAACGTCAGCTGCCCCTTGAGCCCCAAGTTGATCCCTTCGCAATCGAAAGCGACCACCACCTTGTCGTCGGTGAACGGCCACGGGTCGTCAAAGTTCACGTTACCGTTACTGGCGCCCCTGCGTTTCCCGTTGATCAGAGGATCGATCACCATCTGGCACTCCTTCGTGCTGCATATGACGCGCGTATGCTGGAAGAGCGACACCTTCCACGACTCCGTGTAGTTCTGGCTCTGGCTCATCATGCTCTGACGATCCCTGCCCGTGTTCTCCTGAAGTGTTTTGAGGACGAGGCTGTTTATACGCTGCTTCAAACTCTGGTTGTTATTGTTGCCGATGATGCTTTTTGGTGGTCTCTCGTTGGTCGGCGACGGTTCTTCGTTTGTTTCGGAGAGTTGCCTCATTGGTTTGGCTGTAAAAAAAGTTATAAATTTAGTGTTAGATCAAATTGGAAAGGTAGAGTAATTTATAATTTTGTATTGATGTATGTTAAATAAAAGAAAAGAAGTTATAGATAAAGTTGAAGTAAAAGTATGTCTTTTATTATACTGGGTAATACATTATGCAATGCATAATAAATTTTTGTTGTGAAATTGTTTCAAATAACATTCACTTGGAAATGTAAGATTGTGCGAAAAAATTAGAGTACCTATCATTTTCTTGTTTAATTGTTGCTATAATTCTCAATAAATCTGTGCGCAGGGCTCTGCTAGCTCTTTAAACGTTGCTCTCAACAACAATATAAAAATTTCATATAAAATATGTTGTGTGGAAAAAACAAAATAATGTGGCGGAAGAACAAATTCTGGAAGCTTGCATACCATCTAGGAGAATTTATCATTACTTCTCTACATTTCTTTGAAAGGAATAGTGTTAAGCTGGTTGTCTATGCGGAAGTCCTGCCTCCAATAATTAATGTTGAACTGTTTTGTTTTTTATTTATGAAGCTGGACGAATGAAAATTTGTGAAGGGCTAAGAGACCAACAATATCATTTTTTGGGATAGGTACTTGAGGTTAGTGTGAATTCCAGTTTTATGCGAAAATGACGTCATCATTGATATTCTAAATGGTACCCTATATTATTTATGGGATATTTTCAATCAGGATGACATTCTGAACACAACACATCAATCTGTAACGAAACACCGTTCGTCATAAAGAAATGCATATTTATTTTATTAGTAATAAGTTTTTATTAAGTGTATAACTTTTACTTGTGTGCATTTATTTTGGGGAATCCTGTTTTTGTATATTTTTGAACTCGTCTGAACGTGCGATACGTAAACTCGTTCCGAGACTGGTTTGGTATGTGATTCTCGTACAATGTTGTTGAGCAGCCCAGACGGACCAGTTTCGTGAATAGTGGGGGTCGTTTTGACGGTATATAAGCCCGAGTATTTCCCTCTAGAGATCAGTCTCCCTGCTGGCCCCTTGTGCTGGCGGTAGACCTCCCAATGAGTCTATTTTTGGCTGGCCCCTTGCTGCTGGTAAAAAATAGCCTCAGAGTTCTCCCTTCTGGCCCTTTGATTGCTGGTGTTAGAACTTAAGGTCTTATTCGATGGCGCTTTGAATGCTGTTAATTAGAGGTGGGTAGTTCGCGAACGAACTGTTCAGAAAGAACGATTCCTGGCTGCGAACGAAAGAACTAGTTCGTTACTATAAAATGAACTAGTTCACCTGAACTGCTTTGTGAGATCTATTCAGTATAGGTGCGTAGTTCGCGGACGAGCTATCTATCTAGAACTAGTTCAACTGAACTGCTTTGATAATATGTATTCTGTGACCGATTTGATTTGAGTTGAAGCACGAGCGACTGACCGGATGGGGTGGATACACGTATTTCAGGCGTGCACCACACGTGCATAGCGGCGATGTGGTTGATCAAAGAACGGTAAAGAAAGCCGCTGGCACCTCGGACGTCTGGCTATTGATTGTTTGTTACGTCGGTGTGTTTCGCGCTTATACAAACGACGTCGGCCAATGTATAGATAATAGAATATTGTAAATAATAGAATATATAGATTATACTTTCTTTTAATTGGATATGCCCCTAATCTCGGATAATTTCCCCCAAAATAGCAATGTAAATAATACCTAAACATCTATCACACACTATCCCACACTATCTATCCCAGTAATGTATACCGACTGCCACAGGTCACGTGTTTTGCTATTATACTAGAGCGAGAAAGAAGTAGGGTTTTAAACCAATCATATCCGTACTATATCGAAGCGAACTGAAAGCGAAAAGTCGCTACATGCCATGATGGGAGATACGGCGATACGGCCGTAGACAAATAATGCAGTTCGTAGAGACGCTGCGCTGGCGAAATAAAAGTCGTTCGCTTGAACTAGTTCAGTTTTATGAACTAGTTCGCGAGAACTAGTTCATCAAAAAGAACGAAAAGTCGCATCTCTACTGTTAATAATATATCGAACTGCTTACCTGTGCTGGCCGTAGTTGGCGAGGTAGGTTTTTCCAGATATATATTGTTTCCAGATATGTTAATTTGACCAGATATATGTTTAATTATTATCGAACTCCGCCGTTACCGAATCGGGTATATTTTCCCGTCCCTTTAACCCGTTTCCTGTACTAATTAGTTTAACTAATGCCTGAACCCCGTCGCCGAAGAAATAACATACCCGTATCCGATATTTCCTGTTTATGGTATTTTTCTCTATGTATGTAGAAGAGTAATGCTGAATAATACATTTATTATTTTATTAAATCATCGTATTTTATTCCGACGAACCCAGGACCTACGAGCTACCTACAACAGGGTTAAATATTGAAATATTTATTGTGTGTGTAACGCTTCTTCACCGCATCAAAGAAGAAGGTCCGTTACAAATCGTCAATTTTTATCACCAAGGCAACAAAAAACTCCTTTTTGTTTTTTAATCTAGGTCGCTATGAATAGGGTATTTGACTATTTTTGGAAAACCATCTTAATGTGTTTATTCCTTCACTCTACATTGTAAATGCATTATTTTTTGTAATTATTTCCTCAATATTTCATAAAAATCAGCGTTAAAAATTGAATCACAAAAAGTCCCGCCAAAACGATACTTTCTGTTGTGTGACGTCACCGGTTAGTGATGTCAAGATGTCAAGATGATGTGATGTCAAGATGTCAAATCGGCCCATATCGTCTGTCAGCATCGGCATCGTCGCCGTTTGGTAATTGTGTTGTATGTTTGTATGTTTTGTAGGTTTGTATGTTTGTATGTTTTCACAATTTCTACATAAAAATGGGTTATAAATGGTGTATAAATCCACAATGCAGAGATACTCAAGAAAAACTCCGGATATACTATTTGTAGCTGTTCCGCAAGATTTGAAACTGCGAAGAAAGTGGTTGGCTCGTAGAAATCCAAATGAAATAAATAGCCGCCAATACAAGTGTTTTCTGTTGTGAAGATTACTTCGACATAAGTAAAAATGACTAGAATAAGTTATCTATCGTATTTTCGAAAGGTATTATCTGATCTGACAGCTGAAGGTTAGGGCTATCCTAACCTACAAAGTTATGCTTACATGACGCTTTCGTGCTATTAAATTCAAACGGGAGAAGCATAAAAGCGCGTTCGGATAACCCGGTATTTTACGGTGAGAGTGACGCGCTGCATAATGGGCGGACTAACGTCATACGGCGTTTATCTGCATATAAGAGAGAGACAGCCGACCCAAGTTATCTGAGCATTGCTCTCCCCATACCATACCCTGACAAACCGAACGCGCTCTAAGGCGGACTAACGAATGACATCACTGGAGACTGACCCAATTACAGAGCGTTTTCAATCACGTGATAGGACGTGAATAAAATTCAATTTTAATTTTGGTTTTTCATAGAAATAAAGCATTTTTTTTTTGAAAAGTAATAACAAATAGTTTTCTTAAACTGTAATCTATTAGGATGACTATAATACATGCCATATTTTTAATACAGTCAAATACCCTATTGTTTGTCAATTTACAATGACATTAGGTGGTTTCCAATAACATGTATTACGTACTCTCTACGTTCAACTTTAGCGTGCGCTGTGGCAAATAGCTCTGGCCCGTTTGACATCTTAATGGGAACGCATCGAGAAAGGTCGGAACGCGGAAACGTCAAGTATAACATCAAGTGAGAAGTGACATAACTTTCAAAAATATAATACAAACCTTCAAGGGCTCCAACAACAAATTAAATGAGATTTAACAATAAGCCACAATTAATAAAAAAAAATCTGATGTGGCCAGGCACATGACTTTATCATACTACATATAAAATTAATAGTTTAGCTGCATGTGACTCTATTTGGTCGAGATCGGCCATGTCTGCATTAAAATAAAGCTACTAGAACTAGACAGATATGTCGATTAAAGCTGTGTTCGGATATTGTACTCTGTCGACACCGGGTACACCGTCCAAATGACACTTACGTGTTATTGGGTGTAAAAAATGTAATGCAATATGCGAACGCAGCTTATATTGACTGAAGTTATTGTCAAAACATTAGCGTTTGACACCAAGACTACCTACTGTCATTAGAATCAAAAAATCTGACAAATCCTGGCTACTAGTTTTCATGCAGTACGACCGATCTCGTAGAAATAGAATTTGCTCATGCAGCTAAACTATTGATTGTAACAAAAAATGTCAGTGATATATTATTCAGAATTTCCTCATCTTTAATTTATTATTTAACTATTTCGACGAAATTCCAGAAATGGCGGCTTATTTGCGAAATCTTTCAAAAATGCTAAGACTAAACCTCCAGTTCCTTTGGACCCTCTTCAACAGAAAGCTTTTCAGCTCTAAGTTTGGTTATGAAACTTCTAAATATGGAGTTTCGTCCCGATACCTTTAGTAGTTTCTCCGGAATCGTCGCCACAAAAAACGGGTACACACACACAGACATTTTTTTGTACCTTGGTCAAAAATGTTCAGGGGACCCAAAAAGACATATTTCCGCTAAAATCTCAAATTTTTTTTTTGGCACGATTACAATACTTTACATACTGCGTATGATAAAGTAACAATAATCGAAAATATCTAGCAATAACCTCAAACAATAAACAATACAGAGAACTGTCAAATGCGGATGTTGGCATTCATCTATAGTTCACTCATTGAGATAGTATAAAAGAGGAGGAGTCATATGAGTTAAAAATTGGGATCACTTGTCAAATCATACCGTCCATTAGTCCCATAACATCAAATTGACAAGCCGATACATTATATAGGTTTAAGTGGTTTCTAGTGCGGTATAAGTATTTTTTATAACTAATTAGCATGACAGTATGTGATGTAAGAAGCTGTCGCAGCAGAAAGGGTCCTGGCTGCAATAAATCAGCGGGAATTACGCTTCATCGGTAAGTGACGTTAGATATCAGTCAAATGACAATGAACAGGCCCGTATTGAATAAAATTTTACTTAATTTGGCTTAATTAATAATGGGGTATTCCGGTGTTTTTGAAATTGTCATTTTTTACAAAGTATGGGTGCTACTGTTTGCTACTTCACAAGTAAAATATCAAACATTGTTTTAAATTAAGAGAAATCGTTGTTTGAAGTTTGAATTAGGATTGGTCTTTGTGACGTCACAAAGACCGCTCAAAGTGAGCGACTTGACAACGTTGCTATATCTAGGGTGCACGTAGTAAATTTTTGTCTTCTGTTGTGTCAACATTTAGAATCGCTCGTTTCTTGACACCTGCTTTGGTTATTGAGGTTATATCAAACACTTGTTCAAAATGTATAAATTCCAACGCCGACATTGTTCTGTGCCGGGTTGTAACAGCAGTAGAACAGTAACTCCTGATAAGATTTTCTTTACATTGCCGACTAGCGAGATGAGAGATGTTTGGCTTCAAGTTTCAATGATCAAATCATCTCTCAAAAAAGTTACCTTTATTCGTTGTCAAACAACAGGGTCGCCAACCGTCAACTTGGCCGATCAGCTGTTCGAGAGCTGTCCGCTGTTGCCACCGCTACTAGGGATCGGTAATCATCGTGTATTTCCGAGGGTGGTCGGTGAATTCAAACGAAATGCACTTTTAATTGCAATTATCTTATAGAAAAACTAAATCAAAAAGCTCATAGCTTAACTATATGAATCCTCATAAATTATACAATAGGTTAAACCGAATATCTGCTTAAATTTTGACATGACCGGAATACCCTATTAAATGTGGGTTTTCAAAGATTTCTGCCAGGCAGGAATTATGGATACCGATTGTAGACCGATGTAACTGGAAGCCGACAAAGTCCAGTGTTGTTTGTTCGAAGCATTTTACGGTTATATGTATAGACAGAACATCACCAAATCGCATCAAATATATTTTCTAGTTTAGTAAAACATAGTTTTGATCAAGATGTGTTCGATACTCACAGAATATTATTAATTAAAAGTATTATAAATAGGTACACACATATTCGAATGTGTTATATCAGAAAAACAAAAATAAATAAATCCGCCGGAATTCGACATCAAAATAATAAAATGGTTTTGTTTAATGGCCAGTAGGTTACAAAATGTATAATACTTATTTTGTTCATATTCATATTTATGTTACACTTATAAGATTTATTTTACATTAAGTTAAACAAATATAAGATTTATTTTACATTATTTGTTATAACCTTAATCCAGATTATTTTTGTGTTTATTATATATTTTTACTTTCTTTAGTTAAACATATACAGTTAATATGTGCTTTGTTGCACTGTCTGCAATAATACACAAAAAGAATTAGTCCGGGACTGTGCAGACCGACCGTCGTATAGTCCAATAGGTATCAGAAAAACGTCGTCATAGCGTCTCCTTTATATACTATCTCGATGAGTTCACTACACCGACTTTGATAATTTATTTCTTGCTTTATACCAGCCCTCCGCAACCTTCTCCCGCACACGGCAGTCATATAACTCCGTTGCGTAACCACTTGCGGAGCGGTGCTTAAAACGATACTTCTACGGTTCGATATTTAGCAAAATATTAACGGTTTGGTGTCGTTATAATGGGAAAAATCTTTTCTTATGAATAATTAGGGCGTAGCCATGAAGTACATAGGAAAAAATGACTCATTAGCCAAAAATCAATCAATTCACACTAGATGGCTCCAGTAATAAAATATCGAACAAAACCGATTTAGTTTGACAATTTTCAACTATTTTCACCAATCCATAGCCACGTAGATTAATAAACAAAAGATATTTGTCTGTTGCGTTGGTGATAAAACTTGACGATTGATGTTTTTGTTTAGAATGTCATCCTGATTGAAAATATCACACAAGTATTACAGAGTCCCATTTAAAATTTCTTCTTGCCATTTCCGGAAAAACCGGACGGACTCACACTAAACTCAAGAGTATCCCAAAAAATGTCAATTTTTGTCTAGTAGGACTTCTCACTTGGTATAATATGTGAGCTTCCAGTATTTCCTTGTAGTCCCCAACCTTCAAGGTTAAAAAAAAGTTGGGTAAAAATTTCATATAAAAGATTTGCCTCTTGCAGTTACTCCTAGTAACTGCTAAAATAATAAAATTTTGAAATTTACTAGAATTGAGAATATATTTGTTTTGCCAAAAATAAAATGACAAAAATGTCATTATAGTATAAATTTAATGTTAAATTTTAATAAATTACTCTAATATTGTTGATAATGTAATGTTAAATTATCTATGAATATAACTGTACTGTCATCCACGTAAATTTATGAATATAATTTATAACATGAAGTTTTAAATAAAACGTCATATTTTAGTCGCCTACCGGCTAATGTATACACTTTATGCTTGTGAATTATAACTTAGATTTCTAATTTAGCACATGAATTTTTATTTGGTGCTCTATTTCTCACAAAAAATATTTAAGACATGGAGCAACACACCCAGTATTATAAAATGTTTTAACTTGTTTTATGACTGCGATGTTTAATTTTAGATAATAAAATTTGTTACTTATTTTTACAAATTTTGAGAATAAATTAACCCAACCCTGCTATTACTTGGACACCAGTATTATGTCTACAGATATGGATTCCACAAAAAAAACCTAACGGCATTACCAAACTTCGTCGAATGAGAGATGCCATTGATTTTAAGCTGCTTCTTAATTTCAACAACAGGCAAAAAACTTACTTACTACAATATATATTCTCTAATCTGGATAACGGTAACTTCAGCATTCAACAAAGGTCTTTTGACAAAATTCATGAAATGTTTATGTTTTGGACACAAACCGTCATTATTGTAATTTACCTTTCATGTCTGAGGTAAACTGTTGAAGACAGATAATGGCTCGGCGGAAGACTAACACACGATTTAATTGTCTAAAACTACAAATTAGAAAAATAAAATGGCAATATCAAACATACCTGTCTTAACACCTCTACTCCGATCAGCGGCATCTAAATTCATCGACAACATCTTCTCCTCTGGCTGCGGCTCAACCGGCTTCGCCTGCATCTCGCTCAACTTCTGCTTCGGCTGCTTCAACCGATCGCTGATGCTACTCTTCGGACTGACGGGGCTAATGGGAGACGTCACCCTCTCCACAGGCTTCTCGAAAACCTCCACCGGTTTCAACTTAACCTCAACCCTATTATAATCCACTTCTTCCTTCACCTTCTCAACCCTACTAACAATCGACCTATCCTTGCACAGATTCTGCTGATTTATCTGAGCGTTCAAATGCTTCTGACTAACTTTCGGATGATGGAGCAACGTCACCAGATTCGCCTGTATGTGAAAACTATCCGAGAATAACCTCAAAAAGCTCGTCAACTGCGCCGGGGTGTTGAACAGATTCGTCCACATCGATTCGTCCAGATTGCAGCTGACGATCTGGAAGAGTTGCTCGACGAGAATTGGTCCCTTCAGTTCGATGCACTGCGCGAGAAAATCTAATAATTTTTGCGTGTCTTCGGCGTCGATGTGAGCGTTCGGGTTGAAATTCAACTCTTGCGTGTGCGATTTTACGGTGCTGTAGTTCTTGAGGAGGACGGTTTCCTGGTCGTCGTCGATCGTGAAGGTCTCGGGATGCTTGAGGAGGAATTCCCGGAATTCGTGGAAGTGCTGGCCGGAGACGTGACGCACCTCGGGGCTCGCTTGCGAACGGTGCCCGAGGAGGCTCCTGATCGGGACCTCGGTGCCCTCGCCGTACTGCGTGAGCTTCTCCGAGAAATAGTCGACGGCTTGTGTCGTGTAGTCCTTGTTGCCTTGAAGAGAAAGTTTCAAATGAGATTCGGCGGAAGCTAATAAAATAATGGGGCATTTCTATTTGATAGTTCATTATTTTTCATTATTATTTAATCCATTAGTGGTATACGACAATCCTATTCGTGTTTACATTTAATGTCCCCAATTTTACAATACAGCAACGAGGTACTACTGGATGCCACGTTTTTGTCATAATTTCAAACAAAAATAAATTGTTGATTACAGTTCCAAAGCAATCATACCAAAACAAACAAAATCACAATGTTTGCTGGCAAACATCAAGTGTGATACATTGGTGGATTATTATCGATAGAATTGGACTATTACCATTAGAAACATCAAAATCAAGTACGTAACCTTGTAAATTTTTTTGAGTTCTTAGAGCAGGATATAAAGAAGAGCAAATTAGACCATTGGACAACAAAACTGAGATTGATTTAAAATCCGAAAAAGGAAAGGAAGGCAACATGAAATGCAATAAATTTCAAGTAAAATTGGAGACCTGCTTGTTTTAAAACAACAAACTTTATATAATGGGTTGATTAAATAAAATAGAATGCTCACTGTCAGCATGTACCTCTAAATGAGGGGTCTGTACTGTATGCAAAACGTGACATGTCACAAAACCGTAAAAATTGAGTTACTCATGTCTTTGGATTTGTCTATATTTTCTGCATCTTCCTAACATAATTTTGAGTGCAAAATCCGACAGAATGATATAGAATTCATCATTTGAAAACCATAGTGATATGCAAAGTGCGACATGTTCTTGATCATTCTGTTGCAAACTGCAATACGTCCATGATAACAAAATAAATACGGAAAAAAAAATGTTGAAGTGGTAATATTGCCGATGTTTGTTCACAAATTAAAGAAAGGGATTTGGAAACACATGGTGTTGATAAACCAACAAAATTATTTAAAATATTAAAGTTTGTGTGAGTATTTCTTATAATAATGGTCAGTAAAGTATGGCATAATTCTTATTATATCACCGAACTCAGTTTCAGACCTTCAATTGTTTTCAACTTATGGCATCATCGGCACACTTTTTAAGTGACTACTCTTAATTTACTCTTATTGACTTAAATATATTATTTTAGTAACATCAAACTTATATTACATTAAGGTATATCTATTTTATTTTACATCTAAAATTTTGTTGTGTGCTCAAACGTAAATACATTAATATTATTAAAAGCATTTAGAAGCCTCTATATTTATCCTTGCTTTAAAAACATAAAATTTACATATGGTACATTTTTCGGTTGTTTAAACCTTCTTCAGCCCTAAATTGTCAAAACTGGAGGATATCTACGGACAATAAACACTCTCGTCATCTGGTACATAACTAGCACAATTAGACTAACAACAAGCACAATTTTAGACTAGCAACCGACAGAAAATACGACGACAAACAAATGTGTTTGTTTAATTCTTAAAAAAGCAAACTAGCAAAAACTCACGTCAAGCATCTTTAAACCCCGGATTTGTCCGCAGCGTAAAGAAATCAATCGAAAAAAAAAAACACGTGATTACAATATTAAAAATCTCCCTGTATTATCAATATTTGCTAATTGTTAATTAAATTTTTTTCTATTTTTTACTATTGCCATATTGCTAGTTTTTTGATCCCATACAATTTGTACAGTATCTAAGATAATGTTATTAAAGGATCTATCAAAATAAAAGAGGAAAAGGAGTAGCTATTTCAAAATATGTTCATGAATGTCATCTCTCAAAAACAATTGAAATTGGTAATTGAATTTTGTATAAAAGTATATTGTAATCAAGTTTTAATTAAATGCATACAATTATATCTATGCTTTAAAAGACATCACACGCCTACTTTTAGATTTATTAAGTTCGACAAGTTTGTAAACTCAAGTTCAAACTGAGATATCCAATATATCCCTTAATATTTATTAAATATTGTCTTTGTATGTTAAGATAAATTTAACCAATTCAGGGTTGTTAATATAAAATAAAGTCCTCTATTAACCTACAGAAAAATTAATTAAAAATCATTGAAAATAAATGTCTAGTAAATTTTTGCGGTTTTCTCGAAATTCATTTCGAAGGACATGTCGCATTTTGCATACACACCCCTCAAATATAATCTTTGTGAGTACATAATACTTCATATGAATAAAGTTCATGCCACAACCTCTGAAGTTTCTATTCCATAGATTTCAAGTCTGACATAAAATAAAGAAGGAACACCTGTGCCCTAGACCAGTGCTCCGCAACCACTGTGCGAAACGGAGCGGGAGAAGGACAGCGGAAGAAGGTTGCGGAAAACTGCCCTAGACTAATGTTTTATATGTAATTTGTAAAAGGGAACGTAGAGTGGTTTGCCAACTAGTTTTTTTTTAAGAGTTTGGTGCTTTATCAAATTCATAAAATAGGAGTGTTTTTAAGATAATAAAAAATGATACGTGAAAAGATATTAGTTTTGATACTTGAAAATTATGATATTATTGGAATTGAAAGAGACTAGGCGTTTTTGGTAGATTTTCTGTTCTGAATACGAATCAGGTCTAAAAACTGCCCAAGTTTTTGTTTACTTTGTCTCTGAAAGCACATGCAACTAGTACCAAGAAGCTCCATATGTGTTTCAAGCTCAGTTAAAGCTTTACTGTGACACTTTTTTGAGGATTTTATGGAATCCAGTTCATCCGTTATACATTCTCAAATAAATCGCAGATTTAAAATCTTGCTCAAAAACCTGTGATATATATTAGGAGCATCTGGTCAACGTATCTCCAGATGCTCATGCATTTTTGCATAATTTGAAAGTAATTGTTCAATTGACAGCATTTACAAGCATAATTAAAATGGGAGACCATAAAAATTACGATTTTTTGTCATAATTTTTTGTAGAATATATACTAACTGGTTATTTATCAGATATAGAAGTAAAACAAAAAACAATTAATGAACATAAAATAAATAATTAAATTAGTCCAAAGTAATTGAAATAAGTGTCTTGCAAAGTTAAGAGACTTGTTTATTCTTCGATATTTTCTACAACAAATTCTACAACAAATTCTACATTGAAGGGCCATATAACTTTTATTTGAAGTTACGGAACAATCACTTGAGCTAATATCCAATACAAAACTATTAAAGAACCACAAAAAAAACAATTATTGCAAATTGTTGGAAATGAGAGATCTGAAAAATACACAAAAAAAACGGAACATTATCCGCAGCTCGAGGCAACTGGGCACACCTTGCACTCGATGCAGGCATCACCCACATATACTGCAACAAATCAAACAATCTATTTTGTTTTGTAGTTGTGATGTTTTCAGAACAAAGTTTAAGTGTATCCGCAAATGCAGGACTTAACATTTTGAGAACATGTGTATATACAAGTAACGTCCACTCTACTTACTATTTGCACTATCCCTTCCACTTTGGAACAACCGAATATTTACATAGTCCCCATCGATAGAAAACAGAGATGGATACTGCGCTAGAAACTTCTTCAAGCCGCTCTGCGATCCGCCAGCTATCTGTCGCATCTCCTTGGTGAATCCCTTGGAACCAAATTGGCAGCTCAGATCGTGCAATGTCCTAGGTTCGCCTTTGTCCATAAGGCGTTCAAAAAAGAACAACAGCGTCATGTTCCTAGCCAGCTCATACTGCATAGCCTCCATTGTAGATAGATTGTATAAATTCGTATAATAATAATAATAAATATTCTAAGCTCGCCTTAATTTACAGTTAAAAACAATCATCACAGATAGGTTGAGAGGGTCACATAACCTTAAATCGATCAAGTTTGAAGACGCTAGCAAGAGTGCGTATCGTCGCACCTTAATGTAATTTGCCGCTATTACATCATTTTGTGTTTTTGGCCGCGAAATCACGTCGAATTATTAAGGATACTTATTAATATGCAGATGAAAATAAACACGTATCTTCTGTTACCGTTGTCGACCACATCTTATTTTTAGCTATTCACTGCACTTTGGGGTTACGCGAGTTCGGTCTTCGGGCCGCCGTTACTGTTAATTTAGATTATTTACAATTACGAAAAAATAATGTTTAAATTAATTTAAAAATTGCTTAGGCGAACTTAGGACGTCAAGTTGGCGACAGCCATCTTGAATTCTTTGACAATTGCAGTACAGTGGACGAGTGAACTTTCCAACAGTTTGACTGAAAAGTTTTCGTTACGTAACACCGCCTTGGGGCCGTAATATTCGCCAAAAATAGGCTACCGGGTGATATTGATAAAATATGCTGTTGATTTACGACCAAAGCGCGGGCCTAACTTATATTTAGAACAGGCTATCTTCCCTAATGATAACGAGTGATTGTTTGGGCGACTGTACCACGAAGTAATAGTTCCGATTCACTTTTTTACGGTGGATCGGGAACTTCATCAAACATTTTTCGTATCGGTTCCACGTAATGCATTCTAATACGATTAGTATTCAAATTGGCATTTTTAATAGAATCAGCACACGAGTGATTAATTTCGCACCAATTCTTTAATCGACACAAAAATGTAGAGCACCCGCTTTCCGAAATAAATAATTGAAATGCCTTGTTTGTTTATTGATTATCACGGACGCGTTGTAAAGAGAAATCGTTCCCGGAATCTAATTATTGATTAATTATATATTTTTCTTATTTTTATACTGTTTTCTCAGCTGTACGTGTGCGAAATTTTGGAATCACAATGCACTTTCTATACGCGCATCAATTATTTTTTATAAAACAATTACGTTTTACTCCCGGCGGCAGCTATTAAGGATAAATATGCATATTAATTAGCATTTTCATGATTAATAATTTATATACGTTGTGCATTGGATACAATAGAGAATTATAATCATTATTGAAAGTGGTATTTTAAATTAGCATTACATTTAAATTCTATAGCGCCTTTCACTTTGTCCCCATGTGCTGCCATCTATTATCAGTCATCTCATAATTTCATTAGATTATGTTATGCACTTCCGACTTAAATAATTAAAAATTGCATAACTTTTACATTCAAATTATTCTTTTAACAGAGTGTTCCAATTAATTTATCTTTTTAATAATAAATCAATTATCAACATTAATAAAGTTGTAAATTATAAATTTGATGTATGTCAGATACTCAGATTATGTTATGCTTGTATCTGTTATATCAATCTCAACATGTTCACATGTTTGAAGATTTGCGTAGTTAATAACTAACCATATTTTGCAAAGTAAGGTACAGATTGTGGAAACTCCAGATTGTTACATCTAAGTAAAGAATTATAGATATAAAATGAATGACAACGAAAAGGCAGCGGCTACAGTTGATACAGCTGAAGAGGTTAAGAAGCCGCTGACTGAAGAAGAACGCTTAGAATTAGCAACAAAACTGGACAAAGAATTGGATGATTTTATAAATTCTCTGCCGCAGAGAGAGCCAACTGAAGGTGTTCCTCTGGAACGATGGGAAGAGGTACCCGATTACATATCGGAAAAATAGTTTTTTTAATTGAATATTTTCAGGAAGTGTTAAATCATCCGTTTTTCATGAAAGAGATGCCCGAACCGGGTGACAAATTGCATCCACTTTACGAAGGGCTCCAACAATTGAAATATGACCCAGATGTGAATTCGCCGCAAGGTAGTTACGAAAAATATATTACTGAATATATTGCTTTAATGGCTGTCTGCATATAACAATTTTGCATAATGATAATTTAAAAGTGATAACTTAATGAGATTCCTTATTCAAAAATAAGCTATAACTTTTTTAAATTATACAACGGTACCAATGCATAAGAAAATGACCTAAATACCTATAAAAAAAAAGTATCAATATAATTATTTAATTTTTGGCATGTTTGCCAGGTTATATGGCAGTATTTCGTCCCCTGGCAAATGTATTTCCCCTGTTTTTGTGTTCAGAAGTAAAAAAATCGGATAATAATAAAATGACTTGCCTTTTTGCAGGCATGAAATACGTTAAAATTAACAATTTATTTGTTTTGGAAAAAGTCATAATAAATTGCTATCATAGAAGCCCTGGTTTCCTCTTCACCTTTTTACTACTACCTGAAAGTCCTGCACTGTATCATAGTTCAAAAGATAGCCACATGTTTTTATGAAGCCCCATAGAAAAAATTTAATTAGGATTAGTCTGGTGATCTAGTGGCCACCAAAAGACATCTTTTGTGATAATTTCATAAATGTGTTACACATTGTTGTAAAGCATTTTAAATATTCTATTTAAGTCTGTAAAAATTGAATATGGCCTCCATAAGAAATAAAAATCTGATGTGGCCAGGCACATGACTTTATCATACTATATATAAAATTAATCGTTTAGCTGCATGAGATTCTATTTGATCGAGATCGGCCATGTCTGCATTAAAATAAAACTAGTAGAACTAGACAGATATGTCGATTAAAGCTGCGTTCGGATATTGTACTCCGTTGACACCGGGTACACCGTCCAAATGACACTTACGTGTTATTGGGTGTAAAAAGTGTAATACAATATCCGAACGCAGCTTATATTGACAGACGTTATTGTCAAAACATTAGCGTTGTCATTAGTGTCATTACTGTCATTAGAATCAAAATTTCTGACATATCCTGGCTACTAGTTTTAATGCAGTACGACCGATCTCGATGAAATAGAATTTGCTCATGCAGCTAAACTATTGATTGTACCAAAAAATGTCATAGCGATAAATTATTCAGAATTTCCTCATCTTTAATTTATTATTTAACTATTTTGACGAAATTCCAGAAATGTCGGCTTATTTGCAAAATCTTTTAAAAATGCTAAGACTAAACCTCCAGTTCCTTTGGACCCTTTTCAACAGAAAGCTTTTCAGCTCTAAGTTTGGCTATGAAACTTGTAAATATGAAGTTTCGTCGCGATACCTTTAGTAGTTTCTCCGGAATCGTCGCCACAAAAAACGGGTACACACACATACACACACACACACACACAGAAATTTTTTTGTACCTTGGTCAAAAATGTTCAGGGGACCCAAAAAGACATATTTCTCCTAAAATCTCAAAAAAATTTTTTTGGCATGATTACAATACTTTACATACTGCGTATGATAAAGTAAAAAAAGTTGAATATTGCCCGGCAAAAACTTGGGGACAATCACATTTTCTGACAAAAATAATGGCGTTAGAGTATGCTCTTATGTAAGAATACAACATTTTGACTTTCTATTTATTGTAATAGCAAAGTTATTCGAGATTACAAAAATTGACAGTTTTTGCTTTTTTACTTTATCATACGCAGTATGTAAAGTATTGTAATCATGCCAAAAAAATTTTTTGAGATTTTAGCGGAAATATGTCTTTTTGGGTCCCCTGAAAATTTTTGACCAAGGTACAAAAAAATGTCTGTGTGTGTGTGTGTGTGTGTGTGTGTGTGTGTGTGTGTATGTGTGTGTGTGTGTACCCGTTTTTGTGGAGACGATTCCGGAGAAACTACTAATGGTATCGGGACGAAACTTCATATTTAGAAGTTTTATAACCAAACTTAGAGCTGAAAAGCTTTCTGTTGAAAAGGGTCCAAAGGAACTGGTGGTTTACTCATAGCATTTTTCGAAGATTTTGCAAATGAGCCGCTATTTGTGTAATGTCGTCAAAATAGTTAAATAATAAATTAAAGGAGAGGAAATTTTCCATAATTTATGTATATGACATTTTTTGGTAGAGTTTATAGTTTAGCCGCATGATCAAATTCTATTTCATCGAGATCGGGCGTACTGCTTTAAAACTAGTAGCCAGGATATGTCAGATTATTTTGATTCTAATGACAGTAGCTAGTGTCAAACGCTAATGTCTTGAAAATGCTACTGTCAATATAGGCTGCGTTCGGATATTGAACACCGTTACACTTTTTATACCCAATAACACGTAAGTGTCATTTGGACGGTGTACCCGCTGTCAACGGAGTACAATATCCGAACGCAGCTTTAATCGAGATATTTGTCTAGTTCTACTAGTTTTATTTTAATGCAGACAGCCGATCTCGATCAAATAGAATCTCATGCAGCTAAACTATTAATTTTATATATAGTATGATAAAGTCATGTGCCTGGCCACATCAGATTTTTTGTAATTGATTGAAGGAAAATTTTTAAAAATCAAAAGGCGTTCTGAAAGGAGTCCATTATTACACAACTTTATACATATATATATATATATATATATATATATATATATATATATATATATATATATATATATATATATACTATCATGAGCATAAAAAACTGGGATACTCAAATTTGCACTAATTAAACTGGGCTTCGTAATGTCATGTCAGTACGTTTGCCATGTCTCCTTAACGTAGTTTTGAATTTTGTCATAAGCAAAAATGCTGCAATTGAACAAATTTCAGAAGGTAATAACAAACTCGACTGCATGATGGAAATCAGCATTCGAGAAATTGCTACTGAATTAAAATGTAGGCAAGAATGCCGCGAAAAATAAAATTGTTGGAAGTTGAAACCAGAACAAGTTTATAGGTAGACAAATACTGTCCAAGTTTAGAATTCATAGGTAAAAAATACTGTCAAAGTAAATGTTACACAACTAAAATTATTGAGAATATAAGTGCCTAATTTCACTTTTCTGTCCCCGTTTTTTATGCTCGCGATGGTACATCACGTTCCATGAGGCACCGTAAATATTTTCATATTCTGCCAATTTCTTACCGCTGTTAAACATGTTAAACATGGTTACTCCAATTTTTGTCAAAACTACTTTTTTGATATTCATATTTTGATTCTTCTATCTCGCCTATTAGTAGACATAAAATCACACTCGAATAAATTCTCTGCATAAAAAAATTTAAAGGGATATTATAAATGATTGTAGTCGAACTATGCCATGATATCAACCGTAAATATTTCTGGTTGCCGCTCTATTTGAATTGAGTGCCACTGTTTTCCACGCAAAAGTTAAATTGGTTGCATAACCTATTTCAAGTTTGACATTTGTATGTGTATAGCGACAAAAAGTTATTAACATGGGCATGGCCTACTTCGACTACAATCATTTATAATGACCCTGTACTAGCATTGCATGCTGCACACTGTCCAGTTTGGAATTAAAATTTGTTTATTGCAGAACTGGCCATTTCATACAAAGAGGACGGTAACAACAACTACAAATATAAGAATTTCCGATCTGCTATTATCGCTTACACGGAAGGCATTAAGGTGAAATGCGGAGATCCAGAAATCGAAGCAACCCTCCTCAATAATAGGTCAACTGTAAATTTTCACATAAAGAATTACAGGTTAACGATTGTCGCGACCCGTTGTTGCTTTTGTTTATTTCCATTGACATTTTAGATCGAGTCTTATGGACGCCGAATTAGCGCTAAAAATTAATCCTGAATACGTCAAGGCGCAGCTACGAGCGGCAAAGTGCTGCTTCTTTATGAACCAGCATGATAAGTGTATTGAATACTGCGACATGATACTTGAAAAGAACAAAGATGACCAGGAGGTAATAAAGTTACGACAGGATAGTATCAAGGTAAAGCAAATGCACGAGAAGGAGATACGTGCAAAGGAAGCACGAGAGAGACGAGACGCAAGAGCTGAAAGGGATCTTCTTGCGGAAATTACCAAGAGGAAAATTAATGTGAATACTGGTGGAAGTAAGTTTGTTGTTGACGTTGTTAACCCTGTGCTTATACTGGATGCCTAAGATTGTATGTTTAAAATTGCAGAATCTTATGATAATGCATAATATGAAGAGATATTTTCTAGTCTTAAAGATGCACCAAAAAGAAAAATTAATGGATTTTGTGTTTAAATTTTTACTCAGAAACTAATGGGTCTAGAACAAGTGTTTCCTTATGGAAACACAAACAACTGTTAAAAAACACACTTATGTGTGTTTTTATTCCAACCGGTGATGTAATAAGGGAAAAGGCAGGGAAAATGGAAACTTAAAAAAAATTATTGAAAAATGATTTGATTTGAAAACATGGGTGGTAATAAAAGTACAATTTGGCAAATTGTTCATTAAGATTAGCCTGAAAATAACCCTAAAAATGGTTAAAAGTGGTCAAGGTTGCAACACTTGTATGTTGAATAATTTTCAGAAATGAAATTTCATTCTTTTTTTTAGTTTTAGTTCAGTTGATCATCAGTTGATGGAACTGGCTTTTTTTAGAATTGGCTTTTGCAATCAGTAAACATGAAATTCTGTAAATATAATAAAAAAATGTGTTTGGCATCTTTTGTGTAAAGAAATCCAAGTCTGTTTTTATCGTTTTACCTGTTTTAAGCACTTATAATATGCCCTATAAATATGAAAATATGCTCTAAATAACTGAAAATATGCCCTAAAGAATGAGTAAATACATGTCATAAAGTACAGATTTAATTTGAATTTTTATTGCAGTAAATAATAAACATATGATGAAAGTTTTGAAATAAAAAATTTTGTCGGTTTGACCTTACAACACCTTTGTACATGGAAAACGTCCTATCTACATCTACCGACGATGACCTCAATTTAGAGATTTCAAATTTTAATTTTACCGCGAGTAAGAATCGTTCTATTTCAGTCACTCTGTCTAATGCCGCAGTTGTTCAATAGGGTATTTGACTGTATTAAAAATATGGCATGTATTATAGTCATCCTAATAGATTACAGTTTAAGAAAACTATTTGTAATTACTTTTAAAAAAAAAATGCTTTATTTCTATGAAAAACCAAAATTAAAATTGAATTTTATTCACGTCCTATCACGTGATTGAAAACGCTCTGTAATTGGGTCAGTCTCCAGTGATGTCATTCGTTAGTCCGCCTTAGAGCGCGTTCGGTTTGTCAGGGTATGGTATGGGGAGAGCAATGCTCAGATAACTTGGGTCGGCCGTCTCTCTCTTATATGCAGATAAACGCCGTATGACGTTAGTCCGCCTATTATGCAGCGCGTCACTCGCACCGTAAAATACCGGGTTATCCGAACGCGCTTTTATGCTTCCCCGTTTGAATTTAATAGCACGAAAGCGTCATGTAAGCATAACTTTGTAGGTTAGGATAGCCCTAACCTTCAGCTGTCAGATCAGATAATACCTTTCGAAAATACGATAGATAACTTATTCTAGTCAGTTTTACTTATGTCGAAGTAATCTTCGCAACAGAAAACACTTGTATTGGCGGCTATTTATTTCATTTGGATTTCTACGAGCCAACCACTTTCTTCGCAGTTTCAAATCTTGCGGAACAGCTACAAATAGTTTATCCGGAGTTTTTCTTGACGTATCTCTGCATTGTGGATTTATACACCATTTATAACCCATTTTTATGTAGAAATTGTGAAAACAACACATCATACAACACAATTACCAAACGGCGACGATGCCGATGCTGACAGACCATATGGGCCGATTTGACATCTTGACATCACATCATCTTGACATCACTAACCGGTGACGTCACACAACAGAAAGTATCGTTTTGGCGGGACTTTTTGTGATTCAATTTTTAACGCTGATTTTTATGAAATATTGAGGAAATAATTACAAAAAATAATGCATTTACAATGTAGAGTGAAGGAATAAACACATTAAGATGGTTTTCCAAAAATAGTCAAATACCCTATTGTGTTTTAGTCTGAAACCCGTAGAGCCATACTCACCCATTAGCGTTTCGCTGTATTTTTTTAAAGCTAAATAAGTTCACCAGTTTGCATCATATGTATCAGATTTTACGTTGTTTCTAAGGTACGTGCGTCCACCTGTCCGCATCGTACGGAACGGAAAGTTTACTGTATTACAAAAATAAATCCGATACATATGATGCAAAGTAGTGAACGTGTTCCTTAAGCCGGCCCTGATACATTTACACGAGAACATGGCGCGAGGTCAACCAATCTGGTCAACATATATCAAACGTGCAGTTGATATTCTGGTTGTTTTCTATTCTGTGCTATGGCTACCGATTTTGGCGGTCAACAGATCTACGGGACCTGCAGGCCTTATTGCTGCCAAAAGCAGAAAAGCTGGAAAATATGTAGTAAAATATGCTTTTATGTTCAAATAAGCATTTAAAGCATTTAGGCCCGCTCCTACCAACTCCCTGTTATCATCCGGTTTAGATGCCAAGGGAATACGACTTGCCAAGGGGATATCAGGATTGTGGTTACTACCATCGCATTAAACCAAAGGTTAGCTTATTCCCCTGGCAAGATGACATGCCTAGGGATTTTTTCGAAAAATAGCAAACTTGAAAGTGTCGAATGACCTAATGTCATTTATTTGCTCTAAAATATAATAGATATGACAGATTTGTGACATATATATGACAATTTTCTTTGCAAAAGAAGAAATGGAGACGTTAATTTATTTGTAGTTACTAGCAATAAACAATTATTTTTTTTTTATACGAACAACTTATTAATAAGCAGATTAAATTGATGGATAAATTAAACGAGGAAGTGGAGGCGAGATTTGCAGCACAAGCTGAAATCCATAAAGGAATTAGTATTAGAAGAGTATTATTAGATAGAATATACAAAGTTAGCTGCTCTGGAATTAGCTATCAAAAATGAATTTGATAATATGAAAAATATCAATACTTAAATGCGTTATTTTTTTTTATTAACAGCCATCGTATTACAATAATAATTCTGAAAACATTACCACCATTCCTTGTCATCTGCTATCATTGCCATCTCTTTCATCGATAATTTTATCAAGTCATGTGAAGATATTAAGATATTGTGTGTTACCTGGACACTGCATCCTAATGTGAGTGCAAAAACGGATGGAAAATCAGTTATTACCACTTGATTCTTTTCTCATATCATCCCCTTCTGGTATTTTGCAATACCGTGGGCATAAGTTACCAATTGCAAAACTTACTATTTTAGTTGTAGTAATAATCTTTATTCCAACATCTAGCTCTATACATTAGGTTTATTATTACATAAGTTATATTATATTTCATTTATTGTTAGGAAATCTGGAAACGATTTTCTAAGGAGGGGTGTTATTTTTCGTACAGTAGGACATTAGGAGGGCTATGAAGGGGGTTGTTTAGATGTCTAATTCTTGTGATGGATCATCTAAAAGCCATTCTTTCAGCTATCATAAGTGATTCTATGGTTGAATTGCGCCGATTACTCCATAGTTTTGCTCCATATTCGATCATAGATCTGCGATGGTTTAATATATGTGGGTTGCTGTCTTCACACTGATTACGTGGTTTTTGTATGTTAGAGTTTTGAAGTGCGTTGCTCTCTTCTTCATGTGTGCTTTCGTTGTATTGACGAGTTTCTTGAATTTTGAATTTTTGGGTCAAATACTATTTACTATTTTAATTATAAGTGATACTGACTATTGGCATATGCCGAAAAAATCGGCAAAGACCATATTTGAATTGCTGTATGTATCTTGCAATAGAGACATATTTAACTATACAAGTTTACCTCTGACTAAAAGGTTTTATTAGTTGGTCAATTTTAGCTAGAAAATAGTTAAAGAATTCCTATGATAAACGAAATCTTTTAACAAATTCAAAATCAAAATGCCTATCTGCATGATTAATTCTATATAGGTCTAAGATCTTTTCACAACGTATGGGAAAAAGAATTTTTATTTCTTCCATAACCATTTCTTTATCACATGTTGAAAAATAATACACAATTTTTTTAAAATAATACTGCTTTTTATCAAAAATTAACAAAAATCACTTTGAATGACCAATACAGTATTATCACTTTCTGTACAACTGACAGCAAAATTGACACTGACAGCAAATTACCAGCAGGTTTTGTACCGTTGATTGTCAATGAATATAGATAGTCAGCCATGGGTTAGTTGGGGCCTTAACATCCAGAGGGCAGGGTTTTTTGCAAGATTCATTCACAAATTATAGCGTTTTCGACTTATACAGTTCCATGCACGCACTTGGTGCGAACTAGCTGAGGTCGAGCATAAATATATAATAAATATATAAATCGTAAAGTCTATAATTTGTGAATGAATCTTGCAAAAAACCCTGCCCTCTGGATGTTAAGGCCCCAACTACCCATGGCTGACTATCTATATTCGTTGACAATCAACGTTTTGTACCTAACAGCAACTTTTTCCTGCGGTGCCTGTTATCCTCACAACTGCCAAGGGAATAGCCTTAGCGACAGGATAACTTTGTTGGTAGGAGCGAATTTTAGAGATGCCAGCAGGTTAAAATTGCCAAGGAGATGCCAGCAGGTCGTAATAGCGGGCCTTAATGGCAAAATATGCAAAAATATACCCAAACAAATAGGGCTCAAAATTAGTGATTTTCGGATTTCTACCAGGTCTGTTTTTTGTCAATCGTATGGGAAAAAATATGCAACTGCTTACATTTGGTTGCCCTAGTAATGACTTATTAAGTTAAGAATTAGAAAAGAAAAAAAATTCTTTTTTTCATTGATTTCGCCAAACTTTTCTATTTTAGCAAATTGATGAGCATGAAAATGCAAATTACTGATGAATGAAACTTCCCCGCTATTTAACCGTTTTTAATTAAAAAAATTACTATACATTCTCGGCCAAAATGTATATAATGTGTAGGGCAACCAAATGTAAGCAGTTGCATATTTTTTCCATGAGATTGACAAAAAAATAGACCTGATAGAAATCCGTTTCAGAGAAAATCACTCATTTTGAGCCCTATTTGTTAGGGCATATTTTTGCATATTTTGCCATTAAATGCTTAAAATGTTTATTTGAACATAAAAGCATATGTTACTACATATTTGTCAGTTTTTTTTGCTTTTTGCAGTAGATCTGTTGAGCGAATCACTAATGGTTGAGTATGGCTCTACAGGTATCAGACTAAAACACTGGTGAACAAGTGCGGCATTAGACAGAGTGACTGAAATAGAATGATTCTTTCTCCCGGTAATATTAAAATTTGAAGTCTCTAAATTGAGGTGACCGTTTCTTCGTATAGATTCAGTACCACTACGTTCCAGCAAATTAAGTAATTCTATATGAGATAGTTCTTTATGCTGTTTGGTTACTAAACCGTACACAACTTAATATGGCGGATACATATGCGTGGCGATTTGTGTTTCCCGCTAAACGAGTAGTTGTTTCTTTTTCTGTGGCCATAGTAGGTTTCTGGTAATAGTTGGCGATGCCCCAAATTCACGCTATATGGCGTAGTCTAGAGTCACTCTAGACGGTATAGCCGTATCGGTGACAGTAGTTGGGAGCGAGAAAACTGTAGTGCAGTACAAAATCTCGCAAAGAACGGCTTAGTAGGCAAAATTTTTTATTTCAAAACTTGCATCATATGTTTATTATTAAAATTAAATCTGTATTTTTTTAAAGTGTATTTACACATTCTTTAAGGCATATTTTCAGTTTTTTAGAGAATATTTTCATATTTATAGTGCAGATTATAAGCGCTTAAAACAGTTTTTTTAGAGCATATTTTTGGTTGCCCTAATAATGTGTTATAGGAAAAACATAAATTAGGAAAAAAGAGAAATTTAAGGTGGGGCTAAAATTGGGTAGGCAACCAAATATACTTCATGATTTTTAATCAAATTTATAGCTGAATGTTTAGGTGTTTCCAATTCAAATTATAAGTTAGACTGAACTTTGCTAATAATACAAATAAGACCTGGATCAAATTTGTCGAGTGTAAGCGTGCATTTTTATGAATATTGGTTTTTTTTAATTGATTGCCGAAAGAGTACGACAGCCACCAATAATCCTAAAATCTACTCGACAGAACTGAGCCGATAATTTTTTGTATTATTAGCAAAGGTTCCAAGTTCAGTCTAACTTAGGGTTACCATATTTCACCGAAAGTTTGGAAAGCAGGGGGGGTTGTTTGTCAATGGAAATATAGTCAGATAAAAATAAACAACTTTTTATCGTTTATTGATGTATGTTATTAAACAGTTCACAAAAACACTTTACTTTGCTGCTTCCAGGTGCTGCTTGTGGCATAAGTTTGTGCTTCTGAGCGGAGTTTCCAAATGTTGTTTTGTTTTTCCAAATTTTGCATGTTGGACAAAACACGTGGCTCTTGTCGACTGCTTTCAACATTTTATACTGCTTTTGTAGTTCTTCATTAACTTTACATTTTCTTTTTGGCATTTTTACTCTAGAAATTCAAATATAAAGTTTTAGTTCATTGAATATTTAATTTTTTAAAAGTTTTCTTGTACTTTAAGAAAGTATCAAAATATCGAACATCTAATTGTGATTTTGAAATTCTAGAAGAAAGCGAAAGCTAATATTTGTTCATATATTTTATTGTTACTTGTTTGGTTACATACATAATCCAAACAGTTCTAATAAAGGAGAAACGCTTAAAGTAATACACTCAATAAAATTGCAAAAAAAATTTATATTGGTACTCCTCGTAAAAAGCATAACTTGCTTTTCTCTCTTACAACTCTCTTACAAATTTCAATGTAAATTCAGAAGTCAAAGAGAAAATTAGGACAAGGAAAACTAATGACCTCCGTTCAATTAATAGTAATTACTACTTCAAAATATTAAGACAATTAATAACAGAAAAGTAAAACATTCTTACCTGATATTACAGTACACAAACACTAAACAATAACCTCGGGATGCGCTGCAACGACCGTCCTCTCTGACGACTTAAAACAATGTGACAAAATTGTTTAAATTATTCCCCTAGAAACACAAATATCCCGAAATTGTAAGCACTCAACAGTGCATATAAGAAATGGACGACGAAATGGATAATTCTCAGAAACTGTTCGTGAGAGCATCACTCCGACAGTATAGTTTTTGCGGATATTCACTTCCTAGAAAGGTTGTTTAGGACAAACAATTTTTTTTACTCCGCTTCTCTCAACGCGCCCTAGAAAATAATTAATTGTGGAATGAAACTATACATTACCCTCTTTTTTTTGGTTCGGTATTAAGTTCTTTTATGATTTTATTAAAAAAGAGGACATTTCGGGGAAAAAGATACTGGACCCGGACATGACCCTTAAAAAAGAGGACTTGTCCGATTAAAAGAGGATGTCTGGTAACTCTAGTCTAACTTATAATTTGAATGGAAGCACCTGAAAATTCCGATGTATATCTGATTAAAAGTTAAGAGGTATATTTGGTTGCCTATTTCTATTCTAGCGCCACCTTAATTCCAGATCCAAGGCACACTATCGAGAAAAAAGCAAAAAATAATCAGATTTACCAAAAATCCTACAATCTATCAAAATCAAATTTGGCGAGCATAAGACAACAGATGTTGACATTCTTTGTTGAATTTTAGTTTTGTTGATACCTTCAAAACTAAACAAGTCATTGTGTTGGTATAAGATCTGCAAAATCCTAGATCTTAGCGGTGCTGTTCGAAAAACGGGCATCCTGCATTCAGTTAAATATTAAAAAGTTCTTAGAGATTGCAGTTTGTTCTGTTATCTAATAATTACTTTCTTTTGAATCTTCAGAGCCTCTTTGTATGAAGCATTTGAAAGTTGCGTTACCTCAATTGAATCAAGTGAGTTTGGACGAAGAAAACAATCTTATTTGGTCTGTAATACTTTCCTATCCCGAATATAAAATCATGGATTTCATTCAGGAGTTTCCAGAGTACGATATGTAAGTAGAAATTCTGTATTTTCGTTTTTAACATATTTAACTTTATTTTAAGCAATATATTTTTTTTCTTGTAGATTTCTAGATCAGATCGCGCCCGTCTTTGAATCTACACCGGAATGGGATACCGAGGGCAAATATTCTATAAACAATTTGAACGTCTACTATGAAAATAAACTAACTAATAAAATCTACACTGTGAATATTTACATGACTCTAAAGGAGATCATGCAAGAGAAAACGTATGTATATGAATGTAGATTATATAAGTTTAATATATGTGTTTTTCAGGTTTTTGCTCGACAGTACACCATCGTTTATTATTTTTGCCAAGAATAGTCGAGCAGAGAAAGATTTTCTACTAAAACATTAGTTAATATGTTGAAAATGCTGTTGTAATTATTGTTTGGCATTTGTAAGAATAATATAATAAACTTTTATTAATTTAAACACTTAAGTAGTATTGTTTCTTTTATTTATATTATAACTTTTTAGACCAGGCAATAGAGATTTTTGCATGACAAAAATAGTATCAGGAAGCCGACTGTCCCAGGTCACATGGAACAGTCCGTATTGTGATGTGCTTTCAACATCGTGTTTTTTTTAGTTTTTTGCTTGTAAAAGCTGAACCGTTGCAGCAATCTTGATGTTTTCAACAGACGAATTGCAGAGAATGAAAAGACGAAAATATATGAGCCCTACACGGACTCGATCGGATTAACATTAATGGAGAAAATTCGGAAAAACCGGAAAAATATGCGTTTTTTTAGAAATTTCATAACCGCGATTTCAAAGTTGTAGTGCAGGATTTTCGCGAGAAAGTAGGGATTGATGAGTAGTAATTGAGTACTTTGATGTATTGATTAACTTGAAAAGAAAATGTGGAGTCAGAATAATTTTCCAAATCATTGACTTCTAATAAAATTGTGTTTTCATAAATATTGCATACATTGATGTAACCTGAAAAAATAGATGAATGAAACCAGAATATGCCGAAATCCAAGTCAAAGAACCAGGGTAAATAAAAAGTTTTTCAAAAAATCAATTTGTTTACAGATATTTATTTTAAATGTAGCAACGATAAAGACAAAGAAAAAACACTCAGTTTGACAAAATTCTTGGGTATGTGAAGTCTGTCCCACAGTCGACGATTGGCCTAAAATAAACAAAAAAAAATGTTTTTTAGGTATGGACAAACAAGTACGGGAACCCCCAAATTGCAAACAGTCACTGATTATTGCAACGCCGTTCATTACTGGCTACGATTAGTCTGTATACAAACAATTTATGTACACATTTTGAAGCCAATATTGAAGCTATATGTAGTAGAAATTTACAGGACAAATGGACGCACGTGTAGTTCATACAGCATGTAGGTTTGGTTGCCCATGGCATGCAATGGAAAAGTGATTAAAAATGAATCAACATAATGGTCAAGATACACGTGTGACTACGTTTTCGACGCGGCATCTTCGACCGTTGTTCAAATCAGCGCGGGGACAACTAGCGGTCATGTGTTTCATAACATTTTGGGTAGCAGCTGTGGATAATGGATATAGTGGATAGCTTACATAATAGAAATAGATATTAGAAGACTTTATAGCATGGATGATACAGGAATCAGAATGGCTGTTTCACAAAATTTTAGAAAAATTATATGGCCGATGCCGCAGGTGTATCATGGACATTTGCGATAACGTACAATTTCAAAACGTAGCGCGAATATACATTTATGCTAATAGCTAAGACATGCCGCACCTATATAATTGGACAAAATATAGAGGCAAATGCTGTTGCGAAACAGCGATAACGGCTAATAAACGGCAAAGTGCAATTGTCCGACCTTCGTTTTATAACGATAAAATATCCCTAAGCGTTGCATAAGAGTCGTGGGAGACGGTGGTCGTCATGTGCGCAGTTAGCTTCACGGTTGGGAGGTTGGGGAACTTTTCCGTGACGTGTGTCGTAGCGTTTGACACAATTTCAGACAGACTCCTAAATTGACAGTTATGCTACGGTCTAAACAGTGGCTTTTGGTCAAAAAATGATGAATTATTATCGAATATGAGTAAAATTCGGTAAATGGTTGCCTTATATCTTGTCTATATCGTGCTTACAGTGTTCTCAGCCAAAAATGCCCGCCTCAATTGGTGTAAATCTGCGCGTAACAGGCCATTGTCGCCAGGGAGGTAGAAAGTATATGGAAGACTTCTTTTCTGTGGCATATCAACAAACGGAAGATGAAAGAGACTTGGAATACGCATTCTTTGGCATTTACGATGGCCACGGAGGTGCAGAGGCAGCATCATTTGCCAAAGAACGATTGATGGAAACTATTGTCAGACACCGAAACTTCTGGTCAGATAACGATGAAGACGTACTACGTGCTATCAAAATGGGATATATAGCCACTCATTATGCTATGTGGAAAGAGCAGGGTATGTTATTACTTCCGTAGCAACGACAATGACACCTGTGTCATCGCAGGTTATGTTTATTGTTTGTGGTTATGTATGACTTACAATTGTTTTGTTGTTGTAGAAAAGTGGCCGAAGACAGCGTCTGGACTGCCGAGTACAGCCGGTACAACCGCTAGCATAGCGTTCATTCGGCACGGCAAGATTTACATTGGTCACGTTGGCGACTCAGCGATAGTGCTAGGTTATCAGGAGCCAGGGTCTCCGGAATGGAAAGCTAGGCCGCTGACCAAAGACCACAAGCCGGAATGTGCTATGGAAATGTCACGCATTCAACAGTGCGGAGGGAAGGTCGTTGCTAAGTCAGGTATGGACTTGTTCAGATTGTTTTATAGATAAAGTATAGACGTGTTCAAGCCTGCTATATAATTGCGCTGTTTGCGGTCCAAATTGTCGATAAAACGGGTATGGTACGTACTCTCAAGCTGGTCACTATATGATTTGTGCCGTGAACCATAATAGTATAGTTACGAACACGTTATTCACTTGTGACCTGTTAACTCGTTTAAAAAGTGTGTTAACTCGACACGAGTGAATGATGTGTTCGTAGCTTTACTGCTACTGATAAAATGTTATTGACATGTTCTTACTTTTTACCTATGGGTCGTTCTTTTACAAATTGTACGGATTTCGCCAAAAACAAAATTTCACTTTTTTAAATTGCACCAAACTTTTTTTATCGCATTTCCTCGGAATTTTAGTCGATACCTGTATCGGGAATTCATTAAAAAAAAATTATTTTCAGAGATATGAAGGCTTAAAGTTTGGATGATTTACGATTATTTGCCAAACCTTGCCATATTCAAAATTGAATATCTTTGGTTCTAGTAATCATATCGGACTCATTTTTTTCTATTTTAAAGGTTGAAATATTTGCTAAATAACTGCGTAAAATTATTATTTTAATTTATGTACGTAAAAAAACTTAAAAACAATTGAATTCTTTAAATAATTATTTCATAGTCGCCCCCACAATGGATATAATCGAAAAAATATATACAATATCCGCCACACTTTTACCTACAAAATCCATTTTTTTCTAGGATGGAGTCTTTTATAGTTCAAAAGATATTAAATTTTATCTGACGTAAGTCAAGCACCATTTTCGCTTTTGCGTGTGTTTGCAAGCAAAGCACTGAAGAAAATACAATACACAAACTGATTCGCTGCTCGCGTCGCACACGATGTATAGCTGCGCACACACGATTTGTACGTGAAAATCGAGAGTTGTTTGAATATTTAAAATAATTATGTAATGTACCGGATGAACCAAATTCTTATTTAAAATAATAATTGATGTGTTATTTTCGAGATTGGAGGGCGTTAAAATTTAAAATAATAAATACTAAAATAATTAAGATTTTCTAATGATATAAGTATGGGAATAAAAATAAATACATGTTTTAAGCTCTTTTTGTGATTTTATTTTCATTGGCAAATATAATGAGGATGCAAGTACAATTCGGAACCGATGTAAGAAAAAACATATAAATCGTGCATTTATAGAGCTTTTTAATACATGATTGTCTATTCACTAAACAAACTCATAAATATAAAATCATTTATAAAAAAGCTCTACAAATGCACGATTTCTATTAATGCATGATTTGTTATAGCCAATCAAACAACTTACATAAATTGTCATATAATCTCAAACGACATCGACGAATAAAATCTATGTAGACGCCGCCAGAAGAATACGATCGCCGAAAAAAATTTGTAACCAACTCAAGTATTAAACGGCGATTAATGATCTCGACAATTATCGCACTCGCTAATCGCTCGTGTGTTAAACAGTCTCGATCAATAATCGCTCTTTTTAATATACTTGTTGGTTAAATAACTATATACAAACCTCATTCAATTGGATATCTTTCTTGATTTTAGATAATTTAAACCGGCATGACTTACAAATTCTTTGTTGAAGTGACCAACATGTTATAGGTATATTTAATGCCAATAATTGGTATTTTATTACTTTTCTGAGAGCCTCATTCTTTTTATATTTGGATGTGGAGACAAATTGAATGGATTGAAACATCTGTCGGTTCGAAATTTAGAACGTTTGATACGGTTAGAAGACTTCGCCATTTTTTAAAGGCGTTTAATAAATAAATATTTTTTGCACGTAATAAATAAGTACTTCCACTCACTCCGTTCTTAAAAAACAAACTGCACTAGTATGTTGAACCAGCCTGCGGTCTGCGAGACGTTCAAGAACGTCGCGTACACGCCTGAAGTAGTCGGTTGCTGCGTTTTTTTATCGAGTTTTGACACGCCGCGCGTGAGTCACTTTAGATAAAATTTAATATCTTTTGAACTATAAGAGACTCCATCCTAGGAAAAAATGGGTTTTGTAGGTAAAAGTGTAGCGGATATTATGTATATTTTTGCGATTATATCCATCTAATAATTATTTAAAAAATTCAATTGTTTTTAATTTTTTTACATATATAAATTGAAATAATGATTGTACGCAGTTATGTAGCAAATATTTCAACCTTTTAAATAAAACGAAAATGGGTCCGATACGATTACTAGAACCAAAGATATTGAATTTTGAATATGGCAAGGTTTGGCAAATTATGGTAAATAATCCAAACTTAAAACTTTCATATCTCTGAAAATAAATTCTTCTCGGCTAAATCCTGATACAGGTATATCCTTATTTAGTGCATACAACTTATAAAAATAGTTTAAGCCAAATCTAAAATGTGACGTCATAAAAGGTGTATGATTTGTAAAAGAATGACCCATATGCGTATTGCTAAATGCAAGATCAACTTTTCACAGTAATTAATTTTATAAGCTTGTTATTGCAAGGATTTTTTTAATAATAGTTGTTTAGCATTGCTAAAAAGGTATTATGAAAATTATAAATAATGAAATATTCTCAAAGAGATATTTTTTTTACTGTATAGCCTGTAAATATTACTTTTATGGTGGTTTTAGGTTAGAAAATCCTATTGTGGACTTTTTAAATAAAATATGAACTGTAAAGGCGTTATGTTCTGTTATTGATTTGCGTGATGTACGAATTCAAAAGTTGAAATGCTCCGTAGTTTGTAATTTTTATGAAAGTTGGTATTGAACAGTTATTAGAAGTAATTATTTTATTTTATTTTACTTTTATTTATTTTAAAAATCCAGAATATGATTTCTTGATGTTTTCAGTTTATTTTGATATCCCATCGGCTTTGCTTTGGAAATCGGCAAATGGCTTTTTGGCAATTAAGTCAACCTATATGTAACATTATTTTGATTATATTCAGTATTTCAGCTTGTTTTTCATTTATTTAACACTAAAAAATCTCATGTGGCCAGGCACATGACTTTATCATACTATATATAAAACCCCAGCGGAGAAATTTTGTGAAAAGTATAATTTGTACCTTCTCCAGCAGGATAGTATACGAGAACTATATACAAAGCGAGTTACAACTTACCTAAACACTACAAGACCATCAGATAACATGGAGGAAGACTATGAGAATATCCAAACAGCGCTACATAAAGCAGCGAAAGAAACGCTGGGAGAATATAAGCAGAGAACAGGAAAAAACAAACAACCCTTCTGGCTCACAGATGAAGTGGGTGTACTTAGTAAAGAAAAAAACGAAGCATATAAAAAATATTTATCCAGGAAAACCCAACAAAATCAAGAGTGTTATAAGAGTAAGAATAGAGAGCTTAGAAATAAAATTAGGGCAGAAAAGAATACCTGCTAGGAACGAAAGTGTAACCAAATTAACGCTTATATTGGTGGCTCACAAACTACAGAGGTATGGAAAACATTAAAGAACATGAGGTCATCTGCGAAAACAAACACTCTACCATTGATAAATCTCGACGAATGGAAGAGACATTATGATACACTCCTAGTGGAAACAAGACCAGAGTTTATGCGTAGAGAGGAAGTACTGCAAGAACAACAGAACTGTGAGTTGATAGATGCTGCAGAACTGAGAGCATGTGTGACAGAGATGAAGAACGGAAGGTCACCAGGGCCAGGTAATATACCTGCAGAACTTATTAAGTATGGCGGTGAAACATTACTCAGTCGAATCAAAGATCTCATGAATGTGTGTATTACACGGCAAAGAACGCCAAAAGAATGGAAACAATCATTCATATCATCCTTATTTAAGAAAGGTGATAGAAAGGACCCGAACAGCTATAGAGGTCTGAGCGTAACCAGCACATTCAGCAGATTATGGGGTAAATTGATTCAGAAAAGGCTAAGAAAGGAGGTAGGCAACGTAATTGGCGAAGATCAAAGTGGATTTATCCCAGGGCGTTCGTGCACGGACAATGTGTTTATATTGCAGCAGCTGATCGAAAAAATGCGAGCAAAGAACCGCGAGGTGCACATTACCTTTATTGACCTGACGAAAGCCTACGACAACATCCCAAGAAATAAGATGATAGCTGCACTTAAGACACTCGGTGTGAGTAGGTACCTTATGAGAATCATCCGAGACATATACGATGATAATATGGCCTTCATAAGACAGGGGAGTCAGTTCTCTGATGCAATTTACCCAAGCAAGGGACTGAGGCAGGGGTGTTGCCTGTCCCCGATTATATTCAATCTATATATCGAACTGGCTCTCAGGAAATGGAAACGATCTTGTCAGGGAATGGGAATTCCTATAAATGACACCTACCTGTACACATTGAGTTTTGCAGACGACCAAGCAATCATAGCACAGGACTCATTTGACATGGAGTTTATGTTGAAAAGACTTCATACGGAATACAAGAAGTGGGGAATGGAGATTAGTGTGGAGAAGACAAAATACCTTCCGGTGAATACGGATGCTCAATTTGAAATATTTGTCGACGATAACACCAAAATAGGACAAGTAGATGAATTTAAGTACTTAGGCTCCGTGGTGGACAACCAAGGAATTGGGCAAACGGAAATCCAAAACCGAATCATCAAAGCCAGAAAAGTGGTGGGAGCACTTAACTCGGTCTGGTGGGATAAGCATATTAACAGAAGAAATAAGAAACTTATCGGACGTACGATGGTCGAAACAGTTTTGACATATGGATGCGAGGTGTGGACGATGAAGGAGGAGGATAGAAGGAGGGTCGCAGCGGTGGAGATGGATTACTTGCGGAGAAGTGCGAGGGTGTCGAGATTGGAGGGAATTAGAAACGAGGATGTCAGAAATCGAATGTCGGCGGCGGAAACCGTTGTCCAGAGGATAGAGAGAAGAAGCCTGAAATGGTTTGGACATCTGCTCCGCATGGAGGATACGAGATGGCCTAAACAAATATATAACTGGAAACCACCTGGAAGAAACAGAAGGGGGCGTCCTCGAAGATCGTGGTGCGAGGGCATGCAGCAGGCAATGCGAGACAAAGATTTGAACGAGGACATGGCACTGGATAGAAGGACATGGCGATTGGGAATGGGAATGCAGCGGCTGGCTGTCTAATTGATGTACATTATGATACCATTGTTTGTACTTGATTAATCCCAATATATATATATATATATATATATATATATATATATATATATATATATATATATATATATATATATATATATATATATAAAATTAATAGTTTAGCTGCATGAGATTCTATTTCATCGAGATCGGCCATGTCTGCATTAAAATAAAACTAGTAGAACTAGACAGATATGTCAATTAAAGCTGCGTTCGGTTATTGTATTTCGTTGGATCTTTTGCTACGCACACACACACATGCGTATGATAAAGTAAAAAGGTGGATAAAATTTTGTTTCAGAAAATTGATATACAAAGGTTGTGCATTTGTTTGCTTTTAACCGTTTTTCTTTAAATAAACGAGATATCATTACATTCACACTAAAAGCAGACATCTTGTATACGTTCTTGATTTCTGAGCCGACGACGATGAAGAATTGCTTTTTTATTGATATCTCAGTTTTTATCAAATCAAACTGTCTCTTTTTTAAAAATACTCATCCCAATCTACAGAATAATATCAGACACAAAACAAAACAAAAATTGTGACATATGGTAACCTTTTCCTGCATTACATCACATTATCCTTTTGCTCTACCCGTTTTCATACTATAATAATCAAAATTCTTCTCCGAAACAGGCGTTCCGCGTGTCGTTTGGAACCGGCCGCGGATCGGCCACAAGGGCCCCGTCCGCCGCTCCACGCCCATCGACGAGATCCCGTTCCTGGCGGTGGCGCGCAGCCTCGGGGACCTCTGGTCGTACAACTCCGAGCTGGACGCGTTCGTCGTCTCGCCCAATCCGGACTGCATGGTCGTCCCGATCGACACCTCGACTTTCCGATGCCTCATCTTCGGAACGGACGGCCTTTTCAACATGCTCACCGCCCAGAAGGCGGTGAGCATAGTCCAAGCGGCCGAGACCCACAACGAGCATGCCGCCCTCAGCGACGTACCCAAGAAGCACTGGCTCAATCCCAGCAAGTGCCTGGTGGAGAAAGCGCTCGACCTCTGGTCGAACACAAAGATGCGCGCCGATAACACTTCGGTGATTACGCTCATGTTGGATCCGCCAGGGCCTCCCAGGGCCGAGGTTCTCAGGAGTATTAAGAAGAAGAACGTCCCGCTGACCGGTTTGAGTATAGTGACGAGGTTTGCGGAGAACGACGGCCAGGATGGTCAGGAGGACGAGCGTAAGAAACAGGTTAGTAGTTGTGGTAGTAGTTATTTATTAGCGACGTTCTGTTACTGATGTTTTTGCTGAATTTGTACATTCTCCTTATTTGCTTAAAAGTTACTCGTATGTCATCAGGTTTTAGCCTAACTTATCCTAATTGCTACTTCAGAGTAATTTGAGATTTTGTTTGTATGTCACTATTTTTTTTGTAGTGGAAGGCCAACAGTAAATTGCCAACAGTATAATATTTTTGCTTACTAAGAAAACACTTATAATCAATTTCCATGTAGCATTACTTTGGTCCTTTAGCTGTTCAGCTTCTTCCTTCTACACCATGATCTAATAAAAAAAGACTGATAGGGATTTTTTGATTATTTTGTTGCTATTGGACATTTATTAAAAACATTGCCCTATGATATACACAGTGATCTAAAATGACTGAGGACAGGTTGAATTTCCCGCCAATTTGAATAATTGTGATGTTGGCAATGGTTTCAAATGACAGCTGTTATTTTGGTCCAGTGGCGTGTTCTTTCTTGTAAAGGGATTCATTGCGTGCGTTCTGCCACTTTAGGCGCTAACCGCTTGAACTCAGCGGACGGCAGCTATTGGGCAGCAACAACATGAACGCGAAGGCCATTGGTTGCTGAGTTCAAGCGCTTAAGCGGCTTAAACTGGCAGAACGCACCCATTCTCTGATTATAAGTAGGTATATTAACGATGTAGTCTACCGGAAGTGTACCGTAGGTTCGGAATCCTAGCGTTAATACGCGTTGTAGAGATATGAAATTTTTACAGTGGTTTTCTGATGTAGTATATAAAATTATATAAATATTAGAAAGTATATAAAAGTAATAAAATATTAATATTCTTTTTTTTTTGGTATACATTATTATTTTAGGAAAATGACTTTCCAAAATAGAATATAAAAAAATAGAAGGGTTTTACCTATGAACTTAGTTTGAATTATTTATCGTTTTTACGTGATTTCAAACCCACGATTTAGAAAAAAATTGCTTTTTCTATGACACCCTTGACTTTATCGCTTATTACATGTTTCTTTTTACGTCCTATATCACCTGTGGTTAGTTTCCATTGCAAATAGTTTTTCTCTCAGCACTAACAAAAATTTTCATTAGTGGGGTATACTTGTTCCTTAAATTGAAACTATTAATTGAATTAATTGAAACATATATAGTTTCAATTCAAATTAATTCCCGTGAGGGTTAAATAAATAATAAAATGACACCTTTATGGAGAAGAAAGATGAAATATCGTTGCAAAGGAACGTAACCCTTTACTGACGAGTTCACTATGGTATCTGACAGTGATCATAACCTGTATCATGCACGCATACCATCTTAGTAACACTAAATAAGTTCAAAACTGTGGCGGGAAATTCAACCTGTGCTCAGTCATTTTAGATCACCCGTTACAGTGACTCATGTCATTTCCTATTCTTATAGTTTTCAATGTGTTTGTGGAGAAAATAATGTATGGTATAACACACATGTTAGAACAGAATTTAACTCTATGATAGGCCGATTTTCATGTGCAGCTTTATGTATTATTATTATTTTTTTAAACAAAATTCCTCTTAGGGCCGATATATTCACCTATCGTCAAAGTTGTCGTTAGCCAACGAACAGATTACGCTAACGTTCGCGTTAAAAATGATTCTGTCTTTTCACCGATCTGTAAGTTATCGTCAGGTAACGAGGACGTAAACATCGCTAACGAATGTTTTTCGGCAGTATAGTATCAAATGTCGGTAAAAAAGGTGTACTAAATCAACACTTGGACCATAACTTGGAATAATTGCCGCTAGATGCAGCGCTGTAAATGACATTGACAAAACGTAACTAAAATTCAGTCGAAAATCTCGAACCCATTTCTAACCGCATCAATTAAAAAAGACCCAAAGCAAATATAAAAAAAATAGTATGAAAGTCGAATTCAGCAATTTCGGCCAAAATAACTAAATAATTACTTCAATTAATACAGTGCCTCGTACGTACCAAATATATGTCAGTTTGACTTTTTGTTTGACATTCAGCTCATGCTCTGTGATTGGTTCAAAGTGTTCGTCAACAGTTTACCGGCAGGTTCATTTGATCGCTAAATAAATTCGTTCATTAAGCGTATTTATCCCGTCGGTAAGGTTAACGACAGGTGAATAGACATCTTTTTACCAGTTATCTTGTCGTTTAGATGACAAACAGTTTCACGATAGGTGAATATATCGGCCCTTAGAGTTTCTTATTTGGTTCAAACATTCTTTTTTCTAGTGACACGTTGGCAAAAGGTTCTATGAAGTTTTTTAAATAATATTTAGGGGTAGCTACCAGCTGTCAAGAACTAATTATAACTGATTCTGGTATAATTTTTTTCTGCAGAATCTACAAAAATTATTAATCAAATCCACGTGTCCCTGAACTTTATAGCTAGATTAATTTACCTAGTATTGAGTGTACATTTGAACAATTATGATCATGAAACATAGACACAATTTCTGAATTCTGGTTAAGATTCTATGAAATACAAAGCATACCGAATCAGCTGGAATTTAGTCAAAAATAATTTTTTTTTTAGTGTAGTTATTTGTCTTTGATTCCTTCTTTATGAAGAATTAAGTTCCTACATAATTGAAAATCTCCGCTGTATTGACATCTACACTCAAAGGTTTATTAATTTATTATGGTAATGTGTGTAATTATTAAAATGAATAAACATAATCATATATGTAACAAATCGGCTCGGTGTCACTTGGTGCAAAAAGTGTCAACGGTGTAGAATATCCGAACACAACTATAACATCATTGAGGTGCAGGAAAAAAAAGCATAACATAAGCCTCCCCAGACAATTTAATAATAGTAGTTTCAATTTCCAGAATATACCGGAAGTAGGTATAACTGAACTAAGGATAAAAATTTCAAATGAGAACCTAGGTCGTGTTTGATATCCATTGCAAAGGAATTTTTAAAAGAGACAACTTTTGTTGGATTTTTTTTAAATTGTCTGTTTCAAGAAGTAAACCTTTGACATCCCTGCTATACGAGACCACCCGTCCTAGCCTTTTTTTTATGGTTACAGGACGTTACACAAATTTAATGACACTACTTTTGATAATGCACCTGAAGTTGTTGTAAGTGGGGGACACAGTTTCCAGATGTCCCTATTTGAGCGGGACTGTCCCGGGTTCAACAGACCAATCCCGAGTTCCGCATTCCTCCTAAAAATCCTGACTTTGGCAAGTCGTGAAAGTGGTAGGAAAATTTACTAAAACTACCAGTAAATTGTTCAATCTGTGTTACATCAACGAATCATTTAAAGAAAAAGAACGCTGGACTACCACGCAATATTGTTGCTTTTTGTGCTTAATGGTATTCATACGTTACAAATATTAGACTATTTTGATAGCAGCCAAAGAATTTTAATTAGTAAAAAAAATAATACAATACAACAAAATTTATTATAAACTTTTAAATACTTCTCTTTAAATACTTCTCTCTCGAACTTCTTTAACTGGAATTATTAACTTCGACAAACTTTTTGAAAAACAAGGTGATCATTTGTTTTAATAAACATAAAATCCATTACGATAAAAATTAAATTTTTAAAGGAGATGGATGGGATTGAAATTGAAATTTTTGCCCAACAAAACACTTACATTTAAAAGACAAACCTGCGTTCGTGGCAAACACTGCAAGGAGACAATTACCGTTAGGGTTTTGAGTAACATGAGTGGTACGGAAAAGTTGACATTGCTTATTATGGGCAAGTTAAAAAATCCCCGTTGTTCTACCTGCCATCGCCAATGACGAACTTTTAATATTCCTCATATTTTAATTTAATAGGACCTATCGACGACCACCGAGGACGAAAGCAAGGACGTCACGTCAACGGCAACTGAAGACGCCCGACCGAAGCCGGTCGAGCTCGAACAGAGAACGGAAACGGTCGAGCCACGTGTCACGAGGAGCACCGATTCATACGCCAACTGCAAAGCGTCCGATAGCGATATATCAACGTCTTCGAACTCGGAGGTCAGCTCTACTGGCATGGACACTTCGTCTATGCTCGAGGAGAGCATACAGATCAATGAGGTTTCGTCTTCGTCGAGCGAATTCTTCGATAGCGAAGCCGAGTCGGAAAGCACGGAGGTCGCGGAGAAACGTAAACTTACGCGGTACCAGCCCTTTCGCGTCGGGAAGCGTGTTTGCCGGAAACGGAGACTCGATTCTGCGGAGGAGGCGCCGGAAGCGAAGCGACCAAAGGTAATATCGATAGTTATGTAATAATTAATTTAACGATATCGGTATATTTTTAGTAACTATTGAAGTTTTGAACTTTTGCTCGGTTTCGGTTTTTTTGCACAAAATGAAAATTGATTTGCGCAGAATGAAAATGAAGTTGAAAATTGAAAATGATTAAACAACACCTCATAGCTCTCTGGGATCTTTCAAATATCAAACTATTATACCTTTTGGGACAAATGTTGAACAGTATAAACAGAAGTTTATGAATATCAACATATAATTTTATGAGCATGTTCTCTCTGACAGTAGTACTTTTAATTAAGGCTAGGTACTTCCAAGAAATTGACATTTTTACTGAATAAAAATTACTGCATGAATAAGGCCCGGTATTACTAATACCTATCAGATCTCTGAATAATTTAGTAATAATTTAGTAGCGAACTAAATCTACTACTATTGGTTGCGAAAGTATTGAGCCCTGTGTTTGGAGGTTCGTAACTCTGCAACAACTGAACAAAAAAATTGAAACAGAGTGTTATACTCCTGAATCATTTCTACATAACATGATTGACTATCAAAATTTTCTGCCCCTAGGTTTGGACAGAAGCGCGAGAGAAGTGTAAAAATGTATCCGACTTTAGCACTTTTTAATACACCCTCGTCTTTCCAAATTTTTTTCTGCTAAACCACTTGCCCAAAAATATTCAAATTTACACACAGTATACCGTAAACTTGGGTGACTTTGGCCACTATTCGAAAATTTATTTATATTGTTTAGATCTTTGTTAATATTTCAAACATTGCGAGCATTTTTGGTTATTTATATTTTAGATACTATATTGAATACAAAGGTGCTTAATATAAGTTACATGATAATTTATTTTTTTGTGGCAGTGTTCAGAAGATAGCTTTGAAAATTGACCAATTTTGTTACTATGAACAACTTTGTTTGTGTTGAGTAATCTATCTGCATCTATGATTTACCGCCGATAACATTAGTCCTGTGGTTTGTTAGGAATAGCTTTCTGCAATACCCGCGTAGTTAAAGTGCTCGGTGTAGTCAATCGAGGAAAGTAAAGTCGGGCATTCTCAGTGGAAATGGCCATCAAATGATGACATTTCTGTGGTATGACAAAGATGACATTTTACAAGCAATAAAAACACCTGTCCCGTCCGAACGAGGTTTCTTCATTATACCAGAAGTACAAAATTATGTCTAGTTATACCGGGTGATTCAATTTCGAGGCTCACCATGGGGATCTCGCTTATTAGTGGAGATAGAGGCTATGTTTAAATTTGGCAAAGTTTCGTATTTTTGTGCTGAACAATTATCTGAAAAGAAATTTTGGCTATAATTTTTCATTTTAAAGATATCCGCAAAAAACTGAAATGTTAAGATATCGTTTTTAATTTTTTATTCAAAACCAAACGTAGCTAGACATTTGAAACAAAAGCATTCTAAAGCGACTTTTTAACAAGGAATGCAGTGTTATTTTTTAATTTGAAATAACATCAAAGATGGCGGCGTAATCATGGCCAACTTTTGTTTTTCTTATGGGCGCCATATTGAATTTTGGCATTTTCCGATAGTCGTGTTTTTTCTCATTTCCGCAATGTATAACATGTTAGCATTATGTTTTAAAATAGTCATAAAATAGTTTTGTCATGATCTTATTGCTGATTTTAACATATTTTGTTCTTGAACACTTTTAAAACATATTTGGTGGCCAAACTCGAGCATACATTAGCTTATCGTTTCATTGGCATGATAAACAGTAGTATGGCCAAAGTGACCCAATAATGAAGTCTGACTTTGGCCACCCATATATATACATAAAAGAAGTATATCCTGACGTTGGAAATATTGGTGTTTTGAGATTTTTGAAGTACTATCAAAGACCCAAAAAATAGCACAAGTATGAGTAATTATATCTAATCTGTTAAAAGTTACCAGACTTCAAATTTCAAAACTGGACTAAAGTCACCCAAGTTTACGGTAACTCATCTTGTCTACAGATTGGCTTTTGTATTTTACTAATTTTCTTTGCAATAAAGGCTATAAACAAGATTTTCATGGAAGCGGATATCTCGGATAACGCGGATACTCGCGGATAACGAGTATTAGCACAATTACAAGACAGGTCCGAAAACAATCGCCAAATTTTGTTTAATTAGACTATTGAAATAGATACACATTTCAGATGTTCATTAATTTTATAAAGCGAGAAATATGCGATATAATTTTGGTACAGCGTGCAAGTACGTCACGTTGTTCAACTCAGTCGTCACCGGGTTGGGGAGCCGAGGCCGAGTCACAGCATGTATCACAGGCCCGTACTTAGAATTATAACAAACATCGTACATATTTATTGATGTGACCAGCATTGAAGTTGAAGGTTAGAAATGGTGGTTTCTTTGTTTAATGAAAGAATAGATTGCAAGTGTACAGCAAAGAGCTGTAAGCATGTTTTTTTTTTGTTTTAAAGCCTTTTGAATCAACAGCAGCAATCAAATATTATCAGGTAGCATAAACAAATAAAATAACAAAACCAAATATTTTTTCTCAGGCCCCAATAATATGATTTTGGGTAAAATCAAGATAACATAAATACATAAATATTCACTGAATAAAGTTTCTTGAGTAACTGCGTTGTGTGGGTACATGTTTTGCAAGTATTGAGCAATAATGCTGAACTATTATTCCAAGGAAGTAAAACAATTAGTAATTAATGTCAGAAATTTCTTTCTCAAAACTAAAGCACAGCTGTTGTATCTGTCAAAAAATCACCATCAAGAGAAGGTACGTACTTCTATTAGATTTTATCGGATTTATATAAATCGGAAGTAATGAGGTAACATTATTGTGGTTACCTGTAGCCCATTGCAATTGAATTAATCTAAATTTATATAACAAAGCATTGTTTCCAAAGAGATATGGCAAAATTGCGTTGCAGTTTTGCAACACAATTTTTGGGTTTGAACATCAAAACCAATACATTGACAAAGATCATATTAATGAGATAATTGTAGAAACAATTACGATCAACTTGCATGAAGATGATGATGACGATGATGACAAATTATTAGACTACAACGACAACAGTACAGATAATCAAGAGTGATTTTAGATAATGATAAAGAGGTTGCCGCGATAGTTCCTATGTTGGTTGTTTTTAAGGAACTGCACAATTCGTTCAATGTTTGTTTCTAAAATAAAACTAAACGAGAAAATGACAAAAATATTGAATACGGTCCTGATTGTTGATCGTTTGAAATGGTCGCGCGAAGCCTTGCATCGTTTCCCGCGCGTAATCCCCTTGCCCCGAGGGGAACCATCCTGCGCACCGGATTCATCTCATTATTTTTATGCTGTAATGTTGCAGACGGAACGTATCTATGTTTTATGATAAAATTTACACTACCTATAATAAATTGACACGTCTTTGAAGTAGATAGCAAAATATTAAATGTATATTAAAAACAATTGAGATATTAGCAAGCTTATAACAAGCTTATAACCGCCCTTTCATACATATAATATAACAAAATGCTGTAATTTAGGAGAAAACGCTGTTTGAAATTTAAATAAAAATCCTCCTTTTCACGTTAGTAGGAGAAATTATAATACAAAACTTAACAACGTAACGCACAGTTATTTTTTGGTGCTAACCGTTGAATTGAGGTTAGGTCAGTGATTTTTAACCCTAGAACACCAGACATTCGTAAATTTTACGACGTGAAAATCTGGTATCAACGAGATATCAAAATAGTCTGGTATTCTAGGGTTAATAGCGTTTTCTTTTGGTAAAACCCAGGCGCACCATTGCACAATTTTGTTGGTTGCACTCATAGAGCGTTTCATGTTCTGTTCGAAAACCGGTGCAACAGAATCTGCACTCAGTGCACATATTTCTACAGGAGCTACGCGAGCTCGTGTTGGAGAGTGCAATATGGCGGACATTATGTTCTGTTGGGATCGCACTCGCTTGCGATCCCACACTTGGAAAAATTACGCCAGTGCGCTGAGGTTGGTTGGCCCGAGTTTTACCCAAAGAAAGCGCTATAATACATCAACATGTACAGGAGTAAACAACAATATAGAGTTTGTTGTGTGCCTGGTTTCAACAGCAACTGCAAAACACCAGACAAACTATTTTTCAAAATATAATCGAAGGATGTTTGGGTTCGGTCTTTGGATTTGGCAAATGTAACGTGCCCAATATCAAAGTAAATACTGACGAAGTTTACCTACAATACTCCTACAAACCACAATACCAACCCTATTGCAAGAAAATTCCTTAGATTTTGATCAATTTCTTGACAAAGTCAAATTTTAATTGTAACTTTATCAACAAATTCTGAATGTAATTTAATTTTAACTTAGAATTTTGTGTTACATACTGTAAAATCGTTTAATACTCGCTTTTGCTTAAATTTCCATATGACCGTATAATGTAAATATTTGATGGATAACTGCATGTCTACCATCATCATTTTCATCTCATCTCTGTTCCCTATCGTAACAAAATATATTTTATGATAAGTATTTCTGCTAATGAATTTGTAACATGAGTATGTTTGCTAAGTTTTCTACAATTTTTCTGTTGCCGTTAATACAGCTAGTGACCTCAGAATCGACATGGGTGAACCATTCGAAATACATGCAAATCATCGCACTCTGCTACGGTTCTGCTGTGTTTTTTGCGTATCCAAAATGAGTTAGATGATATCTTTTGCATCGGTATGTCAAAACTCGATATGCAGGTGAACTTAAATCTGAACCTTGAAGACAGCAAAACAGCGGAAAATAGTACTGTCTTTATTCATACTTATCACATAAAATAAGGCACTGACTGCCTGGTGACATTTTTCGAATGTTAACTTCACACAAATACTTCACAAGTAAATTTTACTTGACAGATCTGACCCAAATCTGCAGAGTAAATTAAACTTCTTCCCTAGTATAAAGATATGTATACCATAAGTAAACACTTCAAACAAAAAAATCCTCAAAAATCCTGTGCTTTGTGTGCAATCCGAACAAATTCTAAATCCAAACACCTTTGCTACACATTTATTTGGATTATTGAGGTTGCGCTGTAATATGAACTATAAAATGACGTAAAATGTACCAATGCTATTTAAACCTTTCTAATTCAAACAGGTGTCACCAGAGCCCGCTCACAATCTCCGGATAAGAAAGATGAGCGTCCTGGAGAGCATTACCAAGCGGAGCGAGGAATTGAACTACGGAAGGGTGACCTCAACCCCTATTCTGGGCGATAAGAACGATAACGGTGGTAACTTGAAACAGATCCTGCGGCCGCTGAGGAAAGCTAAAGTGTCGAAAGTGAAGAAGAATCTGAAGGAGAAGATCGCCCATAAGCTCGCAGAGAGGAAGTTGCTGGCGAGAGTAAAACGTGTGACAAAAAGGAAGAGGATGGTCCTGCGAGAGAAGAAGGAGGAACCAATAGCGGATCAGAATAGGATGAATAAGGAAAATCATCAAGTGTCCGGTAAGCGGCTATCTAGAAAATTGATGGCGGAGGTGGTGGTAGTACAGAAGAAGCCAAGGAAAGGGAAAACGGAAATGAAGAGTAGGATGCTTCGCGTAGGTTACTTAAGGAAGCTTAGGAATCACGTCGTCTCGAGGGGTAAGAAGAAATGATATTACTTGTTGATTTACTTTTTTAACCGTAAATTAAGATTTGTTTTTATTTTTATATGATCAACTTTGGTAGACGGAAGTCTAGGAGTCTGTCGATGTGTTTATTACTACAAATTCTGTTTTAACTTTTTTATCACTTATATGCAGTAAGGTCGATTGTAATAAATGTGAGACTTTATTGTCCAATTTATCTCTTATTTTAGTTTCTGCCAAAGTGTCGTACTCCATTTTTATTTCTAGTTTTTAGCATCTCACAACACACCAAATGGTTTTTTTTTTGTTTATTTTATTTGTCGGTCTAGAATGGGGCTGGGAACTCAGGATGATATCTGTCAATAAAGAATTTTTGTAATTTTAATATACACGTTGTCTGTAAAGTAATGCGACTCACCGTGAAACAACAAGCCTTTCTTACAATGCTTCCTGAAGCAGTTATAATCACAGACCTCTACTGTATATTGACAGCGCAGCGGCACACTGTAGGTTTTTTAGAGTTGTGTCCTAGCATACATTGTAAGTAAAACATTTTTCCTACCACTATGTGCTCGTCAAAAAAAATACTGTTATCATATTTTTATTATTATTAATTTAGTGTTTTGTACATGAGAAAATAAGTATAACATAATTTGTTTTTATGATATAGCTTACCTGAAATTCCCATTTTCATTTTTCCTGAAAACCAATATAATATAAAATAAGTAAAAGACATTTTATATTATGCTGTTTATCTTTCTAGGCCGCTCAAATATATGTATTTGCATCAACCCTGATCGGACATCGGTGTCCGCTCGGTCTCAAAACTTGTACGGGAAATTGTATGGTGTAAAACAACCCAAATTAATAATAATGAAAGCACTATGATAACAAATTTCAAAGATAAACTTTTGAATGACTCCGCAAAAGAGTATGCCTACCAGATTATATCTTGTTTATCCGTTGTACCTTTCTGAATCGTACCAAAAAAAAAAAACGTAACAATACATTCGGTCTCATTTGACAACAGTTACATTTAAGTTGAGTCCCCATAGCTTTATGGACACCCCTGTATAAATACAAGTATTTTCCTGGATATTGTTATACTTTAATCAAAAGAAGTATTCTTATTTTTATGGGCATGTTTACCGGTACATTAATATTTTTATAGAATTTTTAATAATTGAAATGAAATGATTGATTTATTGATATTTTAATCGAAATATTAATACTTTTCATATCAAAATTATACTAATAATACATCAACTTATAGAATTATGTATCATAAAATCTAAATGTTTTTTATGCTGCCCACCCCTAGTCTAGAATTGGTACCTAACGTGTATAGTTTTCTAGGTTAGGTGGATTTGCGAATCGTTAGTTTACGTATTTATAGGTTATATGTGCAAGCATGTATCAATAATTATTGCCGAGAATGTCTTGTAGAGCTCCTTGTACATATTGATATATTTTTTAAAGATGATCCAACTATAGATTTATATGATACAAAAAGAAATATCTGAAGAATAGACAAATTGAAATTGTGCCTTTGCCATTACCGTGTCTCTTGAGAATGTGTGTACCATTGATCATAAGCGTTTGTATCATTTTAATGAAGTAAGCAAAACTCACCTCACAGAGCCGTTTTTATTTGATAAGATCAGATGAGCGATGTTCACGTATAAAACTGGTTTAAAATTTTTATAGACTTTTTTAATTTTTGATTGTCTAATATAGCATGTTGTCATCTGCAGAATTTTCTTTTGTGTTATGCTCTGATATATTCTATATAAATTATATTTGTATAAAATTTCTACCTGATAAATTCTATAATAAATAACTTTTCAAACAAGCATTCTTTTTTTCTTCTGTCATAAATACCTTTAGTGGTGTGTGTGGTTCGAGAAAGTGAGATCTATAATCGATTTAACAAACAGGTAAGGTAGAACAAAATTTTCTTAATCACCTGTGACCTATTTTTCTAACAAGAAATGTTTATGACCAAATAATGCTATGTAAATATATGTTAGATGTTTTCCGCCTGTTCAACACGGAGGTTTTTTGCCTACTTGTCGTGTGAGCAGTGACTAATATAGGACGGCCATCAGTGATGTTAAATAGCCGGGTATTTATTATCCTGGGTAAATACCCGGGGATTTACTATAAGTGGGTATTTATAAACATAATATTGTTATTAAAAATAGCAGTAAAGGGAAATATTTAATTACTAAATCCAGGGTTTTCTTTTATCATAAAATCAAAAGGTATTCTCTTATCACAAAATACAGGATATTCTTATAAAAATGAAAACGTTTTTAAAACAAAGACTAAAAATATCAGTCTCATCCGACGATCTATCAAGACATTTCCTTGTCATCATCGTCTATTCAATCCTGTGAATCTTCCATACTTTCTGATTCAGTTATCGAAGAAGATCTAGCAGATACTTATAATTATATGTTAAGTATGTCAACTTAGCGTCGTTAAGTTGAGTTAAGTCTTTGTCGTTGTTAATCAATTTCTTATTTTGCTATGAATCCAACTAAATGTACTGAATGTTCTTATATAACTCAAATATTTTCCATTATTTGTAATCAAGAGTACACATCTACAGAGTGTCCCATTTTTTCCCCGCATAACTTTTTTCCAGATAGTATATGCCGCACTGAATAAAAAGTTTCATATGGACATATTTGTTTTCTTTATTCCTTAAAAAAATACAACCCCGTTTGAAATAATTGTAAAATAATTGCAAAACTGTAGATTAAATGAATTAACTTCTTTCGGAATTGATAAACCCAATAAGTCGGCATGAAAGAAACTTTATACCCAGAATGACAATTACTTGTAGAGAAACAAATGTCTAAAAAGTTTCATATGTATTTTGTTTTCTTCATTTGTTTATTTAGTTCATTTTTAACATTTTGAATTTTGTGCTCTTTCTTAGTTTTAGCATTGTTTGATATGTAGTTTATTGTTTATTTTTCTTTATTTAGTTTTTATTTCAAGCGGCTGTAACTTGGAGTTGAGAAAACAATTAGGTCGTTATGAAAAGTTACAATTAGAATGACATTTACTATCTAAAAATCATTCTTGCGGGAAAAAAAGTGTTACACCCTGTATAAATATCTCTGAAATATTGTTAAATGCTGTTTTAAGGATAAAAAGGATAAATACCCAAAATGTAGGTATTTACCCTAGGTAGGGTAAATTTAAAATACCCATTTAGTCATCACTTGGACATCACTGCCGGCCATATTGAAATCACTTGGAGATTAATAATGACAACATTATCTAAGTATATGAGAAAAATATACCTATATTCCACGAAAAGATAAAACAGGGTTAAGGATGCAGTGAGCTACCTCATAAACATTCAGAAAGGTTTTTTCTTAGACTATTATCGTTTATTTTTATGCTGTTTTAATTAAATGTAACTAATATACATATATATTAAATATACGGAAATGAGCTAAAAGGACCGTCAGCCCAATAAAAATGCTGTTTCCTTTCAATTATTTATTTATTTAATAACTTAAACGGCAAAATGCCTTGTGTTTCAATGTAATTAAACCAGGGCTGTGGAGTCGGAGTCGGAGTCGTGGAGTCGGAGTTCAGACAAATTTCAGATGAGTCGGAGTCGGAAAAAATGTACCGACTCTGACTCCGAGCCCAGGTTTAATTACTGTAGAAAAAAAAACATGCGAGAGGGACGTTGCCTCAGTAGATAGTAAACAAATAAAACCAAATATTTTATTAGGTCTTTTACAAAGCACCTACCTACATACACATATGTAAATAATCAAATTACAAAACACACTTTCCAAACGAAAGTGAAAACAATTAACAAAAGTAATCTGTCAGAAATTTAAAAAAGAAACATGAACAAGAGTGTTAAGATGAGATTGAGAAATAGGCTCGTAGTTCAGTGTAGTATCATTTATTCAGAAGTTATACCTGTAGCCATAATTATGATTATTTTCAGCTTTCAAAATAATTAAAAACGATTTAAGGGCATCTTTGCAGGAGAATTTATTGGAGCTATTCTGTCCCTCACAACAATTTTATAAATGTATATTGTACTTAATTTTGATTTTATTTCGTATTATAAACTGTGTCTTATGTTAAATGGACAAAGTCGTGATGATTTGTATGTTCTCTAATGAGAAAACAGTTTAATATAGATATTTTGAATAAACAAAGAAATTACATTTTATAAATAACTATTTTATTTGAGGTTTGTGTATTTGTGTTTTTACATAACTTTTTTTATTTGTGGTCCGATCAATACGTGTTTTTGATATCTTATAGATCGTTTTTATTTACATTTAGATTGTCAGTTTAAATATTTTTGCCAACAAATTTGTTTGTGAATAATTTGATATACACAAGCCATATGTTTAATACAATCACAATACTCGAACAGAAATTTAATTTATTAAATTTGTTTCTTTTTTTTCCTGGAAGTATTTTTGTTTTCATAGCAAATTTAATATTGCTTGGTTGTATTATTCTGTGTCAAATTAATTTGTGATTATTTACATGTAAGATTTTTATTTCACAGAATTATGAATTATGAAGTTCATGGAGTTTCACGGAATTGAAATGAATATTAAAAAAAAACAAAAATAAATTCAATACAGTAATGTAAACTGAACAAGCCAAAACAAAAGTAAAAAAAATCACTTGCGAAAACGCAGACACAATCCCTTCAGTTTGCGCATGAGGGCAGGGCGGGAAATGTGGTCCATCTCGCATTACCATAAAGTTTCTCCACATACACCCATTTTTCAGAACAGATTACTTTCTATTGTACATCGCAGAGAGCAAAGTCATTATGCAGTACATAAAACATTAAATCAAAATCTGAATGAGTGATTTAGGCATTGATCACACCTGCGCGACACGCGACTTGAAGCGGGAGCGGGAATTATTTCCGTTCTACATCAAGTCGCAACGTATGTGTTAAGATGACAGTAATGACGGGCGCAGTGGTCCGTAGCAACTTGATGTAGAACGGAAATAATTCCCGCTCCCGCTTCGCAAGTCGAGTGGTCGCGCTGGTGGGTGCAATGCATAAAAATATATAATTAATATACTATCATCAGCACCCACCAGTTGGCTGCAAACATTTGTGAACCAATTAGAGATTAGATAACAATAATTTGTTATCCACTACCCAGTAATGTAGATAACATCATCATCTTCACACCTATATTTAAACTGTTCAGATCGAAAAAAAAGTACTGTGACTCCACACAGAGTCATTCTTTACCTAAGTAAAACAAAACACTTTCCAAAAAATAATTTATAATAAATATTAAATAGGTATCTCACATTCATCTTAAATACATTTATTACATTTAATTATACACAAGTATGACATCCTCATCAGTTCCGTAACTTTTCCTAGCATCCTCGAAAGTTTCCAAGGACATAACACACAATCCTAAAAACAAAAAAGAAACGATATAGCTTAAATTATTAAACAATTGACATTTAAGCAAATTTGTTATGCTTACTTTCTTGAAAAGAGGGGTTCCGATAGTAGATCTTCTGAGAAATTGTGTTGTAGCCGCAGATTACGATATAGTGTCCCTGGTATGGGGCTGGCCATGGGATGCACCGCCGTATTTCCGTGCAGACTTTGTTGAATTTGCACCGTTCGCAGTTTAGCAATTGGGCATTTGTTAATAGAATTATCGGACCATCTTTAAGATGCCCGATGATAAAGTTTGCCGTAACAGATGCCTTACGGATTTGGAGATTGTTCTGAGTAGCCTTTTCAAATTTTCTATTTACTCGCTTTTCGTCCTATAAAATAAGGAATACTGTTAAGATGGGTGGCATACTTATTGAGTACTGGACTCAGGTTTGTCCGATACTTTTTGCAACCAAACTTTTTTATGTAATATTCATTTTATTTCAATAGAACTCATTGAATTTTATGATAATTCTAACACTGTAAATATTTTTGGGAATTTACTTTAATTAACTTTTTAAAATTAAATTAAAAAATTAATTACGGGTGGGTTAGGACATGTGCTCAGGCACCAAAAGTGCATCTTCTTTATCATTGTCTGTATGTACTTTAATTTCACACACATTTCATGCTGGAATTTTTAGCTTTTTGAAAAAAAAACTGTTAAAAAGGCAAAAATGTGTTTGTTACCCTAGAAGCTGCAAGAAGCCCCCTTCGAAAAGTTCAGCCAAGGCGTCTACATGTCTTTTCAGTGTAGTGGAGTTTTATTTGCAATTATGGAACACACAGCTTTTTGTGAAACATTGCTTATTATGCGTTGGTGGATTTTTTTCCACATTTATTAGACATACAACTTGTTATGGATTTGCTAATTAAAAAGTTAAAAGTTCAAATTTTCTAATGGGCACTTAGGCTTAAACTTTGTACTTTACTCTCTTTATAAATAAACATTGTGTGTCACTGAAAAAAAAGCTTCAATATTTTTTAGTTTTCATCAGAAACATGTACTAGCAATAGTTGTTCATAATTGCTCAGAATTCCAAATTTTTATGAAAATCAAAAAGTCCGACAATTGCCAAAAATTAAAAAAAAAATCTTAAATTACCTTCGTATTTATGATATTTATCATTTGAATGGAGATTGGACATTAAAATCATTTAGGGTGGGTTTTTCAATTGCGGTTTAACTCCGCTAAATCGCAATTGAAAAACCCGCCCTTAATCTATTTTTCTAATTGAACGTGAAATGTTAAGGTGTACTCAAGTTTATAAGCTGTGTTTTGTAACAAATACAATGGCAAAAGTATGGAATACATTTTTTTCTACTTTGCGTTCGTTATAAACTCCTAACGAAACCGCTTTCGGTGTCGTTATGAAAACTAGGTCACAAACTTTTAGTAACTTTTAGTTTTCTAGATTGATGATATAGACGTCAAGTGTCAAATAAGGCTGAAATCTCAATCGCTATTGGCTCGCCTCAATCGTATTTGTGAATTTTACCACAACTACCAACTGTTGAAAATAAAATTGCTCTAGATTGTAAGATGATAACCGCAATTTTCGAAATTTATGTAAAATATTAATTTTGAGACATTAGTCTCAAAGTAGAAAAAATAGTATATAACATTCCTTTTATAAGACGTGTTGGCGCCCCACCAATTTTTGTCTTATAAAACTTGTATTGTAATATACAGCTATATTAAAATTGATCCTGTCATATTATTATCCAAATTTTTTTTTAAACGGCTGCTTCCTATGTTTCTTTTATTTAAAAGATTTCGGTTAAATGCACCCTTTTAATTATCATGTTATAATTTTTTATATTTATTGAGAAAAACTTTGTTAAAAAACTTAAAATATTGATAACACTGGAATTTTCCGATTTCCGAAATTTACTATCACGTCTTTGTTTCTGTAGTGAAACTTTCTACTGGATGACTACGACAGTTACTAACAGAACAAAATAAACAAATGCCCACTTGCTTACATAACCACAGCTGTGTCTAACTGCTGTGTTGTTTCAAATGCTGTCAATGCTTCAATATGAAAAAATTGTCAATATTGTTTGACCTAAACTTTTTCGAAAACCTTACGTGATAGGAAAGTTTTTGATCAGGATTCGGATTCAACATAAGTAAATCTGTCCAAACATTTATTTACTCCATAGACAAAATCCATTTTAGATAAAAATTTCTTTTTGGAAAATGTTGCTATAGCAACAAGACCGACAAAAAAAAATAAAACCAAAACCAAAATGTACTGGTATATAAACACTTTTGTAAAAAAATAACAAAGTAATTAATTTATTTGTTATATTATTTGCATTCTATATATGATTCGTGTTTTTGCATTTGTCTATCTGATCATTCTGTTGATTTGCTTTAAAAAAAACTGTTTTAAAGAAGTAAAATTAGATATTTATTTCCTGTCTTTGTTTACTTAGTATCTAATTAAAAAAGTATATTTATTTATCTGTTCCATGTTTTAAAAATCATATTTTTTAATAATCAATATTTTTTTCTATGTAAATTAAAAACCTGTGTAATATCACAGGTTTAATGTTAAAATAATATAATTACATATTGTAATTATTATGTGAAATCAAAATCTGAGTGACCATAGTGAATGACTGCAAGGAAGAATGAACCAAATCTATGGTAAGCTATATTTTCTGTTACGATTTTACCCTATTTCTTTTTTGGGGTGATAATGGTCAGATTTTATTTAGTCCCAAGTGTCTTATTAGATGTAAACTTACTGCAATTGATGTCACTTAGTGGCCTAAGCGCACATAAAATTTTATTGAAATTTTAAAATATTTAGGTGTGATGGAAATGGTAGCAGATTTGGGACTATATATATTCCTCACCTATGGGTGTACAAGTCAGAAAGTCTGCCAATATAAAACTATTGAGACACTCGACTAACAAAAAGAAATATTGTACCTTTGTTAAAACTCCTTGATAAAATGTATTTCCCCTGTAACCAGGATGGACTCCTAAAGTTGTAGTATAAAATTTGTGTTTAATGTTAAACCTGTGTAATAAATAGCAGAGATCTATTGTCCATGTGCTAAAAACAAAAATATGTATATAAATAAAATCAACCTTTTACAAAATGAAAATGAACTATTTTTGATCTTACCTCTTGTTAAAACCTTCATCTTTGCATATCTCATTAAAATTCTGAAGTAACTGGGTTCTGTGATCCAGCGGCAAGACCATCAACACACAGGATACACCGCAATCCCAGTTGAAGCGTTGCTTGAAGTGATAAAGTGCAATCTGTAGAGACTCTGGCTGTCCAGCTGAATAACAATTAAGTTATTTTAGCACTAATTAGGTCAAGGTAAATAGAGAATATAATACCAGGCTGTCTGAAGTGTCTACCCATACTCTCAATTATTTACAAACTTGGAACTATAATTAACTTTGGATTGGAAATGCAGCACCAGGTTTTCACATTTTACTAAATTGTTAGGTACATACTCACATTGAGTAACTTTAACTGCTCTATCCACAGTCACGATAAGACAATTACCTTATCGCTTATATCAGTTTTCGGAATCAAGCAATAACAAGTTAGTATTTCGGAGAATAATAATAGACCGATATCGGAGGTTTCAGCGCGTTTTCAGGTCAGTTTCAGTATCGACTATTTTGAGCGCCATCTGACGGTGTACATCGTAAACGAATTTCAAAACGGCAATTCCATTTTTTTTTTATTTTAGCTAAGTAATTATGATTAGATCGTATTAACTAACACTGTTATCTTTATTATTGAGATTCAAATTATTTCGACAAAATTAACTAGTTAGTACCACGTTAGTACGGACTAAAAATATCGGTGAGTACATTAGTTGTTTGAGTAGTAGAATTTATTTAGGACTTTTCTCACCTGTTGTGCTTGTTTTGATTGTTTCATCCTTTTGGACACCGCATTCCATTTTGTGCGTCCAACCTGGCACAATATCCGAGGAAGACGCATTTTGCTGCTTCCATTCTGTAAATTTTGCATTGAAAGCAAGGTTAAAATTAAGAAGTTCATTGCCGATGTTGTAATCTTACCTCTCTTACGTGAATATCAAGAAAGGTGAACCGCATGATCAACCTTGGACGTTTTGTTTCAGCATTTTGGAATCATTCGCCCATGAATTTAAGTTTATTTGTTTATATTTTTTGTTTTGTATATGTTTAAAAAACAGTGCAAATTTTCAAACATCCAAATCAGCTGTTGAACGTCTGTAGGTAAACAGTTGTAGAATCAACGTCCAATATTAAAAGATTTAAAAGTTGCTAGTCATGGTACATCTAAACAAATTGCGGGTAATAAATCTAATTTTTATCAACAAATAGCGACAATCTTGTACTTTTACATAACATAACCTTATCTTTTAGGTTATACGTGAAAAATGTGTATATTATTTATATACACAGATCCACATCCACAACCAAATGGATACAGGTGGATAATTATCTCAAACAGGGATGAATTTTATCATAGACCATCGGAGCCAATATCAAAAATAAAAAATGTTATTGGGGGTTTGTACATAACCTTAATTTATATCATAAAGTTTCTATCTACTTATTTGTATTGTAGGTAGGGATTTATTTGAAGGTCGTTCCGGTGGAATGTGGCTGGGAGTTTCCATTAATCCTACCGAGGAAGCAAAGTTAAGGTTTGCTGCACTGTTGAACGTAACTGGAGAGGACCGTAAGCATGGGCTGAAAGGAAGAGGTTTTATCGTCACCGATTATTTGGAAGGTGATGGAAAAGCTAAAGATTATATGGATGAGCTGCTAGCTTCGGATGTTCCTTATAACGCATTTAATTTGGTTACTTTGGAAGCTAAGTATGTGGTTTGTTTTAGATTATGGATGTTTTAACTGCAATGTAAAAATATTATAGTATCCTTCCCAATGTCATTCCGAGTAAAAAGTTTTATACACAGAGAAAATTGTGTAAAGCAATTTTGCTGTGTATATCTATGTATATGGTTACTTAACCAGCAACGTGTCTGTAAAGAAACGCTGTTCAATGGTTGAAAATTACTTGTACTGTGAAATTACAGTACTTTTTCGGCAATATTTCCAAAAATTCCTGTAAAATTACGGTGATCAAGCTGTAATTTTACAGGAATTATCGAAAAAAAACTACAGCAATATAGCTGGTAGTAGTGGGTAACCAGCAATGTTAGTGCTAATTCATTTTCACATTAGGTGTGTTTTATTGCCACCCGTGTGCAGTTCGTATCTATTCGAAATGATTCTCTTTTGAAGTGAATTGAACACGAGTAATAAAACGCATTTGAGTGTACCTATCGCGCGTGCGCATACACATTCGTGTTACGTGTAGTTAGGCCGACAGGTTATGTTTGTATCGGGCATTTTGCATAAGACTTATGCAAGGAGTTAAGTACGAATTGCATATGAAGCCGTCTCACCAACGAAAACAAATACACATAACCTCTCCGAGATACAAACGTGACATGCATGTGACTGCAGACTAATACCTTGATCCTATTGGCTGATTTAATTTCAATTCATTTTGAATACAACTGATCATCTTTTCCGGCTTGTCCTTCAGGGGTGAAGGGGGAACTGAATATGATCAGTTGAAATCTATTTACTTTCATTTTGAATGCGCAATAAAACGCTTTTTAAGACAAGTGAATACGTTTCAAAATGAAATGAACTGATTACCAGTGGCAATAAAACACACCTATTACAGCATTCATTTTCTGTAACTTTGCAGATATTTCTCACGATGTCTAAAGTTATTTCTTATTTTCAATTCTTTCAAACGTTACAGGCCCTTTCAAGTATTATTAAAGGAACAAAAAAGAAAATACAAATCAAACAATGCAAAAATAAAGAATAGAACTAACTATCTTTTACAATAATTAAATAAATTCATTAATAAATTTAAAAAATATCAAATTAAGAAAAATGTATTTTGTGTAAAAAGTGTCATGTGGACCTATTGATAAGAAGGTAATATTCCTTAAGGAAATAAAGCCGTTTTAAAATACGTTAGAGCCGTTAATATTCCAAACAAATAGTAATTTTTTATGGCATTGAAAAAATAAATAATTCCGTAAATAATAATAAATAAATAACATTTACGTTCTGAAACTAAAAGTTTGTTAAATAAGAAAAATTATTGCGAAAATTAAACTTAAAAATAAAATATGAGAAAAAATTATTTTTGCTTCGTTATGTTTAAATAATAAAAATTATTTTTATATTCATTTATTGCAATTTTATTGAATACCACAATTGAAGAGTGATGCTTCTCAAGGGTCTAAGTTTCAACACAATCAAAAACATTAAATTAATCTCGAACAACTGACAGCTAATTCTGTATCCTTTTTGTACGTAGAATCTGAATCCACAAATGTACAAAACTAGGTTTTCGGCATTCGTTTATCTCAAAAACTAGAGTACCGTAAAGTAGGGTGAGATTGATCATTTTAAATTTAATATTTTGAATAACTCTTTTATCTTTAGAGTAAAATAAACCATATTTGGCAGGTTTTTGATACAGATGTAGTTCTATCGGAATAGAAAATATTAGACCAAACAATAGGGTATTTGACTATTTTTGGAAAACCATCTTAATGTGTTTATTCCTTCACTCTACATTGTAAATGCATTATTTTTTGTAATTATTTCCTCAATATTTCATAAAAATCAGCGTTAAAAATTGAATCACAAAAAGTCCCGCCAAAACGATACTTTCTGTTGTGTGACGTCACCGGTTAGTGATGTCAAGATGTCAAGATGATGTGATGTCAAGATGTCAAATCGGCCCATATGGTCTGTCAGCATCGGCATCGTCGCCGTTTGGTAATTGTGTTGTATGATGTGTTGTTTTCACAATTTCTACATAAAAATGGGTTATAAATGGTGTATAAATCCACAATGCAGAGATACGTCAAGAAAAACTCCGGATAAACTATTTGTAGCTGTTCCGCAAGATTTGAAACTGCGAAGAAAGTGGTTGGCTCGTAGAAATCCAAATGAAATGAATAGCCGCCAATACAAGTGTTTTCTGTTGTGAGGATTACTTCGACAAAAGTAAAACTGACTAGAATAAGTTATCTATCGTATTTTCGAAAGGTATTATCTGATCTGACAGCTGAAGGTTAGGGCTATCCTAACCTACAAAGTTATGCTTACATGACGCTTTCGTGCTATTAAATTCAAACGGGAGAAGCATAAAAGCGCGTTCGGATAACCTGGTATTTTACGGTGAGTGTGACGCGCTGCATAATAGGCGGACTAACGTCATACGGCGTTTATCTGCATATAAGAGAGAGACAGCCGACCCAAGTTATCTGAGCATTGCTCTCCCCATACCATACCCTGACAAACCGAACGCGCTCTAAGGCGGACTAACGAATGACATCACTGGAGACTGACCCAATTACAGAGCGTTTTCAATCACGTGATAGGACGTGAATAAAATTCAATTTTAATTTTGGTTTTTCATAGAAATAGAGCATTTTTTTTTTGAAAAGTAATAACAAATAGTTTTCTTAAACTGTAATCTATTAGGATGACTATAATACATGCCATATTTTTAATACAGTCAAATACCCTATTCAGAAATAACAACAAAAATAAATAAAAAGTGGGTGGTCAATCTCACCCTTGATTATAAGGTGTGATTTATCACCCCATTTTAACAATGGAGAATGGCTTTATATTGCTATAGTAACAAACAGTCTCAATTTCAACAAAATCGACCAAGGCAATTTGTTGGAATTGGTATATTTGGTGATATTTGTCATGCGGGGTGAGATTGAACACCCGTTATATTCACCAGTAAGATAACAAACTAAAAAACGTTTATACAATAACAAGACTAAAAATATTTATCTGTAAAAAATATTTACTTATTTAAAAACCACGGAAAATTCCAAATATTTTTACTGATTCATTATTTCCATTTTTTTATGCATTGTCACCAGAAGTACGCGCTCATGCAAAATTTCATCTTGATGGGACAAGTTTTAAAAATTTTGAAAATATTTCCAAATTTTGTAAAATTTCCAATTTTTTATTGATTCAGCATCGTCACCGGAAATCTGTGCACATGCAAGATTTCAACTCTATTGGACAAATTTTGAAAATGTTGAGTTTTTCTAAATTTTGGAAAATTTTCAATTTTTTATTGATTCATGCATTGTCACCGGAAATGTGTGCACATGCAAAATTTCAACTCTATTGGACAAATTTTAAAAATGCTTTGAGATTTTCCACATTTTGGAAAATTTTCCATTTTTTATTGATTCATGCATTGCCACCGGAAATCTGTGCACATGCAAAATTTCAACTCTATTGGACAAATTTTAAAAATGTTGCGAGTTTTTTCAAATTTTGGAAAATTTTTAATTTTTTATTGATTCATGCATTGTCACCGGAAATCTGTGCACATGCAAAATTTCAACTCGATTGGACAAATTTTCCAAATTTTTAAATGTTTCCAATTTTTGGAAAATTTCCAAATTTGTTTTTATCGATTCATACATTGTCACCGGAAATCTGTCCACATGAGAAATTTCACCTCGATTGGACATTGGCAAGTATGTATGTAAAATATCGATTACAAGATTCGAAGGAAACACGCAAACCAAGTAAAATGCTTGCCTCTATTTAAAACTCTGAAATTTTTTGAAATTATGTAATTACAAACACCCTTCTCATTTTTTGTTGATAACCGTTAGCAATAAAGCAATTCATCTATGTATTTCATAAAATTAAATTCATCATCTACTATAAGCCGGGGTGAGATTGTTCACACCAGGAACGAGTTGATCAATCTCACCCCGTTGTCTCGAAGGTCAGTACGATCCAATAAAACATATACGAATCTGCAGTTTGGCCAATAATCTTCCCCAAGGAATGAATAGCTCATCAATACTCCAGTAACTAAAAGTTTGAGACGTATAGAAATTGGCTCTTTTTCATGGTTTATTTTCAGTCACAAAAAATGATACATCCTATCTGTGTGCAGTTCAGTGATGTACTGATTCAAAACAACATATATTAGCACAATCAAACGCCTGAAAATGGCGGTTTAAGGTGTTGAAATGGCGCGATAGTTTAAATTTGTTTAGGAATACAACGAGTGATCAATCTCACCCCATTTTACGGTACTAAAATATAGTACAGTACAACCTTGTTAATCCAGATATCTGGGATTCCGGACAGGCCCTTCACAAACTCATAATCTGGACGTCTCTCGTTAAGCTGGACAAATAGAAACTGATATTTTTAGAAATTCAGGAAGGTATTTCTGACAAAAAGGAGTTTTATCTGGAACTATTGCTTTTTTTTTTAATTATGGAACCTCTTTAAACTCTAGAAATATTTTACCTTGTTCTTTAACACTTGTAATTGAAATGTTATATGAGAATCCTCCAAGTGTTCCATGTGCAACATACATGTTAATTAACAACTTTTTTCATTTTAGTAATAACATAAGTAAAACCGAACATTGCAGTAATATGCCGCACACGTACAATAGATATGATGGCAAGCAAATTTTGGGATTTGGCAATACAATTCCCAGTACACCGCCTACAAAAGTTGTGAACGGTCGAGAACGATTCAAAACTATTGTAGATGAATTTAATTCGGTTGACCAAAAGGAACAGCTGATTGATGAGTTGCTAAAATTCTTGAAATGGGACAAGCAGTAAGTTTTTTCTTGAATTTTTTTGAGCATTTGGTATACAGAATCTTTTTTCCAGACACTTACCATGTGCAGAATTGGAGAAGCGGCAACCAGTTTACTACAAGTATTTAACATGTGTATATGTAAAAGCAGTGGAAGTTAACTATGGGACTAGGTAAGCATAACACCAATTGTATTGGACAAAATTTGAGCTGTTGCTTTCAGTTAAAACTAAATATGTATCAACAATGTCTGCCATATTAAGTTAAATGTACTTTGCAGTAAAAAGTATCTATTAGAAAATGTGCTAAATGCATATCTTTGACATCATATCTACCTAATGCAATACTGGAGTTATATTCATTTTTGGGTCCTAACGAAAAACCTAAATGCACCCCTGACAAGTTCCTGGAAGGAATCTCGTCATTCTTGGACAAAGTGGCTACCAAAACAGGGTTTTACAATAATCTCGTTTCTGTTTTTAAGTTAACTTATCTTCTGTTCAAAGAAGCTATTAGAAAATGTCGCATGCATATGTTTACAACTTACACCAAAATGAAGATAAATACTTGTTTTTTTACAAATAGTACACACTACGATTTCCAACTACTTATCTACATATAAATTTTATGCCTGATTGATAGTTTATGAGGAAAGTTTATATTTGGAAATAATTATGTTCCTTTTGGGGTTTTAATGAAAATTCAAAATTTAGCCAGCACACCCCCTCCACCATAAATCTTAAACTATTAATCTAATAAAAAAATTGGTGAAAAGGCAAACCTGGAATTTTATTAAATTATTACATTTATAAAGGTTGAAGTATTTTTACTATTTTTTACGTATAAATTTATAATGTAGTAGGAATGATTGGCAGCCATTTTGCCTACGAATGAAGAGGGGTGCAAATTTGAAGATCTGACTTATTTCATTTGCGAAACTAGGCAAAATTGCGTTTAAAATATATTCATAAAAAAAATAAGTTTGATGGCACGAATGATCAGCAAAACATCGTAAAAGCACATTTTAATGAGGAATCTGATACTCTACTTGCTACTTAATTTGCGATTCGTTTAAAGAGAAATAGAGTTAAAGATAGTTTAAAGAAATAGAGAAATCATGGCCATCTATTGTTCTTCTTTTGGGCAGGAGCAAAATTATGACAGATTGATTTCAATTGTCTAAGAATTCAAACTACAGCTATTATTCTATTAAAAATAGTGTTAAAATTTAAGGTGTGCTATAATTTTGTCCGATACTGCTTAATGTATACAATATCTTTGGTACTGAATTTCACATTGATAGGACACATTCAATAATTCTGGTGGATGATAATTGGAACGTTCAGTTTTATGAAGCAACGATGAAAGATCCCATTGATCCGGAAAATCCATCTTGGGAGACAAATACAATCACTGCTAAGTTATAAATATTTTCTTTTGTTACATGTTGTTTGGTTAATAAATGTACATATTTGGCAAAAATCGGGTGTTTGAAGTTTTAGGTTTTTACCATTTTAGCCATTGGTTGAGGTTTTTGTTTTCATAATGAAACCCATAGTAACAAAGACTAAAACAACTCTCTTTTCATCATTTTCTGTGTTAGATTCATCATCAAAGATGCATCTGTTTTGAAACACTTGTTCATCTGTATAATAGTATACAACTTAGTAACTGTATGTATGCAAAAAAAATAGGGTATTCCGGTCATGTCAAAATTTAAGCAGATATTCGGTTTAACCTATTGTACAATTTATGAGTATCCATAAAGTTAAGCTATGAGCTTTTTGATTTATTTTTTCTATGAGATAATTGCAATTAAAAGTGCATTTCGTTTGAATTCATCGACCACCCTCGGAAATACACGATGATTACCGATCCCTAGTAGCGGTGGCAACAGCGGACAGCTCTGCAACAGCTGATCGGCCAACTTGACGGTTGGCGACCCTGTTGTTTGACAACGAATAAAGGTAACTTTTTTGAGACATGATTTGATCATTGAAACTTGAAGCCAAACATCTCTCATCTCGCTAGTCGGCAATGTAAAGAAAATCTTATCAGGAGTTACTGTTCTACTGCTGTTACAGCCCGGCACAGAACAATGTCGGCGTTGGAGTTTATACATTTTGAACAAGTGTTTGATATAACCTCAATAACCAAAGCAGGTGTCAACAAACGAGCGATTCTAAACGTTGACACAACAGAAGACAAAAATTTACTACGTGCACCCTAGATATAGCAACGTTGTCAAGTCGCTCACTTTGAGCGGTCTTTGTGACGTCACAAAGACCAATCCTAATTCAAACTTCAAACAACGATTTCTCTTAATTTAAAACAATGTTTGATATTTTACTTGTGAAGTAGCAAAGAGTAGCACCTATACTTTGTAAAAAATGACAATTTCAAAAACACCGGAATACCCCATTGTGCAAAACCATACAGAGGGTCATTATAAATGATTGTCATTGAAGCATGGGGCTGGCCCCCAAATTTTTGAATGAAAACAAAAAAATCCCAGCATAGAATCTATTTTCAACTGTTAATACAATCAATTAAGTTAAAATTGTAAACTCTTGATAAATAAATATATCTATTAATAATGTACAATACGTTAATACAGGCAAAGTATTCTAACGCACATTTAAATCTGTTGGGCCTCGAGTCCTTCAACGATACCTCGGTTCTCGGTAAGTATCTTAATATCGAGAGAACTGTTAGCGAGGCCATAAAAGTTTTGCGGGTTGTGACTCTTCGACGAGAACTTCCATCCGAGGTGACCTCTGCACCAACGGCACTGCATTATCGTCCATGCGTACCCAGGAAACCAACTGAATTGTTTCGATGGCTCTCCAACGAGAATGAAATTTTTGGCTTCCATCACAGTCACAGTTTCATAGACGTTGCCACCTGAATTAAAAAGGAAATTTACTGTATTGGTAGGTACTGCACTGATAATTTATTCTAGGTTTCAGTTTTTTAACATAAAAGACAACACAATACAAACCTGGGTTGCAGTAATTACTCTGTACTCCATCCTTTGACATAGAGAATACGTCTTTCTGCAAGGCAATATCTGTACCACAGTTTCCGCAAGTAATTGCCCTATCCTAAAAAAAGAGTCAAAAAGTCAAGTAAAATTTTCTTATTAAAAAAAATTTACTTGCCATTTGTAAATATCGATAAATTATGACAGATTGATTTCAATTGTCTAAGAATTCAAACTACAGCTATTATTCTATTAAAAATAGTGTTAAAATTTAAGGTGTGCTATAATTTTGTCCGATACTGCTTAATGTATACAATATCTTTGGTACTGAATTTCACATTGATAGGACACATTCAATAATTCTGGTGGATGATAATTGGAACGTTCAGTTTTATGAAGCAACGATGAAAGATCCCATTGATCCGGAAAATCCATCTTGGGAGACAAATACAATCACTGCTAAGTTATAAATATTTTCTTTTGTTACATGTTGTTTGGTTAATAAATGTACATATTTGGCAAAAATCGGGTGTTTGAAGTTTTAGGTTTTTACCATTTTAGCCATTGGTTGAGGTTTTTGTTTTCATAATGAAACCCATAGTAACAAAGACTAAAACAACTCTCTTTTCATCATTTTCTGTGTTAGATTCATCATCAAAGATGCATCTGTTTTGAAACACTTGTTCATCTGTATAATAGTATACAACTTAGTAACTGTATGTATGCAAAAAAAATAGGGTATTCCGGTCATGTCAAAATTTAAGCAGATATTCGGTTTAACCTATTGTACAATTTATGAGTATCCATAAAGTTAAGCTATGAGCTTTTTGATTTATTTTTTCTATGAGATAATTGCAATTAAAAGTGCATTTCGTTTGAATTCATCGACCACCCTCGGAAATACACGATGATTACCGATCCCTAGTAGCGGTGGCAACAGCGGACAGCTCTGCAACAGCTGATCGGCCAACTTGACGGTTGGCGACCCTGTTGTTTGACAACGAATAAAGGTAACTTTTTTGAGACATGATTTGATCATTGAAACTTGAAGCCAAACATCTCTCATCTCGCTAGTCGGCAATGTAAAGAAAATCTTATCAGGAGTTACTGTTCTACTGCTGTTACAGCCCGGCACAGAACAATGTCGGCGTTGGAGTTTATACATTTTGAACAAGTGTTTGATATAACCTCAATAACCAAAGCAGGTGTCAACAAACGAGCGATTCTAAACGTTGACACAACAGAAGACAAAAATTTACTACGTGCACCCTAGATATAGCAACGTTGTCAAGTCGCTCACTTTGAGCGGTCTTTGTGACGTCACAAAGACCAATCCTAATTCAAACTTCAAACAACGATTTCTCTTAATTTAAAACAATGTTTGATATTTTACTTGTGAAGTAGCAAAGAGTAGCACCTATACTTTGTAAAAAATGACAATTTCAAAAACACCGGAATACCCCATTGTGCAAAACCATACAGAGGGTCATTATAAATGATTGTCATTGAAGCATGGGGCTGGCCCCCAAATTTTTGAATGAAAACAAAAAAATCCCAGCATAGAATCTATTTTCAACTGTTAATACAATCAATTAAGTTAAAATTGTAAACTCTTGATAAATAAATATATCTATTAATAATGTACAATACGTTAATACAGGCAAAGTATTCTAACGCACATTTAAATCTGTTGGGCCTCGAGTCCTTCAACGATACCTCGGTTCTCGGTAAGTATCTTAATATCGAGAGAACTGTTAGCGAGGCCATAAAAGTTTTGCGGGTTGTGACTCTTCGACGAGAACTTCCATCCGAGGTGACCTCTGCACCAACGGCACTGCATTATCGTCCATGCGTACCCAGGAAACCAACTGAATTGTTTCGATGGCTCTCCAACGAGAATGAAATTTTTGGCTTCCATCACAGTCACAGTTTCATAGACGTTGCCACCTGAATTAAAAAGGAAATTTACTGTATTGGTAGGTACTGCACTGATAATTTATTCTAGGTTTCAGTTTTTTAACATAAAAGACAACACAATACAAACCTGGGTTGCAGTAATTACTCTGTACTCCATCCTTTGACATAGAGAATACGTCTTTCTGCAAGGCAATATCTGTACCACAGTTTCCGCAAGTAATTGCCCTATCCTAAAAAAAGAGTCAAAAAGTCAAGTAAAATTTTCTTATTAAAAAAAATTTACTTGCCATTTGTAAATATCGATACTCTAATCTCAGTCTTTCAAGTACGCTGTTACACCGTAAAATTTCGAGCCTCTCTGCATAAGTTAACTGGTAATTCTGGACAAACCAGTATGATAAATTCACAGCATCCTTCGGAAGGCTTTCTACCAAAGAACAAAATATTATTTTTACTTTATACTACGTAGTATGTAAAGTATTGTAATCGTGCCAAAAAAAAATTTCGAGATTTTAGCGGAAGTATGTCTCTTTGGGTCCCCCGAAAATTTTTGACCAAGGTACAAAATCTGGAGGCCTGGAAGGCGGCCTTGGCGAGAAGAAATCTGCAAATAAACATGGAGAAGTCGAAAGTTATGATAGTGATATTAAAAATCATTTTGGAATTCCTCGTTCAATTTGCGGCAAAAAATCCCTCTCTGCCTTTCTTTGTAGGAGGCACCGTTTTTATGCAAAAAAAATAAAACACCTTAATGATCTCAATTTTTTTAAAGAACTATTTAATACAATAACTTTAAACTAAAACAATAACAGAAAATAACACTAATAAAATTTTAAATAGGCGCAAAGCTACAAAAAATGTTGAAAATGATTTCCCTCAGACGAGATTCAATCGTCAGTTTTTAAGACAAACTTTAACACCCCGGTATCTTACAAAACGAAGCATTTGCGTACTACGTTTATATAGCACACTGTCATTATTTTTTCATGGAGAATCACCATCTGAAGTTTGTCGCACTTATTTACTAACACCCTGTATATATTCCCTGTATATATTCAGTCAGCTATTATAAATGAACCTAGTATTGGTGTGTTTGCTGATGTGACTGTTCCGATAATGTATTTCTCTTGGCTGATTTCTTTGACTCTATGATCTTGTTCCTGATGAAGTTTTGAAATAAAACGAAAATTTGAACCAAGACAAAAGGAGTTTCCATTACTACGCCCAATTGACCGATATTCCCACATTATTTGACTTGACGTTAATTCCAAACGTAATTACGGTCGTTACGCCCTCGCAAGTATATATATACAGTAGACTCTCGCTAATCCGACTACGGTCTAATACGTACTACCCCGTAGTCCGAACAGCCTACAAATCTGCACTACCTCATAATCCGAAAGCCCCACCTGCTTTTTAACCCTGGTCCGAACAGAAAAATCATAGTATACCCTTACTATCAATTGGCAACCTTGTACTCCGAACAACTTATTAGTCCGAATGGGCGTATGCAAAAACGGGTTCGGATTACTGAGAGTGTACTGTATATATATATATATATATATATATATATATATATATATATATATAGTATGTAAAGTATTGTAATCGTGCCAAAAAAAACTTCGAGATTTTAGCGGAAATATGTCTTTCTGGGTCCCCTGAACATTTTTGACCAAGGTACAAAAAAATGTCTGTGTGTGTGCGTGTGTGTCCGTTTCTTTGTGGCAACGATTCCGGAGAAACTACTAAAGGTATCGGGACGAAACTTTATATTTAGAAGTTTCATGACCAAACTTAGAGCTGAAAAGCTTTCTGTTGAAAAGTGTCCAAAGGAACGGGAGGTTGTCTTAGCATTTTTGAAAGATTTTGCAAACAAGCCGCCATTTCTGGAATTTGGCGAAATAGTTAAATAATAAATTAAAGTAGAGGAAATTCTGAATAATTCATGACTTTGACATTTTTTGGTAAAATTAATAGTTTAGCTGCATGAGCAAATTCTATTTCATCGAGATCGGTCGTACTGCATTAAAACTAGTTAGCCAGGATTTATCAGATATTTTGATTCTAGGTAGTGAGATATTCTCAGTAGGTAGTGTCAAACGCTAATGTTTTGACAATACCTACTGTCAATATAATCAACATATCTATCTAGTTCTACAAGTTTTATTTTAATGCAGACATGTCCGATCTCGATCAAATAGAATCTCATGCAGCTAAACTATTAATTTTATATATAGTATGATAAAGACATGTGCCTGGCCACATCAGATTTTTTAATAGTTATTTTTGTCAATGATTTACGATTCAGATTAATCTATAGAAAATAGTTAACTAAAAACTTAATTAATGCACAATTTATGATGATAATTTTTTTTCAATCCAATTCAAACAGAAATTAGATTTTGAAATACACAAGTGCATTTTAAGATTATGTGTTTATTCGTCTTCTTAGCTGCAAGTCTGATGCATTTCGAAATTTTTTAGGAAAGCAAAGATTTGCAGACATTTTGAAAATGCGAATTTTTATTGAAACTTGGTATGCCTGGTTAGAATTCGATTCTGAACAAGTTTTTCTAATAACTTTTTTCGATGTATGTCTAATTCATGTTTGCGATAATACCCAGAGAAAAATATCTGGAATTTTCTCTATTCACAAAGTTGTAGTACGCTTGGTTTACATTTTAAAACTAAGTCAAGTACTCTAAAGTGCTGGAGCTCATTTGCTTCTACCTCTGTACCAAAAGTCAAATCTCTAAACCTAAAACTATGCTAACTATAAGGGTGTCTTCACCCAAAAGAGTCTTTACTTTAATTTAATTAGAAAATTAATCGAGTCAAATATCTTTAGTTTTCTCCGTTGAATTTCAATCACTATGTAAACTTATTTAAAAGAATGTACTACCACCCTTCCCTATCTTTTTTGTAATCAATAGAACCAAACCTTTATCGTAACTTTGCGACAGTCCTTCCTCGATAAGGTGCATGTAATACGACAACTCGTTGTGGTCGTACACCCAAGACGCATACGGGTACTGGCTCAGGTGGTACCTAAAATTATAAAATCATAAATGCCATAAATTCCAAAACCTCAAATATAAAATGGCGTACTTTCGATATTTCTGGTGTCGGATCATGCCCGCGTGATCCCGGTCGAAGTCTGTCCGCCTGGCAGTCAGTGACCGCAACTGACTGTTGCATATTGGAGACGGGATATAGGGCTCAGCGAGGATCTTCACCGTCAATTTCTGTACACGGGACGTGTACGAAAATGACAAGTAATGCCTTTCGTCCGGCATCACCAGGCAACGCTGCCTGCCCTTCGCCTTTAGATTAAGCGTGCCTCTCTTGAAGCTTGTCTCAAAGACCTCCATCACAACACCGTACTCGTACAATTTGCTCGAGTTTTTACTGTACAATGCAAAAGAATATTGGTATTATAGATCAGAAAGTAGAGGTTGAAAAATACAGATAGTTCAAAAATTGGTATGTTAGTCATTTATTTTTATATATATTATATTTTTATTTTACAATGGAGTTTCAAAAGGTAAGGGCTTATTACGTATTATTTTTTTTTCAGAAATTTTAACAACTATGTACACATTTATGAACTGCCCTTGCTTATTGATTTTTTGTTATTTCTTAACAAATATGCAGTGAGCGCGCAAAGTATGGAAACCTGATAAAATCTCGGAAACAATTTATTTTAGTTTTCAAAACACACATATTTATAACAAATTCAATTTCCCACCTTCAATTGTTTTTGACTTATGTCATCGACAGTTTTTTTAAATGGCAACCCCGTATTTTTCTTGTTGATTATGATAGATGTATACAAATTTTATAACCATCATCAGAACATCAGAAAATTTTCAAAATAAAGAGAATTGATAATTAGGGCATATTGATTACTTTTATTAGTGAATGAAAAGCAAATAAGAGTCTTTGGTAGAATTTTTTTGCACTGCGCCCGCACACTACTTACAGAACTGAACTTTCAGGATTTCAGGTAAAAGTACAAAGTAGGGTTACAAGTCTTTGACATTTTTGTCTCACTTTTTTCGAAAAGCTTACGTGAGTTTTATTTTCATATTCCATTCAGAATAGCCATGTTTCTCAGAGTTATTAATACTATGTAATTTTCAATTCTGTTTTTCTCAACATAATTTTCATAAAACTTTTTAGTACATAATTTCATAGGATTTGCAAAATTACTAGCAACATAGCTGCTCATAGCAGATCGTCACAAAGTCTTATGTGCAATTATTTATACTGTCACGTTCTCTTATTAAGTAATGACACTGTAATTCAATCAAATTTTAGGCAGAACCGTTTAATGAATTTTTCGAGAAAAAATCTTGGGAATAGTTGTAATTTCGGTCATTTCACAATAATATGGACCAACTTGAATTAAATCACAATAAACAGTTATGGCTGTCTCTTTCGTTATTTCCCCAGTTATTGGTTGTGTGTTTATACAGTGAGCACAAAATGAAAATACACATTTCTGTGAATAGTTTAATTTCTGACCATCAATTGTTACTGAGTTATGACGGCATCGACACTTTTTTAAAAGACAACCCCATTTTTTCTTACTGATTTTAATAGATCATTTAATCATTTAATTGTCTAAATAATATCGCAAATATTTTATGGCTTTACATCAGAAAATTTTAGGGAAAGAGATAACTGATAATTGTAAAATATTGATAATGTTAGGGAAAACAGGTTTTGTGAATTGAATATGAAGCGTTTTGGGTAGAAATAATTGCTCTGAAAATGAATCAGGGCTCCAAAATTTACTATCAATCAAGGTTTTCGAAAGAAAGTGGTGTTAAAGAGTCAAAAATGCTATTTTAATAATTTTTACAAATTTATACCAGATGAACCAATTGTCCTAGAAACATCAAAATGGTCTGATAGCGAAGATTAAGATCTTTGCACTTTTCCTGAAATCCCAAAAGTTTGTTCCCAAATGTTTTTGAAGTACACTAGAGCGTCGATAATGTGAACCTCGGTAATCCAAACGCCCAAAAAGAAATAATAATAATATAAATCACTGACTAAACGAGGGAAAAGCCATGTTTGTCGATTCCTGTTTACACAAAGATGTTGGTTTTGTTTTATATCTTCTAACCAATCCTCATATTTTAGCTGCAATATTTGACAATCCGAAGAATTTGATAATCCGAATTACCTTCGGTCCCAATTAGTAGTAATAGTAATTTATTTAACGAATTTCATCATTCTTTACAAAAATTAATATTTAACATATTTCATACAATTTTAATCACTTATAACATATAATCACACAGTAATTGCAAGAATAACAATAAAAACAACAAAAACATTACATGCCCTATCCAAACACCATGTCCAGATCACGTTAAAGGATGCAAAAGTTGCAAAAATTTCCATATCAAGCCTATTGCAGTTCAACTGTAGCCTATTTAGAGGTCCGTTACTCAAATGCAACTGTGCCACGAACTATAATTGTTCCCCAGCAGACCCTGTCTTCGAGCACATCGTGCAAACCTTCTCTGTACCCCCTTAAAAGCGGCCAGATGAGCTAAATAATAGGGTGACCAAACTGGTGAGGCATACTCCAGCAGTGATCTCACTAGAGAATAGTACAACAAAATAAAAGTCTCAGTCGAAAAATATTTTTATTTTATATTTTCTAACTATAAACCCCAATGTCCTATAACAAACCCTTAATGGTATCTACAGACTCAAAATCATTATTATCAGTGCTATATGTAAAGTTAGTTCGTTATTGACTTCTGAGAAAGCTTATCGAAAAGCACTTCTTTGCATTAAGATGCAACTTATTCAACATGCTCCACTCAAACAAACTGTTCAGATCTTTTTGCAACAGAATACAGTCGTTCTTGCTTGTGATAGTCCTGTACAACTTGACATCATTAGCAAACAACAAAATCTGGGAGTTTCGAACACCATCGACTATATCATTCACGAATATATTAAACAGAATGTAATTAGTTCGGATTATTGACGCTCTACTGTATTTACCACGATTCTTTAAGTGGGGTGCTAACAGGTGCATAAAAGTAACCTTAAAAAACTCGTAATATACAACTTTTGAGCTCAGATTCACAATTAGCGCAAATAAATCAATCGAAAACGCCTATTCGATTTCCAACAAAATTTATCAATATTATTCTAATCTTTCTTTTTCTCAAAAATTTTCTTATTGAAGGCGTTAAGTTTAGTTTAACCCTTTCACAGCTCTGAACGAATATATTCGCCATATGGTGCGGTCAAGTTATTTCCCAATTCATGTAAAACCAAGTTCAGAATGATCATACACCTCGATACTAGTAAATAGCAACGAACTACCGCCGCAGCGAAAGGGTTGACAATAATAGATTATCAATATCACTACAAAAAATAAGGGGTTGCCATTTAAAAAGTGGCGATGACGTCATAGGTCAAAAACAATTTTATTATATATGTATGGGGAATCGCTAAAGCAGGTGTATGATATTCTTCAAAAGGAAAACAATGTTCTTCTCTGCTTAAAGTTTATTTAGTTGTTGGTTACCGATTTCGCCCTTCTAGGGCATTATCAAACCACGCTGTACTTTGTACTTTTTACAGCTTACAGCAGAACAATATCAAAAACAATTGACGGAGAGAAACTAAATTTGATGTAAATATGTACATTTTGATAAATAAAAATCAACATGTCTGAGGATTTTTTCAAAACAAAACGTTTCAGAGATTTTGCCATGTTTCCATACTTTACGCACTCACTGTATATGTGAAAAAATTTATTTGGAATTATATTTCTTGTATTCAATTATCAAATGGAAATTCAGTTATGATTAAATAAAATAGAACCAATTAGTCAGAATATTTCTGACTTCAAATAACGTAATATAACAAAAAAGTTATAAAAACCATTCTGCTCTTACGAATTCCACAATAAAAACCTTAACTACTACAGTATGGTAATAAAATTAAGAAGTACGATCAATTCCGCTTAATGAGACACCGGTTTATCGGGACAGCCGCTTATTAGGGAGAAATCCTAAAGAACAGAAACAAAACCGAGGAAATAACACAAATTTACTCCACTTCTTCGAGACAATATTTCGCTATTTCTATTTAATGAAGTTTGCTTAAAAATAGACAAATCCATATTTTTTGCTACAATAGCACCAATTTTAGTTTTAAACTTATTTTGTAATGGCCAGGTTATGTTCTTTAAATCCATTAGCGTGGATTCAAAATGGTTGATAGATAAGATAATTTAAAATTTTGGAATTTAAAAAATTTAATCACTGTTAATTGGGCAAAATTAGCTGCAACAATTTGTAAATCGGAATGTATATTTTCGTTTATCGCTATTGCTATGCGATTTTTAATTATAAGTGTCTCAGCCAGTGATAGAGAAATAAACTATATACAAAATTTCAAATGCTTTTGACAAAAAAGCAACAGCTTCTAGCCAGGTGTCCCAACACGCTACAACAGATGGAAACTTAGTTAAAACTTTATGTTCAATTAAATTTTGAAAACATTGTACCTCCCTCTCACTAACAACTGTAAAACCGTCAAAGTCCGTCAAAACGTTTCTATTACTAAATGTAATGGACTAAATGGAAATACAAGCAACCACAAATGCTGGTTGAAAAATGGGTAAACAAGAACAAAAAACAATAAATTAATAGTAAAAAATAAAACCAGAAATATTGAATATAGAAATATTGACCACAAATGGTTAAAACAAATAAAACAAAATCTATCAAAACATTATAACCACAACTTATGCTATCTAGTAAAATGTCTTGAAAAATAAACAATATTGCCACAAATAAATTGGAATCTATAAGAACAATCCTGAAAGCAACAGATGCAGAATCAGAATGAATGAGTGCGTGCAGTGCCAGAGCGCCAGTGCTTGCATTTATGTTGCCGGTTTGCCTCCTCCGCCTATCTGCTTTTTATACTATCGCGATGGTCGCACCCAAACTCAGTTGTAAATTGTAAATGTATGTGTTAGAACTACACAAATTACACTTACTTAAAACAAATGAGAGCAAACATGTTTCCCTTACGAATATCATCCAAGATGTGATCACTTTCAAATTCCTTAATCACTAATGGTAACGTAAAGCCAGGAAATACCAGCGTGCTCGTGTGAATAGCCAGCATGGATGGTATAATTTGCCCATCATCGTACAGTGTATAACCCCCAACATTATCTAACTTTCCCAAATACTAAAATAATAATGAGAATGATTACAGCATAAACTTCTGTTAGGCAATTTAGAAACCTTATGCGTAGTAGGCAAGTTTGTATCAAATTGTCCAGTATCTTCTTGGTTGGACTGTTCTGACTCCTCCTCTGAAAACGCAAACGTAAACAAATTAATTACTGACAATGTGTCTGAAAATATTCTAACCTATATCCGACGAAGATGATAATGAATCGTCCGTGAAATGGCCGTTCTCTAAATCCACAACGTGGTTTATTTGGTTTATGTCCGAATCGTCTGACATCGTCTTGTTATTTGGGATTTACACAAAATGCAGTTTTTGTTGGTAAACAGTCGCCATTTGTAATTCCGCCTCAAGTTGGTTATTTTTGGTAAATACTATGTCAGTCGCTTTTTTATCAAACTGGACGTATATTTCAAAGTCTATACTGATATATCATGGATATATCAATCAAATTTATTGTTTTAGTATAAAATTCATACTATACAGAAATTCTTAACACGTCAGCGACATCTAGCGGCTGCTGTTGCAATTGGATTTCGCCATACTTTTTTAAAATCGCACGATGATCGCACGTAACAATCTTTCAATTTTTGATTCGTTAGAGACACAACTAAAATATCACCTAATAAAATATACGAGATTGTACAAAAATTTTGAAAGAAAAATAATTACATAAGAAAAAATTAGTAAAGAACTTGTAATAGCTCCAAGCTCACAGAGTAATTAACTTAATTATAAATTTGAGATAAATAAGGACACATCAGAACTATTAAATAACAAACGTACAATTTAAGGCCATCATTCCAACACATAATATACATACATTCTAGTAAATACGTAAATTGAAATTGAGATTAATTGAAATGCGCAGTTTCTTACCTGTTCTTACTCTCGAAGTGCAACTCAATTTTCTAAAACTTTTCCAAAAAGAAGATTTGTGTGACATCTCTATTTTATATCACCAGAAAAATATATAAACATGAAGTCGGCATTCATGCAATTTGTTTAAAATAACCTAAAAAATATATTGATTGGTGACACTTCTGCAAAAAAAAAACAAACGCACCATGCGAGCGCTTAATTTGAATTCAAATGTTTTTGCGTTGTTGGGGGAAGACCCCATACGTAATCTTTGAGTGTTATATAGTTTCAAATATAAGATTAGCCAAAATTACCGAAACAACTAAATAATTCTCCAACCGAAAGTTCATGAGTATTGATTAATTGCTTACAACTAAGAAATTAAAATTTTATAAAGAAATAATTCCAACCTAACATTCTTAGAATTAATCTTAGCATTAAAAAAATGTTAAATATACAGATGTTCTGTTAGAAAAAGAAAAGGTTTGCAAATTTCCATAATAAAGTAAACAAAAATATATTTGAACGAGAGGTTGTTTAAACTCAAAAAACTTTTATTTGTAAAATTTTTTGATTTTTTTACAGTTGGAGAATTATTAAGGTGTTCCGGTAATTTTGACTAGTTTTGGTTAATAGCATATAAATAAAAAATAATGAATTTTATAACAATATGATTCCTATAAAAATTCTTACAATTAATCTTAGAATTAAGAAATGTAATAATATTAAGGGTGTTCTATTTAAAAAATGGGTAGGTTACCGAATTTCCATAATAAAATGAGCACTCTGTATATTGAAAATATATTTAGACGATAGCTTGTTTAAAGTCAAAAAATTTTTGTTTGAACAATTTTTTGATATATAGGTATCTTACGGTTGGAGAATTATTTGGGTGTTCCGGTAATTTTGGCTAACCTGAATATGAGACTACTAGTAAAATTATGAGACTACGAAAAAATATCTGAGATAGGTTGCACAAAAATGTAATGTATTTTTGTGCAACCTATCTTTATTTCTAACAACTTTTCCTTCCACTTCTGAGACAAAAATTATAATAAATTTTTCCTATTATCTTACTGATTCTTTGATACGTTTCTTTATCATTAAAAGGTAATCACTTTGTTAAGATAATAATTTGATAATAACATGAGGTATAAGATTTTTTGATAATAAAATGTTGTTTTTAAGTTGATGGTGATTATTTTTCATAACAATATTTGGAAGCCTATAACTCCGGAACGGTCATTAATACTACTTGATGACTATCATCTTGTGCAAAAAAAAACTGATAGCTTCTTAGATAATTGTAAAATACATCAATTTTTCCCAGCCCATATTTTTTTGTTTATTTGTTTACAATGGTTCAAAAAAACTGCACAGCAAAATATAAATTTCTAATTTTTCTGAGAAAAATCCTCAAATGTGAACAGTTAAAACAATGATTTTATTTAATTGATAAATTTATTAATTTCATGCTGTACCTTTTTCAGTCCCAGTTTTACATCTATAAAAAGCAATTTCTAAAAGGATAGCATGTATCGTAAAAATAAAACACATACATAAAAACTATCCAATGTTTATTATTTATATACAGACATAAGACAGAATAAATTATAGCAATAGCGGCGTTACAGAGAACGTAACGATTAACGAATATCATGATGATTGTGTACTAAAATAAAGAACGGGGGAAAAGTCATACAAAAATAAATACATCTCTTATGAATAATCTGAAAAGAAAACAAACTGCCTCAAAAAGAAATAAAAACAATATCTTTAAATCTAAAATTGTATACACATTATGTACATTCAATAAAACGCGTGACGTTACAATTAAAATCACCGATACTTATAAATTGACGGAATTGCCACAACTCAACTTTTCAACATAATGGAACAAAAAGATCTTAATAAGAAGATAAACGGAATGAATAACGAATTCAGCACCAATTAGTCATTGTATACAAGAATAAAAAAAAATTCAACGTTGATTTGGCACAATTCAAGATACATCGAATTACTACTCTACGAGGCGGCGTGCCCCCTATTAGCTCTATTCCTATTCCTAAAATTATTATTTCTATTTCTAGCAAAGTTCCTCCCCCTTCGCCCACCACCGCGGTTATCCCTATTGAACCGATTATCCCGATTCCCGTTAAAATTCCCGCCGCTATTCTCCGGGTAGAAATTATCGTCGTTAAAGTTATTAAAGTTCTGATTCTCCGGGGGGAAATTCACAAAAGGCGGCGCGTTCCCCAGCAGCCCCCCGTTCCTCGGATCGAAATTGATCGGAAACTCGTGATTCCCGCCCATGTTTCCCATATTCGGGTTCTGCTGCAAGATGTTCGGATTCACCTGCTGGCCCATCATCGCGTTCTGCGCGATTCCCATGCCGGGATTCTGCATGATTCCCGGGACGCCCCCTATGATTCCCGCCGGATTTTGCATATTCTGGTTCGGCATCTGGTTCAGCCCCATCTGAGCCATGCTACTGATCGTCGATAGCAAACTCAAAACCGTCCCGCTCATATTTGCGGGGCCCTGGTTCTGGATCAAACCTAAAGTCGACAGGATCCCTACGAGGATCTGCTCGTTATTTGCGCCAGTTGTTGGTTCCCGTATAGCTAATTCTTGATTTAACTTTACTTTCTGATTACTGGTTAAATTTTGATAGAAAACCGATCCTTGAAGCATGTTCATCTGTTGGGCGTAACTCATCACCGTCGGATCCGAAGATTTGTGTTCTTCAGCTTTGCGGATTCGTGGATCGACGCGCACGGATGCTGTTGTTGCTTTCGGGCTCTGCTTAGGGCTGGCGGGGCTGTCCTTCTCGTCCAAGTCTAGACGGAAGATTTTACGGAGACGGGGATCGCCGGTTGTTTGGGCTTCTTGAACGCTTAGCTTCAGTCCGGTGTAGTCCGGTTTCGGGATGTCCACGATGTGGACGGTCCAAATGATCGGAAGGTGCGAACTGTAGCTTGCGTCAATCTCGGTGGCCGGCTGGTAGTTCTGCATCGCTTTGAACGGGAGGCCCAGTTGCCGGAGATCGATGTCTGGCCTTGAATCTAAAGAAACGAGAAATTTAGAGGTTAGAATGATGTTCGAGGAAAGAAAAAATATTTTAGCTTTTTTTTAATACGTGTTTTGAGTTTACTGTGTGTTTACTATCTAGAGAAAAGGTTTAAATATCTCACCTTGCAATATGCCTTTAAACAGAACTGAAAGTAGTGAACATGAATTCAGAAATGCCATATGGGCATGTTTTTTTGTAGTTAAGAAGTAAAAACTGTCGACGATACATGTTCTAAGACGTGCATTTATGTGTATTTGTACTAAAAATACCTGTATAAGGTTAGTTATTATATGTATTGTAATAGTGTGTTAACAAATATGGGTAGCATATTTATAGGGCAAAAACAACTTTAAAATTTATTTTATTTATTTTAGTTTATTTTGTTCGACTAGTAGTTCTTGTTGCACAATATATAATTGAAGTTTTAATGTCTATATTCTACAAAAAAATATTCACTTTGAAAACCAAGGAATACACAATTTTTATAATTTTCATTACATTTTAGGAGAAACTTCAAGTTTTTATAATTTTTTTTTAGAATTTTGTTTATCATATGGGCCTTCAATTGTGATATATTCAGTCGTTTCACTGGTTAAAATCAGCTGTCAAATTATATAATGAGTAGAATCATTATTGCAGAGTAATTGGGACCTATCACTCCTGTCATTATTTGTTGTCAACTTATAACAAATTCACTGCACATTTTCTAATATCTCAAAACAAAAGAAAAATAAAAATCACGAATAAATACGTAATTTTATTTATTTAATGTACACTGCGCGTCAGAGAAAACGGGCCACCCGAAAAATGTTCGTAATTGTCCACGTTTTTAAATTTTGCTTGTTTTTATTGCAATTATTGATTCAGTAATTCTTTTAGCATATCGTCCGACGTTTTCATGAGATACAAACGGAAACTCATAGTGTTTTCATTTGGTAAAACTCGGGCGCACTAGCCACTAGTTCGAGCGCCCTGGTGCAATTTTTCTTGAGTGTAGGGCAAGCGAGTGCGATTCCAACAGAACACATTGGAGCCTACAATCGCCAACACGAGCTCTCGGAGCTCGTGGAGAAAAATGTTCACCGAGTGCAGATTTCGTTGCACTGTTGGTTTTTCAACAGAACACGAAACACTCTGCGAGGGCAACCAACAGAATGCATACATTGTGCACTGGTGCGCCCGGGTTGTGCCAATAGAAAACGTTATAAGCAAAAATTGGAGAATTTTGAAATTTATTGAGAAATTTGTTTTTGGGTGGCGTTTTCTCTGACGCGCAGTGCATATTTAATTGATTGCTTATTATTTTACCAAACATTCTTTTCCTTTCAACAATTTTTTTGTTCAATATTTTACATTATTTTTGTCATAATTTGAAAGGAATATTTAATGGTTGCTACCGGTTGTCACAAAGAAAAATGCTCTTTAGCATAGAAAAACTACTATCTAAATTAGATAACCACAATTATTAGCTTAATAAAAAACAATCCATAAACTGTTGAGTGCAGATTTTGAACAGAACATTCCACAGATTTCCAAATGCTTAATTTGTCAAAAATACAATAATTGAAACTAAGTGATTAGTTCGGCTAACATTTAAGAAAAATGGTGATGTAACAACTGATTATAGTGTGCCTTTTTTCATAGAATCTGTATCTGAAAACTGAACTTATGATTTGTTTCTAGTATTGGAGAAAATTGGTGCCAAAAACGCAAAAAATGCAAATATACCCGCTTTTCCTCAAAAACTAGCCACAATTGAAAATTGTGAGTTACGATACAGAATCAAGGAAAACAGCATACCATAATCGGTTGTAACAGTTCAATTGCTGTTAGTTCAGGGTTGTCATGTTGTTTAGATTATTGGATTTTTACAAATTAAGGAATTGGAAGTCTGTGAAATATTCTGATAACTAGCAATAAAGTTCTCCAATGACATTGATGAGAATAATGTAGCAATGCGAGAAGTTGGCGTTTTATTTGCTTTATTCTAACTAAATTCTATATAAAAATAGTTTTTTTGATTTTTTTGTAAAATACACGTTTAATTCATATTCATAGACTTAAATATATTTTTTAAAATATAAAAAAAGTATTTTTCTGGTCATCTTTTTTGAAGGGAGCAATCTAATGTATAACATTTAAAGCAAATGTACTAAATCATATACAGTCGAGACCGGATATAACGAACTCCGGATATAACGAACGCCCGCTTGTAACGACCAAGAAAGAAAGTCCCGTCAGATCGCCGTATAGTTACATGTATGTTTAGCTCGCTTATAACGAACGCGTATATAACAACCGCCCGGATATTACGACCAAGTTTTTATCCATTTTTAGTTCTACAAGTTCGGTTATAACGACCAGTTAACGAACACTCAGCACAAAATCTAGTCGGATGTCTCCTGCCCGCAAAACTTAACCTATTTTCGCCAACAGGACTAATAGGAGAACCCCTACCGTTTGTTTCACTATTCCGCGGTTACGTCTCCTCTATTTCCCACCTCTATTTTTCTTATCTCATAAGACTTTTAGCTTGGATATATGCATTAATACAAAGTTTATTTTAAAAAAATATGTAGCTATGTACAAGGGATTTCTTTAAGAGCGACGCATTTCGCTTTTTCAATTAAAAGACTTGTGGGTTAGTTATGGAAATGATTTTTATTTCAAATGAAAGTATAATCGATGCTATTTTTATGAAATACGACATCATTCAAATGTTCCGCCGCGGAAGCGCTGGCACGAGTGAATACGCTGGACCCAATTTTCCATAACTCGAGTACACAAATCGGTCGAAATACCAGGAATTTTGCATTCGATGTTGGCCTGCAGATGTTCTAACGTTTCTGGCTTGTTGGCACCAGCTATTTAATGTAACCCCAAAGAAAATCTAAAGGGATTAAATACAGAAACGTTAAAACACTGCAGGCCAAAATCGAACGCGAAATTCCTGGTATTTCGACCGATTTGTGTACTCGAGTCATGGAAAATTGGGTCCAGCGTATTCACTCGTCCAGCGGTTCAGCGGCCGACATTTGAATGATGTCGTATTGCCATAAATAAAATATGCCATAAATAATGGCATCGATTATACTTTCATTTGAAATAAAAATCATTTCCAATACTAACCCACAAGTCTTTTAATTGAAGAAAAAAAACATAATGCGTCGCTCTTAATGAAAACCACTATACTTATAAGAAATGTATGTAATGGTTTAAAACACAGATAATTTATGTTTATTTTGTTTATTCTGTGTTCTTTATTATGTATTCTGTTGATTTTATTTCATATTTATTTAATTTTAGTAAAGTTTTTATTTATTAACCTAGAAAAAACATCAAATATCGCATGTCTGCTTATAACGAACGACCGCTTGTAACGAACTAGCGACATGGCCCCTTGAGTGTTCGTTATATCCGGTCACGACTGTACAAAGGGAGATTTAATTTACGCTTTTAAGTAAAACATTAATAACCATTAATAATATTTTTTTATAAAATATTATTTTAAATCGACAAGTACATTTAAAGACATATTCCCCTATTCCATATTATTTTGTAAAAAGTGCCTGTTGCTGAAAGTGCTTGTTCTTATTGCACGTTGATAGGTGATATTGTTAACCATGTAATCTACCGGAAGTGTTTTTAGTGTTCATAGGATGGATATGACATTTTTACAGTGTTTTTTTGATGTAGTATTACACCCTGAAAAGCAAAGCTGGGCAAAGTTAATCAGAAAGTTAACTTCGTTAATCATTAATCCGTTTACGGAAAAGCTAACTTCGTTAACCGATTGTGTTAATTTGTTTCAAATGTAACGGAAGTCTACGTTAACCGTTAATCGTTAACTTTTTATATAAAAAAAATATAGGTTATGGTGAGTATGGAACCCAAATAACTGCGGATATTTCTTGCGGTTGTATATGTTAAAATTGAAATTTTTCAAACTAAGTACAGTGGTAACTAAAATAACTACATTGCGAGATGCAAGATTTATAAAAGACATTGGAAAGATCAACTAAAGCTACTTTTATATCTATGCAGTTCAAACCTGTAATTTCAGCAATGTAATTTTTAAATATCGCATCCAATTTTATGACAATTTGTTCGCCATTTACATCTGTGCAACTTTAATAAATCGCATGGCTTGGACATCAGTGATTTTTAGTTTTTGACAACAATGGTTGCTTTGGGTTCGTAGCAAACATAACCTATTTGCTTTGTTATTAGATTATTGATTACGCTTTTCTTCCACACAAAATTTTTATCGTACGCTTTCTTCGACATTTTTAATTACAGCAAATAATAATAAGTAACGAAATGCGGAATAGGTTATGTTTCGCGTCTATACACCGTGGTGTCACCAAATTTTCGTTTTAGACAAAAATTCCTAGATTGTTGCTAGAAACGGAGGCACTTCCATATTTAGAACTGATCGAACTTATCCCAATTCCATGCAACTTGGTAATTTTAAAATGTTGCATAGAGTAAAACAAACATTGGACTTGACGACCTTGACGAATTGAATTGGGCGTTTGAATTGCACAGAATGAAGTAAAGTGGGCTTAAGGGGGTTGGAGTTAGAACAAGTAAAAACAACATCTCGCCGACTCGCGAGCATGCTTTATATACATACGCCGCGTTACAGAAAGTGTACGTCACACATGTAACGAAAACCAAGTTCGAACTTGCACAGAATGCCTATACAGCCATTTAAAATGTTTATTTTTGATATTTCCGATTTAACGGACTTGAATTAACGGATGATGAATGTAGCGGAAGTTAATGAGTCCGCTAATGGTTTTGAATGTTAACTTAAAAGTTAATTCGTTAACAAAACGCGGATTAACGGATTAACGCTTTTGTGCCCAGCTTTGCTGAAAAGTATATAAAAGTAATAAAAAATTATTTTAATTTATTTTTTTGTAAACATTTCTTTTTTAATAAAATGACTTTCCAGGGTAGAACATAAAGAATAAAAAGGGTTTATCTATGAGATTAGGTTAAATTATTTATAGTTTTTGCGTGATTTACGATTTAGAAACAAATATATTTCCAAGACACCATTGCCTTTATAATTTATTCTATGTGTTTTTTTTTACATCCTATACTACCCATGGTAAGGTTCCGTTGCAAACAGGTTTTCTCACAACAATTTTCATTAGAGCTGTTTGAGAGAAGTTAGTAATTGACTGAAATATTTCCTTTTTGATATAAACTGAATTTTTTTGAGTTCAAATAAATAAAGGCGTATTAACTAATACCTATAATCCAATCCTAGATGAACAACCATATTAGTTACAATAACAAAAACAAACTTACTTCTTAAATCCAAATCGCCAAAATCAGGCCTTAGATCGGAATCAGTATTCACGGACCTGAGGTCGACATCTTTCCCGGAGGGACTAGCGACGATACAGCCTTGCTCGTATATACTGAGCTTCTCCTTCGGCTTAGCCTCGGTAGAAGGTATCCGCGTCTTCCTCGGGTCAGGCCTGGCCGGCTTGTTGTCTTCCGCAGTGCTCACGGAAGTTGTCTGCCTGGGATCCCGAGGCTTTTCTTTTGTCGATGGCGAACCACCACTCAACGAGCTCAACAACTTTGACACCTCCTCCGTTATTGTGATCTTCGATAGATCGCCCAACTTCTGCATGAACTCGCTGGGCTTCACCGGGGAGGTGGGGCCACCCTTCTCTTCTTCCTCCTTCTCCTTTACGACGTCCTCGTCGCATTTGATCGTTAGCCGACCCTCGTTCGAGTCGTCCGAGTACCTTCGATTGAAAATTGATAATAAGTTAAATAATTAAGAAAACATGTTGCGTTATACTAAATAGTAGATACTTATATTAGATTATACATAAAATATTAATAGAGTAAAGTTAATAGACTCTTTGATTGGGGTTGACGACTGCGGTGATAGCTGAGAGGAGAGAATTAAAACACTTGTTCAGTCTTGAGATTGTTGTATTTTAATTTCTTACATCAGCCTACGTTTCGCTGACATTCTTCAGCTTCTTCAGGGCCTAAGGGTAATTAGAAAAACTTCTATTTAATATTCGTACATCAGAAGGGAGAAAATAGTAAATTATAAAGAACACGGATGCTAATTACTTACAATTGTAATATTAAAACGGGTCACAGGGGTACATATGTGGCGGCAGCGTTTCTGCGTGTGTCGGTGGGGCAGCTTTACAATCTATGAGATGCATTCAGCTTCTTGAGAATAAAACGGCAACTTTCACAATTTTTAGCGACATTAATAAAACGTCCGAGTGTGGTTTTTTTTTAGCATCCGTGTTCTTTATAATTTACTATTTTCTCCCTTCCAATGTACGAATATTAAATAGAAGTTTTTCTAATTACCCTTAGGCCCTGAAGAAGATGAAGAATGTCAGAGAAACGTAGGCTGATGTAAGAAATTAAAATACAACAATCTCAAGACTGAATATTGTCTTAATGTTTTTTACTATTGGAATAAAATGAACTAATTCTTATTAATGTCACAATAGTATCTTGCCACCAAAACTCACTAAACATTTTTGGTTAAAAAGTAAAAACACAAAAACTTGTCATGTCAAAACATAAGTAGAAAGAATGACTGAAAAAAATCTTGTTTTCCTCATTTTTTAAAACCGCTTTAAAAACCATTGAGCAACTCTTTGCAGCAAAAAGATTGTACGAATGAGTGCAAATTATTATTGTTTATTATGTACGAGCACAATGACAACTGGTGCGTCTCACCGATTGTTTGACATGTACTGTCCGTTATAGATGAGTTCAGCGGTCTAAAGCAGTCCACAATATTGATGGTGCGGAAACTTTCCACGCATATTAGTAAAATGATAGAAAAGGATACAAATAATTCCACTTGCTTATATCCAATAATCCATTGGAGTTATAAAGGTCAAGCATCTGTGTTACATATGATTACTATAATGGGGCAATCCTAGTTTATTTTGACAGTACAAGTCACTCAGAAGTCACCCAGTAGCGGCGCGGCGGTTTATTAATGCCAAGAAAAATATAGTAAATTGTTCGTAGTGGTTCACAGGCAATAATTTCTAATGTGGTAACTTTGTGAGTCTTAGCAATCGAATGTAAACAGATAAATATATCTTTTAAAGCCTATATTAAACGGTCAGGAGCCTCTACAGGAGTGTTGAGAATCCTGGATTTGCCAGCATATGGATTTCATGTTTATGCAACGCTCTAGACCGCTCAACTTAACTCAAACGAACAGTACTATACGTGAGCAAAAGAAACAGGGATAGCAAGGTAAAATTAGGCACTTATATTCTGAACAATTGTAGTTGTGTGACGTTAGGTATGTTCGATTGCTGGCCGCGATCTTTTACAACTGAGCGCGTTCTGTTCTTTTTGATCGCAAATTTGAAATACTTGCTTCCTATTGGTGGAATCAGTTTGGCACAGACGTCAAACGAGCAATCGAACTGCACTTTAGCCAACTGAGCGCTAATCAGATTGAACAGAACTAAGCGCGGTCAGCAATCGAACACTACTTATATTTGACCATATTTAGTAACCTATGAAGTCTAAACTTTGACAGTACCTGTCAACCTCCAAACCTTTTCCAGTTTCACACTTCTATTCTTCGCGGTATTCTTGCCTACACTAAATTCAGTAGCAATTTCTCGAATGCTGATTCCATCATGCGGTTGACTTTAAATTATTGCCTTCTGAAATTCAATTGCGACATTTTTACTTCTTACGTCAATATTAGTTGCGTTCGGATATTCTACACTTTTGACACTTTTTGCACCAAGTGACACCGAGCCGTTTTATTATGCGGTGCGGTGTAGCAGTGTTGACACTTTCATGTTCGGATATAGCTAGAGGGAGGCAGTGCGGTGTACGTGGTGCGTGCACTATCTACACCTTCAATTTTGGTGGAGCGCGGTGTACGTCAATCTTGTCAGTGTTTTTTTAGGTTAAGTTGGGTTAAGTGAAGTGATTTCGCATTAGAACATAGCAAAGTTTTGACACACGTGACACTGACAGATCGGACGCTGACCAGTCTGTCGTTGGACGCGCACCATGTGCCCAGGTGCGTTCGAAAATCCTGTGAACTACACCTTACACCACCCTTACACCGTTGTCACGTGACAGCGCACCGACACTATCTACACCGAACCCAGAACCGAATAAACGAACACAGCTAGTCAAGACGACATCAATGTAACATGACAAACGTACTGACATGACATTATGAAGCTAAGTTTAATTAGTGCAAATTTGAGTATCCCCGTTTTTTGTGCTCACGATTGTACATCCAATGTCAAATTTGTTGATCGTTCTCTCACCGGTCAGTTAGTAGATAGTAAGTCATAAAATATAATATAACTTGCTTCAAATCTAAAGATTTGAAGCGTTATGTTGTACCAAACATGCTTGTACAACATTCTACCACAAGAGCGGAAAGCACAACCCATTTCAAGGTTTAAAAATCTTCTAAAAAAATATCTGTTGCAGCTGACACCATTCGGCATCGAAGAGCTAATCGAAGAAGTGAAGTCCTACCCCAATAACTCAAAATAAATTAAATTAAATAGAAAGTACCATTATTGTTCTTCCTTTTATGACTCTTCTGTACAAAAGTTTGAAGAAATCTATTTTTTCTATTAGGGACTTATAAATAATCTTCATTCCGTAAATGTTTATAGCTGAACGATGTTAACAAAGATACTAATAATACTATTACATACCAATCAATCGCATTCTCTTCTGCGTCCGATTTATCCACTTGATTCTCCAACAAGTTCTCCTTCTGTTGCGCTTGTATCCGCATAAAAAGTTCCCGTTGCCGTTTCGGCAAACTTGCCGGGATATCCTCTTCGTTGTCTTCAGTCTTTTCGGGTTCGTCATCGCAGACGATTTGCAATTTTGGGTCGGCTTCATCGTCGTCCGTCGGGCATTGATTGGCGTTGTTGTTCGCTGGAGGAAGCGGCTGCCGGTTGTCGATGTCTTTCTTATTGAAAAAGTTCATCTGTCTCGAGTCGGTATCACCCCTCGGAGGGTCGAGATTGCGGATGTCCGTGTCTCCTCGGATGTTACGTATGTCTACGTCCATTTTCGTGGCTTCACGCTTGTATTGGTCGATGTCGACGGGACGCGAGTCATCCAGACGAGGCGGCATCATCATCATCATGTTTGGAGGCGGGACGGACATGTTTGGAGGGCCGAGCATCGGAGGCGGAAGCATTGTCGGTGGAGGTATACTCATCTGCAGCGTTCTCATGTCAATGTCCCCATTACTGGAAATAACAAAATATATTATTATCGGAGAACTTGAAGTATATTTTAAAGTGCATGACATATCTCATACAAGTTAAAGAATAGCTGTTAGCAAATCAGCAAAACACGTTCATCACTCGTTTTCTTGTTTGATGATTGACGAAACAGTGCCACGACGATCATGTTTTCGTTCCATAGGCGTAACAACCAGCAACGCATTTATTTGCGTCACGTGCTGTTATTCATTCTGATTCAGTCTCTTGTTTATTTGTAGCAATATTTTGCTTTTTGCAGACATCTGTGCTTGTTATCTCTTGACTGTTTTTATTTGTTTGGAATAAGCAGTTGTGGTTACTATTTCTAATTTATTTTTGCTAGCATTTCTGGTTTTGTTTTTAATCTTTACACTAATTGTTATTCATATCAAACAATAATAATAATATCAAACAATGTCTTTAACAAACAAAATTTGTGGTTATTTTCCCCTTTTTGCTCACTGTATTTATACTTAGCATGATTTGAGATTCAAACATTATTTGATTATTAGCAGTATACTATATTATCAGTATATTATTAGCATTTATACAGTGAGCAATGGAGCTCACTGTATAAAAAACCAGAAAATTGTTTAGTAACTCTTATAATTTTGACAATATATAACCCTGTTTTAATAATTGCAGAAAACTAAAATATTCTTCTCTGTGAGACTAATAAGAACTTTTGAGATATTGTTTAAAAAGTCAAAATAAAGCTGGCACTAGAAATTAGATTGTTTCATATAAGTTTAGCCATTTTGACCTAATTTTACTTTATTTTACTTTACTTTATTTTATAAGGATAAATAAAACGTTCTTCTCTGTTTTTTATGGAAACGTATTCTTTAATGACTAAAAATAAATAATAATAATTTAAAGAAAGAACAGAGAAGAACGTCTTATTTATCCCTATATACTACACCTGTTCAAATTGCGTACTAACCTGCACATTTTATTTATTTTGTTTATTGGTGCCACATCATATTTTAAAGACGTTACACAAATCAAAAATACAGGAAAAAAAATACAATCGAGGAAAAACATACAGTCGAGTAAACTGTAATAGATTGGTGTATTCCGAAAATCTACAAGGTGGTTGATATTGATAGGATCGTTGTGAACAACTAATCAAAAAATCTCCGTTCTTCTATGTAATAAATTTATTACAAGAAAGAACGTGGATTTTTTGATTTGTTCTTCACAACGATCCTATCAATAAACTACAAATGTTCAAGATGAAACTTCAAACATCTACCGTGCCCAGCAATTGGACACAAAAGGGAAAAATGGAAAGAATAAGTGACTTTTACGGCCGGTCTCTAGTCATCTCACATTAATGCCATCTTGAATTTTGTCATAAAAAATATAAATGCCGCAATTGAATAAATTTCAGAAGGCAATAATAATAAAGGTGTTTTTCAAATAACACATTTTAAGAACATTTTATTTTTCTTAAACACTTCTGGATTATCTTAAACTTAAAATGCAAATACATATTAGAATGTAATTATCTGCTCGCATGTACTGGGTGTTACGAAAACTATGAAAAACGTAAAGTACCGTTATGTTCAAAGGGTGTATACAGATGTTTTTATTAGCAATTAACATTTTTACTATCAATTTCTGAGAAAATTTTATTTTTCAGAAAAGTTCTGGATTGTCTTAAACCTAAAATGCAAATATTATAATGTAAGTATTTGGTTGCATGTACCGGATGTTACAAAAACTATGAATAACACTGAAGTGTAGAAGTACTATCGTGAGCATAAAAAACGGAGACATTTAAATTTGCACTAATTAAACTGGGCTTCGTAATGTCATGTCCAGAGTGACTTTTACGGCTGCCCTCTAGTCATCGCACACTAATGCCATCTTGAATTTTGTCATAAAAAATATAAATGCCGCAATTGAATAAATTTCAGAAGGCAATAATAGGGTATTACGGTTTTTCGTTTAACACATTAAGAAAGAATGTGTGTTACTGATACTCGTTTTACAAATATAATGGCAAACCTTACTTTAATTTAAGAGAAAACGCCCTTTGAAATTTGAATTAGAATTGCTTCTAATCACGTCACGAGAAGCAAATATAATGAGTTATTTGGCAACATTGCTTCATTTCGAACGTAGTTATGTTCCGTTATTGTGTTGGCAGCTCAGGCTGGCAGCCGCAATGTTATTGAGAGTAGACTACGTAAGATCGGTTCGATGTATAAACAAAATTAAACAGTAAGTACATAGGCTTTCACGGCCAGAATCATTTAGAAAATAAACTGCTTCCGGGTTATGCCGTGTGTCAAGATTTGTTAATGCTGACGTTTCGCAAACCATGTTGCTCGCTTCTTCAAAGCTAATTGAATACTGAGTAATACTGAGTATTCAATTAGCTTTGAAGAAGCGAGCAACATGGTTCGCGAAACGTCAGCATTAACAAATCTTGACACACGGCATAACCCGGAAGCAGTTTATTTTCTAAAAAATTAAACAGCTTGTTGTGTGCCCGAGTTTGGTAGCAAATCTTCTGAAACACCGGATAAGATACTTTTATACCCCCCACATTTACTGTGGTGAGGGTATATTGAGTTTATGAAATAAGAAACCTCTTGTTTCTACACAGTTTAATTTAATTTACTCGTGACCCAGTCACATCATTAGCCCAAAATAGTCCAAACTTCTACAATACAATATTAATTAATACAATATTAATACAAAAAATTCAACATGCTGTCGATGGAAAATTCTTGAGGAGAAACGCAGGTGGAACATTTCATGGTTGAAGAGGAAAATATTCCTCTTCTATTTTCACTAAAATGATCATTCTATTAAAAAAAACATATTTTTACCGTCACACTAAATGCAACATCCTGTATAAATGAAAGTAATTTTGCAATATAGAAAAAGATCGGCCAAACAACTTTTATATACAATGATTTTTCTCTGTCTTAAAATAACATCAACCATCGTGACTCTAATGGCACATCCCTTATAACAAGAGGAAACCAGGAATGAATAATTTGTAGGAGGCATCCTACAAATTATCCGCTAGTTTGCAGTCAAAGTGTTAAATTAAACTACACAAAAGTTTATTAAAGCATTCTCACCTTGGAAGCCTCATGTCCAAATCCTGACTGGGCGGGAACGCCATCTTATTAAAATTAGGCAGTTTTCTCTGATCTTGGAACAAACCCTTCTCCATCATCTCGGATTCCTGCCACCGCGACGGCCTATTCCTGTTCGGCTTATCCTTATCACCCTTTGTATCTAAACACACCAATAACATTAGAATACTATAAAAAAAACTCACCAGTAAACTTACCTCCGCCAAATTCCATCGGAAGTGGTATACTCAGATCGAACAGCGACGGGATATTCTCATCGTCTTGCCTCGCACCACCGTAGAGTGTCTCGAGACCCATCTGTGTCTGGTTGATCTTGAAGATCGCCTCGTCCCTGCTCATTCTTGGAAACCTACCTAGAATGTCCTTTGGGGCGGTCTCGATGTGCTTGAAGAGAATCTGCTTGAGTCCTGGAAATGATTGAGAAATGTTAAAAATGTAAAAATAAAGAAATGGGATAATTTGAGGTTAGAATCTTAGGAGTGGAGGTTAGGAGTGGTACTTACTGTCGCTGAGGGGCTTGCCGTGCGCAAACTTGCAATTCTCACCCTCGAGACACGGCTGACCTGTGTGGTAGAATTTGCATGGAAAATCTGAGTGCATGTATAAGCATTTGTCACCTTTCGCACAACAATCGTTTAGGTAAAATTTGCACAGCTCCCACTTCATCGGAGGCTGCGAGTCGTGCGAGTACGGACATTCGTCGCCCTGCGGAGAACAAAGAATCACACTTTAGAGACATGTAATTTTATACCAGTGACTTCATAAGTTACATTTTTTAAGCATTTGAATACATTCAAAGCAAAAAAGAATTGTTGTACAACACTGCCCTCCCAAACCAAACGTCTGATTTCCAAAATCTTATTTAAGTAACCAATAAAGTGAACATATGAGGCGAATGGCTCTAGTCTAGGGTGACCCGATTTACAAGAGACCAATGCTAGTACTGTACACAGGGTATAACCGTTGATTGTTAACGAATATAGATAGTCAGCCATGGGTTAGTTGGGGCCTTGACATCCAGAGGGCAGGATTTTGAGCAAGATTCATTCACAAACAGGGGGGCCGTTACATATGGGAAAGCGGGGCGCTTGGCCCCCCCCCCTGGATTTTGAACCCAACTATTCCCACACTATTTGGTGAAGTGTCGGCGCTTTCCCCCCGCCCAGAATTAAAAAAAAACTCCTACTGACATTTTACATACTATAGTTTATTGTGTTGCAAGCCAAGAAAGTGATTCTTTATAGAGGCTGGATACTTTTCGAAGCTCGGAAATCATTTTTTTTGTCGGCGCACACAGTATTTTTATCCTAACGATGACTATACAGTCGTCACCAATGTCAGTTTCATTAGATTGTTTATATCCAGTTTTCGTCGCGTAAGAGTCACAAGATAAATTGTGCCAAGCTTACGCTTTTGTGGTGCAGTACAAAATGACAATGTTTGGGCTTTCATTTAATCATACTTGTTAGATTCCATTACTTCGCACTTTTTTGCGCTGCCGACTTGTTTATCTCAATTATACTGTGTTAAAACTAAGTGTAAAATATAGATAAAGTTACTGAACAGTCAACTTTTGATACCGAACTCATGTCCAGAAACACACCTGACACAGTTTAGGTATTAGGAAAGTAGGTAGCGTAAAGTATCACATAATAGCTACATATTTTAAAACCAAATAATTTGTATGTGAAACTTTGTGTCTCTAAAATTAAAGATAACCCAAATTGACCAAAATTGGTACCAAAATTACAAGGCGGTTCTCTATAAACTCATTTCAAAGACGTTAAATAATAAAAACGTCAAACAAATGTTATTTGTGCCATCCTATGCTACATGACACTATTTTCTCTATGCTGTTTATAAAATTGGTTCCATCTTCCGACTCTCTCCAGAGTTGAAACAATACATTTCCGAACATTTCATTCAAAAAATTACTATGGTCTGTATACTGATCTCCTATACAGCTTATACATATAACAACAATAAATTATTATTAATTAGTTGACTTAGTATTGTCGCCTATCGTTAAAACAGAATTTTCAAATTTGTCAACTTTTTCTCTATATTTAGTCATTGTTTCTCGTTAATGCGGCTAAATTTTAAAATAATATTATCGCATTTTTATTGTTTACCAATTTGTTATTAAGACTTTTTATCGGACGCTCGATTCACACGATTATAGAATTAAATTATCAATTGTGTTCATTTTGTGCATGTATTTGTGGTTTTAATTATTCTCTATTCTCTACAACTGAATGAAATCCAACTAATATTGCCTTCACGTCGTTTATTAATTCTCTATATGAATCGTTGGATTGTGTTCGTTGAAAGCAATAGAACACGGCAATATTAGTTGGTAACCACTCGAATTATTCAGAGATATTGTTTAAAACCGAAAATACAGACAAAATGGACAACATCGAAACGTCTATAATAGGGTATTCCGGTCATGTCAAAATTTAAGCAGATATTCGGTTTAACCTATTGTACAATTTATGAGGATTCATATAGTTAAGCTATGAGCTTTTTGATTTAGTTTTTCTATAAGATAATTGCAATTCAAAGTGCATTTCGTTTGAATTCACCGACCACCCTCGGAAATACACGATGATTACCGATCCCTAGTAGCGGTGGCAACAGCGGACAGCTCTCGAACAGCTGATCGGCCAAGTTGACGGTTGGCGACCCTGTTGTTTGACAACGAATAAAGGTACCTTTTTTGAGAGATGATTTGATCATTGAAACTTGAAGCCAAATATCTCTCATCTCGCTAGTCGGCAATGTAAAGAAAATCTTATCAGAAGTTACTGTTCTACTGCTGTTATAGCCCGGCACAGAACAATGTCGGCGTTGGAGTTTATACATTTTGAACAAGTGTTTGATATAATCTCAATAACCAAAGCAGGTGTCAACAAACGAGCGATTCTAAACGTTGACACAACAGAAGACAAAAATTTACTACGTGCACCCTAGATATAGCAACGTTGTCAAGTCGCTCACTTTGAGCGGTCTTTGTGACGTCACAAAGACCAATCCTAATTCAAACTTCAAACAACGATTTCTCTTAATTTAAAACAATGTTTGATATTTTACTTGTGAAGTAGCAAACAGTAGCACCCATACTTTGTAAAAAATGACAATTTCAAAAACACCGGAATACCCCATTGTGTTTATTAAAAGATGACAATTGTTCATTATACATTAGGCCTTACTCGATGAACACGAGCTGGAAATTCTTATAGGAAATTAACAATACTTACTCCAGCATATTAATAAGTAATAAAAATTCTACAATATTGGTTGACAATCAGACCAAATATTAAATTCTAGGATAAAAGTTCAATGATTCCGGAAAAAAATATATATAATTACAAATAATTCTTAATAAAAATTACTAATTATACATTAATAAACGATAGAAAGGCAGCAAATTTTCTTGCAATTCACTTAATATTAATATGCTGTAGGTAAGTTGCCGAGCATACAAAGGTCACAACCGTGGCTAATAACATAACATGTGTAAAAAAATGAGACAACCATAAAAGCAACGAAGATTTTTCAGGGTGAATGCAATTTAAGTTTAACGAACAATATGGGCTGTGTTTTTTCATGTTCATGTTTGTTGTGTCTCATTTTTGAATAGTAACTAACAAATAAAAATAAGGTCTCTAATTATCTAATTGTCATTTACAACAAATAACAGAAGACTACAAAATAGTTAATCGCGTAGTCACACTACGTCACTCCACATACTATTTTATAACTAAAAAAAAATCTTGCCCCCCCCCTGGAACATTTTGTAACGGCGCCCATGTTCACAAATTATAGCCTTTTTGACTTATATACAGTAATACCTCGCATAGTCCGGTTTCGAACAGTCCGGATTCAGTATAGTATGGTTTGTAAATCACTCGACCAGAATGTAAACTTGACATTATGTTTCGGTAGTTCCACTTCCTATGTCTTAACTTATGCAGTATCATATGTATCTGCGACTAGTGAGCGGCGGACGTTTAACGCTGAGTTCAATATTTTCATATTTAAACTTTAATACCGTTCAAATAAGTGCGAAAAGAAATTGTGAAAGTGATTCAGTCAGCAAGAAACGTAAATGGCTCAGTTTAGAACCAACACTCAATATAATAAAGCTTCAGAAGACGGTGCATCCTTCGCTAATAGCATTTTTTTTTGGTAAAACTCGGGTGCACCAATGCATAATGTTGTGTTCTGTTGGTTGCACTCACAGAGTGTTTCATGTTCTGTTGGAAATCCGGTGCAGCAGAATCTGCACTCAGTGCACATTTTTCTCCACGAGCTCTAAGAGCTCGTGCAATATGGCTCCAATGCGTGTTCTGTTGGGATTGCACTCGCTTGCCCTACACTCGTGAAAAATTCAACCAGTGCGCTAGAACTAGCGCGCCCGAGTTTTACCAAAAGCAAACGCTATTATATAGGCCGTGATAAAGAAATAGATGAATCATCACTTCGAAGACTTCGAAGACGTTCGTTCTTACAACGACATTTTTAATGAGAAAAGATAAAAAGAAAACTGTGCAGACGACAATATTAACATTTTTAGAGAATAAAAAATAAACATGTTTACAAATTTGTTTTTAATCCATTAATACACCCATTTGGTTCAATTAATCTCGTTTTATTTACTGAAATACAGGCAGAAATTTCTTTTTTGGAACCAATTGTCAATTTTTGTATATGTTTAATGCTTCGATTAGTCCGGTTTCAAGCAGTCCGGCAAATCGGTGGAACCGATTAACCGGACTATGCGAAGTACATATTACTGTATTTATTATATATTTATGCTCGGACTCAGCCAGTTCGCACTTAGTGCGAATCTTGCTCAAAACCCTGCCCTCTGGATGTCTCAAGGCCCCAACTAACCTATGGCTGACTATCTATATCCATTGACAATCAACGGTATAACAGAAATGCTTGGCTAAACTTCACAAAAGTGATGTTAGGAATAAAACTGTCAAAAAATTAAAAAAAAAACAAAGCTTGCTTTATCCAACTTTAGTCCTTGTATCATATGTGTCATCATAACTTTAATATTCTATCGGCAAATGGCGGCAGAAAGAAGTGCATTTTTTTAACTGACAGCGATATCGGGAAACTTACCTTCTGACATTTCCCTTGTAAGTAGTAGACGCACAGATGCTGCGCATCCTTTTGCTGAATATCTGGTTGGTGTTGATGCTGCTGTTGCATCTGCTGCATCTGTTGCTGTTGTTGACCCTTCTTCTCGCGGTTCATCTCTCGTCTCTCCCTGTTCCTCTCGCGATTCTTTGACCTCCTGTCACGTCTCTCCCTTCTCCTCTCCCTGCGTTCTTCGTTACTCCTATCCGACAGCACCTCGTCTGAGTCTTCGCTGTGCGACTCCTCGCTCTTCGGAAGCATGTCCTTCCCATGGTGGTGGGGCACCTGGTCTGGACTGCCCCCGTGCATGTTTGTCATCTCTGCGTCGTCCAGTTCATCGCTCTTCGGCGAATCCATCTTCCTTTGTTTCTGCTAACCGACGAGAGAGTAAATTAGTTATATAATATTTATTATTTATTTATTTTATATTTAGTTATTTATTATTATTAGGCAACAAAGACAAAGAAGTAGACGAAGACGATGAATAATTCTTATATTTACGTTAACGGAAAATATGTAATATTTTAGGTGATGTTTTTGATGATATATTGGTATGATAAGTTTTTGAGGATGCGAGAAAACAAATGTAGTAGAAATGAGTTTAAGAATTGTTGTACAGAGAATTTTAAAAAACAAAATAACATTTAACCGCCACTTAGCAAAATTAGATATTTGCAAATGTAAGCATCACAGACAGACAGTTCCATATATAAAAATTGTGGAGATTTAAATTCAATTAAATTTAAATTCAACAATTTTGTCCAAAACATTGTTTTGTCATTTAAATAGGTTTTGAGTTATTCTCATTTAAAGTACATTGACTTAACATAAATTTGACTCATTATCAATTAATTTTTGATTAAAATGTAGATTTGAAAGCAAACTTTCACAAGTATTGGCAATGGGCAAACCATATTGTAGGGGTTATTGAAACAATCGGATAAACAGCGGATAAACAGAGAAATACCCACGATAGCTAGACTAGAGCGGTTGTCTCATGAAGGATCTCTATGGCGGAGAGGTGCGCGGGGGGAAGGGTCCAAAGGCATACAATGGCGTCACAGCCCGTCATGCCCACGTGATCAGTTATAAACACTGCGCGCGCCAATAGACAACGTATACACACATTCAAGTTTACGTCAAGCTGTCAGTGTTATGTCTGTATCGTTATTTGAGGTTAATCCATAACTAAACTGTCAGTGTATAGTTTTGTATGTGGTTAAACATGTTATGTGGACAATTTGACAAAAATAAAAACTGAAGTTAGTTAGGTTAGGAACGAGCGGTAGTGACGTCATTGTATGCCTGCCGTTCATTGGTGGATGAGGAATGATACAACCGCTCTAGTCTAACAACCATGAGAAATACCGGCCAAGGAGTTGACATATGTGACCGATTTTGTTGTTATGATCTGTCAAAAACATATACCGCCGAAACCTGCGAACGGTCGCTAGAGGCTCTCACGTTGTATACCCGGCCTATAGAGAAAAACAATTATAAGTCAAAACGGATATTATCGACAATATTCTCTAATGAATTAAATTCTCTAGACATTTTATTTGATTTTTTTAAATAACAGTTTTTGAGTAATTTTAATTATAATTTGAAAGTAACAGTACATAGATTAAATAGACCTTTTTTGTTAACATGCATAGAAATTTTGTAGTGTAACTACAGATGGCGCAATTTTTTTTAACAGGAAGCAGTGATTTAGTAAATAAAAATGGGGGCGAGAGGAAATTTTTTGTTATGCCAGTATTTTTACTTCCATCAGGTCTACAAAATATAATATATCTCATGAAAATTATATTGAGTATTTTATTTTATAACACAGAGAACTTTTAGAAATTATTTGCTAAATGAGACTTGCTAAATGCTCTTTAAATAAAAATATGAATGCACTATACTATCAACGCTTATAAACAAAAATATAAGCACTTTAAAGCATGCCATAAATTACTAGTTAAAAAATCTGAAAAACTTATAAATGCTTTCGACAAAAACTACGTCTTTCTTCTTGCAATAACAATTCAATTTAAATTTGAAAAAAGCGAGTAAAAATGACGAAAAAAATATGTATAAAAACCTACGCAATGTCTCGTGAAATGTATATCAGTCGGTTTTTATTTTGTACCACAGTGTAATTATTATCTAATCGATTAGTAAAAACAAAAAATAAACATGACTTCAGATGAGAATAACTCAAAAACTGTTCATTTTCAGACAAAATTTGTAGAGAATTTAATTATCTATAATTGTATTTAAGATCCCTATTTTACTAAATATTGATGTTTAATACCTTTTGCAACCTTAAACCGATTTTAATTATTTTTCGATACATTTTGATAGATTTAGAAATTCATCAAGATTGTCATATACCATTGTACGTTTCAAAAACATAATTTTGCATCCGATCACGAAAAGTGCGAACTCTGTTACAAAGCCATGGAAATTCTCTACATTTAGTTTTTTGGTTAATTTCGATATCAAAACGTGTACGTTTTGAAATTCGATCCTGGGGTATTGCGGTATAATACGCAAAATACAGTTTTACCAGTGTTTCTGATGTAAAAACAATGCAAAATTTTACTTGAAACTGTGCATCTTCTACAAAAATTCGGATATTGGGTTGAAGTAAAAAGCAGAATGTTGACAATTTATTATTGTAACACCTGTACAAGTTCATTAGATACTCCATAGGGTGTCCCAAATTCGAAAATACCAAAACCACCATTTTTGTTCTGCCAGTATAATCAGATTATTTAATTTAGTTCCTAAACGTACGCGATAAACTTGATTAATTTCTTTACGACGTCCAGAAAAAATAACGAAAATCGATGAAAGGTTACAAAAGTTATTGAACATCAAAGTTTACTAAAATGCCGATCAGTCTATGAGCTACTGCGAATGAAATATTTCCTGCAAACAGAGTTTGGATGCCACCTTCTACAGCAGGTAGCAAATTTACTATGTTATTAAAGATATCAAGCTACGCAGGTAAAAATATACCATTACCTGAACTACCTGAAGTTGTTTTTTACTTTTCGATAAGATAATAAAGAATTTTATTATTAAAAGGTATGCGTGTTTATCTAATCAGTAGATACATTCCATGAAAGTTTGTTTATCTAATGTTACAGATAAGGGATATAATACGATGGAGTATTTTCTTGATTCTGTTGACATTGTAAGCCTAGTGAAATTAATCACATAATCAATAATTAATTTATATTTTTAATTAGCTTTGCACGTTGTTTCTAAGACATCTACAAAAAATGTTATCACTTTTTATTTGATGCTTTTGGTAATTTATTCATTTATCTTGGAGAAAAGGGGTTATTTCTCTCATTCTCCACCCGAGACTAAGACTGAAGGATGAATATACCGTATATGTGGATGTGTGAATTATATGTACATACAGGGTGTCCGGTAAAGGTGTTCCGAAAATTAGGGAGCCGATAGAGGACGTCACTGCCACCAAAAAAGGGTATGTGCACTTTTGGCTTATGACGCTTAATTAAAAAGTTATAGCTATTTTATTTTTCAGTTTTATATTCCCTTAAAAATATAACCGATTACAGTCTGCGTTGTTTATTTAACAGAAACAAAAAAACACTAACAAATAACAAAAATAAATAAAAGAAGTTTGAAAATACTGCTCAAAATGTTGCCCTTCCAAGTGAATTCTCAATTCAGCACATTTCCCTCCTGCCGAATTATTTGAAAAATTTCAGGTGTTTCTCGAATGCGATTGCAGGCACCATTTATTCGCTGTAACAGTGCATTTCTGCTACAGCGAATAAATGGTGCCTGCAATCGCATTCGAGAAACACCTGAAATTTTTCAAAGGGTCCGGCTGGATTTGGGAAGTCATGCTGAAATGTCCATTCACCTGGAAAGGCAACATTTTGAGCAGTATTTGCAAAACTCTTATTTATTTTTCTTATTTGCAAGTGTTTTTTTTTTGTTTCTGTTAAATAAACAACGCCGATTTTGTTATCATATTTTTAAGGCATATCGAAGCGTCAAAAGCCAAAAGTGCAGATACACTTTTCGGATGGCAGTGACGTCCTCTATCAGCTCACTAATTTTCGGAACACCTTTACCCGACACCCCTGTATACGTATATAAATAAACATTGTTTGAATTGAATTGAAACAGAATGTTTACGGTTTACTTTAAAACGGTATTGAAGCTTCTAGGTTAACAAAAACACGTTAAAAATGGCAAATTATACGTAAACAAATTGATAGAACATTATCAATATCGGGATAACCATAAACATACGTATCAGTCAGCCCCTATGTAAGACTATACAGCAAAGCCTGTATATCAGTATGGAAGTATTTTAATTGCACAGAGAAAGTATGGGAAAGTATGGAAAATTGTTTAAAAATATTATTTGGTTTTCGTTTTAAAATGGTAACAAGTTCAATGTTTTGATAAAAATCATTACATTATTAAATCAGCATTACATTTTAACATAACGATAAATATATTTTTATCATTATTTAATTGGGATTGTCACACATTGTCTTTACAAAAATGTGTCTTTTCTAGATTCAAAATCTTGAATATAACTGTCATTGATTGTACCAAAGTATCAAATTTAAAACAGTGAACGAAAAAAGATGGACTAATAATAAAAATTAACAATTTGACAAATTTAATTTTCAGGTTAGGGGGTTGACACCTTAGTCATACCTTAGTATATTTGAATTTGTAATTAATTCCATTATCTCCATTATTGTAAGTTTTTTCGTAAATTTAACACGGTTAAAATAAAATCTGAGAAATCTGAACCATGCTTCAATTTGTGAAATTTGGTTTTAATGTTTGACCGCCAATCATACTTTACTAACAAAACTTGGTTTGATTATAACTGATTATAACTTCTGTGACTATATAATAAAAGTAGTCTAACAGAAAAACAATGTACTATTATTCAAATTACAATTGGCCAATATTCTAGTATTTGGTATTGATTATGGTTATTTTCAAAAACGAATACAACCAAAACGATTTTCCCCATAGGTTACTCGCCATATCTGATGTTCTTTTATCAGAGGTTGCCAATAATAAAATGTAGTTGATGATGGGTCGGTCGCGCTTCCGAAAAAGTGAAAGTAAGTTTTTGTACGTTTTGTTGCGTCTACAAAATAAACCAGTATCTACCTTTCTGCGGTCGCGTTCTTTCTTTTTCCGCTTCCTGCCCCGCTTATCCTCATCTTTGTCTTCGTCGCTAATAGTGCGCTCTTTTTTGAGCACGCTCGCGATCTGTTTCTCAATACTCGACGCAAAATCGTCAACTGCAAATTTGTTAAAATGGTGGTGAGTAAAGTTAGGAAACGGTTGTTCGACTCCTCCGGCACTACCTGGCTCCCTACGATATTTATCCCTTTTTTCGCGTTCCATACGCTCCAACTTGTGGAGAAACATGACGCTTTTCTCGGCCTCCGTAAGGTGGCCTTTCTTTTTGCCATCCTCGTGTTTTGAGCGGCGTTCAACTTTCTGTCTATCGTGTTTTTCGTGCTGCTGTTTCTGTTCCACGATCAATGGCGGTGGTTTTTCAAGCAACAATTTGTTGCCGCCGTTTGCTTGAGGAACAACATTGGTGGCGGCGGGGATGACGGCTTCCGGTTGGGGGGCTTCCGCAAAGGGCACCTCCTCTTCCTCGTCGTCCTCAATTTCTCCATCTTCCAGATCTTCATTTCCAATTTCGGCCGGAATTGCCTCCTCACTATCATTTAAAAAGAGATTCGATGTTACGTTCATGGCCATGGGCATACTTTTCACGGTGGGGGGTCTGGGGTATTACCAAATTTTATGTTAGTGGCTACTAGGCACCTCTCCATATTGTCGACTTTTAAAAGTCGCGCCAAAACTACAGGTTAGTGGCGGCACTAGCCGCCAGGTGCTTGATCAACGATCGCTTTCGCGACCTATTTTTTTCATCGCATGCAACACAAATCGACCGCCGTGTTCTAAAAGGAGTATTACGCACGTTCCAAAGTAAACAACCACGTCATACACTTTATAAATAGCAAATAATACGCAAGCGATGTAGTAAAAAACATTGCAAACGCTTGGAAATGTTGACGAAAAAACATTAAAATATGATTAAACATTGCGATGAACGAAAACAAAGAAGGAAACCCGAATATCGCAGCGGCCCGACCGCTTTTAGAACACAGCGTCATGTTATAACGGCAAACGGAGGCCATGTTGATAAAACTATAAATAACCTTGTAAAATAACCATTTTCTCGGCTAGAAATACGCAATTTGCGCCCATAACGTAATACTTTCCGCGATTCGAAATCCGGCCTTGGCGTAAATTTAGGAAATAAAATTTTTCGTTACCTTCTGTCGATAATGACATGTAACTAATGAAACAAAAGCATGCCACGTCATTGTGAAATTTCTTGAATTTATGATGGGGAAAACCGAAAATAACGTGAACTAGCGATCGCCAGCGGTGTGTCTGCAAAGTAAGAATAAATTACACGATGTTTGGTGGTCCAAGGTGCGATTTTAGCGATGAAATTCGTCTTGACAAGCGGGACAACGCCCTAACAAAGCGGTGCTGATGGAGGCGAAGCGCGACGGAATACCACGCGAGTTTACGTTATTTTGGCGTGCTTAAACGTATTTCTGGCCGCGAAAACGTATCTGATTTAACTCCTGGCGTAAAAATTATGCAAACCTTTTCAATTCACATAGAGCCATTTTTCTGGCCTAAGTTTAGTTCACTAGGCAGGAAAATGTATGAAATGGCATAAGAGTCACTCATTCACTGTTATAATCTGTCCTGATGTGTGTGTGGGACAGAGTTTTCAAAATGTTTACGCATATTTCATTGTATAAACCAGGTAACCGACTATTCTCTTTAGCGATGAGATCACAAATGAGGTTTCTAAAGCGTTCGTCGTATATCGACCCGTTGCCCGGAAACGGCCAATAAGTGGTATGGAATGTCAGAATAGACCAATCAGAGGGCATAGCAACAAGGCCATCCAATTCCGTAACCTGCAGGCTGCAACGCGCAAGCGATCAACTGTCTTCACTGGCCACGAAACTGACCCTTATTGCAAAATGCTATGACAAATTATAAGTGTTTTCACAATACTGCGGGATAAATACTGTTTGTTTGGCGATAACATTGTTTAAATATCTAGAAATAAGAGGGTGATAACCTTGAAACAACATTCTTAGTTGGAAATGTGGAAACATAAATTTCTACGGTTAACATACGTAGCGACATCTATCGGACAATAGTGGAAATCTACCATAACTGAAAAACAGATTGTGATCTTATCATCAAGTTTTAAATTCAAAGATAATAAGATAATTTAAGTGAAATATGATAATAATTAATGCTAGGCTTCCAGAAAACCGTTTAATAAATCATAATGCATACATGTCAGTACATTTACATAATAGGTACTAAAAAGATATGCTCAACATGAGTCACTCAACTGTTGAATAGGGTATGCATGATGGATTTCCTCAAATTTTCACGTCGCTCGTGTTTATTCTGTACACTGTTGGGTGTTTTGCCATAGTCTAGTTCCACGATAATCTTTTCAAAATTATCGTTTCTTCCAATTGACGTACGATGGCCAGGTTTAGGAAAAGATTTTGCAGAATTAGTATTGTGAATTTTCAAATCCCTAGTTGTGCTTTGCTCGGAACCCATGTTGAAATTTAGAATTTGGATCATACTGACTAATTATTTGCCGGCTTTTTACCCTTTTTACGTCATGTTATCTGACACTTACTTCGGTTTGTAGAATTTTGACGTTCTAATGATGTACACTTCCTTCGCCCAGTTTTGGCCATTACGTCATTATTTATTAGTCCGAAGAAGTCCAACTTCCTGTCCTGATAAGTCAACCGAAACGAAATATGAGACATTAGAATAATAGAGCTGGCCTTAGAATAATTTAGGAACCATTTTTTTAATTCAATTTTACGTAACGTATTTCTTAGATGCCTTGAACTTGATATTCGCTTGAATTTGACATTTGTCTCAGTCAAACATTTTCCGGTTTGTTATTCATTGTTTGTTACAGTACGTACAGTGGCGTGCGGTGCATTTGTTCATAAGGTGTGCAGTGGAGAATAAATATTTGTAAATGTTTAGTAAAAGATAGGAGTTGCCTTAAAAATGTATAAAAATGGTAAGCTTACAGTCAAAATCAAGTGCAAGAGGCACAACGCATCAGACATCAGGCAACAGAATGATGCGTCATTGATTTTTTATGTTACAATTTTGTGTTGTTTTTTATGATTGATTTGTGTTTTTCTAGCTTTTGGCTAATGATGATTTTTTGATCGAAACTTGTACCTAAGTAAACATTCTTGCAAAAGGGGGTTTTAAGAGTGTTTTATTTAACTCCTATCCTTTATTAATAGTGATTTAACCAACAAGTATATTAAAAAGAGCGATTAATGATCGAGACTGTTTAACGCTCGAGCGTAGCGAGAGCGTTAATTGTCGAGATCATTAATCGCTGTTTAATATTCGAGTTGGTTACAAAATTTTTCCGTCGATCGTATTCTTCTAGCGTCGGCTACATAGATTTTTCTTCGCCGTCTTTATAGGTTATATAACAATTTATATAATTTGACACTGACAGTTCTAGAGGGCGGTGTATTTCGATTGGAAGGTTTCATTTCACATATGTTAGATTGGCCAATCAAACGACGTCTTTACGTCGTGTGATTGGCTATAACAAATCATGCATTAATAGAAATCGTGCATTAATGGAGTTGTTTAATAAACGATTTCCTATTCACTAAACTTACTCATAAATAAACGATCGACGGAAAAGATATTTACTTGTATGATAACTAACTCAATGCTCCTTTCCGCATTTTAAAACCATTTATGATATTTTCATAACTACCCGGCTTAGATTATTAGTAACTTTGATTTGAACCAGAAATAAAACTGACTGAATGACAGAATGAAATATAAATAAATCTGAAATAAACTTATTTTAATACGAATAAAATTTCATACAAATAGGCAACACATGCATCATGTTATCAAAATTATTGCGTTATTAAAAAAATAATAAAAACATGTACACAAATAATTCATACTACAAAATCAACAAACACTTCCAACACAAAGCTGCTGCACGCTGGAAATACGTTGCCCAAAGGCGAATTTAAATTAACTAATAAACAAATCAAAGCGAAATACATAAAAAGAATCTGATCAGGATTTCTCTATATTATTTATTAGAGTTTAAAGAATGCATAGGTAAAAGCCCGATCAAAATTCATTGGTAGTTTTTGAATTACACCATTAGCAATTGTTTGACGTCTATCCGTGCGCCCCTAGCCGCTGCACGCTTGAGCGATATGGGGCGTGTACAACCACTTCTAGCAGAAATCGCTAGCGCCAGCGGCGCCGTCGGACCGGCTGAACGGTTACACGAGAAGTATATTATCTCCGCTCGCAAGACGGCGACCGCTTAGTGCCAGCGCTAACCAAGCGCTAGCACCGCTTAGCTAGCGCTGGCCAGCGCCCGATGTGGCTGCACACACGCATGGTTGCGTGTACCTCCTATACTGTCTGCGTATTGGTTGGTTGTAAAGATCGGACAGAGGACAAATACATTAGTGTGTTTTGTATTCATTCTCTATAATATAGTTTTATTTGATCAGTGGTAGAGAGGTGCGATAGTTCATACATTATTTACATACGTATAAAGCAGCTATGATTCTTTAATTTGTCGATTTTAACTCAAATAGTACCGTCTCGTGCACCGTTTGTGGCTGCACGACATGGCAGTAGCGCAAAGGCGGGTGTCGGTCGAGAAGGGAACGCTCGGCTCTCGCAAGTAGCAATGATACGGTGTGATATGGTGTAACACCATGTGGTGTAAATTACATTAAATTATTATTACAAAGAAATATTCGTTAATGTCGGTATATACATACACACATAATAAATCATTTTTTGGCTGGACTATCTTTAATATTTTTCCTTCTTTTTTCCTAAATCTTAGGGTGTGCACTGCACGCTCTGCACGTATGGACCGCACGCCACTGAGTACGTACAACGTATAAGTCCACACACAATGCGTTTCCATTCATAAGCGTGAATGACATTTTACTAGTTTTGTTCAAGTTTTAAAACTAGAGGCGCTTGGACTGCCCTCCAAAGGTAAAGTGCCGTATGTACAAAAATTGAGCTATTAGTGTTTTTGTACCCTAAGAGGTATATTTTCTCACACTTATTATAAGAAAGTATCAAAAGACCACTTATGCACTATGGATTTTAATCTCGTTTATAGTTCTCCTTGCTCTGAAAACACCTAAAAATGTTGCTAATACTAATCAAAAGCTGTGGTCGATTTCTGGCTGCGATCTGTTCAATTGAATCGGATTTCGATATTTTTGATCGCAAATTTGAAATACTTGCTTCCTATTGGTGGAATCAGTTTGAGTCAGACGTCAAACGAGCAATCGAACGGCACATTAACTAATCATATTGAAAGCCGAAAGCCACGATGATTCTATCCTGCATATAGCGGCCATACTATTTTTGCAGCGCCATCTACATTTCCTCGTTAAGGCGAATATACAACGGTAAAATGCGGCATCTGCAATACATGCGCGCCAAAAAAAGTCGTACACCTTGTAGCTTTGTAAATGGTTCATTTATAACCTATACGCTGTCATTCTGACATTAATCATAGTGAAACATGTACCAAATGTCAAGTTGACAAGCCGGAATTACATGATGATGTCAAAATTAGCTGTACGACTTCCTTTTTTTGCGCTCATAGTACATACCGCGTTTACTATTTTATTTGTACATGCCGCGTTTTTGTGTTGTACCTATGTATATTCTTTATTATTGAGTGAACAATCAGTGTGGCTTGGGTTTACGTAGGAATATGATTTCTCAAAACACAGAACTCGCGAATTTACCAGAATGTAGTAACTTAATACTTCCGGGGCCGTTAGAATTCCAAGGTAGGTCCACAGAAATCATATAACTACTAGAACGCGTAGGAACCTACTGCGCATACGATTTTGTGGATTCACAGTGGACCCCCACCTAATGTAGCCGGTGCGAGAGAGACGCTTGTCTTTGTTTACATATTGTGGGGAGCGCAAGAGAGATAGAGTGTTGTTGTTTTGCTATCGGTGGTGTTTTGGAAGAGCGGTGACTTATACAGTCCGATCGGAAAGTACGGTCTCCTAATTTAGGTACATCATGCGTTGCATTACTTGCTCCAATACGAATGAAAACAAAAATAATCAAGTCAATCAACTAACATTTAGTGCGTTAGTACAATAATATAATGTTTGACTTCCTCACTTCCTATTTATTTCTTTAATTTTGTTATGCCCCTACATGTGATACGCCCATGGCACGAACGCGCCGCTACTGAGTTGTAGCCGTAAACACAATAATGCACCAACATGGCTGCGCCCATACCTCATCCAGCCGCGCAGCCCTTTGCGCATTCTAGTTTGTATTCAATTCTGTGGGTAGGTCATATTTATTTTTATTTTTAAATTTAATTTCGACAGTTGAGCAATTTAAGGAAAGTTGGTAGTGATTCTAATTCTGACTTAATGCCACCGATCTTATTACAGATTCACAATCAGATTTCATTATTTTGCAAAACCTCCATGATATTGAAATTTTTACCGAAGATGAATAGCTACTATATGTCAACCGCTTGTAACAGAGAATATTATATTATGATCCAATCCAGGTATACTTTTGATAATACATAGGTACACTCAGTGGGGGCTCGTAGCTAATATTAGTGGGGTGCTGTTCCAGAATTTGTTTGGACATTGTTTTAAAAAATATTTTGAAAAGGAAAAAAAAAACGTATAAAAAGAAAATTTATTCAGAAACTTGATGAAAACAGATTTCTTATTTACTTTAACCTAAATTGTTACAGTTACATTCATTAATAAATTTATGTAAAAAATACATTTTCTAAAAACTTCGCTTTAAAAAAATTCACTAAAAATTTTCCATATTTTTTTTATTGTCACCAGAAATCCTCCAAATGAAAAAATTGAACTCGATTGGACAATGGGAAGTAGGTAAAATATCGATTACTATATTTACATGTAGCAAACAAACAAGTGACGTTAAGATAAGCGTAGTAAAAATTAAATCCATTCTTCTTGTTTTAATTTGCGCGAATATATCACTAATTTTATTCTTGGTCTCTGGATGAAAACTGAGGAATTTTTTCTCCATTGAAAGCACTGTAATTGTTGTAAAATTTTATACGTATTGACTTTTGATATGCCATCTGCAGTTGGTAAAACTACCTTCCACCAGCACGACAGGGTCGGCACAGTCGGCACTGCGGGAACAACAGTGCTCTCTCTATCCATACCAGGCCGCTGCCACCATGCTGCTTCCTATGCTTCTGCGCATGCGCAGAACAGCCAAACACCTCGCCGACTAGAACTATGAAGATCACAGTTCCATATAACGATTTTTGAATCTGTTTCTGAAACTGGGGGATGGCTACTGACATTAAGGTTTAAGGATTATACTTTGTTCAAATATAAAGAAAGAATTAAAGGAAAAAGGACTCATTATATTAAATGTGGTCCATAATATTAAGTGGAAATAATAGGGGGTGCTGCAGTTCCACAGTGCCTATACGCGAGCCGCCACTGGGTACACTACATAAGTAGCTAAGTACATAATAAAGTGTAAATAAAATTAATATTTTTTGCAGATTTCGTAATTTTATGTTGATTTATTGATAACATTTTTACCCAGACACTACTAAAATGTGAGTTAAAATTCATCTTAAATCAGAGCCGATGTTTTCTAATAATATTTACACTTAACCACACACTTAACCTAAAATACACAAACTGAGTAAGATTATTCCTTCGTGGCTTCCCGCTTCGTATAAGTTGGCAATTTTTATTATTATTTAATTTGTTCAAAGGGGCATCTAGGGCAGCAGTTGGAAGCCATTTCTAGTTTTGTCAAGTGTTGTTTCTAGTTTATAAAGTTGGCACGTTTCTAGTCAGAAATATAGAACACATTCAATCTTAAAAGAAAATGTACGACTCATAGCGAAAAAATATCTTATAGAGTATATGTCATTTGGGACTCAGTTTGGAACATTTTGAATCCTAGAAAATAGAGCGTTATTTTATCGATACAAAATATCGTGAGACCCCAGAAAATCGTAGCCAGCCGGCCCTGTTCGCGCGGCGGCAAGTGTGCTGGTAGCATGACCTTTGTGTGATCGGAACTCACAAATATTATTATTCTATACTATACGATCATAACAATGTATTTTTAATGATTCAACTGTGTTAACACAATAATAAATATGACATTAAAATACGATTGCATATCTCTTAATTGCTTACCAGAAGACACACTTAAATATAAATAAATACAGGAATTTAGGACCTATCAAACCTCTATGAACTTGGGGCCTCCTTTCTCGAAATTAGGAATTCTGTTTCTACAGATCGTTTGCAATTTGTTTGCAATTGTTTGCACCCTTTTTAGTTTCGTTTGCACCCCTACCGTTTTCGTGATAAAATTAAAACAATTTTGTGAAATGTGAACTTGGCCCCTCCTTTTTCAAAATTTCAATTTTTCTTTTACAAATCGTTTGCAATTGTTTGCACCCATTTTAGTTTCGTTTGCACCCCTACCGTTTTCGTAAAAAAATTACAACAATTTTGTGAAGTGTGAACTTGGCCCCCCTTTTTCAAAATCTAAATTTTTTTCTACAGATTGTTTGTAATTCGTTTGCACTTGTTTGCACCCATTTTAGTTTTGTTTGCACCCCTGCCGTTTTCAGATATATTTAAAATAAAGTTTGAAATAAAAACCTACCCCCCTCTTTTTACAATTTTCAAAATCATTTTCTATAGATTTATTACCATTACGATTTTAAGCGACGAGTAATTCGCACCTGTTGTAGGACAGACTATATTTTTGTCGGCGTCAAGCCGATGCAACAACAACAGCCTATTCAGTATTGCGTACAGCTCTGCTACACATGTCACATATAAAAAATTCGGAAAATATGCAAGAATTTTGAAATATATTTCCTAAAATAAACATAATTAGTATGATTTTTTGATAATAATACTCATCTACTCATCTACATATCATCCACATTTTGTGTGTGGATTTATTAAGCTTTATATTAGTATTAAGCTGTATCAAAAATGAGCTTATCAAAACTACTGGAGTAGGTACATAAATGCTAATATAAAGAATCCAGCCAGGTTTGGAAGGTTTTGAAAGTTTTTAGATTTATATTACCGCGATCTACAATGTCAGATGTTTTGAGGAGCTATCACAATATATCAAACAGGTGGGGCATTTATAATCCTCGTTCATACTTCACGAACAAAATTTAGTTGACCCAGAAAATCAAAACATACACACACACAAAATGTGGAAAATATGTTATTCGGTACTTCGAGAGCGCTTTTTCCCCTCAAACATATTTACAAGAGTTCGTTTGGAGTTCGTTAGAGAATTTCCAAAATTCTTAAACGATTGAGAAAACCAACAAGTTTATTTGTCGTTCGTTATTTAGTAAATTTATTATTAATTTATTTTTATTATTTATAATATTATTTCTTAAATATATTTACTTTTTATTGTTTGATATGTATTTTATCTTTTATTTTTCTTTGTTTTTAATAGTTCAAACGGCTGTAACTTCTAAAAGAATTGAAAAAAACACATAACTCATTTGACTCAGAGTAATATTTGATTTCTAAAAATTAATTTTGCGGGACAAAGAGTGGGAGACCGCGTAAATTTACATATTTTTTTAACTAAGTTATTTTTAACTGTTATGTAATGATCAGTTTAATTTTTGATAAAAGTTATGTATTTATGTAAGTACGCAACACGGTCAGAATCATTTAGAAAATAAATTGCTTTCTGGGTATGCCGTGTGTAAATGCTGACGTTTCGCGAACCATGTTGCTCGCTTCTTCAGACCTAACTGAATACTTGTAGTATTCAGTATTTTAGTATTCAGTTAGCTCTGAAGAAGCGAGCAACATGGTTTGCAAAACGTCAGCATTTACGAATCTTGACACACGGCATAACCCAGAAGCAATTCATTATATACTTTTGTCTCTTTGATTTTGCTACTCTCCGATTTTCTCATATGATCAAAAGTGCTCCCTGACTACAAAAAGGTTAAGGTTCACTGGTCTAGAGAGTGTAAAATATGGGTTTACGTCGCTAAAGTAACGACAATGCTGTGAAGAAACAATGGCATTTGTTGAAAAAGTGCTTTTATCCAAAAATACAATAAACCAATGAAAACAAATAAATGCACTTCAAGTGTATTAATGGAGTTACATTAGACCACTATGCCGACTTGATATGCGTATAAGCTATAACTTACAGAAAATAATTAATATATAACTCCATGCATGTAATCCTCATATACATCAATAGTTAAAGAACTATTTGCTGATTCGTATAATAACTTTAACGATGAATTGAATAGCAAACCGTGCAGGAAATCTTACTATAATTAATTAGGTTATGAATCTTTGGGTTATGTTTACCACGATAAATATATAACATTTCATCTCATCGACTCCTTCTTTGATGAAGTATTTGCTGATTTATCTGTGGGTTATGTTTACCACGATAATTACATTTCATGTCATCGACTTCTTCTTCTTCTTTAAAAACAGGGAATTTTGTGGTGCTTATGGCGCTTTTAATTTTATTAGGTTACCAACGCTAACTTCGCTAACTTCTCTTGGTAAGAGTTTTAGAAACCCGGTTTCAAGGTCGGATCTCCGCTATTGAGATGTCAGAAAAATCAGCAATAAACATTTTCTTCCTCTTTGGAACTCAATCCGGGGACACACTGTATAATTTGTAAATTGTACTGATTACTGTTGTTGCCATTATTATACATTACTTTCTTGTGAATAGCTTCTTAAAATTGATATTTGTGCAGTGGGAAAGAAACTTAAAATAATGCCTGCTTTATCTTTAATTTGGTGTATTCCCTTTAATATTCTGTGAATAAATCCCTGCGATACCCCTCGAAGTTTGTACGTGCTTTGAACTAAAACGAAAATACCAAAAAAAGATGCAAGCGGCGTCACCGGTTTTTCTTGTTCCGCAGCGCTGAATATATAGCTAATAAACTACTATTGAACCTACTTTACATTCCCTGAGTTTGAACGACACCGGACACTTGCACATCAATCACACGGTATAAAATGCAAACACGCTATAATTTTCCGACGTATAAAACGTTTGTTGATAAAAATACAATTTTGGAGTAGGTATGCCTTCTTCTACATTCTTCAAGTCAATTACATATATAGATACATATATAAGATATAAGTAAATAATAATTGTAAATCAGATCAACAGTTCGTCATTAGTCTGGGTAATCCACAATGGGAAGTGATTATAAGTCTAAATATAACCTTGTGGCAACGTCAACCGGTTCCAAATTATAGAATATCCACCAGTCTTCGCTCCTCCTTGAGAAAGACATGTGCAATTTGCTTCATTCGCGTCGCTTAGTTTGAGTGTGCTATGTTTTTGATAGTTTTTCTATTGGTTGCTGGCGTTAGTGCTCAGGATAAAAATCCATGTCCTGATATTCTTACTTATAGCCCATTGGTTGAGGGCAGTAACAGATATAATGCAGTCCTTAATGTGCAAGCACCGCAAGATTTGAATGGCGTTTGGATTCACGTTAACTTGGATAAAAAAGCGGATGTTCTTTTTGTAAGTGTTTAATAATAGTAGTTTAAAGAGAAAGTGTAAAACAAAAAAGCAAGATAACTAGTTTAATAGCTTAGATTCAGCTTTTATCTAATGGTAATTATTAGATTGATACTTATAGCAGCATCTGTATAACTGTTCTTTGACACACTAACTGTATTTGTAGTGAATCTTATTAGAATGCTAGTGGATTTACGTATACTTTATAATGAAATATAATATAATATAGTAATATTGGGATAAATCTCAAATCTCTCATCCCATTTTATAATTATTTTGTTCAGTGGAAGGTTGATACCTTAGTAAAAATTCTGGGATAGAAATTTTTATTCAAACTTCAATTATGACCATAAACCGAGTGCAGGTATGAGGATGTGTTTTTGTTTAAAATTTGTAAACTCTGTGGGGTGTACCAGCTACAATAACAGAAATCAACTGGAGTGACAGCAGTAGGCCAATCTTTTATTTTCATTCTTCATCATCTCAAACTTCATTACGCACACACATACATATTATGTTGATATATGCTAGTAGATTGTGGACGTTGTGGTAATTTTTACGTCTGAGTTATAGGTAATTCCATGTCAAATGAACACAGTTATTTTACATCATTACCTTGAATTTTACGAAATTTAGCATAATTGTTATTGATGTAGCCAAAGAAAAGTTTTATATTGATACCTCATCCCGTTTTGGAATTAGGGCCATTAAAAAAAATGGCCATTAGCAAAATTTGGCTTTATTACTAAGTTTCAAAGTATTTTCCATGAGGTTTCTCTTGATATACAGGTGTCTCACGGAACTGGTACTTTAGAAGTGTCTCATGTTCTACTATTTCTGGAAGCTCAAAATTTTGGAATTAGAATTTACTCGATCTGAGCTCTTCAGCTAAAATATTCTCAAGTTAACTGTCACATCCGGTCACCGGAAGTCGGTATCAACTTTGTTATTTTAAATGGAATGATTTATTTTTGCTTTCTACATATCAAAATACATCATTTTTGATAAGGTTTCCCTATACCTAAATATCACCATTTTTGATTTTTTTTTTATTTTACTCATTTTTTGGTAATTTTTGCGGTTACGTTTAAAATTGAATATCTCGGTTATTATTGAAACTAGAAGTTTCATGATTGATGGTTCAAAAATAGAAACATAACCAAATAAGACGATGTTTAGTTCATCATGATATCTTATACAGGCTGTTCAATATTTACAACAATAATTTTCAAACGTAAAAAACTCATTTTTTACAAATGGAACACCCTATATACCGATACGCCGTTCGATAGAAAATCTTATTCTCTGTCAATCAATATTAGGGTTCCCTATATCTATCTTTAATAGTTTTTGAGATATTGTCAGTATAAAAGAATGCAAACACAAATACAAAACGATTTATTCTTCATTTATAGAGAATGTAACAACTTTGGAACAGCAGGAAAACTGCAAAAAAATTAAAATAATATATTCGCGATATTTAACTTATATTAAAACTTAATTATTTTGTTCGAAATGCTGCCCGCTCTGCTCCAAACATTTTAAAACTCTTCGCTGTACTTCTATCATAGTCGCTCTTCGGATTTCTTGTCGCTGAAGTCCATTAATGGTGGCTACTACTCTGTTTGTCAATTCTTCTCGAGTATTAACTCGTGTGGAATAGACCTGACTTCTCACATGACCCCAGAAATAAAAGTCTAATCTGGTGACCAACAATACAAACAAACAAACATAACTGTCAAATGTAAAGATCTATCAAAATTAAGGTAGCAGTGCATTAGCAGCGACCACCATCGGGCATACACGATAAATCCCGAGCCAAAAATAACATAAAAAGTATGAAAATATCCTTATTCAAATACATTTTATTATTTAAATACTGCACTTAGAAATGCCAATTGATAAAAATGATGTTGTGAAAGGTTATCGATAATGAAATACTTTCTCTGCCAAAATATGAAGGCCTCCTTATACAACCCAGGAGTATTCAAAATGAATTTAAAGAAAAAGTGACAATATCTCAAAAACTATTAAACAGATATTGGGAACCCTAATATTGATTGATAGGAAATAAGATTTCCTATCGAATGGCGTATCGGTATACAGGCTGTTCCATTTGAAAAGAAAGTTTTTTACGTTTGAAAAATCAATTATTGTGTTGTAAATTTTGAACACCCTGTATAAGATATCATGATGAACTAAACATCGTCTTATTTGGTTATCTTTCTAGTTTTGGACCACCAATCATGAAACTTCTAGTTTTAATAATAACCGAGATATTCAATTTTAAACTTAACCGCAAAAATCACAAAAAAATTGTAAAAACAAAAACATCAATAATGGTGATATTTAGGTATAGGGGAACCTTATCAAGAATGATGTATTTTGATGTGTAGAAACCAAAACTAAAATAAAAATTATATCGTTCCATTTAAAATAACAAAGTTGATACCAATTTCTGGTAACCGGTTAACTTGAGAATATTTTAGCTGAAGAGCTCAGATCGAGTAAGTTCTAATTCCAAAATTTCCAGAAATAGTAGAACATGAGCAACTTCTAATGTACCAGTTCCGTGAGACAGCCTGTGTAGTGTGGCCTCAGATGTACATACTTAACTATACCTATGGTGGATGAAAATGTTATTTTCTCGAGAAAAAGTCGAGAATTTATAAAGAGTGTTGGATGTCCTAAAAACACCGTACCCATAATCAAAATATTGATTATAGGATCAGAATATAGGATGGTTACAAAATAAGAGATTGTTAAAAAAAGGTCTTCACAATTAAATGTAAAATATCATAGGCAAAAGTTCCTTTTAAATTTCATTTAGTGCTAAAATATCAAATTTAAATATTTCATATCAATTTTATCGTTTTATCTTTTGTATTTAACGGTTTAACTGAAGTCAACATTATTATTAACATTTATTATGACAACTGCACTTGCTAATGTATTATTGCTAGTGTTAACGGGATCACAATAATAACAACAACACGTATTTTCAGTAACAAAAAATGTTAAAATCAACAATTTTTTTTCAGATACCTTTGTTTCAAAACCGACAAAAATATCAAAAATCTAGTATATGACGGAATATTGTATATTCCGTACCTTTCATTTGATGTAGTGCTGTTCTTTTATAGAACATGTAAACTTTAGGGTAATGATATACAAAATAATTTTGTGCATTATTCTAGATGTTCTCAGAACGATTTCCGTAATTTTCAATTTTTTGTATGATGTTTTAAAAAATGCAAACAACGGCTTGTGACGTCACATGAAAAATGTGAATGTAAGAATTGTTTTTAGGCATAGTTTCTTAAGTTTTATTAGAATTACTGATCTCAACATTTCAGATCCCTGTTATTTTTAATTACGGACCTGCTTTACTGACTCGCCCTAAACTGGACCGATATCTAAGATTTCAGATACTACATTCCAATTTCTTATTTAAGAATTATTATTTAGGTAAATTATCTTTAAAATAATTATTACCGAAAATTTAAATAGTAAAAAATAAACTTTCCTTTTCACTAAATTTAACAGTTTTTTTTTGTTTTTGCAAACCGTGTATGTTAAGTTAAAATTCTGACTGTGTCATGAACTTTTAGAGCACCTAAAACTCTTTATAGAGAATAATAACTTTTATCGAGAAATTAAAGTTTAGGTTTATTACACGTAGTTAAGTCCACACTGTATAGCAGGAATTAGCTTGTTAGAAAATTATTGTATTAGGTTATTCTCAAAGTGTAAAACTGAGATGGAAATGCGATAATTAGGAAGTAATCATTTTTGTTTCTGATAAATAATTCCGTCAAAATTGTCCGTTTCAAATATACAAAAAAAGTCCGAAAAACGTTGCTTGCAAATGGAAACTTTTTACTATGTATTAATTACTCAAGTTGTATTTTGAACTAAACGTCCTGGATCAATTAAAAATTTGAAGTTCAATCATCCCAAAAATATCCAGTGATATACAGGGTGTCTCAACAGCGCGATCTCGGAAGATTGTGCCTCTGTTAATGAAGATATTTTAAAACTGATTTCATTCATATATACTGAACGTCGAGGCGTACATTTTAAAATTATTAGCGTGTATACAGGCTGTTCCATAAGGTAGTACCAACCCAAACTTATGTTTTTTTTTAAATGGATCAACCTATATTTCGGCACAATTTTGAATTCCTCGCAAAATTTTACGACAACGAAAAATAACATTACCTACCCTTAAGGGGAATCCATACCTCCTACGTTTTGCTTGCAAAACACGCAAAAGTTCTGAGGCTCTTTTTCAGCAATTAGTTAAAGATATATAATTTTGCGCCTAGTGGTAGATTTTTGATAGTTCTGTTCGTTTTTGACAAATCTATTTCTGAATATGGCATAAAATTGGCTGATTTTGCAATTTTTTTACGAAGAACTCAGGTTAAAATTGAAAAAAGTACCACATAATAGGTCTAAGTTACACCTTCCTCTATAAGTGTACAAAATTTCACGTAAAAATATCAATATCTTACATGCTTTTTTCACTCAAAACTTTACTTCTTCGAGTACGTGAATAAGTTATATTTTATCACGTAGCGTGGATACAACAACAACAAGTAATACATATACATTACCACAGCAAGTAATACACCTTTACCTATAATTTGATGTATAACATTGTGATAAGTCGAGGTTTTGCGCGCGGTTTTGGATGGATGTTTGAATTCAAACGTTGGCATGTTTTGTGTTGAGTTGGTATTTAATAGACGCTCGGAGTGGCGCTGCAGTCGCGTCAGGGTTACCGCGCAAGCTTTTGGCGCGAACAAGTTGAGGAACTAGTAAACGGACAAGCAAACAGCCTCTTTGGCATCGGGCTTTGAAGGTAGACGGTCGTGCGTCAAAACGCGCGCCCAAGCGTAGGGCCCCAATGGGGGCCAAGTTATAGAAACTGTGCTGTCTCGTGTTTCTTGTTCTCACCGAAATAATAAGGTATTTATTTGTTGTCTGTACTTGCTGATTTGTCCATCTCTGCCAAAGAATATTTTTGTTTAGGATTAACATATTCAAATTCCATGTAAGCAGTTCTGCATTGTTGTATATATTTTTGTTAATAGATTTTATTGTCGTTTTCTTCGGTATATTCATTTTAGAATAATAATATAAACCTGTCCCTTTTATAGTAAAGTATTTAGCCTTGCATATAGTGATTAATAATTAGTGAGTTCAAACGTCTCTGACAAAGTCTCAGAGAAAGAACTCAGACTCCGTAAGAGCCTCCGTAAGAGAGAGATAATTAATTCACGCTACCGTAAGATTAGTTTGTTTAAATCAGTTAGTACCTGTGGTTGAAAATGGCGGACCAAGCGTCGCTTGAGGCGAGTTACCCCCCTTCAGTTTAGAGTTGATTAAAGTATAATAGTAAATATTGAGAAGGGTGTCCGCCCCATCACAACATGAGAGAATTGATACAACATTAAGCTGACTATGGATGCTTATTTTATAGGACGTACCAGCAGTACTGATTCCTCTTAACTTTATACTTTTTTATTTATTGGTATTTTTATGGAAAAACAGCAATCTAAGAAAAATTGTATATCTCAATACCTGTTTTTAATTTTATTGCGCACGCTTCGATTATGATTGAGTAAGAAGCATTCTATTAGCGTTATTACCTACCATATCCAAATTGTGTACAGGGTGGTCATAATCTGCAAGAAAATATAGGAAACAGTTTTTCGTAAGAAAGTTATTTTTATTAAATGGAACACATCTAATTATTTTTTTTTCAATTCTACGCGTCGTTCTGCATAAAAAAGTACTAGCACACACCAGTGCTAAAATAAGCATTTACAGAGATAACTAATCTTCTATCAATAAGTGCTTCTACACCTACATTAACCATTAAACCAGCTAAGTATTTACCTAAATTACTGTTTTCTCGCATGATTTCATCTTTCTTTTAATAAATCAAAACATTTGATGACATCTGCAATTCAATATTATAATTTAAAATAAAAATTTTACTTATAACCTGTAAGCTATGAAAAACTGTGCTAAACAAGTTATTAAGGTATAAAGCTTATATAAAGTTGTTGTTAAAGAGCAGGTGGTGTTTTACTTATCTTAAAATAAAAGTAATTCATAACGCAACTCAACATCAAGCACAGTACATTCATTATTCCATAAAGATTATACTCAATATTGTTTTGCAAAAAATAAAAATTTATAACGGTAATTTTATGTAAATTTTTACGAAGAAGACGTTATTTCTGTAACGGTTTATTTTTTTACAGGTTGGGTGGACGTTAAACTGACGTTAAACTGACGTTAAAATTGCGGAAATTACGACAAACTTGAAAAAGAAAAACCTTGATATTTTCTTCGGAAAAATATATTCATAATGCATTTATATATTTTGTACAAAATTATAATTAAATATCCCATTAATTTCTGGAAAACACTGGTGGTACCATGGTGAATCAAGTAGTTCCTATTGGCGCCGTGCGCGTACGATATGCCCATCTCTATTGCCGCCGGACGGGACTAAGATCGCCACGAGGTGGCGCTGTTCTATGCAGTTTCCTTCCTAGTAATCACCCACGTGGTAGTTACCTGTAGCGCGTCTACTAAGTAAACATAAACAAGAAAGCTGTTGCCGTACGTAAATGACAATTCACCACACAGCACGAGTTAACCATATTTGTATACACAATGCTAGTCTGTGCACAACGCTATCAGCTGACAGAAATAATAAATAAAGTCGACTACAGCGCTTTTGCGTGCAGCGGTGACCGAGAAAACTTCTGGCGGATACATATTCCGCCATGGGCGCATAAAGCGTTCCTCAATCCCCCACTCCGTACTGCGCACGATGCCAATACCATGGGTGGTGCGATACTTTACTATACTTTTAAGGCGAGAGTTGGCCGATGTTATTTTGACAATTGTTAAATTTTTGCGGTTTTTTGACGTACCTACTTCAAAATGACATCTATCAGCTGGCATGTATTATGAACGTTCTATTGAATGCATGATTGAATGTAAATGCACATGCCAACTCTGACTGAAAATACAGTATATACTTCTTTTTCAACATTGTGGAACATTTGTAATTCTTTTCTACAATAACAAAAAAAAATAATAAAATTAGATGATAGACATCGGGTAATCGGTGCTTCACTTGCATTGCGGCCATATAAACTATTTTGTTACGTTTTATGTAGGAGGCAAAAAAGTAGCCAATGGGACCAATGCAATAGTATATAATACATATGATAGCAAAAGATCATCTAACTTAAGCACCACAGATAAAAAAAGTTTCAAATATTTAATAAAAACCGCACACAGATAGAAATTTTTGTTTAACTCAAATATGAATATTTGTTTGACGAGAGGCAAAAATATATTTATTTGATACAAAGAATTTTTTTTTGTCAGAGCAATATTACTTTACTCCAAACAAATGGTATTTGACAAATATATTTTTGCCTCTCTTTAAACACGCATTTATTTGAGTTAAACAAAAGTTTCTATCTGTGCATGCCTACTATATTCAGTTGGGACTTTATGTATACCTACATATGATATATGCTATTTTAAAATGAAAATACATATTTATTCTACGGTACATTATTTTATTTCAATGTGTGTATGTATCTGACGCTACGCAAAGTATTTTTTAGTCGGAATTACGTCTTGAAAAAATGTACCGGTACCGATGTATCGGTACTTTGTGCTCCGGTATGGTACAGAACCGGTACATTTGATACGATACAATACGATACGCGATACCGGTACAGCAAGGTGTATCGGAACATCCCTAATTCAGATCATCGGTCTCAAAATGTCAAAGTGACAAGACGGTATATTCCATTAATGTCGTCCATAAATGCTTAAAAATAGAAGTTGGTGTTAAGCAATACCTGCTTGACCTGCTGACATTCAGACAAATTAGAGAACAGTTGAAATTCTAACTCTTGACAAACATACATCCAGAAATAAATTAATGGTTGCCTCTATTGAAACAACTTATTTATTTGATATAATCAGGACCGTGCAGTCGATATTTAGTGCTTTGTACTGATATTTTTATTTTCACAATTGTGAAAAACTAGCAATAAATTACTCAATTTCCTTGCCTGTATTAGGGTAATCAGTGGCGGAATAAACCTAGACACCTAGACAAATTATCTTTGCGGGAAATCTTTACCATTTCTGCGGGTCGCGTACCCCTCATACCCGGACAACTCATACCACGCGAACTCATACCAGGACAACTCACCCATAACAACCCGAAAATTTTTGTTGTCACAGTACGTTGTCATCTGGTGTGATTAGCTAACTTTGGGGTTTATTTACGTATTTAAACATTGAAAAATATCTTTTCAAGGTCCATAGGCAAGTGCCTCATTGCCTTATGGGTAATCCGGTACTGGGGGTAATTGATAAAATTACAAAAACTCTTTTAATTTGATTTTATTAATTCCATACGTATTTATCGCTCTCTGTGGGTGTATAAGTAAAAATTAATATTTTTTTCAGAATGACTTTGCAGAAACAACGTCAGCCAACAATAAGAATTTCATAATTCGAAAAGGTGATGCGACTATACCGTACGGAGATCCGGTAACGATCAAACTAACGGTGAAATTTGGAGACAAGAACAGTATACCCAACGTTGAGAGAATTAAAATCAATGGATTTCTAGTCTGCCCTCGGCGTAACAATTTACCGCCACCTCCTCCAAAGAAGCCTTTGGATATTGACATTAGAAATCCAGAGACCAACACACCAAAATTACCGCCGAGGAACAAAGATGAAATTTGTGGCACAGTCCCACAAGCTGTAGGATTGATTTATAATGGAAGAGAGGCTGACGAGGGTAAACATCTTAAACATAATATACCGGGTGTCCCACGTTGGAAACAAAGTACATTCGTGGCTTAAAAAAATCTAAGTACACGTTTCGTCCATTTTTAAAAGTTGTAGTTAATCATTCGCTTTACAGCCAGAAAATATTGTCATGCTTACAGGACGTCCCCAACAACGTAGGTATCTAACAAGCATAAAGAAACAAGTGAACTCGTTTTGGATAGTAAAAATATGACACTTTCCGATAGTTATTGTTGATTTGAAATTCTAGTATGATTTATCCGGAATAAATGGAGGTTTGCCATACGTGAAATACATTTAGATTTTAAATGTTGATCTTTTGGTTAATTTTGTATAAACTTTGCTTGTTTGGGCCAGCCACTTAATTGGACCTCAATATTTTAGACCAGAATATGTTAAGGGAGAACTTTATGGCGATATTCCAGAGTGCTTCAGTAGAAATGTGGCGTTCTCTAGAAATCATTACATTTCTGTACACATAGCACAGTGTCAGTAATACTAATATTATCATACGAATAAATAATTAAATAAATGGATAATGTAAACTAAATAAATAATAATTATTTCAGTAGGACTGTCAAGAGAAGAGGGGCGTTTATGCTAGTGAGATCGACGTCGGCCTTGAGTCTGTAGTACGCTCAGGATGTAGTTCCATCTAACGGTGAACCGTTGCACTCAAGTCCTTGTGTATAAACAAACAAACATACTTAATTTGTTCAGCTCATTTCTGCCCTTTGCCAATAGGCAGCTACTGTAGTTGTTGTCAACTGTTAGTTATTATTGATCTGAGCTGTTGGTACTCTTCTCCCTTGTCTCAGTCTGTGGACTTTATTACAGAAACCTTCTTTACAGAGCTCCGCGGTGACAGTTCGTAGTAATTCGACACAATTGCATAAAACGCAGATCAACTTGACAACGGCTGGGTCAATTTTAAAGAGCTATGTCTTAACATATCATCCATAAATTAGCTCCTGTTCCGGGATTAATGCTATTGGCTTAATCACCATGAAAGCATATTAAATCAACGCACATACTGTCAAAATTAACTTGTTTTCTCTAATTAAGTTCATGATTAAAGCAAGCGCGGTTGAATTTTATATTTAACACGGAACAATGCTCTATGCTTACACATTCGAACAGTACCTCACTTTTACACATCAGTGCAATAGTTTCGACTACGATCTGCTTTTATGCGCCCGTGTTTTGCATGTAACTGGTATATGGATAAACGCCCCTCTTAAGTCTCTTTAATGACTTTGTAAATATTATTTAAACACTTCTTGAGTGGTTCATAAATTACTAATTCTTTGCCTTTGAAAAAAATCAATACTTACAAATACTTACTTATTATCACAAATTATACCTTTGTGTAAGATTGCAGAATGCAATTACTAAAAGCTGTTGTATGAAAAGACATTTGTGAGATGTTGTTTCTTCGAGCCATCTGGATATTTAATATAATAATAATAATAATAATAGTTTCTTTATTTTTCCCAAAAAAAAATAACAATATATATGCACAAAAATACGCAATCACTACAACATCCTTCAAATTAGACATAAATGTAAATTAAAGATAAAAATTTCTTACATTGTAGTGAAAAAATAATGGGAAAAAAGGCGGACTTCAGAGGACGCTATAGCGGGACTCTGCTCTTCCACTCAACCTTTCCTATAAATTATAAATGTAAAAATAATAACTTAAATTAACATAAAAATTCCAATATACATAACATAGTAAAAACCAAGATATATGTACTCTTGAAACAAAACAAAACAATAAAAAAAATAAAAATGTTACACTTGCTGGCTGCTCCGCTGCCTTGCGAAAATATACGAGTAAAAGACTCTCTTGAATGTTAGGGGAGGTTTGCTTCTTACGTCTGCAGGTAGATGATTATATATTTTGCCGATCTGATATGAGTAAGAGTGTTTGAAAGCTTCGGTCTTATGTAGAGGTGGAGTCAGTGTTCCCTTGAAACGAATATTCAGATTATGAACATCTGACCTGAAAGTTATTTTACTATGTAAATATGGAGGAGACTTGCTGGATATAATATTGTGAAACAAGTAAGTACGTAGGCTTTCACGGCCAGAATCATTTAGAAAATAAACTGCTTCCGGGTTATGCCGTGTGTCAAGATTTGTTAATGCTGACGTTTCGCGAACCATGTTGCTGGCTTCTTCAAAGCTAATTGAATACTGAAGACCTACCAAGAAAGTCTCCCTTATATACCTGTATTTACACCTCACTGCGCACATCTGGAGCTACCGCTCCACGTGTTTTTCCACCTGACCGCGTTAGGATCGATTTCCAGACCCTACTAATGTCAGTACCGTCCTCGCGATTGATGTTGTCAGGATGTTTGTAAATTTCGATGGCTTCTCTAATAAGTCTTCGATGATAATTACCCACCCTTGCCAACATCTTCGCGTCATCGAAATCCATTGTGTGACCCGACTCGTGGCAGTGTTGAGCAATAGCGGACTGTTGAATCTTGCCTAGCCGGGTGTCCCTACTGTGCTCCTTGATTCGACATTCGATGCTTCGTCCTGTCTGTCCTACATAGCATGTTCCGCACTCACATTTTATCTTGTATACCCCTTCGTTCTTCAGGAGTGGTGTGATATCCTTTGGGTTAGGCAAAAGATCCTTTACCTTAGCTGGTGCTCTGTACCTTACCGTGATACCCGATTTCTTCAGTACTCTACCGATTCTCTCTGATACCCCACTTACGTATGGTAAGCAAGCGAACCCCTTAGACTCTTGCGGTTCCTCTGAGACTTGCGGTTTTCTTTGTGTGACACCCCGTATGTCAGACTTGGTGTATCCATTCTGACGTAGGGCCCACTCCAAATGTTTTCGTTCTTCGTCCAAGGTGCTAGAGTCGCATACCTTCTCGGCTCTGTTGAACAAAGTGTAAATAACACTTCTCTTCTGTTGGGGGTGGTGGTGCGATTTGGCGTTCAAGTAGCGATCGGTATGTGTCTTCTTACGGTAGACTGTATGTCCAAGTCTACCCGTTGACGTTCTGTATACCAGCACATCCAAGAAAGGCAGCTGATTAGCCTCTTCTATTTCCATCGTGAATTTGATGGAAGGACTAACATTGTTCAGGTAGTTAAGGAACTCAGAAAGTCTATCTCTACCGTGTGGCCAAATCACAAAGGTATCGTCGACATATCTGACCCAGTGCTTGGGTTTGAAAGGACTTGACCTAATGGCTTTTTCTTCAAACAATTCCATGAAGAAATTGGCGATTACCGGTGACAAAGGTGATCCCATGGCTGCACCCTCTACCTGCTCATACATCGCTCCCGCCCACTTGAAGTATGTGGTGGAGAGACAATACTCTACAAGATCCGGTACATCGGTTAGTAGACCTAGGGGGACAAGTGTTGTCCGAAGGCCTTCGACTGCCTCCTTAACCGGAACACACGTAAAGAGTGATGTTACGTCGAAACTTACGAGTATATCCTGCGGGTCAATGGCAACTTCCTTCAAAATCTGAATAAAATGTTCAGAGTTCTTGACAAAAGATGTAGTTTGTCCTATAAACGGTTGGATGGTTTTCGCCAAGTATTTTGCCAACAAATAGGTTGGGGAGCCTATTGCGCTAACGATTGGTCTTAAAGGTACGTTATCCTTGTGGATCTTTGGGAAACCGTAGATTCTAGGTGCCCTAGGGGCTTGAACAAAAAGGCTTCTTTGTTCCTGTACGGGAATCGATGATGATTTAACCAATTCCTTCACTCGCCTTCCTATCTTATTTGTTGGGTCCTTGGAAATTTTACGGTACGTATTCGGGTCCAATAGATCGTTCATCTTCCTGTTGTAGTCCTCCTTGTTCAATATCACTGTTGCATTCCCTTTGTCTGCTGGTAGTACTGTGATATCCTTGTTGTCCTTGATGGTTTTCAAGCCCCTAGGGCACCTAGAATCTACGGTGTGCCAAAGATCCACAAGGATAACGTACCTTTAAGACCAATCGTTAGCGCAATAGGCTCCCCAACCTATTTATTGGCAAAATACTTGGCGAAAACCATCCAACCGTTTATAGGACAAACTACATCTTTTGTCAAGAACTCTGAACATTTTATTCAGATTTTGAAGGAAGTTGCCATTGACCCTCAGGATATACTCGTAAGTTTCGACGTAACATCACTCTTTACGTGTGTTCCGGTTAAGGAGGCAGTCGAAGACCTTCGGACAACACTTGTCCCCCTAGGTCTACCAACCGATGTACCGGATCTAGTAGAGTATTGTCTCTCCACCACATACTTCAAGTGGGCGGGAGCGATGTATGAGCAGGTAGAGGGTGCAGCCATGGAATCACCTTTGTCACCGGTAATCGCCAATTTCTTCATGGAATTGTTTGAAGAAAAAGCCATTAGGTCAAGTCCTTTCAAACCCAAGCACTGGGTCAGATATGTCGACGATACCTTTGTGATTTGGCCACACGGTAGAGATAGACTTTCTGAGTTCCTTAACCACCTGAACAATGTTAGTCCTTCCATCAAATTCACGATGGAAATAGAAGAGGCTAATCAGCTGCCTTTCTTGGATGTGCTGGTATACAGAACGTCAACGGGTAGACTTGGACATACAGTCTACCGTAAGAAGACACACACCGATCGCTACTTGAACGCCAAATCGCACCACCACCCCCAACAGAAGAGAAGTGTTATTAACACTTTGTTCAACAGAGCCGAGAAGGTATGCGACTCTAGCACCTTGGACGAAGAACGAAAACACTTGGAGTGGGCCTACGTCAGAATGGATACACCAAGTCTGACATACGGGGTGTCACACAAAGAAAACCGCAAGTCTCAGAGGAACCGCAAGAGTCTAAGGGGTTCGCTTGCTTACCATACGTAAGTGGGGTATCAGAGAGAATCGGTAGAGTACTGAAGAAATCGGGTATCACGGTAAGGTACAGAGCACCAGCTAAGGTAAAGGATCTTTTGCCTAACCCAAAGGATATCACACCACTCCTGAAGAACGAAGGGGTATACAAGATAACATGTGAGTGCGGAACATGCTATGTAGGACAGACAGGACGAAGCATCGAATGTCGAATCAAGGAGCACAGTAGGGACACCCGGCTAGGCAAGATTCAACAGTCCGCTATTGCTCAACACTGCCACGAGTCGGGACACACAATGGATTTCGATGACGCGAAGATGTTGGCAAGGGTGGGTAATTATCATCGAAGACTTATTAGAGAAGCCATCGAAATTTACAAACATCCTGACAACATCAATCGCGAGGACGGTACTGACATTAGTAGGGTCTGGAAATCGATCCTAACGCGGTCAGGTGGAAAAACACGTGGAGCGGTAGCTCCAGATGTGCGCAGTGAGGTGTAAATACAGGTATATAAGGGAGACTTTCTTGGTAGGTCTTCAGTATTCAATTAGCTTTGAAGAAGCGAGCAACATGGTTCGCGAAACGTCAGCATTAACAAATCTTGACACACGGCATAACCCGGAAGCAGTTTATTTTCATTGTGAAACAAGGTTGCGGAGTGCATCAGCCTTCTGTTCGACATGTTTAACAATTTAACCTCTGTCAATTTATGTGATATGTGATGACGACGGGGAACACCAAACACTAGCCTGAGGCATGAGTTTTGAACCTTCTGGATTTTAAAAGCATTTCTAGTCGTTAAAAAAGGGCCATACAGAACATCACAGAAATTCACGTGGGAAAGGACGAGTGACTCACAGAGCATAATCTTTGACTTGACAGAAAGGAAACATCTATTGCTGTAAATCAGTTTCAACGCTGCATAAGCACGTTGGATAATTTTATTAACATGATGACTGAAAGTCAGTGCTTCATCGAGAAAGACTCCCAAGTTTTTGACACAGTCCTTTAGCGGAATAGCCAGCTCACTTTCTACCCGCGTGCGACACTCAGCGTCCTCTCTCATTTTCTTTGGGCCAAATAAAATTAATTCAGTTTTTGAAGGATTAATACAAAGAGAGTGTTCTTTTGCTATAGTGGTTAGACTATTGATATCTAGCTTCAATCTCTCACACGACTCGTCAATATCCGAAGGCAGAAATGATAGGCACAGCTGCGTATCATCGGCGTAGAAGTGGGGACTGCTGAATGTTACATATTTGCAAAATGTAGATGTGTATATCGAGTAAAGTAAAGGGCTTAGGATAGAACCTTGAGGTACACCCGACCCTAACGACTTACATGCTGACCTCTTGCCATCAATTACCACGCATTGCCGCCTATCGATAAGATAATTATATAACAAATCTGATGCCCGGTCACCCAATCCAATATAACAAAATATGGCGCGTAATATCTCGTGGTTTATAGTATCAAAAGCCTTGGAGAAGTCCAGCAGGCACATAGCAGTCATTTCCCCTTCATCAGTAGCTCGCATCACATCATCGACAATGTTAAGGAGAGCAGTGGTACAACTATAATTCTTTCTAAAGCCTGACTGGGTTTCTGGTAGGATTTTATTCTTAGATACATAGTCCCTCAGCTGCGCCTCAACGAACCTCTCAACAATCTTAATCTATAACTTATGACTAATTGTGCATAAGTTACAAATGTCAAATAAGATGCTTAACAACTTTTGAGCTGTTGATGATAGACCTACCGAGTTAGACATTTTAGGAAAACTGATGTATCGATCTTTTGAAGTGTGTCAAGATATACAGGAAGTGCAATTTAAATTTCGTAAGTTATTTGACATTTAGAAAATCTCCACTTATTCAGGATAAGTAATAATATATAAATTCGCAAATCAATAATAACTGTCGAAAAGTGCGACACTTTTGATATTCAAAATGAGTTATTTTGTTTCTTTTTTTTGTTGCCTCAATATATTTTGTTGAAAAATTCTCGAATTTGACATTAATTTCACAATATCTCAGAAACAGTTGGTACAAGTTGATCTAAGTTGATGTCAAAACAATTGAATCGGTGAGTGGAAGAACAGAATAAGTTCAAAACTTGACTTTTTAAACTAAGCCATTTTGTATAAAATTTCTCGATCTTTTCGAAAATATGAAAACCATAATCATATATATTACCAGTACTGCTGTAGAAGCTCCGCACTGCACGTAATGACTGCAAGAACAGAATAAGTCCAGGGCATGCTCTGTTTTTCCTCTCATTGCATGGTTGTTTCAGATGACTTTTTTAAATGACAACCCTATATATATATTTTTAATGAATTTGACATATCTTTTAATTGTATTAATGGTAGCATGATATTTTTAAGGCTTTACATAAGAAACTTTTCGAGAAAAAGATAATTGAAGGTTATGAAATAAAAGTGACAAAATCTCCGCAACGGCTCGACCGAATTTAACGAAATTTTGGAATTAAGTATTTTGCAACCATGTGAAGTCACTGGCATTATTATTGTTGATGCAACGTTTACAGTTTCTGAGATATAACCTCAAACGTTTGAATTTGAAATAGAACACCCTGTATATTTTGACATTTTCTGTTACAGTATTCCATTGCCTATTCAATGTCATTACGCTTGTTACGGTATTATATCAAAAATATCTAGAAATTAACAAAAACCTCTATTACTTAGGTCTAAAAATTAACAAACAAAAAATTGATAACAAAAAATAACAACAAGAATAAAATAAACCGATCAAATTTAAAACAATGTGTTCTTGTCATTGGTTGAGAATCCTCATAAACCAACTACAGTAGTTGCAGTAGAAAATGTAATAATGTTTTGATGTCAATTTTTTCTTTGTTAATAAAGGTTTTTGTTAATTTCTAGATGTTTTTGATATAATAATGAAGACTGTAACAGAAAATGTCAAAATATACAGGATGTTCTATTTCGAATTCAAAAGTTTGAGGTTATATCTCGGAAACTGTAAACGTTGCATCAACGATAGTAACGCCAGTGACTTCACATGGTTGCAAAATACTTAATTCCAAAAATTCTTTAAATTCAAGCCGCTCTGGAGATTTTGTAACTTTTATTTCATAACCTTCAATTGTCTCTTTCTCGAATATTTTCTTATGTAAGGCCTAAAAAATATTATGCTACTACTGAGACAATTAAAAGATCTGCCAAATTCATTAAAAAAATATGGGGTTGTCATTTTAAAAAAATGTCGATGACGTCATCTGTTAAAAACAATTGAAGGTAAAATAATTATCATAAGGTGTATTTTAATAATTATAAATCGACGCGTTCGAGGATTTTTTAAAATAGCAAATCGTTCTTCAGATTTTGTAATGTTTCCATACTTTACGCGCTCACTGTATAGATGGTTACACCACCCATTCTTTTAAACTATCAAAAGAAACTAAAAATCGTCCCACACTTCCAACAAATTCAGCATACAAAAACCCAATACCTTTTAACTACCTCAAAATTGCTAACTTAAGAAAAGTGTTGCACTATTTAGAAGGAGAAGATCTTGAATTTTATTACCATATTACTTCTTGGGAAACATCAAATCATGATGAAGACTAATGACAAGTTTAATAATGTTGTTTTTTATTTTGTTTTTTTGTTAGTTTTAATTTTGTTTCTAATATTAAACTTGTTGTTCTTTTCGTCTTTATGCATTTTTATTTACCATTTGTGCTAATAGCATAATTTGTTTCAACAAATAAGAGATTATTATGTCGTTGACTGGAAGAACAGAACAAGTGCAGCCGATGTTTCATCTAATTGCATATTTATTATTGCCTTTTGAACCAAAATTCACTTCCAGAACAACTGCAAATGAAATTTAGTACAACTTTTCTGTGCTTACCAAATTTGTAAAATACACAGCTGCCGAATTATACAGTTTTTTTTTAGATTGCCACAAACGCCTGATTTGAACTTATTTTGTTCTTCCACTCACCGATTCAATTAGGATAAAATCTTAATCAAAAACTGTAACAATATACCTAGTGTTCCATTTAAAAATACAAGCTTGTGTTGGTACGTTGTTGTGGGACAGCCTGTAAACATGTAAATATTTTCCGGCTGAAGAGCGAATGATTATCTACAACTTCTAGGTATATATGGAAAAAACGTGTATTTTGATTTCTAAAGCCCATCAATGTACTTTGTTTCTGACACCTGTCACCTGACACTGCCTGACATCACTGCAATGATTCCGAAAACGTCGGCATCATATGCAGGGCTTCCCAAAACTCAATGTCATGCCGTGGAGGGCGGATAGGCCAATTCATGACCAGAATATGACCTTAGTAAAAAGTCGTTAGTTTTCGAGACACTTTCATGAATTTTGTCAAAATATTTTTTTCCAAATGTATTAGATTTATTTTCGACTATGGTCAATATCAGCGCTATTTAGGGTTGCGTACCTACTTAAGATTAGAATCTTAGAAAATGAAATTTTGTAGCAGTGGCACTTGAATAAAACGACCTAACGTGAAGATTGTGACAAAACTCATAAAAGTGTCAATCAGACCGATTCTGAAAAAATGTTGCTAACTAACGAATCCTACTGATTTTGACTCGAGATTTCTTTTTATTTGAAAATGTTTATAATATGATTTGTTATAGGAGCATGGCCATGGCATGTTGCCATCATGAAAATCGTCCCTCCTTTTGTCGACTATATATGTGGTGGCTCGATAATTTCAAAGAAAATAATTTTGACAGCTGCTCACTGCGTCACGGTAGCGCGCACAAAGGTCGTAGTCGATCTGCATACTTTCCTAATATACTTTGGTAAGATTTTCTACGCGTCTTCTTCCTTTACAGTTCATATCACTTTTTGTACTTGCAGGGTTGACCAAGTTGAGTCATATTTCGGCATCAGCGAAAACGTCCACCATGTCGAATATTATAATACCGGAGGATTATAATGCTGAACGACTATTCAATGATATAGCATTGATTCAGCTGCCGTATAACTTAGAGTTTACAGATTTTATTAGGCCAGTGTGTTTGTGGTCTGGAGATATTGATCAAAGTGCCATAGTTGGGAAGCAAGGTGAGCAAGGTTGAATCAAGAAAGGAGGTTTATGGCCAAAAAATCAAAGTTTGCCTTTCCCCATTTTCTGTGTAAATAGAAATATTGCAAATTGATGATATTTTGTTGGTCGATAAACTTCTTTCTTGATTATGAAGAGATTCTAAATACAACGCCATAGAATTGCAGAACTTTAGGTTTATACCGGGTGACCCACGGCATAGGTACTCCCGTTTATTTTTTTTTGTTTAAATAGCTGGACGAATGAAATTTGGGAAAGTGTAATAGATAAAAAATGTCATTCTTTAGGATACTCTTGAGGTTAAGATGACTTCCGGTTTTTCCGGAAATGACGTCGATAATGGAGACATTCATACAGAATATTTGATCATTAGGTCAATATTTTTTTCAATTTGCTTGCTTCTAACAACATTTGTACGCTACGAATTTCAACAAAAAGATATCAAATATTTGGTATAATTGTAATCGGAAAGATATTTTCTATCGAATAATCAAGGTGGGGCCATTGGGTACCCGTGAAAAAAATGACTCACTGGCTAAAAACTAATTAAATCACGCTAGAGGGCGCCAGTAATGCAATGTCGGCCAAAATCGATTTAGTTAGTGTTTATTTCATAGTTTTGGACTATTTTAATATTACAAAAATATCACACAAAGAATATAGGGTGACATTTAAAATTTCAATGATGACGTCATTTCCGGAAAAACCGGAAGTCATCTTAACCTCAAGAGTATCCCAAAGAATTGCATTTTTTGTCTATTAACACTTTCCCAAATTTCATTCGTCCAGCTTTATAAACAAAAAAAAATAAACGGGAGTACCTATGGCGTGGGTCACCCGGTATACTGCCGTGTTAAACATAGAAGTCGTTTTACAAAGTTTTGCTTTTACTTTTTTTCCGTTAAAATTATAAGATGGAATGTTTTTTTGTTGATGTTTCTATTAACAGTAAAAGTAATAGAACAAGGCAAAGAATTGAGAAAAAGTCACTTTTTGTTTATTTATCTAGGTGGCTATGAATTGGTGAAAATAGTCGAAAATTGTCAAATAAATACTATAGATTTTGGCAGATACTGTATAACTAGCGACCTCTTGCGTGATTAAATTGGTTTTTGGCCAATAACTATTTTTTGTCCCGTTATGTTACGGGTACACCCTGATTATTAGATAGATTTTTTTACTTTATCATACGCAGTATGTAAAGTATTGTAATCGTGCCAAAGAATTTTTTTGAGATTTTAGCGGAAATATGTCTTTTTGGGTCCCCTGAACATTTTTGACCAAGGTACAAAAAAATTTCTGTGTGTGTGTGTGTACCCGTTTTTTGTGGCGACGATTCCGGAGAAACTACTAAAGGTATCGGGACGAAACTTCATATTTAGAAGTTTCATAACCAAACTTAGAGCTGAAAAGCTTTCTGTTGAAGAGGGTCCAAAGGAACTGGAGGTTTAGTCTTAGCATTTTTGAAAGATTTTGCAAATAAGCCGCCATTTCTGGAATTTTGTCGAAATAGTTAAATAATAAATTAAAGATGAGGAAATTCTGAATAATTTATCACTATGACATTTTTTGGTACAATCAATAGTTTAGCTGCATGAGCAAATTCTGTTTCTACGAGATCGGTCGTACTGCATGAAAACTAGTAGCCAGGATTTGTCAGATTTATTGATTCTAATGACAGTAGGTAGTCTTGGTTGTAAACGCTTATGTTTTGACAATAACTTCTGTCAATATAAGCTGCGTTCGCATATTGCATTACACTTTTTACACCCAATAACACGTGTCATTTGGACGGTGTACCCGGTGTCAACGGAGTACAATATCCGCAGCTTTAATCGACATATCTGTCTAGTTCTAGTAGCTTTATTGTAATGCAGACATGGCCGATCTCGATCAAATAGAGTCTCATGCAGCTAAACTATTAATTTTATATATAGTATGATAAAGTCATGTGCCTGGCCACATCAGATTTTTTATTACAATGACACCAATATTGGGTTATGATCAAAGTGAACGTAGTGAACTGTGGATGAACGCTAACATCCGCATTTGACAGTTCTCTGTACGCTTATTGTTTGAGGTTATTGCCAAGGATTTTCGGATATTAACATAATTATTGTTCGTTGTCTAGAGAAGTTCAGAAGAAAATAGCTTATAGTTAACATTTAATTATATTTTATGTATTACAGCAGACAATAATCAGACGCAACTGCCATCGGAAAGTATTTCTATACTAATTGTCAGGGATGCAAAAGCGTAATTTACCGCGTAAATTACCGAATTAATTACCGTAATTAATGGTAATTTACCGATTTTTAATTACCGTAATTTACGGCGTATATTACCGATGGTAATTTACCGTCAATTTAAATTACCGTTGGTAATTTACCGACATTTTTAATTACCGTTGGTAATTTACCGGAATTTATAAATTAATTTCGACTCGTGCGTGACAATGTTATTCAAGGTGTCATTTAGCCAATGGAAATGGGTCTATGGGTAAAGTTAACACATCCAATGACAGTCCCATTGCCCGTAAATATTATATTTTTACTATTCCAAATAATCCGACATTACTTGAGAAAATACAGAACTATATTTTGTATTTAATGAATGGAAAAGTGGAAAGCCCCTTTGCCAATGGCGACCAATCCAACAAATCCGATAATGCAGCTCTGAAATCAGAAGCCATTTATTTATTGTCAGAATTCACTTTTTAATAAATATGCCAGTGTTAGAAAAATGACAAATTACAAAACAACCTCTGTGAACCGGAGAGTTATTTTGTGAATGTGGACAGAATTAAATTGTTTATTTTCTACCATTATTATATTGTTTGATTTTCCTGTTTTTGTAGTAGTGCTATAAAATAGTATTTCTATGTAGTCTTTGCATTGATTTTAGTACTATCAAATCAGGGAAAAGATCAGAGATAGCTAGTTATCCACAAAATAATAATTTAGGGTTTTACCAAACATTTTTATTAACTTTAGTAGTAATCATACCTTACAGTGATCTGTTTAATTTAACATTTTGAATTTTTAATTACCCGGCAATTTAAATCAGCGTAATTTAACATTTTGAATTTTTAATTACCTGGTAATTTAACCAGCGTAATTTACCATTTTGAATTTGTAATTACCCGGTAATTTAAACCAGCGTAATTTACCATTTTGAATTTTTAATTAGCCGGTAATTTACGCCATCGTAATTTACCATTTTTAATTTTTTATTAGGTAGTAATTTAATATTTGAAATTAATAATTTTAATTAACTATTTCGACAAAATTCCAGAAATGGCGGCTTTTTTGCAAAATCTTTAAAAAATGCTAAGACTAAACCTCCAGTTCTTTTGGACCCTTTTCAACAGTAAGTTTGGTTATGAAACTTCTAAATATGAAGTTTCGTCCCGATACCGTTAGTAGTTTCTCCGGAAGCGTCGCCACAAAAAAACGGGTACACACACAGATATACACACACACACACATACACACACGGACATTTTTTTGTACATTGGTCAAAAATGTCCAGGGGGCCCAAAAAGACATATTTCCGCTAAAATCTCAAATTTTTTTTTGGAACGATTACAATACATACGTACTTTACATACTAAGTACGTATGATATCGTAAAAAAATAAACTGGCGTACCGATGGCGTGGGTCACCTGGTATAACGTAGATGTTTGGTAGATTTTCAGCATACAGTTAGCTCTGAAGAAGCAGAAACTACATGGTTCGCAAAACGGCGGGAATTACGCATTTTGACGTACGGTATAACCCGGAAACAATATATTTTCTAAATGACTGGCCGTAAAAGCCAACGTACTTGTTTTAAAGTTCTGAAACCACGTGGATATATTAATATTGTAGGTACCTCAAAATATACTAAAAATACTAAAGAAAGCTAAGAAAACTCGAAATAAAGTGGGCCATTCGCAACCAGCCGAAAGACGAGTGGTGTCGTGAGTGGATCACCAATGGTGACTCACCCAAGGAGATCATTGCATTGTGGATTGATTCGTCAACCTACAGTTGACTGCCCAAAAGTGTCTTATTGCCTTAACATTTACGTTATCAGATGCGCTAAATCCTTACCTATCGATATAATGGGTGATATGAATAAAAATGAGTTTATGCTCCGAGATGTACTCATGAGCATGAGTCAAGCGTGATAGTTTAATAGTGATAGTTTTTATTAGTTCAAAGTGCTAGTTTATACTCTAGTTTTTATGAATAAAGGCATATCAGATTAGGTTAGTACATGCTCCTAATACATGGAGCCGATGCTCCTAATACATCGAGCAGGTGCTCCTTATATATGTTACCGGCTTTTGGACAAGATTTTGCTAGTTTTTGAGAATGTATAACGGATGAACTGTTGCTATCGCCGATTGTTGGCTTGGTGACAACGTGAAAATCAGGCTTTTTCTAAACTTTTTGATTCCTTTATTTTTATAATAAAAAAAATAACAAACATATCTATTTTAGGAGCACTATCTGTTGGTGGTGTCCAAGAAAACGAAGCATCTTCTTCTAATACCAAAGCCATAATAGAAGAAACCACCCCAACAACTGAACCTAAAAATTCCAAAATTAGCCCGGTCGTTGAAAATGAAACAGATATTACAAAAAGGCTATCAAATAGCCAACTACAACGGCTACTATTACTGAAACAGCTGAAAGTTTTGAGAATGCAGGAGGAACAGCTCATGAGACAGCTGAATGAAGCTGATAACAATAATTCAACAACTGATCATCAAAGTTGAAATATGTATTAACAATCTTGATAAGGACGGAAACTCTTATTTGAATTAGATTTAAGATTTTTTGTTGTATTAATGTAAAGTAATAAATTAATTAAAATTTCTTAGACTTTTTCGTTCCTAATTCAAATTTTACTTACATCAAATTTGTACATTTAATAATCAGGAGCATGTAAACATTTCTGCCGTTGGCCTTTTCTTCTATTAATATTGAAGATTTTATAGTATTTAGTTCTTTAGTTTGCTATATGGTGCAATATGAAAAAACACATGAGTATTTGCTCACAATGAGCATTTGCTCTAGATTTTTATTATTATGACTTGGGAGTATTTACTTCCAAATATTGAGCATAAAGTATTTTATACTCATGTCTATTTATATCACCTACTATCGCTTTCCTCTTGTACGAACTAAATGCCAAATTTGTTATAGATTTTTTTATAAGGCTGTACAAATATTATTTATTGAATATCGTTCAATAAATATTATTATTAAAAGCTCAAATTATTACTACGCTACGCCACTGTTAAGTACAATCCATATTTCCACGTGACTAATTTGAGTAATCAACGATTTGAAAAACTGTTTGCTTAAAATAATCAAAATTGTATGTTTTTTATTAAAAATATAAATCTCTAAAACTTTCTGGGAAACTGTGTTGGCCCCCCAAAGCCCGGGGCCCCTAGACACGTGTAATCATACACAACAATATCGTAATAGATTCACCGTGGATTCACCCGTCTTTAGGGACTACACACTGACAATTTTTTTTGGATAAATTAGCAACGTTGACGGTTTAATCGCAAACGTCAAACCGCCTTGAAAGCTGCGTTTTGATTGGAGAGACAATACGGTCGCCATCTGGTAGGTATATTGTGTAGTTATTTTTATTTTCGCGCCTTGCCGTGAAAAATGCTCATTACACGCCTGGCGGGTAAATGGGATAAAAAATGAATTACTGACACATTGTAGAGATCTGAAAAACGTTTTAACAGATGGTGATTCCTCCGGTCTTAACGCTTTACAATTGACTAACGAAATAGACCTTGTAAGTACGTAGGCTTTCACGGCCAGAATCATTTAGAAAATAAACTGCTTCCGGGTTATGCCGTGTGTCAAGATTTGTTAATGCTGACGTTTCGCGAGCCATGTTGCTCGCTTCTTCAAAGCTAATTGAATACTGACTAATTGAATACTTGAATACAGTATTCAATTAGCTTTGAAGAAGCGAGCAACATGGCTCGCGAAACGTCAGCATTAACAAATCTTGACACACGGCATAGCCCGGAAGCAGTTTATTTTCGAAATAGACCTTGTTTCATCACTATTAAAAAAAAAGAAGGTCCAGTTGACGTTCTTAAATTCATTACCTGTCTACTAAAACGCGACTAATAGATTAGGTGGCAATTGAACATGAATTGAGCAATAAATTAGGTCTGAAAGAAGTTGTTCGAAATTTTTCAGAAATAAAGGGATAGTAAGAGATTATTTTAAGTATTGTCTGTACATTGGCTCAACAGAACATTGGCTCAACAAGCTCAACTACAACATGTATGTTTTAAATGGTTATTCGCTGATAAGTATTTTTAAAAGGGAGACTTATTTGCATGGTGGTGTCTGCATATTCATAAGAAACGGAATACCAGCCGTAGACATAGACCACATAAGCAGTCTCTCCGTTGAGAAGCACTGCGAACTTGCTGCAACATTTTTGCCTTCCCTTAACACCGTCTTAATCACAACCTATCGGTCCCCGAATGGTGATATTGCCAGATTTCTTGATGTCCTGGAGAGACATCAACATCCCTTCGGGATGTTCTTCAGAGATTTGAGCTTACGACTCGGATAATCTTGACAGGGGATTTTAACATAAACCTTGCAAGCACTGACCCAGCAGCTCTGAATATGATGCAACTTGCACACTCTTTTATGTTGGAAAGAACAATAGACGAATATACCCACTGCACTCCTACTTCGAGGACATGTATTGATAATATATTCACCAATATACCATTGCACAGGGTTTTCAATGTAGCTCTGGCACTGTCTGACCATGAGGGGCAAGTTTTAGAGATCAGAGCTGACAAATCCAAATCCCCGGACTCAGTTTATCGCCGGAATTACAGCCAAAAAAACAAAATCCACTTCAAAAACCTTTTGGCAAGTCAGGAATGGGACCAGACTATAAGCAACGGGGTCCCAATACTGCTGTAAGCAACTTCATCAACATATTATTAAGCCACTTCGAATCAGCATTTCCACTTCAGCTGAAGAAACCAAAACCAAAAACGTTAAACCAGTATCCCGATATTTGGCAAATGAGGGTAACTGCTAATTTTATGTACGATGCTTTCAAGTGCACTGGTGACAACGAGTACTTCAGCATCTACAAGAGCTACAAAAAACAATATATCAAAAAAAGGGAAGAAAAAATGAAAGAAAAACACCAGCTACAGATTGATATTGCCTCAAACAAACAGAAAGCCATTTGGCAAATAATAAATTCTGAAACAGGAAGAACGACTAAATCTACAACAAACAACGGTCTCATATCAAGGAACGAGTTTAACACATTTTTCACCACTGCTGCTAAGACTATAGCTGAAACTCTGCCAACCAAAGAAATTACTGCGGCCGATGCATACAAGAGGGTTCCTGTCACTGGCGCATCTGCGTACTTCTGGCCGACAACACCTGAAGAAATAATGTCAATTATATCTAGATTAAAATCTAAACGAACTGAAGACTGCTATGGCCTAAGCACGTCACTAGTAAAAGAAGTAGCAGCTGTGATATCTTCACCAATATCCCAATTACTAAATGCTTGTCTTAGCGAGGGTATTTTTCCAGACAGACTTATGCCGGCAAGGGTGACTCCTATCTTTAAAAAAGGACACATCAAGGCACCAACCAACTATCGCCCAATCTCAATCCTGCCATGTCTGTCCAAGATCTTCGAGGAGGCCATAGCAGCGAGGATGATTGACTTTGTAACAAGGCACAACTACCTTAGCCGGAGTCAGTTTGGCTTCCGTAGAGGGTTGAGTACCTGTTTGTGGATTTAACAAAGGCTTTTGATTGTGTCCCTCATGACTTATTTCTAGAGAAGCTAGAGTATTACGGTTTTCGGGGAGTGTGTGCCGACCTTCTGCGCTCTTACTTGGAAAATCGTGAACAGTTCGTAGATCAGAGGGGAGACCGAAGTTCAAAAATGCCTGTTCAGCGGGGTGTTAACCAGGGATCAGTGTTGGGACCCTTGTGTTTCATTCTTTTCGTCAACGACCTACCTGGCTACATGACATCGTTTACAACTATATTTGTCGATGACACGACCATAATAAACACCAGCAAAGACATCCAGTCACTAGAAGCTCTGGCAACAAATAGCCTCTCTGAAGCTTTGAAATGGTTTACGGCAAATGAGCTACTGCTGAATAAGCAGAAAACCCAGAAAGTTCTCTTCACTTCATCCCGCCGAACGATGGCTGATATGACAACAGTCAAATATTTGGGAATACGCGTGGACTCAAGGCTGACCTGGCGTCCCCACACTGACGAACTTGCTGTTAAGTTGTCCAGAGCAATCTACGCCATAAGAAGAGTTGGGAAGATAATCAATCTGAGTGCTGCAATCACAGCGTATCACTGCTTATTCCACTCAAATATGAGTTATGGGTTACTTCTCTGGGGAGGCTCTCCACATAGCCAACAGATATTCATTCTCCAAAAAAAGCTTTACGCGCCATTGAACAACTATCCCCTGACACCCACGTAAGACCATATTTCCGAAAGCACAAAATCCTGACCCTTCCATCAGTCTTTATATACCTCCAACTAATTGACGTACGACAAAACCTGCCATTGTACCTAGCCAGGATGACTAAACACGACCACAACATCCGTACCAAGGAGAATCTGACAGTACCCTTCCATCGACTGCAAACAACAAACGCTGCTAAACAAGGTGTCAACTTCTTTAACAAACTTCCCAAGACCTGGAAGCAGCCACAGAATTGAATACAACCTAGAATGTGCAAAGGGCTGCGCGGCTGGATGAGGTATGGGCGCAGCCATGTTGGTGCATTGTTGTCTTTACGGCTACAACTCAGTAGCGGCGCGTTCGTGCGATGGGCGTATCGTATGTAGGGGCATAATAAAATTAAAGTAATAAATAGGAAGTGAGGAAGTCAAACATTATATTATTGTACTAACGCATTAAATGTTAGTTGATTGACTTGATTATTTTTGTTTTCATTCGTATTGGAGCAAGTAATGCAACGCATGATGTACCTAAATTAGGACACCGTACTTTCAGATCGGACTGTATAAGTCACCGCTCTTCCAAAACACCACCGAGAGCAAAACAACAACACTCTTTCTCTCTTGCGCTCCCCACAATATGTAAACAAACATAAGCGTCTCTCTCGCACCGGCTACATTAGGTGGGGGTCCACTGTGAATCCACAAAATCGTATGCGCAGTAGGTTCCTACGCGTTCTAGTAGTTATATGATTTCTGTGGAAGCAGCTCACTTTGCGTGAATTCAAACAGACGCTCAAAAACCACTTTATTGATAAGGCATACTACTCACTCCAGGAGTTCATGACAGAGAACATCACTATTCTATAATATTTATAACATTCTGTAAATTAGTTACATATTTTTGAAATTTATGAAGTATATTGTTTGGACCATATGTATTTTACATGAAAATAAATATCTATCTATCTATCAAGTTTTAGTTAGAGAGTTTATGTGTTTGCAATATAAAAACCACCGCAAATGTATGAATAATAATTCAATTCAATTAGATTAGACCGTATTTTTCTAGTTATATTATTTTTTTTATAAATCTGTTTTCTTTTAATTTAAAATAATTTAAAGTTTTTGATGTTTGGGGCGGCACTTTTGTGGTTTACTTACGGCTGCCAAAATGCTAGGGCCGGCCCTGACCGAATCAAAAGAAAAATGCTTGCTGTCGAATAATCAGGGTGCAAAAATTACTCACTAGCAAAAAAAGTAATTGAATCACGCAAGAGGGCGCCAGTAATACCATATCGGTTTAGCCAAATAGATTGACAATCAAAAAGCGTATTTTTTTCGTTGCCGGTGATAAAAATTGGCAATTGATATGATTGTGTGTTCAGAATGTTGTCCTGATTGAAAATATTACAAAAGTAATATAGGATACCATTTGAAACTTCAATGATTTCCGGAAAACCGTAAGCCATACTAAAATCAAAGGAGCACCATAAAACAAATGTAAACAAATGTGTTTTATTTTCATTATAAAAAGAACACAAAATTTTTCAGTAACGCCAAGGAAATGTGAATAAAATGTCCAGGAAATAGTTGTCTATGATCTGGCACTGCTAACTTACATGTTTTCTTTTTTTTGCAGGTACTGTAATAGGGTTTGGCGTAGACAACAAGAACTCAACGTTTTCGCAAAGCCTGATGGAAGCAAAAATATCCCCTGTTTCCCTTGACACCTGTAGGAGTAAGGATGAATTCTATGTCAAGTATACGACGGATAAAACATATTGTGCTGGCGGCACTAATGGTAATTAATAACAATCATTATGTTATGTGTAGACAGAATAAGTGTAGTGTAGATGAATAATTCTATTGTTATTAATAAATAGTATACTATTTGACAAGCACATAATTAAGGATATAAATCGTGAGCATGAAGTTTATACGCAAGCCATAGGCGAGCATGTAAACATGCGATAAATTCAATTTTTATTTCAAATATTTTAATTGTGTTTCTCAATGATGGCGAAGCGAGCTGTCAAATAACTGTCAACCACGTAGGTTTTGACAGATTTGCATTAGTTTCGTATACTGATGACAGTTCTGTTGAATAATGAAGTTATTATTGATAGCTACTGGCATTATAATCATGAGTGTGTATCATGACAGGGATTATATAGTCATATATACGTATGCAACTGATTATATGTGAGTCGTAGATAAATAAAATTATTTTACCACTCTCTTCACTTTACAGTCATCCCACAACCTACTCTAGCTACGCTGTATTTAAATACAAGGACTTTTTTATTTTACAGATGTCTCAGCATGTCCAGGTGATTCAGGAGGTGGCATGATTTTTCCAATGCCTGGAACATCAGGACGCAAGTCTATCTGGCAAATTAGAGGGGTGGTATCTCTGAGCAAAAGACCCGAAGACAACATTGTGTGCGACACAAAAAGTTTAGTCATATTTACTGATGTGGCCAAACATCTCGACTGGATACGAAAGAACGCAAACATTCCTTAAATATGTAGTAACGGCAATAAAAGTCAACGTAATTTTCTAATAAATTATTTACTAACTCCTCGATATTATTTACAATGTAACATACCACTTAATGAGAATAGACATATCTCCCTTTCAAGATAGCTCTCATCAATATTCTTTGGCCGGCAAAGGTTTTCATCCTCAGCTTATAGCCGTGTCTCTTGATACGTTTCCGTTCCGACGGCCTGGGAAAGTGACATCGTATGACATTACGCACGCTGATGCTAAATAAACCTCCAGGAGATACGTTCGTTGCGGCTTGAGTGACAGAATGCATCTGTGCCATAGGTACAATGTTGTTGAAAGACCGACTAAAATTAATATCACATAATAACTAGTAATTGCAATATCATTGTGTACAAACCATAAGGAATTCGTAATCCCAGGTATTAAACGTGTTAACAGCGACATATTTTGGTTGATTTCGGAGAACTGATATTCGACACCGCGAATTAGGTTATGTTCGGAATAGTGAGGTTATGACTTACGCCACAACTTACGCTGTGAACTTATGGAACTTATGGTGCATTGGTTCGCGTGTTGGCTAAGAACTACTAGTTCATCTATTCGCTGATAGAGTCCGCTCCACAAAAAATGTTTTAAAAAATTAAGGTAAAAATGAGATAAAACAAATTATGAAAATTGTAAAAACATGTGTATTATTGAATGAACTATATGCAACTCCTTTTCATTTGTTTGTTATACTGCTGCATAGTTTAATTTTCAAAAGCGACTTTTGTTATAAGGAAGCCGCATGGGTGCAATCAACGCTTCTCATTCTGTCAGTGGTCATTGGCGTAGTCAAATAAATTTTGCCTAAAAACATATTACCCTTGATTATATATACAATATAGATGGTTAGAGATGGGGTAGTTGGGGCCTTAACATCCAGAGGGCCGGACCTTTGGCAAGATTCATTCATAAATTAAAATTGGCGGGTAAATCTTTACGTCCGCAGCGCATTCCATAGTAATTGATGGGTTGCCTATAGCCTACTTAACAAATATGTGCATAATATGTGTTTTCTCCCGTCTAGTCGTGATGAGAATATCGATCCACCAGATTTGTTTTCTCCGTCTTTTATAAGCGCGCGTTCTTTCTCCTTTTTTTTCTGTTATCCTCGTTATTTCGTATAAAATGTTACCTATATACTTGATTTGTCGTCGGTCGATGGACCCTCGGTGGACCAGCGAGAGGCCGCGGATTTTTGAAATTCGCGCGTATTCTTGCGGCGGCGGAAAGCGTTCTTAACTTCTAACCTATAAAATAAGCTTTCTTGTTATTGTAATGCGATTACAGGTAAGTTCATATTTATTTATTTATTTTATTCTTGATATTTATATTCGTAGTGCATTTTACAGTACAACTTGAAAATTAGAAGTTGTTCGTACTTTTTGTGTGCAAATATATACGGCAAATACAAAGGGAACCTGTTACTCCATCATTACGAATGTTTACAATTCCTGTTAAAGATGAAAATTGTTACGAATGGGTGATTATTAACTCCGGTAGTACACATTTTTGCAGTTTTCTAAGCCAATTCTTGATTTGAATACTTATCTCAATTATGCAACATATAACACGTAGTATAGGATATACACGGTGATCTATGACTTATGCCAAAAGACAAATTATAGAGGATGTCATTTTGAGTAAACTGCTTTCGATGTCACACACCGATGCAATATACATATATTTATATAAAAGCATAGTGAAAAAACATGATGGTGTACTCCTGCGTGCTCCAGTCGTCAAACAAAACAAGCGTTTATTACAACTAATGTCCGATCAGTCTTGGTTGACCAGTTATAGCAATTTTGAATTTGTTTAATTGTTTGGCTGCCTACGCGCACCACTTGAAGAAGCGTTGATTCAAGAATATTATTGATAAACATATTCGTGCAAAGTTTAAGGTTTACTGTAAGACCCTTTTGTTATTTTTAAGTTTTAACATTTAATTCTCAACTTTGAAATTGTTGATTATGTTATCTATGAAAAAAGGTTCAAGCTTTGTCAGTTTACCTTATATTCTGAAAGTTTTTCTTATAGACGGTTATAAAGTGTTGACAACATCTATTTATATACCTTATGTAAATAAAAAAAGGAATTAAAAATGGAACTGTTTAGCAAACACCGATTGGATATGTGTATAATATAATATGAAAAATAATAATAAATAATATAAGATAGGTAAACCATTTTGCTCAAAATAAAGTCTCCTACCATGAGGTTTTTGATATTATACAATATGCATGGTGCGTTAAAGGAATTCAATAAGATTGTTATCTGAAATTTGAACATAATTTTTAATACACATCAGACATCACCAGCTGTCTGCTAAATTTTTTATAGTAGTTTTCTATTTGTTTTTATGGTATGAATTCATAAATAAAACTACAATTCAACACTATCCTAAATTCTTGATTTATGAGTTATGACCAATCAACTCTAAAGTAAATGAATCGCTTATTATTAAAAGGGACTAACTACATAGGAAAATAGCATGAGTTAGTCCCCGATAATAATAAGTGATTCAAATATAAGGTAGGATTATTATTTAGAATATATATTTGTCTAATTCTTGCAATTTTTGATATCTGGTATGGTTTGGAGGGAAATTGTTTAATTGAATGAAATTGCAAATAATATTTTTAATACAAATGTAAAAATTTTTATTGTAAATGATTCATTTTTGTAAAAAGTAATAATTTAGAAATAGTTTCATTTCATTACACAATCTAAATCAAGTTATATGGTCTATAAAATTCTAAATCAAGTTTCATGATCACATTCCTTTTATTTTTCCTCCTATCAAAAATTGTAAGGATACAAAAAATATCACATACAAATCTATCTTTCAGAAAGAATTGTTCAAAATATTTCTTCCTGCAATAAAGAAGGTTTCGTGTATTTTGTCATGACACCCTGGCTTTGCGTACTAATGGTATAATGACAAGACTCAATGCCATTGCAAAATACTTTCTAATTTATTGTTCCAATTATGAATAAAGGTTGTACTAGAACTTTGTTATATCAAAAAATTGGTTTTGAAAAGTAATCTTTGAAGCAGTTTAACAAAGAAATAAAAAGGAATTGCAAGATACATTGTCATCTATTGTCCCAAGAATGTTTAAGCTATGTCCATCAAATTATGGGACAACGTGTAGATTATAATATAATTCCAATATTTCTTATTTTTTTTTGTTACATTTTGTAACAAATAAAGTTATAATAGTAAATAAATAAATAACAAATGCAATTAATTACAAAAAATTCTTCCTTATCACATCTTACTTTTTGCAAACATAATTGGAAAATAATTGTAGTAGTAACGTTTCTTATGTGATTTTTATTTAAGTCACGTTTCACCTTCAAGACCTTACAATTTTCTTACTGAAGAATATGGGAAATATGGATCCAGCATTGAAGAAGTAGAGAAGTAAAAGAAAATAACACCAACTTGATCATGTGATCGTAATAATGAAAATGAAATTCAGTATAATTTCACCACTATGGAAGCTTGTTAGACAGGAAAATATCAAATTAGAATTTTTTTCTATTATTGAGGATATAATTAACATGCTATCTTTGCCAGCAAAAGCTAGTCTCTCCAGAAAGATTAAGAAGACATCTACAAGGCGTTTATCATTGTTTTCTTCATTCTCAAGTCACACTGGCAGAAAAGAAGGTAGTTCGCCAGTTTACATTATAAATCTCCAGATGCATATATGACCCGCTCCGAAGAAATGGACTTTGTGACGGTTTGTCATAAGCTCCGTTGTGCAGGTAGTTTAGCTTGAGATTTGACCTTGTGCCGATTTGTCATAAGGTCCCTTTCGTCGGAGTGTGTTACATATACTTTTTAGGAAACATGGATTAGCTTTGCCATCCACTACAAAATCCTGACAAATATCACTTGGTCTGAATGCTGCCAGAACTTTTTTTATTAGCAAAGTTGTTTTATTTTTAAATGTGCAGGAAAGTGGCTACAGTGTGGTCTAGAAAGGAAGGCAGAATAATGGACATGGACGACCTACGAGAGATCGATTGAAAGCCTGCTCTGACCACATATGGGAACTTTACTGTAGATGGATACTGCAGATGACCTATCATTCTACGAGCATAAGAATAAAAACTGAAGACTTACGAAAAGTCATTAAAACACATTGGACAATCAGTAAAAATAGCTGTTTTGGCGCAATAGACAGATATGATTTTAGCATTTTTATGTAATATTATAGTTGGTTTACAAAGAACTTTGAAATTACTGTTGTGTAACATATTTTTAACATTTTGAAGTACTTGTATTTGTAGTATTATTTCTAAATTTAATAAAGTTTTTCTGCTTGTAATTTGTAGTGTTATTTCTAAATTTAATAAACTTTTTCAGCTTGAGACTTTTTCCACTTACCGTACCTTTTATATAGCAAAATATCACCGAGTATTCTGGTAGGTAACTAAACTTAAGTTTGTTAGTAGTTTATTTCGTATTTCAAAATGAAGTTTGTTCAAATTATAATGAAATCTTGAACTTTAAGTTATTAAAATAACGTCTAGTTAGTTTCAGTTTCTTATATTCAATCTTATTAAAATGTCTTCAATCGTACTTCAATACATTCACAATACCCGAGCTAATTTGGTTGCATATGCATATTATTTCGGGTTTCATTGATAACTATTACTTCGCATATTTCCCGCTAGGTGCGCCACTATGCAGCGAGCAGAATTTGGTGGAGGCGCTTTGGTTGACCATCTATATTGTATATAATCAAGGATATTACATAACCATCAACCCTGCACTAAAGTATAGGTTAAGTTAATTCGTATAATTCGTTAATTAAAATCTCAAAATCTATGAAAAAGAAGTTCTAAATAACTTTTTTGACAAAATATTAATGGTAGTTTTTCTAGCACAGCCTTGGTTTTTTAAACAGCAAAACTCCGAAGACTCCTACGCCATGGAATAAAAGCTCATACAAATTTACTGAAGTTTTTAAAGGGGTTTTACGTTATTTTGTGACATCTCATGTTGATTTAAAAAAAAACTACCTTTATGATATTGCCTTGTAGTTGTAGTATTTCAATTCTACATGCAAATTATAAAATTTCAGAGCTATATTTTAGAGCCGATTGATACCAAAGTGAGTATTTTAATCGTGCCACTAAACCGGTGGATTGGCAACTGATTTTTGTCCGAAAGGCGTCAGAATTTTTTTCGCTCACACAAGAAAAATGTCACGCGCCGGGCCGGGATCGACCGGTATGGTTATTAACTATTGCAAACGATTTGGAGTAAGTGAGAGCATTGATCATTACAGAACTACCACATGCACCATTGTTTGCAATTATGAAAGATTACCACCGAGAATATTACTTTAATTTTGTAAATCTCAGATAGGTGGGTACGTACAAACTGGACATAAGAAGTATTTCATGACTTTTTCTTGTTGATCTTTCCCCTGTTGTATCAAACGGCAGAAGGTAGGGTGGTGGAACTGCACCCCCTTGCCCCTCTCTGCGGGCGCCCATGGGTTCAAGTAAAATACCATGTCAATTAAAAATGGTTGTTCAATAAAATTTAAATTGAAAGGTGTGCACGCGCATTTCTCACCAGGACGAAATTAAGTTGGCAACTGCTTTGTAAAACGCCTAATTAGTATCAAATGAAATGTAATTGATAAAAGATAGGTGTAAGAATGATATGCATTCATTGAAAACTGAATAAGTGAACATGATAACCCAAATACCTACTGTGTTTTTAAGTTAGGATAGTTCAGCAAATTTTCCAAAGTACATAAAAACAGGTACACCCGCGGCAAGCTTCCTTGAGTAACTCAAGTTGAGTTGGGACCGTAGGTACAGAACACTTAATGATTAAAGCCGAAATTGGTAATTTTACATAAAATGCGTGTTTTCTGGGGATTTTAAGCAATATGTTACCAGATTTGACATCGGCGGCAAGTCTTATAGTTTTTGGTTAGAAGTAGAAGCCCCTAATTGCTCTACTGCAGGGATGGACAACCGTTTTTACATCGGGCCAGATACAAATTAAAAAAAAATTGTGCGGGCCGCAAGTAAGCAACTTATGAAAAAACAAACGCTGAATGATGAACTCAAATTATCTCCTTATTAACAAAATAAACCTAATACCAAAAATACATAAATAAAACAATAATTAATAGAAATACTACTAAAAAACGGCGAAAGATGTATGTGGAGAAACATTAATTATTTAATGAGAAATTTAGCATTGCTTCTTTGCTATCAATTGGTCTATATTTGCAGATATAGACGACACAGCAACTCGCACGCAGCTTCTAACCGTATATTATTTAATCTCGATCGGTGATCGCTTTCAATTATTTTCATTGACGAAACTAATTGTTCGCAAACATAAGTGCTTCCAAAAAGTGTCATTATTTACTTTGCATGTGCGGCTAATCGTGGGAACTTGTCTAAATTGATGTTAATTTGATAAGAATTGTGTGTCAACATTTTGAAATTTATTTCTTAAATCCGTGTCGTCTTGTAAATCCATTAATTCCATTTGTAACTCATCCGGTACTGTTTCCACTTCTAAAATGAATGGTGAAGAAAAAATGTTAAAACAAAGAACAGCTTTTCTGATCTAAAAATTTTAAAGTGCTATTCAAATTCAGTTCTTAAAATTTTTGTAAATGGACATGTTAACTATCTATTCTTCTTTGTAATTGTACAGGATCCGTAATAAATCACAACACATAGGTTTAACTAATCGTTTAATATTCACTAACAATACAACCCACTACACGGTTATCACTTTACAAACAACGATTCTCGACTACGTTCACAACTACTCTCCTCTCGTGTCCGTCTCTAACTCAACTCCCAACGTTTCCCGCTAACACCTTATATATATCATCCCCACCGGCGCTACATAATATCGGCATTCTCCCGCGTTCGCTATACCAACCACTAAAACTAATTTCCCTAACGCTAAACATTCTACTCATAAATATTATTTGTAACATTCGGCCCTTCCTGATGTCAGTGCGTCCTCGGACTGGCCTATGCTTCCATCTCATACTCTTCAAACTTCACTGGTCTCTTCCTGATTCGTTTTGTTGGCCCCTTCCTCTCTAGTGCCTCTTCTTTGGGTTTTTCATGTAATGGTGCTTCTTCTTTGGGGTTTTCATGTAATGGTGCTTCTTCTTCGGGGTCTTCATCTATTTCGTCTTCAGTGCTTTCCTCGCTATCGTCTGGGTTATGATATTCTTTTAATTGAGATATATGTGCCGTAGTTATATAAAATCGTCCCTCTTCAGTCTCATTTAACTGGGTTACCACGTAGGTGTCATTGGGTAGTATTTTACTTATTACTAGTGGTCCTTTATACCTCAATTGGGTTTTTGTTGATTCTCCGGTAGCCCATTTCTTTCTTCGCATTACCACAATTTGTCCTTTCACCAGCTGTTTTCCTTTGCTATGTTTTTCATTAAATCTCTTCTCTATCCTTTCTCTGTTTTCAGCTATCTTATGCCTGCTCTGCTCTCGTAGTTCTTCAGGGTTTTGCCATTGAGGATTTCTATTGGCAACTCTTTGCATTATACCATCATTAAAACTAGGCTCATACCCATGTAGTAGTTCAAATGGGGTCTTACCTGTCGTTTCATTATATGCATTATTCAGGTCTCGTTCCACCAACTGCAAGTTTGCGTCCCATTTGCTGTCATCTGTCATGTAGGTCATTATTGTTGGGAGTACAGTCCTGTTCACCCGCTCCACCATCCCATTGGCTCTGGCATGTGCTGTCGAATTGAGGATATGGGTGACTCCATTTTCCCTACAATAGTTTTCAAAATCCTTGGAAGTAAAACAGGTCCCACGGTCGGTTATTATTCTTTCAGGATTTCCATACACGTTTTTCATATTGGTCATTGCTTTTATCACAGGTCCGCTCCTTGGTCCCTTCATTGCGTACAACTTGACGAATCTGGTAAAATTATCTACTATGACGAATAAATGTGTGTTACCTCTGGTACTTTTCACGAATGGACCCAAGTGATCTGCATGAACGGTTTCAAATGGCCTCTTCCCTGTCGGAATTTGGTGCAGTTTTCCGGGTATCTTTCCAGATGGGATTTTTATGAATAAACATTCCATGCAGTTCGCTATATGTACTCTGATGTATCTTCTCATTTTGGGAAACCAGTACCTTTTAAGTATCTTCTTAACCACTCTGTCGGTCGCAAAATGACCTGCTTGATCATGATATCTCACTACTAATGCTTTTCTCATGCTTTTAGGTATTGCGTACAACAATCTCTCTTCGTCACCTACCTTCACTCTACGGTACAATCGTCCATTATCGACTTCAAACTTATCGGTTTTACTTTTCTCATCAGCACTTCTCTCAGGTCTTGGAATTTGTAGCATTTGAATTATCTTGTGTAGCTCAGGATCTGCTCGTTGGATCATTAATATCCTATCGTCTTCACTAATGGTTACCATTATGGAATATCTCTCATCCGATATTTCTTCGTAAGTGTCACATTCTGGTTCTTCGACAGCAGCTCTGCTCATGGCATCGACATGTCTCATTCTTTCTCCTGCTCGATATCTGATAGTATAATCGTACTCCTCAAGCAATATTGCCCATCTAGCAACCTGCGCGTTCAAGGTCTTATTGGCATTTAGATATATCAATGCCTGACAGTCAGTAACTATTTCAAATTTTATACCTAAAAGGTATTGTCTCAACCTATCTACACTCCATACGATTGCCATTAATTCTAACTTACTTGAGTGCTGTTTTGCTTCCGCATCATTGGTCTTTTTCGAGACGTAGTATACTGGTCTCATACTCTTCGAGTTACCTTGCAACAGTACTCCTGCTATTCCTTGACTTGACGCATCTGTATGTAGTTCGGTTTGTTCGGCTCTAGCATCGTATAAAGCTAATGTTGGTTCTGAGGTCAAAGCTATCTTTAATTTTTCAAAGGCTATATCTTCTGCTTGACCCCATACGAATATGCGACTTCCTTTCGTCAATTCACTCAAGGGTCTTGCAATCAAGGCATAGTGTTTTATGAATTTGCGGAAAAAACCCGTTAGTCCTAAAAATCTCTTCACCTCATGGATATTTATTGGCTTAGGAAAATTCTTCACACAGTGGATTTTCTTTTGTCCAGGCTTCACTCCCTCCTTGCTTATTTCATAGCCTAGATATTCCACCGATGTCCGTCCAAAGGTACATTTCTTTAGATTAATCGTCAACCCAGCTTTGCGGAAGGCTTCCAGTATTCCTCTCAATTTTGTAATGGTATCATCCCAGTCTTTTGCTATTAGCAAGATGTCATCGAGAAAGCACTTTGCGAAATTCTTCATTGGCCCCAGCACTTTTGTCATCAGGCGTACGAACTCGAATGGTGCGTTGGTGAGTCCAAACATCATCCGTGTGAACTCGTACGAACCATCTTGGGTGATGAAAGCCGTTTTTGGGATGCTGCTCTTCGCCATTGGCATCTGTAAATACCCGTGCATAAGGTCAATTGTACTAAACATATTGTATTGGGATAGATTTTCGAAAAGATCATCTGGATGTGGGATAGGATAGGATAGCTTTTTTGTTTGGGTGTTCAATCTTCGATAGTCGCAGACAAGTCTGGCCTGACCGTCCTTCTTTGGCACGAGGATCACTGGACTGGAATATTCGGATTCTGATTCTTTGATAATTCCACAGCTCTTCCAGTCTTCTACTATTTTTGCAATGGTGTCGCGGTCCTTGGTATTGGTGCGATATGGTTTCATCCGGAATGGGGTTGCATCTTCATGAGTCTCGATCTTCATCTCCGTCACACTCGTACACCCCAGCTCCCTCACACTCATGGCCACACAATCGCGGAACTCGTTCAATAGATCCACCAGCTCTTCAACCTCCTCCCTCTTCGTGCCCTCTTCTACGTTGACCATCTCACTCGTGACTTCCTCAACCTGAACAGCCATCTCTATCTTGTTCATCTCCAGCTTCGGTCCTATCCTGTCTCCCAACTGAATTGTCAAATCGTGATTTGTGGTATTCACAACTGGTATCCGTACTGTGTCTATGTCTTCCATCGTGACGTTCACGTAGTTGATACTATTCTTCCCAACAATTCACCTTTCAGCAGCTTTCACTCGGTTAGTTGATCGTTTCAAATCAATTTGGTTGAATGGTGGTTCATAAACATAGCCAAATTGGAATGTTTCGCCTTTCTTGGCATATGCTAAATTCGGTAGGTCGGTGAATGTTCGACCAATCAGTATATCAGGAGTTTGTGCATGATCGGGTACTATCACCATCGGCACTGTCGCTTCTACTTCATCTACCATTATGTTTATTACTGTCTCTTCATCACAGTCTATTTTTATTCCACCAAATCCGGTCAAACTCATTTTTACTGGTATGGGTCTTTTTGGTAGGTTATAGTTGCAAACAATTCCCCTCTTTATTGTGCATACACTGGCTCCATTATCTACTAGTCCTATTACTTTTATTAAAGCATTGACAATTACCTCTTTGGTGTATTTGGTTAGTGTAGTATGGCTTTTGTCTGCTACAGTCATCACTCCTTGGTTTGGACAATCCTTAATTAGGTGACCGTCTTGCTTACATTTATAGCACTTTTTAATTATTTGCACATTACAATTTCTTCGAGTGTGTCCTATTTTCTTACAGTTATAACACTTTATGTCGTCCCGTTTTTGAACTTCTTGTCTTGGTTCAATATCTGGCTTTGGGCTATTTGTCGTCTGCTTTTTCCATGGCTCTCCTCCTTTTGATCCCTGAACTCGCTCTATCCTGGCCTCCTCCACACATCTGTACTTCTGAAGGTCATGTAAAAGATCATCAACATCCCCATGTGATTTTCCATTCATGATATGGCATAGGTTTCTGTCCCAGAGACCAACAAGTACCTGTTCTTTTGTCTCAGCCTCACTCAAATTCAGCTCCTGACACAGCCTGACCTTTTCGTGAAAATAAGCATGGACATCCTCACCTTTCTTTTGATTACGATCAACCATTCTACGCCATTTTATCGTCAGGTTCTCCTCGACTAGGAATGTTGCCTTGAAAGCATCGGAGAAATCCTTCCACGTGGCAATTTTCTCTTTTCTCGTTAAATACCAGTGGTTTGCCCCACCAACCAAGCGTGTCCTTGCCGTTTCTAACATGAACGCATCTGGCAATTGATGTAAAATCTGAGCACTATCTAATCCCAGCAACCATTCCCTCGCTTTCCTGGAGTTTCCGTCAAAACTATCATAGTTTTTAAGTAATTCTGGCATAAATGTGATGTTACTACAGTTGCTATCTGCTCGGCTTGGAATTTGCGTCACTTTATCTAATAATTTATCGATTAGATCGTCTCTTCTACGATTTTCTAACATCATGCATTCTATCATTTTATTAATATCTACAGTACCGTTTACATCCTGATTTTCCGTACTCTTTCTCTGAAATGCTTCGAACTCATCCATATTTTCGTCCTTTGACGCCATCTTGACCGTGACTCTGCGTTCCTTGTATGCCACTTCTGAATTGTTAACTATCTATTCTTCTTTGTAATTGTACAGGATCCGTAATAAATCACAACACATAGGTTTAACTAATCGTTTAATATTCACTAACAATACAACCCACTACACGGTTATCACTTTACAAACAACGATTCTCGACTACGTTCACAACTACTCTCCTCTCGTGTCCGTCTCTAACTCAACTCCCAACGTTTCCCGCTAACACCTTATATATATCATCCCCACCGGCGCTACATAATATCGGCATTCTCCCGCGTTCGCTATACCAACCACTAAAACTAATTTCCCTAACGCTAAACATTCTACTCATAAATATTATTTGTAACAGACATATTTTCGGGTTTCAGAAGGATTTTCTTTTCTTAAGAGTGCAAAATGTGACGTGTTGTTTGACAATTGATGTTTGTGCCAAATTTTGAGTTTGCTTTCAAAAACTTAATTTTGCAAACATGTTGTGAATAAACTGTGAAAATTTCTTTGAAGTTCCACGTTACATCGACGAGAAACGCAAAATCACACATCCATTTTTTGTCTTCGAATTGGGGAAACGGATATTCTTTCATTTCCACAAACAATTGAATCATTTTGTAAATTATATACTCTTTTTAGCATAGCATCTTTACTCAACCAACCCACTTCTGTGTTGTAAATTACATCACAATATTTACTTCTCAAATCTTCTAAAAATTCTTTAAATTGCCGATGATTTAACGCTTGCGATTTGAGAAAATTAATAAGTTTTATTACAGGCGTGTTGACATTGGGCATATTTAAAATTTTTGCGCAAAGATTCTGTTGGTGAAGTATGCAATGGTTAACAAATATTTCTCTGCCTGTTCAGTTTTTAATACATAACGTTCACACGACACCTACATTCATGCTTGCCATTGCTGGTGCCCCATCGGTTGATATGCCGACAATTTTATCCAACGTAATTGATAAGTTCTCCAACATCGATTTTAGTTCATTGGACCTGTTGTAGATCCTTTCATTGAAAGCAATGAACCCAGGTTAAGTTATTTCAGTTATATTAAAATTTGAATCGATTCCTCTTACAAATATCGCTAGTTGTGATGTGTCGCTGATGTCATAGCTTTCATCAAGTGCCAAGGAACACCATTAAATTTTTTTAATGCGTTCATGTAAAGTTGCAATTATGTTTTCAGACAGGACATCAATTCTTCTTCCTATTGTAAATCTTGATAAACTGATTTTGGAAATAATGTCCTTTTTATCAGGAAAAGCTATTTCTGCAACAACAGTTTCTGCAACATTCCTTAGTCATCTCACCATCAGCAAATGGTTTCATCTTTTTTGTTAAAATTTGACTAAAATTTGACTAAAATGTGACCAGAAAATGAAACACTTTTCATATTTAACAGGATTAAGACGACCAGATCCCCTTCAAAATTTTAAATACCCTTTGAGCTTTGACTTTACGCCGCTTGCCGATACTTTTACCGATACATAGTTTGCGTCACATACGTGTAGGTAGCGTCAAATAAAGCCGCCCGGAGACTCTTTTTTTCAAGAATGGGCTTTTACATTAGTCCTCAGTTCGGAACATGGTTCCTTTTTTGAGTCTCGCGTCTTTAAGATCTCTAGTCTTTGCTGTCGGCATCATTTCAAAAACTAGGTTGCGAAACAAAATTTAAAGTTAAATTTTAAAATCTTTGGAGGGCCGCACGAAAACGTATGGCGGGCCGCGGGTTGTTCATCCCTGCTCTACTGCATGGTGAACTTTGCTAAACTTAAAATAAAATAATAAGAATGTTGACAAAACTAAAAAAAATATAAGTATATTTGTATAATACAACAAGTAGAATAATAAACAGCGAACTTAAAAAACAATGTTGAGTTTAGAAGCCACCGTCATCGTGGAAACTGGTTTCTTGAGGTGTCTAGCAGCCTCTTCGATAATCTGCTCCTTGGTCGCAGGAAACCATGTCAATAAATAGTCCCAGTCTGTTCGTTTCAACTGTATTATCTGACAGGTATATTTAGCCTTATAACTCCTTTCGTGGGGAGTATCGTACAAGCCCTGAGGTTCCCCAAATGAATCGCCCTGCGCCAATTCCATTTGTTCTCTCTCGATTTTATCGACTCTATCGAACACAGTAACCACGCCTTCATGTATGAAATACATCGTGGAGTCAATATCGCCCCTTTCCGTTATGTACATCTTTGGCAAGTACACGCACAGTTCGAGATGTGCTGCCAGTTGCCTGAGAAAGTCAGTGTGAGTCCTTTTGAATAGGAAATGGTGTACTAAATGTTTCGAGTACAGGTCAAGCATTATGTCTATCTTTAGATTCTCTGGTGCGGTTTTGATGACTTCAGGTAGACATGGTCCGTGACTTTTGGTCCATTGTACAACAAAGTATTTCCAGACCTGACGACGTAATGGTGCGGATAAGTTAATTTTCTGAAAAGTAAAGCAAAAGAAAATTATCAATTTATATTATTATTATCGATATTTAGACGTTTGTGCACTGGTATCTCATAATATCCATGTGCGTTTCGAGTATTGTATATTATTTTTTTTAAAGTGTGAATAACAAAATAAGTGTTCAAAAAGAAAGCTTCTTGGGTTTTGCATATGTTTATTAGTTTACTTGGTACTAGTTTCGGATCTTAGATCCACCATCAGCCGAACAAATAAACTTATGGATTAAAGAAGAGGTTGCATCATCATTAGTAAAATTGAAATCCATTATGCAAATGTTTTAATAAGTGTTGAAAAAGAAAGCCAGTTGGGTTTTTCATATGTTTATTAGTTTACTTGGTACTAGTTTCGGATCTCAGATCTCCAAACTTGTATTATATTGAAGTACGGACCGCTAAAAACAAATGACATGGAGTTAAAACTTGTACGTTTACGAGTTGAACGGTTAAGAAACCTACTTAGCTTTTATTGCACCCAAACTAGCTAAAATAAGGTATAATTAATGGTTTGTTTCACATTTGGCGCACCTGTAGGTATGTCAAAGTCCTCCTAGCTCCTTTCTCGAAGTTGGTCATCTCGAATTTATCGAGGACCAGCATGCTCGCAAATCCTGCCGTCAGCACCACCAGAACCAGCTGGGCGATGCACACCATGATGATGGAGGTGGTCAGCTGTAAGGTGTCAGTTGGTACGACAAACCTCAGTCCAGTGGCGGTGAAGATGTTGATGACGTAGATGTAGGAAATTAGAAAAGACCAGGCCACCGTGGGGGCCTTCTCCAGTGTAATCGGTTCGTGGCTCACTTTTGGATAGTAGGTGCATATTTCCGTAGGGCATGCTATAGCCCACCTGAAAACAATCTTATCGTTGTATCGTGTACTCACAGCTTAAAGCTTGAATTACATTATACGAGTTTTTGACCAAGATTCAAAACTAGGCGCGCTTGAATGAACTTGGATAATGTAATTCAGAAAAAATAGTTTTCATACTAGAAACTAGTTTACAAACTAGGACCGGACCTAGTTTCTCTAGTTTTTTTCATACTAGACTTGCGTATTGAGGCGTTACCAACTGCTTCCCAATAAAACATCACGACAAGCGTAACATACAAATAAACGTGTTGTTTACGCTTACTGTTAGCATACAGACTGTCGGTTATTTGGAATACGGTATTTAACAATGAGTTTGAAGAATTGCTGCTATAACACAACCGGCATAAATTTTGAAATAGTACAGCTGTAATTTGCGTACTGTATGACACAGTTTTAAATGACTCTCCTGTAGTAATAAATTTAAGTGTGACCATCAAGCGAAATCTTGATGAAATATACTGAGGTAATTGTGTTTTACTTTGTTATTTTATCTTCTATAAGACTTTTCAAATAATTTGTTGTCCATTCTTAACAATTTTTTATACGAGTCTTGGTCGCTTGTTAAAAAGCATTGTTAAAAAAGAGCATCGACCCATATTTAATCTAGCACAACAGAATAATCAATTTTGACTCCATATTAATAGTTTTTTGTTGATTAAATTAAAATTAACCTTAGATCAGAGCCAGTGTTTTCTAATAATATTTACTTTTAACCTTATAGACTAAAGGTCTAAAGGCACGTAGTTGTGTGATAAGTCGAGGTTTTGCGCGCGGGTTTGGATGGATGTTTGAATTCAAACATCCATGTTTTGTGTTGAGTTGGTATTTAATAGACGCTCGGAGTGGCGCTGCAGTCGCGTCAGGGTTACCACGCAAGCTTTTGGCGCGAAAAGCTTGAGGAACTGGTAAAGAGACAAGCAAACAGCCTCTTTAGCATCGGGCTTTGAAGGTAGACGGTCGTGCGTCAAAACGCGCGCCCAAGCGTAGGGCCCCAATGGGGGCCAAGTTATAGAAACTGTGCTGTCTCGTGTTTCTTGTGCTCAACCCAAAATAATAAGGTATTTATTTGTTGTCTGTACTTGCTGACTTGTCCATCTCTGCCAAAGAATATTTTTGTTTAGGATTAACGTATTCAAATTCCATGTAAGCAGTTCTGCATTGTTGTATATATTTTTGTTAATAGATTTTATTGTGGTTTTCTTGGGCATATTCATTTTAGAATAATATAAACCTGTCCCTTTTATAGTAAAGTATTTAGCCCTGCATATGGTGATTAATAATTAGTGAGTTCAAACGTCTCTGACAAAGTCTCAGAGAAAGAACTTTTTGATGCCTCCGTAAGAGAGATAATTAATTCACGCTACCGTAAGATTAGTTTGTTTAACTCAGTTAGTACCTGTGATTAAAAATGGCGGACCAAGCGTCGCTTGAAGCGAGTTACCCCCCTTCAGTTTAGAGTTGATTAAAGTATAATAGTAAATATTGAGAAGGGTGTCCGCCCCATCACATTTTTGTTGGCTAGCGGTTGGGATAATTTAAGACATTTCAAGTGATTATTCGAGTAGATTATGAAGAAAGCACTCTAGTTAGATTTGGTTGTGAATTTTAGGAGAAAATTGTGTGACGCATTTTAAGTATGCATTATTGTAGACTATGGTTAAAAGCAAAGTTAGGCAAACGACCCTTTAAAGAAAGTGGTGTAAGGGCTAGCTTAGGCGTCCTTGTGGATATTGCGCGTGGCTGTCCAAGAATTTTGTTTGCGCTTTAGAAGTGGACATTTTGTGTGATAAATGTCGATATATAGTCGTGAATTTGAGTAGGAAATGTACTGCTGGTGGCAGCATAATAATTAAATATTTGCAGTATAATTTCTTTTGAGTGTTGGAATTGTTTTTGAAAGAAATGTCTTAATTCTCGAGACCGTTCGTTGGAGAAAGTTTGAACCAGATTGTGTTAGATAGGGCTTGAGTTATGATTTATGGCGACATGCAGAACAGGTAGTTTGAAATTGAATTCTGAGGAATTTTTTTTTATTGAGTAAAGGAAAGATGGCAGGTAGAGATGGCAACAGTAAACAATAAACAGAAAAAAATCGTACCGTCAGCGGTCGATTAAGTGAAAGTAAAGTAAGACTAGGATAGAAACAAAGCCTGAGTACTTTGTTTGCTAAATTTTGAGGAAATTGAAGTGAATTAAAAGATTGAAACAAGTTAAGTTTTTATGTAAGCATTTTTGAAAATGGCGGCTCTGAGCAGAGAAGCACGAAACACACACGCGGTAATTAATTAATAATTAATTAAAATTAAGGGGTATACTCGCAACTGTATTTTTAAGTTAAAATAAAGCGGTTATTAAGGGAAGTTGCAGAGTATTGTTTTGTAAGGGAAATTCAACGACCAAGTAGGTATAAGCAGCTATTCCGAAGAGGCAGATGTTCCCTATATCCGGCCACGCGGACGTGTATTGAAGACCCCCACGAGCGCAGGTAGTTTGGCCCATCCAGGAATTCCCGAGGTCATGCGGTGAGGTCTACATGAGAAGCGTGCCGTCGTCCCGTTCCCGGAATCGAAAATCGTCTAGTGATGGAAAACCCAGCCCGCGCGTGTCGCAAAAGGGGCAAGGAAAAATTACAAATTTGCAGGCAAATATACTGCACTTTGTACGTCGAAATTAGTGCCGGTAGATTTACAAAGGGTTGTAATCTACAGCAAGCGAAGCCCAGTGCGCTTCAAAAAATGGTGTGACCGAAAAAAAGCGTCCAGAGAGACGTAGGGTCAAAAAAACTACAAAGTGACAGTTGACAGAATTCCTGTACTTTGTACGTCGATGGTGTTAGAAGAAAAATGACTACACGGACAACGCAAAGGGATGTTTTACCAGGGCCTAAGTGTCGCTGGACAACATCCACACGTCGTGTAGGTCATCTACGAGGTATACGATAGCTTTCGAGGAACGTTGGACGTCGCTGGAGATTAAAGGACCGCCGATGACGCTAGGAGGGAAGATGGACGGAGAAAAACCGAGGCGAGGGTGGAGGCGAGTCATTTCACGATTGCGGCTGTATTTGAAGATGGATAAAAGATAATGTAAGTTATGATGTAATCGGACTGCTATGATACTGCTTCAATGTTGTTTTTCTTTTGTTTCATATGACCAATGGCCCGGGAATGAGGACATTCGCTTGGTTTGGAGAACCGAAGTCAAATCAACACCGCCGGACTCCTGGACCAAGGCCGAATTCTTTTGGGTTTTTATTGGGTCATATCTGTGTTTTATTTCAGGAAATAAAAAAATGTACAAGAAGAAAAACTTGCATGTCAAACATTGTAATTAGCAATTAAGAGAATTGTTTTGTAAGGGGAGATGGTACAGTCAGCAATTTGTTTATTTAGTTTTGTTTAGGGATAAATAATTGGTCAAATAATTATTTATCTTAACGTGGAAGGCATGTGATAAGTCGAGGTTTTGCGCGCGGGTTTGGATGGATGTTTGAATTCAAACATCCATGTTTTGTGTTGAGTTGGTATTTAATAGACGCTCGGAGTGGCGCTGCAGTCGCGTCAGGGTTACCACGCAAGCTTTTGGCGCGAAAAGCTTGAGGAACTGGTAAAGAGACAAGCAAACAGCCTCTTTAGCATCGGGCTTTGAAGGTAGACGGTCGTGCGTCAAAACGCGCGCCCAAGCGTAGGGCCCCAATGGGGGCCAAGTTATAGAAACTGTGCTGTCTCGTGTTTCTTGTGCTCAACCCAAAATAATAAGGTATTTATTTGTTGTCTGTACTTGCTGACTTGTCCATCTCTGCCAAAGAATATTTTTGTTTAGGATTAACGTATTCAAATTCCATGTAAGCAGTTCTGCATTGTTGTATATATTTTTGTTAATAGATTTTATTGTGGTTTTCTTGGGCATATTCATTTTAGAATAATATAAACCTGTCCCTTTTATAGTAAAGTATTTAGCCCTGCATATGGTGATTAATAATTAGTGAGTTCAAACGTCTCTGACAAAGTCTCAGAGAAAGAACTTTTTGATGCCTCCGTAAGAGAGATAATTAATTCACGCTACCGTAAGATTAGTTTGTTTAACTCAGTTAGTACCTGTGATTAAAAATGGCGGACCAAGCGTCGCTTGAGGCGAGTTACCCCCCTTCAGTTTAGAGTTGATTAAAGTATAATAGTAAATATTGAGAAGGGTGTCCGCCCCATCACAGTTGTGGGACACCTGTAAGCATAATATTTTCTGAAGAAATTGAGGAGACGTGTATTTCGATTTATCAAGGCCATTAATGAACTTTGTTTGTAGCGTGGGACACCCTGTACAAGACATAAATAATTAGTAGGTATATCACAATCAGAATGTGAAAGAATACGGAATACAGTTCAAATTTCCCGCTAGACTTTTAGTTCTGGGGTCTGAAGTTTCACGTCGCTGAGATCGCTAAATGGCTAGACGTTTAACCCGTTTACCGGCCGTAAGATGGCGTTCTATTTAAGAAGGCTAATACTAGCGTCTAGCCAGCAGGTGCAACATACGATCTTGCTGATGTATGTCTGCAGGTATGCCACCCATCATACACTATTCGCGCGCGCGCGCATTGTGGACCTAGCCGGTAATATCTCGGTTCTATTTATTCATAAGAGTTGTGTTGTTTCGGTTAGGAAAAGCCTGAATATTAGTGGTAGTTTGTTAGCAATTTATATTATAATAAGTATTTAATGACTACGTTTACTAACTACATTAACCGTATTTTATAGTAAACGTATTTCTAGTTACCAATCCCAAGCCTATTATTCCCTCAACATGGGTGACGAACAAAAAGAAATAAATCGTTCAAATAAATGTAATGAATGCCACACAAATTTTAGTTACAGGTGCAATTTAAAAAAAAAATGTGAAAAAAGTTATTTTTTGTGCACATTTGTAAAATTAAGTGGATCCCATTAAGTCTGTTTAGTAATGTTTATTCGATAGGTTTATTCAATTACACACAAGTTGTTTTCAAGGATTATTACTTTATCATACGTAGGTATTGTCAAACGCTGATGGTTCTGACAATACCTACTGTCAATAGAATCAAAATATCTGTTAAATCCTGGATAACGAGTTTTATTTTAATGCAGACACGACCGATCTCGATCTATAGAATCTCATACAGCTAAACTATTAATTTTATATATAGTATGATAAAGTAATGTGCCTGAACACACCAGATGTTCTTGTGAAGAACTAAATACATAATAACTACTGTAATGACAACACTATAAAACAAAATCTAATAAACAAACTTATTATAAACATAATTTATAGAAAATAGCTGATGCTAACAAAAATATTTTTTACTGTAATATTATTTTTTATTTCTTTTTCATAACATTATTTATAATAAAAGATAGTAATAAACGTATACCTAATGGTATACCCTCAGGAGCATAATTTCCGGATCGGTGGCAAATGTAATAACTAATAGGTCAATAATATGGTGACATATACTGGCGGGATGCAAATTTTAAATAAATCAAAAACTACAGCCACAACCTGACTTACATCACGCCTGTATGTCACCATATTATTAACCTATAATATTACTTTGACATAGTATGTCGTCAAACATTTTCATTTGTAGTAACTAATGTTATTAGTTTTTCATTTATTCACAAATCTGGCATTCGTATCAATTTCCAAATTATTCTTCCATTGCAGGAAGTCACCAACGGAAGAAAAATCCAACTCCTTATGCAGAGTTTCTATTTCATGTGTGTCTTTAATGTGTGTTATCATTGCTTTCTTAGAATAGGGTATTTGACTGTATTAAAAATATGGCATTTATTATAGTCATCCTAATAGATTACAGTTTAAGAAAACTATTTGTTATTACATTTAAAAAAAAAATGCTTTATTTCTATGAAAAACCAAAATTAAAATTGAATTTTATTCACGTCCTATCACGTGATTGAAAACGCTCTGTAATTGGGTCAGTCTCCAGTGATGTCATTCGTTAGTCCGCCTTAGAGCGCGTTCGGTTTGTCAGGGTATGGTATGGGGAGAGCAATGCTCAGATAACTTGGGTCGGCTGTCTCTCTCTTATATGCAGATAAACGCCGTATGACGTTAGTCGGCCTATTATGCAGCGCGTCACTCTCACCGTAAAATACCGGGTTATCCGAACGCGCTTTTATGCTTCTCCCGTTTGAATTTAATAGCACGAAAGCGTCATGTAAGCATAACTTTGTAGGTTAGGATAGCCCTAACCTTCAGCTGTCAGATCAGATAATACCTTTCGAAAATACGATAGATAACTTATTCTTGTCAGTTTCACTTATGTCGAAGTAATCTTCACAACAGAAAACACTTGTATTGGCGGCTATTTATTTCATTTGGATTTCTACGAGCCAACCACTTTCTTCGCAGTTTCAAATCTTGCGGAACAGCTACAAATAGTTTATCCGGAGTTTTTCTTGACGTATCTCTGCATTGTGGATTTATACACCATTTATAACCCATTTTTATCTAGAAATTGTGAAAACAACACATCATACAACACAATTACCAAACGGCGACGATGCCGATGCTGACAGACCATATGGGCCGATTTGACATCTTGACATCACATCATCTTGACATCTTGACATCACTAACCGGTGACGTCCCACAACAGAAAGTATCGTTTTGGCGGGACTTTTTGTGATTCAATTTTTAACGCTGATTTTTATGAAATATTGAGGAAATAATTACAAAAAATAATGCATTTACAATGTAGAGTGAAGGAATAAACACATTAAGATGGTTTTCCAAAAATAGTCAAATACCCTATTATATTTATAGATACATGTCGGGCATTTTTTTGAAGTTTGGGTAATTCTCGATATTTCTCCGTTGTGTGCATGGAGGAAGGGTTGTGTGCCTTTAAGATATGGTAATTGGTAACGCAGATTACGTTTATCATTAAAGTTTTTGTCGCAATTGTTACAAGAAATTAAGAAAACCCAAACTTGGCACAGTCTTTATAAATTCGCGGAGCCAATACGTTTATTTTACGTTCATGGAACTTTTTTACATGTTTTCTTAAATTGCTCCTACTGCTAAAATTTGTACCGCATTAATTACATTTGTGACCGATTTAACTCTTTTTGTTCGTCACCCGTGTTGAAGGAAGTCGTTAATATACCTATTATATAATATAGATTAGGTACTTACCGATTACCGTTAATATTCAGCTTTTCCTAACCGAAACAACACCAAACTCTTTTGAATAAACAGAACCGAGATACTATTACCGGCTAGATCTACAATGCGCGCGCCAATAGTGTATGGTGGGTGGCATACCTGCAGCCATACATCAGTAAGATCGTTTGTTGCACCTGCTGGCTAGACGCTAGTTTATATGGGGGGTGTGTATGCAAAATGTCCTTTGACATGAATTTCGAGAAACCCGCAAAAATCTACTAGAAATTTATTTTCAATGATTTTTAATTAATTTTTCTGTAGGTTAATAAAGGAGTTTATTTTATATTAGCAACCCTGAATTGGTTAAATGTATCTTAACATATAAAGACAATATTTAAGAAATATAAGGGATATATTGGATATGTCTCAGTTTGAACTTTAGTTTACAAAATTTTCCAACTTAATAAATCTATATTAAATAGGCATGTGCTGTCTTTTAAAGCTTAGATATAATTTTATGCATTTAATTAAACCAAAGCAAACACAATCAATGATAATAACAATGTTATAAATTATGTAGAGTTTGTGGAAAAAGTATCGAATTAATTTGAAACTGCTCATTTTCTAGTCCTCATTTTCCTATTTTATTTTGCTAGATCCTTTAATTTTTTTGTACAGTATCTAACATTGTCTTAGATACTGTACAAAAAAATTATAAGGTCAAAAATCTAGCAATAGTAAAGAGTGAAAAGAAATTAGTTAACAATTAGCAATTATTTTCGATCGATTTCTTGCCGCTGCATACGAATCCGGGCTTCAAAGATGCTTGACATGAGTCATTGCTAGTTTGCCTTTTAGGATATTATTTAAGGCTTTAGGTATGTAAAAGATTTATATTATATTCAGTGCATGCATTATAAATTCGCAAAATTTGTTTGTCATTTTCACGTAATTACTTTCCCTAAACCAACGCAATAAAAATGTATGAAAACAACTATTCTATTATATATTCACAAAATCCATGGCCCACCAATGTTTTTAGCTAAAAAATGTTCCTTCCTATGTAAATCCCATAAAGAAAAAATTGTGCACAGAAATGCACACACATTTTAGCGTGAAAGGGATTTGCACCGCTTGGCATACTGCTTGGACGATTGTGAGATTTTTCTCACAAAAAAAAATATTTTTTTAAGTCAATAAGAGTAAATTAAGGGTAGTCTCTTAAAAAATGTGCCGATGATAGGTACCATAAGTTGAAGACAACTTAAAGTTTGAAACTGCGTTTGGTAATATAAAAAGAATTATGCTATACTTTACTGATCATTATTATAAGAAATACACAAACTTTAATATTTTAAATAATTTTGTGGGTTTATCACCGCCATGTGTTTCCAAATCCCTTCCTTTAATTAGTGAACAAACATCTGCAATATTAGGTACCACTTCAACATATTTTTTGTCCGTATTAATTTTGTTAACATGGACATGTCGTAGTTTGCAACAGAATGATCAAGAACACATGTCAACAACTTTGCATATCACTATGGTTATGAAATGATGAATTCTGTATCATTCTGTCGGATTTTGCACTCAAAATTATGTTAGGAAGATGCAGAAAATATAGACAAATCCAAAGACATACTATAAATACTATAAATCCAAAGGCGTACTCAATTTTTACGTTTTTGTAACATGTTGCATTTGGCATACACACCCCTCATATGCTACGGGCTAGTGAACGATTCACTCATCCCACTTTATACTGGTTAAAATTTTCCACAAATACAACTTATATACAGTGTGTCCACGAAAGCCCGCACCATACGGAAATAATTTTTATTGTGTATTTCTCAGAAAATTTTATTCTTTATAAAAGTTGGCGGCTCGTATGAAACCAAAACTGCAACCGTCAAATATGTATATTTCGGTGCCATATACCGAGCGATAGAATATATGAATTTGTGATAAGAGTAAAGTACCTGTATTTTCATTATTATTAATAAACTTTATTTGTAAAAGTTATTTGTTAAAGTTGGCGGCTCGTATGAAACCAAAACTGCAACCGTCAAATATGTATATTTCGGTGCCATATACCGAGCGACAGAATATATGAATTTGTGATAAGAGTAAAGTACCTGTATTTTCATTATTATTGATAAACTTTATTTGGAATGCTGTTTAGAAGTAAAAATTATATTCAAATATGACGTCAGAGCCACCTACCTTGAAAAAAAATATTTTCAGTTTTTTTCTTCATTATTACTTTTGTGACAAATATTAGTAAATGCCAGTGATACTAAAAGGTTCTTTTTAATCTATTTTTTGGAAATTTGAATGCATTTTTTATATTTTTTGTTATTTTGGTATGATAACTAATGTTTATTTAGAACTAGCGCAAAATTACTTATTTTCTTGGTGCGAAGTTGATATTTCACCCTGTAGATATTAATATATCATACAATAACTAATTCAGGAGCGTGACTTACCTTTTATTCAGTTAATATTATTGACTGTGGATAGGTTTATAATAGTAGTTATCCATCTGCAGCGAGCGATTCTGAAGTGATGGTACGCGCGGTACTACCACTTATGAAATTTTATTTTCACTGATAATATCTTAATAAACATAACTGAAACCTCATTCAATTGTGTCTTGAATCAATTATTTTATGCAAGAATGCATCTTCTTATGTACCGCATATCACAGGTGAATATGAAAAACAAAAGCATTATCCAGACATTAACTATTTCATCGTACCCACTGCAGTTTACGTTAGTTTATGTGCTGTAACTTTTAAAACCATGCTTACACTCCAACAAAAAGTTGAAATTGTTTTAATACATGGAGAAAATAGACCGCACCGAGATGTTGCTGCTATTTTCAAAACATCCACACAACCAAATTGCCCATTCAACCATTTCCAGGATAATGAGAAAATTCAAACAGACTGGGTCTGTTGAAAATAGCTTCAAGAAACCCCACAAAAATATGTTGCCGAAAATGAGGAAACAAGTTTGCCAGTGTTGCAAGAAGTAATCGAGCATAAAACAACTTCTGTTCGACAAATTGCTTCACACAGCCAATGCAGTAAATCAACAGTACAACATAAGATACTAAAACTAAACAAGTATCACCCTTATAAACCAAAATTTATAAGTACACTAAAAGAGAGAGACTTTGACATCAGGTATGATTTTACCATCTGGTTTCAGGTGAAAATGAAAGAGAACATAGTGTTTTTTTTTTAATATTCTTTGGACAGACGAGGCAACATTTACGTCAAATGGGACTGTTTCTTCAGAAAATTGCCGGTGGTGGGCACAGGAAAATCCGAACTTTATAGTAGAATGTCGAGATCAGTACCAACACTGATGTGTTAATACTAATGTGCTGTGCGGTATTTTGAATAATCAAATCGGTCATTTTTTTCCGTCAAAATATAAATGGGGAGTTTTTGGACCTTTTTTGGACAATTTGCCATTAATTCAACGGGCGTTAATTTGATGCCAGCTTGATGGTGCGCCCATATACACAATATAAACTCTGTCTAGAACTTTTTAAATCATAAATTTGGCCATTGCTGTATAGGCAGAAATTCGGAATCAAGATCCTGGCCACCTAGATCCCCCGACTTTACCCCGTTAGATTTGTTTTTGTGGGTTTACGTAAAAAATAAAGTATACAAACACCGACCATTTAGCGATATAAATCATTTAGAGGAAACTATACGATATTTTAAGTAGTAGAAATAAAATAAGTTCATAGATAATAAATTAGCATTATTAACATATTCATAATGGTTATTAATTTAAAAACGGGTAAGTCAGTCATAATTAATTCAAGAAACAATAGATGTTTGATGGTTTAGTTATTTTTATTAAAATATTATCAGTGAAAATAAAATTTCATAAGTAATAGTACCGTGCGGCCCACCACTTGAGAATTGCTCGCTGTAGATGGATAACTACTATTATAAACCTATCCACAGTCATTAATATTAACTGAAGCTGCTGAATTAGTTATTGTATGGTATATTAATATCTACAGGGTGAAATATCAACTTCGCACCAAGAAAATGAGTAATTTTGTGGTAGTTCTAAATAAACATTGGTTATCATACCAAAATAACAAAAAATATAAAGAATTTAATCAAATGTCCAAAAAATAGATTAAAAAGAACCTTTTAGTACCACTGGCATTTACTAATATTTGCCACAAGGGTAATAATTTAGGAAAAAACTGAAAATATTCTTTTTCAAGGTAGGTAGCTCTGACTTCATATTTGAATATAATTTTTACTTTTAAACAACATTTCTAAATAAAGTTTATCGATAATAATGAAAATAAAGGTACTTTACTCATATCACAAATTCATATATTCTGAATCGCTCGGTATATGGCACCGAAATTTACATATTTGATGGTTGCAGTTTTGGTTTCATATGAGCCGCCAACTTTTATAAAGAATACAATTTTCTGAGAAATACACAATAAAAATTTTTTCCATATGGTGCGGGCTTTCGTGGACACACTGTATGTGCATTGTGCACTTGATCCGCAAAAAGAAATGTGAACTTTAACTGATACCATAAGTTGTTTGACCATTTCTTCCAAACAAATACATATTTTAAAAAAATGCATTTTTATCCGCTAAGAAATATTTATTTGCCACTATTGAAAAAACCAGATTTCTTTGAATCCGTGCATATTTATATGAATTAAACAAAATTTTCTATCTGTCTATAGTGCGAATGGACTTTTATGCCATAGTTACTTATTTGACCTATAGATCATAAAACCGTTAATATCTTAAAACTTACCAAACACAAGCATTGACGTGAATCAATAATACCATGGCATACATCAGATAAGTCCACCGTAGATGCTTGCTGACGGTGAGTGTATTCTTGGAGTTATTGTAATACTGCAGTAGGAAGATGAACCTAAGTGGCCTGTTCATCCAAAAGTAGTGATAGTTACGACTCTCAACGAAGAGCGAGAACCATTCAAATGGAATTAACGTAAACAGATCCAACCAGAATTGAATACCCCTCACATATTTATGGGCTATCTTCTTCAGGGACATAATCCTCACGCCCGATTCAACATCGATGTAGGTAGTGTGAAATCCAAAGAAAAGTTTCATGCCAAATATGATATCGATAAGTTCACCAAGCCATCTCTTGTCTGATATGTCAAAATCTCCTACCTTAGCAATTAGCGTCATCATGATCAGGCTTGATAATATTGATAGGTGGACATTTATGATGTAGTTGTAGATGATGTACCACTTGCTGTTCGGGTTCAAGGTGAAAAGTATGATCTTCTTCCACATTGGTCTTGATTCAAGATCTTTAATATTGAAATGAAGTATTGTAGACGCGGCATGATGTAGTGGCATTATGAATTCGGCGTTGACCAGTCTGTTCCTGTTCATCTTATTCAAGGCGCGTTTGTATCGTGACAGTACCCTCAAACAAAAAATAACGTGGGAGTCATTTAAGTAATGTATTATTGGGGAAACTTTTGTGATAGAATAACAGAGAAGAATAAATTGGCGGAACAGCTACACGTAGCGATGACTATTAGTCTTGACCAGCGTTTCTCAAACTTTTTACTCTTTTTAATATACAATGTCCTTTCCAAGGCATTTCGAGTATTTTTTGCGTACAGAAAAACGTGTACCGTATTTCAAGTAACCAGATACAAGTCTGTAAAGAAACGTAGTTCAATGATTGAATATTACTTACGACTGTGAAATTAAAGTATTTTTCCTGTAAAATTTAAAAAATGCCCTGCCAAATTAAGGTGATACTGTGCTAATTTCACAGGAATATGTTTGTGGAATATGTCAATTCTGTAAAAACAATACAGAAATTTAGCTGGCGATGTTACAGTTAATTCTACGTTTATAGTTTTTTGGTAGATTATTACATTCATTTTCTGTAACATGGCAGATTCTTCTCTCTAGGTACAAACTTATTTGTTCTTTTTAGTTCCTTCAATTATTACCAAAGGAAGGGAGAAGAAAATACAAATCAAACAATGGAAAAACGAAAAATACAAAAAGCACCTTTTACAAATAATGAAATAATTAAATTCAGTATAAATTTAAAAAAAAATCATTGGTTAAAATACAAAAATTAAGAAACAATTATTCTGAGTAAAAAGTTTCATATAAAATACTGTTTTATTATTTTAGTATTTTTTAAGGTATTGAAAAAATAAATAAGTCCTTATGAAACATTTTAGTCAGAACAATAATTACGTTCTCAGAAAGAAAGTGTGGGAATAAGCACCCAAGTAGAAGATATTTATACACACTAATTGTATCTATAACAGATGATCTCTGTATTTTCTCTTAAAGTTTGTTAAATAAGAAAAAGCTTGCTCATACATACACAATGTTGAAAATTAGACTGATACAAGGTAATTTATAACTCGAAGTGAAAATTAAATGCAAAAACATACCAAATTATAAATAAAAATATGTGAAGCACTTTTAAATTTGTTTCATTCTCAAAATTAATACTTACTTCAATTTAAGTTAATTATTTTCTGTTTAATTAAATGCAGTCCCGAAATTTGAAATTACACTTTAGTTTCCTGTCCGCATAAATTTTCGTCTATAATTGCAACTCACTCTGTATATTTATTAATTTTCTATGATGAGGATCGACATTATTTTCGTCATAGAAGCTCAGAACTTGTCTGGTGATAGGTTAGTTATCTTATCTGGAATGTAAGATCATATTGAAATCCACCACCTACAACTCTGTTCTTCTCCTAAAGTACCTACGATTATGAGCAGCAGATTCAAATTATAGGTTTATTTTGTCACACATTTGGAAAGGCAAAAATATTGAAAACAAATAATGTTAGAGTTTGACCAATCATTCTGCCAGATTGTTGTTTCCTAGAGGTTATTTTGTTTTTATGTAACAGATAATTTTAAGTAATATTGTCAATTGAAGTTAATGAAAAGTCTAGAATGTTGCCCGTTAGATGTAATAACGAAATAACAGTGGTTTGTTGGGTTAGAAGTGCTCCAAATCAATATCATTCATGGATTGACCTTGTTTATTAATCCAATATTTCAAATAATAATCCCATGCTAAAATAATACATAAAAATAACACTGAATAACAGAGGTGTAACTAAGGGTGAGTTGGCCAGTGTGCGAACAGAGGCAATGGGCCCCCCACTCACATCGAGCCTATGCTAAGTTTGGTCAAATAGCGTTTTTTAGATTTTTTTTTGATTTAGCGACCTTAAAGCCCTCAAAAACACAATTTGAAATTAAAATACACTAGGAGGCATTATTTCTTAAACTGAATTTTGTTTTTTTGCGCTTTGTTTATTTAATACTTTGAAACCCTTAAACCCTGATTTGACTCGTATTATTAACAAGACTTTTTTTTACTTTTTATAGGTTTTTTTATAGTTTATATTATCTCATCACTCTAGGACCTAGGTACACATATTTTTTTGCAACTTCGCTCATTCACTAAACTTCACATCACTCAGGAATTGTTGTTTTTTTTCAATATTTGTAAACGTGTGGCCACAAAAAAAGAATTTATCAATTTCTTGGCAAAATTGTGGAATATAGAGATTAAATTTTAAAATTAAATTTGAATTGTGAGATGACCAAAGGTTACAAGGATAACTTCCGAATTAATATATCAACATTAGATATTATAATTATAGAAATATGTTCAAAAACGAACCAATGGTGGATAACTTCCGAATTAATATATCCACATTAGATATTAACATTAATATTGAACATTAGATATTATAATTATAGGAATACGTTCAAAAACGAAATAAGAAACATAAATACTGTATATGACAGCCCAATTGTTATTAATTCAATATTCTGTCTTGTGCACTACATTTTCAGAAATAAGCACAGCTATTATTTTATTTTTAACTATTCCCGTTTGCACCGCCAGTGCGAAAAGGACATTCTCAAAACGCAAAATAGTTAAAACGTACTTACGCAATACCATAAAACAGACTCGTTTGTCCAGCAATGTTAGGAATAGAAAACGAAAGAGCTCATGAGCTGAATGTGGAAAAGTTGATTAAAATATTTGCGCCCTTAAAAGCAAGAAGATCGCAATTTAAATCAATAATAATCAACACTAATAACAGATAATTTATCTTTTATTTCTCATTATAATACCAAATGTTTTATACAGGGTGTCTCACGGAACTGGCACATTAGAAGTTTCTCATGTTCTACTATTTCTGGAAACTTGAAATTTTGGAATTATAATTAACTCGATCTGAACTCTTCAGCTAAAATATTTTTAAGTTAACTGTCACGTCCGGTTACCGGAAGTCGGTATCAACTATGTTATTTTAAATGGAATGATATAATTTTCATTTTATTTTTGGTTTCTACGTATCAAAATACATCACTTTTGACAAGGTTGCCCTATACCTAAATATCACCAGTTTTGAGTTTTTTTGATGTGACTATTTTTTTACTGATTTTCGCGGTTACGTTTAAAATTGAATATCTCGGTTATTATTGAAATCAGAAGTTTCATGATTGGTGGTACAAAACTAGAAACATAACCAAATAAGACGATGTTTAGTTCATTATGATATCTTATACAGGATGTTCAAAATTTACAACACAATAATTTAATTTTCAAATGTAAAAAACTCATTTTTTTCAAATGGAACACCCTGTATACCGATACGCCATTCGGAAATCTTATTCCTTATCAATAAATATTAGGATTCCCTATATCTATCTTTAATAGTTTTTGAGATATTGTCAGTATAAAAGAATGCAAAGTAAATACACAACGATTTATTCTTCATTCATAGAGAATGTAACAACTTTGGAAAACCAGGAAAACAGAAAAATATTGAAAAGGTTTGTTAAAAGTAAAATAATATATTTGGGATATCTAGCTTAAATTAAAACTTAATTATTTTGTTAGAAATTCTGTCCGTTCTGCTCAAAACATTTTAAAACTCTTCTGTCATCGTCGCTCTTCGGATTTCTTGTCGCTGAAGTCCATTAATGACGGCTACTACTCTGTTTGTCAATTCTTCTCGAGTATTGGTGTGGAATAGACCTGACTTTTTACATGACCCCAGAAATAAAAGTCTAATGGTGTTAAATCTGGCGACCTTGGTGGCCACCGCCAAGGTCCCCTATTTCCGAACCACCTATCGTCAAACATCTGATTAAGTTGAATGGATACCACATGCGAAGAATGGGCCGGTGCATCATCCGTTTGATAAAAGCAGTCGCGTAAAATATTGAGGGGAAGATTTTCGGAAAAATTGTTCACACATCCTCGCAAAATTTCTAAATATCTATCACTATTTAAATTTTCGTTGTAAATTTCGTATCCAATTTCGTCCCTCCTTATTAAAGCAAAAACATTAAAACTAAAATATTTTAATATTTTAAACTAAAATAACCTTTAAAGTATTTAATTATCGATAACCTTTTACAACATCTTTTTTATAAATTATCAACACAAATTTATAAAAATGATGTAAAACGTTATCGATAATTAAATACCTTATCTGCCAAAATATGAGGGCCTTATACAACCCAGGAGTATTCAAAGTGGATTTAGAGAAAATGTGACAATATCTCAAAAACTATTAAAGATAGGAATCCTAATATTGATTGATAGGGAATAAGATTTCTTATCGAGTAGCGTATCGGTATACAGAGTGTTCCATTTGAAAAAAAATATTTTTGTACGTTTGAAAATTCAATTATTGTGTTGTAAATTTTGAACACCCTGTATAAGATATCATGATGAACTAAACATCGTCTTATTTGGTTATGTTCTTAGTTTTGAACCACCAATCATGAAATTTCTAGTTTCAATAATATCCGAGATATTCAATTTTAAACGTAACAGCGAAAATCACCAAAAAATTAGTAAAATCAAAAAAATTCAAAAATGGTGATAATTAGGTATAGGGGAACCTTACTAAAAATGATGGATTTTGATACGTAGAAACCAAAAATAAAATTAAAGTTATATCATTCCATTTAAAATAACAAAGTTCATACCGACTTCCGGTGACCGGACGTGACAGTTATCTTGAGAATATTTTAGCTGAAGCGTTCAGATCGAGTAAATTCTAATACTAAAATTTTCAAGTTTCCAGAAATAGTAGAACATGAGAAACTTCTAATGTACCAGTTCCGTCAGACACCCTGTATATGTTTATTTATTTTATTTTATTTGTTAATAAAAATGTACATTCCTAGATGTGTTATATAATATGATGTCAAATGAGTTAACATTGGTATTATTTCTATCATTATATTTATATTTTGTTTGTAAATAAAACAAAAGTTTATTATTATAAGTGTTTCCATATTTTTAGTACTTGTTTAATTTATGTATTGTGACTCAGCAGTTTTGAAAGTTATTTTCCCTCTTGTTAGAATTAAAAGTTTATTTTGACCTCCCAAACACCCGGCCGGCTCCAATGGGCCCCTCTGGGTCGTGGGCCCGTGTGCGCCGCACACCTCGCACACCTGATATTTACGCCACTGCTGAATGTGCCCATGAACCGGCGACCGTCACCGCTATTTGTTACTATCTACTTTTCCGCGGAACCCCTGACGACATCACACGGAACCCCAGGGTTCCTTGGAACCCCGGTTGAGAAACGCTGGTCTAGACTCAAGGTGTATAAAGAGAGAGGTTATCCAGTTTGCTATCTTTCCTATAGTACACTTTATATACCCCCCTCAGATCCCTATATGCTCTACTTTCGTGACGTCACTAGAGTCCCGGCACACTTCGCATCGCGTCGCATACATCGCTCGTTTAGTTTGTTCAAAGATACGTTTAATTATTGCCAGCTCAGCTCGTTATAGGTTTTTTAGTGAATTAGAAAGGTTGCTTTTGTTCGTGTTTAATCGTTATTCTGCGTTTATATTGTTATATTCAATAGTTGATAGTTTTACGTTATTGGTTGTTTTATTAGTATAGTATTTTATGAAGTAATTAAGTTAGTAAAGGTAAGATATTAATTTATATTGGAAATTACATTATTCTAAATCATGTATCAATTTTAGATGCCTATGGTTTGCTCCGTACCGGGTTGCGGTATGAGGTATAACATTTCAACAGTGATTGGATTAACAATATCATATTTTACTTTTCCACGTGATCAAAGTTTAAAGCAGAACTCATCCACAATTGGGACATTACTCATACGAAGACCAGCAAGAGCACCCATACTCCCTTCCATCCTGGATACGTCATTTATCTTTTGACGGCCTAAGAAATCCGTCGGAAGAATTTCAACGCTTGTTTAATAAAATGAATTAGCAAGTTCGAAAGACTTACGGGGTATGGGATTAATAATTCGAAAAGAATTAGCAGTAAATTAAGAAGAGAACTTTTCAAACAAGATCCAATTATTGATACCATAGTTTTGAAAGCTTTTGTCGAGCAAAGAATATAATATATGTACGGATAAATTTTTTTAAATTTTACTTTTCAACAGCAAAAAAATCTAAATATTTAACGAAGAGTAGCTGATATTAAAAATAAAATTACAACAAAGATGAGAAAATTTGTACAATAAAGCTTCTTACTGATTTTTTATTTTTTCTTTGTACGTATGTTCTAACCAAATATTGTAATCAGAACAAGCCAATGAGTGGTTTAATAAGCAAGTTGTACCAATACTACCAATACTGATTTAGTTATAGTTTTTCTATTTATTTATCTGTAGAGTCGGTAAACCAAACATTCGACTTCAATTCCTGATAATTTTAGTGTTTCAACCCCCAATTTGCATGGTTGCAAAAATATGTGGTTGCCGTTATACCACCTTCGACTCCGGCTCTTGATTTTGTTTGTAGGTTGACTCCACTAACTGAATTTCTGCTAAATTTTGATTCCAACTGCAGAGACCTGGTTTAGCACAACACATTTCTTTAATCGGACATACATTACATACTAATGTACTTATTCAGCATTATTAACAAATTATTGAAATAGCATGTTGTGATAATCACATTCATCATTTTTTTTTCATCCTAATCATTTAAAAATGATCACAATAAAGATGCATTTATTTTTCAATATAATTATGCACCTACTTAACCTAAATCATACAACGAAATAAGCATTCAAATTGGTGGCAGCGCACGACTCTAGTGACGTCACGATCTCCCTTTACCCCTCAAACTGAGAAATCTCGTACTTGGATAACCTTACTACGTTATAGACCTTGGTCTAGACTCTAGAGCTAGTGAACGATGTACTCATCCTACTTTATACCTGTTCAAGTTTTGCACAACTTGTCTGTGCAAACTACATGCCACTAACCAGGTAGGGCTACGCCTCGTTATAAACACTCTTTTTTGTGTTTTACCTCAAAACGGTCACGATTTAGAAGTTTTAACACATGTACAAAAGTAATCCTTATAAAATTCTGCACGAAAGACGTATATTCCAGCCTCGCGCTTTAGATGGTCCCGCTAATAACTGCTATAAACGATTGTGGAAATCATCCCGAAGAAAAAAAAGCATGAATAATGTAGGAATAACCAAATATTCCACTAAAAATAACAAAAAAAAATATAAAGACCAATATTTCAGAAGCATTTGGATTACTTTTGCCATGAAGCCATAAAAGAAACATACATTTGGCAATACAGAATCCAATAGGTGCTTGTAAACAATCTTCCAAAACAGTTTCTTATCCTTTCGGTGTACATATTAAAGATTTTAAATAACACAATGCAAAACAGACAAACGAGTAGCAATTTAAATTATTAAAATACATCTTTGTGTACACTTTTTTTATATTTTAAAACCAAACATTTCCATTTGGCTTTTTCAATTGACAAAAATCAGCATTCACCTTAAATGTTTAAATTGAAAACCGTTTGTTTCTACACACAGTTGCAATCTTTGCGGAATCGTTTGTGTGACTTGTTCTAGTCTTTTTGGCGTAATTTCTAATGTCAAACTCAAACTCAATTTGAAGAGTACAATTAATTAATGTCTTTGTGTTATATAAAACCCTATAGCAGGGATTTTAACAATTATGGAACTACACTGCTCAAAAAAAAGTGTAACTTTTTAAATAATAGTTCTAGACAAATCAAATTTGGTATCCTTTAAGGGCATATTTTTAACTAAAGAAAATTACAAAAACAATGTTACAACTTAGTTACTTCTAAATTACACTTAAAAATGTAAATTAATAACGCAAAACAAAATGGAAAAAGTGTCAAGTATGCTTTGAATCAGGGCTGCGGATTCGGTAAAAAAATTCTCGACTCAGACTCCGACTCCGACTCCAGAAAAACTGCATACAATAATATGTTCAAATAATTATGTGTAATAAAAATCTTACATACATGTAAATATGTAATCACAAATTCGACGCAGAATAATACAACCGAGGAACATTAAATTTGCTATGGAAACAAAAGCACTACCAGGAAAAAAGAAACAAGTTTAAGAAATTAAATTTCTATTCCAGTATTGTAGTATCTGATTGTATTAAACATATGGCTTGTGCATATCAAATTATGTACACACAAACAAATGCTGAAACCATAAGCAAAACAGCTGCTTCTCAATCTCATTTAAAGTCTTTTCTTCAAATTTCCCTATTCAAATTTCTGCCGGATTACCTACTTTTGTTAATCGTCTTCACTTTCGTTTGAAAAGTGAGTATGTATGTAGGTAGATACTATGTCAAAGACCTAATAGAATGTTTAGTTTTATTTGTTTATTGTGGCAACGTCAATCTCGCATGTTTTTCTTTTTCTGCAATAATTAAGCCAGGACTCGGAGTCGGAGTCGGTACATTTTTTCCGACTCCGACTCCTCTGAAATTTGTCTGAACTCCGACTCCACAGCCCTGCTTTGAATTCATGTATGAAAGCCTACTAAAGATGACAAATGAATTCAGTTGTCAATTTTCGTTGATTCGAAATGTCATTAGAAGTAAAGTGAAGCATTCATAGTGAAGTGCAAGTTGCTCGTGCTGTCGCCCTTATTCAGCATGGCCACTCTATTCGACATGTTAGCAGGGACCTTCGAGTTTCCCCTTCTGTTATTCAGTGACTGTGGTTTCGGGAGACTGGCCAATATGTTAGAGATCGAAAAGCTACTAAAAATAAAAACCGATTTTTTGTCCTTTCCTCTCTACGTAAGCGTACTGCCACAGCACGAGACCTCCTAAACGATCTCAATATTAGAAAAAAAAAAGGAATTATAATTAGTCCTGGCCTGTCCAGATCGACAGTCGTATAGTCCCATAAGCCCCACCTACTGACGCAGTTTTCAGTATGCGAAAAACGTCGTCATTGCGTCTCCTTTTTGTACTACCTCGATGGATTCTACTATACTTACTTGTAGAAAACTTTTGTGTTTATGCACAGAACATCGACATGATACTTGGCCTTTGCTGTAATGGTCAACCTAGTCTTCCCAAGTTGGGTGAAACACCCAAACATCCCACCTTGCGTCAGTAAGGCCAGTTGGTCATTAGCAATGGTAAGCTCAACGGTGCCTCTGTGGACAATATACAGCATGTCAGTGACATGATTGCATCTGATTATGCAAGCGTCCTTCTTGAAGTGCCACTCCACAAACTTCTTTGACATATGTCGGATGGCGCTCGTGTCCAAGTTGGCCAGAACCTCGACGAGCCTAATGGTAGGCTCGTACAAGTATGAGGAAAAGTCCACACGAAGAACTGGGTGGAAGGTCGGCAGGATCTTTTTGCTTGGGTGTCCCTTGGTTTTCTTCCAGATGAACTCGTAGTGGGTGACCGTTTCGCGGATGAGGTGCTCATTTAGGTAGTTGTTCTTCGCAAATTTCAGAAACTCCTTCATGTTGTGCTGGTAGTGGACCAATGTGGTGTTTCCTCCAATCTATGTGGAAAAATTGCCGATTGTCATTGCAGGTGGATCAATCGAAGGGTTCGTGCACAGATCTGGACTTTTCCAGGGTCATCCATGCCAAATTGTTATTGGGCACAACTCCTTATTAAAATCGTTAATAAACACAGTTACAGTTTGGAGTTGGTAAGCTCTCTGGATAAGAGAAATAGTACATCATCGCAAGCGTGTGGTAGAGAGAGATATTGTCAATCGCAATAGGAACACACTGAAATCTGACCCAAATGTCTGCATGATAAGTATCGGCCGAGAACGGCAACTCTTTGTGGATATGCGCAGTGCGTACATATTGCTATCTCTTTTCTCTCATTCCTAATTTGACCAGTGTGAGTTGTGACGATTGTTACTGTGTAGTGAGGTTATGTTGCTAAAAATTATTAAATTCGTTTAAACCTAAGTTACGGAATGTTCCTTGCCAGTTTTTATTCGGCATTCCTGTACAGTTAATAATATGTAATACAGTTTATTCAAGTCATAATAATCACATGTGAACAAAATCAAGAAATAAGTATTGTACATTAATTTTACAAACTGTATTACCGTACTTCTCGTATTAGCAGAGAATAATGTTGATAATGATAAATTTAGTTTATCAGTCACTAGTCACTAGACAACATAAGCCTCAATCCATCACTGACGTGTGGGATTGTTAGCAAGACAACTAGTCATGTGTCATTATAGTTGCTAGTGAAATCGCAGCGCGTAACTTTGTAAGTTATATTAGCAATAATATAATTTTCTGTTGCCATCTGAGAAAAATTATTACTATTGTCAAAAGGTAGAGAACTGTTTAATTTATTTATTTTACTTATTTTAATTTATAGCATTTCTCACTAAACGTAATACTTTCTCAAGATTCATCAAAATTACTATAGTGGTAGGTGTTAACACAACCATTAAGTACCACTACTATTATTGTGAAAATGTAGACAATTGTAGCAATAACTTGTTAGTTACTATGATTATTAATTTATTAATAATTTATAGTATTTCTCATGGAAGTGATAGTGACTCTCAAGAGTCAATAAAAGTACAATAGTGATGGTGTTTTTAGCGGATAATTAAGAATTCTACATTATATCTTCTTCTACGTTCGTTATAAGAATCGATAAAAGCATCGATTGTTTTCAAACATCGATTTTTTTGCACGATACATCATATATATGTATATATCCAGGCTGTCCGGAAAGTAATGGGACCCAGCTTAACCGTATATTCTTGATGTCAAATGGGACCAATTAAATCAAAAATCCCATAGTAAAAAGTGCTTCCTTAAGAAGTTATAAGGTGTTAAAGATATATAAGGTGTTTTGCGTATATTTCAGAAAAGAAACGGCCGATCAAACTGAAAAGTGGTACCCCTAGCTGTGCAAAACTATTTAGACAACCACTTTCCGCACCGCTGGATTGGACGTGGGAGTGATTATCCTTGGCCACCGAGAAGCTAAGACCTCAACCCATTAGATTTTTTTATATGGGGCTATATGAAATCTATTGTATACCGGCAAGTCAGTAATACTAGGCAAGATTTGCAAAGAAGGATTATTGACGCTGGAAATGAAATTATAAATAACTTTGAGTCATTTTTAGAGTACGACAAAACTTAGGAAAACCTTGTGAAAGATGTGTTGAACAAAACGGGGACATTTTGAAGACGTTATAAATTTATAAATTAAGAATAAGTGAAAATAAGGTTTAATTTTTTATAATGATAGCTTTTAGCAAATACACAAAATGTTAAATTGCGTTTTTCTTGAAAACGGTGGATTTTATCGCCATAAAATAGGTAAATATTTTTTATGTGAAATTAACGACCGTATCATAATTTTTATTCATACCGCCCAAATTCATAATAATAATAAAAATATCATAATAATACTACCCCTGAAAAGCTGCCGACAGCTCCCTCTACAATATGCAAATGTCCTAATACTCTTTACATGTTTGGCGTCGCCAAAAGCCTAAGGGTACCACTTTTCAGCTTGATCGGCCGTTTCTTTTCTGAAATATACGCAAAAACAAGAAATATATTTTCGATCTTTAACACCTTATAACTTCTTAAGGAAGCACTTTTTACTATGGGATTTTTGGTTTAATTGGTCCCATTTGACATCAAGAATATACGGTTAAGCTGGGTCCCAATACTTTCCGGACAGCCTGTATATCGATGTGTGCTTACGATGTATCATACGATATTATAAAACATCGATGTATTCTTAGTTTTTACCATCCCTAATTGTTTACAAAATGTCAACGGACTTAGTTCGTGGTGGAGTCGTTATTTTAGCTCATGCTATCACGAAAGAATTAAAAAAAGCAGAAATTGAGACAGAGAAAAGTGTGGGTCTTGGTATTTTATATTCCATAACAAAGGGTACTGCTGGTAGACATTAAGAAATTCCACAATATTATTTGCGTTCCACTTCATTTTAACGCCCAGCAATATTCAGGAGATGACAGAAAGTACAACAACAACGTATTCATGACACGTGGTTTCCTAGCTAGCTAGTTGGAGACTGAGCGAGTGTACAGTTTTCTGTGTCATCAACACTATCCCACTAGCCAACACGCTCGCTTCTAACCTCGCCAACTAGCAGCTTGTAAACTTGCTCAATGTAATTGAGGCTTAACCAACCATAACATCACAACCGTACATTTTCACACGCCGCGCCGATTCGTCACTCAATTTATGAATGAGACCAGTATGTGCGTATTGCGCATGTCTACAAACTTCGTTAATAATAATAATAATATAATAATAATATTTATTGTAAAATCACACATGTGCATTACAACGTATGAATATTACAAATATAAAAAAAAACTAAAACATTTAAATAATACTGAGTATTCAATTAGCTTTGAAGAAGCGAGCAACATGGTTCGCGAAACGTCAGCATTAACAAATCTTGACACACGGCATAACCCGGAAGCAGCTTGTTTTCTATTTTCATCGGAGTTTACGTTGGCAAAACATTCGCCTGCGTCAGAAAAATTAGACAGTGGAAAGTTCCTCGGTGGAAGTTCCTGAATTGTTTTGTGTCTCTTTGACGCGCTCTTGAAAGTGCCAAGGTCTGAACTACAACAAACTTAAAAGTCGTAATCTGCCGATGATATTTTATTTGAAGTTTTTTTCTGCTCGTTCTCACAAATACAAATACACAAACACGCTGCTGGGAGTTTGAGTTTTTAGCCGGGTGGCGCACATGGCGGCCTGCAGTGAAAGCATGGATTGAGCTCGGTTTGAAAAAATACCGGTTTTTGACACATGTTTTCAACCGGATCTGTTGGATTCGTTCAAAATCGTTTTGTAGGGTGATAGTATCGATAAGACTTTATCAAATTAAGCAAAAAAAATATGGATTGAGCTGGTTTTGATACTAAACGCCTCATATCTACTATTTTGTTTTTGTGGCTTCGGTTGAGGATGACCTATGCTTTGGTCTAATCCGGTACCGATAATATTAAATAAATTGCAGAGTAGAGATGTAACTGATAATGTACGTATACACATACCCCACTCTACAGCGGGTGTGCACTTCACACGACAAACTGAAGAATTTAATTTTGTAAACCCTGTTCTACATCTTCAATTGTTTCCAAAGTCGGACATATTATTCAAAACAATTGAAAGTATGTTTCGACAAAAATGGTGGTTGTATCTCAAAAGCGTCCCACAGCAAATAAATTCTGAAAAAAAAATCAGGACTTTTTTTGAAAAAAGCAATCTACATGTTTTTTTTCTAAAACATTCTCCCATCAAAACCCATACCATATTTTGTCATAACCACCATACTATCCCGAAAAAAAAATTTTTAGGTCTGATGTATTGAGAAACTTAATCGTACATAAGTACCAACCCACAGTAAAAATCACGGATAGATTCGGGCGGGGGCAACTTTCACATGCTTATCCTGCTATATCAGAAGATAGAATATCGAATGTTATCTTATCTAACGTTGTTGGTATAATCCGTCCTTATAAACGTTGCAAACTAACTGCCGACCTTGGCAACATGCCCTCGATGGTATCCTAGAATTGTTGATTTTACGTCAATTACTCAAACGCGTACCAGAGAAACGTCAAAACAAACATCATGTTCGATCACGCTATCGACAATTGTTACAGCTATCTCTCTCTACCTCACACTGATGATGATAGGTCATCTCTCTCACTTTCCAACTTTTGACAAACGCCAAACGTTAATGGTTTTTATTAACCATTTTGGTACGGAGTTAAGCCAATTGTTTGTAAAATGACAAGTGTTTACTTACTCTAGAACTGGTAATTTTTGCCAACAGAAACCATCTCAGACCAAGCAGAAAAAAGCTTAGGAACGACAACGTCAGAACATCCCGCCGACTCTCAAACACAAACAATCCCACAGTGCTAGTCGCAAACACAGAGACCACAACATAATAACAAATGACAATCGTCATTGCGGTACTCTGCTGTCCCTTGAACAAATTAATATAGATCCACGAATCTCTCGCACAGTCAAAAGCAATGTCCTCTCTTTCCTGCGTACAGCTAAGGCCTTCCAAAATCGATGCTGCCACACCAATGCCCACAAAAACGATAATTACATATTTCACATTGTGATAGAGAACAGCTCTGTCTTCCCTGGACTTTTCCTGTATATAGCTTATTGCGAAAAATACCCTGTGCACTAAGAACGTTCTCGTTAATACGGTCATCATCATCAAACCGTGAGCTCTATTCTTCCCAAAGAAGTGGTGCAATTGTAATTCTTGGAACGGGAAAATGCAGTAACAATCTAAGAGGAATGAAGTGGTGATGTAGTGTTTTGCGGTGTAGAGGGGATGGGTGACAGTGATTCCTTCGTGGTTGTAATATCGACAGTGCATGCGTATGTACATGTCAACGACCGCTACGCATTCGCAGAATAACTCGATGGAGTGGTAAATGCCTTCCAAGGCGATGTAGTGAATGAAGTATAGGGAGAAGCCTAGATGTAGGAGAGAGATGGTGCACCTGAAGCACTCCCACACACCGAAGAAAGTCTTTGCTGGGTCAAGTGTTCGTTTGAAGAAGAGGTTTCTTACAAAGCTCCAAGGACCTGAAACATAGCAACCATTAGTTCCTACACGATACGACGTGTGTGGCCAACGTTGGCCATGGGTCATGATGCGCGTAGTGCGCACATTCATTTGGCTGTCTTCGCTAACATGTTAACATTCAGCGCTTCAGTTAAGACTGCTCTTAGGCTAAACGCAGACGGGCCACGGCATAACCACACCACGGCCACAGAACTGTGGGTGATAGCATAAAGCCATAAATATAATATATAAACGCCTTGCAGTGCTCAGACGAACCACTAAGTGAAGTTGGTTACTGCGACCGTCGCACAGCGTCGACGGTATTATCCACAAAAAGGTCGGTGTTGGTGGTTGATCTCAACGCAGACGGGTGCGACTTTGTAACCACACGGCTGCACATGCATTTTTAAAGCGGGTGCGTTTCAAGCAGTGTTGGGCATTTGTTAAGCGAGTGATTGAGTGAAAAGAGACGCGTGATCACTCGTTACTCATCACAACGAGTGTTCACTCATCACAACGAGTGATTATTAATTCAATCACCACTCATATCACTCATGACTTTCGTATATGATTGAATACTCGCCACTTTTCACACATGATTGACGCACAACGAGTGACGAATGTTCAATAAAAGTACACTGTTTTAAAAACATAATAGAAACCCGATATACTTTTTATGAGAGATTGTGTAGGTTGGAGGATACAGTAAAGAGAATGTATAGAACTATAGTCTATTCACTTTTAGAATAAAGCATTGGATAAGATAGGGCTATAATTTGTGGCTTGTAATTGGCTGAAAGTTGAACCTAATTTACACCAGCCAACGCGCGCCAACAAATGAATTTATGTCGGTAAAGAAGAATGTATCTCACTTGAATTTTGAAACGTCATGTCATTTGCGTCAGATTTTCGTTGTGTTCGTAATAAATTGCAGTCTTTCGAATATATTTTCAACAATCAATCGATTCAAATCAAACTCAGTTCTTTTTAGAACTCCACACAATATTAACATTGTAACAGGTAATCTTAATATTGCCAATAATATTTGTTGTTGTTTTAATAGATGATATTTAATAGTGCTAATATGGATGAGTGAATGCAGGCTGGTTCATCAAAAAATCCGCAAGGAAAGCCCAGTCGCAGTGGACAACGGCTGATGGCCTACAATGCATAATTGCATATGTCGAGTATAGTCGTGAACCTGAAAATTCGAAGTCAGATTCTGCAGCTGCTAATAGCCATACTAATACCGTTCTCGTCCATCTAACAATAATTACATTATGTAAACAAACTTGAAAAGTGCAAATAGACAAGCTTCTATCACCTTTCATGCTTCTATGCAACCAACAAATTTATAGGTTATACTTATTTTATCGAATTGTAGGTAATAACCATGTACATATATTAGAAAATCTACGCAGGTACTCGTACGCACAACTACACTAATAGTGAAATTAATTGCCGTTTGTCAAACATCTTTTAACTATCATCCGAAATTAATTTGCAAACATTTCACACCATTGCCATTGTCGTGACATAACCTTTCAATCTGCCGCTATTGACAGCATATTGCTCCAGTCACCAGTGTAAATCGGGCTCAGTTTGCACCCCCCCACCACTATGTTCTAATCGTGAATAGGATATAGGTGCTTATGTTGAGTAAATTATTATATTTCGATGAATTCGTATAGAAAAGGAGTTTCAAAAAGTATAATGTTACTACTCTTGTAGAGTTTATTACACCGATAAACTGTCCCATTTTTCTAGAAACACGATCTTTCAAACTAACTTGCGCGATTACTTTTAAATCGTTAAACTGATAGAGTTATTCTTTTTCCCTTAGAGAAAATACTTTTTATTGGAGGCTGGACATCATAATAAGTGAATCTTTTAATTAATTATATTAGATATTTATAATGATTTGAAAACGAAAAAAAGCTGTGAAAAATCAATCTTAAAATTCAAACAGCAGCCATTTTGACATTTTTCAACTTTTTTAACTAAATGTTGGTTTAGCCTCCAACTAATTTCATCCAGGCGGGTGATATCCAGGCGGGATGCAAATTTTAAATAAATCAAAAATTACAGCCACAACCTGGATTCGAACCAGGGACCTTTCCTTAGCTCAGAGGGGAGAGCATTCTGCTAGAAACGGAAAGGTCCCTGGTTCGAATCCAGGTTGTGGCTGTAATTTTTGATTTATTTAAAATTTGCATCCCGCCTGGATATCAGTACCACCATTTATTTTACATTCAGTAATCATTACGGTAAGTCCGGAAGGGTACGGTATGTCCGTACGAATATATATATATATATATATATATATATATATATATATATATATATATATATATATATATATATATATATATATATATATATATATATATATATACATCTAGTTATAATTTCATCTAGTTTCACAACGCTTTGGAAATTTCCATTTCTGTTTATTTTCATAGATGCTATCGCGTACGTCGTTGAGACAAGCACGCCGCGCAGGACCTGATATTTCCTACAACAATATCCACTTCTTGTATATAGTTTTTTTATGGCACAATTTCCTTTTATACACGAAAGTATAATAAAATATATAGGAAAAGAAAAAATATTGATCTCTTACAGTTTGTTTGAAAAACTGTCCCAAATTTGAGCAACTTTTTAGGTCTCTACATGAGAACCTCCCCTTAAGGTTTAAGATTCATATTTGATGTAAATGCATCTGCGTATTTTTTATTTGTAAATATAATTTTTGTTGTGTTGGTCTTGCATTTTCAATAATCGAACCAACAAAAACCGAATTATTTAGTGTTCAATTTTATGCACCGAGCAATAAATACATCGTTCAGATTAAAATACGTCCCCCAAACTAGGCAAACCACCGAATGAGGCAAAATGATATCATATCAATGGTATCAAAGCTTTTCGAAAAGCTGCATTTAAAGAGAAAGCGAGAAAGAAACTAATTCCAAAGCACCATGTTGGTTTTAGAAAAAAAAGCATTTCACTACAGATCAAGTCCATAGAAAAACGGATCTAATAGAGCAAGCATTAGAAGAAAGGCTTATTTACTCAACAATCTTTCTTGATGTGACACACACTTTCGATAAGGTTTGGCATAAAGGATTGATGCACAAACTAAAGAATGACTGTGTGTGAAAAGTTCCCTTCGTTATTCACGGTCAAAGATGACCGAATTGAGTTTTTCTAACAATATCTTGCGTTCTATTGATCATACGTCAATGAGCGTCATTAGGAAATCTCTAAATCTATTAAATATCTACAAAAAATATGTATACGTAGTTTCAGTGCGAGTTGGCGTTTACAAGTTATTTGGTCTTGAAAAACATCAAAATCACGTACGAGAAACAACGTGTTTCTATGCTGGGAAAACCTTTCCGCTACCCAAGTTATTGAAAACATAAAGCATCACATTTTTAAGAAGAAAATCAATGGCGTGCAGTTAAAACTTGACCGCTTCTGAGAGGTGTCCTTCAGAAGGTTAAGAAGTGGCTCTTATGTAACACACACCTTGCTCTTTGGCGGAAACGCAACAACTTCTGTAACTATGTATTCAAATGTACGCTACGAAAGGACACTAGTTTTGGAAAAATCCCATTAAACACAAGGGAGATGTTTATATAAAAGTCTTTGTTATATTTTATGATGGGAGCGTGGTTACTCAAACGAGGATCGACCTTCGACTGTTAGATCAGCGGCTGATCTAACAGTCGAAGGTCGATCATCAGCCACAACTATACCACAGAACAGGAATCACAAGCCCATACAAACATATGTACAACATATAGGCAACTCAATGTTCATTGATGTCATAGATCAGAATGTCTTACGTCGAAAGTATCCCAAAAAAAATCTGATGTGGCCAGGCACATGACTTTATCATACTATATATAAAATTAATAGTTTAGCTGCATGAGACTCTATTTATTGGGTGTAAAAAGTGTAATACAATATCCGAACGCAGCTTATATTGACAGGAGTTATTGTCAAAACATTAGCGTTTGACACTACCTGCTGTCATTAGAATCAAAAAATCTGATAGATCCTGGCTACTTGTTTCAATGCAGTACGAGCGATCTCGATAAAATAGAATTTGCTCATGCGGCTAGACTATTGATTGTACCAAAAAATATCATAGTGATAAATTATTCAGAATTTCCTCATCTTTAATTTATTATTTAACCATTTCGACGCAATTCCAGAAATGGCGGCTTATTTGAAAAATCTTTCAAAAATGGTAAGACTAAACCTCGAATTCCTTTGGACCCTCTTCAACAGAAAGCTTTTCAGCTCTAAGTTTGGTTATGAAACTTCTAAATATGAAATTTCGTCCCGATACCTTTAGTAGTTGCTCCGGAATCGTCGCCACAAAAAACGGGTACACACACACACGTCGCACGCACGCACGCACGCACGCACGCACGCACGCACGCACGCACGCACGCACGCACGCACGCACGCACGCACGCACGCACGCACGCACGCACGCACGCACGCACGCACGCACGCACGCACGCACGCACGCACGCACGCACGCACGCACACACACACACACACACACACACAGACAGACACACACACACACACACACACACGAGGAAATTTTGCGAAGAAATTCTCAGTTGTTATAACAGAACAAATTACAAGTTTGAAACCAATCTCCAAAATATTTTTTCATACAAAATATCATCAAACTCTTACCCAATCGTTTCCACTTTTCCATATTATAAATCTTATCCTTATCAGAGATGACTTCATCACTGATCTCAAACTCAAAGAAATCTCCTTTTCCCAAAGACTTTTCAGCAGAAACCATTTCCGGCAGCCTGCCCTTCTGCCTATTCAAAATAATCTTATTTCTCTCAAATTCCTCGTGAGTCACTTTCATCAAATCCTGATACATAGGATCATCGCGATCCATAACATTTAATATATCATGGTATGAAACCATTGCAATCTCAACAAATGACAACGCTTTTACGTTTAAAAACGAGTTGATCTTCATCAGCATCTCCAAAACTGGGAAGCAATCTCCTATCGATAATGTCATTTTAGCTTTATGGTACTTGTCTGTGGGTATAAACGACTCTGCCAAGCAGTATCCTCTCATGACCACGTAGAGGTCGCTGCAGTAGTTTTCCTCTCGTACGATGACTGTGTTCGGAGGAAATATGTGGACGCTTGCTCTGGCAGCTATTCTCCATAGAACGGCATCGTCGTATTCGAAGAACATGGGGATAAGCCTAAGGCATCTGACTATTCTGGAGGTTAGGATTTCGTTCCTCAGATGGTCAGGTAGACTGCGAATGACGCTATTAGGACCGGTGATCGAAAATCTGTAAATATTTCAATAGGAATTGATGATCTATAGCTCAGGGGTGGCCAACTTTTATCTACTTAAGATCTCCCTTTTATCTTTAAAATATAGCCGTAGCACTCCCGCGAGCTATGGGTAGTAGATACGCAAAATATGTTAAAACTACTTTTTTTTACTTTTTTATTACTTCTTTTTTATTTTTTTATATCGCCTATTAAGTTTTCGATATAAAGACATAATTAAAATAAATTTCCTGACTCAACTTTTCATATTTGCAGAGTTAATTATAAAAATGCACAGTATGGATGAAAATTTGATTGTAAGAGTTCGCGACACTTTTCTTGCTAGGAAAATTAACAAGGAAGATTTTTAGACTTATTTTCTTAAAATTTTAGACTTTCGTTAATCTATGAATAGATCGTGTGAGTTCATCTCGTACTGAAACAACTAATTTATCTACCTACGTTGTTTATCTACGAGTAATATTAACATATGTGATTGGTAATAATTTCGTTGTCCAATAACATGCATATATATATATATATATATATATATATATATATATATATATATATATATATATATATATATATATATATATATATAATCTCAGAAAATTGTTGATCGATAAATTAATTAAAATAAAATGATTGGCTTGGTGGGGTTTAGATCAAATAAAAACGAAGTAATTACTTTTATTTTAGCGATATTTCGAATGTATTTTCATTCTTCTTTAGGCAAACTACAATAAACATATACAAGAAACCATCAGTGCACCGAACAACAAAAAACGACAAATAGAAATTTACTTACAATATTGTATTACAGTAGACCGGCAAAAAAAAGAAGGCGACTTCAACATTATTTGGAGTGCATTTAAAACCACAAAACAAACCACATTTAAAACTACACTTTAAAAATATAACAGCGGAGACGACGAAACGTGTGTGCGGTACTCCTACATTATCAGTATTAGTGCAGGCAAATTATGTTGAGAGTGGGTATTAATTGTAGACAGGAGTTTTATCATTGGAAATGGTAAAGGGGCTCATAGTGAACGTAGAAAAAATAAATGCAGGTCATGGGGTGGTATAATGTTTATTTGGGGGGGTTGAAAGCGGGTGCAAAGTATATTATTGCGTCTTCCGGCGAAACTTGATGTTTTATCCAAAAGCGTCCTATACTAAGTTGTAGATCATAAAAAAATCTACAACATTCATATGGGTCACTTTTTACTATGATCTCAAAATTTCCGAGAAAAATGCGAATGCCAATGCCAAAATGAATTTTCTGTTTTTAATTTTTTGTTGTCGCAACAATAATTCAATTTTAATCAAATTTTGTGAAAGCGTGCCTTTCTATACCTTAAATAAGTATACATTTTTTTATTACACAAAAAACAAGAAGTTTTTGAGATATTTAGTTTTTTTCCGTCAAAATCAGACCTTTTTTAAAACAAAATTCTGTGGTGAAAAATCGTCGTACAGAGTTCTTCTGGGACTCAATTTTGTTGTTTTTACATGTACTTATTGATATAATAATAAACAATAGTTACTATTTAACAACATGCTCAAACATTGAAAAAACTCAACAACGACCTTTGCAACACTGAATTTTTCAGCAATTGTTCATTATTTGCTTAAATTTATAAGAAAATTGCAATACTTACGGCACATTAAATTGTACGGAAAAAATACAAAGGAAACTGGCTCTAATTTCTACACTAATGCTATAACCATTAAATTAGAATAAGAAATCTTCAGATAAGTAAGCAAAATAACAGTTTTTGGCTTAGAATCAAAAAGTATCTAATACAAAAGTTGTAGGTCAAGAAAAAATCCACAAATTTTGTAGAGGTTACTATATAACATAACCTCAAAACTCCCGAGAAAAATTGCGAATAAGGCAATGATTGGCATAGTTAAATAACTATGCCAATCTATAAAAATCAAATAGAAAATGATTAATAAATACTTTTCATTTTTTATTTGTAAATCTGTAAATATATATTGACGTGGGGTCGTTCGGAAAAAGATATTTGAAAATTCAAGTCGCGGTAGGTGCAGCGTGTCGTATACTGACGATGCCTGTCTCTCCGACTGGATTCCACGTTGTCACCAAGGCCCTACGAGGTGCGCCAAGTTAATAGTTTCCTCCAGGCCGGTGAGCGAACTCATGTGCCAGGGTTGCGTACCGTCTTTTATCCTGCTCGCTCCAGGTCGTGTGTCAACACGTAGTGGAAGGGGGGTCCTACGCCCTCGCTGGTCATGGAGCGCACTGGTATTAGGGGCGTGTTACAATATTAACTTTTGTAATTTATTATTATCAATTATTAAAGTACTGTTTCACATTAAATGTTATCACATTTTTAACTAAAGATTTTTTCATAAACAGTTTGTGATCTTTTAAGACATAAATAATTTACTTTCAGAAGTTTCGTCAAAACTAAATTAAAATTCTAAATTCTAAAAAAAGTGAATTTTTCGCATTTTTCTCGGAAGTTCTGAGGTTATGTTATATAGTAACCTCTACAAAAGTTGTATATTTTTTCTTGACCTACAACTTTTTTATTGGATACTAAGACAAAAACTGACTATTTTGGTTACTTATCTGAAGATTTCTTATTCTAATTTAATAGTTTAATAGCATTAGTGTAGAAATGGGAGACAGTTTCCATTGTATATTTTTCCGTACAATCGAATGTCGTAATCAGTATCGCAATTTTCTTAAAAATTTAAACAACTTAATGAACAATTACTGAAAAATTCACTATTGCAAAAGCCGTTTTTGAGTTTTTTAAATTTTTGAGCATGTTGTTAAATAGGGACTATTATTTTTATTATTATGTCAATAAGTACATGTAAAAACAACAAAAATGAGACCTAGAAGAACTGTACGATGATTTTTCACCACAGAATTTCTGTTTAAAAAAAGTCTGATTTTGACGGAAAAAACTAAATATCTCAAAAACTTCTTGTTTTTTGTATAATAAAAAAATGTGTGCTTATTTAAGGTATAAAAGGGCACGCTTTCACAAAGTTTGATTAAAATTGAATCATTGTTGCGTCAGCGAAAAATAAAAAACGGAAAATTCGTTTTGACATTGGCATTCGCATTTTTCTCGGAAATTCTGAGGTCATAGTAAAAAGTGACCAATATGAATGTTGTAGATTTTTTTTATGATCTACAACTTAGTATAGGCCGTTTTTGAATAAAACGTCAAGTTTCGCCGTAAAACTCAATAATATGCTTTGCACCCGCTTTCAACCCTCCCAAATAAACACTATACCACCCCATGACCTGCATTTATTTTTTTTACGTTCACTATGAGCCCCTTTACCATTCCCAATGATAAAACTCCTGTCTACAATTAATACCGGTTTTGGCTTATAATCAGTTAATTTGCCTGCACTATATGGACAAAAACAAAAATAACATTAATAATCGTCAAAATATTGATAACAGTTTAGTTTTTTGAAGTGCTGATGTCTCCTGTCTTGTTTGTTCATTGCGCATGTTTTCGAAAAATGTTCTAACGGTCCATCGTGTCCAACATGCCACTAACCTAACCGCACACACGTTTCGTCGTCTCCGCTGTTATATTTTTAAAGTGTAGTTTTAAATGTGGTTTGTTTTGTGGTTTTAAATGCACTCCAAATAATGTTGAAGTCGCCTTCTTTTTTTTGCCGGTCTACTGTAATACAATATTGTAAGTAAATTTCTATTCGTCGTTTTTTGTTGTTCGGTGCACTGATGGTTTCTTGTATATGTTTATTGTAGTTTGCCTGAAGAAGAATGAAAATACATTCGAAATATCGCTAAAATAAAAGTAATTACTTCGTTTTTATTTGATCGAAACCCGACCAAACCAATCATTTTATTTTATATATATAATGGATGTTAATTCTTGCAGAAACCTGCATATATTGATATGAAAATTTGAAATAGTTAATACAAGATGGCGGTAATTTTTTAAGTTAAAAAAACTACAGCCACGCCTGGGATTCGAACCCAGAACTCCACATTCCACCCTAACTGAATACTGAGCGAGACCAGCTTTAAGTTATTTCGAGCGCGGGTGAAGCGCCGTATACTTGCCCACTCATACTATTCTGTTGATGAATTTGTGAATGCTCCGAGAGTCGCCTAATTTGAAATGTTTAGTGTGATCGCTTTCTGCAGTATTACATTATTTATGTTTGGCGCACGACTGGAATGGAATGAATTGTATGATTTTTAACGAGTATTGTTAGTGTTTAAGATTTTGTATTTCTTTATTATATCTTGTATTTTCTATGACCATTGTCTACGTCTTTCTGAGATCTTACGGAAAATAAATATTATTATAACTGCTTGAAGTGCAGCACATTGTTGAATGCACAGGTTTTCATTTTATAAATTGTAGTCTATTGTGCAACTTTATATGTTTGTTTGTGACCTTCGTATGTTACTTTTATGTTCTCCACGATCCACACTTGACGAAATCGCCTGAAGAAGTGCCCAGTGGGACACGAAACATGTAGCGATAGATAAAATTAAACAAGAATAAGGAATCCAACCGTTTTTTATTATATATTTGATTGGGTTTGAACTGAAAGGGTAGCCCTTTGCTAATATGAGTTGGAAGGTTAGTCCTTTGCGAATATTTCTTTATCTTGTCGAGATGAAGGTCAGCTCTTTACTCAAATGTTAATTTATTTTGTTTGGTTAACCCTTTTCTAAAATTTATTTATTTTGTTGAGCTAAAAGTTAGCTTTTTGTGAATACATAGTTGTGTCAGCCCTTTACTGGCGTGGTAGGTAGTTTATTTTGTTGAGCTGAAAGCTTAGCCCTTTGCTAATATCTGAATGGTTTTGAGCTGAAGGTTATATTCTTGAGATGAATAGTTGTCCTTTTGATAACATTTGTTTAATTTTTGTGATGAAAGATGAGCCCTTTGCTAATATTTGTTTACAGTGTTGAGATGAAAAGTTACCAATTTGATAATATTTGTTTATATTGTTGGAGATGAAAGGTTGGCCCTTTGCTAGTATTTGTTTATGGTGTTAACCTGAATGATTAGTCCTTTGCTTATTTGTTTATCTTCATGAGCTGAAAGGATGACCCCTTGCGAATATTTGTTTATTTTGTTGGGCTGAAAGGCTTAACATGCTAATATATGTAGCTGATCTGAAAGGTGGTTTGCTTTTTGCAATTTATCATTTGACTATGTTTTGAGTTAAATTTTTTAGCGTTTTGAACGCAAAAGGAGAAGAAATACATGTTGGCAACTTGATTATTGTTGAATGAGTAACACCTTTGAATTTCGGCAAATTATGAATTGTCGAATGGAAGTTTGAATGAGTTACTGAGACCAAGTTTATCATTGAGGACAATAGTTCTGGAGACTGGCTTTGAGAGCAAAGCTATAGTCAGGATTGGCCGTGTTAGGAATTATTTTATTTGTTGGATTAATTCAGATATTGGGCCAGTGATAGAAGATTATAAACACGCTTATTTGTAAATACATGAGTAACTAGACTCACTTTTTACTGTTAACGGTTTTTGTTACAATGCGATAAGCAAAAGAAACTGCTATAGGCAAACGGTCAGTTTTCTGAGATCGAAACTTGATTCTTGATTCGAAACTATCTTTCATCTTCCACAATCGGTAACAATAGGGTTATATACTTCGGGAGAAAATCAAAGGTTCTTCACTGTTCAAGTAGTATATTGGGCAATTAGTTAACGACCGTTTTTTTAATAGGGTTATAGTCAGGCTTATTTGCTACTACGGTAACTAAAACCCACCATCACACATTAAGTCAAAAGACATCGCGAGCGATTGACCAAAATTGGGTTCGCGATCGACCCGTCGATCGCGATCGACTTGTTGGCCACCCCTGATCTAGCTGCCGTTTCACAGTCGTCATTTTAGATAGAAGTTTTGAAAAAAGTTTCATTGTTTTTACTCAAAGGAATGACAGTTCTATGTGAAGTATGTATAAGGTTTCTCGTGAACATACCCGGTATGTTGAAGTATGTTGACGCGAGTCCGTTTATTCACCGGTGGACATCAGTGATGGGGACTGATGGCACCAAAAGGGTTATTTTAATCTAGATGCTATCAGTTGGCGACATCGGTTAAGCGTAATTTTGTTCACCGGTTTGGTGTTGGTGGATCCATCAACTCATCGGAGTTGAAGTTCGGTGGATGTGATGGATTGGAGAGGGGGTTATCAGCTGATCGAGTGCGTTGTTACGGCTGGCGTATGCATAACCTAAAATATCTGTGACATTTTCATACTAAAAATCAAATGCAAACCAGAAAAGATCATAAAAAACTTCACACAAAATGGAGGCGTCCACATCATCGTCGTTAATAGTAATCCTGCAAGATCCTGAGGATAATAAAAGTTACAAAATTTCTGTAAACAAGTACGATATTGAACGTGCTCCTCAAGGTAAAATTAAATAAATATTAACATAACTGTAATAGTAATAATTATGATTTAGTAGATGCTACATTTGCGCAGATGTTGGTCGATTCAATTAAAAATAAAAGTAAATCACCCCACACCCCACCTGCTATCCCCGCCAGCGATCAGGACACCAACGATAGTCAACACAAAATTATCATAGAATACCTCCACGATAAACTTGTTGTTGGATACTCGATTGGGAATGGAGCAGGAGTTCAACCTACCATCAACCAAAAATAAATATAAAGGAAAAGATTTCATTAAAATATAAGGAATATGGGTATTTTGTTGCAAGCAACGATTTGAACGATAAAAATCGTAATCTGTTTGCAACATATAAGAATAATAAAGAAAAAGGAAGAAAAACCGGTGAAAGGGGAACAAAGTGGAAATTTTTTGAAAAACTTCACGCTGTCTTGAGAAATATGGCAAGCGTAACGCCACCAGATACAAATTTATGAGGGTACTTGTAAGCGATAAAGAAAACGATATAAAATCGAGGAGAAAAGACATGAGGGGGGGAATGACCATGAGGAAATATCTGAAACGAAAACTGAAACTTGACAAGGAAGATAAGAGACTAAGAAGAGCGTGGAAAATGACTATGTGTAAAAAATAATAACACACAGTAATGAAGGTCTCCTGAAGGTCTGTGTTATAGAATAATATTTATTCTTTTAGAAAAAAATTGTTTCTGAGTTATGCCGTTCTTCAAATTTTTTAATAACTGACGATTGGAAACCATGTTGCTTGCTTCTTCAGAGCTAACTATATATTAAGTAAACTCGGAAGAAGCAAGCAACGTAGTTCGGTAACATCAGTAATTTTCAATTTTGATCCACGGCATGATCCGGAAACTAAATTCTAAATTATTCTGGCCATAAAACCCTACGTACTGGTTTTTTATTTAAATCGTTATTGTTAAGATACGTTACTCTTGCATTATCATATTTGAGTCTGCGTTATTTTAAGTTGTTTTTTTAGTTTTTCTTTTATTGTATCTACACTTGCGAGCAAGCAAATCGACTCACGCACTAAGAGGACATGAAATGTGATTTCTTTTTAACAAAGCATGTCCAATGTATTGAATACATACAGTGTTTTATAGCCTTGATCTTCAGTTTTAAGACAACACCATTACCATTAAAATCAAGCTCATACTTATTTAATTATGCAGTTTTAAGTGGGAAATTACGAAAAAACTGAGAATGCGGTACCAACGAATCGCGCATACAATCGATGATAACCGATCAGTTACCTTAGGCAGTCGTGAGTAGTCACTTATCAGACGTTGACAGGTACACAACTCCGAGATTTGCGTACATTGATTCCACCAAAACATGGATACCACGCCAAAAAGGGCCGCCAAAACAGTCGCTGCCCAGCTGCATTTAAGACAGTCAGCCGTATCAAGAGTATTCAGAAGATTTGTAGAGAATGGTGCCTTTAATCGGAGGTCAAGAGCCAATAATTATCGAAAGACTTCTGGGAGAGACGATCGTTTTATTGTTTCAATCTCATTGCGCAATCGTCATTTGACCGGTGTTGCTGTACAACAGGAGCTGCAACGTGTTCGTGGAGTCGTTGTCAGCGAGTGGACTGTCAGAAGACAATTGAAGGAAGCGAACCTCACTCCAAAACGGCCTGCCACACGATCGAAATTGACAGCAAGGCACCGGCAAGCGCGCCTCCAATTTTCTCGAGAGCACCTGAATTGGGGAATAGAGCAACGGCGATCGGTCCTGTTCACTGATGAGTGGAGAATGTGTCTACATGGCAGGGACAGGAGACCTCGAGTCTACAGGCTCTTGTATGATATGGGCTGGCATCTCCTTAGAAGGAAAAACTGAACTTGTTTTCATACCTGGAGGAGGCCGAGGAGGACGACTGACCGCTGATCGGTACATTACAGGAATTCTCCTGGAACATATTGTTCCGTACGCTGGATTTATAGGCGATAACTTTGAGTTGATGCACGATAATGCTCGTTGTCACACTGCACGTGCCAGTAAGCAGTTCCTAAACGAGGTCGGTATACGGACGATGGAGTGTCCAGCGGCCAGTCCAGACTTAAATCCCATTGAACATTTATGGGACCATCTTAAACGGAGGGTCCGGGGTAGAAATAATGTTCCTGCGAATACTAATGAGCTGAAAACGGCTCTGTTAGATGAGTGGAACGCAATTCCTCAAGATTACGTTGCCAGATTAATATCATCGATGACAAATCGATTACAAGCTGTCATCAGGGCCAGAGGGGGTAACACCGTGTATAGATAAAATAAATGTTTACTTCATTTTACATTTTCTTGTTTCATGTGAAAAATAAGCAACCATAATTCCCTTTCCTAAATGCCCGTTTTCCCAACACTGATTTAAATGACATTATTTCAAAAAGTATCCACTTGATTTTTATGATAATCGTCTTACCTTAAAGCTAAAGTTTCAGGCTTTTCAACACTATGTTTTCAATACACTGGTCAATCATCTTTTGAAAAAAATCATAGCTTTATGTACTCTTAGTGCGTGAGTCGATTTACTTGCTCGCAAGTGTAGTATAATTTTCAAAAATATAAATATACATATTTTTATGAAGAACTTTCTTTTCTATATAAGATAAGTATAAATGAATGCTCATCAGAAATTGAAACAAATACCTTTATTAATTTCAGTCATTCTATTTGTAGGTACACATAACAACTACTGCACGGTAAATACTTTAAGTTTGAAGGTTAAGTTGGTGTTGGCTTCTTTCAGACACTGTCACTGTTACCAATAAAATGCACGCTCACCGGTTTATTCCATCAGCTCGTCAGGATTTCCAACATAAATTTTATCCATCAAACCACAATCTATCCCCCTACTCCTTTCGATCAGTGCATGACGTCATGGAATCCATCTGGTGAAGAAACGGACTCGCGCTTGATACGGTTACCTGTAGTAAGTGGATGACGTCATAGTTTAAGTTGGTTGGTCTTTAAGTCACGTGACAATAGTCTCAGAGCCAGTGGCCGGCAGACTTACGGTATTTGGTTCAACCCTATATTTTTCTAATTTACTCTCCTAAACCTGCTGAAGTGGGTTCCGAAGTTTTGATCTTTCGGCTTTATTGACTCGACTAATTATTGCTAAATCAATTGTAAAAAAAATGATTTTTAATTTACCTCTGGTTGTACTGCCAATGACACTGCACCATCGAGTACATAAAGTTCTTGATATCGGTCGGAATTTGTCTTCTGGTGGCAAAATTCTTCAGCGTCGTCAGATACAGCCGGTAATTCATTTTAGACTGGTGAGCAAGCACAGCGCAGCCTCCAACTTCGGCAAAACAAAAGCTGTACACGAAGTATCCAATGAGCCCCACGATTAACTCCAAGAAGATATCCTTCATACTGTACGCGAAGAATTGGCCCCACGATTGGCTGAGGATCGCAGTGAGGACGTACTCTAATGCCAGCCAGAAGTGCGCCATTGTCTCCCTTGGCCTTGGATTCAGGACTTCTTTGAGACGGACGTTGTAGAACAACCATCCCTGCTGATCTATTGCCACAAAGTTTGTGCTCCCGTACATGATTGCTGTCAGAAAGTATATGCAGCAACACACGATAACAAAGTACTTTAGAATCCTGATTCTGATGTAGCTTGACCAAACGTTGAGTTCGGCTTTGCGGATTAGTCTATAAATAATTATAAAATTAGAAGTTATTATAAAATAGTAATTATTATTATTATAAAATTTATGCAGGGTGTACCCTCGGGTCCAGCTATGTTCAAGCGTGAAACTTGTTAGACCAAACAGTTAACCTGTTCAACCCTCTGCCAGCAAACAGTTAACCTGTTCAAACCTGTTCAAGGCAAACCTGTTAATCCGTTAATAGTTAATTATTGAAGTTATTTTTCGTTAACGAATTTACTTTCAAAACTATTAACGGACTTATTATCTTCCGCTACATCCGTTAATTCAAGACCTTTAAATCGAAAATATCGTAATTAATTATTCAACATCTCAAATTGGTATAGGCATTCTGTACGAGTTCGGACTTTTTTTTACATATGTGACGCACTACTTTGTGCGACGTTAATAGTTAATTATTGAAGTTATTTTTCGTTAACGAATTTACTTTCAAAACTATTAACGGACTTATTATCTTCCGCTACATCCGTTAATTCAAGACCTTTAAATCGAAAATATCGTAATTAATTATTCAACATCTCAAATTGGTATAGGCATTCTGTACGAGTTCGGACTTTTTTTTACATATGTGACGCACTACTTTGTGCGACGCGGCGTCCGAAGATAAAGCATGCGCCCGAATTGTTTGATTTCTAGTTACTTCCCAGTTCCTATTGGGCAGTGGTTCCCGGTCTTATTGTATTCTACATACCTATTTGTTATGTAATATCAAATATTTAATTAATTTTTAATATTGTCATTTTTTAATAAATACCTATTGTTTCAAACCTGAACTTAAAAAGCAAACTCCAAACACCTTAGTGGATCCATTGTTTTTTTTTATTTTATAAATCTTGCATCTCGCTATGTATATGGTTATTATAGTTACCACTGTACCATCGCAAGTGTTATCGCGAGCATAAAAAAGGGGGGTGTAAAGTGAAATTAGACACTTTTATTCTCAACAATTTTAGTTGTGTAACATTCGCTTTGACAGTACTTGTTTACCTATGAAATCTAAACTTTGAGTATTTGTCAACCTACAAACTTGTTCCGGTTTCAACAATTTTATTCTTCGCGGTATTCTTGCCTACATTTAATTCAGTAGCAATTTCCCGAATGCTGATTCCATGCAGTCGTGTTTGAGTTATTGCCTTGTGAAATTCATTCAATTGCGGCATTTCTTTTCTTACGTCAAAATTTAAGACGACATTGTTGATTGTCAATGGATATAGATAGTCAGCCATGGGTTAGTAGGGGCCTTAACATCCAGAGAGCAGGTGGGTTTTCTGCAAGATTCATTCACAAATTATAGCGTTTCCGACTTATACACTTTCATGCATGCGCTTGGTGCGAACTGGCTGAGGTCGAGCATAAATATATAATAAATATATAAGTCGAAAAGGCTATAATTTGTTAATGAATCTTGCTCAAAACCATGCCCTCTGGATGTTAAGTCCCCAACTAACCCATGGCTGACTATCTATAATCTATATGACATTAATGTGGCATAACCAATAACAAACGTACTGACATGGCATTACGAAGCCCAATTTAATTAGTGCAAATTTGTGTCCCCCCCAGTCCCCGTTTTTTTTTTATGCTCGCGATAGTACGTAGTTTGAAAAATTTTAAAATTTTAACTTATGCAACGGAAAGGTTTGCAGTTATTTTGTTTACATACTCACCGGCAGATCGGCACCTAACATAATCTACCATTTTATAAAAAGTTACGATTAACGGTTAAGGTTAACTTCGTTATATTTATAACAAATTAACGGACTATCGGTTAACGAAGTGAACGTTTTCATTAACAGGTTAACGATTAACAAAGTCGTAATTTTACAATTTTATGATTCTGAACGTACCGTAACCGAATTTATAAGGCGATTTCGCGTGGCTAAACGGTTCGATTTGGTTCCGGTTGGCGGTTGGATGTGGTTGACAGAACGGTTCTAAATCGTCATCATATTTGAAACGTCAGTAACCGCTCGACGGAAAATGATCCGGTTCGATTCATAGGTTAGGTGCCCCACTTACTGTTAAATATGACAGTAATGACATACGCAGTGGTCTACCGCGCATTCCGCCAACGCCATACCTATCCATTTTACCAGCATTTTACAACTTATAACCTAAAAATGACAACCCAAACGAACCGATATTTCGAACCGTCTTGCCAGGCAGGTTCAAGATTTTGACGGACCGAATCGAACCAACTGCAACCGTTACGTCATCAATCGCCATGTGAAAATGGTTGGTTCAAATCGGTAGTCGAACCGCAACCGAACCGTTCCACGTGAAATCGCCTATTGTGTTGTCACAAATAACCCCACTCCTCTCAAATTCGTTCATTTCTGGCAATGATTTCACTGCGAGAATGACACGGACGCTTAGGCAACCAAACACATCCGTAAGTTTTTGACTTTTGTAGGTGATTTAGGTTGACAACCATGCCAACGCTTTAATTTGCAAAAAGGCTTGAACGTCACAACAACACATTAGCTACCATGGCAACGAACGCTCCTTGACGCAATGACGTCAGCACATAAATATCATTACAACCGTGACAACAACAATTGGCTACTCAGGCAGCCATGAAATTAACGCCATAGTAACGCTACTTCTGCTTCCTTCTCGCACTGACGTCACTTGTAGGCGGGGCCGATGCGCGTAAGCAGACCGTAGTGGATCGTGTGTTTATGCAAAGTTATAGCCTTCAAACACAGGGCTCTCTTCTTTCCTGCTATTTTTGCAACCGAGCCATAATTTTAGTTAAACCAGCGAACATTGAGATCGTAAGAACGGGCAGAAGATATTGTCATGTTCTGAATCATATTCTGAACCAACGCGACACATATTTAGTTAAAACATGAACAATTACATACCTAAACACCTTGTACACCCTCAGCAACCTATTGATCTTCAACAGAGAAGTCAGTCGAGTATTTGTCAACATGATCAGCACTTCCCAAGGTATAGTGGCAGTAATGTCAACCAAAAAACTAAACTGCTTTCCCTTGTAGATAACTATCTCCGTGAAAGTACACAGCAGTCTGTCAGATTTTTTAATAGCAGTCGTCAAGTCGAAGATCAAACCCAACACATAACATCCATCCAATGCATAGAAGATTCCACTTACCACAGCAGAAAACGACCTCTCGAAGAATAATATATACGGAAGAAGCAAAGTTTGCAATACAATTGCTATGAGAGTTATGTACTCAAAAGTAACCCTGAAACTGCTATTTGGGTCCAGAATGAAGGGAAATGTAGATTTCAAGCATATCGTCTTCACTTTCAACTCGACCTCTTCGCTCAACACGTACAAAGTTAAGTACTTCGAAGTGTGGTATATTGTGATCAATTGATGCTTTTCGTCCAAAACTTTCTTAATGTTTCTGGTCTGGTAAGCCACGTTTCTCCATTGGATTTTAACCCATCTGATTGCAGTTGTTTGGGTTTCCTTTATCTTCATCTTTACGAGGTCTTCGTCTTGAAGCTGTCTAGCTAGCGTGAACCGGTCTTTGAGTTTAGTTCGCAAATGATTGCTAATGTAAGGGTAAGTTAGCATGGTTCTTGTCAAAGTTCGGAGATCCAAAGTGTGTACTTCGCAGTATGAAGCGCATTTCAAGTTGACCAAGCTCTTTGTCGGAAGAAGAGGACATACTTCACCTAATAGGGTACCACCTGAGAATGATACTACTGGTGACTTCTGGTCTTCTTGTGATAGAATCTAAAGTAATAGTAAAATTAGTGTGCAAATTACTTGCTTTTTTGAAAATCTGTTACCTATTCCACACATAAAAACGAATGTTTGGAATACAGTATTATCTGCTTCAGGTTGATTTATCATATTAAACAAAAATAGTGTAGTATATTTCGTTTAATTACAAATATATTCATCCTAAATTTCAATCATTGTAAACTTGACATTGTGTAATGTGATATACATATGCAATTATTATGATGTACATTAGGGTATTCCGGTGTTTTTGAAATTGTCATTTTTTACAAAGTATGGGTGCTACTGTTTGCTACTTCACAAGTAAAATATCAACCATTGTTTTAAATTAAGAGAAATCGTTGTTTGAAGTTTGAATTAGGATTGGTCTTTGTGACGTCACAAAGACCGCTCAAAGTGAGCGACTTGACAACGTTGCTATATCTAGGGTGCACGTAGTAAATTTTTGTCTTCTGTTGTGTCAACGTTTAGAATCGCTCGTTTGTTGACACCTGCTTTGGTTATTGAGGTTATATCAAACAGTTGTTCAAAATGTATAAACTCCAACGCCGACATTGTTCTGTGCCGGGCTGTAACAGCAGTAGAACAGTAACTCCTGATAAAATTTTCTTTACATTGCCGACTAGCGCGATGAGGGATGTTTGGCTTCAAGTTTCAACGATCAAATCATCTCTCAAAACAGTTACCTTTATTCGTTGTCAAACTACAGGGTCGCCAACCGTCAACTTGGCCGATCAGCTGTTCGAGAGCTGTCCGCTGTTGCCACCGCTACTAGGGATCGGTAATCATCGTGTATTTCCGAGGGTGGTCGGTGAATTCAAACAAAATGCACTTTTAATTGCAATTATCTCATACAAAAACTAAATCAAAAAGCTCATAGCTTAACTTTATGAATCCTCATAAATTGTACAATAGGTTAAACCGAATATCTGCTTAAATTTTGACATGACCGGAATACCCTATTATATGAGACCAACTTTACTTTGTGCAAGTTCGGCAATAATCTTTCGCTGCATAGTTATGAAATGTGTATCATTGAACTGCATTTGTTATGACAATCCATATTATATATTCTCAAACCATTTTCTAATAAAACCAGTATTCATCGAATGCTCTTTCCTTTCCTCTCTTTCAGGTCTCCCTTACCCCATCCTTTATCAAACGCCTGGCCTGTCCGGAGTTTGAACATACGTGTGTTCATTTTATTATGTTTCCATTTTCTAATAGAACATCCTGTATATATATTTTTTAAGATTTATTCTAAGAACTTTTTGTAGAAATATTTGTTTTTTGAAAATGAGTTATTTTTGAGTTATGAGCAATTGATCCGAACACCTGACCTTCAAGTTAAGAATATTTTCGCACATACATACACATTTATAATGTGGCAGATTGAACATTTAATTGCGTTGTTTATTTTCTCTTGGATTTTTTACCCGTTTGGTTAAAGTAAAAGTTCATGAGTTTTAATTAATTGCTTATGACCAAAAAATAATGTAGGTAGAAAAAAATAGTGCATTATATAAAAAAATAATTCCTACATTAAATTCTTAGAAGTAATCTTAGAATTAAAAAATGTAAAACATACAGGATGTTCTGTTAGAAAAAGGTAAGGTTTGAAAATTTCCTAAATAAAATAAACACCTATATGTTAAAAATATGTTTGATCGAGAAGTTGTTTAAAACCAAACAAATTTTAATTGTTTTTTTTTTAATTTGTTTGCAGTTGGAGAATTATTTAGGTGTTATTATTATAATTTATTGGTAATTTTAACTTGTGTCTTGGTTAATAGCTTATAATTAAACTAGTAAGAAAAATTATCTTCAGCCGTGCTGAAGTTAAAATACCCCCGTAAAATATTAAAAAAACAAACAAGTGAACCGATTTTGCCCATTCACGAACTTGTCCTTACTTTTTAAGAGCTAAGCTTGTATACCAAATTTCAGCTCAATTGCTCCAAAATTACGGCAGTTATCGTGTACACAGACTGACAGACGCACAGACAGACGGACATAGCTAAATCGATTCAGTTTTGAATTCTGATTAAATCCATATACATAAGTCTATATCTGCCACGCCTCCTTAAGGGTGTTACAAATATTGTATCAAACTCATTAAATGTGCCACATTAATTGTGGGGGCTTTAAAAATAAAGCATTTTATAATTTTTTTTTTCCTATAAAAAATTCTTAGAATTAATCTTAGAATTAAAAAATTTGATAATATATAGGGTATTCTACAGTGTGATCTAAAATGACGAAAGACAGGTTGAATTTCCCTCCACATTGCATAATAGGGTATTTGACTATTATTGGAAAACCATCTAGTGTGTTTATTCCTTCACTCTACATTGTAAATGCATTATTTTTCGTAATTATTTCCTCAATATTTCATAAAAATCAGCGTTAAAAATTGAATCACAAAAAGTCCCGCCAAAACGATACTTTCTGTTGTGTGACGTCACCGGTTAGTAGATGTCAAATCGGCCCATATGGTCTGTCAGCATCGGCATCGTCGCCGTTTGGTAATTGTGTTGTATGATGTGTTGTTTTCACAATTTCTACATAAAAATGGGTTATAAATGGTGTATAAATCCACAATGCAGAGATACGACAAGAAAAACTCCGGATAAACTATTTCTAACTGTTCCGCAAGATTTGAAACTGCGAAGAAAGTGGTTGGCTCGTAGAAATCCAAATGAAATAAATAGCCGCCAATACAAGTGTTTTCTATTGTGAAGATTACTTCGAAATAAGGAAAACTGACTAGAATAAGTTATCTATCGTATTTTCGAACCAGGTATTATCTGATCTGACAGCTTAGGTTAATGCTATCCTAACCTACAAAGTTATGCTTACATGGCGCTTTCGTGCTATTAAATTCAAACGGGAGAAGCATAAGAGAGCGCGTTCGGATAACCCGGTATTGTACGGTGAGAGTGACGCGCTGCATAATAGGCGAACTAACGTCATACGGCGTTTATCTGCATATAAGAGAGAGACAGCCGACCCAAGTTATCTGTGCTCTCCCCATACCCTACCCTGACAAACCCAACGCGCTGTAAGCGTACTAACGAATGACATCACTGGAGACTGACCCAATTACAGAGCGTTTTCAATCACGTGATAGGACGTGAATAAAATTCAATTTTAATTTTGGTTTTTCATGGAAATAAAGCATATTTTTTTTTGAAAAGTAATAAATAGTTTTCTTAAACTGTAATCTATTAGGATGACTATAATACATCCTATATTTTTAATACAGTCAAATACCCTATTGTGATATTGGTAATGGTTGCAAATGACAGCTGTTCTTTTTGTTCAGTGGCGTAGGTATTCTTTCTTGTATAGGGATTCATTCTCTGATTATAATTAGTATTTTAAATTGAAACAATTAAGGTTTTGGAAATTTAGTTAGTCTTGGTAAAGACATTGGACATGAATGAAACAAGACAGCATATTTTAAAACTTAAAAATAAATTTTCAAATATAATATACAAATACTATAACAATTAATAAAATCATCATCTCCCATATCTTTAAATCAATTAAAATAAATATAGTATTTATAACAAATTAAATCTCGAACAGATAAAATAATCAATATTTGTTCAAAATAATTGACATTTTCCATGTATTTACTTCAGTTGAATCTATCGAATAATTAAAACAAGAAACACGAATATCACCTCAACTAAATAAGCTGAAAAAATAATATTCATGTAGGAATAAAAGTGCTTTACTTGAAATGCTACCACTTGATTGAATCATAGGCATTTTCCAAATGATTATATATTTTTGAATACATGTAATTATTTAAACTGAGAGTTTATTTTTAAGGCAAAGACAGTGCGATAATTCCTTCGTTACTAGTCCATTCAAAATTGACGGTGGTAACTTCTCACGGTCAAATCATGACCCAGTCATGATCAACTCATTACCCATAAGTTCACGACTGATGGATCATGACTGGTTCGTGTCGACCTAGTTTCTAAAATCAAGATATCTTCTCACCTGAATAACTCCGGAGACAATGTATATAAACTTCGACCTGACCTCTCCAACTTTACACAAGTATTCGCCCGGCATCAGAAATTCGGATCTCATATTTGCGCTTAAAAACCGCTTCGTCGCCATATCAACATCCCTGAACAGCAGAGAATGCTTCAGCACAGGCCAGAAGACATCCAGGGCGATCTCGGTCTTCAGGCTTGATGGTAACGTGAAAAGCATCGCTGGCGCTTCCTGGATGCCGCTTCTCTGCTCCCAAAAGTGATTGTAGATGTCCGTTACCTCTTTTTGTACCTCCTCACACACCTTCCAATCGACCATCATACGTTTGATGACGTTTAACTGGTAAGAGAAGTTAAACTGGTCGACGATTTTTTTCATGTAGAGTGCTGTCAGCCTTCCGAAGAATATCATAAAGTGGTTGAGGAAGCCAATGACCATGATGATCATGAGAAAGATTGACTCATCGTAGTTTGTGCCGAAAATCAAGCCTGGAAATAATTGATCTTTTAGATGTTAGGGGCAAGTTCCACCTTGAAGACGAAATCTGAACCTCGCCATAAATTATCGCACTTGGAGAATTGTGTAAATATTTATTCTTATTATTGTTTATAGTAATACATTAAGCGATTGAGAAAAATTTTAAGATCTGGTTTAAATAGAAAATATAAAATACTAGCAATAAATGCATATGCTATGCCAATATTTCGGTACAGTGTTGGAGTTTTAAACTGGACGAAGAAGGAAATACGCGATATGGACATTAAATGCAGAAAACAGTTAACTTTTAATTTTGTTTCATCCTAGGTCTGATGTCTGCAGGCTATACCTGCATCGTACAAGATGGAGGTCGTGGCTTGCAGTAATTGGAAAATGAATCAGAAAATGAGAGAGGGTTATGTAAACCAATGCATGGTCAATTCTTAAGAGTTGTAGAGGGTGATGGTATCTCAAAGTCCAGATCGTTATCTTGGCTTCGTCATGGGAGCATTAGGGCTAAAGCGGAATCATATATCATAGCCGCGCAAGATCAGGCAGTACGTACCAGATACAATGAGCAGAAGATTATGGGAGTAGGGGTGGGCGATCTCGGAAATTTGTGATCGATCTTCAATCACAATTTGAGATCGATCGATCGATAGATCATGATCGATCAGATCGAAAAGGTCGATCAGATCGATCGGATCGATCTTTTGATGATACGTACATGGTTGGACACGTGTCGTACGTATATGAAAGAACTGAAAGATCGATCGATAGATCATGATCGATCTAATCGATCTGACCGATCTGATCGAACTGACCGATCTGATCGATCTGATCGATCTTTTCGATCTGATCGATCTGATCGATCTGATTGATCAGATCGATCTTTCAAATAAGATGATCGAACGATCGATCTGATCGAACGATCGATCTGATCGAACGATCGATCTGATCGAACGATCGATCTGATCGAACGATCGATCTGATCGAACGATCGATCTGATCGAACGATCGATCTGATCGAACGATCGATCTGATCGAACGATCGATCTGATCGAACGATCGATCTGATCGAACGATCGATCTGATCGAACGATCGATCTGATCGAACGATCGATCTGGTCGAACGATCGATCTGATCGATCAGATCGATCGATCGATTTTTTTGCCCAGCCCTATATGGGAGTTGCTCATGATGGGAGTTGTAGACTGTGTCATCAGGCTCCGGAACATGTATATCATTTATTGTTGGCATGTCCAGTCTTAGCTGAGTCGCATTACATTGCTGGGCATGATAGGGTGGGAACATATATACATTACAATTTATGTTCCCAACTTGGTTTAGTAATGGATGTGTCTCGGTGGTATGACATTCTATTTCCTGTTGTGAGTAACGATCATATTATGGATATTATGGATATATTAAAGATATTATGGAATATGCCTATCGCCACTGACAGAATGCTTGATGCTAATAAGCCAGATATCGTGATAAAGTATTTCCAGAGGAAGGTGTGCACTCTAATGAAGATTTCGGAATACCAACTGGTTCCCTAGATATCCCTTTGACCCTATTAAATAATAATAAATATTGCCAAAATATACGAAGCCACGAAGAAATAATCTTACTCGCCTTATATATTTAAGGTTAAGTGTAAACATGATTAACAAATACCAGCTCTGATCTAAGGTAAATTTTAATTCACATTTTAGTAGAGTCTTGGTAAAAATATTATCAATAAAACAACGAAAATTGCGAAAAATATAAAAAATTATGTGCAATTCTTAGAGCAACAAAAAGGGAAGAATCTGTAGCCAAAATTGGTTATTACGTGATAGATTTAACATAGGTACAGGTTCTTTTTTTAACAATTAACTTTTACAAGAGAACCAAGACTCGTATAAAAATTGGTTAAGAAGAGATAACAAATTATTTGAATACTTGCAGTCTTATACAGGATAACATTACAAAGCAAATTACGCAATACGTCAGTGTAATTCATCAAGACTGATGGTCACAGTGATCTAAAATGATTGAGGACAGGTTGAATTTCCCGCCAATTTGAATAATTGTGATGTTGGCAATGGTTGCAAATGACAGCTGTTATTTTGGTCCAGTGGCGTAGGTGTTCCTTCTTGTAAAGGAAAAAAGCTTAATTTAATTTAAGAAAACTGGATAAACTTACCAGAATAATGAAAAATCCTTAATATTATGTATTTTTAGAAAGACTCTTCGAGAACCCAATAACAAATTAATTGAGAAAAAAAGATGAAATATCGTTGCAGAGAAACGTAACCTTTACTGACGAGTTCACTATGGTATCTGACAGTGATCATAACCTGTATCATGCACGCATACCATCTTAGTAACACTAAATAAGTTCAAAGTGTGGCGGGAAATTCAACCTGTCCTCAGTCATTTTAGATCACCCGTTATAATCCATTTAATAACTAGGAGGAACTTTTCAAACGTGTTACTAGGAAGACCTCGCCTGTGATTGGCTGGATCCCAGACGGTTTTACACCGGGAAAATTTACGCGCACTTTGAAATCTCGTTAGGTTAGGTAACAGGTAAACAAATCATAAACAAACATGGGTTATCCATTGTTTTGTGTGTTATTTGCTAATTTTATCAGCAGCTCGTACAAAAACTAAATATGGATTCTGTGCCAAGTACAAGTTCAGTGCAAGTTTCGCCCCCGAAAAAGCGTAAAATGTTAGAAATGGGTCACTTAACATTAGCTGAAAAGCAAGGTATTTTAAATCTGTACAAACAGATTGTAACTAACGAACCCCAAACGAATAAACTCGCTATGATCGCTAAAATTGTGGATACAATGGGTAAGTCAATTAGTTTACAATTATACAGCAATACTTTGTAGTACCCGAACCTTTTTGGTCTCATCACAGGTTTCATTAAATTTTGATTTGACTTATATTGTCTTTAAAATATCAATCCAAATTACACAGTTTCATAATGTTTTATTTATAGGGGTAGCAAGGTCCACTGTGTACCGCGTAATAAAAGAGTACAAGGAGGCCGGAGAGATTCGCAGCCCCAGAAGTGGGGGAGGCAGACCGTCAACGGCAACAAATGTTGATGACATTGAGAAAAATGCTATACGGCGAATAATACATGTTTTTTTTTTATAAAAATGAAATTCCGACGTTGGACAAAATTTTAAACCAAATTAAAAGTCATCCAGAACTTCCAACAATATCTCGTTCGTCACTTTATACCAATATGAAGAAAATTTCAAGAGAGTACAGACACGAAGGAGCACGGGTCGTGCTACAAACACGAATGAGCGTGGCTTCATACTGATATGCCAACCAGCAATCTTTTTATAATGTGTATTTTTTTACAGATTTACAAAGAGAAACCGCAAGAGCATTCTACTGGAACGTGACGATATAATTGAATGGCGACGCAAGTATTTAAGAGGCATTAAGGATTTTCGACGAGAAGGACGGCCAATTTATTATTTAGATGAGACGTGGTTAAATGAAGGTCACACAAAGGAAAAGCCGCTATTCAAGATAAGAAACAGGCCTTTCTCGAAGGATACAGTACGGGACTCAAAAATCCATCCGGGAAAGGAAGACGGCTCATCATTTTTATGTTGGATCAAAAGCTGGTTTTGTTGATGGAGCATTGTTGGTATTTGAAGGTAAAAAAACTGCAGATTACCATGAAGAAATGAATGCGGATGTATTTGAAAACTGATTCAATGCTTTATTACCAAAATTGCCAGATAACGCAGTGATTGTTATGGACAATGCTTCTTTACCACAGCCGCAAGGTTGAAAAAATACCAATAACATCCTCAACGAAGAAATATATACAGGATTGGCTTTGCTCAAAGAATATCGTATATGAGGAAGACATGGTACTATCAGAATTATTGTGTTTAATAAAGGAACAAATAAATAAGTTCGATATGTATGTTTGCGATGAGCTGGCAAAAGACAGCAATAAAATTGTGCTGCGGCTACCACCATATCATTGCGAGTTGAATGGGCCGAGCTCATTAAAAATGAGGTTGCAGCGAAGAATACCACATTTAAATTGGCAGACGTCAAACCGCTTTTAATAGAAGCCTTTGGGAATCTAACAAGCACACATTGGAGTAATTGTGAAGAACATGTAATAAAGGAAGAGGATAAAATGATGACTTTACGCACCAACAAAATACAAAAAAATGGCATACTAAATTCTTCGACTGTAAAAATGATTTAATTGTATTTAGAGTTTTTTATTACTGATAATATATTACATACAGAATTGTTACCTTTTATTATACTTTTACGATGTCGAAGAGATTACTCAGTAGCCCATAGTGTAAATATCTAATTTGTTTTATACAAGTATAGTAATTTATATTCTACAAGCTTTATTTTGACCCATTTAGACACGTATTAAGACTTTCCAGCGAAAAATTCGTTAAAATTTTCACCTTAGCACATTTGTTGTTGTTTACAAATACGTTTAACCTCAAAATAATTCACATTTAACCGCAAAAATATCTGGTGACATTTCTGGTATAGTAGGGCCAAGTTAAGTAGACGGGTCGGAATATAGCTATTTAAATGTACCATGCTTTCATTACCAACTTCAGATAAATTAAAAACAAGGTAACAAAATGCAATGAAAGCAACCAGTAATGCGCCCAAAGTATGCGTCTTAAATTGCTATTTAATGTTATCATTATATTTCCGGATAATTTCTGCAAAACACTTAGAAAAATGCATATTTATACAAATTTTGATTTGTTAGGTTGAATTTTGCAGTTTTAGAGAAGGTAACACTTTATACGAGGTGTGATCAGAAATGTTGTATATTGCGCTAGTAGAAATAATATTAAATTGCCGCGAGACCTTAGCAAACAGAGTAAAAAGCTGATTTCTAAATTAATAGCTTATTTTGAACGTGAACGTGACCACGGCGGCTCTTTTCAGCCGCTTAACTCTATGCAACTTAGTTTTCACCAGCAAAAACTTGTTGCATGCACCCTATAGCCGTAAATTGTTGCAAAGTACGAAATGTCACTATATCTATCTCTGTCACCCCTCTACTAATATTGGCTCGACTATAATGTTCTCTCAATTTTTTCCTATGTGAATCTGGCGTCTGGTTTTATTCCTTCTAGTTATTAAATAGACTATAGTATGAAACTCGGGAGATAAACTATACTCTGTTCAGTGAAACTTTGCAGTGGTGGGCGGGATTTAGCAAGCCAGATTTACACTGGCCATATAGTGGCTATATAGTAACACTTTGTAACTATAGTACAACAAATTTTTCTAATCACATTAATGTTATCGATTTAAAGGTTAAAGAACGTTTAGTTTTGGGAGAAATTCGAAAAAAAAATTAATTCTTTTCTAGTAATTTTGAGAAAATCTGGTTTGCTTTTCTTTCATATAAATGGGCATTGCCATAATAAAAGAATTACGTTAAACAAATAAACATAAATTATTTACAATAGGTAACACGGAGAAAAATGTATGTAATAAATCCACCAGTTAATAATTTTCCGGTTCGAAATCTGACATGAATCTCCGTCTTTTTTCGCATTTCAATCCTAATTTGTGCAACATTTTCCATAAGGTAGTCCTGCCCATGGATGGCAGTGCTTCATTTTGGCCTACAGCTAACATTAGTTTGTTTAATGTTGGTTGGTCGTTTTGTAAATAGAATTGATGCACAATCCGTCGTAGCAAGTTTTTATGTGCATCATCCATCTTTTCGTGGACCTGAGGGTGTGGTCTTTTTGTTGATGGAGACGATAAAATTTCTGCTCTTTCCTGTTCACTTACAATTGCCTAAACAGTTCTTTCTGAAATGTCGATTACAAATGCGGTTAATTTAACACTCTGTGTTTTTGATACAGCCTCATTATGATGAGAAAAGATGTTGTATACAAGCGTCTTTTCCCCTCGACTAAGCGGTTTGCCCTGACTATGTTTGTATATATCACCAACATTTTCCGCAGGCCCCGGACCTGCAGCAGCTTCACCGATAAACTCATCAACACCAACAACCACTTGGTTGTGGAAATCATCTTGCTCGCTGTTCATACAGTTCAAACAAACGTCAAATTATGACAATTTAATTTGCGCTAGTGTAAATCTGCCTGCCGTTTGCACCAATCAACGGCGTGAATTTCGATCCCTATGCAGGCTAATACTGCAAAGTTTCGGCGGACAGAGTATAGGTCCGGTCCTACTTTGTAAACTAGCTTCTAGTATGAAAACTATAATGGGTTGCTTTTCTGAATAACATTATCTAGATTACAATATTTGTGCATACGCCGTGAAAACAGGTGTCTTCATAAGTTGAGTAAAAGAAAGTCGTTCTTCACTGTTTGTAATCTTTATTTTCGTAGTGACCGGTTTCGCTGTTACAGCATCGCTGGTCAGCATCGCGGTCACTACGAAAATAAAGATTACAAACAGTGAAGAACGACTTTCTTTTACTCAACTTATTATCTAAATTCATACAAGCGCGTCTGGTTTTGAAACTTGTTAAACTCATTTTATTATTAAAAAGAAATACTTCTTACCTGACCAATTGTGGGCTATTGTTTTTCCAATCACACTGGTCGATATAGCAAACCATGCAAGCGCCAAGTTATTGTCGAAATTGTGATAGGTGAGGTGAAGGGACCAATTTGTCGTCTTATTCCAGGATAGCATTATGTACCATATACACCCTCCAATTGTGGTGTACAAAATATATGAGATAAAATGCGCTGCTGCTGTGGAGCAGATATGGTTCATGCCGGGAGTGTTGGCCACGTAAGTGAAAAACGTTGGAATGGCATGTAATCTTAGGAGCACCTTCCATCTTGCATTGTCGTTCGTAAATTTATGGTTCTTACCATTGGAAGCCCTACTCAGCAAGTAATAGAGCTCGTAGTATGGCAATAGGCTAATTGCGTCAACTACTAAGCTGAACAGCCTCTTGGGTGGATAAATTTGAGTTTTCTGGTGAGACACCATGCTTCTGTAAAGGTTATAGATATACGTTTTAGTTCAGCTTTCAAATCTACTACCTCTATCAGGAAACTACGATAGTAGTTGCTACCACTACCAACGCACCCGCCACGCAAGTTCTACACTTGATCTGCGTGCCTAACAACCTGTATGTGCGTAAAACTGGCATAAAAAAGATGTGCTGATGGAAGTGCGGATGAAAGTTTCATGGGTCTAATTTCAATGAAAAGAAAACGCTGGTAGTGCACCAAGGTCAAACGTAAATTTTTGTACCTAAAGTTTCAATTATTTATAAGGTTTAACTTGTTTCCCAAGTTTCCTGATTGAAACTGATTTTTCTAATCTATTTATTCCGAATTTTTATTGACTTCTGGGTATTGTGCACAAAAAGGTGCATATTGAAAACGCCTCGTATATAATAAATTAACAAATCCTCGAATAACTATACAAGAATCATTATATTACCACTGCTTTATTTCTGGCTTTGGATTAGTTGGCCACCCTGGGTGACTGGCCAGTGTTAAAATTTTGTTTGTATTATTCAGATTTTTGTTGTTATTTGTTATTTAAGATACTATACTGAATGCAAATTTACTTAACGACGGATAGATTGTAATTTCTAACTATGACCAAAGGCACCCAATGTGGCTAATGCCACTCAAGTTTACAGGTATATTCTTTATGCTCATGACATACCTACTGTTCGTTTCAGTTAAGTCGAGCGGTCTGGGGAGGGGCATAAATTCGCGGTGGCGTCAAATCCATAGGTGCGCCGTATAATTTTGTGGTGGGTACCGGTAAAATTTAAGTCAATTATAAACAGACAAAATCTATGGTTCTCGATTTATGTCACTACTCTATTGTTAAATAGAAATCTAAAACATTTAAAAACAGTATTTGCAGATTTATAGTACATAAAAAATATTTAAATGTCAAAGTAAAAATAACAGAATGACGTTAAATAAATAAAAATACATGGTACTCAACACAAAATTTGTTATTAAAAAGGAATATATATGTGACCAGAAACGGACAAACCGCCGTAGTAATAAAAAAAACGATTTTGACGGAATCAGGTAGCTCTTCCTATTGGCAACTCGATGCAGACAAAATCAAAAAGTCGTTTTTTATCACTAGGGCGGTTTCTCCGATTCAGGTCACACATTATAACTGAAACAGAAAATATATACCAACAATACAAATGCTTATATGATTAATAAAACTTATTTTTAATATAACTCTTCACGGTACTTCACACGGTCGGAGTCCTGCAAAGATTCTTGGTCGGAAGAGGATGTCCAAAACGGTTCATCTCAGTACTTCGACAACATTATCTTTTTCCCAGTATTAATTTTCAATACCAATCACATGTTTCGCGTAGCCCTCCACTTTTCAGGCGTAGTTGTGGCAGTGGCATGCTGAGTTAGATCTTTTAAGGCTGTAAAGGTACGGACACACATGCTTATTTATAAGCATGCTAGTGAGCATGCTTAAATCGAGCATGCTTGTCAGCTGTTCACATTTGCTAGTAATGAGCATGCTAGTTTTAAGCATGCTCCCTAAATAAGCATGCTTAAAAGGTGTTCACACGTGCTCAGAGCACGCCCCCTGCCACCGCACCGCAGGTAGCGTGCTCAAAAATCAAACGACTGGTGATTTTTCAGCATGACACATGCTTTTAAGTAGCAAGTGCTCGAAATAAGCATGCTTTCGTGCTTCTAATAAGCATGTGTGTCCGTACCTTTATGGATAACTCGTCAATCGTGTTATGGTCCCGAATATAACGCTTTACGTCTGCCCAGGCAAGTTCAATTGGATTTAATTCATACATGGCGGTAATCGTAGAGGAACGTGCCCTTCATTTCTTATAATCTCATCAATTTATTTTGGCCATCAATTCAGTCTCCTTAAGGATAGATCGTGAGGATCATGCATCTTTTGCAACCATGAACTCATGAACTAAAATGGTCACATTTGATATAATTTCACGGGCACAGCTACGGAGAATATGACCCGGGTTTCTTGGCATTATTACCGCCGTGCCGCTACTGTGGTGAGTGACAGTTCTCGATGACGTATGTCAAAATAAATCACAATTGCCCAATAAAGTTAAGCATATAACATCTCGGCATAGTCATACATTCGAACTTGTATGAATAATTGGACGTTCACTAGCAGGAGTGAGCGGAATCATTTGTACTCTTTCTATTATTGTTCTAAGACGTATAGCAAAAAATGCCGCTTCATAACATAGGTGGACAATGTTACATTCCTTAGACCGCTCAACTTATCTGACACGAACAGTACTTTACGCTCAATATATTGACGTAAATGCTCGATTTCAATGGTATTAAGAGCTTTGTTTTATAAAGTATACAGCTGGTCCCAAAACTCATCTCAAGACTGACCAGAATATAGAAATATGACTTTAGTAAAAAATCGTTAGTTTTTCAGTATTGGCACTTTTTAGACCAGGCAACAGAGACTTTTTCGTGACAAAAATAGTATCAGCAAGCCGCCGGTCCCAGGTCACGTGGAACAGTCCGTAGATGTATTGTGATGTGTTTTCGACTAGCAAATGTCATTACTTAATTTGTAAAGTAAATGGTGATATCCAGGCGGGATACCACCATATACATATATATATATATATACCATATATATTTTATTTATATCTAGTCATTACTTAATTTGTTATAAACAAAAAAACCTAAAAAAATCGTGTTTTTTTTCGTTGTTTGCTTGTAAAAGCTGAACCGATGGTGCAATCTTGATACTGTCAACAGATGAATTGTAGAGAATGAAAAGACGAAAAAAATGAACCCTACACGGACCCGATCGAATTAATATTAACGGAGGAAATTCGGAAGAACCGGAGAAATCTGCATTTTTTTCAAAAATTCATAACTCCGCCATTTTCAAAGTTGTAACGCAGGCTTTTCGCGAGAAAGTAGCGATTGATGGGTACTTTAAGTGTGCACAACCCTGGCGTTGCCCGATGATTAGTTTTTGCGCAATTGCGATTTGAATTTTTCTTATGCAATATGGTTCGGCGAGCCTGGATGCGTCGGAGGTGGTCCGATTTTAATTTTTTTAACGTATTTCGAAAGTAGAAGTATTGTGCTACAAAGCGTCTATTCTGATTTTGCGTTAAAATGTTGCAAAATAGGCGAAAAGTGCTTGCAAACTTGACCGAAATCTGCCGCGCGCTCAAGCGCTGTCGAGTAGTGGGGTAGGGTAGGCGGCCGACTCGGGGAAGCGCGCAGCGCGTTGGGATTACTATAGATACGCGCTTCCCCGCGTCGGCCGCCTACCCCCACTACTCGACCGGTTTGGAGCGTGCCGCAGATTTCGGTCAAGTTTGCAAGCATTTTTCGCTTATTTCGCAACATTTTAACGCAAAAACAGAATAGACGTTTTGTAGCACAATACCTCTACTTTCGAAATACGTAAAAAAAATTAAAATCGGACCACCTCCGAAGCATCCAGGCTCGCCGAACCATATTGCATAAAAAAGATTCAAATCGCAACTTTGAAAATGGCGGAGTTATTAATTTTTGAAAAAAATGCAGATTTCCCCGGTTCTTCCGAATTTCCTCCGTTAATACAATTCGTCTGTTGACAGTATCAAGATTGCTCCATCGGTTCAGCTATTACAAGCAAACAACGAAAAAAAGCGCGATTTTTGTAGGTTTTTTGTTTATAACAAATTAAGTAATGATATTTGCTAGTCGAAAACACATCACAATACATCTACGGACTGTTCCACGTGACCTGGGACCGGCGGCTTGCTGATACTATTTTTGTCACGAAAAAGTCTCTATTGCCTGGTCTATTTTATGAATTTTGTCAAAATTGTCACCTTACATCAGTTACAGTTACAAAATTCCTTACTAAAATCTTATAATGTGTTGTACACAACCCTAAATAACCCTGCTATAATACACAATCAAAAATAAATCTAAAACTGCTATACGTTTGGAGAAAAAATGCCTGAATCATGAATTAATTTTTTTAGTTAGCTAACTGCGACTTGTCATTTGTAAAAAGAAGAAATACTAGGCTTACCTGGCAAGCTATTTAAAAAATTGGCCATTTAGCGTAGTTTTTAAAATGGTGTAACATTTCTTATGTTATGTACACCAAATGTTACACCATTTTAAAAAATGTTGTGATTATAAAAAAAGATATTGCTAAAAAGATAGTTTTACTTTTCTTCACTATATATGACGTATGAGATCTTTTTTAAATATATTGGACTCACATCAAATGTATGAGATCTGGCAACGTTAATCCAAACACTACTCTTAAGTTAAACTATTGAATATCTTTGTACATTACAAATAAACATGTGGTGCTCACCTATGAAGGACAGACAGCAAAAAGTCAAGTAGGTACACCGTCTCCAGAAAGTAGTAAAATATATCGTACGCTTTAGGTTGATTCTCTTCAAACGTCAGGAAATAGCAGACCACGCAGCAATTGGCAAATACTACCACCACAATGATCACCCTCCATAGCATCATGAAAGGTATGAAGGAAATATCTTTCCAATCTACGGGCGTTTCGTCGATACTATCAGGGTCAATGTCGATTTCGGATTGATCATCTTCGATTACGTCTGATATCTTCACCCTATTCATGACTTTTATGTTAATTAGACGCTTTCAATGTGGATGGTCGCAAGAAAACTTTGTAGGCTCAATGACGTATGTCAACAATGATGTGTAGTTAATTGAATAGGATTGAATAGTTGATCAAAGTAGCGTATGGGCGTAGTGATTCTTTCAATAGTAGTGTTCGATTGCTGCCGCGCTTAGTTGTGGTTAGTTCTTTTATGGTTCTGTTCAACTGATTCCACCAATAGGAAGCAAGTATTTCAAATTTGCGCTCAGATTGAACTGAGCGCGGCCGGCAATCGAACACTACTAAGATCGCCCAGTCATTTTAGACATGTTTTAGACCATTTTTAGACCAAATTTGACAAAACCCTGAAAAAAATAATGTGAATCTGCAATACACGTTATACCATCAGTGATGTTAAATACCCGGGTATTTATTATCAAGTGGGTATTTATAAACATAATATTGTTATTAAAAATAGCAGTAAAAGGAAATATTTAATGACCTACTAAATAAAGGCTTTTCTTTCATCAAAAAATCAAAAGGTATTCTCTTATCACAAAATAAGGTTATTCTTATAAAAATAAAAACATTTTTAAAACAAAGAATAAAAATATCAGTCTCATCTGACGGTATATCAAGACCACACATATCCTTGTGGTAAGGCGTTTGCCTTGCACTCCACAGGTCCTGGGTTCGAATCCCAGGGTAGACATACGGATTTTTCACTCCGCCGCCGTGCTTCGGAAGGCACGTTAAGTCGGTGGTCCCGTAACCAGTCTCGACCTCTGGTTTCGATAATATTGTATTGGATGGAGTCACGTGATAGCGTGCCTCGCAGAGACAGCCACCCTCTCTGTTCAAGGGGCATTGGCTATACTAGCCAGCCGTGTTCAGCCAGACTGTTCTGGTTAGAGGCGCGCTGCGCATTTGTGACATCCATCGGGGAAGCAAAAGGGGCCAACTCTGGCCTAGGTGCGCTGCTACTATAATAGCTATACCCCACATATTCCATATTCCATCCTTGTCATCATCGTCCATTCAATCGTGTGATTCTTCCATATTTTCTAATTCAGTTATCGAAGAAGATTTAGCAGAAACTTATTATTATATGTTAAGTATAGTTGACATTGCGGCTTTTGTCGTTGTTTACCAATTTCTTATTTTACTATGAATCCAAGTAAATGTACTAAATCTTCTTATATAACTCAAATATTTTACATTATTTGTAATCGAGAGTACACATCTACAGAATGTCCCATTTTTTCCCGCATAACTTTTTGCCAGATAGTAAATACCACACTGAGTAATAAGTTTCACATGGACCTATTTGTTTTCTTTATTCCTTAAAAAAATACAACCGTTTGAAGTAACTGTAAAATAATTGCCTAACCGTATATTAAATAACTTAACTTCTTTAGGAATTGATAAACCCAATAAGTCGGCATGAAAGAAACTTTATACTCAGAATGACAATTACAGACAATTATAGACAATTATAGAGAAACAAATGTCTAAAAAGCATCATATATATTGTTTTCGTTCATTTGTTATTTAGTTTATTTTTAACATTTTGAACATTTTACTTATTTGTTATGGGTACTGATTGTGCTCTTTCTTAGTTTTAGCATTGTTTGATATGTAGTTTACTGTTTATTTTTCTTTATTTAGTTAATATTTCAAGCGGCTGTAACTTGGCATTGAGAAAACAAATAGGTTCTTAGGAAAAGTTATACTCAGAATGACATTTACTATCTAAAAATAATTCTTGCGGGATAAAGTGCTACACCCTATATGTTGTTAAATGGTGTCTTAAGCATAAATACCCAAAATTTAGGTATTTACCCTAAGTAGGGGTACATACCAGGGTAAATACCCATTTTATAAGTTCCCACCGCCGGATATTTACCCGGTCCACATCACTGTATACCATGGTATAACTAAATATTGATATACATACCAGAATAAGTTGTTATTTCTATGGAAACACAAATATTTTAGCCAATGGACGGCAGCACATCATTAATTATTCTGGGAATAACTATTCTACTGCTTATACGTATCCTTGTAAGATCGGCCCTTAATAGAAAAAAATCTGATGTGGCCAGGCACATCATGACTTTATCATACTATACCGGGTGATTCGAAATTGAATCACCATGGATCTCGAGATCTCGCTTATTAGTGCAGATAGAGCCTATGTTTAAATTTGGCAAAATTTCGTATTTTTGTACTGATCAATTATCAAAAAAGAAATTTTAGCTATCATTTTTCATTTTAAAGATATCCGCAAAAAACTGAAATGTCAAGATATCGTTTTTAATTTTTTATTCAAAACCAAACGTAGCTAGACATTTGAACCAAAAACTTTTGAACAAGGAATGCAGTATTATTTTTTAATTTGAAATAACATCAAAGATGGAGGCGTAACCATGGCCAACTTTTGTTTTTCGTATGGGCACCATGTTGAATTTTGGCATTTTCCGATAGTCGTGTTTTTTCTCATTTCCGCAATGTATAACATGTTGGCATTATTTTTTAAAACAATGGAGTAATAATCAAAAAACCTTCAGGTACCGAACTGAAGCTTGGTTACAGACCGCCGCGCCGGACTCGTTGCCAAGCAACGTCAACAAAATGCACTTGGATCAAGCGGCGCGCTCAGCGTTGGGTTTGCCATTTAACCAAATAAACCTTAATTGTGGTTGATTGTGGATGTAAAATGCCGTTTACCAATAACGAAAAGCGTGGTATCATAAGGGTTTATTATTGTTCTCAAATTAAAACCGATATCTTAACATTTCAGTTTTTTGCGGATATCTTTAAAATGAAAAATGATAGCTAAAATTTCTTTTTAGATAATTGATCAACACAAAAGTACGAAACTTTGCGAAATTTAAACATAGGCTCCATCTCCACTAATAAGCGAGATCCCCATGGTGAGCCTCGAAATTGAATCACCCGGTATATAAAATTAATAGTTTAGCTGCATGAGAGTCTATTTGATCGAGATTGATCGTGTCTGCATTAACATAAAACTAGTTAGCCAGGATTTGACAGATATATCGATTCTATTGACAGTAGGCGTTGTCAAAATATCAGCGTTTGACATCACCTACTATCAATAGAATGAAAATATCTGTCAAATCCTGGCTAACTAGTTTTATATTAATGCAGACACGACCGATCTCAATCAAATACAATTTGCTCATGAATTTTTTAGCTACTATTAATTTTACCAAAATATGTCATAGACATAAATTAGACAAAATTTCCTCTACTTTCATTTATTATTTAACTATTTTGAAGAAATTACAGAAATGGTGGCTCATTTTCAAAATCCTTGAAAACGGCTTAGAGTAAACATCCAGTTCCTTTGGACCCTTTTGAACAAAAAGCTTTTCAGCTCTAAGTTTGGTCATAAAACTGGCAAGTAAGTATAATGCAGAGTAGGAAGGGAGGAGTTCGCAGATACTGTAACATACCATCTCTCATTCATAAATGTTTTTAGTGTCTGGAACTACAATTCATCCTGTTTTAATTTGTGACCAGAAACAAGCCTTATATATGTTTGCGTAATGTTTTTTGTTTAGTTTGTTTAGACCGTTATTTCTTTACGTGAAATTTATAAGTACTTTTGTAGTTTTTGTATAGTAATAAATGCATTATGCAGTGTTTATTTTAATTCAATTAGTTTTACTTTTAAATTGGTTTGAAATTTGAAATGCGTTTTGATTTTAGTTGGTTGTTGGACGTTTTACACCGTGGCAGATAGCACATCATCGTAAAAACCAAATCTAAATTTAGTTTATTGTCAGTACCTAGAATGTACCCATATAATCAAAAATAATCGTCACTATTCACTTGGACTAGACGACATAACCACCATAACCTCACAACCATACATTTTGACAGACCGATTCGTCGCTGAATTTATGAATGAGAGCGGTATGTGCTTAATGCGCATGTCTATAAACTTGAAGTTTTTGAGACTTATTTTGCAGTTAGCAGTATTTGGGTCCGATTTTGCCTATAGAAAGCGGTCTCCTCAAGTATAACTTTGTTAAGTGACAGATATGTCATACTACTGCAAATGACATTAATACTTTAAACGTCACTTAAAACTTAACGGGAAGTTGTGCAATAGAACAACGACATTCACTCGAAACTGGAAATAACAGGTTGATTAGTGAGGTTATGTTACTCAATTACCTCTATCACATGGATCACATGCTACAGCAAATGTTTGACAAGTGTTCTTTTTAACAAAGTGAACTAAGAACTAAACTGATTTTGACTCGCTAGTATTTTTTACGCAACTTAGCAATTACCAGAATTAATATAGTACTTACGTCTCCGTCTGTACTTGCAATCGCTGCACAAACCATAAAACTAAAAACTTAAAACTGAAAACACGGAAAGGTCAAGAATCTGGTATAGGCAAAACCGGGAGAGATGAAGATTACTCATAGATTTCAGCTGTTATTTTCGACATACGTAACAGATTATTTCTAAATATTGACGTGTGTTAAAACGAAATAGCATCATTTTCATACGTCTGCTGTATAATTTAAATGGGCAAGACAAAAAAGTACGTCTGTTCTTAGAACAGAATACAGATGACAGCGGTACTTAGCAACCTAACCTCCAATTATTATAACAGCGCGAACGTGTGAATTATATGTGAGCAAAATGTTTTCGTTGAAAGGATAGGCCCTAAATACGAAATCGATGGTTATGGTCATGAACGTATTAAATTATTTTCGTCGCACGACTGAATCCATTATCAAAACACGTAGTAAAAACATAACCTCACATTTACAACAAACTTTACCACCGTTTTGTGAAATACTTATCGTGAAATATTCAGAAATGAATTTCAAAACATTTAATAATGTCTACAGAAAAGAAACTCCAAGTTTAAGCACTCAGTCACAAAAGGATTATTTCTGAGCTAATTCCAACCGCACAAATACACTGTCTTAAATGGGCTAGTTGGTATGTCTTCACTTTGCTTCTGTTAAACATTGTAATGATGGATATATAAATTAGATAGGATATCACAATTAAATGACCAATGATAGTATTTTTAATAATTAAATATTAATCTTTAACGAACTACCTAGTAGGCAACCAAATATACACAGCAATGTAACCAATCCACGCGGTACGTCCATATCTTGGTTCGTACGATTTTAAGCGATGAGTCAACTTCACCTCTCCCGGTTTTGCCTATACTCACACAACACAACTTACGCGGGCGTTACCAGTCAACGCTAGGTGTACTCTAATGATCAGTAATAAACCATACATACTTGTTCGGTATACGACGTAGAATCATAAAAAAAGTCTGCATGGTTTATAAATGAAGAAATTATTAAATATTTTGGCGCAGTACTACTTGACGCCCGCAATAGTGTTTATACGGTAACAGTGTAGGAATCAGGATGCAGACCCAGATAGATAGTCCAATATACGCGCGTCGTGTATATATAGTTGTCTATATGCCTTTTAATAGTATATAATAATAATATTAAATTTTATTTCTCCCTTTATTTCCCTTTATTTCTCCCAAGCACAAAAAAATATACAATACACTAAAAATTCAACAAAGTAACTATTGTATTACATTACAAGAGCTGTAACTAGCATATTACTTACGAGTGGAAAGTAGTTTTGTTATTTTCCACGAGTACGTAATACGCGTTACAGCTCGAGTATTGTACATAATTTTACCTACGACCGACAATGTCAATATATTGTATCAAAAATGACAAACAAATACAGGTAAGGATATTTGACGGTTAACCAATCAATAATGTCCCTGTGTTTATAGAGTACCGCACATGGTACCGCAGGGATGTTGGTAACAGCAGGCTGTTCCAACACTAGCGTTGCGACATATACCTCTATCTCATCCGATGCAGTGCTACTGGACACACTACGCATGCGTCAAGTTCGTGGATTCGATTGGCTGGATTGGATCCATAGGCTGCCACCAGCTGCCACATGTATAATGTTAGCTATGGGCTGTCAGTGTTGTGACGTTAGTGAGCTGCCACATATATAAGGTTATCTATGAGCTGTCAGTAGTTTGGCGTTAGTGATGCCGAATATTACCGGCTAACGGCCACGGTTATCCCGGCCGAGCACTTTAAGCTACACTAGCGCCATCTGTTGACGGTCCTAATAACTACTGGCCACGCATGCGCAGTTTGATCCCGGGCACCATAACGATAGACAAAATAGTAATACGTATATGACCGCAATAGTCGCCATTTTATCTCCAACAAAAAGCGGCAAACGGTCTGAGGCAAACGCATATTACCGACGCATATTACCGACATAACGCACATACAAAAACAACGCACCCGCCATTTTGTCTCCAAGTAGTGGCATAAGCAATTGCGGTACGCTATAAATACAAAAAACACTACCAATCAATGTATTCGCGCGACATCTATTGCGGAGAACTTTATGTGAAGTGTCGACCGAAAATTCTAATACAAATTCAACATAAATTATCACGTGCATGTAATATATGTTACAGCTCGAGTATTGCACTTACCTACGACCGAAAATTTCAATAAATATAAATTGTATCAAAAATGACAAATAATTAATCAAACTAGTAAAAATTTAGGTATTTTTAGCACGGCTGAAGAAAATTTTCTTACTAGTGAGAATTAGAATTAACAACAGGTTGCTATTCCTTATCAACAAACAATCCAATTGGTGAACTTAGTTTATTTGAAATATGTATTTTGTACTTTGCCTGTAAGTTCCATAGCGGTTCTCCAACCTCGAACGATATCAGCTGTTTTCGAGTGTGACAGCACAAAAAAAAACTAAAATATTGCCCCACCAACCAACCACTATTTTAATATTGACTGGGATCCAAAGACATTTTTCTTTATTTCTCGTATAAAAGGCAGGGCGCCGAAGCTGGGCACCAAGGCGCCGAAGCTGGGCACCAAGGCGCCCAGTGGCGTATCTAGGGTAGGGTAGGCAGGGCACGTGCCCGCAGCCGAAGGGCGCGGTGGCGCCCGCTCACCTGCGCATAATTTTTAAGCAACCTAAAAATTTTTCCAGTCCCGACTTTGACTGACTCTTAATGCCTGTTCAGACATAGGTACATAAGACAAGACAAGGATAAAACCAATGCAATCAATTGTACAATGTACGCATTAATACTGACCTAAGCAGGACTGGATTAACCATTAAGCACACCTAAGCACGTGCTTAGGGCATCAACAACAGGGGGGCATCCCACGGCCGCGTTTACCACTAGGAAAAATAACACACATGCCTGGAGCTGAAGCGGCGTAGCGAGGGGGGGGGGGGGCAAGGGGGTTATCATGTCTGGTCTGAATTGAAAGATCGGAAATTGTTAACAGTATTGAATAAAATTATTGAAGAAACAGACAATATTAAACATTATTACTATATTATTTCCAGTTTGCAAAAAACAATGTAACAGCTTTTTCCAATAGCACTACTCTTAATCGTTATAACGTCTAAGGAGAACTATACACACACTAAGAATACTATCTGAACAGTAATAAATGTGAGCTACGAATGACTATGTCTACATGAATGGATAATAATAAAAGTATCCCGGGCTTGGACCTACTGTACGGGCATTCTGCCTGGGAATACCCGTGTTTCCTAAAGGCGCGCAACGGTACCGTACAGGTTCGTCTAAACTGTTGTTATCAAAACAATATTGCCCTCGCACGTTCCAAAAGTAAGTTCTCCTTTTTATACTTTTTACTGTTGTGATCTTTGAAAGTAATATCTTAATCGACCGTTTCCGTTTCGACAAAGCTTGCGCGAAATTAAATTTGTGGATAACCGTGTTTTGGGTGGTGACACTCCTTAGTGGAGGGCAATAGTTTGACGCATGACGTAAGGTTTATTACCAATGAACGGTTACCACTAATAGGCGTGAAATACGTCACCGTGGTTGCCCTTTCTAAGTATTTATAAGATCGATTTAATTTTACAATTTTTCATAGAATTATTTTTTTCGGGCAAAAAATGCACTATGACACACCAAAAGGCTTTTCCTTCGTGGCTCTCTGCGCCAAGAAGTCCATCCTGAAGATTCCTATTGCAGTAGAACGCAAAACGTCGGCCTTTGCTGTGTTACCGACGCGGTTTCCGTCCGAAAATAAAGAATTCATTAATTCAGACCGCGGAAGACTACAATCTAGATAGAGTTGAGTACTTGACACTAATAAAAGTACTTAACATTGTACCTAACCACATAATTGAATACAAACTAGACGGTGCAAAGGGCTGCGCGGCTGGATGAGGTATGGGCGCAGCCAATGTTGGTGCATTGTTGTGTTTACGGCTACAACTCAGTAGCGGCGCGTTCGTGCCATGGGCGTATCACATGTAGGGGCATAACAAAATTAAAGAAATAAATAGGAAGTGAGGAAAGAAATAGGAAGTCAAACATTATATTATTGTACTAACGCATTAAATGTTAGTTGATTGACTTGATTATTTTTGTTTTCATTCGTATTGGAGCAAGTAATGCAACGCATGATGTACCTAAATTAGGACACCGTACTTTCCGATCGGACTGTATAAGTCACCGCTCTTCCAAAACACCACCGATAGCAAAACAACAACACTCTATCTCTCTTGCGCTCCCCACAATATGTAAACAAAGACAAGCGTCTCTCTCGCACCGGCTACATTAGGTGGGGGTCCACTGTGAATCCACAAAATCGTATGCGCAGTAGGTTCCTACGCGTTCTAGTAGTTATATGATTTCTGTGGTATTTAATCTATGGCCAAGTTAAAATTGACCCGACAAGGGCGCAGAACGAGAACAAGACAACCTTCGACGGAAGCGAGAGGTAGTGTAGGCGCGAGCATGGTATAATTGTAATAAGTGATAGATTTGGCTCTATTATTATATTGAACCGAATATTGTATTATATTGCATATTGTAGCAATAATAGAGGACTTCGTGGAGGTCCGAACGTAATCCTTAGGAGTGGTCATAAATTTTAGTACAATTTATTGTTTTATGGAGGGTTTGATGTTTTGATGTCCCTAGACGACGAAAATATTATCTTTCGTTCGTGCCTGAATAAGCAGAGTCGGGTATTTATGTTATTGTGCTGTATTGAGAGGCCGGATATGCATATTGGCAAAAGTCACGTTTTGTCGGACCATTTGTTCAGCATTTCTGGGCATTTCTAGGAAACCGTTCAACTACGGGAAAGAAGATAGATAAAGAAGATAGCGACACCACGGCCAAAGGGCGTAGATTGCGAAAGTTTCCCATTATTGGTTGATGAGGGTATGTTCGCTATGATTGGATAGTTAGGGGTAGTTATGTCACAGTCCATAATGTTTTCTTGGGAACAGAAATAGCGTCTCGATCTTCAATCTCTTAGTAGATACCAAAGCGCTTACTTGTGTCTTCTGTGCGTGCGAATTGTGAGGTTTTTCGACTCAGCTCAAAAATCCATTCCAACCAGCAGACCAGAGAGGCCAAATCCACACTACACACTCTTAGCAGAATTCGCAGTCCCAGATCCATTGCAGACATTGCCAGAGAGTCAATCAACGTACGAGTCACCTAGCCGACCAGCCGGACGTTTCCAGTAGCTTCATAAAAAGGTACAGTTATCCTTTGGAATTTCTCAAAGCGTCATAAAACCATCACCAAGGTGATAAATCGATTAACGGGGCCAACCTCTCCCGAACTAGTACCCTTTTGTATTAGCGTTAATTTTGTAAAGGAGTTTTCCCTATTTTTGTTTGATTGTTAATATATATATATATATATATATATTGTTTTGAGAACAACCGTCTTTTAATTCAGAATTACAGAGGGTTAATCAGCTAGGAGCACATAAGACGATTGGATAAGTATTGGACTTTAGTAAACAATTAACGCTACCATTATTATAGTTGTTGCTAGTATACTTCAACAAGATTCCAGGACAAGAATCCACACATATAATATCCCAGAGCAGGTTTAATCTAAGTATTTCTCGTGCTCACAAATCGGGACAAGTCACTTTAGGGGTTACAGTAATTTTTGGATAGTCAAATAGTCAGGTTAGTTTACTTCTCCTAAAGAAAGACGTCCCCAATACTACATAATTATGATCAGGTATAGCAATGCGCATAGTTGGGACCACGGTCGCATTCATCCAACTGCGGCGCCATCGATGGTCGCATATAGCCGTCGGCGCTGGCCTTTGCTTATGCTACTAAAGCCGGTATATCAATAAACAGAATTGAATAAATGAACGCGTAATGATAAGATCGATTTCCGTACAATATAAATCCTATTTAAAAGCTGTTCTTTGTAAATTGAGTTAATTTTTAATTAATCGTACTCCGTCGTACTTTTTTTATAACCTTATGGTGAAAGTTAATTTTATTAAGCGCTAAAAAACTCAACTTATTACATTAGTACAGCTTCCATAAAGTAGTACCCACCACCACACGTCTCCTCCATTGTAGTTATTCAAAATAATTGACAAAAATTAACGTAAACATGCGCTGACACTGACATAGATGAATTTGCGAATGGTTATGCACTTTTGCCACTGAGTGTAAAGTTCAGTTTGTGATGCTGCCACACCTGCGCATTTGAAATTTTGACGACAAAATTTTGACTATTTCTCTTAATATTTAGTGCAGTTTGAATTACAAATGAGCAACTTCATTTTTCATTTTTGTCCAGCTAGCGAAGCAGAATCGACCACCGTGCGGTGCAACAAAATCTGGACTCGGTGCACATTTTCCACGAGTTTTGAGAGCTCGTGTTGGCGACTGCAATATGGTTCCAATGCGTGTTCTGTTGGAATCGCACTCGCTTGTCCTACACTCATGAAATATTGTGCTAGTGCGCCTTAGTTTTCGGGTGGACCGTTTTCTCAGACGCGCAGCGTATTTTATTGTGGAAACCTTGCCTTCATTTATTATAACATCCTGTATATTATTGTTTTTATCTTTTAATTCTAAGAATAATTCTAAGAATTTGTTTGTAGGAATCATTTTTTATAAACTGCATTACTTATGAGTTATAAGCAATTAATTAACAAATCTCCTAAACAATTAAGAATATTTTGTCACATTTATATTATTCTGAAATAATGCTATTTTGATCTAATATTCCTGGACAACGATGCTTGTTTTTCTTGTTTTGAATTTTGAATTTTGAACATTTTCTCTAAATGTTAAGATTAAAATGGTCCTGCTGTATACATGTTATACAGGCTCTCCAACTTTTTTCCACGCAAAAATTATCTTTTCAAAGAAAACGTCATTCTGAGATTTCTGAGTGAAATGTTTTATCTGGACTTACTTACTTAGTATGACATTTACTATCTGAAAAAAAATTTTGCGGGAAAAACTGGGATACCTACATAATCCAGAACAATGCTTGTACGGTCTAAAGAAATAAACAGTACAAATACAGAGCGCTTTTAAAATCTATAATTTATTAATTAATTACAGAACTAAACCATATTTATATTAACTAGCATGATTTACAACCCGAACAGAAAGTCGAACATTTGAATCTACTGGTCTTTCAGTATTGAAACCATTGCTTAAGGCTGATAATTTTTTATATTTTCGTCGTAGTCTATGGTGTGCTGATACTCCATTTGAAGTATCTCTACTGATGCTGGGAAAAATCGAAGCATGTGATACCAGGATGACCGATCTAAAACAATCAGGACGCTAGGCAGCCTGACTTTATATGTGTATTGATGAGCAGTTGTCTGAAACAATCCTTGCTCCAGTCCGAAGGAGTCACCAGCTGCCAGTGTAAGAGCAACAGTTTCAGTTGACATGCTATCTTCTGTAAGAGCGTCAACAATTCCATCGTGAATGAAGTACATGCACTGGTCAACATCTCCTTTATACGCAACATGATTGCCTGGGAAAAAAATTAGCACACGCAAATGTGCCGCCATTTGTCTGAGCAAATCCACGTGAAACAATTTTAAGACAGGATGATTACGTAAGTGATAGCCAAACATAGCATTTAGTGTAGCTTCCTTTAAATAGTACGGCGCTCTATTCAGCAGATCTGGATTTAAAACACCTTTGTAGTTCTTCCAGAGCAGTTCTATATAGTCATGCATGTCCTTCTGAAGGGGAAAAGAAACATCACTCGAAATCATGAAGTTTTTGATATTTACGGCAAATTCTTTATAAATGTTCTTGCTCTTGCGAACTGACTCTATCGTAGCACATGCCTCTGCTATAAAAATTGTTATGAGGAACCGGCCAAATAATGTTAGTAAGACGCACATCCAGGCGATCAGGTAAGTCATGTAAAATTTAAAGTTACACAAAGGGGCACCGATCATAGTGTAGACGATAAGGAATATGGTAGATTCGTAAACACTGTACCTGCTAGCGTGAACATCATGAAGTATCCTACAATAAAAAAATAAAAGACCCATGAGTTGTGCATAAACTGTACACAATGTTAAAATAAATAATGTTCTTATTACAACTACATTTATGTGCAACTTTTCTTGGGCTACGGCTAAAAGTTTTATCAATAAAACTATTCGTAACATTCTGTTTAATCGCAAACAATGAAAAATTATGGGAAAATATTTGCTGCGAGTAAAAGCAAAGCTAATGAATTCAAAAGGTATGATCGTTGCCAAATCAAAATATAAACCCGGAGAATCGTTGACATATTTCTGTAGAATTTTCCATTTGTCCTCTACTATCGTACCGTATTCGTCCACGTACCTCGTATGAAACTTAAGAAAAATTCTGACAACGAATAAAATATCTAGCATGTACAAGACAAACAGTGTGAGGCCCGATGTACTCAATATCGCTTTTTGAAATGCTTCGTAATGAAATCCTACAAAGCATGCTAGAATTAATATGAAGAATTGCGCCAGTTTCTCCTTTTTGTAATCTTTAAGCAAAGGACTAATTTTACAATACAATTCAAACAGAGAGAATCTCCTCCTCGACATACTGTATATACTTCCTTTTAGATGACTTTTAAAGTCATTCTCTAAATAATCAATATTAAAGCCGGTGATTCTGTGAAAATAATCATTTAACGCGGTGTAATTTGATAGAATTTCATGGAATTTTGCACTTCGTACAACAAGTACTTCTAGATTGCTTTTCGCCACCATCATGACAGTTTGTCGTACATATACTTGTTTTCCCAAGTTTCCAAATAGACTTCCAACAGTCAGGACAACCAATTTGTTATAATCAGGACCAAGGACCTCCACTTCTCCGCTTAGCAGAAAGTATACATCGCTACATATGTCGTTCACTCGGTACACAATTCCTCTTTTCAGCATTACTTTATGCTCCATTTCAATTAGGAGACTCTTAAAGAACGACTTTTCCGCATTGAGAAAGACCGTTGTTGCCTCTAGGTATTTGCCAAACTTGCTGAATAGTATTTCTTCTTTGAAACACACACTGAAGTGGCTCATTATTAGGTTGATGTTCTTTCCGCTCTTCTTTAGCCACATGTACTCGAAATATTTAATTAATTGTTTTTTGATGGACTTGTCGATTTTTCGGAAAGAGTAAAATCTGATGAGGTCGCGCATTGCTTGCTGGTAGTTGGTCAGGTCGCTGTTTCTGTAATTTAAATAAAGACACGCCGTAAATAATAGATACATTTTAATTTGTGGTAACTTTAGCTTTGTATTAGATAATTAATATTTTGATGTTTGATAACTTCACGTACTTCACGTGTACTTCACCGATTTTTATGATTTATTGGCTAGACTGGGAGAAAAGAATAGTGATTTGTTGTGTAAGTTTGTGACATCCTTACCAGTACATAAGGACCTTGGTCAAAGTCTCAAGTACTCTATTACAAACATTCATCATTCCTCATTCTGTTTTTTAATATATCCCAATATCACAATTTTTGTAGAACACTCACACAGTTTCAAGTAAACCGTTGCAATATCTATGCTACCAAACAACTGGTGATACTGTGGTTTGGCCTTTAGCCACACCCCTCAGGATCAAAATTACAAGCTTATTCATGCAATGCCCGGTCCACCGCGTGCTGTTATGTCAACAAGAGAAATTAATACTCTCAATTAAGTCACATTTACAGCAAGGTCCAACTGCATTTTAAATTGCAACATGTTACTTTCTATTAACGGTGTATCTGTAAGAAAATTCATTACTGGAATAAAGAACAAAATGATTTGCTGATGTGATGCCACAAATTGTTTCCGTTGCCATTAAATACAATTGATAGATCTACCAAAACACAGAACAGGAATCAAGCAGAAGGGAAACTCTCGGCGGTGCCTTTGATCTTTCTCGATCAGATTCTATGACCTCGCGCCATCTATTCTGAGGATTACACATGGCCGGAATGCCTGCGAAATGATAGGCCTGTCGCTACATATTGCATACTACTGCGTTATGCATGTAGATCCTAATTCAAACAGCCAATACTGACCTGCACGGGTTGAAGTCTAGATACAAGCTAGACCAAACAAATACATCGAGGAATCACCTACGTTATGAGGTAGAGATGGCAAATAATGGATTGACTGTACTGGAACCGGCCAGTCGGTATATAACACGTTCATGCTAAATGACAAGACTCCTACCTCCTTGTCCTTCCTGCTTGTCTTCTATTGGTCAAAAGTCTGCGCGATTTCAACATGGCGTCAGCTGCGCGCGGTGGTCTGCGTAGATCTTCACGCCAACGAGAGTTTCCGTTCTGCTTGTTCTCTTTTCTGTGACCAAAATCAGTAAAAAAAATCTGATGTGGCCAGGCACGACTTTATCATACTATATATAAAATTAATAGTTTAGCTGCATGAGATTCTATTTGATCGAGATCGGCTATGTCTGCATTAAAATAAAACTAGTAGAACTAAACAGATATCTCGATTAAAGCTGCGTTCGGATATTGTACTCCGTTGACACCGGGTACACCGTCCAAATGACACTTACGTGTTATTGGGTGTAAAAAGTGTAACGGTGTTCAATATCTGAACGCAGCCTATATTGACAGTAGTATCGTTGATTGTCAATGAATATAGATAGTCAGCCGGTTAGTTGGGGCCTTAACATCCAGAGGGCAGGGTTTTTTGCAAGATTCATTCACAAATTATAGAGTTTTCGACTTATACAGTTCTATGCACGCACTTGGTGCGAACTAGCTGAGGTCGAGCATAAATATATAATAAATATATACGTCGAAAAGGCTATAATTTGTGAATGAATCTTGCAAAAAACCCTGCCCTCTGGATGTTAAGGCCCCACCTACCCATGGCTGACTATCTATATTCATTGACAATCAACGGTAGTATTTTCAAAACATTAGCGTTTGACACTAGCTACTGTCATTAGAATAAAAAAATCTGACATATCCTGGCTACTAGTTTTAAAGCAGTACGACTGATCTCGATGAAATATAATTTGCTCATGCAGCTAAACTATAAATTCTACCAAAAAATGTCATATACATAAATTATAGAAAATGTCCTCTCGTTTAATTTATTATTTAACTATTTTGACGACATTACACAAATAGCGGCTCATTTGCAAAATCTTCGAAAAATGCTATGAGTAAACCACTAGTTCCTTTGGACCCTTTTCAACAGAAAGCTTTTCAGCTCTAAGTTTGGTTATGAAACTTCTAAATATGAAGTTTCGTCCCGATACCTTTAGTAGTTTCTCCGGAATCGTCGCCACAAAAACGGGTACACAAACGGGTATATATATATATATATATATATATATATATATATATATATATATATATATATATATATATACATATATACAGGGTGAGTTATTAGTATCCCGGCGGTCGATAGTCATCAAATCGTTTGAGAAAGAAAAAAATATTTTATACAAGAGTTGTTTGACTCATTAGTTTCTATAACGTAAAATTATTTTCATTTATACAGGGTGTTGCATTTAGGCGTGACGGAAAATCAGTACATTTTTTTAAATGGTATTACATGCCTTATTATGAATGCTAAGGAAGTTGTCTTTCCAACTGTGTAAGTTGTACCTGCGTAAAGTAAATAGTTCCTGAGATATTCAATTGTTTGTCAAAAAATTGGCAATTGCAAGCCTTTCTTAAAAACTACGTTTACACTACATTTTTGCAGATATTGTCCTAAAAATTTTGTCACATAATAACTAAACCCATAGCTAGATGCTGATATCATGAAAAATTTGATGCGCTATACAGGGTGATTGTAGCATGCACTAGTTTTTAAACATTTTTAAATGGCTTTTTCTTGAGATTTTTAAATGGAACACCCTGTATATTATTTGCTAATTGAAATGTCCCTTAAGTTCTTTGTAATTTATATTCACTATATCGTATATCTATTTTTACTAGTTTTTGTGATATTTGGAATTTTAGGAGTAGTATGCTATTTAGTATCTTAATATTGCTTTCTATACAGTGTGCTGGGTAGTATGATGTAAAATATTTAAAGCGCTGTAGAAGAAACCATTTAGAACCTATTTAACTAGATTTATTCATATAAAAAGTATTACGGTTATCAAGGTATTACACAATTTTATAAGTTTGTTTTTCAATTTTTACAAACGTACAGCGAGCGAACCTGAAGATCTAGTAACTTCAGTTGGTCTCCGAAGTAAGCCAAATTACCAAATAACTTATTCACAGCCATATTAAAATTGACAATTGCAATACATTTTCGTAAAATTGCAAATATCACAAGAAATAATAACATATGGTGACATACTATATGTAAATTAAAGTGAAATAAAGGGTTATTACAGCCAACACATATTGTACAGGATGTTCCATTTAAAAAACTCGAGGAAAAGCCTTTTGAAAAACATCAAAATTTACCAAGTTTAATGAACTTGGTAAATAGTTATAGTATATAGTGTATAGTATAGTACAGTATAGTATAGTATAGTATATAGTATATAGTATAGTGTATCTAATATCTTTGGATACTTTCATCTACCTACTGGTTTTGACTACTGTCTCACAAAGTTTAAAGGCAAAATCGGCAAAAATCGTTTTTACATAATTTTTAAAAAGATCCTGCAACGGGCATATTTTGGAAAAACAGTTGAATATCTCTGGAACTATTAACGCTGTGACTTAGCATCATACACGGTTGGATAGACACATTTAGTAGTGTTTATAATATAATAAAATATACAGGACGTTCCATTTAAAAAAATGTTTATACTTTCCGTCACACCTAAATGCACCACCCTGTATAAATGAAAATAATTTTACGTTATAGAAAATGGCGAGTCAAACAAGTTTTGTATGAAATATTTTTTTCTTTCTCAAACGATTTATTAACTATCGACCGCCGGGATACTAATAACTCACCCTGTAGATATATTATATACAAATACATACCTTTGAATTTAAAATGAATTTAAAGGAAAAGTGACAATATCTCAAAAACTATTAAAGATAGATATAGGGAACCTTAATATTGATTGATAGGGAATAAGATTTCCTATAGAATGGCGTATCGGTATACAGGGTGTTCGATTTGAAAAAAAAATGAGTTTTTTACGTTTGAAAATTCATTTATTGTGTTGTAAATTTTGAACACCCTGTATTAGATATATTTATTATTATTTGGTTATGTTTCTAGTTTTGTACCACCAATCATGAAACTTCTGATTTCAATAATAACCGAAATATTCAATTTTAAACGAAACCGCGAAAATCACCAAAAAAATAGTAAAAACAAAAAAACTCAAAACTGGTGATATTTAGGTATAGGGCAACCATGTCAAAAATGATGTATTTTGATACGTAGAAACCAAAAATAATATGAAAATTATATCATTCCATTTAAAATAACAAAGTTGATACCAACTTCCGTTAACCGGACGTGACAGTTAACTTAAAAATATTTTAGCTGAAGAGTTCAGATCGAGTTAATTATAATTCCAAAATTTCAAGTTTCCAGAAATAGTAGAACATGAGAAACTTCTAATGTACCAGTTCCGTGAGACACCCGGTATATATATATATATAT